>OZ007599.1:78601405-81175405 GCA_963931845.1 Maratus michaelseni | reverse complement strand
TTCTTTCTAAAAGGAAATTTTATAAGAGATGTATTAAATTAAATATGTAAGTGAAATTTTGTTAAATATATTATTGTAGGGTAGATGTGCCAGTAATAGACCCCCTTCCAGTAATAGGCCACATTCAAAGTTTTTTATTTATAAAAAAAATAACAAATAAAAATTTAACTTTTTATTTTTTTTTATCATAACTCTCCCTTGCATGTTTTATAATCTGGGTTCTTGTTGTCACTTTTAATAAAACCAATCAGGAAGCAGAAAACGATGCTTCACAGTTCCACTGTTTTTCTGTGAAAATCTTATAATAAACATGCTAAGAGCTGGCTTCACTTAATTAATTCATATATTTTTTATTTTCTTGGGAAAATTGTATGTATTTGTTTTGATAGTAATAGAAAACTTTGAATTTTATATACTAATGGCAATTTGCAAAATTTAATTTTTTTTTCAGTTTTAAGGACCATGGTCCATTACTGGAATGCTTAATTAGTCAATTTCCATAATGTTCACCCATGTGGACATTACTAATAAAGCAATTTCATTAATGTTCATAGTGCATAATTTATTTTTTTATTTAATTGAAAAGCTAAGTAATCAAATTTAATTTTTAAATTGCAATTATCAGAATGTAATAACAATATATATATATTTTTAATTAATAGCTCTTTTTATTAATTTCACGTAATTAATACATTTTTAAAGATTATAATCAAATATATATTTTTTTTAATCGTGCCTTGCATATTGTATAATGTGGCAATCAACGCCCAATCACGAAGAAGAAAATAATCTTTAAGGGCATTAAAAAAATGAGGGGCTCATGGGGTTCAAACTCTCCCCATTTAAATAAAGACAATTTTTTAAGTCACCCAAGTTGTTAAAAATGTATTATTTTTTGTCTTAAATGTTTCACTATTCATCTGTGACAAAGCAACTATGCACATAAAAAAATATTATGATATTAATTTAATTTATAGTAGCAATGAAACTAGTAAATCTGCAGATCAGGGGGCTCAAAAGTATTTTCCGCAATTTTATTTTGAAATAATTTTATTGAGTAGTTAAAAAACATTCAACCCACACTTTCATTTATATGATATTTTTTGAATACAAATTACTAAAAGTAATATATCAAGCAGTTTTAGGAATTTTAACTGTTCAGAATAATAAGAAATATAATTCAATTCACTAGTGCTCCAAGACATCTTTAAAAAAAAACATTTTTTTTAACTAACCTCTATAACCCCCCCCCCCCAAACGACTCAATAATTTGATAAATGTATTCTTTGAAATTTTGTTTTTTCAACCTTCTAGCTAAAATAATTAAAAATAATGACAATAAATAATTTAAACAGTGAATTATTCTCATAAATATTATATTAATTATTGATATCCTAATTGTTAAATTTATTTGAAAATGACTATTTTATTTCATTAATATGCTTTCATTAAATTCTGGAATTTAATACAATCATAATATGAATTATCTATTACTTTATGTGGGGTGTCGATTCCTGGTAACAGAGAGTGTCCCATTATTGGAACAAAGGGTGTTCATTACTGGAATTTAGGGTGTTTTGATTTATTTCTGTTATTTACAATTAAATTATGATTCACATTCGGAAATGTGACTATGAGCATGGTTAAATATTGTTGATAGATTAATATAATATTTTTAAAAAGTGAATATAATAATTATAACTATTAATTAAAAAATATTTTTAAAAGAAATTTCTTAAGGGTGTCCATTACTGTCACATCTACCCTATATAATAAGTTGAGCACAGTCTTAAACGTTTTATGTGTTTGAATCAATTTTGTTCTGTTCTTTTTAATGTTGAAAAGTATGACTAAAATTGTCTAATAAAGTACTTTCCCCTTTAAATATGTATTAATATTGTAACTTGTTGTAAGTGATATTGTTTGACCATGCATTGTTTAACGAATGGGGTATCCCACAATACTCCATACATGGAGGGAAGTGGGAAAGATCTATTAGCTTTTTTTAAAAACCATCCATACTCACATATAGAATCTGTTTAATTGTATAAGATTTTAATTTACATTATTATATAATTTTATTATATTTATTTAATTTTAATTTGCAACTTAATTAAAACTGAACATTTTTCACTTAATTAGACTTAATTTGCTAAAAAAATATATTTAAATTTGGATATTATTTTTAGGAAATAGATTTTATTTCAATTATTTAAAGTTATTATTTTTTTATGTACAGTTTAGCACGAAATGAGATGTTGAAAAAGGTAATCAGAAAAATCAGAATTAAAAGGTAATCAGAATTTAATGCAAAAAATGCTACTAATAAATTATAATAGCACTTGTCCATTAATAAGAATTTTATGCAAATTATTAGAAACTAAGTCCAATTTGACTAAAGAACTCGATTTTGTCGAAAATGTTACGTTTTGAAATTCAGAATTATTACTCCATTCGTTGACAACGACAAATTCTGTCAAAAAAAAAATTACTTTTAAAATTACTTTTTGTTTGAATAAATATGAGCCTAATGAGTCAATATATCCAAAAGGCTCTCTAATAAACGTCATATTCCCGATTTTGTAAAATAATAATCTGGTAACTATTCTTGCATGTAACAAAGACTTATTATTGCCGACACTGTGGTCAGTCAATTTATATTAATTTCTATTTTGTGATAAAAAAGTATTATTGAAAAATCTTTGTCGTCTTTCTTTCATGGTTTCTACAGTAGAAGTTCGTACTACGGATATTACAACACAGGAAATTTATGGTACAAATAGTATTACATGATAAAAAATTATTATTTTATTATAAAGGCACATGTCATCATTTTGACACAATCGTACTGATTGGTAAAAATATACGATCTGAATTTTCCATCTGAGTGAAAACTTGCCCAGGCCTGGAGTCGAACACAAGACCTTTGGCTTAAATTACCAACTCTCTACCTATTGAGTTACCTGGGTCGACAACCGGCGGACACATTTCACTCAGATAACCTTAATGACAATAGCATCTGGTCTGCCATGTCAACAGATAAACAGAATATACCGCAGGTAATGGAACTCCACTAAACGATGGCTACGTTGATACACTTCATCATCTAGGTATCCATCGTTTAACCGTCAGAATGCTACGCGGCACGATAGCGCTGCAATGTAATCCGCGGATTAAAAAAGCCTGCTTCAATCCAGAAATTTTATTCAATAATTGAAGTCAATTAATTTTTATTAAATAATTAGAAATATTTACAGTGATCTGAAAGCTCATAAAATAAAATAAAATTTCTGGTTTGAAACAGAATTGTTTGATTCGCGGATTATCGGCCGAATTTTCAGCACTAAAACGGTTAATGGAATTCCATTACCTGCGGTATATTCTTTTGAGCTGTCTACATGGAAGGCCAGATACTGTTGTCACCGAGGCATACATAAACTTGCAACACACAATATGACTCATTGTTTCCCAGTGGCGTAGACAAGGGGAGGTTCTTAGGGGTCTAAACCTTCTCCGAAACTGAATTTTTTTAAAGTGAAAACTTCTTTAGGCGTGTTGGGCATTTTTTGAGATGGGAAAAAACCATTGAATTCGCGACCCTGTTACCGACACCACTGTATATGTTGCCAATTCATACAATGAAGCGAAAGTATCAAAAGGAAATAGTTCACGTGCAGAAAGCGAAATGATTGGTATTATGAATAAAAATAATTCAGAAAATAATTTCAAGATAAATTTAGCACGCGCGATGAAAACAGATAAAAGTGACTCAACTCGCGAGACCAAATCAAAAGATGAAAATGAAATAACAAAACACGGAAAATATTATAATTTAACGAGCACGAGAAAAAAAAATAGACAGAAGTAATATAAAAAAAATGAAAATAATGAAATATTTCACGAAAGTTTTAAGAAACGTGGTTACCGATACGGAAATGAAGTGAAATCATTTTATAGAAAAGAAAAATTTGTTGATAGAAATTAGATACCGCAAACAATACGCGCAGTATGAAGATAGAAAAAAGCATAATGTTCACGAATACAGTAAACAAGACAGGCAGCAAAGAAGTCATTTTTGGAGTGATAGGAAGCGGGAACCCTATTTTGCAGATAAATGTTATTACAAAAGATATGAAACTAAATCTTATGGAAGAAATGATGAATGTATTGAGAGTTGTTTAAATTGTGGATGAAAATTCATAAGTTTCATTTGTATTCATTTCAAAGAATACCAATTAATTAAATTTTATATTTCATTTATTTGTAAATTTACGTTTTAAGCAATAGATTGCAATTTTTGTATGTAAAATAATATGCATTATTTTTCATGTACAATAGCGCATTAAATGAAAATTGTAATATAATTTTTGTAGTAGTAGTTTATAATAATGAATAAAAAAACACTCCATTTAAAAGTATTTCCTGCGCAATAAAACGTTTCCTGACGATTCAAAAAATACACACGTAATTGTTCAAGTTTTCACTTCTGTCGGCACTAACGGAGTGCCATTGTTTTTTTTTTATGTGCGCTTTATTACGCAGCTTTAAAAAAAGAAAAATAAAGAAAAACACACTTTTACACTCTCAGTTAACTTAACCTGGTTTTTGTTTGTAAAGTTGGAATTTTGTAATCGATGGATACGCACATACACTTCATTATCTGCGTATCCATCGTTCAGAGGAGTTCCATTTCCTGCGGTATATTCTGTTGAGCTGTCTACATGGCAGGTCAGATACTGTTACATGGTTAACATAATTCAAGATCACCGAGGTATATATAAACTTGTAACAAACAATATGACTCATTGTTTCCAGTGGCGAAATCAAGAGGAAGGTCCAAGGGGTCTAAACCCTCTCCGAAATAGAAATTTATATTTTTTTCAAGTGCGCTTTATTACGGAGCCTTTAAAAAAACATTTTTACACCCTGAGTTAACTTAACTTGGTTTTTGTATGTAAAGATGGAATTTTGTAATCAATTTTTCATCCACTTCTTGATAGGCTAGAATTATTTTTTTTAAATGTACAAAGGTGTGTTTCCGAAGGCAATACCACATTTTAATATTTTTGGTGTTGGGATAAGGTGGCCTAAAATGATCCTAACGAGCAAAACGATCCACATATGTTTTCTTCTAGACACGTCGCGCTATCTACAGGTTAACACAGAAACTAGTTTTGATAAGTGAAAAAGAAGCAATGGCGGTATTCAAGCGATCGTAGTATTACGCGTCTGGATATAGAATTCTTCGAAAAATTGGGTTTTATAACATCTGTTATAAAATAAACACTAATTTTCATATTTATTTAGATATACAGTCTTTCATGTACTGAAATATGACTTGGTTTACTGAATGGGGTATTTTTTTTAGATGTGAATTACACTTATGTATTGTCATAATTACTTTTATATCCTTTATTTTGCCGATAAAAAACAATTTACAATTATTTTTAAATGAAGGATCATTTTACCCTTTGGTGAGGGTAAAGTGATCCTTTGGACACATTTTAAAAAATCTATTTTTTTTTTCATTACTCAATTTGGGTTTAAAATATTATTAAAATGCGTTTATAAAACAAAATATAGTGTAAAACATACTAGAAAGGAGCCAAAGATTTATTTAAAGAGTTATGTTATTTTACATTAGATTTTCCCTTAAGTTGATCATTTTAGGCCACCTTCCTCCATAATTCTAAATTAATTCTAGCTTTTTTTTCGTTAGCCCACCACAGGTGCTAAATGACCCAATATGATTTATGGTTACAATTGTATACGAGTTACAACAACAATGGATTGAATGATGCGCTAAACCACGTTCGCCAATTCGGCTAACTAGCTGTGCAAGTGTAATTACGTACTATTTTAAACAATAAAACCAGGAAATATAAATAAAAAGTAAAGAGCACTTTTTGCAGTATAAAAAGTAACGAGTACTATTTTGTAACAAAATACGCTTTAATCAAGTTTCATTAAATGATTATACGGTGAGAAATCAATTTGGAAATCCTTAAGAGATAATTTAAATAATATTTTTTTTCTGTTAGCCATATCTTTATATATATATATATATATAATTATAATATCTATGACTTTCAAAAAACATATCAAGTTCTTGTATCATTCTACTTAAATCTCCAAAGAGATAATTAATGATAATGTGTAGACAGAATACCACATAGCTAATAAATTAACAAGTGCAATCATAATATTACCATAGCTTGTGCTTCAATGGTAATTGGCCAAAAATACTGAAAACATAAAGAAAATTTAAAAAGAGAGAGAGAGAGAGAGAAAATAATAATTTGGAGTTGCTATTAAGATACAAATGGATTAAGAAATGAAATATGAACCAAATACAATGGAAAATTGGACAACAAGAGAATTAAATCAGAATTGGATATGAAAAAACACATGTAGATATACTCATCAGCCTGGATGTACCCACATGTGTTTTAAAAAATAATTCAGTATTTCATAATTCCACTGGCATATATGCTAAGATCAGTATAATCACCCAGGTATACTGAATTATTACCAGAAACCAATTGGAAATAATAAAATTTGAAATAAAAATCCGTAAAGAATAGATAAAATATTTTACTCAGAATAATTATCCAAAAATCCGTATACAACACTATACTAAATTATTACCAGATAACAGTTTGAAAAAAAATTAATAAAATTGGAAATAAAAAACTTGTAAAGAGTAGATAAAATTTTACTCATAATAATTATCCAAAAACCTTAACCTACACAAGGTCTTCATGATACCAACACGTCCACATGGCGTTCATCATGAAATATCTCATACTTGATTATAATAGTCAAGTTGAGAGAAATTATTTGAAAGTTAAGTTGAGAGTACATTTTTTGAAATAACACCTTAATTATTACACCATAACACAAATTGATTTAAACACACACAAATGTATTTTTGTGAAAATACACTTAAAAACAAATCTATATTTGTGGAAATACAAATTTTCCATTTAATTTTAATCTTTAAAAGTAAAATTAATACACAAGCGTTAAGCGCCCTCTATAGATAAATTAAAATTATTATTAACAATATTATTAACATTTATTTGACATTTAATGTGCTTCCCTCTATTGGAATTATAATTATTCAAAATTAAGTTTGAGTTATATATTTTTTATATTAGATATAATATTATATATAAATATTAGAAAATAATATTATCATTGCAGTTTTACATTATAATCGTACAAAATCCTATTATATGAATAAATTTACTCAGAATTAAATTTATCTTACATAGTATTTCATAGATTCTTAACAAGAGGATATATTATGTAAAAGAGATATTTCTTTTAATACATAGTGCTGGTGCTGGCATCTATGTTAAACTACTTATATATATTATAGAATTTATATAAAAAAAATTATATTTTTATATACTTCTACTTATAGGTTAATGAATTCTTGTTTAATACATATTTCTACTTTCTATCTACTTATATATCAAATAGTATTTACCAAAAATAGTTAAGATATCATACATGTATTTATTAGTTAATGAATTAATATCATCCTAAAAAAAAAAAAAGTTATATATATATATATATATATAGAAAATTTGAAAAAGATAGAGATTGATTTAAATATCAAATTTAATATATCAAAAACAATTTAAAATATCTCAAACTTATAAAAATTGTAACAAATTGTAACAAATAATAAATAATAATTAGATTACTAATGTGTTTCAAACTTTTTAATGCAATGCAGTATTTAAAAGACTTATTAAAATTAAACATCAAAGTAAAAAAAAAAAAAAAAAAAAACTATATATATATATATATATATATATATATATTGCATATAGTGATGTTTGTGATTTATGAACAACAATGTCATCCATATAAAATTTCATGTGTTTTTGTATAAGTTATTTTTACAGTATTTTTATATTTTATAGACTTTTTTAACTGATCATTATAATCACTTAATATAAAGGTGATCGACTAAACGCACAATCACAATAATTGTATAAAGTGTAAATAATGTACAACCAACTTAAGAATTGTTCTTATATGTTATATGTTATAATTTATATGTATTTAAAACTGAACACTAGTATCACTTAAAATAAAGGTGATCGGCAACGCACAATCACAGAAACTATATAAAGTGTATATAATGTTCAATCATTTAATTATTTAATTGTAAATTGCTATATCATTTGCTATATGTTATCACACACTAAACAATAATTTATTACATACCATGTTTATATTTATATGATTACTCACTATATGGCCATTAATGACCGGCAACTGTCAATTTTAGACATTTTGTCGAATATTTAAATATATACTTGTCAGATTCTTCTGGAACTTTAGGATTAAAAAGAACAGGTTTGACTTCATATTTATCAATGTCGATTTGATAAGGAGGACAATTAGGGGGCTAAAAAAATATTAAAGAAAAAAAAAGAATACTTTGGATCACCCTGTAAAATAAAATGCACGAAATGATCTATCGCTACAGAATATACATAGGCAGACATTGTACAATATGTGTATTCATTTGTGTAAGAATAGCATGTATATTAATAGAGATATAGCGATTTTTTTACAAATTAAAAAAAATTCTTGCATATATTTTGCTTATAACATACAGGTTTTTTAACCAAATTTAACTCCAGTTTCAGAAAAATTGACAAAATGTAGTAGAAATAATATAGTGCAATTGGAATATAAATATATTAAATATTTAAGGAAATATGGTCAGTTGTATAAAATAATTTTTATCTGCGCATGTGCAAACGATAACAAGGAATTTTTTGCATAATTTAATAGTCAACTCTATCGAGCAACTTATTAAAAAAAAATCAGTCAAATATCGTAAAAATTTAGAGAGATATCGGCGTTAGAGTGAGCTGTTTTTTAGCTTCTCACTAAAACTTGTTGAATGATAAGATAAGGGATTGTTCACAAATTGTCCTGTTTAATTTTTATACTATATTTCATATTTTATTGATACTTTAGTTTGCCTTGGAAAACATCATTTTACCAGGTTATAATAGTTTTGGAACGGATCCTTTGATTTTGATTATTCTTTTTTAGTTCGAATAAGCTCGTTAGGGTAATTTTTCAAAGAGAACTAAAGTATCATTAAAAATTGAAAAATAGTATGAAAATAAAAAATGACAATTTGTTGAAAATCCCTTATCATTCAACGAGTTTTAGTGAGAAAGTAAAAAACAGCTCACTGTAACGCCGATATCTCTCTGAATTTTTATGATAATTAACTGCATTTTTTTATAGCTCCATTCATGTTGCTCCATAGAGTTGACTATTAAATTATGCAAAAAGTTCCTTGTTATCTTTCACGCATGCGCAGATAAAAATTATTTTATACAACTGCCCATATTTCCTTAAATATTTAATATATTTATATTCCAATTACACTATATTGTTTCTACAATATTTTGTCAATTTTTCTGAACTGGCGTTAAATTTGGTTAAAAACCCTGTATGTTATAAGCAAAAAACATGCAAGAATTTTTTTTCTCTAACGTAACAGTCATATCAAATTTAGATAAATCATAGTTTAGAAAAATTTTAGAACTTTTCCAGCTCATTTCACTCTTTTAAACTTCGATTTCTTTAGAAAGCGTTATTAGTGAAAATAAATGATGATTTATAACGTTTTCCCTTCATTTTACACCTTTAAATTTCAAATTTTTATTAAACTGTTTATACCGAGCGTCTGCATCTTAAAAGTTACCACTATAATAAATTTCAAATTTCTAACATGAATAAATACAATTAAATCATAGTGTAGAACGGTTTTAGAACGTTTTCTGTTCATATAAGCCTTTTAAATTTCAAATTTTTTAGAAACCGTTGTTAGCGAGCACTGAAATCTTAAAAATAGGCACCATGCCAAATTTCAACTTTCTAGACCAACAGCATCACTAAAGTAACAATTTTTGGAAGTTTTTTTGCTTTTAAACCTTTATAAATTTCGAATTTTGTAAAAATTATTCTGTTGTATAATTTTCATCTAAAAACTAACAGGCATATCAAATTTTAATATATTTATATCCATAACAATTTAGAAAAAAACATGATTTATAACGTTTTCCGCTCATTTTACACCTTTAAATTTAGATTTTTTAATAAACTGTTTATACCGAGCGTGGACTTTTTTAGTGGATTAAGCAGATGAAAATTGCTTGGGGTTAAGTCGAAGCTGTATGGTTGAAGAAGTTGCCAACGAAACTTATGAATTCTCTCCTCTGTTCAACTTGAAGTCCTAATGTGGCTGAGACAGCAACCCAAAGAATGTTATGCAGCTGGTGTTGGGGCACTGATAAAACGGTGATAGAAGTGCATAAACATTGGTGGAGAATATGTTAATTAATAAAAATAGTTTTGAAGTAAATATCATTGTAAGTTATTATTTAATTATCTTTTGTGACTTACTTAATGACTTACCCTCGTACTATGCTTAATTTCAAGTTTCTGACCCGAATAAATCCAAGTACATCATAAAGTAAAGCGTTTTTAGAACGTTTTCGGCTCATTTCCGGCTGTTAAATTTGAATTTTTTAGAAAACGAGAATTTGCATTTTAAGAGTAAACCCCATACCAAATACGTGGCTTCTGTACCAACTGTATCACATAAATTGCAATTTTAGACCTTTTTTTTTTTTCTTTTTTTTTTCTTTTTGCCTGCCCAATTAAATTTCGGTTTTTTGTAAACTGTTCTGGAAGAAATTTCAAGTTTCTAGCCTTAACAGTAGAGAAAAAAGAACGGTCCGACCTCAAGAGGAGCAATGAGCCGGCGGAGGAGGAGGGAACCCCAGGAGGAGCACTGAGCCAGCGGAGGAGGGAGTGAAATCATACTATAGTACGATGTGAAAATAACACTTTGAAACGTAGAAGGGGTCTTAAGGGTGTACTATAGGAGGAGGGTATAAATGTGAGGGGGCTTAATTTTTAAGGAGTGCTTAATTTTTTTTAGGATCAAATTTAAATGTTAGATTGAAGTCTGCTATAGGATGGGGGTATTTTTGAAGAGGAGGCTAACTTTTTTGAAGGGGGGCCTATTTTTAAGGGGGGCTTATTTTTTATGGGGGGGCTTAATTTTTTTTTTTTTTTTTTTTTTTTTTAGAATTCACTTTCAGTTTGAAGGTAAAACAGAGATAATTTTTTTTTGGTGGCGCCCTCTATCCGAAGGGAATGCAATGACGTATATTTAAAATAGGTTTTCTTGAAAAGATTTCAATGGGGTTTGAACCTGCAAAATAGCTTCTTGACTTGATAATTTGTGGTAGGTTTAACTGATCAAGCCAAGAAGCTATATATGAATGTCGAGATTTTAAGTGTTTAAAGAGAGGTATCGTGAGAGTGAAGTATCATTTGTTAAAATGAGTTCGAGAGAGGATGTGATTAGCGTCGTGTGTCTGTATATAACGGTCTGCATTGTGTTTTCGCTCATTTATGTATTTACCGGAAGTGAAAAGTTTAAGGTTGATTTTATACTGAATTTAAATGAAACCGGAAATTTATCTTTTATGCTATAATGGGATTGAATATTAACATATTTATTTTAAAATGTATAGTGGAAGCAATGGTAAAAGGAAGACATGTTTAGGAGTAAGTACTGTTTTTATTGTGTTTGGTGTAGAAAAAATAGGAAAGAGATTTAGTTTAAAAAACAAATTCAATTTTATAAATAATTTTCCCAATGCAATACATGTGGACCCACTTTTCGTTTTTTAGTGGGCTTTGACAAATCTAATGCAGAATCTTGTTTAATGTTTGTTGACAAATATTTATTTTTAATAAAATTTCGCGGGACATTCATTTCGTTTAATGTTTCTAATAATTCGTTCTGTGCCTTGATCGGTTTTCTTTTATTCACAGAAAACAAACGATTAAATAAATCTGCCAAGTTCGATTTGGGGATAGGTTTTCATTCGAAACTCACAGTCAAATTTTTATCCTATCAAAATTTTCTTGGATGTGCCATGACAAACTGATATAATGCTTTGATAATATATAAGATAGCTTTATCTGTTCAAGCTATGATATCATGGTGGTTAGATTACAGATATTTGTGTTTGAAATACACACGTGGTACACGTGATTATTAATTTTGCATGTTCAGTTTCAATTATATTGTAAAATGAGGGTTTCTTTTTGAAAGGTAATGTTAACTTTTGTGATTATCTTGTAACAGACTGCATTCATTAAAGTATATTTTAGAATTGTAAACTACAATTTTGAAATTTTCGTCTGTTGGGAAAAAAGCACAGGAAAAAAAATAATAAAAGTATTAAAAAATAATAAGAACAACTGTTCAAAATTTAATAACAACTAAACAAATGATCAAAAATAATAAAAACTGTTCAAATAATAATAACAACTGTTCAAAAATAATAAAAACTGTTTAAAAAATAATAACAACTGTTAAAAAAGTAATAATCGATTGACTTTATACAACCAACATTTAAAAAAAAAAAGATAATCGAATCTAGTTTTTTTTTTTTTTAACGTGATTTATTTGAAATATTCACTTTTTCTAGTTAGATATATAACACATCAGTGATTCAATCAGTAAAATATTATTTATAAAAGCACTAAATACGAGATTAATAAGAATTTTTAACTTACAAACATATGAACTTCTGATACACAAGTGATTCGACCAGTAAAATATTATTTATAAAAGCATTTTTGACTTACAATTGTACGAACTTCAGATATGTAACCCTTTCTGAATCTATGTGTAAGAATTAACTGACTATTGAACTTATAACAGAGTATGATAAAATAATCACGTGACTTTTTAAACCAATAAAATGTTATTATTTTTAAACAAGCGCCCTCTATCAGTTTATGAACTTCCAAGAAACGAGTTAATATGATTATATTGTTTCCTGTAACCGCTGTGAAAGGTTGTGTTTTCCGTTTTAAGTTAGTTTACATTTAAGTGATTACGGAAAGAGTCATGGATTCTGCTTTGTTAAGTGCTAATGATATGTCTAACGTGAAGAGTGAACCCTCCTCACCAGGATTAAATGACAATGACATGGAATTTTTAATACAGCCTAAAGAAGAACCCGTTTCGAATTGTGAAGTGAAACCCGCCACATCAGGATTAAAGAAACAGAAGTTACCCTTTATGTGTTCTACTATCATTTATTAAGTCATATGAAGGTTCATTCAAAGACCCCTGTGATTCATAATTGTAATGTATGTGGCAAAGTATTTTCACAAAAGAGTGATTTATTAAAGCATAGGAAAATTCATAATACTTCCAAGCCAAATCAAAGGAAAAGTAGACAGTCACCCAGTCACTGTAAATGTGACTATTGTTTTGAAACATTTAATAATAGATCTGACTTAGTGAAACATAGAAAAATTCATCTTTCACCTAAAGAACTTAACCCATCTGATCGACTTTCCTTGGGAAGCAGTTCGAAATATGAAATTTCAGACATCACTCAGTTTAGTAAAATATTTAAGTTTTTCGATGTTTTTACTCCTGCTCATTGGAATTTAGGCGAGGAAATGATTGTTGAAGTACAAATGAATAAGAACTATGAGCTTTATGTTCGCATACAGAAATATGAAGAATTTGAAAAGAACGTTCGTGAACTTACCCCCACAAATGAAGGCATTACATTATCATGTGCAACATTCGACAAATTTGAATCGAGTTTTGTGTATTATTTTGAAAAGCATAGCATTTTAAAATAAAAAAAATAATTAATTATTAATTTATGAATATATTTTTATAAATATATTTTGTGATAGTTACAATTAGTTTTGTGATCTAAACATCATTAGTAATGAGAAGGTTAAGATCGCGTAGTCACGTGATTAACCTGTGGTGGATGACGTTACTAGTAACGTCATCATATCACATGATATACACTTGTACTAACTTTCAGATCTCTACAAGTCCTCGCAAGAGCCAGACCATGCATGAACCATGTTATCAAGCTCATAAATAAGGTAAGTTTAATTTTCATGTGAATTAGTCTTTTTTGCTTTCAAAATAAAATTAAAGTACAGTAGAACTCCAATTATCCGAACTCCGACTATCCGAATCGCTGATTATCCGAATCGCTTTCAGAATTTTAGAAAAAATAAGGATTTTGTCTACGCACGCTATTGTCCTTCCCTCCGCGAATCTTGTGTATTCCCAGCGCGAACATTATTGGGATGATGAGTCACCGTCTCATAGTGCAGTTCGATTATTGGCTGTCGTCCGTCACCAGGTGGTCGGCCCGACCCACCTGGGTTTCAGATACTTGGTTTTTAAATTCTAAATGATGATGAACTTATTGAAAGTATGAGAGAAGAAAGTGTCGAGGAAGAAGATGACCTTAGTGTCGAAGTTGAAGCAGACACGGGACCATCAGCTAGTGAAGCATTTGCCGGCCTTGAAACTGCGTTGAAGTGGATGGAGCGTCAACCTGAGTGTGATCACATGCAACTTCTCACAGTCAAGCGGATGCGCCATTTGGCTGCCCGAAAACGGATGAAGACTGTCAAACAGCTTACTTTCACCGACGTGTTCAGCAAGATACGACTTTAATTTACAGAACGGTACGTACATACTGTACGTACCGTGTACAGCACTTGTAAGTACGCTTAACATGTAAAAGTGTCGCATTTTTAATTAATTAAAGAATCTTTTTCTTTAAAAATAGATTTTTTCCCCCGTTTTCAACATACATACAGTAATTAATTAAAATAGACCCTTTTTTCGGAAAAAATCCAATTATCCGAATTTTTGATTATCCGAATGGGGTACGGTCCCAATTGATTCGGATAATTGGAGTTCTACTGTAATTCTAAAAAATAATATGTAGTTAAATTGACAATGTTCATCTTTTAACTAAATAAAACCATTTTGAAGAACTTATTTGCAAATATGTTGCAAGATCTTTTGTTCGACATTTAAAAGAATAATTTAGCTTAATAAAATTTAGTCTTTTAACATTGTGATTTAAAAGTAACTGGGTATGAAAATAAATTTTTTCCAATTAGTTTATTTTCTAAAAAGAAAAAATGGTACCTAATAAAACTTACCGAACCACAATTCTCGACGGCAGAAGTTAAAATGACCAACACGCTGTTTATAGCTGTTATCGCCTTGAACATGTAACTGATAAGGTCTTGATCACGTGCGTGATAAGGAAGTAAACTGATAGTTTAACCTTATTTTGTTATAGACCATACACATGATGTTAGCAAGCTGAAATGTATGGACCTATTTTGAAATTATCCTGTTTTTGTAAGTATATAAATTACATTTATTTGTTAATGTTTTAAAATAGGGACGAATAGTTAAAAATCATAAATTCTCTAAGTATGGAAGATATTCGACTTGTATAATGTAGCTAATCTAGCAAAGGTTTTGAAGTAGAACTCAAGTTAGTGCATAAGTCAGTGCTTTTTTTTCTGCGTATGTGTTGATACAAAGTATATGGTTGGCTAGGCTACCAGTTGGTTGGTTGGAAGATGGGTAAACAAATGATTTTGGGGATAAACAGTTAGCTCGATATTTAAAATATTGAAACTTACATTTACATAAAACTAAAAGTCAATTTTGATTAATTTGAAGATTTTTAAACATAACTTAAAAATTTTAAAAACCTTACTTTTGTTAATTTTTATTTTAAAATTTTATTTTATTTATTTATTTATTTTTTGTTAACTTATAATTTTCAGAAACTTTTAATTTTGAAACTTTAATTTTGTAAACTTTTATTAATAATGAACAGAGGAATTATTTATTTTGTTAACTTTAAATTTTTATTATTTTAAATTTAAAATAAGTAATATTCTAAAAGGTTTTATTATTTATAATAATTGAATGAAACATTCGTAGCGTAATTGGTAGAAGGCGATCTGTTTTTTCATTAATTTTCGGTTTCTCAAACGCTTAGTAACATTGCATAAACCTAGACAAACCTTTAAATGCACTTTCAGAGGTATGAAGTCATGACATAATGATTAAAATAACATACAAATCATTGTGTCTTGATTTCATTTTGTCAAGTTCGAACCTCTAGACTGTTAAAAACTATCTTCTAAAATAAATTCAAACTATTAAAATCAGTCTTAAAAATTTCAATCAAACATATCTTATAATATTTAAATCCGTAATGTGTTTCGTATATATTTGTTAAATTGTATGAAATTTAAAATAATTTTATTAACTTGTGATTTTTTTTACTAATATGTATATTTCCATTCAATAGTTGAATATTTTTGCAACAGTGAAAATTTTTATTTTTTGCTAAGTTATATAGAAAACATAAATTCTAACTGTTCACTTAGAAGTTCTACTTAATGATAAACTAATAAATACACACACACATACATTTTGTAAGTTACATAAACCCGGAAACCCCTCTCTTTATAACATATACCTTCTTTTGCTTTATTAACTTTATTTTGTTAAATTTTATTTTATTTTATTTTATTATATATATATATATATATATATATATATTGTTTACTTTTATTTTCAAACTATATTTTTGTTAACCTTTATTCATTTATTTTTTGTTAACATTTAATTTTGATAAGTTTTAATTTCATTAACTTTTTTTTTTTTTTCCGAACGTAAATATTTTCATTTCAATTAATTTTTTGTAATAGATGAATTTTTTTTAAATTGGATTACATGACTTCACTTAAAAGTTCTACTAAATTATAAACTAATAAATTCACTCATAGACATTTTGCAAAAATAAACATACAGAACTTAATCAAAAACATTTTATTTTCAGGTCTTAAACAGTTCATTACAAATAGTCTGTTCATTAATCTTACACAAAAAGTGCTCACTAACATTATAAACTCCGTTTAGAAACGTCGAAGTTACATAATCGAAATCAACGAGCATTAACAAAGCTTCCCCTAATTGATTAAATTTTTCCCTCTTATTAAATGCGAAACAGGAGTGAAGGCCTTTGCTTGAATGCCGTAATGCACATGCCTGACATTCATATAATCGGTTAAGTATTGATAACATATTATTCTCGATACACGTGTTAAGTTTATACTTTAACACCTGTTCATTTTCTGTAGATATATTACTCACCGTACATTTCTTTTTAATAAGAGATGGTAAAAGTTTTGTATACATATATTGTAAAATTGCACTATTTAAATGAGAGGTACTTTCTTTTATTTTTTCCAGTTGATGTTCGTTTAAGTCAATATAAGAATGATTCTTTAAATTTTTAATTCGCATCGTAGAATTGTGATTTAACACTAAAATCATGTTATTAGAAACAAAGGACGTACTTTTGTATCTTAAATTAAATGCGATGAGTTTATATTGAAACTCAAACCAGCTGGGAATATCCATATTAACCACGCAGTTTGTCGGGATTTCTTCATTAGTAGATACATTGCGTTTAAATTCTTGTATAAGTATACAATATTGTTTAGTTCTTAACTTCAAAGTTAAATAGAAACAGTCACTTAGTTCTTTATGAAACACATATGAATTGCATAATTTATCACTTTTAATGTTATTTGTAGGTGAGATGGTGGTTTGTAATTCACCACATGTTTGCGAAAGGTTGCTTGGTTGTAGCTCGTTGACCTCGCGTTTAACAGTAGTCTGTAAAATATTATTTGTAGGTTCTTGAAACGTTAAGGTAGTAGAACAATCTAAATTTTCAAAACTTATGTCTTCGAAAAATGTATTCAAATAGTCCGTGGCAGAATTTGGCATTCGACCGGGATTCTCGAAAGATGTTGTATCATTCCCATAGGCAAAGTTTGAAAAATTCATAGCGATCTCGGGTTTCACATCTTGTAAGTCCTCAGTAGTTACACAGTTATTACCCATTTTAGAAAGCTTTAATCTTGGGTCTTTTAAATCCTTCTCATAGGTATTTGAATTTTCCATAGGTTTTTCTAAACGTAGACGTTTCGAAGGTGAAAGTACTTCTTCGTGAGATCTTTTCTGCATATTAATATCATAAAATATTTTTCATCAGCATTCCACTAACTGGTGTAATCTCGATAAAAGTCAACAGTAAACTGATTGTGTTTCATGAAAACATTTACTTATCTAGGTTGCGAGCAGTCACAGTTATAGTTAATCATTTAAATTACATATAGGTTAAAGATAAAATGTTTACTTATCTATAATACATACAGTGACGGTTTAAATTAAACATTTTCTTAATAAGGTTAAATAGTGTAATGTTAACTGTGGAATGTAAATTATCAAAACATGCAGTGTCACTGTTTAAACGGAGAGAAAAATTAAACTTTCTTATGAATAAATAAGTTTAATACCTATTCAAATAAAAATAAGAAATTTTTCTTAAAAAGAGATTTCATTTGAGCAAAAAGGGTTAACTTTAAAGACTACAATTAAAAAAATTGCCTACTCATAAATATATGTTTACTTTTTTTTTTCTAGAAAATAAAACTTCAAAGGTTGATTTCATAAATAAAAAAAAATAAATAGACACGTGAAATAAAAACAGATATGTGATATAAAAACAAATATTTATTAAATAAATACATTTCTATGTTAATTTACAAATACATTGTCTAAATGTTTATTATAAAAGTCCATATTCATAGTTTCAAAAAATAAATGAGTATAATTACATGAACATTTCTTGAATATGTTTTTTACAAATTCAGTCACGTTGAAATTTAGCAGTGCACTGTCGCTACACCAATTATATTGTCTACGCAAATCATAACTATCACACTCGTGTTTCACATTAATTGGTTCTCCGATTGAACATCGATAGCAATCAAACACGCGAGAAACGGATGACTTTAACTCGTCATCGAAACATTTTAAGAAATAGATCAAAGTCTCTTCTATTGGGAGGTGGGTACATTTACATTTGTTTAAGTTTTCTAAAATCGAAACAGGAATAAGCTTAGTTAAAAGCGTCTCAATGAGACATTTGGTAATTTTAAAGCCATTTTTCACTAGTTTCAAATATTGATCTTTTGTAAGCAGTAAAAAATCCGACTTCAAACAAAACCCAAACTTTTTCGATTTGAATAATTTTTGCAGTATGCATGATTCCTTATTTACATAAGCAATTTATAAGTCATTATTACAGACGAATGTATCTTTTTCAGAAACAAAATTAAATTTGTCCAATCTCGATTCAAATTTGTCGAATGTTGCACATGATAATGTAATGCCTTCATTTGTGGGGGTAAGTTCACGAACGTTCTTTTCAAATTCTTCATATTTCTGTATGCGAACATAAAGCTTATAGTTCTTATTCATTTGTACTTCAACAATCATTTCCTCGCCTAAATTCCAATGAGCAGGAGTAAAAACATCGAAAAACTTAAATATTTTACTAAACTGAGTGATGTCTGAAATTTCATATTTCGAACTGCTTCCCAAGGAAAGTCGATCAGATGGGTTAAGTTCTTTAGGTGAAATATGAATTTTTCTATGCTTCACTAAGTCAGATCTATTATTAAATGTTTCAAAACAATAGTCACATTTACAGTGACTGGGTGACTGTCTACTTTTCCTTTGATTTGGCTTGGAAGTATTATGAATTTTCCTATGCTTTAATAAATCACTCTTTTGTGAAAATACTTTGCCACATACATTACAATTATGAATCACAGGGGTCTTTGAATGAACCTTCATATGATTTAATAAATGATACTTTCTAGCAAATGTTTTTTCACAAATTACGCACACAAGAGGTATTTTCTCCAGATGACATTTCATGTGAAACGTTAAGTTAACCTTTCGGGGAAAAGCTTTGTTGCAAGTAGAACACATAAAGGGTAACTTCTGTTTCTTTAATCCTGATGAGGCGGGTTTCACCTCACAATTCGAAACGGGTTTATTAACTCGTTTCTTGGAAGTTCATAAAATGATAGAGGGCGCTTGTTTAAAAATAATAACATTTTATTGGTTTAAAAAGTCACGTGATTATTTTATCATACTCTGTTATAAGTTCAATAGTCAGTTAATTCTTACACATAGATTCAGAAAGGGTTACATATCTGAAGTTCGTACAATTGTAAGTCAAAAATGCTTTTATAAATAATATTTTACTGGTCGAATCACTTGTGTATCAGAAGTTCATATGTTTGTAAGTTAAAAATTCTTATTAATCTCGTATTTAGTGCTTTTATAAATAATATTTTACTGATTGAATCACTGATGTGTTATATATCTAACTAGAAAAAGTGAATATTTCAAATAAATCACGTTAAAAAAAAAAAAAAACTAGATTCGATTATCTTTTTTTTTTTAAATGTTGGTTGTATAAAGTCAATCGATTATTACTTTTTTAACAGTTGTTATTATTTTTTAAACAGTTTTTATTATTTTTGAACAGTTGTTATTATTATTTGAACAGTTTTTATTATTTTTGATCATTTGTTTAGTTGTTATTAAATTTTGAACAGTTGTTCTTATTATTTTTTAATACTTTTATTATTTTTTTTCCTGTGCTTTTTTCCCAACAGACGAAAATTTCAAAATTGTAGTTTACAATTCTAAAATATACTTTAATGAATGCAGTCTGTTACAAGATAATCACAAAAGTTAACATTATCTTTCAAAAAGAAACCCTCATTTTACAATATAATTGAAACTGAACAGGCAAAATTAAAAATCACGTGTACCACGTGTGTATTTCAAACACAAATATCTGTAATCTAACCACCATGATATCATAGCTTGAACAGATAAAGCTATCCTATATATTATCAAAGCATTAGATCAGTTTGTCATGGCACATCCAAGAAAATTTTGATAGGATAAAAATTTGACTGTGAGTTTCGAATGAAAACCTATCCCCAAATCGAACTTGGCAGATTTATTTAATCTTTTGTTTTCTGTGAATAAAAGAAAACCGATCAAGGCACAGAACGAATTATTAGAAACATTAAACGAAATGAATGTCCCGCGAAATTCTATTAAAAATAAATATTTGTCAACAAACATTAAACAAAATTCTGTATTAGATTTGTCAAAGCCCACTAAAAAACGAAAAGTGGGTCCACATGTATTGCATTGGGAAAATTAATAATAAAATTGAATTTGTTTTTTAAACTAAATCTCTTTCCTATGTTTTCTACACCAAACACAATAAAAACAGTACTTACTCCTAAACATGTCTTCTTTTTACTATTGCTTCCACTATACATTTTAAAATAAATATGTTAATATTCAATCCCATTATATCATAAAAGATAAATTTCCGGTTTCATTTAAATTCAGTACAAAATCAACCTTAAACTTTTCACTTCCGGTAAATACATAAATGAGCGAAAACACAATGCAGACCGTTATATACAGACACACGACGCTAATCACTTCCTTTCTCGAACTCATTTTAACAAATGATACTTCACTCTCACGATACCTCTCTTTAAACACTTAAAATCTCGACATTCATATATAGCTTCTTGGCTTGATCAGTTAAACCTACCACAAATTATCAAGTCAAGAAGCTATTTTGCAGGTTCAAACCCCATTGAAATCTTTTCAAGAAAACCTATTTTAAATATACGTCATTGCATTCCCTTCCGATAGAGGGCGCCACCAAAAAGAATTATCTCCGTTTAACCTTCAAACTGAAAGTGAATTCTAAAAAAAAAAAAAAAAAAAAAAAAAAAAAAAATTAAGCCCCCTCCTAAAAAATAAGCCCCCCTTCAAAAAAGTTAGCCGCCTCTTCAAAAATACCCCCATCCTATAGACTTCAATCTAACATTTAAATTTGATCCTAAAAAAAAATAAGCCCTCCTTAAAAATTAAGCCCCCTCACATTTATACCCTCCTCCTATAGTACACCCTTAAGACCCCTTCTACGTTTCAAAGTGTTCTTTTCACATCGTACTATAGTATGATTTCACTCCCTCCTCCGCCGGCTCATTGCTCCTCCTGAGGTCGGACCGTTCTTTTTTCTCTACTCTTAACCGTTCGAAATAAATCGTAATTTAGAACGCTTTTCACGCTTTCACACTTTTTAATTGAAATTTTAAAAAAATCTCATCTGTGCGACCAGTTACGTCTTAAAAGCAATAGACATGTCAATCTTCAATTTTCTATCCTTAACAATTCCATAGAAATCTCAATTTAGAATGTTTTTAGAACGCTTTTCGCGCATTTCACTCTTTTAAATTTCGATTTTTTTTAAATTGCTCTGTGCGACCAATTTCTTTAGAAATTTTTCTTAGAGAGCAGTTAAATCATTAAAATTAATTACCATGCAAAATTTCAAGTTTTTAGCACCAACAGTGTCACAGGGATCTCAATTTTAGAACGTTTTCTGTTCCTGCAGCCTTTTACATTTCAAATTGTTTAGAAACTGTTCTGGGCAAGCATTTATGTCATAAAAGCAACAGCCATGTCAAATTTCAAGTTTCTATCTCTAACAATTCCATAGAAATCGTAATTCAGAACGCTTTCCGCTCATTTAACCTTTTGAAATTTTGAATTCCTTTATAAACTATTGTTATCGAGCATTTGTATCTTAAAAGTAACCAAAAGGCTAAATTTGAAGTTTCTAATCCTGGCAGTATAAAAAAAATCGTAATTTAGAAGGGGTTTTTTTTCCATCTTCACCCTTTTAAATTTCAATTAAAAAAATGTTCTGTATGTGCACTTGCGCTAGCCCCATCAGTATTACAAAATTTTCAATTTTAGAACGTTTTTCACTACTTCACCCCTCTGGGATAGTGACACCGACATATATAGCCTATGTTAGAACAGGGGCTGTCACCATCAATTTACCCCCATTAAGTTTGAAATTGGTTCGGAAGTTCCAAAGATTCAATAGAAATTGTAATTTAGAATGTTTTTAGAAAGATTTTTGCTCATTTCAGTCTTTTAAATATTTTTTTTTTTTTTTTATTAGAGAGTATTTACATAGTATAAGTAACTACAATGCCAAATTTCAAGCTTCTAGCTCCTTCAATGTCACAAAAATCCCAATTTTAGACACTCCTGCACCCATTGGATGTAATGACATCAACATAAAATATAGCCTTTATTATAGCAGGGACTGTCACCATTAATTTGCCACCATCACTTTTGAAAACGGTTCTGTAGTTCCAGAGATTCCATAGAAATTGTAATATAGAATGTTTTTAGAAAGCCTTTCGCTCATTTCATCTTTTTAAATTTCGAATTTCAGTATTAAAAAAAATCGCAATTTTGGAACGTTTTTAGCTTTTGCACCCCTCTTGGGTTAGGGGCAGTGACATACAATATGGCCTTATTGGAGCAGAGATTGTCACAACCAATTTTCCCCTATCACTTTTGAAATCGGTTCTGTTGTTCTAAAAATTCCTTGGAAATTGTAATTTAGAAAGTTTTTAGAACGCATATCGCTTATTTCACCCTTTTAAAATTCGATTTTTTTAAAATTTGTTCTTAGAGGGCATTTAAATCTTATAAGTAACTAAAATGCCAAATTTAAAATTTCTAGCTACTTCAGTATAAAAAAAATCGCAATTTTAGAAAGTTTTTCACTCCTGCACCCCCTGGGGTTAGTGGCAGCAACATAAAATATAGCCTATGTTGGAGCAGGGATTATCACCATCGATTTGCCATAGCCACCATCACTTTTGAAATCGGTTCGGTAGTTCAAGAGCACACCCCTACAAACAAACAAACAAACAAAAAGACAATCGTATAGATTAAACGGATTTGATATCTTGTGAACTGACAAAGTTATAATATTTTTTTTCTTGTTATACCCCTATCCCCCCTCCCCCTTGAGGCCATTTTTAATGATGTCAAAAATCTGTCACACATAAATTTTCGGCCCTTTTCCTAGAGGTAATAATGACTTTAAACGGATTCGTTACGCATCATAATTTAGAAGTTATGGGGGGTTTTCTGCTTTCACAAAAAGTCCCCCCCCCCATTTCTCCCCTCTTGATTCGATTTTGCCTATTAACGTACTTCACTCAGATTTTATACCCCTTGATTTTATGTATTAGTTTGGAAGAGATTTGTGCAGAATTATTAAAGTTATCGTGTCCATAAAAAAGTGTTAGAGATAGATAGATAGACAGATATATAAAGTTTTGAACTGGCGGTGGTTTTAGATTCTGGGAGTCATGATCGGCGTAGATCTGCAAAAATGTTTCAGAAATTACAACTTAGAGGAGAATGTAATAGGTAGTATTTCGTACGAAATCTACCTAAAATTACTGCTAGTGTGTCCCGCAGTGGCGCGGACGGTAAAGCTCGGCTCTCGTAAGTTCGCCGAAAGCCGAGCAGCATCGACCACGGTCACTGTTTGGGAGGGTGCATCGTCTATCCTCTCTCGTCTGCCTCTGCTGTGGAACCGTGTACGTTAATGGGAGCTGGTGCACGTTAAATCTGATCGTGGCTCCAAAGTCCTCCAAGTTCTATATAAGCGTTACCTCTGGGGGTGCCAATCCAGATGCAGGTCTCTCATCTGGAAATGGTTCAAAATTAGGAGACTTGGGGGGATAGTACAATAGACCTCTGGTCGCGGTGCTTTGACTTTCGAGCCTCCCCCCACCCCAGTAATACTACTAGTGTTCCCAGGTGTCCCGATTTACGTGAGACGTCCCGATATTCAGAGGTTCCAAGACCTGTCCCACGTAACCACTGCGCGGGGCACCAAATGTGCCCATATTCCATGATGCACAAATTCTCTTTTCTATTCTTTAGTCTACATTGAGTGAAATTTAAGGGACAGCTTCACAGAAACTCCCCGATCGCGAAAACCCATGTTAACCTATGGGAAAGCTTAGAAACGCGATGACTCATTATCTTATACAATTATTAAAATATTGTTGTCACCATTAGAAAGTACACATCAGATGCCCACGAGTCTGAGTTTTTAAAAATTACCTTGGTAAATTTTAAGTATTTTTAGGAACATGATAGAATTTCATCAAATGGAAATTTCAAAGTTTGTAGAGATTTTTTAAATGCCAAAAATTAAGCGGGCAGTTTTAATAAACGCACATAGTCGGAATTTGACGTGAACTTTCTGTTGGTAAAAACCTTATTTTAATAATTATATTGGGTGATGAGTAAGCGCGCTTCTAAGTTTTCCCATAGGTGAACTAGGGATTTCGCGATCCGCTCTCTAATGTTAATCCTATGGGACAGTTATTTAATAATAACTCGTTTCCGTTCCAATATTTTTAAATGTTATTTGTTTTGCATTGGATAGCTGGGGTCGATCACTCCGCAGACCTTTTTCTTTTTACTTTTTCGATTTTGTTTGCAGATATTTTTTATTAGCATACTTTCACTTTCGTGGCCGGTTTCGAAAGTGACAGTATCGTCATTAAAAAAATATCTGCAAACAAAATCGAAAAAGCAAAAAAGGACCTACATAAAATTATGAATAAGTAAACTAGATATTATAAAATAAACTGTCCCATAGGATTAACATTAGGGAGCGGGTGTTTTTGCATGAGTAAAGTAGCTTCTTGGCTGCTCGTCAGTAAACTTTCTGATTCCCCTCTATAATGTTAAACCCATGGGCGTAAGATGCATTCGTATATTTAAAATATCTCCTCAGGATATTAATGATTTTAACTTCTTTCTTCTGTGCACTGTTCTTAGGATGTCTCTTTTTTTTCTTATTTATCGAAATATTTCTAAAATATGTGCTTAATTTAACATTTTATATGTTAAAAATTTAGCGTAACTGAATAAGATTTTAACACTTCTTTTACAATTAAGAACATATTTTAGAAAAATTCTGACAACTAAGAAAATAACAGACATCCTTTAAGAAGTGTACACAGAAAACAGAAGTTAAAAATATTAAAATCCTGAAGGGATATTTTAAATATACGAATGCATCCTACGGCCATAGGTTTAACATTAGCGATGGCAATGGGGAAGTTCACTGACGAACAGCCTTAATGCAGTAAAATCTGTGAAGACAAAACCTATCTATTAACGGAAAATTTTACAGTCCGTTCGAAAGGAAAACCTGGCTAAAACAGGTTTTTTTTTTCCTTCTCCCACTTCATAGCGATTTTGATTTTCTAAGATTTATTGTACTTTGTTTAATCCCTTCGGCCCTGACGTCCTACTAATAGGACATATCTTTTATTGAGTATTATTTTGTCTTAAACATTATTTTTATTAATTCCAGCACCTAATAGTGATAGTATGAATCTCTACATTTCCTATTATGACTTCACTTATGTTTAGCATTTAGTAGTAATAATAATAATAATAATTTTCATAATTATTATTATTATTATTACTAGTAAGCCGTTGGCATTTCTTTTAATTAAAATATACGTTTCACTCTTTAAATTAAAATTTGGGAATCCTTTTCCGAATTGGTAATCTATACTAATATTATAAAGGAGTAATTCTTGTTTGTTTGTTTGTAGTGGGTAATCTCTGGAACTACCGAACCGATTTCAAAAGTGATGGTGGCAAATTGATGGTGACAACCCCTGCTCCAACATAGGCTATATTTTATATCGGTGCCACTAACCCCAGGGGGTGCAGGAGCAAAAAACGTTCTAAAATTGCGATTTTTCAGTTATCACACTGGCTGTCAAGCCCTGAGAGCTTGGCAGCCGGTTCTGTATGTATGTATGTACGTACGTAATGCGATAACTCTTCATAGAAATATCCATTTTCCTTTAAATTTTGTTTATAGGTTCACTGTGTTAAGGCGCTTCCCTGATTACTTTTCGGGATTGATTGGTTAAGTATAAAGGGGGGAACGGGGGGCTAATCCCCCCCTTAATTTATATAAATGGGTTTTTCATGCAGAATTATTCCGTTTTCCTTCAAATTTTGTTTATAGGTTCACTGAGTTAAGGCGCTTCCCTGATTAGTTTTCGGGATTGATTGGTCAAGTAGAAAGGGGGGGAACAAGGGTCTAATCCCCCCCCTTAATTTATATAAATGGGTTTTTCATGCAGAATTATTCCGTTTCCCTTCAAATTTTGTTTATAGGTTCACTGAGTTAAGGCGCTTCCCTGATTAGTTTACGGGTTTGATTAGTTAAGTATGAAGGGGGGGATCGGGGGGGGGCTAATCCCCCCTTAATTTATATAAATGGGTTTTTCATGCAGAATTATTCCGTTTTCCTTCAAATTTTGTTTATAGGTTCATTGGGTTAAGACGCTTCCCTGATTACTTTTCGGGATTGATTGGTTAAGTATAAAGGGGGGGGGGACAAGTGGCTAATTCCCCCCCCCCCTTAATTTATATAAATGTGTTTTTCATGCAGAATTATTCCGTTTTCCTTCAAATTTTGTTTATAGGTTCACTGAGTTAAGGCGCTTCCCTGATTAGTTTACGGGTTTGATTAGTTAAGTATGAAGGGGGGGATCGGGGGGGGGGCTAATCCCCCCCTTAATTTATATAAATGGGTTTTTCATGCAGAATTATTCCGTTTCCCTTCAAATTTTGTTTATAGGTTCACTGAGTTAAGGCGCTTCCCTGATTAGTTTACGGGTTTGATTAGTTAAGTATGAAGGGGGGGATCGGGGGGGGGGGCTAATCCCCCCCTTAATTTATATAAATGGGTTTTTCATGCAGAATTATTCCGTTTTCCTTCAAATTTTGTTTATAGGTTCATTGGGTTAAGACGCTTCCCTGATTACTTTTCGGGATTGATTGGTTAAGTATAAAGGGGGGGGGGGACAAGTGGCTAATTCCCCCCCCCCCTTAATTTATATAAATGTGTTTTTCATGCAGAATTATTCCGTTTTCCTTCAAATTTTGTTTATAGGTTCACTGAGTTAAGGCGCTTCCCTGATTAGTTTACGGGTTTGATTAGTTAAGTATGAAGGGGGGGATCGGGGGGGGGGGCTAATCCCCCCCTTAATTTATATAAATGGGTTTTTCATGCAGAATTATTCCGTTTCCCTTCAAATTTTGTTTATAGGTTCACTGAGTTAAGGCGCTTCCCTGATTAGTTTACGGGTTTGATTAGTTAAGTATGAAGGGGGGGATCGGGGGGGGGCTAATCCCCCCCTTAATTTATATAAATGGGTTTTTCATGCAGAATTATTCCGTTTTCCTTCAAATTTTGTTTATAGGTTCATTGGGTTAAGACGCTTCCCTGATTACTTTTCGGGATTGATTGGTTAAGTATAAAGGGGGGGGACAAGTGGCTAATTCCCCCCCCCCCTTAATTTATATAAATGTGTTTTTCATGCAGAATTATTCCGTTTTCCTTCAAATTTTTTTTATACGTTCACTGTGTTAAGGCGCTTCCCTGATTAGTTTTCGGGATTGATTAGTTAATATAAAGGGGGGGATCGTTGGGCTAATTCCCCCCCTTAATTTATATAAATGGGTTTTTCATGTAGAATTATTCCGTTTTCCTTCAAATTTTGTTTATAGGTTCATTGGGTTAAGACGCTTCCCTGATTACTTTTCGGGATTGATTGGTTAAGTATAAAGGGGGGAACGGGGGGCTAATCCCCCCTTAATTTATATAAATGGGTTATTCATGCAGAATTATTCCGTTTTCCTTACAATTTTGTTTATAGGTTCACTGTGTTAAGGCGCTTGCATGATAATTTTTGGGATTGATTGGCTGAGTATAAAGGGGGGAACGAGGGGGGGCTAATCCCCCCCTTAATTTATATTAATGGGTTTTTCATGCAGAATTATTCTGTTTTCCTTCAAATTTTGTTTATAGGTTCACTGAGTTAAGGCGCTTGCCTGATTAATTTTCGGGATTGATTAGTTAAGTATAAAGGGGGGATCGGGGGCTAATTCCCCCCCCCCCCCTTAATTTATATAAATGGGTTTTTCATGCAGAATTATTCCGTTTTCCTTCAAATTTTGTTTATAGGTTCACTGAGTTAAGGCTCTTCCCTGATTAGTTTTCGGGATTGATTAGTTAGGTATAAAGGGGGGGATCGGAGGGCTAAGGCCCCCCCCCTTAATTTATATAAATGGGTTTTTCATGCAGAATTATTCCGTTTTCCTTCAAATTTTGTTTATAGGTTCACTGAGTTAAGGCGCTTCCCTGATTAGTTTTCGGGATTGATTGGTTAAGTACAAAGGGGGGGAACGGGGGGATAATCCCCCCTTAATTTATATAAATGGGTTTTTCATGCAGAATTATTCTATTTGCTTCAAAATTTGTTGATAGATTCATTGGGTTATGATGCTTCCCTGATTACTTTTCGGGATTGATTGGTTAAGTATAAAGGGGGGAACGGCGGGATAATCCCCCCCCCCCTTAATTTATTTAAATGGGTTTTTCATGCAGAATTATTCCGTTTTCCTTCAAATTTTGTTTATAGGTTCACTGTGTTAAGGCGCTTCCCTGATTAGTTTTCGGGATTGATTGGTTAAGTCTAAAGGGGGGCGGAACGGGGGGATAATCCCCCCTTAATTTATATAAATGGGTTTTTCATGCAGAATTATTCTATTTGCTTCAAAATTTGTTTATAGGTTCATTGGGTTAAGACGCTTCCCTGATTAGTTTTCGGGATTGATTGATTAAGTATAAAGGGGGGAACGGGGGCTAATACCCCCCTTAATTTATGTAAATGGGTTTTTCATGCAGAATTATCCCATTTCCTTCAAATTTCATTTATAGGTTCACTGTGTTAAGGCGCATCCCTGATTAGTTTTCGGGATTGATTTGTTGTAGAATTTTTCGCAAATTCTAAATTTTTAACTTATATTAACATAACCCTTCATTTCTCTAAATTTTCAGTTAATTTTTCTTTCACTTTCTTTTTTTTTTTAAATGTATAACATGGTAAGTAATGCAGTTCTTTCTTCCAAATTCTAGTTAAATGTTCCTTTTTTTTTCCCTTTTCGTAATATCAACCCCAAGTGTAAATTGTTGTGACCTTGTTGTTCAACCCCACTTATTCCAGGAAAAATACCCGCAAAGTTTAACCTTGTAGGACATGCAGTCAACCTTCCCCCAGAATTTCGGATCTGTTTTTCCCTTATTAATTTGCATCTATTATTCTGATTAATTTAAATACATTTCTCATGTATTATAACAGTAGCTTAAAAGATTTTATTCAAGTTATCAAACTTTAAATGGTAATGTTAAATTCTACTTTAATAGTAGTCTGTTCGATTATAATAACAGCAAATACATGTGTAAAAAATTGAATTTAGAATTCTGTTATTGTTTTATTCAAATGTGTTTATAAATATTATTTAATAAGTAATTCTTTTCTACACTTTAAGTTTAAAATATGTAAATTAATAGTAAATTAACCCCCTCCCCTTTCCTTTTTATTAGCTTTGTTGCCCTTATATTTTTATTCTGTGAAAAAGTCCACCTTCATTGGTTTTTTTTAAATTGATAACAGAATTCATATGGAGTGAAATTCAATCACACATGTTTTCTTTAAAAATATTAATTCTGTAAGAAATATATATATATGACAAATATAATTTTAAATTAATGTGGATTTAAGATGAAATGTGTAGACCTAATCTAAATATCCAAATGTAAATAGGACTAAATAGCTAAACAGATGATAGTAAATTTTATAGATTAAAGTTTATTGATGCACTTAAAATAAATTGTTTATTCTGAATTAAGTTAATTGTGAAATTTTATATATTTTAAAGAGAGTTAATAAATTTATGAAGTATTAAGAGAATCCTATTAAGTGAAATATTATTGTTTAGGTAATTAAAAATGTGTCCTATCATCTTGAATCACAGCTTTTCAGATGATTTATAAAATACGTAGTGTGCTCAACTATACGATTTCATTGGTCCCTAAATTTTAAAGGTATAAATGTATTCATAAAGTAATGCCATTTTGGTTTTTACTTGCAAATTTTCTGGGTTTTATCTTCTCAAATATGAGAGTTTGTCTCCATTCAGTCATTCAAAATTAGTTTAATTTTCACTGTTATTCGTCATCATTTATGAATACTTTATATTTTTGAGATTTAGAAGTATTGGGTGTTTTTCTTTTTTTTTTGGTTGTGAAAGATATGAGAATATTGTTACCTCCTTTGATTTTATTTAAAAGTAAAATTTAAAAGTAAATGAATTTATTTTGCCATTCTCTCCCTTTTCTTATATTTTGTATTATGTGTGTTAACTTGTACTAAATTTTGGTGCCCCTTCTTAAATCTAATTACCTGGTGTTTGTAATAAATTTATGGTAACAATATTCAGTTGGTGGTATGTCTTTCTCACCTGGTGTAATGTTAAATTTAAATTCTTGTATAATTGGATTAAAGTTAAATATTGTGAAGTGGTAGAATGTAAGATTATAGTCATAAGATGCATTAAAATAACTTCTTAAAAAAATAGTAACAAGGAAAGATCCAATAGATTGGTTAAGTATGAAGGGGGGAACAAGGGGCTAATTCCCCCTTATCTATACTAATATATAAAGTAGTAAAGATTGTTTGTTTGTTTGTTTGTTTGTTTGTAGAGGGTAATCTCTGGAACCACTGAAGCGATTTTAAAAGTGATGGTAGCAAATTAATGGTGACAATCCCTGCTCCAACATAGGCTATATTTTATGTCGGTGCCACCACCCCCAGGGGGGTGCAGGAGCGAAAAACGTTCTAAAATTTCGATTTTTTGTATACTGAAGGAGATAGAAGCATCAAATTTGGTATGGTAGTTACTTATAACATGTAAATGCTCTCTAAGAACAAATTATAAAAACATTCGAAATTTAAAAGGGTGAGATGAGGAAGAAGCGTTCTAAAAACATTCTAAATTACAATTTCTATGGAATCTCTGAAACTACAGAACCGATTTCAAAAGTGATGGTGGCAAATGGATGGTGACAGTCCCTGCTCCAACATATGCTAAATTTTACGTCAGTGCTACTACCCGCAGAGGGTGCAGGAGCGAAAAACGTTCCAAAATTATGATATTTTCAATACTGAAGGAGTTTGGAACTTGACATTTTGTATGGTCGTTACTTACAAGATTTAAATGCTCTATAAGAACAAAGTCTAAAAAAATTCGAAATTTAAAAGGCTGAAATAAGCAAAAAATTTTTTTAAACATTCTAAATTACAATTTCTATGGAATCTCTGGAACTACTAAAGCGATTTCAAAAGTGATGGTGGCAAATGGATGGTGACAATCCCTGCTCCAACATAGGCTATATTTTATGTCGGTGCCACTACCCCGAGGGGGGTGCAAAAGCGAAAAACGTTCTAAAATTGCGATTTTTGCGATGCTGAAGGAGCTAGAAACTTGAAGTTTTGCATGATTGTTATTTATAAGATCTAAATGCGCTCTAAGAACAAATTCTAAAGAAAAATGATCTAATGATTCTGCGATTTTTCAACTATTGAATTTCTAAAATTACCAAATTTCACCATAGAGTACCATAGCGAAACCTTCACGCGTAAAAAGATAATGATAAGAGCGACGTGTCCTGACGTGTATATTGGCTATAGCACGAGTCACAAATTATAGTATCCTTATTATTCTGTTAAAATATAAAAGTGAATTATGAAATGTCAATATTTTGTTTGATTAAAGGTTCGTTAAGAGAAATTGACCAGCGTAGCGGGGGTAGCTTGCTAGTCTGTGATAAAAGATAAAAAATATTATTAAATTTCTATGCTTGTTTAATTTAGTTGTAATATGACATTTTCCAAACGTCTTCAAAAATTCTTCCTTAGACTATTGTTATATGAAAAACACGCAAAATAACTACATTTGTGAGGTTTTGGTAAAGAACGCATTAGTTAACTTTCATAAAAACCCTAACTTCTGTGATTCCGATAGCTATTTTTAATTTTGTTAGCATAACAGTAATTTTTTACAAAAATTGAAAAAAAAATCAGAACCGAAGGGGTTAATAAAACCTGTGAAAATGGGCCTGTTTTTAATGGAATTCTATCTTAAAAGTAAAAATTTACTTGTTCCAGCGATTCCACTTTCATAGGTTCTACCGGATAAAATTATTGTGTTTATTTTGTATACTAAAACAAGGCACAGGTGAAAAAGTCTGTTTTGTCAGGTTTCCGACTTAGCAGGTATAATTGCATGGTATTCTTACCATAGTGACAATGAAATGTTTACGTTTAAGACAGGATTTCACTATAGACAGGTTCCGTTTTAATAGGGTTTACGGTATTTTTATGTCCTGACTTAGAAGCCGTTTTCTTGCTTTTTTTTTTATTCTCATTCCTGACACAAGTTACAAATGATCACAGATATATTAAAGATAAGAAAAGCCAAAAGAAATAATTTCTGACTTTTGTTTTGCAAAATGGTCTAAGCGCAGCATTAAACCAACAATAAAAAAAAAAAAAAGAAGTATGGAAATGTTTATATCGTCACAGATGGCGAAAAGACCGACTGAGAAAATGGAGTCATAAATACTTTAACATACCCTGGAAATGTTTATTTCGTCATCATGAGTGTTCCTTCAGAGCAAATAACTCAGTTCCACATTTTCCTCAAAACAGTGTAATAAATGTGTCAGTCACTGTTTTTCGGCTCATTCAAAACCACTTTTTAAAGGGGGAAAACATTCACACCTTATTTATGACCCACTAACTTCGCTCCTTCATCGGTGGTTAGTTCTCACTTGCGTTCCTTCTTGGTGGTAACGATGACAGATGGTTAAAAATTCTGGTACTTTACGATTAAACAAATCTGTCACTTACTGAGTGAAGCCAAATTATGCATCATACAGCTGAATTGCAATAGAAGTGGATAAGAGCACTGTGGGGCCACGGTCACATAATTCTTTCCCCACCCCAAACTACTATTGCAAGTAATCTTGAAGCGGTGCATTTTTGGTGCACCCCCCCCCCCCCCCCCCCACCACCACCACTACACAAATCTTTCTAAGTTACTGAGTGATATAGAAAGATTCAATGGTCTTGGGGCCCATTTATTTGTAATATAATTCTTGTGAAAGTGATATTTTAAATCTATTTTGACCTTTTGCAGATTGTAATCGATATTTTATACTTTTAAGAGTTGGATAAGATTAAACCGTATTTATACAAATGTGTATTTAAAAATTCATATCCCTTATCAAGTCAAACAGAAATTTAAATTTTTTGTGACAGTGTAGGAAGGCGCCCACTTAGAGGGGCACAATAACGTATCCCAGAATCTAATATGCTCGGCTTTAGAAGTGAAATTTTGAAAGATGGAATGTCTCAGAGTATAAACAATATACAATAAGGACAGGAAGTATTTTCCCGAAATTCAGTCCCCTTTACTCTTGTGTGTGTGTTGGGGAGGAGGAGGAGGGGGGGGGGGGGGGTATTTTAAACTCTATCACGCATACAGTCTTGTTTTCTGAATTTTTGCGGATCGTTTAATAAAATCACAAAGGTGTCTTTAGCCTCGGAATAATATTTTTGTTTTCAGAATGGGAATGGAACTTTTGAAATATTGGTCGTCTACATTGCATCAACCTTGTTTTTATTTAATTTTAACATTCACTTTTGACCCAATACTTGAGTTTCTTGGATCAAGGCAGCCCATAAAAAGGCATAGTTTATATAATTTTTTATTAAATTTTCATACAGTTATAAAATAAAATATATGAAGGGTGTATATTCATAAATTTAGAAAAATTAAATTAAGATTTCACAGGAAATACTTCTAGAATTACACTAGTGAAATTGTGAAGGTGATATGTATAAAATAAGCTAAAAGAACTCTCATATCCCAAATTTTATTTTAAAGTAATGTTTCACATAAATAATGTTTTCACATAATGTTTCACATAGCTGTTTTAATTTTTTTCTTATTTGGGATTTAACGGCAGCAGAATACGGTCCATCTAGTAAAATTTCGATATACCTCAAAAAATTATGATTTGAATGAACTGTACACTTACACACCCCTGTTTTTAACCTGTTTTTGATGTAAAAATTGATGTATACATCATAATTCATAATATTTTAATATGAATTTATTAATAATTTTAATATTTAAAAACACGCTTTTGATTTAAAAAAATGCCTTCAGAGTCCGATCAACTCCATGTGGGACGAGGGGCACACATACTATTGGAGAACCACCTTCCCAATGTAATCTCAAGTTACAAAATTAATGCATTACAAACATAACCTACAGCTTTACGAGCAGTTAAATATTTTATCATTATTTTATGTTTAGAAAATTCGTTATTTTGTCTTTGTGACGCTAATTTTAGAATCGTAATGACTTAAGTTATTTGCATAAGCATGTTTGACGTAGTCATCGATTTTTAGAAATGTGGCAGTATTTTTTAAACTCATTTGCAAACATTGAGATAGTTCAGTGATCACAAATAAGTGAAATACTGTTTTAATGCCAGTTGTCACGGCCAGCGCTAGACATTTTACTGCTTGAGGCGAGCATTATTTTGTCGCCCCTATGCCGTTTTTGTTTTTTCACCACTTCTCAAACTTTTTTAAAAATAAGTAAATAAATTTTGCTAACTATAATTTATTTAAAAGAAAACAAATATATACAAAAATTAATTTACATTTAAGAAATTTAAAATAATCAAAATACTTAAGAAATTTTGCATCTATTTTGAAAAAATAACAACGGTTAACTTGCAATTAAATGAATAAAAATTTTATCATATTCTAGTAATATTTACAAGAAAGCATCATATGAAGAATTAAACTGACGCTTCAAAATCTCATTCGCTTGCTTTTCCTTTAGATAATGCATTTAGTGCATCGACGTTATGAATATTAGAAAAAAAAAGTTACATCAGCTGAAGCTAAGTTTAAATTATACATTATTAAGACAAAATATGTAAAGTAAATAAAATCAATCAAATTACGTATAATATTTGTATGGGATTTCAAATACCAAAGCAATGATATCAATAACAAGTTATATATTTTTTTGAAATATGCACAAAAATAAAATCCCCTATTATTAGTATTTAAAAGAAAATAATTATTAAAAATAAAACAAAACTTCAAGATCCAATTTTTCATGATTTTTCTTTGGCGAAGTGATTTATTATAATACGGAAATCAATATTATAAAGCAAGCACATTATCAAGACAAAAATAGATAAACAACTAAAACAAACTACGCGTTATATTCTTGAAATTAAATAAAAAAAATTATGATCTTAATAGAAAATTACATGATCATTTGAAATTGTATACATGATGATTTAATTTGACATCAGTAATATTTACAAAAACACAACTATCAACACTGAAATAAATAATTTCATACTAATTTGCCTTGAATTTTCTTTGTCAAAATCGTGTGCTATATCACCCTAATATTAAAAATAATTGTATTTTCATTCTCTAGAATAACTTAACTAACTGAGCCGATCGGCGTTGCCCGGGCACATAACAAAAGCACCCAAAGCGCGAAAAAACTAAAAATCGTAATATAAAATCGCGAAAAGCATAAAAATCGCTCCACGAATTCCGAATAAACTTTATTGAAAAGAGAAAAAAAATACTATATTGGGCTAGAAGATTGATTCCGGATTCCTTTTACTAATGTGGAAAATCGCAGCGAATTGCGAAAAAACGCTAAATGTTGCATATAAGAATCGCAGAGGACAAAATTTACTATATTGGACTAAGAGATTAATATATATATATATATATATATATATATATATATATTACGAACGTCCAGAAATTGCTGCAAAACGCTAAAAACTCCAAAGATCGCTGAACGAATTCCGAATAAACTTTACTGAAAAGAGGACAAAATTTACTATATTGGGATGAAAGATTGATTCCTTTTCAACCTGATTCCTTTCACTGATGTGGAAAAATCGCCTCGAAACGCAAAACAAATTCGCTAAAAATTAAAAAATCGCAGAGGACAAAATTAACTACTGTATGCTAATACATTCTAACGGTAATTCTTTCCCGAAAGTCAAAAATCGGCGCGAAAATATGCTAAAAATCGCATTAAAAATTGCTGAATACAAAATGTAATATATTGGGCTAACTGTTTGAAACCAAATTCCTTTTATGAATATAAAAAAAATCGCCGCGAAACGCACAAAATGCTAAATGCCTATATTCCATTCAAATTTCAATTCAAAGATATAGTTTAATTGGAAAAGAGACGCTTAATCCGACGAAGTAAACAGTTAATTAATACGATTATTATTTTTGTAGTTATAAGGATGTTTCTTTTACGCAATATTCAGTAATAGAGCATTTAAAGTTTATGACGTCATGAAGCCCCGATTTTATTCGAATTGCAATGCATTTTATAAATAGTTTACACATGTTTTATTTTCATATTTTATATTTTGCATATCCATGATGGGTAAGTATTACGGTGGTCTCCCAACGACTAGTTTACTTTGTAAAAGAGGAAATAAACTTTGTAAAACTGGAAAGAATAATAAATACTGCCATCACAGATGAACTCTAAAATGAGTTAAAAGCAATATTCCTTTGTTTACTGGTTGTTTGACATTAAATTACCTAAAACAAATAAATTTTGGATTTTAATCTTTAGTTTGACAAAAGAAAATATTTATCTATGCTGTGCCAAGTTTTGCAAGAAGTCAGCGAACTGTTTTGAAATACCCCATTTTCAAAACGGAACTTTAAAATCTTTCTTGAAGTAATTTCATAAAGTCTGAAAACATAAAAATGATATCACAGGAGAAAAATAATCCAATTTCTTTTTTGTTTTGTTTTTGAACGTCGGTCGTTACGAGTTTTCAATAAATTTTTATGCACGAACTTATGCATCAATGACGAAAAGTGATGTTTTTAAGGGAACGGTGGACGTTGAAATTGAATTTTTTTATTTTTCATCATAAATATAATAAGTTTTGTGCGCATATACATTTCACTATAAGTATGTAAAATACCTTAAACAAATTCTAATCTTAATAATAATTTTAAGATTTTTTTAAAAAAATTAAAAATTTATAAACCAAATTTTAAAATACTTTTAATTATTTACTTTCTTAATTTTTATGATATTTCCTCGATTTGGCATTTGCATCACTTAAAACTACATTACAAATAAATCTGTGTATCAGTCATTTAATCCTTAGAATAGTTAATTTTTGAGAGATTTTTTTTCTGGATTCCATTGCGATTTTCATCAAAATTTCGCATATTAATAAGTCATACATCAAATTTTATTATCTTAACGAAGTCTAATTGTAAAATGCATACACAGTTTCTTTATAAACAGTATCAGGATTCTTCCGTATCAATTTCATGAATTTTGAACTAAAATTAAGACGCATGGAGCATTTCAAAAATCTAAAATACGTGTAAAATCTGTATTGAGAAAAACAGGTGTAAAGTTTACTAAAGCGCTGAAAAATTGATTGTGTACATAATTCAACCGCTTGTAATTTTGTGAACAATCATCGCAGCTGAATGCAGTTTTTCTCAAATGGTTCAATACATACTGAAGAATAATAATACACACAAGAATAATTGTCGACTTTTGGGTCGATTTTTGATGAAATAAAGGTCCACGGCCCCCTTAATCGTTAAGTCATTACAGGGTCTCACTTGCCGATTATCACTTAATTTAATTAAAATGTACCCTATAGCTCAGGGGATTGTGTGCTATAAGTCCGTTCACAATTCAAAAATTGATTAAAGAAAATTGGGGGTTCAACCCGGGCTTCTCGGGTTACAGAATGTAGGTGAAAACATTTTTTTTTTTTTTATATTATTATTGAAAACTCTAATAGATTTTTTAGATTTAATATATCTTTTAGATTGCCTTCAAGCAACAACAAAAAGAATTTTTAAATGAAAAATAACAGTTATGTATTCAAATAAAGTTTTGAAATTTATTAAAAGCAATGCTTTCATATTAACTGCATGTCAGGAGATAATATCCGAAGATATCACCCAAAATTTTGTTAAATACAGCAGCTTTTTTAATTTTGATAATTTTGGTGTTAATGGGCTTAGCTCAATTACATACCTGTTAAATTGGTATTTTATTTATAATATTTAATTACTTTATTTATTTATTAATAAAGTCTTAATTTTGTTATAGAAATATTAGCCAGAAACAAATGCTAAACTATTTATATTGTTTTAAGTGCAAACGGGTTAATTTTTCAACCGGGTTGCACGCAATACAAAAAACTAGTCGGATGTGCCAATCCCAAAACTTTCTTCTATCTCACGCACACTAAAAAGAATCAGCTCCAATTTATATCAAGGTCCAACTGAATCTTAAGTTTGATTCAATTACGTACTTGAGATAGACTTAGTGTTCTTGAGATATGACCATTACTAAAATCGTGTAAATGTAACACAGCAGCGCCACCAGTTGGGAAATTTAGGCCAAAACCTATTCAACAACATCTTATGTCAACGTCTAACTGAATCTGAATTTGATAAAAATCCGTGCATTAGTTATTGAGATATAGTTATCGTGATAATAATAAAAAAGTAGCACAAGAGCGCCATCTGTTCGGCCATTTACACCAAAACGTAATCAGCATCTATTTATGTCAAGGTCTAACAGAATCTGAAGTTTGATGAAATTCCTTGCATTAGTTCTTGAGATATAGCTATCGTAAAAATCATGAAAAAAGTGGTATAGCAGCGCCACCTGTTGGGATATCTACATCAAAACGTAATCAGCGTCCATTTATGACAAGGTCTAACTGAATCTAAAGTTTTATGAAAATAAGTGCATTAGTTTGTGAGATATATAGGTATTGAGGAAATCGCAAAAAATGCAGCACAGCAGCGCCACCTATTGGGCGACTTTTGCCAAAAATTAATCAGCACCAATTTATATCAGGGAATAATGGAATATAAAGTTTTATTAAATTTAGTGCATTAGTTCTTGAGATAGAGCGCCCTAAATTTTTTTTCACATACAGACAGATGGACAGACAGACAGAGTCACAGACTCACAGACAGACATTTTCTAAAAACAGTCAAATCGTGTTCAGGACCTTCTAAAACGAATAAATCCGTTGAAAACTGGAAGTCGAAAATTTTCATAAATCCAATACTTTTTTCTTTTAAAGATAGAAGAATATAATAATAATGCTTGAAAATTATTTAAAAAAAAAAAAAAATCAGCAAATTAAGACATCGTCTTCAAGCAAATTGCACTTGAAAGAACATTTTTTTTCTTATTTATTGGATAGGTGTCGCCAGCATCAATATGACACCAGTATTACTCACGAACATGTTTTTTGCTTTATACACTATATTGCCAAAGGTGACCGGTCACTTGCGATTTTAGACGTTTCGTTAACTATCTAGAAAAATACAGGAGGAATTAACCTGAAACTGCAGGTGTGTAAACAGTATAGTATAGGTTATATATTTCCGAGAAGATTTTTTCACGAAACCCCATAGGGGACTGTCAACAAATTGAAAAAGAACAAATATCTTTTGGATAACCCTGTAAAAACTAATGTAACAAAGGTGTTCAAACTCGAGATTATTGATAAGGGGCTTATTATAATATACTGTGTTCATTTTTATGAGGATAGCATGTATACTCGTAGAGAAATTAAGATTTTTATAAAAACAGTTCCAAATTTCGCCAAGTTTTTTCCTTATAATTTGCAGAGTTCTTAATATAAAAAAAAGTTATTTTCAGGAAATATGACAAACAAACAACACTGTACATAATACTCTGCAATCAGAATTAAAAAATAATAAAAATTGGATGAAAAATGAGCAGGTTTACTAAAAAAATGTTTCACTGCGCATGCGCGAATGCAATCAAAATATAATATGCATAATGTATTAGCTAAGTATATAGAGCAACTTTCATGAAAGTGTCAGAATCATAGCTTAAAATTCTGAAAATTATCGTCGATAGAATAAGCTCGAAATCCGTTGTTCCGAAAAAGAAACAAAAAGATGAGGGGTTGTATCAAATATCTGTTGATTAGTGCCAAGATAGCGTACACAATATTGCACGTATTTGTCTAGATAGTTAACAAAAAACGTCTAAAATCGCAAGTGACCGGTCACCTTTGGCAATATAGTGAAATGTATATTAACAAATTGTCGTATGACAGAGTTGTTTACACCCTAAGACGCAAAGTGTCGGATTTTTTAGAACAAAATAAAAAAAATGGTTTAAATTATCTTTGAACTATATTTTGCTTCGATCATTTACCAATTCTCATGGTACTAACTGCACTTTGATACAAAAAATTGTTAAATGTGTGTTTTTGAAATGTGATAGGTCTTATGAAACTCTTTGAACTATTTCTCCGTTTTGGAGCAAAAACATTCGACTCTTTGACAAGTCTTATGACACAAACCGCGCTCCGATACGACAGTTTATTTTTATTTTTATTTTTTAAGTGGGCGTAACTATGGCAGAAAACCTGAAGACAAGACAAATGTCAAACTCAAACAAAGCATAAGCAATCTATGAATAAAAGTAAACATAGTTAAAAAGAAACTGTTTTACAAGCATCCAATGTTTATCTTAAAAATAACGCTTAATATTATGACTGCATTTCTTGTAGTTTCAAAAAATTTCGTTGAAATTCATTAATTTGGCGTTGGCCCCGATTATTGAAAATCCACTTCTTTGATTTATGCTCTTTAAAAAGCGTGAACTAGTGAGTTTATAAAAAAATACATAATTTTTTTACTCTGTTCTTTTTATTAAAGATATGACAACAAGGAAGAAAGAAAAAACAGTAGTTAAACTATATATGTAGGATTTCTAAATTGTTTTTCAACGTATCATCCTAATTTAATTTATACTAAACTATTAAATGATAGAAAAGTAATTTTTAAATATATATCAAAATCTTTATATTTTATTTATAATTTCTATCAATTACTGTTTAAAATATTTTGTTGTTGCAGTTTGACGCATAATTAACTTAATTTCTTTTGTAAATCGTAAACAGTTTTGACCATAAATATTATTTGGCGGTTTATCATATGCGGTTGGCTAACAGAAAAATGCCTTAAAATTAATTTATTAATTTATAATTAAGTTCTAAAAATATTTAAATATTGTATTGTTATCGAAAAAACGCCTATTGCATATTTTTTTTTTATACTTCCAGCATATCAGTAAATGTGTGAAAAGTAGATTACAAAATTCCATATTTACATACAAAAACAAAGCGTAAAAATGTACCTGATATTTTCGTATAAAAAACTTTTACTCGAATAAAACTTTCTTATTTCTTTTGACACAGAAATGCAGCTCTTTGACAAGTCTTATGGCACAAACCACACACACCGATACGACAATATTGAATTTTTTTTATGAAATGTGAACGTACTGGTGAGACAAACCTGCACTTTTAAAACCATTAAAAAAATTGTGAAAACTGGTTACCCCTACCAAAGTCATACGAATCGTGAACATGCTCTAAAAAGTGCACTGGCTGTTTCGGGATTAAAAATCTTCTACCGCTATTAACCTATACTTATGCACAAATACTGTTTCCACTCTCGCTGAAAAAAACCAGGCTCATATCGGGTCTTGCAGCATTTATAAGAAAATTGTATGTCCATGAATTAACAATGCATATTAATTTGCAATGATTTTGGTACCATAGCAATTACGGGCTTAACAGAAACAAAATTGGCTTAGTCCGCTTCAAGCAAAAATGATAACATTTAGGATGAATGCACACCACATATATCGCACGAAGACTATCTCGACTAAAAAAAAAATAATCAGTTTCAGTGACAGACGCCATGCTAGATTATTCTAAAAGTTCGGAATGAATGAAAGCCTTCAAAGAAGTTATTTTTGGATGGTATCCGTGATAGAGTAAAAATTAAATTCAGAGATAAGTCAGATGTCTACAAAGGTTAAAAGAAATCATTCTTGTAAAACAGTAATATTTGCGATATACGTTTTTAGAAATAATCAAAGGTAAGAGATTACGATAAGGTGCTCTTTTAATATTTCTCGAAAAGGAGAAATATATTGTTTCATTTCTTTGGTTGCCGGTAGAACGAAGATCAGGAATGAGCCAGATTTTTTAATAGTGGTCGAGAAAGTCGTCTTGGTAACGTGTTTCCCTTGGGGCTCATTTTGTGAAAAATAAAAGTTATTTTTGTGAGAAATTTTGTAATGAAAGATAAATCCAGTGACTCAAACATTTATTAATAAGTAGCAGGCTACGCCCGCTTCGCAGGTCTATTTTTCCAAATGAACCTCGAATGATTAAAACATCTTTTAATTTTACCTTCCACCGTCAGTTTCACCTTTCACCGCTATTCTATTCTAAGCGAACCTCCGGCATGGGTCTCCACTGCCTACGACACCAAATGGTAGATGTTCTGCGCACGCACTGCAATAATAATAAATTAGTTCAGTTCCATCTTCCACGGCCAGGGGGCGCAAGATCTATATACCTTTATCATTTGGTTCGACTTTGCACTTTATTTTCTTTCCTTTTCAGAAAGTAGCTTGAGGGATGGACCCAGGAAACAGAATTTAATGAAAGACGTAACCAACACCTCGCTAGGGTCAGTTTTTTCGCAAAAATTAAGGAAAAAAGTCTCTTTCTTTTTCTGTTGACAAAATATTTTTATTATACTTATACGTACCTCATATACCTTATACCTTATTCTTTTGTATATATCTTATTTAATCTTTTGTTTGTTAAAAGCTGACGAGCTGTGAGTACGATTTTAACGCTTCAAATAAAGTTAAGTATATATTTTAGAAATATTTTAAAACTAAAAACAGGACGAGAAACTATACAGAAGACTGTACAAAAGACTGTACAGAAGACTATACAGAAAAAAATAAGTTATAAGTTTCAATTTCGTGATGAGATAGTTTTTAAGTAAGAAGGCTTACCCATACTTAACCCATATACTTAACATTAGCGAGGAAAGTTTGAGATTTCAGAGACTAACACCCTTAAGAAGAGAAATGCCGTTTTTTATAAATTCTCTGCTTTTAACTTCCTTTTTGAAAATAAAAGTAACAGTTCAAATATATCCGCTGTATTTTCATATTTATCGAAATACCAGCACTTAAACACTGTATAATTTAAAATTTTACTATTTTGCAATTTTAGTAAACAAAATGTGTAGGATCAATTCTCTGTATACATATTATATCTGTTCTCCAAATTTCTTATAATAAATATAACATTTAATCTTTCGGATAAATAATATAACTGATCCATTTCACTGAAAGTTAAAAAAAGTAACAACAAACAAAATGCCATGACAATTTTTCTCTGTAACATAAGATTTTTAATTTGTAAAAGTAGGAATGAATCTATCGTTAAAGCAGAAATTTGTGGATTCACAGTAATCGTTACACTTTTTAACGATCTATTGCAGCATTACAGTGAATGACTACTGTAAAATACAAAAATTGCATATTTCATGGCTGAAAAAGGAGTATAAGAAATTAGCCTGTCTCGCTAAAAATTATCGTAATACTACCAAAATTTATTCAAATTTGACGTAATATGACCAACATTTTCCTCATGATCTTGAAGTTTGGTCAACTGCTATCAAAATTTAAAATATGGAAGCATTTAAAATGAATCACAATTTATTACTCATTACTAAAACAGGTGTGAAATGAAATAAAAGTTTAATAAAAAAAATTAAAACCCTTCTATAATGTTAAAATCTTCGTCAGAGTTTCGAGCGCTTTTGGCTAAAACCTGGCCATCATCAAGAGGGCTAAAATGAGACAAATTCTCCTTTTCGCCCTTTTGATGATAGCCAGGTTCGGTCGAAAGTGTTCGGAACTCCGACGGAGATTTTAACGCCTATAGAAGGGATGTTAGAAGGGTTTTAATGCTTTTTAAACTTTTATATCATTTCATACCTAATTTAATAATGAGTAATAAATTGTGATTCATTTTAAATGCTTTCATATTTTTAATTTATATACGAAGGTTAATTTAGTGTTCCAAAATTAGAAAAGTTTTCCTACATATTTAACTGCTATCAAATCATATATATGTATTTAAAATTACCGAAATTACATAAGTCCACTACTATTTCATTTCAGTCAACCAATTCAGTATTTTCAAAGTTTGATAGTAGCTGGAAAAAGCCAATATTATTTAGAATTCGATATAAACGGCATCTTTGACAAAGAAGACCTAATGTTTCAAAATTAAACACTTAAAAGACAAGGAAACCTTAATTACTTTTTTCTCACAATTTTAAACTCATGGGGAACATATAAATAAACACCATAAAAAATAAACAAATAATCAGTATACATAAAAGGGAAAACCAGTTTTGTAACTATTACGTCACAGAATCTAGTTTCTCCAACTATTTTTCAGTTGCGCATGGTAGCCTGTTAGTGGAAAAAAAAGTCCTTCCGGCCTGTACCGGGAGGAAAAAGTAGCTTTCCTATATCTTCGTTTTAAAATTTTAGCTAATGTTACACGAATACAGCAAGCTAAAATGCAAAGAAACGTTTACAAAAGATTCGTTAATACTGAATTTTAATAAGAAATTCGCCAAATTATTGAGCAATAGCCAAATTGGCTTCATTTATGAAGACTTATTTTGGTCGCCAAATTTGGCGATATTTCGCCAAATGTCGCCAATTTTGGCGAGAATTTGGCGCTAACGGATATGAATATATAGTTTTATGCGTATGATTGGGAAAATTATTACAACACTGACAGAAAATAATTTGCGAGTAATCGCGTTAATGTGCTGTTTTGTTTCAAAATGTCAGCCACACTAGAATTTCAATTTGCTCTATCTCAGCCATTTTTTAAGATAGAGGTAAACCAAACAATGCTCTGGAATCCTTGTATCAAGGCCTAACACGTAATTAAAAAATAAATTTGAATTTTTATTTTTTTTTTTTGTATATTTATTTAAGGTTTAAATTTTTAAATGGCCGCCATCTTGAAACAAAATGGCGGACCAAGCTGCCCAACGACATAGGTCATATATATATATATATATATATATATATATATATATATATGGATTATCTATATATATAAATCAACATTTGAACGGAGGGTGGTTTTGGGGTCTGGGGGTCATGATCGGTGAAAATATATCGAAATTTTCCGGAATTGCTTTCCTCCGAACGGCTGCAATAGGTAGCTTTATACTTTTTTGTATTGAAAGCTACCTAATAGTCACAGGCTATTTTATTTGTTCTAAGAAAATGAAATAAAAACATATCATTATTGAGTTTTATTGGTTTTGTTTAGGCAATAGGCGTGGCCAAAGTTAGTCATATATGTGCCGGCAAAACATATCATTAAAGTACTTTTTTAAACGTATTTTCGCAAAATATTTTGATGATTTCTCAAAAGTAACAAAATACTTCTGAGGAGATTTTATTTTGGATCTTAAAATAACCATTTTGCTCCGTTAGATAAATGTAATTATTATTATTAAGATTTCAACTTTTAAATATAATTACGGAATTATCATGACAGACAGTGACAGGGGAATTTATAGTAGAGCATGGAAAATGCAATTATGAGTAAAAATATACCGCACACCCATTCCTACACTGTTAAAAATTTGCAGCAAACTGTCCAATCTTGACCGTTTTTGTAGAAAATGGTTCCATAACCGTCATTTAACTATATTCTGACCATAAATACGGTCAGAATATAGTTAAATTACGATTATGTAACCGTTTTCTACAAAAACGGTCAAATGACTGGACAGTTTGCTGCAAATTTTTAAGAGTGTAAAGTGACACGATTCGAAAAACGTGATTTTTGTGATATTAATATGAGTGAATTATTTAAAGTTGACTGTATTAGAAAACTGAAAAAAAAAACAGCGGTTTTACCATTTTTCGCTTTTAACGTTATACAAACTACTCTATATAAATCTTCAGATAATCAGATGTGACTTGAGTGATATTGAAATAAATAAGATACTTTTGACTCTAGATTTTAAAATGTTAATTAACTTCTTTATCAATTTTAACCCTTAATTGCTGGAACAAAAATTGTTACACAGATATTGTAAGCGGACTGTGAAACCGCTTGATCGAAGGATGAATGAAAAGTTCCATTAACTCATAGTATACTGTTTCTGTACTAAACTTTATGTACTATTATAATGTACTATTACAATTACAATTCCCCTAGCGAAGTTTCTAGCGATAATACTATGGCTATACACAAAGCAGAACTAGTATCTATGGTTAAACTGAAAATTACGCAAGTTAAACTGGCAAAATTGAAAAAAAAACAGCGGTCTATGAGACCGCTAACAGCTGTTAAGAGTTAAATAAAAAAATATAATCATATATTCTAATACGAGCAAATCTTGTGTGTGGTTATATATATATATATATATATATATAACCATAAATGAAACATTATCATAACACCAACTTAAACAATGAAATAATAATTAAGTATGAAATAATTAGTTGACAATGAAAGATTCCCCAACACACTTAATATGGAAACAAAAACATATTAAAAGAATAAGAAATTAAATAAAAATGGAATTAAATGAATGAAATGAAATGAAATTTGTGGAATTTAGACAGAATTATCAAGTCCCAAATGCCTAAATACCACAAATAAAATGAAATGAGATGTTTCATCATCATATTAGCCATACATTGCTAAAAAATATGATTTTGGGACTACATCTCATAAACATTGAAGCAAACCAGTGATAAAATGAAAAATAAAATACAATATTAAAAAGGAGAGAAGCCTTACATATAATTTACAAAGAAAACAATTTATAGAGTCAGTAAGTATAAAATCCATAAAGATTAAAAAAGATTAAAATAGATACCGTTCACCTCAAGAACCAGCATGAAACTCTACCATGACTTGGGAATGAATTGCAAAAAAAAAAAAAAAAAAAAAAAAAAAAATCATTACATGTTGCCAATTTTAGAAATATAAATTTACACCCCAAGAACCAGCATGAAACTCAACCATGACTTGGGAATGAATTGCAAAAAAAAAAAAAAAAAAAAAAATCATTACATGTTGCCAATTTTAGAAATATAAATTGCTTTATAATGATGCCAGAAATAATGTTAGAATATTATGGATTGTAAAGTAAACAGGAACATAAGTGCTGCCATCTATTGGGAAAAATGAATATAATCTGAATCGAAAGCGTTGGATGGATATAAATGTTTAATAATTAAACCAAATTACTATCTTAAATAATACCAATTAGTTAAATAATAAATAAAAGAAATTAATAAATAGAATATCGAAATACATTAAAGTAATGGATGTATTAATGAATAATTCTATGTTATAAATAAGTATAAAGATGGAAAAATTAATTATTAAAGCAACTTAAAATAGTGCTACCATCTATTGGTAAAAGTGAATAAAATCTGAATAGAAAGTAATGGATATAAATTATTGTTTAATAATTAAACCAAATTACTATCTTAATGATAGCCATTAGTTAAATAATAAATAAATGAAATTAATTAATAAATAGAATATTGAATTACATAGAAGTAATGGATGTATAAATGATTAATTCTATGTTATAAATAAGTAGTAAGATGGAAAAATTAATAATTAAAGCAACATAAAAATATATGTACCATTAAATGACAAAAACGATTAAATAACTGTACCAAAAATGCAACATCAATTAAATTAAATTAAAATAAAATACTAAATATTTGAACTATGATACAAAGAATTTAAATTTAATGTTGATTAAATATTGAAATGAATTAGTCACAAATAATGTTCCTTCATACCAAATTAAATAAAATATAAACACTTAATAAAATTAAAACATATTATATTAACACTGTATAAAAGTAAACATTATATTAGAAGTAAATATGATATTGTCCACCATAGGTATTAATCCAAATCATTATATCAAATACATTCTTAATATTAATGAATATAAATTCATTTAAATTAATTAAATAATGAAAAAGTAAATCTAACTAAATTAAAAAACATATAGAAATATCACATCGCAGTCCATTATAAAACGATTATCAAACAAATATGTAAATCAAAATGCCCCCATTTTTTTATATTAATAATATAAATTAACCATGCATATTTTTCCATACAACTCCGCCACACACCTCCTCATATATATATATATATATATATGCAAATTTTATCATAAAAACGGCTCTAACGATTTTGACGAAATTGTGTATCCTACCATTTTGGGGCACCAGAAAACCATTGGGATGGGTCATGTGTTCGAGAAAATTCAATTAGTGGGTCATTTTGGGTCATCAAGGGTCAGGGTCAAGCTAATTCTATCTAAAAAACGGTTCAAACGATTTTGACTAAATTTTGTATCTTACCATTTTCGGGCACGAGAAGACTATTGGGCTGGGTCACATGTTCGGGAACTTTCGATTAGTGGGTCATTTTTGGGTCAACCCGGGTCAAGTTAATTTTATCTAAAAAACGGCTCTAACGATTTTGATTAAATTTTGTATCCTACGAGTTTCGGGCACGACAAAATCAGTGGGCTAGGTCACATGTCCGAGAAATTTCGATTAGTGGGTCATTTTTGGGTCACTGTGGGCCAAGGTAATTTTATCAAAAAAAAAGGCTCAGACTATTTACACTAAATTTTGCATCCTATGGTTTTCGGGCACGAGAAGACTGTTGGGCTAGGTCACGTGTTCGAGAAAATTAGATTAGTGGATCATTTTGGTCATGGTCATTATGGGTCAAGCTATTTTATCTTAAAAACGGCTCAGACTAATTACACTAAATTTTGCATCCTACGGTTTTCGGGCACGAGAAGACTGTTGGGCTAGGTCATGTGTTCGAGAAAATTCGATTAGTGTGTCATTTTGGTCATGGGTCATTAGGGGTCCAGCTATTTTACCTTAAAAATGGCTCAGAATATTTACACTAAATTTTGCATCCTATGGTTTTCATGCACGAGAAGACTGTTGGCTAAGTCACATGTTCGATAAAATTCAATTAGTGGGTCATTTTGGGCATGGGTCATTATGGGTCAAGCTATTTTATCTTAAAAACGGCTCAGACTATTTAAACTAAATTTTGCCTCCTATGGTTTTTGGACCCGAGAAGACTGTTAGGCTAGGTCACATGTTTGAGAAAATTTGATTAGTGGGTCAGTTTGGTTATGCGTCAGTATATTTCAACTCAATGCTAATTTTGACCGAGCATAGCTCGGTCTTCCCTTCTCGTTTGTTTTTATGTTTGATAATGTTTTTGAATTTCTTAAAAAAAAATTCCTTTTTTGTTTTTCAGTTTTTTTTTTTTTTTTTTTTTTAATAAGCATAGAGTATTTAAAAAAAGAAGATATAAAGCCTAAAGCAATATATTTTGTTTTGCTTTTATCAATATATTTATAGAATTCTTCTCAATGAACACGAATTGCCTTGCTCTATTATCACTTGAAACAGGATCTTTCTTCTGATCACTTTTTAATAGGCTTTTATTTTCAAGCTTATATCCTGAAATACCTTAATGCCTGCGCCACCTCATAAAGGTCCAACCAATTTAATAAAGAAAAAAGATTTAAAGGAGATATGCGTGACCTTAAACAAATTGCTAGCATTTCCACAGAAGGGCGGAGACAGGCGCTCACAGAAAGATGTAATTAAAATGTATTTAGCTCAAATGGCAGCAAATGCTTTAACTCTAATGACACAGTAAGTCCTTCAGTAAGTGTAATCATTTTTCACGATTTTATCTAACGAGGCAAAAAAAATCAATCTGAGAATTACATTCACCACTTTTCGTAACGCCGCTAGTAAACCAAAGAAAGCACCTTCGTTCATATATGTGTTTCAACTGAGCATTTAACCATACTACCACCCGGGGGGATGCTACAAACCTCCAACAAAATTATTTAATTGATAAACCAAAGAAATTATTAAAGCAATTTTAATTATTTGTTGTAAATATTTTTATTAACATTCAAAGATTACCTTTATTACATAAATAATTATATATTATGATTTATAGTTTAGATAAATCTGTCTAATTAATTTGTGCACTCTCAGAATATATTAAAAAATTATTATAAAATAATATTACCAATAGTTTCCACATGACTTTGATACTGGTCAACTGCAATTTAATCATGTGTATGCATTTACAATTATCGGCCTTAGAAGTACACTACTACTTCATTTTGCTCACTGGCCTGTCTAGTGATTACACTTTCAGATATCAGCTTGTAAAACGGAACTTCGAATCGTGATTTGGGTTGAAACATTTAGAGCAGTTCGTAATTTGTTTTAATCTAGAATTCCCAACCTAATTAGACGTTGTGTGTATAACAGGCCGCATTTCCTGAAAAACAAAGAGATTATTTTAATTCGCTTTTCCTGCTTTTCTTCACTTTTTTTAGCTGAATAAATTTTTAGGAAGAAAATTCAAATTAAAAATATGTATAGTATTCTGTTTATTTTTAACACAATGTATCTCTATAAATAACTTAAAAAAATAAATAATTACAACTGAATATGAAAGTGATCTATATTCTTCTTCAATAAATCTTCTTCTATTTTATTTATTTTTTATTTTTTACTAATCATAATTTTTTTTTCAGGTTCAAAACTATTACAAGAGTTTGATAAAATAAAACATAAAAACATGAATTCCTAAAAACACAGAAATCTAATTACTAAACTTTTAAATGCTCATTTTATGGATATTTCGACAATCACAGATAGCTTTCATTATGTTCTTTTAGATTTTTTAATAATCCGTATGTTCTTTCGCAACTCAAAAAAAAATCTAAAATTAACGTATTACTTTCATTTTACATCGAAAAAATTATTAGATAATATATCTTTCTTTTCCGAGTCGAATTCTTTCTTCAATAGCACAGTCATAAATATGTCGCCAAAACATCACTTCGTAGATTTTGAAGTTTTCTATGTGCCATTCTTTCATGCTCCATAATTCACTTGTTTTTCGTTTCTTTACTAGTTGCTTACACATGTGAGATTCTTTTGAGTGTCCCTGTAATTAAACTATAAGTGCTACACACTTCATATTCAATACCAAACATGCCATAGCAAACCTTAATAACATCAATCAATTGCATGACTTATACATATATATTTACGCAAGTTAGAGCACGGACAGACAGAAAAACAGACAGACGTCAGACAGACAGATAGACAGACAAACCGAATTCATAAACACTTTTTAACTATGTTGGAAGGTGTTAAAAATGGCTGAGATATGGCAGTTTAAAATTCTAGGGAGGCTGACACTTTGAAACAACCTGATTTATGTTATTCTGTAACTCTCGTATTTATGAGCCTATATGTATGTGACTGATCATGTGTACAGAACATACCAAAGTCTTGACCGAGTTCGTTGGCCAGCATCCTGTGCCATCTTGTTTCACAATGGCGGCCAGTTAAAAAATAATAATAATTTTTTTTATTCAAAAAGATGTAAAATAAAATTATAAAATTAAAAAAGTTGTTTCCGTTAACTGTTAGATTAAGATACAAGGATACCGGAGCATATTTTGTTTTGGCTTTATCTTAAAAAATGGCTGAGATACAACTGTTTGAAATTCTATGGAATATGGAAGTTACCTTTTCCTCCCGGTACAAGCCGGAAGAACGTTTTATTTCAGTAATGTTCACACAAGAAAACTTTGTAAAAATCATAATCCAGAGAAGGGCAATGGCTTTTCCCTGCCCCTCCCCCTTGATGCTGCCCGTGGTTCATTTTTTTATCAGTTTATAGTACAAATCTGTCAGTAGGAAATAAGAACATTCCTAAGGTGAAAAGTCATCGGGAGTAATGTTTAAATCATACAACTAACTGCGAAATGAGGGATTGCGGGCTCTTTAGGATCATCCTTTGGTTTTCCTGAAGACTTATTTATGACTGTCGGGGAAAATCTTTACGGTCAAACGTTACTCGTTAGCATTTCAGTCTCACATTGCGAAAATAGTTACCATGTTGACACATTTACATCCACTCACATTTGTAAACGATAACGAAAGAATCTTCAATGAAAAATTTACTCATTGGAAAATTACAGATACTTAGTAGACAAATACATTTTCACTAATTAGTTAAAAGTATCCTTTTTATTCATGTCATGCCATTACTGTTAGTAAATTAATTATTATTATGCGTTTTTATAATTTGTTTTTACAATCAAGATAAGGGACTAGTTAGTAAAATACAAATGTATTCATTATTGTTAGTTATTTAATGTCATTACTATGTATTTCTTGTTTGTTATTATTGTGCACATTCGAGATAAGAGGCTTGGTATTAAAATGTAAATTCATCCATTATTATTAGTTGTTTAATGTCATTATTATGTTTTTTAATTATTGTTATGTATAATCGAGATAAGAGACTAGGTATTAAAATTCAAATCCATTCTCTATTATTTGTTGCTTTTTGTTATTATTATGTATTTTCCTTATTATCGTGAGAAAGATAAGAGGATATATGAATGGTGGAGATGCAAAAGTCACATTATCCACTTTTTTAAGGTATTGAGTTATTCCTATCACCGTGTTCGTCTTTTTAAGGCGAATCGGACTGTAATAGTGATTTGGACCATAAAAAACAAATTAAGGTTAAAAAAATGCTGAAAATCTTGTTTTGATACATAACTCACGTTATCCAACAACTGTTTTGCAGCAAAACTAAGACTCTCCAATTCAACAAATCAAGGAGGTACAGAAGTTAGAGGTAATGTAAAATGGTAAAATGTTACACTATTTTAATGACAATGAAGAAGTTGAACCATGTCTAATAGTAAAACTTTTGCACTAATTATTTTTAAAAAATGTTTTTCGATTTTTGTTGTTTATTACCCTCTAAAATAACATAATGAAAACCAATGTTCGGATAAATATATTTTTTTTTATTTTGTTGTTCTTGTTGTTTTAAATTCATAACTATTTTGGTTTATAACTAACATTACCCATAAAAGCTGAAAAACTCATATTTTCCATATTTAAATTTAAGTTCTAGCTTTACCACAATTATTACAGGTTTAGGACTATGTGCAACCATTTGTTATGGCTAAAAATATATCACAAAACAAAATTGTGCCAATATATCATGTTTATTAATAATAATCTGTTTTTTGCATTTTTCTAAAAACTAGGTTCTATGGAAAATGTGACTTTTGCATCTCCACCATTCATATATCCTCTTATCTTTCTCACGATAATAAGGAAAATACATACTAATAACAAAAAGCAACAAATAATAGAGAATGGATTTGAATTTTAATACCTAGTCTCTTATCTCGATTATACATAACAATAATTAAAAAACATAATAATGACATTAAACAACTAATAATAATGGATGAATTTACATTTTAATACCAAGCCTCTTATCTCGAATGTGCACAATAATAACAAACAAGAAATACATAGTAATGACATTAAATAACTAACAATAATGAATACATTTGTATTTTACTAACTAGTCCCTTATCTTGATTGTAAAAACAAATTATAAAAACGCATAATAATAATTAATTTACTAACAGTAATGGCATGACATGAATAAAAAGGATACTTTTAACTAATTAGTGAAAATGTATTTGTCTACTAAGTATCTGTAATTTTCCAATGAGTAAATTTTTCATTGAAGATTCTTTCGTTATTAAGTGTTGTTAACATAATGGAGAAAAAAAGAATGGTTATATACTGCTGAACTAAATTGTCATTTGTCTCCAAGAGGGCAGGTGAAAATGTATAATACTTTCAAGAATTAAAAATAGAAAAAAAAAAAAAACAGGTTGAAAGTTGAAAGAAATTATGCAATCAAAATTTAAATTTAGAAAAAATAACGAAACGTTTTAGCATCAATGTTCGCTTTAAGTATCAAATATTCAAATTAAACCAATTTTTGTATTACATTTAATATAATAATAGCTTACAATTTTTAGATATAATTTCAATCCATTAATCCAAGTAATTTTAGTCTGTGCACAAAAGAATGGACAACCTTTTAAACAGATCAATAAAATAAAAAATAAAAAACTTTGTTTTAAGTTTGGTAAAATATAAAAATTATCTATTTTATTTTATCTTTATTTTTTACTAATCATAATTTTTTGTCAGGTTCAAAACTATTACAAGAGTTTGATAAAATAAAACATAAAAACATGAATTCCTAAAAACACAGATATCTAATTACTAAATTTTTAAATGATCATTTTATGGATATTTCGACAATCACAGATAGCTTTCATTAAGTTCTTTTAGATTTTTTAATAATCCGTATGTTCTTTCGCAACAAAAAAAAAAATCTAAAATTAACGTATTACTTTCATTTTACATCGAAAAAATTATTAGATAATATATCTTTCTTTTCCGAGTCGAATTCTTTCTTCAATAGCACAGTCATAAATATGTCGCCAAAACATCACTTCGTAGATTTTGAAGTTTTCTATGTGCCATTCTTTCATGCTCCATAATTCACTTGTTTTTCGTTTCTTTACTAGTTGCTTACACATGTGAGATTCTTTTGAGTGTCCCTGTAATTAAACTATAAGTGCTACACACTTCATATTCAATACCAAACATGCCATAGCAAACCTTAATAACATCAATCAATTGCATGACTTATACATATATATTTACGCAAGTTAGAGCACGGACAGACAGAAAAACAGACAGACGTCAGACAGACAGATAGACAGACAAACCGAATTCATAAACACTTTTTAACTATGTTGGAAGGTGTTAAAAATGGCTGAGATATGGCAGTTTAAAATTCTAGGGAGGCTGACACTTTGAAACAACCTGATTTATGTTATTCTGTAACTCTCGTATTTATGAGCCTATATGTATGTGACTGATCATGTGTACAGAACATACCAAAGTCTTGACCGAGTTCGTTGGCCAGCATCCTGTGCCATCTTGTTTCACAATGGCGGCCAGTTAAAAAATAATAATAATTTTTTTATTCAAAAAGATGTAAAATAAAATTATAAAATTAAAAAAGTTGTTTCCGTTAACTGTTAGATTAAGATACAAGGATACCGGAGCATATTTTGTTTTGGCTTTATCTTAAAAAATGGCTGAGATACAACTGTTTGAAATTCTATGGAATATGGAAGTTACCTTTTCCTCCCGGTACAAGCCGGAAGAACGTTTTATTTCAGTAATGTTCACACAAGAAAACTTTGTAAAAATCATAATCCAGAGAAGGGCAATGGCTTTTCCCTGCCCCTCCCCCTTGATGCTGCCCGTGGTTCATTTTTTTATCAGTTTATAGTACAAATCTGTCAGTAGGAAATAAGAACATTCCTAAGGTGAAAAGTCATCGGGAGTAATGTTTAAATCATACAACTAACTGCGAAATGAGGGATTGCGGGCTCTTTAGGATCACCCTTTGGTTTTCCTGAAGACTTATTTATGACTGTCGGGGAAAATCTTTACGGTCAAACGTTACTCGTTAGCATTTCAGTCTCACATTGCGAAAATAGTTACCATGTTGACACATTTACATCCACTCACATTTGTAAACGATGATTCGCAGCAGACATAGTAAAGTGTGGTGCATTTTTTCTTCCAGAACTGTATGATGTTTTTCAGTTGTTTAAATTATTAAACCTACACTGCGGATGCAGTGATGAATATACGCAAGGCTTAACAAATGCGCCAGGTCGCCACGGGTGACCAAGTTTTTTATCTCGCGACCAAATTATTTAATCCGGCTTTTTTTTTTTTTTTTTTTTTTTTTTTTTTTTTTGAACAAAAATATTGACTTAAGAAACGAGCACACATTGCATTATTTCTCTCCCCTCCAATATTAAGAAATAAACTCAGAAACTATATCTAAACAAAAAATATTTTTTACCTTTATTTTAAATTTGGTTAATCACATATATTTTTTAAAATAATAAAATCAGAATTGTTTGATTGACTTCGAAAGGAAAATAAGCAAAAAATTGTTTTCCTGCTCCTCTATTTCATCGATGCCCCCCTCATCAGATATACATTTTGTAGCACTCAACTATCTGGACTTTTGAAGCATTCGGCAATCATCATTTTACAAACATATAGGTTAATTCACCCTTTACAATATTTATTTCTTTTTTTTAAAAAAAAAAATATATATATATATATATATATATATATATATTTATTTATTTATTTTTTATTTTTTTTTTTTTTGTGTGTGTGTGTGTGTAACAAGGAGAGGGCAAAACTTGGTAATCACATATTTGATTATTACTTTACAAGAAGAAAGTATTGGATTCACGAAAATTTTTACTTTCTTCTATCTTTACAAGAATAAAGTATTGGATTCATGAAAATTTTCGACTTCCGGTTTTTGACGGATTTATACATTTTAGAAGGTCCTGAACACGATTTGACTGTTTTTAGAAAATGTCTGTCTGTGAGTCTGTGAGTCTGTATGTATGTATGTATGTATGCGACACAAATTTTGTGGGCGCTCTATTTCAAGAACTAATGCTCGGAATTTAATAAAACTTTAGATTCAGTTCGTCCCTGACATAAGTTAGTGCTGATTAGTTTCTGGTAAAAATCGCCCGGCAGGTGGCGCTGCTATGCCACATTTTTCGCGATTTCCGCAATAGCTCTATCTCAAGAAATAATTCTCGGAATTTAATAAAATTTTATATTCAGTTGGTCTCTGATATAAATTGGTGCTGATTAGTTTTGGGTAAAAATTGCCCAGCAGGTGGCGCGGCTATGCAGCATTTTGCAGGATTTACACGATTTTAGCGATAGTCATAGCTCAAGAACTAATGCACGGAATTGAATAAAACTTGAGTTTCAGTTAGACCTTGATATAAATGCTTCTTTTTAGTGTATGCGAAACATGTGTGAGATAGTTTTCCGACTAGTTTTTCTATATGTTGTAGGGTAGAAGCCCCTTAGTCTCTGGTTCAACCGATTTTATACAACGCTCCTTAGTGCTCGAGTAATAGGGCGTCTAATATTATAACACAACATAAATACCGCAATTTCCGGCCTATAATCCACGTATCAACCAATCATGTATCGACCCGGAAATTTTATTTTATAAAACGTAACTTACTAAAAATATTTGACTTCAATTATTGATTAAAATTTCTGGATCGAAACATGTAAGTTTAATAGGAATCTTAATTTATATAATCATTTTAAATTACGTACTATTCTAAAATATGTTACTAATAATTCTTAACCACTTGAAGGGCACCGGTATATTATATATACCACTTAATTTTAATCCCAAAATGCCACAATGACACCAGAATTTTACAATCAAATTTTAAATTTATAAGGTACATGAGGTACATGCTTTTACTTATTTTAAAATAAATTCGTTCGTGAATACTGGTGTCAATCAATCATTTCAATATTTTAACTACAATAGTACTTTGCCCCTGAAGGGGTTAACCCTTTCCGGCACAGACAAATTCTGTTCGTAAAATGAGAAATTACTGACTGACACCGGAATTTACAAACGACTTTTTTAGAAAATAAGAACTCCTTCTTTTAAGCTTTCATTTTAAAAACAAAATTTTATTAAAATATTTTTGGTGCCGCATGTAAGTTTGGAATTAAAATTTGGTGTGCCCGGAGTGGGAGCACTGTGCCGGAAAGGGTTAAATAAGCTTGTTATCAGTGTTGTAACTGAGCACGCTTATTGAGCCGATACTCGAGAGTATAACTCACTTGCTCTGAGTTTTGAGCTGAGTTTAGTTCACTTTTTGAAAAACAAGTGTGAGTTGTGAACTCAAAAATTCCGCGAGCTTGAGTGAGAATTTCAGCTGCAACTCAATTTTTTACTTTCTTCTATCTTTACAAGAAGAAAGTATTGGATTCATAAAAAATTTCGACTTCCGTTTTCGACGGATTTATACATTTTAGAAGGTCCTGAACACGATTTGACCATTTTTAGAAAATGTCTGTCTGGGAGTCTGTGACTGTGTCTGTCTGTCTGTATATGAGAAAAATTTTGTGGGCGCTCTATCTCAAGAACTAATGCACGAAATTTAATAAAACTTTATATTCAGTTAGTCCCTGATATAAATTGGTGCTGATTAGTTTTTGGTGAAAATCACCCGAGAGGTGGCGCTGCTACGCTGCATTTTTCGCAATTTCCGCAATAGCTCTATCTCAAGAACTAATGCACTTATTTTCATCAAACTTCAGGTTCTGTTAGACCTTGACATATATAGACGCTGATGCTGATTACGTTTTGTTGTAGATATCCCAACAGGTGGCGCTGCTTATACCCCTTTTTTTCGATTTTTACGATAACTATATCTCAAGAACTAATCACGGAATTTCATCAAACTTCAGATTCTGTTAGATCTTGACATAAGTAGATGTTTCTTACTTTTTGGTGTAACTAGCCCAACAGATGGCGCTGCTATGCTGCTTGTTTCATTATTATCACGATAACTAATACTCAAGAACTAATGCACAGACTTTCATCAAACTTCAGATTCAATTAGACATTGACATAAGTTATTGATTAGGTTTTGGGCTAAATCTTCCAACAGGTGGAGCTGCTGTGCTGCATTTTGCAGGATTTACACGATTTTAGCAACAGTCCTATCTCAAGAACTAATGCACGGAATTTAATAAAACTTTAGATTCAGTTAGACCTTGATATAAATTTGTGTTGATTCTATTTAATATATACGAAATCTGTGTGAGATAGAAGAAAGTTTTGGGATTGGCATATCGGCTAGTTTCATAATTTCCTTAAAAGTGTTTTCGCCGTTAAGAACACGTTTTTACTCTTTCAAATATCAGTTAGAGGCCTTCACGGCCTCAGGGTGGGCTAGGTCTCATTCCGGGCCGGGCCCAGGCCTTACATTTTTCGGCAGGCTCGGGTCGGACAGAAAAAGGCCTTAATTTCATTCATGCTGAAATCTACATGTGCCGAAATTTTCAACCAGCCTGTATGAAAATCATTGGCCCATCCCGACTTAGCCCTGCAAAAAACACTAAAATGATCCCCGGCCCAAAAATTTTTGCCAAAAATGCATATATTTTTAAATCGCCTATTATTCTACATTTAAAATTACTTTTAAAAAATTGTACATAAATTTCTAGGCCATAAAACTAAAGTGGGTAAAAATGTTAAAATAACCTGTCTATGACGAAAACCTGTATTAAACCGAAAAAGTCTTGATCCGAGCAATGCAAATATAATAATTCGTGCGAAAAGAATATAATACAACAGACAATGTACCTGCATATAAGGGAATTTTCTTCTCTCCTATATGCGATATCATCTTAAAAGATATTACTGTACACCATTTTTCAGATTTTTAAGTCTCAAAGCCATGGAATATGGATTAACAATATTAATGCTAAACCAGTCATTTACATACAAATAGAGATTCATTGTAAATTCAATATAGTTTTCATGAAGAGAGGCAGGAAGAAATCTAGGAAGGGCCAGTATTTGAGAATGGATGTACCCAGGGTTTTACAAATTTGATCTGATAGCCAAAAGAATAATAGTCGCCTGTAAAAAATATTTACCCCCTACCCCTTCACCGTCATTGATTAAAAAAAAAACACAAGATTTTTTTTCTGAATTAACTGAGAAAAAATAATAACACGCATAGCTTAGAATTATTAGTTACATAGTTTAGAATAGTACACAATTTAGAAAAATAATATAAATTATGTTGTCTAATGAAACTTATAAAAATTATACTCACTTCCCGCATAGCATGCATGGTCACAGTGACGTCACCGTGACGTCACAGTGAGTCACGTACGTCACGTCACATCTGTGACCAAAATACAACCACTCAGTGACGTCACATTGTGACTAAAATGTGAATTGCTTGGAAATCATAAAAAAATTGCAAGAACACTACAAAATATGTTATTCAATGTAAAAAAATATGTTTCTGACATTTTTTTTAATTTTTGTGACGTCACTGTGACGTTACTGCAAGTCACAAACACTACGTCACCTGTGTTAACAAAATACCACCATATTGTGAAGTCACAGTTTGACCAAAATGTGAATTTTTAATATATTTTAAAATGATGAGAAATATATATTATTCAGGAATGCTTTAATGCACTTAAAGGGTCTGATTCTGACTGATTTTTATGATCCCTGGAAAATTAAGCTATATTGATTAATTTATTTACTGACTTACAGGAAAATGCTTTATAAATAGGTAATTTTCAATCAATATGCAATTATAAATTATAATACAAACATAATGCGGCATGTACTCCATGAACAATTTTTTTTTAAATTAAGGCAGTTTCTCATTTGCTTTTCATATTAATTAACAACTTTTGTAAAACTGAGAGCAACAATCTATATTATAGAGCGCAAGCTATCCAAGAGTAACAATGACGTCATGTTAACAGCGGCAACAACTGAACAGTAAATTTCGCTTTTACAGTGATTTTTTTTAACTTCTAAATATTGCACAATTTCAATTTTTAACCGTCGAATAGGAAAAATAAAATTCTCTTTCAAATGCAATATGTTTCAAAACTGTACCTCAATTTACTATGGTAATTAAAGATTTGTTTGTTTGAAGGGAGGTGGGTTGTGAAAAACTGACGCTTTATAATAATAATATCATTGGTGTACTTCCGATAACAATTGTTTTTCTTTAGTATTTAAGTAGATTGAGTACCTCTTCCAATATATATTTTGAATTTTGTTTCATACTTTGCAAATAAATTTAACATTTTCCGAATATAAAATGAAAATTTAAAAAAAATTATGCAAAATGTGTATGATTTAAATAATTATTCACGTGTCCGTTTTTCATTAACAACAAATTTCTTTAAAAAAATATTGTTATTCTACAAGCTGTTTCTTCTACAGGACATTAATAAAGAAAAAAGGAAATTTTGAAAAAGGGAAAATGCCCCCCCCCCCCAACCTTTTACTTTTTTAGGATCACATTTTGCAATTATTACGATCTATGCAAATTTTACTTTTTTCATGATTTTGCATTCTTGTCCATTAAAATATTTTTTATGTACCCTAAAAATTTAAACAATATTTTATTTGATACGCCATAAATATTGATATTTTTTACAACTTACAAAAAAAACTATACAAGTATTATTATTGTGAAACTAATCGTAAAAAAAAGGTAAACTGCTTCAAAAATAAATCTTCAAATAAGAAATTTTAATTGGAGAGACTATAAAAAGAAATATTCTGCCTTTTTAACCTTCTACTCTAACATCAACTATATAAGAAGAAAAAAAAAAAAAGAAAAAAGATCATCTGCCCTGCTATTAAATGCGCGCAGGTGTTTAAAAGCTTTCAAAATTATCGTCTGCTTTTTTAACCTCAGAATAAGAGACTCACAACAGTGTATTTAATCTTTGGATGTCAGGTCGTTGGACAATACGCGTGTTATGAGCATGTATAATTTCTACGTATTTAAAATTAAAAACCTGCACAGGATTCCGCAAATACAATTTTTATACGAATTTTCTTTCCATGAAAAGTACAATTCCTTTGCGTGGTTAAATTTGTTTCCGCCAATGTTATTGTACTTCATTTGGAGGAATTTTGCCTTCTCAAGAAACTTTCGCTATTTTTACGTCAAAATAGAATATTGAAGATCACAAAGAAAAAGAGGTATGGAAAAATATTATTTTCCCTGTTAGCTTTGCATTTAGTTATATCGTTTTCAGTTACTTCCATGCAGTATTTTACAAAAGTTAAATATTTCGTTTAACATTTATCAGTTAAGTTTATTAAATTTAATGTTTATTTTGGTAAAATAAGTAACAATATGTCAACGATTTTAATCAGATAATTACTTTCACTAAATTCATTTCCTGAATCATTTTATAGTTATAAATTTCAAAACATCTGTACACTATTATAAAAGAATTATTATTAAAGGGAAATGTTCTTTATAATTACCACATAATCCTGTAAAAAAAAAAATAATAAACCAATGTGTGGTTCCATTTTATGTTGTTATCTGAATTTATATATTTTTTCACATTAAAAACTGGTTAAATATTTGAAACTATGTTTATAATTTATTATTTTATTGGGTTATGTAACTATGATTATCTACATTTCAAATGGACTTTATATCTAAAATTTTGGCCAAACTTTATTCTAAAACTTTTACGGTAGATTTTTTTTAATCAGCTTGCTCTATTTAAGATGAACAACAGATTATTGTGATTATTGCCTAGTCACGAAACATCGACCCAGATAGATATTTCATCGGCATCATATGATAAATTATATGTATCACTATCGATGCATTTATTACAATTCCATAAATAATTGACAATAAATTAGTAACATTATTATATTTTAATAACCAAAATATTGTTTTTAAGTATGTTTTTTACTGCAGTTGCATACCTCTAAACATACCAAAAGACAAAGTTATTTTCAGCGGGGTTAATAAGATGATTTTCTTTATTACTGCTATCTTTTACCGCAGTAGTTAATATAAATTGTTTATAGAAACCTCAACATACGACGATACTGAGTTAATTTTTAATATCAAAGTTTTATTTATCATTTAAACAGTTTCATACCTTTATGAATAAAATTAACTTTGTTGAATTTAAAAGTCTGCAGATGTCCAAAAATAGATTTTTTACAAAGGTAAGTTCGTACACGTTACAATTTTGTATTAAAAATTTAACAATATTTATGAGAAGAAACTATATAATTTTTTGTTTATTGTAAATATGAAAAAGTATCTTTTAGTAAATAATTTTTATTTTTATGATTTTTATTTTTTTTTACTTGCTTAAAATGATGTACGTCAGAGTATATATTTTTCAAACTGATGTTGTCGAGTCACAAAGGGTTAAAACATAGCTATAAAATAAAGGTTCCATGTATGATAACGTATTTTGATCTATAAGTTAAATTTTCTTTTTCAAAAATGGCAATTTTTATGAAATATTTTCAAAAATCTTTCTTAATAAATTAAAACATACAGTTATTTTTCTTTTAAATATGATTTAAAACCTGGACCCCGATGTGAATATTTTGGGGAATACATTATTCGAATATTTTCACTAGTTAAATATATAAGATACTGTTTAAAAACTATTGAAATAGTTAATAAAAATTACCCTTTAAAATTTCAAGGCTTAAAGACCTTATCACAGTTAAAATATTGATTATTTTATTATTATCTCAAAGTATAGATCTAAACTTTTTATACACGTGGTTTAAAATTTCAAAACTGTATTTTTAATATGTACACGATTGCCATTCAAGGGTTTTTCACTCATGAAAACTAAATAAATGACTTTTTCTCAATATTGATTTTTTGTTCATTCTTATATTTTTTAAGTTCTTTACTTCCTTTAGTATTTCAGTTTATTATTTTTTATACATATTCTTTATTATGTATGTAATAGAACCTTGCATGGAATTAGTATTACAGATTTCTTTTTGTTTTCTATATATGAAATCCCATGAAGAAGAGTTAAATTTCATAGTTCCTCACTATATAGAATAATAATAAATTTATATAAAATCTAATATTAATTGAAATAGAAATCCATGCACAGTGTTCTATAACATATTTTACTAATTGTAAAAAAAATAATAATAATAAAAAGTAAAGTAAATAAATTTAAAAAATATCAATACTTGTAAAAATAGCAGGAATTAAAGCATTAATTTATTTTAATTTTGTAAACATTTTAAATAAATCTATAGTTTTATTTTTCAAAATGTGCTTTTAACTGACTATTAAAATATACTGCAATAACAATTTTTATCAAAATTCTTAAAATTAAAAATAATATTGAAAAGTACCGTTTCCCATTTATAGCAAAATCACATAGTACTTATTTGCTTTATTTAAAAGCATTTCTCTAAAATTTTTAAATACCGAGCTGAAAATACAAAAAATGTTGCATTTATATTATAGAACAACAGAATTTTAATACATTTCACCACTTTTATATAATTAATTTGAAAATCTGCAAATCCACCTTTTGCTATTTAATGTGTAACCAATGGTAATGATTTGGGTTCGTTTGAAATCGGGTTGTCTCACTCGATTGCAGGATTTTAAAAAAATCGTTTCAAAATCGCGTTACGCGACCTGATAGGGTATTCATATAAGAATCGGAGCCCAAGCAAAACCTTAACTAAATAGACAGAATAAAATAAAATAAATAATTTAAAACCCCGACTTAAGTCCTGCATCGGGTTGGTTAATCCGATTTTACCCGCACCCGACATGACGTTCAGCTTGAGCCGAGTAAGAATAGCGATAATTGTTGTTGTTGTTGTTGTTGTTATTCTGTTTGGGTTAAATTGATTGTAATTTTTTCGGGTTCGGGTTGATTTAGGGTTGAGATTTTATTATTGCAGCTTGGGTTTGGATTAATATGAAAAACTAGAATAAAATAATAACTTGATCTAAAGAAAAAATAAAATATTCTTTCAAACCTGTAGAAAAAAAAAGAAAAGAAAAGAAAGAGAATAAAAGAAAAGAAAAAATTAACCGACCCGTAATTTTCCTCATCGAATATGGGTAAAATATGGTCACTCGACCCGATGAAGAATCGTCACAATTGTCACAAACCTGCAGCCAAAAAAAAATATATATCTGAACTTTACGAGTTGGATTCGGGTAAAATCTGGTCACCCAATCCGATGCAGATTCGTCACAAATGTCACAAACGTCTAGCAAAAAAAAAAATGTCGATCCGAACAATCCGAATCGGATGCGGGGAAAATTTGGTCACCCTATCCGATGCAGATTCGTCACACTTTTCACATTGAAGTCGCACGGTGACTTCACAAAGTAGTCACATTGTGAGGTCACAGAAAGCCTTGAAAACGGCCATAACGACTTCACATTTAGGTCACAGTGACTTCACATCGACGTCACGTGACGTCACGACGACGGTCACAAAGTCACAGTGTGACTTCACATTGACGTCGCCGTGACGTCACCATGCCTTACGGGTTATAATCACTTATATGTTGACAACTTATATAAACACAAAAATAAGATTTGAAACGTACAAAAAACTCATTAAAGATCATTTTCTAGCATTGTATCTAATTTTAGATGCCACAGACGATGGATTGACACTATTTTTTTGCTGTTTTATTAAAATATCCCCTCTCCCTGGGCATTCTAATCACGTGACATATATTATCTGGCTATAGCTGAAAAGAATTGTGTCTTCTCTGCATGAGTTGGAAAATGCCTTTTAAATTTAGTTCTTCTGTTAAAAGTACGAGAGACAATGGCGGATCTAAGGGGGGGGCGATGGGGCGATCGCCCCCCCCCTTGGGCCAAAAAAGGGTAGGTAAACCGACATTAGAGGCCTTCACAGGAAAAGGTCTCTGACGATGCCCGGACCGACCCGCGGGTCGGGCTAGGACTGGTCTTCACTCTTTATGGGTCGGGCCGGGACCGGGTCTTGCTTAACTGGAGACTGGTGCCGGACCAGACTTTTTCGGGCTCGACCCCAAACTCATTCTTTCTAGAGGTCTGCACGGGCCAAAATTTTCAGGCCCGGTATAAAACCTGAAAATTCGGCTCGGTTGCGACTATTGGCGGATAGGTCGCCCCCTACACTCCTTGCGCTAATAAAAGGTCTGCAAACCGACCACAGAGGTCTGTGCGGGAAAGGTTCTCGTCCAAAGAAAAATCTCGAAGCAATTTTCATTCATGAAACTCGGACCTTGCCTGTTCTGCAGTCTTTCCTGGCCGGGTATTCCGTTTTTCTCTAGACTCGAGCCGGGACGGGCTAGACTTGTTTCCCTTTCTGGTACGAGTTTGGCATGGAATTCATTCTTCTTAGAGATCTGCACGAGCCGAAATTTCCAGACCCGGGCCCGACCCGGTATAAAAGCTAAGAGTTCGGCTCATGTCTGACTTAAACCGTATGAAAACCATTATTGGCTCGTGCATACCTCTAACTTCTTCCCCTCAAGCCTATATTCGGGTGGCATTTTTTTAATTTCTTCTATCTTTACAAGAACAAAGTATTGGATTGGTAAAATATTTCTACGTATTTCTACATTTTAGGAGGTCCTGAACTCGAATTGACTGTTCTTAGAAAAATGTCTGTCTATATCTATGTGACACAAATTTTGTGGACGCTCTAGCTCAAGCATTAATGCGCGGAATTTAATGAAAATTCATATTCAGTTATACCTTGACATAAATTGGTGCTGATGAGGTTTTGGTTTAAATTACTCGACAGGTGGTGCTGCTATGCCGCATTTTTCGCGATTTTTGCGATAGCTAATCTTAAGAATTCACGCACGGAATTTCGTTAAACTTTAGATTATGTTTTACCTTGACATAAATAGATCTGTATTATAATTGGGTATATACCGCCCAACAGATGTCGCCACTGTGATCTGTTTTTTTACGATTCCCGCGTTAGCTATATCTTAAGAACGAATAGATTGTCATTTAATTTTTATTGCAGACGATTTCATTTATATAGAAGAAAGTTTTGTGATAGCCACAATATACTAGTATTTATTTGTTTTCGTAAAAATTGTAGTGATGTTGTGCATTTTTTAGCATAATTTTTAGAAATTTAATTTGGTTTAAGAAATCAAAAAGAGTTTAACTATTCGGATGTGCCAATCCCAAAACTTTCTTCTATCTCAGGCATGTTAATACTTCAAAATTCGCTATCACAGAATTCTGTTTTACGTCAGCTGCTTGGGAAGCACCGGGTTGCCTTCGCTGCATGAACAGCCGATGTTAATCTACGAAAATTTGCACAAAAATTGCTATCACAGGCTGAATATCCCTAAATTCAATTAGGACATGCCGGCCATAGTCGAAAACCTATAAATAAAATTGGTTCAATTCCATACATAACTTCATCCACTTTTCGATGATACAATAATGGGAATAGGCATAAAAATCGCTATTACAGAGCCCCCATCCGGCGGAATATCCCCAAATTTAAGTACAACCTGCTAGCCATAGCCAGGCTTAGTTCCTATAAATTTAATGAGTGTTTATATACACAATTATCTAACTGCCGTTAATATTGTTGTCATTCTGTATTTCATGAATTTCGAACATAATCTGAAAAATAAAAATCTCCGCATAAGTAAGTGGGCTTTATCAATAATTTTAATTGTAGAATAATGTTGCTTCCGAAATATCGGCATGTTTTATAGAAATTAAGTCTGGCGGTGAAGTACCAATCAAGTTTTTGTACGGGTAGATCCAGGCTTGGGGGAAACTTTAAGCTTTTATAGGCAGAGCTGAGCTCGGGCTTTTATACCGGGTTGGGCCAATATTTTTTGTACGAGTCGGGTCAGTATTTTTTTGTACGAGTCGGGCCTGGCCTGAGACTGGAAATTGCGGCAAGTATAGACCCCTAACCTAGATATCTAAGCTAATTTTAACGTTTTTCTAAATGCTTCTTTCAGCCAGCGTCCCATTAGCTACTGAATATATGTTTCGTTAATAAGTTTCAAAACAGTCTTTACTGAAGTAGAACTGATCTTTGATATGAAGAAACAAGCAGTCTTATACCCAGTTAGTATTTTTTTTTACATAATTCTGAAATATGGCGATCAATCAAAGCTTAAAATTGTCTCTATGATTATATTGAGACTTCAAAAAATTGAGCCTTTGTGCGACTTCTGGAAGGTATCTCTCCAAGTGCCCAGACATGCACATTTCCACTAAAAAACGTTTTGTATGAATGCTTTGTATATTGTTCGTCCTACCACTATATAATTCTAAGAAAAATCCGAACAATAATTTTTATTAGTACTGTAATATGATAACATTCTTCCCTATATTTCTATCTCCGAAGTGTTCATGGTTTCTTTGGGCGTTTTATTACAATATCCAGTTCGTCCATTGAGTCATAGGCGATTTTACAAGGAGGACGCCAAGTTTCAGTATACCCCCTCCCCCCCCCCCCCCCCACTACATCTGTCTGGTTGGCGACAACTTTCAAGTTCGCATCTCCGATAATCTTTGCTCTCTCTTACCCCCACTTTCAATAATTTACTTGCAGTGAGAGTAAAAAAAAAAAGGGGCAAAGTGATTAATAACACAGATTCACATTCAAAGTTTGAGGTGTTTGTTGCGAAAAGTGAGAAAAACTAGCGTTCCAGCATATGCGATTCAGGAGAAATTTGAGAGAAAAAACAAGGATCATATTATATAAAACAAAGAACGAAATTTCGAAGTAAATTGCGCAGCTTCCATTATAAAAAAAAAATAGGCTTAAAAAAGGGTGATAAAGATTAAAAAGGTAAGGGCATTTACAACATTCGTTAATACTCTTAACAACAGTAAGCTCAGTAGTGTAATGGTCAGCGCTTCTCGCTACCACACTACAGGTCCCCAGTTTGACTGTGATCAAGGCTAACTCAGACCTTTATCCATTCGGGATCTCTATAAATTGAGTACCAAGCTTACTTGGGAACTAAACATTGATGGTCCCGCGTTAGACTGACAACCTGACAGGGGCATATGCTCTATAGCACCCCAGGGTCCATAGTAAAGATAACAGGGCTCGGTACTATAGACCATAAGCCTTAATTAATTGTAAGTTTAGTTCTCAAAAACAAACTCGCTTTCTTCTGACACATTTATAAAATAAAATCATCCTACTTATACACATACATATAAGAATACAAGATCAGTATCATAGGCTGTGTTTTAAACACCCGTAGCAATTCAAAAATTTGCTCTCGCTTCCTAGAGACTACTGTCGTTTCTTATACAGTAATTTTTAATACAGCGAGGTTTTGGAGTTCCTAAAAAATTTAGCGCACTGGGCAATTTTTAAGATACTACAAAAATCCCATAAAAAATAACTCCACCTTTTGAACATACAATTTAAAATTCTATCTAGAGACCTGCGCGGAACGGGTTGTCCCAAACCCCGGAAAAAAAAAATCTTCGATCTCCCGAAACCGAAATGAAAGAAAATAATCCATATTTTAATAGAATTATAAAATGTAGTATGCAAATTATATCACTAATTTCAATTTTCTTTTATATAGAAATATAAACATAGTATAGTATATATATATATATATATACTCATTAATATTAAAATACTGTAAAACATTTAAATAACGGACACCTCGAAGCCATCGAATTTATCTCTTACTCGGAGGCGTGCGCAAAAATATGCAAATATTTGTATTGGGGACTGCTCCTGTCCTGGGGTCACTCCGCTCTTCAAGAGTGACCGTACGGAGGTCTTACTGTGCATACTATTACTCCTGAATTTGCAGATAAATTCGACGGCTCCAAGGTGTCCGTATTTCGGAGGTTTTACTAAATAAAAGATTTAAAATGTATCCCCTACAAAAAGTTTTCCGCTATTTGGGAGTTTCCGTTACAAAATTTTTACTGCATATAGATTTTATCGGAAAAATATTTTAGACATTCTTTTAAAAATCGGGTCAACTCGAACACGACACGCAAGAGGGAAAACACCCAACCCGATAATGTAAGTCAACCCGACCCGAAGAAAAAATGTAGAATTCAACACAACCCGCAGCGCAAAAAGTAAAAATTAACCCAACCCGAACCCTTTTCCTACCAAAAAACAAGTTTACCCGACCCAAACCCCGACCCGCAGTAAGCAAGTAGGAGTCAACCCGCCCCAAACCCGACCCGTAGCAAAAAAGTAGAAGTAAACCTGACCCGCAATTAAAAAAAATTAGGCCCGACCCGACCAAGATTGCGGGTCGGATATTAACCTCCAAATTTCTGATATCGCCCCCCCCCTTGAAGATTCTCTAGATCCGCCCTTGACGAGAGAAGAGGCAGATCATTGCTTGCCGCTCACGAGTAGGAGTGGAGGAGAGGAAAGATGCCATTTGTGCTCATTTTTTATGTCAATTTTTTACAAAAATCTCCCCGAAAGATTAAACAACTTGGTCACCATATCAAAAAACTTAGTAGCTAGTGACGACCTGCCGACCGCATTTATCAAGCCCTGAATGTGCCTGTATTTTGCAGCCCAAGGAGAATTTTTAAAAATGAAGAATATAAATATAAAAAAAGGATAAAAAAAGTATTTTTGTCAGAGTTCCTCGTACAACACAATTCTGAACCATATTGGCGTAAAAATCTATGAAGAACAATTAAGAAGGTTCTTACAACGTCAATGGGCTCACCACCTGATGTCCATATTTAAGATAAATTTGAAACACATAAACGTAAAAAGAAAAACATAGTTAAAATTGTCTTCCACAGGGTGTTCAGAGCGCAAAACCAGACCCCCTTGTCGAAATATTCTTAATTCTTGTTTCTCTTAATGTTTAATCATTTTATGTCAGTTTTCGAAGAATAAATTTTATTATTTTTTCTCCAAAGAAAAGTTTATTTCAAAATATCTATAATATATTTAATTTATTTCATAATCTTAAAACTCTGCAAAGATAAAGTAAATAAAAAATTATCCCTGTAATTTGATGCCCCACCAGTGGCTGAGAGGTTGTGCTCTCGAAGCTGGTAGAAGGGAGGTGCTGGGTTCGATCCCAATCGCGCCCGTCGGCCTAATCGTTCGGAGTTTTCGTGGTTTTCTTCGAGCCGTGGATTTCTCCATGCGTAAATACGGATTAGGTTCCCTTAGAAAGACCCCCACGAAGGGCACTCCCCCCGGGCCTATATCCCTAGTGTAGATAATTGGCCGTCAATAATCAACCCAACCCAACCCAACCCTGTAATTTGATAAACAAAATTAAATTTATAGCAGAGTAAGTACTTTTATACAAAATTTTCGTTTGTTTAAGAAATATGGAATATCACAAGTATATTTATCTTCTATTTTTACGATATAGCTTCTTACAGATATTTTATAACAACCCGAAGAAAATGGAGTATAGACCAGTCCAGTGAAATAAATTTGATCCGGGTAGGGATCGCGTTTTAGATAGGACCAGGCAAATGCAGACATCTAAATACCCCCCTCCCTCCAAGGTCGAGCCCACGTTGGACTTAGCATTTTATTTATTGTTTTATTTTGCTATTATTATTTTTATTAATTTAGTGTATAAAAATTATAGTGATGGTGTAACATTTTTAGAGAAATCTTTAGAAATTCAATTTGATTTAATGAATTAGGCGGAATGAAGATTTGTTGAAAATTATGTTATTAAAAAAAGTGTAAGCTTTATGAATGAAAGTGCATGTTTTCTTTAAAACACGAGGTCTTTATCACCAGTTGAAATATTTCATCTTTGTATAAAATTAGGATCTAAGTTTTTATTTATTGTTATATATGTATTATCATTTATTTGAACACAGTGTATTTCTGTAAAGTGTATTTCTGTAAAGTGTTCGGAAAGTTGAGTGGAGTAACTCCATTTTTTTTCTTTTTTTCATTTTATAATTCGAAAATTCATTGACTACTAATATGTGATATCGGGTGGTGGTTTGTGTAATGGGGGGCGGGGGGAGCCTGATTAAGGCAAACTCACATTACTGTTTTCGAAAATGTATTTTTTTTCTTTATTTAATCCTAAAATTATGAAATAAAATTAAAGAAAGATTAAACCGGAAAAATAGTGATTGAAAATTTCGAAAAAAGCGGTATACATTTGCATAGGATATAATCAGGTCTTAAGGAATACTGGATTTGCTACTTAACATTTTTCTTTTCTTTTTGAAAGAAAATGCTTACCAATTCTGCATTTCAGATGTACCATATTTTCAAAATCTCAAAAACACAGGCACAAAATTTCATCTGCCAACCCCCTCCCACTTGTAAGTTTGACTTTTATTATTGTTTTGTAATCTGTATTTATAAAGCAAATGTATGTTCAGTTTCCACAAAAGAACAACAACAACAAAAATCAAAATTTTCGTTTTTTTTTTTTTTTTTTTTTCCAATGGTTAATAATTTTCTCTAACTTATCAAACTATTGTTTTTTTTTTCCTTTCAAATCATAAAATAATTAAATAGCTAAAGGCTGTTACATCTTAAATATAGGTTTCTCAGCAGTGACTTGTTTGGCTACCATTATTTTCGTACAATAATCATATGGTAAATTTCTAAAATATTTTTTATAAAAATGTACCGGGCAGAATATTGTTTTTTGAAATAGTGGTAGCCAATAAAGTGACCGTTGAGAACTCTATAAATAAGATTTCAAAACTTTCAACAGTCGTTTACAGAAAAGTTAAAGGAAAAAAATCCGGGATGCTGAAAGTTACTTGAGGCTGCAATATGATATGAATTGAAATTAAAACTTCACTAGTAGAATTAATTTCTTTTAACTGTGTATAAAACATGTTTTAAGTCAAAGTAGTTGAGGTTAAAAATAATTAAAAATATCATATGTATATGCTGATTGTAACATGATTCAATTATATTATTTAATTTAAAATAAATAAATAAATATTTTTACAAATCTTTACATTCTCTTTCTAATTTTTTGCCCTTAGACTTCATGCGCCTGGAGCAGTTTGCTCCAACTGCTCCACGGTAGCTACGCCCCTGCTAATGTCGTTTATCCTTATAACAAAATAAGACTAAGAAAAAAATGGAACATTTAAAAATTCGATAAAATACTAGAAAGTAAAAAAAAAAAAAAACTTTTTTTAAATTTTATATTAGAATGGAAAAAAAAGTATCCATATTAGAATTAATGGTGGGGCTTGATCCCATACAACTCTACACCTATGTTACTGTATACAGTAGAATCTCGTTATAACAAATGCCACTTTAACAATTTTTTCAGTTTAACGAATATTTTTTGGATATTAAAAAACATTTTGTGCTTTCACATTATAAAATTATTCACTTTAACGAATTTCATGTTAACAAATTTTTCAAATTAACAAATTTATAGATATTTAAAAAATAATGGTTATTTTAGTTTTACAAATGTGTTTAACGAAGGCATGCAGACTTCATCTCTGTTACACAAATTAATGTCTGTCCTTTAAAATTCTGTCCATATTGTTTATATATGTGGTGTATAATAAACTTTATTTTTGAGATTACCTTGTTTTTATTTTATCTTATTTTATAATTTTTAGGGGGGCGAGGGGGTCATGATACTGGTTTAATAAATGTCGTTAATTGTTGGCATGGGAAAATTATTCATACTGGAAAATATGTCTTTTTTTATGAGTATTAACACTGTATTACTGTTAATGCATACAAAGAGTAATTCATACTACGTATATTTTGTTTTTCTGCTCTCTTGTTTGTAATTATTTTGTGAATAAATTCTAATACTGTGGAATGAAACGCGTGTTTAATTACAGAGTTCTATAGAAAATATGATTACATTACTGATTACAGCCTGGAGAGATTTTCTTTTTGTGATGTAAAGATTAAACAAGTAACTATCGATTTTTTTTTCCTTTTTTAATCTTTAAAAATAATCTGAACGTAAACAGATACGAATTTTATAGTTTTTTTTTCTTCTGATCTAACCTTTGTATGAAAAATCCAAAATACTCTGAGTATAAAATAAAACAAGTTAGAAATTGTACGTCAAACGTGACAAATGAGGTGCTAGCTAGTTATATAAATATTCATATCTTGATGATTTTTGATTCTGTGAAGTGAATTATATCGTCTGCAGATTAATTTCTGTAATAAAATAGTATCTCGGTCGATTAAACCTTGGAAGCTCCTATAACAAAAAAGCACCGATTTTTAAGAAACATTCAAATTTATTAATAAATATTTTCATTAATATCTCCTAAAGTTTTGATTCGATTATAAAATACTAGCAAGCTACGCCCGCTACGCTGGTCAATTTCTCTTAACGAACATTTAATCAAACAAAATATTGACATTTCATAATTCACTTTTATATTTTAACAGAATAATAAGGATACTATAATTTGTGACTCGTGCTATAGTCAATATACACGTCAGGACACGTCGCCCTTATCATTATCTTTTTACGCGTGAAGGTTTCGCTATGGTACTCTATTGTGAAATTTGGTAATTTTAGAAATTCAATAGTTGAAAAATCGCAGAATCATTAGATCATTTTTCTTTAGAAATTGTTCTTAGAGCGCATTTAGATCTTATAAATAACAATCATGCCGAACTTGAAGTTTCTACCACCTTCAGCATCGCAAAAATCGCAATTTTAGAACGTTTTTCGCTTCTGCACCCCCCTCGGGGTAGTGGCACCGACATAAAATATAGCCTATGTTGGAGCAGGGATTGTCACCATCCATTTGCCACCATCACTTTTGAAATCGCTTTAGTAGTTCCAGACATTCCATACAAATTGTAATTTAGAATGTTTTTAGAAAATTTTTTGCTTATTTCAGCCTTTTAAATTTCGAATTTTTTTAGATTTTGTTCTTATAGAGCATTTAAATCTTGTAAGTAACGACCATACAAAATGTCAAGTTCCTAACTCCTTCATTATTGAAAATATCATAATTTTGGAACGTTTTACGCTCCTGCACCCTCTGCGGGCAGTGGCACCGACAAAAAATTTAGCATATGTTGGAGCAGGGACTGTCACCATCCATTTGCCACCATCACTTTTGAAATCGGTTCTGTAGTTTCAGAGATTCCATAGAAATTGTAATTTAGAATGTTTTTAGAAAATTTTTTGCTTATTTCAGCCTTTTAAATTTCGAATTTTTTTAGATTTTGTTCTTATAGAGCATTTAAATCTTGTAAGTAACGACCATACAAAATGTCAAGTTCCTAACTCCTTCAGTATTGAAAATATCATAATTTTGGAACGTTTTTCGCTCCTGCACCCTCTGCGGGTAGTAGCACTGACATAAAATTTAGCATATGTTGGAGCAGGGACTGTCACCATACATTTGCCACCATCACTTTTGAAATCGGTTCTGTAGTTTCAGAGATTCCATAGAAATTGTAATTTAGAATGTTTTTAGAACGCTTCTTCCTCATCTCACCCTTTTAAATTTCGAATGTTTTTATAATTTGTTCTTAGAGAGCATTTACATCTTATAAGTAACTACCATACCAAATTTGATACTTCTATCTCCTTCAGTACACAAAAAATCGAAATTTTAGAACGTTTTTCGCTCCTGCACCCCCCTGAGGGTGGTGGCACCGACATAAAATATAGCCTATGTTGGAGCAGGGATTGTCACCATTAATTTGGCACCATCAGTTTTAAAATCGCTTCAGTGGTTCCAGAGATTACCCCCTACAAACAAACAAACAAACAAACAAACAATCTTTACTACTTTATATATTAGTATAGATAAGGGGGAATCAGCCCCTTGTTCCCCCCCTTTATACTTAACCAATCAATCCCGAAAACTAATCAGAGATGCGCCTTAACACAGTGAACCTATCAATAAAATTTGAAGGAAATGGGATAATTGTGCATGAAAAACCCATTTACATAAATTAAGGGGGGTATTAGCCCCCCGTTCCCCCCCCCTTTATACTTAATCAATCAATCCCGAAAACTAATCAGGGATGCGTCTTAACCCAATGAATCTATAAACAAATTTTGAAGCAAATAGAATAATTCTGCATGAAAAACCCATTTATATAAATTAAGGGGGGGATTATACCCCCGTTCCCCCCCTTTATACTCAGCCAATCAATCCCGAAAATTATCATGCAAGCGCCTTAACACAGTGAACCTATAAACAAAATTTGAAGGAAAACGGAATAATTCTGCATGAAAAACCCATTTATATAAATTAAGGGGGGGGATTAGCCCCCCGTTCCCCTCTTTATACTTAACCAATCAATCCCGAAAAGTAATCAGGGAAGCGTCTTAACCCAATGAACCTATAAACAAAATTTGAAGGAAAACGGAATAATTCTGCATGAAAAACCCATTTATATAAATTAAGGGGGGGGGGGAATTAGCCCCTTGTCCCCCCCCCCTTTATACTTAACCAATCAATCCCTAAAAGTAATCAGGGAAGCGTCTTAACCCAATGAACCTATAAACAAAATTTGAAGAAAAACGGAATAATTCTGCATGAAAAACCCATTTATATAAATTAAGGGGGGGATTAGCCCCCCCCCCGATACCCCCCTTTATACTTGACCAATCAATCCCGAAAACTAATCAGGGAAGCGCCTTAACTCAGTGAACCAATAAACAAAATTTGAAGGAAAACGGAATAATTCTGCATGAAAAACCCATTTATATAAATTAAGGGGGGGGAATTAGCCCCTTGTTCCCCCCCTTTTATACTTAACCAATCAATCCCGAAAACTAATCAGGGAAGCGCCTTAACACAGTGAACCTATAAACAAAATTTGAAGGAAAACGGATATTTCTATGAAGAGTTATCGCATTACGTACGTACATACATACATACAGAACCGGCTGCCAAGCTTTCAGGGCTTGACAGCCAGTGTGATAACTGTAAAATCGCAATTTTAGAACGTTTTTTGCTCCTGCACCCCCTGGGGTTAGTGGCACCGACATAAAATATAGCCTATGTTGGAGCAGGGGTTGTCACCATCAATTTGCCACCATCACTTTTGAAATCGGTTCGGTAGTTCCAGAGATTACCCCCTACAAACAAACAAACAAGATTTACTCCTTTATAATATTAGTATAGATGAAATGTCTCGACAAAATTCTGCAAAGATAATATATCTTAAATTTCAAACCATTCGGTTGGGTAGTTTTTGCGTTGTTATATGCGGACGGACGGACAGACAGACGGACGGACCAAGCGACGACAATAAGTGCTATGCATTTATATAATTACGAACGCACCTAAAAAGGGTCTCCTTTAATGAAGCCTTGGAGTATCTGAATGCTAAATTTATTTTGGTTGCTCTTGCTTTTCTGTACACTAGCAAAGCATGATACTGTGTTGCTTAAAATTTGGCATTCAGAATTTTGACAGAAGTTCTGATTCAAAATTTGCTCAGTCAGTAAAATTAATACTGATTCTTTGAATTTCAAATTAATTATGTTCTTACGGAGGCAGAGAAAGCAACTTTTGCATTGTTGGGGGGTGGGTAGATTCTTTTGACATTCTATAAAATGAAATTTTTACAATTCCAAGTCTAACAGTGAAAAATTCTAACTTCCAAAAATAGGAACTTTTCATTACTTTCGTAGAATTTTTTTTTAATGCTTCAGTTATGTTCAAAGACAGAAAATATTTGATAATTCAAATAGAAAACAATCATTTATTGTGGAAACATTTTAATTTGATTAGTGTTTTATGTACATTGTATTCTGAGAAAAAATCTGCATTTTAAAAATATAGATTACATTTTCATATTTAAGGGGGACTTGTACCTTATAAGGCTGTTCTCAAATCCAATACTTTGTAACACATTTCTGAATTTATTTTAGTTCGGAAACGCATGAAATTGGCAGGTGTTCTCATTCAGAAATTATGTAATTAAAAAACGTTTTCCATTTTGCATAATTCGGCTAAAGGCAGAAGATCTTTCAGAAAATACTGTTAAATTTGGCGTTTTCAAGCAAATTCACAACGCTGCAGCATGAGAAAGAGAAAAAACTCGTTGTCGTGTGAAGAAATGCTAATAACTCGATAGGTATTTTATTTATCGACGAATGGAAATTTCAATATCAAATGTAATATAATTTTAAAATTTTTAGAAATGAATCGCTAGAAAATATTAAAATATTTTAATCCTCCCGTAATCCCCCAACCGGGTAATGCGAAATGAGCTATCAATGAACTCAACCAGTACACTGCGGGGCTAACAGGGCTCTTTCTCATTAGCCCCGAGTATACTGATGTCATCAAAGCAAAACAAACAAACGAAAAAAAGTGCCATGTTTAACTTTTTAAAATTCTTTATTATACTTTATATAGAAAAATTTCAAAAAATAAGATTGGCATCAAACATGAGCGATACAGAATGGTTTCAAGATGTATGAAAATGACAGCATTGGTCACCACGGGCATAGCTACGGTGGAGCACATTGATCCAGGTGCGAGAATCATAAGAACGCAAAATTACAAAGGAACGAAATAAATATTTGTATATATAATTTTGGTAATTTGCGAATATTTTTTTTACAAAATATACTGTGAAAGCTGAATCCTTTCTTTAACAAAAATTTCTCCTTGTTCCCATATGATTATATCTGCTAGTACGAAAACCTGTCTAAAACGGAATTTTCTCCAATGGTTTACGATTCTGTTTTAGCAGATTTTATTGTATTAAAAAATTAAATAAATGAAACTGCAGAATTCCTTGAACTTGATTTATAAAAAAAAATATATTTCAGATAATATACATCATAAATTTAATATTTTATGCCTCTATATTTGTATAAATTGTAAAGAATGTTTTAAAGCACAACTAAGCGCACTTACATATGCATTACAAGTTTGTTTTACAGTTAAAAAGAGTTATTTTAAGTTGATAAGTACAATGAAGCCTGTTAAGACAAATTTTGTTTCTGACATTGTTTCAGTCGTAGCAGATATAACCGTATGGTGTTCCTTCAATCAGCATCATGAAAATTTTCCGTTGAAAGCTAATTGAAATCAAAGCAGTAAAAATGTTTTTTACATTCATCGAAAAACAAAATGACATGTTGTTGTTGGTGTGGCAAAGAAAGTGCATAGGCACTTCTCTGAAAGAAGGGGTGCCAGAGCCTCAAGAGAGGTTGGATTTCTAGAGCTGGTCTCCTAATTTTGAACCAATTCCAGATGAGAGACCTGCACCTGGATTGGCACCCCCAGAGGTAATACTAAACGTGGAGGACATTGGAGCCATGAACAGATTTTACGTGCACCAGCTGCCATTAACGTACACGGTCCCACAGCAGCGGCAGTCGATAGAGGTTGTCACCCTCCCAAGCAGTGACCTTGGTCGATGCTGCTCGCTTTCGGGAACCAAGCTTAACCGTCCGCGCCACTGCGGGACTAACAAAGTGACATAATAGGATTATATATTGGTTTATATATATATATATATATATATATATATATATATAATAGGTTAAGTAACACTAAAATTAACAAATTATGCCAAAACAGAGATAGCTTAGTTTAGAGCCGAAAGCGCCAGGAAAGTGTTCTACTAATATCTTGTGTTTTAAAGTTTTTAAGACATTTGTACATATGTTTTTTATCAGACGTCTATTTTAGTAATGAGTAAAATAAATCATTTTTCTCACTGTTCTACTAATATCTTGTGTTTTAAAGTTTTTAAGACATTTGTACATATGTTTTTTATCAGACGTCTATTTTAGTAATGAGTAAAATAAATCATTTTTCATAAAAATGTTTTTCTTACTGTGAACAAACAAAGGCGAATCTTTCATTTCGGATTTTCTTTTATTAGTAAAGTTATTTTGCTACTTAAGATATCAATGCTCGCAATGAACATTTTCTAATTAGTTCGAAATTTAAATGAGTACAAGTGCAAAAATGTTTTTAATTTAAAATTTCTCCGATACCGTTCAGGATAGAAACCTGAAATTTGGTATGGTGGTCATGGTGGATTTAAATACTCATTAATAATGGTTTCTAAAAAAGCAGAAATTTAAAAGTTCAAAATGAGAAGATTGCGTTTTATGAGGTTTCTAAATTATGATTTATTTGGAATTCCTAATACTAGTGAGAAGCTAACTTGAAATTCGGCATGCTTGTTACTTCTGAGGCGTAAATGATCATACAGAAGTTTCTAAAAAATCTGAAATTTAAATGGATGCAGGTATAAAAAACGTTTTAATTTGAGTGAGTAGATTATTTAAATTATATATAATCGGTTTTTAAAAAAAGAAATGGTATCTACAAAAAAAAAAAAAAAAAAAAAAAAAAAACTTTTCAAAAGTTAAAAAAAAAGCCAAGTTTAAAAAAAAAAACATGTGAACGAAAGTTGTGGCTAAAAAATGATGCCATATCAAATTTCCAAGCTTATATTATGATATTTAACCTTTTTCCTTTAAATAAGTTACCATATATAAGTCGAGTGCCTACGTATATGTTGATAGAAATCGTTTTCTCCTATAATTGAATACATCATAACGTGTTTCTAAAAATTCATTTTTTTTTTCAAATTATGCATGATAGGCTTGGTGACCATCTTTCCATATTTTACTCAAATTTCTAAGCACCCAAGTCTCTAAAGTATAAGTTTAATATATGTAATATGCTTGTAGCAATGTCGAACTTGAGATTTTCACTACGGCACAGATAAATTAAAAAAGTCCAATATTTTGAGAAGATAAATTGATTTTTACTGCTTTTAAATGATTAATTACTCGAAGAAATAAATCATAAAATGAATCCGTAAGATAAGTCACCATTATCTTAAGACACAAATTTCAAAGCATACAAGTCCATAAAGGAAAAATTTTAAATGTTTGCTTAGGTTACAATTTCGAACTTCGTATTTTAACTACGGATTTGGGTGCTTAGAAATTTGAGTAAAATATGAAAAGATAGCCTCCAAGCCCATCATGCATAATTTGAAAAAAGAAAAAATTGAATTTACAGAAACACATTATGATGTATTCAATTATAGGAGAAAACGATTTCTATCAACATATATGTAGGCACTCAACTTATATATAACTTATTTAATGGGAAAAAGTTAAATAAGTACCATAATATAAGCTTGGAAATTTAACATCACACCATTTTTTAGCCACAACTTTCGTTCACGGGCTTTTCTTTTTTTAAGCTTGTATTTTTTTAACTTTTGAAAAGTTCTTTTTTGTAGATTACATGTGTGAAAATTTTGTTTTATTCAACAAAATTATAAATACAAAATTTTTAATTCAAAATTTTAACATAAATGTAAGTTTGTGTGCTTTTTTTCTAAACCTGCTTTGCAGTTTAACTTGAGATAAACTGAAATCAGAAAAGATTCTTTGTAATAAAATATTCTTTGTAAATAAATGATTACTTAAATTAGACAATTTATTTTTCAATGACTGTTCTAAGCCAATACTGTCTCACTTAATTATTGGTTCTAGATTTAAAAATTAAACTTAGAAAAGTTTTTTTTTCTTTACATCTGTGTGCATCCCTGTGAGATTAAAATTTAAATACTCTTTTTAAATAACAGTAATATTTTATGAGAAGAATTACAGGAAAGCAGATTAATATATTTGTAAAAAAAAAAAAAAAAAAAAAAATCCGCTATATACTGTGAGAGTACATATAAAACTTAATAAAATCGTAAACAAAAATATTCATAAACAACCAATAACTGGTTAAAAAATATTACATTAATACTACAACTCCAGATAATTACATGAAAATTAGAACATGAAACAAGTAAGGCTGTTAGTCAGGCAATTTCCCTAGCTAATGTTAAACCTATGGGCATGGAACGCATTTGTATATTTAACCCTTTCAGGGGCAAAGTACTTTCAGTACAAAAATGTTGAAATAAATTACTGGCACCGGAATTAACGTAGAAATTTATTTGGAAATAAGAATAAAGGCAAAAAATCCCATACATATTAAATGGGAAAGATTTTAGGAAATTTCTAGTGCCATTGTGGCGTTTGAGAATAAAAATTAAGTGGTTTCATAAACATACCACTGCCCCTGAAAGGGTTAAAATATCTCCTTGGGAAAGTAACATTTTTAACTACAGTTTTCTGCATACCCTTCTTAAAAGATCTCTCTTTTTTAATCTTAGTTGTCAAAATATTTCTAAATTATATACTTAACACACTAAAATTAATGCATCGAATTATGTACCTCCAAATTCTCATGTTTACGACTTTCTGTACAGAGGTTGGCATACGAGGTGTCAGTGGAATGTCAAATGAGTGACCGAGTAACGCCATGTATGCATCCTCAGTATTGAATGTGTTAAACTTAATGTTTTATGTGTTAAAAGCTGACCAGCTGCAAGTAAGATTTGAACACTTCACATAAAATTAAGTATATACAGTAGAACTTCCCTTTAACGAAGTCCCTATTTAACGGAGTTTTCTACTTAATGAAATTTTCTGCAGAACCTTGACTTTGAACACCATTAACATCATGAAAATTAACCTCCATATTACGAAAAACATATTCTATATAACGAAGTTTATTCCACTTTCGTACGTGTACAGCATTCAAACGGATAGGTTGCTGTTGCTATGAATATATGAATTTATTTCAGTGGACTGCATTAAAATTAACAAATTTTAATCATCTAATCAAAAACACATTTAATCACATTTTAATCCAAAAGAAAAGGTACGGGTCAGTTTTTGTTTACTTCTCTTTATTATGTATGTTTTTAGACATTATTCTAATAAAATTTTTCTCATATGTTTACATTGTTTAAAAAATTGACTCTCCGAATTAAAATATATTTTTGAAATATTTCCATTTTATGCATACTTTTAATTTTATGTGTATTACGTGCATACAAGTTTCATAAATTTACGTTAATTTCTATTCAACGAAGTGTTTAAGTGTAACGATGAGACTTCGTTAAATGGAAGTTTCCCTGTATTTAAAAAAAAATATTTTGACAACAATATATATATATATATATATATATATATATATATATATATATATATTCTTTAAGTATAATACACAGAAAAAAAAGTTAACATTTTTAGTTTTCTGAGGAGATAATGCATTCCACACCCATAGGTTTAACATTAGTGAGGGGAATTGAGAAGATTGAGATTTCGAACTAACAGCCTTAATTCTTTTTTTTAAGATGGAGCAAAATATAAATCTTTTACTTCTCGAACCAAAGGTTCTTCAAAATTTGTGAGAGCTGCACAAACTTGAAAGATTACAGTGGCAAATTTAAAATAAACTTTTGGGTTACATCTTATCATTTGAAACACTTAATTCTTCTTATTGCCCTTTCCACATGAATTCTTGCTCTGGCAATATTTTTTGTTTCAACTACTTCAGATGGAGTAAACTGAGGGGGAAAAAAGGAAAGAGAGGATATTTACATTTGCTCCTTGAGGAACCAAGTCTGATATTAAAAATCCCTTATCAGCTAAAATTATATCCCCAGGCTTCAACTGGCTATAAATATTACTGTTTTTGAAGATATCTTTGTCCGATACAGAACCTGGATATAATTCACTAACATAAGTTATTACACCATTAGGTGCTATACTAATAAGTACTTTCATTGTGTTTCTACGTTTATAGTTAATGTAAAATAATCGCTGGTGATCCATGCGTTTCGGAATGTTGGTATTGATTTCTATGCAATCAACTATCAATCTGCAGTTTGAAAAGTTTGCGAAGCATGAAGGTTAACACATTCTGTTTTTGTTAACAGATGGAATTTCATTCATCAATTGAATGAAAAATATCTCATGTATAACATGAATCCATGTTAACACTATATTGCTAACAGTACCAATACTTACGCCAAATCTGGTACTCAAATCCATGTGGCCAGAATTTAACTTTAATTTCATTAGTGGCATTAAAAGTTGATCATCTTTACACAGACCTTCAACATTCCAACCAGTATAGTAATTAATAGAGTTTTTTTGTACAAATATTCAAAATCAGATCAAAAAGTTCTCTACTTTCAATACCTGTATAATAATGAACTAACTTATTATTTTCCAATATTTGTTTATAGGAAAATGGATGTTGTTCCAGCTCCTTAATTCTATCCTTTAATTCCATATTTTCTTTTTCAACTAAATAATTTTCAAAAGAAATTATAGGATCATTTCTTGATGTTTTAGAGCTGAAAGATTCTGAAGGTGCTATATTTTCTAAGTTATCAATACCAGCCGATAAATCCTTCAGAACTGAAGGGGTTATCGATTGATTTTCGATATATTCAAATTCAGCAGATGAATCCTCCAGAACTGAATGCATTATCGATTGATTTTCGATATATTCAAGTTCAGCAGATGAATTTTCAAGAACTGAGGGGCTATCAATTGATTTTCGATATATTCAAGTTCAGTAGATGAATCCTCCAGAACTGAAGGCATTATCGATTGATTTTCGATATATTCAAGTTCAGCAGATGAATTTTCAAGAACTGAGGGGGCTATCAATTTATTTTCAATATATTCAAGTTCAGCAGATGAATCCTCCAGAACTGAAGGAGCTATCGATTTATTTTCGATATATTCAAGTTCAGCAGATGAATTTTCAAGAACTGAAGGAGCTATCAATTGATTTTCAATATCATCTTCAAGTTCAGCAGATGAATTCTCCAGAACTGAAGGCGCTATCGATTGATTTTCGATATATTCAAGTTCAGCAGATGAATTTTCAAGAACTGAAGGAGCTATCAATTGATTTTCAATATCATCTTCAAGTTCAGCAGATGAATTCTCCAGAACTGAAGGGGCTGTCAATTGATTTTCATTATCATCTTCAAGTTCAGCAGTTGAATTCTCCATCAGAACTGAAGGGGCTGTCAATTGATTTTCAATATCATCTTCAAGTTCAGCAGTTGAATTATCCAGATTTTTCTTAGATCTAAAAAAAAATAATAATAAATATTTGGGAAAATTCTTTTTTTATGATTTCCTTTTCAACTAAAATGTAAAGTATTCCGTTAGATGGACACTAGTTGAAGCTTTGTGGCAGATATGGTAAATTGGTTAATTTCTCATTCACAAATGTAGTAACCTAATTACAAATCATAAATTATTTTTACCTTTTCAATGATTAGATAATTAAAAAAATATTTTAGTACACTGAACAATTATCAAATGATGAATGCTCTGCAAGATGTATTTATTTTTATTGTTTGTGAACAGGACAAGCCTTATACAGGGTGATCACAATGGGCACTGAGAACTAAAGAGCGGAAAACACACAAACAGTTGGTTAATACTTAAAGATATCTTTAAAAATTATGTTGAAAGCCAATATTTGTAAATTTCCTCTAAATTTTGTATTTAATAAAATAGATTACCATTAGAATTACCATCCCTACCTTCTAAATAAGTTAGCTTTCGCATATACTTTTCATAATATTCCCGAATGGTGTTTTTGTTAACTTCTGTACCAACATTTTCACTTGATTTGATAGCCTAAGAGGGACTGCTCAGACAAGGAAACCAAGTTTGTAGAGAATATTGTCCCTCCAGGATTCCTTAATTGAGGTACATTTAAAAAAAAATACATTCAATGTTCAAACACCTGTCCTGCCTGGGAAGAACCCATATGCGATGGATTTGAATGGCATAAAGTAGTGTCCATCTAACAGAAAAATAGTTTAAAAAAATATTATAGTAAATTTCTCATTAACATAAATACTATGCCAATGAAAAACAAGAATGGAAAAGGTTTCACAGAATAGGACATTTTTTAACACTATCAGAATACTGTAAAGAATTGACAATGAAATGACCTTGTAAGACATTGAAAAGAGTTGAGTTTTAACACACATAATACGTCATAGATGAAAATGTACATCCAGAAGTTATAGCTCATACTCAGCCCTGTAACTAGAGCCGTACTGAGTACTCGGTATTCGGCCAATTTGCCGAGTACTCGGCAAACCCACTAGTTGCAAGAATTTCATTTTTTAAGCATATTTAAAGACAAATTAATTTATAAGTAATCTATAAAAAGTTATTTGAATATAAATTTAGAATATATGCCATAATTCATAAAAACTATTTACTCGGTACATAAAAAATTGTCTATAAAACATAGTAAAAGGTAAGAAAAAAACCCCATGCAAAATTAAGGAAAATTAAAGTTTAGTTTTATATTTATATTTTTTTTAAAAAGTCATTTTTAAAACTGTAGAAAAAGTCTATGATTTTGGATAAAGAAGCAGTGTGTAGAAACAGAAAATACAATAAATGCAATTAAAAAAATTAATAATTAAATTTGTTATATGGCAAATTGTGGTACAAAAACACTAATCATTCTACATTTTCAGGCGCTAGGGCATTTGTTTTATTGGTGTAAATTTGGCCTGTCTCAGAAAAAATGTGTTCGCTGCGAGAACTGATAAAGTAGCATTTTAGCTGTATATTACAAAAAAATGAAATGAAAAGAAAAGAAACTGTAATGCCAATACCCTTTTTGGTACTTTCGTGTTATAGCGGCCTCCACAATTACAGTTATGCCAAGGTTTCAGCTCTGATTTCGCCAAGATCATCGAAAATCTTATATATGCATCATATATACACATACATATTATTTACGTCTTAATGTTATATTACATCATATACGACTTATGCCCATGTCATATGTATAGATCATATATGTGTTATATATGACTAATAACTCGGCCAAATTCATCACGAAAGTAATGATTTAAAGTAATAATAAATCATATTATAATGTCATACATGCTTTATAATTTGGCGATAAATCATGGTCGCTTAGCGATTCATCCTCAGGGGCCGCTATTACATGAAAGTACTCAATTTTTTTAATCAACAGGAAATAAGGTACTTTTAAAAAATATGAAACATTTTGCATTATTCAAGGAATTGTTACAACAAGCAATAACCATTTTTGATTGACAGATTTCAGGTATCAAAATGACAAATGGGTAATGATGTGTTAAATAATGAGTTTTAATTTCATATTGGTAAATTGAACTTTTTAAATATCAATTCTTTTTTATGTATATTTTTTAAATAATGCTACTGTTTTAAAATTTTTGAATTTACAAAAAAATTCTTTAAAAGGTGCACAATAAATGGAATTTCAAAAATTTAAGTTCATTTTAAAAATATGATTAGATTATATACTCAAGATGCATGTTTATAAATAGGTATATATATAAACACACACACACATAGAAGTGACCACTAAGCACACTTCATGTTCATAACAGTGATTCTTTCTTGCACAAAATTACTCGGTACTCGGCCAATGCACTACTGGGTAGTGGGTACACCACTTCCTGTAACCAAATTCTTTTGAGTGTCTCTGTAAATAAACAAGTTTATTTACAGAGACACTCAAAAGAAATTCTACATATTCCATAATCTATAGTTATTTCATTGATTATTTTTCAATGAACTTAATTGAGTCATTTTTTTTTCAGTGCAATCTGATATAAAATCTGTCTCATATATAAATATTTGTGATGAAAAAAAAAGATTGTCATAAATACTTTTTGGGTTTTGCTACTTCGGGTAATCCAAACATAAATATTTTATCTTTGTTTCCTGCAAAAATACTTGGGACTTCATTTTTATTTCCATCTTTAAAATGGCAGCTACAAACTTTTGAATACTTGTTTGAGGACCTATCACCCCTCTTTAAAAAAAGAAAAGAAAAAAGTTCATTATATACAACATAAATAAATACATACATAAAATAATGAGTTCCCTTGCAGAAGGAAAATAGAAATGTAACTTATCAAACTTATTTTGTACTTATGTATTAAAATGTGTCAGAAATTTTCATGCTGTTGACCGGGTAAGAATATTTTTTTAAATTGCCTTAAATCAATAATTTTTAAAATTTATAATACTTTCGATCAAAACAGTCTTTCCTTAAACAAGAACTTACATTTTTACATAACTTGCAAGATAAATAATAATAATAATAATAATAAAGTACTGAAACAAACAACAATTACATGAAAAATTCAAAGAATTACAACCAGTCAATATAACAATTATAGTAATAATTATAACAATAAACAATAAATGTGCATTTGGATTAGCATATTTAAATATGTAAACTTATTTTATTGTTATGCAATATTTGATTATGCTTATATTATTTACTTTTATGAAACTGGTAAGCTGTTGTAATGTTATTTAAAGAAAAATTTGAAATCATTATCTTTCCATTTTAACATTCATTCGGCATTAATAATGATAATTCATATTGTATCTGAAGAACAACTTTTCCTCTTAAGCTTTGAGCATTAGATTCAGTTTGACTGTATATATAAATATATTTCACTTGTAACTAAAAATATCTCAACTATAATTAATGGACTGCTTATAAAAAAAAATGCCCACTGAAACGGCAAAATCACCTAAAAAAATTATTGTATTTATATGGGTATTTTTCACACATTTATTTACCATTCTTCATCATCAAAAATAAGGGTCCAACAAATATACGTGTGAGGTATTTAAAAATGAATGATATAGTGACATTAAATTTCCTTGGATAAAAAATTAACGGTATCAAAGAATAATTCAATTAATGATTTTTATAATATTTTAATAAATATTAAAACAATAAATTACAGTTGCAATAGTTATTTTATTTCTTCAAGTAGTAACGTTCCATGTTGTACGTACATTCGATGAATAATCTTTTAAAGATCTATCGTGAATATACGGTGAATGAAGGTCGCGCATCCGTTGAACGAATACTGAAGGATTATGGTGGGTCTCTGCGCTACTAAAACAGGTAAGATATTATTTTCCTGTCTCATTTTATTAAATATGAAGATAGAAAAGAGATAAATATTTGAACGCACTCACATTATAGTAAGGTATTATATATATTTATAATAGATTATGATGTACTGATGTGTGCTAAAATCTTTACTTGAGTGCGAATAGAAGAAGTTAACAAACATTGTGCTGATATAAATATTTTGCTACACTTATATAAATAAAGGAATGAAGTAGCAATAGCAATATTTTGAATAACAGAAATAAAGTAATACCACTGAATTATTATTTCATCGAATTGTCAAACATTTATATTATATTATATAAGATTTTGTGTTATCTATATAATAATAAAAATGAGTATTCTAAAGGATACTGTCATAGAAAAATTAAATTCGAATAACTATGATATTTGGAAATTTCGTGTAGAAATGTACTTGCAGAAAGAAGATCTTTACGATGTAATAATAAACGAGCCCCCAAATCCCATCACTCCCGAGTATACAACAAAAAATAGAAAAGCTAGAGCAATTATAAACTTGCTAATAGATGACGACCAAATTATACACACTAAAAACCTAGAAACTGCTAGGGAGGTGTGGAATGCGCTTAAGAATGTGCATGAAAGATCGAATTTAAGCAGTAAATTATTCCTATTAAGGAAATTATATTCTAGCAGGTTAGCCGAAAATGGCAACATGACTGAACACTTAACCAAAATTTATCAGTTACGCGACAAATTAACTGCTATTGGTGAAACTATTAATGATCAACACCTGGCGGCTTTACTATTATGCTCTTTACCTGCTAGTTATGACACGTTGATATGTGCTCTTGAGGCACGAAATGACGATGAACTGACCCCAAATTTTATTCGGGGAAAGTTAATGGATGAATACGATAAACGACAAAATAATGTCGAAAATACAAACAGTCACTCTGCTTTAAAAGTAAAATTCCCAATGCAAAAAACAAATAAATTTTGTCGTTACTGTAAGAAAAATTCCCATAATATTGAAGAATGTTGGAAATTAAAAAATAAAACCTATGAGAAACCGAAAATGAAAAATTACGGGAATAAACATTATGGTATGCCTAATAAGTCAGCCGTATGCTTTCAAGACAATGTAGGCGCGAATAATTCTAAAATCAAAAACTTTGATAGGGAAAAGCATGCTGATAAAAATTTAACATTTTTTATAGGTAACGGTTCGAAAGACCTCTGGGTTATTGATTCAGGGTCTTCGGCCCATATTTGTAATGACAAAAGTAAATTTCATGATTTTAATTATGATACATCTAATGTAACTATCGCGAATGGTCAAGAATTAAATTCTGACGGCTACGGATCTGTAAAATTAAATACTGTTATGTCAGACAATACGAGAAAAACCATAACACTAAAAAATGTTTTATATGTACCGGAGGTAGAAACAAACTTAATTTCTATAAAACAAGCTACCGAAAATGGTTGCGTAGCTACATTCGAAAATAATATGTGCAAAATAACTCACGAAGGCGTAACATACCTTGAAGGATTTGTAAACAATAATTTGTATGAAAGTAAAGTTAAACCTGATTCAATTCAAAATGTAAATATGATTAATCACTGTGAAAAGAAAAATTGTTTACATAAGTGGCACGTAAGGTTAGGTCATAGAAATGTTAACCACATAAAAGAATTAGTTGATAAAAACATGGCATCAGGGATTCAAATTGATAAATGTAAACACAGCATTGAATGTGAAGTTTGCCTTGCGTCAAAACTTACTGATAATCCGTACCCCAAAACCGCTAGTTTTAGAGCTACGAGGGCAATTGAGCTGGTTCATAGTGACCTGTGCGGGCCCATGCAAACTGCAACGGTTGGGGGGAAATACTATTTTCTAACTTTCATTGACGATTTCAGTCGCTTTACTATTGTATATTTATTAAAAAATAAATATGAAGTTTTCTCAAAATTTAAGGAATACGTAGCGATGACTGCAAACAAATTCGGCAGAAAGGTGCAGGCAATTCGGTCCGATAACGGGGGGGAGTACACAGGGAAGGAATTCGAAGAATATTTGAAAAATGAGGGAATTGATCATCAATTTACCGTACCATACTCCTCACCGCAAAATGGAGTCGCAGAGCGTAAAAACCGCAGTTTAGTGGAGATGGGACGCTGTCTTCTTAAGGAAAGCGGTTTACCTAATTCGTTCTGGGGAGAAGCCATTTGCACAGCGACGTACATTCAAAACAGGCTCCCAACTTCATCATGCGATCGGACTCCATATGAAAAATGGACTGGTCGTAAACCAGATCTATCTAACATTAAAACTTTTGGTTGCCGCGCTTATGCATATATTCAAAAAACCCATAGGGGAAAATTGGACGATACCGCACGACCGGGAATTTTTGTCGGCTACGACAATAGAAGTAAAGGTTACAGGATTTGTACAGATGGAAGGAAAATTGTTATAAGTCGAACAGTAAAATTTTTAGAGGATAAGGATAATGACTTAGTCAAAAATAATGAATCAAATGAAAATAAAGAAATGCAAAGCGAGAATAATCCGCAACCAAAATTACAACTAATTAATGAGGAAAATAATAGCACCAAAATTGAAATGCAAGATCAGGATGCGAACACAAACTTGACAGGCACCCCACAGGATTTACCACGTAGGTCGAACAGATCTAACAGAGGGGTTCCTCCTGATAGATTCGCATTTTTAATAAATGACGTTAGGATAAATGAGCCCAAATGCTGGGATGACATAATAAAAATGCAAAATCCCCTGGAAAAGGAAAAATGGATAAATGCTACGTTAGACGAAATAAATTCGCTTAAAGAAAACTGTACTTGGGAATTAGTTGAGGCCCCACCAGGGACAAAAGTAATTGGAAGCAAATGGGCGTTTAAATCGAAATACAATAGTCAGGGTCAAATAGAAAAGTACAAGGCGAGGTTAGTGGCTAAGGGATTCTCACAGAAATATGGAATTGACTACGACGAGACTTTCGCTCCCGTTGCGTCTCATACTACGATAAGAAGCTTTTTGGCAATGGCATTGCATAAAAACTTAAAACTTAGGCACATCGACATTAAGACGGCTTTCTTACATGGGGAATTGCAAGAGGAAGTATATATGCGTCAACCCGAAGGGTATGTAGCTCTCGGAGAGGAACACAAAGTTTGTAAACTGAAAAAGGCGCTCTATGGTTTGAAACAAGCCGCGAGAGCTTGGAATTTAAAGATACACGATTCGTTATCAAAATTAGATTTTCACCAAAGCTCGATAGACAAATGCTTGTATAAACGAACCACAAATAACAAAACGATTTATGTAATTGTTTATGTTGATGATCTCCTCATTGCCGGAGAAAGTCAAAACATTGATAAACTTATATGTCAATTAAAGAAAGAATACCCTGTCACGGATTTAGGTGATGCTAAATATTATCTAGGCATAAACATTAATCGCCCTAACCAAAACACTATGACCCTAGATCAAATAAACAAAATTCATGAATTAATAATCAAATATGGTTTGGAAAATTCAAAACCAACAGATACACCCATGGAACCCGGATTTGTTAAATTAACCGATGATGAAAATCTCTTACCGGATAATGTAAATTATAGACAGGCGGTCGGCGCACTACTTTATATCTCGACCGTATCCAGACCGGATATTAGTGCAGCCGTTAATATCCTGTGTCGGAGAAATGAAAATCCCAGAGCAAAAGACTGGGAAGCTGTTAAAAGAACCATTAGATATTTAAAAACAACTATCGATTTAAAGTTAACATATACTAATTTTGATGAACCTGTCTTGAGGGCATACGCAGACTCTGATTGGGCAAACGACCCACTTGATAGGAAATCTACGTCAGGAAATGTGTTTCTACTTGGCTCCAATCCGATACTATGGTCATCTAAACGTCAAAAGTGTTTAGCTATGTCTTCAGCTGAATCAGAATTCATATCTGCCGCGAGTGCAGCGCAAGAAATAACATGGCTAATAAATCTACTAAACGAACTGGACATGCCGCAGCAGTGCCCAATAACATTAATGGATGACAATCAGTCTGCAATAAAACTTGCAGAATCAGACAAATTTCATCATAAAACGAAGCACATAGACTTGCGCTATCATCTCCTAAAACAATTAGTGAATGAAAATATAATAAGACTCCACTACGTCAACACTGACTTGATGACAGCCGATCTACTTACGAAACCCCTGCCAAAGCCTAAGTTTACTTTTCATCGAAAGACAATCTTGAATCTGTGAATTGTTGATTCAGGGATTAAGGTGGGGTGTTGAGGTGTGTAACCCTGAAAATAACAATTCTCTCAATATATTTTAAACAAGAAACTTTTCCTTTTTTGCGTTTTGTGGTGTGCACGTGTCGACAATTAACAAAGATGCATACTTGCAGTTTTTATACTCCTACGCTTACACGTGCTGTGATCGCATATACTCTGTTGTTCCGAGTTTAGACTTTGAACTTTTTCGATGTTTCTCACTCAGTTCATGTTTAACTGTCTTTGCAGTAACACCTTTAAAATGCTCACCGAGAAGATATTTTATTTCTCTTGGTTTAAATATTGTAATGTTAATTTAATCAAGATATAAAATTCTAGTTTTTCCAAGCAGACTCGCTGGAATATTCTAACAAGGAATTTACACTAAAATACATATTTATACAATATTAATAATATTATTTTTATTTCTTCAAGTAGTAACGTTCCATGTTGTACGTACATTCGATGAATAATCTTTTAAAGATCTATCGTGAATATACGGTGAATGAAGGTCGCGCATCCGTTGAACGAATACTGAAGGATTATGGTGGGTCTCTGCGCTACTAAAACAGGTAAGATATTATTTTCCTGTCTCATTTTATTAAATATGAAGATAGAAAAGAGATAAATATTTGAACGCACTCACATTATAGTAAGGTATTATATATATTTATAATAAACTTGCAAGATAAATAATAATAATAATAATAATAAAGTACTGAAACAAACAACAATTACATGAAAAATTCAAAGAATTACAACCAGTCAATATAACAATTATAGTAATAATTATAACAATAAACAATAAATGTGCATTTGGATTAGCATATTTAAATATGTAAACTTATTTTATTGTTATGCAATATTTGATTATGCTTATATTATTTACTTTTATGAAACTGGTAAGCTGTTGTAATGTTATTTAAAGAAAAATTTGAAATCATTATCTTTCCATTTTAACATTCATTCGGCATTAATAATGATAATTCATATTGTATCTGAAGAACAACTTTTCCTCTTAAGCTTTGAGCATTAGATTCAGTTTGACTGTATATATAAATATATTTCACTTGTAACTAAAAATATCTCAACTATAATTAATGGACTGCTTATAAAAAAAAATGCCCACTGAAACGGCAAAATCACCTAAAAAAATTATTGTATTTATATGGGTATTTTTCACACATTTATTTACCATTCTTCATCATCAAAAATAAGGGTCCAACAAATATACGTGTGAGGTATTTAAAAATGAATGATATAGTGACATTAAATTTCCTTGGATAAAAAATTAACGGTATCAAAGAATAATTCAATTAATGATTTTTATAATATTTTAATAAATATTAAAACAATAAATTACAGTTGCAATAGTTATTTAAGTAGCACTTTTAAATAAGGTGATCACAGACATTTTTTTAATTTTCAGGAATATTCTACGATAATAAAAAAAATTAAGTTCTCAGACATTAAGACATAAGAGAACATTAGTAGAATTTAAAAACTCTATTGCTATATTTCCTCTGTGAAATAGAATATTCTAAATTTAAAGTCTGCAATAAAACTTATATTTTTAACCATAATTCCACAGCATTAACAATATGATCAAATGTCTTAACTTTGGCTGATCAATTTTCTTTCAAAAGTAGGGAGTGGGAAAATTATACAAACATTTTCTTCTAGCCAAATTTTTTTTTAAAGTAAAGAATACATAAATTATGCAAATAAATATGGTATATATTCAATTCTCTTTGTACTCAAATTTTTTATAGATGAATTTATTTATTTTTTTATGGTGTTCTATTTTAACATGATCAACCAAAAATTGTTCATAAGGTTTATTATTTGTTTTTTTTGCTGATTTCACAATACAAAATACAATAAACATGTGAATAAAAAACACGTGTAAAAGCAAAAGCACGAAATATTGTTTATAAATTAGATAATTTATAAATATATTACTTAGTTACAAAGAAAAAGGAATCCTAAAAGTAAAATTCAAACTTAAATCATCATCAGCATTAGTTCGAAATTAGTTAGAAATATGCACAAATTCAATGACTAGTATTTTTACACAATCATTGAATTACAATGGTAATATATTTTCACCTAATGTTTTTTATCTATTTCTTGTTTAGATTCTTATCCAAAAGAAATCTGTAAAAACTATACCGATCACGGTCGCTATAATATTTACAATCAGGCACAAAGCACATACCCATTTTCAAGCACTTAATACAGTTTTTAAAAATATTAAATTAGCGAAAAACATATTATTTATTAAATTATAAGTTGTGGAAAATGTTATTTATGCATATAAAGAAATAAAATACTTGTCTATAATTTTAAAATTAACTTCTAAGAAGCCAGTGTAAAATCAGTACGGAATCGCCATGGAAATGGAGCATGACAACCGTTTGTTTGGAGTCAGCTCTCATCCTAGGAACCCGAAAACGTCATGAGTGACGTCACGACTGAAAGCGCCGAGGCTAACGAAATAGAAAGGCTACCGCGGTGCTTTACGCGTTTCTTTTTTTACAGACCGCGGGAGTCACGTGATGCTCCAATGCACCAATGCAGGTGCACGAAAAGAGCATCACGTCACTCTAGCGCTCTGTAAAAAAAGATAAGTGGAATGCACCACGGTAGCCTGTCTGTTTCGTTAGCCTCGTGAAAGCGCGAGGCTAACGAAAAAGAAAGGCTACCGTGGTGCTTTACGCGTATCTTTTTTTATAGATCGCGGGAGTGATGTGATGCTCGAATGCACCAATGCAGGTGTACGAATAAAGCAACACGTCACTCTAGCGGTCTGTAAAAAAACATAAGTGGAATGCACCGCGGTAGCCTGTCTTTTTCGTTAGCTTCGTGAAAGCGTCTATTGCTACCACGATACATGGGGATTGTTCAAATCTCACGAATGTTAGAGCGCAATGACAGTATTTGACAGTATTTTCCTCCTTTCATAAAACATCTTCTTTAGAAGTAAAAATTCTTTTTGTAATTCAGTTTTTAAAGCATGAAACTACACTTTTTAAAAATTAGTATGTAGTTTTTTAGTAGTGTAATAGCAATATGTGTTAGTTTTGTAGTTTGTTACAGATTACATTCAACGACATACTAAAATTATTTTAGTTTCTCTGAGAATTAAAAAAATGATTGCTAAAAAAAAAAAAAAAAAAAAAAAAAATAAGATATTTCCAAAACATGTAATGTGTTTATCTGCCCCTTCTTTATTACTCATTTCCGAAAATTACATATGACAGAACACCTTTACGTTTTCTTCTTATTAAATTTCATATAAAATACATTATGTCTATTAATTGCTGTAAATGTAAAGAATATAGAGGGTAGCTTATCTGACAAAATGAGTTTTAAAAAAGTATCTGATGTAGTATTGCTGCTTTATACCGAAATATAATCCGTAACTTTTAATTATAATTTTCATATTACTTTAATCCTGATTATCACTTTTGTAACAAACAGCTTCAATTTCTGGTTGAAGGGCGTATAGTTAGATAAGAAAAATTATTAAACTTAAACTCTTGTTTCTCGCTTAGAAGAATATCATATAGGTGCAAACCTCTCATTAATATTCCGTAATATGCGGGTTAATTTGACCCAGGTTTAACACGTATCGCACCAGAATATTTTTTTAAGAAATAAAATTAAATAAATTCCACGTAGAAACCTGAAATTGAATAAATAAAGATTCATCCAATAATTTTTCTGGTTTGAAGCGTTGTTAAACTGGGTCAAATTAACCCGCATATTACGGAATATTAATGAGAGATTTGCGCCTCTGTGATATTGATTGAATGGCTCCAAATCAAGTTATAAAACAATACATTTACTGGCAATTTTAAACTTGTAAGCTTTATTCGTTCAGTCAATTTTCACATGAATTAACCCTATCACTATGTCCTGGGGTCCACGCGGACCCCAAGCACTTTCAACAAGTTGTCGAAAAATCTATCACTCACTGAGTAGTTTCAGCCGGTGACATCTCATATCATAATGTTTGTAACATACGGTAAAAATTAAACTGTACAAATATAAGTGTTACTTGTTTTGTTTTTTTTGAAAAATAGATTATATTTGTCCTGGACAACAACAGGGAATGTTTCGATAGGACATAGTGATAGGGTTAATATCTGAAATCAACCTGCACAAAGGAAAATATGTTTAGAAAATTTCCTGAGCAAAACAAGCAACTAAAAAGATAAACTCACTTTTTAATTTACTCCTCCTCATTCAAGGGGTTTTCGAATTAAAATAACAGGTTTAGACTTGAAACTAGCAGGACTCTGATTATAGCAGAACGTTTCATCAGAAGTCCCCTCACAAATCGTAAAAATGGTTTTTGACGATATCAACTCCATTAGCGACCGGACCTGAAATTTAAATGACCCAAACCTAAACTCAAAATTAAAGAAAATTAATACAAAATATTTTAAAGACTGACATTTTTACTAATGCTTTATAAAATTTGTCCGGGTGACAATTTTGTAGTTTTACTTTTAATATGTAGTTTTATATTAAAATATCCAATGATTAAAGTAGTTAAGACATCCTTTATCAAAATATTTAATGCATCTGTAGCAAGCAAGAAAATAAGTAGAATGCGCGTTTGTAGTTCACAAAAAACATCCGTTAATCCTACGGTAACGTAAAGATTACGATGGATTGATATCTAGTGTTAAATACAAGTTAATCGTAGCAGTCTTATTCTTTATGAAGTAAATTAAATATATATTTCACATTCAAATCCATTCATTCATTCACATCAAGATATACACGCATATGTAAGTATATGTCAACTTTTCGTTTTTTAGGAGCCTATGCATGTAAGTCAAAAAGACTTGCCATCTATTAGTCCATTGGAAGCGTTCTTTTTGAATTTCTCGTTTATATTTTTAAATTATATTTTTGCATAATATAGCTGTTGTTTAAGTATAACGGATATTTTCGTACATGTTTCACTTTTGGTTACAGGTTCGTTTTTATGAAAACACTTTCAATTTTGAAACAGATTTCGAATGTGAAAGTGTGTCCCCAGACAAAAACAATTGCAAATGAAGTCGAAAAAGTATGGAAATACACTATTAGACATAGATCTCAATTGTCCTGCGTAAAACGACAAAAATATTAAAATGCAAATGAGAAAAATTTAAAGAACGCTGTGACTTATTTAACGGTAGGGTTCTGGTGTATTCGCGTTCCTAGCGTAGGCTTTTAAATCAAATAAACCGTTTGAACTAGAAATTTGTCTTAAGAAATAAAATCCAGCAAATACCACAGAGAAAAATTTTACATAAATCCAATACAACTATGGTGCCATGTATCTGTTTTGATTACAGAAAAACCGGAAAATATGTATTTTTGTATGGTTGTATATGTAATATGAGTGTATGTATGGCTGTCTGTATTATGTGCGCATGTATTATTGTTGTTTGTATTTTGATTGTGTACGTTTCATAATTGTGCGTTTCATGATTGTAGGTTTCATGAGTGTTTGTGGGGTTGTATGCATTATGTTTATATATACGATTGTATGTTTCATGTTTCAAGTATTATTGCTGTATGTATGTATCATGGTAGTCTGCATTATGTCTGTATGAGGGTTGCCTATAATATGGTTCTATGAGTGATATGTGACATGATTGTATGTATTATGTCTGTATGAGGGTTGTCTATATTATGGCTCTATGAGCGATATAAAAGTAAGCTACGCCGCAGCCGCCCATGAGTGAGCGCACCGCGCGTAGACGACCACCGAACCCAAGTCCTGAAAGACTTTTATCGCGCCAGTAGCTTTGGCTCGCTACGGCGCTTCGGCCGGTCAGAGGACCGAATCAATACGGACCCTCTAACCTTGAACCCAAGTGTCGACGACGTAGGCCGTTGCGATACGCGGTGAAACCACGGGGAGTCACCGCGAGACACTTGGAGACGGGCCGGCGTCCCCCAACAGCTTCGGAGCTGGAAACCCAAAAGGGAATCAGGCCCTAGGCCTTAAGTCGGGATGTTCCAACCCGTACTTGCTCTACCACAACTCGAGGGGTGTGAAAACCTACAGAGGTAGTCACGGTTCCCAACATGATTGTATGTATTATGTTTATATGTGCGATTGTATATTTCATGGTTCAAGTATTATTGTTGTATGTATATATCATGGTATTCTGCATTATGTCTGTATGAGGGTTGTCTATATTATGGCTCTACACAGAAAAAACTGTTTGGTTGCGATAACCAAATTTTTTTTTGTTATGCTCTTTGGTAGAATGCATTAGTTGTAGGAACTAATTTTTAATTGTGGCAAACATAGCTGTTTGGTTGAATTATCTAAATAATTTGGTTAGTTTATTTGGTTGTATGTTATTCCTGGATTAGTTGAAAGAACCAAATTATTGTCGGACGGACTGAATTTGGTTGACTGTGATTGAAACACGTCGTTAGGATGCGCGTGCGCTGCTCAGTAGCCTTCTTCTTTCTTCTCTTCCCCCTCCCGTACGTCAGGCGTGCCGCGTCACGTGACGTCAATTCAATGGCAGCGACCAGCGACTGAAATTTGAATCTTGAATCGCCGCAACGAAAGTCATCTATTCTTTGACGAAAGAAATTATACTTTGAAAGGTAAGTGATTCAAGTTTTTACTTTTCTTTTAGAAATTAGATTGATACATTCATTGCACCTGTGATGGGAATATCACAAATGAAATGAATATTGAAATATCATAACGACAATTTGTTTACTAATGGCGCAGGATTACGATTGGATTTGATTTTATAGAACTTCATTTGAAGTGTGCACGTGTTTTGCTAAACTTTGTTTCTCGATATGAATTTGATTCACAACACCGCATCGATTGTTTAAATGCATAGTTTTGTTTATTGAAAAGTGCTAGAATTACTGCCAATTCTGCTTAGGAATCGCGTATTTATCGCGTGATATAATATATATATAAACCGAATTGAAAGTAATTTCACGTTAAGTTGAACTTGGTCACTATTCATAAGTGAAACAAGAATTTAATATTTAATTAGAAAGAGTTAGTTGAATTTTAAAATTAAAGTATTTAAAAACTATTAATAAATTATTAAAAGTATTTAAAAATTATTAATTAATAAATTATTATTAAAAGTATTTAAAAATTATAAAATTCATAATAATATGGAATTACATTATTTAAAAAATGAGGTAATTTCTCTGATATTTTAAAATAAAAATATATTTTTAAAAATATCCCTATTTTTAATCACTATTTTAGTTAATTAATGCAACATGATTGCAAAATACATTTCAAATTTTACATAATAAATCAGTCATTGACTGAACACGAAATGTTGATGATTGCTTGCAGGTTGCTAATGTTAATATTGGTTGATTAAACCAAGCAAAATTAACATATTTACATTTTTATTTTTTGTTTACTTAGTGGTCAGTCACTGGTGCACTCACCCTATTTTCTTTCTTATTTATGTTATTTTGAATTTGTAACTAATGGAAATTTTGGATTAATATGCATATAGTCCCTTTTATATACAGAAACGTTATTTTTAGGAAGAAATTAAGATTAAGCATTTGTCTTTACTCAATTGCAGTATGATTTATGGTATAAAATAAATAATAAAATTTTACCTTCACTCAAATACAATGTTGAAATAAGTATAAAAGTAAAAATAGTTTTTTAAAAACACAATCATTCAATGTTTATCTTGAAAATCAACGTTTAACTTTTTAAATGCAATTCATGTTTATTTGGGAAAATGTCCGATACAATAAATTAATTTGGCATGGGCATGATTTCTCAACATATAGTCTGAAATTAATATTAAACTATTAATTGATAAAAGTGCTCTTTGGTCGACAATGCCACCAAATGGGAAAGATTTCTTTCAGAAAATATTTTCATTTGGGAAGAAATACATATTTTTGGGAGAGAATAGAGATACATGCAGCAGCAAAAATATATTCTGTGTCAGTTTCAAAATTGCAGAACAATATTGGTAAGAGGTGCAGAGGAGGATCCAGCTCTCCATTTAGAAGGGTGGTCATGTCTATTTTGGAGGGGGGGGGGGGGGGGGAAAGCACATCTTCATGACAATTTTTGTATCTTAAGTCCAAATTGGCTATTTTCTAACCTACCTTGTATTCATTTTCATTCCTAAATGCATGAAATTTGCAGTATATTCGTAAATTAGGGTTGCTACTGGTCAGAATTTTTTTCAGTTGATATACCAGTAATTTTTTATTAAAAAACTCGCCATATTTGATCGTGCGATTAGGCAAAAATTTCAATAAGAAATTACTACTATTTTCTCTGAAAAATTCCTTGAGCCATAGCATACCAGCCTTGATAAATGTATAAAATTTGTAGGTTCTTATGTTCTATTCAGATGCCAAGAAATAGGAGTTACCATTTTTATTGTATATTTAATGTAATTTTGCAGAAATTTTTACCAAAATTCACATTTTAAGCTGACTTTTAAGGTTGCAATTGGAAACAATTTAAAATGTACGACATTTATAGAAAAATATAAAACATTTTTCGATTCTTTGATGCTTAAACAATAACTGCAATTTTTCATGTATTTCTGTATAAAAATAACTCTGTGAATGTATCAATAAGATTAGCATTTTTAACAGAGAAAAAAATATATATCAAAACACCTTTTTATATATATTTATATTTAAAAAAGTATTATTTTATAGAAATGTTCTTCGTTTAGAAGGGAGTCATGACCCCTATGACCTCCCCCTTGGAACCGCGCTTGAAGAGGTGTCTTCTGTATTTCGGCAGATTTTTGTCCGTCCACCCCTGAAATTTTTGTTTGCAACCTCCTTAAACTTTAAAGTTGAAAATCTTTATAATTGTTAAACTCTTAAGTTCTGCTCAGTTTTATAATGGAGTTTTGTTGTAGTTTTATTTGTTACTAAATTTTAGTTTTCCTCCCCCCCCCCTCCTTCTCTTTCTCTCCAGCATTAACCCTGAATTGCTGTGACAGACACTGTGAGCAGGGTTCAGTGATATATATCCAATATTTATTTTCAAAATATCATGAAGTTTGATATTTTCACATACCTGATATTTATTTTCAAAATATTATGTATAATATTTTTGATATTTTCAGTCATAACAAGTGTAAAGGAATTTTTTTTAACTGTTATTGGCTGTGTCGTTCTTTAGATAGATTTTTTGCTCTTATCGAAACTTTTTAACCCCCGCCCCCCCTTCCCCCCACCCACCCACAAAAAAAAAAAAAAAAAAAAAAAAAAAAAATCCAAGCTTCTTTATGTTTGATGTACAATCAATAATTAAGTTGGACAATATTTACTTAGAAAAGCCACTAAAAGATAAAATGTCTAATTTAGATAAACTTGCAGCTTCATTAGAAATAATTTTTTCTCGTTTTTGTTTAGTTCAGTTAAGCAGACCAAGCTTACTATATTTATGTTCAAAATTTTCAATAAAAACAAATTATTTTGTTGTATAAAACATAAAAATTTTTTAAAACTTGATAACTAAATCTTAATAGTTTGTTTTTGTGTGTGTAAAATGCAAATTGTGTCTGTTTTCAGTTAATTGATCTTAAATTTTATAAAATAAGTGACAAAAAATAGAAAAAGACATTTAGAACATTGTTTTTATTAAGTTTTCTTGCTAAATGACATATGTTTTAATGTCTAATTTATATTAACTCTGAAAATATTGGATATAAAAATATATTGGATTTATATCGGAATATTGGATATTTTTGAAAATATATTTATGACCCTGACTGTGAGCGATCGCTGAGACTGCTTGATCAAAAGGTTAATAAAAGGCTCGATTTACTCATAGAAACTAAACTTTAGTACAAAACTCTTATAATTAAAATTAACCTATTCAGAATTTTCTAGTGATAGTACTAGGGCTCCAAACAAAACAAAATTTCACTATAGTTAAATCATAGTATCTAGTCTAAGAGACAGCTAACAACGGTTAACTTTGTCCTGTTTTAATGTTTTGCTTTAGCTCTATTATTTTGAAATACTTGTTACTTTTGCTTTAGTTCTTGTTACTTTAAAATACTAATACATAAATTATATATCCATCTAGATCCACCCACCCCTTGAAAATTCTAATCACCTCCTGTTTACCAATTTTTTCTCTCCGACATCCCTATGCTCTGGACCAACAGCACTTGTTCAGATACTGTGCGTGCATCTCACCAGCAAGTTCAAAAGAGAAAACATGTGCAAAACAGTTGAAAGAATCAGCAAAAAGCAGACCCTGTCTGTATTCTCAAAATTCATCAGTCTGTTAAAGGAAAAAATCGTGAAACTCTTCAGTTGGTCGCAGAAAAAATCCCTGAAATTCTGCAATCAGACGCAAAAGAATATCACAAAATAAGTCCATAGGTTGTGGGAAAATATTGCGAAATGCGTCAGTCACGAGAAAAAATTAAAAATATTTGCACTTGGAAGCAGGGAAAAATTGTAAATTTTGTCAATCTATTGCAGGTAAATAGCAAAATTCGCCAATCGGTCACAAAACCAATCTCAAAATTGTCCGCTATCACGTGTAAAAAAAAATGCAAATTTCACCTGTAAGGTGCGGAGGGAAAAGTCAGAAATTTGCTTTTTGGTCGCCAAAAAAAGCAAAATTTGTAGCAGGAAAATATCAGAAATTTCTTCAATCGATCGCAGGGAAACAATCGCAAAATTCGTTAGTCGGTTACAAGAAATAAACATAAAATTTATCAATATGTCGCGGGGAAAAAAATCGCTCAATTTGCCAATAGGTTGCTGGAAAATATCGAGATATTAAGTTAAAAAATTGCATGTAACAGTAATACTTTACTAGATATTAATTATTGATATACAGTAAAAGACTTTTATGTTGTACTGTTTCATATAATATGTGTGATATTTAATGTAAAATGTTACATATCAATGTAGTATTTGAGATTTTTGATCGATGGTGTTTTGGACATAACAGCTTAAATTCTCACAGACCTGCCAATCCTGAATTGTAACATAGTTTAACTTCAGATTATTTTCTGCCGCTTAAATATCCGTCGCAGATGGAGAATTTTCTGCTACTGGGATTTTTGCCACCAAAAAATAATAATTCTAAATTCTAAATTTTCCAAGGGGAATTTCTAAATTTTGGGAGGGAGGGGAGGGGGGATATTTCAACTTTTTTGCAGTTTGGCCTAATATTTTTTCACTCTTCTTTGACTTTAGGGACTGTTCCTGCAGAAAGATTTTGCTTCGTAGTACAATTTGTTGAAGAAAGCACAGTAAATTTTGCCACAGGGTAAGCATATTTTTAAATATCATATTCTTAATTTTCTATTTAACTATTTATTGAAGCACCTAAAAGCATGTCATATAAATTATCTCAAATAAATACTGATGGCTGTCAAATATTCCTTCAAAATTTCTTTTTGGTTTTAAAATATTTGTTTTAGAGAATAAGAAAGTTTTATTCATTTATTTTGGTTCATACAAGAAGATGTGGAGTTTAATATTTTATTTTATTAATTAAAATAAGTTGGAAATTGTACGTCAAATGTAACAAATGAGGTGTGTTTGTACTATAGCTTTAGCTAGTTATATAAATATTCAGATCTTGATTTTAAATTCTGTGAAATGAATTATATCGTCTGCAGATTAATTTCTCTAATAAAAGAAGTATCTCTGTCGCTTGACGGTTAAACCTCAGAAGCTCCTATAACAAGAAAGCACCGATTTTTAAAAAATCAAATTTCTTAATAAATAGTTTTATTCATATCTTCTAAAGTTTTGATTTGGCACTTTTTTTAATTGTTAAAGGTATTCTTTTGGTTTTTAACGTGTCTTTTGATATTTAAATGCCAGGGCACTCTTTTTAAGACAACACTGAGGGAGTTTTTGCTATGAAAGCAAATTTTTTGTTTTCTGAGTACTGTTCTTAAAGGATGTCTCTTTTTTTCTTAGTTTGCAAATTTTTTTAAAAATATAACTTAATTTTATGTGTTTAACTTTTTTAACTTAATATTTTGGTGTATGTGTTCAAAATAAATTTCAAAGATTTTGTAGATTTCAATTGTTTCTATCTAATACCTTCTAACCTTTTTATTGAATATCTTTGTATTGTATTACTAATATTATTAATTAAATATTCCATGGCGTGGAGTCATAAAAATTTGAAAAATGTTATAGTTAAAAAAAAATTTCATAAAATTAATTGTACTTGAAATCCTTTAAGAAAAATTTTAGATGTAAAATGATAGAGATTTAAGAATATCTATAATATATTGCATAAATTGAGCTATGCGAAAAAAGCAACCAGACTGTGGCGGGGACAGGCCAGCATTCTGTTTATTAACTTTTATAATGGAAGGGCCGAGCCAATAACAGTTTTGTGCAGGCCAAAAACAGTTTTGTACACAGTTTTAGCTGTTGTACCAGGATAGTCCTGGGCCTGAAAATTGCTGTTTATGCAGATCTCAAATTGATACACACTCACTCTGTTATTGAAATTGGAAATGAATCGCTGGAGGTCAAACGATTTTTGTTTAAAGCACAGCTGGCCGAAAGAGAAAAAATTGCTACCTATAAATAAATGTATATATATATATATATATATATTTCTAGAAGCTTAAAAATGTGTGAAACCCATATTACACCAAGTAGTTGTTTAGTTATGCTTAAAAAATTACCTGCATTGCTTAAAAAATTACCCGCATTACAAATGAATTTAGTATTATGATTCCAAACTTTAAACCTGGGTAATTCATAAACTATAAAATTATTTAATCGATTGCCTGCCATTTGGTATTCTAAGGTTAAATGAAATGTAAAAGCCAAATATCATGCCAAAATAAGGTGTTTGTATTGCAAATTTCAGAGTTTGGTTTAATTTCAATATCAAGATGACCCTCAAAGCTTATTTTTTAACATAAAGTGGAAAAAATATAAAATTTCTTTTTTTTTTTTTTTTTTTTTTTTTTCTGTGTTAGTTCAGTGATTAAAATAATGTATGGAATATTTCTTTTATTATTTTTTATTTATTTATTGGGGGGGGGGGGATAGCTCTTTAGAAAGATCTAAATGCCTCATCATTTACGAGGCGTGTTTTTTAAGTAAGTACCGTTTTGTGATTCCGCCGCCGCAGGGCTACGGTCGGCGTTCCGCGCATGCGCGCTGGTTACCTACATCTCTTGTCTACGCACTGACGCCATTACAGTCTGATTCTTCATTGTATACGTTGTTTACTGAGTGTTTAAGATGCCTCCGACAATCGTGAGTCCCGCCGATTGTGAAGTACGGGCTGTTATACGATTTCTTAGTGCTAAAGGCGTAAAACCGATCGATATTCATCGTGAGATCTGTGAAGTTTACGGACAAAACATTATGAGTGATGGAATGGTAAGGAAATGGGTGAGAGCATTTAAAGATGGCCGCACAAATGTGTATGATGAAGAACGGAGTGGGCGTCCTTTGGTCGTTAATGAAGATTTGGTGCAGAAAGTGGACGAAAAGGTGAGAGAAAACAGACGCTTTACAATTTCATCATTGTCCGACTGCTTTCCTCAATATTCTCGTAGTGTTTTGTATCGCATTGTGACCGAGAACTTGAATTACCGGAAATTGTGTTCACGTTGGGTTCCAAAAATGTTGACGGATTTCACAAAACCCAACGTTTAAGCAGTGCATTGACTTTCCTTGAGCGGTACCACAATGAAGGTGAAGATTTTTTAGACCAAATTGTTACTGGTGACGAAACATAGGTGGCTTACGTCACACCAGAATCGAAACAAAAATCCATGGAATGGCGACATTCATCATCACCCAAAAGAGTGAAGTTTAAGCAAACAATTTCTGCCCGGAAAATCATGTGCACAGTTTTTTGGGACAAAAAAGGAGTATTGCTAGTGGAGTTTCTGCCTCGTAATGAGACAATCAATGCAGTGTCTTATTGTGAGACATTGAACAATCTGCGTCGTGCAATCCAGAACAAAAGACGTGGCAAGTTGAGTAAGGGTATCGTTTTGCTGCATGACAATGCCCGTCCACATGTGGCTAATCGGACCAAAGATCTCATGAAATCTTTTCAATGGGAAACTCTAGATCATCCACCATACAGCCCTGATCTGGCGCCCAGCGACTACCATTTGTTCCTGCACTTGAAGAAACACCTGGGCGGTCAGCGTCTTCAAGGCGATAACGAAGTCAAAACATTTGTGATACAGTGGTTAAGAAGTCAAGCGGCAGAATTTTATGAGGAGGGTATTCAAAAACTGGTGCCACATTATGACAAGTGCCTCAATATTCACGGAAATTATGTAGAAAAGTAGATTAAGGTACAGGCTTTCATGTAAAAATAAAATTATTGCGATATCTTTGCACGTCTTTTTTAATTCCAAAACGGTACTTACTTTAAAAACACGCCTCGTATATCAAGGCAAAATTTGCCTGGCAAATCCACATTGGCAACATAGTAGAGATTTTTTTTTTTTCTAGTTTCCCACAATGTTGCCCTGAACATCATGTGACAAATGATTGTGGGGGGGGGGGATAGCTCTTTAGAAAGATCGAAATGCCTCACCGTTCACCTCACCATCATTTATATCAAGGCAAAATTTGCCTGGCAACCAAGATGAATGGTCCAAGGTAGAGGATAGTCCATAGAACCCGAAATATTGAATAAAGAAGAAATGTGCTCTATGCAGCAGAAAATTACAGTGCCCCTAGCAGAGAAAACCAGAACTTAAATGATGGTAATGGTAGTAGTAAACAAAGACAAATGGTCTGTGTCTCAAAATGTATTGTTCATCTTTTTATCCCTTTCAAATCAGCAATGTCGTCGATTCAGTACTTTGATACAGGTATTATATATTGCTCATTTAAATTTTTGTTTAAATTGTCACTACAGTCGATACCTTGATACAAGGTAGTATTGTCATTTAATTTCCTTAAAATCATCATTGCAGATTGATCTCTCCTCTCCGTGAGAAGCTAACGGGGATAGACCAATATTTTTGTGCTGTCTTAGCAATATATTTAGTCTTTCAATTTTACTATTTTAGCAGCATTGCTGCGGTCAAACTTCGTATAAAGGCCTTTTTCTTTTTAGGTTAGGGGCTGTCCACAAACGATGTCACACTTGGAGGGGGGGGGGGTCATGAAATTGTGACAGTTTGTGACAAGGTGGTGGGAGGGGGTAAGAAGAAGTGTGACATCACACATTTTGGTTAAAATAAAATCATTTAAAATCAGCAGATTAAATTGTGAAGTTATTTTGAAATTACCAGAATTTTAGGGTATTTTTTTTATTCAGGGCTAAAACAACTTTCATGTGGTTTGTTTTCACTTATATTCCTTTCTTTTCAAAAAAATACATTAATATTTTATTACTAATTGTATTGTATATTAATTATGTTTTCTGTTGTAAACTTTGTACTTATTTCATACAAAATAAGTACACGAAACATTTTTATTGTTATGCTCACAAATGTCTAGTTAAAGTTTAAAAATAAAATTTGAAATATGATCTATAACATAGTGCTTTGTTTCTGAACTGCAAGTATATGTCTGTAATATAGCGTGACATGTGACAAGGGGGGGGAGGAGGGGGTATGGTGAAGTTTGACTAAGGGGGGAGGTGGGTCAAAAATATTGAAAAAATGTGTGACATCATTTACGAACAGCCCCTTAAGAGGCTGCTTCACTCATGTGAAAACACCTGCTCGCCAATGTTAATCCTATGGGACAGTTCTTTTTTAATATCTTGTTTGCATTTCAATATTTTTAAATGATTTTTGCATTGGATAGCTGAGATTGATCACTATGCAGACTTTTTTTTTTAACTTTTTCGATTTTGTGTGCAGGTATTTTTTATCAGCATTACTTTTACTTTCAGAACCAGTTTCAAAAGTGAAATGTCTATGTTAATAATTTAACATAGCATTTAACAACTATTTTTTAAATTTTATTGTCATTAAAATAAAATCTGCAAACAAAGTAAAAAAAAGTAGAAAAAGGCCAGCATAGCACAATCGACCTCAGCTATCCAATGCAAAAAAAAAACCTTTAAAAATATTGAAATGCAAACGAGATATTATAAAATAACTGTCCTGTAGTGTATGATTAACATCAGTGAGCGGATGTTTTTGCATGAGTGAAGTAGCCTCTTAAATTGTTATATTTTAGTTATTTGGGCTACTAGTTTAAAAAGTTGTATTCTTCAAGTTCGTCCCCTCTTCCCCAAATCATAACTTTCTTAATTATGGTATAATTTTAATGGGGCCTTTTTTGGGATTCTTCCCAAGTCATTTGGTTACTTACTAAAAACATTAATATTAATTCTGCAACTCTTGGTGAATACTATTTATGAACGATTATCAAAATTTTAAGATTTTTTACAGTTCAAACATTTCCATCTATAGTTTAAAGCCGCATTACTCTGTGTTCTTGTTAGTTAAGTTGTATATCTCAAGTTTGCTTCTCTCCCCCCCCCCCCCTAGATAGTCCTGTATAGGTCAAATTTAACCGACTCAAACCTGAAAGTTCTATTTAAGGTCAACCTGCTACCGACCCAAACTTGACAAAATAACTTTCTAGCTGCAACCCAACATATTTCAACCCCGAAATAATTCAGCTGAACCCAACCCACAACTAAATACCAATTTTATCTTTTGTGTATTTTGTATATAAAGTTATGATTTGGTGAGGAGGAAGGGGGGGGGGGAGACAAACTTGAGAGATACAGCTTAACGCCTTGGGGACGAGCGACACGTATACGTGACGCATGGCATAAGATGCTTAGAATCCTCGATTATTCCCACCAGTTATTATTATTATTATTTTGTAAGCTTTGCCTTATGTAATCCTAGCATTTCTGCATTTCAATTGGGCGAAAATTTCTGTTTTGAAATACCGGTGGTAAAAGATTAAAAATTCTGTAAAGGACACTCGTCGCGAAGGGGTTAAAGGTGAAATGCTTGAACTATAAAAAAGCTGATTTTTTTATTATTGTTCCTAAATAGCGGTCACCAAGAATTACAGAAATAATAATCAATGTTTAATAATTAACCAAATAACTTGGGAAGAACGTCAAAAATTTTCTGTTCACATTGGACAATAATTCAGAAATTTATAGTTTGGGGTGCAGGGGACAAACTTGAAAAACACAACTTAATAAACTAGTAACCAAAACAACTAGACTGTAAACTGAAAATATAACAATTTGACCTGGAAAGAAAAAGGCCCCTATGAAATTTGACAGCAGCTCTGCCTCTAAAATAGTAAAATCGAAGGAATAAATGCTATGAAATTTGCTCCAGAAGCATCAATCTATCCCCATTATCACAATTCACAATTAAATTTCCTGCCAATTGAATGCTAAGTTTTGGAATTACTGTTTTTAAGCTTATCTGTGTAATATCCATTCTAGAACATTCGATATTAAAATTTGTTAATTGACTCTTATTGTGATCGATGCTGATTTATAAGATATTGATGTTTATCAATACTCGATTTTCCAAAATCGCCCATTACTGATATCGCTGCTATTCAAGTTCAGATTAATTACCATGTAGTCGACTATATTATCTATAGCATTGTGTAAATTCTACATTTGTTTTTTCACTTTATTGGTTACATGTTGAACATATAAATCTTTTTCACAAGGCAATTTAAATGTTTTGTTTTCTTTTTCTTTCTTAACAAAGTTCTTGCAGGGTGTTTAACCACCTGGATAACCTGGTAAAGTCAGGAAAATTTTTATGAACTGGAAAGGTCAGTAAAATTTACCATTCTTGAGAAAAAGTCAGGGAAATATAATTATTTATAATTTCTGAAGAAAATTCAAGAAAAGGTTTTGAATTAAAAAATTAATGATTTGAAATTGTGCTGTCAGGGAAAAAGTTAGCTCTTCATAAGCACTGTAAAATGTATTTCATCCTTAACAATTATTGAAATTATTTTTGTCCTCTCCTTTTTAATCCTTTCTTGTAACCAGAGAAAGAAGTTTCTGTAGAACTTTTTCTTTTGTGGCTTGGGGAGTGGAGTGTTGCTTTTCAGCTTTTACTATGCAATGCTTCATAGCAGTTCATTTATAAATGTAAAAAAAAAAAAAAAAAAAAAAAATCATCATCCACTGTCACCTTTTGGTATATATAATTTTGACTGTTTTCGCTGCGTGAAATTTAATTATTTTGTTCATTATATTTCTCAATATTTATGTAAAATTATGTTATAGCTGATAATTTTCTATCTTAAAAATTTTACCCTTTCTTTGTTACAACAGGTCAAGAAATTAACCAGATGCTTGGAGCAGTTCCATTTTACCCAACTCTGGAACCTGATACAGCCTAAAGTCTATCAAGCTTGAGAACCCTGCATTTTTTTTTTTTTTTTTTTTTTTTTTTTTTTTTTTTTTATGATCCTCATTTGTGCAAGAAGGAAGCTATTTTTTAAATAGGGCAGATGGTGTGCAGTACCCATCTGAAACTGTGTACTTGATAAATATTAATCCGATATATATATTTCTTATAATTATATAATTTGCACTTTCAATAAATGGAGCGGCATATACCGCAAACCAACTAAATTGTGTTACTATTTCATTATGTCTGTGATAATTTTTTTTTTCAGTTAATGCAGCACTGCCATTGGCGACTTTTTTTCTCCCCCTATTACTATATTTGAAAAAGGATTCTTCGTTGTAGTTTATTGTTTAGAAATACTGAGTTAAAATTTAAAAAAAATAACAATTGTCTGTGGCAGCACCTCTGTTAAAGTAAGCCTAGCAGAAACAGTATTTTAATATATGATATGGGAAATCAAGTGTATTTTAAAATATAATTTCAATATGGAATATTAGCCGAAAACAAATTCTTGAACTGGTGCATGTTTTTGCTTTAATATTCATTTTCTTTCTTTTTTTAAAGTGGGGGGGGGGGGGGGGCACACTATCCAAACTCTATACAGAATCTCTCATTAACACATTGAGTCAGCAACCACTTCCAATTTATGGTAGTGAGTAACCATGAATTTTTCGTACAGTTAAATATTGAAGAGAGATGCTTCACAGATGGGGATTTTAAAGTTATAATTTCATCAAATGTCTGTATATTTTGGATTCTTTTTCAGATTTCCAACACTGCTAATGTAGACATTGCTAAAATTGGACAAATTAGTAAGGGATGAATGCAAAGCTTATGTTAAACCTCAATAATCTGTTAATTTTTTCAAAAAAAAAATGATTTCAAAATAAATTCAATGCAGTAATTGCAATTTGAAATAAAATAAATAAATGATGATTAAATGCCATAATTTGAATACTTTAAATGAATAAACAACATTCAAAGCATGGGGTTCAAATGCTATCTTGCTTGTCATTAATTTTAGCTACTGAATTGAATCTGAAAAATTATGTATGCTCTACTGTATTTTGAACAACTGAGTTGTATTTGAAATTATACTGGTACATATTGTTGTTCATTACATTTTTTTATCTGTTAAATTTTTTTTTACAGAAAACAATTTTATCTGAAAATTGAAACTTATGTCAATGTAACTTATTAAATTTTCAGTTTCCTCTTATTAACCAAAAAAAAAAAAAAAAAAAAAAAGATCATAATAAATTATCTTTTTCAATATCAATTTTATATAAAATTTTGGACAGTTTAGCGTAAAAGATAGTTCAATTTATTGAAATATTCATTTCAATGGCTCACACTTAAAGTGTGAAATTCAACAGTGTCAGGAGTGATTGTGTTCAGGTTATATACTTAAATTCAGATTTTTTTTTTTTTTTTTTTTTTAAGCACTGAAAATAGTTTTTCTGATAGTTAAATACACGAAATAACACTAAAATAAATATCAATTTCATATGATTGCTAAATAGAATTAAAATTCATATTTCTCTTAATATGACCTCTCTGTATTAAATTATATATTCCCTCCCCGCTCTCTCCATACAGAAATGTTTCCTCGCTAAAATTTCAGGTATTTTTTCATAAACCCACAATCGCCCCTTCAGTGTATTGGGAAATTAAACGTGTAAGACTACAAACTAAAAATAATTTTAATTGCATTTTAAAACAAACCTTTAAGTCACACGAATTTTGATAACATTTCTTTTAAAAATAATTTTGAAACATGTAATTAAATTTGATGTTTGCATTTGTAAATATTCAAAAGAATAAATGATGAGTTTTTTCTTTCTTTCCTTTTTACTAATAGCATAGTGTTTCAGACAAATTTTGTTATTTTTAAGATTGTTTCATATTTTTAGAGTTAAAGTAGAGGAAATTCATTTAAATAAAAAGGAAAATTTGTACTTCTCTGTCCTAGTTTTTATATTACAATATACTCTAAAAAGTAATTTATTTTTAGCCATCAAATAAAGGTTTGTGGATCTACCAAATTTTGGATATAACGAAGAAAAAAGAAAGATTGGCTAACATTTAATTTCTTTAAAATGTTATTGCTGCTTGAAATGCAGAAAATAATGCAAAAGTTAAAACTAAGTCATTTGGTCAATCCAATGAAAAATAGTAAGCCAACCAATTCTGTGAAAATCCAGTTTTTCTGATATTTAAATTCACAAATAGTCAATAAGATTAGGTAAATTATTTTTTTATTGTTAGTTAATAGAGCTGGTTGCAATTGCAAGACACAGATTTATTTAGTTGCAATAACTATTAACCAACTAGATTTGGTTGCAATAAATATTGATTTGGTTACTGATACAATCAAATCTCTTTGGCTGTTTCAAATCTATTATGGTTACAAGAACCAAATCAATTTGGTTTTTGTAACCAAAAACAATTGGTTATAATACCATTAACCAAATTAATTTGATTGCAATAAATAAATCTATTTGGTTCTATCAACCAAATCTATATGGTTAATACTTATCATAACCAAAAAAGTTTGGTTGCAGTGACTAAATCAGTTTGGTTCTATGAACCAAATTTATTTGGTTGATACTTATTGTAACCAAATAAATTCTGTTGATACAACCAAATGGATTTGGTTCTTGCAACCAAATTCATTTTGTTGCATCAACTATTAACCAAATTAATTTGGTTCCAAGAACAAAATGAATTTAGTTACTGCAACAAAATTTATTTGGTTACGATAAGTATCAACCAAAAAAGTTTGGTTGCAGTAACCAAATGGATTTAGTCCGTTTAACCAAACTTTTTTGGTTATGATAAGTATTAACCAAAATGATTTGGTTGAAAGAACCAAATTCATTTGGTTCTTTCAACAAAATTTATTTTGTTACGACAACTAAATCATACTTTGGTCCCACCAACCAAACATTTTGTCGGGGCTATACTGAAAAAAAAATTTGGTTGGTACAACTATAATTTTGTTCTTTTAACCAAATTGTTTTTTCTGTGTATGAGTGATATGTAACATGTTTGTATTTTATTTTTATGTATTTGTTACATGTGTGACTGTATGTATGATTTTACGTATTTCCGTATTGTATGTATTATGCTGTATGTAGGATTGTATATATATTATGGTTGTATGTGTTTGTGGATGCAATGAATTTGGTTATGTGTGGTTGTATATACGGTTTTTTAATGTCAAAACATATGCATGTTACAATCATTTTTTTAATATTCTAACATTTATGTTATACTTATTGGTTTTTATATCTTAAGACTAACTTTCTGGTTCAAAGTGTTTATTTGACTTAAGAGGCTACGGTAGAAATACGAACACACCTACAAGTTTATGCAAAACGAATGACAGCATCCTTTTCAAATGTCACTTTTCATTTTAATAATTTAAAATAATTTTTTTCGCATAAGATATTTGAAGTCGATGCCTTCGATTTTGGGTGAAAATGGTTTTTTTTTTTTTTTTTTTTTTTTTTTTTTTTTTTTTTTTGGGGGGGGGGGGGGGGGAGTTTCCTCATAAAATAAAATTGCAATCAAAATCGAAGATTACGAAAATGCTCTGTTAGCTATAATTCCATATACATTATACAAAAAGAAAAAATCTTTTAAAATGTTAATATGCAAACGAAAAATTTTAAAAATACGCTGCCATTGGACAAACGTTAGCTTACGAGTGTCTTGGCGTTAATAACGTAGGTTCTTAAAAAAACAATGTTTATGTATATATGTGTGTCTGTGAATGTCTGTATACTTTTATGCATGTATGTATAAAATTTACTTCATATTCTAAAACTCATGTGATAAATGCTATTTTACATTATATTTAACACTAGATATCAACCCCGCGTAATTTTTACGTTTCAATAGGGTTAACCGCTGATTTTAGCCAACTACTTACGTGTATTCTTCTTATTTCCTTGCTTATAGCCGATACATTAATTATTTGATACAGGGCAAGTGAAATATAAGAATGTTTAAAATATACTGCATTTTAAAAGTTAAATTATAAAATTGTGGTGTGTTGAAATTTATAAAGAAATAGCAAGGACGTCAATCCTAACATTATTATCAATCCAGGGTTAAATTCTCAATTCATTTTCTTTAATTTTTCGTTTCGGTTTAAGTCATTTACTTGTTTCAGGTCAGGTCGGTAATGTAGTTTAGACCGATGAAAACCATTTTGCCAGTTTTTCAGTTGACTTTCTCTAGCAAGCCTTTCTCCTCAGTGCGGAAAATTAAACTAAAAGAAGAATTTTATATTTTTAGATATTTATATTAGGTAGATTTCGTAAGAAATACTACCTATTACATTCTCTCCTAAGTTGGAATTTTTTTTTTTTTTTTAAATTTGCAGATTTACGCCGATCATGACTCCCAGAATCCAAAACCACCCCCAGTTCAAAACTTTATATTTATTTATCTATCTATCTATCTATCTATCTATGTCACTTTTTTATGGACACGATAACTTGAAAAATTCTGCACAAATCTCTTTCAAACTGATACATAAAATCAAGGGGTATAAAATCTCGATCAAGTTCTTTAATGGACAAAATCGAACCAAGGGGGGGGGGGGGGGTTTGTGAAAACAGTAAAAAACACATAATTTCTTAATTATGATAGGTATCGAATCCGTTTAAAGTTATTAATAGGCAAAAAAATCAGTTTAATATAAAAGCGTGCACCGCAACTTAAAACGCACCCAGCAATTATTGTTTTTAGACAGTACTGTAAAAATTCTTTTGTGTGTCCCTGTAAATGAACGATGAATTCTATGCACGCCATAGTCTTCTATATTAAGCCTTTTGTAGTGCAGCTCAGTGATATATATCAATTTAAATATGTTTGAAATAGTGTATTAACATCATTAAAATAAACCACAAATGATTTTTCCCATAGACCGTAATGTAACGGAATTATTTTGATTGTCACTGTAAATGAACTATAAATGCTACCATATACTGATCGTGAGAGTCCTTTTGGGAGGGGCGATACATAGTTACGTATAATCGGCATATAGCATAGTATAGTAATATCTTTAAAAACCGGAACCTCTCTGTAAAGGTAAAATTTCATGGTTCTGACGGTAGGAACAACATACAGATAAACCCGTAAACACAAAAACCTGTCTAAAACGGAATGTTATTCTGATGTTTAGTGATTTCATTTCAACGGGTATTACTATGTGTTATCAATATAAATATAGTATGTTAATATTTATAATTATTTATAAGTCATAATTCCTGTTTGTTAATATAAATACTTCGGAAACTGCCTATGCCGGAATACTATCTTAAATGAAAAACTTTATAGTTCTGGTAGAAAGAATACTATACAAATCTATCGTCTAAAACGGAAACCTGACCTGTATAAAGCAATTTTTCCAGCTAATATCTGATCCGTTTTCACTAGTTTTACTATAAATTTGTAGTTTATTATTAATTGTTTAATTAATAGAAAACTAACACTGCTATGTGTATATTTAATAATTTAGAAATTGAAGTTCAGTAAATCTGTGAAAACAAAATCGTTGAGAATCGGGAAGAAATCCGGTTGTGACAGGTTTCCGTCTTATGAGGTAGGTTGTTATGGTATTCCTTCCGTCGAGACGGCGAAATGTTTCCGTTTAAGAGAATATTTCATTAAAGACAGGTTCCGCTTTCACATGTCGGAAGGAATACCATACAATTATACATGTTATGACGAAAACCTTGTTAAAACAAAACTTTTATTGAGTGTTTAGGGATTCCATCTTAGCAAGTTTTATTGTATTTTCAAGCAAAAAAAAGGGGAACAAATCTATTAGCTTTACATTATAACAATAATATATTATAACAAGAACGGAAAACCATGCGTCAAGCATAGATTATGTAACACTTTCCAACGCTTCCAAAATAATTTTACAAATCATTACTGTTTAATAAGCTAAAAGATAACATCTAAGTAAACAATTTGGAAAACGCTTAACATATTTAAGAAGCGTAATTTCAGGAATTTCCAACATATATTTCCAATGTACACAATATTCGGAAAAATATCCGAATACTTTTATTCAGCCCTGTATATGATCTATAGATTTATTATATACTACATAGGATGCTAACTTTTAGTTTAGTTAGGAAACACGTAGCACAGTTTAAAATTCTCTTTCTGGAGTTTCTGTCAATAAACGGAAATGTGTTCGCGAGGTTTTGTGCTGCCCTGTATATTATCTACTGAATTTATACACACCAAGTAATAGACAAAAAGTGAGTTAAATTTAAAATCGCGTTCAGCAACTTAAAACGCACTTCCAGGAATTATTGTTAACAGATAGTAGAGAATTCTTTTGTGTGTCCCTGTAAATGAACGATGACTGCTATAGACACAATATTCTGTAGTAAGTCTCTTGTAATTCACCTTGGTGATATATATATAAATTTCTATGCGTTTAAAATAGTGAAACATTATTTAAATAAATTGCAGACGATTTTTCTTCATAGACGTAATGTGACGGAATTCTTTTGACTGTCCCTGTAAAGTAACTATAAGTGATATGCACACCCTATTCCATATTAAACTTCTTGTAATGCACCTTAGTGATATAGATAAATTTCAATGCGTTTGAAATAGTGAAACATTATTTATATAAACCGCAAATGATTTTTGCCATAGACCGCAATGTAACGGAATTCTTTTGAGTGTCCCTGTAAAAAAACTCTTAGTGCTACCCACTTCCGTTGAAATAGGGAACATGCTACAGATAACGACAATAACATATAAAATTTGCAGAGCAATCCGAGCATATTTACGGGAGAGCACGGACAGACGGCAGACGGCAGACAAACCGAAGTCATAAACACTTTTCAACTAGGTTGGAAAGTGTTAAAAACAGATGATTCCAGTCCGCTAAAAATAATTTTGGGAGGGGCGATCACCCCTAACGCCTAGCTCCTCCCATGGATCTGTGCCTGAGTGCTACAAACTTCATTTTCAATACCGAGCATGCCATACTAAACATCACATTCATTAACATTTATCAATTTCATGAAAATCCGAGTCCATTTACACACGGACAGACAGACAAACAAACCGAATTCATAAACGCTTGCGTTAAAATTTAGAAACTACTTATTTTTATAGTTTCAGAATAAGAACGTTTTCCAATGTTATTCCTTTACGAACAAAAATGAATATAGCAGATATAATGATTTAGCAGAATTCTATGAGTTCACGTCTTTTTTTTTTTTTTTTTTTATCATTCTGGAAAGTAATTTTCTGAAAAAACACTTTTTAAAACTATTGTAGCGATTTAAATTAAAGATTATACATCCGCTTCAGCTTTTTATATAAAGGAATTCATACAAAACTCAACTAAATTAAGGAAAAGCCGGCTAGTTTGTGGTTTTAGATCAGAGCAATGGTTTTTTTCTATCTAACGTAAAAGAGTTGGGGATGGAAAGCTGGTTTTTGGACCACCACCAGAGACCATTGTAGACTGATTTTGACCTTGAAGATGTGCATTTCTTCTTAACATTACTAATATTTTTATAAAGAAAGATAAACAGCAAACAATTTCTCACATACAGGGTGTTTCATAAGTAGTGTTGTCAAGCCCAGTGTCACAAAGAATGGGATAGGGACACAGAAGAGCGGGACAGCGGATTCTATATCGGAACATAAAATTACAGCAAGCCCTATTGAAATGTAACCTATCTATAACGGAATCCTGTCATAAACGTAAAAATTTCATTGTCCGTACAGTAGGAATACTATATAATATACATTATACATGACTGCTTAAAACGGATTTTTTCTCCTTTTCTTGCGATTCCGTCTTAGCAGGATTTATTATACTAAACAAACACAACACTATTATAGAATAAAACCTGTGAAAGCGGAATCGCTAGGGACTGATACAAAATTCCAATTTAAAAGGTATAATTGTATAGTATTCCTGTCGTAGGAACAATGAAGCTTTCACTTTCAAACATGATTCCGTTATTAACAGATTCCGTTTACACAGGGTTTAGTAAAAAAATTACAGTAAAACTTGTGAAAACAGAATCACTAGGAACCGCAAAAAAAATCATCCGACACTTCTCTAATTCGAATGCTGAACACTCAAAAATCCTCCATTGTGTATGTAAAAATAGTGTGTAAAAAAGTAAATAGTATGTTAAAAAAGTATAATACAGTGTAACCTACTAAGCTAGACACCTCCCTAGGTTGGACACTTTTCTTGGGAACGGAATGTATGCATTGGAAATGAAATAATACTATGTCCGATATCTTTAAATCCGACACTTCCCTAATTTGGATGTTAGACACGCAAAAACTATTCATTGTGTATGTAAAAATAGTGAATAAAAAAGTAAATAGTATGTAAAAAAAAATTTATAATACAGTGAAACCTACGAAGTTCCACACTTATCATGGGAATAGAATGTATGCACTGGAATTGACAGCAATATTATCGCTTTAGAAGTCATGCGTGGACATAAATAATATATACACCCCCCCCCCTCAAACATATATATATATATATATATATATATATATATATTGTAACTCATCGCACTAGATGATTGATGTTTATTTTATGTTTTAATTTAGAAACTTTGCATTTTAACTAATTCTCACAAAATTTTCAAAACTCGTGCATAATTAAGTTTTATTAAAATAAAAATTAAACATAACGAACCAGTATATCAACGGTTTCATAAAGTTCTATATAGCGGAACTCAGTTGTGATTAAAATCTTGCTTCTCGTAGTATGTAGCCATGTTTTTTATCGCCTCAAAGTTGACGAAAAACCCCTACACTGTGATCTCTCAGCAATAAATGTTTCGAAAACAAGTCTCCCGAGATAACTATGCAATAAAGGTCTTATCTTCAGACATGGCTGAAATCGAATCCTGCTCTGTTCTACTCGATGGTATTTCAAGAACGTTTGGTCCCCTTCCAAATATGACCTAACGAAACCCCCTACAGTCATAGATGTGTCAATTCAGTCATAAAATACAACAGAATGGCAGCCTGGTAGCGAATTTCCCTTTGTGAGACTCGCCCGAATGTAAGCAAATGAGGGTGGTTGCAAACGATACTTCAAAAAGTGGTTATTTATGTATGGCACAAAATTTCAAGAAACCATAATGATCAAAAGGGGATTAAGTTCAAAGATTTAGTTCCTGTTGGTGAAAAAATTATAGAGAGCAGTTGGGAAATATTTCACCTTCAGTTTTCCATATTTCGTTTCTCTCTCTATGTGGGAAACTTGATTCATAAACAAACGAAGTCCACCCTATACTGTTTATAGCGAAAGCAAAAATGTGTAAAAAATAGTTTTTATCATGGTGGTTCAAGGGCGGATCCAGCCCTTTATTTTTTTTTATTTTTTTTTTTGGGGGGGGGAGGGTCACATCTTTTTATTGACCTTTTAATGAAACATTTTTCAAGTAGTGTAAAACCTGTTAAAACAAAACTTGTCTATAACGGAATACTGTCTTAAACAGAAAACTTCATGGTTCCAATGAAAATAATGCAATAATCCACAATGTACCTGATAAAACGAAAAGCTGTCTAAAGCGGAATTATTTCTCGTACAGTGCAATTTCATCTTAGTAAGTTTCAGTGGCGTATCCAAATGAGGAGGAGGACTGACAGGCCGGCAAGCCCCTTTCCCCAAATAAAAAAAATATATAGTTTAATTGCTAATGTGTTTCAAAATGTAATGAATCGTGAAAAGGTGGAATCGATAGGAACCAAAAAAATATTCTGTTTTAGACAGGTTTTCATTTTAAAAGGTTCATCATTTAGCATGGGCTCTGAAAATTTCTTTTTAAACTAGGTTTCTGTTATAGACAGTTTCCATTTTTACAGGCTTTATTGTATAAAACATGATATGTAGTAACTAAAATTACATTGTTAATTTTTATTAAATTTTAAAACATTGATAAAATGCTTCAGCTGTTTTTCATTTTTAGAGTGTTTAATTTAAAGGCTTGCACCTAGTCATACGGTAGAAAAAAATGGTGTTTTTTTTATACTTTTTTTAACTAAGCAAGCAACATTCTTTCAAATTTGGCACTTTAAGCCTATTTCGGAACGCGACAGTCTCGGGAAAAGTCATGATTAGGAAGCGATCGACTGTCATTCAAAATGTACCCCATTTATGAGAAATTGAAAAACGCTGTTCGATTCTTAGATACATAAATAGTAAATTCTGCAAATGTCATGCTCCAAAATGAGTTCGTACATGTGTAGCGTGGAGGAGGAGGAGGGGAGAGGGGGGAGAAGTATGAGAATACCATTTAAGTAATGTTAAATTTACGGTTTACATCGGTTTTATTTATTCTTTATTGATGTTATTATTTAATCGATAATTTTCAATATTCTGTTAACCTGTAATGCATATATTTTTACATATGTGATTCACGGTCGGTCACAAAGGGGATGCGGCAAGTGCAATGTACTTGGGCCCCGCACTTATAGAGATCACCAATGAGACTGAAAGATATATTTTCTACCTTCTGAAAAAATAATTGCACTCTTAAAAAAGTTTGCATAGGGGCCCGAACCTTATAGGGCAAGGTACGATATCTGAATGGCTTTATATATATTTTTTAAAAACTTGTAGGAATTCAAAAATGTTTCTTGCGCCAAAATGAGCAACCTTTAATCTGGAGACTAATGTGAAGAACAATAGTGTTTAAGAACAGATTGTATAAGTGCATTTACTCCATTCAACATTAGGAAACTTTCTGACACTTGCAAGGACTCATTTTTAACCTTTTGCACTCCGACATTAAGTCTCATTTACCACGTTATTCTTTTCATCAACTCTAACGATGAGTCTCACTCACCATCTTTATTTACTTGAACAATTAATCAAGATTTGTACCAATTTTTTTTAAATATATTTTTATAACTTTGGTGACAAAGGCTGTAAAATTCCATTATGTTCACAAATTGTCATGTTTAATTTTTATGCTATATTTCATTTTTTATTGATACTTTAGTTCGCCTTGGAAAACTTTATTCCACCAGGTTATAATACTTTTGGAACGGATCCTTTGATTTTGATAATTCTTTTTTTGTTCGAATAAGCTCGTTAGGGTAGTTTTTCAAAGAGAACTAAAGTATCATTAAAAATTGGAAAATAGTATAAAATAAAAAATGCCAATTTGTGGAAAATCCCTTATCATTCAGTGAGTTTTAGTGAGAAACTAAAAAAACAGCTCAGTCTAACGCCGATATCTGTCTGAATTTTTACGATATTTGACTGAATTTTTTTAATATGTTGCTCCATAGAGCTGACTATTAAATTATGCAAAAAGTTCCTTGTTATCGTTCGCGCATGCGCTGATAAAAAATATTTTATACAACTGCCCATATTTCCTTAAATATTTAATATATTTACATTCCAATTGCACTACCTTGTTTCTACTATATTTTGTCAATTTTCCTGAAACTGGCGTTAAATTTGGTTAAAAACCCTGTATGATATAAGCAAAAAACATGCAAGAATTTTTTTAATTAAAAAAAAAATCGCTATATTTCTATTAATATACATGCTATTCTTACACAAATGAATACACATATTGTACAATGTCTGCCTATGTATATTCTGTAGCGATAGATCATTTCGTGCATTTTATTTTACAGGGTGATCACAAGTATTATTTTTTTTTCTATAATTTTTTGTTGGCCCCCTAATTGTCGTCCTTATCAAATCGACGTTGATAAATATGAAGTCAAACCTTTTCTTTTTAATCCTAAAATTCCAGAAGAATCTGACAAGCATATTTTTAAATATTCGACAAAATGTCTAAAGTGGAAAGTTGACGGTCATTAATGGTCATATATATATATACACACACATTTATCTACATATACATATACATGTATACATATATGTATATATGTATATACATATATATTTATATATATATATCACTGGAATATACAAACTGAAAAGTACCTAATTAAGTGCAAGATTGATAGATGGATTACGCAGTCACAAAAAATGAAATGTGTGGGATCATATCCTCACTTGTAGACATGATTTTCATGAAAATAAAATGAAAATAAGGGAAAAAAATTCAATTAAGCGGTACAGATTTGATATCAACAGAAAGAAAATAGCAAAGTAATACAATTTGGATATTTTGTTTGGAAAATTCACATTGTTCATCCAATTGTAATTTTGTCTTTTCATTGACTTAATGAAAATTGGTTCCTGGTTTAAACAGTTTTTTTTTTTTTTTTTTTTTTTTTTAGAAATCATTTTACAAAGTTAAAGTTGATGCAGGTAGACTTTTTATTCATTTAGCTATTGTTCACATTGTACTGTGTAAAAATGGTTTATAATATGGATAGTTTGCTGTAAATCCAAAAATTCACTAAAGAAAGGAAATAAACTGATTACTTTTATAAAAATAAAGATATCATCCAAAATAGAATGATAAAGAATTACTATTTTATTTTTCAGTAAATTTAGTTTCTTTTTGTATCAAGGGGTAAACAGAGCTGCAGCACCTCTGTATGTGCTTGCCTTAATATTAATAAAAATAATGTGTATTTTAAAAACTTCATTTTATTACTCCCTTATATATCTTATATTTGAACATACAGCTTAATTTTTTTTTTTAAGCGGTGGAGCGTAAGGTAGCGGCCTTATTAATTGATGCAACTTATAAATTTTTGGTAAATTTATCAAAAAATGTGTTATTTTTTAAAAATTGTGTAAAGCAGTAAGAGGAGTAGAAATTAGCATCAGAAAGTGAGGTGGTCAATAGCACCTAACAACTTTATCTTAGTTGCTAAAATGTAAATGTCCAACCCGACTTGGGTCGGTCCTAATTGTTTTTGTTGTGGGTCGTCTTGACTCTAAATGTTCCTCGGTGAATCTTGATTCTTGTGGGTCGGTTTAGATTAACCCAATTTTTCCAAAGAAAATCTGAAATGTTGTTTCAGATGAAAAACTATATATTTCAATATATTTCAATATGAATGAACCTTTACATGTATATTTTTGTGCATAAATTCAGTAAATTTAGTTCAAAGATGAAATAAAAGATGAAATGATTCATAAAAGATGAAATTAATATTAAAAATATGATTATAGACTTTTTTTATAATTACGTTAAATTATAATCAATTTAGTTTGGTTTTGGGTCCGGTTAAAGAATGTCTGGTTTGGATAGTGGTTGGATTTATGACATTTTTGCTGGGTTGCGTGTTGATTTTAAATTCCGTGCTTGGATTCGGGTATTGTATCACCCAACTCTCACAGGACTCTAACATACACTACAAGAACTCCATACTCTCGTAGCTTGCATAAAGATTTTAAGCATTGTTACTTCTTTATTCTATTACCTGAGGCAAAAAAAAATCTGATTAGTTAATCATACCAAAAATTTCAATATTAGTAATTTTAAATTACTTATGTTGTAATGTAATTTTAAATAAATGAATTAATTGAATTTTTGAATAATAATTTTAAGAAAAACAAAATCAACAAAAAGAAAAAGAAAAATCTGTAAAATTTGCTTTTCTCATTTTAGGCACCCATCTGCTTCAGGATGTTTATATTATTGATGCCTTTCCTCAGCTACTAAATTTGTTAAAACTTTAATGGGATTAGAGAGAGATTCGATTTTTTTAATAAAAAAGTTGTGGTTCAAATTTTGATGATAGATGGCACTGACATGCATAATATGAAGCAGATGGGTCAAGGACTTTCCATTTCATGGACAATCCTCCAAACAACCCGTTTCTTTGAGGCATGTGACAGCTTCAGTATCCCAGCACTTGAAATGGGTCCTTTTCTCGTCTGGAGTCCTTTTGCCATGTGGAATTATCGCAATGCACCAGTTGCTGATTTCCCGTTCTTGTGAAAGAATTGAACCAACCCAGCTTGATCTGGTAATGATAGCATACTTCAGGCATCGGATGAAGAATCTGTCCTTTTAGGTGTTTCATTGACAGCCAGATTTGCATAAATCTACATCAGATTATGCAGGCCAGCCCCATTTATCGGTAATTTTTTGAACCACAATTTGTTTTGTTATTGAAAAAAATCCGATCTCCATCCACTCCCATTTGTGCAAACCACAATGTTTTAGCATTAATTTCATTTTATAAGTTTTCCAAATGTGGTATTGCTTTATTTAAAAAGGGACGAAAATTTGCCCATATTTTTATCCTTAACTGCCTACATCAGTCATGCGAAAAAACGCGCAAGCTAATGTTAAGTCTATGGGAAGGTTCTTGCGCGATTTCTCGCTCGCATTTTAATATTTTTAAATTATATTTTTGTTTGTATAGGATAGCTGAGATCGATCGTTAACGTTGTTAGTTTTTACTTTTTCGATTTTGGTTTCAGTTTGTTTATACAAGGGTACTTTCACTTTCAGAACCGGTTCCAAAATTTAAAATGTGCTCTTATAAAAAAAACTGTTACCAAAATCAAACAAGTTGGAAATTGTACGTCAAACGTGACAAATGAGGTGCGTTCGTACTATAGCGAGTTACATAAATATTCAGATCTTGATGATTTTTAATTCTGTGAAATGAATTATATCGTCTGCAGATAAATTTCCGTCATAAAATAAATATCTCGGTCGCTTGACGATTAAACTCCGGAAGCTCCTATAACAAGAAAGCACCGATTAAAAAAAAAAAATTCAAATTTCTTAATAAATATCTTTATTAATATCTCCTAAAGTTTTGATTCGATTTTTATAAAATTTGAAATGTCTCGACAAAATTCTGCAAAGAGAATATATTTTAAATTGCAAACCATTTGGTTGGGTGGTTTTTGCGTTGTTATATGCGGACGAACAGACAGACGGACGGACCAAACGACGACAATAGATGCTACGTATTTATATAATTACGAACGCACCTAAAAAGTGAAAAATAACAACGTTAGAGATCGACCTCAGCTATCCTATGGAAAAAAAATCATTTAAAAATATTGAAATAAGAGCGAGAAATCCCGCAAGAACCTTCCCATAGACTTAACATTAGCTTGAGCGTTTCTTCGTATGACTAGCGTAGGCTCATAAGTAAAAAGATACATGAAGCAAAAGACAAAGAATGTTAGGACATGAGACCAAAGAAGTTGCAATGTTGCTAATTTAGAGGTGTTAGATTTTTTTTTTAAATTTCAATAGCTACCACTATTTCCGATTAGTAATATTGGCATGTAGTAATTTGTCATTAAATAAGCTGAAGATTATTAATTGGAAACAGTGTTTTTTATGGAAAAATATCTGATTAATTGGCAGTACTGGAGAAGAGAAAATAATTTGCATCGTAAATGAGATTTTTTGCCTCAAAGGACCGAAGTTCTATCGTGTATTAAGCAGGATCTCATAGTAACCGTTTGCGTATTAAACGTGATATTTTTACATTAGTCTAATGGCGATGTTTAAGGGACTGAAAAAAAATCCCGTATTAACTGGGTCCAACTATGTTTTGTTTTAAATACACAAAAAAATTATTTTTTATACTTTTAAAAACAGCTTACCATTTCACTATTAAAAAAATCCCTGACGGCTCGGCCTACAAGCACAGGTAGATTTCGAAGACGCAGACCATGGGGCGCCTGTTTGTTGGGAATTGCGGAAGAAAAGACCTTTTTGCCATCATGCGGCATTTCGGAAACACCCACTTCGAAACCTAACTTGTTTCCGGGCGGAGCCGGCAGGGATTGTTTTTGTTTTTAATTTTTTTTTTTTTTTGCTATAAGTGTTGGTCCTATAAAAAACTTGTCAGTATAAAAGTTTTAGATAATATTAAGAGGATTTATAATAAATTTAAGCGGATTTGATATCTTCTGAATTGACGAAGTTATGAATTTTTTTTCTTCTAAAAACCCCTTTTTCCCCCCTTGGGGCCATTTTTAATGATATCAAAAATCTGTCATGCATAAATTTTCGGCCCTTTTCCTAGAAGTAATAATAACTTTAAACGGATTCGATACGTATCATAATTAAGAAATTATGTCTTTTTTCTGTTTTCACAACCCCCCCCCCATTTCTGCCCCCTAGGTTCGATTTTGCCCATTAACGAACTTGACCGAGATTTTATGGCCTTTGATTTTATGTATCAGTTTGGAAGAGATTTGTGCAGAATTATGGGAGTCATGATCGGCGTAGATCTGCAAAAATTTTTCAAAAATTCCAACCTAGGGGAGAATGTAATAGGTAGTATTTCTTACGAAATCTACCTAAAATGCTAATCAAACTTTCAAAATTTTTTCCGACTTTTTAAAAATAAAGGCGAGGTTTAACATAGGTTATCAAAATGAAATTTATAAGGTACAAAATAGGACTAACAACCTCTCTCTTGGGGAAGGGGTGCACATTTCGCCCCATTAGGATATTCTGGAATCGCCAATTCCTGTAGCGCATATCGTCTAGTTTTTTTATGACTACACCCCTGCATAGTGCTGACCTTCAAGATGCTTCTATAAGTGCAGGAAAAAGAGGTAGTCACTTGGTGCTAGGTCGGAGCTATATGGAGTGTGTTTCCCAACCATATGAGGCATGTGTGGATGAACATTGTCATGAAGCAAAATGATCCTTGGATTGAGCATGTCATGCCTTTTGTTTTGGATTGCATGATGATAGCAATGTCACAACCATGGTTCGGCGATATATATCCGATATTTATTTTCAAAATATCATCAAGTTGGATATTATCATATAGTATTGGGGGCATTTTCACAAAATTGCGTACAATATTTTTTATATTTTCAGTCAAAACAAGTGTAAATGAATTTTTTAACTATTACTAAACTGAGTGAATTTGTAGATAAAGAACTTTTGCTCTGGCAGTGACTTTTGTAGATCTCCCTTTCCAAAAAATATTTGCAAGCTTTAAGTTTGAAGTTGAATTTTTAAATGTAGAACAAATAATTATGTTGGACAACATTTCCTTAGAACAGCTATTGGAAGATAAGCTGTCTAATTTATAGATAAGTTATTTACAGCTTCAGTAAAAATATATTTTTTTTATTTGTTTTATTTAACTGCACAGCTGTCTAGGGAATGAAAAAGAAGACAAGCTTACATTTATATTCAAATTTTTCAATAAAAACAAATTTCGCTGTATAAAACATAATGTTTTCTTGGAACTTGATACTAAATCCTATAGTTTTTTTTTTTTTTTTTTTTTTTTTGTGAGTGTAATGACAAATTATGTCTGTTTTCAGTTAGTGCGCGCATGATCAATTGATAATAAATTGATCTTCAATTTTGTTAGTTAAGTGAAAAAAAAAAAGATATTTAGAATATTGTTTAGTTAAGTTTTCATGTTAAGTGCAATATGTTTTAATTTCTATTTTATATTAGGCCTGGAAATATTTATAATAATCAATAAGTTGACTATTTTGAAACTATCCGATATTTTTGATATTTTTCAAAATATCATATTTACGAACTCTGGTCACAATGGTGGCGATGCAGTGGTTAGCACATCAGCGGTTGGCAGATTTGTATGAGGATGGAAGCTAGTCAAGCAATACGATAAGTTTAAAAGTAAATTAAGGTTCAGACTTTAAATGTAAAAATAAAATTGTAACAAAAATATAGCTTTGTTTTTTAAATATCAAAACAGCACTTAAAAGACACCTATCGTATGTATGCATTATAGGTTTGTATAATAATGTTTAAGCTATATTAGCATGTTTTGCAGAAATTGTGTCAGGATGGACTCGTAAAATACGAAGAAATAAACAACTCTGGCTGGGATAAGGTTGAAATTTATTTCTTATTTTTCTCTGCCAAGAAAACACATTTAGTATTCATTCTTTGGGAAGGAGGAGCAGCATGGTGTACTCAAAAAATTTAAAACACCACACAAAAGTAGCACAGTGTGTGTCATAAAATCTACAATTAATAGAATCATAAATATTTTATTCTTTTCCCTAGAAATATATATATATATATATTGGCGTCATCAAAGTTGTTTAAAAAGATATGGTAAAACATCCTACAGCAAACAATTTTTGCATAGGAAGCCAGGGTGTCCATTCATTTAAACTAAAGCACATGATATATATTTTCAAGCTGAATCCTGATATTTATGCAAATGTTTAACTATACTGAAAATACTTTAAAAGAATTATCAATGGACTTATCTTGTTTTATGTGAAATATGCTGCATAAAAAGGAAAGCAAATGCACAGTAATTTGATCTAGGGAATCTTTTTGTATGGAATTTCAACTCCATTCTTAAATATGGAGTGCCATTTCAACTCCATTCTTAAATATGAAGTGCCTAGTTCAGTGCTGTTTGGAGGAGGATGATGATAATGATTTCCACCAATTCTTGTGATATTGTTACATTCGACATAAAGAAGTCTATTGAAAATTTCGTTACAATAGCTTCATTATTATTAAATTTATAATAAGAATGTTAAAGTTGGAGTAAAACATCCCATGCTTTTCATTGAACAAATTAATTGTGACCCTGGTTTCCTAAGCAAAAATTATTTGCCGGAGTTTCTTCCACTTCTTAAAGTTTGTCTGACCTTTTATTAAAATGATTTGCATAAATGTAGCATTAGTTTTATGTTATGTCAGTGGTGTTTTATCTTTAAGATAGTAAATGCTGCATCAATGAATCATGTCTAACATAGTTCCTGATTCTAATATAGAAAAATGTAGTAGTGCAATTTAATTTATTAAAAAACATTTATTCAATTAACCAGTGATTCTAGAAAGCAGCAATTATCAGACTAGCTATTAATAAATCAAATACTTCCTAAACAATTCAATACAAACAACAATCTGAAAGGGAATTCTATATAGTTCCTAAATGCTAATATTTCATTTTTTTTTAACTATTCTTCATAAACAAAAAACAAAATATGTTAAAAAAATTACAGTGTGAAAAGTTAAAGCTGTAAAAAAAGATGGGTCAATGCTACTTTAAGATGTACTATTGTAACTAAAATTATAACAATCTTACTTCATCTTTACTATGGTATTAAATTACTACTGATTTGCCTGGCATAATCTTGCTGGGGGACCCCACCTGTGTCTAATTATGTAATAAGCAGGCTAAACAACCGTCTATGTGCCTTGCAACTTTTGGAATCCCTACTGCCAAAAAAAAAAAAAAAAAAAAAAAAAAAATCTTGATTACCTGGTAGAAAAGTTTCTTAAAAGTACAAAATGCTTCACATTGCATCTAGATATTAATTGAAAGGAAAAGTAAGTTTTATTTATGTTGTAATATATAACATAACTGTCAGTCAAAAGTTAGATGTGCTTAGCACCATCTTGTGATTTTGTTCATTTCACAACTTAAAATTTATCCACGTTCCAGAATTTATCATGAAAGCTACATTTAAAACAAAAGAGGATTAAAAAATATATATATACAAATTTAGCACGATTTTTTTTTTTCAAAGATGGATTCATCAAGGTTCAGTTGTCTCAACACTCGAGACCTATCTTCTATTTTTAGACTTTGAGAAAGATTGCATATTTGATTATTTTATTTTATATTTTTTACAATTCCTGAAAGTAATATATATTCTTGATCCGGTGACATAATGATTTTAATTAGTCTGTCACTGTTCTTAAAGCGTATTTAGTATAGACTAAGGCTCTGCAATCTTTTGCCTGAAAGTCATTCTTCACCACCAAAAGGTGATCTTTGCCTTATTTAACTGCATTATTTCTGTCATTAAATAAAACAAATTGTTCTATTAAGGAATATTGGTAGTCTGCAGGATGATAACCTCTAGCATATACCTTCAATAAAAAGATTGAATAAAGTTTGAAGGGGCTATTTTATGTTTTCTTTTAAAGGCAATTCTCAAAATTCTGCTCAACAACATAAACAACCTTCTTACTCATTTTTAAACATAAAAGCATGAAGCTTACAGGTATGATTATTGAAGTGATTTGTAATTTAACAGTTTTTTTCATTTTGTGATAAATTAATTGAATCTTGAGTTATAAATGATTGTTATCTCAGAACAGCAGTTTTTTTTCTTTCCTTTACTGTCATGTCTGGAAATTCGGTTCAAAACACAAATTTTGGCAGAATTTTCTGAAAATTCTTCTGACTTTACCCAAAAACTTAAAAAACAGTTCAATTACATAGTTTTTGAATAAGAGTACCTGCCAATTTGTTACATTTATAAATAAAAAATAAATTGAATGTGTCAAAGTAGCCAGTTTCGATATATTTTGTATGCTAGTAAATTAAGTATTTAAAAATAATGAGTATAAATTTCAACTCTGTTGCATATTTAATATTTTATTTTAGGTAGTGTATTTTTATGCATTTATTTAAAAAAAAAATAATTGTGTTGTTTTTAAATTCCGACTTCAAAAAGACCAAGTTTAGTCAACGGTCAAAGAAATCTAATTTATGTATACTCTATTATGTTTATAATTCCAGTGACTGAAATTTAAATCCGAACAGTTCAGAAAGTCTGTAAAACTCAATATTTTAAAGGAAGGTATCAAAGGTTAAAGTTATTTCTCATTAAATAAACTTATTGCACAGAAATTCTATAACTATACAAAATTAATGATGTACTGTAACATTTCATCAAATATTTAAATGGTCTTTTTAACTTTTTCTTAGCATATCTTTCTGATGCAATTACAAAATCATTTTCATTTGAACAGTAGTGAAAATTTCAATTTCTTATTTTGGGACCAATTATTTTCATATAAACATGTTTTAAATTGTAGTCGACAGCTGCATTTCCATGATATCATAAGGCTTATAATTGGTTTGAACTTTGACATAAAAAAATAGCGAATGTGGGTTGGAAAACATTTCCAAATCGAACCTTGCGGTTACCTAAAAACTTTAGTTTGATCACAAGTATTTCTTTATAAGCTTTAACTTATTAAATGATCACTATGTGCACCAAGAGAACAAGAAAAATTCCAAAAACTATTAAGACTATTGGGAAAAGAAAGACTCATTTGGTAAAACAATACATTTATTAATCTGATAATAAATATAACATTTTAATAGTATAAAGTTTGTTTTCTATTCAAATAGAAAAGTATACAAACACGAGTTAATACAAGGAGAAATATACAGATTTGTTTCATTACTACTTCTAAGATTTTATTATTTAACAAATCATAAAAATGAAAAAAAAAAAAAGATTTTACTTGCATCAAACATAAATAAAAGTTGTGATATTTCTACGAAAAGCAATCAGAGTCTAAATACAACAAAAACAACTTAAAAAATAATCAAAATATTTCAAATTATTTGATTTAGCAATTATTTCCAAAATAATATTTTTAAGAGTTAAATCTACATGTATTCTATTTTGAGTTTGTTTAAAGAACTGCTTATCATTCCTCATAGAAATAAGGAAAATTTGAGTTAAAAACGAAAATCACTTCACATTTCTTTTTAAATTGTTACAATGTTACCAAGTAGAGAAATTCACTACAATATACATATAGGGGAGAGGGGGGTACAGTGGGACAATTTTCACTTGTTTTATGATAAATTCTTCCCTTTTAATTAAAAAAATAAAACAAATACAGAGTAATATTTTGGCAACTTTTAGCTTTCATTGTAATTTTTTTCACAATTTATACTTATTTTATTCTTTGAAAAAAAAATAATTTTCGAAAGGTACTCATAATGTCCCACTGTGCCCCCTGACGGGGCACAGTGGGACAGAGAATGCGGTACAGTGGGACGATGAATAAGGTACATACAAAATTAGCAATATTATCAAAACACATTTATTATTATTAAATACAGGTTTAGATATTGAACATAGAATATATGAAAGTCATTTTCAAAGGATAAGACTTAAAAATAATTATAATAATGGAACACATTTAAGAGTTGAAAAATTCTTTGCAAAATAATATATGATGAATAAATAATAAGGTAATATCAAATTAAACATTAAAGGATAACAAAAAGTTTTCAAAAGGTCATTTTATCATGGAATAACCTTGGAAGTCTACAGGAAATGATAATTGTGTCATTGTTCTTTCTGTCCCTCCGCAAGCCATTGGTTTTGGTAACTTCATTTCAATGTCATCAAGAACAGCTAAATATGTTGTCTCATCATCAATGACAAAATTGTATGTTGGCAAAAGTCTTTTCATATACTTCAATTCAAAGTCAATTTCACTTTTATTTATGATTTCTGCAACATAATAGTATATGGCTCCTTTCCTTTTTCCACACACTTTGACTAATACAAAATCTCCAATATTAATAGAAACGCTTTCTCTTTCTGCCATATCATCCTCAAAAATACTTTCTCTTTCTTCCACCTCATCGTCTGAAACACTATCACTTGAAGAGAGCTTCAAATCTTCGTCTTCTGAAGAACTGCTTTCCCATCAATTTTTTTTTACAATCTTTTTTTTTCTTTTTTTTTTTTTAATCAATTTCGAAACATTAGAAGAATACTTCTTTTTACCTTTATTTTGCTTTTCAATTCTTTTAAAAGTTTCTTGCTCTATTCTACTTTTTACAGGTGGTATCAGTCAAAACTTCTGATTTCCTCTTCCTTCGGTTCCTCTTAAAATTATCAGGTGCATGTCATTTTATTAGAGGCCTTATTAGTTCTGGTGACAAAACAGGTTCATCAACTTTTTGGTTTTCCACCAGAGATAAATTTAAATTGTAGCACCCTGGTTGTGGCTCTTCTGTGAATGGTCTAGATTTACTAGCCTCACTTGATTCATATGATAGAATGACATGTTCAGTAGTTGATGTGTCAGCAACACATGCTGATGGAACATTGGTAAAACTTGCAGCTATGAAGTCTTCTTCAGTATAAACGTTGTTATTATATGGAAAAATGCCTGTAGATAAAAATCCAGAAAGAATGTTCTTTGCACAAACGGCCAGAGGATAAGCCTTGCCAACAAGCTCGGCTATATTGTGGATTGTTATCCTTTAATATATTTACATTGGGGTACAGTGGGACGTGTCCCACTGTGCCCCTATCAACATATCCCACTGTACCCCCTAAGGAGTATTTTTAAATCCAAAGTCAAAAGTTGCACAAAATTTATTAATAGAATTAAGAACATTGCACACATGTAATGAAGAAAATTTAAGCTTTAAATTAATGCAATTATATTCATTATTGGATTATATTTTATTGCTCAAATTCAAGAAAGTAAAATTTACCTGATTTTTCCAACAGTGATAGTAAAAACAAAAATGGCTGTAATTTCCCTACAGAATGAAATGTGACTGGGATTAGTTTACACAGTGTTGCCATACAGGTTAACTAAATGATGCATACATTTCTAATTGTTGAGTATCTGAATGGTAGGAAAAATGCCTTTTGTCCCCCTGTGCCCCGTGTCCCACTGTACCCCCCTTTTTCCCCTGCATACACAAAGATTTAACATTCTATCCCTAATTAAAAAGTACACAAGAGTAGAAAATTTCAATACAAAATCAATAAAAATGTATCTTCAGTTTGCACAGTATTCTATTCAAATAAAAAAGCATACAAACACCAGTTAATAAAAGGAGAGATATACAGATTTGTTTCATTACTACTTCTAAGATTTTATTATTTAACACATCATAAAAAAGAAAAAAAAAAAGATTTTACTTGCATCAAACATAAATAAAAGTTGTGATATTTCTACGAAAAGCAATCAGAATCTAAATGCAACAAAACCAACCAAAAATCAAAATAATTCAAATTATTTGATTTAGCAATTATTTCCGAAATAACATTTTTAAGAGTTAAATCTAAATGTATTCTATTTTGAGTTTGTTTAAATAACTGCTTATCATTCCTCATAGAAATAAGGAAAATTTGAGTTAAAACCGAAAATCACTTCGCATTTCATATTAACCCATTTTCGGCCAAAGGTGCATAAGCGCACCATTTCAATAAATATATTTTATACTGTGACGTATATTTTTCACTAATTTTATTTTTCTGCTATTTTTAAGGGTTTATTTTTAAGGGAGACATTTATAAATTATTAGTAATTCAATTGAATAATCACTTTCTGTTGAGAAATTTTCAAAATACGCTGGTTTTTTACTTGAAACGGTTATTGACAAATTCGACTTTTTGAAAATGTATAATTATTCCACTTGAGATTAATCAACTGTTTTTATAATGGAGTAAAGTTGCAAGTTCTGTAAATAAAATAAAAATAAAACAAATGCCATAAAAATACTTAAATTTTTTTATTTAAATTTAATGGTAAATTATTAATGGTAAATTATTAATGGTAAATTAATAATGGTAACGTCAAATTAAATAAAATATTATTTTTTGCACGAAACTTTTTTGGTGTTTTAATGAATGTAATTTAAGCAAATTTCATTGCAAATAATACCACATTTTATAAAATTTCTATGCTTGGCCTAAAATGGGTTAAATTGTTACAATGTTACCATGTAGAGAAATTCACTACAATATACATATACAAACACAAAGATTTAACATTCTATACCTAATTGAAAGTACACAAGAGTAGAAAATTTCAATACAAAATAAATAAAAAAGTATTTTCAGTTTGTATAACCAGCAGAATTCCAACTAATGAATGTCATTTAAAAAGTAAACAGTATTTTTTAATTTCTCCTCCATAGAGCTTGTAATTCAATCCATAAATGAAAAACAAATTCTAACAATCCCAAGAAAAACCAACCAAATAAAATACAATATAATTTTGTATAAATGCTTAATCAGATTTACAAGAATCACTTAGAAGTATATAATGAAATTCTTTTAAAATATAAGTGACACTATGGATTAGGGCATTACATTCACATTTATGTAATCAGATAAAACACAATTTTTAAAAACATATAGGCATGTAATGATTTATAAAACATCATATTTTCTGTATACTATTGAGAAATTTTTTTTATACAGTACAGAACACAAATAAAACATATTTCACGAATAAAACATATTGCTTATTGTTTCAGGCATTACTGGAATATTTTCATTAATTTCATCTCAAATCAAGTTTTTCGATTTTCTTTTAAGTATGCTAGAAATGGGATGTTCGTGAATAACTACAGCATGAATGTGCTTGCACATGTTACATTTAATTGAACATTCTATATACGTGCATGCAAATTCATGCAAGCATGTATTGCATACCACACAAATTATCCCGTCCACACACGCGCCCCTTTCCATTACGTTACTACACGCGCGGAATAAATTTTACCCCAATGGGTTTTCTTGTGTCTATTTCCCCCCGGTTAGATTATAAACAAAAATTTATATTTTGAAATAAACTGTAAATCAATAAAGGACATAATTCAACTTAAAATAAAAAGTTCTTTTATATTTAAAGCAAAAAAAAAAAAAAAAAAATCTCTCACTAAGTTTTTTTTTTCTGCATATCATTACATACAAAGCTTTTATAATCCAAATTCCGCCATGAAAATACAAAAAAGTATGAAACTGATATATAGAAACTGTATGTGCAAGAGCTGTTAACGTTTAAAAGAAAAATTATATTATTATTTGCACACTATATTTTTTACATAAACATTTGCATTAACATTTTCCTATTATTATGGGTTACGTTATAACACGCGTGAGGTAAATTTCCTCCCACGTGACATTTTTATAACAAAAGAATGGAAAATACACAACAGGAGGTAAATTCTTTTTGGCCACATCTTGATATCATTCAGCTTGAAAGGTACTATAAAGCTCAGAATGATCACGAACTATTTTCGCACATTTTTAAGTAATAGTAGTAAACTGGGGTAGATTTTATCCCAGCACTTGTGCTGACGGGTTAAAAAACATTCTTTACGTGTTACAATTTTTTTACTATATATATTTACTTTACTGAATGTTTGAGACTTTACTTCCCATTCCATTTCGGATATTTTTGAAATATCTGTTTTTTTTTTTTAAATATATTTTTGCTATTACGATGTCCTGAATTTATTTGAGCATTTTTTTCGGTACTGCTACTTTTAATTAGCCTTGTGAATCTTTCAAAGGTTTTATCCCCTAAGTAATTTTAAAAGCAAATGTATGCAAGTGTCTAATCTTTTATTTACTTTTCCCGGCATGTAAACATGCTTTAGAACTTTATGTAGCGATTCAAAACACATATTAGTATTGATTCCAGAAAACTGCCTGCAACAACATGCCCACAGCTTACAACAGCTTTTATATTGTGTTCGAAAATAAATGGCAATTTTTTTTAATTCAGCATCACTATCCAAATAAGAATCAAATTTTGCTAATAATGCCTGAAATTTTGTTTCATTAGTTTCCTCTAATAAATCTCGAAGATATTTATATACAAACAATTTTTTTTCAGCATTGCTTATTTTATTTAATGCTGTTCGCCAGTTTTTATCCACATGCCATATACATAATAGTTGCCTTTCTGCCTCACGCATGATTCTTATCCATGCATTATAATATGCAGATGCACTCTTTAATGATTCAAAAAATACTATCATATGCTTTTACGAAATTCTATTGGATAAGCAAAAGGCAGATGGATAACCCCTACCAAACTCATCAACTACCATGAGGGATGTTAAATGAAATTGGTACATATTTGTACCATGTGTTGTGTCAACACAAATTTTGTCATTGTCAAATTTTTCTAACATGTACTTTTGGCATGGTGCAAACAATACAATCATAAAATCCACCATATCTAAACTATTTGATTGAATGCCCTGGGCTTTGAAAAATGCCACAGGAGAAGCATCACCGAGCTCTTTCATTTTTTCTACAAATATCAAAAACACTTAATGTGTCATTATCGTGGTATCTTTCAGGGTTTAACAGATGATAGGAATTTCCTATATTGCGCAGATCCTGCCTTGTGATTGAATTCTGTCTCCCATATCCTTCAGCTACATTATTTCGTACATCATCCAAATTTTTTTCAAAAGAAACAGATTCAACCAAGCAGGGAGGTCTACCATATGGCTTTAGCCTGTGCAAGCCCTGCTTGGCAAGTTTATTAAAAAATATATATACATATTTGACAGTGCAATTTTGATTATTTACAAAACATAAAAAAATACTATAAGTGATGATGATGAAAATGAGGAAGATAGTCTATAATGTTACATACAATGATGGAGAATATTTTGGATTATTTACAGTTCGTGATTGGGAGCGAGAAATGTTTTTCGCGAGCACGAAGATGTGTATTTCTGTTATCTCCTAAGAGTTCATGGGAGTTTGCTGTTAAGAGTTTGTGGTCTGGGACGTAAAAATGTTTTTAAAGAGACAAAAGATGAGTTTTTCACACAAGCTTTTGGGCTGGAAAATGAGTTTTTGCACAGATGGTTGGTTGAGGTATGTGGGTGCTGTTCGTAACATGGCTGGTGGTTACTGACAATGTTCCGAACTAGCTCTCAGTTTTAAATTTCACCAACTATGTGTGGTGGAGGCATTTGGAATAGATGCTGTTTCCTTTCTAGAATGTTTGTGCAACTAATTATTTTGCTTAGGAGGTCTGGTCGCTTCAACAGGTAGGCGAACCAGTGTGAGAAATATATTGTTGATGGCTTGTGGATGTGAAGAGTGGAGGTGAGAGTGCATTGTAAGGTGTAATGGAGGGAGTTGCCTCTGTGATCACAGGTACAGAGAGGAGATTCAGTTTTGCCAATTTTAGCAAGGTAATCTGGGAAGGGTCCATAGTTGGTGGCAAACAAATATAGATTTCACTGGTGTAGAAGGCGTTCTATTGTGACTTTTGGAACAAGGCGATGGGTGAAGCGGCCAGTGTCGGCGTAGTCCCATTCCCTTTGCCATGGCTTGATCATTGAGATGTTTCTTTAGATATGAGGCTGGGAAGGGAATGAACTGTTTGTGCGCCCTGGGTAATGTGGTTGCTTCTTTGGCTAGATGATCTGCCTGTTCATTCCCCTTTAATCCGGAGTGACCCTTCACCATCAACAAGTTTCCCTAGAAAAAAAAACACATTAATTTAACATTTTTACTTTCTTTTATTTAAAATAAACTAAGGGGGCTCCGCCCCTGCTCGTTACACTCTCCAACCCCTCGTTTAAGCACTTCGCAATCCCGTTCGGTATTGTGCAACAATCCCTATTTTCTAGAAGAAAAAAAAGATGGGAAGATGTACGCAGATTTTCATTGGTCCATTTTCAAATCGTTTGGCACATTTCCAAATCGTTACTTTTTTTAATATAGAAGGAAATATTGTAATCTATTTTTTTTTTTGAACTTCTGGTTTTTGATAGATTTGCAAATTTTAAGGGCCAGACATTCCAAAAAACGAATTTTTACAAAACGTCTGTGTTCTCTTTGTATCATCGAAAAGAGTATAAAGTTATGCATAGAATTAAATCAAACTTCATATACATGTTTTTAACAATAGCCGTAAGGTCTCAGTTGAAATTGGGGATATTCTACTGGAAGGAGGTGCTGTGATAGAGATTTTTCTTTTATATCATCGGAAATTGTATGAAGTTAAGAACAGAATTGAACCAAAATTCATATATATATATGCTTTTGACTATGGACATCAGGTCCCAGTTGAAAATGGGGATATTCCCGCAGAAGAGAGCAATGTGATAGAGAATTTCTAGATTTTTCGTAGTTGCATTGTGGCTCATGCAGTAAAAAGTGCTTTGCATCTAGTAAACTAGTGATTAGCAAGCAATTGCCACACAACAGAATGACGAAAATGATTGATTTTATAAAAAAATTCTGAACGCGATTTACTCAGAATAAAAAAGGTGATGCAGAAATTAAAAATTTAAATCGAAGTGGATGTAGTTGTGTTTTGTACTGTATGCTCATGGAGAGACAAACACTGCGGGGTCTTGTATGTTTTCAAAATGCATAATTAAAAAAATATGCTTTTTGAAGTATTAACATGTATGAGATACAACAAAATTTTGGAATTGGCACATACAACTAGTTCTTAATTACACATCACATAAATATATCTTTTTTATTAAAAATCAATAATTAAATTAAAATAATTTGTCACTGGCATTGGGCAAAACTGGCAAATTTTAACAATAACCAGTAGTGGTAATTTTATAATAATAATTATATATTTTACTTAGATGGTTAAAGTGAACAATTAAAGCTGAAAACAATAAATTTTGGTTAGTCGCCAGTGACCGGTAGATGGCACCTTTTTTTAGTGACCAGCTCACACTGGTAATTATTTTTTACTTAGTAGCCATACCATATGCTGGTCATTATGGTACATAAGTATTTGAAATAGAAAAAACTATGTATAAAATTTTCTTAAGATAGTTTTTATACAAATCTAATAATAAAAAATAAATAAATTTACAAAATAACCACACACACATTAAAGCTATTTTTTTCTTATTTAACTGAATTTGTCTGCTCATTAAGATCCCAGAACGATCAATAACTGAAACTTTGGGATCATTACTTTTAAGATATTTAAAATGCTATTCAGACCGGACATGCCAAACAAGCTTCAGGAATCCTTATTTCTGACTCTGGTTACGGCAGTCTTTAGAACTTGATAGCAATTACACTAACAATAAACCAATCTGCATGCAGAATCACTTTGCTGCAGATCAACCAATCATGCACATTATTTGCCGTTCTGCACTTAGCACACTTTTAAAAACTGGATTTTTCTGCCCATCATAGGCTTCATTGAAAATGAAAAAAAAATGGCAGCAATATAGCGATGAAGAATTAAATGCTCTGAGTAGTTATTTTGAGCTTTATCATCAATGATAACTTTTTCCTCTAAGTTCTTTAACCCTAAGTTTAATCAGCAACCTATAATCTCTACCTAATACTAGAAAAATACAAACAAAATCCTTCAACTGCAGACTATATTGATATGGCAATTTCCTTATATGTTTTAATAATTATTTTCATTCAGAAACCTAAATAATACAGGGAAAATATTTAAAATCTGCCTCTGTTTATTATTGATACAGTAATTTTCTTATACACTGATTGACCAGGATATTGTGACTTAAAATTCGACTCACCTGTGCAGAATGTGTACTGATGAAATAAAATGGATTTTCTGATAAAAAAAATTGCTCTTAATCCAAAGTATCAGTGAGTTTTTAATTTTCCATATTCATGAGAGAAAAAGACAATTTATTGTCTTTGAATGAGACGTGAATGTGGACGACAGAAGGAACGAATCCAGTGTATATCAGAAATCCCTAACTTTCTTGGCTTCTTTCGTACAAGAATATCTCGGGTCTTCCAAAAATCACGTCAAGCATTTTGCAGAATTTAAACCTTGCCGACTCAACACAATGTCAGGATCCCATTTCCCTTCTCATAGTAACACACTATTACTATAGTATAATAACTTATATAATTTAGAAATTTTATACTCATGAACATTTATAGACTTCTTCCATTTTTTAACACTTTCCAACCTATTTGAAAAGTGTTTATGACTTCGGTTTGTCTGGCCGTCTGCGAGTGCTCTAAACTCGCGTAAATATACTCGAATTGCCCTGAAATTTTTGTATGTTATTGTCGTTTACTACAACATGTCCCCTATTTCAACTGAAGTGTGTAGCACTTATAGTTTTTTTCACAGGACAGTCAAAAGTATTCCGTTATATTACAGTTGATGGGAAATAATAGTTTCAGGTGCATTTTGATGACGCTACGTCATTTAAAACATAATAAAATTGATATATAACTATGAAGCGCATTAAAAAATGATTTTTGTAGAATATGGTTGCAAAGCATTTATTATTCATTTACAGGGTCAAACAAAAGAATTTTGTTACACATCGAACAATGGGGAAAAATCATTTGCAGTGTAATTTAGTGATATTTCACTGTTTCAAACATAATGAAATTTATATGCATTACTTATGTGCACTATAGATTGCTCTCTTGTGTGCATAGCGTTTATTTACAGGGACCAACAAAAGATATTGGTTACCGTACATGTGCGATATTTACAGTCCATGTGTGATAAGTGAGTTTTCAACTTTGGTTTGCGTTTTTTAGCTTAACTAAATTTTTTCATAGTACATGTGTGTTTATAAACTCGGTTGATCATATACAGGGCTTCACAAGGGAATTCGTAAGTATTGCAGACTATGTGGGGGAATATCTTAAGGGTAGTTTTTAATTGTGTTTACGCATTTTCCTGCTGAACTATATTTAGTAGACTTGTGGAATATAAATAAATTCATATACAGGGCTACGCAAAGAAAAAGATACATTGTCGTTTACGGTTGGTAATTGCAGCGAGTGAGTTTTAAGTTGCATTTTAGCTTAATATGTGGTGTGAACAAAAGTTTTCAGATAATATACAGGGCTGTACAAAAGATTTCGAGTGCATTTCCATTGATTGGCGAAAATTGCCAAATGTGAATATTCTAACTGAACTAAATTTTATCATACTGTATATTCACAACTATTAATCATATACAGGGCTGCACAAAATAATTCGACTACTTTACTTGACACTCAAAGGTAATTTAATAAACTGTATTTTTCAATGTGTTATATGTTTTCTAAACTATTTCCTTACATATCTTCTTTCACCTTATTTAATGGTGAAGTTTCGTTACAGTTTTCTAGCTGTGTTGGAAAGTGTTTCATAATCTATGCTTGACGCATGATTTTCGTGCTTGTTTACATGCCATGTGCTATCCACATGCTATCCATAACTTATTGCAGAATAAGTACTACATATTTTGGTCTAGCGTTGCATCAAAATAACGCTACTAATTTGTGGAGTTATAAAAATTAAATCATAAAGGAAACTTCAAAAATGGATTTTGTTCCATTTAAGAAGCTTAATTACATCCTTTTAAATGTATATCAATTTATTTATTTTCGGAAAAAATAAAAATTAACATTTACGCCGCGGACGTGATCAGTTGATATACAAATTTATGTTCAACAGGTCTTACATTTAAAAAATGATTAACTGATTCTTACCCATTCTTCGCCTTGAATCCAATTGTGGGCGCCCTGGGTTGAGTGACTCATCTGTGGTACTGGCAGTAACAATGATCTGAAAAGAGAGAAAATAAAATACTTTAAAATGTGTTATTTATTTTAAAATTTAGATAATATATATAGTTCGAGCTGCGGCTGCACAAAACACCTCATCGACATCATGGCTACAGTTCCAGGAATAGATAGAACTGGATTATCCTATTATAATGAAATTCTTGCATCCTTTTATCTCTTTTCCGATCTAACCAGTTTCCACATAAACATGCTATCTGATGCAGGAATTTCATTAGAAAACTCAATGGCGACCTATCAATCAACCACAAAATTTTATATACAGGGGGTTTCCATAAAGATATGACTTGGCAGACCAGTTCCATTTTAATATGCTAATCGAGTTATTTCTATACCTGGAGTTGCAACCGTGAACTCGATGACGTGTTGTTTTGTATACAGAATATTCAATTTTGAATATGAAATTTTAAATATGAAATTTTAAATATGAAAAATATTAAAAATATGAAATAATTATAATAAATAAATAATAATAAATTAAATAATAAATTAATAATATGAAATTTCAAATATGAAAAATATGAAAAATATGAAATAATTATAATAATTTAATAATAATAAATTAAATAATAAATTAATAATATGAAATTAAAAATATGAAATTTTCAAAAACACGTATGTTTTTTAGTTAAAACAGAGAATAAAACTATTCAATAAATTAAAAAAAAATCTGTTTACAACAATATATTATTAAAGCATTTACCTGTGTTATGAAGCAAAAGATTTGCAATACATCTTAAATATACTAACATACACCAAATTTTGTATACACAACATATTTTTTTTTTATTATACAGGGTTATTACAAAAGAATCATCGGGTTTCCGAAGCGTTTATTTCGGAACATAATTGGGTTATAACAATGAGTTATGCATGAAAATAAACCGAAAGTATACAAGATTGACGTCCATACGACAGATGTTCAATATGTGCTCCTTGAGTGATACGGCAGATGTCAAGGCGATAGTTCAGTTTGCTCCACACATTACTCAGCATGGTCGCGTCGATGGTCGCGAATGCAGTCGTGATGTGGTTACGCAACTCAGCCAAATTGGTAGAAAACAGTAGTACGTAAACAAAGTCTTTAACATATCCCCAAACGAAGAAGTCACACGTTGAAAGGTCCGGTGACCTGGGCGGCCATGAAAACAGTGTCTTGTCATCCCGACCACATCGACCAATCTATCGTTGTGGGAGTTGTCGATTAAGGTAGTCACAAACCTCTTTGTGCCAGTGAGGCGGAGCTCCATCCTGTTGGTAAATGATACCGTTGATATCATGTTCCAGTTGCTTTCTGCTGTCCAGTCGCCATTTTGAATATGACGTTCGCGTAGCAACCATGGCAACGACACGCGCATGACACATACGCAGAGCGAAACTGTAATTAACGACCTCCCGTTTGAGGTGTCATGGAAAAATATACGTTTCCTAGTTCGCACGTAATAACGTATCAAAACACGATGATTCATTTGTGATAACCCTGTGTATTTTTCATTAAAAATAGCTCTTAAGTTATTAAGTAAATACTTACAAGCTATATTTTGTTTCATAACATACCAATAAATGAGCAAAACCTTTTGACAAAATTTCATTTCAATATCTTAAAATTCTTTTTAGGCACTTTCACTTTTACAAACTTCAGTTCCGTAATTTGCGCTAGAATTTTGCTTCTAATTACCACTGAACAAAAAGTAAATAATTTTTGGAATCCTAAATGTTAAATTTAATTAAAAAAATTAAAAGAAAATATTTTTTTTTTTTGCAAAAACACCAATTTGGGGGTAGACACATACCTTAAGTGTTTTTTTATGAACAATACCGAAAAACAATACCGAAATTTTTTTTTAAATAATATAATAAATTATTTGTTAACTTTAAACTAAAGATGTAATTAATGCTTAAAATGATAAAATCGTTACACAAAAAGGCTTAAAAATATATTTTAAAATAAAGATGATATATTTCATGCGTTCAAAGGCTACTTCGTCAAGTTCGAAAATAATAGGTAAACTATTTTCGCAAAGTTTTTGAAAATGATAAACACAAATCACGAGGTCACATGTATAATTGCAAGCAAATATTTAAAAAGGCCAAACTCTAAATGTGAAATATTTAACTTTATTTATTGCTTTTTAAATTTGTAAATTATCTCATGCCAAATTTTAGGTAATTCAAAAGAGACTGATTCATTGCATATGTTCACGTTTTGCAAATACACTCATGTTTGTGAAAATTGCAACTCCATGAAGGAATTATGCAAATTGAACCAAACTTACAGGAAATGTAAATTGGGATAAGACATGCAAATGACTAGAATTACAAAGCGACTGCGCATGCGTGGAATGAAAGCCGGCTCCTTATCAGTCGCTTGTTCCAGGTACATAAAGAACTGTAAAGATGCGTTGAAATCCGTTTCTGTTCCTCTGTGGCAAACGTTTCATTGGTGGTCAATATGCCTCGTCAAAAGCGGAAGAAGCCATACGAACAACTAACAGTGTTTATAAGAGTCCGCATCATCGGTATGCGAAAAGGTGGATTTTCATATCAAGAAATCGCAGCCCGTACGCAATGTAATGCCACAACAGTGATGCGTGTTTGAAACAAATGGACAGAGGAGAACCAAACACGTTGAAAACCTCGCAGCGAAGAAAGAAATAGCACAACGGCACGGCACAACAGACACCTCGTCCGTATGGTTGTGACGACCGTACAAAGTCCTCTCATGTCTCTCAAAGTCTCTCGCATAACACTGGATCACAGCTACAGGTGTTTTGTTGTCTAGCTCCACAGTTCGTCGCCGTTCGTCGTCTTCTATGTAGGATTTACCTCTCGCTGAATCTCACCTCCGACTTCAATGGGCTCAGCAACACAGCGCGTGACATGTCCAGTGGCAAGATCTTTTTCGATGAATCTTGCGGCAATCTGGAGTACAATGATGGAAGTCTACGCGTCAGACGTTACAGAGAGGAACGTCGGCGCCCACAGTGTGTTATCTAGCGTCATACCGCACAAACGCCTGACATCATGGTATGGGGGGGGGGTGGCTATTGGGTATAATTGTCGATCCCATCTAGTGCACATTGCGGGCAACCTCAACAGTGATCATTACATAAGAGAAAATGTGGAGCTAGAAGTCCCCCCCTTATTTAATGCATTTCCGGTGCTATATTTCAGCAGGATAATGCCCGTGTACATGTTTCTCAGACTTCACAAGCCTTCTTTAGCGTACAGCAGAATTCGCATCTTTTATGCACTGCTTATTCCCCGGATATGTCTCCCATCCAGCATGTCTGGGATTTCATTGGTCGGTGACTCACTCGTACAGCTGGTGAGGTACACAGTAAGACTGAACTTTGGCTTCAAGCGGAAGCCATCTGGAATGCCATTCCCCAGGATTAGATTCAGAATCTGTATGATTCAATGCCATGACGTGTACACGCTCTCATCGCTCAGCGTGGCGGACACACAAAGTACTAATTTCTGATGTTCTTTTTGCATTTTTATCTTGTAAATTTGATCGTTTTATTGTACCACTATCAGTAATATGTGGAATAAATTTCATTAATTTCTGACAATTCCTTCATGATGTTGCCATTCTCACAAACATGAGTGTATATTTCTATTGATTCACAAATAATGATTGGTAAATAAACTCTTGATGGAAAAATTATTTTACTATTCTTTAAATCAATATGCAAAGGCTCTATTCTATGTAGTTTGGCCAAATCTGTAGTTGATATCTTCCATATGTTCTATTATTCTTGTTTTAAATTTTCTGTTTGTCATTCTTATATAATACTGTAATGTTCCACCTGTCCTGGTGAACGGGATTTTATAACCACCGGCGGTAAGTTCCCAGACACGATTTAGAAAATCCGTAACTCAGAAGCAAAATTTCAAGAATTACCAGCAATAGTTTGAAAAATATATGAATTTTTTTGTGATTCTTATGTGATCTATAGATTTGTATATATACTATGCATGTTTAGTATACTATGTATACTAAAATTTAGTTCAGTTCGGGAACGCATAGCACAATTAAAAATTTCTCTTCGGCCATTTTCGTCAATAAACGGAAATGTACGCGAGATCTTTTGTGCTTAACTGTATATAATCTATAATGAGAATTTATACAGACCGAGCAATAGCTAAAAGTTAGTTAAATTTATAAATGCGTACAATAACTGAAAATTCACTCCCAGTAATTATTGTTAATAGGCAGTATGGTAACCCAATTCTTGTATGTAAATGAACTATTAACCCGTCAGCACACGCGCTGGGATAAAATCTACCCCAGCTCACAACTATTACTTAAAAATGTGCGAAAATCGTTCGTGGTCATTCTAAGCTTTATAGTACCTTTCAAGCTGAAAGATATCAAGATGTGGCCAAAAAGAAATTTACCTCCGGTTGTGGATTTTCCATTCTTTTGTTATAAAAATGTCACGTGGGAGGAATTTTACCCCACGCGTGTTATAACGTAACCCATAATGATAGAAAAATGTTAATGCAAATGTTTATGCAAATCAAATAATAATATAATTGTTCTTTTAAACGTTAACAACTCTTGCACATACAGTTTCTATAAATGAGTTTTATATTTTTTTGTATTTTCATGGCTGAATTTGGATTGTAAAAGCTTTGTATGTAATGATATGCAGAAAAAAATCTTAGTGCTAGATTTTATGGTTACTTTTGCTTTAAATATAAAAGAACGCCTTATTTTAGGTTAAATTATGTTCTTTATTGATTTACAGTTTATTTCAAAATATAAATTTTTGTTTATAACCAAATCGGGGTGAAATTGACACAAGAAACCCATTGGGGTAAAATTTATCTCGCACGTGTAGTAACGTAATGGAAAGGGGCGCGTGTGCTGACGGTTTAATGCTACGCACACATTATTCCATAGTGAGCCTCTTGTAGGTACCTCAGGGATTCTTAAAAATTTCAGTATGTTTGAAATAGTGTAACATCATTAAAGTACGCCGCAAACGATTTCCCTCCACAGACCGTAATATAACGGAAGTCTTTTGAGTGCCCCTGTAAATGAACTGTAAATGTCCCACACTTTATCTTCAATGCCGAACATGTCATAGTAAACCTCAATAAGATATATCAATTGTATGAAACTCCTGGTACATTTACGTGGGTTAAAGCATGGGAAGACTGCAGACAGACAAACCTAATTCATAAACACTTTTCAACTATGTTTGAAGTTGTTAAAAATGAGAGACTACAAAAAATAGCCTGCAATGACTTCGATATAAATAAGTACTATAAGAAATTTATAAATTAATATTTAAAAATTTTCAGTACTTAAAGGGGTAGGGTACCTTTGAACACGTCGAAAAAGCAAAAAAATATCACTATGTTCCTTGTGTACTTGTGTAATAAGTCAAAAATAAAAGTCAAACTTCATTTAAATTTAAAGCTCATATTTAAATTTATATATAAAAAAATATATACACTTGTAAATTCATAAATAAATACTGAAATGATAAGTTTAAAAATATATATGATAATAAGAGAAAAAAACATAACACGTCTTGCGCACCTGATAAAATATGAAAATGTGCATATAAAGAGGAAATTTTGGTGAGAAGAAATACATAAGTGTTACTTTCATACTAAAACCAGAATATTTGTAAAAAATATTGACTAAATTAAAAAAAAATAACTTAATAATTTAAAAAATTAAAAATTTGGATTTTTTAAATATATTTTCAAAGTACAAAAACAAAAAAAAAATCTTACTTTTTTTCTGGTTTTAAGTTATAGATAATACAGAAATGAATATGTGGTGAAATTTTCTTTTGGTTACCATGCATATTTTTTTAGTAACACTGCGCGCAAGGCGTATTATGTTTTTTTTTTTTATTATTATCATATATATTTTTTAACTTATCATTTCGATATTTATTTATGAATTTACAAGTATATATATATATTTCTTTTAATATAAATTTAAATATAAGCTTTATATTTAATTGAAGTTTGATTTTTATTTTTGACTTATTACACAAGTTTTGAAGCTTGAAACATAGTGATATTTTTTGCTTTTTCAACGTGTACAAAGGTATCCTACCCCCTTAATAAATTGAATGCAACCTCCATTCGCCTTACTCTAAAAATATGTTAAAAAGATAGAAATGAATCTGAGCTTACTGTCTCTTAGAGCTCTTTCGGGGGTGTTAAACTCTGGGGGTGAACTTTGTTGCTCATCCCATTCACTGCTGGTCATTTCATCTTCACCCCGCTCTTCCTCAAGATTTTGCCCGGCCTGATTGTCATATACATCTTGAGGAAGGACGATTCCATCCCTATGAAAATATGAATAATAGTAATGTTTAAAATGAGATAGATTTTGCATGTATAATAAAACACAAAATTCATAATTAAGAACAAGTAACACATTTTTTAAAAATATGAATTGCAAAATTTTAAAAATAATCCGGATACAAGATTTAAAAGCGTTAAAAATTACACTAGTGTGCAAAACCTAAGCAACAAACACAAAAGGCTAATTTCTGAACACGTGAGTACTCAAAAGGAAATTCTATAAACAGCAAGTGTAGAAAATAGGTACTGCCCTAACAGCACAGCCAGTCGATGTGAAGTCTTCTTGAATTGACAAATTGTCACAATTGTCATAGTCACTACAATGAACAGAAATGTGATGTCTTTCATTCGTCTCATTTTTACTCTCATTTGGTCACTCCACTGAACAGTCACCATGACTGCTGCTTTTTGACGAGTCACCATGTGACTTTATAATGAAGTCATCTTGTGACTCTCATGTGACTGTCATTTTGACACTCCATTGTAAAGTCATCATGATAGCTGTTCTGTGACGAGTTCCCAAGTGACAGAAAATGAAATCGTATGGCGACTTTTCACAAAGGAGTGCAATGATGACTTCACAATAGAGTGTCGATCATCGGAAAATCATGCTACTTTATTGTGACACTATTTAGCGACTCATCACAATGCAATGCTCACAATGACTTCAAAGTTCAGTCTTCAACTGACAGTGACTTCATAATCAAAAGGTGAATTCATTGTAATGTCACCTGGTGACCCAACACAAAGCGACAGTCACAGTGACTTTTCAGTGTTAACAATTATTTGAGAGTAATAATGAGACAGTGAAATATCCCATATTTTGATTCACCGTAGCGATTGTGACACTTCTAACCACGTGCGACGTCAAGGGGACTTCACATCGATTGGCAGTGCTGTTAGGGTAGTACATCTTTTCGACACTTGCTCTTTATAGAGTTTCCTTTTGAGTACTCACGTGTTCGGAAATTAGCATTTTGTGTTTGTTGCTTAAGTTTTGCACACCAGTGTACTTTTTAAGAATTATTATATACTTTATATATATATATATATATATATATATATATATATATATATATATATATATATAAAATGAAAATTCGACATTTTACTTAAAAGTGAAAATTATTTTTTTCAAATCATGAAAATGTAATTGATTAAATAAAATTAATTAAAAACACTTACGCATCAGAGCCGTCAGAATCATTATTTGAACCGCCATCGTCATTCTCATAATCTGCATCGGACAAAGGATGTTCGATGTCTTGGATGACTTCTGCGTTGCGGGCCTGTTTAAAAATAAAAAGGCGGGAGAAATGTTACTTTAACTTTTAAATACAACATAAAGTTACTGATTACAAATTAAAGTAGCAAATAATAATAATAATCATTTTATAATTTCTACTGCACATTAACTTAAATTATTCGATTATTGAATAAAAAATATTAAAGACAAAGGAATTTACCCTTAGTTCTGCAGCTTCTTCTTCGATACGTTGGCAGCGGGTCCTGTATTCATGATTTGATGCATCAAGTTCTTGGACCCGAGTACTCAAAATATGGAGTGTGTTTATCAGGCTCGATAGGTAATCGGGATTTGCTGAATTAAAATAAAATTCGAAATATAATTTAAAGCTTCCAACAAGACTTAAAATTGAAAAATAATTTACATACATCAGATTATAAATTATCACAACAATCATAAAGGAAACAGAAGACGTCATCACAGTGACGTCACTGCGACCATGCATGCTATGCGGGTCCATTTTCTACAAAAAGCATGTCTTAGTGCATCCCAGAAATTGATATCAATTTCATTATTTTTGTAATAATGTAACATGATTAAAATGCGCCGCAAACGAATTTCCACATTAAACCATAATGTAATGGTATTCTTTTCAGTTTACCTGTAAACTAATTATAAGTGCTAGACGTTCCATGTTCGATAATAACACCCTGTAGCGTATTTCAGTGATGTATATCAATTTCAAAATATCAAAATAGTGTAATATCATTAAAATGCACTGCAAAGGATTTTTCCCCGTAGACCATAATATAACAGCATTCTATTGAGTGCCCCTGTAAAAAAGTATAAGGGCTACACACTTCATTTTCAATACGGAACATGCTATAGTAAACCTCAATAACATATACCAATTGCATGACTATCCGGATATATTTACGCGAGTACAGACAGCCAAACCAAATTCATAAACACTTTTCAACTTTGTTGGAAAGTGTTAAAAAGACAAATTTTTTATTTACAAAAAAATATATATAATTTTAAAAAGACAATTTTCATAATTATTCTTTATTTTATCTTGTTATTGTGTTCTTTTTTACAGCTCAGCTTTTTGGAATAATAAATATATATAATTGTATGATTTTTTACGAACATTTTATTCATTATAAATTCTACTATGTGGCATTTCCTTGTCCCTCTCCCCCACTATACTTATATTACGTTCCTCAACATAATGTGTATCATAAAAACTAAATCAACTCTTCTTTGGAAACAAAAGACGAATTATGTAATTATTTTTTAAACTATTTAGATAAGTAGAATTGAAAATTTCATTTGTCATGCTTACAAAATTAATAAATCGTGTTTTAGATTCGTTAACCAGAAGTCCACTTTTTTATTCATAAGATCATTTTTTAACACTTTCCAAGAAAGTTGAAAAGTGTTTATGAATTCGGTATGTCTGTCTGTCAATGCTCTAACTCGCGTAAATATAAACGGATTGCCATTCAATTTATATATGACATTCAGGCTTACTATGACATGTTCGGTATTGAAAATGAAGCGCGTAGCATTCATAGTTCATTTACAGAGACACTCAAAATATTTCCTTAACATTACGGCCAATGATAAAAAAAAATCGTTTGCAGTGTATTTTAATAATGTTAACACACTTCAAACATGTTGACACTGATATACAGGGTTTTCCTAAATTCATGGTACAAATTTTAAAGGTTGGTACAGAACACTGTAAAAAACAATTTTTGTATAGGAAACCAGGGATAATTAATTACATTCTAAAAAATAATAATTATGTACAATAATATATAGTAGTAAATAAATCTTATTTATTTTACTTCTTTATTTTACTGTAAAAATTATTTATTGTATAGGAAACCAGGGTCAAAAATCTATTTATTTAGTCAAAATTACAGGACGTCCCACTCCAATCCGAAGTCGCGTTTTCATTTTTAACTTTAACAAGTGTGAATATATTTTAACGAAATCCTCAGAATATGCTTACAATTCATACAAAGATGAGTCTGTTGTAAATTTTGTTTAAATATCTTCACTACTGATAATATATGAACAAAAACGCGACTTAGGATTGGAGTGGGACGTCCTGTAATTTTGACTAAATAAATAGATTTTTGACCCTGGTTTCCTATACAATAAATAATTTTTACAGTAAAATAAAGAAGTAAAATAAATAAGATTTATTTAACAGAAAATTATGACTTACGTATTGCAGTGACATTGAATACAGGCAGGCAGACCGTGTTAATAACTATGATAAACTCGTAATCCCCAGGTTCAAGGACGACGAAGAATCCGGAGAGTCCGTCAGGAATCCTTTCAAAAAACACATCAATGACGGCCTCGCTGTGTCTGTGGAAGAGGCCTATAGCCATAACGGGCGCCACGTCCTCTTCCATCCGGATATTAAACGTAGAAACCGATCCTTTAATGATAGAAGGAAAAAAGTTAAGACCAGTTAGCAAGCAAAAACGAAGAAAAAAATAGATTTTTTTTTTCTACAGCAATTATACACTGATGTCCAGAAATTAAGGGGCAGTGACCAATTTCAGACGTTTCGTTGAATATCTACTGAAACTCGTGAGGAAATGCTCTTGAACTTTGAGGATGTAAAGAACATGTTTGACTTCATGTTTTTCAGTGAAGGTTTTGTTGCGAGGACAATTAGGGTGGGCGGGGGCAATAATAATTTTAATTGTAAAATAATATTTTCGATCACCCAAGTAACAGAAAATGTTTAAAATGATCTGTCATTGTAGCAAATGACTAGTAAGCCATGTTCAACATTTGTGTGCATTTGTGTAAACAAAAAAGTCACTGAAAAACATGAAGTCAAACATGTTCTTTATATCTTCAAAGTTCAAGGGCATTTCGGGCATTTCCTCACGAGTTTCAGTAGATATTCTACGAAACGTCTGAAATTGGTCACTGCCCCTTAATTTCTGGACACCATTGTATATTACAATATATGTATATAACAGTGTATTTAAAAGAAAAAGTGTAACCACATGCTTTAAAATTATTGATTTAATTAAAACCTAATCTCAGAATGACTGAATTGTGCTATTGGACGTCATTCTCAAAAAGAAAAAAATATCACTTAAAAAAAACTAAGTAGGACAAAATATTCAAATTTCGTGATAAGTCACTCCTAGTAACACCTGCTAGATGATAATAATCATATTCAGATAAAGATGTAACATTAGCAAAATCGAGGTCTTTCCATAGAGCAATTTTCAGTATTTCTTGTAATAAGTTCTCCATTCCATTTTAGATATAGTTTAAATTCAGATACTATTTTCAATTTTCCCATAGCATCATCAGATAGTAAATCGTTGGTCAAATGAGACAGCATCTAGCTCTACAGCCGGTATCATCACAACATTCGAGTTAACAAATGCATGATTTCGTGGCCTAAAATGTGACCCTTCGAAGTTTCCTTGTAGAATTGCTTATTATACCAATTAAGTGAGTGCTACTTGTTCTTTTTAAGCTTAAAGTTATGTTTGTTGCGCTTATATTAGTGGAATTATGTTCACTAGATAAGGCTGCATCTATGTCATTACCTGATGTGGATGATAAACTCTGGTCATCTTGCGCATTACCTAAACTAATAGAAGAACACTCACTGCAATTTTTGATGCAATTTTTTTATGCCTACACGCTTCTGTATAGCATTTAGGACAAAATTTACAAGTTTTGACAAAACCTGAACATTTATCCGTCAAGTACCGAACGGCATGAGGATTCATTACACGCCTTGCATTTTCCAACTTTGTTCTCTTCGAACAGTCACCAGATAATATATTCTTATTCATTTTAGTTCATTTATCACTATAGCCAGTAAATATTAATGCCAGTAATATCACACGTAAACAACACAGGTCTTATTAGCACAAACATAAAATAGATCAGGACTTTCAACGAAATAGCTTTTCGAAGAAGAAAACAGTTCGGCGAAAATGTGTAAAATAGATAGTACTATATTTAGCATGGTTCTACTCGGTTCGTCTGCTTCAATATACTCCTGTTAATAATCTCTTTGATAATTGAGAGCCAGCCAATGAACGTTGTCCGCTAGAGGCGCTGGTATGTATACGGTTCTACACGGTCTGTTGCCATTATCATATTTAGGTACAAAGTCACTACATGATATTAACACTATTTCGTTTGAAGTCCTTCTCTATTCTATGTTAATGCTCATTAGCAATAGTTACGTTCATTTTAACATGCCAAAGCATCCAGAAGTCTCTTATACGTGAAGGAATGCAGTTTAAACTCTCTATTTTTAATAGTTTACTATGACCGCAGCTTTGCAACACTTTTATTTTTACATATGTTGTATATTTTGATGTGTTTTATAATACACTGTTAAAAATTTGCAGCAAACTGTCCAGTCATTTGACCGTTTTTATAGAAAACGGTTACATAACCGTAATTTAACTGTAGTCTGACCATGATATGGGCAATAATATGGTCAAAATAGAGTTAAATTATGGTTATGTTACCGTTATCTGTAAAAACGGTCAAATGACTGGACAGTTTGCTGCAAATTTTTAACAGTGTATATGTAAAGAAGAAAGTGTTGCATGTTTGCACTTATATAAATAATTGAGGTAAAATTAGGAGAAATTGCGTATTTTTCATCAAAACTACGAATATTACGAAATTTGAGGTTGTGTAAGTTATATAAATACGAACAAAATACAAGAACTATTGTTGAAATCATACAGGATAAACCTTCTGATATTAAAAAGGGAAATAATTAAGTCAGTATAACAGAATCAAAATTTAGTCTATTTCATGGGCCAAAAATTGGCAACATCCGGGGATGTGACGGGTCCGATATTATAATTATGAAGAGGTAGCGCTGGCCTTCAAATGAAACCGCTCTCATTTATCACAAAAGTGACTTTATTAACTTCTGTAACGTCAAACAATGAAATCATATTTCTTTATTAAATGAAAGATATACAATAATTAAATCAAATAATGGTTCGTTTGTCTTATAATCCTCATTCATCAAGTCGTGAGTATTAGAGTCCAGTTCTTATCAAATTTTGTGCTCACGGCGTGAAAGAGTATCAAGATCCACTCTAAAATGGGCACAGAAAGGATAAACTGCTCGCTACCTGGCTGCCTTTATAAAAAGTGTCTAAAGTCAATCTTCACTTGAAAAGGGGACAGAAATAAGTATTTTAACCGTCCTAACGAAAGAGGAACTGTTCACACACATTATACAAGGATGTCATGCAACAAACACAAAGCATAAGTGGACCCATTTATGGACCCTGATCTTTTATTTTAAAAAAATATAAAAAATCTATTTTATTTTAATTTAACTATCCTATTTCTCACCTTTGACGCTATAAACACAAAAAAAATTTCTTGAATCTATGCCACCCAGTTTTAACTTCAATATCGCTAGCATACAGTGAAACACATAAGAAAAATCACTTTGTTTATACTTAGTTATTATGTTCACCGCTATAAGGCATTATCGACAAAAAGAAAGTTAAGTTAAAATTAGATAGGGTAATTAAAAATCAAGAGTATCTTTGCTATATCAGAGAGTAAAAAAAATATTTATGAATTTTTCAACAGAGGTGCTACCAGAGTAAAACGACTAATGAGAAAATTTGTATTAAAAAAAATATATATTTGTTATTGGCGGAAGCTTTTTCTGTAGATTTGTGGGAAAATCGGTCGTGGTAAGCGAGCTTGCAATGCATTCGAAAAAATAGTTGAAGACACAGTTATGAAACATCTTAAGTTCTGTAATAGAAAATAGCTCTACGAATAATAATTGGATATAAAGTGTAATATATCTGTATTGCTTGTGTTGCCCTGTTAAAAATGTCTAAATATTACATCCGATATTTTCAATGGAGAACATACCGTAGTAAGTTTAAGTAACATATACAAATGTCGTACACTTAGAAATACGTAATAAGATTAAATGGATTTGAGTAATTATCGCCCATAGACGGTAGTTTAATCGAATTATTTTGTGCGGTGCTGTACAATAACTATAAATGCTATATACGCCGTCTTAAAGAAAAAACATGCTGTAGGTGATTGTAACAACATATAAAATTACATTCGCATTTAAAGTTCTCCATACCCCGCGTTTTACATAATTCCATTCATATTCTTTTGCGCGGTTGGCACTGTGCAATAACCAAAAATTCTAAATACATACTCTTAAATTAAAAACATGCGTGACTGTAATAATATAGTAAAATTACATTACCGTCAGCTTTCTACAAACTCTAAATTTAACATATATTCGTATTCTTCTGCATGGCCCTTTAAAATAACTATAAATACTATATACACCCACTTCAAGAAAGAACATGCTATAAGTGACTGTAAAAAGATACCAAAATTACATTATCGTCAGCTTTCTACAAACTCCGCATTTAACATATATTCTTTTTTCAGTCATTTCATTACACTTTTATATATTGGGTGAAAGAAAAAGTTCGTAGTTATTTTCACCAAAATTGAAATACGTTTTTTTTTATATTTCAAATGATCTTTATTAAACCAAATATTGATCGATATTGATAGATAATCTTTTACCATTTTTCTTGTAAAACCATTATGTCATCACTGTAGAGCTTCTGGAATTTCTGGAAGAAAAACTGTTTTTCACAAGGCTCATTTGAAGCCAGGTTAACAGCATTAAGAGAGTTCTTCTAACAGCGAAACAAATGGTATTCGGATGGTACAACAACCGAGCTATACGGTGGATGCATCAAAACTTCCCACCCAAACTCAATTTTTGCAGAGACATTAAAGATGTGTGTTGTCTGGCATTGTCGTGAAGGAAGACAACACCTTTCTTCTTTATCAATTCTAGTCGCTTTGCTTCAATTGCGCTCTTTAATCGTATTAGTTGTTGACAGTAGACAGTGGAATCAATCGTCTGCTCAGGTTGGAACAGCTCTATGATGCACAATTATCTTTCAATCACAGCAGAACAAAACATTACCTTACGTGGCGTCAATCCGGCCTTTGCCACCATTTGTGCAGCTTCATCCTTCTTGGACCACAATCTTTTTCTCAAATTATTGTCGTAAGTGATCCATTTTTTATCACCCGTTATCAGTCTCTTTTAAATAAATCAAATTATTTAACAAATATTCTTATTAATATCTTTTTAAGTTTTGATTCGATTCTCATAAAATTTGAAATGACTCAATAAAATTCTGCAACTATTACATATATTAAATTTCAAACTATTCGGTTGAGTAGATTTTGCGCTGTTATATGCGTACGGACCAGGCGATGACTACGTATTATACGATGTGCTACGTATTTATATAATTACGAACGCAATCAAAAAACGGAAAATTGTCAGATATGAAACTAAGTCATTATGAAAAAACTTACCCGGTATGGTGAAACTTAAGCCTGGACCATCCAATGCTACGTTGGGGCGGCGGTGCACAAACGCTTCCACACCTAAAAAAAAACAATTAATTCTGCATATTGTTTAAATAAATTATGAAGAAAGGCAAAGGCATGGTAATTAAAAGCAATATTTAAGAAAACTAATATTTTTTGTTACATTTTCTGGTAAATGTCATTGCAAAGGAAAGTACTTTTGTTGCTAAATGTTGAAATGATTGAATGACACCAGGATTTACGAGCAAATTTCTTTCATAATAAGTAAAATAAAACATTTATTCCAAAATTCTGATATCATCGTGCCATTTTGGGATTAAAATTAAGTGTAATATATTAAATCCCACATATCCGATTTATCCGATATATTATATCCCACCGACCTTCAACAGATTAAAATGGAAAATTAGGAGACAGATTTGAAATATCCTTTGATTTTGGGTTGCTGATGTGGTTATAGGATGTACGAATAACATTTTAGATTTATATAGAATAGAGGAAATATAATCAAATGTGACTCTTAAAAAATATATAGAAAATAAATAGGATATTTTTCTTTCTTATACTTTATAATTAAAAAGATTATCAACACGTAGGATTAAAAATACTCAACACTTATCGTAGTATTATTTACAGTGCTACACACCGATTGTAATGGAATTTTACAGTTAGGTAAAGGATACCTAGACAGCAATGAATAAGCTTGGAGCTACTGTGATCGTCCGACATAGTAAACGCCCCGGCTGCCCGAACGCACTGGTCGGTATCTCAAACTTGCCGAATTTAGCTTTTAATTTTTTTCGGTAGGATTTTCCGTGATCGGATAGGCTGCCATTCCATCGCTGTAAATAAATTAATGCGACTTCCGATTCAGCACCGCACACCGTCTTTTCTGCGAAATAAACCCTTCACAATATGTTTCACCTCAAAACAAGACACTTCAAAAAATTCTTTGTTTTAATAATAGACCTTTCACAAAACTTTTCCCTTTCCAAGTTGAACCTTTCACACATTTAATCATTTAAAAGTAAAATCTGACTGTCACTTTTACATATATATAAAAAATGTGTATTTTACATCTTCATGAAAATGTATAAACAAGAACCTGAATATAACGATCATTTCAAAATCACAAAACTATAAATAGATGTTTCACAAATGTTAAACAGCTGTTCACAATTTCACAAAAACAGGTTCCTTGGAGAAAAGTCTGGACAGACCCCTGGATTAATATATTGTACATTTTTTTCTAAAAGTTGACGCTTTATTCAGACGGGCTTTTTTGAGATTTTATTGGCAACTTTCTTTTATTTGTTTATTGGCATTGGCGTTATAGTTTGGCGATAGTTTTTTTTTTTCTATGGAAAGCGGTCTGCGGAATAATGGATAAATATCTTATTTCTTATTAAAACTTTTTTCTTTTTGTATTTCAAATTTATTGAGTGAGAAACATTTTATTTTATTTTACTTATTTACAATTTAGTTTAAATAATTTTATACATATCTCTTTCACATCTTGTCTAATATTCAGTGAAAATTTACATTCCGCCAATATTTAACAAAATCGCCAGATTGGCACATTTTCGTATTTTGTCTCTTGTATTTGCAACACTGCAAGAGACACTACGCGAAAGTGCGCGTCATTCAAGATGGCGATCAAAACAACACAAAAACAATCTTTAAAATGGAAAATACTATAAAACATAGGGAAAACGTGCAGTTATTTTTTATTAACTCCTTAACAGTCAGGCCCGATAAGTGTAGGCTATTTTTTTTTTTAAATTCAGATTGTTTGATTGCACCCAATTTTTGAAGTAGAAATATTCACCTTATTTAATATTAGATAAAATAATGAGAGAATAAAGCCAATTGCACTGTTTAAAAAAACTGGTGGGAATCAATCAATCTAATTTTTTAAAAAGTATCTTATACAGCCTGTGAATATCACGGAAGTGAGAGTTAAGGGTTTAAATTAACATAGATACATCAAAAATAACTTTTTGTAATAAATTCTAAAATTATAACAAAAATATTTTTAAAAAAATGCACAACTTTTTCATAAAATTAAAGACTATTTATTTGAGGAATACGTCAAACGGCGGTTTATCTCCACCAAATTTTATCTGCAATCGTTACTTTCGAACAGAGATACTAAAGTTCGAAAACGCCATACAAAAGCACGCTTACAGAAAAATATGCCCTTCACTGTTAGAATTCCTGTCCATTCCTGCATTAAAGTTTATTTTATTAAAATGCGCATTCAGCCAAAAATTAAAAAAAGTAACACCTTACACAGAAGAAAATTTTATGAATATCACACCCAAAACTTTTTGTCACATACAGACAGACAGATATTTTCTAAAAACAGTCAACTCTCGTTCAGGACCTTCTAAAATGTATAAATCCGTCGAGAACCGGAGGTCGAATATTTTCAAGAATCCAATACTTACTTCTTTTAAAAATAGAAGAAAGTAAAAAATGTAATTGCAGAGCCAATGGTTTTGTGTACTAAATAACTCATTAGAACACACTACCATAGTTGTTTATACATATTGATTATGTATTTTTTTGTTTGTTGAAAACTGCTTTCTAATATGCAATGTTCTTATTTTTTTATTTTAGAAAGCTGCATTAGAAGATGAAACTGAAGATGTTCTCACTCGTTTGGATGAAATCCCCTCTTTGGTTGATATGGTATGATTTTTCTTTTATACCTAGGGTTTCGCATATAAATTAAGTATGTATTATGAATATTTTATTATTATGAATTTTTGAATGGAACATAATTATAATAACAAATTTGAATACTTTTATTTATTTTTCTTTTATTTGAATATTTCATTCTTATTTAGAAAATTTACAGTAAAAGAAAAAATAAATTTCATAGCAAAAATGGGGGAAAAATAGAAAAAAGTTCAATAATAAGTTGTAGGCGTATAATTATAAATTATGATAAAACGATGTTTTTTTTAACCCATGTTGCCAATTCACCACAAATGTAGTAGAGCTCCTAAATTCTCATCATGCTTGTTAATATTATGCAACTTAAAAAATAATTCTATTCAATGTGGACTTGTCTCACTTTCAAAATCGACGCATTTGAAATAGCATTCATCAACAAATTTATTAAAACTGATATTAAAATATATTTATTTGTAAATTGTTTAAAAAAATAAATTAGTTGTCAGTTCGTAACAAGATTTAGCTTTAACTCATTTTTTAATAGACTTTCGAAATCAGCAGCTGATTTAAAGACGCCTTTTAAATCTCAAGATATATTCCTACTGATGTTATTGATTCTCATCCGCTTTTTCCTATCGCTAATTTAGAGAATCTTATTTCACTTCGCAATTAGAAATAAACCGGAATTGATTTAACTTATCTTTTTTCATTCAATTCCTACTATTAGTTCACACTCTCAATTTATTTATTTATCTTGTTCCAATTTTCATTCGTTAATAAAATACTTCTTATTCATCCACTCAAGTTCAAATACATATATTTAAACTTGTACTGGATGACACTTGATGTTAATACATTTTTTTTCAAATATTAATTCATTAATTAAATTAAATTAATTAATTTTAGTTTTATATGGGAGAAAAAATTCTCTTATATAAGATATTTAGCAGGATATAAATTTAGGAATAAATACTGTCAGTGGCTAAGCGTATAGATCGCTGGAAAAAAAATATTTTTGACCTAAGTAGGAATTGACTTTAATTTTTTTTATATTACTTGTTTTTTGTATAGAAAAATGGAATTTTGTAATCGATTTTTCACTCACTTTCTGATAGAAAACAATTAGAAAAACTATGTACACACATGTGTTTCCCACAATGCAAAATTTAAATACTTTTAACACATAATTGGAATTTAATACGTTCATTTTAGAGAATTTTTTCGCTTGACGACCGCAAGTGATACATCACCAAATAATCTTTATTGATAATGCTGGTGATGAGTTACAAAAACAAGGGATTCATGATGAGCCAAACCACTTTAGCAAAAATAAACCAACTGTCTCTGAAACTACAAGTACGTAATATTTTAAACACTAAAAAGTTGAAAATATAAATAATTAAAAAGTGTACTCCTTTTTAAACATTTTCTTTTATCATGTAACAGTTTAATAATGTTAATGAAATTATGATTATACGTTGCGAAAACAATTTACAAATCCTGAATCGGTAGATTAAATAATGTTTTTTTTCTACTGCATATCTTAAAGAAAAAAACACAGTAATTTAAAAAATATAATAATAATTCACCATTTCACATTTTTAATCAAGCGTAAATCAAAGCGGGGAATTTTCAATAATCGGGGCCCACGTCGAATTAACAATTTATCGTTTTTTTTTTTCCCTTGGAACTACATTAATTCCAATTATGAAATTAGGTGTCTTTTTTATGGTAAACATTGAATGTTATTTAAAAAGAATTTGTTCTTAAAATAAATCTACATTTCCAAATGTAAATGATAAAAATAATTTGAAAAGAATTACCGATAATTATGTTCAGATGCTCGTAGTAAGTATTCCCGTTGGTGTGCTGAAAAAGAAAAAAGAATGTTAAAATATTAATCAGTATTTTAAATAAAAAGTATAAAAATAAAAAATTACATGATTTAACCTTTTCAGTATTACATCCGTATAATGTAGGGAATTTTGTTCTCTGCACTGTAAAAAAATTTCGTAAAATTTCTGTAGATGAATCGTAAATTAACTGTACTTGTACCGTTTTCACTCTTTACGGTATGAGTACCATACTTCTAAGGTATATTAAGCGTAGAAAAACCGTATATATTTTCTGAGTCACACACGTAACAACGACTTTACTATTTAAACAAAAAAATTATTACTTTAGACTAAAGGTGTCACTACAAAAATGATTCTGTATGTGTCTTGTAATAGCAATAAAAAAAGTAAAATGTTATTTAAATAATTTCACTTCCAAATTTGTCTCGATTTTCAAAAACACACTCTCTAAAAGTCACACACGTAACGGTGGAATCGCCCTTAAATAGTGTGACCTATACGGTATAACATCCTGAAGAATATATTTTATATAAAAAAATGTACTTCAATACGAAGTCATAATTGTACTAATTTTCTTTTTAAATTTTACTTACCATTTGTATAAAATCTCTAATTCTTCTCCTGCCGTCGCTAACAGCAGGTGCATTCCGGGGGTTCTCGTTATGGGTGTTATTAACACCATCAGCCATCTCTTCAGGAAATGCTTCAGCCATCTCTGCTAAAAATAATAAAAAGAATTCACAAATACATCCAATAAAAAATTACAATTTCTAAAGTTTAAAGAATAAACACGAAAGATTTACTTTTGAAAGGTTTAATCAAATAATAATTATAACTAGAACAAAATTCTCTTTTAAAAGTACTAAGTGTTTCGGTTAATATTGTCGATATTTTCGCAAAACTTGAGCATTTATTTTGCGAACAAAATAAATTACCTTAATAATCAAACTACTGTCCATTGTTAGCTATTTCTTCATTTTGTTTGGCTAGAGATGGATTCCGCGTCGATAAAACAACTCATCCTTTGAAGCATCTGTTAATCGACCCAATTTTTGATTTCTTCAAAAGAATTGAAGTTTTGTTCTGAAATTCCGTGCTGCATCTATGGAAATAAGTGGCAGTCCTAAAGGTAACCTGGAGAATACGGTGGGTAGCATATAATGTCTCATTTAACGTTTCCCAAATAGTCTACACATTTATCAACATGGGCTAGTAACATTGTCATGTTGAAATTGATTTTATTGTGTCTTTGGGATATTCTGGTGAAATGGTCAACATTCAGTGCTTCTGCTAATTGTTTTAACGTTTGAGTTGACTCTTCATCCAATAATGCTGGCAAAGCTGAATCTTCTAACTCTTTCAGCTGTCCTGAACGCTCCTTGTATTTTATACCAAAATCATCAGTTTTAAGGTATTTAAACCATCCTTCACAGGTTCCTTGAGTTAGAATATGTTTACCATAAGCTTAAACTAACAATAGATAACTTACAGCTGTCGTTTTCTTCAAATAAAAACAGAACGAAAAATCATGTGTCAAGGATAGATTATGTAACACTTTCCAACGCTTCCAAAATAATTTTACAAATCATTACCGTTTAATAAGCTGAAAGATAACATCTAACTAAACAATTTGGAAAACGCATAACACATTTAAAAACGTAATTTCAGGAATTTCCAACATATACAATATTCGGAAAAATATCCGAATACTTTTATTCAGCCCTGTAGATTTGTATATATACTACATAGGATGCTAAATTTTAGTTCAGTTAGGTGAACGCGTAGCACAGTTTAAAATTCTCCGTCTGGAGTTTCTGTCAATAAACGGAAATGTGTCCGCGAACTTTTGTGCTGCCCTGTATAGGATCTACAGAATCTATACACACGTAATAGACAAAAAGCGAGTTAAAATTAAAATCGCGTTCAGTAACTTAAAACGCACTTCCAGGAATTATTGTTAACAGACAGTAGAGAATTCCTTTGTGTGTCCTTGTCAATGAACGATGACTGCTATACAAACAATATTCTGTTGTAAGCCTCTTGTAATGCACCTTAGTGATATATATATAAATTTCAATACGTTTAAAATAGTGAAACATTATTTAAATAAACCGCAGACGATTTTTCTCCATAAACGTAATGTAACGGAATTCTTTTGACTGTCCCTGTAAAGTAACTATAAGTGCTATGCACACCCTATTCTATACTAAGCTTCTTCTAATGCACCTTAGTGATATATATCAATTACAATCCTTTTGAAAATGTGTAACATCATTAAAATAAACCGCAAATGATTTTTCCTCATAGACCGCAATGTAACGGAATTCTTTTGAGTGTCCCTATGTAAAAAACTATAAGTGCTAAACACTTCCGTTGAAATAGGGAACATGCTATAGATAACGACAATAACATATAAAAATTGCAGAGCAATCCGAGCATATTTACGGGAGTTAGAGCATGGTCAGACGGCCAGACGGCAGACGGCCATACGGCCAGAAAAACCGAAGTCATAAACACTTTTCAACTAGGTTGGAAAGTGTTAAAAAGATTAACTTCCCTGAAAAACGTCTTTTTCTGGTCCAAAATTAAACATATTTAAAGCTATGAAAAATGAATCGTTTTTTTTTTTTTTTTTTTTTTCCAAAATGACAATATAATAACGAAATGCTTTTTGATGACGTATGTTTACCCTTCAAAACGCCATAGACTTCATTAGCTTATACCAACAAATGTGCTAGTAACTCCATTTTTTAGCAAAATTGTCATTGTCAACAGAAACTCCTATTATTTCCAGTGAAGTAAAAATTTTAACACACTTAAATTTCGAAAAGGCGTTTAAAATCTTAACGAAAGTCAACAATGGGGCATTTGTTATTAACGTCATGTTACTTTTGCAAACCACAGGAAAAACTTTGTATCTATCAAAGGGCCTGCCAATATATCTTTAAAATTTCTGTCCTTCCTAAAGACCCGAGGCAATATATTTTTTACAGAAAATTTCTTAAGTTGGTTCAATACCCTTTGAAGATAGTTTTTTATTTGAGTATTTCATAACACTTTTTTTCACATAATGAATGGTATGGTTTACCATTAAATGGTTTTATGAAGGAAAATAATTTAATAAAGACAAATTTAGTTTTCTTGATAAAATTTGAAAAATTTCATTTTATTAAAAAATTTAAAGCCAAACTTCTTCCACAATTTTAAACACTTGTGAAAATTTTCACTTTTTATTTTTTACGAATATAATTTTAATTGTAAGGACCAGATTTCTAAAACAATTAGTTTGGGGAAAATAAAATGCCATAACAAAAGTAAAAACACAATAAAAATGCCAATTTCTTTAACATTTCTATTATTAAAAAAAACTATCGTCCATTAAAAAATCGAAACAACTGAAAAATATATGTTGAAGTTTGTGTTTGATCATACTGATTGATTAAAAAAAACACAAAGTGACAAAACTAAATTTACAGATTGCAACTCTGAAGCAATTAAAAGAAAATGGATGCAGTATATGTAAAGCTTTCATCGCATATATATATATATATATATATATTTTTTTTTTTTTTTTTTTTTTTTGGAGTCTATAAGAAACTTCTTCAGAATATACTATGGATGTCCAAATTTTAAGCGGAAAAGTTGGAAAAGTGATATTTTAGTAGTTTTTCAAAAAATACAAAATACCTATCAAAAATACCTATTTCCCTTCAACACTCCAATGCAATTACTTTCATTATTACAAAGAAATAAATATTATAGACAATTTCGTGCTCTATTTTCGAAGGCCGATACTGAAAATACGCAAATAAAAATATTTCATAACATTTTAGAATTGTTTCAAGATTAATTTTCCCACTTGAAAATTTCTTCTTGCACAGAAATAAGTATTTTGAGTATCTCGTTGTTTTCCAACAGATGTCGTCACCAGAACTGCGTGCATGTAGTTTAACGCATCTATAGAGAAGTACTGTAACCAAACTTGAAATTCACTGAATGTTAGTTCGCCGAAGTATAAAGAACATTGTTTTTAATAGTGTTAAACATGTCGAAATTCGTTCAAAAAAAAAAAGAGTATTTGTGGGGAATTTTACTGCACTATGTTATTAAAAAAAACATCTAAAGCTGATGTACATAGAATTCTTATTCAGACTTATGGTGACCATGTTCTGTTGGAAACAACATGTAGAGATTAGTTTAGATGCTTCAAATATAATGATTTTGATGTTTAAGATTAATAACACCTTGGCGCACCAAAAACGTTTTAAGATGAAGAATTGAAGGCATTATGTCATGAAGACTCATGTCCGATGCTAGCTGGACGTTTCAAAACATTAGGAATGATTCTAAAGCAATGATTCAGAAGTGATGTGCGAGTTGAAGCAGAGCGACGTCGAGTGGAGTCTTTTCACGTGTGAACAGCTGCTTCCACGGCAGAAAAGGAAAGGTTTTTACATCATATCGTAATTGGCGAGATGAAAAGGGATACACTACCATAACCCTAAGCGACGAAAATCGTGGGTTAAGCCCGACCATCCATCGACATCGTCGGCAAAGCCAAATATCAATGGTTCCAAGCTTCTGCTATGCATTTGGTGGGATTAGCTAGGTGTAGTTTATTATGAGCTGCTGAAAACTGAACGCAACCATCACGGGAGATCGTTATTAACTACAATTGATCAATTTGAGCCGAACATAGAAGAAAAAACGACCACTATAAAATCAAAGATATGATAAAGTGATTTTTTGACATGACAACGATCAGCCACATGTTTCAAAACTGGTGAAAACCAACTTGGAAATGCTTAAATCGGAAGTTCTGTCCCACCCTTTGTATTCACAAGTCATTGCCTCTTTTAGTAGAGTTTTAACATTTTAATGAATTTTGATATGTAGGGGAGGTAGGTTAAGATGAAAGGATACCAGATCAGATCCCATAATCAGGTGTAATTGGGATCAGGGGCACTTCAGGAGCTATCTGTAACAGACAAATAAAATTGACCTTGCTAATATGAAGTCTGATTAATATTCTACATGTGTGATTTTTGAAAAATGTATGTTCCTGTAAGTAATCACTCTTTTCCCATAACACAAGGAGACACATTGTGAGTCAAAGTGAGAATGTTTTAGTTAAAAAGTTCCTGTGTAAAAAATTGTAAGAATATTGAAATATAGCTATGGATTTAAATTTAGAAAAGGGTGGTTTTTAAGAGGAAATGGTTAAGTTTTGCAACAGACGAAGCATAATGTTAATAATCTGCATGATTCTAATTACCCTAGAAATAGCATTTTCGGCGTAAACAGGATCATAGAGTCTTTGGGTGACGGGTAAATGGGATTGCATATTTTATTTTCTATTTAAATCAAATAGTGGTTTAGAATGCATTATTTAATGTTTCAGTTTTCAGATCCTGCGAAATACCCATCTTGTTTTGTAAGGCCTAATGTATCTATATTAGTGTATCTTCTGTTACAAATTAGAGATGTTGCTCATTATAAAGAATCGTTAGAGTACATGTCTTTGATAAAGGCCAGTATATGCTTATCTCTTAAAAATCAGTGTAGCTTGTCTTTGAATTTAGCTCTTTTTATTTTGTTTTTCGGTAGAAATAACAATAACTAGGTTTGGACTAAAATGCAAATCAATGTCAAATTCGTTTATTTAAGGCTAGGTAGCCTGCTGTATACAGTATACTAACAAGGAATTTAATAGCTTACAAACTCAAAAAGTGAAACTAATGAGTCAAAATTACATGGTTGTAGAAAATTAAAGTGAACAGCATCTGGAATTCAACACTTTCAATATAAAGGAAATTTTCCTCCTTTACAACATTCGAGCTTTGACTGATCTTTTTTCCCCGTTGCTTGCATTTCATGTTATTTTGAAATAATATTGTTCTTTTTAAGCTTTAAAAATTATATCTTTAGTAATATAACAAGGCTACTAATTTCCAATAAAAAAATTTGCATTTGATTTTGTTTTGTAGGCAGAGTGTAAAATATATAAATATTGAAAATCCCTTAAAAAAGTTTTTTCCAGCCATTTTCAACTTATTTTTACATTACTGTATCTCTGAGAATAGGTGTAGCTGCAAAACCAAAACTATCTTGCTGTAATGCCCACAACAAGATCTTTTAATGTCATTTACCCATGACTGTATCTTGTAAGGCATGAGAGAAAATACAATTGATCCCAATTATACCACTTCATGGAGGTAATTGGGATCAAAGAGGTAGATTTGAAAAAGACACTTGTACCAGGTAAACATGGTACATTGAAAATAAATCTATACACATTTGAAGAGACAACTACCTACTGAGTAAAATTATGCATAACATTAGTATGTAGTCCACTTCATTCACTGGCAATTAAGTGTCAAAGTTCAAATTGTCAAAAAGTGTTTCTAATTACCCTACCTTCCCTATATGAGTAGAATCTATCAGTAACTAGCATGTTGTGGCCATCACGAAACTTCGTTTTATATAAGGTAAAGCTAGGATAGTCTGCGCACAATTCAAAAGAATAGCAATAAAAAATCTAAATATTAATTTTTTGCTAAACTATTCATGAATAACTTTTACTTCATTTGTTTTTTATGCATTCCCATTGCTATTTTGTTGTTATGTTGCAATTTAATAGAACAATTGTAATAAAACCAAGAAAGTTATTTTGCGCAATCTCTCCTTATAGGGTTGGTGTGATTGCGCACATGGGTAGGAGAGATTGTTACTTATAATAACTACAATTAAATTGTTAACAGTAATAATTACACTTAAATGACATTGCTGTAAGGTTTTTGTGAACAAATATTATTGTATTAGGAGTGAATATTTCAACCTAATAATTAAAGAATCAGAAAAAGGAAATAATTTTAAAAACGATTAAAAAATTTTAATTAAAGGGGAAAAAATTAAAGAATCAGAAAAAGAAAGTCCAGATAAGTTTAAAAAATAAAATAATGTTACTTAATAACACGTTTAACTTAAAATTAGTCCCTTTTCATTTTTCATTTTTTTATGCAAATTTACCAATAAGATACGTAATCTCTCCTACCATGGAAACGAATGGGAATACTGCGCCATCTCTCCTAAGTAGCAAATGCGCAAACTCTCCAATTTCGGTAGGAAAGATTGCAAGGCCTTTTATTTAAACATGACCTCTTCTAAAACGAAGCGTTGATGTTCACATTGTTAGTCTAGATTAGTAGCTTATGAGAAATCGTTTAAGTTAAAAATATTTTGTACTATTGACATTGTATAGAAATTCTGATGAAGAGCTATGAAAATTCAAGCACTTACTTTGAGAAAACAAAACAAAATACCAATACTTTATCTTAAACGCTCAAAGCAATCAACGTGCACTTTCAAGTAGACACTCCACTACTGTTGTTGTACAACTACATGGAGTCGCTGCACGCTCACTCTACTCCTTCCCCCCAAACCTCTATGTTTGCAATCTCTCCGACTGCGTCATCTCTCCTGGCTTTACCTTAAATCAAACCGTCTGGAAGCATAATTATATGCCAATCTATTCGTTCTTGAGATAGAGCTATCACGGTAAACCATGAAAAATAGGGCTGTTGAGCGGTATATACCCAAATCTAAAAAGTATCCATTTATGTCAAGGTCTAATATAATATGAAGTGTGGTGAAATTCCGTCCATTAGTTCTTGAGATGTAGCTATAGCGGGAATAGTTTAAAATGCAGTATAGGAGTGACACCTGTTCAGCAACTTACACCAAAATCCAACCATATCCAATTTATGTCAAGGACTACTGGATCTGATGTTTCATTAAATTCCGTGATTTAGTGCTTGAGATACGCCCACAAAATTCGTGTCGCATACAGATATACAGACTCACGGACAGACATTTTCTAAAAACAGTCAAATCGTGTTCAGGACCTTCTAAAACGTATAAATCCGCCAAAAACCAAAACGCAAATTTTTCACGAATGCTATACTTAATTCTTGTAAAGAGAGAAGAAAGGAAAAATGTAATAAAGGCAAAAAAAAATCATGCAGGGCAATTACACGTTTGCTTATCTAAATAATGCAAATAATTAAGGAGCTCAAATACGGAACTAAGTATTTTGCAAGTGAAAAATCTGAGTAATATTTTCGGGATATTCTTCGAGGAAAACTTTCACATCTACACTTTTATAAACCATTTAATCTTTATTTAAATTTTGAAAATTTAATTTTAACATTCATTAAATAACGGTGTATTTCCATTAAGTTTTCAATAGTTTTCTTAGTATTTACTAAAAACTCCATATAAATTTTTATGAGATGTAAAATGAAAGATAATGAAAGACGATGAAAGGTAAAACGAAGATATTTTTCCGAATATTGTTGGTAAATCCTGAAATTGGATTTTTAAATATGTTATGCGTTTTTCAAAATTGTTTAGTTAGATATCATCTTACACCTTACGGTAAAGATTTTCAAAATTATTTTGGAATTGTTGGAAAGTGTTACATAATCTATGCTTGACACATGATTTTTCGTTCTTGTTTAAATATGGCACGGGTAAAACATGTGTTCTAACCTGCAATTAAAACCACGTTTAACGTTTTTGCTACTAATTTATTTTTCATGTGAAATTCACGCAAGTGAAAGAGCATGTCTCTTTCTTTTGGTATTAATTCTTTGAATTGTTCGCTTAAACTATGTGATATTCCTGCATTTCAAAATTGCGAGCTATCAAAGAGACATATATATATATATATATATATATATATATCCAGTAACTAGTTAACGGGTTAAAAATATATGAGTGAATCATGGACCTTTAACTTATGTATAAATTCTTTGAAACTTGTCACTTGATTAAAATGTTAACTGCAATACGACGCGCCAATCGTCGTCTGTACTGTTGAATGAATGTATTGCATTAAAGCCTGGTGTGCACTGGATAATCACTTTTGCCAAAATTCCTAGCAGCAATTTGTTCTTTTAAAAGTAAAATTTGTATTGATGAGTTGTAGCAATTAATTACAGACACAAGAAAAAAGAAAAACGTTGTTGTAGATTACATAAACAATAACTTTTATAGTACAGTTTCATTATAAAAGTAATAAATTTTACGAAAACAAGATCGATAATTATTTACAATACATTGAATTGCTTGTAAAATTTGATAATTTTAAACTTTTAACTAAAGATTTTTTACTTTAAAATATGTTCTACTCGTTAAAAGATAAATTTCAGAATGAAATACTCTCTTTATTAACAGTAAATAATAAAAAGTAGAACGAAAAATTATGCATCAAGTATAGATTATGAAATACTTTCCAACACATCTAGAAAACAAATGAAACTTCACCGTTACATAAGGTGAAAGTAAATATGTAAATAAATAGTTTAGAAAACATATAACACATTTTAAAATCCAGTTTTAGAAATTACCGTCCATAGTCAAAAAAGTAATCTAATTATTTTCTGTATGATCCAAAGATTGGCATTTTACAATATTCTACAATATTCTACATAGCATGCGAAAATTTAGTTGAGTTAGAAAATTCACTTTTAGCAATTTTCGCCAATAGTTGAAAACTGCAGTAGAATTCTTTTGCACAGTCCTGGATATTATCTAAATACTTTTGTACACACTACGTATTAAGCTAAAATTTAATGCAGGTAAAAAACGCATAACACTACTTAAACGCATTTTTAACAATTACAAACCATAAACGGCAATGTGTCTTGTTCTTTCCGCAGTCCTGTACATGAATTTATATTCCCCAAATTTCTATAAGTACACTGAATATAGTAAATTTACTAATGCAGAAAAATTCATAAAACAATTGAAAACTACCTTCAAGCAAGGAGTGGCTTGAGTAATTCAAGGAGTGGCTTTGAGCATAGTGAGTAATTCATACGAATTCCTTTGTGTTCTAGCTCCCAAAACTCGTAGACAAGGGTCGGAAAAACTACTTTTTTACTGTAGCGAATTACAACTACTTTATGGAAAATGTAGTTAACCACAACTACTTGTTTTAAAAAGTAGCGACTACAAACTACTTTTCAAAAGTACTCACTACACTGTTAAAAATACAGGTTCAACCATTCACCAAAATATTCGTTCAAGCTAAGAACTTCGAACGATTGAACCATTATAATAGTTATAGTAAAATGCCATGGAAAAGAGAAACGCAAGTTGAACGACGATGTCGGTTCAACGTTTGTTATTTTCATGTGGCAACAGTACAGAGCAGGCGTAGAGTTTTTAATGGCGTCGTAAACACACCAGAGATCCCGCGCGCGAACAACGTGCTGAAGTATCATCTATATTTCTTCTTCTTGCAATCCCGGAAATAATCAAGGTAAGTGTACAAGTGATTATTTTTTATTTTTATGTTATACGCATTCTAATGCATTAATGTTTCTCTCAAATATAAAATTTGTATTTAAACTTGAAAAAATTATGGGTAGTAGTATCTTGCGTAAGCCTAAAAATGTTGTTTCCGCTTCAAATATTTAGCGATGTATCGGAAACAAATGGCTATTTCAAAGCTATTACTATAGATGTAATAACTTAAATATAATAACATAGTTCATTTCTAACAAACGAAATTAGTTTACGATTTTAATTATTTGTTTTTGTTGACATGTTTACTTCATTAATGAGATGCCTACACAAGTCATATTCTTACTATCGCGAGATCTTGATATAAATCCGCATAACTGAATTTTTTATATTGCTTAAGCATGATTAAAACATTTTATTCAGATAAATTAAATAAATAAAAAAAAAGTTTTGTATGATTTTCTGAACTATTCATTTTTCAAAAGTAAATTAAAGTCGAAAAAAAAGTTGTTTAAATTATAAGATAACTTTACATTTATCAAAAGCCTCATTTTGTAAGTAAGCAATAGAAACCTCCAACTCTATTTCAAGGAACAATTTTATGTTTTTAAAACTTAAGATTTCATAAAAACTAAAAATAGTGAAATATATACTTTGATTTTTGTTACTAAAGCTATATATTATCGCAAAATCCTGATATATGTGTGGTAATTTTATTTCTTGCACTAAAGCATGTTTTAGGCATTTTAAGTAGCTAAATTTATTTAAAAAATGGTTGTGAAGTTTTTAAACCATGAATTTTTCAAAAAGAAATGAAGTTGAGACTGAATGTTGAAAATAGCTTAAGCTTTAAAAAATATCAGGGGATGCTTTACTTCTCTGTAACCATTCGCCAAGCCAGTCCCGATAACTTCTGCTGTGTGGTTTGGCGAATGTGAATGTGAAAGTTTGTCTTTATTATTATTATTATTATTGTAAGATTTCTTTACATTCATATAATAGCTTTATTTCGAATGTAAAGTATTAGATACATTGAAGCATCAGAAACTTCCAATTCTATTGGAAGGAGCATTTTGATATTTTTGTTTATTTCATAAAAATTAAAAATTGTGGAATGTAGATTTTGGTTTTTGTAAAAATGCAGCAAAGTAAATCCGCATATATGTATGTATAAATGTATATTTTAAATCATTTAAGGCGAAGGTGGACTTAATTTTTTTTTTTTAACCGATTTGCTTGAAAATTAAATATGTGATTGCAAATGTAGTTACGTAAAAATAACTAAAATTTTAAGGTAAAATATTAATTATTTTGGTAATTATTAATTATTGAAATAATTAATTAATTGAAAATGTTCTATGCGCAGTTCTTTTACATATAATACAGTGATTTTTATTTATGAGATACCTTTCATATCTAAGATTAAAACTTAGTTGGAATCGTAAACATGAATAGAAAATATAATTAATAAAAATAATAATAAGTGTAAAAACCAATTTTTAGCATGCAAAAATACTGTTAATTATTCTTTCAATAAAGAATTTACAGCCTATGAGTTCTAAAGTACCATTTATTTATCTAATATCCATTTTATGTACCATAAGGTAAATACATAACAAATTTTGAAGAACTCGGAAAATTAGGAAGGCGCATGGAACATTTTGAAAATTGACGTTATTCGAAAATTTTCATTTTGAAAAAATCAACTTTTAAGTTAGAAACATTAGTATTTCAATATTAATGAACATTAAATACCATAAAATAAATGAATATTACTTATAATATATATACATATATGCATACAATAAAATTTTAACAATAAATATGTAAAAACCTACATTTTTACTAAAATAATATCCACCGTTTTGCGAGATACTTTCGCAGTAACGCTGCGCTTTGGTTGATCAAAAAGCAAAAATGCTCCATGCGTATTTCTTTCACATATAATATGGTAATTTTTATTCATGAGATACCTTTCAGACCTAATTGTAAAACTTAGTTGAAATCGCAAACATAATAGAAAATAAAAATGAATAAAAATAATAATATGCATAAAAACTAATTTTTATCATGCAAAAACACTGTTAATTATTCTTTCAATCAAGAATTTAGTCTATGAGTTCTAAAATACCATTTATTTATCTAATATCCATTTGGTGTACCATAAGGTAAATACATAACAAATTTTGAAGAACTTGGAAAATTAGGAAGGCGCATGGAACATTTTGAAAATTGACATTATTTGAAAATTTTAAATATATAACAAAATATATATATATATATATATATATATATATATATATGTCCAAATATATCAATACAATTTCTAATAGAACACAACAGCTACATCAAGATGTTAGTAATATCCCAGAAAAATTTCATTTTGGTAAAATCATTTCTATTACCGCCTCAGGGGCAGTCAAAGTTTCGTAAAAATAGCAAAAATTTCCTTCCCCCCCCCCTTTTTTTAAATTATATGTCTAAAATCAGAAAATTGGCATTCTATCTAGTAATAAGTTATAAATGTCAAGTAATTGTCATCATGGGCATAGCCAACCAAGGGCGAGAAGGTTCCCCCCCCCCTAAATTTGAGAAAAAGGGGCTTTTTAAAGGAATTTTGGAAATTTTCCGGGCGGGGACGGGCCCCTCTCGCCCATAGTTGGCTACGTCCATGATCAAAAGTACTCTATGCATTTATAAGTTATTACTAGATATAATGTAAATTTATTTAATTCTAAACATATAGTAAAAATAGTGAAAATTGGAAAAAAAAAACAGAATTTAAATTTTTGCCGTTTTTACAAAATTTTGGCCGCCTTTGCGGCAGTATAATAGAAATGATTTCAGCATAATGAAATTTTACTGGGACATTACTAACATCTAGATGTAGCTGTTGCATTCCATTAGAAATTGTATTGCTAGGGTTGGGTAACTATATATATATATATATATATATATATATATATATATATATATATATATATAATTTTGTTTTGTTTTTTTCTGCAAAAAACATGTTTTTGCGATTTTTTTTTCTTACCTCCCCCTCCCCCCCCCCATGCAGAGGTAAAGGATATTAACCAATTGGTCTAATATTTTGCGAATTTATTCCTTATTACCAATGGCTACTTTCCTGCACTATTGTGTTTTGATTATATAAATTTCTCTTTTTTGAACCACGCGCATGGAATATTTTGAAAATTGACATTATTCGGAAATTTTCATTTTGAGAAAACCGACTTGTTAGAACTATTAGTATTTCAATATTAATGAACTTTAAATACGATATAATAAATGAATATTACTTATATTATGTATGCATACAATAAAATTTTAATAATAAATAAGTAAATAAAAAGAAAACTGCCCAGTTAAACTGAGGGCATTGAGCTCACAGGCTATTCACAGTAACTGTATATTATACTCGTATTTCAAAGAATTTGAAATAAGCCCCTCGAAAAATAAAGAAATCGATAATATATTAAGGAGGGGTTATCCCCCGTTACCCCCTCATAGTTAACTAATGAACACTATAAACTAATCAGGGAAGCCTCTTATTACAATGAATATATATATACAAAATTTGAAGAAAATCGGATAATGCTCCATGAAAAACCCATTTATCTAAATTAAGGGGGATTAGCCCCCCCGTTCCCCCCTTTATACTTAACCAATCAATCCCGAAAACTAATCAGGGAAGCGTCTTAACCCAATGAACTTATAAACAAATTTTGAAGCAAATGAGATAATTCTGCATGAAAAACCCATTTATATAAATAAAGGGGGGGATTAGCCCCCCGTTCCCTCCCTTTATACTTAACCAATAAATCCCGAAAACTAATCAGGGAAGCGCCTTAACACAGTGAACCTATAAACAAAATTTGAAGGAAAACGGAATAATTCTGCAGGAAAAACCCATTTATATAAATTAAGGGGGGGGGTTAGCCCCCCGTCCCCCCCCCTTTATACTTAACCAATCAATCCCAAAAACTAATCAGGGAAGCCTCTTATTACAATGAATATATATATATATATATATATATACAAAATTTGAAGAAAATCGGATAATGCTGCATGAAAAACCCATTTATCTAAATTAAGGGGGATTAGCCCCCCCCCCCTTCCCCCTTTACACTTAACCAATGAACCCCCAAAACTATTCAGAGAAGCGCATTATCACAATGAACCTATATACAAAATTTGAAGAAAATCGGATAATTCGGCTTGAAAAACCCATTTGTATAAATTAAGGGGGGATTGGCCCCCCGTCTCCCCATTTATACTTAACCAATCAATCCCGAAAACTAATCAGGGAAGCGTCTTAACCCAATGAACCTATAAACAAATTTTGAAGCAAATGGGATAATTCTGCATGAAAAACCCATTTTTATAAATTAAGGGGGGGTTTAGCACCCCCCGTTCCCCCCCTTTATACTTAACCAATCAATCCCGAAAACTAATTAGGGAAGCGTCTTAACCCAATGAACTTATAAACAAATTTTGAAGCAAATGAGATAATTCTGCATGAAAAACCCATTTATATAAATTAAGGGGGGATTAGCCCCCCGTTCCCCCCCTTTATACTTAACCAATCAATCCCGAAAACTAATTAGGGAAGCGTCTTAACCCAATGAACTTATAAACAAATTTTGAAGCAAATGAGATAATTCTGTATGAAAAACCCATTTATATAAATTAAGGGGGGATTAGCCCCCCGTTCCCCCCTTTATACTTAACCAATCAATCCCGATAACTAATCAGGGAAGCGCCTTAACACAGTGAACCTATAAACAAAATTTGAAGGAAAAAGGAATAATTCTGCAGGAAAAACCCATTTATATAAATTAAGGGGGGATTAGCCCCCCGTTCCCCCCCCCCTTTATACTTAACCAATCAATCCCAAAAACTAATCAGGAAAGCGCCTTAACACAGTGAACCTATAAACAAAATTTGAAGGAAAACGGAATAATTCTGCATGAAAAACCCATTTATATAAATTAAGGGGGGATTAGCCCCCCATTCCCCTTTTTATACTTAACCAATCAATCCCGAAAACTAATCAGGGAAGCGTCTTAACACAGTGAACCTATAAACAAAATTTGAAGGAAAACGGATATTTCTATGAAGAGTTATCGCGTTACGTACATACATACATACGTACGTACATACAGAACCGGCGGGCACATAAGCTCTCAGGCTTTGATAGCCTGTGAGCTAAAAAAACCCCACCTTGTTGATCAAAAACTAAAAATGCTCAATGCACATTTCTTTGAAATATAAAAAGGTATTTTTGTTTATACCTGTCCTGTCACACCTTAGAACAAGATTTAGTTGAAATTGTACACATAAATTAAAAATATAAATAATAATAAGTAAAACGTTTCTTAAAATCTGTTCTAAAGTACCATTAGCTATATATTTCATTTTTGCATGACTAAAACAGTCCTGCACCATAGGTCACACCTTCACTTTTTTCATTTTTTGCATTTAGTGCTAATTTTTTTAATTTCTTTTGAACTGCAGGTTTCTGATAAGATTCTAAGGATCTTAGTTCCTAAATAGTCCTCCTAGGGCCCTAAATAGGCCCCAAATTTTTCCTGGATCAACCCCTGGAAAGTAATAGATATTTTATATTATGATTGTATTTAAAACTAGAATTTAAAGAAAGAATATTAATGAAATAAAAAAAGCTGAATTTTTATTGGTTATTTTTTTATAAACCAAAAACGTTGAAGGCGGCCCATTACTGGAAGGCGGTCCATTACTGGCACATCTACCCTATGACTTTTTACACCATAAATTTTTCAAAAAATAAATAGTCGAGAAAAAGTTTCTTTTTTTTCCTTTTATATATATATGTATAATTTTTAGATTTCTTTACATTCATAAATAACTTTATGTAACTAAAGTAATAGATATATGAATATTCAATAGAACTCTAATTGAAATGCAAAAAACTTTTTAATATGTTGAATAATTGACACTTAAACACATTACTTTTTAACCCCCCCCCCCCCACCCCACCCCCTGAGTGCTCTGGGACAAAAAAAAACAGCCAAAATTGTAAGATGTTGACTTCCTTGCCAAATTTTGTCTTCTTTTGAGTTCATTGTATCCAAAATAATGGCAAAAATGTCAATTTATTGCTTTTTTTGGTACTTTTCCGTTATACAGACACCATGCCAAAATGTATGCTAATTCATAATGTATGTATGTATGTATTAAATGTATGCTTGGTGACAATGTTGTCCATACAGCGGAAAAGTACCCCTTTTTTTTGTTTCTTTATAGTTTATGGGACATGAAATAGTAAAATTTTCGCTTTAATTCTTCATTCCTCTGAGTAACTCCAAAATGGTGGTAGATCAATTATGACATAGTGTAATAGTAGTAATTTATACATGTGCGTGTCATTAGTAAAAGCAAGAAAGTTAGTTAGGTAAAACATGATTCCATTTAACAATATTTCATTTTTTTTTAGGATGAAGCCTTCCTTCCTGTGACTGTATATATTCAAGACATTAATAATCATGCTCCAGAATTCGCCTTACCATTTGATGATGAGGTAACGTTATTTTTGCTTTTTAGCTCACAGGCTATCAAAGCCTGAGAGCTTATGTGCCCGCCCGTTCTGTATGTATGTATGTATGTATGTATGTATGTATGTACGTATGTACGTACGTAACGCGATAACTCTTGACAGAAATAACCGTTTTGCTTCCAATTTTGTTTATAGGTTCCTTGTGATAAGGCGCTTACCTGATTAGTTTTAGGGATTGATTGTTTAACTATAAAGAGGGGAACGGGGGGGGGCTAACCCCCCTTAATTAAGATAAATGGTTTTTTCATGCAGAATTGTCCAATTTTCTTCAAATTTTGTATATAGGTTCATTGTGATAAGGTTCTTTCCTGATTAGTTTTGGGGTTCATAGGTTAAGTATAAAGGGGCTAACGGGGGGGGGAAATCCTCCCCCTTAATTTAGATAAATGAATTTTTCATGCAGAGTTATCCGATTTTCTTCCACTTTTGTTTATAGGTTCCTTGTGATAAGGCGCATCCCTGATTAGTTTTGGGGATTGATTGGTTAACTATAAAGGGGGGGGGGGAACGGGGGGCTAACCCCCCTTAATTTGGATAAATGGTTTTTTCATGCAGAATTATCCAATTTTCTTCAAATTTTGTATATAGGTTCATTGTGATAAGGTTCTTTCCTGATTAGTTTTGGGGGTTCATAGGTTAAGTATAAAGGGGGTAACGGGGGGTTAATCCTCCCCCCTTATTTTAGATAAATGACTTTTTTCATGCAGAGTTATCCGATTTTCTTCAAACTTTTTATATGGGCTCATTGTGGTAAGGGGCTTCCCTGATTAGTTTTGGGGGTTCATTGGTGAAGTGTAAAGGAGGGAAACGGGGGCTACCCCCCCCCCCCTTAATTTTGATAAATGGATTTTTCATGCAGAATTATCCAATTTATTCCAAATTTTGTATATAGGCTCATTGTGGTAAGGCACTTCCCTGATTAGTTTTGGGGGTTCACTGGTAAAGTATAAAGGGGGTAACGGGGGGACTAACCCCCCTTGATATAGATAAATGGGTTTTTTAAGCAGAATTATCCGATTTTCTTCAAATTTTATATATATGTTCATTGTGATAAGGCGCTTCTCTGATTAGTTTTGGAGGTTCTTTGGTTAAGTATAAAGGGGGGACGGGGGCTAACCCCCCCCCCTTAATTTAGATAAATGGATTTTTCATGCAGAATTATCCGATTTTTTCAAATTTTGTATATAGGTTTATTGTGGTAAGGCGCTTCTCTGATTAGTTTTATGGGTTCATTGGTTAATTATAAGAAGGAGAAACGGGGGATGGTTCCCCCCTCTTAATATATTGTCGATTTCTTCATTTTTCGAGGGCTTATTTCAAATTCTTTGAAATAAGAATATAATTTACAGTTAGTGTGAATAGCCTGTGAGCTTAATGCCGTCAGTTTAACTGGGCAGTTTTCTTTTATTATGAATAGTTTTTATCTTTATTAAAGCTTTTAAGGGAATTATTTATGACACGGCAATTTGTAGAAGCTTGCAACTATTACGTTTTGTGAATAAAAAAGAGCTTGATAAATATCCAGATACTGTTTTCACATGCATTAAATAGTTTAAAATGGATCTATTAAAAACGCTTTTTTCACTCGGATGCATTTATTGCATATCGACTATTTCAACATATTTCAGTAACTTTTGAAAAGTTCCAAACTTTGTTTTTATTACTAAAATTCATAAAGATACAACTAAATGTAAATATATTGCTTGAAGATGCGTAAAAACATATATAAAACATTTAAAAGCACATTAAAGTCCTTTTGAAAATTCAAAACGTTTTCAAGCGAACTACTCAGTCAGCATCAGTGGAATAATAATTATCATATTAGTTTTTCACTGATGATGACACAGTAGTTCGGTTGAAAACGTTTTGAATTTTTAACTTGAAGCTAACTGAACTTGAAGCTAATTTTTAACGAGCATAGCTCGGTCTTCCCTGCTCGTGTATTTATATATGTACATATATCCCTGGCGCCCGGCTAACCATAAAGGTATCCATATATTTAAAGCAGTTTGGTAATTCTGTCAAATATTTTCCATCGAAATTCGACCCAATACGCATGCATCAAAAAATCTTCCGCCAATGAGGTGAGGGCTATTTCCTGTCTACAGACATATTTGGGACTGTTTACGAAGCGATCGATCGTTCAGGCAAGAAGCTTAGACTACATTATCAGATATTTTTTCATTTTATCTTTATTTATTTTGTTTTATTTAGTTGATGAACATAGAAACATAATCATGATTGAGTTCCTTGGATGCTGTTTGTATAACATAGAAAATCATTTCTCTCGCTTTCGTGAACACAAAATTAGAGATATACATTCTGGTGTATTTTTTTCTTCTTTTTATGTCGTATGTATATTGCAAATTAAAATTTTTTAAACCTAAAAGTAATGGTCGAGATTTTATTAGGATTTTTTTTTTTGAAGGGGTTTATTTTTACTTTGAAAAGCTGAATGTTTTAATAGTTACATTCGGCAGTAAAATATTGAAAAGTTTTGATTATATAAAACAGTTTGAAAATGATTGCCACGTTTTTGTTGTTGTTTATTGATTTTTGCTTACATCATGTGCTAATTTCCAAAATAATTTACTGAGCCAGTGTGTAAGTGGCCATATGAATTAGTTAAAATACAGCAGAATGTAAATGATTTTCTGTACGATACAAACAGCATCCAAAAGATTCAATCATGAACACATGTTCATCAACTCAATAAACCAAACTGAAAAAATACCTGATAATAGTTATCCAAGCTAAAAAAAAAAACTATTTTTGACTTCAGGAGAAATAAAAAAGGTTATTTAGTTTTTTTTTTTCGTTAATCTTTTTTGCCACTTCCCCATATACTATCAGTTTCATAAGAAATCCCTATGAAAACATATATTTTACACTTTACTGAATGTTTTCATTTCTTAATTGAAACATCAAACTCAGTTTAAAGTTATAGTAGAGTGTAAAATGTATATTTTCATTAAGATTTGTTATTGAATTAATTTTGCTTCATAAACAATTCTTGAATGTTTTGATTTATTATTGGTTTCATCATTGGACGATAACGATTTCATTTTATACCAGATTGCATCTCCGTTCTTGGGCGATACTTATGAAACTCATAATTTGTCTCAAAATGGTGATTCTATTGACTTTGTGCTTACAAATTAAAATGGTATCATGATAATATACATCTTTGCCCAAGAATGCGACAAAAAGAAATGTTAAATGTGTATTTTCATTAAGATTTGTTATTGAATTTTGCTTCATAAACAATTCTTGAATGTTTTGATTTATTATTGCTTTCATCATTGGGCAATGACGATTTCATTTTATACCAGATTTCATCTCAGTTCTTGGGCGATACTTATGAAACTCATAATTTGTCTCAAAATGGTGATTTTATTGACTTTGTGGTTACAAATTAAAATGCTATCATGATAATATACATCTTTGCCCGAGAATGCGACAAAAAAAAAATGTTAAATGTGTATTTTCATTTAGATTTGTTATTGAATTTTGCTTCATAAACAATTCTTGAATGTTTTGATTTATTATTGCTTTCATCATTGAGCGATGACGATTTCATTTTATACCAGATTGCATCTCCGTTCTTGGACGATACTTATGAAACTCATAATTTGTCTCAAATTGGTGATTTTATTGACTTTGTGCTTACAAATTAAAATGATATCATGATAATATACATCTTTGCCCAAAAATGCGACAAAAAAAAAAAAAAAAATTTTTGATTTTAGGAGAACTTAAAGAGGTTATTTAGTTTTTTTTTTTTGTTTTTTTTTTCGGTTTTCAAATAAATAAAACACCCACCTTGAGTTAAAGCTAGGTTGGGGACCTAGAAATACTACCTATTACATTTTCCCTCAAGTTGGAATTTTTGAAAAATTTTTGCAGTTCTATGCCAATTATGACTCCCTGAACCCAACCCTCCTCCCCATAATTCTGCACAAATCTCTTCCAAGCTGATACATAAAATCCAGGGGCATAAAATCTCGGTCAAGTTCGTTAATGGGCAAATTCGAATAAGGGGGGGGGGGGGCTTTTTGTGAAAACAGAAAAAACCCATAACGTCTTAATTATGATACATATCGAATCCGTTTAAAGTTATTACTTCTAGGAAAAGGGCCGATAATTTATGCATAACAGATTTTTGATATAATTAAAAATGGCCCCAAGGGGGGGGGGGAGGTTTTGTAAGAAAAAACTCATAACTTCGTCAATTCACAAGATATCAAATCCGCTTAAATTTATTATAAATCATCTTAATATTATCTAAAACTTTTATATTGGCAAGTTTTTTATAGGACCAACCTTTATAGAAAAAAAAAATCCCTGCCACCTCCGCTTGCAAACAAGTCAGATTTCGAAGTGGACGGTCCCAACTGCTTCATTATGGCAAAAGGTTATTTCTTTCGCAATTCTTAACAAACAGGCACCCCACGGCCTGTGTCTTCAAAATCTACCTGTGCCTGTAGGCCGAACCGTCAGGGATATTTTCTATTGTATAAAGTAAAATCAGAAAACGTGAAAATTCCTCATTGTTCCAATATAATTTGTTCCACTTATTTAAGTAAAATTATGTTTTCTGAAAAAATAACAATTTTATATCTTAATAATTTCTTCCTTTTATTATTAAAACAGGTGGAGAAATTAACCAGATGCTGGGATCTATTCCATTTAACCCGACTGTTGGATGACCATTTTACCCAACTGTTTGACGACCATTTTACCCGACTGTTTGAACACCATTTTATCAGACTTTTTGGTAGACAGAATGCTGCATTCTCCTGAAACTGTCTAGGGAAAACTGTACTGTAATTTGGTTAATTAATCTGAATTTTTATATATTTTTTTAATAAATATATAATTTGTAATTTTCAATAAACGGAGCGGCTTACCGCAACCCAACTGAATTTTTTTGCTATTTTATTGTGTCTATGACCATTTTTCCTTTTAGCTATTGTAGAGCTGCCATTGACGACACAGAACTATAGGCTGAAATGTAATATAACTTGGTAAGATAAATGATATATCTATATGTATATTACATGGATTTCTAGGAAAATAAACCAGCAATAGCTGAAAAATTAAGTTTTTATTTAATGCTAATTTTTAAATAAATTAATAATAATAATTTTTCAGAATTGAGGTTTTGGGCAGTACATGTGAATTTTACTGTCCAAAAGTTTTAAAAATTCTATTAAAAGTATAAAACCTAAAATAGTGAAAATATAAATTTCCATATGTGTAACCATTGCACCTTTATTTATAGTAATATTTTTTACTAATTATTAAGTAGTGGAGTACCGAGTAATTGTGTGCAAGAAAGAATCACTGATGTGAAAATAAAGTGTGCTTAGGGTTAACACTTCTCTGTGTGTGTATCTATATATATGTTCATAAACATGCATCTTGATCATATAATCATATTTTTTGAAATTTCATTTATTGTGCCCCTTTTAAAGACAATTTTCTTAAATTAAAAAAAAATTAAAACTGATTCTTGAACCCAACATTACTCATTTGATAAGTGAAATCTGTATCAAAGCTGGTTTTTGCATGTTGTAACAAGTAACTTATTTTCTTTTAATTAAAAAATTAGGTACTTTTGTGTTATAGTAACCCCCGAAGATGAATCGCTGAGCGACCAAGATTATCACAGCGAATACATTTTTTTTTCTGAAGCAGGTCAAATTTACAATAATAAAAGGAATGCATCTCCTGAAAATGTAGAACAATATAAGTGTTTTTGCACTGTAATCTACAATATAACAAAGTTAATTTTTTTTTTTTTTAAATTGCATTTATTGTATTTTCTGTTTCTACACACTGCTTTTTTATCCAAAATCATAGTACTTTCTTACAGATTTAAAAATGTCTTTTATAAGTACCAAGTAAATAGTTTTTACGAATTATTGCATATATTATACATATATTCAAATAACTTTTTACAGATCAGTTATAAATTCATTTGTCGACAAATATGCTTAAAAACTGAAATTCTTAACTACTCGATATTGGCTGAGTACCAAGTACTCTGTACGGCTCTATTATTAAAATATTACTTTTTTTTTTTTAATCTTATGAAAAGAAAGTAACAATTATACAACTATGATATCAAATTTTTAGCATCTATAGAAATAGAAAAAATTCACAACAATTTTAGAAAAATATTTCAAGTCTATTTACAGATTATAAAAGATGTACAAGTGCAATATGGAAAAAACTTTTCTCAAGACTTGTGCTTTTATTTATATATTTCTGTGCAAAACTTTACATTGTTTAAAGAAATTCCATGTGAGTAATGTTGAGTAAAACTATATTTTATTTCCTAGATTTTAAATTAAAAGATAATAAAAACAGGGTATGTATTTAAATCTAAGAAAATTATTTTACAAAATTATGTTTTATTATGAATGTTTGTGAATAAACAAATACTAAAGTAATTATAAGTAACTAATTAAAAAGTGTGGAGAAATTTTTTATAATTTACAAGTGCAGAATGGTAATAATATCATTGGTGAAAAAAAAATGCAATTATTTTGTGTATTTAAATTTGAACCAGCTGTTTACATTTTCTTTCTAAAATATATTTCAAAGACGATAATTAAAAATTAAAACTCTAATAATAATTTTCAGTTTAATGTTAATAAGAAAATTAGTAAGCTTCTCTAGAGCAATATAATCTCACAGAATCTGAATCTTAGTTCATTAACTGCATCATAAAATGATAAATTAAACACCAAAATCCTGGTTTAATCTGGTATAACCTTTCCCCATAAAATACGTTTAGAGAAAAACCTGGATCATGGTTCAACAATTCACCATAAAATGGATTAGAAAAAAATTCTGAATCATGGTTATACCTTTTACCATTAGATTAGATAAAACCCTATCATCGATCAACTTCTCACCATAAAATTGGATTAGAAAAAACCTTGAATTATGGTTCAACCTTTCACCATTAAATTTGATTTGAAAAAATCCTGAATTGTGGTTCAACCTTTCACCATTACATTGGATTAGAAAAAACCTTGAATTATGGTTCAACCTTTCACCATTAAATTGGATTTGAAAAAATCCTGAATCATAGTTCAACCTTCCACCATTAAATTGGATTTGAAAAAATCCTGAATTGTGGTTCAACCTTTCACCATTAAATTGGATTAGAAAAAACCTTGAATTATGGTTCAACCTTTCACCATTAAATTGGATTTGAAAAAATCCTGAATCATGGTTCAACCTTTCACCATAAAATTAGTTCAACATTTCACCAATATAGTGGTATTTTCAAAAGCACCATAAAAATGGTGAAACGTTTCACCAAGATTGTAGTTGCAGCTAAATTTCAGCTACTTTTCACCAGTTTTTTGGTGAAACGTCGAACTTTATTTTTAACAGTGTACTTCGCTACTTTCAGATATCGTCAAAGGGTTCCATTTACATTAGAAATTGAAAACACGAATTAAATAATAAAGCGTTATATCGCGATTGTCTGTATAGAATTAAATAAAATCGAGGGCATTAAAAAATATGACATACAAGAAAATGTTTTGTGTTTGTCTCCAAAGTGTTCATTTATACACACATTAAATTTCGTAGCAAAATTAACAGAGACATTATAATCTAGAAAATTACAGAAAAACAACTCTAAATGCAAATAATAAATAAATCTGTAAATCAAAAAATTCCGAATATTAACCCTTAACTGCTGTGACAGAAATTGTCGCATAACTACTGTGAGCGGTCTGTGAGACCGTTCGATCATAATACGAAAAAAAGACTTGATAAACACAAAGGATAGCGTTTCTGTACTAAACTTTCTGTACATTAACATTATAATTAAAATTCACCTATTCAAAAGGCTCTAGGGGTAGAACTAGAGCTCCAAGCAAAACAAAATTTCACTAGTATCTATAGTTAAACTCAAAATTACAACTAATCTGTGAAAATTGAAAAAAATCGGTGGTCTGCGAGACCGTTAACAGCAGTTAAGGGTTAATAAACCAGCTTTAAAACATGAAGACTTAATAAAGAGTAAAAAGACAAGCGTTGCCAGAAAGAAATTTATTCATTTAGTGAATTAGTACTTGATTTTAACAGCAAGTGTCAATGGGGAAAATCTATCACTTCATACGATACTTTGTTATACACTGCTCAGCTGAGATATGCTGCTGAGATTCGCAAAGCTTAACAAATTTTGTACAAAAGAAGTAAATTTCGGCAACGTGATTTGCAGAATGGTACATTTCGCACTCCTGAAGTAGCGTTAAAAGTAGCGTCGGTTCTCGCTACAAACTGCGGATTTTTTTATCACCACTCGCTACACTACATTACTCAAAATGTAGTATGCGCTACACTACAAACTACTGTAAAAAGCCTACTGTACAGCTACAGTAGTTTCGCTACTTGGAGCGCGCTACTTCCGACCCCTGCACGTAGGATACAAAATTTAATCAAAATCGTTAGAGCCTTTTTTTAGATAAAACTAACTTAACCCGCATTGACCCAAAAATGACCCACTAATCGAAAGTTCTCGAACATGTGACCCAGCCCAAGAAGTCTTCTTGTACCCGAAAATGGTAGGATACAAAATTTAGTCAAAATCGTTTGAAAAGTTTTTTAGATAGAATTAGCTTGACACTGACCCATGGTGACCCAAAATGATCCACTAGTAAATTTTTCTTGAACATGTGACCTACACCAATAGTTTTCTGGGGCTCCAAAATGGTAGGATACAAAATTTCGTCAAGATCGTTAGAGCCGTTTTCAAAATAAAATTTGCATATATATATATATATATATATATATATGAAACGAATTTAAAGAAATTTCGCCGTTAGCCTCATCTAAACTATAATTCTGTGTAAATCCCATTATTCTAAATTATTTTCTCGTTTTAGTATTTCGACTGTCAAAATTCCACCGTGCTAAAAATGCTTTATTCTAAATTCATTCTCTTAAAAAATGGCTCTAATCGCGCTGTTCTATTAAAATTACGCACTTTTGTTTCATTAAATAAATGCATCCTAGAATTTAATTCTTTTAAACACCAATCTCCCAGCTAAAAATATTGTAACTCTCTTGAAATAACAACCTATATCTTTTTATTTTTTTATTTTTATTTCTCTATGTTTTCTGACAAAACAATATTCTTTCTCAAAATTATGAAAGCTAACTTCAGTCTCAATGTAAAATATTATCTTGGCATCTTGCCCATGCTCGGTAAAACCTACGTATTTTTTTTCTTATTATTTATTCGAAGGATGTTGTTCGGTAATGTTCTCGAAGTATTTTTTCCCGCATTATTTCAGATTACGGTCTTATAGCTTCGAAATCAGAGCGCCGGAGAATTTAGTCCTGTAGCGCTGATTGGTCGAAAGGCTGTTTAATGAAAATGTATTCTGGGGCGTTAGATAATAGATATGCGGAGTTTTCCCACGAAGCGTGAGAATGATTCCTGGAGCTGGTTGTACATGTAACCCCGGCGCGTACTTCACGACGATGGAATAATCTCCTTGGCTGCAGATAGAAAAAACAACTGCCTGTAAGAACAAAGAATGTCTTCTTAATTATTAAATTAAGTCACCAAGTTTCTCCACGGTATTAAAATTATCATGTATGGATTTAGCATCGTAATTAGTAAAGCATGGCCATTTTCTTTTTTAATTCGAATAAAAAGTGAACTGGAACGGACTGCCTCTTATTTGCAATCTGTACGCACACTATAAAGTGGATTCTCGGCGCCCGACTGGTAATTCCTCGGTGGAAGTCCTTGCCTGGATAATGATTCTACAAAAAATATGGTGATGCAAGTGAAAACGTGACATTATTCTTTTTCAAGTCGACAGGATATGCCAGATAAAGGTGCTTTTGTTCGACCAGGTGCCGGTGTATGGACTCCAGCTGTCACGACGGCGTGGTAATTTATATCGAAATATTTTTGTGTCGCTGATTTAGAGTTGTGTAACCATCGGATAGAATTAAATTGAAACGTATTTTGATGATGTAATGTTTGGTGCTGATTGAAGAATTCTATTCTATGATATGGACATGCAGCCAAGTAAAAAGAAGACACGGCAGTTGTAAGTTATGCTTTTATGGTTGATATTTTTATTTTGTGATTTTATGCTGTCTGAATTATTTTTATGTGTTTTTATTTTATTGTTAATGATTATTTAAATTCTTATGTTATTTAAATGTTATTAAGATCGGGGCTTTGTAAAGAAAGTAGAGTACCTTCTTATATTCATATTGATAGAAGTAATAGGAAAATGGATGATATTAAATCAATTGCATTTTACATTCTAAACAGACGATTTTTTTTTATTCCACTCTAAAGAAAATTTACTGAAACCATGACAACTTACAAAGTGTTGCAAAATGATGTAATAATGAAATTGACTCTTTCAGTTGGAAAAAAAAATATTTCAAAGCTTTTTCTGATTTATTGACAGGGACTTTTTATACAACTTAAATAAAGAATAAAATATTATGTTTTCACTGAAAAATATAATGTGATTGAAGTTTATTCTTATTGATACTATTAGAATATGATTGAAGACTATTATGCTGTTGTGAGTTAAAGATTAATATATTATGAAATAATGTTAAATATTATTAGTATTATTATTTTTTGTTATAAGATAGATTACAAAAAAAAAGTCTTTTTAAACTATTTGGAAAGAATTGATGGTTTGTATTTTAAATAACAGAATATTAGATATTTTACGTAATTTGATGTTTAATTGTAGCAATTCTTATGTTGTTTATTATTATTTAGTGTAAATTAATTTATTATTGTGTGTTCTAAAAATGCTCTTAAGCAATTATTTCAATATCTTGGGTATATTTTGTGATTATTTTAATACATTTATAGAAAAGCCTTTTAACATCTCAGGAAAGGGTTTTTGTGTTATACTAAGATAAGATTTTAAATTAAATTTTTATTTTTAAATGGAATATTTTATTGAGTATGTTCTAGTTTGAGATTAATTAGGTTCATAAAAAAATGAATTTAACCCTAAATTATTGCTGTTCATGTGATAGTTGTAGTGTCAGAAGGGAATTAATTGGTCTTAGTTTGGAAACATGGAACAATTCGCGACAATATTATTTTCCAGATGACTTCAAATTATTTCATCAAAATACACAAAAACCAACACAAACAACTCCACATACAAGTTCACAACACCAAACATTAGTAAAAACAATATATTAATTTCTTCCAAAAGTTTTTTTTTTACAATAACTAGAGGGAAAAAAACTGTATAAAATTATAAATAAATTCTTTTTACCAGGTATATTTTTGGGTCAATACAGGGATACTACTTGTGTAATGCAATTAACTTTAAATGTGAACAATAACTTCTCAACATTACTAGGTGTCTTCTAGCCTGATCAACTAGTTTTGGTACTTATTTTTGTTGAGTCTATTAAGATTAAATTAAATATTCTATATAATTACAGTTTTTAGTAAATATTATTTATATTATTTAATGTATTCGCAGTAGCTATATTTATTTTGTTTAATACAGTAAAGGTCTTGAATTATTCTTGAATGCTGATATTCTGTATTAGTCTAAAGGTTGATATTGTGAAATTGTAGTGAAATGTTTTTTTTTTTTTTTTTTTTGAAGAGATTAATTGAAAAATAAGGATTGCAATAGTGTAAATATAATAGTTTTATATTCCCATTCTCTGTCATCTATCTATCTAACAACTATTATTATTATTATTATTGTTGTTATTATTATTATTATTTTGCTTATTACTTAAAAAAAGTGTAAAAAGAAGCATATAATTCTACACTTAAAATTTGGTAATTAGCTATACCCGATTATGTCATAGATTTTAGTAGTTAAAAGAAGAGTATCAGAAAGGGATATTTTTGTTCACAATTGTTGGTTGAGTGAATCCTATCTAAATATTTGGGCATCTAAATTATTTAGTATTGGAAAAATAATCTATTGTTAATTTTTTTTATGCACAATTCGGCTAGCAAAAAATTATTTCCTTCTCTTTTCAAGTAAGGAAACAAACAGATTTTGCTATGTATATTTTTTTTCTCCTCAACCAAGAATTTTATATGGAATGTAATATTTACTGTGATATATTACTAGAGTAGTTATTGAAGTTTGTTGATATTATTTATTATTTGAAGAAATTTATTAATGTTATTATTTATTAAGAGAACATATTAGAAAAATGTTGAGAGATGTTATTAGTAAGACAAAATAGAATTCTATTTACAAATTGTTGACAAATTGATTAAACTGCTTACAATGAATTGTAGTTATAAAATGTTGATGAATTTTGGTATATCAATATATGATGAATTTGAGAATATTAGAATTTTGGTACCAAGGTTATGATATACCAAAGTAGTGTATATACCATGAAGTGCAATATGAACATAAATAAGGTAAATACAAAAAAGTTATTGATTGTGACAAAAGATAGCTATCACAAATATTCCACTCATGGAATAAATTAGCTCTGATCTCTAGTGTAACCACGAAAAGAGTGGCACCATAGATTAGAGTGGGGTCAATCCCAAACCACAATAGAGACAAAAAAGACTGAAATTTAGTGAGAACTGTTTAAGACTACTGAAGTTTCAGTTTTTCAATGTAATTAATTTCCAGCTTTATTCAGTTTTTCAATGTAATTAATTTCCAGCTTTATTATTTATTATATTGAATTCTTTATATATTATGTTATTAATATTGTTTATTATGTTAGTTATTTCTTAGTTTATCTTGATGTATTCTCATTTATTTCCGCTTGGAAAAAGTAAGTGTTGTTGTAAAATTTATGTATTTTAGGTTATGCTTTACTCTAAAAACTTTTCTAATTTCTATTCTTCCAAAATTTTAAGGCAATTGCTTCGTTCGTGATTCTTGGTGATTTAAAAATTTTAGAATTTTTTATAATTTAGGAAAATTCTCAATTTTTTTTGTCACTTATCTGAACTGCTGTTAGGGAACTGCTGTTCAGATAAGCTTGTTTTGGAAGCGGTGGGGGGGGGGGGGATATGAAACAAATTTTAAAAAAATTTCGCCGTTAGCCTCATCAAAACTATAATTCTGTGTAAATCCCATTAATCTAAATTATTTTCTCGTTCTAGTATTTAGACTGTCAAAATTCCACCGTGCTAAAAATACTTTATTCTAAATTCATTCTCTTTAAAAAATGGCTCTGATCGCGCTGTTCTATTAAAATTACGCACTTTTGTTTCATTAAATAAATGCATCCTAGAATTTAATTTTTAAACACCAATCTCCCAGCTAAAAATATTTTAACTCTCTTGAAATAACAACCTATATCTTTTTATTTTTTTATTTTTATTTCCCTATGTTTTCTGACAAAACAATATTCTTTCTCAAAATTATGAAAGCTAACTTCAGTTTCAATGTAAAATATTATCTTGGCATCTTGCCCATGCTCGGTAAAACCTACATATTTTTTTTTATTATTATTTATTCGAAGGAATTAGATTGTTCGGTAATGTTCTCGAAGTATATTTTCCCGCATGTTTTCAGATTACGGTCTTATAGCTTCGAAATCAGAGGGCCGGAGAATTTAATACTGTAGCGCTGATTGGTCGAAAGACTGTTTAATGAAAATGTATTCTGGGGCGTTAGATAATAGATACGCGGAGTTTTCCCACGAAGCGTGAGTATGATTCCTGGAGCCGGTTGTACATGTAACCCCGGCGCGTACTTCACGACGATGGAATAATCCCCTTGGCTGCAGATAGAAAAAACAACTGCCTGTAAGAACAAAAATGTCTTCTTAATTATTAAATTATGTCACCAAGTTTCTCCACGGTATTAAAATTATCATGTATGGATTTAGCATAGTAATTAGTAAAGCATGGCCATTTTCTTTTTTAATTCGAATAAAAAGTGAACTGGAACGGACTGCTTCTTATTTGCATTCTGTACGCACACTAGAAAGTGGATTCTCGGTGCCCGACTGCAAATTCCTCGGTGGAAGCCCTTGCCTGGATAATGATTCTACAAAAAATATGGTGATACAAGTGAAAACGTACATATATATATATACAAACACACAAGATTTGCTCGTATTATAATATATGATAAATTAATACATATATTACTAATATAATAAGTTAAAACTATGTAAAATAAATACATTGCGAAACGATGGGTTATTGGGCCCCTTCTTTCCTTAGTTTTGTCCGATTCTGGTCTGATTTTTACAGTCATTTTGTTCATCAGAAAGTTATTATGCCTTAGGAATTTTTAACATAAAGTATTGTTAAATTTAGTTATTCTCAAAGAATTACTTTAAAATAATGTCTACTACAACTAAAAACTAACACAAACGTTATACAACTAAAAACTAACTACTAACTCTTCTTAAATATAAGATACACCATAAAACAAACAACAGCTTTTTGACCCATATTAAAAAACTAATTTTGAAAAATTACTCCCGATTCCGTAACTTTTCGTACACTATGAGTGAGCTGATTTGAATTTTGAAAAATTTTGCCTTCTAATGTGTTTATGCTATGAAATCATACAAAGTTTATTAATTTTTGGGCTGTTAATATTTTCAGTTCATTAATAAATATAAATTCTTAAAAAGGCCGTTTGGAGATATTCGGAAGATCTTGGGAAATGGCACACGCAAGCCAACACCTGAAATCATTACTGTGTACATACATCTATTGTTTTCACCCTGCTTAAGTAACAGTCTCATGGGTAACATACAAAGTTTAAAAAAAAAAAAAACTGTATGATTACATTCCATAATCTACAAATTTTATTTTTTTTTTGTTTTAGCTTTATTATTATTATTATTATTATTATTATTATTATTATTATTATTATTATTATTATTATTATACATACTAGCATGTTAAGGTGGTGGTCTAATTTCTAAATAATTTTTCTGCTTATTTATTTATTTATTTATTTATTACGTCTATTTATATTTAATTTTTCAGGAAATGATTGTTTTAAGGCTTCATAATAGGATATTTTATGTAGGATATATGTGCTAGTAATGGACACCCTTCAATGTTTTTGGTTTATAAAAAAATAAACAACAAATGTTATATTTTATTACATTTTTCATACTCCCCCCCCCTGTATGTTTTATAATGTGGGTTATTGTTGACACATCTAATCAAACCAATCAGGAAACAGAAAATAATATTTGGAAGTTCCAATGTTTTTCAGTGGAAATCTTAATGGACATGCTACGGGATGGCTTCATTTAATAAATTTACATATTCTTTATTTTCTTGCAAAATTTGAACGTTTTTGTTTTGGTAGTAATAGAAAACTTTGAATTTTATATACTAATGGCAATTTACAAAATTTCATTTATTTTTAGCTCACAGGCTATCAAAGCCTGAGAGCTTATGTGCCCGCCGGTTCTGTATGTACGTACGTACGTATGTATGTATGTATGTACGTAACGCGATAACTCTTGATAGAACTAATCGTTTTACTTTAAATTTTGTTTATAGGTTCCTTGTGATAAGGCGCTTCCCTGATTAGTTTTGGAGGTTCATTGGTTAAGCATAAAGGGGGGAAATGGGGGCTAACCCCCCATAATTTAGATAAATAGGTTTTTCATGCAGAATTATCCCATTTTCTTCAAATTTTGTATATAGGTTCATTTTGATAATGCGCTTCTGTCAATAGTTTGGGGGGGTTCATTGGTTAAGTATAAAGGGGGAAAGGGGGGGATAACCCCCCCCTAATTTAGATAAATGAGTTTTTATGCAGAATTATTCGATTTTCTTCAAATTTTGTATATAGGTTCATTGTGATAATGCGCTTCTCTGAAGAGTTTTGGGGGTTCATTGGTTAAGTATAAAGGGGGAAAGGGGGGGGGCTAATCCCCCCTTAATTTAGATAAATGGTTTTTTCATGCAGAATTATCCGATTTTCTTCAAATTTTGTATACAGGTTAATGGTGATAAAGCGTTTTCCTGATTGGTTTTGGGCATTCATTGTTTAAGTATAAAGGGGGTAACGGAGGGCTGCCCCCCTTAATTTAGATAACTGAGATTTTCATGCAGAATTATGCGATTTTCTTAAAATTTTGTATATAGGTTCATTGTGATAAGGCGCTTTCCTGATTAGTTTAGGGGGTTCTTTGGTTAAGTATAAAGAGGGTAAAGGGGGGGGGGTTATCCTCCCCCTTAATTTAGATGAATGTGTTTTTCATGGAGAATTATCCGATTTTCTTCAAATTTTGTATATAGGCTCATTGTGGTAAGGAGCTTCCCTGGTTAGTCTTGGGGTTCATTGGTTAAGTATAAAGGGGGATACGGGGGGCGGTAATCCCCTTTAATTTAGATAAATGGGTTTTTCATGCAGAATTATCCGATTTGCTTCGAATTTAGTATATATGTTCATTGTAATAAAGTCTTCCCTGATTAGGTTCGGGGGTTCAATTGTTAACTATAAGAGGGTGGGGGAACGGGGGGATGATCCGCCCTTAATATATTGTCGATTTCTTTATTTTTCGAGGGGCTTATTTCAAATTCTTTGAAATAAGTGTATAATATACAATTAGTGTGAATAGCCTGTGAGCTCAATGCCTTCAGTTTAACTGGGCAGTTTTCTTTTTTTTATTAAGGTTTTAGGACACGTGTTCATTACTGAAATGCTTAATTAGTCAATTTCCAGTAATGGATACCCCACGTAATAGATGCTGCTAAAAATGCAATTTTTGTAATATTCATAATGCATAAAATGTTTTGGCCTCACTGAAAACAAAAGTAATAAAACTTAATTTTTAAACTGCAATTACCAGTATGGAATAGCACCAAATTTTTTATAAATAGCTGCTTTTAATTAATTTCGTGTGGTTAATAAGCTTTTCAATATTTTAATCAAATTAATTTTTTTTATAACTTGCATACTTTTAATCTGGCAATCAATAAAACAAATCAGGAAGCCGAGAAGAGTTTAAGGGGGTAGAGGAAAGAAATGTTCAATCCCTCTCTCTTAAAAAAAAAACAATTAAGTTGCAGAAGTTGTTAAAAATCCGTTATTTTCAGACTTAAATGTTTGCTTTGACTCTTACAGAAAACAAAAAAAATATATAACATTATTTAAATTTATAGTAGCAATAAAACTAATTAATCTGCAGATCAGTAGCCTCAAACACGTCAGTTCTACAGCTTTACTTAAAATTATTTTATTTATTGTTTAAAAGCAAGCAGAGAATATTGTTTAAAGGGATAGACAAAACAGAGGCTCAATCCCTGTCTCTTAAAAAAAATAATAATAATAAGTTGCAGAAATTGGTAAAAATATATTATTTTCTGTCTTAAATGTTCGCTTATTCATCTCCGACAAAAAAAAAAAAAAAAAGTAATATTAATGAAATTTATAGTCGCAACGAAACTGTCAATGAACACGTCAGTTCTAAAGTTTTACTTGAAATTATTTTATTTATTGTTCAATACATTCAATCCGCGGTATCATTTCTTTTATATTTGTAATACAAATTACTACAAATAATATATCAAGTAGTTACGGGTAGTTTAACTGCTAAAAATAGTGGGAAATATACGAATCGATGCAAAACTATTCCAAAACTATTTTTTTTTAGTTTTTTTTTTCTCTCTCTACCCACCCTCCCCACACACATATACACACACTGCCAATTTGGCAACTGCAATTCCCTGACATTTATTACTTAAAATATCTATCTAAAATATTTAAAATATTGATATTGCGGTAATGATTGTAATCAATTTAAATAGTGAATAATTCTCACAAATATTTTATTAATTATTGATATCCTAACTGCTAAATTTTTTTGAAAATAACTATTTTGTTTCATTACACTGCAAAAATATTTTCCTGAAAAAAAAACGGAAATTGTACTGACAATCGAGACGCCAGTACTATTTCCATATTTTAACGGAAAAAAAATTCCGTAAATTCCAGGAAATTTTCCGTGATTTCTGAAATATCCGTTTTTAAATTTCCGTTTTTTAACAGATATCTTCCATATTTTTTAGATATTTATATATCGTTAAAATAAATTTTATAGGACCAAAAAAAATATATTTATATTTCTCAAGGAACATCTTATAACACTTTTTATTTATTTTTCTTTCATTTCTGTGCGAGTTTTCAGTAAATAGCCAACGGTTGCCACGAAGGGGTTCGAACGCGGAAACTCCTGTGTAGTAACTGGCGGGCTGTACCATTACTCTAAGACCGGACACTTCGTTTCCTCAAATTTTGTTATTTTACATGCTTTTAATGATGCAAAAACTTAAAGGTTTTATAGTTAGATGGATTTTTTCAATATTTTATTTTCATAATTTTTAATATCTTGCTTTATTATTTGATGCTTTATAACAGATAAATTTAAACTTTTTACGTATTATAAGCGTAAAACATTATATTAAGACTAATTATTGCTTCTTTTTGCGATAGTACATATACTTTTTAAAATTATTTCTCTGTTGATCTATTTATCAATTCTAAAAACAATAATTATCTTAAGTAGACGTATTTATTACATGCTATTAAAGTAAATTTTCTTTATCTCTTATTTTAAAAACTTATGTGAATAAACAACTTTATAATAAATTAAATTATTATATTTAATCTTTACTGAGAGCTTTTGTGTACGATTCTGTTAAACTGAATAATTTAAAAATATCAAAATAAAAAAGAGAAAATTTTGAAATTAATGACTTTAGGACAAGTAAGTTTAAATTTGGACTTGATAATTTAGTTTAAATTAATTTAGTTTAATTTATAAAATTATAAACTAACGAAATAAATTATAAACTTTATAAAATTATAAACTTCATTTTTATAAAAGTAAACAAAAAGTTATTAATTATTTTTTTATAAATTTAAAGAAAAAAATATGAACTTCGTAAAATTAAAATTTATAAAATAATAAATTCTAGTTTAACCCTCTCGTCACCCTGAACCTCATATGAGACTCCTACTTCAAATAGCAAGATTTTTAAGAGAAAAGGACGGAATTTTTTTTTCTTTTCGTTCAGTGACACCGTTAATTCCTTTAGAACACATATGATGCTTCTAAATGGTTGCATAAATTTTACATAAATGGCAGTATTAGACAATGTCTTTCATTATTTACAATTGTTGCTTTCTTGTTTCAGAAGAGAAATGAACTAATTATTTGGCTTGCTTTATTAACTTTTTGAGAGTTAATTAATTATTTTCATATTCTTTAACCTTCACTTAATATGTGCATGCTTTTAAATTAATTTTAAACATAACAGATTCCTTAAAAAATATGGAAGTGCATTGGACCTCATATGAGGTTTACAGTTACTGGTGGTGTCTTCCATACTTAATATTCTAAAATTAAGATTTAGAAGAATAATGAAATTACAAACTAATATAAATCTATATTACAGCTGAAAATTGAAATTTTTTTTATTTAAAATAAAAAACTTGTGTATTTTTTAAAGATTATTATATTTTTTTATGTAGATAGACAATGGATCAAAGCAATGATTGTTTACAAAAGGGGGAGGGATAAAAAATTCTTATTAACTTTTTTTAAGGATAGCTAATAAGAGAAGAAGAATACCGCTTACACAAAAAGAGATTGATACAATCCTTTTTGGAAGTGACTCAGAAGATGATTTGCTTTCTGAAGCTGAAGGTGAATTATGAGTTCCAAATCCTCAGGTAGCTGAAGAAGAGGCTTCAAATGACAGTGGTGCAGATGAAAGCACTTTGCTGAATGCACCCTTTGCTGAAACCCAAACAGCTTCTAATCGATGTCTTAAAACTTTTATGTTTGCCGAAAAGGATAATGAAATGAAGGATAACATTACTAACTTTTTAGAGAATCATAAGTCTCACATCTCTGGAGAAATGCCAATTCATTATTCTACTAAAATGAAATCAAAAAATGTTTGCATTTTGTTTCAGATAATTTTCTTAAAAAAGAAAACGACAAGCTCTTTAAAATCAGACCAATACTAAATCACTTTTCCAAAGTATTCAAGGAAGCATGTGATCCAGAAGAATATTTATCTATCGATGAGATGATTATTCCTTTCAAGAGAAGGGCAAAACTAAAACAATATACTAGAAGTAAGCCATATCCCTGGGGTATGAAGACCTGGAAACTTGCTGGAATTTCAGGATATGTACATGAGTTTGAAATTTATGAAGGGGCGAATCAACTAGCAACTGAGTTTTCTACTGAATTTGGATCTGTTGGAAGTGTTGTACTAAGCTTTGTGAACATATCAAGAACAACAACCACAAACTGTTTTTTGATAATCTTTTTACCACGATCACATTTCTAAATAAACTTGTTGAGTGGAAGATTTTTGCTACCGGCACAATATGTGTAAACAGATTAAAAGAAGCTTCTAGCAAATTGAAGCCTACAAATGTTCTGAAAATTTCTCTAGTAACAAGCAATGAATATATAACCATTACTAGATATGGCATGATAACTCTCCGGTCCATGTTGCTTTTTCATTTTTAGGAGAAAGCCCTGTAGGAACTGCTAACCATGGTGTCGAAAAGAAAAATGTATTATTCAAATTCCCAGATCAGCCAAAATAGGAATGTACAATTACAAATATGGGAAATGTTGATCTAATGAATTCTTTACTTGACATTTACCGACATACATTGCACTACAAAAGGTGGTAGTTATGGATTTTCCCTCACATATCAAACATAGCGGTAATCAATTCTTGGCTTTGTGAAAAATGGATCTAGATAATGAAAATTTGGATTTGCTTGAGTTTAAATCCTCTATTTCCACATCACTTTATTTATAAAGGCTTGTCAAATTCAAACAAAACAAGAACGAAAAATCATGCGTCAAGCATAGATTATGTAGCACTTTCCAACGCTTCCAAAATAATTTTACAAAACATACCGTTTAATAAGCTAAAAGATAACATCTAAGTAAACAATTTGGAAAACGCATAATATATTTAAAAACATAATTTCAGGAATTTCCAACAGATACAATATTCGGAAAAATATCCGAATACTTTTATTCAGCCCTGTATATGATCTATAGATTTGTATATGCTAGGATGCTAAATTTTAGTTTAGTTAGGAAACGCGTAGCACAGTTTAAAATTATCTTTCTGGAGTTTCTGTCAATAAACGGAAATGTGTTCGCGAACTTTTGTGCTGCCCTGTATAGGATCTACAGAATTTATACACACCACGTAATAGACAAAAAGCGAGTTAAAATTAAAATCGCGTTTAGTAACTTAAAACGCACTTCCAGGAATTATTGTTAACAGACAGTAGAGAATTCTTTTGTGTGTCCCTGTAAATGAACGATGACTGCTATACACACACTATTCTGTAGTAAGCCTCTTGTAATGCACCTTAGATATATATATATAAATTTCAATGCGTTTAAAATAGTGAAACATTATTTAAATAAACCGCAGACGATTTTTCTCCATAGACGTCATGTAACGGAATTCTTTTGACTGTCCCTGTAAAGTAACTATAAGTGCTATGCACACCCTATTCCATATTAAGCTTCTTCTAATGCACCTTAGTGATATATATAAATTTCAATGCGTTTAAAATACTGAAACATTATTTAAATAAACCGCAAATGATTTTTCCCCATAGACCGCAATGTAACGGAATTCTTTTGAGTGTCCCTGTAATAAAACTATAAGTGCTACACACTTCCGTTGAAATAGGGAACATGCTACAGATAACGACAATAACATATAAAAATTGCAGAGCAATCCGAGCATATTTACGGGAGTTAGAGCACGGACAGACGGCCAGACGGCAGACGGCCATACGGCCAGACAAACCGAAGTCATAAGCACTTTTCAACTAGGTTGGAAAGTGCTAAAAAGGGGGGATGGACCATCACAATCCTTTGGAGAACTAGCAATGCAAAAAAAAGGTAAAAATACAAGCTGTAATCGAACTGGGAAGAGATGGAGATAACCACTATCCTGTCAAAGCTCAAGGAAAATATTGAGCTAAATGCCATTTATATGGATGTCCTAGAAAAACGAGGTACATTTGCGCAAGATGCAAAGAATCATTATGCCCTGAATGTTTCAAAGCTTTGTATTCCTGATAAACATATATTTATCGGAAATTTTGTATTTATAATTAGTATTTTTTATTTCCTTTTTGTTTATTGTAATTTTTTTAAACTTAATAACTGTCTAAAATAAGAAAACAAGTATTAAAAAATAGAAAAATATTGCTATCAACATTTATTTTAATGATGTAATGAAAATGTATTTGTCTACATGTGCAACCCTTAGCTACATTAAGCCTCATATGAGGCTCGTAAAAAAAATTAGAAAGAGCGGCATTACAAAGAAACTTCTTTTTGCACATGGTTTATAGCAGTATTTTAGAAGCATTAAATGTTAGAAAGAATTTTTTGGTCTACTTTTATCATAATTTGGTGACGAGAGGGTTAATTCGCAAATTTATACGACAAATCAGATTAGTTTAACACCTACATACCAATAATTTGCAAAAATATTATTTTATGAAACCTTAAAAATATTAAAACAAGAAAAAAAGAAAGATTTTTAGAGAAAATTTTGAAATGAATGACCTTGGGATAGGTATGTTTAAATTTGGATTTATTAATTTAGTCTAAATTAATTTAGTTTAATTTATAAAATTATAAACTAACTAAATATATTACAAACTTCATTTTTATAAAAGTAAAGAAAAAATCATTAATTATTTTTATAAATTTAAAGAAAAAAATATTAACTTTCTAAAATTATAATTTCTAAAATAATAAATTTTAGTTTAATTCACAAATTTATAAGACAAATCAGTTTTGTTTAATACCAATAATTTGCAAAGATATTATTTTACGAAACCTTTAATAACCTAATATTGCCTCACGTTAATAAAATTAAAATAAATTTTTTAAATGTCAGTGAAAAAATTTATAATTTGAAGCACTATAAAGAAAAAAAAAAAGTAGATTTAAAAAAATATTTTTCTGTAATTTATATAAATAAAGTAAATTTCTAAAGACTTCACTAAAAAATAAAAAATATCATTATTATTTTCATAAAAAATTACCGTCCAGACACCGGCCCAGTTAGAATGAGCTCCAGGATTGGTCCGAGTCTAATGACAGAAAATAGGCCCACGGGTAGGACCGGTCCAGGCCTGGATCCTAGATGAACCTGGACCCTAGTAAATACAACAATCTTAATTCGCATTTCAAACAAGACGATATCTGTATGCAAACCTCTGAACGTTATTTACGGAAATGGGGAAATACGGACATTGTACTGTTTTGAAAAAAATCCATCAAATTTACGAAAAATTTCCTCATATCTACGGATTTGAAATCTCCTTTACGGAACTAATGTCATTTACGGAAATTGTACTCTGTTGTTTTGGAAAAATGAAACTTCTCCGTAAAATTTTACGGAAAATCTCTTGTATTTTCACGGATTTTTTTTTAGAGTGTAGTATACCTTCAATAAATTTTGGTACTAAATACAGTCATAAAAACAATTATATTTATTACTTTTTATGGGGTGTCTATTACTGAAACAAATAGAGTTTTTGGACATTTTGGAGCAGAGGGCCTTCATTACTGGAATTTTGGGTGTTTTGATATTTTTCTGTTATTTACAATTAAATTTTGAATCATATTAGGAAATGAAACTATGAAAATCTTTAAATATTGTTGATAGATTAATGTAATGTTGAAAAAAACTGGAATATAATAAATAAAACTATTAATTTAAAAAAATTATATTAAAATAAAACATTTTCGAATTCATTTTTGTTTAGAAACGCATGAAATTGGCAGGTGTTCTTATTCACAAACTATGTAACCGAGCGATGTTTTTTTTTTTTGTTGTTGTTGAAGGCAGAAGATATTTTTAAAAATTCTGTCAAAGTTGGCGTTTTGAACCGAATTTCCGGACTCGGTAGCGCGGGAAAGGAGAAAAACGTGTCCTCACGTGACAACAATCGCTTATAACTCGATAAATAATTTATTTATTTTAAAAAAATGGAAAACTCATTTCAATTAAATCCCTTCAATAGTCAATCCTGCCAATTTTACGTCTTTACGTTTAACGATCTACAACGATCTTTACGCAGTTATTTTATATTTAAAATAAAAATTAAAGGAATGGATTGAAAACTTCTCTTTATACATTTACTTTGGAAATGAGGGGCGGGTGTGGGGAGAGGAAATGAATGTTTGACCCGGATGTAAAAATAAAATTCTTTTTTTTTTCTTTCTTTCTTTTTTTTTTTTTTTTTCTTTTTTGGAGAAATTAAATCTTGAGTTATACTGAGGTACAAACCAAAATGCATTATCTATATTATTGTTATTATTATTATTATTATTTTGTTTTGTGGAATCATGTTGGCCAAATGATGGATTAAATTTTGAAAATCCAATTTTTTTACATTCCTATGTCACATAAACTTCAATGTGTTCAGAATTTGTAATAATACTGTATCATAAATATGATTAAAACATTACTTTTATTAGAGGTTACTTGAGTACTTAAAAAGAAAGAAAGAAAGAAAGAAACTATAAAATCGAACAGTTTTTCCCATTTTTCGATAAAAGCAGGAGGTTTTCTAGAAATTGCTGTACGATTTTGAATTGAATTTTTGCTCAAAAAACTCAATATATACTTATAATTTATGATTTCATTTGTCAAAAAATGGAAAAAACTATTTATTTCAAAGCAACTCAGAAAAACATTTTTATTTCTGCTGTGAAATTGTGTTTTCTTGGACCATTCAGTTACAGTGTAAAATTCTAAAGTGTAATTTTCTATTTAGTACAGCGAAAGATAAAAGAAAAAGTCTGCTGGAACACTTGGCGAAAATATAAACTCACATTTTGACTCATTACATAAAAGTTCCGCCAAATTTGAAAGTATTTTTCATTGCTTTGAAAGGAAATTGACAATACTAGAATGAGAAAATTACAATAGGAATAGCAGGCTTCTTGTGAAATTATCTCTCCAGGTTCCAAGTGTCAAAATCCATCGGAACGTGGTAGACGGACCAGCTGTATATTTTATATACACATATCTTCTTAAAAATGTTTAAACAAGAACTTGAATATGACAATCCTTTCAAATTCACAAAATTGTGACTAGATTTTTTACAAATGTAAAAAACTGTTCACAATTTACAAAGATAGGACCCTTCACACAATTTTTTTAATTTCAAAACCGGATCCTTCACACTTTTTTTTTAATTAATTCCCTTCACAAATTTTTTTCATCTCAAAACAGGACCCTTCACAAAACTTTTTACCTTTAAAAAGGACCCCTGACATAATTCTTTGTCTTTAAAAGAATCTTTCACAAAACTTTTCCTCTACAAACTGAACCTTTCACAAATTCAGTAATTAAAAATAAAATCTGGCTGTCACTTTTACATAATGAAACACTGTATATTTTACATACACATATCTTCTTTAAAATGTTTAAACAAGAACTTGAATATGACAATCCTTTCAAATTCACAAAATTATGACTAGATTTTTCACAAATGTAAAAAGCTGTTCACAATTTACAAAGACAGGAACCAGGGAGTAAAGTCTGGACAGACCCCCTATTATGCTAATTATGTTATGAGATGTTGGAAAATTTTAATGCTGTTAGCGAAATATATTAATTAAACTATATACATTTTTAATGTTGTTTGTGAAATATGATTTAAACTAAAAACATTTTTAATGTTGAATAAATATTTAATGTTGGCGAAATCTTTCATTAAGTTGAATAATTTTTTTTTAATGAAATGTGTTAATTACATTTTGGAAACAAAACGAAATAAGTAGTAATGCATTATTAGTTTTCAACGCCTTATTAGTTTTCAATAGAGAATATGTTTCAATATTTATGTATGTATTATGACTCACACTATATTTCATACATATACAAGACAGTGCAAAAATATTCAGGTACATTTCATTAGTATATAAATTCTATCGGTAGTGTAAAACTGTTTTCTTGTAACATGCAAAAATAATCTCGGGGACAAAAATTTTTTTTCACTCTAATGAACTTTTTACTAATTATAATTTAAATAGTACTATTTGATTAGGGCTTTTATTTATTTTTTCCTAACGGGTGTATAATACTTTATTATTTACAATTCAAAATAGTATTAAAATAAATTTTAACTGAAAAATAATTTATGTTTGAAAATTTCGTGTAAACTGTATTCATTAGAAAATGTATCTATTCTAAACCACTGTCTTTTGGCCCTGTATCCTCACATACAAGAGCGCTGCATATATACGCGCGCCATCAAAACGATAAAGCGAAGGCTTTCCGGCTGCCTAAAGCAGTCGGAGAAATTACGACAAAACAACCCCGAAATATCGGAACGAATTCCCAGACGATAAGGGCAGAATGCGAAATTATCATTTCGTCGGTGCATTACGCGAAAGTCTCCCGTTCCGATGAGGGCAGAATACTGCCATATGTCGGAGTCCGGCGACGTCTGATCTAAGCCATAAAAGATCAAACATTCCGAGATACCGCAATAAAAGAACCGCTACCTATGGATATGCAATGTTTGAACTTTAAAGCCTGTACTGTTTTAAACTGTGATAAGCTTAATAAATTACGTGCAAAGTGAATGTGTCAGAAAGTTTCGCATTGTTGAGCGGGGAAAAAAGAGCTTAAAACATGGGCCAACTGAGCCCTTCAGTTTGGGGGTCCCAAATTTGGTATGCAATGTTCGTAAAAGTGATATTTTAAATCTATTCTAAAACCTTCTACTGATTATAATCAATATTGTGTACTTTTAAAGTAGAATAAGATTGAAGCAAAAAATATATTTATCTAAATATTTATAATATTATGCATTCATATCTGTATTTAAATGCATATAAGATCTTTAAATTTTTGGATTGAAATGGAAGGGAACCTGGCTTTAAGAAAACGATGAACAGGTTCGGATTTAGGTGAGGGCAACAGGCGATGAAGTGGGCCTTCACAAATTTTCACAGTTTTCATAATTTTTTCTTTAATGAGAAATGCAAAATTTTAGAACTTATAAATAAATTATTGATTTAAAAAAGAAATTACCTTCTAAACAAATAAATAACTTTACAGTCTATGTTTAATGTATTTTCATTTATAAATACAAATCGATTGCAGATAGTCTCATTCAAATACCAATTTATCGAAAAGTGTACTCATTTTTCTATAAATGCAAAGGATCTTTCAAAAAATGCTGTCAACTCAGGCGCTTAAAGTCTATTTCCGGACGCAAAAGTCCGAGAAGGGTCGTCAAGGAGCAGTAGATTGTAATAATTAAAAATGGGTGCCAATTATGGGCAAATGGAAAACTGTATTTGATTCTTAAGGCGTTACACGGGCCACTTTTATGCATCCATATGCAAAGATGAATCCCTTAATGTGTCAGAAAAAAATTTCTTGTTAAGCGAAAAAAAAATTTTCGAGTTTTGATTCGAAAAGGGCGAAGATTATTTTTTTCAGTAATTTTTGTCAGGGTTCGGCAGAACAAGATAAGGGGAAAGGGAACAAGGATTTTGGAATAAATGTTCCTTCTGTAGACTACAGCCCAGGCCGGTTTTTAGGTAGATTTCGTAAAAAATACTACCTATTACATTTTCCTCTAAGTTGGAATTTTTGAAAAAATTTTGCAGATCTACGCCGATTATGACTTCCAGAACCCAAAACCACACCCAGTTCAAAACTTTATCTATCTATCTATCTATCTATCTATCTATCTATGTCACTTTTTTATGGACACGATAACTTGAAAAATTCTGCACAAATCCCTTCCAAACTGATACATAAAATCAAGAGGCATAAAATCTCGTTCAACTTCGTTAATGGGCAAAATCGAAGCAGGGGGGGGGGGCAAATGGGGGCTTTTTGTGAAAACAGAAACCCCCCCCCCTCATAATTTCTTAATTATGATACGTATCGAATCCGTTTAAAGTTATTATTACTTCTAGGAAAAGGGCCGAAAATTTATGTATGACAGATTTTTTATATCATTAAAAATGGCCCCAAAGGGGAAAAATAGGGTGGTTTTAGAAGAAAAAAATTCATAATTTCGTCAATTCACAACATATCGAATCCGCTTAAATTTGTTATAAATACTCTTAATATTATCTGAAACTTTTATATAGACAAGTTTCTTATAAGACCAACCCTTATAAGCAAAAAAAAAAAAAAAAAAAAAAAAAAAAAAAAAAAAAAAAAAATCCTGCCGGCTCCGCCTGCAAACAAGTTAGGTTTTGAAAAGTGAGCGGTTTCAACTGTCGCGTTATGGCAAAAAGGTCATTTCTTCTGCAATTCTCAACAAACAGGCGCCCCACGGTCTGCGTCTTCGAAATCTACCTGTGCCTGTAGGCCGAGCCGTGAAGGATTTTTTTTTAAATAGAGAGTATAAACATAAACTAAACTAAACTATTTTTTTAAATCCTCTTACAAGATCATTTTAAACATATAAAAACAAAAAAGCATTTCAGAAATTTTAACAGAAGAAATATTGAATATTCAAAAATGATTTTTTTACCAACATTTTTCAAAATCGGAAAATAAAACAGTCCATGCCTTTTATTCATCCTAGCGAATTTAAATTTGAAACGCATGAGCGTAAAAATAAAAAAATAATAAAAATTGTCCTTTTTACAAAATTATCTGGTAAATAAAAATAAGTTAACTAAATTTCAAAATACAGGAGCAACACTGCACGTTCCGTAATAGCGTCATTTATTATTATTAATACTAAATTCTTTTTAATGGTTTTTTTTTAATACAAATTAATGTATTTTTAAAACTTAACTCCTATTTTAAATCATCTTTTCAAACAATATTATGGCTATACGTACATATAGTTTTTCCACAATGTACAAATTAAAAATTTATAAATTTTACATGTTGCTGCTCCTTATAATTTAACTGTAACTTTTTTTAATTTTTAGTTAAATATTTTTCTAAACGGTAAATCACGTTTTTCATGATTCAATTGATTGGAAACAAATAAATAAATAAAATATTCAACTTGGTACACGCGCGATATATTTTGATTTAATTTAATAATACCCATATATAAGAAATAGGTATGATGAAAACACACACTTGCTTCGTGACGATCGCACGCATATTTTTTCTGAAAAAGAGAGCTGTACAATTATTGCAATTTTAAACTGATATTTGGTAAATGATTAAAATTTGTATTTTTTAACAGAGTTTGGTGAAATATATGAGGGGGTTAGAATAACAGTCGAGTAAGTAAAAAAAAAGAAAAAAAAAATCTAGATAACGATATTTTTTCTGAACATATGTTAAATTAGTGATGACTAATTAGATGACACAGTTCACATAGTGAGTCGCTAGAGTGCAAAACAAGTTGGAAAAGTTTCACAAAATCCTTCATTTCTCAAATTACTAAATATTGACTTACTCCACTGTCATTCTAACCACCTCATATCTTGACATATATATCCGAGATTTAGTTTCAAAATATCTTGATGTTTGATATTATCGAAATTATCATACATTTTAAACTTATTTTCAAGATATAATTGTGTAACATGTTTTTTATATTTTCATTCGAAACAAGTATAAATAATTTTACAACTTATTGAATATATCGTTCTGTAGATTAATGAACGTTAATGAACGTTACAACCACCAACAAAAACTGTGAAATTATGAATAAAATTAAAATAAACTAATTGACAACATACCAGATCCCCCCAACAAACTGAACATATATATATATTCTAAGCTTTACACTTGAAGCTGTATTTTTAGATATAGGATTAATAATTATATAGAAATATTTATTTTGAACAGCCATCGAAATATAAACAGTCTAATTTTGATAAAGAGTTAGTTATTTACAGCTTCATTAGCAAGAATCTGTTCTAGTTTTGACTAAGATTAGTTTAAATTCCTCAACAGTTTGGCAAACGAAAAAGCAGACTAGCTTACATTCATGTTCAAATTTTTCAATTAAATCAAATTATTTTGTATTTAAAATTTTATTGTATAAAATTAAAAAATATATATATGTTTGACACTGAATCCTATTTTTTTTTTAAGTCGAAAAAGAAGCAAATTGTGTCTGTTTTCAATTAGTTAATCTTCAATTTTGTTAAATAACTGGAAAAAAAAAAGAAAAGAAAAAGAAACAAGTAAAAATATATACATTTAGAATGTTGTTTTATTAAGTTTTTCATGCTAAGTGAAAATAGATTTAGTTTTTAATTTGTATTAAATCTGAATTTTTTTTAAATTATCAATAAGTTCACTATTTTAAAAATATCGGCTATATATGAAAGTATCGGCTATATATATAAATATCGGATAATTTTAATGTGTTTGAAAATATGATATTACAAACCTTGTTTCTTTTAATGAATTTATTATACAGACAAGCTTACATATTACATTTTATCTCTAACAGTGACTTTTAACAATATATAGGGGAACTGGGGGATAAATGGGACATTCTCAATATTTCAAGCAATAAACATTTTTTTAGTTGCTTTCTATTCTCATAGATGACACTATTATAGTGTGCTTCAGAACCAAAAGCAAGACCACATGGCTGTTTTCAATTTCCTTCAAAGTTTCATTTCCTGAAAACTTTGCTTAAAAGTAATTTTTTTTATATTTGAAGTTGTTTACATATTTTATGCATTATAAACAATTAACATATGTTATAGTTATTTATTTCAAGGCTCAATATCGGTAATTAAAATGAATGAATATTAACCATTGTGACAAAATAATTTCTGAGACAAAAGGGCTGACAATTGAATATATGCCTCATGGGGATGATTTGAACATATTATATGGCGATGAATGGGAATGCTTCATTCATCTCTAGAGGATACTGAAATTTTTTTTAACTAAATAATATTATATAAGTTGATAAATTAATAATTTATATTAATTATTCTGTTAACATTCCCTCCTCATTGTAGCCACCGTCGTCTTCAGGCATTGGATGTTTCTGTTTATGGTCCTTTAAAGGCAAGGCTGAGATCAAACCAAGATGATTGGCCGACAAAAACTCTTGAAGAGCATATTACAATTTATAACCTCTCAGCTTTTGTCAAGGAGGCATTTTTGTCAGCTTTTAGTACTAGCAACATAAACATAACCAGTGGTTTTAGGAAAACTGTCATTTTCCTTTTTAACAGCAATACATTCACGGAAACTGATTTTATACCAGCTTATGCGACTGACAGACCACATTTAGAACATTTTAGACAGACCACATTCATTGTGTTACTGATATTTGCACATCCGTGCAACTTTAACTTTGTAATTCATTAAAATTTCAGTTAAAATATATAATATAAATTACAGTTTTTTAATGCATAATTAACTGTGTTTTCACTTCTTAGATTACTAACACTGATATATAACAGCCATATAAGATTATGTATTACAAATATAATTAGATATAAATTGAAATTATAAATTTTAATTTAGTATCATTGAATACAGAGAGGAAAATATTTGTGTCCCATCCATCCCTGCTGTGGGGATGATTGGGACAGAGAGGAACTTTTTTTTATTTCATAATATATTTCTGTGTAATAATAATCTTGAATAGATATTGTGCATAAGATATAGACAAATACCTAATGTATGAAATGCAACATATAATATTAATAATAACTTAAATAAAATATTTAAAATAAATATTTTTGTGAAAATGTCCCATTCATCCCCTATATATATATTCTAAGCTTTACACTTGAAGCTGCATTTTTAAACATAGGACCAATAATTATATGGAACAATATTTAATTAAAACAGCCATCGAAATATAAACAGTCTAATTTGGATAAAGAGTTATTTACAGCTTCATTAGCAAGAATCTTTTCTACTTTTGGTTTAGCTTAGTTTAAAATCCGCAACAGGTTAGGGGACGAAAAAGCAGGCAATTCTTTTGTTGTATTAGAAAAAAAAAAGAAGAAAAAAAAAAGATGCTTGATACTAAATCCTATTTTTTTTCTTTTTCCCTGTTTTAAGTATAAAAAGTCCTTCTGGCCTGTACCGGGAGAAAAAGGTAGCTTTCCTATATCTTCGTTTTAAAATTTTAGCTAATTTTACACGAAAACAGCAAGTTAAAATCCAAAGAAACATTTACAAAAGATTCGTTAATACTGAATTTGAATAAGAAATTCACCAAATTATTGAGCAATAGCCAAATTGGCTTCATTTATGAAGACTTATTTTGGTCGCCAAATTTGGCGGTATTTCGCCTTTTGTCGCCAATTTTGCCAATTTTGTCGCCAATGTCGCCATTTTTGGCGCTAACGGATATGAATATATAGTTTTATGCGTATGATTGGGAAAATTATTACAACAATGAAAGAAAATAATTTGCGAGTAATCGCGTTGATGTGCTGATTTGTTTAAAAATGTCAGCCACCCTAGAATTTCAAACTGCTCTATCTCAGCCATTTTTTAAGATAGAGGTAAACCAAAAAATGCTCTGGAATCCTTGTATCAAGGCCTAAAAGGCAATGAAAAAATAAATTTGAATTTTTTATTTTTTTGTATATTTATTTTAGTTTTAAATTTTTAAATGGCCGCCATCTTGAAACAAAATGGCGGACCAAGCTGGCCAACGAACTCGGTCGAGACATTGGTTAGCTTAATACACACAATTAGTTTAATCAAAATTGATTTATAAATACGAGCGTTATCGTATGACATAGGTCAGATATATATATATATATATACTAGGGGGCCTACCCCCTGCGAGCTACGCTCGCCAACCCCCGCTCAGACTTCGAGGCCTCTAAAAACATGACAGCGTGCTTTGTTTTAAAAATATTGGTAAATCTATAATTGGGTTGCTATGCTTTTAATGTTTTAATGGGGCATTGTTTGATTATCATGGCCTCATACACAGATGTTGCGACAACTGACGACTGTTTTCGCGGGATTGATAAGTAAAATCACTTACAACTTGAAAACCAGCTTGTATAAAATGGTTAGGTTTAAATTGTGGCTACCTTTCGGACTTTTATAACAACGATCTGTATTTTATTCTTCCTTTGCGTTTAAGGATGAGAAAAATTCCATCTGCTTGTGAATAACATTAAGAACCACGGTATTGAAAAGTACTATGTTATAGACATTTTCAGTAACAGGTTTTAATTTTCTCTCTATTTTAGTGCACCATCATGCATATTTTCATGTTATTTTAAATATGTAAATTATTTATTGTAATTAATATGTATATACGAATGTTCTAATAATTATTTATCATACAAAATTAATTAAATATTTTGTTATGCATGCCTGCATTTACTCGGCATCAATTGATGGCATATTTAAACAAATTTGCTATCCGCGATAATTTTACACCATGTTTTGTCACTTGAATATTGTCCATAAGAAAATCGGGTACTTTTCCAGTATAGGATCCTTTGCTTTTAGGTTTGGCGTAATTCGAGCTTCAAAAAGGGATAGATTCGTTAGTATACATAGATTTGTTGCCAAAAGTTATGAAAACAAACCCAATGAACTTTTGGTGCTTTTCTATTGAATTGACGCAGCGACGAATTGACGCTGCGACGAACTGTCGCCGCGATGAATTGACGCTGCGACGAATTGTGCGCGATGAATTGTTCCGCGATGAATTGTGCGCGACGAATTGACGCAGAACCCTCTTCTATTATAGGGGTCTTGACGCTTTTTTAAAAAGCTTGGCGCAATTCGGGCATCAGAAAGTGAGATTTGGTGCCAAATGACATAAACAGCCATGGAAACAAATTCGACGATTTTTTTGTTTATATGCGTATCTTAATTATACGTATATTATTATTGTTTTTTCTATACAAATTACCTCTGATTATAGTATATAAAATAGGATAAATGACATTTTACGCTAAACAAATTGTATAAATATTGAAAAAATGCTTCTGTATGCGAAATGACAAAGTGAATAGGTTGACAGAAAGTATGTTGCCAAATTTCCTTTTCCGCCAAGGCTATTTTCTCTGTTTCGTCAAGGCCCCATATACTGGAAAAGCACCGAACTTCTATGCTTGTTTATACATGTATTTATATGGATATATACAATTTATTTATAATTGTCTTTCAATTTACCTCTTTTTGTACATAAAAATAAATAAATTCGTTTACTTAAATTTTACAAAAAAAATAACAAAATGATATCAATAAATAATTACTATTAATTACTTCCCCCTTTCTTTTGCGTTTACATAAATGATGTCATTTGGACGAATTTATTCAAAATATTTTCAGTTTATAAATTAAATTAAATGCTCACAGACGATTGAATCCTGACGATAGAAATGTGATTTTTTTTTTCAAATTTTCCTGAAAAACATAATTTAATCATAATCTTGTCTTCATTATCGATTGAAAAGAAAGATAAATTCAATTTCAATTTGAAAATGACGAATAAAAAGAAATCAATAATCCCTATTGGGATCCTTTTCAATTTTTTCCCCTTTTTTGTCACAAAAAAACTGAGTAATTAGTTGCCATCATTACAGAAATGTCATTAAAATTAGAAAAAAATTAATATCTCGAAAACTAATTCCAATTTCAAAATTCTATTACCAGTTTTGACATCCTCGGATTTTTATGTACAATTGGTATTAATTTCACCATCAAGCGTTTAATATTTTATTAAAAATAGCCCTGAAACATAATCAGTCGTTTAATCAGTCGTTTCATAAAATCGTTTCATAAATTCGTTTCATAAAATCGTTTCACAAATTCGTTTCATTAGGATTTTATATATATAGGGTAGATATATATATACATGGATATATCTATATATATAAATCAACATTTGAACGGAGTGTGGTTTTGGGGTCTGGGGGTCATGATCGGTGAAAATATATCGAAATTTTCCGGAACTGCTTTCCTCCGAACGGCTGCAATAGGTAGCTTTATACTTTTTTGTATTGAAAGCTACCTAAAAGTAAATTGTGTTTGTTTTCAATTAGCTGATCTACAATTTTGTTAAATAACTGAAAAAAAAAAAGAAAAATATACTTAGAATGTTGTTTATTAAGTTTTTCATGCTAAGTAAAAATAGATTTAGTTTTTAATTTATATTAAGTCTGAAAATTTTTAAAATCATCAATAAGTTCACTACTTTAAAAATATCCAATACAGTGGAACTTCCATTTAACGAAGTCTCATCGTTACACTTAAAAACTTCGTTATGAAGAAAATTCGTTAAATAGAAATTAACTTAAATTCATGAATTTTTTTCTTGAGATATGACAAACAGGTATTGGATTCAGAAGCATTTGATTCAGTTTTAATTATGAAGCCGTCTTTTACAAAACAGTTATGTACGGTCGATGAAATCACGTCACATTCCCAAGCTTTGGCCCAAGCTTTCATCAGCTCTGATACACAGAATCTCAAACTAATGTTTTGACTACATCGGCTTTTTTCTGTCTTTTTCGATAATGTACTTCAAGATTTTTTTATTATTCCTTAGACTAATGATTGAAGTTTAGCTGTATTGGCAGGAACAAAAATAACTTTGATGTTCTTCGATTTGTATTTTGAAGCACGTTCTTTTGGATGTACAAAGCAATTGTCTATCAGTAATGGAAGATCAGAATGGTACCTGTCTGACTCTAATAGATATTTTTTGTTTCAATGCATCTAACGCCATTTGGGACACCTCATCTTCTATATCATTGAAGGTAAAAAGGGGATTTTGACTTCCCCCAACTGTCAGCGCTGGAGTCTCGGAGTGGGAGAATAGTGATAACAAGTGTTTTTATTAGTGTGAAAAAAAATTGTTTTATTTAGCACCAAGCAGAATGGAAATTATTTAAATGTGTTCATTTTCATAGAATCGAATCCGCTGAAATAAATTTGCATATCCTTCGAACAGCAATCGCTTAATTTGAATTTTGTACACGTACAAAAGTGGAATAAACTTCGTTATATAGAATATATTTTTCGTAATGTGGAGATTAATTTACATGCTAATGGTGTTCAAAGTCAAAGTTCTGCAGAAAATTTCGTTAAGTAGAAAACTTCGTTAAATAGGGACTTCGTTAAAGGGAAGTTCCACTGTATATATAAAAAAAATATCGGATATTTTTAGTATGTTTGAAAATAAGATTTTTACAAACCTTCTTTTTTTAATGAATTTGTTACACAGACAAGCTTATATATTACATTTTTTGATACTGAATACTAACTATACATGCACACACACAGACGTGTGTGTGGATATGTATATAAGCTTGAGGGAATTGTTTTTAGCTAAGAAGTTTCATATCATTATTCAAGCTAAATATCACCCCACACCCTCCGGTACGGAAAGTTGGCTACGCTTGTGACTTAAAATAAAATTAAGCACTTATTTTTTTTTAAATGGCAAACTAAAAAATTAATAGAGACAATCCTTAAGCAGAATACACAGAAAAAAATGTTAAAAATATTAATTTTCTGATAAAATATTTTATAGATCAGAATGCATTCTACGCCAATAAGTTTAAAATTAGTGAAGTCAATTTAAGATCTCACTGACCAATAGCCTTAAAAAATGTAATAAAAATATATACTGTAATGTTTTTAATGGTAAATCACACTTTGAAGAGAAAATTAGCCGGAGAATTTAACGCTAAAAACCATCAAGTATTTTATAATTTCATATTAAATGGAAGAAATTAATTATATTAATTACAATATTTTAAGTACACCTAAATAGTTTAAGACCTGTCCCAATACCAAATTAATTAAAGGGATTTTGACATCACTATGATAAGTTCAGAAAATTATACAAAATATTTTTTTCCTTTTTTGCCGTTATTTCCTTTTACTTATTTATTTACATTTTTTTTCTCTGAAAGGTGAGTTTATGTAACACTTTCCAACTCTTCCAAAGGAATTTTACAAATCATTACCGTTTAATAAGGTGAAAGATAATATCTAAGTACACAATTTGGAAAACGCATAACATATTTAAAAACCCAATTTCGGGAATTATTAACAATATTCCTTAAAATATCCGAATTCGTTTGTGCAGCCCTGTATATGATCTATAGATTTGTATATATGTTACATAGAACGCTAAATTTTAGTTCAGCTAGGAAACGCACAGTTTAAAATTTCCCTTTTGGAATTTCCCTCAATAAACGTAAATGTACTCCAGTACTTTTGTGCTGCCCTGTATATGATCTATAGAATTTATACACACCAAGTAATAGGAAAAAAAGTGAGTTAAATTTAAAAAAGCGTTGAGCAACTGAAAAAGCACTTTCGCAATTATTGTTAACAGACAGTACCAAATTCTTTTGTGTATCCCTGTAAATGAAACATATATGCTATACTCTAAATATTCTATAGTAAGCCTTTTGTAATGCACCTTAGTCACTTATATAAATTTCAATTTGTTTGAAATATTTAAACATACTTAAAATAAACCGCAAACGATTTTTCTCCATAGACCGTAATGCAACGGAATTTTTTAAGTGTCCCTGTAAAACAAATTTAAGTGCTATACGCACCATATTCTCTAGTAAGCCTCTTGTAGTGCACCTCAATGATATATATCAATTTCAATATGTTTGAAATTGTATAACATCATTAAAATAAACCGCAAATGATTTTTCCCCATAGACCGTAAAGTAACGGAATTCTTTTGAGTGTCCTTGTAAAAAAAAACTATAAGTGTTACACACATATTGTGTTACACTCATCATATGCAATCCCGAACATACCATAGTAAACCATATCATAACCATAGTAACATATATCAATTGCATGACTATCATATATATTTACGCGAGTTAGAGCACGGACAGACAGGCAGACAGACGGCAGACAGACAGACAGACAGACAGACAAACCGAATTCATTAAAAATGAGTTTTAATTTGAACGTTTCATAAATTTTGAATTTGAGCGTGAAATTCACTCATTTTTGAAAAGTTTTTTTTTTTTTTAATGAGTTTGCCCAGCACTGCTTGTTATTTTTTTATTAATTAACTCATTAAAAAAAAAAATGTGCTTTTTGAAATTGAATGACGTGAGAGAGGGGGGGGGGAGGGATAGATTTTTTTTTTTTCTGCCGAGTAGAAATTTTTGCTGGCAAACAGATCTAATCATATTTGTAAACCTGCATATAATGAATTAGTTAAAATTTAACTTCTAACCCTTGGATTCATGTTCTGCACCCGCGCATTCCACACGGGTGCGATTTCGGATTCCGTAATTTCAAGTATGCGTATAACTTTGTTGGCGATATAGTGATAATAAAATGCAACACATGATTCCTATGCGAAGTTTAATGAGGAAATCGAACTGTGATATTCATATTTTGCAAAAATTTCATTTTGTTAATGGAAAATGCAAATTAATGAAAGCATGTTTTCAAAAAATTTCTTCCGGCCTGCACCGGGAGGAAAAGGTAGCTTTCATATTCATGTTTTTAAAAATTCAACTCATTTTATACTCCAACACCCGAAGGTAAATGCTTGGAATCGGATTATAGAAGATTCAATCTCGGTTTTCGTTAAGAGCCTACATCAGTCACGCGAGGAAACGCTCAAGCTAATGTTAAGTCTATGGGAATGTTCTAGCGCGATTTCTCGCTCGCATTTTAATATTTTTAAATGCTTTTTTTTTGCATAGGATAGCTGATGTCAATCTCCAACGTTGTCAGTTTTTACTTTTTCGATTTTGATTCCAGTTATTTTATATAAGGGTACTTTCATTTTCAGAACCGGTTCCAACCGGTTTCAAAATTTAAAATATCCGCTTATTAAAAAACTGGAACAAAAATCGAAAAAGTAAAACCCATTTTCTGCTGATGGTGTAAAATTGCACCATTGTCTGGTTTGTTTGTTTTCCTTAAGAAAACAAATGTTTGTATCAACAATGACCTATTTTTCTTGTTTTAACTAATTATTATTTTCTGGTTTTCTAAGTCGCAATTTATATAAAAAATATGTGACATTATAGCTTCTAACTCTTTGTAAAACATGTAAATGCTCGTGCTTTGAACTATTTCTTAAATAATTAAAATGTGAATTTCTATGATTTTATTCATTTCACAAAGAACTCATGAAAGTCCTTACTTTTGTTTTGCTGATTTGTTTCTAATTTTTTTTCTATATTTCCTGATGATGGTTTGCTTTCGCACTGTTTTGTAATTCTTAAAATAATAAAACTATTTTTTTTCTTTTCAGTTTTGTTAGTAGTGCAAATATGTTAATAAAAAGTTATTGCAGAAGGCAATAGGTTAAACATCGACACAACTTAACTTTAATACCAATTCTACGGCGCATCATAATTTTTAACGCTTTCCAACATAGTTGAAAAGTGTTTAAGGATTCGGACTGCCTGTCCGCGCTCTAACTTCCGTAAATATACTCGGATTCACTGTAAAAAAAAAATCCGTGAAAATACAAGAGATTTTCCGTAAATTTTTAAGGAGAAGTTTCATTTTTCCAAAACAACAGTACAATTTCCGTAAATGACATTAGTTCCTTAAAGGAGATTTCAAATCCGTAAAGTTTTCCGTAAATTTAATCGATTTTTTTTTTCATATTTTTTTCAAAACAGTACAATCTCCGTATTTTTTTCAAAACAGTGCAATTTCCGTAAATAAGGTTTAGAGGTTTGCGTACATAGATCGCCTTGATTGAAATGCGAATTAAGATTGTTGTATTTAATAGAATTCTTCAAGGATCAAGGCCTGAACCGGCTCGGTACGCTGGCCCATTCTAATCGGGGACATGCCTGGATGGTAATTTTTTGTGAAAATAATAGTAGTATATATATTTTTTTAATGAAATATTTAAAAATTTATTTTACTTTTATAAGCTACATAAAAATATTTTTATAAATCCACTTTTTTTCTTGATAGTGCTTCAAAATTAGGATTTTTTTCACTAATTTTTTTAAATTTTATTTTAACTTTTCTGACGCGAGGCAGTATTGGGTTATTTAAATGTTTCATAACATAATACCTCTGCAAGTTATCGCTATGTAAATTGGTATTAAAGTTAAATGTTAGGCTTATAAATTTGTGAATTAACTGAAATTTATTATTTTATAAAATATAATTTTACAAAGTTTATAATTTTTTTCTTAAATTTATAAAAATAGTTCATGTTTTTTCTTTACTTTTATAAAAATGAAGTTAAAATTTTATAAACTTTATTATTTATTTCTTTAGCTTATAATTTTATAAATTAAACTAAATTAATTTAAACTAAATCAAAAGTCCAAATTTAAACTTACCTATCACAAGATAATTAATTTCGAAATTCTCCTTAAAAACTCATTTTTTGTTTTTATATTTTTAAAACTATTCAGTTAAACGGAACCGTACACAAAGTTCTCAGCATAGCTCACGTATAATAATTTAATTTATTATAAAATTGTTTATTTACATAAGTTTTTTTTTAAATAAGAGATAACGAAAATTTATTTTAATATCATGTAATAAATACGTCTGCTTAAGATAATTATTGTTTTTATTGGAATTGATAAAAATATCACCAGACAAATTTTTAAAAAGTATATGTTCGAAAAAAAATGTTGGTACTATTGCAAAAATAAACAATCATTACTCTTAATACAATGTTTCAAGCATATAATACATAATAAGTTAAAATTTATCTGTTATAAGGCATCAAATAATAAAGCAAAATATTGGAAATTATGCAAAAAATATTAAAAACATTGGAACTCTGAAAAATATCCATGATACCTTCAAGATTTTGCATCATAAAAGACGACTAAAATAAGTAACAACATTTGAGAAAGCGGTGTATCCCGTCATAGCGTAGTGGTCCAGATCTCCAGTTTAGTAAGAGGAAGATTCTGGGTTCGATTCTCATCGGGGCAAGGTTTGGTTATTTACTGAAAACTTACTCAGAATTGGAAAAAAAAGCAGAAATGCATCTATCCTTTATAAAGTTGCCCTTGTGAATTAACCTTTTTTTTTTTTTTTTTGGTCCTATAAATTTATTTTAACGACATAAAAATTTCGAAAAATTACGGAAGATAACTGTTAACAAACCGAAATTTAAAAACGGATATTTCAGAAATCATGGGAAAATTCATGTAATTTACGGATTTTTTTTTTCGTCAAAATACGGAAATAGTACTGGCGTCCCGATTGCCAGTACATTTTCCGTTTTTTTCACGATTTTTTTTTACAGTGTTGGCCTGTAATTGATATATATGTTATTAAGATTTACGGAAAAATGTTCGGTATTGAAAATGAAATGTGTATCGTTAATAATTCTACTATGAAACTAAAAATCATAAAATTTGAAAAAATCGTATTTTTTAATATATAGAGATAAAAAACCAAACATCTAACAGCCTTTTCCCATTAAATTTAAACATTTTTTGTTATAGCACTTGCCAACAATTAAAAATGCACAATAAAACTCTTTCTACAATAATTAATTTTCTATTGAAAGATTTCCACGTGAAAAAATGAAAATGAAATAAGAAGTTTCACGAATTGAAAAAAAAGATTAATATGACGTCATATTGGTAACAAAACGGAAATTTTCAAACATTTCTCAATAATACAAGGTATATGAGTATGTGTAAATATAGAAAAAGCAGCTGAAAATGATGTTCATTAGAGAATTAAAAAGAAAATTAATCTGACGTCTAACATTTTGAAGGTCTCTATACAACATGTTTAATTTTGAAATGATTTTTTCTTAATATCACATTTAGTCCACATGACAGATATCATTATGACAGAGTATAATAGCGGTCTTTGCTCGCTATTGGACCGGTTCAGATTTTCAAAAAAACAAGAAAAATAGACCGGTAATTTAAAAAAAACATATAAAAATAATAAACTTTATAAAATAAACTTTATAAAAAAACATAACTTTTTTTTTTTTTTTTTTTTTTTTTTTTGGAAAATGAAATTTATTTGGATTTATTAAAGAAAGGATAGAGTGTTTTGTAAGGAATATTAAACGAATTATTCTTCGATCACACTTACCCACGTGTTTGTAAATTAACTTCTTAGTTAAAAAATAATAAAAGCTTCGGAATATTAATGAAAAAAATATGCACACTATTTGCCTAACAAATCGCGTAGCATAATAAATTTTTACATCCCGATTTTCAATGGAAGAGCGTGGGGAAAATATATAAAGAGATTTGAGATATCAAGATTCAATCTTTTTCTTTCTTTTTTTTAAAAAAGAATAATTATATATGGAAAATATGACATACATTGTAAGAGAAATTAGAAGTATTATCTAGATTTATAGTTTCAAATTTTCAAATTATGAGCTCCATTAACAGCGATCTGTTTAGGAGAAAACTGGGTCCTTTATAAAGGACCCTTCACAATTTTTTTTATTTCAAAACAGGACTCTTCACAAAACTATTTTCCTAAAACAGGACTCTTCAAAAAACTATTTTACCTAAAACAGGACCCTCCACAAAACTATTTTCCCTTCACAAAATTCTTTGTCTTAAAATTAGGTTTTTCACAAAAATTTTCCATCTTTAAACTGAACATTTCACAAATTAATTGTTCACATCCATATATCTTTTTAAAAATTCATAAACAAGAACCTGAATATAACGATCATTTCAAATTCACAAAATTGTGACAAGATTTTTCACAAATATAAAAAGCTGTTCACAATTTCACAAAAGCAGGACCCTCGGAAAAATGTCTGGACAGACCCCTGATTAAGTTTCTATGGTTCGGGATTAATTATATTTCGTTGTGGGTCGGGTTGAATATAATTTTTTCGGATTCGGGTTAAACGGACATTTCAAAAGGCAATTCAGAATATTTTTTTAAAATTCAAAACTATATACTTATCATTCATTTACATGGCCAAAAAAAAAATATTCGGTTACATAATTGTCTACGGAGAAAAACTGTTTGCAGTGTATTTTAATTACGTTACACTATTTCAAACATAATGAAATTGATATACGTTACTGAGGTCTACAAGATACCTGTTGTGTAATATGATGTGCATGGTGTTTTTCGTTCATTTACATGGACGCACAAAAGATTTCTAATAGAGTACTGTATCCGAAGTATTGTCTATAACCGATAGTTTCTGGAAGTGCGCTTTCAGTTAGGTATGCATTTAACTGAATTTGTGCATATTATGTGGTATTTATAAATGCTAGATCATATACAGGGTTACAAAAGAGCATTCGTAATCATTACTGTGTATATCAGAGCAAATTGCTTAAAGGTTTTTCTTTTTTAATCGAGTCATGCATGTTGAACTTGAAATATATTTAGTATATTAAAAACGTTTGTTGAATATTAATAAAATCATATACAGGGCCAAGCAAAAAACTGGATACATGGCTCGCATATGCGTGAAAATTTCTGGAATACTGATTTCAGTAGTTTATACTGTGTTTTTGCCGGAATTAAACTTTAGCTTTTTTTTTTTAGACCGCTGACCAAGCCCCTACCTGCCGAGGATTCGCGTGCTCCGCTTGGCGAAGATGTGTTTGTAAATCTATAGGACGACGTGGCTTAGATGCGTCTTGTTGCTTTAAATGCTTTTTCTTGGTTGGCCGGTTACTAATTGATTTTTGATGAGGCAGTTCAGCACTGCGCAGTGTAGCAAAGTCATGCCGGATGGATGTGACATGCTGCGATATTTACTATTTCCTCGCTTCATCGCTCATCCATACGTCATGCGTGTGAAACCTCTGAATAGCGAACACCTCGAGATCGTTGAATAGAGTCCTGCATCGGGTCGGATTGTTTTTAATTTTTCTAGGTCGGGGTGACTCTAATTTTTTTTCTGCGTGTCGGGTTCACCCTGAAATAATTCTTCCGGGTCATATTTAGGTTTCTTGCAAGTCGGACTGCTGGGATTTTCACAAAACGTTTGAACAGAACTATGTTTCAGATGAAAATAAATACGTATTTAAATATGAATGAGTATGTATTTAATTTACTGCATGACAAAAAATAAAATGTATATAAGAAATGTAATCATATATTATTCTTTCTTCACGGTGCAGTTAAGAGCCATTTTTTCCTCAGAAGATGAAAAACATTACAAACATTTCGTTTATGATACACACAAAACAACATTACAGTTTTCCCTTTTGCTGGACAGTCAGAGGGTTAATATTCAAATATAGTGAAACCTCTGAATAGAGAACACCTCGAAATCGTTGAACAGAGTCCTGCATCGGGTCGGGTTATTTCTAATTTTTTCGGGTCAGTTCAATATATTGCACATATATTGTATTTATGATAGTTTATGCACACATACACATGCTACGTGTGCGCAGATTGGGAGGTGCCCACTATTCCAAGGTATAAGTGTACAAATATATAAGAGTCAGGAATTAAAAAAGTATTCGCTGAATAGAGGTATCCATTTTTCCGGAGTTTCCATTATGGAGGTCTTATTGTATATAGATTTTTAACCTGAAAAAATATCGTGAACATTACTTTGAAAATTCCCGAACCCAACCCGCAAGGGTCAAAATCCGAAAAAGACCCGAACTCGAAACAATAAAAATCAACCCAAACCCAGACTCGACCAGCAGCAATAAAAGTAGAAGTCAACCCGATCCGAACCTATCCCGCGACAAAAAAATATAGCGACAACCCGACCCGAACCACGAGTTCGGTCAGGTGCGGGTAACCCGATCCAATTCAGAAATCTAATACAAACCGCTGAATTTGATTTACTGCTTCTTTGCATTTGAGAGGGGAATTTTTTTCGAAAAAAAAATGTTGATTTTTCAATGCTTTTTTAGAAGAAATTTCCTTTTTTTTATACAGTTTTACGATTTTCCCAAAATAATAAATTATTTGCAAAACACCTTAATACAATCAAAGAAATTATGTTTAGTCGTAAATTTACGAAATTAGTAGAAATTCTTATTTGGATATCAAGAAATCCAATATATTTTTTTCGATAAAGACAAGAAATTACTTTTGATGAAATAGTGTCAAAGTCGATTTTCAATCGATTATAACTCAATATGTAATAAATTAATAAATAACTGAAAATCGCTGTTTGATTCCGAATCATTTGCATAGATATGACTGCAAATTTTAAGCTTTTAATAATAAAAAAAATACATAAATAAATAAAAGATTACGCAACGGATATGTATTCACAGATGTGTATACGTATATATGTGATAAATATGTATATGTGTATGTAATAAAAAATGTTTAAAAATCTGAACTGTATTTTATTTCAAAAACATTAATAAAAACAAACAAGAACGAAAAATCATGCTTCAAGCATAGATTATGTAACACTTTCCAACGCTTCCAAAATAATTATACAAATCATTACCGTTTAATAAGCTGAAAGGTAACATCTAAGTATACAATTTGGAAAACGCATAACATATAACGCGTAGCACAGTTTAAAATTCTCCTTCTGGAGTTTCTGTCAATAAACGGAAATGTGTTCGCGAACTTTTGTGCTGCCCTGTATAGGATCTACAGAATTTATACACACCAAGTAATAGACAAAAAGTGAGTTAAAATCGCGTTCAGTAACTTAAAACACACTTCCAGGAATTATTGTTTACAGACAGTAGAGAATTCTTTTGTGTGTCCCTGTAAATGAACGATGACTGCTATACACACAACATTCTATAGTAAGCCTCTTGTAATGCACCTTAGTGATATATATCAATTTCAATGCGTTTAAAATAGTGAAACATTATTTAAATAAACCGCAAATGATTTTTCCCCATTGACCGTAATGTAACGGAATTCTTTTGAGTGTCCCTGTAAAAAAACTGTAAGTGCTACACACTTCAGTTGAAATAGGGAACATGCTATAGATAACGACAGTAACATATAAAAATTGCAGGGCAATCCGAGCATATTTACGGGAGTTAGAGCACGGCCAGACGGCCAGACGGCCATACGGCTGACAAACCGAAGTCATAAACACTTTTCAACTAGGTTGGAAAGTGTTAAAAAGATGCTTGTGAAAAAATTTTAACAGGAAAAAAGGTAATGTGAGAATATATACGCGGGGAAAGACAGATTAAATTTTTTGGTGATTTGAAACATTATACTTATTAAGTAAATTTACCCCCGAATGACAATCTTTCAACTAATCGATTACTGGTTTTCGGGGAAGTTTGGGGGATAATCAAAATGTCCGGCTTGATTTTTTTTTTATCCCAATGAAAAAGGTCACTTTCGGGAACTTTTGTCAGGTATTATCCTAACGAAAGTACTTGATGTATATAGAGGTTGATTACGGTGTCGGTGAATAAAGACAAGCTTCAGTTCCGGGTAATTCACGGTCATTTTTGACACGTCATCAATCATTCCAACAGTGACACTTCGTTCATGTGTTTTCGAGGAACACCAGTTGCACAAATTTAGTGCACTGGCCGTTAGAGCATAGTTTCCAGGTACTTGTGAATTGTGCTGATTTCTTTTTAATCATATGGCATGGCAGTCAAAGGAAGAAATTATCTGAATAGATAGAACTCATACTTAATAGCAGAGTTGCGCGTGTGACTCTTTTAGATGCTCAAAGCAAAGGAATAATCGACATATTCGATTCTGGCGTGCGGGAAAAGGCAAAACGTTGTAATTATACGTTATACACTATCGTGGTTACGAATTTAGAAGCAGAGCCGCCCAGAAAACGACTTTTTAGACATTCTTCTGCTTTAAAGATTTCGTAAGAAATACTACCTATTACGTTCTTCCCTGTGTTGGAATTCCTGAAAAATTTTTGCAGATCTACACCGATCATGACAACTAAAAACTCAAAACACCCTCGGTTAAAAACTTTATCTATCTATCAATCTAGCTATATCACTTTTTTATGGAAACTACTATTTCACTATTTTAAACTTCCATAATTCTGCAGAAATCTTTTCCAAACAAATACATAATATTAAGCGGCATAAAATCTCGGACAAGTTCGTTAATGGGCAAAATCGAACCAAAGGGGGCTTTTTGTGAAAACAGAAAAAAACCCATAACTTCTTAGTTATGATACATATCGAATCTGTTTAAAGTTATTATTACTTCTACGAAAAGGGCCAAAACTCTTTATGTATGACAGATTTTTGATATCATTAAAAATTTAAAAATGGCCTCAAGAAGAGGGGGGGGGGAGGGGTTTAAGAAGAAAAAAATTCATAACTTCGTCAATTCACAAGATATCAAATCCGCAGAAATTTATTATAAATCTGCTTAATATTATCTACAACTTTTATTTTGACAAGTTTTTTATAGGAAAAAAAATTCTTATAGCAAAAAATAAATAAATAAATAAATAAAACGCAAAAATCTCTGCTGGCTCTGCCTACAGGCACAGGTATATTTGGAAGTGGGTTGTCCCAACTGCCGCATCATGGCAAATAGGTATTTCTTCTGCAATTCCCAATAAACAGGCGCCTCGAAATCTACCTGTGCCTGTAGGCTGAGCCGTCAGGGAATTTTTTTAATGTAACTATTTTTTATATTACTTAGTGTGTATAATTACTATGGATCATATAGAAGGATGCTGATTATCACTAACATTTTGTTTATTAATCATTTCTCAGAAGTATAAAGCGGACTTCTTTATTCCAGATTGATATACAGACTGCGACATTTATCTGAAGCATTACAAACTGTCAAATTGAAACCTCTTATAACATAATGCCACACTCTAAAAAATAAAAGTGTCAATTTACACATAAAAACAGGTATATCGATGATACAAAAACGATTTGTCTATATGTGTAAAGTGATGTGTAAATTGCCAAAATGCACGCCTGTGATTACACATATTTTTGTGTATTTTCAAAAATATACATACTTTTGTGTAATATGTAAAATGCGCATGTTTTTGTGTAATGTGTAAAATGCACAGATTTTTGTGTTATTTAAACAAAGTAATAGGTAAAACAATTTTGTTACATTTGCTTTTTAGAGTTACTTACGCAAAGAATTGCGTGTGAACAAGTACTTTTTTTACTCACTGTAAATGTTTTTGTGATCGCAAAACAAAATTGCATGAAGAACAAGTTCATACGCTTGGTAAGCGTTTGTTCCTTACATCAGGTTTGTATCTCTTAATATATTTTGACAATTACACCACTTTACACATATAGACAAATCTTTTTTTCTATCATCGATATACCTGCTTTTTCATAAAACAGGATTGTCTGAAACTATGAGTACTAAATGTTATCATTCTGGTTACAGTTAGTTTGGAGTCCTAAAATCGGCCAGTCACAATTTAAGCACAAAACCTGTATAATCTGAATAAATAGTGCTTCCAGCAAAATCTGATACAATGTGGAGACTGTTTTCCAAATTAATGTTAAAAAGACAATTTACCTCACGCAGCCTTACAACTCTAACGGCTCGTGTTGTTTTAATAATTTAAAGAATTTTCTCTTTCAAAAATATTTATTTATTCCTCCCACACACATAGTGAAAATTGTATAGCTTTAGCTGTATTTAAAATTGGCACAATATATAGTTTAGGAATTAAAAAAAAAAAAAAAGAAGTATTCGGAAAGTTTTCCCCATTTTATAGAAATGCTTTTGAAACTTAAACTCGTATAAACATTCTTTTTTCCTGTTTGATGCTATAACAAATATCTCTTAATTTGAAATATTTCTAAAATGATACAGAAAATTGCAATAAAAATCTTTCGGCAGCAGCATACCTAGTTTAAGCTGTTTTAAGAGAATGGAAAAACATAGGCAAGGTGTTTATAGAAGTATTTATTACACTTAAATATCAGAACTTGAAATAAAAAAAATTTTAGGAGATCTAGGAAATTTTTTTCTGAATCAATTTAATAAATATTATTTTTTGTTCTAATCATTTGGGGCTCTCATCTGTAGTGGGCATAGGAAATAACCTATTTGAACTGCGAAGTAATCAGTCCATGTTTATGGAAACTATTGAAGGATGTGTTGCGTAAAGCAGCAGCAACGCTGCGCTGCTTGGCGCCGGAGTTCTCCCCTGCCCTACCCCCTACCCCCCCCCCCCCAAAAAAAAAAAAAAGAGACTAAAAAGTTTATTATCGTTTTTCGCCCAATGAATCAAATTAATTGTCATTTGTCATAAAGGGAAGCATCCCCTTTTCAGACAAACTGAAAAAATAAATATATAAAAATCCCTGACGGCTCCGCCTACAGGCACAGGTAGATTTCGAAGACGCAGACCGTGGGGCACCTGTTTATTGGGAATTGCAGAATAAAGACCTATTTGCGATGATGTGGCAGTTGGGACCACCCACTTCGAAATATACCTCTGCCTGTAGGTGGAGCCAGCAGAGATTTTTTTTTGTTTTTAATGTCTTTTTACCGTAAAAGTTGGCCCTATAAAAAACTTGTCAATATAAAAGTTGTATATAATATTTAGAAGATTTATAATAAATTTAAGCGGATTTGATATCTTGGGAATTGACGAAGTTATGAATTTTTTTCTTCTGAAACCCTTATCCCCCCCCCCTCTCCTTGGGGGCATTTTTAACGAAATCAAAAATCTGTCATACATAAATTTTTGGCCCTGTTCCTAGAAGTAATAATAACTTTAAACGGATTCGATATGTATAAAAATTAAGAAGTTATGGATTTTTTCTGTTTTCACGTCTGCTTGTAGGTGGAGCCAGCGGGGATTTTTATTTTAATTTTATTTTTCAATAGGAGTTGGTCCTATAAAAAACTTGTCAATATAAAAGTTGTAGATAATTTTAAGGAGATTTACAATAAATTTAAGCGGATTTGATATCTTGGGAATTGACGAAGTTATGAATTTTTTTCTTCTGAAACCCCAATCCCCCCCCCCCTCTTTGGGGGCATTTTTAACGAAATCAAAAATCTGTCATGCATAATTTCTTTGCTCTTTTCCTAGAGGTAATAATAACTTTAAACGGATTCGATATGTATAAAAATTAAGAAGTTATGGATTTTTTTCTGTTTTCACGTCTGCTTGTAGGTGGAGCCAGCAGGGAGTTTTTTGTTTTTTGCAATAAGAGTTGGTCCTATAAAAAACTTCTCAATATAAAAGTTGTAGATAATTTTAAGGAGATTTACAATAAATTTAAGCGGATTTTATATCTTGGGAATTGACAAAGTTATGAATTTTTTTTCTTCTGAAACCCCTATCCCCCCCCCCCTCCTTGGGGTCATTTTTAAGGAAATCAAAAATCTGACATACGTAAATTTTTTGCTCTTTTCCTAGAAGTAATAATAACTTTAAACGGATTCGATATGTATAAAAATTAAGAAGTTATGGGTTTTTTTCTGTTTTCACGTCTGCTTGTAGGTGGAGCCAGCAGGGATTTGTTTGTTTTTAATTTTTTTTTCCTTGCAATAAGAGTTTGTCCTATAAAAAAAACTTGTCAATATAAAAGTTGTAGATAATTTTAAGGAGATTTACAATAAATTTAAGCGGATTTGATATCTTGAGAATTGACGAAAACTATGAATCTTTTTCTTCTAAAACCCCCATCCCCCCCCCCTTGAGGCCATTTTTAATGATATCAAAAATCTGGCATACATAAATTTTCGGCCCTTTTCCTAGAAGTAATAATAACTTTAAACGGATTCGATACGTATCATAATTAAGAAATTATGGGGTTTTTTCTGTTTTCACAACCCCTCCCCCCTTATTTCGATTTTGCCCGTTAACGATTTTGACCGAGATTTTGTGCCCCTTGATTTTATGTATCAATTTGGAAGAGATTTGTGCAGAATTATTCGAGTTATCATGTCCATAAAAAAGTGACATAGATAGATAGATAGATAGATAGATAAAGTTTTGAACTGTGGGTGTTTTTGGGTTCTGGGAGTCATAATCGGCGTAGATCTGCAAAAATTTTTCAAAAATTCCAACTTAGGGGAGAATGTAATAGGTAGTATTTCTTACGAAATCTACCTAAAAAAATAGCTGCTATTAATAAATCACTTCATTTCTGTCATAATTATAATAAAAGAAATGAAATGTGGCATTTTAAATAAAATTAAAATAGTAGAATAATATATTTTTTTTTCGTTTAAAGATAACGCTCATGCAAACTTTTATCCTTAAGAACCTACACTAGTCATGCATGCGAAAACAGCAGTCATGCAAGCTAATGTTGATCCTATGGGAATGTTCTTTACAAATATCTCGCATGCATTTTAATATTTTTTGTTTATTTTTATTTTTGAATAGGGTAACACCTGACGTCGATATCTAATGAAATACGTTTGTACTTTTTCGATTTAGGTTACAGTTCTTTTATATAGGGGCACTTTCTCTTTTAGAACCTGTTAGAGCCGGTTCTGAACATCATAGTATCTTCATATAAAAAAAAAAACTGCAACCAAAATCGAAAAAGTAAAAATACACATTGTTATATATAGACCGGAGGTATCCTATTCAAAAAGAAAAATAAATAAAAAATATTAAAATGCATGCGAGATATTTGAAAATAATGCTCCCATATGAACAGAGTGTTTTCTCATGTCTAGTGTAAGCTTTTAATAATAATAATTTTAAAAGTTTTTGTTAGTTTTTTGGTTAATGAGGCATTACTTGATGCCAATAATAAATTCTATCACGAAATATAAACACAAAACAAAATGTTCCAGTTTCTTTTATTCTACCTGTGAAAATAAATAAATTTACATAAATGACTTTTCAATTAAACTTTAGTTTTCTTTTAGAATATTTTCCCCATGTTATAAATATATTTTAAACTTTTCAATGTGCCATTTCTGTAAATACAACGGGGAATAAGTTTTGTTTAACTTCATGTTAACCCCACCCACCTTTTTTTTTCTTTCTTTTTTTTTTTTTTTTTTTTTTTTTTTTTTTTGTTTCGCTCGTCGTAACTGTCATTGTGGGTTTTTAACCCTCTATTGCCCTACCCATGGCAGTATGCATTCTAGAAATTCTGAATTCATACCAGAAATAACAAATATTACCCCCCCCCCCCCCAACCGGAATGTTTATTATTAAATAAGGTAAATATTGCCATTCAATTTTCTGATATAAATTCGGAACATCTGAATAAAAACATCCACTAAATTGGTAACACTGGTCAATTAGAGAGCTAATTATGTCTTTTTCTTTCCTGTATTGCATAGAAGACTATATCTAAAACTATGTTTAAAAATATATTTAAAATATTTCTTCTGAATCTGAGTAAACTTCATGTGCATGTAAAATATATCGTATATTATAAAATCATTTTTTTTATTAAAAATTTTTAGATTAATGATCGCTTTCATATTGCCAAAATTTATTTCACTTGCATATCCAGAGCCGCCACCAACGCAAATAAATAAATGTTTAGTGATAAAAATAAATATTTTCAAATTTTATTTGTATTTTACTTTTTCTTTCAAATATTTTTAATAAAAACGAATTTAAACTCAGTGATCATTCTAAATAAAAGATCTTTGAGAAACATCGCTAAGGGAATGCAGAACGGTGTGCTACAAAAGTAATTAACTGAATGCCCTACAGTCGCATTTTATAATAAAATTAATATTAAATATTAATAAAGTATCATATTAAAATTACGCATTTTCAAGAATTTTTACGAAAATTAAAAGAGGCGCGGTTAAAAGCAATTTGCATGTAAGTTAAACGTATTCAGCTAAACAAGCTTATAAAACATTATTAACTAAATATAACTTTCCTAAAATCACATTATCACCAACATATCGAGAGCAATTACAAAAAAGTATTAAACAGATTCAGTGTGTGTGTGTGTAAAATACGACTTGCAAAATATAAATAACAAAGAGAAATAATAAAAAAAATTGTAGTAAAAGCAGAAAATATTAATAAATTAAACACCTTTTACAGTTCAATTTCTCCTTCCCCTCTCTCTCTTTTCCCCCCAAAAAAAGATCGAATTTATACAGATATATGAATTTTAAGTTTAAATAACAGCACAACATTACAGAAATAGACTTACCTCTGAAATTTATAAAAGTAATTGACAGGGACTTGCTCCGAAACTATGATACTTTATACCATATACATATTTTATGCCAATATAAGTCAATTTGTTATACACGAAGCTGAGTTAGCACTTTTTACTTACCCATCATACGTAGTATAGGGTAAGTCTTGTTAATCGTTTTGAAAATCGAAAAAAAAAATTTGACGGATTTACACGTTTCAGACACTGGAGATTCCAAAAAACATATTTTTAGAAAAAAAATTTGCCGTCCGTCTGTGTGTCTGTGTGTGTGTCTGTATGTCTGTAAACGCTCTATCTCCCGAAAAAATTGAGATACAGACTTGCAATTTGGTATGTACTCAGTATGTAATAATTGGAAGAAGCCTATTTCATTTGAATAACCTCGATTAACCGGAACTATTTTTTTCGGACTCTCGAAATATTCGTTCTGATAAAAGGTATATACAAATTTTCGAAATTGTTTATTTTACGAAATGAATATAAAAGACACTAAAAAAACATAAATTTTGCATAAAGCATGAAGTCGATCGGATAATTAGTTGCCGAGATATTTGGAATCCTATTTTGCACACTCTTCGATTTTTTATGACCCTGTATTTCATCCAAATTTCACTTTAAAGATATATTTTAATTGGAACTTTGACGCTTAATCAGATGCAATAAACCGCTAGTTAATAGGATTATTATTTTTGGAGTTATAAGGAAAAACATCTTTCAAGCAATTCAGTAATCAAGCCTTTAAAGCGAGGCTAATAAAAAAGACAGGCTACCGCGGTGCATTCCACTTATCTTTTTTTACAGACTGCTAGAGTAATGTCATGCTCTTTTCGTACACCTGCATTGGTGCATTCGAGCATCACGTGACTCCCGCGGTCTGTAAAAAAAGATACGAGTAAAGCACCGCGGTAGCCTTTCTTTTTCGTTAGCCTCGCTTTAAAGTTTATGACGTCATCAAGCCACGATTTTATTTGAATTGCAATGCATTTTATAAGTAGTTTACACATTTTTATTTTAATATTTTACATTATGCATATCCATGATGGGTAAGTATTACGGTGGCCCCCAACGACTAGTTTAAAAAGGTTTAGATTTACCACTGAATCAAGATTCATTTCATATGGACGAAGACAATTATCATCCATTGTGCTTAATGTGAAGAACATCTTCTAGTCATAAAGTAAATACATACCTAGAGTGTTTTCCTAACTTCACTGCCTTTTCTTCATATTCATTAAATATTACACATACATAGATTATTTATTAACATTTTTTAAAATGTAACAAAAAAGAAATCTATCTTGATATTTCGGCTTCTTACTTTTCTTTGTTTGTTTTCGAATGAACGACAACAGACGATAATAAAGCAGCTGTCCTAATTTCCAGTCTATTCTAATTGATCCAAAAATGTTTTTTTTTTTTCATATCTTAAAATAAAGTTTTGTAAATACTGAAATAAATGTCTTTGCTATCAAAAGATTTCAAATTTATTTTTAATTTTATTCTGTGTCACGTTTACTAAATGCAATTTTTAAAATTAAATAATGTTGAGAAAATTCATTTTATTTTGCCAAATACGTGCTTGAATCTATACTAATATATCATAAAGAAGTAACTTCTTTTTTGCTGTTGTTTGTAGGGGGTAATCTCTTGAACTACCGAACTGATTTCAAACGTAATGGTGGCAAATTGGTGGTGACAATGCCTGTTCCAACATTAAATAATACGAATATTTCTCTTCAGAAAAGTACAAACTTAAAAAACAGCTCAACCTGTAACACTGTTGTATACAGACAGATCTAACTCTATAAATCTATTCTAAAATACATCTTCAAGAGTTTGTGGATACAAAGATAACCAATCTGAACGTAGCAAAGTGTGGCCTTGAAACTGAAAATTTAAACATTTGTAAAATTTGTACAGTATATTTCTTGTAATTTTCTTATGTTTTTTAATTTCTAAACCGTCTAAATACTTTATTTTACATGATACTTTATTTTACTCTTCAATTTTACATCATATTACAAAATAATATCCAGTGATTATTAAATTCTAAGAAATATATTCTAAAATTAATAAAATACGGTGCTAATTAAGAACATTTAAAAATTTAAAAATACAAAATTGCATAACTTTTAATTGAGTATAGTGACACAAATGAGAAACTGAGAATTGAGAAAGGGACACAAATTATGGCTTTCGTGCAAGAAAATCTCCCAATATATCATCCAGGCTCTTCACTCTGGCCCTTGTCGAACATATGGATTTTAGTTTTATGATATTTAATTATTTTCCTTACTTAGGTTAGTTTACATGTGTGATTGTTAATGAATCTTGCATGATCAATGATAATGAATCTTTCTCTTTTATACCGATATATTCTTACTTACACATACCTCAGTATTTATAAAAAATTATGCTAAAGCTCTCTAGCAATAAGAATAGATATATTAACTGAAGATGAATATTGCAGATTTTTTAAAAAATGATTTATACTACTGGAAAAACTAAAATTTTGTGTTTGATATGTAGAATCTCGGTTGGAATTTGTAAAGAATGTAACATTACTATAGCACAATGTATAAGATAACTTACAAAAATTTGTCCAAGCATCGGAAAAACAAACGCAGTCAGATTTGAAGCTAAATACTTCCTTTAAAAAAAAAAAAAAAAAAAAAAAAAAAAAAAAAAAAAGAAGAAGAAGAAAAAAAAAAAAGAAAGAAAGCTTTTTTTGCTTTAATACAATGAATTGCCTGCAAGTCTAATTCAATCACTACGAAATAAAAGAAATAATATCCAGAAGAGTTTTTTGAAAATACTATAAGCATAAGTACCATTTCTAGAAAGATTTATATATAACCGGGAATTTCAAGAATCAACTGAAATGTATCATTTTAATATTTGATGCCAGTCGCATCCTAATTCATGAAAGTACAGCTGCATGGAATTCCACATAGCTGGTTGTTTTTATTCCAAGATTTATGTAAACTTAAAAATAAGTGGGGATTTTCTGAAAATTATTTCTATGCTATACCCGTACAACTACCGTAGCTGATATTTTTGACTCACTTGTCACAATCACGATTGAATACAGTATTTGTAATTAAAAAAAAGAAAAAAATCCCTGACGGTTCGGCCTACAAGCACAGGTAGATTTCGAAGACGCAGACCGTGGGGCACCTGTTTGTTGGGAATTGTGGAAGAAATTACCTTTTTTGCCATGATGCCGCAGTTGGGACCGCCCACTTCAAAATCTAGCTTGTTTGCTGGCGGAGCCGGCATGGATTTTTTTGTTTTAATTTTTTATTTGCTAAAAGGTTTGGTCCTATAAAAAACTTGTCAATCTAAAAATTTAGATAATATTAAGAGGATTTATAATAAATTTAAGCGGATTTGATGTCTTGCACCCAGAAAAAGGAATTGATTAAAACTACAAAACATGTTTTGTTGAGTACATTTTGGTTGCCTTAGCAAAATTCAAGTAAAATTGAACCATTTTACTTGAATTAACAAAACATTTTTTGCTGACGATACATTTTTTTTTTTTTTTTGGAATTGCAAAAAAAAATGTTTTGTTGTTTGATTCAAACAAAATTTCCATTGACCTATATTTAAACAAAAAGTTTTGTTGGGTCAATCAAATTTTCGTTGATTCAACAAAACTTTCTTCTGGGTGTGTGAATTGTCGAAGTTATGAATTTTTTTCTTCTAACCCCCCCCCCTTTTTCCCCTTTGGGACCATTTTTAATGATATCGAAAATCTGTCATACATAAATTTTCGGCCCTTTTTCTAGAAGTAATAATAACTTTAGACGGATTCGATACGTATCATAATTAAGAAGTTATGGGTTTTTTTCTGTTTTCACAAAAAGCCGCCTCATCCCTCACCCCTCGGTTCGTTTTTGCCCACTAACGAACTTGACCGAGATTTTATGCCCCTTGAATTTATGTATCAGTTTTGAAAAGATTTGTGCAGAATTATGAGAGTTTTCGTGTCCATAAAAAAGTGACATAGATACATAAATAGATTAGATAAATGGATAGATAGATAGATAAAGTTTTGAACTGAAGGGGGGGGGGTGCTGGGTTCTGGGAGTCATAATCGGCGTAGATATGCAAAAATTTTCAAAAATTCTAAGTTAGGGGAGATTGTAATAGGTAGTATTTCTTACGAAATCTACCTAAAATGCATCTAAAAAAATTGAAAATTAATCACTATTGATGTTGAAATTGTTGTTTAAAATTTATTATTGCATTCAATGGAAACTCGTTGCCATTTCATATTGAAAGGATAATAGGCGGATGTAAGTTTTTCTAATATCTGCAATTAATTATCAGTCGCCCGATTTTCTAAAATATGATCGTAGTTACGCGTATATTAGCTGTGTTCAGTAGCGCACTTTTGTATAACACATTTGCATAGCTGCTAACCTATAAGATTTTTTTTCTAAGTAAAATAAACATAATTTGAACCAGAAAATTTATTTGTTAAATTAAATCAAATAAGTCTGGTTGATTTTTCGCTAGCTTAGGAACTAATGGAATCTTTTTCTTTTTTTCATATATTTGATAGTTTTCTTTTATTTTTCATTCAACCATTCATTTATTTTATTTCTTATAAATTTAAAATTCTCTTAAATTTCTCTATTTATACTTTCGTTCATGTAGTTTTTACAACAGTTAAACTTAAAATTTCTTTAATGGCTGTCTTATGTCTCTACAAGTTGCTTACACGTCGGTCGCTTAGAGGTAGCTCAGCAACTATGAAGTCCAATAACAGCCTTACATTGTTCCATTGTTTCAGGATGCATTTTCCCATTCAAAATATGTTTTTGTTTCTCTCTGTTCTAAAAAAGAAAAAAAGAAAAGAAAAGAAAAGAAAAAGAAAATACACAACTAACGCTGTCGCTACCGCAATTAAACTTATTTTGATTTCTATAATATGGTTGTATTTTGTATGTACACATTTTATTAGCTGCGTTGGTTATAATATATACCGTACATTCTGGTGTATAGCACGCAGCTCAAATAAACATTTTTAGACTCAGAAATTTTATTTCTTCAATAAAATTAAATAATTGCTACGAAACAGTAAGTAACACTTAATTAAATAATATTTCGAGGTGTAAATATAATTGTTTGAGCTACGCGTTATACGTCAGAATATACGGTGTATATTTTTTATTTCAAGTGTGGTACACGGCTTTGTATATAATACGTATTATGGCCCTCGGCGGTAAACAAGTTTGACATTCCTACTGCAAATGAACAATGTATTCTATACGCACCACATTCTGTAGTAAGTCTCTTGTAATGCACCTCGGTGATGTATATTAATTTCAATATGTTTGAAATAGTGAAGCATTATTAAAATAAGCCGTAAACGATTTTTTCCCATAGACAGTCATGTAACATAATTCTTTTGAGTGCCCCTGTAAAGGAACTATAAGTGCTACACATTTAATTTACAATACGAAACATGGCATATAGTTAACCTCAGTAACATATATCAATTGCATGACAGTCCGACCCTATTTACGCGAGTTAAAAAACAGAGCGACAGACGGGAGACAGACAGACAAACAGAACTCATAAACACTTTTCAACTTTGTTGGAAAGTATTAAAAATGAGAAATAATTCATTCAAATAAAAACTCATGTAGCGTGAGAAACGACATATAATAAATTACTTTTATCTAATCTGTTGAAAAGAAATTAATGTTAGATGATAAACCAATGTTTAAAAATTATAAAAAAGATTTCATCCTAAAACGTTTATTATATGTACTGCATATAAAACACTTTACTAATTAAAAAAAAGAAATCAGTTTGTGAATTTAATATTCTTACATTTTTAATATTATTATAGTTGTTTACTTAAGAAAAATACAGAAGTAAAAAATCAGAAAAAATCTGAAAATAATGCCATAAAAAAAAAGAAAAGAAAACTTTTAAGTATTTGCCGTTGTGGAAGTAAAGGGGAGCATAAGCTAGTTGGTTTGTTCATTTATAAACTTCACGAGAATCTGAAATATGTTTTTCTACCGACATTCACGTATTTATTTCAATAATTTTAAATTGCTTGGTTTAGATTTGATAATTTACGAGAATTCACAAAATAGATGACGCTGCGCCCTGTATATATGTTCGTGTATGTTTAACTTGTATATACCAGGGAATTACCATGGGCCTTGTATAAAATCCGTTGAACCTGAGACTAAGGAGCTTCTACCCTACAACATATAAAAAAATCCCTGACGGCTCGGCCTACCGGTACAGGTAGATTTCGAAGACGCAGACCATGGGGCGCCTGTTTGTTGGGAATTGCAGAAAAAATTACCTTTTGCCATGATGCGGCAGTTGAAATCGCCCACTTCGAAACCTAACTTGTTTGTAGATGGTGCCGTCAGGGATTTTTTATGTTCCAATTTTTTTTTCTATAAGGGTTATTGGTCCTATATAAAACTTGTAGATAATATTAAGATGATTTATAATAAATTCATGCGAATTTGATATCTTGTGAATTGATGAAGTTATGAATTTTTTTTTCTTCTATCCCTCCCCCCTTTTCCCCCCTTTGTGCCATTTTTAAATATATCAAAAATCTGTCATACCTAAATTTTCGGCACTTTTCTTAGAAGTAATAATAACTTTAAACGGATTCGATATGTATCATAATTAAGAAGTTATGGGTTTTTTTCTGTTTTCACAGAAAAGCTTCCTTTTATGCCCCTAGATTTTATGTATCAGTTTGGAAGATATTTGTGCAGAATTATTGAAGTTATCGTGTCCATAAAAAAGAGACATAGATACATAGATAGATAGTTAAAGTTTTGAACTGGAGGTGGTTTTGGGTTCTGGGAGTCATAATCGATGTAGATCTGCAAAAAATTTTCAAAAATTCCAACTTAGGGGAGAATGTAATAATAGGTAGTATTTCTTACGAAATCTACCTAAAAATAATCAAAATCTGGGATTACCAAGCTTGGCCCTCTCCTTGTAAAACAAAGTGACCAAACTGACCAGTTCAATTTGAAATCATTCTAACTGAACACAGATAAAAATACATGGATATCTTTTTGATGGGAAAAAAGATTAAAGAATATTTCTAAATTCTAACTTGTAAGGGAACCACTTTTGATATTTGCACTGAGACCTGGAGCTTTTTATAGCCCTATTAGGCCAAAGTTCAAAAAACGATAAAATTTGTCTGCAAAATTCGTATTATATATATTTTTGTATACATTTAAATTTAAAGTAAACAATATATATTTTTTGTATACATTTAGTTTTACAGTAATAAAATTTTTATTGTTAATTTTACGCCAAAACCGAGTTAAGCCGTCAAAAATGGTGGTACAAATTTAAACCACTATAGACGACTATGACATTCGGCCAGGGTTGCCGGGAAAAATTCTACGGCAAAGAATAAAGATATTTTCGAGTAGCCAGAAATACAATTATCTTATATTATTAAAGCAAAAAGGGATTTGAGTAATACTCCGATAATATTTTCCACATAAAATTTACCTTACATGATTCAGGAAACCAGATGGTAAGTTTTTTCAATTTACTGTGAAATTTCTACAGTGATTATAATAAAGTAATTTTTTCAATCTTATTAACACATTGACGGACAGTAGGAACAAGTGAAGTTTGAAAATTGACACTATATGTTTTTGTAATTTTTAGAATATTAGAAGTATAGTTTTACTCTTTCTGCTTAAATAAACTTAATTTTTATTAATTCAGCACCTTTAATTAGGTTGCACTACTCCCTTCATAACCACGTCAGGGTGGCTAGTGGTCAGGGAAAAATACAGTCAAAAAAAGTGATAAACACCAGTATATTCTTATAGAAAAATTTATCTTGATTATTTGATCAAATAATCAATTTGAATTTTTCTATAAGAATATACTGGTAATTATCTTTTTTTTTTTTTACTGTATTTTTCCCTGACCACTAGCCACCCTGCACGTGCATACTGAAGCTGCAACTCGTATAACAGGTGGAAAACGAGCTTCAACCTAAAAAATTGTTTCCAAAACATGACACTGGGCTTCTACTTGTACGCCGGTAAATGCACATTTGTGCTGCTATAGCCGTAGTGTCTAAAAACGACCGTTTCGTTTTGGGTGGCTATAGCCGTCATGCCGCATTGTGAACTTCGCTTTCGCGGCTATAGCCACAAGTGTCCGTCAACGTGTTAACAGATATTTAAAAATTACATAAAATGTATGCATAAAAGAAATTTCATGAATTTTGCTTACCCGCAAGATAACTCTTGAAAAAATATTCCAGCAATAGAAACTTGTGATTGGAGCAGCGAAGCTTTGGATCTGCAAAAGAAAAAGATGAAGGATGTTCCCATTAGAAACATGACTTGTCTCTCGTTAGTTCAGAATATGGTTATCATTTTAGAATTAAATTATTTCATTTCCTCTTTTAGGTAGATTTCGTCAGAAATACTACCTCCTAAGTTGGAATTTTTGAAAAAATTATGCAGATCTACGCCGATCATGACTCCCAGAACACAAAACTTTAAATAACTATCTATCTATCTAATTTAACTAACTATCTGTAATTATCTATGTATGTCACTTTTTTATGGACGCGATAACTCCCATAATTCTGCACAAATCTCTTCCAAACTGACACGTAAAATCAAGGAGCATAAAATCTCGGTCAAGTTCGTTTGTGGGCAAAATCGAACCAAGGGGGGGGGGGATAGGGGGACTTTTTGTGAAAACAGAAAAAAACCCATAATTTCTACGTATTGTATGAATCTGTTTAAAGTTGTTATTACATCTAGGAAAAGGGCCGAAAATTTATGTAGGACAGATTTTTGATATCATTAAAAATGGCCCCAAAGGGGGGGGGGGTTAGAAAAAAAATTCCTAACTTCGTCAATTCAGAAGATATTAAATCTGCTTAATTTTATTGTAAATCCTCTTAATATTATCTAAAACTTTTATATTAACAAGTTTTTTATAGGACCAACCCTCGTAGCAAAAAAAATTAAATTAAATTAAATTAAATTAAAAAAATTAAAAACAAAATACTCCCTGCCGGCTCCGCCAGCAAAGAAGTTAAATTTTGAAGTGGGCGGTCCCAACTGCGAAATCATGGCAAAAATGTTTCTTCCACAATTCCGAACAAACAGGCGCCCAACGGTCTGCGTCTTCGAAATCTACCTGTGCCTGTAGGCCGAGCCATCAGAGATTTTTTATTAGTAATATTTGGCTTATTTATTCTTTCATTAAATAAGGTAAATATTTCTCTTCAAAATGTCGTAGAATTCGGCATTAAATAAAATCTCGCTTCTCTGGCAACAGTGATATAGACAGATATAACTCAATTTTACATTTTAACACACACACACACACACACCAAAAAAAATTACACAGAGTAATACTCGGAACATAGTAAAGCGCGGGATTTTGAGTTTGAAAATTTAAAGATTCGTAAATTTTTACGTTATTTTACTTATTGTTTTATATCGAAACTAATGCATACTTTTCTCTCTTTTATTTTACAACACTTTACAAAATAATATGATGCATTTATTTAATACTAAGAAATGTATTGCAAAATTAATAAAATTCGGCGCTAATTAAGAACAATTAAAATTTTTAAAAAATCAGAGTATAAAATTAAATAGCTTTTAATGAGTCCCTTTGAAAGTGACACGAATTATCACTTTTGTGCTTGACACAAAAGTGATAATTAAACACAAAACACCCGAAAGTGTTATCCAGAAAATTTTATTAAATTATATATTTTATTAAATTATTTATATTCAAAGGAAAGCTGAAATTTTATGTTTGATATGTAGGCATTGTTGGAGAGTTAGCGAGTTTGACATGCCTGATTTAGATAATGTAAAAAAAAAAAAAAAAAAAAAAAAAATATTTGAGTGCTACGTTCAAACTGGTGTCCGATTTTCCTCTCTTAAATGTAAGTAATAAAATGAAAAACATGACTAATAATTCTATTTTTTATTTATTTTCAAAATCAGATAAGATGAAAATTTAGTTAATTAAATTTAAAAATGCAAATGTGTCAATGTCCCTCCCCCTCCCTACCAGCGTGATTGAAATGCATAAATCATTCTGTCGAATACGATTAAATATTTGACATTTCTCTTTAATACTGGTTCATAATTCAATAATTTATATTTCTTTAAAATGTAATTAACCCTTTCCGGGGCAGTGGTATGTTTATGAAACCACCTAATTTTAATTCCCAAACGCCACAATGGCACCAGAATTTTGCTATTTTTTTTTTCCATTTAATATGTATGTGAAATATGACCGTTTTCTTATTTCCAAAAAAAAAAAAAAATTCGTAAATCCCGGCGCCAGTCATTTATTTCAACATTTTAGTACTGAAAGTACTTTGCTCCGGAAAGGGTTAAACGCTAATAAAACATAATATTTTAACGTTTTTTTTTTTTTTTTTTTTTTTTTTTTTTTATATATATATACCGGATTTAAATATATAATACAAATTCAATTGAACTTTTAAAAATTAGATTTAATTTAATTATGTACATCACATTTTATGACAAAACAAACCACGTAGGAACCTTTCACCCAGGAATATTTCATGAGTTAAAACGGTTCAGGTTTACATAATTATTATAATGAAACCTATAATAATAATTATTATTATTTTATATGCTGGTAAAATTGATTATAAAGATAAAACATTTTTATTTTTGAATTTAGAATATTTATAAATTATCTTGAAAATTAAAGAATCAAACATATAATAATAATTTTTTTTTTTTTTCACAACGGTAAAATTCATTAAAGATAAAACATTTTTATTTTTGAATTTAGAATATTTATAAATTATCTTGAAAATGAAAGAATCAAACATATAATAATAATAATTATTATTATTTTGCATAATGGTAAAGTTGATTAAAGATAAAACATTTTTATTTTTTAATTTAAAATATTTATAAATTATCTTCAAAATGAAATATAGGAACATATAATAATAATAATTATTATTATTACTATCGCATAATGGTAAAATTGATTAAAGAAAAAACATTTCTATTTTTGAATTTAGAACATTTATAAATTATCTTGAGAATGAAATATTCAAACATATAATAATAATATTTATTATTATTTTGCATAATGGTAAAATTGATTAAAGATACAACATTTTTATTTTTTAATTTAGAATACTTATAAATTATCTCGAAAATGAAAGAATCAAACATATAATAATAATAATTATTATTATTTTGCATAATTGTAAAATTGATTAAAGATAAAACATTTTTTATTTATTTAGAATACTTATAAATTATCTTCGAAATGAAATAATCGAACATATAATAATAATTATTATTATTATTGCATAGTGGTAAAATTCCTCAAAGATAAAAATTTTTTACTTTTGAATTTAGAATATTTATAAATAAATTACCAGTGGACCCGTGCGAGGATTTCGCACTGCAGTCTAATATTTTTTAGCAACATCTAATATTTTTTTAGATGCCGGTTGAAACTTCTAAAGAAAAATTTAGGCTAAAAACATCAGCAAACAACATATGTAGTCAGAATATCAGCTCATTTATTCCATTAAAGTTACAGTGGTTACAATAAAAACTGATCGAAAATACCAAAAGGCACGCGCGAAAAATAAATAAATAAATTAATTAATTAATTAACAATCATTTTTTCACTGCATTGGAATATGACATCATCCGATTCGGGGAAAACATACAAAGAAAAGTAAATTGAAAACATATCAAATACAATTTAATTTTCTATAACAAAGCATAAGTTTTAGGCTACACGTGAAATACCACTGTTTCGATCGATCGATGGTGTCTATTTGTTCTAAACAATTGAATTAGAATTTTGCTTTTTAATCACAAATATAAAATAAACCCGTGCAAGACGTCCCACTTTATCTTTTTTGTACTTTTTTTTTCATTGTTGAGCACGATATAATGCGCTATTTTTGTGGTGTTTGAATTGAGAAAAATGTTTCATTTTATTTATGAAAACAATGCTAATTTAATTTTTAATTAACTGATTTTTTTAATGAAAAACATGTTTTAACGAAATGTGAGTGTACTATGTCAGAACTCGATTCAAAAGTCTTTCGAATGATACCCCATTCATTTTTGTGCGTTTTCTAAATGCATAGAAAAAGAGATGTTGTCAAGGGAAATAATATACCGTATACACTCGTGTATAAGTCGAAGAATTTTAGACAAAATTAGGGAGTTGAAAATGAGGGGTCGACTTATACACAAGTTAGTAAAAAAAACAAACAAAAAAAACAAGTAATATAAAAAACAAAAATTTTAAAGTCAATACCTACCTAGGTAAAAAAGATTTTTTTTCCATCGATCTACACGCTTCGCCACTGACGGTATTTATTCCTAAATTTATATCCTGCTAAATATCTTATATAAGAGACATTTTTTCTCCCGTATAAAACTAAAATTAATCAATTAAATTAAATTAATGAATTAATATTTGAAAAAACTGTATTGACATCAAGTTTCATCCACTACAAGTGTTACAAAAATGTATTTGAACTTGAGTGGATTAATAAAAAGCATTTTATTAACGATTGAAAATTTGAACAAGATATATAAATATATATAGGGAGAGTGTGAACTAATAGTATGAATTGAAAAAGTTGGAGTGTTTGTTCTGCTGTAGACACTATGCATGTGACGTCACACTCTGAAAAAAAAGTGTGAAATACCGGAGTGAAATATTGAAGTCGCCGCGTCTGGGTTGGAGAGAGAGAGATAAAAGCGGACAATGGTCATTTCCCTGTGATTTACAAAACAATCTCAATACTAATTTCCCTGTAATTGTTTTACATCCATTTTCTCTTGATTCAACATTTTAATCCCCTTTTTAAAAAGAGTTCAACTTGAGAATGCTTCTAGATTTCTCTCTAAAAGTCCCACAATACAAAATAGTAGTACATTTTAGCAGACTAAGAAGTTGTATACCCTTCTAAATAAAGCTTGAGATATTTTTCAAAGAATTATTTCTTTTTATGTATCATTAAATTGATGTGAATAGGTTTCAAAATAGTTTAAGCTCTTTCAGTTTTACATAATTATACATTTTAAAACGTTGAATTAAAGAAAAAAGTCTGATTAGAAACTTAAAAATATGTTTGACAGTTTGGGTTTGAGTACACCCTTAAAGTCAACTTGAACCCGAAATATTCAAACCCGAACCGAACACGAAGTGGAATAAAGTTAATTTAATGAAAATTAATTAGGTTTTTTTTTTTAATCCACGATTGCAAATCATTTTTAAAAATACTACCAAAAATGTAGTACATTTTAGAAGTCTAAGAAGTTGTATACCCTTCTAAATAAAGCTTGAGATGTTTTCCGACGATTTCCACGAGTTTTGGAACGGCCAAGTATCCAGAGTTTTATTTTCTGACATTTGGAGTCTCTGTAAAGAAGAATCAGTGTTCTGTCCGGAAGGTCAAGGATTCATTCTTGTGAAGTGGAGCGAGTGGATACCATCGATAAAGATCCGGTGTGGAGCTTCATTGCTGTTGGACTGTTTATCTGCCGACCCTGGAATTTGCCTGGAATTTGCTATGTGTCCCCCAGCGTAAACATCAAATATGGAATGGTAAGCCCCTATATTTCTCGTGCATGCTGAATTTTGGGAGGTCCCATTGTTATATATACATGTACATAAATTTAGTAGAAATAATGTTGGGCTAAGTAATTTGAAGTAGGGTTTATTATTATTATTATTACTTCAAGGTTCATGCGTACGGGATAGCTATAAGTTATTTTATATTCTCTGGTTATTGTACTAATGTTCTCAGGTAAATATTTATTGCAGAAGTGGCGGGTTATTTATTTTATGTGCGTTTTTGTTCTTTTGTGATAAGTATAAAGATTAAATTATTTTTTATGCACATGTAGAGTGCTAATGCAACTAAACAATATGTGTTACAGTGTGAAAGCATTTGTTTAGAGGTAGGAGATTGAATTAATGAAAATTATCACTGTGAATTCATTTTTAAAATAAATTCATATTCCTAGTAGAAAGGAATTTTGTTTAAATTAATCTACTAAGTCTTTTCTTTACTGTGTAGTATTTTTATGAGTGTTTTTTGGGTTTATCTTATCATTTATGGTGTTTTATTTAGGGAGTTACTCAGTTTTGAAAAGAAAAGTAGATCCTTGATTTTCTTTGCTTTTTTATTGCTAATTGTGTTCGGGAAAATTATTGTGCTTTTTTGTATTTTGTGTTGAGATATTTTCTGTGTTTAATTATGGCCAGTTTCTTGAATAAACAAAATAAAAGCGTTCTGCTATTGCTCGCGGCCGATTTTGATACAGAATTACCTGCGGACAGTAAAAAGGTAGCGATAATTCAGGCAATTTTGCGTGCCTCTGATTATGAGGAGCAAATGGCTAAAGATATGTTGGAAGGGATATTAATAGAGAGGGAAAAACTGGCAGAGCAAGAAAGATCAGACAAATTAGCGGAGCAAGAAAGGTTAGATAAATTGGCAGAAAGAGAGAAAGATAGACAGTTGGAGTTAGAGAAGGCGAAGTTACAATACAATGTAGATACTACCTCTGTAGCTTCCACAGTTTCTGTAGTGGCAGAAAGTAAAGATAAAAAAGTAAGTTTAAAAGATTTAGTCCCAAAATTTGACCCTAAATCCATTGACATTACTTTATTTTTTATGATTTTTGAGAGTCAGGCGTTAAAAGAAAATTTAGATGAATCTAATTATGTATCACAGCTTATACCCTTGTTGCCAGTAGATGTTGCGGAAATTATTGTAAAGGAACCGCTAGAGAAAAGGGATGACTATCAGCACATCAAAAGCGTTTTGTTAAAAAGGTTTAGATTAGGAGCTGGTGCCCTTAAAACTAAATTTGAAAACCATCAAAGGAAGTCAGGTGCACTGTGGTCTGAACTTGTGTATGAGCTGAGAGGGTATTTGGATAACTGGTTGGAAACGGTTGAAGTGAATGATTTTGAATCCCTCAAAGAACTTATACTCACAGAGCAGGTGAAACGTAGAGTCCCTTTTGAAATTAAAGAGAAATTCTTAGACGAATGGGATGAGATGAAGACAGCGTCCTATTTAGCAGAAAAATGCGATAAATATGAGAGTGTGAGAGGGAATTTTAAGAAAATGGAAAATAAATTTTGGAATAATAAGTCATTTGGTAGGGACAGGAACGGTCAGGATAACTTCAAGAGTAAGGGGGAACAGGCAGTAAAGTCGGGAGGGGCTGATAAAAAGGATCACGCAAGTAGAAATTCTTGGAATAAAGATAAGTTTGATAGAAGGAAACCTATTGTCTGTTTCCAGTGTAACCGTGCAGGGCATATCAGACCGGATTGCCCAGATTTAAAACGTGAAGACTCTGGAGATGTAGTTAGTCACCTGGGTGTAGATGTTAGTTTAGGAGAGTGTTTTGCACCGTATTTCAAAAAGGCAGAAATTAATGGAATAGAACGGGATTACTTACGGGATACTGGGGCTGGCATTGATCTTTGTGACCGTAGCTGGATTGATAATGAGGATTTGATTGGTGAAGTCACTTGGATTAAACAACCCCTGGATAATGAATGTAAATGTTTGCCATTGGCTAGAGTTACAATTAAAGGAGATTTTGGAACGGTGGTCACTAAGGCAGCTGTGAAACCTATCGAGTTAGAACAAGGTTATTATTTGTTAGGAAACAAAACGGCTGAGCTTATTGAGGAGACGAGGGGTAATCCTGTACCGGTAAATGCTGTAATGACGCGCAGTCAGAGGCGGGGACATGAGAGAGAAATGTCCGCTGTGCAAGTTGAGAGTGAATTTGGTTCGGAGGATGGAGAACCGGATGAAGGGGAGTCTAGTAGCGGTGAGGAAGTAGATGGGATAGTTATTCCGGAAAGGTTAGAGGCAGAGTCGGGTTTGGAGAAGGTATCCGCAGAGAAATTTAAGGAAGAGCAGATAAATTGCGCTTCACTTAAGCAGTTGTGGGAGAAGGCCAGTAAACCTAACGAAAAAGAATTTTGTGTTAGAGATGGTAAGCTTGTGCGGGTATCGCAGTCACGGAGAGGTGATGATAAAGTGCAGTTATGTGTGCCGGAAGTTTATCGTAGAGAAGTTCTAGCATTGTGTCATGAGCAGGTGTCAGGGCATTTGGGTACGACTAAGTCCAAGGATAGGGTTCTGAGATGTTACTTTTGGCCAAACTGTTATCACGATATTGAGAATTATGTTAAGACTTGTGATACATGTCAAAAGGTAGGTAGCAATCGAGATAGGCGAAAGGCCCCTTTGAAGTTAGTACCGATAATTTCGGAATGCTTTACCAAAATAAATTTAGACGCGGTTGGTCCCCTGAAAACTAGTAATAAAAACAACAAGTACTTAATTACATCCATTTGCCTCGCTTCTAAATATCCTGATGCTATTCCGGTGGAAAACATCACTTCCACATCCGTTATTGATGCTTTGGTACAGATATTCGCTAAGACAGGTTATCCGAGAGAGGTGCAAAGTGACCTAGGAAAATCTTTTACCAGCGAGTTAACATCAGAATTTTTTAATGTATTTGGTATCAAAGTGTCGCATAGCTCAGTTTGCCATCCGGAGTCGAACAGCGTGGAAAGGATGCATTCTACTTTGAAGAAAGTACTTAAAGCCTTATGTCTAGAGTCAGGTCGAGACTGGGAAGAGGTTTTGCCTATGGCGTTGTTTGCTCTAAGAACTGTGACGCATGAAAGTACTGGGTTTAGTCCTGCCGAGCTGGTTCATGGAAAAAATTTGCGCATGCCGCACACGTTAGTTTATGAGAATTGGATGGGTCAAGGTAACACGGATCAAAATGTGGTTGATTACATTTTGAACTTGACGAATAGGTTGAAAAGGTGTCAGGATTTAGCAACTAGGCGTATGGAGGAATGTCAGGACAAAAGGAAGACATGGTATGATAGGAATGCGGTAACTAGAAAATTCAAAGTTGGTGACCAGGTGTTGGTTTTGGCAACATCAAAGCCTCATAAGATGGCCGTAAATTGGGTCGGGCCGGGAACTGTCACTGGAGTGATTTCGGAAACAAATTACACAGTTGACTTGCCAGAGAGGCGCAATAAGGCGACTATCTACCATGTGAATCTTTTGAAACCTTATTACAAGCGGCCTGAATTTGTTAATCTGCTGATTGACATAGATGCGGAAGAGGTGGAAGAAGATGCTGAGATCCCTTATCCCCTGCCAAACCCCACACAAATTGACTTCTGGGAAGTTGTGTATAACAGCGAGTTAGAGAAAAAAGTGACAGATAGCCAAATAAGTTTGTTTAAGGAGGTTATAGAGAGAAATAGAAAAGTTTTTTCTTCAGACCCTGGACGTACCCATCTGGTAGAGATGGATATCGAGTTGACAGATGAATCGCCGGTGAGGGCGAAACCTTATAGAATGTCACCTAGGCAGACCGAAATTTTAAGAGAGGAAATCAGGAGACTATTGGAATTAGGAGTGATAGAAGTAGGGCAGTCTGATTTTACGTCCCCCATGATTTTGGTAGAGGTTCCGGGAAAGGATCCTCGTCCCTGTGTGGACTATCGCAGATTAAATGCGAAGACCCGAACGGAATTTTTTCCACTCCCCAATATAGAGGAGGTCGTAGAAAAAGTGAGTTCGGCGACTTTCATCACGGTAATGGATTTAACCAAAGGTTATTTCCAGATACCACTGACCAAAAGGGCCCAAAGGTACGCTGCGTTTGTGACACCTTTCGGAGTATTTTTACCCAAGGTCATGATGTTTGGTCTCCTGAACGCACCTTTCTACTTTTGCAAATTAATCGCAAGTGTTTTGGGTGGGCTTGAGTTGTTTGCCTTGCCATATATCGATGACATTGCAGTGTTCTCTCTTACATGGGAGAGTCACATGAAGGACATCGCTGAGGTTCTGAAGCGATTGTTAGAGGCCGGCCTAACAGTGAAACCCACAAAGTGTAAATTTGCACAGGATAGTGTGAGGTTTTTGGGTCACGAGGTAGGTTCGGGGAAGCGGTCTCCCAGTGACATAAAAGTGAAGGCTATCCAGGAATTTCCAACGCCTTCCACTAAGACGCAAGTGAGGTCATTTCTGGGAATGACGGGTTATTATTCACGGTATATAAAGGATTATGCAGTAATTGCAGTCCCCTTAACAAATGTTTTGAAAGGGAAGATCAAAAAAGAAAAGATAGAGTGGAGTGAGGAGTGCGAAAAGGCTTTCCAGGAATTAAAAGAGAAGTTAACCCAGAGTCCCGTATTGTACGCCCCAGATTATAGTCAGGAGTTTATTGTGCAGACCGACGCAAGTTTATATGGTGCTGGTATAGTCCTGTCACAGGTACGAGATGGGGAGGAACATCCCATTCTATACTTGAGTAAAAAATTTTCCAGGGCAGAGCAGAATTACAGCACTGTTGAACGGGAATTGGCAGCAATTGTGTACGGTCTGAAAAAACTGAATCACTACCTGGACGGGCAGCGGTTTGTAGTCCAAACAGATCACAATCCTCTGACGTACTTAAAAACTATGATGGGGAACAATGCGAGATTGACTAGGTGGGCATTGTATTTGCAGTCATTCAACTTCAAAATCGAACACAAACCTGGGAAACTTCACGGGAATGCAGATGGGTTAAGTAGGACCGAATAGTGTCATTTCTTTACTTGTTTCCCGAATTAGTATTTGTTTATAATTTTTATTTACGAGTTATTGTTTTTTTTTTTTTGTTATTTATCACTTGTATATATTTTGTGTGTAATTTAGTATTTTTTTTTAGAATTTTCTTTAATGTCAAGGAATCGCACTGTGTCAGTTATTGAAGTCAGATAAATATCTCATCTGTTATATTAGATTTGATTACGAAAATGATTTTATTATTTGAATTGTTATGGAAATTCATAAGTGAAATCTAGGATTATCATGAGTCTTTCAAAACTGAGTACGCGTGCGTCTGTATGAACCTTGTATAGAGAAAAAATAAAGTGTATAAAGTTATTAAGGTATTGGTAAAAGGTAAAAGTATTAAGGTAAAGTTATTAAGGTATTTCCTTAGCACTTCCAACTGGAGTTTAGGTGTTGGGACCTCTCAGATTTAGTGTGTTAAGAATGAGGGGCTCGGTACCTGATTCAAATTTACATTTTCATAGGTGTATGCACCGTATGAAAATTCTTTAGGGGGAAGGAGCTGTAACAACGGCTGCAGGGTGCAGTATTTCTCCAAAAGAATGCTTGTTTCCTTCTGAACGTTAGAAGATGCTCGCAGAAGTGGGGAGGGGGTTGGTCATTTTGGAGCAATGACCGAGAACTTCCGCCCTTACCCCCAGTGGACAGTGTACACGTAGACGTAGAGAAGGAGGAGTCTGTTGATGGAAAGCGAGCGATGAGGTTCGCTTGTAAACAGCTCCGGTTTGAGTGAGATGTCTTTTTAGTGCTTTCCGCTGTGTTCTGCGGTGATTATGAAGATCACGATTAAATTGTAAATCACAAAGAACTTGTACAGAATATTTTTTTTAATTAAATAATTTTTAATTGAATCCAGTGGATTCTTTATTAGTTTAGCTGTGCGCGAATGTTTATGTTTGATATTAACACTCGCTACACCACAAGATGTTTTCCAAAGAATTATTTCTTTTTAAGTATCATTAAATTGATATGAATAGATTTCAAAATAGTTTAAGCTCTTTCAGTTTTACATAATTATACAGTTTAAAACGTTGAATTAAAGAAAAAAGTCTGATTAGAAACTTAAAAATATGTTTGACAGTTTGGATTTGAGTACACCCTTAAAGTCAACTTGAACCCGAAATATTCAAACCCGACCGAAAACGAAGTGGAATAAAGTTAATTTAATGAAAATTAATTAAGTTTTTTTTTTATCCACGATTACAAATCATTTTTAAAAATACTACCAAAAATGTAGTACATTTTAGCAGTCTAAGAAGTTGCATACCTTTGTAAATAAAGCTTGAGATATTTTTCAAAGAATTATTTCTTTTTGAGTATCATTAAATTGATGTGAATAGGTTTCAAAATAGTTTAAGCTTTTTCAGTTTTACATAATTATACAGTTTAAAACGTTGAATTAAAGAAAAAAAGTCTGATTAGAAATGTAAAAATATTTTTACCAATTTAATGAAAATTAATTAAACTTTTTTTTATCCACGATTACAAATCATTTTTAAAAATACTACCAAAAATGTCGTTTGACTTTTACACGAAAATTAAATTTGTTTTCCAAAATTTTGCGTAAGAATTGGGGAGGGGGGGGGGTGTCGACTTATACACGAGTATATATGGTATATGATTTTCAAAATGAAAAAAAACTGTTTAAAATTTTTAAGAAATATAAAATATTAATTTTAATTTTAAAAATGCCCTCTCTGAACCTTTAATTTATAAGGTAATATATTCTGAAATATATAACAACTAATGAAAATATGGAGAATGTAACTTACCCTTTCTAAAGGGACACTTCTACGACAAAAATCAACAATAAGGAGAGAGCACGACACTACACAGTACAATACGCCAGTCCAAACGAGATTTGAAAGATGCGGGATCTCAAATCTTAGCAGTCGGAGAAAACCCAAATAAAGAAAAGTTTCCTCCACCAATCATATCACGTGACCGTTCATGACCCTCAGGGTTGCGCTATCCACAAATCTTGAGAGTGACAGCTTCAGATCTACCTTTGAACACTTGTGGAAGGACCGCAAAAGTTTTTTTTTTTATATCAATTTGCTTATGTTGATTATATTCTGTTACGTCTTAGGTGCAGGATCTTTGGACGGCACCAAAGAATGAGGCAGAGAAGGGCCATTGCCCCTCCCCAGATTTTGACATTCAATTAACTAAATTTTCATTTTCTCCGATTTAAAGAAGAAGAAGAAGAAGAAGAAGTAAAATTATTTTTTCTTAAAGTGATTTTAATTAATTAAACGCTAAAAGAAAAAGGAACCAAGAATTGTACGCTCTCTGGCAAAATCCTAAATTCCTCTTTCTGGTTTGAAATCACCAGCGATTGAGAGGTTCAGCTCTCAAAGTTGATAGACGGGAGGTGCTGTGTCCGAACATAGAGTACCTGAAAATTCTGCTTAAGGCGGTATTAAAAAAAATATGTTTCCACGTTCAACAACTCAAAATTTTCTGACACATTTTCAGACTCATTTTTAAAAGTATTTACATAAAACTATGCGGCGTGTTTTATGAAGAGATTTATTCGTTATTATTAGATACTTTTCGTTCAATTAATTAGAAATTGATTTACAAACCATTATTTTCACAGTAAGATAATTTTCTTTTGTTTTCCAGCGCTATCGCTTCGGGAAATTTGGTTCAAAATGTCCACTTTGACAGCCTTTTGAAAATATATATTCTGTCTTTATCAAAAAATTGACCAATACGGACATTATAAAGTTTCTGAATAAGACAACCTGCCAATTGGATGCATTTTAGAGCAAAAATTAATTTAAAAATAAGTCATAAAATAAGCAGTTTAGATTTGAGTACACCCTTAAAGTCAACTTTAACCCGAAATGTTCAAACCCGAACCGAACACGAAGTGGAATAAAGTTAATCCATATTTTTATACAATTATACATAAGTAGTCTAAAATTATATCTCTATTACCCATTTCATTTATATATAAAAAAATAATATATATAACCATTAATGAAACATTACCGAAACACCAACTGAAACTTGCAATTATGATTTAGGAAGTAATAATTTATTGACAACGAAATTGTAACCCCAGCACTATGAATATAGATATTAAATACTTATTTAAAAGAAGTAGAAATTAAATTAAAAATTGAATGAATGAAATAAAATGAATGAAATTTGTGGAATTTATACAGAATTATCAAGTCCCAAATGCATAAATTCCACAAATAAAATGAGTGGTTTCATCTTCATATTAGCATTAAAACTGCTAAAGAATATGAATTTGGGACGACCACTCAGACACATATCCATCTAGTGAAAAAAAAAAGACTTAAAGATCATAAAACAAATACATTACTAATACATACCAAAATGGAGAGATACCTTACCCCTATTTATAAGAGAAAAACTTGATAATAGATATCCAAATATCAAAAACAACGGGATGAAGATGGATTCCTGCAACACAACACTGACCAGATACATGAAGACATCAATAAAGGCAATGAATTGCAAAAAAAAATTTCTAAATGTTGCCAAAAACATTACTAGAAGATTACAAACCCTGTTGCCAAAACAATTTAGAAAATGAATTACTTGGATATGGAATATTTTAAAGCATCACAAACCATGGTGCTTCCATCTATGATTTAGAAAATGAATTACATGGATATGGAATATTTTAAAGCAAACAAACCATGGTGCTGCCATCTATGATCTGAATATGTAGTGAATATACAATGGAAAAATCAATATTAAATATATATTGCATTAAAATGAACATATATTACACTCATTAATATTAAAATACAGAGGGTTTTTTTTTTTCATTTGAAAATTATATAGGACATTCTTCCGAAAAATCGGATGAATCCGAACCCTACAGGAAAGAGTCAAAACCCAACCTGAAACAGCTAGAACCCGAAACAATTAAGGTCACGAACCGGACCCGAAACGAAACAATTCGGGTCGGGATGGGTTCGGGTAAAATCGGGTTTACCGACTCGATGCAGGACTACAGTTGGAACCCATGTCGCAATCGTCGGCCTAATCGTTCGGCGTTTTCCGTGGTTTTCTTCAAACATTAACTTGTGTAAATATGGATTAGGTTTCTTTAGAAAGACCCTTGAGGAAGGGAAGTTTCCCCTCCCCCCGAACTATATCTCTCGCGCAGATAGTCGGCCGAAAAACGCACGCACATACACTTAGTGTTTAATTATTTTGGGAAAAATAAATTTTACTATTTAATTCAGAATTAAAATTTATCTTAAATAGGGGGTTCTAGGAAACAGATTCCGCTGACGAAAAAGTGAAATTACTATTTCAATTTTCCTTTCTGAAAAACGCTGGCTCTTGAACATTTAATAATTGTTAATTGCAAAATTTCTGTATTGATGTATATGTGGATATGTCTAAAAATTATCTTGCACGGGGAGGAACAATAAAATATTAGTTTAGCTTGTTTTTAATAAAATAATTTAAATATAGATTTATTTTAACTTGAAAAAGTATATATATGGTTTCTTTACCATACAGTCCAAATGTTAGGCAATATGCGGCGAGAAATGGAATACTGCCTTCATATTCTTCGAGCTACCAAATTTACTGACGTAAGTACTAACTTTAAATATTAAAAACTTTATAAATGTCTTTTCAATATATTGAAATTTCAACTCAGCGGTCCCGTCCGCTTGTCATTAGAAATTAGCTGAGTTATACATTTCCCTCAGGGGCAATTCCATGAAAGTGTCAAATTTATCTGAAAAATAATTTAATATTTTTATAAATTAAGTTAAAAAATATATTTAAATATATTCCATGGTTTCAAATTAATGTTTTAGATTCAAAACCTTTAGGTTATAGCTAAAAAATAAAATATTTGCAGTTTTGTACAAATAGTATCTTTGAAAAACACTGTGAAAAAGAATGTAATTTCTGTTTATTTTGTATTTTCTTAATAAATAAATGCATGTAGTGAAATATCTAATGGTTTACAATAGTCTTAAAGCTATATACTTGATAATAATGCGCAAAATACACCCAGAAAAAGGAATTGATTAAAACTACAAAACATGTTTTGTTGAGTACATTTTGGTTGTTTTAGCAAAATTCAAGTAAAAGTGAACCATTTTACTTGAATTAACAAAAAATTTTTTGCTGACGATACAAACTTTTTTTTGGAATTGCAAAAAAAAAAAAAAAAAAAAAAAAAAAAAAAAAAAAAATGTTGATTCAAACAAAATTTCCATTGACCTACATTTAAACAAAAAGTTTTGTTGGTTCAACCAAATTTTTGTTGATTCAACAAAACTTTTTTCTGGGTGTAAACTATGTAATCGTGCTCGATATGCTTTTGAAAAAGCTGTCGTATAAGAATAGTTCTATAATGTAATTTCATATGATCATTCTAGATAAGAAAAAATATATAAAATTTATTAGTTTAGTCGATTTTCTTTTAATAAATGTTTAAGAAACTTTCCGTCATTCCCTCCCGTCAAATGATAGTTAATAACTACAACCCTAGGACAGGTAGGTTGCTCTAAATTATCATTTTATATTGCTTATACATTATATTTAAGATATGTATTAGTTTAAAAACTGAATGGCTTCTTAATTCACAAAAGTTTCCAGTTTTAAATACCAGGTTAGAATCATGGGTGCAAAAATATCATTCCGTCATATTATAAGAAATTGCAAAAAAATGAAAGAATAAAATAGCTAAAAAATTGTTTCATGTATTTTTTTTTTAAATCTTTTAATCAATAACAGTCATGTGCAAACTGAAAAGTCAATTTTCATTTGAGAATAGCTTCAAGGTAATTGCTTTAACTTAATTCTATAACTCAAAATGTCATTCCGTCATACATGGAATTGCCCTCAGATATAAGTTACGCTTTTTCTTCCCTGGCCGAAATTTTGTCTTATTGATACATTTTGTAACCGGAAACACGGACGACGCATCGGATGATCTGATTTCAAAGATCCCACTCAAACTTCGGAGCTCCTCCGAGAGCTTTTTGACGTAGTAAAGAAGTTCATCAGTAGTAAAAGCAAAGATCAACTGATAAGACGGGAAGGTTTTGGAAACCGTAACAAATATATCTTCTATTTTTTTAATATAAATAAAAACAGGGAAGAGTGAGTCACTATCATAACGATTCCAGCAATAACATATACGAAATGCATTATTTATCTTAAAATTATTATTATTATTATTTTTATTATTACTTTACTTTGCACAATCATGCTGGCCAAATGAAAAATTAAATCTTGAAAATCCAATTTTTTCCCCACCTATCTCACATAAGCATATGATTAGAATTAGTACTAATACCATACGATAAACATGATTAGATGAATACTTTTACTAGAGGTTGTTTAGAGATTACATAAAATATACTAAAAGATCTTTTCTGTTTTTCGAATAAAGTAGAAAATGAAAAGTATACTACTAAAATTGCAACTATACTTTTAATTATGGAGACTCTGGGCAAATGCCCCACTTGCCCATAGAGAAATCGTATAATCTTTTCAACTATATTGGATTCCTAATTGACTATTTTCTAACAGATTTCTGAATTCAGATTCGTTCATAAATACATGGAATTGGCAGAAGCTCTTATTTAGAAGTCGAACAGTTTTTTCCATTTTAAGAAAAAGGCAGGAGGTCTTTCAGAAAATGATGAGGAAGTCGTCCTTTTGAATGCACGCGACAGTCCGATAAATGTCATCATGGGAAAAACTCGCTTATAACTCAAAACTTCATTTGTCAAAAAAAAAAAAAAAAAAAAAAAAAAAAAAAACTATTGGGTCCCAAATCATTTACGTAGTCAAGCCTGCAACTGTCATGGCCCCACCAGTGGCTGAGCGGTTCTGCTCTTGAAGCTGGTAGACGGGAGGTGCTGGGTTCGATCCCAATCGCGCCCGTCGGCCTAATCGTTCGGAGTTTTCGTGGTTTTCTTCGAGCCGTGGATTTATCCATGCGTAAATACGGGTTAGGTTCCCTTAGAAAGACCCCCACGTAGGGCACTCTACCCCCGGGCCTATATTCCAAGTGTAGATAATTGGCCGTCAATAATCAACCCAACCCTGCAACTGTCATGCATTTAAAGTCTCTCGTTGTTGACCTGGATAAATTGTTTTTTTTTTGTTTTTTTAAGAACAACCATAACCATTTAATTCAGATCTTAAATTTTCTTTCAAATTATCTTTGGAAAGACATTTTTATTTCTGCTGTGAAAGTGTGTTTTCTTGGACAAAATCTCCAAATTTTGACTCATATTTTCTGTTGCCCCCCCTCCTCCTTTGTAAAGGTAAAAATAATGAAAAATTTTCAATTTTCAAAAAATTTCATTTATTTATCTCTTTAATTCCTTTAAAATCTCTGCATGGAAAGTTTTATTTCTTTTAATTTCATCTCTACCCCCTTTCCTACCCTAGGTCAAAGTTTCCACAAATATACAAAAGTTTTTATCCTTATAAATAAGCTATTCACGTAGCATGTTGAAGGAAATTATAGATTCTATTTTCTATTTAAAACCCTTCCACCCCCCCACCCTCCCGTTCCAGAGACCCCTTAACGAATAGCTGACGTCTCCGGTCAACGAATACTTTTGAAATACAGAACACCTATTTATTTGTTATTTGTATGATTTAGTATAAAGATATGTATAATATAATGATTTTAATGTTAGGGGTACAGATACACGTGCTTAAATAACATGTGCTTTACTTGAAAAAACACATAATAGGATTTCTATAGTTGGACATATATGTATCTCAGTAAATATTATATCTCAATTTTATGTTCAATGATGTAATACATTCTTTTTACCTGTTGACGTTTTTACCTTTGACGTTTTTACCTGTTGACGTTTTACCGTTAACCTTTTTACCGTTGACCTTTTTACCGAGCACCGGTACTACATTATCTGTTATATTCCGTGTGGTAAGAGGCTTATGCACAGTTACAGAAATCTGTTAGTTGATTTTTCGGTTTTGTTATAGGAAACCGTAGAATGAATTCCAGAAATTTTATGAACATCCACATTCATTTTATTTCTGAAAACAAAAAAATCCAAAATTTTCTCAGAGTTACCGATTTTTCTTCCCCATCATCCTAACAATACTCTAGTTTCCGATGATAAAGTAATAAAACCTAGTTATTCAATATTTTGCCATGGACGTTCACAAATATTGAGAATCGGATAAGGGAGAGGGTGTTAATATACGTGTAAATTCCTGTATGTGAATGTATTTAATATAAATTCCGTTTTTTACAAGAGCCGCCACACTCTTAGACAAATGCCCGGCGCAATTATTCCCCTTCTCCTCAGGCTCCTGGGCCAGGGTCTGATTATCTCTATGTGGGGACCGAGGCACGCAGTCCATGTCGGGCCCCCCTTTCACAGGACAATTCATGCAGTATAAACATGACATACAGCTTTTCATGCATTTTAAAATTTAAACCACAGCTTTATATATATATATATATATATATATATATATATATATATTTATTGCAGACACATATAAAAATGCAATAAAAAATATATGAAGGTGAAATCTTCTGGACTATATGCTCTATATAATGAATGAATCTTTAAACCTAGGAGATTGAATGAAACATGTTTGATGTAATACCAGTCCTTCTCTGAATTTCAAAGTTTACATTAAAATTAGTTGTCTATAGTAAAGCACAATGAGATAGTTTAGTTTACATGACTCGGAAAAAATATTTGTTCTATGAACTATAAATGGAATTTTGTATTAATCTGTATTTTCAGCGAGGGCACAAAATACATTTTGGGGCCCCTCTGAAAATGTGAACACGTGCCCCATGTGTCCCTGTGTTAATTAGGCTCTGTTTGGTGCATGCCTCTGCGTTCTGTATATTGATTTTTAATTTAACGAAATTGGTACCCTCCTTCCCTCCCCTCCCTGACTATTCACCTGGAACCGCCATTGCCAGCTTAAGGAGAAAAAATAAGTTCCGAGAAGTCCACTTTTGTAGTCTTCTCAACAAAGTAATAAAATATGTGCTGTGTTGGCCATTCTAATAAGGGGAGATTGGGGAGGGATGGGACAATTTTAAGAAAAATATTTTTTTACGAAGTATGTTTCGCTAGTACAAAATCGAAATTTTCAGAATATAATCTTGAAACATTTCAACATATGTAAAAAATATAAATTTGAAGATAATAATTAAAATTTTAGGTTTATAAACCAATTAAATTAACATGAAAAATGTAACATCCTTCCCTGATGTGAGTAAGGGATGGGACATGTTTTTAAAATGAAAATTCATATTTAATTTTCAGAAATGTGGTGAAAAAATGACAAAAATAGTGTGGCATTTGCATTCCTAATGTTTACTGTAAATCACAACATTTATTTTATCTTATAGTATTTTGCTTTGTAAATTCCAAATCAAATGAAAAATATGCTTGTGCCCGACTAGTGCCACCAGTTATTTTTGGTGGATGCATGTCTTGTTCAGCAATGATAGAGCAGTCAGAATGTACTTTTACATCTTTTTTAGGTAGATTTCGTAAGAAATACTACCTATTACATTCTCACCTATGTTGGAATTTCTGAAAATTTTGCAGATCTACGCCCATCCTGACTTCTAGAACCCAAACCCACTCCCAGTACAAAACTCTATCTATCTATCTATATCACTTTATTAAGGAAACGATAACTTTAATAATTTTGCACAAATCTCTTCTAAACTAATATATAACATGAAGGGGCATAAAATCTTAGTCAAGTTCGTTAATGGGCAAAATCGGGCCAAGAGGGAGGGGAAAAGAGGGAGGGGGGTTGTTGTGAAAAAAGAAAAAACAACCACAACTTTTAATTATGATACATATTGAATCCGTTTAAAGTTATGCTTACTTCTAGGAAAAGGGCCAAAAATTTATGTATGAGAGATTTTTGATATAATTAAAAATGGCTTCAAGGGGGGGGGGCTTAGTGCTTTTAGAAAAGAAAAATCATAACTTCGTCAATTCGAGTGGGACTACGGGGACAGGGGTAGGACAACCCATGGATACTTCCCAAAGGTAGACACAAAAAGACTAATAAGCTGTAAATTACTGAGCCAAATCTACACAGAACATGGAGCATTCCCACAATACCTACCTAGATTTACCAAATTTAGCTCTCCAGAATGCATATGCGGGGATTTAGGGTCCCCAAAACACTACCTCACGTCCTGCCCGCTCACACAACCACACCATCTGGTCAACATCACAGTTAATAACGAAAAACTATGGCACAGACAACTTGCAAACAACAAACATTTACAAAACAAAGGTAGAGCAGTGATCAGATGGCTAATGAACAATGTAGATGACATGAAACAGACAAACATAGATTAATACAACAAAAACAAGCAAAAACATAAAAGTCCCAGCAGCCACCATATTTCTATATTCAAAGTGTATATAACCTCTGCCTAATTTACCTTCTCTTTCAGGAAAAAAAAAAAATTATATATGTATATATTGTGTATGTGTATATATAACAAAAATAGCAGTGTAAAGGACACCTCTTTCCTGTGACAAAAAAATCGATCTTTCAGCGTCTAAGAGGGTGGAAGTTAATGTAATTAACGGACTAATGGCCAAGGAACATGCCCCACCCCACAGCGCACCAAGTCTTCAAATAGCTTCATCGAGTTCATGGTAACAGCCATAAGGTATCTATGGACTGATCGCCATTAGAGCGCAATCATGAAAACAAATTCAACGGTTACCAGTGATGCAACAGAGTATAAAATCAACAGCGAAAAATGAGAAACCCAAATCACAATGAGAAACCTGTAACAAATGAGAAACCAAAATAAAAGCAACAAATGAGAAACCCAGAAACAACTGCAACAAATGAGAAACCAAAAAGCAATGAGAGAAACCTAAACACGAAACAAAAATCCCCCAGCAACAAAAATCAAGCAACAAAACAAAAACAACAGGAAACCTTTAAGTACAGTCGGAAAAAGGGAAAAGGAAAGGGGAAAAAAATCCAACACAGGTAAAAGTAATCTTTTTTTTATTTTTTTTATTTAAAGTTAAATAAACATGTATTAACCCCTTCCCTTACAGATTTTTCTTTTTTTTTCTCATCATGTACACTAATGGCACCCGGTGCATGTAAAATCTGTCGTGGGAGCAAAGTCCTCTAAGTTACCTGTGAATAATACCTCTGGAGGTGCCTAGTCAGGTGAAGGTCTCGTCACCGGATCAAGGTTCTAAATTACGAGACCAACTTGCATAGCGATGGCATGACGTATAGATGTGATGCCAAGCCCAGGTCCATACAAAAAGAATCAGATCAATTAGCAGCAAAACAAAAACGGGAACAAAACTCAGACCTCCACATAGGCGTCCTGCCAGAAATGACCAGCCGTTATGCGGCATCTCTTCAGTGGTGCTACGCGCCCCGGTGCCAGGCGCTAAGCCCGTTTAAGCTAGGGAAACCTGGCAGGTAGGGGCCTGGTCGCCGGTCTAAAAAAAAAAAAGTTACCAAATCCGCTTAAATCTAATTATACATCGCATCGTCTTAATATTACCTACAACTTTTATACTGACAAGCTTTTTATAGGACCAACTGTTACAGCAAAAATAAAAATAAAAATAAAAATAATAAATAAATAAAAACAAAAAAAAATCTTGCCGACTCCACCTACAAACACATGTAAAATTCGAAGTGGGTGGTTCCCACCACCGCATTGTGGCAAAATGTCATTTTTCTTTTTTCTTCGGCAATTCCAAATGAACAGGCGCCCCACGGTCTGCATCTTCGAAATCTATCTGCGCCTGTAGGCCGAGCCTGCTTTAATTTTGCAGTGTATATCTGTTTTTAAACAAATACCATGAAAGTAGTTAAAATTCATTTTTAACTTGCAAAATAATAAGTTTTATTTGTTAAACTATTCAATTCCAAAGCAACATAGTCTTATTAATATAAAATACCAAAAAATTGTATGTAATTAAACATAATTATTTGGATAGAGATATCATTTGGGAGGGATAGACATGTTCCATCCCTCCCTGAATCATATTGTCCCATCCTTCCCTTAGAGCAATATTTGAAAAAAAATACACTTTTTCAAAAAAACATATGGCTTTTAGTCTTAAGTTAACTGCTCATTCATAAAATACATATTATTGAGTTTACAAAACATTAAAAACAATTAAGTTAGCAACAAAGAATGAGACTGAAAATTGATATTAAAAGTCTGAGTCGTTTGTTACTTTTGGTATGGTAAAATAGTCTTTCTAATTCACAAACTCATATGTGCTTGCAACTAAAAAGATTTTCAGCATCAAGTATCATGCAATGATTACTCTCTCTGGTGAAAGAGTCATAAATAAAAAATAAAGCATATTTTAAGCATTACTGCTGATGTCCCATCCCTTCCAGTGTCCCATCCCTCCCTAATATCCACTAAAAAATAGCAAGGAACTTAATGCTGTCTCATTTGAAGAAAATACAACAGTAGTTCTTGAGGCGGTAGAACATCATAGAAAAGCGTCATGTAATTATTTTCTGCACAGCAAAGTTTTATTTTCGCCTATTGATGAGACCAGAAATATCATCGCTAATGTTCATGGTATACCTGTAAGGGGAAGGCGTAGAGGGTCACGAGCCTCTCCTTCCAAAAAATAAGCACGAAAGAAGCTCAATTATATATACTTTCGCTTGAAAGAAAATCATAATTCGGGATTGCAGGAATCAAGCAATTGGAATATCAGCATTTCCGTACGTTAATATTTGTTTTATTTGATCTCCGAATTCTTGGAGTATGAAATAAGGCAAAGATCACGTTTAGTAAATACTGGTATTCAAATTATCTCATCCATAGCACCAAACACCTATAAGGTTTCCCCAACACGCTTCCTGAAAAGAAAATACTGACTACAGCCTTGATGACATATAATGCTTATCCTGCGTTTATAATTTAGTTAAACAGATTTCTACTTCTGCATACCATTAATTTAAATATTTCTAAAAAATGCTAAATTGTATTAGATTTTGTTAAGCAGTGTAGAGAGGGACACTAGACAAATGAACGCGAGTCAAAGTAATAGAATTTTTCATTTAAGGCGGCATTAAAGAAAATATTTTTCCACGCTCAACAACTCAAAATTTTGAGACACATTTTCAGTCTCATTTTTAAAAAGAAAAACATGAAGGGCCCCATGTTTTTATTTTTCGTTCAATTAATTAGAAATTGATTTACAAACATTTATTTTCACAGTACGATATTTTTTTTTTCCAGCGCTATCTCTTCGGGAAATTCGGTTCAAAATGTCCACTTTGACAGCATTTTTTCAATATATTCTACCTTTATCAAAAAACCGAGACAATAGGGACATTATAAAGTTTCTGAATAAGAGAATCTGCCAATTGGATGTATTTTAGAGCAAAAATGAATTTAAAAATGTGTCTCAAAATAAGCAGTTTGTATTTGAATACACCCTTAATCTACAATTATGAATAAAGGAGAACAAAATCACCTATAAGTAATAAAATTGAAACTTTTATCACAAATTTTATACCCGTGATATAGAGAAACGATTTCCTTGAAAAAAAAAAAACGAAATTTTAAGATGAATTTTTGAAAAATGGAATAATTTGAGATTTCCGTTAATAATCGGGACATGTAAGGAAAGTTTCTGTACACCATTACATTAAGTTGAAAACTGGGACTGTTCCAGAAAAAAAGGGACGTCTGGTCATCTTAAAAATGGCAACAAATGTGTTGTTGCCTAATAACCTTGATAATAAGTTGTTGCTGATTTCAACTCCATTTTTTCATTAAGTTAACGAGTGTATTAGATATTTCATATTTCACAACACACACACACAAACCCACGCCACGCACGCGCGCACACACACACACACACACACACACACACACACACACACACACAAAACTTATCAGGTTGGGGGCCAGGGCCTACCCCACAAAATTGTCCTTAGTTACGCCTACAATTAAAGAATTTTCAAGAAGGATTCCATTTCCCATGCATAAGATAACTAGACGCCTTACAACCATTTGTTTTATTGCGGTTGCGATTTTTGAAAGAGAAATGCAAATTAAAGAACAAAGACATCTAGATTGATTTAAAAGCCGTGATAATACTTTGTATAAAAATAGGGTATGAATTTAGAAACAAAGAATTGATTTTTATAGAATTAAATTTAAAATATATGATTACATCATATCCACGAACATCATTATATATAAAATAATTCTTTTGAGTGACCCTGTAAATGAATGATAAATGCTTTGCCTACCATATTCTACAGAAAGCACGTTTAAGTGCACTTCATTTTAATTGATTGTTAAGTTATCGACAAGGGTTCTAATGTTTGTTTAACTTTTTGAAGGACTGTGTGAAACTGCATTATTATGTTTGAAAATTATAGGTTTTAAAGTTTTACACGTCTTGTCTCATTAGTGTAAAACCAACATACAGGGTGCGTCAGAAAGATGTACACGTGTAAAGATGTAAAGATACATACACTGGTCATAACATTCTAAATTTTCTTTCTTTTCAAAGTGTAATTAATTGGATATAACGAGTGGACTCAGATTAACTTTTGAAAAAAGAAAATTTATTTTAAAGTACTATTTTGAGTATGAAAATGTAGCAGAAGTACAAAAACAATATCGCAAGAAGTTTCAGGCAGATCCACTTATGCGAGTTACAATTCATTGAGTAAAGGATAATTTTGAAACGAATAGATGTTCACAGACAACGTTCGAGAACCGCAAATGAGCAAGAATGCGCCACAACACCAAATGAAACGTTTATGGAAGTTTGTGAATCAATAGCTATTCTATTGAGGAAAAAAAAAGAAAAAAAAAGCTTATAAATGAAAGGAAGACATTTTTAATACGTGCAATATACACACTCTTACGATCTCTTTGGATCCCTTGGCTGAAGCTGCCATGCTCTATCAACTGAGCTATCCCGGATGAATCTGGAGGGCATAATTCATCCAGTTCATGTCCTCCAGATTCAACCGGGATAGCTCAGTTGGTAGAGCATGGCAGCTTCAGCCAAAAGATCCCAGGTTCGAATCCTGGCCCGGACATTTTTCGTCCAGTTGGAAAAGTACAACTCATGATATCTTTACCAATTTGAATAATTGTGTTAAAATTAATCCAGGCAGAAACTGCTACCCCCTACACGTAAAATAAACGATAGAGTAATGACAAAATTAAATAAAAAATTTATTCATAACAGACATGAGCAATTTCTCCGCGCAAAATAAAAAGAAACAATTTGATGTATGCATGTAGTGCGCAATATGAATGAAGATTGACACGTAGAAAATGGTACACGCATGATGTTCGTGAGGAATCACAAAAACTTCTCGAAAGAGTGCCCACCAGCAACGATGCAGGCCTCACACTGCCGGCGGAGGGAGATGCGAACATTAGTGAATACCCCGGGCATCTCCCGGATATCGCCTGCTACGACGCCAATCCTCGCAACCAGGTCCTTGTTGGAGTCGACAGTAAAAAATAGTTGTTCATTACTCCAAAGTCTAAAGTGCCCTCTATCGGCATTTTTGAACTTTATCTTTAAAATTTATTTTTAATTTTTTCATCCCTCTATCGTTTATTTTACGTGTAGGGGGTAGTAGTTTCTGCCTGGTCTACGACACCAAGATCGGGAATAACGGAACTGTGTTCAGGGGGAGGGCGGTGTTCAAATTTCAACTCATGAACACAGTTCAGTTTGTGCTACTTAACTACCCCCAATGATTCAGATTTTGAGCTCAAAATTTAAGTTTAAGCTTTTAAAAGCATTTAATCAGATACAAAAAATAACAGTAAAAAATAGTTGTTCGTTACTCCAAAGTCTAAAGCGCCCTCTATCGGCCTTTTTTCAACTTTATCTTTAAAATTTATTTTTAAGAACATACTGACAAAAAGAATAGTTTTAGCGAAAACAGCAAACGAATCGACCAATTTTTCCGTTTTTTATAATTATTTGAAATTTTGGACCCTAAACTTTAATGGCGCCTATCTCCTTCGGAAGACGTTTGGGACCCTTAGTTTCCTATTTAATATTGTTTGTCTTGATGTTTACTATCACCCCTTAAAGTTTTGTCCAAGAGTTTAGGTTCACCCTGTATGTGCTGAATCTTTATGTCATCAACTTGCTTTTTATAACATGCTAAACTATGCTACTGTTTCACTGATTACTGCGCTCAAAGATTTCTTATCTACGAGGGCTACCAGAAATTAAGGAGATGATAGACAGTCAAAGTAAAAAAAAAAAAAAAAAAAAAAAATATTAAAGATGTACGGGAAACAAATATTTATTATTTTATTTATAAAATGTTTTACTCAATTATGTAAACAGGGTGTTTCAAAAAATTACAAACAATTTAAATGATTATAACGTTGCAGATTAAAACGATCCGGATACATCTCCATTGAGAGGGTGGGCTAATCGTGAAATAATCCCAATGTGGGCGCTTTAAAACGTGACTAGCTGACCCCTACCCGGCTTTGTCCGGGCCCGTGATAATAAAAAAATAAAAAATAACGTAAAGTTTTTGTTATTTTATATCTTTAACTCGATTTTGTACGAAATTATATTTCCAATTGAAAAATTCGCGAAAAATTATTGATATTTAGTGATAAAAGAGCTCATTTTCTTGTTGTTTTTTTTTTGTTTGTTTGTTTTTGTTTTTTACCCAGGGTCATTTCATAGTTTTAAAGTAAAAATTTCTTTTTGTCCGAACTCTTTGAAATCTTTATTGGTGATAAATAAAACGGTTTCACAGCCCGTGAAAAATTTCGTGAAAAAATATTGTCATCCAGTTGTAAACGAAATAGAAAAAAAAAATTAAGTTTTTGTTTGTTTGTTTGTTTGTTTGAGATTGTCCCAAACAAAATTAATTTATTGTCAAACAAGAATCGTAGTCAGAACTTAGGGGAGGGGGAGACAAGTTTATAGATTATATGCTACAGATACTTTCTTTTAAATGATAGTAAATAAAATAATTCATTATTACTTTTCAACTCAATTTTGCGTGTGCGGGGGGAGGGGGGAGGCTTGGGTTAGGCCCCATACCTCCACCTTTTCCTCTGGCTACGGCCTTATTGTCAAACATGATTTCTGTTTACAACGTAAATTCAACGTGTTTCACAAGACTAAGTACATTATCAAAATTTCAGTCAGCCCCCACACCCCCCGAAATTAAATCCGGGATACGCCACTGCGCAAGACCTTTCGAAAGATCTAGTCGTTCTTCATCAAGGGCGAAAAGTACGTGATTTTGCTATGAAAGCATCGACTTGATGTTGCTTTCATAGCAGAAGCACGTACGTTTTCGCCTGATGAAGAAAGACTAGATCTTTCGAAAGGCCTCGTGCTCCTAATTAATTTTATGGTGTATTAAGAAGTTTTTTGAATTTTTCATAACTCGGTCAATTTTTGTGTTATATGAACAGGACTTTTTTTTTTTATCTTTATTTTTAGTGTAACAGAAAATGTTTACTAAATATAACTTATAGGATCGAGGGAAATTTTAAAAAATTACATTTTGTAACTTTTTAAGACATGTTTTTATTGATCCAAAGGAATTTCAAAATAATTTTTACCTCATTTAAAACATTTTTGTAATTAGAACTATATATCTATGACTGACGGTTTAGGAATTGGCCATTGGACATAGTTGAGAACAACACCCTGTATATTTTTAACATTCTGGAATATACATCTTATTCTACACACCACACGCACAAAAAAAATACAATTCCAAAACAATTATGGCAATGAAAGAAATTCAGGAAATTTAATTTTAAACGAGAAACATTACAATGATATTTATGAAAATCGAAAATGAGAGAAAAATTTAACAAGAACGAAAAATCATTCGTCAAGCATAGATTATGAAACACTTTCCAACACACCCAGAAAACTGTAACGAAACTTCACCGTTAAATAAGGTGAAAGAAGATATGTAAGTAAACAGTTTAGAAAACATTATAACACATTGAAAAATACAGTTTTCGAAATTACCTTCCAGTGTCAAAAAAGTAGTCGAATTATTTTGTGCAGCCCCGTATATGATCAATAGATGTCGACATATAGTATGATAATATTTCGTTCAGTTAGAATAGTTAGAATAGTTATTCACATTTAGCAATTTTCTCCAAACGATGGAAATGCACTTGAAATCTTTTGTACAGCCCTGTATATTAACTGAAGGCTTTTGTACACACAACATATTAAACTAAAAGAGAAGTTAAAACTCACTCGCAGCAATTACCAACAGTAAACAACAATGTATCTCTATCTTTGCTTTGCCCTGTATATGAATTTATTTATATTCCACAAACTTCTATTAGTCTACTAAATATAGTTCAGCAGGAAAATGCGTAAACACAATTAAAAACTACCCTTAAGCAATTCACTCCCATTGCTTGTAATACTTACGAACGCCCTTATGTAGCCCCGTATATTACGATATCTCGCTCGCATTTCAATATTTTTAAATGACTTTTTTTTTTTTTTTTTTTTTTTTTTTTTTAAGCATTGGATTTTTTAAGCAGCTGAGGTCAATCTCTATGCACGCTCCTGTGTCTTTTTTCCATTAATGTACTTTTCGGAATGTGATTTAAAACATCAACGGCTATCATCTCCATTTTTACAATATTCCTAACAATTAGCAATGTTGTATATAAATTATCTAAATTCAGAAATAAATAAAGATATTTCGAAACACTGCAATTAATGTACTTTTCGGCATGTGATTTAAAACATCAACGGCTATCATCTCCATTTTTACGATATTCCTAACAATTACCATTGTTGTATATAAATTATCTAACTCTGTATTTATCGGTAGTATTGTAGTAAGTATGAAATACCGGGTAGTTATTAAAATTATCGGTCAAGTTTATATTGGTTAAAACGAAGGATTTTTCGATGGAATTTGAAACTGTCTAAGGCTTTGATGCTGCCATCTAGCACAATATATGAAAACTAAATTGTACTTTGAGGATTTTCTTCAAACTATTGTTAAATCAAAAATATTCTAATTTCAAACACAATTCAGAAATAATGTTCATTATTACACACATAAAAAAAATAAATAAAAGTATTCTACTTTACCTAGTGATTTAAAAAAAAATACACAAATCAACAAAGTGTGCTACACACAAAAGCTAAATATTTTAAGAACTTTTCTGTAGTCAGTACATTTCTTAAATATTTAAACATGTATCTCGGTTATCAATTTTTATTTTTTTAAGAATTAAAATTAAAAAAATGCTTTAAAAAAACTTTGGACATGTTGTTTTGCACATAATGGGATTTAGCGCCATACAAATAATGCAGAACAGATATTGATCATATTTTTTATTAGGTATTTAACAAAATAGACATAATCAGTGACGTTTGCATCTTAACCCTTAAATACTTGCGCAAACTCAGACAACAAAATATTTCCTGCTGTGTATTTTGTACACTATCTAAATTTCTAGTAAAATAAATTAATGTTTTATGAGATTAATTTTTAATCAAATACAAATACCATGTACACAGTATTATAAAACAAAAAAAAAGGCATGTGTGACAATATTTTAAAACAGTGTAAATTTGTAACATGCATAATTCCGTGTTATACAGAAATATTTGAAAATATAATTGTTGTAATGAACGATTACCGCGCTTTATATTCGGTTTATAGCATGATATATCACTTTTTCCCATACAATTATTTATAAATGATATAATGGTAATTTTTTATTTTTGTTAAAATTTTCCAAATTATTACACATCACATACTATACAGAGTGTCCCGAAAAAGCTGAAATGCTCTTTAATTTTATTAATTTTTTATTAAATTATTCAGAACAAATATGTTTTGAGTTTTCTGAAACCTGTAAATGATCAATAACTTATTTTAAATCATGTCCATGTTTCTAAAATCTGAAAAAAAGCGAAAACATCTACAACGACTTAGAAATTGGTTAACGAAGGAATTTTCGAAGGAACTTAATCAAGAAATTTTAAAACTATCGAAGGCTTTGATGCTGCCATCTAGCACAATATATGAAAACTAAATTTAACTTGATAGAACCTATTTTGTAAATGGAAGGTTCGGATGAAAAATCAAGATAACTATCAAAATGCAAGTTTACAGTTGTTTTCAGTATTCAAGTTTTCTAGAAAAAAAACCCTCTATTATATCTATAATCTATTATAGTTACTTCCTCCAAAACAGCGTAGCTGAAAGGTTCTGCTCACAAAACTGGTTGACGGGAGGTACTGTGTTCAAACTCCTGTCGCGCTCGTCAACCTAACCATTCGGAATTTTCTTCGAACCTTGCATTAACACAGGTTAGGATCCCTTAGAAAGACCCCCACGGAGGGCACTCAACCCTAGGGCCTATATCCCTTGTGTGGATAATCGGCCGTCATAAATCAACCAACCAAACCAAACCTCCAAAACAGCTGATTTGTTAAGACTGAATATTCAGTTAACTATGTGCAACTTTTTTTTTTGTTGGATAGATTTTATTTTACTGGAATTATTGAATCCATTTTTAAATTAGTTTTGGGGGTTCATAAGTTAAGTATAAAGGGGCTAACTGGGGGGGGGGGGATCCACCCCCTTAATTTAGATAAATGAATTTTTCATGCAGAGTTATCCGATTTTCTTCTTCCAATTTTGTTTATAGGTTCCTTGTGATAAGGCGCTTCCCTGATTAGTTTTGGGGATTGATTGGTTAACTATAAAGGGGGGGGGGGACGGGGGGCTAACCCCCCTTAATTTGGATAAATGGTTTTTTCATGCAGAATTATCCAATTTTCATCAAATTTTGTTTATAGGTTCATTGTGATAAGGTTCTTTCCTGATTAGTTTTGGGGGTTCATAGGTTAAGCATAAAGGGGGTAACGGGGGGGTTAATCCTCCCCCTTATTTTAGATAAATTATTTTTTTCATGCAGAGTTATCCGATTTTCTTCAAATTTTGTATATAGGTTCATTGTGATAAGGTTCTTTCCTGATTAGTTTTGGGGGGTTCATAGGTTAAGTATAAAGGGGGTAACGGGAGGGTTAATCCTCCCCCCTTATTTTAGATAAATGATTTTTTTCATGCAGATTTATCCGATTTTCTTCAAACTTTCTATATGGGCTCATTGTGGTAAGGGGCTTCCCTGATTAGTTTTGGGGGTTCATTGGTGAAGTGTAAAGGAGGGAAACGGGGGCTACTCCCCCCCTTAATTTTGATAAATGGGTTTTTCATGCAGAATTATGCAATTTACTCCAAATTTTGTATATAGGCTCATTGTGGTAAGGCACTTCCCTGATTAGTTTTGGGGGTTCACTGGTAAAGTATAAAGGGGGGAACGGGGGGGGACTAACCCCCCTTTATATAGATAAATGGGTTTTTTAAGCAGAATTATCCGATTTTCTTCAAATTTTATATATATGTTCATTGTGATAAGGCGCTTCTCTGATTAGTTTTGGGGGTTCTTTGGTTAAGTATAAAGAGGGGACGGGGGGCTAACCCCCCCCCCTTAATTTAGATAAATGGATTTTTCATGCAGAATTATCCGATTTTTTCAAATTTTGTATATAGGTTCATTGTGGTAAGGCGCTTCTCTGATTAGTTTTATGGGTTCATTGGTTAATTATAAGAAGGAGAAACGGGGGATGGTTCCCCCTTCTTAATATATTGTCGATTTCTTCATTTTTCGAAGTCTTATTTCAAATTCTTTGAAATACGAATATAATTTACAGTTAGTGTGAATAGCCTGTGAGCTCAATGCCGTCAGTTTAACTGGGCAGTTTTCTTTTTTTAAATATCAAATAAGCCTTATTTTCATGTTTATAATCTTCATTTTTATAGAAGTGCCGCAGCCTGCGATATTTATTTTTTTTAATAAATCTCTATTTGTTGTATGTATGTGTTTAAGTTATCATTAATATTGTTAATCCATATTCCATGTACTGAACTGTTAAAAATCAGAAAAATGATATACAGTAAAATCTTCTAAGATGGAATTGCATAGGGAAGAAAAAAAATGAGTTACCGACAGTTTGCCTTCTTAGCAAGTGTAAATGTATTATATATTTTTTTCTTACGTATTAGTATATTCATTTTGCATGGATCAAAACAGTTTTCAGTTTAAGACAAGATTCCGTCATAAGTAGGTTGTTTTTTACACGTTTCACTACATTTTAATTTAGCCATATTTTAATAAGGGTATAAATTTACTATTTTCAGTTAAATCTACTTCTTTAAAAATAATAAATTTTAATATTTAATTGCAGAATAATGGCAATTTAAAAATGTATGCATGTTTTGCAAAGATTTTTGTGCCAGGTCTTATTTTACTGACCTTCGAACGGACCAGGCCACGCCGAGACAATGATATTCATATGGGTTAAAACCAGGACTGAAAATTTTGAGGCGTGAAGACTGGGAAGAATGAAACCAGTCCCGGCTCTGTACCGAAAAAATAATTTAAGGCACGGCCTGATCCTTCAAGAAAAAAGCAACGCCCGGCCCGGCCCGTGCAGATCTCTACCGTGAACCCACACCAGTGGCTGAGAGGTTCTGCTCTCAAAGCTGGTAGACGGGAGGTGCTGGGTTTAATCCCATGTCGTGCCCGTTGGCCTAATCGCTCGGAGTTTTCCGTGGTTTTCTTCGAACCTTGCTTAGCTTACGTCAATTCTGGTTAGGATCCCTTAGAAAGACCCCCACGCAGGGCATTCCACCTTTCGGCCTATATCCCTCGTGTAGATAATCGGCCGTAACAAATACACCATGTCCGTGAATAACGCTGCCATCATATTGACGGTGACAACAACTGACCAATAAATTTCATTTTTACTGAAATTATTTTAACTTCCAATCATCACACAATTTCAATTTTTACGCCGCCAAATAGGGAAAAAAAATTTACTGCAATTTTTTTAAAACTGTGTCTTAGTTTACTGATATTGTGTAGTTTTTTCAAATAATTTTCGAGCATGATTTTTTTAAAAATCTGTCGCATGCACCCTGATTACGCAAGATTATCCCGTTTGCACTGAAAACAATATAAATTGTTCAACTTTTGTTCCCGGCTAATATGTCATAATGAAATTAAAGCTTCATCAATAAATAAAAAAATATAAATAAAACACAAATTTAACAGACATCTTATTGAACTACGCGCTTAAACTACTGAAAATATCAGAATAAAAAAAGCTGCTGTAAGTAGTTACGTAGCTGTAAGTTAATACGACAATATAGCTTTTAATAAATTTCACAATTTTATATGAATACATTATTGATATTTTTCATATAAAAATGCTTTTTGGTGTTCTTAGTGGGCAATCGTAAATAATATATTAAATGTAAGAAATCTATCAAATTTTCCAATTTCAATAAAAGTGGTTTTCAACTTGTAAGCCGGGAAGCCCGTATTAAATAGTCTATATTTTACAGCAAAAACTCGTTGCACTTATCTAAAATTTTGTTATGATGGCATGATTTAAGTAATTATTCAGCCTGATACTTTTAAAGGATGACAGTATGAAAGTAAATACTTTTAGATGATAATCGAGAAAAAAATCAAAAACATCAGTTAACGTGTTTACTACTCGAGCCTTTCCCAATAATCACTGACGATGTTAAAATATTTAAAAGCGGTTCTCGAAAATATATTTTTCCCCTCTCAACAACGCGAAATTTTCCGATACTTTTTCTGACTCAATTTTAAACATAAAACCATGAAATTTACATGCATGATTATTAAAGTGATTTGCAATCAAACAGTTTTTTTTTTTTTCGATAAATGAGTTACATCTTGAGTTATAAGCGATTATTATCAGGACGGAAGTTTTTTTCTTTCCTCTGCTTTCGTGTTCGGAGAGCATAAAGAAAAACTTTCTAATTGACCGATATTAAATGTAAGAAATCTATCAGATTTTTCAATTTCAATAAAAGTGGTTTTCAACTTGTAAGCCGGGAATCCCATATTAAATAGCCTATATTTTACAGCAAAAACTCGTTGCACTTATCTAAAATTTCGTTATGATGGCATGATTTAAGTAATTATTCAACCTGATACTTTTAAAAGGATGACAGTATGAAAGTAAATACTTTTAGATGATAATCGGGAAAAATATCAAAAACATCAGTTACCGTGTTTACTACTCGAGCCTTTCCAAATAATTACTGACGATGTTATAATCTTTAAAGGCGGTTCTCAAAAAAAAAATATTTTTCCCCGCTCAACAACGCGAAATTTTCCGATACATTTTCTGACTCAATTTTAAACATAAAAGCATGAAATTTACAGGCATGATTATTAAAGTGATTTGCAATCAAACAGTTTTTTTTCTTTTTTTCGATAAATGAGTTACATCTTGAGTTATAAGAGATTATTGTATCAGGACGGAAGTTTTTTCCTTACCTGTGCTGTTCGAAGAGCATAGAGAAAACTTTCTAATTGACCGATTTAGTCAGGGGGGAGGGAGGGAAGGTGATATGCAATTATAACCCTGTGAATACTAAAGTCTCAAAACTCAATAGCATTCAAAATACGGCAAATGCCAGAACGGGAAATATGCTGCGATATTAGTTCTCATCCTTTCTTCTACCTGCCAATTTGCCAGCAAGACAATAAGAGGTAAAACTGGAACCTCCCTAAGATAACTAGTACAAAAGGCTCCCCACCTGTTGATTCCAATAATCCCCTGCTCTGTTACAATATATAGATATTTACGAGGGGAAGAAAATGGAACAGGCGTTTGGGCTGTCTGCCCGTAGTTTGCTTGTCGTCTTGGGCGGTTTAGTAGCGACAGGATTAAAAGTGTAACTTTTTTTAATTAATGGGAGGACCTTTTTCATTAACATAACCTTATTTCCTAACTTATTTTGAACAATTTTGCAATTTACTTTGCCTAATTATCACCAAGTAAAAAATTAAAACTTCTTTCAATCTTTTTGTGACATCCTGTATAGTAATATGAGCATGCATACATTATATACGACCTCACTTCGAGTTCTTTGGAATCATTACGGTAAGAAATAGATTTTTATACGGCACTCTCATGTGATACCATTAATTTTTATCACTGACGTTTTAAATTTCTGTCTTGGATTGACGATTTACAACAATTTGTTTTGGATCAGAAATACACTTACTTCTCGAATTGAAGAACTGCGATTTTTGATTTGCCAGCAGTGATGTTGATACAAATAATTTTTCAGCAGAGAAAAGCCAGTGTGCAGTTTACACATATATTTCCCTACATATTATACATATATTTCATAGTGACACAACAGCAGCCACTATCCGACTAAACTTTATACATTGTGTAACTGCAATGGGACAAATCGTTTTACAAAAAAATTGTGGTGTTAGTGTTGAAAATATAATTTTCGTGTGTCTTTTTTTATTTATTTTTTATATAAGTTGACATAAAAGATAAACATGTAAATAACTTCTTATGTAAAGAATATTTTAATGTTCTACAGGAGAAAAGAAAAAAGTTATACGTATAAAAACTATTTGCTATTGTAATCTGTTATGATTGATCTTATAATTCAGACATTGATAATTGCTAGCATTTGGAAAAGTTGGCACACCAAGGTCAGGGACCAGCCCACTCATTTAGACGGTTAGTTTGTTGGTTGTTTTTATGACGGCCGATTATCTACACGAGGGATATAGGCCCTAGGTAGGAGTTCCCTCTGTGGGGGGGGGGGGGGTGGTCTTTCTAAGGGATCCTAACCCATATTTACGGCAAGGTCCGAAGGAAACCACGGAAAGCTCCGAACGCTTAGGTCGACGAGCGCAACAGGGTTTGATCCCAGCACCTCCCGTCTACCAGCTTTGAAAGCAGAACCTCTCACCCTCTGGTGGGGCCCATTTAGACGGTACTGGAAGCAGGGACTCGCAATTTAAAGACCTTAGACAAGAAAGGATCAGGGTCCATTAGGCCGTGTTTTTGGCCCATGAAATAGACTAAAACTCGATTTTGTTATACTGACTTAATTATTTCACTTTTTAATATTAGAAGGTTTATCCTATACGATTTCAACAATAGTTTTTGCCTTTTGTTCGGATTTATATGACTTACACAAGCTCAAAGTTCTTGATATTCGTAGTTTTTCGTGAAAAATACGCAATTTCTCCTAATTTTACCTCAATTATTTATATGAGTGCAATCGTGCAACACTTTCTTCTTTACATCTATACTAAAATTATAAAGGAGTAAAGATTGTTTGTTTGTTTGTAGGGGGTAATCTCTGGAACTACCGCACCGATTTCAAAAGTGATGGTGGCAAATGGATGGTGACAACCCCTGCTCCAACATAGGCTATATTTTATGTCGGTGCCACTACCCCAGGGGGGTGCAGGAGCGAAAAACGTTCTAAAATTGCGATCTTTTCTATACTGAAGCAGCTAGAAATTTGAAATTTGGCGTTGTAGTTACTTATAAGATGTAAATGCTCTCTAAGAACAAAATTTTAAAAAAATCGAAATTTAAAAGGGTGAAATGAGCGAAAAGTGTTCTAAAAACATTCTAAATTACAATTTCTATGGAATCTCTATAGAACTACCGAACCGATTTGAAATTTGGCGTTGTAGTTACTTATAAGATGTAAATGCTCTCTAAGAGCAAAATAAAAAAAAATCGAAATTTAAAAGGGTGAAATGAGCGAAAAGCGTTCTAAAAACATTCTAAATTACAATTTCTATGGAATCTCTATAGAACTACCGAACCGATTTGAAATTTGGCGTTGTAGTTACTTATAAGACGTAAATGCTCTCTAAGAGCAAAATAAAAAAAATTCGAAATTTAAAAGGGTGAAATGAGCGAAAAGCGTTCTAAAAACATTCTAAATTACAATATCTATGGAATCTCTAGAACTACCGAACCGATTTGAAATTTGGCGTTGTAGTTACTTATAAGATGTAAATGCTCTCTAAGAACAAAATAAAAAAAAATTCGAAATTTAAAAGGGTGAAATGAGCGAAAAGCGTTCTAAAAACATTCTAAATTACAATTTATATGGAATCTCTAGAACTACCGAACCGATTTGAAATTTGGCGTTGTAGTTACTTATAAGATGTAAATGCTCTCTAAGAACAAAATAAAAAAAAATATTCGAAATTTAAAGGGTGAAATGAGCGAAAAGCGTTCTAAAAACATTCTAAATTACAATTTCTATGGAATCTCTAGAACTACCGAACCGATTTGAAATTTGGCGTTGTATTTACTTATAAGATGTAAATGCTCTCTAAGAACAAAATAAAAAAAATTCGAAATTTAAAAGGGAGAAATGAGCGAAAAGCGTTCTAAAAACATTCTAAATTACAATTTCTATGGGTTGGGTTGGGTTGGGTTGATTATTGACGGACAAATATCGACACTTGGGATATAGGCCCGGGGGGAGTGCCCTTCGTGGAGGTCTTTCTAAGGGAACCTAACCCGTATTTACGCATGGAAAAATCCACGGCTCGAAGAAAACTCCGAACGATTAGGCCGACGGGCGCGATTGGGATCGAACCCAGCACCTCCCGTCTACCAGCTTTGAGAGCAGAACCTCTCAGCCACTGGTGGGGCCAATTTTTATGGAATCTCTAGAACTACCGAACCGATTTGAAATTTGGCGTTGCAGTTAGCTTATAAGATGTAAATGCTCTCTAAGAACAAAATAAAAAAAAAATTCGAAATTTAAAAGGGTGAAATGAGCGAAAAGCGTTCTAAAAACTTTCTAAATTACAATTTCTATGGAATCTCTAGAACTACGGAACCGATTTCAAAAGTGATGGTGGCAAATTGATGGTGACAACCCCTGCTCCAACATAGGCTATATTTTATGTCGGTGTCACATATCAAGGGGGGTGCAGGAGCGAAAAACGTTCTAAAATTGCGATTTTTTTTTTTTATACTGAAGGAGCTAGAAATTTGAAATTTGGCATTGTAGTTACTCATAAGATGTAAATGCTCTCTAAAAACAAAATAAAAAAAATTCGAAATTTAAAAGGGTGAAATGAGTGAATAGCGTTCTAAAACTATTCTAAATTACAATTTCTATGGACTCTCTAGAACTACCGAACCGATTTCAAAAGTGATGGTGGCAAATGGATGGTGACAACCCCTGCTTCAACATAGGCTATATTTTATGTCGGTGTCACTAACCCCAGGGGGGGGGGTGCAGGAGCGAAAAACGTTCTAAAATTGCGATTTTTTTTGTTATACTGAAGGAACTAGAAATATGATATTTGGCATTGTAGTTACTTATAAGATGTAAATGCTCTCTAAAAACAAAATAAAAAAAAATCGAAATTTAAAAGGGTGAAATGAGCGAAAAGCGTTCTAAAAATATTCTAAATTACAATTTCTATGGAATCTCTAGAACTACGGAACCGATTTCAAAAGTGATGGTGGCAAATTGGTGGTGACAATCCCTGTTACAACAGCCTCTTTAATAAAAAACTATGCGTTTCTGACGACTGGGTTTTTCGCTAATTGTTGCCACAGATTAATCTCGGAAAATGAAACATTTGAAGTTACTGAAAAAAAATAGTAGCTTGAAAAGAATTTGTCAGAAAATTGTTAGGCAAACTGCGTTTGAAAGTTAAAAAAAATTATTTTTCTTGATATAAATTTCAAATCTAAAGATTATGCCATTTTTCAAATATTGAATTTGAAAAATTACTAAATTTCACAATGGAGTACCATAGCAAAACCTTCATGCGTAAAAAGATAATAATAAGGGCGACGTGTCCTGGCGTGTACATTGGCTATAGCACGAGTCACAACTTATAGTAGCCTTTTTATTCTCTTAAAATGTAAAAGTGAATTATGAAATGTCAATATTTTGTTGGATTAAAAGTTCGTTATAAGAAATTGACCAGCGTAGCGGGCGCAGCTTGCTACTATATTATAAAACACATCAAAATGTACAATATATGCAAAAATAAAAATGTTGCAAAGCTGCGCTCATAGTAAAATATTAAAAAATATACTAAAAATTGAGGTAAAATTAGGAGAAATTGCGTATTTTTCATCAAAAACTACGAACAATACGAACTTTGAGCTTGTGTAAGTTATATAAATACGAACAAAATGCAAAAAATATTGTTGAAATCGTACAGGATAAACCTTCTAATATTAAAAAGTGAAATAATTAAGTCAGTAATAACAAAATTGAATTTTATTCTTATTTCATGGGTAAAAAACACGGCTTATGGACCGTGATGCTTTTGGAACTTTCTAAGATTTGATGCTGCCATCTATCACTATACATGCACACTAAATTGTGCTTTAAAGATTTTCTTCTGGCTTTTATTAAATTAAAAGCATTCTAATTTGAACCGAAATTCAAAAATACTGTTCATTGTTACATACATCAAAAAAAAAAAAAAAAAAAAAGAATTATTCTAGTTTACCTACCAACCTATTTAATGCAGGTTTAATTTTTATCTATAAAAGTTATATAATTATATCTATATAATTATATATATATATATAATTTTTATCTATAAAATATTTTTTCATTAAAAAAAAAAAAAAAAAAAAAAAAAAAATCTGTCGGCGTATGTGCACGCTAAAATCTGCTTTTAACATTGTTTTTAAGCTGCTATTAAATAAAAAAAATTCTAATTTGAGCTACAATTCAGAAACAATGTTCATTATTACAAAAAAAAAAAAAAAAAACCCACAAATATTCTAGTTTATCTACCAAGAAATTTAACGCAGTTTTAATTTTTATCCATAAAAGTAATGTATTTTTCATAAAATATTTAAAACAGTGTAGAGTTTTATACTACCATCTGGGGGTGAATCTGCAAGCTAAACTCTATTTTAAAGATTGTTTTCAAGTTCTTTTAAATCAAAAACATTCTAGTTTAAATCACAATTCAGAAATAATGATCATTTTTACATACATTGTAAATTACAAATGCTGTAGATTACCTACCACATAATTTAACACATTTTTTAACTTTTTACATTAAAAAGCGCTGCAATTTTAATAAAACAATATAAAACTCTGATGCTACCATCTAGTGACATATTTGCGAACTAAATTATACTTTGAAGATTATTTTTAGGATTGATATTAAATCACAATAATTCACAAACCAACAGCTTGCAGCTTTGTAGCCAAAAATTGGTGGGGGTGTTTTTTCAGAAAAATTTTCAGCCATAATTTTAGTACTTAAAAAAAAAGTTCTTTAGAAATCTAATAACCATCACTAGAAAGAACTTCCTTTAGACTTTATGATGATCTTTAGACTTTACGAAAAATATCAGCATAAGTATTCAAAATTTTCAAAAATATCTGCTGAAATTTGAAATAACTAATAATATATGCATTTTTGAAAGCAATTTGAAACATTACCAATCAACACAATTTGAAAACACTAGATAGAAATATTTCTACATCTAGTTTCATATAATGTTGCTCAACGTTGTCTTTCAAAAGAAATATTGAATCTTTTATAAGAAAAGATTTAATACGAGTTTCTTAAAAACAACAACAAATAAAAAGAAATACAACACAACATAATTTGTTAAACCACATAAAGAAATATTCTAACTTTTATTAACCTACTCTAAATAAATACTGCGCTAGGCCTTGAAAATTTTCATAATATCATAGCTTTTTTTACAGCTCTAGCAGAAAAAAAAATCCCTGACGGCTCGACCTACAGGCACAGGTAGATTTTGAAGACGCAGACAGTGGGGCGCCTGTTTGTTGGGAATTGCGGAAGAAATGACCTTTTTCCATGATGAGGCAGTTGGGAGCGCCTACTTCGATATCTAACTTGCTTGCAGGCGAAGCCGGCTGGATTTTTTTTTTTTTTTTTTTTTTTTTTTTTTGCTATAAGGGTTGGTTCTATAAAAAACTTGCCAATATAAAAGTTTTAGATAATATTAAGAGGATTTATAATAAATTGAAGCGAATTTGATATCTTGTGAATTGACAAAGTTATGAATTTTTTCTTCTAAAACCCCTCCCCCCCCCCCGCCCTTGGGGTGTTTATTAATGATATCAAAAATCTGTCATACATAAATTTTCGGCCTTTTTCCTAGAAGTAATAATAACTTTAAACGGATTCGATACGTATCATAATTAAGACATTATGGGTTTTTTCTGTTTCCACAAAAAGTCCCTCATCCCCCCCCCCCCCCCCCGCCCTTGGTTCGATTTTGCCCATTAACGAACTTGACCGAAATTTTATTCCCCTTGATTTTATGTATTAGTTTGGAAGAGATTTGTGCCGAATTGTTGGAGTTATTTATAAAAAAGTGACATATATATATATACACTATATTGCCAAAGGTTACCGGTCACTTGCGATTTTAGACGTTTTGTTAACTATCTAGAAAAATACATGAGGAATTAACCTGAAACTGCAGGTGTGTACACAGAATAGTATAGGTTATATATTTCCGTGAAGATTTTTTTCCGGAACGCCATAGGTGACTGTCAACAAATTGAAAAAGAACGGATATCTTTTGGATAACCCTGTAAAAACTAATGTAGCAAAAGAGTTCAAACTCGAGATTATTAATAAGTGGCTTATTGTAATGTACTGTGTTCATTTTTATGAGGATAGCATGTATACTCGAAGAGAAATTAAGGTTTTTATAAAAACAGTCCCAAATTTTGCCAAGTTTTTTACTTATAATTTGCAGAGTTCTTAATATAAAAAAAGTTATTTTGAAAAAATATGTCAAGCAACATTGTACATAACACTCTGCAATCAGAATTAAAAAATAATAAAAATTGGAGGAAAAATGAGCGGGTTTACTAAAAAATGTTTCACTGCGCATGCGCGAACGCAATCAAAATATAATGTGCATAATGTAATAGCTACGTATATAGAGCAACTTTTGTGAAAGTCTCAAAATCATAGCTTGAAAATTCTGAAAATTATCGGCGGTAGAATAAGCTCGAAGTCCGTTGTTCCCAAAAGAAAGCAAAAAGATGAGGAGATGTATCCAAATATAGCAGTACGTGCAATATTGTGTACGCTATCTTGGCACTAATCAACAGATATTTGATACAACCCCTCATCTTTTTGCTTCTTTTTGGGGACAACGGATTTCGAGCTTATTCTATCGACGATAATTTTCAGAATTTTCAAGCTATGATTTTGAGATTTTCACAAAAGTTGCTCTATATACTTACCTAATACATTATGCATATTATATTTTGATTGCATTCGCGCATGCGCAGTGAAACATTTTTTAGTAAACCTGCTCATTTTTCCTCCAATTTTTATTATTTTTTAATTCTGATGACAGAGTATTATATACAATGTTGTCTGTCCTATTTTTTGAAAAGAACTTTTTTTTATATTAAGAACTCTACAAATTACAAGCAAAAAACTTGGCGAAATTTGGACTGTTTTTATAAATATCTTAATTTCTGTACGAGTATACATGCTAGCCTCATAAAAATGAACACAGTATATTACAATAAGCCACTTATTAATAATATAGAGTTTGAACGCTTTTGCTACATTAGTTTTTACAGGGTTATCCAAAAGATTTTCGTTATTTTTCAATTTGTTGACAGTCCCCTATGGGGTTTCGGGAAAAAATCTTCACGGAAATATATAACCTGTACTATACTGTTTACACACCTGCAGTTTCAGGTTAATTCCTCATGCATTTTTCTAGATAGTTAACAAAACGTCTAAAATCGCAAGTGACCGGTCACCTTTGGCAATATAGTGTATATATATATATATATATATATATATATATATATATATATATATATATATATATATATATATATATATATATTAGATAGATAGATAGATAGATAGATAAAGTTTTGAACTGGGGATGGTTTTGGGTTCTGAGAGTCATGATCGGCGTAGATCTGAAATTTTTTTTTTCAAAAATTCCAACCTAGGTGAGAATGTAATAGGTAGTATTTCTTACGAAATCTACCTAACAGATACCAGAATTGCGAACACCACAGTGCCTTACTTCCCTCCATGATAAGATGCTTTTCGCGCCGTATATGGGCGTCCCCGCATAATAGCCAAACATTGCGTTGCTTCAATTGTATGGCGGCTGTGGTGTTTTGTGATGGCCAATTATCTGTATGATGGACATAGGGCGAAGGTGAGGGGGATTGCCCTGCGTGGTTGTTTTTGTATGCGAAGCTCACCCGTATTTACCATTTACGTAAGGTTAGAGGAAAACCATGAAAACTCCGAATGGCAAGCGCAACATAGGTTCGAACCAGGCTCTTCCCATCTTCCAGCTTTGAGAGTTGGTTGGTTAGTTGACTCTATGGCGGCCGATTATCAACATGAGGGATATAGGCCCTGGGTGAGTGCCCTCCCAGGGGGTCTTTCTAAGGGATCCTAGCCCGTATTTACGGCAAGGTTCGAAGAAAACCACGGAAAATTCCGGAAGTTTAGGTCGACGAGCGCGACAGGGGTTTGAACCTAGCACCTACCGTCTACCAGCTTTGAGAACAGAGCCTCCAGCTTTGAGAGAAGAGCGTCTCAGCCGCTAGTGGGTTATTGGAACTCTAAGAGTTTCAATCACACGTACTATCATACGATCCTAAATATACGCTATTGTCGTTGACTTGGTTCCCGTCTCTCATTTGCGCTGCAAGTAGGGTTATTTTGAAGACCGATGTGTGACCGCTAATGTAAGCAACACGCAGAACATTTGGCGAGTAATTGTTGCTAAATGTTTTAAAAAATAGTTTAAACCATAGAGCTGAGACTATTCTTACACTGCTCTAATTGGTGGAATTCGAAATTCTAATTATCATACCTGACACGAAAAGAGATAATTTCGTCATTGGTAAAATTACGAGAGCTAAACTACCACATGGTGTGTTTCTGAACGTTTTACTTCTCGAAATACCTGTTTATATGGAAGTAGATAATTTATAATATTGCACGTGATAGGATAGTACGTGTAACAGCAGCTTAAAACGCAAAGTTCCATGGAATGATTTTTATAATTTTTCATGACTTACGGGATAGTTACTAACATTAAGCTTAAAGATAATGTAATGTAGAAGTATATAAGAAGATTTAAAGAGAAAATATACTCATTATCTTAAATTTTTTTGATAATATGGAATACAAATATGGGATGCTGCAATTCTGCAGTGCCTACTCACTGCCAACCAAGTGATTTAACAAGATTTTAAACTAGAAAAGTGATACGGTATTTTCGCGTATATAATGCAAATAGGGGCATAGGAAGGAGCTCAATGAACTCAAATCCTCCACATTCAATTGAAGATTTTTTTTTATCGCTTAATTTGCTTGTATTCAGAACTATCTATGTATATCGATGGGTGTTGCTGTTATATCATGTCGGCGGCGCAGTTTATTTAATGTGTAAAATAGTTTTATTATTGTGTCTGCAGTTTTTAATTTTTATTCCGGTAGCTAGCTGTTTGTTAACAATTGTTTTGATTGCTTCATAATCACGGTGTCCTAGTCTTCGATGCCATACTTCTAAACATTCTTTGTTATTATTACAGCTTAGTGTGACGTTTGCATAGTTTTCTGCATTTTCTGAGTGGTTTGTTTGTTCGATTATGTATAAATTATTTTTGTTCTTCGCTCTTATATAAATTTCACCGTCGAACGTTAAATCGCATTTGTCATTTTCAAAGATTAATTTGCATCCATTTTTAGTTGCTTTGCTTACGGATATTAAATTGGATTCTAGTTCTGGGACGTATAGGACTTCCTGTAGTCTTGTGAGTTTTATTTCTCCATTTGGGGATTTCGTTTTTATTAAAACGTCGCCTGAACCGAATGCTTCGAGTTTGTTGCCGTTTGCGATGGTGACTGATGATTTTTCAAAATTGTTAAATTTATCAAATAACCTCTTATCATTTGCAATGTGTGAGGTACTGCCACTGTCGAGTATCCAGTTTTGTTTTCCTAATTTTTCTGTTATTAGTACGCGATCTTCTGATTGATTAGTTTTTGAGCTTATTTTCTGATCATTCGCGTTATCGTGACAGTCAGTATTCTCTTTATAATTCTCTGTGTTTTCATAGCATAGTGATGATGTAAAAGGTTTAGCTTTGTTTTTATTATTAAAGTTATTCACATTTTGATATGTGTGTTTGTTTTTGTTGTGCTGTGTGTATCTGCTCTTGAGGTGATAGCACTCGCTATTATTATGATTTGTCATCTTACAGTGACTGCAATATTTTGAATTTCTTTTGTAGTCGTTATAAGTGTGTTTTCTTTGTGTTTTAAATGCCTTTTCAGAGCTGTTGTTTTGTTCAGACATTTCTTGTCTGCGATTATACTCATCTATGAGTTTACTTCTGATAAAATCTGGGGATAATTCGGCTTCGGGCCTTGCCTCTAATGCTGTGATAAGCGTGTTGTAGCTGGGCGGTAATGAGCATAGAAATAGTGCAGATATGTGTGAGTCATTTATATTCTCGCCTATGGCGGATAATTTATCTACTATTTGTAGAATATTTGTTATATGAGTAATCATATTGCCGTTTTCGGGCAGTTTAGTACTGTACAGTTTTCGTAATAAATACAGTTTGCTACTCAAATTTGCTCTTTCATGCGTACTTTTGAGACCTTCCCAGGTTTGCCTGGCTGTGGTAAAATTTTTTACATGCACAATTTGTGCGTCATCTATGCTTAGATTAATCAAAGCTCTCGCCTTTCTATCTCTTTTGTTCCAATCCTCATTTAAAGGAGTTGGTGGTTGATCACTTATTACTTCAAATAAGTCTTCTTTAATGAGAAGCATTTCGAGCTTAAATTTCCAGTTGGAATAATTGCTCGAATTTAGTTTCTCGATGAATTGGCTTTCTTTAAATGTAGCCATTTTTATTTTCTATCTTTAATTATTTTTAAAGATATTCAATTTAATTTTATACGAATCGCTTTTCTTTGCGTTCGTTTTTATTTTCTATAAAGCGAGTTTTTTCAGCATATAGCTAATGTGCTTAAAATTTTTATTTAATACATATTATCAGTCTTTCATAATCTGTCGGCGGCGCAGTTTATTTAATGTGTAAAATAGTTTCTTTAATTGTATAAAACCAATACTTCATAAATAGAGTTAAGTAAGCATGCATTCGCTTACCTGATTATAAGGTGAAACCTTCGTAAAGAAATGTATATCCGAATCGAGCGCTACGTCTCCGTTAATTCACACACAATTGTATTCCTTTGTGTAGTCGCACATTATCGTAATCCATCGATCTGAAACTTTATTACTTTGCTGAAATTAAAATGTTTATTAACATGTGTTTTAATTAAATTAAGCATCCTTCACTTTTATATTTATATTATATTTAAACATTTAACGGTATCTTGATTACAAGTTAACAGAGCATTTACATCGCTCTGACATTTTCACACGCTACATTTTAAAAGAAATTCACACAACAACTGACTAAAGTCTAAAGAGTTTTCAGTTCTTGATAGCCTTGGATGACGTCACTGGGAAAAGCACATGATAGCACGTGATAATCATTCTTTCACGTGGGCGTTTATTCCATGTACTTAGCTGAGTTGAAAACAGTTTATGAATGGGTTTTTCCGACGAGATAATTAAAGTTGTTTACTGCAATTTTAAAGTACTTTATTATTATCTGACGATTGAAGAGTAGTTGATTCCGAATAGAAGATTACCCTTTAATTGCAATTTCCGTCACTCCCCCTTAATCTTCTATGTAGGATAAGGAAGTAAGTTCAGATTGTTTCGGTGTTTAATGAATTCAGGTTTGGGGTTGGGCTTGGTGAGTGAACCTGCGGTCATAAATTCTGTGGGACAATACTTTAAATCTATTATTCCATCTTCCTTGAGTTGTCTTATCGCGTGGAATCTGATATCTATATGTTTACTTTTCCGAGTATGTTTTTCACTTTCAACCATTTTTATACATGGCTGATTGTCCTCGTATATTGTTATGGGTTTCTGTTGTGGTAATTTTAAATCTTCCAGGAGTTTTATCATCCATAGTATTTCCTGTGCTGCGTTACTTACAGAAATGTATTCAGCTTCTGCTGATGACAGAGCCACGCATGTTTGTCTTTTCGTTGTCCAATGTATGGGACATTTTCCTAACATAAATATATTTCCGCTGGTGGATCGTCTAGTTTCTGGATCACCTCCCCAATCTGCATCTGCGTAAACTTCGAGAATAGGCTTATTTTTCGAACTTAGCGTCAGGTTGAGGTGTTTTGTGTTGTTTAAGTATGTTACGATTCTTTTGACTGCTTTCCAGTCTTTTTCTCGAGGGGTTTCATTTCTACGGCTGAGTATGTTGACCGCTGCTGAAATATCTGGCCTGGTTAATGTTGAGATGTAGAGTAATGTTCCCGTTGCTTGTCTGAATTTAATATTGTTAGGTAATAGATTTTCATCATCGTTGAGTCGATTGTAACCTGCTTCCATAGGTGTGCTGTAAGGTTTTGCGTTTTGAAGATTGAGTTTATCTACCAATTCTTCAATTTTTGAATTTTGGTTTAAGTAGAAATTTTTATCGTCTCTTTTTATATTTATTCCGAGATAGTTATTGACTTCTCCCAAATCTTTCAATTCATATTCCCTTTTGAGATTGTTTATTAATTCAATTATATCTTCGTTTTTTCCGGCAATTAACAAATCGTCCACATATACTATAATGTATGTCCAGTTTTCACCATTTTCGCGTATAAAAAGACATGAGTCAGATGTACTTTGTATAAAATTTAATGCTTTAAGACTTTCAGAGATTTTCGTGTGCCATGCTCTGGCGGCTTGTTTAAGCCCGTATATTGCTTTTTGTAATTTACATACTTTGTTTTGTTGATTTGGAGCTATATAGCCTTCCGGCTGTTTCATGTATACCTCTTCTTGTAGGTTTCCGTGTAAAAACGCTGTATTCACGTCGATATGATTAACTTTAAGGTTATGATTTAATGCTGCTATGAGAAATGCACGGATTGTGGTATGAGAGACAAATGGAGCAAAGGTCTCGTCATAATCTACTCCGAATTTCTGACTGTATCCCTGTGCCACGAGTCGTGCTTTATAGGTTTGCACTTGGTTTAGGTTGTCGCGTTTTAATTTAAAAGTCCATTTTGAACCTATCACTTTCTTGCCTGGTGGCGGATCGACTAATGTCCAAGTTTTATTTTTAGCTAGGCACTTGATTTCATTTTCGGTGGCTTTGAGCCAATTTTCCCTATCGTGTGGATTTTTCATTTCCATGATATCGTTCCAATTCTTTGGTTCATTTGATTGTGTGTCTTTAACTAAACAGACAAATCTATCTGGTGGTACTCCTCTGTTAGATCTATTTGACCTTCTTGGTTCTATTTGTGTTTGTTTGGACTCGCATGGTTGTTTTTCATTATCATTAATGTCAATTTCAATGTAATTTTTATTCTTCTCTTCTTGATTTCTATCATCAGTGGAGATTTCTTCGAGATTTGAATCTTCCTCAATGTTGTTTGAGTGTTTTATTTCATGTTCTATGAATTTTACAGTCCTGGCAATTATTATTTGTTTGTCTTTTGTGTGTATGCGATATCCTTTGGAACGTGTGTCGTAACCTAGAAAAATACCTTCTTGCGCTCTATTATCTAGTTTTCCTCGATGTATTTTATTAATGTAAACAAATGCTTTACATCCAAAGGTTCTTAAGTGTTTGAGATCAGGTTTGATACCTTTCCATAGTTCGTATGGAGTTTTGTCGTTCGCTCTTGTTGGTAATCTGTTTTGTAAATATGTCGCTGTGTGTATTGCCTCTCCCCAAAATTGTTTATTTAAATTTGCTTCTAAAAGCATGCTACGTGTCATATCGAGTAGGCTTTTATTCTTCCTTTCTGCCACGCCGTTCTGGCTCGGGTTGTGTGGAATTGTGAATTGGTGTAATATCCCGTTTTCCTTTAGATAATTGTCTATTTCGTTGCTATTATATTCTCCTCCATTATCTGATCTTATTTCTTTTGGTTTTCTACCGAATTGATTATTTACCATTGCAATGTATTCTTTTAATTTATCAATTACTTCGCTTTTCTTAGATAGTAAGTATATAGTTGTATATCTCGAGTAATCGTCGATGAATGTGAGAAAGTATTGTTTTTCTCCTAGTGTTGGTGTACTTATAGGTCCACAGACGTCGCTGTGTATTAAATCGAGAACTTTGTTTGCTCTATTTGTAGCCGATTTTGGATATGGCGCGTCGTTTAATTTAGATTTGATGCAGGTTTCGCATAATTTATTATTGTGTCTGCAGTTTTTAATTTTTATTCCGGTAGCTAGCTGTTTGTTAACAATTGTTTTGATTGCTTCATAATCACGGTGTCCTAGTCTTCGATGCCATACTTCTAAACATTCTTTGTTATTATTACAGCTTAGTGTGACGTTTGCATAGTTTTCTGCATTTTCTGAGTGGTTTGTTTGTTCGATTATGTATAAATTATTTTTGTTCTTCGCTCTTATATAAATTTCACCGTCGAACGTTAAATCGCATTTGTCATTTTCAAAGATTAATTTGCATCCATTTTTAGTTGCTTTGCTTACGGATATTAAATTGGATTCTAGTTCTGGGACGTATAGGACTTCCTGTAGTCTTGTGAGTTTTATTTCTCCATTTGGGGATTTCGTTTTTATTAAAACGTCGCCTGAACCGAATGCTTCGAGTTTGTTGCCGTTTGCGATGGTGACTGATGATTTTTCAAAATTGTTAAATTTATCAAATAACCTCTTATCATTTGCAATGTGTGAGGTACTGCCACTGTCGAGTATCCAGTTTTGTTTTCCTAATTTTTCTGTTATTAGTACGCGATCTTCTGATTGATTAGTTTTTGAGCTTATTTTCTGATCATTCGCGTTATCGTGACAGTCAGTATTCTCTTTATAATTCTCTGTGTTTTCATAGCATAGTGATGATGTAAAAGGTTTAGCTTTGTTTTTATTATTAAAGTTATTCACATTTTGATATGTGTGTTTGTTTTTGTTGTGCTGTGTGTATCTGCTCTTGAGGTGATAGCACTCGCTATTATTATGATTTGTCATCTTACAGTGACTGCAATATTTTGAATTTCTTTTGTAGTCGTTATAAGTGTGTTTTCTTTGTGTTTTAAATGCCTTTTCAGAGCTGTTGTTTTGTTCAGACATTTCTTGTCTGCGATTATACTCATCTATGAGTTTACTTCTGATAAAATCTGGGGATAATTCGGCTTCGGGCCTTGCCTCTAATGCTGTGATAAGCGTGTTGTAGCTGGGCGGTAATGAGCATAGAAATAGTGCAGATATGTGTGAGTCATTTATATTCTCGCCTATGGCGGATAATTTATCTACTATTTGTAGAATATTTGTTATATGAGTAATCATATTGCCGTTTTCGGGCAGTTTAGTACTGTACAGTTTTCGTAATAAATACAGTTTGCTACTCAAATTTGCTCTTTCATGCGTACTTTTGAGACCTTCCCAGGTTTGCCTGGCTGTGGTAAAATTTTTTACATGCACAATTTGTGCGTCATCTATGCTTAGATTAATCAAAGCTCTCGCCTTTCTATCTCTTTTGTTCCAATCCTCATTTAAAGGAGTTGGTGGTTGATCACTTATTACTTCAAATAAGTCTTCTTTAATGAGAAGCATTTCGAGCTTAAATTTCCAGTTGGAATAATTGCTCGAATTTAGTTTCTCGATGAATTGGCTTTCTTTAAATGTAGCCATTTTTATTTTCTATCTTTAATTATTTTTAAAGATATTCAATTTAATTTTATACGAATCGCTTTTCTTTGCGTTCGTTTTTATTTTCTATAAAGCGAGTTTTTTCAGCATATAGCTAATGTGCTTAAAATTTTTATTTAATACATATTATCAGTCTTTCATAATCTGTCGGCGGCGCAGTTTATTTAATGTGTAAAATAGTTTCTTTAATTGTATAAAACCAATACTTCATAAATAGAGTTAAGTAAGCATGCATTCGCTTACCTGATTATAAGGTGAAACCTTCGTAAAGAAATGTATATCCGAATCGAGCGCTACGTCTCCGTTAATTCACACACAATTGTATTCCTTTGTGTAGTCGCACATTATCGTAATCCATCGATCTGAAACTTTATTACTTTGCTGAAATTAAAATGTTTATTAACATGTGTTTTAATTAAATTAAGCATCCTTCACTTTTATATTTATATTATATTTAAACATTTAACGGTATCTTGATTACAAGTTAACAGAGCATTTACATCGCTCTGACATTTTCACACGCTACATTTTAAAAGAAATTCACACAACAACTGACTAAAGTCTAAAGAGTTTTCAGTTCTTGATAGCCTTGGATGACGTCACTGGGAAAAGCACATGATAGCACGTGATAATCATTCTTTCACGTGGGCGTTTATTCCATGTACTTAGCTGAGTTGAAAACAGTTTATGAATGGGTTTTTCCGACGAGATAATTAAAGTTGTTTACTGCAATTTTAAAGTACTTTATTATTATCTGACGATTGAAGAGTAGTTGATTCCGAATAGAAGATTACCCTTTAATTGCAATTTCCGTCATATCATCAATAACTTTTTAAATTAGAAGCATGTAAAGTAGCTCATTATCTGAACATTTCATAATTAATATTAGATATTTAATAAAATATTATTCATATTGTAAACAATCATCATATTAGTTGTTCCAAGTTTTCCTCCAGAAAAAATAATACCAATTAAATACTTAAAAAAATATTCCCATATTTTTAGAACTCCATACTTTTGTCCTAGAAAAATGGTACAAAAAGTGCGAAAAATAACGCAAGTAAATACGGCAATAGAAATGAATTACACTCTAAATAAGAAAGAGTGACTATTCATCCAGAGGAGTGGATATTCACTCTATCGCAGAGTCAAAATTTGCCCAACCTCTTTAGAGTGACTATTCACTCTAGGCAAAAGTGAAATTTTCACTCTCTGAAAGAGTGAATACTCACTACCAAGAAGTGAATATTCACTCTAAACAGGGGTGGATACTCACTCTTTCAGGGGAGTGACTATCCACTCTTGCAAAAAGAGTGGGTTTTTTCACTCTGATAGGAGTGAAGAGTCACTCTTTCATAGGAGTGGCTATCCACTCTTTCATAGGAGTGACTATTCACTCTTGCAAGAGGAGTGGGTTTCTCACTCCTGACAGGAGTGAATAGCCACTCTTTCATAGGAGTGAATGTTCACTTTTTATGGAGTGAATTATTTTTTGGATAAGGTTAAATGTATTTGGATAAATATATTTTTTCTTATTAATCTTATCCTATACTAAAAGTTCAAAATCTTCAGTACAATTTCGAAAGATATTTAAAATATCTGCTTTATGAAAATTGTTTAATTTTTTTTTTTTTTGGGGGGGGGGGTTAAAAATCCGAGGCGGGGATAGGGGAGGGGTGGGCACGGCCCGGCTTGCCCCATGCTATAATCGATTCCGTCTTCTAGAAGCAACCTAACTCTTCTTTATACTTCGCTTGAATTGAAGTTGTCCGTTATAGAGGTTTTACTGCATATATCTACAGTAAAACCTCCGTAACGAACATTCCCGAGTAGTGATGGACTTACGTTTATTTAGCGAAAACCTTTTTCAACCCACAATACATAGATATTTATGTACCTTTACCTCTGAAAAGCGGGTGAATTCCACGGGCTGGAGGTGTTCGCTATTGAGAGGTTTCACTGTATATATTCATATTTATAAATCAATTTATATGTGTATTCTAAAGCAGTAAAAGGGTATAATTTTTTGTGATAGGAAATGTACTACAAATGAATTCCACGTCCAACGGCTGATATTAATCACTAACATTTTGTAAAATTACTTTAAAATTACATGAATCTAAACACACATACATGCATACTAACCAATTAATTAATTACGACATGATCAGTTACACCCTTTAATTTGTAGCATAACAATGCACCTTTTTTTTTTTTTTTTTTTTTTTTTTTTTTTGCCATATAAACAGACTAAATTTAAATGCAACGAAGATGACGTGCTTTGAGATACTGCATTATCAAACACAAAATATGAAAATATTTTTTTTTTTTCTAAATCTGATTTTCTTTTATTATTTACATTTTTTTCCTCCTTAGATACATAAAAAGTGCCTTAAGAAAAAAATAAATAAATAACGTATTTTATTTCTGTAAACATTGCATTAAAAATAATTATTTAGAAATTTTGAAAGTAGTAATAATATGGAAATATATACATAGATTAAATATAATCATAAGAATAATTATATCTCCAAACCATATTACTTTCTGAAAATATTAACTATCAGGCATTACTGGCATTGCCTGTTTGGAATGTTAGATTATAAGTATGCTTTAAGAACTTTCTGTTTTATAATATCCTAAATTTTATTACAAAAATGAAAACTTCATAGTAAAGTCCCTGTCATGTTCCGAAGATGGGTCTTATCTATACCCATGTGTTTTTTTTCTATTTTTTTCTCTGTTTTTTTTTTCTCTTTTTTTTCTCCTGTATATATATATATATCCTGTATATATATATATATATCCTAAATATTATCATATATATATATATATATATATACAGGATAATATTTGACTTGATTTTTTAAATATTTTTTAACGCATATGGGATTAAAATATCGATTTTTATTCTCTGTAGTGTATTTTCAATAATATCCCTGTGTCTTGAAATTTAAATATGTTATTGAGATGATACACAGGTTATACATATCAAAGTACTTTTTGTATTTTTAAACCAGTATTCATAAGGACTATTTAAAAAAAATGATAGTATCGTCGTGCAATTGAATACTATATGAGAGATTTATTTTCCATAAAAAAAAAAAAAAACTAAAAATTCGTATATAGATTATTCAGAAATTCACGATAACTTACTTCACTCTGATGCTTTATTTTCATAGTCTGTATCCATTATATAAATCAAAAATATTCATAACCTTTTTCATACATAAATTTCAATTTGTTAATATTAAAACATTTGCTTCGAAAATTTACTCTGTAAGACAATTAAATGATATTCTTGTCACAAAAATGAAAATTAATGTGTAAAATGATATCAATAATACAAAGTTACTGGAAACTGGAGGGAAAGAACTTAACAATGCAACATTTGAAAACAATTTGAAAATTATATGTTTTTTTTTATTTATATTGCCATATGAGTGATTTTTTTTATATGTGGGTTAGATAACCTCAATCCTTAGCTATCCTTGAAAAATTATTTAGCTATCCTTAAAATTTATTTAGGCATCCTTTAGAAAATAAATAAATAGTATTTTTAATAACATGCAGGAAAATTAATTCTGGTTTAAAAACTAATTTTGTTTTAAATTTACATCTTAATTTTATATAAGTAAAAACATTAAAATCTAGCTTTTTCTCGTTTCAATTTTAAATTTCAAATAACTTTTTTACAATAAATAAATAAATAAATAAAATTTCCAAAAGTATAATAATCATATATAGTATAATATATATACAAAAATATACAGTGCAATTAAAATTTATTTTCAAATTTTGCATTCTTCATTTGAAATTATTCTGAAATCATATAAAACTAATTCTGAAACCTTGTCAAATTAAGTTCCACATATTACTACCATGATTTGAAAACAATTATTAAAAAATATTCCATTTTATACAAAATTGAAGGTCTATAGAAATATTAAGCAAATTCATTAATGTTAAAATGATACGTATTTATTTATTGAAAACACACAAATGAACACACACATTTTTTAACGCTAAACATCTTTATTGCATATAAATAAGACGGAACAATGCAAAATAAAAATTATTCTAATAAAAATAATTTAAATCGTAAATAAATAATACTGAATATGTAATAAAATTTAATATTTTTCGGCTAAAGTTCAGAATGATATTGAGTTTATATAATCATACAAACCTTACTTTTGAGGAAATAATAAATCCAATTCGAAGAAAATGAAATAACGTATTCCACAATCTCATAAAAACGCCATTTGAAAAAATATATATATGTGTTTTTAAAATTTTCTTGGAAGTGGCATTTGTAAAGCCTTTATATTATAACCTTCATACTTTAAGTATGATCACGAATAATGAAAATTATTAAACAATATCAACGAAGAATTTGTCACTTCAAAATCTAATATTCTGTTTCATGAACAAGAGCACAAATCACAATCGATAATCCGTTGCACAAGAAGAATATTGCTTTCCATTATTGTAATAAAAATTATTCCATTTCACAATAGTTTAAACTAAAAAAAACACAACTTCAATCACATCTTCAAATTCACCACTCGTTCAAGGAACTTTAAAATAGTAATGAACTAATAAACTTGACTTACACACTTCTTCACAAAGAAAGTGCTATGTCAGCAAATTCGTATCCGTTAAAAATGATTCATCTAATCATAGCAGACGGTGTCGCTCACTTTCGGTTAGACTTCAAATCATTAGTGCTTTATCAGCAAGAAAAGAAACGAAAATAGCCTAGTTGGTACATTATTTTAGTATAATTGCCGGCAGGAAAGGGGCAGTAAAGGGGCATTGCCCCTCCCTAGATTTTGAAATTTAATAAATGATGTATGTCTGATTCTTAAAAAAATATGATAAAATTTATACTTCCAAGTGATCATCGAATAATTAAACGCTAAAATAAGGGGATCTAAGAATTTTTCGTCAGGGAAGCCCGCTCCCCTCCCACCCCACTCTTGAAGCCCCTCGTAGAAAGCAATTTATATATATATATATATATATATATTTTTTTTTTTTTTTTTTTTTTTTTTTTACATCCATGTGTGTTTAATTTATTTTAAGCGGGGAGTTTGAGAAAACAGAATCTCCTGATTTTTTTTTTAACTGTTAATGTGCATTTTTTATGTTAATGTGCAAAAATATTGTTAAAAACTTTTTTTCAATATTTGATATTCATAATTATAAATTTTTGTATTGTTTTTTAAGTTGATATGTTTAAAAAATATCTTGCACGATGCGGTTTGTCAAAAAAATCCTAGCCTATTTAAGCATAGCCTATTTAAACATTGTAATATGCATTTAAAAAAAATCGGTCTAGGCTGCGGACCACAGGCATATCTGTCCCAAAATCTTGTCCCTCCCCACATTTCCTTTTGCCGGTGTTCATGTCTCTTTGAATTTCAAATTATATATCTTATTATGTTCAAATATTTAAAACAGGGGAGGGGGTAGATTTCAAAGACGCAGACCGTGGGGCGCCTGTTTGTTGGGAATTGCGGAAGAAATAATCTTTTTGCCATGATGCGGCATTTGGAAACGCCCACTTTGAAACCTAACTTGTTCGCAGGCGGAGCCGGCAGGGATTTTTTTTCTTTGCTATAAGGGTTGGCCCTATAAATAACTTGTCAATATAAAAGTTGTAGATAATATTAAGAGGATTTATAATAAATTTAAGCGGATTGGATATCTTGTGAATTGACGAAATTATGAATTCCCCCCCCCTGAATTCCTTCCCCCCTGCCCTTGGAGCCATTTTTAATTATATAAAAAATCTGTCATACATAAATTTTCGGCCCTTTTCCTAGAAGTAATAATAGCTTTAAATGGATTTGATACGTATCATAATTAAGAAGTGATGGGGTTTTTTTTCACAACCCCCCCCCCCATTTCGATTTTGCCCATTAACGAACTTGATCGAGATTTTATGTCACTTGATTATATGTATCAGTCTGGAAGAGATTTGTGCAGAATTATTGAAGTTATCGTGTCCATAAAAAAATGATATCGCAATATAGACAAATAAAGTTTTGAACTGTGGGGGTGGGGGTGGGGGGGGGGGGTTCTAGGGGTCATGATCGGCGTAGATCTGCAAAAATTTTCAGAAATTCAACATAGGGGAGAATGTAATAGGTAGTATTTCTTACCAAATCTACCTAAAGAGAAAAAGAAAAAATATATAATTTCGTTTCTCCTCAATAAATAAATAGGGACAAAATTATATAATGCTAGGCTTTCACTCTTCAACGGAGTGAAATATTTCACTCTTGTCAAAAGAGTGAGCCAGTCACTCTCGACAACGGAGTGACGGATACCAGATTTTAAAAAACAAAGGGATATAGATTAGGCACGGTATTTTTAGTTTTTCGTATCTTGTTTATAAACACCGATTCGAATTTTTAAAGATAAGTTAAAAAGCGAAATTGACTTACGGTAAAAAACGTTTTCGAAAGGGTTAACGTGAATTTTTTTTATCAAAGGTTTCTGCCTAAACCTGATAGAACGTAGATGTCTTTAGGTGTGTTTGTTTATTGTTTGGTTATTTTAGAGAGCCGATGCCTTATTTTATATATCGCAGAAAATCGGAATTCGCAAAAGGGAGTCCTGCGCGCGAATTTTTTTCAAAGAGTTAATATTAGTATTTTTCTAAAACAATTACAAATATCGAAAAAGGAATATATGTAGATATTATCTGGTATTTTTAATTTTTCATACCTTCCTCTGTACCGCCAATGCAAACTTTAAAATATTGCCAAAATTTCAAAAATCGCGAAACGGGATACAGAAAATATACTTTTTTGAAGGGTTAAGTTTCGTATTTTTTTAAACCAAAGATCGCTTTGAAAATTGCAAAGATAGCTCTTTAATTTAGTGACCTTCGTTTTTCCGTATCTTTTGTATTCCGGTGGATGCAAGGCTCGGAAAACGGGAGAAAATAAAAAACATGAATTCGATGTTTATTGATTTTTTTTTCTTTTTGAAAGGGTTAAATGTGAATTTTTTTCGAACCAACCAGATAGTCCGAGACGAAAAGTATGTTCTTTGAGAATATGTAGACGGTTTTTCGGTATTTCCAGCCGTTCGCCCATGGCGAATTTAGAAAAACTTAAAAAGAAATGGAATGACTCACGCGTTTTTTCTGCTTTTTAACGGAGGAACGAATAAATGGCTTCTGGACATGCCCGAGCTGTTTTTGGAAGAGTGATTTTTTATTTGCGATCTTTGATAAGTTTTTAATTAATATCTACTCTAATTTTCAAAATATTAAAAATTTGAGGCTCAGGTGCACCAGGAGAGGGTTTGGACTACCTAAATCTAAAATTTAAGGTTTCTATGTGGGCTAGATTTTCCTAGCCATCGCCAACAGACAGACACACACACAGAGCGAAACTTTCTTTTATTAGTATAGATGATTAATTTCCGTAATAAAATAAATACATTTTGGCCAAATTATGTCTTTTGCTGACATTTACTAAAAATTCCAATGGAAAACTTCAGCCTAGCTTTGAAAATTTCAGAATTTGAAATCCATATTTAGACTCTTTTTCCATTTAATATCTGTTTCGCCAGAAACATCTATCCAAATTACTGTCAGTAGATTATAGTATTGCTATAATTAAACAATTTTAGTATATTCGTTTTTTAACACTTTCCAACCTAGTTGAAAAGTGTTTATGACTTCGGTTTGCCTGGCCATCTGCCGTCTGCGGTCTGGCCGTCTGCCGTCTGTCCGTGCTTCTCCCGTAAATATGCTCGAATTGCCTTGCAATTTTTATATGTTATTGTCGTTATCTATAGCACGTTCCCTATTTCAACTGAAGTGTGTATAGCACTTATTGTTTTTTTACAGGGACACTCAAAAGAATTCCGTTACATTACGGTCTATGGGGAAAAATCATTTGCGGTTTATTTTATTGATGTTACACAATTGCAAACACATTGTAATTGATATATATCACTAAGGTGTATTACAAGAAGCTTAATATGGAATAGGGTGTGGATAGCACTTATAGTTAATTTACAGGGACAGTCAAAAAAATTCCGTTACATTACGTCTATGGAGAAAAATCGTCTGCGGTTTATTTAAATAATGTTCCACTATTTTAAACGCATTGAAATTTATATATATCACTAAGGTGCATTACAAGAGGCTTACTACAGAATATTGTGTGTATAGCAGTCATAGTTCATTTACAGGGACACACAAAAAATTCTCTACTGTCTGTTAACAATAATTCCTGGAAGTGCGTTTTAAGTTACTGAACGCGATTTTAAATTTAACTCACTTTTTGTTTATTACGTGGTGTGTATAAATTCTGTAGATCATATACAGGGAAGCACAAAAGTTCGCGAACACATTTCCGTTTATGGACAGAAACTCCAGAAGGATAATTTTAAACTGTGCTACGCGTTTCCTAACTGAACTAAAATTTATCATCCTATGTAGTATATATACAAATCTATAGATCATATACAGGGCTAAATAAAATTATTCGGATATTTTTCCGAATATTGTATACGTTGGAAATTCCTGAAATTATGTTTTTAAATATGTTATGCGTTTTTCAAATTGTTTTCTTAGATGTTATCTTTCAGCTTAGTAAACGGTATGATTTGTAAAATTGTTTTGGAAGTGTTAGAAAGTGTTACATAATCTATGCTTGACGCATGATTTTTCGTTCTTGTTAAATTCAGTAATACGGAAATAATATGACTCCATTTTAGATAGGACGTAATCACCATGGTAACCTAGAATCATCACCTATCATGGGATATCATGGCATTAATTAGGTATGACAGGATTTAATAGAATGAAGAAAACTTTGATTAATTTCTTTTTAAGTTTTGATTCGATTTTCATAAAATTTGAAATGACTCGAGAAAATTCTGCAACGATTATAAATGTTAAATTTCAAACCATTGGGTTTGGTAGCTTTTGCGAAGTTATATACGGACAGACGGACGGTTGATTGATTGATTGATTTTATGACGGCCAATTATAAACACGAGGGATATAGGCCCTGGGGGGAGTGCCCTCCGTGGGAGTCTTTCTAAGGAATCCTATACGGCAAGGTTCGAAAAAAAAAAACACTGAAAACTCCGAACAGTTTGGTCGACGAGCGCGACAGGGGTTTGAACCCAACACCTCCCGTCTACCAGCTTTGAGAGTAGACCCTCTCAGCCACTGGTGGGGCTGACAGACGGACGGGCCTGACGACGACTATAGGTGCTACATATTTATATAATTACGTACGCACTTAAAATTGTGACATTAAACGAAAATTACATGATCATTTGAAATTGCATATATGATTTAATTTCACATTTGTAATATTTACAAGAACACAACTCTCAACAGTTAAATAAATAATTCAATATCTAATTGTAATTTATTCCTTTGTCAAAATTGTTTATTATATTGTCCGAATTAATATTAAAATTAATTGCATTTTCATTTGCTAGAATAATTTAATTTAATAACCATTCCTGAGTCAAGACCGATTAAAAAAGAGTTTAAACAAACAAATAATGTACGAAATATTTCCATAAATTTAAATAGAAAAATATTGATATCAAGAACAAATTAATGACATGTCTATTTGAAAATATGCATTTCTATTAGTACTTAAAAATAATAATTATATATACGCAATAGTATAATACTATAAAAATATAATTATATACATAATGTTATTACTACATACAAAAAAAAATAATTGAAACAAATAACTATAAATATAAAACAAAATTTTTAACTTCAATCGGCTTGCCTTTTTTTGTGCAGTTATTTATTGTGATGTCGTAATTAATATTATAAGCAATAGCATTTTCAGATTCTAGAGTTGCTAAATATGAAGCGTTTGTTGAGCCAAAACAGACAATATATATATATATATATATATATATATATATATATATATATATATATATATATATGTAGGATATCGCCTCTGTATAACGGGCGCACCTCGATAAAACGAACACACATCGATCTCTCTATAACGAGCGGTCGATCACCGCTATCACACATCCCATTACTAGATATCACGATGTTCGAAGGACCATATTTAGCGCCGTTAAGGTAGTTTCACGGCACTCTTTCGTCGAATCACCGTGTAATTCATAGGCTAGAAGATAAAAGTATGTAGTCGGACGAGTGTAGAACAAATCAGCAGACATTTTCCTGGGAACTAGCTTTTATTCCAATTAATTACAAGTCTTTTTGATTAAGCTAGGCCCAGGCCAGAGTTTGAGGAGTCTTTCACCGGGAAAACATCGTCTTATCGGCCGGAGATCGCGAATTATCGGACTTATAACTGCCGTAGTTATTGAGGAGAGTGATTAGAGTCAAAAGCCATACAAAAAACGTGCTCCTCACATTATATACATCGAAACTACCGCCAGAGACCGCTTTGCAACTTATGAAATAATGTATTTTAATTGGCTACTTAGCCCTTGACTCATATCTGGGTAAGCAGCCCAGATAATTAACATGCAAGATCTAACCATCGGAAGAAGAGAGATGCACTAACGTCAGCACTTTTAAATCTTAACTAGGATTCAAAATTGATATCTGTTCGTAAGGAAAGTTAAGTTACAGGGGCAACTAGAAATGAAGGCAAGACTTTAAAATTTTGACACACGATTTAGGGATTTTAAACTTTGAATTTTTATATTTTAGTTTCTGATTTGGAATGGGTTTAACTAACTATCCTTTCATATCAATATACATTCGTTCACATTCAAAATTCTTTCATACTTTTTCACATTCATTTCATATATATATATATATATATAGCATTAATTTATATTTTATCAAATAATGTACGAATTGCTTGCGGAAAATTAAATAGAAAAATAATGATATCAAGGACAAAATAATCACATGTCTATTTGAAAATATACATTGTTATTAGTGCTTAAAAAATAATTATATATCCAATTATATACACAATGGTTTTGTACTATAAAAATATTATATACATAATGTTATTACTGCTTGCACAAAATAATAATAAAAAAAAAAGACTATAAAAATAAAACTAACCTTTTTCTGCAAAATTATTTAATGTGATGTTGTAATTAATGTTATAAGCAATAAACATTTTCATATTCTAGAGTTGGGTTGGGTTGGGTTGATTATTGACGGCCAATTATCCACACATGGGATATAGGCCCGGGGGGAGTGCCCTTCGTGGGGGTCTTTCTAAGGGAACCTAACCCGTATTTACGCATCGATAAATCCACGGCTCGAAGAAAACCACGAAAACTCCGAACGATTAGGCCGACGGGCGCGATTGGGATCGAACCCAGCACCTCCCGTCTACCAGCTTCGAGAGTACAACCTCTCAGCCACTGGTGGGGCTTTCATATTCTAGAATAGCTAAATACAAAGCGTTTCTTGAGCCAAAGCAGACAAAAAATATATATAGCATCAATTTATATTTTATGAAATTTTCCAACCACAAAATCAACAAAAAAAAAAAAAAAAAAAAAAAAAAAAAAATTATCATAATCAAATAACTTACTCAATGAAATAAAAATCAGCAAATAATTATAGTAAGAACAAAATATCAAGGCGCAAACATGCCGTGGAATTTCCAAGGAGGCACCACTATTTCTAAAAGGAATTTTTTTATTTAATATTCAAATCGCAGAATTTTCAATCACCTTATTCATTCGTAAAATTACTAAATGTTTTGCGATTATATAGGGTGAAAAATTATATTAAAAAATGTGGTAGAAATATACTCACACTGAAATTACACATCCATTTGAATTTAAATACCAAAATTGTAATTATTTATAGTATTTACAAGAACACACACATATATATATGCGTATATATATATAATCTTGAGCCAAAAACACAAAAAAATATTAAATAATCAAACTTTTATGTCTCAACTTTTCATAATTTTAAATGGAAAATACAATTATATCTTAAAACCACACGTTCATTTACACGTTCAATATACATAAATGCAATCAATTGTTATTAATATTTACAAGAACACAAGACCAAGAATTAAGAAAATTAAAAAATACATATAACACGCCTTACTTTTTTTTTTTTTTTTTTTTTTTTTTTTTTTGCAAATTCGTTAATTATGTCATCATAATCAATATTAGAAGCAATTGTATTTTTAATTGCCAGTATTGTTAAGTTTGATAAGCGATCTTGAGTTATTGTAGAACTTAAGTTATTTTTTTTATAATTTTTAATTTTGGAAATGAGCGTTCACAACTAGCAACTGTTATTGGTAAAGCTAAAATAATTTATAAATAAATCAAGGTATTTGGAAATAGTACTTCAATTAAATTAATTATCTGAATGTGATTTAAAACTCCCTTTTTACGATAGTCCTAAAACTAGCAATTCGTTGTAAATAAATTGTCTAACTCTATATTAACGGTTAAATAAGTAGTTATAAGTGTAGTTAATAAGAAAATCGGTCGAGTTGACATTGGTTAAGGGTGTATTCAAATCCAAACTGCTTATTTTGAGACACATTTGTAAATTCATTTTTGCTCTAAAATGCATTCAATTGGCAGGTTCTCTTATTCAGAAACTTTATAATGTCCGTATTGTCTCGATTTTTTAATAAACGCAGAATATATTTCAAAAAATGCTGTCAAAGTGGACATTTTGAACCGAATTTCGAGAAGCGATAGCGCTGGAAGCAAAAAAAAAAAAAAAAAAAAAGATCGGACTGTGAAAATAATTGTCTGTAAATCAATTTCTAATTAATTGAACGAAAAATAAAAACATGGGAACCTTATAAATGTCTTTATAAATCACGCCGCCAAGTTTCCTGTTGTTACTTTTAAAAATGAGTCTGGGAATGTGTCTCAAAATTTTGAGTTGTTGAGCGTGGTAAAATATTTTTTTTGAATACCGCCTTAACGAAGTAATTTTCGAATTAACTTAATCAAAAAATTTTAAAACTGTCTAAGGCTTTGATGCTGCCATCTAGCACACTATATGAAAACTAAATTGTACTTTGACGATTTTCTTCAAACTGTTGTTAAATCAAAAATATTCTAATTTCAAACACAATTCAAAAATAACGTTCATTATTACACACATAAAAAAATTTAAATATTCTACTTTACCTAGTGATTTCAAAAACTACACGAATCAATAAACACTGTGCTACACACAAAAGCTAGATGTATTGAAGAACTTTTCTGTAGTCAGTACATTTCTTAAATATTTAACACGTATCTCGTTTATCAATTTTTTAATTTTTAAGAATTAAAAGTTTAAAAAATTAAAAAAAAACTCTACAACATGTTATTTTGCACACAATGGCATTTAGCGTCATACAAATAATGCAGAACAGATATGAATAAACTCAAACAACAAAGTAAATTTTTTGTGTATTTTGTACACTATCTAAATTTCCAGTAAAATAAATTAATGTTTGATAAGATTCTTTTTCAATCAAATACAAATACCATGTGCACAATATTATAAAAAATTAGGTATGTGTGACTGTATTTTAAAACAGTGTAAATTTGTCAACATAAGACATTTCATAACTGTCTAAGACTTTGATGCTGCCATCTAGCAATATTTATGCAAACTAAATTGTATTTTGAAGATATTCTTCAAGCTGTTGTTAAATGAAAAACATTCTAATTTGAACCACAATTCAGAAATAAAGTTCATTAACACACACATAACAAAATACAAATATTCTAGTTTACCTAGTGATTTCGAAATCTACATAAGTCCAAGATTTAAGATTTTCAAGAATTAATCTATACGTAAATGCTATATATTTTAAGATTCTTAAATCTTTAAATATGTATGTCGGTTATTAATTTTTAATTTTTCAAGAATTAAAATTGAAAATCTTTAAAAAATACCTTTGGACATATTGTCTGGAACTCAAAGGTTTTTAGCGCCCTAGAAATGATACAGAAAATATATTAATCATATTTATATTACGTACTAGCTGACCCGCCTGGCGGCGTCGGGGCCCATTATATTAAGCTTAAAAAAACCCCACAAATTTCTATGACATTATATCTTTAACTCGATTTTGTGAGAATTTATACTTTTAAACAAAAATCTTTCCAAAGGAATCTGGTATCGGAAGCCCCACAATATTAATATTGTTTTAAACCGAATGTGTCTTTCTAAAGTAAAATCTAAAATGTATGCACTTTAAGTGGGTGTTATAATCTTTTCCGTATTGTGACAAAAAAATAGAGGATTCAGAACTTAAAGTGTGTGGATTTTTTTCCCTTCTCATCGGGTAATTTAATATTTAAAAAAAAAATCTTATTATCCAAACTTTTTGAAATTTTATGAGTCATAAATATAATGGTTTTGAAGCCTGTAAAAAAAAAAAAAAAAAAAAAAAAAAAAAAAAAAAAAAAAATAGTGAAAAAATATTGATATTTAGTGGTTAAGGCGCTTGTAAGAAGACTTTTTTCCATATCGTGTCATTTAATGGCTTAAAAAAATTGTTCTAATTGTCCAGACTCTTTGAAATTGTTATGAGAAAAATTATTGATGTTTAGTGATAAAAACGTTCATTTTCTTGTTTTTTCAAACAGTTTCATAGTTTTAAAATAAAAAGTTATTTTTGTCCGAACTCTTTGAAATCTTTATTGGTTATAAATAAAACAGTTTTACAGCCCGTGTAAAAATTTCGTGAAAAAATATTGTTATCTAGTTGTAAAAGAAATGTTTTCTTCCCGCTTTTTTTTTCGCGTCGGCTCCTTTAACATAGCAATAATAAAAAAAAATAGTTCTCATCTTTCGAACTCTCTGAAATTTCAATCGGTTATAAATATAACTGTGTCCAAGCTCTCTTTAATATTTTGCGAAAACAATATGCATATTTAGTAGTGAAAACATGAGTTCTTAAAAAAAAAAAACTTTCAATGCAATGGCCATATTATGCAATCCGATTTCAATCAACCCTTTTCAATCCCCCTAGGCTAAACAGGTGAAGGCTAAACACGTTTCCCGTTCCTGAGGGGAGAAGCCTTCAAAGAAACGTTGAAGCATGCGCAATAAGAGGATTTTCTTGTGGAAAAGATAATGTAAATTTGACAGAATGCGCCTTTTGCTTTAAATATATGGATGGTTTTGAAGCTCGTTTAAAATATTAGTGAAAAAATATTGATATTTAATTGTAAAGGGGTTTTAATTGTTTTCTTCTCTTCTTTTTTTCTCCGCGTCAGGTCTTTTAATATTTTTAAAAAAAATGTATTTTAAATATTTTTTCTTATCGTCCGAACTATGAAATTTTGGAAGCCTGCGTATAATTTACGTGCAGAAATATAGATATTTAGTTCTAAAAACATGAGCAAAAGGAAATCCGCTTATTGTCGTTCTGAGCAAATATTTGACAGATTTTATTTTATTTTAAATATTTCTAGTAGTACGAATGCTTCGACATTTTTATACGTGATGTAAATCATGTGTACAAAGGACATGTAAAAAGATTTTGTTAAAAAAACGATATGTAGTTACTTTTAGCGTAAAAAAAAAAAAAAAAAAAAAAAAAAAAGATTACCTTCGGGAGGCGCGACGTCACTTCCAGTACCGATTCTTTTCGAAAGGGTTAATATTACGAATTAATAACGTTGTCGGATTCTACTTCTCCGTCCACACAACTTCGAAATAAATCCGGTCTTTTGATATGCTGCCACCACCGATATGAATACGTGATATCGGGCACTATATGATGTATATTCAAGAAAAACCTAACTCTTTCAATTAAAGTTAAAGTAACAATTTATTATCAATATTTACACTTAAACTCGGATGTAAATTATCCGGTTTAACACTAAATCAAAACAATTACAGAAAACGCTCTACGTGTACCGTTAGACTACGTCAATTCATTCCGCACTGAGATTTCTATTCATCTCACCCCCGCTCTCTCTTTCTTTCGAGAGATACCGTTAAACACACGTGGCTCAGATCGTCAACTCTCAACGACCTTACACCTTCACTACCACCTTCCAACTAATTTCACCTCTGGTCATTCCCCAGCGCACCCGCTCTCTCTCTACGGGGCTGCTCTTTTATTTCCAAGGGTCGCTTGACAACCGTTCCTCCCTCTTGACTGATCTGTCTTCCTAAATAAAAGGGTGCACTATCTTTCTTATCTATCAAAGACCACATTGCAATGGAAATACCTCTTTCATTATGTCCAACTCGCCACCCTCCGGATTAAGATTTTTCTTAAACCAGACTCTAACGGTACACAATAGATACAGATACAATACGCTAATCCCTTAAGAATAGCTTTCAACTCTTGCAGCTGTGAGAGAAACCTGAAAACGTACTTTTCGTTTTTCCGTATTTTTAAAATTGAGCCCGATACGAGATACGGAAAAGGGAGAGAGAGAGAGACAGGAAATCGAACCTTTTTCTTTTCTTTTTTTTTTTTTTTTGAAAAGTTTAAAATTCCTAATTTGTTATGCAGTATTCGGCGTAAGAAAGTAAAAGGTACTAAATTTAGGAATATGTTTTTAGTTTGTCCGTATTTCAAATGGTTGGGTCGACGCGCGTTTACAAAGTCTGGGCTTTCGCCCAGAAAAAAGAAAGCCGCTCGATTTTTCCTTTTATTAGACCGCTGACCCGGCTCCTACCTGCTGGGCTATTACCGAGCTGAACTTGCTTGATGTTTGGCAACGATGTGAAGTTTCGTCTGATCATCACATGGCGGTGTTCTACTTGACAAGATTCCAAGCCGTCGTATCTACACTGTTTTTTTGTTGTTGTTGTTGTTGTTGTTTTTGTTTTCGTTGCTTTTCCTAAGTTGGCTGATTTCTGATTGATGTTTTATGAGTTCATTCGTCACTGCACAGCGCAGCGAAGTCATGTTGCGGGGATGCGAGATACTGGAGTATTTTTTGGCCTTCTTTTGCCAGCTAAGATTGTTCCTTTTTTCCATCTGGGTTTATAATTTGGACTCATTTTGTGTTCTTAAGTGCTTGAATCTAGTCTTGAGGTAAGTTTTATTTTGTCAGGATATGTTGTCACTAATCGTAGTTATTCTAACCACACTTTTTGTGATTAGCTCTCTCTATCATGGGTAGGTGTCACTTTCATTTCTTTGTTTCACTTTTTTGGCCGCTTAATATTTGGAGTTGTCACTCACCGTGGTTGTTCCTATAACTCTAAGTGATGCTTGTTGTCATTATTGGTGGTTGATTTCAGCTATCTGCGCTAGGGTGGAGCCTGGTACTCGGCCATTAGTTCGTCATGTTTTACTGAAGTCTTCTATCACTATTGTGCATTTATTGCATTGACACTTTTTTGTGATTTTTAGTTTGGCGGCTATCACTCCATTTTGGTGTTTTGGCTGTTATCAATAATTATAAGTTGATTTTTTGCATGATTAAGCTCTTTGGCTCTCAGTCCATTTTGTTTCTATGGCTGTTTTCACTGCTTTTATATTAGGCAGTCACGTGTAACGTGATAGAGCTAGATGACTATTAGTCCTTCATTAATTGACTTCCACTCGCTAGAGTGATTTTTTGACGATTTTTATAGAGCACCTAGATGCTTTTTTTTTTTTTTGCACTTGGCGTTTTTTAAACTTTTATATATATATTTTTTTTGTGCAACAGAAGGTTCTTTTAATTGTCTTTATCTTATGAATACAGGATAATTGGGATAAATAAGGTGATCTCTTGCTGCTGGGGGAAAAGATCTAGTCTGATTTGTGAGTAGGGCTTGTGATTTGAGTTTTGAATTGCCTCTTGTTAGTGTGAGATTAGGTCCATGTTATCGATCAACCATCTGATACCCGCTTTACTTTTTGTTTGCACATGTTTGTTGTGAGCTTATTGTTTATGCCTGTGTTGTTCGTTGTTTGGTATTATTATGACCTGATGCAGTGCTTCATTTAGCGGGCAGGCTGTGAGATAGTGTTTTGATGTTCCTGTGGCGCTCAGCACTCACATTCCGGTGTTTCCTCCAATTTGAATCTGTGTAAGTAAGACGGGAACGCTTCATGTCCTGTGAATAATATTAACCTGCAACTTATTAATCTATGCACGTCAACTTTAGGGAGGTAACCGTGTGTTAGCCTGCGTGTGCCCCCGTAGTTCCATTCGTAATGCCATTCTAAGGAATGGCATTAGATGGTTTTAGATTTTTAATGGTTTTAGATTTTTTAGGGATCTTTTTTTTGGTTTGATATTGGTTTTCCTATATGATGTGGGATTTCTTGTTTGTGTTTTGCGCTGCGTGCCATTTCGTCTGCATCCTCATTTCCTTGGATGCCTACGTGAGCCTTGACCCAGCTGATTTTAAATTTGTTGTTTGAATCTTTTACTAATTGTTGTATATTGTCAATTATTTCAGTTACATTCAAGTGCTTATAATGCTTGTCTTTCTGATTGGCAGTCCGATCGAATGCTATATTCTGCTGAGTATTATTCACCCACACTCTGCCGCCTTTAGTATGGCCAGTAGTTTGGTTTGGAAAACGCTGTTGCACTTGACCCTGTCTTGATTTTTTTGTTCATTTTTGTATGCTACGAAAGCCCAACCAGTAGCATCTGATTCCGATTTCGAGCAATCTGTGTATATTAATATGTCTTTTACGTTGTATCCTTTCCTTGGCTCTACTGTTTCTGCTGGGTAGTTTCGCCAAATATAGATTTTTTATATATATATAGTCTATGTAATGGTTTGTCGTGTTGTGTGCGTTTGCTGTTTTGCGTAATCTTGAATCCGTATACCGTAAGCTGCTTTGTATTTGAATTGTAGATGAATTGGCAGGAGGAATCAGGCCTGAAAGTACCTGGAGTGCCGCTGTTGGGGATGACTTAGATTCCCTGACTATGACCAATACAAAGTGTCATTGACAGCTAGATAATACTTCTTTGCTGCCCCTGTTTAGGTCGTGTTCCATATTGGAGCGGTGTAGGTTAGCGCTTTCTCCACTAGTGTCCTATACCAAATTTGTATAATCTTGGTATGTAGGCCCCAACACTTAGATATTCGTCCTAGCATCCAGAAAGATTTTCGTACTCTCGCGGTCTGTTGTTGGTGCTGTTGTAACCAGTTAAGGTTTTTCTGAATTATGACTCCTAGATATTTGATTTTTTCCTTTGCATCTAACTTCTTACCTTTGAGTTCTATGCGATCTCTGTTGCATGTGTTTTCTGTCGGTAGATTCCTTGTGTGTCCTCTATTTATGTACAGTAGGTCCGCTTTGTCAGCATTTAATGTTAAACTATTGTTTCTTATCCATTCGTAAATATTAAATATTTTTTTCGCAAGTGTTACGTCTTTTGTTTTTGCTCTTATGTTCTGAGAGGTTTGAGGAAGCGTTTTAACTTCGCAGGCGCGCGCGAAAACGAATGATTTTTGGATGAACTTTCGGTATTTTTCTTAATTAATATCTAGGTTAATTATGAAGAAACGAAAAATCTGAGCCTCAGGTGCATTCGGATCTGCCTTGGACTATCCTCATACAAATTTTCAGATCTCTTCGGTACATTTTCCTATCCATCGCCGACAAACAGACACACACACACACACACACACAGACAGAGCGAAACTTTCTTTTATTAGTTTAGATTTGAGAAAATAGACATAAATTGATGGTCCCTCTGCAATAACAAAGCAAGTGAAAAATGGTGTTTTCAGATACGAAGTTTTTTAATTTACTTTCAACATTTTAATTTAGAATATAACTTCCTTGCATATATATTCCTATTAAGAAGAGATTTTTAGATTATTTCATTTTCTTTGCTTATGATCATAAAATTTTATTTCCTTATATGCTGTATAAAATATTATATTAATCTAAAAATTGAACACTTACCTTTTTATTGCATATTCCATGGTTTGGGTGAAAGAAAATGTACATTTCGAACACATAATGACTTTTTTACAACTTTTATATAGTGCAATACAAGAGTTTACAAAATGTGAAATCACGCCTTCAGCCCTGTTTAAAACTCCAAATCTTAAGCATCCATTTCAGACTGTGCCTCCGGGATCTCAGATCCCAATACACAACCAGGGTTCAGCAAGTTCTTGTAAAACTGCTGCTTTTCAGGAATAACAAATAGTAGCAGTGATTCAACATCCTTCTCCTTTGAATCCTTGATTTTCAGTTTTTCTGGTTTATTGAATGATGACAGCATGGTATCCAGTTTTGGTGTCTGCACTGGATAGGCATTTTCTCCTATGTCACAGTAGTTTTCCGAAACTGACATAGATCCATTTGCTTTGTACAGGGTGTTCTAGAAAGGACTCCCCAACTTTTAAATGACATAACTTCGAAACAGTGAGAGATAGAAATGTGAAACAAGTTGAATGTTAAAGAGATAGGTCTGGAATTTGTTATACACGAATGTGAAAAAATAGTTCCAATATTGGATAATAGGTGGCAGCACAAGCACATGGAACATTAAATGGTACTCAGAAGGACAGACATTTCATTCGTGCGTCTGTTTCATTGCTGACACGTGTAAAAAAGTTGTATAGAATTAGAGAATAATTCGGAATTCAAGAATATCATGCCGTATTCACCATATTCCCCGGATCTGAATCCATGCGACTTCTTTTTGTGGGGTTACTTGAAGGACGCTGTTTATTCTAAGAATCCCCAAACGTTGGAACAGCTCTAACAATTCATCTGTGAGGCATGTGCATCCAGTTCAATAGAAGTATTGCAACAAGTGATTTCGAACGTTACCTGTAGGTTGCGTCATGTTGTTGCTGAAAAAGGTAACCATATCGAAACCATTGTAATGTGATTTTTATCTCAGTTCAAACAGCTCACTTTCAGGAACTATTTTAAAGACACAGCTTTGTGATTGCAGCGTCCTCTCGTGTCCAATATTGGAACTATTTTTTTTTTAATTGATGTATAAAAAATTCCAGACCTATCTGTCTAACATTCAACTTGTTTCACATTTCTATCTCTCACTGTTTCGAAGTTATGTCATTTCAAAGTTGGGGAGTCCTTTCTAGAACACCCTGTATGTTACCCTTACAGCCTCTGAGATCTGGATGTGTTTGCCCTTCTTAATCTTGCCCTTCATGACTAGCTCAAAGTTTAGCAGGATGTCATCTCGCGTTCCATTAACCATTATAAAAGTAGGATTTCTGCTCGATTCGATCATATCCACATACTCTTGTTCAGTCTCCACCACCGCCATCCTTTTCAACCTCTGAGAATAGTTCCAAAAGTTCCTGTCGCATTGGCAATATGAGTGCCCCTAACCGGGAACTTGACCGGGATAGTGTATGTGCAGATACACTAGCTGCACATTCTGAGATCTACATACCAAACACAGGAAATGGAACAACATGTACTTCCTGTTTTGTTCCGAGCAGGCATCTGAGAGCAGAATGGTTCTATCATGCTCTTCATAATCAAAGTTCATTTTTATCACATGATACAGGAAGGAGCACACAGTGTTGGCACCTTTTTTGCAACTCTTTCCATTAAGTGGAACTTGTAGGAGATCGGAGTGCTTGCATCGTGAACGTGTACGTTGAACAGATACAGCTACAGGTGTCGTTTATAGAACTGGACCGTGATCGTACCACGTCCTCGCATCTACAAGTGCTTGCTAAAAGGGTCCCAGTCAGTAGCGCCACCTGTTAGCAGAATCAAATCTATACCTTAATTAGTTGTCTAAATCTTTGTTCATTAATAAAATTTGACAATTATTTCCTTTCATTTTCACAAACTAAATGGAAGGATCGGCCAGAGAAACAGATCTCTTTGTAGTCCAGTTTTTAATGAAAGCAGATCCCTCTCTGCAACTTTCTCGGATTTTTTTCACTGGCGCCGGCAGATTTTTGGCAGTTTTTTGCATAAATTAAGAAAAATTACCGGTCAAATTTTTCAAAAATCATATAGTCGGATGCAGAATTGTTTTTTACATATGCTCAGAAATTTTCAAATAGATAGATATCTTAATTAGTTTTCTTAAAATTCACTAATTAGTAAAATAATTTCGAATTCGTTCATTTCCGCTTGCAAATCCAGAACAGCAGTTCTTTTCTTTAGCCATTTTGATTTAAAAGATGGCATTTTCGATACGATTTTTAATAAGAGTATAATTAATATGTTAGGTAATTATCAAAATATTAAAATTCTGAGACTCAGGTGCACATGGCCAGACCTTGGACTATCCACACCTAAATTTTCAGACCTTCTAGATGGGCTAGATTTTGCTAGCCATCGCCAACAGACACAAGTAGAGGGAGACTGACAGTTCAACCTCAGCAACAGCAGCAAGCAGACGGCGGCGGAGGTGGAAATTTTTTTGTCTCCCCTACCTCTCCCCATCCCCCCCTACCCCATCCCCCCCAACACCCCCCACCCCTTTTTTTAATTTAAAAAATTTAAAAATTTAAAAAAATGTCTTATAGTACGAGGTATCGGTGATGGTAGAGTACGACCAATACCCTCTACCCCATGCCCCCCCCTTTTTTTTTTTTTAATTTTAGGGGAGAGAAAGATTAAGGTGGTGTCGCCCTCTATCGTAAGGTTAAATAGTTATGGAATTCGAAAGAGATTTTTTGAATTTTAAGTTATAGCATAGTATAAAATAAATAATTTTAAAGTTTCTTACCAAACTGCTTACAATGGAATCTGTAAAAGAATTTTGTTATAGCATAGTATAAAATAAATAATTTTAAAATGTGTTACCATAGTGCTCGCAATGGAATATGAAATAGAAATTTAAGTTCTAGCATTGCACTTAATAAATAATTTTAAAGTAACTTACCACTGCTTACAATGGAAATATATAGTTATAGCATAGCACTTAATAAATAATTTTAAAGTTTCTTACCAAACTGCTTACAATGGAAATATTTAGTTATAGCGTAGCACTTAATAAAAATTTTAAAGTGACGCATATAAATAATTATACTTATAAACCGACATATAGGCAGGCACACAGACAAGCAGGCAGGCAGGTAGGCAGACAGACAGACACACAGTGAACTATTTGTTACGTACATACACACAAGCATGCATATACGAAGTGAACTAATTGTAATAAAATACATGACGTGCATACGTTTTAAAACATTTTTTTTCTTCACAGAAATTAAGAAAATATTAAATTTTGACTACAACTTTCACTTTGAAATAGCGTAGTCCCTTTTTAAAAAATCATTAGCTTTTAACATACATTTAAATGAAGCGAGGTTCGAACCTCGAACCTGACAAAATGATCTCATGATGTGTTGATTTGCAGAAGGTTTAAACGAACACACCATGAGACCATGTTTCTTAGACGTGATTTAAGATATATAAGAAAAGGTGTCACGTGATTGAACATATTGGATTATTACTATACAGTACTAATGATATTATAAATTTAGAAAAATAATTTACGCTTTATGATAAACTTTAATGTTTAAACCTACAAACACATTGGAATGTATTTATAACATATAAAATAACCTTGTAAAAGGTTGGTTGGTTGGTTTGTTTGTTTTATAAACTTGCAAAGCTAAGCGTATCTTACCAATTTGCATACAAGAGATTTTGTAACATAAATTATATAATATAATACAGCAAATTTTAACTTACCAAGTAGGGTTTAAGGATACTGTAATGGAATTTTTAATTGTATACTTTAAAAAAGAAAGTTTAACTTACCATTATGTTTATGATGGGATTCGAACTGTCAACCTGTTGACTTGCTTCCCAATGCGCTCCCAGTTACGCTACGAAGGCTCCGTACAATTAATATAAATAATGAAACCTAATATTACTTCTTTTAAAGATTTATAAGTTAATAAAACAGGATATGACGACATTTGTAGAATAACATCCTGTTTTACAACGATAAGAATAGCAATATAAGAAACTTGTACGCCATAATGAATTTACTGTTTAAAGTTTTGACTTAGACGATTGTTTTTCTATTTACCTAAAACCTTGCTGTATATTTGTTTGATCACCTATCTGCTTTTTGGATACTTCTAAACCTAAAAATGACTACTTCGCTTAACACATCTTACTATGAAATTTCAGAAATCAGCGAATTTAGTAGAATATTTCAGTATTTTGATGTTTTTACCCCATATCATTGGGACTTAGGTGAGGATACGATTGTCGAAGTGCAAATTAATAAGGACTGTGAGTTAAACGTTCACATTCAAAAATATAATGAATTTGAGAATAGTGGTAAAATGTACCCTACAAATGAAGAAATTACAATATCGTGCGCAACCTTTGATAAATTTGAAACGAGAATGGCTAAATTTAATTTTAACTCTGCAGAAGAAGAAACATTCATATGTAACAACGACTTACTAACAATTTATGTGGATAAGGAATCATGCATACTGCAAAAACTATTGAAACCTGATTATTTACTACTTACAAAAGAACAATTTCTCAAACTAGAGGAAAACTGCATTCAAATTAGCGAATGTCTTATTCAAACTTTTTTAACAAAGCTTTTACCTGTTTATGTTTTAAAAAACTTAAAAATATGTAAATGTTCTCAATTTACAGAGGAAGAGGCGATGGACTATTTTTTAGAATGCTTCGATCATGAATTAGAGAGATCAGTATATCGCACGTTTGACTGTTATTTATGTTCAATCGGCCAACCAGTTGAAATGGATCATGAATGTATGAGATATAATTTAAGAAAACAGTTTAACTGGTGCGCAGACAGTGCTTTGTTAAATTTCAACATTGAGGAATTTGTGAAAAACCTGCTAGAGAAATGTACATGTAATTATACTTATTTATTTTTTGAATCTATGAATGTAGACTTTTATAATAAGCATTTGAGCAATGTATTTATAAATCAACATAATTATTTAATAAATATTTGTTTAGTTTTCCATCATGTGTCTGTTTTTATTTATGTATAAGGAATAAATAAGTTTAGTTTTCGGAAAGTTTTACAATTTTTATTCAGAAAATGTAGAAACTTGTTTATTTTTCTACAAATATTAAGGATTTTATACTATTTCATTAAACATGTGTACCATTATTATAATATAACTTACATATTGTATACAAAATACTACCCTTTACTTGATAAATTATTTAAGATTTTAAACCAAAACTGAGCGAATATTATAACGATTATCAAGTTTGAAAATAGATCTGTTGTCTACCAGAGCAAAAACAGGAAACTACTTATTTGCGGATAACATCCCTGTTTTCTTACTGATAACGGTACTTCTTGTATAGTTTAAGGTATAAAAATTCTTTCACTAAATTGAATATTATGTTTTTAGTTTTCGTGATATGTAACTTAATTAGCAATACCATATAATGAACGAGTATTTTCACACATTTAAATTTGCAATTTAAGCCATAATGAATACATAATAAAACATTACTTGTATACTTTTACATAAAATATGGAAAATAAATTTGTACTTAACTTATTAAATCACCCACTGTATAATAAAAGATACTTTACCTAATTACTTATGTTTAACATACAGACTAATTTCTGTATAAGATATATATCACGTGACGCTATTTTTAATTATTTTAAGCATGCGCGCCCTCTACAATTAAATAAATATTCATGAAAAGTTTTATTTGAAATAATATACATACTGTTTCTGTGCCGTTAAGACGTTCTAATTTTTCCCCGTTTAAGTGATCTGTGATTTTTAATTGATTTAAATTAAATAAGTACAATGCAAGACATGGTGTTAGACGAACCAACCAAGATAAGAAAAGCCTTGACATCGGAGTTTAAGGAGCAAATCGACTCTACTATTTTAATGAAACCTGTTTTGAATAAGGAACCGATGACCTCTTCATCAGATCAAGTCGATCAAAAGTTACCTTTTACATGTGATACGTGTAAAAAAGTATTTACTAAAAAATATATGTTATTAAGACATATGAACTTACATTTAGAAAAAAAACCTCCTAAGTGTGATCATCTGTTTACTACAAAGAGTGTTTTACGGGATGATATGCTAATTCATCCCAAGACATCTGTCACATATAAATGTGAGAAATGCAGTAAGACTTTTTCGCGAAAAATGTGTTAGTTAGACACATGAAATTTCACTTAGAAAAGAAACCTTTTAATTGTAAAATGTGTTCGAAATCTTTTGTGCAGAAAAGCGACTTACAAAAGCATAACTTAGTACATTCTAAACAAGGAGTTGTGCATAAATGTAATCAATGTGATAAAAAGTTTTTACGGGAAAAAAATTTAATAAATCATACTATGATTCATAACACCCCTCAGCAAAAGCAAAGGAATATTGAACCGTTTACCAGACACTATAAATGTGTCGATTGTTCTGAAAAATTTAATCACAGATTTGACTTAGTGAAGCATAGAAAAATTCATCTCTCGCCCAAAGAACATATATCTGAACAGCGTACTGAACTTTTAAGCCATTTACAGAATTTATTACTACGTATAGACACTTTACAAAATGCTATAAAAAATGAAACTATTCCTTTTTGAAATATTGACTTTACCAATTTATTTGAACTATACATATTCTTGTATATACTAATGTATGTGTTTAAATAATTAAATAAATAATAGATAAGTGAAAAAGCTTTTGTGTTTTATTTTTCAATATGATTATATTATATCACTATTATGTGAATGAATGGACTTGTAAATTTATACACTATGTATAAAAGTAAATTTCTTGAACTTTTACAAGAAGTAAAAATTTAATACAAGTTACTTAAATTATATATTTAATAATTTTTTTTTTAATATATTATTGATTCACATATGATAGTTAAATTAATATGCTATTAAACATATAATTTTGTATAATCTATATTATTAATTTTCTTTAACACATATTACTTTTTTACAATAAATCGATTTAACTAATTATACATTTGTGTAATTAAACAAACTTATTTTACTAAATATACGTATCGATAATTAATTTTTGTTATTTACATACACATGATTATACTTTTTATCGTACGCGATTAACTATTTATACATTTAATAAGCGTTGCCATACCCGCTTTTATAAATAATTAGATATTATAAAGCATACGGATTTCACATAAACAAGCAATATTCATTAAATGAACAATTTGAATCTTTAAGCTATAACGTCATATTTACTTTTAAACTTGCTTTTAACTGTAACCATCACTCTTTTTTAACCTATGTTAGTAACTGTTTAGATATAATATAATCAGTTTACTGTTGACTTTTGTCGTGACTGAACCTTTTACTGTTTGTTATTTAAAAAATGGCTTGTGAATTAGATGGGATTAAACGGTCGTGTGAAGAAATGGCTTCTTCAACAAAGTTTCAACGTTTAGATAAACCTATGGCAAATTCTGATTTTTATAAAAATGAATTTTTACCCAAATCTAATATACAGGAGAACTATGAAACACTATCACCTACCATGGACTTGTATGCAGCAGAGTCTAAGATTACCAAGGATTCTACAACACCAATATTTACTAACTGTGATAATGACGAAACGTCTTTCCCCGACACCTGTTGTGAGTCTACCTCTGCTAAAAGCTTTTTGGATACAATGTTTAAGGATCTAGATTTTAAAAATTTGGAAACATATCTTACCTCACAGCCTACAAGTGGTTTAATTTCTTCAAATGAACCATCAACTAGCATTACACATAGTAGTGAACAATTATATAACATATACCCTCCCATCGCATGTGTGAATAACATTTCCAAAACCAAACATGGTAAATCTCGCATTTTTGTCATGTTTCGGATTAAACTTGCTGATTTTATATTTTTAACTTTAAAACGACATTATAAACAGTATTATGTACATATTGAAGAGATCAAACACAATGTATTTACAAATGAAGAAATTTCATCAACAAATAGAATTTTTATGGATATTTCAACATGGTATGAATTCCAATATAAAATTTTTGGATTTAATTTAAAATATAAAAGTTCATCGTTTATTGCTAACAATACAGTATTAGTGTTAAATTATAATAATTCTATTATGCAAATAAAAAATTTAAAGAATTATACACATTGTGTTTTAAACGATTTTCAGTTAGAAAATTTAAAAGAAAAAGCTATTGATTTTAATAGCAAACTTATTAAACACTTGTATACAGTTCATCTACCGCAGTTAATTAAGCAGAAATGCACACTCGTTAATTTACATTCTGAAATCGAGCGTGTTTTACTAACGAAACTTATCTCTTCTATTGAGGATAATGTACTGACAATATTAAATCAAATTTATGAATGTGTAGGATGTATATTTAGACACCAATCCCAAAGTCTACATACATGTTTCACCTTTAATAAACGTGAAAGATTTAATCACTTAGGGGATATGATTTTAATGCTTGTAAATTTTGATTATGTTATTTCAAGGTTTTTAAACGGAGTTGAATGTATCAGTGAAAACTTTTTACGTAACATTAATGTGGAATTTATTCGAAATGTATTATTTAAATCCTAAAAATAAAATATTTTGCTTTAAATCTGTGTGTTTATTTAAACAAAATGTGTGTATTTATTAATATTGTTTAACTTGCAATTTAAGATTAATAATTTCTGTTATATGTTTATAACAGAAACATGATAACATAGTATGTATACTAAATGTTAGTAACATACTACACATGTTAGTAAATGTATTTTTTAACTATTATAAAAGTTTTTAAAATTTTACAAGATAGCAAAATTATTTTTCAGTTAAAAAAGTTTTATAAATTTACAATTTTAAATTTAAAACTTAATAAAAGTATTTCATACTTTATCAATGTTGATTCGTCTTGTATGTTTATATTATATAATGGTAACATACTATATAGTTGTTATGTTACTACATGTACTTATAAAAATATTTTAAACATGTTATATTATTGTAAAAGTTTTTAAAAAATTTACAAAGTAACTTAATTAAATTATAAGTAAACAAAAATAATTATTTTTTTTAATTAAAATAGATTAACAAAAATGAAAAGTTATCAAAATTATTTTATAATTGTTTTAAAATACTTAATTTTAATAAATTGTGTCTATGTAGTATATATATATATATATATATATATATATATGTGTGTGTGTGTGTGTGTGTGTGTATGTACCTATATACATGTGGAACTTTAGTTAAGTAATAGAAATTCTCAAACTTTGTCATTAGAAACCCTATATTCTGATAATTAATAACAATTAGCTTTAAATTAAAGAAATAGATTAAATTATACTTACAAATATAGTCCACTTATAATAGCACGTCCATCTTACATAGTTACTTCAGACATTATGCTTGTTACTATCCTAGCAACAGGATGTTTTTGTCGTACCACGTGATTTCCTTTAAAGTCACGTGATCATGAAGATAACAGTTAAACACAACGTGTTTGACATTTTCACTTCTGCTATAGAAGAGGCTTGTTTAGTAAGTTATAATGTCCTGTATTCTTTATTTTACACTTTATTTTACAATTTATTAAGAAGATCTAATTTAAATAACGTTTATATTGCAAACGTAAGGTAAAAGCACTAAATTATTGTTTTAAAAGCCTTTTATTTTGTAATTCTATCGCCCATAAGATGGTGTAATACATTTAAAATCTTACTATTGGGTTTTATTTTAGCATAAACATTATTTATTCAACTGGCTATTGCTGTTAGAAGTAACTTAATTTTCTTACACAAGCGGAAAATAATATCTCTTCATTAATATATCATGTTTACAAAATTTTTAAGTTATATATAATATAACTTGTAAATAAATAGTATATTTTTATACTATAAGTATCTATAAGTATATGTATACTTACATGTTATTTAAGTATATATGTATACTTATGGATTTGGTATATAAATATACTATTTATTTACAAGTTATATTATATATAACATATATTATATATATTATATTATATATGTTATATTATATATTATATATATATATATATATATATAATTATATATATACTACATAGACACAATTTATTAAAATTAAGTATTTTAAAACAATTATAAAATAATTTTGATAACTTTTCATTTTTGTTAATCTATTTTAATTAAAAAAAATAATTATTTTTGTTTACTTATAATTTAATTAAGTTACTTTGTAAATTTTTTAAAAACTTTTACAATAATATAACATGTTTAAATTATTTTTATAAGTACATGTAGTAACATAACAACTATATAGTATGTTACCATTATATAATATAAACATACAAGACGAATCAACATTGATAAAGTATGAAATACTTTTATTAAGTTTTAAATTTAAAATTGTAAATTTATAAAACTTTTTTAACTGAAAAATAATTTTGCTATCTTGTAAAATTTTAAAAACTTTTATAATAGTTCAAAAATACATTTACTAACATGTGTAGTATGTTACTAACATTTAGTATACATACTATGTTATCATGTTTCTGTTATAAACATATAACAGAAATTATTAATCTTAAATTGCAAGTTAAACAATATTAATAAATACACACATTTTGTTTAAATAAACACACAGATTTAAAGCAAAATATTTTATTTTTAGGATTTAAATAATACATTTCGAATAAATTCCACATTAATGTTACGTAAAAAGTTTTCACTGATACATTCAACTCCGTTTAAAAACCTTGAAATAACATAATCAAAATTTACAAGCATTAAAATCATATCCCCTAAGTGATTAAATCTTTCACGTTTATTAAAGGTGAAACATGTATGTAGACTTTGGGATTGGTGTCTAAATATACATCCTACACATTCATAAATTTGATTTAATATTATCAGTACATTATCCTCAATAGAAGAGATAAGTTTCGTTAGTAAAACACGCTCGATTTCAGAAGGTAAATTAGCGAGTGTGCATTTTTGCTTAATTAACTGCGGTAGATGAACTGTATACAAGTGTTTAATAAGTTTGCTATTAAAATCAATAGCTTTTTCTTTTAAATTTTCTAACTGAAAATCGTTTAAAACACATTGTGTATAATTCTTTAAATTTTTTATTTGCATAATAGAATTATTATAATTTAACACTAATACTGTATTGTTAGCAATAAACGATGAACTTTTATATTTTAAATTAAATCCAAAAATTTTATATTGGAATTCATACCATGTTGAAATATCCATAAAAATTCTATTTGTTGATGAAATTTCTTCATTTGTAAATACATTGTGTTTGATCTCTTCAATATGTACATAATACTGTTTATAATGTCGTTTTAAAGTTAAAAATATAAAATCAGCAAGTTTAATCCGAAACATGACAAAAATGCGAGATTTACCATGTTTGGTTTTGGAAATGTTATTCACACATGCGATGGGAGGGGATATGTTATATAATTGTTCACTACTATGTGTAATGCTAGTTGATGGTGCATTTGAAGAAATTAAACCACTTGTAGGCTGTGAGGTAAGATATGTTTCCAACTTTTTAAAATCTAGATCCTTAAACATTGTATCCAAAAAGCTTTTAGCAGAGGTAGACTCACAACAGGTGTCGGGGAAAGACGTTTCGTCATTATCACAGTTAGTAAATATTGATGTTGTAGAATCCTTGGTAATCTTAGGCTCTGCTGCATACAAGTCCATGGTAGGTGATAGTGTTTCACAGTTCTCCTGTATATTAGATTTGGGTAAAAATTCATTTTTATAAAAATCAGAATTTTCCATAGGTTTATCTAAACGTTGAAACTTTGTTGAAGAAGCCATTTCTTCACACGACCGTTTAATCCCATCTAATTCACCAGCCATTTTTTAAATAACAAACAGTAAAAGGTTCAGTCACGAAAAATTTTCCACCTCCGCCGCCGTCTGCTTGCTGCTGTTGCTGAGGTTGAACTGTCATTCTCCCTCTACTGACACACACACACACAGAGCGAAACTTTATTTTATTAGTTTAGATATGTTTTATAAGATTAATTTTTAATCAAATACAAATACCGTGCAGTACAATATTGCAAAAACCCATAAAATAGGCATATCTGACAATATTTTAGAACAATGTAAATTTATAAGATGCATATTTTCAGGTAATACAGAAATACTGGAAAGTATCATTATTATAATGAATGATTACCACGCTTATATTCGATTTCCTGCATGCTTTATCACTTTTCTCATAAACTTATTCATAATAAAGATATAAAAGTTTTTTTAAGTATTTAAAATTAATTTTTTTACGAATTTTCGAAATTATTACACATTGCAAACTATACAGGATGTCCCCAAAAGTTTCGAAACACGCTTTAATTTTTTTACTAATTTTACTTACCCATCATACGTAGTATAGGGTAAGTCTTGTAATCGTTTATAAAATCGAGAAAAAATTTTTGACGGATTTGCACGTTTCAGACACTGGAGTTTCCGAAAAAAATATTTCTAGAAAAAAAAAAATTTGCCGTCCGTCTGTGTGTCTGTAAACGCTTTATCTCCCGAACAAATTAGATAGAGACTCGAAATTTGGTATGTACTTAGTAATAATGGATAAGGGGAAGAAGCTTATTGAATTTCAGGGACCTCGATAATGGGAAGAAGCTTATTGAATTTCAGGGACCTCGATTATATGGAACTATTTTTTTGGACTCTTGAAATTCTCGTTCTGATAAAAGGTATATAAAAATTTTAGAAATTGTTTATTTTAAGGATGGAATATAAAAGACAATAAAAAAACATAAATTTTGCATAAAGAATGAAGTCGATCGGATAATGAGTTGTCGAGGTATTTGTAATCCTATTTTCCACACTCTTCGATTTTTCATGAGCCTGTATTTCATCCAAATATCAATTCAAAGATATATTTTAATTGGAAATGAGACGCTTCATTTGACGCAATAAACCGTTAGTTAATAGAAGTATAATTTTTGGAGTTAAAAGGATTTTTTTTTACGCAATTCAGTAATAGAGCATTTAAAGTTTATGACGTCATCAAGCCACGATTATATTCGAGCAATGCATTTTATAAGTAGTTTACACATGTTTTATTTTCATATTTTATATTATGCATATCCATGATGAGTAAGAATTACGGTGGCCCCAAACGACTAGTTTTAAAGGCAAGAAATTACTGGTAATGTGTTTTGAGATTCCAGAAACCTGATAACGATCAATATCTTATTTTAAATATATTCATGTTTCTGAAACCTGAAGTAGTGCGAAAATATCTGCAACGAGCTAGAATTTAATTTGCAAATGAAGGGCTTGGATGAAAAACAAGATAACTAACAAAATGCAAGTTTCGAGTTATTCAGTATTCAAGTTTTCTAAAAAATACTCCATTATATCTTATATTCTGTAATCTATTATAGTTACTTCCTCCACAACAGCTGATTTGTTAAGAGTGAATACGCAGTTAACTATGTGCAACTTTTTTTTGTCTGCTTGGGTTTATTTTACTGTACTTATTGAATCTATATCAGCCATTCTCAAACTTTTTTTCGTGCGGGCCACAAACATAAGTTTGTTTCGTTAGGCGGGCCGCAGCACACTATACTTATATAATAATGTAAAAAAATGTAGTTAAAATAGAAACATAACGAAGTAGCATAACAAAGCAGCGTAACAAAATATAATTAGCTTACTATACTATAAGGTGAAGCTAAGAGAGTCTGCGCACAATTCAACAAAATAATAAAAAAATATCTAAATGTTAATTTCTTGCTAAACTATCCATGAATAATTTTGACTTCATTTGTTTTTTATGCAATTCCATTGCTATTTTGTTGTTATTATGTAATTTAATAGAACAGTTGTAATAAAACCAAGAAAGCTATTTTGCGCAATCTGTCCTTACAGGGTTGGTTTGATTGCGCTCATTGGTAGGACAGATTGTTACTAATAATAACTACAATTAAATTGTTAACAATTATAATTGCAATTAAATGACATTGTTGTAATGTTTTTGTCAATAAATGTTATTATATTAGGAGTGAATTTTTCAACCTAATGACTGAAGAATCATAAAAAGGAAAGAATTTTAAAAACAATTAAAATATTTTAATTCAAAGAAAAAATCAAAGAATCAGAAACAAAACAAGCCCAGATAAGATTACAAAATAACATTAAGTTACTTGATAACACGTTTAACTTAAAATTAGTCCATTTTCATTACCACAGTTTCAAAGTTTTCTTGTTTGCAGACCGAAGTTGTCGTCGTCTACAATCGATGCACTTATTGTTATAAATGGTGCAGCTTTCGTGCAACCACCTGCCAGAAGTAATACATTGATACATACTGGTCGATGTTGTCTCCTGGTACAGTTCCAGACATTCAGTACACTCATCCTCATTCCCCAGTATTTTTTAGCATATTAATTTATTGCCAAATTTAATTTCGATAATTATGTGTTTTTCAAAAATTATTTCAAAATTGATTCATTTATATGTTTTACATGTAATTTGTAATTTATGCAAATTTACCAATAAGCTGCGTAATCTCTCCTAGTATGGAAAAAAATGGGAACAATGCGCCATCTCTCCTAAGTAGCGGATGCGCAATCTCTCCAATTTCAATAGGACAGATTGTGCGAACTTTTATTTAAACATGTCCGCTTCAAAATGAAACAGCGGTGTTCGTATCGTTAGTCTAGATTAGAAGCTTATGAGAAATCGTTTAAGTTTAAAATATTTTGTAATACTGATATTATATAGAAATTCTGACGAATAGTTAGGAAAATTCAAGCACTTACTTTGGGAAAACAGAACAAAACAGCACATCCTAGAGGCGTGAAACAATCAACGTGCACATTCAAGTAGACACTCTACTACTGCTGTTGTACAACTACCTGGAGTCACTGCGCTCGGAATCTACTCCTTCCTCCCGATCCCCTTTGTGCGCAATCTCTCGTGGCTTTACCTTATACTTATTATACACCTTCAGCTATATAATAAGTATAAAATACTTTAAAATTTCTAAATTCTAACGATCACCAAAAAAAAAAAAAAAATAAATAAATAAAAATAGTTTATTTAATAAATCCGACTTTGCTCAATAACAAAAGCTTCATATCTTTTAAAATGTGAAAATATACAGTTGAAATTTAATTAATTTGAAATACTATTTGATTAGTGGTGAAGATTAAAAAATATATACGTCTCTGTCATGCAAATAGGACGATGTAAGAAGACTTTCACTAAGCAATTGACGTACTTTTAAATTATAAATGAGTGGAAAGTTTTGTCTTCCCATTAAAATATATAAAACAAAGATGAAGATCTTAAAAACTTTTCTTCTCTATTATAAATATGTATTAATGATTGTGTGTCTCGGGCCGAAAATGAAAGGTCCCAGGGCCGCAGGTTGAGTATGGCTGATCTATATTGTAAAGCATAATATGTCCATGAGTAGCGCTGGCGTCATATTGGCGGCGGCAACACCTGACTTACATTTTGCTTTTCCTGAAATTTTTCAACTTTTAAACGTCGCACAATTTCAATTTTTACGCCGCTGAAAAAAATGCAATTTGCTTGAACTGCAATTTACTTATTTTTTGTATGATTTTTTAAATAATTTTTAAGAATGATTTTTTTTTAATTTGTCGCATGCAAAACGAAAGATTAACCCGTTTGCACTTAAAACAATATAAATGGTTCAGCATTTGTTTCCCAATATTATTCCATATCAAAATTCAAACTTCAGTAAAACATAGATAAAAAAAAAAATACAATAAAACACGAGTTTAACAGAACTGCAACTGAACTACGCGCATAAACAACGAAATATTTAGGATAAAAAGTTGCTATAATAGTGAAATCTTTGACAATTTCTTTGACAATTAACCGCTGGCATATGGTTAACATTAATGTAATACCGCTTTTCGAAAAATATAATTTGAATATACCATCAAATAGGAAAAAAAAAATTTCAAGTGCAATTTGTTTGAAAATTTTATCTCAATTTACTGATTTTTATGGTTTTTAAATAATTTTAAAGTACGTTTTTTTTTTTAACTGTCTTATCGCGAGCAGCCCTATTATGAAAAAATTAACCTTTTTGCATTTAAAACAAAATAAATATTTCTGCATTGTTTCCGACCATTATTCGATAAATAAAAGTTCATCAACAAATAAATAAAATAATATAAATTAAAACAGAAATTTAACAAACATATGTAATCGAACTACGCTTAAACAACTGAAACTATCAGGATCAAAAAGGCTGCAGTAAGTAGAGAAATAATTGTAACTTTCTTCGGCTCTTAACACCTGACTTGCGTTTAATACGAAAGTATAACTTTTAATAAATTTCAAAACTTTATTTGAATATATTATTGACATTTTCCATATAAAAATGTTTTTCGCTGTTCTTTCGTGTGTAATCTAATCTAATATATTAAATGTAAAAAATTGGTATTTACAATTTAAAAAACACAAGAACGAAAAATCATGCGTCAAGCATAGATTATGTAACACTTTCCAACGCTTCCAAAATAATTTTACAAATCATTACCGTTTAATAAGCTGAAAGATAACATCTAAGTAAACAATTTGGAAAAAGCATAACATACTTAAAAACGTAATTTCAGGAATTTCCAACATATACAGTATTGGGAAAAATATCCGAGTACTTTTATTCAGCCCTGTATAGGATCTATAGATTTGTATATATACTACATAAGATGCTAAATTTTAGTTTATTTAGGAAACGCGTAGCACAGTTTAAAATTCTCCTTCTGGAGTTTCTGTCCACAAACGGAAATGTGTTCGCGAAATTTTGTGCTGCCCTGTATATGAACTAGATAGTTTATACACACCAAGTAATGGACAAAGATGAGTTACATTTAAAATCGCGTTCAGCAACTTAAAACGCACATCCAGGAATTATTGTTAATAGACAGTAGAGAATTCTTTTGTGCGTCTCTGTAAATGAACGATGACTGCTATACACACAATATTCTGTAGTAAACCTCCTGTAATGCACCTTAGTGATATATATAAATTTCAAATCGTTTGAAATAGTGAAACATTATTTAATTAAACCGCAAACGATTTTTCTCCATAGACGTAATGTAACGGAATTCTTTTGACTGTCCCTGTAAAGTAACTAATAAGTGCTATGCACACCCTATTCCATATTTAGCTTCTTGTAATGCACCTTAGTGATATATATCAATTACAATTTGTTTGAAATTGTGTTACTCATTTAGCTTCTGGTGTTTGAGTAAAATGAGTTTTTTTTTATTTTCTACAACCATGGAATAAGGAAGCTACCTTTTCCTCCTGGTACAGGCCGGAAGGATATTTTCCTTTCCTGTGCTGTCGTGTCTGGATATTCGGTTCAATACGCCAACTTTGTTTGCATTTTCTGAAAACTCTTTTGTCCTTACCGAAAAAAAACCAGTTTGATTACATAGTTTTTTATTAAGAAGACCATACCAATTTGATATGTTTGCGACCAAAAATGAATTAAAATGTGTGTCAGAAAGCAGCTAGTTTGGATTTGAGAATAGCCTTAAAAATAAATGTTTCAAAACACCAGCTACACATGTTCATATTCAGTAATGTTTATCAGTCAGCTAATTCAACAAATAACAATAACATGTTAATTTGTACAGAATATTTTAATGTTCATTGTTTATATGTGTCTATTGATAAATTGAGATTCTTAGTCAAATTTTTGATTAAATATTAGAGTAATTCAAATTTCCTTTTTAAGGGAAAAAACAGAATTATGTTTAAAACTAATGAGGTTATTAAAGGAAACTAAATTGTAAGTTTTATGAAAGTATAACATAAAAAGGTGAAGAAAATATTGGTAACACGTTTTGAGTTTTTAAAACCTTAAAAAACATTCAATAACTAATTTTAATGTGATGTTTAGTTTTTTTAAGCTGAATTAATATAAAAATATAAACATAGAGTAGATATCTGTTTTTTAAATCATTACTGGCAATGTTTAACTAAATTTTTAACAATAAATGTTTCAAAACATCATTAATATACTTTCATATTCATAATGTTTATCAGCCAGCTATTTCGACGAATATTAATAATATCAAATATAAATTTGAACGATTATTTAACCAAAAAAATTTTTTTTTCGTTTATGTATGTTTACTTTCAAAGTGAGATTGTTAAAACTTGTGAGTGTAAATATGATAATATTTAAAAATTATTTTTTAGTTTGAGAAACGTATATGCATTTTAAACGAATGTGTTTATTAAAGCAAAGTAAATTGTAAATAATTATGTACTTATTATATAAAATATAAAACAAATATTAGCAACACGTCTTCAGTTTCTAGACACCTAAAAGCATTCAATCACTAGTTTTAGATAGTCATGATTTGTTTTTCAAAGCTGAAGTAGTGCAAAAATATCTACAAAGAGCTAGAATTTGTTTTGTAAATCATTAGTGACGATGTGAAACTAGGTTTTTAACAAGAAACGTTTCAAAACACAAGCTACATATGTCCAGACTCAGTATTGCTTATCAGCCAGCTACTACAACAAATAGTAATGATGTATTTATGACTTCTAAAGTTGTAAATCAAACTTTTTTTTTTACATACTCTTCAATCCTTAAAGAAGTCCTTTTCACGGGTTCTCAGGGTCAAAATAGTCGAGTGTTTTATGTTTTCATGTTACATCTGGAGTTTCTGATGCTTTGATGCCGCATAAATTTGCCTGAAGCTGTACCATAATACGGAATTTAATTGGCGAGCTGAAAAGATAAAATAGTTGTAAAGAGATTATTTAGCAATTATTTCATTATAGATAGAAAATCACCTTTTTAATGGTTCAAGAGAGGATTTTGTATATTTTTTTATAAATTAAAATCATAATTTGGTTTGATAAAAAAAAAAAAATCACCGTTATAATAAAGAACGAGTAGGAAAGACCGAGCTATGCTCGGTCAAAATTAGCTTTGAGTTCAAATATCATGACCCATGACCAAAACGACCCATTAATCAAATTTTCTCGAACATGTGACCAAGCCCAATTGTCTTCTCGTGCCCGAAACCCGTAGGATATAAAATTTAGTCAAAATAGACTAAGCCGTTTTTTAGATAAAATTAGCTTGACCCACAGTGATCCAAAAATGACCCTCTAATCGGATTTTTTAAAGCATGTGACTTAGCCCAATAATTTTCTCGATATATATGAAAAAATATCGAAACTCAGCCGACTTATTTCAGATATTAGTTCCATTTAAAAGCACACACTCGCAAGTCGTACTAGTGCAGTTGGTTAATCTCTGAGCTCGTAACCACAAGGTCCCAGGATCGAGCCTCGCCTGGGACGGAAAAAAATTCTCACGTACTCGAAAATAAATTTCTCTTATATAAGATATTTAGCAGGATATAAATTTAGGAATAAATACCGTCTGTGGCGAAGCATGTAGATCGCTGAAAAAAAATTTCTTTTTGACCTAAATAGGAATTGATTTAATTTTTTTTTATCTTACGTGTTATATATATAAAGATATCTTTAGAATGATTTGGTCTAAAATTTTATTAAAACTATTATTAATTAATTTTATTAAAATTAATTATTATTATTTGAATTATTATTAATTTTATTTAATTTTATTAAATTAATTTTATTAAAATTTTATTAAATTAAAACAAAGCAGTAACTGAAATTGCTAAAAAATGGCACAAATGCTGTTAGAACTTGCTTTCCAAAATAATGCAATCAGCTGCCCAATCTGTCCATGAGATCTCCGTTAAATTTATTATTTTTTCCCTTTCAGACATCGGCCTGTAACTATATTTATTGACCCTGGGATGAAAGAATGAGTCATTTTGACTCTTTCTTAGAAGAGAGATAAGAGATAAAAGTGATTCTTCCATTACATTGTTTCAAAAAAAAAAAAATTCTCTTCCCCAAAAATGTTAACAGAAAAGAGTTAATTAGAACTTATAATGATGTTTACTAACGGTGTACTAATGACAATAAGTATTAAAACAGAAAAATATTAGTAATATAATATTCTTAACCCATTTGTTCGTAAAATTATTTTTTCAGCTTCTTTGCTTTTTAGACATTTAACTATTTCATTTTTCATCTATTATTAATGTCTGAGAAGATATCACTCACCCACAATAAAAGTAACACAACTCAAAAATATTATATTTCAGAGGAGAGACAAAAGAATATTTGCATTTTTTAATCTTTATTAATAGCATAAAACTCTGCATAAAGTTTCCAAAAAGACAGCGTTCTTATGTGTCTCTTTCTCTGAAGTGGTAAAGCGGTCCCTTCCATCTTTTATGACTTTTTGCCGAAACGCCCGTTGAGGCTCACTGTGGAGACGCGAAAAGTTTTTGGTTTCCGTCTGTTTGTCTGTCTGTCTATCTGTTTGTGTGTCTGTTCCGTGATAACTGCCGTAAAAATCGTCCTATTAGGTTGATATTTGATGGGTATGTTGATGAGGTACCCAGAATTAGCTGCAGTTTTTAGTTACATTTGGTTCATTCGTTCGAAAAATATATACATTTCTTTTTAGGTCATAATGCTTTCCTATGGGAACGCAGACGATTTTCAAATTTCATTTTTAACTAAAATGTAAATCGCATATTTGAATAAAGGATTTAAACGTAAAATTACTAATGCTAAATTTTTGACATGGAGATTTTAAATATATCCAATAGCTTGGAAAATTTGCTGATACATTGTTTAAGTTATCGGAAAAAAAAATTGCGTCTGTTCGGAAAATATTTTCATATTTTATTTTCACATTTTTTACAAATTTTAAATATTTTTTTTTTACTTTTCCCTTTAATTTATTAGTTGCTTAGCAACCCTATTTCAAAGAATATCAAAATAATAAAATTCAAGTAACTCGCACTATTTTGCTGCAATATTTTATTATCAAAATAAATTATTTTTGTATTCTATTGACATAAATAAAGAATTTATTTTAATACAAGTTTTTTTTTTTTTAAATCTAAAAAGTTACATGAAGTTCACAAGAATTTCAAAATATCATTGAATAAACCGTGTTTAATTTAACGCTTCTAATTTCTGAAACCTCCGAAGTATTTTATATGCCGATAAATATGTATGTAATATAAAAAAAAATAAATTGCGGATTGTAAGATGCTAAATAATATGAAAAATGAGATTAAAAATCAATGACTTTAGAGCTGACGTTGAGGCTCCTGATCTGCAGATTTACTAGTTTAGCATGTCTAAAGGCGAGAGTTCAAGAGCGGGAGCCGTGGACAGTTGGGAAAACATCCTTTTTTTTTGCTGAAACTCTCCTTTCTTTTGTTGAAACTTTCCTTTCTTTTGTTGAAACTCTCCTTTCTTTTGCAGAAAACCCCAAAATGATGCGAGAAGAATAGGAAGAGGTTTGATTTATACCCATATCAGGACGCCTTGCTCAAGATCGCTTCTAAAAGCATCTTAAAAGCGTACATAAAAGAGAAACAAGAAACCCTTAAAAAACAAGACGTAGAAGAGTTGGGGAGGATTGAGTAAATTTAGCCTTTCCCCCAAAATAATCGCCCCCAATTCTGTGGTCACAAAGTGACACATAGAATATTATAGGGGTTTTCCAGATAACTACATTTATAACACTTTTCCCATAGCAAGACGCACCTAAATCAGACTTATTATTGGAATTAAAGGGAAAATTAATTTTTTGGAGTTGTGACTTTTTTTTTGAGGGAGAGAGATATTTGGCATTTTTTGTTGAATTATTGGTTATAAGGAAACTATTTTTTCTTACGAATGCGATTTCGAAAGGGAAAGAGTCCACAGAAAAAATATCTGCAGCCGAAATCGAAATAGTACACTGTAAAAAATATTTGGAACATTTAGTATTCTAACAGGAACGTTTCGGATACCATCGGATATCTGAGAGCTATTTTCACTTTATGAAACCATCAGAAATCTTTCCAAATTTTGGGGTTCGTTTCTGTTGTGGAGTGAAACCCACCCACATTCCAAGTATTTCTCAACTATTTTTCCATCGCCGGAACAGGAAGTGCCGAAAGTATACGTCATTTGTAACCCTTACCTCTAGAACCCCCTCTGTCCGGTATGGTAGTTTACGCGATCAGCACGTTGTTAGCGGTGGAGGTATTATTCCAGTGGTCCTAAAAGAATATTTTAAACAAAAAACTCTTGAAAAGGTAAGAATTTCTGCTGTTTTAAATACTCTAATCATGTTGTCAACTTGCGTTGTCCAGAACTCTCACGCCTAACCCCCTCCCCTCAGGAGACCTCTGGAATCTCATAATGACAGTCACCGACAATGGTCGGGGGTCGGGGGTGGGATGCTTCGAAAGAGGAGAGGAGAGCAAAATGACGACGCTGAGAGCGGATGTTATGCCGTTCGCTAGTTTTCTTTGTTGACATCCTGGTTTATACCGATGCTCTCTCGCAGAAGCAAGAAACTGAGTCAGAAGCAGTATGCTTTATATTGAAATAGTTCCAATCGTGTACTATAGGTTATTATCTATGTTTTTTTAATAAAGTTGTTTGTTATATAGAGGCATGATTTTCATCAACTCTCACTGGTACACAAAATTTGTTATCGGGAACCGACAACACAGGAAATGCAGCCTGTGACACATGTTTTTTATAATGATTCTGTTTTATATTCATTATTATTCCACATATGCAGGGCCCGCTTAAGAGTTAGAAGTAGGGGAAGCCCGACGTCACACAGGGCCCCCCTTTTACTCTGCCAATTATGCTTCAACAATTTGAAATTTTACCATGAAAATTTCGAGTAAACAACATTTTTAATATTAAACTAAAACTAACTACCTATATACATATAAAAATATTTTATTATATACATAATTATACATAACAAATTAATTTTGTAAATGAATTTACAAGCATGGAACAGGTGCAAATATTTGAATTTCAAAGTATATTTTATGCTTTACAAATTGCAGGATTTGCCAGTGCTAAGAACAATGCAGGGACAACAAACATTGGAAGTAAATTTATGCTTGGCTGCAACATAATTTTGCTTCTATTGTATAAATATATTATATTATACTAACCGGTCAATTCACCACCAACCTTCAACTTCCCGTACAACTCTCAGTTGAGTAACCCGAGGTTCGCGAATCTAACTGCCGGTTGGTAATTCCGAATTCTTCGTTAACTTCAGGGACATGGTTATTCGACTCTGGGTTACTCGACGGCAGGTTGAAATGTGTATATCTCATTGGCCAAAGGGATCACATGACGTAGCAATAGTCTTTATGGGTTCTGTCCTCCCTTGATTCAGTTTTCAATAACGAAACAAAACAGAGTATTGAAAGAGCATAATTGGAGTGTTTACTTTTTGATAAATAAATTTACAAATAAATTTTGAATTAACATTTTGATTTGGTGGTTTAGAAATATTGTCACAGTCATAAAATGCTCATTTTTACAAAATTTTATAATATTTTTTTTTTTTTTTAAGTTTTTTGATTAAAGAAAAAAATATATATATTATCTACGTTTAATAAACAATTTTATGACCAGGCTAACACTAATAAGTGGAATAAAAGCAAATAGGGAGCTAGATTTATTTATTTTGCAAAAATATTATATAAAAAGATATTTTCATATATTTCTAATGTATGTTTTTTATTTAACTAAAATAATTGATTACAGATTCAATTAAATTATCTCGGATGAAATTGCATGCTTGGTAGCATTTATCCCTTATACGAGACCCAAAAAAAATTTTTTTTTATGTGTAAATTATTATAATTAATATATATATATATATATATATATATATATATATTTCATTTCATATATAATAATTTTAGAAGCTGTTTGAAAAATTTCTTGTGAACTGCGAATTTTTTTCAAATAATCCTCTTAAAAATGTTTCTTTCAAACAAAAATAATTATTTTTAACTAACAAGTTTTTTTTTGTTTTTTTTTTTAGTTATTTGATTAAAGGGAAATTGGAGTGTTTACTTTTTGATAAATAAATTTACAAATAAATTTTGAATTAACATTTTGATTTGGTGGTTTAAAAATATTGTCACAGTCATAAAATGCTCATTTTTACAAAATTTTATAGGATTTTTTTTTTTAAGTTTTTTGATTAAAGAATATATATATATATATATTATCTACGTTTAATAAACAATTTTATGACCATGCTAACACTAATAAGTGGAATAAAAGCAAATAGCGAGCTAGATTTATTTATTTTGCAAGAATATTATATAAAAAGATATTTTCATATATTTATTTCTAATGTATGTGTTTTATTTAACTAAAATAATTGATTACAGATTCAATTAAATTATCTTGGATGAAATTGCATGCTTGGTAGCATTTATCCCTTATACGAGACCCAAAAAGGTGGGGGTTTTTTATGTGTAAATTATTATAATTAATATATATATATATTTTTAATTTCATATATAATAATTTAAAGAGCTGTTTGAAAAAATTCTCGTGAACTGCGAAAATTTTCAAATAATCCTCTTAAAAATGTTTCTTTCAAACAAAAATAATTATTTTTAACTAACAAGTACATATTAGTTCAAATTATTTATCTATTACAAACGGATATACATTTTTATATATTATAACGATATTTTAACGCAAAATTCCATCTTCTATAATTTTATTTTTTAAACAAACATGAAGTGTAGGAATAAATCTGAAATTTAAGAAAAACTGCTGTTTTTTATTCTTAAAAAAAAAAAAAAAAAAAAAAAAAGATTTGAATCGTACATACAATATTTGAGTGTAAGAACATTTGATTTTAAATTCGTTAGATGGCGCTACCAAATATTCTCAATAGATATTTTACGTCTTGAAAACTTTCTTAATAATCACTGTAATCTTGACTTTACAGAGTTAAAATATCCTAAAAGGGCTATTAATTAAAAGTAACACATTCTTTCACATTATTATTATTTTTTAAATTAACATTTCGTTTGCTTTCTGCATCACAAATAGCATTGAAAACGAAATAAACGTCAAAACACTTGTCAAAGCAACCGCCATCTTTGCTTCAATTGCACATGCGCATGTCGAATAACTGTAGACGAATAGGTTAGTTCAGTTACTGAACTTATGTTTCGTTTTCTCCTCCATTTTCGGCTAGTTGAGTTAGCGGAGAATTTGATTTCAGGGTCAACCGAGAGTTACAGCGTAATTCGCCAGTTGAGGTTGACGGTGAGTTAGGGGGTAAGGGGCTCAGCCCCCTACTCGCTAACGCTCGCCAACCCCCGTGAATTGCCAAGCAATTTACATTGAGACCGCTACGTCGTCTCTGCTCGCTTCGCTCGCTCGCCCCTTTTTATTTTTGCAGTAATTCTAGCCGGAATAAGTACTACCATAAATCATTTGAACATATGAAATTGACGATTTTTTTTAATGTAAAAAAGTAATTGAACACCGTTGAAAGCACAACTAAAAATGCATTTAGTTAAAGCTACTAATGAGCATATAAATCATTTAAATACTATGAATAAAAGATCTTGGAAACATAATTTGTTTAAAACTTATTGCACCTATAATATTGTACAGCACGGCTTATTCATTAAAAAAAAAAAAGCACTACGTAATAGGAAGATAGTTTATTATCAATGTTTGTTTAAATTTCGTTCGACATTTTACTATTCTAATTGATTATAGATTACTACAACAGATGGCAGCAGTGCAACCTAGACAGTTGATATTTTTACTTCTCTCCGATTTTTCAAGTGAGTGAAATTCATAATTAAATTCTAAATAAGAGTTGAGAATTCATTTGAAATTAGCAACATTACTCATAATTAAAATGAGGAATAATCTCAGACGCTTTGGATTACGTACATGTTATTTTATTTTTAATATTTGCTAGCTTGATTTTCACTCTTCTGACACTGACCGCCATATTGGAGGCGGGGCTAATCTATCTAACACAATCTAGTCTTTTCATTGGTCTGAGCTCTGGAAACTACGGTTGTTGCCAACAATAAGCTAGAAATTCAGCCCTATTTCCGCGCCACGTAAGACAAATATATATATAGATTTTGCTTCTATTTTTTTTTTTTTTTTTTTTTTTTTTTTTTGCATCACCTGAATATTAATTACTTTTCCCTTTATTTAAATAACCTATTCTCCGTATTTTATATACTTTCTCCACTCTTTATGATTACAAGTAAAATATAATTATACCGATTAAAATTTCTGTAATTTTTAGCACGTTTGAAATTAAAATGTAAAACAAAAGAAAAATGAAAATAAGTTGCCTTTAATCACTGTTTTTATACCATTTACTATATCAATAGAAAAAAAAAAGAATATAAATGTGTCAGTAATAGTCTGAGGGAAAATTTAGTAGCTATAATTAAGAAAATAAAATACATTTTTACCCTGATTGAAAATTTTCCCTCCTAAAAATTAGTTTTGAAAAGTAAATTTGCGGGCCCCCCTTTGTATTTCAGTGGGTAAGCTCGGGCTTCACGTGCCTATCCGGTAAACAGGCACTGCACATATCCCGTGGTATTTTTCAGTTTATATCAATATTTTTAACAAATATGTCTTAACCCTAACATTTAGGACTATTTATATGAGTGGGGATCTTTTGAGTTGGAAGGATAGTTATTAAATTATATTCAAAAATATAACTATACAAATCATTTATCTCTAATTTTAAGTTTTTTAATGTTGCTTCAATAAATATGATTTATAAATAGCATTTAGTCGCAATTTAATCTCTTAAAGAATAATATCTCCCGGCGGTATTTTGCGTTTGTTAATATATTTTTTTAACGATGTTTCCGAACTCTAACTTATATAACATTTTATATTAAAAATTGACTTGTCTGACTTTAAAAATATTGTTTTAAAGTAAATAAACTATATTTATTTCTTTTATTCTAATTCTGAAAAAAATTTCCACGGGTGTTTTTATTAATCTTAGGGTTATGTCCAGATTTTTCTCACAGGGTCCTGTTTTTGTGAATTGTGAAGTTTTTTTTATATTTTTGAAAATTCCAGTCGTAATTTTGTGAATTTAAAATTATTGTTATATCAGATTCCTTAGTTATCCTTTACACATAAAAAAGCTATGCACTTTGATAAGTTCAATTGTTTTGTGATAGGTCAGATTTTATTTTTAGATGATTAAATTTGTGAAAAGTTCAGTTTGGAGGTGTTAAAGTTTTGTGAAATGTTTGTTTTTAAGACAAAGAATTTTGTGAAAGATCCTGTTTTGGAACGAAAAATTTTGTGAAGTGTCTTGTTTTAATGTGAAAAATTACCTTTTAAGGACCGAATTTTTTTTAAACAGATCTCTGAAGCTGCAATTCTTTTGGAAAGCTCATACATAAGTTTTAATCATTTTGTGTTGTTGGGAGTTAGATTATTTGAAATGTATCTAAAATATATTAGTATAGCTTTAGTATGTCTATTTCATGTTAATGAAAAGTTTTGAAAGTTTTCATTCTAAGTATAATTGTTCTTTTTTTAATATTTTAAAATAAATACTTGATTTGTGGAGCTGTATGAATACCATATTTTTTTTAATGATATGTTGTCAAAAACAAGGTAAATACCCCCATTCCCCAATATTCACTGCGTGAATATTCTTAAATATTAGGGTTAAAGCATATGTGATGAAAATATTGATGTAAACTGAAAAATATCACGCAATATACCGAATAATTTCGTCTACAAAAAAGAATCATTATTAAAAAAAAAATGCTTGATTAGAGTATTTAAAAGAGTAGAAATTCTTATCTTTTCAAGTATTCTTTTAAAATTCAGATAATATATAATAAAAATATTTTCAGAAAGGTTTCCGATATTATTATGAAAAATTTCAGATATTATTATGAAAGATTTCCCATACGTAATGAAAGATTTCCGATATATTCAGGAAGGTTTCAGATGTAATAAGGAAGGTTTCCGATGTATTATGAAACTTTTCCAATCCGTAATGAAAGATTTCCGATATATTCAGAAAAGTTTCAGATGTATTCAGAAAGGTTTCCGATATAATCAGAAACGTTTCCAATCCGTAATGAAAGATTTCTGAAATACTCAGGGTTTCAGATGTATTCAAAAACGGTTTCTGATATATTCAGGAAGGTTTCCGATATATTATGAAAGTTTTCCAATATATTCAGAAACTTTTCCAATCCGTAATGAAAGATGCCTGATAAATTTAGGAATGTTTTGGAAAGGTTTCCGATATATTCAGAAACTTTTCCAATCCGTAATGAAAGGTTTCAGACGTAATCAGGAAAGTTTCGGATGTATTCAGAAAGGTTTCCGATATATTCAGAAACATTTCCAATCCGTAATGAAACATTTCCGATATATTCAAAAAGGTTTCATATGTAATCAGGTAAGTTTCAGATGTATTCAGAAAGGTTTCCGATGTAATCAGGAAGGTTTCAGATGTATTATGAAAGGTTTCCGATATATTCAGGAAAGTTTCAGATGTAATCAGGAAGGTTTCAGATGTATTCAGAAAGGTTTCCGATATATTATGAAAGGTTTCTTATATATCTAGAAACTTTCCCAATTCGTAATGAAAGATTTCCGATATATTCAGGAAAGTTCCAGATGTAATCAGGAAGGCTTCAGATGTATTCAGAAAGGTTTCAGATGAATTCAGAAATGTTTCAGATATATTTAGAAAGGTTTCATTACGAATCGGAAAGGTTCCATGTATTAGCCGAAGGATTTTTCTGATCGAATCAGAAACCTTTCTGGGAGTATCGTGCAGCACAGGTCTCCGTTACTTTCAGTAACGTTTTTGAAATTTTTTTAAAGTGTATGAAAGTATCCGTTAAATATCGACTTCAGGTATGTGAAGCAAAAAAAATCATTTGAAATGATTTAAATGCAGATTTATTCAGATGGTTTCAGATGTATTCAGAAAGGTTTTCGATATATTAAGAAACTTTTCCAATTCGTAATGAAAGATTTCCGATATATTCAGGAAAGTTTCAGATGTAATCAGGAAGGTTTCAGATGTATTCAGAAAGGTTTCCGATATATTCAGAAACTTTTCCAATTCGTAATGAAAGATTTCCGATATATTCAGAAAATGTTTCAGATGTAATTAGGAAGGTTTCAGATGTATTCAGAAAGGTTTCAGATGTATTCAGAAAGGTTTCAGATATATTCAGAAAGGTTTCAGATATATTTAGAATGGTTTCAGATATATTATGAAAAGTTTCCGATATATTCAGAAACTTTTCCAATTCGTAATGAAAGATTTCCGATATATTCAGAAAATGTTTCAGATGTATTCAGAAAGGTTTCAGATATATTCAGAAAGGTTTCATTACGAATCGGAAAGGTTCCGTTTATTAACCGAAGCATTTTTCTGATCGAATCAGAAACCTTTCTGTGAGTATCGTGCAGCACATGTCTCCGTTACTTTCAGAAACGTTTCTGAAATTTTTTTTACAGTGTATGAAAGTACCCGTTAAATATCGACTTCAGGTATGTGAGGCAAAAAAAAAATCATTTAAAATGATTGCAATGCAGATTTATTCAGATGGTTTCAGATGTATTCAGAAAGGTTTCCGATATATTCAGAAACATTTACAATCCGTAATATAAGATTTTCGATATATTCAGAAAGGTTTCAGATGAAATCAGGAAGGGTTCAGATGTATTTAGAAAGGTTTCCGATATATTCAGAAACTTTTCCAATCTGTAATGAAAGATTTCCGATATATTCAAGAAGGTGTCAGATGTAATCAGGAAGGTTTCCGATGTAATCAGGAAGGTTTCAGATATATTCAGAAAGGTTTCAGATATATTCAGAATGGTTTCAGATATATTATGAAAGGTTTCCGATGTATTCAGAAACTTTTCCAATCTGTAATGAAAGATTTCCGATATATTTTCAGGAAGGTTTCAGATGTAATCAGGAAGGTTTCAGATATATTCAGAAAGGTTTGAGATATATTCAGAATGGTTTCAGATATATTATGAAAGGTTTCCGATGTATTCAAAAACTTTTCCAATTCGTAATGAAAGATTTCCGATATATTCAGGACAGTTTCAGATGTAATCAAGAAGGTTTCAGATGTATTCAGAAAAGTTTCAGATGTATTCAGAAAAGTTTCAGATGTATTCAGAAAGTTTTCAGATATATTCAGAAAAGTTTCATTACGAATCGGAAATATTCCGTGTTTTAGCCGAAGCATTTTTCTGATCGAGTTAGAAACCTTTCTGTGAGTATCTTGCAGCACAGGTCTCCGTTACTTTCAGAAACGTTTCTGAAATTTTTTTACAGTGTATGAAATTACCCGTTAAATATCAACTTCAGGTATGTGAGGCAAAAAAAAAAATCATTTAAAATTATTGAAATGCAAATAAGTAATTTGAATGGAAAGCTGCCATTAGATTAACATTAGATTGCGAGTGTCTAAGCGTCTTTTACACCCCTTTTAATTTATCGGCATTAGTTTTTAAAAATTGTAATTTTTGCTTTATTTAATAGCTGAAAATCTGACTATAAAAGGCGAAATTTTCTGTACTAAATTACTAGTATTCAAATTCAAGGCTTTCGCCGTTTCTAAATGGCACGCTTACGTGACGCTCGTCTCGAAGGGAATAAGCAATATATGTCGCGTATCCAATGGACATATAAGTTCTGTCTGTTAAAGCTGAGCTGAAGACCTTCGTTGTTGCTGATAGTTCCCTTTCATGTGAGAGGAAACAACGTAACAGATTTCCTAGTGATATGATAGAAAATGCAGGAGAGTTTGGAGGAGTATTAATATTAAAAATGCATTTGTGCCGAAATGACATGTTGTAACGTTTCCTTACTTTTAGACGACGTTAAATTTAACATGTTACTTAAATTTTATCTTTGTAGATAGTATCTGTAGATATATTTTGCACAATAGTGGCGAAGAAAAGGATACACCGTCCTCCCCCCCCCCCCCCTAAACACCCACACACACAGTAATTCGGTAAAAATTATTGTATAAAAACTCTCTTAAAACGAAAGAGCCAAAATAACTCAAGTTGAGCCGAAATCCACTCATCTCATGATTTGAAAGTCAGCTTCTCATGAAGAGTTGAAACAACTCGAGTGAACGAGTTGTTTTTAAGCAACTCATGATTGAGTTATCTCTAATTTACTCATACTTGAGTGAAATCAAATCAATGAAGGTTAAATCCAGTAGCACTTGAGTGATTTATAACTAACTCATACTTGAGGAGGGGAAGGAGAATTAAAATTCATGGTAAAATGTAATAATTCATTGTAAAATAATAAATTTCATGAACAGGTAGATTATTATTTTAGAAAAAAAAAAGTAATTTGCATATTGAATGTATACATATTTATGTTTACATATATGTATATATTCAACAATTAAATGAAAAGTATCTTTTTTTTTTTTTTTGTTTCTGAGCTGCTTGAAATATATACCCCCCCCCCCTCCCGACCCAAAAGAGAATTTTAAAAGGAATATTTGAAAAGATAAGAATTTCTGCTGATTTAAATATTTTAATCTTTTTTTTTTTATTTTGTAAAAACATAATCATTTATGAAAATTTTACGTGTAATTTCAGACACATTTTATGAAAACATAATCATTAGATTATGTTTTCTATGCAATATTATTCGATACATTGCATGATATTTTTCAGTTTATATCAATATTATCATTAAATATGTTTTAATCCTAATACTATTTAGGAATATTCACACCGTGAATATCCGGGAATGTAGATATTTACCTTATTTTTAACATACGATAAAAAATATGGGATTTATACAATTTCATAAATCAAGTATATTTTAAAATATTAGAATTCAGACTGAGAATAAAATAAGAAATATAATTTGTTTACTTTAAAACAATATTTTTAAAGTCAGACAAGTCAATTTTCAATTTATAGTATTATAAAAGTTAGAGTTCTGAAACATCGCTAAAAATATATACTATCAGGGCTCGATCTAGACAAAATTTTGGGCCTATTTAGGGCCCCTTCACAAAAATCAATTTAATAAAAGGTTACCCTTCACAAAAATCAATTTGATAAAATGGGCCCCTTCACAAAATTCCTTTTACTAAAATTGATCCTTTCACAAAATTCTATTCCATAAAAACTTATTATTTATTATTTTATGATGTTTTAAAATGTGTAATTTGTAAACAAACAAGTTCAAAAAAGAGAAAAACTTCAGCAAAAGGATTTTAAAAACTTTTTGTTTATAAATGCTTGGTTCGAATTTGATTAGCTGGATTTCAACTTTCGTTACAAAATGTTATTTTTCACAAAAATATAATAAATTTCACAAAAATAACCTTTACTTTTCACAAAATGGGCCCAAAGATAAAAAACTTGCATCGACCCCTGACTATATAAACAAACGTACCGCCAAGATATTTTCTTTAAAAGTTTAAATTGCTACTAAATGCTATTTATATAAATCATATTTATTGAAACAACATTAAAAAAAAACATAAAGGAGAGGCAAAGGATTTATTTCGTTATATTTTAGAGTATTTTTTAATATTTATCCTTCCAACTTAAAAGATCTCTAAATGTTCGCTCGTATAAATAGTCCTAAATGTTAGGGTTAAGACATATTTAATAAAAATATTGATATAAACTGAAAAATATCACGCCATATATAAAATAACAATTAATATAAAACAGAATCATTATAAAAAACATAATTAAAGTATTTAAATCAGCAGAAATTCTTACCTTTTCAAGTAATTCTTTCTTTAAAATTTTAACAACGTGGTGTTAGCCGCGTACTACACTCCACACGTCTGTCGTCTGCTCAGCGGATATGGGGACAGTGAGGTCACGTCAACTGCGTCAGCTTACTGGATTTCCGCTCGCCAATGAGTGCTTTTTTATCGAGATGAGTTGTTTAGTATTCGCCCTTCTGGAGTGCATTAGGAAAATAAAAATTCAAATCATGATGAGTGAAACATTTAAAAATCAACTCATTCACGATCCAATAAATTAGAGCTCTTTTCTGAGAAGCAAAATCCACTCTTTCGTTTTAAGAGAGAACTTTATTGGTACAAACCGATTGGTAATAACGTGTACTATTAAATGCTGCCACCAAATTAAGGTATTTGATGTCGGCTATATAATAAAAATGTGTACAATTTTGTTTTTTTTCCAATGGCAACACCCACTTTTGACACCATATTTGAGTTTTGTGAATCCAAAAAGTATTGAAATGCTATTAGTTTATATTCTTTATCTTTAAAGACATGGACGGCGTACTGAGTCCGCCACTCACTGAAAAAACAGTTGCGAAATCCAAACTAATTATGTGCTTAATATCAGCGCATAATTTACCCTCTTACCAAAACACCTTTAATGTTCAACAAATGTTTAAAGATGAAGTTCACAATTTTTTTCAGCTCCCTTTTATTATTTGTATTTACAAGTAAAAACCGGCTCGTGGTATAGAATGCGTCGTCCGTGTATTTATGTAATGTATTCTAATTTCTTTTTTAATTATTATTATTTTTTTAATAAATGCAATGTTTATTATTTTTATGCTATTACTAGACATTACATTATATTATTTTTTTTTGCATCAAAAGGTGATATTTACGCTTTAAATGGCATTGGCCGATGGAGTACGTCACCCGTGTCTTTGTGCTACTATAAACCTTCCGTGTTAGTTTAATTCTAATAAATTAGTCCTTTTTTTAACAATTTGATGTTTATTATTTTTACATACACTACTACCGGACATTTACCTTAAACAAGGATGTATTAAATGTTGTTATTAAGACTTTAACACGGTGAGAACCATAAACTGTGACGAAGTTACTTTTTTTGGCAAACATTGACAAAGCGTTTTTCAGTGTTTATCGAGCAAGATTCACAATTCCCAATCGCGGCAATGTTTTTTACGTTTTTAATTTTATACATTTTTAATTCAAATATATCAAATTTTAGTTATTTTTACTTACCCATCATGCGTAGTGTAGGGTAAGTCTTGCAATCGTTTTGAAAATCGAAAAAAATTTTTGGCGGATTTACACGTTTCAGACACTGGAGATTCCGAATAACATATTTTTAGAAAAAAAAAATTGCGCCCGTCTGTCTGTGTGTCTGTGTGTGTGACTGTAAACGCTCTACCTCCCGAACAAATTGAGATAGAGACGTAAAATTTGGTATGTACTTAGTATGTAATAATGGGAAGAAGCTTATTGAATTTCAGTAACCTCGATTATACGGAACTATTTTTTTCGGGCTCTCAAAATATTCGTTCTAGTAAAAGGTATATAGAAATTTTCGAAATTGTTTATTTTAAAGAGTGAATATAAAAGACAATAAAAAATTAACATATATTTAGCATAAAGAATGAAGTTGATCGGATAATTAGTTTCCGAAATATTTGTAATTGTATTTTCCACACTCTTCAATTTTTCAAGTCCCTGTATTTCATTCAAATTTCAATTCAAAGATATATTTTAATTGGAAATGAGACGTTTAATCTGACGCAGTAAACTGTTAGTTAATATGATTATCAATTTTGGAGTTATAAAGATGTTTCTTTTAAGCAATTCAAGCAAAAGCATTTAAAGTTTATGACGTCATCAAGCCATGATTTTATTCGCATTGCAATGCATTTTATAAATAGTTTACACATGTTTTATTTTCATATTTTATATTATTCATATCCATGATGGGTAAGTATTACGGTGGCCCACAACGACTAGTTATACACATTGAATGCCAATTGAAACACCTAAACATTTCAGGGGCTCCACTAGATTCTTTTTTTAAATACATGGTAATAAATTATCAGTAGTCCAATTTCATAGAAATAAATTGCCTTCAATGAAAATATTGATAGCATATGTATTTGTGTGGTATGGTGGCCCGGGAACTATTGCTGGCATATACATTTATGTGCCATGGCGTATAATACTTTAAAATGTCTTGGCACGTGGAGTATGTCACCCGTGACTTTGTGTTACTGCAAAACTTCCGTGTTATATTAATTCTAATTGAATTGGTCTTTTTTTTTAAAGAAATGTTAAGATGTTTATTATTTTTTACACTACTACTGGGCATTACATTAAACCAGGATGTATTAAATGTTGTTATTAAAGCTTTAACACGGTGAACACTACAGACTGTGACGAAGTGACTTTTTTTTTGGCAAACATTGACAAAACGGTTTTCAATGCTTATCGATTAGGTTCCCAATTCCCAATCACGGCAATATTTTTTACGTTTTTAATTTTATACATTTTTAATTCAAAAATATCAAATTTTAGTTATTTTTATACGTTAGACGCCAAACTGAAACCCGTAAACATGCCAGGTGCACCACGAGGTTCTTTTTTTTTTAAATACAGGTTGTTATAATTAAAGTTCTCCTATTCAAAAGGCTCTAGAGCCGGTTCTATGGCTCCAAACGAAAAAAAATTTCACTAGTACGTAGTTAAAGAGATACGCTCTGCGAAAATCGAAAAAAAATTAGTTAAAATTTTTTTCAATAGGTGGCGCTGCGCCAATATTTAAGCCGATATTTGCAGATTCCTTTATTTTGTAAAAAACAAAATATAGGAAATTTTATTTCACAGTTGGTAAAAGTAAACTTTTTCAGATTCGTTATATCAATTTCGGTCAATCCAGATGAAACGCACAAAATCACAAAATTTCACCCAACGCTTGAAAAAGATTCAAATTTTCGACGAACGACGTCAAAGTGACGTCGCAATTTAGAAAACTTGAAATACCCTTCTAACCACCTGACGATTTAAAACTTGCTGATAAAGTGTGTCTGTGATTTCTTTGACACTGGAACAGTTGATTGTTTCTGAAAAGCATTTGAATCTACGCTTTGTGGAGAATGGTAACTTTGAAAGAAAAGGCACTTCTTGTAAAGTTATTTTATCAAAATAACAGCAACGCAGCTGCAGCTCTTCGAGAATTCCGGAAACTAAAAGATGTTAGACGTGGACCAATGTCGGATAGTGGAGTTCACAAAATGATTAAAAAGTTCGAGGAAACAGGAAAACTCGACATTCTTCCTGGCAGAGGACGAAAAAAGGTAGACATTTCTAGCATTGAAGATATTGCTATTGCTGTCGTGGATTTCGCAAGCTAGTCATCATTTGGTAATGCATGTGTGCCAGCTATTGCGAATGAAGTCGATATGCCGATTTCCACTGTGAGAAAAGTGATGCGTCAAATTTTGCTCTACTATCCATACAAGATTCAGACGGTGCAACAACTAATACAGGCTGATACCGAAAGTCGGCTATCATTTTCACTACTCTTTCTTGCACGAATGAATGTGGACAAATCTTGGTCCTGGAGTATTCTATGGACTGATGAAGCGCATTTTTATTTAAACGGACACGTGAACACTCACAACTGTCGAATTTGGGCGAAAGAGAATCCTAATGTTGTCCAAGAAGTTCCATTGCATGCAGCTAAAGGGACGGTGTGGTGCGGTTTCACAGCTACGTTTATGACAGGGCCATATTTTTTTGAGGAACTAACATCCACTGGACCCATTACATGTTCCGTAAATGGGAGAAGGTATCTCAATATGTTGTCAAATTTTCTGATTCCTGAGCTGCAACAGTGAAGCTGCCTTCAACATATCGTGTTTATGCAAGACGGTGCACCACCGCACATCACTAGAGCAGTTCGGACTTTCTTAACAAGCCATTTTACAGAAGACCGCATGATAAGTCGTTATTTTCAAACAGTCTGGCCACCACGATTGCCTGATCTAACACCATGCGATTTTTGGTTGTGGGGATTTTTGAAAGATTCTCTATCTAAAGACAGATGTCAGACAATCTCTGATCTGAAAGACAGTATTAGACTTCATATTCGCTCAATCTCACAGGACAGTTTACGCAATGCTGTAGAAAGCACAATTCTGAGAATGGAATGCGTTATTGAAGTGGAGGATTCATTGAGCATGCGTAATGTTACTCTTCGTTATTTCCTCACTGCCGAGCGACATGTTTTATTTTTGTTGATGCAGATTACATCACATGAAATTATATTCATTTTTCTGTATTGTTTGGAATCATAGGTCAGGCTCTAGAGCTGTCTGATTACGTGAACTTTAATTATAACAATTCGCAGTTCGTCTAAGTTTGTTGAAACTTTTAAATTTGTGTGCTTCGTCTGGATTGACTGAAATTGATATAATGAATCTGCAAACATCGCCTTAAATATTGGTGCAACGCCACCTACTGACGAAAAATGTAACTAATTTTTTTTCGATTTTCGCAGAGAGCATCTCTTCAACTACGTACTAGTGAAATTTTGTTTCGTTAGAACCGGCTCTAGAGCCTTCTGAATAGGCGAACTTTAATTATAACAACCCTGTATATCGTGATAAATTTTCAATGGTCCAATTTCATAGAAATAAATTGTCTTCAATGAAAATATTGATAGCATATGTATTTGTGTGGTATGGTGCCCCGGAAAATATTGCTGGCATATACATTTCTGTGCCATGGCGTATAATATTTTAAAATGTCTTGGAATATGAAGTACGCCACCCGTGTCTTTATGGTACTACTAACCGTCCGTGACTTTTAGGCAGCGTATATATAGCAGACTTGCAAGTTTGCCTGAGAAAGCTATAAATAATACGACTTCCTATCCTTTCCGAACGTTTTTGTAGTTTTCGACAAAAGGAAGGATAGTTTCAACAGTAGAAATGGGCGTTGATGACCTGTCATCATGCTCCCCTGATTGACCTTTGAACTTTAGACATGCTAAGAAAATCATAAAAGATGAAAGGGACCGCTTTACCACTTTAGAAAAAGCACTAAATTAGACCGCTGTCTGTTTGTACTTTAAAGGTTAAAGGACCAAACAGACAGCGTTCTTGTCTGTCGCAATGTCTGATGTGGGGAAGCGGTCCTTTTCATCTTTTATGACTTTCATAGTATGTCTAAAGATTAGAGGTCAAGAGCGGGAGCCATTGACAGCTCTTGACCACCTCTTTCTTTTGTTAAGACTCCCCTTTCTTTTGTTGATGATCACAAAATCATTCCAAAAAATGGGAAGACATGCTATTTACGTCCATCTCAGGACGCCTCGGTCAGGATGCGAATAAACGCCTATTAAATCACCAGAAAGTTACAAGAGGTCATAATTTGAGGATGCCAACACTGTAAAAAAACGGAAGAAAAAAACTGCAAAAAATACTGTTAATATTTCACCTAGCATTCAAACACAGCACTTTCGTTAATTTACAGCGATAACAACTGTATAGAAAGTGACATCTGTTGGCGTTGTTGACAATATCTCTCAAATGAGGGGAAAAAACACAGGCAGGGCAGTGGCAGGTCCAGGTGCAGTAGTGACGCTTGGACGCTGTGTATAGGGCATTCCATTAGATGGCAACGAGTCACGTGAGTCCATGTTTTTTCCATGTTTTTGACGTCATCTCCGGTAATGGAGCTGGCGATTTGGTGTTTTTATTGGCGTTCTTCTGGTAACCTCGTATAACGGAAGTTTGAAATGTTTATTTTTGTTGTGATAGACATATGAAACATGATATAATAACACCGGTTGTACAACTTTTAAGGAACATAAGATAATATATTTAAGAATATTATCTTAATTTACATTAGAAGTTATCACCGAAATAGTTACTAATGAATAAAAAGGTTTTTTGTGCAGCTATGATCATATATATATATATATATGTATACATATAAATGATTTTTCACTCAAGAATTTTTATAAAGCAAATGAAAATTTGTATTTACGACTAATTTCTATGTTGCGAACAGAAACTTTCATATAATTCACAAAATCGTATTTAATATAAACGCATTTTAAGAAGATTCAAACACATTTGAGTAGTAGTTAATAAAAGTGTGAAGGAGTCTTTATAAAGATTATTATTTGTAAATTTTGCTTTTGTACAGAAATTGTTTTATACACTGTTAATATTTAAATTTCTTATTAATTCTTCATTTTTCCTAATTAGAATTTATCAAATTATTAAATCTGTGCTTAAAACATATGATATAGTTTAACAAATTCAGGATACTTTAAATTCATTAGCAACATTCATAAATCAATGTATGCCAACAAACTAGAGCTGTACTGAGTACTCAGCTAAGTTTTGGCGGAGTTTTTTTTTTTTAAGCATTATTGTCATTGTCATTATTGAATACCCCTTCCCTCTAAAAAACAAGTTTTTCAAAACTATTCTTTGTAAAAATGAATAACATGAACTGGCTTTCTTTTTAAATTTCATTTCTTAAATTTGCAATTTAAAAACAGATAATAAAGGATTTTTTTTCATTTCTATTACTTATTTTTGTAAGTCAAACAAAATAAGTAGATATATTTTTTTTTTTTGTCTAACATTGGGACAAAAATTTAAATTATCATGTTAATTTAAAATTTTTATGAAAAACCAAAGAATAAAGGGCATTAATATATCTGTAAGAAATAAAATGCTTGAATGTTAAACTTGTAGAAAGCTTTTGATCACCATTTCAATATTCCCCTCGCACCTTAATATTTATATGTAAACAATTAATGCTTATTTATTTCTTGCATTTTATTAAAAAAGGGATTGAAAGTTCTAAAAGTCAAAAGAGTCATTAATACAATTTATTTCTAATTTATGTATACATTACTCTAATGAAAAGGCAAATTTTCAACTGTAAACAAAAGAGAAAGAATGACTTTAACAAAACCTGCAAGAAATTAAACTTATATCAAATGTCAGAGCTGTTTATACAGAGATAATCAGCAGAAACTTTCAAAATGTTATCCGTTTCAGGGGTCGATACAGGAAAAATTTGGGGCCTATTTAGGGTCCCTTCACAAAAATCAATTTAATAAAATGGACCCCTTGACAAATGTCAGTTTGATAAAATGACCCCTTCACAAAAATCAATTTGATAAAATGGTTTCCCTTCACAAAATTCTATTCCATAAAAACTTACTATTTATTATTTATTTATTATTTTGTGATTTTTAAAATGCGTAATTTGTAAACAAACAAGTTTACCAGAGAGGAAAACTTCAGCAAAAGGATTTTAAAAGTTTTTGTTTATAAATGTTTGTTTCGAATTTGATTAACTGGATTTCAACTTTTGTTACAAAATTTTATTTTTCAGAAAAATATAATAAATTTCACAAAAATAACCTTTACTTTTCACAAAATGGGCCCCCAAGAAAAAAAGACTGCATCACCTTCATTGGTATTTTAACATTTATATTACCTTTCATATGCAAAATGCAATATTTAAAAAAATTTTCAACAGTTAAATCTTATTTCAACATTTGTTATTATTATCTCTCTCTCTTTTTTTTTCTTTTATTTTATATTAAGGTTGTTTATTCTCAAATTCAAACTGTCTACTTTACGACATATTTTTTAATTCATTTTTGATCGTAAATTGGCAGTTATTGTTATTCAGAAACTTATGTAACTGAAACACGTTTTCCATTTTTTTGGTAAACGCAAAAGATCTTTCAGAAAATACTGTCAAAGTTACCATTTTGAACTGGATTTCTGTACGTGACAGCCAGAGAAAGTATAAAACATGCCGTCACATGAAACGAATAGCTTGTAACTCGATACGTAATTTATTTATCAAAAAATGGAAAACTCATTTTGATTCCAGATTGCTTCCATGGTCAGGCCTGCCAATTTTATGTCTTTGCATTTAAAAATGTGTCAGAAAGTTTCGCGCTATTGAGCAGATTACTAGAAATACAAAAATATTTATTAACAAAAGCAGTCTGATTTATTAGGAGTAGGAAATTACATATCTGAAATAAAGAATTTTTTATACTTTGTTATAAAGGCACACACAACCAATTTTTTCAATATTTATATGATTTATTTACTTATACAGAAGTCTTATCTGTTATTACATACATACAGAAGTAATTTACCTAATATAAATCAGAAGCAGCTTTTTAATACATTTCATGAACATTGGTTCCACCACTATTTCAAAACAATGACCTTCATCGCAGATTCTTACAAATTTTTGGAGTAGATTGATTTAGAAATAGTGGTAGAAAATAGGGCCTAATATGGCAAATTGGCTGAGTATTCGGCCAATACCGAGTAGTTGCAAGAATTTCATGTTTTAAGCATATTTAAAGACAAATTAATTTATAAGTGATCTATAAAAAGTTATTTGAATATAAATGTATAATATATGCCATAATTCATAAAAACTATTTACTCGGTACATAAAAATTTATCTATAAAACATAGAAAAAGGTAAGAAAAAAACCCCATGCAAAATTAATGTAAATTGAAGTTTAATTTTATATTTATATTAAAAAAAAAGACATTTCTAAAACTGTAGGAAAAGACTGATTTTGGATAAAGAAGCAGTACGTAGAAACAGAAAATACAATAAATGCAATTTAAAAAAAATAATAATTATTAAATTTGCTGTATGGCAAATTATGGTACAAAAATACTAATCATTCTACATTTTCTGGAGATAGGGCATTTCTTTTATTGGTTGTAAATTTGGCCTGCTCCAGAAAAAATGTGTTCACTGCGAGCACTGATAAAATAGCATTTTAGCACATTACACACACACAAAAAGAAAAGAAACTGTAAAGCCCCCTTTTTGGTGCTTTCGTGTTATAGCGGCCTCCACAATTACAATTATGTCAAGGTTTCAGCTCTGATTTCGCCAAGATCATCGAAAAGCTTATATATGCATCATATATACACATATTATTCCAAACACCCATATACGTCATTACATACATATTATTTATGTCTTATATGTCATATATATACATCCTATATGACTTATGCACATGTTATATGTATACATCATATATGTGTTATATATGACTAATAACTCGGCCATATACATCACAAAAGTAATGATTTAACGTAATAATTATGTCATACATGCTTTATAATTTGGCGATAAATCTTTGTCGCTTGACGATTCATCCTCAAGGGCCGCTATTACACGATAGTACCCAATTTTTTTAATCAAAAGAAAATAAGATACTTTTAAAAACTATGAAACATTTTGCATTATTCAAGGAATTGTTACAGCAAGCAATAACCATTTTTGATAGACAGATTTCAGGTATCAAAATGACAAATGGGTAAAGATGTGTTAAATAATCAATTTTAATTTCATATTGGTTAATTGAACTATTTATATATCAATTCTTTTTTTATATATATTTTTTAAATAATGCTACTGTTTTAAAATTTTTGAATATTCAAAAATTGTCATTAAAAGGTTTACAATAAATGAAATAAAATTTCAAAAAATGAAGTTAATTTAAAAAAATTGAAGTTAATTTTAAAAAATATGATTATATTATATGCACAAGATGCATGTTTATAAATAGGTATCTATATAAACACACACACACATAGAAGTGTTACAACTAAGCACACTTCATGTTCGCATCAGTGATTCTTTCTTAAACACAACTACTCGGCCAAAGCACTACTCGGTACACCAATAGTAGAAAAAATAATAAAATCTGCCAGTGGCAGGTTTGTTTATATACCTTAGCTATTAAATTAAAATTAATGCATTATTAATCAGTAATTAAATTTCAAATCTTCATCTTGATGGAGTTTCTGTGTATTCAAGTTAAAAATTGTAATTAATGAATAAACAATTGGAATAATAATACACAAATAAAATAAAATTAAATAAAAATATTTTATTTTTCAACATTTTTCGAAAACACATGAAAGTAACTATATATATATATGTTAAAATTTATTCAACCCATATGACTTAAAATAGTTAAACACTTAGAAAGAGAGCAGTTATATTTGAATGTAATTTTTTTGAAATTATTTATTATAATAATCATCATTCGTTTATTGCCCCCGGATTTTGCACAAATGATACCAATGCTATCAGAATATCCTAGATACTTCTAATTATTTTTAAAATATCTTAACAAATATTAAACATTAATATAAAACACAAATATTAAACAAATAAATATTTCAACTAAACTGCTTGTTATCTCCAAGATTAAATTGAAGGTTGCAAGAAACATTAAAAATCTGGGTACTTCTCTATTATCCCGTCGACCACTTTTCATAATAAAAAACTATCGCCAAACTGCAAGATTAAACGCCAAAAACGCAGTCCCATTTACTTGATGTCAGAAGCATTATACGTGTTTGTTATGTCATCAAGTGGTTTTTAATTCGACATGTGTGTGTATTTTTCAGTTTTACTGATTTATGAGTTATTTCATTCATTAAAATAACAATTGTGTCCTTAAATTCCTATATTTTATTTATTTTGATATTCCAACGGCAACGTTCTCCTGTTTATTTGGCATTACAGTTTGATTATAGTTTCTTGTTATGTAAAGTGGTCGATGGGATAATAGAGAAGTACCAAAATCTGTACACTACTAACATAACATATTATAAAGCTGTTAAGTAAATTGTAATACTCAAGTAATCATGACATTCATATAATCTTTTCACAAATAAAAATAATTCATTAAGATATGTTATTTAATTCCTTCAATTAATATTTATCTACTCTAAATGGATACCAAAACTTTTATCTTCAAACATGTGTCTTTATAAACATACACAATTTTTATTTGATAAATATATGCTCTTTTAATTCCAGCAATCCATGGTTCATATTAATCTACCTTTAAAATCACATTCACCTGTCTTTAAAAGTACAAGCAGTTTTTACAATGTATGTAGTTTATTTAATAATTAAATTAAAATAAATTATTCTCAAAATTCAGATAATTGCTTGCAAAATATCAGCAAAAGCTGGAAAGTAATAAATACTTTATTTTTTAAGCAAAATATTAACCAAATATACTATAATATTCATCACAAATGCAATAAAAGAGTCTTAATATTGAAAAATACTAGAAATTTTCTTATTAAAATGACCTATCAAATGTATACAATCATAAAAGTTGTGTACGAAAAGAGCTTTTCATCTACTTTGAGAAGGATGAAATCAATATTCGAGATAATATTTTGCATAGTAACTTTTCACCATGTATGAAAAGAAGGGCCACAGAATAGACATTCATTAGCTCTCCCCCCCTTTCCAAAATAAATTTATACACAGAATTTTCGATCCATTGCTTTTATTTTTATTTTAAATATGAAATAATTGGTAGAAAGTACATTATCTTAATATTTTTGTTTTTTAAATTTCAAATCAAATTGGAAAAGTAAATTGATTTGCCATTAGATGAGTTTGTTAATAAAATGTGTAGCTCTCATAGTTCATTTACAGGGACACACAAAAGTAAAAAACATGCAAAACTTATCATCATGATAACATCAGAAATGGTGAATCAATTCGGGTCTAATTGGGACAGTGTATTGACCTTGCAAGTATCTTTGATGTATTCAATTCATTATTCAAATATCCCAGGTCACCTAATGTAAAAACCAGCCATGTTCAAAGCAAGGTATATAAAATTAACTGGTACTATTTTACTTTGGGATGTCCGATTGCATGACTTTTTGCCCTAATTTCATTATTTCTTTTTTCTACCGAAAGATGAATTAAATCTTTTCGTGCTCCCCTTCTATACTGGCACTTGGGGCAAAAAATGAAAGAAAGAAAATACCATTGTATAAGTTGTGTAGTAACTTAATTTTAATAAAATTGTAATTAATTTAAAAATCATATTGAAAATTTGTTAAGATGAATTGCATTCGATTATAACTATATACAGTGACCTCTCCCTTACTAAACAAATAAATATTTCAACTAAACTGCTTGTTATCTTCAAGATTAAATTGAAGGTTGCAAGAAACATTAAAAATCTGGGTACTTCTCTATTATCCCGTCGACCACTTTTCATAATACTTTCAGGGGACTGTAGAAAAAGTCGTATAACTGAGAGATCATCTCATTATACAAGTTTCAAACTTTACATGTATTAATTATTTTACCTATATTAAAAATGATAAGTTTTGAGTACTAAGAACAGATTTTAACAAAATTTAGAAAAATAATAATAAAAAATAAAACATAGTTTAAAAAGTTCACAAAATAGTTCACTCACCACTATGTTTATTTTGAAGATTAACAGATCAGATTTTCTCAAAAAATGAAGTGATATTAGTTTGCCTCTGTCGCCGACTAAAAGAGAAAATGTTTTTTTCTAAGTCTATTAAAGTTTTTAAGCTATTTTAGGAATATTCATTTTGGTGGACATAATTCTTTAATGTATTTATAGCGGCACTTGCTTCTGAAAAAATTACAACAGCAGAAACATTGTTTCCATCTTTGTCACCCTCTGCTCTCACGTCTTCATTACTGATATCTTCAAAGATTTCTCATTAAAGAATTCCCATAAGCTCTTAAAATCGGGTTTATCTGTTGACCTAGCAGTTTGGTCTTGTGAAAAACCACATTTCCTAAAACAATTCTTAACTGTCTCCGATGTCACATTTTCCATGCAGATGCTGTAAGATGCGTAGCATCTAAAATGGAAATTGCTTTAGCTTCCTTTTTGTTTTCCAAATCAAACTCCTTCTGTAGTTTACTTGAAATTCTTTATAATCCCTAAATCTAATAGCTTTAATCTGTTTGTAGAATCTGCTGGCAAAAGTATAACTTTAATTTGTTGCAGAAATGGTACATCTTTTATATCTGGATGTGATGGACACTGATCCAGGAAAGTGCATTTTGCACTAACCCTGATTACTCACTCAGTACTATACAGAGACATGATCTGCAGGTGGTCATTTGGCTTTTGTTAATCGGTTTTCTTAAATAGCAGGCACAAGAAAATTCCATACAACCACCTTCCCACCATAGATTTCATCGTTAATAACACACCAAGGTAGATAAGAAATGTTATTCATTATTTATAAATACTTTAACAATAGTCAAAAGGATAAAGATAAGAAGCGTTAATGATTTGTACTTTAATGATTATAAAAATGAATTCTTGAATGGGAAATGTAAACTCGCTTGAAATGTTTAAAGCGTCATATAAGTGAGAGAAGTTTAGCATTATTTCCTATAAAGCATGGATGGGACCGAGAGAATTCGGGGTATAACCGAGAGTCATATAAGTGAGAGGTCACTGTAAATAATATTTGTGAGATTTGCAAAATTTTTTTTTTTTTCTTATACAGGGTATCTCTTCTTATCGTTTACTAATTAGCTAATTTCTAAACCATTAGTTTTAGAAATATAGTTCCAATTGCAAAAATGTCTCAAACTTTGTTTTGCATCACATAAAAATCGATTACGTAAAAATTATTACTTTTTGAATAGTTAAGGAATTAAAAATTGTATAGAATGCCTGGGTCCAATAAGTTTTATTTAGAAAATTTTTAAGTGTTCTAACAAGTATAACAGTAAAAATTTATTCTTCAATGACTAAAACTTACTGAGTTATACTTAGAACTTCATGAATTTTCAGTGCTTGAATCACTAAAAATGGAAAAGTGTCTTTTTTTGTACTAGAAAATCTGACAATGCATGAAATTCAAAGTATCATAACTAGCTAAGTTTTTATAAGTTACAAGCAAAAATTGAGTTTAACCATGCAAATTTATTTTAATGATGTGGATTCATCTCAACAGAAAACAGTGTCAAAATTGTTTCAAACATTCTGTTTAAAAGACGTTTAATTAAAATGTCCATTGGCAGCATACAAAGAGATTAGTTACATGTTATAAAAATAATAGGTTGTTGGAACCTGTTGTCTATCCAACTGTAAGGTTGGAGGGGGGGGGGGGGATGATGCTATCGGTTAACCAAAAGTAACTATTTCCCATCCATAGAGCTCACCAATGCTGTCATTTCTTTGAATGACACTAGCAGTTTCACCGAGAATATAAGAAGACTTCAAATGTAATTACAAGCTCTGTTTATTGATAATCCAGGTTCTTTACAAGGTACACAATACAACGCCTGTAATCGATGCCGGAGAGGAGGTAAATGCAATTACATGTTGATACTATGCAGAGCAAAAGCTGAGTATCTCTAGAAAACTGTCATAACTTCCACAGATTGTATAAGGCATTGGCAAAACAATAGAAATTTAATTAGCCAAAAATATATATTCTGGCGATACAGGAGTCTGAACAGACAGACACATGTGGTTTTATCTGTTAAAGTGAATGAGATTAAGTCAAAGAGCAATTATGAATTTTAACGCCGGCCTGATTAAAACCGCATAATGGAGCCTTGTGAATTTTTGCAAGAAACCACCCTAAAATATTACTATGTAAAAAGTGGAAGATGAGAGCTAAAAATATGACTAATGGGTGCTGATGTACCATAATATGGCAAGTAAAAGGCTGTGTGAATAAGAAACAAAAGAAATAATTTTTATATGCCGTGAGAATTGACAGCATATACACTAACCGTCGAAATATAGATGTACTACATCTGTGACCAAAGATTTCTCATTGTTTCCAGGCACAAGACTTCTTTTCTTTTCTTTTTTTAAATAGATGAAAATGCAGTCAGAGTGTAATAACGAGCAAAATAAAATGATAAATTAATTTTTAGGAAAAGGAACTGGGAATAAATAATTCGTAAGCTGGCAATTAAGTTTCGCCTTAAGATAAAATTTAGAAACCTTATACTTTTGGGGGGGGGGGCAATCCAAACACATAAATTACATTGTAATATATCAAGTTAAATCTCCCTCCTTCATATCCTTAAGCTCACTTCATGTGCACATCAGTGATTCTTTCATATACACAACTACTCGTTAGTTACTTGGCTGAGTACTCAATATTTGGTTAAAGTAGTACTACTCTATACACCGCTAATAAAAACAAAACAGCCAACAGCAAAAAAGAGAAAAATCTCTCTCCCTCTTCCCACTCCCAGAATTCAACTTAATTATACTTCTCTGGGTATCAGAAGCAGAAGTGAGAATTTCAGGGATTGGGGGGGGGGGGGACTTAGATGATTGATTATGTTTTGTTACAATAATGCAGAAAATTTGAAAAAATGTTTTTTTTTTTTTTTTAGGATTTTAAATTTTGTGGGCTCGGGAAGAAAGAAGGATTTAGATGAATTTTATTTTATTAAAGCAGAAATTCACTAAAATGCGGAAGAAGCTTTTCTCCCCTGTATTTACCTTTTTACTTCTAAATTAATGATAAAACAGTGTTTTAACGAATTAAAAAAAAAACTCGATCATAAGCCCTCACTGTCAGCCCCTAAATTTAACTGCTTTTGCTTTTGAAAACGGGGGAGGGGGGGGAATTACATTTGGGTTTTACAGTAATTATTATAAATAATAGTTAAAATTTCAGTAATATCTGTCTAAGTTGGACTTTGTGTAAGACGAAAATCTCCTTAACATGGAAAGATTTTCAAGCCCTAAGAAACACAAGTGGTACTTGAGACTAGTGAGGGGGTCCAGCCCTATACCCCCCATCCCCCATATAGAGGTCAAAATTTAATTGTCATTTGGAAAAAATATTTTGATGGAAGTAGAGTTCTACACGGGTCAGGTAATCCAATTTCACTCGAACCCCATCCAACTGATGGGTCTGGTTTAAAAAACAATTTTGGAAAAACAAACACAGGCACAAGAAAATATTTGAGACAAACTTCTTACTATTTATAATTAAATGCAAAAAAATGCACGAGGATTTCTGTGAAAAATGTATATGACACATTTATAAATATTGTTAAAAACTAGTGTAAAAAGCTAACCTTAAAAATCTAATAATATACGTAGAACAGAATCATTACATAGAACCATAATTAGAGTACTGAAGACAGCATAAATTCTTAACATACCTCAATTGAATAGTGTGGTTTTCCTTCAAATGTATACTCAATCTTTTCCACCTTCATTCACAATTTTGTCTCCTGCATCAAAAAGCTTTGATTTTGAGAGCCCTATTTAAATGAAATTTAGCTGGAGCAATGTTACCAAGGAATATGAAGTGAAAAACACACATATGCACTTGGTAACACTTCTACAGCCTGTGTGTCTTCATCTTGAGTTATCGTGTTCCATTCATTCTAGGAAAATCTTAAGATTCTGAAAAGAAAAGACATCTTATGTACTTAAAGGTCAACAGAAATGTATTAACATATCCATATATGTATAAAACAAGGCCGAAACTAGCTTTTTTTCACAGAGGGCAAACATGGATTTTGGCATCTACACCCCCCCCCCCCCTCACTTTTTTGCAAAGTAAATTTACAAAGAGAATTTTACAAGTTAATAATAACTGATTTATTTTAAAATTAAAAATGGGCAATCACACTTTTGTCCAATATTTATAAAACCTGTGAAACTGGAATCAAAATTAACTAGAAAAATTCTGGTTTATACAGGTTTTCCTATTAGCAAATAAAATTGCTGGTTTTCTTTCTGTTGAAACCATGTAAAGTTTTCATTTAAGACAAGATTCTGTTGCACACAGATTTTACTGTAGTTGTATTACATTGCAATTAAGCAGGCGTTTAAAGTCATATGAGTCACAATGTCTTAAGAACTGAAAAACCAGGATTTTCTGTAGGTATAACAATGAATTCCATTTCAATACCGTAAAATATATGTGTGCTATATACAGCCAATTTCACAGAAGTATCTCTTCCTATTAATAGACTGTTATGTCTAAATTCTTTCCTAAACCTAACATAAATTATCAAAATTATAATAGTGACCTAGTAGAACAAAAGCAAATAATTTTTAACTAAGTATTATATTTTGTGAATTTTCCAACCCATAGTGTTTAGTGTCCCAATCACCTCAATTCTTCTTTTGGATTTTCCAACTGAAAAACATTTTTACTCAAATTTCATATCTATATATTTTGTATCAAACAACAGACCAAATGTTCATATTTGGCATCCTCGGCACACCCTCTTAGTTTCGGCTCTGGTATAAAATGAGAGATTAGTGTTAGTTCTTTACAGAAGGGCCTGATTATCACAACGGAAAACAGGGCGGCCTTGTATTTTTCTTAAAGTGAGTACAAATAGTGGTTAAAAACATGTTACAAGGGCCCAATAGTGGATCTTTGTACTAAGGCCTCATGTAAGGTTAGTTAGGCCCTACTTTAGATCATGTATTCATAAAAATCATTCATTTTATAAAAAACAAATCATGCTTGTTACTCTAAAGACACTCAATCTGAACAACAATTTAGTTACATTAAGCTTTAAAAGTAAATTAAAATATAAAATAAAATAAGAATCTTACACTTGCAAACACTGCAAATCAAACAATAAATTCGGCAAATCATTATTGAGAAAATAAATATTCCCTTTATGGTACTGCCCTACAAAATATTAAAATTAATAAAAGCATATAAACTGCACGACTGCGTGGACAAAGATTAATAAATAAAAAAACATCGATTTTGAATAGAACGCGTATAACTTATACAATAACATTTAATTGCAAGACAAAAATAATAATGATAGTAAAGGGTACAGATTGTACTAGTTGTTAAAAAAGGGATTGTTAAGAGATATTAGCTGCTCAGTTACAATGACTTTAAATAAAAGTGCATGAATACATACTTTCCCAGTTGTGTGTATAAAATTAGACAAATCTTATTTTTACAAAGCAAATTTTTTTTTTTTTTTTTTTTTTTTTTTTTTGCCTAAGATACGAACTTTTCATCCCCACCCACTTAATTATTATATTAAATTCGTAAAATAACACCGATCAAAAATAGTTGAAATAACATGATCAGATCCTAACACTACAGAAATTGTAACACTGACATAACCAAAAAAGACAGAAAACACTTACCTGATATATTTTTTCCAGTTTACATAATTTTTTTCTGTATGCTAGACATTTTAAACGCAACACACGTCTTGATTTTCATCAAAACAAAACAAATTTTAAAATATAACAGAAAAGAAGTACTTGGCAATCAAATAAAGTGAGATAAAGAAGCCAATGTGGTAAACATGAACTCGCTCTAAGCGCGTCAGAGTATGTGCAGTAGATTGCGCAGATTGAAGATTCTGGGTTCCATGTTTTTGACGTCATACTGGAATGATCTATGAGAAATGACCGCCATTACATGCGAGCGTATAGTGTTGTAATAATTACACCAGTTATTGATTATTTTAAACATATTTTAAAGAATAAAAGTAAGTTTTATCTTTGTTTTCTTATATTATTGTTTTAATAATATCATATAAATTCTGTATATATTTACGAGATACGAATTTTGTTTTTAAACCACGTGTACAGGGTGATCTTTTTTAAAGTGACAGTGTTTGGAGCGCCCTGTAGCCCGATCTAATAGCCGAAATGGCACCAAACTTGGTATTTAGACTAATCAAGACATGTGAAAAATGATTCCGTGAAAAAATAGTTCCAAAAATCGCCGCTAGGGCATTTTGGGGCGCTGCTGTAGCTTACAATAACGAGAATTAGCATAAAATACAGGTATCAAAGAAAAATGCAAATGTTGTGCGATGATAGCGCCAGTAATAGGGGCTATAAAAGCGAGTAGTAGCCAGCTCCGACAAATAATCTCAGCTGAAGTAAACAAGCTCCAGTGGACATGCCTCTCACGTTACCGGAACGTGCGTTACTGGTGAAGCTGTATTATATGAATCAATGTAATGCATCCGCAGCTCTTCAGGAATTTCGAACCAGAAAAAAATTACGAAAGGGGCCTTTATCGCCGAATGGTCTTAAGAAAATGATTAAGAAGTTCGAGGAAACTGGGTCACTGACCATTCGCGCTGGGAGAGGACGTAAACAAGTATCAGAAGATGTAATAACTGATGTGGCAACTGCAATTGGTCGAAGGATCGCACAGTGGGGCAAAATCCCAAAAACCTGGCCAAAAGTCGAAAAGTAAAGTTACTAATTCGGGAATTTTTATTATACAGTTGGATAGAATAATGTTTGGAGCGTCAGAATCTATATTTACAAATAGGTTTTCGCGTTTCCCTGACAACCTGCATTATTTCAAAAGTGATGCTTGGGCGAGTGTCATCTGAGGCACACAAAAAGCGCAAAACAACGCTTTCTTTAAACACGTGCTACATATTTCCATATAATCCGATTTTAATGATTTAAAATGGATTCACACGATAGTAATGTGTACATTATTTGGATGTGTTACAAAAATTGTTCTAAGCATATAAAAAATAATAATTTCATGATTATTTTTGATAATTTTTTTTAATAAATATATGAATTTTGTGCTTTCAAACATCAAAAAGTATAAAAGTTCCACGGTGTTCCGCAACGAAATTTAAGGAGATAATAGCCTGAACTATTATATAATAAATTATAAAAAAAACAGCTGCTAAAAACTGCCATTTTACGTTTCGTGCAGGTTTTTGCAACAGCAAGTAGAACTGTCACTTTTTTAATCGCCTCAAAAAATATGAAATTGTAAAAAGAGGAGTGTGTATTTTAGAAATTTAGTTTATCGTCTGCGATGTTGTTGTCGTATGTTAAAGCTGAGTGCCAGCAATTCTTTGAGCAAAGTTATTTTTTCTGAAAATGGCAGCATTTTTGATTTGTTGACGTGCATTATTCTATTCTAAAAAAGAATTTTGTAAACCAAGAGGGTTTAATTAAAGTGCGTGATACAGTTATCTTTTTTCTTCAATACGTGTTCAAATTAGTTTGAGTTCGTATTTTATTTAATATAAAGATTTTTATTTAATTAATATTAATTAACTAAATATTATATTCTTGAATATGTTAAAATAATGAGTTCGATTGTATCAGATTTAATTTAGTTTACAAAATCTACTGACATGGCTATGGGCAGTGGTGATAAAATTGGTTTATCACGGAAGGAAATTTTTCTCTTAGTGAGAAATCACTTAAGTGATAGTATATCCGTGGTTTATGAAGATATCGAAAAATTTATGTCTGGTCGACTTGAATGTCAATTCACTCTGCCGAAAGACATCAAACCAGTTATTCGGAAGTTGATGACCAGTTTTCGTACTAAATGGCAAGAGGTTAGAAGGGCTGAGGACTTATTTTTTAAAAAATTTGAGAATTGGCTAAGCATGTTTGTTTCTTTCGAAGAAACCCAGCAGTTTGTAGAAACGCAAAAAAAAAAAACTAAATCAGGTCGACCTTCTTTAGATTTTAACGCTGCCAGCGAAAGAACAAAACGAAGAAAAACTGAAGACATACGATCAGAATCAAGTATGGAGGAGTTATGTTTTGCCACGCAAATGAGTCTTCGAGCTTCTGGACAATTAGATGCTGCAAGCATTGTCAAGGATGTAACCACGGGGACCCCGTTAAAAGCTCAGAAATACAGAAGATCTACGTCATTCGTCCTAGAAAATACTCTTTCAGGTGATTATGCTCTTTCCCTTATGATTGAGCATAAATTATCGAGAAATCAGTATCAAGGGTTGAGAAGTATAAGTTTAGAAAATAATTGTAAAATGTATCCATCGTATAAAGTTGTGCAACAAGCTAAGCAAAAATGTTATCCCCATAAATCAGACATAACCATAACCGAAACTGCTGCCGAAGTGAAACTGCAATCTTTGCTAGATCATACTGCTGAGCGTATTTTATTAATGCAAACAGACGTTCTTAAGAATCTGACGTCCGAGAATGTTAGTAATTTGAATTTGATTTGCAAGTGGGGATGTGATGGCACATCTGGTCAAAGTACTTTTAAACAAAAGTTTAGCGATGATGATGGTAGCAAATCAGATGAAAATATCTTTTTCACCTCTCTTGTGCCACTACAACTCGTAAGTGTTGCGAATAATGCAGAAATTGTTGTCTGGAAAAATCCGAGACCTTCATCTCCTCGATTTTGTAGGCCCATCAGAATACAATTTTTGCACGAAAATAAGGAGGTTACTGTCAATGAAACTGATTATATTAAAGATCAGGTGATTAAACTTATTCCTTTTAAAACAATCATTAATAGAAAAGAAATAGTCGTTAATTACAAACTAGCATTAACGATGATTGATGGTAAAGTTTGTAATGCCATTACTGGTAATTTGTCAACTCAGCGTTGCTACCTATGTCAGGCAACTTCAAAACAGTTTAATAACCTGGCTGACATTCTCAAATTGAAACTGAATGAAGATCATTTGCAATTCGGGATATCCACATTACATGCCTATATAAGATGTTTTGAATGTTGCTTGCATCTGGCATACAAACTGGATGTAAAAAAATGGCAAGCGCGTACTCCAGATGAGAAGAAGAAAACTGAAATTGCAAAACAAAATATACAAAAAGGATTTCGCTTACAATTAGGACTTATCGTCGATAAACCAAAGCCCGGATATGGAAGCACAAATGATGGTGTAACAACGGCTGCAGGGTGCAGTATTTCTCCAAGAGAACGCTTGTTTCCTTCTGAACGTTAGAAGATGCTCGCAGAAGGGGGGAGGGGGTTGGTCATTTTGGAGCAATGACCGAGAACTTCCGCCCTTACCCCCAGTGGACAGTGTACACGTAGACGTAGAGAAGCAGGGAGTCTGTTGATGGAAAGCGAGCGATGAGGTTCGCTTGTAAACAGCTCCGGTTTGAGTGAGATGTCTTTTTAGTGCTTTCCGCTGTGTTCTGCGGTGATTATGAAGATCACGATTAAATTGTAAATCACAAAGAACTTGTACAGAATATTTTTTTTAATTAAATAATTTTTAATTGAATCCAGTGGATTCTTTATTAGTTTAGCTGTGCGTGAATGTTTAAGTTTGAAATTAACACTCGCTACACCACAGCTTATGATTAATGGTGGCAGTGCTCGGTGGGATGTTGGAACTAGATTAATTAGTTCCACGAATTCTTAGCCACCTTCTGCAAAAAAAAAAATTATATTTGTTAAAGTAGTGCAGTTATCGTATAAGCACGCATTTTGTGGGAGAACTTTGTCGACGATTTCCACGAGTTTTGGAACGGCCAAGTATCCAGAGTTTTATTTTCTGACATTTGGAGTCTCTGTAAAGAAGAATCAGTGTTCTGTCCGGAAGGTCAAGGATTCACTCTTGTGAAGTGGAGCGAGTGGATACCATCGATAAAGATCCGGTGTGGAGCTTCATTTCTGTTGGACTGTTTATCTGCCGACCCTGGAATTTGCCTGGAATTTGCTATGTGTCCCCCAGCGTAAACATCAAATATGGAATGGTAAGCCCCTATATTTCTCGTGCATGCTGAATTTTGGGAGGTCCCATTGTTATATATACATGTACATAAATTTAGTAGAAATAATGTTGGGCTAAGTAATTTGAAGTAGGGTTTATTATTATTATTATTACTTCAAGGTTCATGCGTACGGGATAGCTATAAGTTATTTTATATTCTCTGGTTATTGTACTAATGTTCTCAGGTAAATATTTATTGCAGAAGTGGCGGGTTATTTATTTTATGTGTGTTTTTGTTCTTTTGTGATAAGTATAAAGATTAAATTATTTTTTATGCACATGTAGAGTGCTAATGCAACTAAACAATATGTGTTACAGTGTGAAAGCATTTGTTTAGAGGTAGGAGATTGAATTAATGAAAATTATCACTGTGAAATCATTTTTAAATTAAATTCATATTCCTAGTAGAAAGGAATTTTGTTTAAATTAATCTACTAAGTCTTTTCTTTACTGTGTAGTATTTTTATGAGTGTTTTTTGGGTTTATCTTATCATTTATGGTGTTTTATTTAGGGAGTTACTCAGTTTTGAAAAGAAAAGTAGATCCTTGATTTTCTTTGCTTTTTTATTGCTAATTGTGTTCGGGAAAATTATTGTGCTTTTTTGTATTTTGTGTTGAGATATTTTCTGTGTTTAATTATGGCCAGTTTCTTGAATAAACAAAATAAAAGCGTTCTGCTATTGCTCGCGGCCGATTTTGATACAGAATTACCTGCGGACAGTAAAAAGGTAGCGATAATTCAGGCAATTTTGCGTGCCTCTGATTATGAGGAGCAAATGGCTAAAGATATGTTGGAAGGGATATTAATAGAGAGGGAAAAACTGGCAGAGCAAGAAAGATCAGACAAATTAGCGGAGCAAGAAAGGTTAGATAAATTGGCAGAAAGAGAGAAAGATAGACAGTTGGAGTTAGAGAAGGCGAAGTTACAATACAATGTAGATACTACCTCTGTAGCTTCCACTGTTTCTGTAGTGGCAGAAAGTAAAGATAAAAAAGTAAGTTTAAAAGATTTAGTCCCAAAATTTGACCCTAAATCCATTGACATTACTTTATTTTTTATGATTTTTGAGAGTCAGGCGCTAAAAAAAAATTTAGATGAATCTAATTATGTATCACAGCTTATACCCTTGTTGCCAGTAGATGTTGCGGAAATTATTGTAAAGGAACCGCTAGAGAAAAGGGATGACTATCAGCACATCAAAAGCGTTTTGTTAAAAAGGTTTAGATTAGGAGCTGGTGCCCTTAAAACTAAATTTGAAAACCATCAAAGGAAGTCAGGTGCACTGTGGTCTGAACTTGTGTATGAGCTGAGAGGGTATTTGGATAACTGGTTGGAAACGGTTGAAGTGAATGATTTCGAATCCCTCAAAGAACTTATACTCACAGAGCAGGTGAAACGTAGAGTCCCTTTTGAAATTAAAGAGAAATTCTTTGACGAATGGGATGAGATGAAGACAGCGTCCTATTTAGCAGAAAAATGCAATAAATATGAGAGTGTGAGAGGGAATTTTAAGAAAATGGAAAATAAATTTTGGAATAATAAGTCATTTGGTAGGGACAGGAACGGTCAGGATAACTTCAAGAGTAAGGGGGAACAGGCAGTAAAGTCGGGAGGGGCTGATAAAAAGGATCACGCAAGTAGAAATTCTTGGAATAAAGATAAGTTTGATAGAAGGAAACCTATTGTCTGTTTCCAGTGTAACCGTGCAGGGCATATCAGACCGGATTGCCCAGATTTAAAACGTAAAGACTCTGGAGATGTAGTTAGTCACCTGGGTGTAGATGTTAGTTTAGGAGAGTGTTTTGCACCGTATTTCAAAAAGGCAGAAATTAATGGAATAGAACGGGATTACTTACGGGATACTGGGGCTGGCATTGATCTTTGTGACCGTAGCTGGATTGATAATGAGGATTTGATTGGTGAAGTCACTTGGATTAAACAACCCCTGGATAATGAATGTAAATGTTTGCCATTGGCTAGAGTTACAATTAAAGGAGATTTTGGAACGGTGGTCACTAAGGCAGCTGTGAAACCTATCGAGTTAGAACAAGGTTATTATTTGTTAGGAAACAAAACGGCTGAGCTTATTGAGGAGTCGAGGGGTAATCCTGTACCGGTAAATGCTGTAATGACGCGCAGTCAGAGGCGGGGACATGAGAGAGAAATGTCCGCTGTGCAAGTTGAGAGTGAATTTGGTTCGGAGGATGGAGAACCGGATGAAGGGGAGTCTAGTAGCGGTGAGGAAGTAGATGGGATAGTTATTCCGGAAAGGTTAGAGGCAGAGTCGGGGTTGGAGAAGGTATCCACAGAGAAATTTAAGGTAGAGCAGATAAATTGCGCTTCACTTAAGCAGTTGTGGGAGAAGGCCAGTAAACCTAACGAAAAAGAATTTTGTGTTAGAGATGGTAAGCTTGTGCGGGTATCGCAGTCACGGAGAGGTGATGATAAAGTGCATATGACGAATAGGTTGAAAAGGTGTCAGGATTTAGCAACTAGGCGTATGGAGGAATGTCAGGACAAAAGGAAGACATGGTATGATAGGAATGCGGTAACTAGAAAATTCAAAGTTGGTGACCAGGTGTTGGTTTTGGCAACATCAAAGCCTCATAAGATGGCCGTAAATTGGGTCGGGCCGGGAACTGTCACTGGAGTGATTTCGGAAACAAATTACACAGTTGACTTGCCAGAGAGGCGCAATAAGGCGACTATCTACCATGTGAATCTTTTGAAACCTTATTACAAGCGGCCTGAATTTGTTAATCTGCTGATTGACATAGATGCGGAAGAGGTGGAAGAAGATGCTGAGATCCCTTATCCCCTGCCAAACCCCACACAAATTGACTTCTGGGAAGTTGTGTATAACAGCGAGTTAGAGAAAAAAGTGACAGATAGCCAAATAAGTTTGTTTAAGGAGGTTATAGAGAGAAATAGAAAAGTTTTTTCTTCAGACCCTGGACGTACCCATCTGGTAGAGATGGATATCGAGTTGACAGATGAATCGCCGGTGAGGGCGAAACCTTATAGAATGTCACCTAGGCAGACCGAAATTTTAAGAGAGGAAATCAGGAGACTATTGGAATTAGGAGCGATAGAAGTAGGGCAGTCTGATTTTACGTCCCCCATGATTTTGGTAGAGGTTCCGGGAAAGGATCCTCGTCCCTGTGTGGACTATCGCAGATTAAATGCGAAGACCCGAACGGAATTTTTTCCACTCCCCAATATAGAGGAGGTCGTAGAAAAAGTGAGTTCGGCGACTTTCATCACGGTAATGGATTTAACCAAAGGTTATTTCCAGATACCACTGACCAAAAGGGCCCAAAGGTACGCTGCGTTTGTGACACCTTTCGGAGTATTTTTACCCAAGGTCATGATGTTTGGTCTCCTGAACGCACCTTTCTACTTTTGCAAATTAATCGCAAGTGTTTTGGGTGGGCTTGAATTGTTTGCCTTGCCATATATCGATGACATTGCGGTGTTCTCTCTTACATGGGAGAGTCACATGAAGGACATCGCTGAGGTTCTGAAGCGATTGTTAGAGGCCGGCCTAACAGTGAAACCCACAAAGTGTAAATTTGCACAGGATAGTGTGAGGTTTTTGGGTCACGAGGTAGGTTCGGGGAAGCGGTCTCCCAGTGACATAAAAGTGAAGGCTATCCAGGAATTTCCAACGCCTTCCACTAAGACGCAAGTGAGGTCATTTCTGGGAATGACGGGTTATTATTCACGGTATATAAAGGATTATGCAGTAATTGCAGTCCCCTTAACAAATGTTTTGAAAGGGAAGATCAAAAAAGAAAAGATAGAGTGGAGTGAGGAGTGCGAAAAGGCTTTCCAGGAATTAAAAGAGAAGTTAACCCAGAGTCCCGTATTGTACGCCCCAGATTATAGTCAGGAGTTTATTGTGCAGACCGACGCAAGTTTATATGGTGCTGGTATAGTCCTGTCACAGGTACGAGATGGGGAGGAACATCCCATTCTGTACTTGAGTAAAAAATTTTCCAGGGCAGAGCAGAATTACAGCACTGTTGAACGGGAATTGGCAGCAATTGTGTACGGTCTGAAAAAACTGAATCACTACCTGGACGGGCAGCGGTTTGTAGTCCAAACAGATCACAATCCTCTGACGTACTTAAAAACTATGATGGGGAACAATGCGAGATTGACTAGGTGGGCATTGTATTTGCAGTCATTCAACTTCAAAATCGAACACAAACCTGGGAAACTTCACGGGAATGCAGATGGGTTAAGTAGGACCGAATAGTGTAATTTCTTTACTTGATTCCCGAATTAGTATTTGTTTATAATTTTTATTTACGAGTTATTGTTTGTTTTTTGTTATTTATCACTTGTATATATTTTGTGTGTAATTTAGTATTTTTTTACAATTTTCTTTAATGTCAAGGAATCGCACTGTGTCAGTTGTTGAACTCAGATAAATATCTCATCTGTTATATTAGATTTGATTACGAAAATGTTTTTATTATTTGAATTGTTATGGAAATTCATAAGTGAAATCTAGGATTATCATGAGTCTTTCAAAACTGAGTACGCGTGCGTCTATATGAACCTTGTATAGAGAAAAAATAAAGTGTATAAAGTTATTAAGGTATTAGCAAAAGGTAAAAGTATTAAGGTAAAGTTATTAAGGTATTTCCTTAGCACTTCCAACTGGAGTTTAGGTGTTGGGACCTCTCAGATTTAGTGTGTTAAGAATGAGGGGCTCGGTACCTGATTCAAATTTACATTTTCATAGGTGTATGCACCGTATGAAAATTCTTTAGGGGGAAGGAGCTGTAACAACGGCTGCAGGGTGCAGTATTTCTCCAAGAGAACGCTTGTTTCCTTCTGAACGTTAGAAGATGCTCGCAGAAGGGGGGAGGGGGTTGGTCATTTTGGAGCAATGACCGAGAACTTCCGCCCTTACCCCCAGTGGACAGTGTACACGTAGACGTAGAGAAGCAGGGAGTCTGTTGATGGAAAGCGAGCGATGAGGTTCGCTTGTAAACAGCTCCGGTTTGAGTGAGATGTCTTTTTAGTGCTTTCCGCTGTGTTCTGCGGTGATTATGAAGATCACGATTAAATTGTAAATCACAAAGAACTTGTACAGAATATTTTTTTTAATTAAATAATTTTTAATTGAATCCAGTGGATTCTTTATTAGTTTAGCTGTGCGTGAATGTTTAAGTTTGAAATTAACACTCGCTACACCACAATGGCAATACAGCTCGTCGATTCTTTGAAAACGCAACTATTTCTGCTTCCATAACGGGCGTAGACGAAGATCTGATCAAACGATTCCACGTCATATTACAAGTAATTTCTTGTGGTCATGACATTCATTTGATCAATTTCGAGCACTATTGCTTACAAACAGCTCATAAATTCGTTGAACTATATCCCTGGTTCTATATGCCAACTTCAGTGCACAAACTACTTATTCATGGCAAAGAAATAATAGCTTCCTCATTATTACCAATTGGGCAAATGTCAGAAGACGCGCAAGAATCGTGCAACAAATTGATCAAAAAGTACCGAGAAGATTTCTCGCGAAAATCCAGTAGGACTAAAACAATGGAAGGCTTTTACGGCTTTTAATTTTACGGCTTTTAATATCATCAGACCCCTTCATTTCAAGCTTACGTAAATTACCACAGAAGAAATTAAGATCATTGTCCCTAGAGGCACAACAACTTCTAATACTGCCAACACGTTCTGTAAACTATTTCGACACCCCCCCTTCTGAAGAATCTACTTATACTACAGATGATTCAGATGATGAAGTTTAGAATATCCTTTCGTTTTATTTTAATAATATAACAATTAAATACTGTGATATTTTACTTTCCATAAATGTACTTAATTGTATTTCATAAACAAAAATTCATTGTTTAATTTTGATTAAAAATGTGTTAATTTCTTGAAAATTTCCTTGTAATGTTTAGTCTCAAAACGTTATATTGTATTTAAATCTAATTGTTTTTAACTTTTAATTTACTACATTAGATCCGCCATTTTTTTTTTACTTTTGAATCGTAATTAGCAACCTCAAAAGCACCCGTATACAAGATTTCATAAAAATTGAAAAAATATCAAAACATTTAAATTTTTAGTCCGCCATATTGGGTCCGCCATTTTGTTTTTTGGAATTTTAATTTTGGAATCATAATTAGCATCCTGAAAAATACCTGTGCACAAAGTTTCGTGCAATTTGAAGAACATTTTCATATTTTGGCCAGCTTTTCGGGGTTTTGCCCCACTGTGGATCGCAGGGAACCCTTGCTGGTACTAGCAGTGCCCAGGATGTAGCTCGACAATTGGACATGAATTATTCCACGGTATGGAGAGTTTTGCGGCGCGTTATTGGATCTTACCCCTACAAAATCAGCCTCTTGCACGAACTGAAACCAAGTGATTATGATAAGCGAGTGACATTCGCTCTACCGTTTCTTGCCAGGGTAGAAATTGATGATTCTTTCCCATGGCACATTCTGTGGGGAGATGAGTGCCATCTTTATCTCAATGGGTACGTAAACACACAAAATAGCCGAATTTGGGCTTCTGAGCAGCCCCACAACGTGCATGAAATCCCATTAAATTCCCCAAAAGTCACTGTTTGGTGTGATTTCACAACCGAATTCGTATTTGGGCCATTCTTTTTTGAGACCATCACTCCGACTGGACTCGAAACGTGCATCATAAATGCAGAAAGGTACCACGAAATGCTGCAAACGTTTATTATTCCACAACTTCAGAAAAGAAACCATCTCCAACAGACAATCTTTATGCAGGATGGTGCTCCGCCACACACTGGTAATAAGGTAAAGCGGCTGTTGCGCCAAACCTTCACTGATGATAGAGTCATAAGTCGGAATTTTCCAGTTGCATGGCCGCCTCGTTCCCCTGACCTCACGCCATGCGATTTTTGGCTCTGGGGTTATTTGAAATCTCAAGTTTATGTTGGTGGAGTGTCAATTTTGTCTATTCTAAAGGACAACATAACAAAGACAGTGCGGAATATTCCTCGTGATATGTTACGTACGGCTGTGGAGAACGTTGTGCAGAGAATGCAAGGTGTTATTTCTGAGAATGGTGCTCACATTGAAGGTGGTCTAATTCCTCACCGGGGAAGTTAATATAGTAAATAAGCATTAATAATTTAACTGTACGATTGTATGTGCTAGTATTTTTCTTTTCTCACATTTTATACATTGCAAGCGCCACAAAATGCCCTAGCGGCGATTTTTGGAACTAATTTTTTTCACGGAATCCCTTTTCCCATGTCTTGATTAGTCTAAATACCAAGTTTGGTGCCATTTTGGCTATTAGATCGCGCTACAGGGCGCTCTAAACGCTGTCACTTTAAAAAAGATCACCCAATATATCAGGACAGTAGCTTTCAAGTCATTTATCTAGAATAAATATTTTGTTTTAAATCATAAAAATAGACGATTTTGCTTGGTTATACGGTTTTTTACGTTACCTCGGTATTTTATCCCAGGACTTTGTTATTATTACGTATAATTTCTGTTTAAGTATCACTGGCAAACTTTATGCAAGCAGTTTTTTTCCCCTTTAAAAAGATCCCTGTTTTTAGCTATGCCTTATTACGCTATTATATATTTTTCAAAACTCCAGTTCATGCGTTGGCATTCAAATATACTTTCTAAATACTATAACAGTTTTCGGTTCACTTTCGACGGTAATTTAAATATTTTTACTTATTTTATATATTATTATAGTTTACAAAATTTTCATTTTTAAGTCTTATTACCACTGAACCGATATTTCGGTCAGTTATGTATTTTCAATTTTCAAATTATTTATTATGAGTAATCTGGATGCACTATTTTATCAATTCCTAAAATATTCCTTGAGTTTCTTTACAGTCACAGCATTAATCTGCAGCAACTCGTTTAATGCTTTTGTCCCTTATCTATTTATTTTCACGCTTAATTTTAAAGTTTTTATGTGAACAGATTTTTTTATTATTATTTTATTTTAAGTTGCTTGAACTCATAAGTGTTATTTTTTCCTTGTGTTAATTTTTTAATCGGACCTGATATTTATGGAATTAAATGTAGACTTAAAAAAATCTTAGCATAAACATGTTTTTTATCAATATAAAGTTCCCATATCAGCAAGTTGTGTGCAATAAGGTCTTGTTATTAATTATTTATGTATAGTAGTTTAAATATCAGAAATTTTTATATCCATGTGGTGGGTTGGGGGAAATAATGGCTACATTGAATAAACAAAAATATTTAAATAGATTTTTTTTTTAAAACCTAAATTTGTTGGATATATATATATAATTTAAATTAGTAGCTATTTTCAAATACAAACAACCGGATAAGCAAAGTCCTGTAAAGATATACTGAATAATTAATGAAAAGGTAGATAAAGTAAAAACTTCCTTTGTTATGATTTATTGAAAAAACATTTTATCTCTATAGGCAAATGACTCAAATTTTTGTCGGTGATATACTTGACGAAAAATCGAAATTTGTATCTTACACATGTATAATAGAATCGATTGTATAATAATGATGTTAAAACAATGATATGAGTAAACAAAAAGATAATACTTAGTATCCAAAGTCTTTAAAATGTGTCTCAGATTAAAATAAGAAAAAAAAAAAGAAACAACACACGGAGAGGGGAGGGGGGGGGGTGAAAATATCAGCAACAAATGCTAAAAATTTTACAGTTAAGCTGTTAAAATTGCTGTAAAACTAACAAATCTGCTGTAAAATAAAAAACTGAACTGCTGTAACATTAACTGCCAAAAGTGCTGTTTATCCATAAAAACAAAACTGCTGTAAATTTACAGCAAAATGCGCTGGCACCCATATTGCCAGCATTTTTTGCTGTAAAAATACTGTGATTTTTTTTACAGTGAATGTAAATACGCGTAACAAACTTAAATCGATATCTTCTCAAAAAATCGTCCGATTGAAGTGTGTCTTTTTTAATGAGACGCAATAAATAATCCCAAACATATTCTGAGCAGTTTTTTATTCAAAACATATTTTCAACTATTAATATTATGAATAAATTCAGGTTAAGATTATGAATTATGACTTATAATGATGTTTGCATAAAGTGAACAGCAATCGTCACAACCTATGTGTGGGAGTTCATAGCTCAATCCAATTATTAGTTTTCAAAATGTATATAAATTTCTCTTTTTGAGAATGTAAAGGTACAATCTTAGACATTCCCAAGAAAATTTTATTGAGTTATTTTTCTAATAAGTTGGGTTTAATATATATTTAAAATTTCTAAATAATTTTACTGATAACTAATTGATTGTTTTTCTTAATATTCCTTGGAGGATCTCAATTTTACGTTACTAAAGGTAACGAATAAACTCTTAGGGTTTATCCATGCATTTACTTTCATTTTCTTTTATAACTCGGTGAGTATTTACGAAAATGCCTATAAACTATGCCTTTTACTGGGTGGGTGCAATTTCGTAACCAGGGTTTCAGGGCACCAGAGTCCCGAAGTTGTCAGTTCAAAGCAGTTTGGAAAGCTTTCATTAAACTTCGTTCTATAGCGATTGGGGTCGAAAAGGTCCTGGCGGTTCCTCTGTTTGCTAGTGAACAAACAGAATTAGGAAACAAAAGGGTTTTCTTTAAACGACTCAGAGTCCTCCACGGATTCGCCCGGGTGACGTCTAACGACTCTCGTTCGTAGCTCATCCAACCTGAGGAGGAGACTCTTGCACGGGAGCTTAGAAAGTTCGAAAAACGTATTTTAGGTAGATTTCGTAAGAAATACTACCTATTACATTCTCACCTAAGTTGGAAATTTTGAAAAATTTTTGCAGATCTACGCCGATCATGACTCCCAGAACCCAAAACCACCCCCAGTTCAAAAGTTTATATATATATATATATATATATATATATATATATATATATATATCTATGTCACTTTTTTCTGACCACGATAACTGGAAAAATTCTGCATAAATCTCTTCCAAACTGATACATAAAATCAAGGGTCATAAAATCTCGGTCAAGTTCGTTAATGGGCAAAATCGAACCAAGGGAGGGGGAAATGGGGGGGGCTTTTTGTGAAAACAGAAAAATCCTCATAATTTCTTTATTATTATACGTATCGAATCCGTTTAAAGTTATTATTACTTCTAGGAAAAAGGCCGAAAATGTATGTATGACAAATTTTTGATATAATTAAAAATGGCGCCAAGGGGGGGGGGAAAGGGGGGTTTTAGAAGAAAAAAATCATAGCTTCGTCAATTCAGAAGATATCAAATCCGCGTAAATTTATTATTATTCCTCTTAGTATTATCTAAAACTTTTATATTGACAAGTTTTTTATAGGACCAACCGTTATAGCAAAAAAAATTAAAAACAAAACAAATCCCTGCCGGCTCCGCCTGCAAACAAGTTATTTTTCGAAGTAGGCGGTTCCAACTCCCGCATCTTTTCGAAACTGATACATAAAATCAAGGGTCATAAAATCTCCGTCAGGTTCGTTAATGGACAAAATCGAACCAAGGGGGGGGGAAATGGGGGGGGGGGCTTTTTGTGAAACAGAAAAATCCTCATAATTTCTTTATTATTATACGTATCGAATCCGTTTAAAGTTATTATTACTTCTAGGAAAAGGGCCGAAAATGTATGTATGACAGATTTTTGATATAATTAAAAATGGCCTCAAGGGGAGGGGGGAAAGGGGGGTTTTAGGAGAAAAAAAAAGCATAGCTTCGTCAATTCACAAGATATCAAATCCGCGTAAATTTATTATTAATCCTCTTAGTATTATCTAAAACTTTTATATTGACAAGTTTTTATAGGACCAACCGTTATAGCAAAAAAAAAATTAAAAACAAAACAAATCCCTGCCGGCTCCGCCTGCAAACAAGTTATTTTTCGAAGTTGGCGGTTCCAACTCCCGCATCTTTTCGAAACTGATACATAAAATCAAGGGTCATAAAATCTCGGTCAAGTTCGTTAATGGGCAAAATCGAACCAAGGGGGGGGGAAATGGGGGGGCTTTTTGTGAAAACAGAAAAATCCTCATAATTTCTTTATTATTATACGTATCGAATCCGTTTAAAGTTATTATTACTTCTAGGAAAAGGGCCGAAAATGTATGTATGACAGATTTTTGATATAATTAAAAATGGCTCCAAGGGGGGGGAAGGGGGTTTTAGGAGAAAAAAAATCATAGCTTCGTCAATTCACAAGATATCAAATCTGCGTAAATTTGTTATTAATCCTCTTAGTATTATCTAAAACTTTTATAGTGACAAGTTTTTTATAGGACTAACCATTGTAGCAAAAAAAAGTTTAAAACAAAAAAAATCCCTGCCGGCTCCGCCTGCAAACAAGTTATTTTTCGAAGTAGGTGGTTCCAACTCCCGCATCTTTTCGAAACTGATACATAAAATCAAGGGACATAAAATCTCGGTCAAGTTCGTTAATGGGCAAAATCATACCAAGGGGGGGGGGGGGGGCTTTTTGTAAAAACAGAAAAAAAAACATAATTTCTTAATTATGATACGTATCGAATCCGTTTGAAGTTATTATTACTTCTAGGAACAGGGCCAAAAACTTATGTATGACAGATTTTTGATATAATTAAAAATTGCCTTAAGGGGGGAGGGAAGGGGGGTTTTAGAAGAAAAAAATTCATAACTTCGTCAATTCCCAATATTTCAAATCCGCTTAAATATATTATAAATCCTCTTAATATTATCTAAAACTTTTATATTGACATGTTTTTTATAGGACCAACTCTTATAGCAAAAAAAAAAATCCTTGCTGGCTCCGCCTGCAAACAAGTTTTGTTTCGAAGTAGGCGGTTCCAACTGCAGCATGATCGCAAAAAGGTCATTTCTTCCGCAATTCCCGACAAACAGGCACCCCACGTTCTGCGTCTTCGAAATCTACCTGTGCCTGTAGGCCGAGCCGTCAGGGATTTTTTTTGAGCTCTCAGGTTCCCGTGTTCCGATCGCGAGTCCAGAATCAACTTAGAATCAGCGTCAATACGTCGGCGTCGTCGCACCCAGCGGACTCTGAGAAAGATCCGAAACTTCGTCAGAGCTAAAATTGGCCTAATTCGCTTGCAGTTCAAGTCCTAAACTGCAAGGTCACTGGTTGAAAACCGTCAGTAGGGTATGGTGGAGGATAGCAACTTAAAGGATATGACGGAAACAGTCGTTCTCACGACTAAAAACTGTGTGCTCAGTTTGGATAATGAGGTCGTCATTGATGACCTCAAGCGGCCGTTGCTAGCAATGTGTGATTAACCGTTGCATAGCGCTGCAGGGGATGAGATCGGCGAAACCTCGAACCCATCTGTCGACTCACTCGGCAGAAGGAGATCGAGCTCCGAGATCCCCAGACTGCTTCGGCAGTCCATATCGGATGTTAAACCGAATACAGAACTGACTCAGCCACCTTGTCTACTGCAGACATGGTTGAGTTCTCGGCTGCATTCGTCGAGGAGTCTCAGGCCTCTGTGACTGAGCTCCTAGGGAGTATGGGTAAGGACAGAAGCCTAACTGCTGCCAAGAGAGAAGCTTACACGGGGATCATAACTCCATTAATGGAGTTGTCTAGAGGCAGCACAGCTGGCTATGTCTCCTCCACGGGAAAACCTCACGGAAGGGGGAAACAATGTCTGACGGTTGCGACGTCGGTGTCGGCACTCCGCCGCACCGTTCGAGTGACGCTCGCCGAATGCCAGATCGTTTCGCCTGGAAGGACGCGGTACCAAAATTTGGAGATGCTGAAGTGGTGGAAGACTTGTCTTCTCGCCCAAAGCCCAGGTCGGCGCAGACACAAACTCTAAAAAGCTCCAAGAGTAAAGCTACCCAGACTCTTGGCGTTCGGAGTAAGAAGTCTCGCCGCAAACAAAGAGTAAGAAGAAGCCGAAATCGGACGATTCAACGTGTTCTCCTGCCGACGAGCGACCCGATCAAAGCCTGCAAAAGGCGGCGACTAAGGCGGCTCTGAAGGAGAACGAACTTGATCACACGGTTTCAGCGGACTCCTCGTACTCAGGAAACCTGGCCGAGTCAGTGTGCCCACCTGCCGATGAGCGACCCGAACAATGTTCCCCAGGAACGGAGACTAAGGCGGCTCTGAAGGAGGGCGAATCTGGTGATACAGCGATCTCTGAGCCAGAGGTCCTTAGGGTTGAAGAAACCGGTGAGACCGAGTCTGAAAGTCCACCAACTGATGAGATCTCCAAGCCACTCCCGAAAAGGGAAAAGCAGAAAGGGTCTCGGAGGGAGGACAGAGAAGCCCATACGAGCCGGCAGAAGCACCAACAAAACACTGTAAGAAAATTTCCTGAAAATAACGGAAATTGTACTGGCAATCGAGACGCCAGTACTATTTCTGTATTTTAACGGAAAAAAAATTCCGTAAATTCCAGGAAATTATCCGTGATTTCTGAAATATCCGTTTTTAAATTTCCGTTTTATAACAGATATCTTCCGTATTTTTTAGAAATTTTTATGTCGTTAAAATAAATTTTATAGGACCAAAAAAAAGTTATCCCCCAAGGAACGTCTTATAAGGGATAGATACACTTCTTTTTTGCCTTTCATTTTCTGAGCGAGTTTTCAGTAAACAACCTAATATACTATTACCTATATTACTTTCCACGATGAGGACCGAACCTAGGATCTTCCGTTTACTAAACCAGCGGGGTGTACCACTACGCTATGGTTGGACACGATACCTACTCAAATATTGTTACATATTTTAAATGCTTTTAATGATGCAAAAACTTAAAGGTTTCATAGTTAGATGGATATTTTCAGAGTTCCAAAGTTTTTAATATTTTATTTTCATAATTTGCTATATTTTGCTTTATTATTTGATGCTTTATAACAGATAAATTTAAACTTTTTATGTATTATATGCGCAAAACATTGTATTGACAGTAATGAGTGCTTCTTTTTGCAATAGTACATATACTTTTTTAAATAATTTGTGTGTTGATTTATTTATCAATTACAATAATAACAATAATTATCTTAAGCAATAATTATCTTAAGCAAGAGATAAAGAAAAGTAAATTTTCGTTATCTCTTATTTTAAAAACTTATGTGAATAAAAAATGTTATAATAAATCAAATTATTATATTTAAGCTTTGCTGCAACCTTTTGTGTACGGTTCTGTTAAACTGAATAATTTTTAAAATATCAAAACGAAAAAATAGATTTTTAGAGAAAATTTTGAAATTAATGACTTAGGATACGTGAGTTTAAATTTGGACTTAATAATTTAGTTTAAATTAATTTAGTTTAATTTATAAAAATTATAAACTAGCGAAATAAATTATAAACTTTATAAAATTATAAATTAACGAAATAAATTATAAACTTTATAAAATCATAAACTTCATTTTATGAAAGTAAAGAAAAAATGATTAATTACTTTTATAAATTTAAAGAAAAAAATATAAACTTTGTAAAATTATAATTTATAAAATAATAACTTTTTGTTGAATTCACAAATTTATAAGACGAATCAGTTTTGCTCAATACAATATACATACCGATAATTTGCAAAGATATTATTTTCTGAAACCTTTAATAACCAAATATTGCCTCACGTTAATAAAATTAAATTAAAATTTTTAAAAGTCAGTGATAACAAGCACAATTTGAAGACTATAAAGAAAAAATGTAGATTTAAAAAAATATTTTTCTGTAATTTATGAAAATAAAATATATTTCTAAAGATTTCACTAAAAAATAAAAATATCACTATTATTTTCACAAAAAATTACCACCCAGACACAACCCCAGTTAGAATGAGTTCCAGGATTGGCCCGAGTCTAATGACAGAAAATAGGCCCACAGGTAGGACTGGTTCAAACCTGGATCCTAGAAGAACTCTACACTGTAAAAAATGACCAATGTTTCTTATTTTATGAAAATATGCTATAACCACGAACGAAAATATAATATAAACTTCTGAGTTATCCGAAATTTCAAATAGCATGTTACATTGTATTTTGAATCACCAGAAACGAATACATTTTCAAAATTTAAAGAATAATTTATAAAAACAAATTATTTTTAGCTGCCCGAATTTTTCAGAAACGTTTCCGAAGGGATTTTATAGTCTATTAATTAGTGTCCTCAGCCTGGAATACCTGTTTTTCGAATGCTATCAATTCTGAAGTAAACATTTTCATGCTAAAAAAATGTTTCACAGACAAACATGCAAAATTAACATCATTAACAATAACATTAAAATTAAGATTATTTCTTTACTCTTTCATGTATAAACATATATTAACTTATGCGGAAGAAAACGTGTACTTGAGAATGAATAACATTCGAAAAACAGGTATTCCAGCCTGAGGACACTAATTAATACACTATGAAAACCCTTCGGAAACGTTTCTGAAAAATTCGGGCAGCTAAAAATAATTTGTTTTTATAAATTATTCTTTAAATTTTGAAAATGTATTCGTTTCTGGGGATTCAAAAGACAATGTAACATGCCATTTGAAATTTCGGATAGCTCAGAAGATTATATTATATTTTCGTTCGTGGTTATAGCATATTTTCATAAAATAAGAAACATTGGTCATTTTTTACAGTGTAGTAAATACAACAATCTTAATTCGCATTTCAAACAAGGCGATTTCTGTACGCAAACCTCTGAACGTCATTTACGGAAATGGCACTGTTTTGGAAGAAATACGGACATTGTACTGTTTTGAAAAAAAATACGGAAAATCCATTAAATTTATTGAAAACTTTCTGCATATTTACGGATTTGAAATCTCCTTTACAGAACTAATGTCATTTACAGAAATTGTACTGTTGTTTTGGAAAAATGAAACTTCTCCGTAAAATTTAACGGAAAATCTCTTGTATTTTCACGGATTTTTTTAGAGTGAAGGAACGCTCCTCCTCCAAACAGGGGAAACCTAGAAGGAAGTCCAAGGTGAAGAACCGCAAGGACAAACCGACTTCTGACCAGGCGATCCCACTCTCGAACGCAAGTCCAAATGGCGGAACTCCCCAAAAGGGAGAAGATCCTTGGACAAGAATAATTTCTAAGTCTAGGAGGAAATCGCAGAGAATGGGACCTAAGGGATTCCCGAAAGATGTCTGAAAGGCAGATTCAAAGGTCCCTAGAGATTCTGCTCGGCAACGACCTGAGAAAACGGCGGCCCAAGGTCAGCGGCATTTCCAAGTCTTCGACAAAGAGCCCGCCGAAAGAGGTATTCATCCTCTTTGTTCGCCCTAAGGGGACATTTGAACATGCCGAGGTTTCCTCCGTTGAGACGCTACAGCTAATAGCCAGTAAAATCGATCCAGTTAGCTCTAAGATCTCTCTTAGGAGCAATCGGCCCAGTTCGGGAGGTGGAATAGCCTTCCACGCCCAGACCGCGGAAGATCTCGCAAAGCTGGAGGTCGAGCTGGAACGAACAGAACTGGCGAAGAATTTGGCGGTGACGAAGTCCAGACGGCGCATCGCGGAAATAATCCAAATCGATCAGAGGAACGGATAGTGAGTGCACTGAAAGAACAAAACGAGTCCCTCAAGGACTCGTCTCTCGAGCTGCGATCTTGTTTCGCTGGCAAGAGAGGCCGCAACGCTGTCCTCTCGATAGACGAAGGATCGTTCGAGCGCTTGAAACCGCCAACCAAGGTCATCCAACCAAGGCGCCAGCCGTTAGGCATATGGACTAAATGTCAAGGTAGAAAGTCCCACGAACCCTCGATTGCCCCCACAATGCCAAGAACAGGTATTTTAAAAAGAAAAGAAATATACACAATGAAATCCAACACTTAGATAGACAATAATGAATAATACAGAATCAGTGTATGGCAACACTACCCACTGGAAAGTATACAAATAAGCATAAAAATTTAAAGTACGTATGCATAAACAAAAACAAAGTTTTCTTCACACAGCATAATTTCCTTTCAAGACTGGCTAAGTATACGCAGAGTTCACATAATTCAAAGATATAATTCATAAATCATAATTCAATAAGAGATCATAATTCAATAAATTCTCATTCAGAGTAAGCGTTCACATGCAGCACGGCAATCAAAGCAATAATTATGATGAATACAACAGATCCAAATGCATTATTGCTAGGCTTAATACAATCAGAGTTCACTTGCAAAGATTCTCTATAGTCTATTTTAAAAGAAATAGTTAACATGCTATACGGCAATCTAAGTAACAATTAAGATGAATAAAACAGAATCAAATGCACTAACAGAATAAATAAGCCATCTAAAACTTATATTTTATAATTGAGTATTTTCGTTCGCGCTTGAAATGGCTACTTAAACTGCAAGTCGGTTAGGGGTTAGGCGGATTTCTCACCAAACCGACGTCCGTAGGTTTGTTACAATTGTTGGAGGGACGGCCACATACGCTCAGCCTGTTGCAGTGCGTCCCTCTGTGGGAGATGCTTAGCCAAGGGTCATCAGACGAAAGGCTGCACTAGTCCACCTAAGTGCCCAAATTGTAATTTTAGGAACTTGCGCAGACCGGTTGACGAGAAATTCTCGACCACCCACGCGGCAGGTTCCAGGGAGTGCCACATCCACCAGATGGAGTTCGAGCGATTAAGAAAGACTAAACATGGGGAGTAAAATTCATTTTGCTCACCTAAATTGTCACCACTCGGTGGCTTGTATAACTCAGTTACACCGTGATACTATATTCCTGGGTTTGGATGTGGTCTCACTGAATGAGCCACATGTCGCCGAAGGGTCTGTTAGAGGGACTCCAACGGATTACACGCAAGTTAGCGCAGCAGGTAACCGCTTTAGGGCGGACCTCTGGGTTAGCAAGCGAATCCATTTTGTCTCGATCCTACGGCGTTCTGACGTAGTGATTATCCGCTGCAGATGGTCCAGGAAGGATGTTCTAGTAATAACTTGTTATTGCGCTCCATCCCAGGACATTGACCTTGTGCTCGTACCGTTGACGACCCTTTTAGGAACCTACCCGAATGACAATGTCGTTTTAGTAGGGGACTTTAACGCGAAGTCAAAGATCTGGGGGCAACGGCCGACAGATCCGCAAGGGCGAGACCTTATCGCTCTCGCTATGAACGCAAACCCGGAAGACGTCAACGATCCGGATAGCTTGTCCTCTTTCTCTGGTCTACAGGGTGGAGGATGGATCGACGTCCTGTTGGTCCGGTATTGCGCAAGCCACATTACCGACTGGGAAATATCCGAGATCCCGATGCCAAGCAACCATCGAGTCATGTTGTGGGATTATCAGGGCAAACCAGCCAGTCGGCTCCCTCGAGATGCCAGCCGTCGTTGGCACAAAAGGGACTTGGTTTGGGATGCATTCTCCCGTGATCTGTAAGCCGCAGATCTGACTTCGTATGAGTTTGCGAGCCCTGATGAGGGAGTCGAATACTTGACGTCGACTTTAATTAGGCTGTGTCTCAAAAACACAAAGCGCTGGCCGGCAGTGCGTCGGGAGGCGTGTTGGTGGACAGCCTAGCTGTACAGCCAGCGGAACCAGATGCGTACGCTCCGTCGACTCTACCAGCGAACGCTGGAGCCGATGGAAAGGGGGAGGCTTGGCTCTCTCTACAAGCGCAAGCGGGCAGAGTACATGAATGCGATCCTGTACGCACAGCGTGCCTCGTTCGGCAGATTCATCTCTGAGGGACTTTGCACGGACAAACTAGGCCAGATATTTGAGGTAGTGCGAGGTAAGTGGAGAACGGAAGCACCATATATGCTTGTGCTTCCGTCCGGACAAGAGGTCTCGACTTGGGAGGAATCCCAGGACGCACTTACAAGACACCACTTCCTATCGGCTGATGACGTTTCCCAGGTCGCGAACATTAGGACTGGTGAACCAGATCTGTTTTCGCTTCATTAACTTGAATTTGCAGTGGAATGGCTGCCGCCTAACAAGGCGCTTGGTCATGACGTACTCAGTCTCGAGATCGCCCGTGAAGTCCTGAAACACCACCTTCAGTGGTTGTAATCCTTGTACAATCACTGTCTGAGAGCCTTTTGTTTCCCGCGTCCATGGAAGCGGGCGATTGCCGTGTTCTTTCCCAAACCTGGGAAGGAGCGCAGTGACCCTGCGACCTACCGACCGATTTGTCTTTTGCCGACCTTCGGGAAGGTTTTGGACAAATTGTGCACAACCCGCTTGGTACTATACTTGGAGTCCAAACATTTGCTCGATGCACGGCAGTACGGCTTTCGAAAGAAGGTTAGTACGGTCGACGCGCTCCATCGAGTGATGGAGTATATAGCTGTTTCAAAGAGTCGTGTAGAATTCACATGTCTTCTCACGCTCGATATCAAGTCCGCGTTCAATATAGTGTTCGACGCACAGACGTCCTCCGGTTTTTGGGGGAACTGGGTGTTGAGCCGTGGCTTCTTGGGCTGATAGACGACTACCTTTGGGGTCGTTCTATCATCCTGTCAGATGATGGGGAACACTACTTCGACGTAGGAGTACCCCAAGGTTCGTATCTCGGACCCTATCTCTGGTTGGTGGTCATTGAATTTCTGTTGAGACGGTTGCGAGACGAGAAGGACAAAACCTATGTTGTCTTGGTTTTCACCGATGACTTCTTCCTAGCCGCACGACGAGGAGCTGTCATGAGTTTCGCGGAGTTGCTCGAGCCGGTTCTTTCTGAGATCTATGCTTGGGCGACGGAATGCAGCCTCACGTTCAGGTTTAAGAAGTGCGGTTACACGGTTATGAAGCCCGTGGGCAAGTACCAACATACCCCATCTATTCCCTCCGCATGGAAGGGAACAGAATTCGCTTTAAATAGTCTGTATCTGGGCGTCATAATCGATTCCCACCTAAGTTGGATGCCTCACCTGACTTCGGTCCAGGAGAAGGCTTTTAAGGTGTTGAACAAGATGAATCGTCTCACAGCAGCCAACTGGGGTCTGAGACCGAAATTTCGCAAGATGCTTTATTCTATCATAGCGGAAAGAATTATTCTTTACGCGACCTCTATTTGGTACTCAAACAAGGTAGTGGTAGCAAACAGGTTGCTCAGCATGCAGAGGAACCTTCTCCTCTGTGTAACAAAATGTTACGCGACGACCTCGACGGAAGCTCTGCAGGTCTTGTCAGGGGTCGTCCCCCTCGACTTGCGTGCGGAGATGGACAGGGACTACACGGCCCTTGTCCGATGGAAGAAGAGCGTTGACGGTACTGGATTAGAAGCCGAGTCGGTCGACCTCTGGAGGCCCACTCCCAGACTTGAGGGTCTTTGGCGGATCCGTTGAACCGCGGATTTGACTCCGCGGACTGTGTGTTCGTACTACACGGACGGATCCAAGCAGGAGAACGACACCGTTGGTTGTGCGTTCCTTGCCGTGTCAGAGAACCATATAGTAGCGGAGAACCAGTTCCGTCTCTCAGACGGTGCGGAAGTGTTTGCGGCTGAGGTCCAAACGATCAAAGAAGCAATCACACATGCCCATCTAAGAGGTCTCGGGGAACTCGACGTTTTTACAGACTCGAGATCGGCGATCCAACCGGACTTGTACCTCAGCACAAGGCCATTGCCGAGATTAGGGACCTGATTAAAATTAAAGGAGTCGAGGTTCATATGCACTGGGTCCGAGCCCATATTGGTCACATCTTTAACGAAAAGGCGGACATATTGGCAAAGGAAGCCACCACACGACAGTCTGTCGACGTGGTGATTTCAGTCACGCGCCGCCAAGCCAAAAAAGACCTCTTTGGACGAGCCTTGTCCAAGTGGCAAGAGAGATGGAATCAAGTTGGGACCGGCCGCACGGCGTATGAATCTTTCCCACGCGTCGGCACTCGCTGACTGCAGGGCGATTTCTACATTAACCAGGTCTTCACGGGACACGGCACCTTCGGTGACCACCAGCCTCGTTTCTTTTACCACGACTCTACATGTTTTTGTGGGGTTGCGGTAGGTAACATTAGCCCCGTGCTGTATCGATGCGTGCTCTGGAGGTCTGTGCGGGAAAAGTACTTTCCTCGCGGCTTCCGGACGCGTGCGCCACGCGATCTTTGCCTGGACGGCTACGCCAGAAAGGGAGTTTGGTTGATCATTCACCGACTCCTAATGCGTACTTTAGATCGAAACATAGGTCGCCGAGGAGCTGGCCGCAATAACCGAGCTCTTCGCGGTCAAAGACCTCGTTCGAACGCAATGCCAATCGCCCGTGGTCCCCGCGGAGCAGGAGGTAATGGTGCATAAATAAGTACGCAGGCTTGAGACTTGTCTCGTAAGCTTGCACTCTAAATGTGATAGTTGCTCTAGCCATGCAATTGTTGCAGCTGTTGTTTTGCATGCTTTAGTTTATTGTTGTTGTTGTTGTTTTTGAAGTTTATTACATGTTGAACTAACCCAATCTCTTTCAGGTCCAATACGATTGGGAACTGTGACTATCTCTGTAGGTTTTCATACCTCTCGAGTTCTGGTAAAGCAAGTACGGGTTGGAACAACCCGACTTGAGGCCTAGGGCCTGGTTCTCTGGGTATCCAGCTCCGAAGCTGTTGGGGGACGCCAGCCCGTCTCCAAGTGTCGCCAAGCCCGACTCCCCTACTGGGTTTTACCGTGTATCGCAACGACTTACGTCGTCAACATGTGGGTTTAAGGTTAAAGGGTCCGCAGGTGGCGGTCCTCAGACCGGCCGAAGCGCCGCAGGGACACAAACCTGCTGGCGCGATAAAAGTCCCTCAGGACTTGGGTTTGGTGGTCGTCTACGCTCCGGGTGCTCCCTCAGTGCGCCTGGCAGAGCAGCTTACTTTTATGCATTTTACTGGGTTGTCTTGTTCCAAGGAACTCAAATATGGTGTCAAAAGTGGATGTTACCGTTAAAAAAGTGAGTGTTAATACAATTTTTAATATGTCAATTAATTGATGTACAGCATTTTATAGTAGAAGTTACTATCAATCGTCTGGTACCAATAGCATATTTATAGGACGTTGTTTGGTCGAATTAGTCCTGTTGTATCCTTTTTCTCCTACAACTGTGTATGCATTTATTTGAATGTTTCAACCCTAACACTGCGCGCTTTTGTGAAGTATTATATTTTATACCGATAATTAGGGATAGATAGGGACAGCTAAAAATATCACTAATATTTAGCTGTAATTTTTCCTGATATTTTATCGCAAAATTCTGTGATTGCATAAGGAGAATATTTCGTCCCAATACTAGTGGTAACCTGGAACTGAACAGAGTTAGTAAGGGTTAAATTTTGATTCATGTATGCATAATTGCGTAGTGTGGGGATAACATTTTATGTAATCTGTATTTAAAAGCCCTAAATTCCTTTTTCAGTTATAACGACACAATCTTTATTACACATGTATGTACGAGGGAAAGTCATTAAGTAAGTCACAAAAGATAATTAAATAGTAACTTACAATGATATTCTCTTCAAAACTATTTTTATTTCTCAACATATTCTCCACCGATATTTATGCACTTATATCACAGTTTTATCAGTGCCCCAATACCAGCTGCATACAATTCTTTGGGTTGCTGTCTCAGCCACATTAGGACTTCAAGTTGAACCTTTTCATAATCTGTGAACTTCATCTTGAAACTTCTTCAACATCCACCATACAGCTTCGACTTAGCCCCAAGCGATTTTCATCTGTTTAGTCCACTAAAAAAACATCTTGGAAGCAAGAGGATGTTTACAGATGATGAAAAGGTTCAACTTGAAGTCCTAATGTGGCTGAAACAGCAAACCAAAAAATGTTATGCAGCTGGTGTTGGGGAACTCATAGAACGGTGATATAAGTGCAAAAATATTGGTGGAGAATACGTTGAGAAATAAAAATAGTTTTGAAGAGAATATCATTGTAAGTTATTATTTAATTATCTTTTGTGACTTACTTAATGACTTTCTCTCGTGCTTAGGTAACGTTACATATTTTATGTATAAATAATATTTTCATATATAAGTAATAGTTATCTCTCCGACTTCAGGATTTTCCGCCATGCGGGTTGGGTGTCAGAAGAGGCGGTCCATGTTTCCTATTCTCTGTTTGTGCTCACGAAAAACAAAGGTTATTCTTGGATATATTCATAGTAACATGAAGAAGCCTTTGATGACTCACAGTGAAGTCAGCACTTAGTTATAGTTCGACTTGGAAAAGAAAAGTTTGAGTGCAAAAAATTTGTAATCACAGCATTTTAACCGATCATATAAAATATTTAACGTGAATTTCAGGAGTCGGAACCGATCTAATATTTTTCTTGTTTAATATGTACTGTACAATATAAATCTACCATTAGGATTGTAGTTTGGAAATAGGGGTTAATAAAGAAAAAAATTAGGACCCTAATGAATCTGACCCTAATGAATCTGACCCTAATGAAGTTGTTCCGTTCAAAAACTGTAAAAGATTCAAAAGATAGTTTGATAAGTGTCATGATTATTAACTCCTTCAACAAGGGTGTCACGTATTCGTTCCATTGGTGTCAAGCTAATTTTATGCACCCACGTCTTTAGATCCCTTCATTTCGAGAGTTCTTTTAGATATAATTTCGTATTGGAAGCTACTTTGATAGGTGTTCAGGACGTTGGACAGTGGATATTTTTGCTGCTCAATCATTTTTTTCATGTTTTCCCGGAATTCGTCGATCACGTGTTGCAAAGACACTTCCGGAATCAAATCTCTTTTTGTTACTATTTGTGTCACCATTCGATTTGTTATTTTATGTGCCTGTTTAAAATTCTTGATGAAATGTGAACTTGCTGTGAATCCGGGAATTCCAAGCTCCAATGATTTGTCAATGGCCTACATTTTGAGGTCTCTGTCATGAACGGTGGCTTTTAACGGTTTGTGATGATGATAAAATTGAGACTACACGTGTTTGGAAATTAATTTCATTTAGCTCTGCATGTTCCCACCTTTCCCTACGTATTGTGTCGACTGTTGAATCATCTTGTGGTCATTTACCTGCCTACATATATGTTGCACAGTCTTTATTTTATTTTTATTTGCCTTCTTACACGTTTCTGCCGCTTTCGCCATTATTTCTACGGATACTCCTTCACTTCCTGTCCGCTTTTTTGTTCGCAGGTTCTGCATATTCGAAAGTGGGGTAAGTATTTATTTCCAAATTACTTTTCAGTTCAATTTCGTCGATGCTGCTCTCATGCAGAACACCGAGCGACCGGAAAAATTCGTTTTCGATCATCCCCTTCACTGTCTTGAATAGTCGCTGATTAATATCATCATTCTCTTCAATCGTTGGCTCCTTTTCCTCGGATTCTTCAAAATACTATACCAGTTGCAAACTAAGGAGTTTTAAAATCTTCGCTTTGTCGGCGATAGCATGGCAGCCTGAAGATTCGCCGACGACATCTTCAGAACTGGGCCCTACTTCGCATGTCACAGGGGTGCGAGTCACCTCCCCTAAACCAGCGCGCCTGGAACGCGAGCCACAGGTACTGCAAAAATTCTCCATGGTTGAGCGCCTCGAGAACTGCCCCCATAGGCGTTGCCCATGCTCTCTTTTCATCCCGTAGGATCAGGCGAGGAGTTACTTCCTGATGTTCTTTAACCCCTTGGAGGGCACCGGTATATTATATATACCACTTAATTTTAATCCCAAAATTCCACAGTGACACCAGAATTTTATAATCAAATTTTGAATTTTTAAGGTACATGAGGAAAAGCTTTTACTTTTTAAAAAATAAATTTGTTCGTGAATCCTGGTGTCAATCAACCATTTCAAATATTTTAGCTACAAGAGTACTTTGCCCTGAAAGGGTTAAAGCATACTCCAAGTCAGTGCAGTCCAATTAGTTATATATGATTGTGAAAATGTGGTCACAATCTTCTATTTCTTGCTAGAGAGAACATTGAACTTTCACCAACTTCACACTGGCAACACCAGGTTACATAACTGTATTGTAAGCTGTCTTTTTTCCACACAGAGTGTCTTTTCTGCATAGGTAGAGACCTGGAGAAATCAATGAATGACAGAAATACATCGGCCTATAACTCTTCATCAGTTGTGTTCAGACGGGCAGTTGTATACATTTCCTTTATCCCCATGGTAAGAGTTTTTCAACGACCCCACTCTTGACAAAATCCCGATCTGGCAGTTGGGGACATTCCCTAGTAATTCCAATAGACCGGGAGGTGGCAGCACAGACAATCACCTCATCGGGTTCACGGCTGAAATTCCAGAATTAGTTAAAACTTGATTCGCATATTAAAATGCAATCGGTCTGCCAAGTCATATCTTGGTGGAAAACACCCGAAAACCCGATTTTAGCGGTTGGCTCGTAGGTTTACCATTGTGTGTTCTTGCTCCCAGTCCTCCATGTTTTCATACCTTTGGGTGCAGGAAAACACAATGATAAACCTACGAGTCAACCGCTAAAATCAGGTTTTAAGGTGTTTTCCACCAAGATATGACTTGGCAGACCGATTGCGTTTTAATATGCGAATCGAGCTTTAGCTAATTCTAGAATTTCAGCCGTGAACTCGATGAGGTGATTGTCTGTGCTGCCGCCTCCCGGTCTACAATAAAATAAAATCTATCAGACAAAAAATCTTGCACATACTAAAATAACCCTCTTAGTGTCATTCAGGTCTTTTTTATCCTATTTTTATTTGTTTTAAAGTTTTTCGTCTTTCGAATCAGAAGACAAGAAATATATATATATATATATATATATATAATTAAAGTCAATTCCTACTTCGGTCAACAAAGAAAAATTTTATTTTAGTTAATTTTTATTAAACTAGAACACAGAATGAAAAAAAATCTGAAAATTTTTTTTTTCCTCAGCGATCGCCACTCGCCTCAGCGATCAGCTTCGCCACTGACGGTATTTATTCCGTAATTTATATCCTGCTAAATATCTTATGTAAGATATTTTTTTTCTCCCATATAAAACTAAAATATTAATTAATTTAATTAAATTAATGAATTAATATTTGAAAAAACTGCATTAACATCAAGTGTCATCCACTACAAGTTTAAAAAAAGTATTTGAACTTGAGTGGGTGAATAAAAAGTATTTTATTAACGATTGAAAATTTGAACAAGATTTATAAATATATATAGGGAGAGTGTGAACTAATAGTAGGAATTGAAAAAAAAATATTAGTTAAACTTAATAACTTAAAGCAAACAGACATATCGTGTTTAGAAGTTACATTTAATAGAATTAAATTTCTGGTTCCAATCATGCAAAAATAAGAATGTTCATCAAAAATTAAAATCTGGTACTAAGAGGGTTAACTGAAGGTTCAGTAGTAACAAATCAGCTGATTTAGAGGAAGATATTACTATAGTTTATATTATAGTTTTCTTTAGTATATAAAATATCTGCAAACTTCCATTTTGCTAGCTACTTTGTTTTACTCCGGAGGACTTCATTTCCAAACTTTCGTAATGCATTTGTCTCGAAATATTATATGTTAATCGATTAACCACCAAAGTTGTAAGGGTCTTCAATATTTTTGCTGAAAATTTTTTCCACCACAAACTCTGAAAGGTAATCTTCGATTTATTTAATCTCAAGATTTCTGTCAATAAATAAGGCAATTTTTAAATTTAAAAATAGTATCAGCTTGGTAGTTAATTTAAGCATGCACATTTATTTTGACCGTTAGATCAATGCAACATCGGGGGTTTATGGGCTAACCACAGCTCTTTGAAAACTAGGCCTACGCGCTGCAACAAAAATGGCGGCTGTCGTAGGTGGATATTTTTCACTTTTTGCACAATTACTTGAATTTGAATACCAGTATTCTATAAAAGTATTGTTTGTCTTATAAAATTCAGAAAAACCAAGACAATGGCATTTTTTAGAAAGTACTAGTATTCAAATTCAATTGACCGTACAAACTCTAAAAAAAAATCTGCCTACGACAGTCGCCATTTTTCTGTCAGCGCGTAGGCCTAGTATTTTTTTATATACCGCTAACCAGGCCCCTACCTGCCCGGCATGAATGCCTAGCTTGACGGGTTAGTACCTGGGTGCGGGGCGGAAATCGCCTGATCACAGCATGGCTGTGATCCACCTGACTATAGATTTGTTGACATCGCTGCTGTGCTTGCTCTCTTGTGGTTTGCTACAGTTATCTTTGTTTGCCGGTTCAAGGTTTCTGTTTAACTTTGTTGAATTGACAGATTTAATAGGTCTCGTAATTTAGAACCTTGATCACGTGACGAGACTGGCTAGGCACCCCTAGAGATATAATTCACAGGTAACTTGGAGGGCTTTGCACTCACGACGGATTTTACATGCCCCAGGCGCCATTAGCGTACATAGATTTTCATATTTGTCGTCTCTGTTGACTTGTCACGCTCATGGTGGATTGTCGCTGTAGTGTTTATCGCTTTTTTTAGGGGGCTGATTTCACTTTTCGATTTTATTTGTCTCTGACAGGGTTTTTTGCCGTTTTTATGGGCTCACCCCTGTTGTGGGTTTTTTCTGTCTGTTATCATTCGTTGGATTTTGTCTCTTTCTTGATATATTGTTACCTCTAGCTTGTGCTAGAGCTGGTTGTCACATTTTGAAACTTGTTCTTCTTTCGAGAGTTTCACTGGTTATTATGTCACTATCGTGGGTTTTGTCACGTTGTAACTTTTGTTACTGGTGGTTGTGTCGATCTGTACGCTAGACATTTTATATCGTTTTCCATTTCTTCAAAAAATGCAAAAGATCTTTCAGAAAATACTGACAAAATTGGCGTTTGAATCAAATTTCCGGACGTGATAGCATGGAAAAGGATAAAAACCTGTATTAAAACCACTTAAATGTAAAATTAATTTTGAAATTGGTATGTGTTAGTGACAGTGATGAATTGATTTTGTTTCAAAGACGGAAAAAATATGTTAAACTTCCAAATATTCTGATTCTGACGATGCAATGAAAAAGTTTCAACAAGTAAAAATGTAGAGGTCTGTACGGGACTGAGGCTCGCACCAGTCCCGCGGACCCGTTAATTTTTTTGTAGGCCTGGCCCGGCTCGTTTGTTTTGTCCATCGGTAAAGCCCGGCCCTTTAAAAATTGTCACCTAATTCTGCCGGCCTGGCCTGTTTAAAAGTTTGTTTTCATTTTGCCGGGCCGGGCCCATGCAGAGCTCTAGCTGAAAGCTTAAAAGTTGGTAGCTATGCATCTTTAGAAAGAGATCTTTCCAACAACACAAAAGTACGGAAATCGGACTATACTTTCAAATTTATGCGTGTACATACACGGAAAAAATATACAAATGAGTTCTATGACCTCCTTCATTGGAAGTCGTTTAATGAAGGGTAGAACTCGGGTCAAAGAAATGAGTAATTTGTTTAGCATTTTTGCGATTGTCTCAGCTTTAGGTCATCAACCCAAAGATACAACTGTAAATTTAGACTTCAGTTTAAATGTGAAATCTTATTTGTTTTCCAGAACCTCCAAAGTTTAGAGTCTAACCTAAACAAATAGTTGTTATGCCAAAGCACTGAGGCATAGCATTTAGAAAATACCCTTTATTTTCGTAAACATCCATTCACAACTGGATATAGGAAATTAAAACGCGTGAAACACAGGAAGTTGAATCTTATTTTAGTATGTTGTCTGTAGTATTGGAGGTCATGTATAACTGAATTGATTGCTGGAAATGCTGGATTGCAAAGGAAGACATCATTGAAGCACGCATATTTTCTGTTGTTTGAAGGAAAATTTTGCATAAATTGATGTTTTTGCAAAGGATTTGGAAAAGGATGTTTATGAAAAGGTTTGTGATAATGTGAGACATGAGTCATTGTTTTATTGAAAGGTAAATGGACATACAGTCAAAGTTCATTAACATACGTGGGAATGCATAATAAGTGTAACAGAGCAATTCATGAATTCAAAGATATTTGAGATTCTAAGAAAGTAAACGACCTAAGCCAACCAAAGTTCTTTAACACTTAGAAGAATAAGTTAACTGTGTTATTGGCATGCACATAGTAGATTCCTGCAAGTGTCAACCCAACCCGAGCCCGCAAGTTTGATTTGAAGTCAACTCGCAACCCGCAACCCGAACCGAAACATTTTGCATAAATTGATGTTTTTGCAAAGGATGTGTTTGGAAAAGGATGTTTATGAAAAGGTATGTAATAATGTGAGGCATGAGTCATTGTTTTATTGAAAGGTAAATGGACACACAGTCAAAGTTCATTAACATACGCGGGAATGTGTAATAAGTGTAACAGAGCAGTTCATGAATTCAAGGATATTTGAGATTCTAAGAAAGTAAACGACCTAAGCCAACCAAAGTTCTTTAACACTTAGAAGAATAAGTTAACTGTGTTATTGGCATGCACATAGTAGATTCCTGCAAGGGTCAACCCAACCCGAACCCGCAAGTTTGATTTGAAGTCAACTCGCAACCCGCAACCCGAACCGAAACATTTTGCATAAATTGATGTTTTTGCAAAGGATGTGTTTGGAAAAGGATGTTTATGAAAAGGTATGTAATAATGTGAGGCATGAGTCATTGTTTTATTGAAAGGTAAATGGACACACAGTCAAAGTTCATTAACATACGCGGGAATGTGTAATAAGTGTAACAGAGCAGTTCATGAATTCAAGGATATTTGAGATTCTAAGAAAGTAAACGACCTAAGCCAACCAAAGTTCTTTAACACTTAGAAGAATAAGTTAACTGTGTTATTGGCATGCACATAGTAGATTCCTGCAAGGGTCAACCCAACCCGAACCCGCAAGTTTGATTTGAAGTCAACTCGCAACCCGCAACCCGAACCGAAACATTTTGCATAAATTGATGTTTTTGCAAAGGATGTGTTTGGAAAAGGATGTTTATGAAAAGGTATGTAATAATGTGAGGCATGAGTCATTGTTTTATTGAAAGGTAAATGGACACACAGTCAAAGTTCATTAACATACGCGGGAATGTGTAATAAGTGTAACAGAGCAGTTCATGAATTCAAGGATATTTGAGATTCTAAGAAAGTAAACGACCTAAGCCAACCAAAGTTCTTTAACACTTAGAAGAATAAGTTAACTGTGTTATTGGCATGCACATAGTAGATTCCTGCAAGGGTCAACCCAACCCGAACCCGCAAGTTTGATTTGAAGTCAACTCGCAACCCGCAACCCGAACCGAAACATTTTGCATAAATTGATGTTTTTGCAAAGGATGTGTTTGGAAAAGGATGTTTATGAAAAGGTATGTAATAATGTGAGGCATGAGTCATTGTTTTATTGAAAGGTAAATGGACACACAGTCAAAGTTCATTAACATACGCCGGAATGTGTAATAAGTGTAACAGAGCAGTTCATGAATTCAAGGATATTTGAGATTCTAAGAAAGTAAACGACCTAAGCCAACCAAAGTTCATTAACACCTAAAAGAGGACACCGAGAAGATGACACCTAGAAGGCATGTTCAATGGTTTTGAAAAATCTATTTAGGGATATCAAAGTTGCCATTTTTCTAAAATATTAAACACGTATTTTTCTGTTTTTCAATCTGATGTATATTTCTCGAGTTATTCGAGCGTTTCCAGACATTTCAATGGTAACGATTCTCACACCATTGCGCTCGATTACAGCGCCATCTACAATGTTTCGAAGAAAAATGTTCAATACAAAAGTTACGTATTTTTTCCCGTAGAATCCGAATCTGCAATAAAAAATAGGGGTCATTATTTACGATTTCAAAGTTGCCCCCCCTTTCCCCCCCGGGGGCAACTTTCATATCCCTAAATAGATTTTTCAAAAATATTGAACATGCATTTTGCCGTTTTTCAATCCGATATATATTTCTCGAGTTATTTGACCTTTTCCAGACTTTTCCGACACCCTGTATATATAAAAGTTCTTTATATAATGTTAGAAGGATCATCTTTTTTTAGCATTTAAAATAAAATACAGAGAAAACAACATTACAGTTTTCCCTTTTGCTGGACAGTCAGAGGGTTAATATTCAAATATAGTGAAACCTCTGAATAGCAAACACCTTGAGATCGTTGAATAGAGTCCTGCATCGGGTCGGGTTGTTTTTAATTTTTCTAGGTCGGGGTGCTCTAATTTTCTTTCTGCGTGTCGGGTTCACCCTGAAATAATTCTTCCGGGTCATATTTAGGATTTTTGCAAGTCGGGCTGCTGGGATTTTCACAAAACGTTTGAACAGAACTATGTTTCAGATGAAAATAAATACGTATTTAAATATGAATGAGTATGTATTTAATTTACTGCATGAGAAAAAATAAAATGTATATAAGAAATGTAATCATAGATTATTCTTTCTTCACGGTGCAGTTAAGAGCCATTTTTTCCACAGAAGATGAAAAACATTACAAACATTTCGTTTATGATACACACAAAACAACATTACAGTTTTCCCTTTTGCTGGACAGTCAGAGGGTTAATATTCAAATATAGTGAAACCTCTGAATAGAGAACACCTCAAAATCGTTGAACAGAGTCCTGCATCGGATCGGATTGTTTCTAATTTTTTCGGGTCGGTTCAATATATTGCACATATATTGTATTTGTGGTAGTGTATGCACAAATACACATGCTACGTGTGCGCAGATTGGGAGGTGCCCACTATTCCAAGGTATAAGTGTAAAAATATATAAGTGTCAGGAATTAAAAAAGTGTTCGCTAAATAGAGGTGTCCGCTTTTCCAGAGTGTCAATTCTGGAGGTCTTATTGTGTATATATTTTTAACCTGAAAAATATTGTAGACATTCCTTTGAAAAAGCGGGTCAACCCGAACCCGACCTGCAAGAGTCAAAACCCAACTCGAACCCAATTCGAACCCGAAACAATGAAAGTCAACCCCACCCGAACCCGAACCGTATCAAAACAGTAGAAGTCATCCCGACCCGAACCAGACCCGCAGCAAAACAGTAGAAGTCAACACGACTTGAACCCAAATCGCAACGAAAAAGTGTAGTGCCAACCCGGGTCATGTCGGGTGCTGGTAAAAGCGGTTAACCGGAACCTATGCAGGACTCTAGCTCATAGTTCAGCGTTTCCATACTATTTTATTTATGTATTTATTTAGTAATTTTTGTTGTATATAAAGCATGCACATTGTATACAGTCACCCAAGAAAATTGAACTTTAACTAGTGATGGGAAGTACTACCACCATCATTCACAAATGCGACTTACAGAGAAACTCCCAAAAATAAATAGAGATATGAACACTTATTCCATAAAAAGAACTTTATTAGTTGCAAACTGTATTTGATAACTTTGGTTCTATTATACGTACAATGACGTACGATATATCATCGTAATGGAAAAAAATGAAAAACAATTTTTCATCCATTTATATCTGTAAACATTATATTTAAATAGTAAATATTTCATGGTACTAAAAGGTTGTTTACAAAAATGCAACGTATGTGGTCGCATTTCGCAGACAGCCATAAAGCAATTAAAAGCACTCGTCTCCAAAAAAGAGACTGTTAGGTAGCTTTCATTACAAAAAGCTACCTATTGCAGCCGTTCCGAGTAAAACAATTCCAAAACATTTTGGTAAATTTTCACCGATCATGACCCCCAGACACCCAAACTACACACTCCGTTCAAAATTTGATTTATATATATATATATGTCTGACATGTCATGCTGTAACTCTCTTATATATGTACCGATATGGATATGACTGAGTATGTGTATAGGATATACCAAGGTCTCGACCGACTTCATTGTGCAGCTTCATCAGCCATCTTGTTTCAAAATGGCGGTCAGTTAAAATTTTTAAAATTTTTAAAAATATCAAAAAGATGTACAAAAAAATTATAAATTGAAAAAACTGTTTCTGTTAAGTGTTGGAACGTGATACAAGGATTCTAGAACTTTTTTTTTTGTTTTGCTATATCTAAAAAAATGGCTGAGATATGGCTGTTTGAAATTCTAGGGTGGCTGAGATTTTGAAACAATCTGATATTTGTTATGCTGTAACTCTCGTATTTATGAACCGATATGAATGTGACTGATCAGATGTACAGAACATACCACTTCTAAATTTTGCACACCTCCTTCATGTGATATATCGTTGGAAAGGTCTGTGATCGCTTAATCATATTATGTATCTCCGGTGTCCATCCCCCAACTTTGCCCCGCCAAGGGGTGTACTTTTCTAAATTGTGCAAACACGCCTCATGTGATATATCGTTCGAAAGGTCTGTGACCGCTTAGTCATATTATGCATCTCCCGCGTCCATCCCCCCAATTTACCTCTTAAAGGGGGCTACTTTTCTAAATTTTGCACACACTACTCATGTGATATATCGTTGGAAAGGTCTGTGACTGCTTATTCATATTATGCATCCCCGGTGTCTATCCCTCCACATTGACCTGCCAAGGGAGCTACTTTTATAAATTTTGCATACACCGCTCATGTGATATATCGTTCGACAGGTCTGTGAACGTTTAATCATATTATGTATCTCCCATGTCCATCCCCCCACTTTGCCCCCCAAGGTGGTTACTTTTCTAAATTTTGCACACACCCCTCATGTTATATATCGTTGGAAAGGTCTGTGACCGCTTAATCATATTATGCATCTGAGGTGTCTATCCCCCAACTTTGCCACCCCAAGGGGGCACTTTTCTAAATTTTGCCGATAACCCTCATGTGATATATCGTTGGAAAGGTCTGTGATCGCTTAATCACGCTTATTCATATTATGACCGGTATACGGTTCCGACTCGACATCTATAGCCTTAACGATTTCAGTGCCCGAAGCTCGTGTAGTACAGATTGCGCTACCTGGTGGTGGAACGTGGAACTAATAGATATTGCAGCGCGTGCGCAGCACGACTGCTATACGGTGCCGGAGGCAGCGGGCACCCGAGCCGGGGGGGTTGTTCAGTTAGAGGTTTATACTATTCAATGTGCAAATTAAGGGATTATCCGGTGGCCAAGGTCGCGGGGACCCGGGTCGAAGGTTAGTTCGGTTAGAGGTTTACACCATTCGATGTGCAAATTATGGGATTAACCAGTGCGTGCGTAACACGACCGGTATATGGTTCCGAAAGCAGCGAGGACTCGATGCGGAGTTTCGTTCGGTTGGAGGTTTATCATATTCGAGTTTTTACAAGATTCGACGCTCCGATGTAAATTAGGGACCCGATAGCAGGCGAAGCAGCTAGTTAGTTTATTAAGTTGTATTTTTCAAGTTCGTCTGCTTTCTTCTCCCCCTGCCCCTCCCCAAATCAACTTTCTTAGTTATGCACAGATTTGAACGGGACTTTTTTTGGCATTCTTTCCAAATCATTTGGTTAATAAATAAACATTGGTATTATATCTGCAACTGTTTGTCACCAGTATTTATGAACAATAATCAAAATTTTTTCCCAGCTAAAACACACCATCCTTGGTTTAGAACCAGCCACTGTACTTAGGATGCTCCTTAGTTAAGTTGCATCTGTGAATATTGTCTTCTCCCCCCCCGTTCCTCCCCCCCCTCGCCCGAAATCATATCCTTTTTAATTATGTTCAGAATTGAACGGGACCTTTTCTGAGATTCTTCACAAGTCATTTGCTTAACAACTAAATATTGATCTGCAATTGTTGGCCACCACTCTTTATGAACAATAATAAAAAATTTCATATTTTTTCCAGTTAAAACACACCATCCTTGGTTGAGAGCCATTTTACTCAGGATGCTCGTTAGTTAAGTTGTATCTGTCAATGTTGTCTCCTCCTCACTGTCCCCCTTCCTTGCCCCTCCCTCTCCCCCTCGCCCGAAATCATAACTTTTTAATTATGGTCAGATTTGAACGGGACCTTTTCTGACATTCTTCCTAAGTCATTTGGTTAAAAAATAAACATTGGTATTATATCTGAAACTGTTTGTCACCACTCAGGATGCTCGCTAGTTAAATTGTATCTGTCAATATTGTCTCTTCCCTCCGTCCTCCTTCCTTGCCATTCCTATGGTGAAGAATGTTGTTGGGCTGAAATATTTTAATGCATAACGCATGAATTGAGATAGTTTTTGGGCCGTTCGTTCGTACAATTTGCGTTGTAAACAAATACCCCATAGTTCGAATCCAGGAAGGCAGAAATAAGAATATCCAATGAACGAAGACATCTCAGCTGAAGTTTTTTTTATTGATATATAGCACGTATAAGATGGTAAGAATGGGGTGGTCTCGGATATTAGAGGCTAAAAACAGTTGTTAACAGACCAAGAGCTAGGAGTGATCTGCCATTTGGGCAGTAGATTGTCTCGCCAAGATTCGATATTACATTGAGCCAACAAACCGCAGACGCGCAGACGAATTTATATGTACGTTAAGGATAATTAATATAAATGTTTTGGGAGGATGTAATGAATCGGCTACAATATTTGGCGAAACCGTAATTTTTGTGAATTTTAGAGGACACATGCGGGCAACCCGGTGGGAAAGGAATTTTAGTCAAAGGAAAGAGATAAACTTTGTATCTGGGAAATTACATTACTTGCACAATTTGTTTATGAACAGAAAAAGTTTGGGCGCCCAAGCAGCTGTCAATGAATGTCCGGAACACATAACATTACATCTGTTATAACCGCATTGGAATTAAAATAGATCTTTAACGTACATGCTGCATTTAATAAAGATAGTCTTTTATATGAGAAAAGGAAGTAACATTTGAGGTTTTAAAATAAGAGATATTTTAGCGAAGAGAAATTAATTAATATATTAAAAATTAAGTTAGGAAGATTAATAATTTAGAATAAAGATATGTATAAATGATTTTATATCATAATTCCCCCTCCCTTTGCTCGAAATCATAACTTTTTAAATTTTGGTCAGATTTCAATGTTCAAATCTGACTATAATTAAAAAAGTTATGATTTTGGCGGAGGAGGAGGGGGAGAAGCAAGGAAACGGGACGGAGGGAGGATTGACAGATACAACTTAGCTAACGAGAACCCTGAGTAATGTGCCTCTAATCCAATAATAGAGTGTTTTAACTGGGAAAAAGGCCGAAATTTTTTATTATTGTTCATAAATAGAGGTGACAAACAGTTGCAGATACAATACCAATGTTTAGTTATTAACCAAATGACTCGGGAAAAATGACAGAAAAGGTCCCGTTCAAATCTGACCATAATTTAAAAAGTTATGATTTCGGGGGAGGGGGAAGCAAGGGAGATGGGAGGAGGAGACAATATTAACAGATACAACTTAACCAACGAGCATCCTGAGTAAAGTGGCTCTAAACCAAGGATGGTGGGTTTTAACAGGGAAAAGTTTTGATTATTTTTCATAAATACTGGTGACAAACAGTTGCAGATATAATACCAATGTTTATTTTTTAACCAAATGATTTCGGAAGAATGTCAGAAAAGGTCCCGTTCAAATCTGCGCATAACTAAGAAAGTTATGAATTTGGGAGGTGGGGGGAGGAGAAAGGGGACGAACTTGAAAAATACAACTTAATAAACTAACTAGCTGGGTTCACCCGCTAGCGGGCCCCTAATTTACACCGGGTTCTCGAATCTTATAAAACCTCGAACCGAACGAAACTCCACATCGGGTCCCCGCTCTCTTCGGCACCGTATACTGGTCGTGCAACGCACGCACCGGATAATCCCATAATTTGCACATCGAATAGTGTAAACCTCAAACCGAACGAACCTCCGGCCCGGGTCCCCGTTGCTTTGGGCACCGGATAAACGCTTAATTTGCACATCGAATAGCATAAACCTCTAACTGAACGAACCTCCGGCTCGGGTTCCCGCTGCTTCCGGCAACGCATAGCAGTCGTGCTGCGCACGCGCAGCAACATCCATTAGTTCCGAGTTCCACCACCAGGTGCCGCAATCTGTTCTACACGAACTCCAGGCGCTGAAATCGTTAAAACTATAGATGTCGAGTTGGCATCGTATACCGGTCATAATATGAATAAGCATGATTAAGCATTCACAGACCTTTCCAACAATATATCACAAGAGAGGTGTGTGCAAAATTTACAAAAGTACCCCCTAAGGGGGGGGGCAAAGTGGAGGGGGTGGACACATCAGATGCATAATATGATTAAACAGTCACAAACATTTCTTACAATATATAACATGAAGAGGTGTGTGCAAAATTTAGAAAAGTACCTACCTTCGGGGGGGGGGGGCAAAGTAGGGGGATGGTCACGGGAGATGCATAATATGATTAAGCTGTCACAGATCTTTCGAAGGATATATCATATGAGGGGTGTGTGCAAAATTTAGAAAAGTTCCCCCCTTGGCGGGTCAAAGCGGGGGGATGGACACTGGAGATGCATAATATGATTAAGCAGTCACAGACTTTTCCAACGATATATCACATGAGGGGTGTGTGCAAAATTTAGAAAAGTACTCCCTTGGGGGGGTGCAAACTGGGGGGATAGACACGGGAGATGCATAATATGATTAAGCTGTCACTGATCTTTCCAAAGATATATCACATGAGGGGTGTGTGCAAAATTTAGAAAAGTACCCCCCTTCGGGAGCATAGCGGGAGGGATGGACACCGGAGATGCATAATAAGATTAAGCGATCACAGATTTTTCCAACGATATATCACATGAGGGGTATCGGAAAACTTTCCAAAGTGCCCTCCCCGTGTTGGCAAAACGCGCTCCACCCCCCCCCTCCTTGTTCATAAATAGTGGTGACAAACAGTTGCAGATATAATACCAATGTTTAGTTATTAAGGAAAGGAGTTGGGAAGAATGTCAGAAAAGGTCCCGTTCAAATGTGACCATAATTAAAAAAGTTATGATTTTGGGGTGAGGAGGAGGGCCCCCTCCCTTAATTTTTATCTCACATTAACGATCTTTCATTTTCAGCGGCTTGGGCATCAGCCCTTCCTCTTTCTAAATTTTTATTAAATTCGGACAAGAAATTTTAGCTAAAATATAGTTAGCCCTCTTCCCCCTCCACCCTTTGGTTCCCTCCGCGTATCGTTCATATTTTGAATATTATTTCTTTTCTGGATTCACTCTTTGTACCTCTTAACTCTAAACTGAAAAGATAACTATTTTACCTGGAAAGAAGAAGGCCTTTTAACAAAATTTGACAAAAGCTAATATATTATATACTGCTATGCAAAAGAAATGAGTGTCAGAAATTGCGCCACCTGGTGGTGGAAGGTGTAATTAAAGCATTTTTCAGCCAACTCGGGTTCTATGGGTTACATCACGACGCGGTTTGGCTCAATCGACTCGACATCGATAGAGGATACTAGACCTTATCGGTTTTAGTTCGCTTTTCACCACCAGGGGTCGTTTTCTTATCTATGTTTGTATGGCCCGGATAACGACGGGGTATGTCTCACCGATGTAAATTAGGGGCCCGCTGGCGGGCGAAGCCAGCTAGTATACTATTAATTTTAAATGACGAACATCTTAATGAGTATTACTAATTAGACAAAACAATGGAAAAATGTCAATTTCAAGAAAAAAGGCTGATTTTTTAAGTCTTTTAACGAATAAAGTAAGTTGTACTGCATCATTGTAAAATATCAATAAATTATTATTTATCTGTTAATTCTTTTTTAAGTTTATAATTATATTTCTTTTATTGTATAGATGTTACACCAAGATGAATCAAAACAGCAGAAACTGTGTTTACCAGAAATCTGAAAGTCACCAACAGTAACAGTAATCAAAGACTAACAGATAAAGGTGCTTTAAGTGTGTTGACATTACAGACAGATACAAGAAACAAAATCAACTGACTAAATCAAATAAATATGCTTCAGAGTTTCCTTTAAACTTGCCTACTGAAGAGTGGATAAATGAAAACATACCCTTCGGTTAGCAGAAGTGACTAATATAATATAATGGTATAGCGGACTTTTAGTTTATGTTAATCGCTTCAGGTTTGCTTTAGGTGATGATGATGAATACAGTTCATTTCGGATAGATATGCATACAGGTAAATTATATGTTGAGTCGAAATTGGACCTAGAATTCATATCGGAGTATAATTTAAACATATGTATCTACTTATGACCGGAGAAATTCACGGCATTCCATAACGAGTGATTTCGAATTACACAACCAATAAAATATTTAACTTAAAGGAAAGAAAATGAAACCTCATTCAGCTGTTTCACATATCCAAGTTGATCACGTGATTGATGTTGAAATGCAGGACTAGGCCTAAATCTAGCATCGCATTTTTCTTTCTCGACTTCGGTTGTTTAAAGTGTTATTTTAAAGAGTAGTATAATGGTTTCTCAATCATTGTACAATTCTTTAAAATAAGAACTTTAAACAATTGAAGTTGAGAAAAAAATGCGATGCTATATTTAGGCCTGGTCCTGCTGTTCAACATCGATCACGTGATCAACTTGGATATGTGAAACAGCTGAATGGTGTTTTATTTTCTTTCCTTTAAGGTAAATATTTTATTGGTTGTGTAATTCGAAATCACTCGTTGTGGAATATCATGACTTTCTCAAGTCATAAGCAGATACATATGTTTAAATTATACTCCGATATGAATTCTCGGTCCAATTTCGACTCAACATACAATTTAACTGTATACATATCTATCCGAAGTGAGCTGTATGTTCACCTGGGGCGAACCTAAAGCGATTAACACAAACTAAAAGTCCGCTCTACCCATTATCTGTATCCTTTGCTGTTATATTAGTCACTTCTGAACTGACGGGTATGTTTTCATTTATCCACACTTCAGTAGGTAAGTCTAAAGGAAACTCTGAAGCATATTTATTTGATTTAGTGAGATTTAAATTGTTTCTTGTATCTGTCTGCAATGTCAACACCCTTAAAGCACCTTTATCTGTTAGTCTTTGATTACTGTTACTTTTGGTAACTTTCAAATTTATTATTTAATATAACATCAGCAAAATGAGTCCCATCAGGCGTTGATACATTAATTGTTTTCTCATGCGTATTGAACTTGTTCAAATCACAAATGATTCTTAATGTACTAGATATATGATCTAATTTGAAACGTAGATGAACATTTGGAGATATTATTTTGTATTTTCAAAGATGATTTTAACAACTGAAGTTGAAAAAAAATGCGATGTTAGACAACGGTCTGGTCCTGACTTTAGTGTAAATTTTTGATAATATGTAAATACTTTTAGAAAACACTGAAATTTTTGTAATTTTTTTTTGTTAATTTTTTTTAATTTAGTAATTTTTTTAACATTGTAAAAAAAAGTTATTTGTAAAAAAAAATTAACTGTGTAAAAATTTTTTTACATTTGTAAAAACTTTTTTTAAATTTAGTAAAATCTTTTTTTTTTAATTTGTAAAAACATTTTTTTTTACATTTGTAAAAACTTTCTTTTTAATTTGTAAAAACTTTTTTTTAACTTTGTAAAAACTTTTATATTTTTGTGAACTTTGTAAAAACTGTTTTACTTTTTATTTGTAAAAACGTTTTTTTTTTAATGACTTGTATATATTTTTCATTAATCTGATGTATGGTATTATCAAAAGTTGATTTTCAAATGTATGTGCGTAAACTCGATATTCATTGGTGAGAATGTTGTTTCGTTGAATAAGTTATGATAAATCTCAAGTCTAACGTAAAAAAAATTAGCTATTTACTATCATGTAGAAATTTCATGTAAAAAATCATACAATATATTTTAACAATGAAATATGTTTTATAAAAATAAACACACATATGTATAGATACATTTTTTATTATTATTATGGGTATTTAAACAATACATTGTGAATAATCCTCTAGATTAATTTTAACACAATTATTTCAAATTGGTAAATAAATCATACGAGTAGTAATTTTCCAACTGGACGAAAAATGTCCGGGCCAGGATTCGAACCTGGGATCGCTTGGCTGAAACCGCCACGCTCTACCACTGAGCTATCCCGGTCGAATCTGGAGGAATTCATCCAGTTAACATTAATGATCAGAGAATCTGGTCTGATATTTTAATCAGCTCAACAGAAAAGATCGCAGGTAAAGGAACTCCAGTAAACGCTGGATACGTGATTACACTAGATTAATTTTAACACAATTATTTCAAATTGGTAAATAAATCATACGAGTAGTAATTTTCCAACTGGACGAAAAAACATTGGTTAACTGGATGAATTATGCCCTCCAGATTCGACCGGGATAGCTCAGTGGTAGAGCGTGGCGGCTTCAGCCAAGCGATCCCAGGTTCGAATCCTGGCCCGGACATTTTTCGTCCAGTTGGAAAATTACTACTCACATTGTGAATAATGTTTACATTTATATCAATTTCTCTTCAATACATTTTATCAATTATATCAATAAAATTTTTTACAACACTTTGGATTTTTCTTTACAAATTTCACTTTTTGGATATCGTATGTCAAATCTATGATGCTGCGTGAGTAGTGTGGGTAAATGTTCTAAAATTATAAATTTTATAATAGAATAATTTAATTCAGTGATTAAAGAACGTATCTTTTTCACTATGTAAAGTCAATTTCTAGCTAGGGGGTTATATATGACTTGGGATACTGTCTTCGACAAGTTCAACATAACGGTCATATATCTATCCAGTTTATTACGAATAAAAAATGTTTTCTCACACTTTTCAAACTGAAACATTTTTTAGCAGGATGTCATTTCATGTGAACTGATAGTCTGAATTTTCTAGTAAAAGATAATTCACGCTTTCTTGTACACAATTTTTGACACTGATTACAAGTATATGGTTTTTCACTAGTATGGATTTGTATAGGTTCGTTTAAATTCCATTTACTTGAAAAGTGTTTATTACAAGTGGAACACATCTGCAAGAGAAATAAATGCATTTAGAATTCCTTCTAACACTATAGACGAAAAAAATCACATTTTATAGAACACGTGGTACAATATTTTATCGTAAATTCACTGAAATTATGTTTAATATATGTATTCTAATATATCACATATAAGTACCCACATCTATACTATTATTTAACTCTATATGTGTTAGCGACGAATCATCCGGGGAATCCATTTCTGACAAAGATGGTTTCTTCTGTTCTGATTCATCTTGGTGTAACATCTATACAATAAAAGAAATATAATTATATACTTAAAAATGTATTAATAGATCAATAATCATTTATTGATGTTTTACAATGATATAGTTCAACTTACTTTATTCGTCAACAGAGAAATTGTTTCCTCAATTGGGTTAAATTCTGGAAATTTACTGGAGCTATACATATACAGTCATCTTCATGCAAGAGTTAAATTGGGGAATGAAAAACTCTACATCACTTTTCAAAATTTTAGATTATCATCAGTTAAAGTGATCATGTGACAAAACTGCGCAAGTGTACTTCATAAAAATAATCAGTATAATAAGCTTTATATGGAATCTGGCTTAAATATGGTCTCATATTAAAATGTTTAGTATGGTCTTAATTCTGAAATATGAATTATATATATGAAAGTAGCAGATATACACGTCTTCAAATGATAGAGGTAAAGTTACTCTACACGGAAGATGTTAAATGGAAATTCGCTAAGTACAGTATAAAATTTGGTTTATGCGAACCTAATAATAGTGTTGGTACGATTGCAGTTGAAATTTTCTTTATAGTAAAATCTAGACTGCTATATTCAGAGAGGTGATAGGGCGATGATAGCAGTTAAACTTCTAATTTTTTTTAATTATAATTTTTTTTTACTTTGTAAAAAATGGATACTTTTTGTAATTTTTTTTAACCTTTTTTTTGTAATTTTTTTGTAATTTTTTTTATTTTGTAAAACCTTTTTTTTTGTTTTGTAAAAACTTTTCATGTTATTAAAAACTTTTTTTTATTTTCTTTTATTTGTAAGAACAATTTTTTGTAACTTTGTAAAAACTTTTAATTTTTTTTAAATTTTAAAATTTTTTATTAATAGTTTTTGTTTGATATCAAGAAGGCGGGCGCTCTGCCAAGCCAAGCTAAAAAAAAAAAAAAATACGCCAAACAAACAACGCCAAGAACTGGAATACAAACCGCTACTGGTTACTTACAGGAAGAAACTTCGCAATGTTAAACCGACCAAACATGCCAGATTAAAATATCAGATATCAAATGAACCAAGCGTCACAGAAAAAAACGAAAACTAAAAGAATCTAATGAAGAAATTCTTCAATTTGAGACCAAAATCATCTTCATAAATGATTTATAAACAGAGATATAGATTTTTTTAAAAAACGTCGAGTTACTTAAAATGATCACTTTTTTCTTCGTCAAACTTCTTTTTTTCAAACAACCTACAGACAAAAATATAGGGCAGAAATGAAAAAGGATTGCACTTTTGGACAAGTAATAACCTAATCTACGTGCTTTTATAAAATCCAGTGAAAAAATAAATAAATTTCTATCCTTAATTAGCAAAAAACTGTTAATTAACTTGGCAACTAAAAAATTATGCCAAAACAAAGATAAAACTCTGCCAACAACCGTGTACCATCTGTATTATAATAGCACAAATCAATTACGGGTTAATCATATCAAATTTCATCTGCAAGTCAGCCATTTTTTCTGAAGATATTTTTTAAATAAAACTTCATAATTATAAAAACACACATTTTATCAGACAATTAAATGTGATTACAAATTGTGGCCGATGACTGTTTCCAACAGGAATAAGAATGAGAAATTGCCAGTTTAGGATATCGATCTGGGTGGCTTATTGGCAAAGCGTTAGCACGGTACGCTGAAGGTCCTGGGTTCGAGACCTGGCGCAGGTCAATTTTTCACTCATGTTGGTTTGGTGCATTTAATTGTCTGATAAAATGTGTGTTCTTATAATATTGTAAAATAAAGTAATCAGATGTAGTGTTCATGCTTTAATATATATATAACTTCATAAAATTTACATTTTTAGAAAGATCTTTAAAAATAAAATAATTTTTGAGAGATGAGGTTTCACTTCTAAAATGTATACATTAAGAGTTATCGGCATTTAAAATTTCTTTCCAAACGTAAACAAACTTTTCGAAAAGGAATTAAATGTGATTAATTTATTTCTCTAAAACCATGGTAAAGGACAAGCATTTCGTTCGCAGGCTGAGAATTCTTTGACATCATTTTTCTATAAATTAATGGAATTCAGTTGTTAAATTGTTTTGTTTTAGAAGTGAAGTTTCCATTTAAATTTATTGTAAGAGTACAGTGTTTAATTGAATAAAATAATGTAAATTTAAGAAACTGCGAAGATATTTTGTTATTTTTCACCATTAACTACATTTTATAAAGATTCGCCAATCAATGTGATTTAACGCTAATAATAAAAGAGCATTATATCACGTTTGATTTGAAAAGCAGCGCTGACGCGCTATGTACATATTCCATTTTTACTCATCTCATGGATTAGGCAATGATATTTTTTAACGAAAGATAACAAGTAATATAACACGCCACATTTAATATGTTGTTTTTAAGGGTGTAATTAGTTTAATTGAAAAATATACTGGTATTTCTAGTTAACCCTTTAAACAATAACTGAAAGTAAAATGTAATTTTACATAACATTCTCATGTTAATTCCATGGAGTAGATTATTTAAATTATGTATAATCTATTTAAAAAAAAGAAATGATATCTACAAAAAATAAAAGTAAAAAAAAAAAAAAAAAAAAAAAAAAAAAAAAAAAAAAAAAACGAAAGTTGTGGCTAAAAAATGGTGTGATATCAAATTTCCAAGCTTTTATTATAGTACTTATTTAACTTTTTTCCATTAAAGAAGTTATCATATATATAAGTCGAGTGCTACGTATATGTTAATAGAAATCGTTTTCTCTTGTACTAAATACATCCTAACGTGTTTCTGAAAATTCAATTTTTTTCAAATTATGCATGATGGGCTTGGCGGCCATCTTTCCATATTTCTAAGCCCTCAAATTTCTAAAGTAAAAGCGTAATATATTTGCAATGTAATATGTTTATAACAATGTCGAACTTTGGATTATAACTACGAACAGATAAATTGAGGAAGACTAATATTTTGATAACCGAAAACGAAAACGAAATGATTAAAATATTTGCTTAAGTTACAATTTTGAACTTCGGATTTTAACTACGGATATGGGTGCTTAGAATTTTGCGTATAATATGGAAAGATGGCCGCCAAGCCCATCATGCATAATTTGAAAAAAATTGAATTTTCAGAAACACGTTAGGATGTATTTAGTAAGGGAGAAAACGATTTCTATTAACATATACGTAGCACTCGACTTATATATATGATAACTTCTTTAATGGAAAAAAGTTAAATAAGTACTATAATAAAAGCTTGGGAATTTGATGTCACACTATTTTTTAGCCACAACTTTCGTTTATTTATTTATTTATTTATTTAAGCTTGGCTGTTTTTAACACTTTCCAACCTAGTTGAAAAGTGTTTATGACTTCGGTTTGTCTGGCCGTCTGCCGTCTGGCCGTCTGTCCGTGCTCTAACTCCCGTAAATATGCTCGGATTGCCTTGCAATTTTTATATGTTATTTTCGTTATCTATAACACGTTCCCTATTTCAACTGAAGTGTGTAGCACTTATAGTTTTTTTACAGGGACACTCAAAAGAATTCCGTTACATTGCGGTCTATGTGGAAAAATCATTTGCGGTTTATTTTAATGATGTTACACAATTGCAAACACATTGTAATTGATATATATCACTAAGGTGTATTATAAGAAGCTTAATATGGAATAGGGTGTGCATAGCAGTTATAGTTAATTTACAGAGACAGTCAAAAGAATTCCGTTACATTACGTCTATGGAGAAAAATCGTCTGCGGTTTATTTAAATAATGTTTCACTATTTTAAACGCATTGAAATTTATATGTATCACTAAGGTGCATTACAAGAGGCTTACTACAGAATAGTGTGTGTATAGCAGTCATCGTTCATTTACAGGGACACACAAAAGAATTCTCTATTGTCTGTTAACAATAATTCCTGAAAGTGCGTTTTAAGTTACTGAACGATCCAGGCAATGCTGTGTTTGACGGATAATAAGCCTATTGAGGAGATTGTCAAAGAAAAGGCACTAATTTTATTTGAGAAACTTATTAGACTGCCTTCAAATAATTACTGGAGAGAATATAATACTGAACAATTAAGAAAGTTAAAAACTCAGCAGGGATTCATGCAGAAAGTGACTGAGTATCGCCTTGCACTAGAAATTCCTAGTAATCCTGAAAAGCTGCTTCCAATGTTGAACCCGACAGAGTTACCTTGTATACGAGGTAATACCGATTTGCTGTATTCAATTAGGAAAAAGGATGCTGGGGATAAAGAGTTACATGCATATGCAATGGAAACTATTTATACTAGGTACCCCATAAAAGAATGGCTCCACGTTTATACGGACGGCTCCAGACTCTCTTTGGAAGAGAATGCGGGTGCTGGAATCTACTCGGAACTCTTCGCATTTTATGCATCCTTGGGAACAAACACAACACCGTTCGATGGAGAGGTGCAGGCTATCTGTATTGCCACACAACAGCTAATTATACGAGATAATGATTTCAAAAAAGCAGTTATTTTATCGGATTCAATCTCTGCTATTTAAGCAATAACTTCCTTTAAGATTCCCGACTCAAGAAGAATTGAGGACTGCAGGAAAAATTTTAAGCAACTAAAAGAGAGTGGAAAGGAAGTGGAACTACAATGGATCCCGGCCCATTGTGGAATATACGGGAATGAAGCGGCTGACCAACTAGCCAAAAAAGGAACTAAAATAATACAAACACCAAGTAATGAAATACCTTTCAATTCAATATCAAGAATTATAAAGAGAAAAATGGACTCTCAATATGAAAGGAGAAAACTAAGTGAAATCGAAAATAAAGAATGGAAAAATGCAATATCTCATGTCCCTCCAGCACCTAGAAGAACAAGTGTTGCCTTATTTAGACTTGCCACGGGACACGATTGTCTACCTAGTTACCTTTTCAGATTTGGTATTCTTGAAAGTCCAAATTGCCCTATTTGTGGAGAGGATGTAATCTTGAATGCACAGCATTTACCACTGTGCCCCGCACTATCAAGTAACAGTATATCTGGCAGATATTGGGAGGCCAGGGAACTAATGAGGACCTCAGAGCATCAGCCTAATTGATTGTATTCCCTGTTTACAGTTGACTTTTTGTTTTCTCTAAAGTCTCTATATGTCACCCTTGTTTCATTTGTTGTTCCGTTTATTCTTCAATTGTTTTGGTGGCATATAATAGTGTATAGATGTTTGTCTAAGTGCTATTGCTTTGAAAAAAAAAAAAAAAAAAAAAAAAAAAAAAAAAAAAAAAGTTACTGAACGCGATTTTAAATTTAACTCACTTTTTGTTTATTACGTGGTGTGTATAAATTCTGTAGATCATATACAGGGAAGCACAAAAGTTCGCGAACACATTTCCGTTTATTGACAGAAACTCCAGAAGGAGAATTTTAAACTGTGCTACGCGTTTCTTAACTGAACTAAAATTTAGCATCCTATGTAGTATATATACAAATCTATAGATCATATACAGAGCTGAATAAAAGTATTCGGATATTTTTCTGAACATTATATACGTTGGAAGTGCCTGAAATTATGTTTTTAAATATTTTATGCGTTTTCCAAATTGTTTACTTATAGATGTTATCTTTCAGCTTATTAAACGGTATGATTTGTAAAATTATTTTGGAAGCGTTGAAAAGTGTTACATAATCTATGCTTGATGCATGATTTTTCGTTCTTGTTTTACTTTTGAAAAGTTATTTTTTGTAGATTTTTAGATACTTGCAATTTATTATTTTCATTTAACGTATATTCAATTTCTACGATGTTTCTATTGTAAAAATTATGTGGAGTATATATTTGATAAGTGATAGAACATACATTTTAACTTGAGATTTGAATTTTTGAATAGGAAACACAATTCAAATATTATTGTACCGGTGTTTATGTTCAAATATGTTTCCGTTTCTGTGATATAAAATAGCTTAAAATCATTGAAAAATCACTAAATGCAAGCTAAAATTGGATATTTACTCGATAAATCCATATACTTATATATATATTTCTGAAAGAAATGAGTGAAATGCTATTACATCATCTAAGTTATGCTAAAATAGGTATGTGAGCAGTATCTAAGTTCGTGTTAAAATGTTGTCTAATATTTGGTAATATGTATTGGTTTCATAAACTAGGCTATTTGAAATAAAATATGTTTCGACAGAATTAAAGTTTATATTCGTGCATATTCTGTTAAAACTTGAAAATTTAAAATGTAGTATTCGTATTCATGTAGATAACAATGTGATGTGCTAGACTCGATATGCGTAAGCAGGGTAATCGTTCTACTAGTTCACATGGTTTCAAGTAAAAGTTCAAGAAAAGTATAACAAAAAGTGAATATCAATACTTAAAACATAAATTTTAACTCGAGTTTTAAATCTTTGAATGGGAAATACAATTCAAATATTATTTACCCGCGTCTGTATTCAATTATTTTTTCGTTTCTGTTATATGAAAATAGCTTAACTACTTAGCTTAACTGAAATAGTGTAAAAAATCGCTAAGTGCAAGCGTAAAATTGGATATTTACTCGGTAAATCCATATTGTTATATGTATATTTCTGAAAGAAATGGGTGAAATACTATTACATCGTCTGAGATATGATAAAATAGATATGTGAGTAGTATCTAAGTTGATGTTAAAATGTTGGCTGATATTTGGTAGAACGTATTGATTTCATAAACTAGGCTATTTGAAATAAAGTATGTTCAGACAAAATTAAAGTTTATATTCGTGCATACTCTGTTAAAACTGGAAAATATAAAAAGTTTCGTGTATTCGTGTAGAAAAGAATGCTGTCTACTAAATTCGATATGTGTAATCAGGGTAATTATTCTATAAGTTCACATGATTTCAAGTAAAAGTTTAAGAAAAGTATAACTATAAGTGAATATTAATACTTAGAATATGAGTTTAAGTGAAATTTTGGATAGTGGTATTTCTGTGATAGAAAAGATTTACTCTTATCATGGAAAATATTGAAAGTTAATTAATATAAACTCGCTATTTATATATATAAAACTCGTGAAAGAACGTGGTAAAATCATTGGAAATGCGCAAAAATTATAAGCTAAGATATGTATAAGCTAAGATTATTTATTTATCATTTAAATCCTTATTTTTTATATGAAAATTAGTGATGTAAACATGAGTTTATATAACTGCTATTAGATGTTCGTGTAAAAGTAATCTAAAGGTAAATACGTTTCACTATTTCTCTGCATTAAGATCATTTAAGAGATAAAATCATAGGTTTTAAGGTACAATCATATCGAAAGCTTGTGTAAAATTTATTTAAAATTCCTCTTTTTTCCTTAAAAATCGATATTTTCTTTTATTTTGTTTAATTATTAGCTATCATTAAGAAGATGGAGAAGGGTAAACTTTATTAAAAATTCATCTTTTTTCTTTAAAAATCGATATTTTCTTTTCTTTTGTATAAATATTAGCAATCATTAAGAAGATGGAGCAGGGTAAACTTTATTAAAATATAGCACATATCTATCTCCCAACATGGATTTTTATAAACATTAATAACGAATGACATTTACATCACTTCACAGTAAAACGCGTGACCCTACATGGTCTTTTGTTATGCTCCCCCTTTTCTTAGAATGTGGTGTTGGTTTATTATCCCCCCTCACAAAAATGCTACATTTTGGGAAAGAAAAATTTTTTGCGTATTGAGAATAAAAAAGTAACTACAGTGGAACTTCCCTTTAACGAAGTCCCTATTTAACGAAGTTTTCCACTTAACGAAATTTTCTATAGAACTTTGACTTTGAACACCATTAGCATGTAAATTAATCTCCATATTACGAAAAATATATTCTATATAACGAAGTTTATTCTACTTTTGTACGTGTACAGAATTCGAACTAAGAGGTTGCTGTTGCGATGGATATGCGAATTTATTTCAGCGGATTGTATGAAACTGAATACATTTAATAATTTCCATTCTGTTTGGTGATAAATAAAACAATTTTGTTTCACAGTAAGAAAAACACTTGTTATCATTACTTTCTCACACCGAGACTCTAGCGCTGACAATTGGGGAAAGTCAAAATCCCCTTTTTACATTCAATGATATAGAAAATGCAGTGACGCAATGGCAGCAGAAGCAGTGACGTCAGATGTATTGAAGCAAAAAACATTAATTAGAGTCAGACAGTTACCATTCTGACCTTTCATTGCTGGTAGACAATTGCTTTGTACATCCACAAGAATGTGCTTCAAAATGCAAATCGAAGAACATCAAAGTTATTTTTGTTCTTTCCAATACAACTTCTAAACTTCAGCTTTTAGTCTAAGGAATAATAAAAAATCTTGAAGTACATTATCGAAAAAGACAATGTAGTGAAAACATTAGTTTGAGAACCTGTGTATCAGAGCTAGTGAAAACTTGAGCCAAAGATTGGAAACGTGACGTGATTTCATCGACCGTACACAACCGTCTTGTAAAAGACGGCTTCATAATTAAAACTGAATCAAATGCTTCTGAATCCAATACCTGTTTGTCATATCTGAAGAATAAATTTCACGAATTTAAGTTGATTTCTATTTAACGAATTTTCTTCATAACGAAGTTTTTAAGTGTAACGATGAGACTTCGTTAAATGGAAGTTTCACTGTGAATTTTATTTAAATATGGTCCTTATTTAAAGCCTAAATTATATACAAAGATTATATTACGTACGTCCAAACAGATTTAAATCAAGTGTACACAGTAAAATTAGATAATTGGTTGTTAAAACTCCTATTATTGTACGAAAATCAATTAATTAGGTAAAAAAATCATTCAAATTTTGAATATTTTCTATTTATTGCAGTTCAAAAACTAAAAATATAAGTGTAATTTCCTCTTATAAGGTGATAACGTCATCTTATATTTGAAAAATTCTTAAAAAATCAGCTTTATTCCTAAAATTTTATATTTTTCCATTCTTTTGTTTAATTGTTAAAACTCATTAGGGCGTTCAACATTCAAAATATTTGTTTAACACGTTCGCTGCCAAGCTAAAAATACCAGAATTTTCATTTTATTTAGAAAGTTCCAATTCATACCAGAAAATACTAATAGCAATATTTACTTTGTTTTATTACAGACATTTCGTGATTACATAAAATAAAAATTCTTCTTTTGAAATTTCCGGTGCGAATAACTAATTTTAGATTGAAGAAACGTAGATAGCACTACGAGTACACTCGTAGTTGGCAGCGAACGTGTTAATCTTCAGCTTATAAGTTGATATCCTCGTCTTATAGTTGAAAAATTCTTAAGAAATCGTCTTTTTTCCTTAAAATTGATATTTTTCCATTATTTCGTCTAATTAGTAATATTCATTGAGATGTTCGTCATTCAAAATTAATATATATGTTTAATCTTCCGATTCTGATTTGATATCATCATCTTATAGTTAAAAAATACTTAAGAAATCGGTTTTTTCTTTAAAATTGATATTTTTCCATTATTTCGTTTAATTAGTATTACTCATTAAGATGTTCGTCATGCAAAATTAATATATGCGTTTAATCTTCAGCTTATGATTTGATATCCTCATCTTATAGTTGAAAAATTCTTAAGAAATCGGTTTTTTCTTTAAAATTTATATTTTTCCATTGTTTCGTTTGATTAGTAACACTCATTAAGATATTCGTATATCATTCAAAATTAACATATAAATTAAATATTCATCTTATAGTATGATAATCTTGTTCATTTAACCTTGTCTTAGGTACAAAAGTAAACTTTTTTGCTGAAAGTTCTATTTTCCCTCTAGGAGCACTGGATTCGGATTCGGAGGCGGCAAAGGCGAAGGGTGCACGGGAGGAGGCTGTGGCTGCGGGTGGCAGAGGGACAGGATGAGCGCACCCTCCAATCCTTCTCCTGAGTTTGAACTCTTATTTTCCTACTACTTACAATCTGATTTTTGTTATGCTGTAATTATCATGCTGAAATTCGCATTCAAATTCAGTATTAACGAAAACCGGGATTAAATTTTCTAATGGAGTTCCAAGGAATTTTGCTTCGGGTATTTGAAAAACATGAGTTGAATTTTTAAATACGTGAACTATAAAAGCTATCTTTTCCTCCCGGTACATGCCGGAAGGACTTTTTAAATTGTATCCACAAAAGACAAATTTATTGCGCTTTCAAAACTAGTTACGTCCATTGCAGATGTTTTGATCGAGTACGGACATCTCTGGACTTACGGAGAAGAGGGCAGGAAATGAAGACCAGGAAGATGAACAACCAACCCAAGACGAGGATGTTTTCTGATCCACATACGATTTTCTTCCGTCCATTAGAAGCGATGGGAAGAGGAGTCAGGTGGATCGCAGCTAATAAGTTTGGCTGAAATAACGCCAATGGGACAATGAATATGTAAATTTTACATAGAACGTTATCTTTGTAATTGTACATTTTTTTAGTTTAATTGTATTAGTAGCAGTTGTAGATATGAGAGTAACAATTGTATTCCCTTTGAGCTCACAGAAGGATACAGTTCTTTCTTATTAGCAGTGATACTTTAGTTTACATAAATATCACAGCAATTTAACATAAGTTAAAAAATATTTCGAAGAGTAGTGGTCAGAGTTTCAGGGGCACATTATAGAGGCCTCTAAAGAATTTGTGTAGCAATAATCATAAATGCAGCCTATTCAAATTAGCTTTTTTTAGAGCACTGACCATGCCCCTACCTGCCAGGCTTTTGCCTAGCTTAACGAGTTGATACATGGAAACGGGGCGAGGATTCGCCTGCTCTCCGCTTGGCGAAGATGTGTTTGTTAAATCTATAGACCGACGTGGCTTCAGTGCATCCTGTTGCTTTAATTGCTTTTTCTTAGTTGGCCGATTGCTAATTGATTTTTGATGAGACGCATTTTTGATGCGCAGTGTAGCGAGCTTTAACAATGCTTGGCTGTTGAAATTCCTTTTAAAGAATTTCAAAAATATGGCGCTTCTTGCAGCACAATCTAAGCTTTACAATAAAAATACTACGGTTTCAATGCTGCTACGATGATGGATTTTATATTTGGTAAAGAGAACAGGTAAAGATAATTTATATATTCCTTTGTGGCATATATATATATATATATATATATATATATAATTATAATATCTACGAATTTCAAAAAACATATCAAGTTCTTCTTAAATCTCGAAAGAGATAATTAATGATAATGTGAAGACGGAATACCACATAGCTAATATTTAACTAGTGCAATCATAATATTACCATAGCTTATGCTTCAATGGTAATTGGCCATAAATACTTAAAACATTAAGAAAATTTAAAAGAGAGAGTGAAAGATAAAAATATATATATATAATTTGGAGTTGCTATCACTTGAATAAAAATGGATTAAGAAATGAAATATGAACCTTATACAATGGAAAACTTGACAACAAGAGAAGAAATATGGAAAAAACACATGTAGATATAATCGTCAGCCTGGATGTACCCACATGTGTTTTTAAAAATAATTCATTATTTCATAATTCTACTGGCATATATGCTAAGATCAGTAGAATCACCCAGGTATAACGAATTATTACCAGAATACAATGAGAAATAATAAAATGTGAAACAAAATCCGCAAAGAATAGACCAAATATTCCACTAACAGTAATCATCCATAAAACCTAATACAACACAATACTAAATTATTACCAGATAACAATTTAAATTTTAAAATTGGAAAAATCCTTAAAGAATAGATAAAATTTTAAAATTGGAAATAAATAAACTGGAAAGAGTAGATAAAATATTTTACTTACAATTATTATCCAAAAATCTTAACAATCACAATGTTTTCATGATCCCAACACGTCCACATGGCGATAATCATGAAATATCTCATACGTGATTATGATAGTGAAGTTGAGAGAAATTATTAGAAAGTTAAGTTCAGAGTACATTTTTTGAAATAACACCTTAATTATTACACCATAACACAATTTTATTTAAACACACACTAATTTATTTTTGTGATATACACTTAAAAACAAATTTATATTTGTTAAATACAAATTTTCCATTTAATTTTAATCTTTAAAAGTAAAATTAATACACAAGCGTTAAGCGCCCTCTATATATAATTTAAAATTACTATTAACAATATTATTAGCATTTATATGACATGTAAAGTGCTACCCTCTATTGGAATTATTCAAAATTAAGTTTGAGTTATATATTAATTATATTAGATTTAATATGATATATAAATATTAGAAAATATTATTATCATTATAGTTTTACATTAAAATCGTACAAACTCCTATTATATCAATAAATTTACACATAATTAATTTTATCTTACATAGTATTTCATAGATTCTTAACTACAGTATATATTATGTAAAAGAGATATTTCTTTTAATACAAAGTGCTTGTGCTGCCATCTATGTTAAACTACTTATATATATTATAGAATTTATAAAAAAATTAATCTTTTTATATACTGCTACAAATAATTAAATGAATTCTGATTTAATACAAATTTCTACCTTCTATCTACCTATATATCGAATAGTATTTACCAAAAATAGTTAAGATATCATACATGTATTTATTAGTTAATGAATTATAACATCCTAATAGAAAAAAAAAAAATATATATATATATATATATAGAAAAATTGAAAAAGATAGACATTGATTTAAATAAAAATAAAAATAAACTATATATATATTTATATATTACATATAGTGATGTTTGCGATTTATGGTCAACAATGTCATCCATGTATAATTTTATGTGTTTTTGTATAAGTGATTTTTACATTATTTTTGACATTGTTACGGTATTTTTATATTTTATAGACATTTTTAACATATCAATATAAACACTTAATAAAAAATGATCGACTAAACGCGCAATCACAGTAACTGTATAAAGTGTAATAATGTAAAACCAACTTAAGAATTGTTCTTATATGTTATATGTTATAATTTATAAGTATTAAAAACTGAACACCAGTATCACTTAAAAAATAGGTGATCGGCAACGCACAATCACAGACAATATAAAGTGTATATAATGTTCAATCATTTAATTATTGTCCTAATATGTTTTAATTTTATTGATGTATGTTTAATTGTAAATTGCTATATCATTTGCTATATGTTATCTCACACTAAAACAATAATATTACATACCATGTTTATATTTATATGATGTAATAATTGTTATTTAAAAGAGTTTATGATTGAATTTATCAAAAAAATAGGATACCCATTTTTTTGTGCCTGATCACGAATAAATCTAATATTTTTGTTTTTATTATTATCTGAGCATAGGTATTTTATACGATGAAGATAATTTATAATTATATTTTTATAAACTGATTTATGTAAACAAGAAGCAAAATTGGTAAAAATATTTACTTTAAATGGAAAATCAATTCTTTTATCATAAATATCAAAACTTAATTTATAATTATCATTAATTTTAATTTTTAAGTCAAGAAAATTTATATTATTATTAATCAAATCATTTTCACTTAATTTAAGCTGAATAGGATAAAAATTGAGTGGTGATGTGCAATTATTATCATTGAAATAAAAAATGATAATGTCATCAATATCCCATATAGCACATGTGCTTCCCTAGGACGTCCCCAGGAAGATTGACATTCATCCTCCAGGCATCCCTGAGGATGCAAAAATTTGTCATCAGGAGGTCCTCAGGAACCGAAAATGCCCGCCTCATAGCATCCCAGGGAGCTCCCCAGGACCTCCTTTAGGTTCCTCCTCAGGTTGTTCTAGGGAAGATTTCAGGAAGTAATACCGGAGGAATTTGGGAGACTTCAGGGTCACTTAATGTGCATAAAAAACACCCGAAGTTATTATTATTCGACGTAATGTAAAAAGTATTTATTTATTTATTTATTTATTTATTTATTTTTTTAATTAATAAATACGGACATTATCTTTTAAAAATTTACATAATACACATTACTTTTATTAATCACGCACACAGAATCACATGACAGTTACGATACAGATTTTACGGTATAAACTTTCTTACCACCCACTGGATTTGAACCTGTGTGCTTACGCATACGAGAAACACGCTCTAGTGATTACGCTACACGGCCGTTGTACTTGAATCGTTTATAAGGTATTCATGTATATCTTTCTCTTCTTATGAAAGTCAGTAAATAGAAAACATGCATATTTTTATGCTTCGTATAGCAGGAATTCTGTAACTTTTATTGCAAATAAAGATGCATACCCTTTGATATATATTCAATACAATATTAAATTGATAACTAGAAAAAAAGCGTATCAATTATTTAAGGCTGTTCTCAAACCCAAAGGAGCTGTTTTCTGACACATTTTTTAACTCGTTTTTGTTCGGAAATGCATTAAATTGACAGGTGGTCTTATTTAGAAACTATGTAATACTAGAAAAATGTTTTTCTTTTTTTTTTTTTTTTTTTTTTTTTTTTGTAAACGCAGATCTTTTAGAAAATACTGTGAAAGTCGTCGTTTTGAACCGAATTCCCCACGCGGCATCACAATAAAAGGGAAAAGGGAAGGGGTGTTTTATCATTTACAACAACAATGCGTTTTATCATTTTAGTTAGGAGCCACATATATCAGGGTCAGGGGTCTATGATAAAGGGCCAATTAAATAAAAATATTTAAAATTAAATAAATTAAATTATAAATTATAAATAATCACAATTAAACAAAGTAAGAGAAAAATTGACGTTTTTATGAACCAAAAATTGAAAGACAAATTCAAAATGCACTTTTTTTTAAATTAGAAATATTATAATTTTAAATTTAGAATTAGAATAAGCAAAACTCAATTTGATTTCTAATATTGATATTACCATATTACAAGTTGTTAAACGATATATCTATAAAAGCTTTTCTGAGTTTATGCATGCTAGGCTGTTCTCAAATTCAAATTGGCTACTTTATGACATATTTTTTAGTTCATTTCTGTTCGGAAACGCTTGAAATTGGCAGGTGTTCTTATTTATAAGCTTTGTAATCAAAAGATGTTTTCCATTTTTTTGGTAAAGACAGAAGATCTTTCAGAAAATACCGTCAAAGTCGGTGTTTTGAGCTGAATTTCCGACGCCGTAGCATCAGAAAGGAGAAAAACGTGTCGTCATGTAACATGAATCACTTATAACCCGATAAGTAATTTATTTATCAAAAAATGGAAAATTCATTTCGATCTCAAATCAATTCAATAGTCAGGCCAGCCAATTTTATGTCTTTGCGTTTAAAAATAAGTCAAAAGATGTGTCAGAAAGTTTCGCGTTGTTGAGCAGATCATTTGAGAAACACCCTAAGATACATAAATACATCGTTTAATTTTCAATTACCTACATGAAACTGCTGTTTAAAATGACAATAATATTTCTTTAGCTCTTAATTTTTAAAGTATGGACATTTCTACTCTATATCTGTAACTAGTTAAATATGAAAAAAAGTACTGTTAATAAAATTTGTGTCTGTAACAAAAATATTTTTTTTCTTGTTGTAATAAATAAACTAATTTACAATTAAATCTCCATTTAGCGATCTTTTGAAATCCTGTGAAAACATTCAATACATAGAAATTTCATTATGCACTATTTTTCATTGAAATATAATTTCATTTTAGCTAACAAAACTAATATTTCAGGAGATTTAAAATGCCTAAATGTACGGATACTTTGACATAAAATTTGAGTTCTTTGTTATGATTGTCAACGACGTATTGTGTAAAAATTCTAAACAAGGAAATCCTTTAAAAGCAATACTTTTGTCTTTTATAGAATCATTGGTCGACTGCTTTAAAGATTATTTTTTCTATTGTACCGACAATCGACAATTGTTTATTTTAGTTATCTCAAAGCTAAATTTGAAATAGCTTACTCCTTATTCTGGGAAGAAGAACGTTTCTCTCCTTTCAACCATGGAACTAAGTTCCATGCTTTCAACTACTTTTCTTTGCAAGTATTGCATGCAGTCCAGTAAGCATACATATCCATTATTCATTCATCAAAAGGAATTAGAGGTTGCTCAGTACTATTCATGTTCTTATTGTAGTTAAAATTCTACCCTTACCTGACTAAGCATATTTGCATTATGGGACTTTTGCAGCTGATTATATAATCGTTCTTGATATCTGGATAGAAGTATTTCCTTGCTTAAACAGGAGTGAAGAATTTGCACGAAAAATAATCTTTTATAAATATCCTAAACTAAAAAGTTTGCCAAATATAAAATAGGCTTCTTAAATGAAAGTTTTAACAACTAAAGCAAAACACAACTCAGTTTTAAATTCTGGAGAAATATTTGTTATTTAGAAAGATAAATATTTATTTATATTTTCTGAATCTGTATGTTTTTAATATTTCTTCAGTTCACTAAATTGAGATTTCACCTTCATTATTAAGAATTAAAAAATATATACCATGTATCGTAATTTGAAAGAGGTAATAGAAAATAACTAATTTGTATTTAAAAAATAAAATAAAATTAATATGATAAAACCTCCAGAACAGACGCTTCATAAAAATTCATACATAATTAAAAATTGACATCATTTAGCGAACATATGCCCATTACCAACACATATATAAAGTATATTAAATGAGACAAGTGGTATTGACCCGGTCCGTGATAATAATCAGCACGAATTTATATCTTTAACCCGATTTTGTAAGAATGTATATTTTTAAATAAAAATCTTTCAAGCAAAACTCTTATTCAGGGGGAGGGGGGGGGGTTATGTTTGTATTTTTTAAAACCAAATGTGCCATTTCAATAGAACATGTAATCTCTTTAAGTTGGTGTTATAATTTAGACTTAAAAGTAAATTATTGATTTGATAATGACGATAAATATAAAATTATTAATTAGTTGAAAATGTAATAATAAAATACATAAATATATATGTAATTTTTAAAAAGATCAGAAAAAAATAATTAATAGAAGAAGAATAATATAAGTAAATATGCTCGATATGACTTAAATATGATTCAATTTTGAAACTTACATGAAAATTAACTTTTACAATCGAAATAAGATTTTTTTAAATAGATTGTTTAATTTAAAAATGCTTATCTCTAATCTATTAACTATCAAATTCTGAATAGATACAAATATGTAAATATATATTAAACTGTTGATAAAACCCTTATTTGTAACAAAATTTTGATTCTTTTTGATTTCTTACAGTTACGGAAAAAAAACCCTCATTTATTAGAAATAATAAGAAATATATATTATATATATATATGATAATTTAAAATGATCAGCGAAAAATAAAATAATAAATCTAATTTATATTTTAAAATTAAATATTGATCCAAAAATTATTTATATATATAATTCAAATTAATATGAAATTATTAATTATTTAATACAAATAATAATAATTCAATATATCAGACTATATTTAAAGGATCAGAAGAAACAATTTTTAGTAGGTATCTCTAATCCTTAATTTATAAAATATGGTTATATACAAATATATAAATATATATTAAACTTCGTGTTTCGAAAAAAATAACTCAGATTTCTTACAAAGTCTTTCAGACTCGTATAATTGAAAATAAAAATAATTTATTAGGAGAAAGTAAATCAATTTTATATTTAAAATTAAATTTTTTCTATAGAAACTAATAAAGTATATGAGTGAAATCAATGTAAAATTATTAGTTAGATGAAAAAGTAATAGTAAAAATATATAAGTAATTGTTGAAAGTTCAGAAAAAATAATTAATGAATGTAATGATAAAATGAATTAATATATAAGTTAATTTTTAAAAGATCAGAAATGAAATAAATAATAAATTTTCAATTTATATTTAAAGGTTAATTTATTTTAATTATTTATTTAACTACATTTTGATTGCATTTTATAAATTAAAAATATATCTAAATAAGGATAATTAAATATTATAACAATAATTAAAAGTTAAACAATAATCAGATGTGCTTAGGAAATAAAATATATCAAATAATAATATAAACTTTATTAATTAAAAAATCGAACCACATCAAATCAAATTTTTTTTTAAATAAAAAATTATAATAAGTTATTTTAGTGTCAAAATCACCCATGAGATGGCACCAGCACCGTCTCTTCCTAGGTACTTCCCTGGGAATATCATCCCGAGGAGCTTGCTCCCTGGGAGGGATCTGGGAGATCAGTCCTGAGAAGCTTGCTCCCTGGGAGGGATCTGGGAGATCAGTCCTGGGGAAGTGATTAAAGTATCTTCCCCAGGAACGCCTGATAGCGTCATTACAGTTTCAGGAGGAATTTGGGATGAATTGGAACTCCTGGGGAGGTTTTCAGGGGCTTTGGTGCTATATGGGATAGCGATAAAATGCATAATCATTGTTCGGACCAATATTTCTTTCATAATAATATAAATAAAGGTAAGACAATATACTAGAAGCGGTCCCACCCTGCGGAATTCCCTGGCATTGTTTATAAATATTATTGTCATATATGATGTAATTATTATGCAATGTAAAATTTAGTAAAGTTTTAAAATAATTAACGGAAACATGATCTTTTAATTTTAATTGAGATTTAAATTCTTTAAATAATATACACATTGTTTTATGTAAGTCTTTTATATCAATGTTATTAAATAAATCATTAAAATCCAATGTTTTTATGAATTTTACCGGATTGATATTATGTATTTTATTAATAAGTTGAAAACTGTTTTTTAGGCAATGTTGGTTATTATGTTTTATCGTTATATCATAAATCTGCTTTAAAATATTAAGTAGTAAATTGCTTGCATTATTATTATATGTGTTACACCCGATGGTAACTGTGCGAAATTTAATTGGATTTTTATGAAATTTTGGAATTATAACAATATAAGGATAATTTAAATTATTACATTTGATTTTTAGTAATTTATGATAATTTAATAATTTTCTATTATTAATTTCAATATTTAATTTAGTTTTATTAAAAATATTACTTGTGTTAATTGCATTGTGAATTAACACCTTATAGTACTCTTTACAGATGATAGCATAATTATTTGGAGATTTATCTACATAAGTAATTATAAATTTGTTTTGTAATTCTGATATATGTTTATTTACATTTTTAAAAGCTGCATGTGTAATATTTTGATAATTTTTTTATAATTTCATTTTTTATTTTATCTATAACAGAAATTCTCCATTCACTAAAATACTCGATAGGTTTATTGTAATCAATAGCAATTTTATATATAAATAAATCAATATCTTGAATAAACTGCAATATTATAGATTTGATATTACACCTATATGGAAGGCGAAATTTTGTTCCATTATGCATTAATTTTTGTAAAATAGGTTGTTCTATAATATTAAGATCACCAGTAATGATATGACCATGTGTTGTATTTATGTACTTTTGAAATTTTTGGTCATTACAATAACAAGGGTAATTATTTGAAGAGACCATTTGTTTTGCAAAAGAATTGTAATTAAAAATTTTGCGTCCAAGTGTGCGATTATATTTATATGCCTTGTGAATGGTAAAATTTTTTATTGGAAAATTATTTGTAGTGTTGTTTATGATATTGTGTAAATTGATATTATTAAATACATGATTGGAAAAATTTATAATTAGTTGTGTATTATTAGTTTTATATTTAGGTTTATTAGAAAGACATGTATTTAATAGATTTGCTCTATAATGAAGAATATCAAAAAAGATATCACAAAAATGTGGAGAATATTTATTCTTATTAAATACCTTGAAATATTGGTTTAGATATTTCTTTTTAATACTAAAAACATGTTTTCTGATAGCAAGCCAACAATAATCATTACAAAATTTTGCCTCATGATCATCAAGCTCCTGTTCTATCACAGTATCATCAATGTATTTTTTGTTATTATGTTTACCTCTACCATGTCTTGAAGTTTTTATTATGTTTGAAATATTTAATCCTGAATAAAGATTTTTATAATTTTCATATTTAGTTAAAGCTGAAAATACAGGATGTGATTTTTTGTATACTAATTGATTTAATCCATAAGGATAGGTAGTATTATAATGTCTTATATATTTAGATTCTAGAAAAAGTCGTTCAGTAAAATTTTTTTGTATTTTAAGTATTTTAATAGTAATATTTTGAAAATCATGATTTTTGAAATGAGTATATTCAATATTATGAGTGGTTTGAAATTTAGATTTTTTAAATTTATCAATATGAGAACGATGTAAATTTAGCCGCTTATGTAATTTTTGACAAGACTGTCCAATATATTCCATATTACACGAATTGCATTTCAATGAATAGATTACATTGTATGCTTTGCAAAATTTTACCAAATTAAGATTGTGATTATTTGAAATCTGGGACTTATCAGCTAAAGGACATGTAAGGCAACGCTTAGATTGACATTCTCGAAAACATAGTACAGGCTTGGGACAATAGAATAGGTTATCTGATAACGATCCAGGAAGATCCCTAATAATCTTCCTGTACCGAGCATTAGTCCTGGATCCACCAAGGCCTAAATTGCCAGTATCTAACATTTTGCTTATAACTGCCATATTATTTGAAAGCAATAAAAATTGCAAGAGATACATATATAAAATATAATTATAACATATATTAATAAATTTTGTTTAAAAACAACCTTATTTTTATAAAGTACTTGAATAACCATAAAAGAAAAAATAATAATAAGATTAATAATTGTTTTATACTTGATTAAATATAATAAAACTATTTACATATATACAAAAAGTCCCATTAAGCAATCTAACATCAAAAGACAACAATATAAAATCCCCTAGCAGTCACAATTCAATACAAAATTAATGTTGGCAAAAAAAGAAAAAAAAAAGAAGAACCTGAATAAGATGTTATAAAGATGCCTTTGAGAATTCAATAGATGAACAATTGATACCAAGAAATAATAGTAATTTTATATAATTATTATTATTAAATTATTACCAAATACAACATTAAAAGCGCAATGCAGCTATAATAACTATGTATTCCAAACAGAAGTTAATCAAAGTGATTTATGAGCCAATAGGCTAAATTATGGTATCATATAAAAAATCAATAATTTCTTCTAGATAATTATTGAAAAAATTGAAAAAAAAAAAAAATATATATATATATATATATATGTATATGTATACAGGTTGTCCGAAAATTCTGGAAACTGTCGAATAATTCGAGAAATATACATCGGATTGAAAAACGGGATATATGTGTTCGATATTTTTTACTTCTCTGGGATCAAAACTCACGGGAAAAGATAAGTTTACAAAAATTTATTAACGCACATTTATCAGAGTAAGGCGAATATAACATCTTTGATTATTTTATAATTTAATCTCGAGCAATGTTATTAATTGCTTTAAATTTGCTGGCTCAAATTAAAAAAAATAACTTTAGTGTTGTACTGTTTATTTAAGAAATTTTATTCAACATTGCATTGACACTTTCAAAATACTTGGGAAAACTGAATGCGATTTGTATTCTTCTCTAAAATATGCTGATGATGTCAGTTTTCAATTTTACGAACTTGGCGTTAATGAGTAAGCAAGGAACAAGAGAGTGATGTTCAAAAGGTTGCAGACCTGTTTAAGAAAAAGAATTTTTGACTAAAGAAAACTTTGACACAATTTTCTTTAGCCACACACAGTTCCTCACCAAGCTGGCCATCAGATGAAAACGGATAATACCGGGTGTGCGAAAAAGGTTGGGCAGATATGAAAGAATCATAACTCTAAAAATAATTGAGTAAATGCAATTTTTATTTTCAAAGTACTCGTCAAATATCCAAGATTTGTTAGATGTAGCTGTTTCAAAATCGTGACATTCAAACGATGCGCAGAATCGTTGATCGGAAAATGCAAATCGCAATTTTAACTTTTTGCTTAGGTTATTTGTGTACATAGTGGATCCTTTCCTACTAAATCGAAGATGCTGAAGAACTTTATAATTGACATTTTTCCCATAACTCCAATAGTTTTAGACTTATACGCTTTCCACTCCAGAATCATCAAAGAAATTGCGAATGTGTGGTGCGATTTGCATTTACATATCATCGATTCTGCGCGTCGTATGAATGTTACGACTTTAAAACAGCTACATCTAACAAATCTTGGATATTTGATGAGTACTTTGAAAAGAACATAATTGAATTTACTCAATTATTTTTAGAGTTATGATTCTTTCAAATCAGTCCAACCTTTTTCGGACACTCGGTATATCTCATTGAAAATCTGAAGAAAGTTTCAAGAGATCAATGTTTCTACTTTGCTTGTATAATTTTATTTCTGGGCTCGTTTATTGTTTTAGAAATAACAGAAGGATATAAAAGGATTTTGATGTTCTATTGGGCTTGTTAAAAATAATGGTGTATGTTGTTATTGTACATTTCAACTTGAGTTATTTTTAATAAATTTTTAATAGAATTTTATGTTGTTGCATATTATTTTGAAAGGCAGATTTGTACTTATTAACTATTATAATTTTGTATTTTGTCATTGTACAGGGATATTTAAGGCAGTTAAAGAAATATAGGAAAGTCCGTACGATTTTTTGCACGAATTCACAATGGAACGAAATACAGCAAGAAACAGCTCGTATTAATCAACTATGCATTTGGCCAAGGATGACTAATGAACGCACAGCAGAAAATTGCGTTCAAACATTTCACGGTAGCAATGAGAGTTTTGAATATGGAGTGAGTATTGATGAGATTCTGGCATTAAGAATGAAAAATTGAAAACATAAGTTGAAGCTAATCCACGTACCAAAGTCCAAGAGCTTGCTGCTGAACTTGGAGCATGTTCTAAAACTTTCTCCAACCACCCAAAATAAATTGTATGAGAAGTAAAATAACAGAAACCGCCATTATTTTTAAAAAAAACTTAACACTTCTAAAAAAGTTCTAATCAGTCAAAAGTAAAATTGTTACAAAAAATTAACATCTTACAACTGGATATCAGAAAAAACTAATAAGGCTAAATATTTATTTTGGTATATAAAACTACGATGTTATTATGATTTTTGTAAATCAGTTTTTTTCTGTCTGTGGTCTATAGTCAATCTTTACTACTTTTGGGTCGATAAAATCGAATATGACATTAGAATTTTCTTATTAGCTTTAAGTTTGTAAGATATAGTAATACTGGTATACGAACTTATGGGGTAAAAACATATACAGTATGAACATATATGATACAGTCAGAATTATCATTACTTTTAAGTCACTAAATGTACAGGATAATTATAATTAAGTTATAATATATAATATCTTATAATACATAATTATTATAAGATAAGACAACAAAACTAACTGTTTCATAATACGGCCTATGCTATTAATGTGTGTGGCTACGGCTTACTTGTCATTTGTACTTGTACTGTTGTTCTGGAACATCCTTTCTTACCGTCCAACAGTAGTCCGCAATCATTGAAGCGTCACAATTACCCTGATATCCATGGTTGAAATGTCTTGGGGAAATCTTCATCCTTGCTTATCACTTACTGAACCAAAATTTGGAGGGGAAGTCCAAATGAGAGTGTAAGAAATGAACTTTAGAGATATGTCGCAGCCTAATTCATTATACTTCTGTATTAGGTTATTACAATAACAGAATGGTTTGAATATCTTCTGTTCCCCAAGAAACCTTTTACGACGTCCCTGAATGCTTGCCAAGCAGCTTTTTCATTACCCTCGAAGAGTCGATCGAAATATTAGTCAAGAATAAGGTCACGAATTTGAGACCAATGGAGATTCCTTCTTTCACTTTAGCATCACTTAGACGTGGAAATTTTCCTCGCAGGTGTTTAAAAGCTTCTCCATTAAGGTTCACATCCTTCACAAAGTTCTTCATAATTCTCAGTTTGATATGTAAAGAGGAAGAATAATTTTGCTTCTGTCAACCAAAGGACTATGTTGAACATTTTGTTCTCCAAGGAGACCTATCCCTGCTGTCCCATAAACATAAAAAACATTACATCATTACATCACAAGCAGTACATCTTATAGCCCACTGCATGCCCAGTAGGATCGCTGTGACCTTTCGATCTCCACAGTTTTGCTATTGGTGAGTGTTGTAGTCAATTGCGTCCAGAACTAATTTCATAGTCTAGTATGTTTCCTTCAAGTGGATAGCGTGTCCTACTGGGATTGAAGGTTTGGTATTGCCATTCTGTAACAATAAAGCTTTTAAACTAAGCTTTGAAGCATCAATGAACAGCGTCCAGTCCTGTGGATTGTACTCTAAATTCAAAGCAGCCATCAAACCAATTACATTACAGCATAAAACGAGATCATGTTGCTTTTCAGAATATGAAATGAAATTTTTTCTCGATTCCTGTACACAGACACTATGACATTACTTCCTAGAACGTTCCACTGTTTTAACCATGATACTAGAACCACGGATTTTTCTTTCGTCGGTCCCAAATCTCTAATTAGATAATTTATTTCAGCCTTGTTAGCTTTATGTGTCTCATTCTGCAATGTGGGAATTAAAAAATCAAGCTCCTGTGATATTGAAGGTTCAGGTGTTCCTTTCTAACCATGGGGAGCTCAACCTCATCACCATCTGACAGTAAACAGTAATCATCTGGAGGCTCAGGTTCAGACATATCGTCTCCATCTGGCACTGGAAGGATAGCTGATGGTATATTCGGATATTTCATAGTTATTTTCTTTTTGTTGGACAGGTCATGCAGAAATAGCAATCATGTACATGCTTCGAGGGCTCTTGCCATACCATCGGAACTGAAAATGGTAATGCATGTCCTTTTTTATATAACGATTAACGTAGGTTTACTGAACACGTCTTACAGCAAATGTGGGGTGGTGCCCCTGATTTATTCATGTCTCCTACCTTGACTCTAAAATAATGATAGTAAGCAGTATTCAAAGTGAAATAAGTGGTAGTCGTTTCTGATTTGAAAAGGTCACATCACCACACACATAACAGAAACTGTCAACATTATTCACACATCTACGTGGCATGTTTCGTGTTATTCAAGGAAATTACAACCTAGAACAAAGGGCAATACAGGTTGTTTTATTATTAATACAGTAAGAAAGATGTTACAGATTTTTTAAAATTTAAGTTGTGCAATTTAAAATTTAATTTGTATCTTAAAACATTTCCATTTTATAAACTCATTCTTTTTTAGTATTTAATTAAAACCCCCTCTCCCCTTTTCTCATATTTCTTAAACATTATTAATTAAAATTCTTATTTCCAAAATTTAAATATCTTTGTTTTTCTGTAAGTAAAGAAAACACCCAGGATTTTGTTTTGCACTTTTAAGACCCCACAAGGAGATGATAGGTAAATTCCCACGTTTGAAATTGTCACGTAATTGCAGTGTTGGTCACGGACCACACACACACACAAACCAGACAACGTACACAACACCTTTTGTGAAAATTCATGGGAATAGCTGAAGCCTCATTTCGCTTGTATTGTAGTACAGTTTTTATTACCCTGAGAATATAGAATTTTATGACCGGGAAAGTAAGCATAAAACAGGTTGTTTAAAAAAAATAACAACAGAAGTACTGCACACCAGAGTTTTTACGACCTAGGCAGGTGAAAAGTGGACGCAGGACCCATTTCAGCTGCGAGCTGAAATTCACAGAATCTAAGCAGTGATCTCCCCCTCACCCAATGAGCGCTTAGTTTTTTCCTACCCCCTTGTTCTGCGTTACCAAGGAAACATACGATAGCTAGTAGAGATAGTCATAATGTGATACGTGAAGTAGAAGGGTGTGTGTGTGCGGGTGGAGGAACTTTTTTCCCCACCCCACTTGGGCAGTCGGGGCAGAAGGTTTTTAGATAGAGAGTGTGCGAGGATGTCCAGAAATAGTCGAACTGACCAGAGATGATCGAAGCAGTACGGAATGTTTTCTAGAGAGTGAAGTACGATAGTCCAGCAGTAGAAATAGCAGGAAGAGGTTTTGAAAAAAGATGCATCCAGAGAGGAATAAATTCTTTTCGTTTTAGCAACCGACACGCACCGGAGAGATGACGAGAGCCCTTTTCAAACAGGACGCGCTGTTAATAGGTGTGTGAACATCTAAGTACCGTTTAGCTATATTTTTATACGGTGAACGACACAAGAGCTCCGAGTTTTGATGCACACTCTCTGTTGGGCCATGAAGTCAGAAATATGTTTAGGAACCGTGTTTTAGATTACAGCTACTTTATGGAAGTATATTATCATCTTAGCAGTATTCAGTCATAAGGATATTTACTTACGCAGCCTCTTAGTTCGTGACAAGTTGTTAGACCAAGACTAGTCAACATAAATCTTCTTCTATTGTTACGAGATGTTTAGAAACAATTTCGTCCGCTCTAACGATCACCCGGGTACCTATTAGTATGAAGTATAAGAAGATAATCCTTGACTATTTGTTATGAGTTTCAAAGACAAGCGTAGTGTTCATTAACTCAACAGAGGAACTGAAATGCATAAAATCATTCGTGTAACTGTGATTAGACACGTCGTCATGAAGGCAGTATTATAGATCTTAAAATTTTGAACCCACATTTAGGGTCAGTGTGTTAGAGATAAATAACAAAAACTATAGAATCGCAAAATCCAGCATTAAGTGGGTTAGGCCTCTAATTTATGAGGATGTGTATTTACACCTGTTGCACTGTACCATCGAATTTGTGAGTAAAATTCTGATTATTATTATTATTTTTATGAATAATATTATTGGTTTGATCCTACAATGATGTCTACCTGTATTTTTAGTCAATAATATATATAAACAACTTAAAATGCTGCTGGTTAATAAATACTCATTTTTTTTAGTAAATTCTTTCTCTGTTTTCCTTTTATTATTATTTTCTTAATTATTTCAAAGAGTTTTCTTTTCAGCATTTTTTTTTATTTATCTTTTAGAATCAATCTGGAATACTATTTATAGATTGTTTTATCAATCTAAAGATTTATATTAATCTTTTTCTTAATTTCTTTTAATTGATTTAAATAATAATTCTGATAAAAACTAAAAAATTAAGTAAAGTAAATTATGGTATTCCCTAATCATGGAATTCATACTTGAGAATTAAAATCAAAATTTATTATTATTATTTTTTTTATATGGAAGTAAATTATTTTTCTTAAATTTAAAATCTAATTTGGTTTTTGTTCCCAGAATTTTTACTTCATAAATTTTGAGATTCTAAATAATACTTTAAGCACTAAATCTGATGAAAATAAACTACTGTTTTAATAAGTGTTGAAATTAATAACATTCAAATTATTTTTTATTTAGGTGAGATCTTTTCCTTTTCTTTAATTGATTACATGGTATACATATCTGAATTGATATATAAAGTAATTTTAATATTTTAATTTAAAATCTTATGAGAAGTATTTAATTATAAGGAATTACTTTATCCAAAATTTAACTATTTACTTATGGTCTCTTAAACTTTAATAAACATTATACGATCACAGTCTCAGCATTGTGAATTAGTAAAAATTATATGGTATTTCTAATATTTGTTAAATGTTATTTTTGTTTAACTTATATCATTAATTTTTATCCTCCCTCTTTTTATACTTTCTTTAAAAGAAAGATTTTGTTTCCTTTATTTCAAAATTTTCATTTTTGTTCAAATTATTATGTTTATGAAAATTCCTAGTAATCATATATACCATATTAATCCTTGAATTCACAATGCTGATTGTTGGGGAATTGGATGTAATGCAAATTGAGAATCTTGTCAGTGTTTTTAAATGATTAATTCTAGTATTGTTATGAATTCAAGATTTAGAATTCAGGTAACTCTAAATTCTTTAAATTTTAAACGTTTCTGTTTAAATTCATTTCATTGGGTTTCTTCTAAATTCATTTAAGTTTTAGAATAAATTTGTAAATATATATATATATTGACAGGATTCATTTCAATCTCAGACTTAGGTAATTTGCATACATTCATGTAGGTAAAAGGTAGTAGGTTTTATAAAACTAAAATAAATCCCCAACAAAGACATGATAAAACTAGTCGGATGTGCCAATCCCAAAACTTCCTTCTATCTCACACAGGTTTCGCATACACTAAAAAGAATCAGCGCCAATTTATATCAAGATCTAACTGAATCTAAAGTTTTATTAAATTCCGTGCATTAATTCTTGAGATATGACTATTGCTAAAATCGTGTAAATCCGGCAAAATGTAGCATAGCAGCGTCACCTGTTGAGAGATTTAGACCAAAACCTAATCAACAACAACTTATGTCAACGTCTAACTGAATATGAAGTTTGATGAAAATCCGTGCATTAGTTCTTGAGATATAGTTACCTGATGATAATAGAAAAGTAGTACAGCAGTACCACCTGTTGGGATATTTACACCAAAACGTAATCACTGTCTATTTATGTCAGGGTCAAACAGAATTTGAAATTTGATGAAAATCCGTGCATTAGTTCTTGAGATATAGTTATCGTGATAATAATAAATATTAGCATAGCAGCGCCACCTTTTGGGTTATTTACACCAAAACGTAAGCAGCATCTATTTATGTCATGGTCTAACAGAATCTGAAGTTTGATGAAATTCCGTGCATTAGTTGAAATATAGCTATCGTAAAAATCATGAGAAAAGTGGTATAGCAGCGCCACCTTTTGGAATAGCTACACCAAAACGTAATCAGCGTCTATTAATGTCAAGGTATAATTGAATCTGAAGTTTCATGAAAATAAGTGCATTAGTTCTTGAGATACAGCTATTGCGGAAATCGCGAAAAATGCAGCATAGCAGCACCACCTATTAGGTGATTTTCACCAAAAACTAATCAGCACCAATTTTTATTAGGGACTAACTGAATATAAAGTTTTATTAAATTTCGCGCATTAGTTCTTGAGATAGAGCGCCCAAATTTTTTTGTTACATACAAACAGAGTCACAGACTGTCATTTTCTAAAAACAGTCGACTCGTGTTCAGGATCATCTAAAACGTATAAATCCGTCGGAAACCGGAAGTCGAAAATTTTCATGAATCCAATACTTTCTTCTTGTAAAGATAGAAGAAAGTAAAAATTAACAAAATAAAATCCCATATTGGTAATATTTAAAAGAAAATAACTATAAAAAATAAGACAACGCTTCAAGAACATTTTCTAAAAACAGTCAACTCGTGTTCAGGACCATCTAAAACGTATAAATCCGTCGGAAACCGTAAGTCGAAAATTTTCATGAATCCAATACTTTCTTCTTGTAAAGATAGAAAAAAGTAAAAATTAACAAAATAAAATCCCATACACAAAAAATCAAGGCAAATTAGATAATTTGCCTTGATTTTTTGTTAGCGAAATCATTTGTCACTGAATATAAAGTTTTATTAAATTTTGTGAATCAGTTCTTGAGATAGAGCGCCCACAAAATGTTTGTTACAGACAGACAGAATGAGTCACAGAGTCACAGACTCGCAGATAGACATTGTCTAAAAACAGTCAAATCGTATTCAGGACCTTCTAAAACGTATGAATCCGTCGAAAACCGGAAGTCTAAAATTTTCATGAATCCAATACTTTCTTCTTGTAAAGATAGAAGAGAGTAAAAACCACCATAACAAACAATAAACAATATATGAAACGATTTTACCACGCTACACCTACAATAAAATATTTTCGTATCAACAACAAAATTTACCTGTAGCTTCCCAAGATATGTAAAACCCCATAGTTTTTCGTTGAAATTTCAACATATCTCATAACACTTAGCTAACTCAGCATTTTAAATGTCACATTCATTTTTACCATGCGCGAATTATATAGAAGTAACTATTTTCGTGTAAGAACCTGAAACTTCCGAAAAATATGTAAAAATCCATAGTTTTTCATCGAAATTTCAACATATTTCTTAATACTTCACTAACTCAGCATTTTAAACGTTATATTCGTTTTTACCATAGAAACAACTATTTTTATGCAAGAAGCATTTTCTCTGGGGGCTAGTGTTGGTTGTTTTTCACAATTGTAAATAAATTATTTTTCCAAACATCAACTTTTATTTACATGTACTTTTTTACGAGTTTCTTAACCCAAACGTTTTCTTCTTTAAAAAGAAAAAAACCTTACCTCAGAAACTTCATGGGGAATGAACTGTTGACGGGATTGGTACTTACATCAAATCATTATTTAGTACCTATTTCAGCAGAAGTTCTTAAATTCAATGAAAAGAAATAAAAATGAAATTTCCTGTTATAAACTTCTTCGTCAAGCTGACCATGAGATGAAGAGGGATAATATATCTCATGAAGAATAATTAAGATAAATCTTTCTACCTTGATGCTTGGCTACTTCTATTTCTGGTGTCATTGTTCGATTTGAAAGGGCAAAAACATCTTATCTAGTCATAAAAAATGGCAAAACTTGAAAAAATAACAGAGAGACCCAGAAGATTTATGACTATTTTAGACAACTGTAAACAACCTTTTTCCCCACACGTCAACTATTTGTTGTGTATACTACATTACCACTCTTTTCAGCCGAAATTGAAAGATTTTGTTTTTGCTTTAAAAAGAATAAAACCTTATCTCAGAAAAACACATGAAAAATAAATGGCTGAGGGGATTGGCATTTAAATGAACTCACCCAGAACCTATTGCCGCAGAAGTGATTCTTAATCCAATGGCAGGAAGTGGAAAAAGAAAATTGCTGTTAGAAATTTAATTATTTGACCCTCTTTAATGTAAACAAAAGTTCATTTTATATGAAGCTTGACATAAGTTCATTTAACTCTTCAGAATGCGCTAGAAGTCTGCATGGGCCCGGTGAGGCAAAATAAAGGCAAATTGTCAAACTTACCAGGTCGATCCGGCAGAAACCAGACAATCTTTAAAATGTGCCGGGCCGACCGACCCGATATAAAAAATTTAAAAAGATCAAACTAAGCTTATTATATATGAACAGTTTTCATTGGACGTGACGGCCGAGAATAAGTATAAGCCGATGGTAGCGAGACAATGGTAGGTTGACATCATCAATACAGAAATGTAACATGTCCGGCATAGAAATTGGCATTGGATAGTTGCATCGTGTGTAAGCCCGGACTTAATTGTTTTCAGCCAGCCGGGATCAGGTTTACATTTTTTCTACATACTCGGGCCGTGCCAGAATTGGATTTAATTGTTCCCAGGACGTGTCCAGCAAACAATTTGTTTTGTAAAAATAGTAATAGCGATAATGAACTTTTTTTAAAGGAACCTTTGGAAATATGCATTAATAAATTATTGAGAAACATTTTCAAAAATATTTTTTATTTTATTTTATTATACACCAATAAAAGTTAAAATATTTTTAACCATATTTTTTCTTTTATTCTAAACTACATTATTCAATTCCTACTATTATTTCACACTCTCCTTATATATATTTATATATCTTTTTCAAATTTTCAATCGTTAATAAAGTACTTTTTATTCATCCACTCAAGTTCTAATTGAAGTGTCTGGATAACGGAATTAGAGAAAATGTAATACACTGTAAAAAATGACGAATGTTTCTGAATGTACGAAAATATAATATAATGACGAATAAATTTATAATATAATATCATCCTTGTTAACCATGATTCTGAACAGTGTTTCTTTATCTTTAGAAACCCCAGACATCAATGGCATTTCGAGATTTAAAGAGTCATTTAGAAAAACAAAATTTTTCTAGCTGCCCGAAATTTTCGGAAACGTTTACGAGTAGCTTTTAAAGTGTATTAATCAGTTTTCTAAGCCCAGAATATAGTTTATTTTTTTATGCTATCCATTCTCGAGTAAACATTTTCATGTTCAACAAATATGTTTAACAGACAAACATGCAAAATTAACAGCATTAACATTAACATTAAAATTAAGATTATTTCTTTACTCTTTCATGTATAAACTAACTTATGCAGCTGAAAACGTTTACTTTAGAATGGATGACATTCGATAAATAGGTATTCTAGGCTGAAGAAACATATTAATACGCTATAAAAACTATTCGGAAACGTTTCTGAAAAATACGGGCATCTACAGAAATTTTGTTTTTAAAAATAATTCTTTAAATTTTGGAAATGTATTGCTTTCTGGGGATTCAAAAGACAATGGAACATGCTTTTCGGAATGTCGGATAACTCAGAAGATTATATTATATTTTCATTCGTGGTTATAGTATATTTTCATAAACTAAGAAACATTGATCATTTTTTACAGTGCACATAGAAAACGAATTAGAGCTAATGGAGAGCTAAATTTTGCCACATTTGAAATTTTGATATTGGAAATTGGTGTGTGTGTGTGTGTGGGGGGGGTGCGTGAAGCTGGTGTTAGTAAATTTACCAAATCATTCTAATTGAAATATCTTGGCACCAGAATATTTACAGAATCATGTAAAAAATCATGTTAAAATCATGTTTAATACTTGTGATAATGAGTACCATTATAACCAGTTCTTATTTTTTAAATACAATTAGAAAAACTATTCGTATTAATTTTGTGTAAAAATTTCAGAAGCTCAAACAGGACACTGGCAACACTGGAGAAGAGAGAAAGAATCCGCCTCTTGATCTATGAATTCGCGTCTTAAACGAGATTTTTTGCATCAAGGGACCGAAACTCTATCGCGTATTATGCAGGATCGCGTAATAACCGTTCGTGTATTAAACGCGATATTTTTACATTAGTCTAATGGCGATGTTCAAAGGACCGGAAAAAATCGGTGTATTAAGCGGGATCGCGTACTAACCGTGAGCGTCTTAACCGGATCCGACCGTATATGTCTCAATTTACTTGATTTCTCTAATTGCGCTCCTTATAGTGTGTTTTGTGAAATTAATGATCAGATTTACAATAAGGGGCCGTCCACAAATGATGTCACGCTTGGAGGGGGGAAAAGGGTTCATGAAATTGTGACAGTTTGTGACAAGGGGGTGAGAGGGGGTAAGAAGAAGTGTGACATCACACATTTTGGTTAAAATAAAATCATTTAAAATTAGCAGATTAAATTTTGAAATTACCAGAATTTGAGGGTATTTTTTAATCGGGGCTAAAACAACTTTCATGTGATTTGTTTTCGCTTATATTCCTTTCTTTCAAAAAAATATTTATATTTTATTACAATTTGTATTAATTTATTGTATATTAAATATGTTTTCTGTTGTAAACCTTAATCTTATTTCATACAAAATAAGTACAGGAATCATTTTTGTTATGCTCACAAATGTCATTAGTTAAAGTTTAAAAATAAAATTTGAAATATGATCTATAACACAGTGCTTTGTTTCTGAACTCCAAGTATATGTCTATGTAATATAGCGTGACATGTGACAAGTGGGGGGGGGAGGGGGTATGGTGAAGTGTGACACTTTGTGACTAAGGGGGGAGGGGGGTAAAAAATATTGAAAAAAAGTGTGTCATAATTTATGGACAGCCCCTGATATAAATTATTTATTTTTAAAAAATGAAAATGTTTTGGATACTAGTTCTTTTTTGCTATAATTAGCCCTATTCTTTGAGCTCTATATTGCTATCATTTTTTTTCTCTTATAATTAGAGATTGGCCGATTATCAGGCCAATACCGAATTTATGTCCTTTCCCATGTTTCAGCTGAACACTAAAACGAAACGGTGCCAAACGAAATTTTTATTTATTAATATATACATACATGCAAAAATGTTACTAATTATTTACAAAAATACACATACAAAAATGTTACTAATTATTTACAATAATACATAATAGGCAATTTTACTTATGCATATGTGTGAATGTGCATGTTCTTTTATTCAATAAAAGCAAAAATATTATTTTTAATTTTTATAACCAAACATAGAAGGCATTTATTCATTAGTAATTTTAATGCAATTTATTCTTAGAAAGGTATAGGGGAGGATATTTATTTTCAATTTCAGTTTTTATTACTTCAGTAGCAATTTAAAAATACAGTATGTGCGTTTTTGATTTTTCTACTTAAATGCTAAAGATATTTAATTTGTTATTAACGTTTCTATTATTTTTAACACAGTGACTGTTTACCTATACACTATATTGAAAACACATATTTAAAACAAGACCGGAACAACTGAAAACAACGCATACGGGGAAAAACTTTTATGTCACATTTTTTTAGAAATATAAATTTAATCAAATGCAGAAATGAAGAACATCAAAGCATTAAATTATGCATGTAATAAATCTTTTTCGAGGCAAGAATTTAATAACATCTTTACAAAAATGAACATTTAGCTATTAAATTCGTTTAAATTGCTCATATCAACAAAAGCCGGCATTAAATTATATTAAACACTTTACTCAAAAGAAACACTTGTTTTACTTATTACATAAAAATAACTTTTTAGAAAAGAACTGTCAACAACGACATTTCAAATTCATAAAAATTTCATTTGATAGTACATCAACATTTCAGTAGTTTTTTTTTTCTTTATACTGCTGACTAGGCTCCTACCTGCCAGGCTTTTGCCTAGCTAAACGAGTTGATACCTGGCAACGGGGAGAAGATTCGCCTATGGAGATGTGTTTGTTAAATCTGTAGGCCGACGTGGCTTCAGTGTGTCTTGTTGCTTTAATTGCTTTTTCTTATAGTTGGCCGGTTGCTAATTGATTTTTGATGAGGCGGTTCAGCACTGCGCAGTGTAGTGAAGTCATGCCGGACGACGCTGGGATATTTACTATTTCCTCGCTGCATCGCTTATCCATACGTTATGCCATCGCTACTCGAGTTGGTCTCGTAATTTAGAACCTTGATCTGGTGACGAGACCTTCACCAGACTAGGCACCCCCAGAGGTATAATTCACAGGTAACTTGGAGGACTTTACACCCACGACGGATTTTACATGCACTGGGGCCATTAGCGTACATGATCGCCGCATCTGAAAAGGAATGGGGTTAGACATTTTATAACACTTTTAATACTACAAACTAAGTGCTACTTTTAGACTTTAAGTACTATTACTTTACTTGGTTGTTTGTCTTAATTTACATGTAGTTCTACCCTACGATAATTTTAACTGAAACTAAATATTCTAAAAAAATATTTGCATAAAACTTATATCTAAAAGAGCCATCATCACAAACATCTCTTTCGGGATCATTTTAAGGATATAATCTCCAAAATGTATTCTTTGTTTTTTAAGAAAAATTCTGTAAATTTTGCTAGCGTTGAAATGTGTTCCTAACACAGAAGGGTGCTTATGCCAGAAACAGCTATTTTCCCATTCCTCATGATGGGACATTAAAAAAGGCACATAAGCCTCAGAACTGCGATTCTAAAATTTAAAAAATGTATAAATAATTTTTCCAAATTTCACCACAAAAATTGTATTTTTTCTTGATTAAGTTATTTTCCTTCATATGACCATTTAGTAGTGTGTCAAAAAAGCATTAGAGTAAAAGTAAGTTTTATCTCTTAAAATAATTAACTTTTTCGGAATCTCGTCCTTACAGTAATAGAGGTCATAAAAAAGTATTTAAAAAATGTTACAAAAAGTACCAAATTGTAGGAGAAGTGTGGTTTAAAAATTCATTTTTTAAAAAAATTTTTACAAAAAGTACCAAATTGTAGAATTGTGATTTAAATTTTATATATTTTTTAAATTAGCTTTTTCAAATTTAACCACAAGAATTGCATTTTTTCTTAAATCATTTCTCTTCATATATATATATATATAACACCATTTAATAATGTATCAAAAAAGTATTAGAGTAAAAATCAGTTTTTTTTTCTCTTAAAATAATTCACCTTTTGAAAAGCTTCTCCTTACAGAATACGGCGTGGAGTTTGAAAGTTCGTGATAAATGTAGTTTGAAGGTCCGTCTAAAAATAGTATCCTTATGTACTACTGTGACTGCGGGCCGAAGATGCGGGACTATTCAGCAGGAACTGCGATAAGTGTTCAAATCCGTCAGAAAAGATTTTAATTTGGTAAAATAAATTACGTGAATTTTGCGATATTTTTAAAAACAAAAAGCCCTCCTCCTCATTGGACACGACGACTTGCACTGGCGTTGACACCAGTATATATGACGAATATTGTTTAGCCATGGTCAAATAAGTAAATTGTAGGTATCCAAAAAGTTCTGTAGTAAAATAAGGACTCCCATAATGTTGAAAGGACTAAAACATCGTATTCGCATATGAATATTATTTATCTATGCAGTTGAGACCAGGTTCTGTTACACCCAAGTCGCCAGCCTGCAAATATGCAATATGAGGAGGAGGCTTAACTTTTTCACGCAGTGGGACCAAAGGCAGGCGGCGAGAGAGTGAGTGGTATTACACAATTTCTTTTCGTGATTACAGTAAAGGCATGGCGATAATTACATACGCCAATTAGCCAGATAACGTACTGTATTGGCAAGAACAATGTGACGAGAGACAGGTCATGATTGTCCGTCAATGATAAGCCTATGGGAGAGAGATGAAGGAAAATTATGAATTTAAGCGCCACAGTGGAGCAGTGGCGCAGCCAGAATTCGTCTCTAGGGGGGGTTTGGAATTTCTGATAAAGAGATTCGCCGGTTATTTGAATCACTTGTTAATGTGATCTGTCTTTTTAAGGAATGAAATAATAATGCTTGTTTTTCTGCAGTTACGTTGGTTATGTTTCATTTAAACAGCATTTGCAATATTAGAGTTAGAAAAGTTAAAATGCATCAATGAAATAACACAAAACTAAGGTTAGATTTATAAAAAGTGTTTCGGAAACGAAAATATAAAAAGTGTTTCGGAAAACGATCTAAATGATGATCTATTAGGAATTGTCAGGGCCAGATATGTGAAATTTGGCATGACTGTTACTCTTAGAAACGTAAATGATTACCAAGAACGGTTGTCTAAAAATTCGAAATGCAAGAAGGATGCAAGAGGAAAAAGCATTCTAAAATTGCGATTTGTGCGATACAGTTGGTATAAAAGCTTGGTTTTTGACATGGTGATTACTTTTAAGGTATAAATACTCGCTCAAAACGATTTTTTAAAAAATCGAAATTTAAAAGAGCGGAAAAGGTTCTAAAAATGTACTAAATCATAATATACTTAGAACTGTTAGAGCTAGAAACTTGAAATTTTACATGGATGTTACTTAAGAGAATTAAACGCTCGCTCAGATTTTTTTTAATTCAAAATTTAAAAGAATACAAGAGTAAGAAACATTCTGAAATTGCGATTTATGTGATACAGTTGGTTTAGAAGTTTGGAATTTGCCACGGTGATTACTTTCATGTAGTAAATGTTCCCTTAGAGTGTTTTTTAAAAATTTAAAAGGGTGAAATGAGCGGAAAACGTTCTACATTATGATTTAGTTGAAACTGTTAGTGTTATAAACTTGAAATTTAGTATAGAAATTACTTTTAAGATGCAAATGCTCGGCATAAACAGCTTATTAAAAATTAGAAATATAAAGGTGTGAAATGAGCTGAAAGCATTCTAAATTACGATTCATTCAGAACCGCACGTCACTTCGCGCCTTTGGAAGACGATCTTTTTTCTACTCTAAAAGTAAGTAAATGTCTGTATTTCGACACAATATTTTAAGAGCATCTCGAAAAAACAAATTTACAGCGCCTACAAAAATTTCGAAACGCTCTGATAAATAAAAGTATTTAAAAAAATCTGAGAATTTTTCGATGAAAATGCTAAAAAAGGGTAGGTGTTTCGGCATAGGTTTGCTCGGCTTCGGTTCCTGTTTTCACTGTTAAATATGCAATTTCTTTTCACGAAATTTTAAAAAGGGATTGGATACAGTTATATTTACAACCAAATAAAATTTCAGAAAGTTCAGACAGTAAGATTTTTTTTTTTAAAAGACCCGACACAAAACAAACATACAAACAAAAAAAAAAGCTAGACGAAAACGTTTTTTTTTACAGCCAGATAACAATATTTTTCCACGATCTGTAAAACCGTTATATTTATAACCGATGAAAATTTTACAGAATTCAGACAACAAGGACTATTTTTTTAAAACTATAAAACAAACCTACAAGAAAGAAAAAAAAAGAAAATTTTCTTGAAAGTACTTTTACCTCTAATAATCAAAATTTTTTGCCAAAATTTTATTTCAAAATATAAAATCGTATAAAACCGGTTTAAATATATAAAATAATGCAAATTTGAGGTAATTATCATGGACCCGGGCAACGCCGGACGGATCAGCTAGTATAATTTTGATGATATGCAGGTAACATTCTTTAAAATGTAATAAATGTAAATCAATGTATAACTAATTTATTGGATATTAATTAAAATTAATGCATGATTAGCATAAAATTGTGTATAATTATTGATTTTTTTTTTTATAAATTGTAAGTAAATGTCTTACATTTAACCCCTCTCTTTTCAAAATCCATACTCACAAAAATTTCGAAACGCTCTGATAAATAAAAGTATTTAAAAAAATCTGAGAATTTTTCGATGAAAATGCTAAAAAAGGGTAGGTGTTTCGGCATGGGTTTGCTCGGCTTCGGTTCCTGTTTTCACTGTTAAATATGCAATTTCTTTTCACGAAATTTTAAAAAGGGATTGGATACAGTTATATTTACAACCAAATAAAATTTCAGAAAGATCATTGATCTATAAGTCAATGAAATTATAATCAATGCTTCATTCCTATACGAGGAACGGGTGGCAGTGCTTCCCCGAGAGGAAGCAAGCAGCATTACTCGTTGCTACATTACCAACTAATGAAATATATTCTTTAAATTTGTGTACAGACCCCTTACGGAACAAATGGTTCGAAAGAAACACTGATTGTGATAATTTGTTCAATCACGCTCAAAACAGCTTTTCATAAGATTATAGTACTATTTTTAAAATTTTTATTTTTACAAAGATTTTTACCTGGGTACGCAAAAGTTTGGTATTTAGATATATAATTGAGAGCAAAAATCGTAAAACAGGGCTTTTGAAACTGATAGAGATCTACAAAGTGTATGTTTTATGATTTTCTCTGGAATTCATGGTCTATTATTGTTTCGAACATACAGACAGAATTGCAATTAAGAAACGGTCTACTGTATAATACTTAAACTCAAAGTGTCAGTGTGGAGGAAATGACCATTCTTTTAGCAAGACTGACCATTCTTTATAAGACGTCTTGAAAAAGTGACTTAGTCCAAATAACCAATTTTCACCTAACCAATACATGAAATATGCGCTGTCACCACTTTAAGTTGAATTTTCGCCGTTTAATTGAATCACATTGTAGAATAAAATTTGATTTAACAAAGCGCGAATTCCGAAAAAAGCCAAAAAGTTCAAATATTAACTTTGGTTTTTATTCGTATAAGCGGCAATTATAGTAATTTTTCTTAGTTCTGGGGGGTGTTTTAACCCCCAAACACCCCCCTTGGCTGCGCCACTGCAGTGGAGATATGGAATTTTGGTAAACCTGCGAAACCGCATGGTGCATTTCTCATAGGGTTATCTTAAAGAATTGAGAACTGGCGTTAAAAATAGAATTGGTACGTTACAGTTATTACATAGGAAAAGGCATCTGGACAATTGAGAAAGTAATGAAATAAGTTAGAAGAAACGAAACCTTGACGAACAAAAGTGAAGGCTTAAAAATCTAAGTAATGTTTGAACGCCGAACGAAAAGAGCGAATTACAATGGGAATAAATTCTTTTTAGCACTTTCCAACCTAGTTGAAAAGTGCTTATGATTTCGGTTTGTCTGGCCGTATGGCCGTCTGCCGTCTGCCGTCTGGCCGTCTGCCGTCTGGCCGTCTGCCGTCTGTCCGTCTGTCCGTGCTCTAACTCCCGTAAATATGCTCGGATTGCTCTGCAATTTTTATATGTTATTGTCGTTATCTATAGCATGCTCCCTATTTCAACGGAAGTGTGTAGCACTTATAGTTTTATTACAGGGACACTCAAAAGAATTCCGTTACATTGCGGTCTATGGGGAAAAATCATTTGCGGTTTATTTAAATAATGTTTCACTATTTTAAACGCATTGAAATTTATATATATCACTAAGGTGCATTAGAAGAAGCTTAATATGGAATAGGTGTGCATAGCACTTATAGTTACTTTACAGGGACAGTCAAAAGAATTCCGTTACATGACGTCTATGGAGAAAAATCGTCTGCGGTTTATTTAAATAATGTTTCACTATTTTAAACGCATTGAAATTTATATATATATATCTAAGGTGCATTACAAGAGGCTTACTACAGAATAGTGTGTGTATAGCAGTCATCGTTCATTTACAGGGACAAACAAAAGAATTCTCTACTGTCTGTTAACACTAATTCCTGGAAGTGCGTTTTAAGTTACTAAACGCGATTTTAATTTTAACTCGCTTTTTGTCTATTACGTGGTGTGTATAAATTCTGTAGATCCTATACAGGGCAGCACAAAAGTTCGCGAACACATTTCCGTTTATTGACAGAAACTCCAGAAAGATAATTTTAAACTGTGCTACGCGTTTCCTAACTAAACTAAAATTTTGCATCCTAGCATATACAAATCTATAGATCCTATACATGGCTGAATGATATTCGGATATTTTTCCGAATATTGTATCTGTTGGAAATTCCTGAAATTATGTTTTTAAATATGTTATGCGTTTTCCAAATTGTTTACTTAGATGTTATCTTTTAGCTTATTAAACGGTATGTTTTGTAAAATTATTTTGGAAGCGTTGGAAAGTGCTACATAATCTATGCTTGACGCATGATTTTTCGTTCTTGTTTCTTTTTAGGTAGATTTCGTAAGAAATACTACCTATTACATTCTCACCTAAGTTGGAATTTTTGAAAATTTTTTGCAGATCTACGCCGATCATGACACCCAGAACCCAAAACTACCCCCTGTTCAAAACTTTATATATATATATATATATATATATATATATATATATATATATAAACTTATTGCATATATATATATGTCACTTTTTTATGGACACGATAACTGCAATAATTCGGCACAGATCTCTTCGAAACTGACACATAAAATCAAGGGGCATAAAATCTCGGTCAAGTTCGTTAATGGGCAAAATCGAACCAAGGGGGGGAGGATGGGGGGGCTTTTTGTGAGAACAGAAAAAAACCCCATAATTTCTTAATTATGATACGTATCGAATCCATTTGAAATTATTATTACTTCTACGAGAAGGGCCGAAAATTTATGTATGAGAGATTTTTGATATAATTAAAAATGGCCCCAAGGGGGGGGGGGGGGTTTAGAAGAAAAAATTCATAACTTCGTTAATTTCCAAGATTTCAAATCCGCTTAAATTTATTATAAATCCTCTTAATATTATCTAAAACTTTTATATTGACAAGTTTTTTATAAGGACTAGCTCTTAATAACGATATGATTTATGCGGTGATGAAAGAATTCTGAATGAAATAAAGAAAGCTTAATAAAAGAGAAATACAGGGATTAGCTAGATATTATAACACGAAAAATAAAATAATTTTAATGAAAGAAAATTTAGAAAAACTAAGGGGTTAGGGGAATGAATCTTATGAAAGTGAAATATGTGAAGTTAAAACCTCTTCACAAATGCGGGGATTTTTTTTTTCTTTAAATAAAATTTTTCAATTTTAACAACAAGATTTGCAGTTTTTCTTGATTAAATCATTTTCCTTTATAAGACCATTTACTAATATGTCAAAAATGTATTATGGTAAAAGTAAGTTTTGTTCTCTTAAAATAATTAACTTATTGAAAATCTGGCCTTTACAGTCATAGAGGACAAAAAAAAATTAAAACAAGGATTTTCAAAAAAGTACGAAATTGTAGGAGAAGTGAGATTTGAAATGTTATATATTTTTTAAATGAACTTTTTCAAATTTAACCAGATGAATTTCATTTAAAAAAAAGTAATTTTCCTTCATATATACAACACCATTTAATAATATATCAAAAAAGTATTAGAGTAAAAATAAGTTTTCTTCTCTTAAAGTAATTAACTTTTTGAAAAGCTTGTCCTTACAGTCATAAAGGATATGAAAAGTGTATAAAGATTGTTACAAAACGTACCAAATTGCAGAAAAAGCGTGGTTTAAAATTTTTAAAATTTTTTTTATAGTTTTTTTTTTTTTAATTTTAACAACAATAATTGCATTTTTTCTTGATTATTCCGTTTTCCTTCATAAGACCATTTAATAATATACAAATAAGTATTATAGTAAAAGTAAGTTTTTTTTAAATCTTAAATTAATTAACTTTTTCAAATCTGGTCTTTACACTCATAAAGGACATAAGAAAAGAATTAAAAAAATTTTCAAAAGTACCAAATTGTAGGAGAAGTGTAATTTAAAATTTAATATATTTTTTAATTAACCGTTCCAAATTTAACCAGAAGAATTGTATTTTTTCTTAAATCATTCTCCTTCATGTAAGACCAATTAATAATATGTCGAAAAAGTATAAGTAATAGTAAGTTTTTTTTTCTCATAAAATAAATAAATTTTTGAAATCTGGTCCTTCTAGTCAAAGAGAACATAAAAAATTATTTAAAAATGTCACAAAAATTATACCAAATTTTAAAAGAAGTGTGATTTAATTTTTTTTTAAATAAAATTTTTAAATTTTAACAATAATTGCATTTTTTTTCTTGATTAATCCATTTTTCTTCATATAAGACCATTTAATAATATGTTAAAAACTATTATAGTAAAATTAAGTTATTTTATCTTAAAGTAATTAACTTTTTGAAAATCTGGTCTTTACAGTCATAAAGGACCATGGACATAAGAAAATTACAAAATTTTTTTACAAAAGTACCAAATTGTAGAAGTGTAATTTAAAATTTTATATATTTTTAAATTAACTTTTCCAAATTTAACCACAAGAATTGCATTGTTTCTTAAATCATTTTCCTTCATATATAAGACCAATTAATAATAGTCAAAAAAGTATACTAAAAGTAATTTTTTTCTCTTAAAATAATTAACTTTTTTGAAAATCTGATCTTTACAGTCATAAAGGACATAAAAAAACATTAAAAAAAAAACTACAAAAAGTACCAAATTGTAGGAGAATTGTGATTTAATATTTTATATATTTTTAAATTAACTTTTCCAAATTTAACCACAAGAATTGTATTTTTTCTTCAATCATTTTACTTCATATATAAGACCAATTAATAATATGTTAAAAAAGTAGAATAAGAGCAAGTTTTTTTGCTCTTAAAATAAATAATTTTTTGAAATCCGGTCCTTATAATCAAAAAGGACATAAAAAAACTATTTAAAAAAGTTACAAAATGTACCAAATTTTAGAGGTGTGGTTTAAAATTTAAAACAATTTTAAATAAAAATTTTCAAATCTAAACCACAAGAAATGCATTTTTTTTTCTCGATTAAATCGTTTTCCTTCGTAAAATCATTTAATGATATGTCAAAAAAGCATTATAAAGTACTGAAAAGAAAGGAATAATTCAAAAGGCACCGAATCCCCTTAAAAAAAAAGGAAAAAGGAGATAGCTTACAAGTGTATGTCTAATTCAAATCGATCAAAGTATTCAAACCTACTTTAAAAGCATTTAAATACAAACTGTTCTAAATATGAGTCTCAATTCTTAGAATAAAAGTTGCATCAAAATATTTTATTTCCCCGTGCATTAGTTTAGCGTTGAGTACGTTGAAATACAAATTACAGCGTTGCGTTTTAGTTTTTCTTATTTATTTTTGTGGATTTTATATCTCCATCTCCATGAAAACCCGTTATTTTCTTAACATATTGAGTAAATTAGCGACGGCTTCTTTCTTATTCAGGCAAGAATCAAGCTTGTTAAAAAAGTTTGTAAAAGCTTGTTAAAGAAAATCCATTGGCGCATGCCAGCTATCATAGAGTGGAAAAAAAAAAAAAAAAAAAAAAAAAAAAAAACTTTTTTTTTTGTTTTCTTACAAAAATAAAAGAAAGAGGGTAAAAAGCAAGTACATATGTGTTTATCTATGCTTGTGTTCAAGCAATAGGAAAAAATATGAAAAATATGAAAACGAAATTAGACAGCAATTTTCAAGAAGGCGAAAACCTTTTGCTAGAACAATTATTACAAATTGGATGTTTCATTTTTTTTAACCTTTTAGGCAGGGCCGCAGTGAGCGAGAGGTTATAGAGCCTTTAACAAATTACAGAGACCGTCTCTCTTAAAAACCATTCTAGGTTTTTCTTTTAATAAATAGAATAGTAAAATCATAGATTCGAATACCGGTTTTTTTGTACGTAAAATTTTGAAACAAAACAAACAAAGAATAATAAATAAATAAATATATAAAACGTCAGAACTTGAGTTGTATAAATAGAACATGTTAATGTTATTACAGAGCGCCAAGTAAAATCAATTAAAATTTAAAAAAATTCTTCTATTAATAAATCACCAGTAAGTACAACTTCAGAGTGACTATACTATGCTATTGAAATGCAAAGGGTCATCAGAGTTCAGGGACCTCTAAACAAATTTTAAGCAAATACATATTACTTTTCAAAAAAGTAAATATTCTTTTTAAAAAATTTCTTCTATTAATAAATCACCAGTAAGTACAACTTCAGAGTGACTATACTATGCTGTTGAAATGCAAAGGGTCATCAGAGTTCAAGGACCTCTAAACAAATTTTAAGCAAATACATATTACTTTTCAAAAAAGTAAATATTCAACAAGTTCATTTCTAAAAACCTCTACTTGGGGGACCGCATTCGAATCATTACTGGAGCCTACTGTTTCTGAGGCCGTGCCTCTAATACTTTATGGGGTTAATTCGGTTGCTGTTACGTTGAATTCACGCCAGAATTTTCGAAATAATTCATTTTTAAAAGAAATGCAATTTTATAATTTTTCTATCAGCAAAGTTATAAAAGAAAATTTCATTCACATATTCTGGTACAAATTTTGATTAAAATTAAGTGATATGAGTAATATACCACCACCGGAGGTTAAGTGAGACCCAGAATACCCAAAAATTCTAGCTACAATGACGTCATATACTGCTTAGACGCTATAGGAGAGTTCTGTTACATCACCACACCTCCCGTTCCGCCTTCTGATTTTACAACAGGACCGCCTTACTGGATCTCTCTTATAAGGAAAAGACGAGTTTGTACTCCATCTCTTCATCAGTCATCGCATCTCTTGCAGAGACTGTTGCTTTCGAAGCATGTCGCGACGGATTTAATTCTATTAAGTGAACTGTTTTGTGTTTTACCGAAGAATAGTTTTTGATTGTTAAGTGAACGAATTTTTGTTTTACTGAAGAACTGATTTTGAATCTTAAGTGAACTAATTTGTGTTTTACTGAAGACTCTATTTTGAATGATGGATTCTATACCGAACTTTGACTTTGACCGGAATGAAAAATACGAAGCTGAAAATTTTTCAGCTGAAGATCGGAATACTGCAGGTTAGTGAAGATTATTATTATTATTTTAAATATAATAATAATAATAATAATAATAAATGCCGACACACACCTATTTGGGCCGTTGATTTTGAAAGTGCGGCAAATTCATTTTATGTTATTGCTCGATATTTAATGGTTTGCATTTGAATGAATTTTAAAATATTCGCAAGCGGTAATGGACTTAATAAGTATTTTTTTGTGGTCTTATTTTATATAAATTCAATATGCAATAATGGTTATTTGTGTTAGCTGAAAACATTATTGGAATTTAATTATAATAACAAAATATGAATGTTTTATTTTATTTACTTATTTATTTTATTGCAATATTTCAAACTTCTTTAAAAAGTTACAATAGAACAAGAAATTAATTTTATTGAAAAAATTGGCAAAAAATAGGAAAACAAATTCATTAAGTGTAAGCCTATAATTGTATAATAATTATAATTATATAATTATATTTCTTAGTTTAAAAATCGAAAAATTTTAAAGTATTCAGGATGAAATTATGATTGTGCATGTTAATATTATGCAACATGAAATATATATATATATATATTTGTATTCAAAATTCAAAGTGGATTGAATCACTTTCAAAATCCACGCATTTCAAATAACGTTGACTAAATAAATTACTAGTTACAAATATATACCGCTATTGAAAAATATTTATTGTGAATTCATTAAAAACCTAAAATTTATATTAATTTGTAATAAGATTTAGATTTAACTAGTTTTCTCATAAAATGTACTTGCACCAAATTCAAAATTAATGGCTCATACTGTCAATTTTTATGTATTGATATATCGTACATTTTTATGTCTCTCAAAAGAGAAAAAGATTTTTAAAAAATCGTAGAAGAAGGAAAAATTCCATCTTTGCCAAAAGTTTTAAGTATTTTTTAATATCAATCTTTCATCAATTTTATAAAAAAAAAAAATTGAAGACATGAATGAAAGAAGGTTATTTGTGTGAAATTAATTTTCGGGAAAATTGCAGCTAAATGTTTTTGTTGTAATTTTTTTAAAATTTATTTTCATGGTAGCATTTTAATAATAAACAGAAATTGATATAAATAATAATAATTAAAGCTTTTGACAAAGATGGAATTTTTTCTTCTTCTATTTCTTTTGTTTCCGTTAAAACATTAATTTAAGCCCATATTATAATTCAAGAAATGAGTGGATGAATGTTATTGCTGGTGGTACTAAGCTATACCAGAAAAACTTTTTAATCTTAATTTTAACATCAATTTGAAGCATTCTACTCTTTGAATCATGTATATAACGCCATTCATCCACTCATTTCTTGAATTATAACATGGGCTTAAATTAACGTTTTGATGAAAAAAAAGCAGAACAAAAAATTCTTTCTCAAAAGTTTTAGTTAATATTATTTATATCAATTTCTGTCAATTTTATTATCATTCATGAATTTTATAAGGAAAATTGAAGACACGAGTAGAAGAAAGTAATTTGTAGTAAATTAAATTTCGAGAAAATTTAAGTGAAATACTTTTTGTTGTAATTTTTTATTTTATTTTTCTTGGTAGCATTTTTAAAATGTTAATGATGGCCATACTATTTTTAATTTTAATGTTAACTTAAATTTTAATCATATTAAGTCTACGCGCTTTAATCATGTATAACAGAACCTTTTATCCACTCGTTTCTTGAATTACAATATGGGCTTATAGTAACGTTTTAACGAAAAAAAAAAGTAGAAGAAAAAAAATCCCATCTTTGTCGAAAGTTTTTATTAATTTTTTTATATAAATTGGAGGGGAGTTACAATTTTTGTTATATTTTAATTTTTAATTTTCAATAAATTAGTATAACTGGTAAAAAGCAAATAAATTAAAATTAAAATTCACCCCCTCTACTCTTATGCATTTTATTAAAATTATACGCACACAATATACGATTGTGATCATACAGATTTATTACGTGTACTTTGGCTGTATATTATTAATTTATTATCAATGAGTAGTGTATAATTTTAGTAATAATTCTTTTGACATATTCGTTTTCTAAAAGTATTATTTTGGCACAAACTTATTTTCATTATTTCCATTTTAAAATGAAATTATCAGTACGTTTTTGCATGTTATTTTAATTATAATTTGTATTACTCTGAGTATTCTCTAAACGCGTGTCATTACTGCAATATGTATTTTCATTACATAGATTTTATCTGTATATGTATGTTAAATTAATAGTAATTACACCGGTACTGTTAAATTAATAGTGATTACTCCCCTAATTTATGTTTTTTCCAAATCAGCCCTCAGATTCCTGATATACATGAATAATATTTTATCTAATCGTTTTAAATTTGAAATTAAGGCATTACAGTTTTTCTTTCCTTTTGCCTTTTCATTTACTGAAGGGGGGGGGGGGGGGTAGTTACAGTTTTTGTTGTATTTTAATATTAAATTTTCAATAAATTAGTACAACTGTTAACATAAAAATTCACCCCCTCTACTCTTATGCATTTCATTAAAATTATGAGCACAGAATATACAATTGTGATCATACAGATTTATTACGTGTACATTGCCTCTATATTATTAATTTATTATCAATGAGTAGAGTATAATTTTAGTAATAATTCTTTTGACATGTTCGTTTTCTAAAAGTATTATTTTGGCACAAATTTATTTTCATTATTTCCATTTTAAAATGAAATTATCAGTACATTTTTGCATGTTATTTTAATACTAATTTGTATTAATATGAGTATTCTCTAAACGCATGTCATTGCTGCAATATGTATTTTAATTACATAGATTTTATCTGCATATGTAATGTATGTTAAATTAATAGTAATTACACCGGTACCGTTAAATTAATACTAATTACTCCCCTATTTTATATTTTGCACCTGTCTTTTTTTATTCAAATAAATTCTCAGATTCCTGATATACATGAATAATATTTTATATAATCGTTTTAAGTTTTGAAATTAAGGCATTACAGTTTTTCTGTCCTTTTGTATTTTCACTTACGGAAGGGGGGGGGGGGGTAGTTAAAGTTTTTGTTGTATTTTAATATTTAATTTTCAATAAATTAGTACAACTATTAAAATAAAAATTCACCCCCTCTACTCTTATGCATTTTATTAAAATTATACGCACAGCATATACAATTGTGATCATACAAATTTATTACGTGTACATTGCCTGTATATTATTAATTTATTATCAATGAGTAGTTTATAATTTTAGTAATAATTTTTTTGACATGTTCGTTTTTTAAAAGTATTATTTTGGCACCACATTATTTTCATTTGATCCATTTTAAAGTGAAATTATCAGTACGTTTTTGCATGTTATTTTAATAATAATTTGTATCACTATTAGTATTCTCTAAACGCGTGTCATTTTTCCAATATATATGTTTATTACATAGATTTTATTTGTATATGTATGTTAAATTAATAGTAATTACACCGGTACTGTTAAATTAATAGTAATTGATCAGCTAGTTTATGTTTTTTACCTTTTTTAAAAAGAAAAAATCAACCCTATGATTCACTCATATGCATGAATAATATTTTATCAAATCGTTTTAAGTTTTGAAATTAAGACATTACAATTTTTCTTTTCTTTTGTCTTTTCATTTACTGAAGTGGTGGTGGTGGTGGTGGTAGGGGGGGTAGTTACAGTTTTTTGTAGTATTTTAATTTTTAATTTTCAATAAATTAGTATAACTGGTAAAAAATAAGTAAATAAATAAATAAAATTAAAATTCACCCCCTCTACTCTTATGCATTTTATTAAAATTATACGCACACAATATACAATTGTGATCATACAGATTTATTACGTGTACTTTGGCTGTATATTATTAATTTATTATGAGAAGTGTATAATTTTAGTAATAATTCTTTTGACATGTTCGTTTTCTAAAAGTATTATTTTGGCACAAACTTATTTTCATTATTTCCATTTTAAAATGATATTATCAGTACATTTTTGCATGTTATTTTAATAATAATTTGTATTACTCTGAGTATTCTCTAAACGCGTGTTATTACTTCAATATGTATTTTCATTACATAGATTTTATCTGTATATGTATGTTAAATTAATAGTAATTACACCGGTACTGTTAAATTAATAGTGATTACTCCACTAATTTATGTTTTTTTCCAAATCAGCCCTCAGATTCGTGATATACATGAATAATATTTTACATAATCGTTTTAAGTTTTGAAATTGGGACATTACAATTTTTCTTACTTTTGTCTTTTCATTTACGGAAGTGGTGGTGGTGGGTTTGGGGGTGGGGGGGGGGGGGGAGTTACAATTTTTGTTATATTTTAATTTTTAATTTTCAATAAATTAGTATAACTGGTAAAAAGCAAATAAATTAAAATTAAAATTCACCTCCTCTACTCTTATGCATTTTATTAAAGTTATACGCACACAATATACGATTGTGATCATACAGATTTATTACGTGTACTTTGGCTGTATATTATTAATTTATTATCAATGAGTAGTGTATAATTTTAGTAATAATTCTTTTGACATATTCGTTTTCTAAAAGTATTATTTTGGCACAAACTTATTTTCATTATTTCCATTTTAAAATGAAATTATCAGTACGTTATTGCATGTTATTTTAATAATAATTTGTATTACTCTATGTATTCTCTAAACGCGTGTCATTACTGCAATATGTATTTTCATTACATAGATTTTATCTGTATATGTATGTTAAATTAATAGTAATTACACCGGTACTGTTAAATTAATAGTGATTACTCCCCTAATTTATGTGTTTTCCAAATCAGCCCTCAGATTCCTGATATACATGAATAATATTTTATCTAATCGTTTTAAATTTGAAATTAAGGCATTACAGTTTTTCTTTCCTTTTGCCTTTTCATTTACTGAAGGGGGGGGGGGGTAGTTACAGTTTTTGTTGTATTTTAATATTAAATTTTCAATAAATTAGTACAACTGTTAACATAAAAATTCACCCCCTCTACTCTTATGCATTTCATTAAAATTATACGCACAGAATATACAATTGTGATCATACAGATTTATTACGTGTACATTGCCTCTATATTATTAATTTATTATCAATGAGTAGAGTATAATTTTAGTAATAATTCTTTTGACATGTTCGTTTTCTAAAAGTATTATTTTGGCACAAACTTATTTTCATTATTTCCATTTTAAAATGAAATTATCAGTACATTTTTGCATGTTATTTTAATACTAATTTGTATTAATATGAGTATTCTCTAAACGCATGTCATTGCTGCAATATGTATTTTAATTACATAGATTTTATCTGCATATGTATGTTAAATTAATAGTAATTACACCGGTACCGTTAAATTAATACTAATTACTCCCCTATTTTATATTTTGCACCTGTCTTTTTTTATTCAAATAAATTCTCAGATTCCTGATATACATGAATAATATTTTATATAATCGTTTTAAGTTTTGAAATTAAGGCATTACAGTTTTTCTGTCCTTTTGTATTTTCACTTACGGAAGGGGGGGGGGTAGTTAAAGTTTTTGTTGTATTTTAATATTTAATTTTCAATAAATTAGTACAACTATTAAAATAAAAATTCACCCCCTCTACTCTTATGCATTTTATTAAAATTATACGCACAGCATATACAATTGTGATCATACAAATTTATTACGTGTACATTACCTGTATATTATTAATTTATTATCAATGAGTAGTGTATAATTTTAGTAATAATTTTTTTGACATGTTCGTTTTTTAAAAGTATTATTTTGGCACCACATTATTTTCATTTGATCCATTTTAAAATGAAATTATCAGTACGTTTTTGCATGTTATTTTAATAATAATTTGTATCACTATTAGTATTCTCTAAACGCGTGTCATTGTTCCAATATATATGTTTATTACATAGATTTTATTTGTATATGTATGTTAAATTAATAGTAATTACACCGGTACTGTTAAATTAATAGTAATTGATCAGCTAGTTTATGTTTTTTACCTTTTTTAAAAAGAAAAAATCAACCCTCAGATTCACTCATATGCATGAATAATATTTTATCTAATCGTTTTAAGTTTTGAAATTAAGACATTACAATTTTTCTTTTCTTTTGTCTTTTCATTTACTGAAGTGGTGGTGGTGGTGGTGGTAGGGGGGGTAGTTACAGTTTTTTGTAGTATTTTAATTTTTAATTTTCAATAAATTAGTATAACTGGTAAAAAATAAGTAAATAAATAAATAAAATTAAAATTCACCCCCTCTACTCTTATGCATTTTATTAAAATTATACGCACACAATATACAATTGTGATCATACAGATTTATTACGTGTACTTTGGCTGTATATTATTAATTTATTATGAGAAGTGTATAATTTTAGTAATAATTCTTTTGACATGTTCGTTTTCTAAAAGTATTATTTTGGCACAAACTTATTTTCATTATTTCCATTTTAAAATGAAATTATCAGTACATTTTTGCATGTTATTTTAATAATAATTTGTATTACTCTGAGTATTCTCTCAACGCGTGTTATTACTTCAATATGTATTTTCATTACATAGATTTTATCTGTATATGTATGTTAAATTAATAGTAATTACACCGGTACTGTTAACAGTGCCGAAACTAGCCATTTTGGCGCCCGGGGCAAACATGGATTTTGGCGCCCCCCCCCCCCCCACCTCCGCAAAGAAAATTTCCAAAGCAAATTTTTTCTAAGTTTCTAAAATTTAAAGTATATAATCAGAAAATCTGTAATACTGAACTAAGTAATCAGCTTTGTCAAATACTGACTCATTAAAACCTTGAAAATGGAATCGAAAGGAACCGTAAAATAATCTGCTTTATACACGTTTTCATCTTAGGAAATATAGTTATTGATATTCTCAGGGGCGGATTTAAGGGGTCGCGATGGTCTCAAAGGGCCTCACATTCAAAGGGCCCCCAAAATCCTCTTTTGAGTTGAGAAAAAATATTTTTTGATCAAAGGATTTTCTTAGCACTTTTTTTTTAATTAGTATTGCTTCATAATTTTCATGTAATTTAAATAGAATATTTTTTATACCATTTGCAATTCCCAGAAATGTTTTAGTTATGTTTAAATGTTTTTCCTAGTCTTCTTTTCTATTAGCAATTATCAGAACTGTGAACGGTTGTGGAGGGTTGGGGTGAGACTCAAACTTGGATCTGAGCTGAACGGAACCCTGTTACTGTTAGAGACTTTTATGACGATTTAATTACACAGATTCAGAGTCTAATTAAATCAGATCTGATAAATCTAAATCTGGATCGTGTCACTGGGGCCCCTGATTTAGGGGTCCCCCACACTTGGTATGCTGTTTACATAAAGCTGATATTCAGAATGCATTTGACTTTGTTACTGATTATAATCGATATTTTGCATTTTTAGAGTATGATAAGATTAAAAACAAAAAGAAATCGAGCTTGATTATTACAGGGGCACACGATGTATTTGTCCCGAAAATTTACATCTGGATCTAAAAAAATATTTACAGCAAAAGAATGGGGCGGCGAAACACGTAAGAATGGCAAAAAGACGAAAACATTTTTTTTTTTTTTTTTTGCAAAGACGACTTTATTAGCCATGGCACCCTGTGCGAGGTTCTTTTCTGCGTCTCTCAGTGGTGTAGTCCTGAGAGAAAAAGTGGGAGGACGCTCATAGTTCCGAACATAGGGTCTGTGTCACCGATAGAAAACTTGATACTGAATGTTACCTTCCATTTTGAATTTCATAGGAAAGTAACTGAAAAATTTAACAGTTTAATTTTATTAAAGTTTTTTTACTAGTAATGTTTTAAATAGATTGTCCCTATTTGAAAAGTTCAGAACTTTATTTCGTGTCTGAAAATGTCGGTGCATGCAGATCTCTAGAATGAAGCTATACAATTAAGTTATATCAATTTCAGAAGTGAAAATAACGCAAAGAAACTCAAAAACATACATAAATTTTGTCACAATTCAAACAAAGTTACAGAAGTTAGAGGGAGGACAGACAAATAGACAGACATGGTAGATGATCCGAAGTGATAAACACATTTCAACTTTGTTGAAAAGTATTAAAAATCAGTGCTTTATTTCTTAAAATTGTTAATTGATTAATGTGCTTATCCCTTTAAAAAAATTAATAAGTTTGGAAAGTCTGCTTCCTCCCGTGTCCCTATTTCCCCTTGAAAATAAAAAGTGATGGGACGCTTGAGATAAAATAAAAAAGTGAGGGGACGCCGTCCCCCCGCGTCCCCCTTCGACTACACCACTGGACAAATGCTATATTCTTAAAAAAGGGGGGGGGAGGAGAGGTTACTATTTTATCTTGCATATGTTTCATCTCCTTAGTTTTTAGTGTCGTTAGTAATAGCCAACCTCGCGCCCTTTAAAGCCGGATTTGTATGTAAAAAAGTAATTGTAACAAATTGTATGGCGGCATTTTTCATTTATCTGAAAATGGCCAAATGAAGAGAAAATAATTTGGGAGAATAAAGGCTGGGGCGGCTGCGGTTTTATTAGTCATAGCAACTTAGGTATGGTTTTCTCCCTGCACCCCTACAAATGACATTCTTTTTCAAAAAAAAAGTTTTAACAAAGAGTTTTATTTTGCGTATTTTTCAAATTATCCTTTCAAATATTATTTGTTTTTAGTATCCCAAGCAGTCGCCCAACCTCGCTTCCTCTAATAATACTAGATTGGATCTGGATGAAAAAGTAATTTTAGCAAAAGTAACAGGCCGGCATATTCCAGTTGCCGCCAAGGACGGCAAAACGCTTAGAAAGCTTTCGCAAAAAGACGAGTATTAAACTTTTTGGAAAATAAAGCCAGGGTGGCGCCCTGTACGAGATTTGATTTTTTACTGTACCTTTACAAATGCTATACTTAAAAGAAAAAGATTTTACTGAGAATTTTACTTTGGGCATTCATCCCCCAATTTGTGTTTATTGTCCACGGCAGTCACCCCTCGCCCATGACAAAATGGAAAAAGAAGAAAGCTCCCTGCTGTGAGAAAAGGGAAAAAATAGAACAGCCTTCGTGGAATATTTTTATCTAATAGAAAGGTCAAAGTGAGGGAATCGTTTGATAATTATCCATACTGGACAGTGCAATACCGTGTCCAGACGACGTTGAACAGTGTCATATACAGACATGAGTAGGGACTGACCTTGAAAAATGTTAGTGATTCTCCTAAACCACAGGAAAAGATTTAAATGATAGACGGTATAGACGGGATATATTTGGAATGGGAGAAAGAAAATAGCCTAAAACAGTTCGTTTTTTATTCATTTGCTATCTTGTATTGTAGACGAATCTTTTTATCTATTTGTCTATTTTAATGCATTTGGTTCAGTTTTTCTTTTGGATTTTCCGGCTGCAAGACTTTTTATACAAATTTCATATATATATACATTTCTATATCAAACAACAAACAAAACCTGCATTTGGCGCCCCCTTCGCCTTCTGTTCTGCTGGCGCCCAGGGCTCGTGCCCCCTCTGCCCCCCCCTAGTTTCGGCCCTGACTGTTAAATTAATAGTGATTACTCCCCTAATTTATGTTTTTTCCAAATCAGCCCTAAGATTCCTGATATACATGAATAATATTTTACATAATCGTTTTAAGTTTTGAAATTGGGACATTACAATTTTTCTTACTTTTGTCTTTTCATTTACGGAAGTGGTGGTGGTGGGTTTGGGGGTGGGGGGGGGGAGTTACAATTTTTGTTATATTTTAATTTTTAATTTTCAATAAATTAGTATAACTGGAAAAAAGCAAATAAATTAAAATTAAAATTCACCCCCTCTACTCTTATGCATTTTATTAAAATTATACGCACACAATATACGATTGTGATCATACAGATTTATTACGTGTACTTTGGCTGTATATTATTAATTTATTATCAATGAGTAGTGTATAATTTTAGTAATAATTCTTTTGACATATTCGTTTTCTAAAAGTATTATTTTGGCACAAACTTATTTTCATTATTTCCATTTTAAAATGAAATTATCAGTACGTTATTGCATGTTATTTTAATAATAATTTGTATTACTCTATGTATTCTCTAAACGCGTGTCATTACTGCAATATGTATTTTCATTACATAGATTTTATCTGTATATGTATGTTAAATTAATAGTAATTACACCGGTACTGTTAAATTAATAGTGATTACTCCCCTAATTTATGTTTTTTCCAAATCAGCCCTCAGATTCCTGATATACATGAATAATATTTTATCTAATCGTTTTAAATTTGAAATTAAGGCATTACAGTTTTTCTTTCCTTTTGCCTTTTCATTTACTGAAGGGGGGGGGGGGGTAGTTACAGTTTTTGTTGTATTTTAATATTAAATTTTCAATAAATTAGTACAACTGTTAACATAAAAATTCACCCCCTCTACTCTTATGCATTTCATTAAAATTATACGCACAGAATATACAATTGTGATCATACAGATTTATTACGTGTACTTTGGCTGTATATTATTAATTTATTATCAATGAGTAGTGTATAATTTTAGTAATATTTCTTTTGACATGTTCGTTTTCTAAAAGTATTATTTTGGCACCAACTTATTTTCATTAGTTTCATTTTAAAATGAAATTATCAGTACATTTTTGCATGTTATTTTAATAATAATTTGTATTACTCTGAGTATTCTCTAAACGCGTGTTATTACTGCAATATATTTTCATTACATAGATTTTATCTATATATGTATGTTAAATTAATAGTAATTACACCAGTACTGTTAAATTAATAGTAATTACTCCCCTAATTTATGTTTTTTACCATTTTTTTTTCCAAATCAGCCCTCAGATTCCTGATATACATGAATAATATTTTATCTAATCGTTTTAAATTTGAAATTAAGGCATTACAGTTTTTCTTTCCTTTTGTATTTTCATTTACGGAAGGGGGGGGGGGCAGTTACAGTTTTTGTTGTATTTTAATATTTAATTTTCAATAAATTAGTATACAACTATTAAAATAAAAATTCGCCCCCTCTACTCTTATGCATTTTATTAAAATTATACGCACAGCATATACAATTGTGATCATACAAATTTATTACGTGTACATTGCCTGTATATTATTAATTTATTATCAATGAATAGTGTATAATTTTAGTAATAATTCTTTTGACATGTTCGTTTTTTAAAAGTATTATTTTGGCACCACCTTATTTTCATTTGTACCATTTTAAAATGAATTTATCAGTACATTTTTGCATGTTATTTTAATAATAATTTGTATCACTATTAGTATTCTCTAAACGCGTGTCATTGTTCCAATATATATGTTTATTACATAGATTTTATTTGTATATGTATGTTAAATTAATAGTAATTACACCGGTACTGTTAAATTAATAGTAATTGATCAGCTAATATATGTTTTTTACCATCTTTTTTTTATCAACCCTCAGATTCACTCATATGCATGAATAATATTTTATCTAATCGTTTTAAGTTTTGATATTAAGACATTACAATTTTTCTTTTCTTTTGTCTTCCATTTATGGAAGTGTGTGTGTGTGTGTGTGGGGGGGGGGGGGGGCTAGTTAGAGTTTTTGTTGTATTTTAATTTAAAATTTTCAATAAATTAATAAAACTGGTAAAAAAATAAATAAATAAATAAAATAAAAATTTCCCCCGCTACTCTTATGCATTTTATTAAAATTATACGCACGCAATATACAATTGTGATCATTCAGATTAATACGCGTACTTTAGCTGCATATTTTTAATTTATTATCAATGAGTAGTGTATAATTTTAGTAATAATTTTTTTTATTTTCGTTTTCTAAAAGTATTATTTTGGAACCAACTTATTTTCATTAGTTCCATTTTAAAATGAAATTATCAGTACGTTTTTGCATGTTATTTTAATAATAATTTGTATTACTATGAGTATTCTCTAAACGCGTGTCATTGTTCCAATATGTATTTTCAATACATAGATTTTATCTGCATATGTATGTTAAATTAATAGCAATTACACCGGTACTGTTAAATTAATAGTAATTACTCCACTATTTTATGTTTTGAACATTTTTTTTTAAAATCAATCCTCAGATTCACTGATATGCATGAATAATATTTTATCTAATCGTTTTAAGTTTTGAAATTAAGACATTACAATTTTTCTTTTCTTTTGTCTTTTCATTTACTGAAGTGGTGGTGGTGGTGGTGGTGGTAGGGGGGGGGGGGGAGTGGGTAGTTACAGTTTTTTGTTGCATTTAAATTTTTAATTTTCAATAAATTAGTATAACTGGTAAAAAATAAGTAAATAAATAAATTAAATTAATATTCACCCCCTCTACTCTTATGCATTTTATTAAAATTATACGCACACAATATACAATTGTGATCATACAGATTTATTACGTGTACTTTGGCTGTATATTATTAATTTATTATCAATGAGTAATGTATAATTTTAGTAATATTTCTTTTCACATGTTCGTTTTCAAAAAGTATTATTTTGGCACAAACTTATTTTCATTATTTCCATTTTAAAATGAAATTATCAGTACGTTATTGCATGTTATTTTAATAATAATTTGTATTACTCTATGTATTCTCTAAACGCGTGTCATTACTGCAATATGTATTTTCATTACATAGATTTTATCTGTATATGTATGTTAAATTAATAGTAATTACACCGGTACTGTTAAATTAATAGTGATTACTCCCCTAATTTATGTTTTTTCCAAATCAGCCCTCAGATTCCTGATATACATGAATAATATTTTATCTAATCGTTTTAAATTTGAAATTAAGGCATTACAGTTTTTCTTTCCTTTTGCCTTTTCATTTACTGAAGGGGGGGGGGGGGGGTAGTTACAGTTTTTGTTGTATTTTAATATTAAATTTTCAATAAATTAGTACAACTGTTAACATAAAAATTCACCCCCTCTACTCTTATGCATTTCATTAAAATTATACGCACAGAATATACAATTGTGATCATACAGATTTATTACGTGTACTTTGGCTGTATATTATTAATTTATTATCAATGAGTAGTGTATAATTTTAGTAATATTTCTTTTGACATGTTCGTTTTCTAAAAGTATTATTTTGGCACCAACTTATTTTCATTAGTTTCATTTTAAAATGAAATTATCAGTACATTTTTGCATGTTATTTTAATAATAATTTGTATTACTCTGAGTATTCTCTAAACGCGTGTTATTACTGCAATATATTTTCATTACATAGATTTTATCTATATATGTATGTTAAATTAATAGTAATTACACCGGTACTGTTAAATTAATAGTAATTACTCCCCTAATTTATGTTTTTTACCATTTTTTTTTCCAAATCAGCCCTCAGATTCCTGATATACATGAATAATATTTTATCTAATCGTTTTAAATTTGAAATTAAGGCATTACAGTTTTTCTTTCCTTTTGTATTTTCATTTACGGAAGGGGGGGGGGCAGTTACAGTTTTTGTTGTATTTTAATATTTAATTTTCAATAAATTAGTATACAACTATTAAAATAAAAATTCGCCCCCTCTACTCTTATGCATTTTATTAAAATTATACGCACAGCATATACAATTGTGATCATACAAATTTATTACGTGTACATTGCCTGTATATTATTAATTTATTATCAATGAATAGTGTATAATTTTAGTAATAATTCTTTTGACATGTTCGTTTTTTAAAAGTATTATTTTGGCACCACCTTATTTTCATTTGTACCATTTTAAAATGAATTTATCAGTACATTTTTGCATGTTATTTTAATAATAATTTGTATCACTATTAGTATTCTCTAAACGCGTGTCATTGTTCCAATATATATGTTTATTACATAGATTTTATTTGTATATGTATGTTAAATTAATAGTAATTACACCGGTACTGTTAAATTAATAGTAATTGATCAGCTAATATATGTTTTTTACCATCTTTTTTTTATCAACCCTCAGATTCACTCATATGCATGAATAATATTTTATCTAATCGTTTTAAGTTTTGATATTAAGACATTACAATTTTTCTTTTCTTTTGTCTTCCATTTATGGAAGTGTGTGTGTGTGTGGGGGGGGGGGGGGGGGGGGCTAGTTAGAGTTTTTGTTGTATTTTAATTTAAAATTTTCAATAAATTAATAAAACTGGTAAAAAAATAAATAAATAAATAAAATAAAAATTTCCCCCGCTACTCTTATGCATTTTATTAAAATTATACGCACGCAATATACAATTGTGATCATTCAGATTAATACGCGTACTTTAGCTGCATATTTTTAATTTATTATCAATGAGTAGTGTATAATTTTAGTAATAATTTTTTTTATTTTCGTTTTCTAAAAGTATTATTTTGGAACCAACTTATTTTCATTAGTTCCATTTTAAAATGAAATTATCAGTACGTTTTTGCATGTTATTTTAATAATAATTTGTATTACTATGAGTATTCTCTAAACGCGTGTCATTGTTCCAATATGTATTTTCAATACATAGATTTTATCTGCATATGTATGTTAAATTAATAGCAATTACACCGGTACTGTTAAATTAATAGTAATTACTCCACTATTTTATGTTTTGAACATTTTTTTTTAAAATCAATCCTCAGATTCACTGATATGCATGAATAATATTTTATCTAATCGTTTTAAGTTTTGAAATTAAGACATTACAATTTTTCTTTTCTTTTGTCTTTTCATTTACTGAAGTGGTGGTGGTGGTGGTGGTGGTAGGGGGGGGGGAGTGGGTAGTTACAGTTTTTTGTTGCATTTAAATTTTTAATTTTCAATAAATTAGTATAACTGGTAAAAAATAAGTAAATAAATAAATTAAATTAATATTCACCCCCTCTACTCTTATGCATTTTATTAAAATTATACGCACACAATATACAATTGTGATCATACAGATTTATTACGTGTACTTTGGCTGTATATTATTAATTTATTATCAATGAGTAATGTATAATTTTAGTAATATTTCTTTTCACATGTTCGTTTTCAAAAAGTATTATTTTGGCACCAACTTATTTTCATTAGTTTAATTTTAAAATGAAATTATCAGTACGTTTTTGCATGTTATTTTATTACTAATTTGTATTACTATGAGTACTCCCTAAACGCGCGTCATTACTGCAATATGTATGTTCATTACATAGATTTTATCTGTATATGTATGTTAAATTAATAGTAATTACACGATACTGTTAAATTAATAGTAATTGACCACCTAATTTATGTTTTTTACCATTTTTTCCGCAAATAAATCTCCCAGATTCCTGATATACATGAATAATATTTTATCTAATCGTTTTAAGTTTTGAAATTAAGGCATAACAGTTTTTCTTTTCTTTTATCTTTTCATTTACGGAAGGGGGGGGGGGGGTAAGTTACAGTTTTTTTGTATTTTAATGTTTAATTTTCAATAAATTAGTACAACTGTTAAACTAAAAATTCGGCCCCTCTACTCTTATGCATTTTATTAAAATTATACGCACACAATATACAGTTGTGATCATACAGATTTATTACGTGTACTTTGGCTGTATATTATTAATTTATTATCAGTGAGTAGTGTATAATTTTAGTAATAATTCTTTTGACATGTTCGTTTTCTAAAAGTATTATTTTGGCATCAACTTATTTTCATTAGTTCCATGTTCCATTTTAAAATGAAATTATCAGTACGTTTTTGCATGTTATTTTAATAATAATTTGTATTACTATGAGTATTCTCTAAACGCGTGTCATTGTTCCAATATGTATTTTCATTACAAAGATTTTACCTGCATATATATGTTAAATTAACAGTTATTACACCGGTACTGTTAAAGTAATAGTAATTACTCCCCTATTTTATGTTTTGCACATTTTTTTTTTTTTTTTAAATCAACCCTCAGATTCACTGATATGTATGAATAATATTTTATCTAATCGTTTTAAGTTTTGAAATTAAGACATGTTATTACAATGTTTCTTTTCTTTTGTCTTTTCATTTACGGATGTGATGTGTATGTGTATGTGTGTGTGTGTGTAGGGTTGGGGGGGTTACAGTTTTTGTCGTATTTTATTTTTTTATTTTCAATAAATTAGCATAACTGGTAAAAAAATAATTCACCCCCCTATTCTGATGCTTTTAATTAAAATTATACGCACACAGTATACAATTGTGATCTCACAGATTTATTACGTGTACTTTGTTTGAATATTATTAATTTATTATCAATGAGTAATGTATAATTTTAGTAATATTTCTTTTGCCTTATACGTTTTCTAAAAGTGCTCTTTTGGCACAAATTTATTTTCGTTAGTTACATTTTAAAATGTATCAGTAAGTTTTTGCATGTTATTTTAATACTAATTTGTCTTAAAATGATTATTATCTAAACGCGTGTCATTGCTGCGATATGTATTTTCATTACATAAATTTTATCTGTATATGTATGTTAAATGAATAATAATTACACCGGTACTGTTATATTACTAGTAATTACTCCCCTATTTTATCTTTTGCACCATTTTATTTTCATTAGCTTAATTTTAAGATTAAGTTATCTATATACAATACACTCTTTAAGCTATATTTAAATTTCCACGATGATGGTGAAAAAAATAAATATATTTATATGATTATACACATGCACACACACATACATATGCATATATATATATTTAACAAACGCAAATTAAAAGCTCTATCTTAGCCAAAAAAAAAAAAAAAAAAAAAAAAAACCTGAATTTTGTGCAATTTGTAAAAAAAAAAAGTTAAATCTCTTGTAGTCTTATTTACCGTATATACTCGTGTATAAGTCGAAGACTTTGTGACAAAATTTGAGAGTTGAAAGTGGGGGGGGGGGGGGGTCGACTTATACACGAGTTAGTTAAAACAAAAATAAATAAAGAATATTTCACACTCCGAAAGAAGTGTGAAATACCGGAGTCACCTGGTCTCGGTTGGAAAGATAGATAAAAGCAGACAATGGTCATTTTCTTGTGATGGACAAAAAAAAAAAAAAAAAATAATAATAATGTCCATGTAAAATGTTCTGCACCCATTTTCTCTTGTGATAGAATTCCCTTCAATACAGGGACATTGCTTTCAATATTTTAATCCTCTTTTTAAAAAGAGTTCAACTTGAGAATGTTTCTAGATTTCTCTCCTGAAAGTCCTACAACACAAAGAAATACTATATTTTAGCAGTCTAAGAAGTTGTTTACCCTTGTAAATAAGGCTTGAATAGATTTTTCAAACAACTTTTTTATTTTTAAATATCAATAAATTGATGTGAATAGGCTTCAAAATTGTTTAAGTTTCTTCAGTTTTACATAATTATACAGTTGAATTTTTTTTTAAAGTCTGATTAGAAACGTTAAAAATAAAATGTTTACAAATTTAATGAAAATTTATTAATTTTTTTTTTATCCTCGATTACAAATCATTTTTCAACATACTACCAGAAATGTGGTTCGACTTATACACGAAAATTCATTTTTTTTTCAAAATTTAGCGTAAGAATTGGGGGTCGACCTATACAAGAGTCGACTTATACACGAGTATATACGGTATATATATATATTTCTCTTTAAGACTATACTTAGGACTCTTAAAGTGGTGAAAAGTGAAAAAATTTGACAATATCTGTCATTTTATATCGTAAAAAAGGTGTACATTACTAAAAAAAATTTTTTTAAAGGCACTAATAGATACATATTTCTTCTTTCACATCATATTTTTTTCATATCATAATGGGTATTACTAGTTGTTAGAGGCATTTTTAAACTTTTAGACATTTGTCGAGTAGAAAATCAGAATCAAATGTTGCGCACATGATTACAAAATAATTTCTACGAATAAAACAGCATGTTTTTTTTATCTAATTATATCTGAGAGTCTTGTGCTTTAGAGAATAATCATATTAAAACAAATTAGTATTAAAATAACATGCAAAAACATACTGATAATTTCATTTTAAAATGGAACTAACGAAAATAAATTTGTGCCAAAAGAACGCTTTTAGAAAACGTATAGGGCAAAAGAAATATTACTAAAATTATTACGCTACTTACTGATAATAAATTAATAATATTCAACCAAAGTACACGTAATAAATCTGTATGATCACACTTGTATATTGTGTGCGTATAATTTTAATAAAAAGCATAAGAATAGAGGGGGAGAATTTTTTTTACCAGTTATACTAATTCGTGGAAAATTAAACATTAAAATACAACAAAAACTGCAACTACCCCCCCCCCCCCCTTCCGTAAATGAAAAGGCAACATAAAAGAAAAACTGTAATGTCTTAATTTCAAAACATAAAACGATTAGATAAAATATTATTCACGTATGATTTATTTGCCAATTTGAAATAATTGTGTTAAAATTAATCTAGTGTAATCATGTATCCAGCGTTTACTGGAGTTCCTTTACCTGCGATCTTTTCTGTTGAGCTGATTAAAATATCAGACCAGATTCTCTGATCAATAAGGTTAACTGGATGAATTATGCCCTCCAGATTCGACCGGGATATCTCAGTGGTAGAGCGTGGCGGCTTCAGCCAAGCGATCCCAGGTTCGAATCCTGGCCCGGACATTTTTCGTCCAGTTGGAAAATTACTACTCGTATTATTCATGTATATCAGGAATCTGAGGGTTGATTTGGGAAAAAAAAGTGCAAAACATAAAATAGGGGAGTAATTACTATTAATTTAACAGTACCGGTGTAATTACTATTAATTTAACATACATATACAGATAAAATCTATGTAATGAAAATACATATTGCAGCAATGTCACGAGTTTAGAGAATACTCATATTAATACAAATTAGTATTAAAATAACATGCGAAAACGTACTGATAATTTTATTTTAAAATGGAACTAATGAAAATAAGTTGGTGCCAAAATAACACTTTTAGAAAACATACATGTCAAAATAAATATTACTAAAATTACACACAACTCATTGATAATAAATTAATAATATACAACCAAAGTCCACGTAATAAATCTGTATGATTACACTTGTATATTGTGTACGTATACTTTTAATAAAAAGCATAAGAGTAGAGGGGTAATTTTTTTTTTCTAACAATTGTACTAATTCATTGAAAATTAAACATTAAAATATAACAAAAACTGTAACTATCCCCCACCCCCTTATCTCCACCAAATGAAAAGAAAAAATAAAAGAAAAACTGTAATGTCTGAAATCGATTATATAAAATATTATTCATATATATCAGGAATCTGAGGGTGCTATATTTATTAAACATTCGCCACCACTATTTTCAAAAATAATCTTCGCAAATGTTAAAGAAATCTACCACAAAATTTATATTTTCAAAATAGTGTTAGCAGATGTATAAAAAAGGTAGAACGCTGCGACTCCTATGTCTATGCAATAATAAACATACAATTTAAAATTAAAAAGCTTAATTAAACAAAGCTCTTAGAAACAAGAATATTATAACAATTGTTGCATTTGTGGCAGAGATAAAAAGCACAAAACACAAAACGAAAAATTTTTGTACAATAATTTTCTTATATCACGCATGATGCAGGGGGACAAGAATGAGGCGTAATATAACCATAGGTTCTTTTTTCCAATAATATAACCGAGGACATTAAAATAAAAAAAAACCTTCAAAATCATTTTTCTCAAAATATGATTTTGGGGCGTTGCGCGCAAGGTAGATAAAAAACTTTTCAATATTATTTTCATGACATTTTCAGAATATAATAATGTACGTTAGGCTTTATAAAATGTATCTAATTTTATCTTTTTTGTTGACAACATATTTTTTTTTTCTTTGTGTTATATTGCTAAAATTTTGAAAATTTTATATAAGCAAGACACAGTTTTGCTTTCAAATATAAAAATACTGTAAATAATAATAATAATAATAATAAATTAGTTTAGCGTAAAACGCGTGTCATTGCTGCGATATGTATTTTCATTACACTAATTTTATCTGGATATGTAGGTTAAATGAATAATAATTACACCGGTACTGTAAAATTAATAGTAATTACTTCCCTATTTTATGTTTTGCACCATTTTTTTCTCATTAGCTTCATTTTAAGATTAAGTTATCTATATACAATACACTCTTTAACCCATATATAAACTCCCGCGATGAAGATGAATAAAAATATGTATAAATATGATTATACACATACACACACACACATATATATGTATTTATATTTAAGTAACACAAATTAAAAGCTCTATCTTAGCCAAAAAAAACCATAATTTTGCACAATTTGTAAAAAAAAGTTACATTTCTTGTAGGCTTATTTATATATATATCTTTTTCTTTAAGATAACCTACTCTTAAACTTTTGAGTACTCTTAAACTGGTGAGAAATAAGAACATTTGACAATATCTGTCATTTTATATCGTAAAAAAGTGTACATTACTAAAAGAAAAAAATTTAAAGGCACTAATAGATAAATATTTCTTCTTTCACATCATATTTTTCCGATCATAATGGGGAAAAAATGAGTTGTTAGAGGCGTTTAAAAACTTTCAGACATCTATCGAGTAGAAAATCGGAATGACATGCTGCGCGCATGATTACAAAACAATCTCTGCATTTAAAACAAAATGTTTATTATCTAATTATATTTGAAAGTTTTGTGCTTACACTGAACCTTTTTTTTTTCTTTTTGTATTATTTACAGTATTTTTATGTTTTGAAAACAAAACTGTATCTTGCTTATATCAAATTTTCAAACTTTTAGCAATATAATACCAAGAAAAACAAAATATTTTGTCAACAACAAAGATCAAATTTAGATTCACTTTATAGAGCCTACCGTACATTATTATATTCTGCAAATTTCATGAAAAAGATATTGGAAAGTTTTTTATCTATCTTGCACGCAACGCCCCAAAATCTTATTTTGAGAAAAATGTGTTTGAAGTTCATTTTTTTAATATTCCTAGGGTAAATATAGGACTTCTTTCATTCGGTTTGTTTTAAAGTGTTCAGGAATGATTATATTTCAATATAAATATATATATACATTTCAAAAATTCAATGGTTGAAGTAGAGGTCTGCACGGGCCGAAATTTCCAGGCCCGGGCCCGGCCCGACCCATACAAAAAATAATTTGGCCCGGCCCGGCCCGATACAAAAATTAAAAGTTCCGAACCCGGCCCGGCCCGAACAAAAAAAATATTGGCCCGGCCCGATTTGAAAGTTAAAAGTTCGGCCCAAGCCCGGCCCGGCCCGGAAAAAAGTTAAAATCTCGGCCCGAGTGAATTTCTACAAAACATAATTTTTACGTTGATTTGGTTAAAAATTTGCCTCGTAGGAGGGGATCTAACCAAAAATTCCTATCTTAGCTTTTTTTATTCATGTTTATAATCTTCATTTTTATAGAGGTGCCGCAAGCTGGAATATTTATTTTTTTAATAAATCTCTATTTGTTGTATGTATGTGTTTAAGTTATCATCAATATTGTTAATCCATATTCCATTTATTGAAGTGTTAAAAATCAGAAAAATGCTATACAGTAAAATCTTCTAAGATGGAATTGCATAGGGAAGAAAAAAAAATGAGTTATAGACAATTTGCCTTCTTAGCAGGTGTAAATGTATTATATATTCTTTTCTTACATATTAGTATATTCATTTTTAATGGATCAACACATTTTTTAATTTAAGACATGGATTCCATCATAAGCAGGTTCTTTTTCACACGTTTTACTATATTTTAATTTAGCCATATTTTAATAAGTGTATAAATCTACTATTCTTTAAAAAGAATAAATTTTAATGTTTAATTATAAAATAATGGCGATTTAAAAATCTATGCATGTTTTGAAAAGATTTTTATGCCAGATCGTATTTTACTGACCTTCGAACGGACCAGGCACGCCGAGACATTGATTTTCATACGGGTCAAAACCAGGACTAACAATTTTGAGGCGTGAAGACTAGTTAGAATGAAACCAGTCCCGGCACTGTACGGAAAAAATAATTTAAGGCACGGCCTTATCCTTCTGGTAAAAAGTAAGGACCGGCCCAGCCCGGCCCGTAAAGAGTAATCACTAGGCCCGGCCCGGCCCGAGCCTTCAGAAAAAAATATGGCCCGGGCCCGGCCCGGCCCGAGTGCCGTGAAGAAAAATAGGCCCGAGCCCGGCCCGCGGGCCGGGCCGAGTACGGGCTTCGGGCCTTGGCCCGGCCCGTGCAGACCTCTAGGTTGAAGGTTTAAGAGACCGAAGTCCCCTTAATATACAATACATTTAAAGCAATGTTCCTTGGGTAAATATAGGACTTTTTTTCATTCGGTTTGCTTTAAAATGTTCAGAAATGATTAAATTTTAATATATTATATATATATATATATATATATATATATATATATATATATATATATATATATATATATATAATATCTATGAATTTCAAAAAACATATCCAGTTCTATTATCATTCTACTTAAATCTCCAAAGAGATAATTAATGATATTGTGTATACAGAATACCACATAGCTAATAATTAACATGTGCAAACATAATATTACCATAGCTTGTGCTTCAATGGTAATTGGCCAAATTTTACTCATACCTAAAGAATATTGAAAAAAGAAAAAAGAAATAGAGAGAAAGGGGGAAAAAAATTATAAATTGGAGTTGCAATTAAGTAAATACAAATGGATTAATAAATTAAATATGAACCATATACAATGGAAAATTGGACCACATGAGAATTAAATATGAATTGGATATGAAAAAACACATGCACATGTACTCATCAGCCTGGATGCACCCACATGTGTTTTAAATAATAATTCAGTGTTTCATAATTCTACTGGCATAATGCTAAGATCAGTAGAATCATCCAGGTACACTGAATTATTACCAGACAACAATTGGAAATATTAAAATTTGGAAATATTTAAATAGGAAATAAAAAACCATTAAGAATCTACAATATATTTCACTCACATCGATTATCCCAAAAACTGTATTTAACACCTCAGGAAATTACCACGAGATAACAGTTTTGAAATAATAAAATTGGAAATATGAACGCGTAAAGTGTAGATAATATATTTTACTCGCAATAATTATACAGAATCCTTAAAATGTCACAACTTCTGCATAATATTCACATCCACATGGCAATGCATCATACATGTTGACTAAGTCGAGTTGAGAGAAATGATTTGAAAGACAAGTTGAGAGCACACTTTTTTTAAAACACAACAACATCATCGATGACACCCAAACACAAAATGATTCAAAAACACACAAAATAATTCTGGTTTTAATACACTTATAACAAAATTATATCCGTGAATATATATTACTCCATCCAATTTTAATAACTGAAAGTAAAATTAATATACAATCAATAGCTCCCTCTATAGTTAAATTAAATATAATATTAACAATATTATCAACAACTACCTGAAAGGTAAAGTGTCGCCATCTATTGGTATTATAATAATTCATAATTAATATTTAGTTAGATATCCACTTTATTAGTTACATACTCACTTCATTAGATTTAATTATATAAATAAACTTTAAAAAACAATACTAACTTGTAGTTTTACTTTAAATTCAAATAAAATATAATACTACTATATGAATAAATCTACACAGAATTAATTCAACTTGCACAGCATTTCAGATATTCTTAACAAGAATATATTATGTAAAAGAGATATTATTTTAATTCAAATTGTTTTTGCTGCCAGCTGTGTTAATCCACTGATATTATAGACATATTATTAAATAATTAATGTTTTATTTTTATTACTACTTAAATATATATTAGACTTGTTATTAAATAATTAATGTTTAATTTATACTACATTGTAAATATATTTTATATTTCATAGATTAATTTAAATATCTAATTAAATAATTCATAACCAATTCAAAATATCTCAAAATTTATAAAATTGATAATTAATAGTATTACTACTGTTTTTCAATCAAATTAATGCAATGCAGTAATTAAAATACTTGTTAAATTTAATTATTCATAGACAAAAATAAAAACTATATATATATATATATATATATATATATTTCAAAAATTCAATTGTTGAAGGTTTAAGAGACCGAAGTCCCCTTAATATACAATACATTTAAAGCGATGTCTGAGTTTGATATATTTTTTTTTTAATTAGAATATTTTGTTTGTAACTTAAAATTTTCATATAGGCACACTATTAAACATTTTCCAGACATCTCATTTCTACTGTTAGGTAGATTTCGTAAGAAATACAACCTATTACAATCCCACCTAAGTTGGAATTTTTGAAAAATTTTTGCAGATCTACGCCGATTATGACTCTCAGAACCCAAAACCACCCCAAGTTCAAAACTTTATACAACTATCTATCTATCTGTCTATCTAATTATGTCACTTTTTTGTGGACACGATAAGTTGAAAAATTCTGCACAAATCTCTTCCAAACTGATACATAAAATCAAAGAGCATACAATCTCGGTCAAGTTCGTTAATGGGCAAAATCGAACCAAGGGGGGGGGGGAGGATGGAGGGCTTTTTGTGAAAAAAGAGAAACCCCCATAATTTCTTAATTATGATACGTATCGAATCCATTTAAAGTAATTATTACTTCTAGGAAAAGGGCCGAAAATTTATGTGAGACAGATTTTTGATATCATTAAAAATGGCCCCAAGGGAGGGGGGGGGTTAGAAGAAAATAATTCATAACTTCGTCTATTCACAAGATATCAAATCCGCTTAAATTTATTATAAATCCTCTTAATATTATCTAAAACTTTTATATTGACAAGTTTTTTATAGGACAAACCCTTATAGCAATAAATAAATAAATAAATAAATAAATAAATAAATAAAATCCCAGCCGGCTCCGGCCGCAAACAAGTTAGGTTTCGAAGAGGGCGTTTCCAAATGCCGCACTTTGGCTAAAAGGTCATTTCTTCTGCAATTCCCAACAAACAGGCGCCCTACGGTCTGCGTCTTCGAAATCTACCGGTGAATGTCGGCCGAGCAGTCAGGGATTTTTTTTTTATATTATAATCCTTTTCCTTCAAGGGGCATAATTGAGAGAATCAGGGCAAGAAAGGGCTAAGCCACTTTTTTGGTGAAATAAATCTGACACTGTAATCTGTTGCTTAATATTGTTAATTATTATATCCTACATATTATTTGTTTCTAATATCATTAGGGAGCAGCATTAGGTCCCAGGTTTCGTTTGTACATCAGATGTTTCTAGAACATTTTTACCATAAAAAATGCATATCATTAAAGTAATGCCATATTGTTATTCAGAATATCCCAAATGTTACTCAGAAAATCCCAAATGTTACTCAGAAATTGGCAAAAAAATTTATGTTATATTCGATTTGAGTATTTGTTCTAAATTTTAAATTGATATATCTCAGAAGTTCCAAAATGTGGCTTAGAGCACTCTCTTGCCCCGACCCTCTCAATTTTCTCTGAAAGGATTAAATTTAAACGAGGATGTGAGACCATTTTCATGATATACTTAGATTAATTTTGACACAATTATTCAAATTGATAAAAAAAATCGTATAACTTGTAATTTTCCCACCTGGACGAAAAAGTCCGGGCCAGGAATCGAACCAGGGTTCTCTTGGCAGATTCGAATCCTGGCCCGGATGTTTTCGTCCAGTTGGGAAAATTACAACTTATACATTTTCATAATTGCTTTGCATACTCTTATAAAAAATCTCTGACGGCTCGGTCTACAGGCACAGGTTGATTTCGAAGACGCAGACCGTGGGAGGGCCTGTTTGTTGGGAATTGCAGAAAAAATGACCTTTTTAGCACTTTCCAACCTAGTTGAAAAGTGCTTATGACTTCGGTTTGTCTGGCCATCTGGCCGTCTGCCTTCTGGCCGTCTGGCCGTCTGCCGTCTGGCCGTCTGCCGTCTGCCGTCTGTCCGTGCTCTAACTCCCGTAAATATGCTCGGATTGCTCTGCAATTTTTATATGTTATTGTCGTTATCTATAGCATGTTCCCTATTTCAACGGAAGTGTGTAGCACTTATAGTTTTATTACAGGGACACTCAAAAGAATTCCGTTACATTGCGGTCTATGGGGAAAAATCATTTGCGGTTTATTTAAATAATGTTTCACTATTTTAAACGCATTGAAATTTATATATATCACTAAGGTGCATTAGAAGAAGCTTAATATGGAAAAGGGTGTGCATAGCACTTCTAGTTACTTTACAGGGACAGTCAAAAGAATTCCGTTACATGACGTCTATGGAGAAAAATCGTCTGCGGTTTATTTAAATAATGTTTCACTATTTTAAACGCATTGAAATTTATATATATATATCTAAGGTGCATTACAAGAGGCTTACTACAGAATAGTGTGTGTATAGCAGTCATCGTTCATTTACAGGGACACACAAAAGAATTTTCAACTGTCTGTTAACACTAATTCCTGGAAGTGCGTTTTAAGTTACTAAACGCGATTTTAATTTTAACTCGCTTTTTGTCTATTACGTGGTGTGTATAAATTCTGTAGATCCTATACAGGGCAGCACAAAAGTTCGCGAACACATTTCCGTTTGTTGACAGAAACTCCAGAAAGATAATTTTAAACTGTGCTACGCGTTTCCTAACTAAACTAAAATTTAGCATCCTAGCATATACAAATCTATAGATCATATACAGGGCAGAATAAAAGTATTCGGATATTTTTCCGAATATTGTATCTGTTGGAAATTCCTGAAATTATGTTTTTAAATATGTTATGCGTTTTCCAAATTGTTTATTAGATGTTATCTTTTAGCTTATTAAACGGTATGTTTTGTAAAATTATTTTGGAAGCGTTGGAAAGTGCTACATAATCTATGCTTGACGCATGATTTTTCGTTCTTGTTTCCATGATGCGGCAGAACATACGCCCACATCGAAACCTAACTTGTTTGCCGGCGGTACCGACAGGGATGTTTTTTATTTTAATTTGATTTTTTGCTATAAGGGTTGGTCCTATAAAAAACTTGTCAATATAAAAGTAATAGATAATATTAAGAGGATTTATAATAAATTGAAGCTGATTTGATATCTTGTAAATTGACGAAGTTATGAATTTTTTCTTCTTAAACCCCTATCATCCGCCCACCCTTGAGACCATTTTTAATGATATCAAAAAACTGTCATACATAAATTTTAGGCCATTTTCCTAGAAGTAGTAATAACTTGAAACGGATTCGATACGTATTATAATAAGGAAGTTAAGGGTTTTTTTCTTTTTTCACAAAAAGCCCCCCGCCGATCCCCCCCCCCCTTGGCAGAGCCACCCTTAGCGAAAGCGAGGCCGGGTGCAAGAACATTTGCGAGGCCCTTCCTAGAGATCTGCACGGGCTGGGCCAAGGCCCGAAGCCCGTAGTCGGCCCGGCCCGCGTGCCGGGCTCGGGCCTATTTTTCTTCACGGCACTCGGGCCGGGCTGGGCCCGGGCCATATTTTTTTCTGAAGGCTCGGGCCGGGCCTAGTGATTACTCTTTACGGGCCGGGCCGGGCTTTACTTTTTTCCTGAAGGATAAGGCCGTGTCTTAAATTATTTTTTCCGTACAGAGACGGGACTGGTTTCATTCTTCCTAGTCTTCACGCCTCAAAATTTTTAGTCCTGGTTTTGTCCCGTATGAAAATCATTGTCTCGGCGTACCTGGTCCGTTCGAAGGTCAGTAAAATAAGATCTGGCATAAAATTTTTTGCAAAACATGCATAAATTTTTAAATCGCCATTATTTTATAATTAAACATTAAAATTTATTCTTTTTAAAGAATAGTAGATTTATATACTTATTAAAATATGGCTAAATTAAAATATAGTAAAACGTGTGAAAAAGAACCTGCTTATGACGGAATCCTGTCTTAAATTGAAAAATGTGTTGATCCATTAAAAATGAATATAATAATACCTAAGAAAAGAATATATAATAGATTTACACCTGATAAGAAGGCAAATTGTGTATAACTCATTTTTTTCTTTCCAATGCAATTCCATCTTAGAAGATTTTACTGTTTAGCATTTTTCTGATTTTTAACACTTCAATAAATGGAATATGGATTAACAATATTGATGATAACTTAAACACATACATACAGCAAATAGAGATTTATTAAAAATAAATAAATATTCCAGCTTGCGGCACCTCTATAAAAATGAAGATTATAAACATGAAAAAAAAAGCTAAGATAGGAATTTTTGGTTAGATTTTCTCCTACGAGGCAAATTTTTAACCAAATCGACGTAAAATTATGTTTTGTAGAAATTCACTCGGGCCGGGCCGGGCCGGGCTCGGGCTCGGGCCGAGATTTTAACTTTTTTCCGGGCCGGGCCGGGCTCGGGCCGAACTTTTAACTTTTAAATCGGGCCGGGCCGGGCCAAATTTTTTTGTATGAGTCGGGCCGGGCCCGGGCCTGGAAATTTCGGCACGTGCAAACCTCTAGCCCTTCCTTTCCGATCAATGTTACTAATTTAGCTGTTTTTTTATTAATCTACCTGAAATTTTTAATAGTAATTTTTGGTTTATTTAATGACAGATATGTGTGTGTGTGTGGGGGGGGGGGGGGGGGGGGGAAGTGAAGGCATCTATTTCGGAAATTCTGGTAGATACTTTGAATTAAAAAAATCCTCTAAATTGGCAATACTACTTCTCACAACGCAATCGTCTTTTGAAACAGCTCGCGCTCGCATGACGTACACAGTTCGTATCAAAGATTACGTTTTTTAGAGGGGTGTAGGGGAGGGTAGTATGTTTTAGTAGAGGTTTATAGAGACTAGGACCAATTTCCCTTCATAATACTCGGACCGGGCTCAGTCTATTACTTTTTTTCAGCAGATTTGGAACGGGCGGTGAATTCATTCTGGCCGTTGCATGTTGAAGTGGCTTTTTTTTTTTTTTTTTTTTTTTTTTTTTTTTTTTTTTTTTTTTTTTTGGGGGGGGGGGGGGTGGGGTTTGTAAATTAGTAATAATGTACAGTCATTAAAAAAGAGAGAGAAAGAGAACGTCCTAATACTTTTTAATCTTGATATTTCCACAGAGTGATGCGAAAGGTACTGATCTACTGCGAATTGTGTATATTTTTCGAATTTAAATACAAATTTTGGGAGAGGAGTCATCTACATATTAAAAATTATATCGAATTTGAAACAAAAATCTTTCCGCCAGCCAACCGACAAACCAACCGTAAAATCCCTGGCTCTGTCAATCATTTATTCAAGCTCTGATATCGATATTTTGGTGTATTATAAATAAAACGTGGTAACAACTTAAACACTTATAACTCGAGCTGTAGTTGTCGTAGTACACTCATATTTTACGTGGCATTTTTTATTTATTATATTACAGTGATAAAGTCTCCCCGTTAGCCGTTATATTGATTACGTTTACCACACAAAATAAGAGTGTCTTACGATAATTACAGCTCGAGTTACAAATGTTTTAAATTATAAGAACCTTATATTTATGATATACTAAAATATGGGGGCCTATATAAAAAATCGACAGAGCTCCCTCCTCTTAAAACGATTACATTTAACATACGACATTTGTGTGGACTGTAACAATTTCAATCCGAGTTATAAATGTTTGTGGTTATTGGACCCTTGTATTCACGCTATACTAAAACTTAGGGGGATTCGGTTAAAAAAACTGACAAAGTACCCCCCCCCCCCCTCCCTTTATAAAGATTAAGTTTACCATACAAAATATCAATGTTCTAAGATAATTACAGCTCAAGATATAAGTGTTTTAAGTTGTCAGTACTCAGTACCTTATATGATACACTAAAATATGGGAGGCTTCGATAAAAAATCGACTGAACACCTCCCTCCCTTAAACTAATTACGTTTACCATACAAAATTTGTATGGACTGTGGCAATTTGGATCCGAGTTATAAGTGTTTATGCTTATCCAGCCCTTATATTTGCACTATACTAAAATTTATAGGTTTCTGTTAAAAAAACCCGACAATATCCCCTGTAAAACTATGTCACTTTGCTCACAACACAAAATTTGAGTACGCTGTGACAGTTTGATCACGAGTTATAAGAGTTTAATTTTGTCTGGCTCTTATATTCAGCTTTTTATAAAATTTAGGGGGTTGATAAGATAATGATATTGACCCTCATGATGCTGAGTCATGCAACGTTTGTGGGCCTACGACAATTAGAGACGGAGCTATAAGGGGGGGGGGGGTGGCATCGATGGCACTGAAGAGTCATGTACTCTAAATTTAATTATGAAATAGATAATTTACAACAAAATAAATAATAAATATTTATCCATTTTGCACTAATTTGTTTTTCGGGTGCGAGGCCTTCCTAGGCGCGAGGCCCTGTGCGACCGCACCTGTTGCACAACCCTAAGGACGGCTCTGCCCCTTGGTTCGATTTTGCCCATTAACGAGCTTGACCGAGATTTTATGCCCCTTGATTTTATGTATCAGTTTGGAAGAGATTTGTGCAGAATTAGTGCAGGTATCGTCTCCATAAAAATGTGACATAGATAGATAGATAGACAGTTATATGTAAATAAAGTTTTGAACTGGGGGGAGGGGGAGGGGGGTTGGGTTCTGGGAGGCATGATCGGCGTCGATCTGCAAAAAATTTTCAAAAATTCCAACTTAGGGAAGAATGTAATAGGCAGTATTTCTTACGAAATCTATACCTAAAAGTACATAAACAGAGAACAAAAATTCTAAATAAGGGGAATTTATAACACTAAACCCCATTTCAAAGTAAATGTTATAATATGTAATGATATATGATAAAGTGTACATAATTTTGTTAATTATTAAAAAAGTGATGCAACTTGATTTGGGTTGGTTGATTGGTTGATTTTATGACGGCCGATTATCTACAAGAGGGAGATGGGCCCTAGGGGGAAGTGCCCTCCGTGGGAGTCTTTCTAAGGGATCCTAACCCGTATTTACGGCAAGGTTCGAATAAAACCACGGAAAACTCTGAACGGTTAGGTCGACGAGCGTGACAGGGGTTTTAACCTACCACCTCCCGTCTACCAGCTTTTGAGAGCAGAACCTCTCAGCCACTGGTGGGGCAACTTGATTTGGGAGATCACATGCAGAAGCTCGATATTACATGATGTTACACCAAAATTCTAAATTTTATGAAGCTGCAAATATTCCACCAACAACATTTACAATTATTTTAAATTATGTACAATTTTTTTAATTAAATTTTGCAACTTTTTGTTAATCCATTCCTATAAAAGATGTAAGGAAATGTGAATAGAATAAATTTTAATTAATATTAGCTAATTAAGTATTTTTCCGCGTCACATTTGACATATGTCTTTCGAGCAAAATTATAAATAAAAAAAATCACACAAATTTGCTTAATATTACAGATATACTCTTTTTAAGAAGTAGTACGTAAACTTCCATCTAAAATAATAACCAATTTAACAGTAAAAAATATTTTTTTCAATCAATTGTAACATTAAAGGCAAAAATTCTGAAAAAAAATAAAAATCATATATACATACCTAATAATTGGTGTAGGTTCATAACATATATAAAATACACAATCATACAAAATTTACAGATTGTATATTCACCTTCTAAACGGTTTGCCCGTATTTTTTCGTTTTCCAAAATCAATTTAAATCGGCTATGTAAGACAAAAATATTTTAAATTGAATTGTGTTTTAAGAGATATATACAATAAAGATATATGACTTGTATTTTAGAAACAAACAGGAAAAGAAAATTCAAATTAATATTAGTTTTATCATTATTTTATGAAAATGCAGGAAAGCTTTCAGACGCTCAGAGGGACTTTTGAAATTAAAATGCGCGCATTGTCAAGAATCACAGTTCGGAGAAAATAACTTTAAAGTTGAAATTTTTCTTTAAATGTACACTAATTAACTTGCGTTCATTAGTCATAACTTTGGTTCTAATTGTAGTAGTGTAATAATATATTTTTTTTAAGATACGTAAAATATTATTTGAAAAACAGATTTTTTTTAAAACTTTTGCGATGATTTCATGGTGATAACCCCCCCCCCCCCCACACACACACACACACTTAAAGCGGTTCTCAAAAAAAAATTTCCCCGCTCAAAAATGCGAAACATATTTTCGACTCATTTTCAACGCAAAAGCATGACCATTGCTGACATAATTATTGAAGTGATTTGTAATTGAACGGTTTTCGATTTTTTGATAAATGAATCACATCATGAATTATAAGCGATTATTGTTTCACGATATCAGTTTTTTTTTTTACGTTTCCCGCACTGTCACGTCCGGAAAATCTGTTCAAAGCGTTAACTTTGACAATATTTGCTAAAAGGTCTTCTACCTTTGCCAAAAAAACCCTGAGGGCTCGGCCTACAGACACAGGTACATTTCGAAGACGCAGAACGCAGGGCGTTGCAGAAGAAATGAACTTTTTGCCATGATGCAGCAGTTGGGATCGCCCACTTCGAAATGTACCTGTGTCTGTAGGCGAAGCCGGCAGGCATTTTTTTGTTTGTTTTTATTTTTATTATTTTATTTTATTTATTTTTTGCTGTAAGGGTTGATCCTATAAAAAATTTGTCAGTATAAAAGTTGTAGATAATATTACGAGGATTTATAATAAATTTGAGCGGATTTGATATTATGTGAATTGGCAAAGTTATGAATTTTTTTCTTCTTAAACCCCTAGCCCCCCCCCCCCCCTTGAGGTCATTTTTAATAATATCACAAATCTGTCATACATAAATTTTCGGCCCTTTTCCTAGAAGTAATAATAACTTTAAACGTATTCGATACGTATCATAATTAAGAAGTTAGGGGGTTTTTCTGTTTTCACAAAAAGCCCCCCCCCCCCCCCCTCCTTGCTTCGATTTTGCCCATTAACAAACTTGACCGAGATTTTATGCCCCTTGATTTTATGTATCAGTTTGGAAGATATTTATGCCACCTTGGTCAGATGGTTGTCTTTTGTTTCTAAGTGTATTTAACTTAACATTATATTCTGAAGATGGTCATAGAAGTTGACCGAAACGTCAATTTGAAGTATTTTTAAAGTTTAATTTTACATAAATATTTATACACCATTCAGTAAAAACGTGTGGTTTACCTTACACACAAACTTACTTGATAAGGTTTTGATGCTATGTAATGGTCCAGCTCAATCATGGATTTGATATCTTGTGAATTGACAAAGTTTTGTTCTTCTTAAACCCCTAAGAAGATAGAAAACCTAAGATAGAGAACCCCTAGAGAAGATAGAGAACCCCTAAGAACCTAGAGAAGGGGGAATTCATCCCCCTTGAGGCCATTTTTAAAGATATCAAAAATATGTCATACATAAATTTTCGGCTCTTTTCCTAGAAGTAATAATAACTTTAAACGGATTCGATATGTATATCGAAATTAAGAAGTAATGCGTTTTATTTCTGTTTTCACAAAAAACTCCCCATCCCCCCCCCCCGGTTTGATTTTGCTCATAACGAATTTGATCGAGATTTTATGCTCCTTGATTTTATGTATCAGTTTGGAAGAGATTTGTGCAGAATTATTGAAGTTATCGTGTCCATAATAAAAGTGATATAATTATAGATAAAGTTTTGAACTGGGGGTGGTTTTGGGTTCTGGGAGTCATGATCGGCGTAGATCTGGAAACATTTTCCAGAAATTCCAACATAGAGGAGAATGTAATAGGTAGTATTTCTTACGAAATCTACCTAAAATCCAAAATCGACTTCGAGGTCGAGGTGGCTTTCTTCAGATATAGAGGATATCTCCTTCCCAAATCTTGTAGCTCAGCGTGCAGCTGTCTATTTAGAATACAGCACACACACTCAAAGAGAGAGAGAAAGAAACTTTTTTCCTATTATTATAGATTTTAAAATGGCTGACTGAGCACCTCCAATAATTTTTTAATTGTTATTCCACTGCATAACATTATTTATCGATATATGTTCAATTGAATAACAACATTTTTACAAAAATAACGTTCTATTGTAATTCAGTTATTTACAAATTAAAATTTCAGCTATAAAGCTTTGGCTAAAGTCAAGTTGGTGTTGAAAAAACTGATTTTTTTTTTTTTTTTTTTTTTTTTTTACTTTAACAGTTATGTTTTAATTGGTTTCGTGCATTTTTTGGATAATTTTCTTTTTTTTATGCTTTGTTCATGTAACGCTGCATCGAAATTCTTTTGATTTTAGGTAGATTTTGTAAAAAATACTACCTATTACATTCTACTCTACGTTGGAATTTCTGAAAATTGTTTGCAGATCTACGGCGATTATGACTTACAGACCCCAAAACCACCTCCAGTTCAAAACTTTATATCTATCTATCTATCTATATCACTTTTATTATGGACACGATAACTTCAATAATTCTGCACAAATCTCTTACAAACTCATACATAAAATCAAGGAGCATAAAATCTCGGGGCTTTTTGTGAAAAAAGAAAAAAACCCATAACTTCCTTATTATAATACGTATCGAATCCGTTTCAAGTTATTATTACTTCTAGGAAAAACGCCTAAAATTTATGTATGACAGTTTTTTTGATATCATTAAAAATGGCCTCAAGGGGGGGGGGAGGCGGGGGATAGGGGTTTAAGAAGAAAAAAAATTCATAACTTCGTCAATTTACAAGGTATCAAATCCGCTTAAATTTATTATAAATTCTCTTAATATTATCTATTACTTTTATATTGACAATTTTTTTATAGGCCCAACCCTTACAGCAAAAAAAATAAAATAAAAAATAAAATAAATGCCTGCCGACCCGCCTGCAGACACATGTAGATTTCGAAGTGGGTGGTGCCAACTGCCGCATCATGGCAAAAAGGTCATTTCTTCTTCAATTCTCAATAAACAGGCTCCCCACGGTCTACGTCTTTTAAATCTACCTCTGCCTGTAGGCCGAGCCGTCAGGTTTTTTTTTTTTTTTTTTTTGAGCTGCATTTTAAGCGTATTTTAATATTCAATATTTAACTGTTTATATTAAGTTTTTCAACAGCTGAATTTTTAGCGGCTTTTACATTTTTGATGCATTAATGCATTTAATGCATAATTGCTTTTCGCCTGTGATCCCCCCTCCCCCTCCCCTCCATAGTTGCCAACCTCTCGATTTTTTTCGTACGAATATTTTTATGTAAAAATATTTGTTTTGTTTAATCGTACAATTTCTGCAATTTAATAAAGGGAAAATTTTTGAAAGACTTTTCTGGTATTCAAAAAATCGGGAGGTTAGCAACTATGTGCCCCTCCGCTTCTTCAGCAGTCTTTTAATGTTAAATCGTCAGTGAATACATCATTGAATACAGTCATACATTACATCATATCAAAATAACAACATTTTACAAAAGTAATATTCTGTTATATTTTATTTATTCTAATTAACAATACAGGATTAAAAAGTTCTTGTCATGTTTTTTTTACAGTCTTTAGTGGAACTATTATGTATTTTTTCTTAAATACTTACTTTTTAATGACTGGAGTTCCTAAGAAATGCCACAAATGAGCGAAAGTTTTAATACTTTTTGTGTTACAACTTCTTAGACCCACTTGTTCAGAAGTTTCAAGAAATATTTAAACAACACTAGTAAGTTGAATTTTCCTTTTTAATAAATTATATATATATATATATATATTTAATGTTAAGTCATAAATAGTTTTTTCTTTCTCCAAACTTGGATGCACTGCGCGCATATTTACACATTCACGTAACTCGCTGTAACTACCCATATGAAATATATTTTTATATAATTAGATCATAGCTGGCAACTTTTACTCATTTTTCATACCACTAAAATTTAATAGTAATTTTTTCTTTATTTTCCCCAAAATCAACGATTAAAAAAAGCAAAAATTAAGAAGTTGCGTATGCCCTCCAAGGAGTCAGGTACCACTATTTCAGATTAGAAAATTTCTATCTAATATTTACAGCGCATAATTTATAATCACATTGTTTGATCGCAGAATTTGTAATATTATTGTGGAATTAAATATTCTGCTCAAAAATTGTGGTAGAACCATATGACTCTGAAAAAAATGTTAAGTTTAAATGACCTAACGTCAAAAAACAAATCGTGTATTCTACGAATGAGGAAAAATAAATCTTCCATAAATATCGTCCGGAATCATTAAAAACAAAAACAAGATTTGTTTTAAGAATATTCATTTACGATAACAATTTTAGGTCTAGTTTCTCTCTCTCTTTCCAGGTTCCCAGACAGAAAGAGCGTGAAAACGGCTTCTAAATCGACACATAAAAACGCAGTAAATAATATAGAAACGGAAACTGTCTGTAACGGAAAGTTGTCTAAAGGGGTTTTGAGGTCAAAATTTTATTTTATTTTTTATAAACATTTGTTAATTATTTTTTTTTTTTTTCAGAAATGTGTCTTTCTATAAAGAGCATTTTTCAAATGAAAAGTTTTTGAAAATTTTAATTTTTTTTTTAATAAAAAATTTAAAATTTTAGACTTATGTAATTTTTTATATAACTCATCAACTACTTGGCGTATTTCATGAATCTCTTCACCATTGTATGCAGAGTAGGATTCTTGTTAATTTGTCTCCAGGATTTATGAAAATATTACTTACAAAATTTATTATAAATTTAAAAGTTTTAAAACAGAGTATTTTTGAGAGTGATTTTTACTTCGAGGGCTTTGTCGGATTCCACTTCTCAGTCCACACAACTTCGAAATAAATCCGGTCTATCGATATGCTGCCACCACCGATATAAATACGTGATATCGGGCACGATCCGTGATGTATTTTCAAGAACAACCTAACTCTTTCAATTAAAGTTAAAATAATAATTTATTAACAATATTTACACTTAAACTCGGATGTCAATTATCCGGTTTAACACTAAATCAAAACAATTACAGAAAACGCTCTACGTGTACCGCTAGACTAGGTTCATTTATTCAGAACCGAGATTTCTATTAATCTCACACACTCCAATCCTGCGTTCGAACTCACTCCGGTCTCAGTGCTCATTTCTCGAGCAACCTTCCACCTTCGCTTCCTACGTTAGAACTAACTTTTCCTCTCTCGTAAACTTCAGAACACCCTCCTTTCTACGGGGTTTCTCCTCTGTTCCCAAGGGTCCTTGACAACCCTTCCTCCCTCTTGACGGATCTGTCTTCCTAAACAAAAGGGTGCAATAGCTTTTTTTATCTATGAAAGACCACATTGCAATGGAAATACTGCTTTCATTCTGTTCCACCTTCCTTCCTCTTGTATTCTGAGTAGCTCCCCTTCGGATTAAGATTTTCTAAAGGACGCCTTTAACGGTACACAATAGATACAATATGCTAATCCCTTAAGAATAGCTTTCAACTCTTGCAACTGTAAGAGAAGAACCTGACACCCCCCACCTTAGCGGAAAATATGCCTTTTAGGGGCTAATTTTCCTCAAACTATGTAATGTCTGAGAAGAGTTCAACAGCTCCTTGATAGGTTTCTTCATTACTACAATTACATAAATATTTCAAGGTGTCTGAAAATTTAACTACTGACATCTCTAATGAACCATATACTAATGTGATAAATACAGAAAAAAATACACAATATGCTAATACACTTTTATAAACACATGATGCAAATACAATTATAAATACACAAAAAAAAAATAAAGTTACACTAGTATTATGTCATTTCAATGTCAGTCCTTAGGCTGAGATTGCTGGAGGCGGAACTTTTTCCTTCCAGTGCTTCCTCGTTAACTTAATTGGTACATCCCTTTTCGTAATGCACCCGCTTGAATGGCTAACTTCTGCCTCTGATGTCCCAATTAAATCTTCCTCTAACCAATCAGGCACTTGCCTGTCCAAGTCCTCTTTGTACGTAATAAAGACATTGTACAATTTCTGCCTTATCTTATCCCTCTCCGGCTTACGACCAATCCTATTTTTCTCCATTTCTACCAGTTCGATAGGACTCATAAATAATTCCTTATTTTTCCTTAAGATTGATTTTATGTCCCCAACTTGAATATTTGTTAATCCTTTTATCTCAAATCCCTTCCTGTCTTTATTTTCCGGTTGTTCTCTGTCTAACAACAGATCTTTCCTACAGTCTTCAAACTCCCCGTCACTATCCAAGACAATATCGACTACTTTATTTTTAGCCATAAATGCTCTCATTTCATCTTGATACACCAGTTTCTTACTCCCGTCCCCTAACTCAACTATAACTGCAGGTCGACATATTTCCTCTTTCTCCTTATTACTCACATTCATTTCCCTCGTTAATCGACATTCTACACATGATTCACCATATATTTTAGCTTCCTTCGCCATATTTTCCCAATAAAATGAATGCTCGATTCTTTCTAACATTTTCTTAACCGTCTGATGTTCTCCATATAAGGAAGTATGCGCTAATTTTAGAATTTCCTCCCTTCTAACTTTAGGTATTACTAATTGAGCTACCGTTTCATCTCCTAATTTCTCTTTATGATATAACATCCCATTCACAATATAATAAGACTCTCTCTCATCTTCAGCCAATTCCCAAGCTTTCTCTAAATCTTTACAACTCATTTGGGATTCCTGAAATACATTTAAACTACTTTTCGTAACTTGATTAATCTTACCTTTATCTACCTCGGCTTTTTCCTTCTCCTGACTTTGTAAATTTTCCGATCTCGCGTCTACGACATAACGATTTTTATTACCATTTCTAATCCTTTCCCCTTCTTTCACTTTATTCCTACTATCTTCCTTACATTCCCTTTCCACCGATTCTCTTAATGATTTCTCGTTGTCTAACCCTGACAATTCATTAGCCACGTCAGGATGTAAAATTACCTGTTCCTTACTATTATCAATTATCGCGCAAAGTACATCCTGATGAATTACATTAGTTTCTCCGCGTTTTGGAATAGCTAAAGGTAACTGAATTAATGGCGATTTCACTGCCTTACCAAATATCCCTTGTAAATATATACTACCAGCCCCTCTTAATTTTTCTGCTGGTACTAAATCTTTATGAACGACGCTAATTTGGCAACCAGAATCCACTAATCCTTTTGTTATCTTCCCATTTACACTAACTTCCACTTTCTCGAGTTTATTTAACTTCTCTCCAATAACTTTAGCTCTCCAATTCCCTCTTGCTCCGATTCTTGCCATACTCGTTCCCCTTGGTAATTCTTTAATTCCTCGCACTGAGACATTATTGATACTAGCCCTTGGTTCTTGTCGGTTATTAATTTGATTACTTCCCTCATTATTTCCTTTTGTACAAAATCGCTGCACATGTCCTCGTTGAGAACACTTGAAACAGATAGGCGTCGTATCATTAGGTTTCTTATATTCCGGTTTTCTACCCAAAAATGGACTAACTTCATTATTCACATTTTGTCTCCAATTACTACTAACTCCCTCATCTTTTGCCCTTCTAGAATCTTCATTATTCACATACCTTTCTTTACCTTTATAACCCTTATAAGTTACCGCATAAGATTTTTGTTTAGCATCAAAGAAATTATCACATTCCTTAGCAATTTTCGAAACTTCTAACCAATTACTGTGCTGAGTTAATCCAATATGCGTCGCGGTTTCCTCATCTAGAGTAGTTAACAACTTATCCGTGACAATTAACTGATTAACCTTCTCATACGTATCTGCACCTCTAATCTTACAGTAATTTTCCCACGTTGCTATTAAACGTGACACAAATAATACATGAGTTTCATTTTGATTCCTTCTAGCCTTCTTGAAATTTTCCAAACACGCCTTCGGTGTCGGCTCGTGTTCCCTTAGAACTAATTCCTTTAACTTCTCATAACTCTCAATTTGTTCCCTAGTAGTGTATATTAGCAAGTTATCGGCCTTATCTCCTAACATATTTAGCAGAATTTCGGCCTGCTGGGTTTCCGGTACATTTTTTGTTTGGAATGCCCGTTCTAAACTGCTAAAAAACAGATTCCATCCCTCAGTCCCTTCTGGAACTTTGATAGACAAAGTTTTAACACTTTTAATCAATTTCTCTAGGCTACTCTCATGATTAGATTCTCTAGTCCCATTAGCGTTATTAGCCAAACTTTGAATCTTTATCCTTTCCAACTCTAACTCATGTTCCAATCTCAATTTTTCAGCCCTTTCTTCTCTATCTAACTTCTCACGGTCTAACTCCCTTTCTAACTTTTCCCGTTCTAACCTCTCCTCCCTTTCTAACTTTTCTCGTTGTAACTTTAAATTTTCCTCCCTTTCTAACTTTTCTCGTTGTAACTTTTCCTCCTTTTCTAACTTTTCCCGTTCTACTACTAACGCTTCTTGTTCTAACCGTTCTGTAACAATAGTACTAGATAATTCCATAACGGCTCCCTCTTCATATTCGTCGCTCTCCACTATCTTTTTCTTAAGCTTAAACCTGGTATCATCTTCCGAGACCTCAATTCCTAACTCTCCACATATCGCCTGAAGATCCACCCTTTTTAGTTTTAGTAAGAAAGCCATACCTTCTACTGATAATTATCACCACCCTACAACAATACTTAAACACAATATCAAATTAATACTTCCTTAAATCCTACCCTCATAAATTACCTCCACATATTATACTATTTAACATATTTCAAATAAGTAATAATACAATAATAAATTTCCTTAAACAATGATACCCCACAATTTGCTTCCAATAACAAAGTAACAATATTCTCAATTTGACTATTATGCAATACAGATTTTAAATTTATACCATTAAATAATAAAATACAGTTTACACAATAATACTGATACGTTGCAATTTGAATAAAACACTGATGCCAATCACTACATAAAAATATCCACCTAACAAAAATTTGCATGAAATACACATAAATTCCTAAATTTAATCTCAATAAAATATTTCAATTTCAAAATTAGTTCTCACATTAAAAAGTAAATCACAGCACTTTTTTTTTTCTCTGTTCCTTCAGTTCTTCCTTGAAGGTTATTTCAATTTAATTTAAATTCTACACAAATTTGCTTTCCTCCTTTACTATCAATATTTCAAACTTAAAGCAAACAATATCACTTAATTTAAATATTACTTTAATAATAATTTAAATTTAAGAAATTTCAATTATTCCTTCCAACTATTAACACAATGCATTAATTTTAATCATTAATCTTATCCGTTTAAAACAATTAGAAAATCACTTCTAGTAATTAATATAAGATCCTTTTCTTAAAACAATAGTGTAAAATGGTTGTTAATATCTCCTTTGATTTAGACCAATTATTATATTGCACATAAATTAACATAAATTATACACAATAAAAAACAGTAATTTCGAGAATGTCAGTAGAGTAAAATGATCAAAACACCTTACCTCGTACTTTATTCGCTGGGCAATTCTCTGCTCACTTTTCCACAGGGTAAATCTTGCACTCTCGGGCCACAATCACTGCACCTTGCTTCACAATGCACAAAAAACACTACGCACAACACTACACTAACACCACCACTAATTCACTTCACTGTAATGACGATAGGCTAGCTGGCACTGGTTGTCTACGACGATAGGGCACAAACACTTCCGCTGGGCGATCCGGCACAAACACTTCCGCTGGGCGATCCGGCACAAACTCTCTGTAACACGGCTATCTGGCACTAGTCTACAACGATAGGGCACGAACACTTCCGCTAGACGATCCGGCACAAACTCTCAGTAACACGGCTAACTGGCACTGGTCTTCGGTGATTCAATCCCGTCGCTGCCAACATTGTCGGATTCCACTTCTCAGTCCACATAACTTCGAAATAAATCCGGTCTATCGATATGCTGCCACCACCGATATAAATACGTGATATCGGGCACGATCCGTGATGTATTTTCAAGAACAACCTAACTCTTTCAATTAAAGTTAAAATAATAATTTATTAACAATATTTACACTTAAACTCGGATGTCAATTATCCGGTTTAACACTAAATCAAAACAATTACAGAAAACGCTCTACGTGTACCGCTAGACTAGGTTCATTTATTCAGAACCGAGATTTCTATTAATCTCACACACTCCAATCCTGCGTTCGAACTCACTCCGGTCTCAGTGCTCATTTCTCGAGCAACCTTCCACCTTCGCTTCCTACGTTAGAACTAACTTTTCCTCTCTCGTAAACTTCAGAACACCCTCCTTTCTACGGGGTTTCTCCTCTGTTCCCAAGGGTCCTTGACAACCCTTCCTCCCTCTTGACGGATCTGTCTTCCTAAACAAAAGGGTGCAATAGCTTTTTTTGTCTATGAAAGACCACATTGCAATGGAAATACTGCTTTCATTCTGTTCCACCTTCCTTCCTCTTGTATTCTGAGTAGCTCCCCTTCGGATTAAGATTTTCTAAAGGACGCCTTTAACGGTACACAATAGATACAATATGCTAATCCCTTAAGAATAGCTTTCAACTCTTGCAACTGTAAGAGAAGAACCTGACACCCCCCACCTTAGCAGAAAATATGCCTTTTAGGGGCTAATTTTCCTCAAACTATGTAATGTCTGAGAAGAGTTCAACAGTTCCTTGATAGGTTTCTTCATTACTACAATTACATAAATATTTCAAGGTGTCTGAAAATTTAACTACTGACATCTCTAATGAACCATATACTAATGTGATAAATACAGAAAAAAATACACAATATGCTAATACACTTTTATAAACACATGATGCAAATACAATTATAAATACACAAAAAAAAATAAAGTTACACTAGTATTATGTCATTTCAATGTCAGTCCTTAGGCTGAGATTGCTGGAGGCGGAACTTTTTCCTTCCAGTGCTTCCTCGTTAACTTAATTGGTACATCCCTTTTCGTAATGCACCCGCTTGAATGGCTAACTTCTGCCTCTGATGTCCCAATTAAATCTTCCTCTAACCAATCAGGCACTTGCCTGTCCAAGTCCTCTTTGTACGTAATAAAGACATTGTACAATTTCTGCCTTATCTTATCCCTTACCGGCTTACGACCAATCCTATTTTTCTCCATTTCTACCAGTTCGATAGGACTCATAAATAATTCCTTATTTTTCCTTAAGATTGATTTTATGTCCCCAACTTGAATATTTGTTAATCCTTTTATCTCAAATCCCTTCCTGTCTTTATTTTCCGGTTGTTCTCTGTCTAACAACAGATCTTTCCTACAGTCTTCAAACTCCCCGTCACTATCCAAGACAATATCGACTACTTTATTTTTAGCCATAAATGCTCTCATTTCATCTTGATACACCAGTTTCTTACTCCCGTCCCCTAACTCAACTATAACTGCAGGTCGACATATTTCCTCTTTCTCCTTATTACTCACATTCATTTCCCTCGTTAATCGACATTCTACACATGATTCACCATATATTTTAGCTTCCTTCGCCATATTTTCCCAATAAAATGAATGCTCGATTCTTTCTAACATTTTCTTAACCGTCTGATGTTCTCCATATAAGGAAGTATGCGCTAATTTTAGAATTTCCTCCCTTCTAACTTTAGGTATTACTAATTGAGCTACCGTTTCATCTCCTAATTTCTCTTTATGATATAACATCCCATTCACAATATAATAAGACTCTCTCTCATCTTCAGCCAATTCCCAAGCTTTCTCTAAATCTTTACAACTCATTTGGGATTCCTGAAATACATTTAAACTACTTTCCGTAACTTGATTAATCTTACCTTTATCTACCTCGGCTTTTTCCTTCTCCTGACTTTGTAAATTTTCCGATCTCGCGTCTACGACATAACGATTTTTATTACCATTTCTAATCCTTTCCCCTTCTTTCACTTTATTCCTACTATCTTCCTTACATTCCCTTTCCACCGATTCTCTTAATGATTTCTCGTTGTCTAACCCTGACAATTCATTAGCCACGTCAGGATGTAAAATTACCTGTTCCTTACTATTATCAATTATCGCGCAAAGTACATCCTGATGAATTACATTAGTTTCTCCGCGTTTTGGAATAGCTAAAGGTAACTGAATTAATGGCGATTTCACTGCCTTACCAAATATCCCTTGTAAATATATACTACCAGCCCCTCTTAATTTTTCTGCTGGTACTAAATCTTTATGAACGACGCTAATTTGGCAACCAGAATCCACTAATCCTTTTGTTATCTTCCCATTTACACTAACTTCCACTTTCTCGAGTTTATTTAACTTCTCTCCAATAACTTTAGCTCTCCAATTCCCTCTTGCTCCGATTCTTGCCATACTCGTTCCCCTTGGTAATTCTTTAATTCCTCGCACTGAGACATTATTGATACTAGCCCTTGGTTCTTGTCGGTTATTAATTTGATTACTTCCCTCATTATTTCCTTTTGTACAAAATCGCTGCACATGTCCTCGTTGAGAACACTTGAAACAGATAGGCGTCGTATCATTAGGTTTCTTATATTCCGGTTTTCTACCCAAAAATGGACTAACTTCATTATTCACATTTTGTCTCCAATTACTACTAACTCCCTCATCTTTTGCCCTTCTAGAATCTTCATTATTCACATACCTTTCTTTACCTTTATAACCCTTATAAGTTACCGCATAAGATTTTTGTTTAGCATCAAAGAAATTATCACATTCCTTAGCAATTTTCGAAACTTCTAACCAATTACTGTGCTGAGTTAATCCAATATGCGTCGCGGTTTCCTCATCTAGAGTAGTTAACAACTTATCCGTGACAATTAACTGATTAACCTTCTCATACGTATCTGCACCTCTAATCTTACAGTAATTTTCCCACGTTGCTATTAAACGTGACACAAATAATACATGAGTTTCATTTTGATTCCTTCTAGCCTTCTTGAAATTTTCCAAACACGCCTTCGGTGTCGGCTCGTGTTCCCTTAGAACTAATTCCTTTAACTTCTCATAACTCTCAATTTGTTCCCTAGTAGTGTATATTAGCAAGTTATCGGCCTTATCTCCTAACATATTTAGCAGAATTTCGGCCTGCTGGGTTTCCGGTACATTTTTTGTTTGGAATGCCCGTTCTAAACTGCTAAAAAACAGATTCCATCCCTCAGTCCCTTCTGGAACTTTGATAGACAAAGTTTTAACACTTTTAATCAATTTCTCTAGGCTACTCTCATGATTAGATTCTCTAGTCCCATTAGCGTTATTAGCCAAACTTTGAATCTTTATCCTTTCCAACTCTAACTCATGTTCCAATCTCAATTTTTCAGCCCTTTCTTCTCTATCTAACTTCTCACGGTCTAACTCCCTTTCTAACTTTTCCCGTTCTAACCTCTCCTCCCTTTCTAACTTTTCTCGTTGTAACTTTAAATTTTCCTCCCTTTCTAACTTTTCTCGTTGTAACTTTTCCTCCTTTTCTAACTTTTCCCGTTCTACTACTAACGCTTCTTGTTCTAACCGTTCTGTAACAATAGTACTAGATAATTCCATAACGGCTCCCTCTTCATATTCGTCGCTCTCCACTATCTTTTTCTTAAGCTTAAACCTGGTATCATCTTCCGAGACCTCAATTCCTAACTCTCCACATATCGCCTGAAGATCCACCCTTTTTATTTTTAGTAAGAAAGCCATACCTTCTACTGATAATTATCACCACCCTACAACAATACTTAAACACAATATCAAATTAATACTTCCTTAAATCCTACCCTCATAAATTACCTCCACATATTATACTATTTAACATATTTCAAATAAGTAATAATACAATAATAAATTTCCTTAAACAATGATACCCCACAATTTGCTTCCAATAACAAAGTAACAATATTCTCAATTTGACTATTATGCAATACAGATTTTAAATTTATACCATTAAATAATAAAATACAGTTTACACAATAATACTGATGCGTTGCAATTTGAATAAAACACTGATGCCAATCACTACATAAAAATATCCACCTAACAAAAATTTGCATGAAATACACATAAATTCCTAAATTTAATCTCAATAAAATATTTCAATTTCAAAATTAGTTCTCACATTAAAAAGTAAATCACAGCACTTTTTTTTTTCTCTGTTCCTTCAGTTCTTCCTTGAAGGTTATTTCAATTTAATTTAAATTCTACACAAATTTGCTTTCCTCCTTTACTATCAATATTTCAAACTTAAAGCAAACAATATCACTTAATTTAAATATTACTTTAATAATAATTTAAATTTAAGAAATTTCAATTATTCCTTCCAACTATTAACACAATGCATTAATTTTAATCATTAATCTTATCCGTTTAAAACAATTAGAAAATCACTTCTAGTAATTAATATAAGATCCTTTTCTTAAAACAATAGTGTAAAATGGTTGTTAATATCTCCTTTGATTTAGACCAATTATTATATTGCACATAAATTAACATAAATTATACACAATAAAAAACAGTAATTTCGAGAATGTCAGTAGAGTAAAATGATCAAAACACCTTACCTCGTACTTTATTCGCTGGGCAATTCTCTGCTCACTTTTCCACAGGGTAAATCTTGCACTCTCGGGCCACAATCACTGCACCTTGCTTCACAATGCACAAAAAACACTACGCACAACACTACACTAACACCACCACTAATTCACTTCACTGTAATGACGATAGGCTAGCTGGCACTGGTTGTCTACGACGATAGGGCACAAACACTTCCGCTGGGCGATCCGGCACAAACACTTCCGCTGGGCGATCCGGCACAAACTCTCTGTAACACGGCTATCTGGCACTAGTCTACAACGATAGGGCACGAACACTTCCGCTAGACGATCCGGCACAAACTCTCAGTAACACGGCTAACTGGCACTGGTCTTCGGTGATTCAATCCCGTCGCTGCCAACATTGTCGGATTCCACTTCTCAGTCCACATAACTTCGAAATAAATCCGGTCTATCGATATGCTGCCACCACCGATATAAATACGTGATATCGGGCACGATCCGTGATGTATTTTCAAGAACAACCTAACTCTTTCAATTAAAGTTAAAATAATAATTTATTAACAATATTTACACTTAAACTCGGATGTCAATTATCCGGTTTAACACTAAATCAAAACAATTACAGAAAACGCTCTACGTGTACCGCTAGACTAGGTTCATTTATTCAGAACCGAGATTTCTATTAATCTCACACACTCCAATCCTGCGTTCGAACTCACTCCGGTCTCAGTGCTCATTTCTCGAGCAACCTTCCACCTTCGCTTCCTACGTTAGAACTAACTTTTCCTCTCTCGTAAACTTCAGAACACCCTCCTTTCTACGGGGTTTCTCCTCTGTTCCCAAGGGTCCTTGACAACCCTTCCTCCCTCTTGACGGATCTGTCTTCCTAAACAAAAGGGTGCAATAGCTTTTTTTGTCTATGAAAGACCACATTGCAATGGAAATACTGCTTTCATTCTGTTCCACCTTCCTTCCTCTTGTATTCTGAGTAGCTCCCCTTCGGATTAAGATTTTCTAAAGGACGCCTTTAACGGTACACAATAGATACAATATGCTAATCCCTTAAGAATAGCTTTCAACTCTTGCAACTGTAAGAGAAGAACCTGACACCCCCCACCTTAGCAGAAAATATGCCTTTTAGGGGCTAATTTTCCTCAAACTATGTAATGTCTGAGAAGAATTCAACAGTTCCTTGATAGGTTTCTTCATTACTACAATTACATAAATATTTCAAGGTGTCTGAAAATTTAACTACTGACATCTCTAATGAACCATATACTAATGTGATAAATACAGAAAAAAATACACAATATGCTAATACACTTTTATAAACACATGATGCAAATACAATTATAAATACACAAAAAAAAATAAAGTTACACTAGTATTATGTCATTTCAATGTCAGTCCTTAGGCTGAGATTGCTGGAGGCGGAACTTTTTCCTTCCAGTGCTTCCTCGTTAACTTAATTGGTACATCCCTTTTCGTAATGCACCCGCTTGAATGGCTAACTTCTGCCTCTGATGTCCCAATTAAATCTTCCTCTAACCAATCAGGCACTTGCCTGTCCAAGTCCTCTTTGTACGTAATAAAGACATTGTACAATTTCTGCCTTATCTTATCCCTTACCGGCTTACGACCAATCCTATTTTTCTCCATTTCTACCAGTTCGATAGGACTCATAAATAATTCCTTATTTTTCCTTAAGATTGATTTTATGTCCCCAACTTGAATATTTGTTAATCCTTTTATCTCAAATCCCTTCCTGTCTTTATTTTCCGGTTGTTCTCTGTCTAACAACAGATCTTTCCTACAGTCTTCAAACTCCCCGTCACTATCCAAGACAATATCGACTACTTTATTTTTAGCCATAAATGCTCTCATTTCATCTTGATACACCAGTTTCTTACTCCCGTCCCCTAACTCAACTATAACTGCAGGTCGACATATTTCCTCTTTCTCCTTATTACTCACATTCATTTCCCTCGTTAATCGACATTCTACACATGATTCACCATATATTTTAGCTTCCTTCGCCATATTTTCCCAATAAAATGAATGCTCGATTCTTTCTAACATTTTCTTAACCGTCTGATGTTCTCCATATAAGGAAGTATGCGCTAATTTTAGAATTTCCTCCCTTCTAACTTTAGGTATTACTAATTGAGCTACCGTTTCATCTCCTAATTTCTCTTTATGATATAACATCCCATTCACAATATAATAAGACTCTCTCTCATCTTCAGCCAATTCCCAAGCTTTCTCTAAATCTTTACAACTCATTTGGGATTCCTGAAATACATTTAAACTACTTTCCGTAACTTGATTAATCTTACCTTTATCTACCTCGGCTTTTTCCTTCTCCTGACTTTGTAAATTTTCCGATCTCGCGTCTACGACATAACGATTTTTATTACCATTTCTAATCCTTTCCCCTTCTTTCACTTTATTCCTACTATCTTCCTTACATTCCCTTTCCACCGATTCTCTTAATGATTTCTCGTTGTCTAACCCTGACAATTCATTAGCCACGTCAGGATGTAAAATTACCTGTTCCTTACTATTATCAATTATCGCGCAAAGTACATCCTGATGAATTACATTAGTTTCTCCGCGTTTTGGAATAGCTAAAGGTAACTGAATTAATGGCGATTTCACTGCCTTACCAAATATCCCTTGTAAATATATACTACCAGCCCCTCTTAATTTTTCTGCTGGTACTAAATCTTTATGAACGACGCTAATTTGGCAACCAGAATCCACTAATCCTTTTGTTATCTTCCCATTTACACTAACTTCCACTTTCTCGAGTTTATTTAACTTCTCTCCAATAACTTTAGCTCTCCAATTCCCTCTTGCTCCGATTCTTGCCATACTCGTTCCCCTTGGTAATTCTTTAATTCCTCGCACTGAGACATTATTGATACTAGCCCTTGGTTCTTGTCGGTTATTAATTTGATTACTTCCCTCATTATTTCCTTTTGTACAAAATCGCTGCACATGTCCTCGTTGAGAACACTTGAAACAGATAGGCGTCGTATCATTAGGTTTCTTATATTCCGGTTTTCTACCCAAAAATGGACTAACTTCATTATTCACATTTTGTCTCCAATTACTACTAACTCCCTCATCTTTTGCCCTTCTAGAATCTTCATTATTCACATACCTTTCTTTACCTTTATAACCCTTATAAGTTACCGCATAAGATTTTTGTTTAGCATCAAAGAAATTATCACATTCCTTAGCAATTTTCGAAACTTCTAACCAATTACTGTGCTGAGTTAATCCAATATGCGTCGCGGTTTCCTCATCTAGAGTAGTTAACAACTTATCCGTGACAATTAACTGATTAACCTTCTCATACGTATCTGCACCTCTAATCTTACAGTAATTTTCCCACGTTGCTATTAAACGTGACACAAATAATACATGAGTTTCATTTTGATTCCTTCTAGCCTTCTTGAAATTTTCCAAACACGCCTTCGGTGTCGGCTCGTGTTCCCTTAGAACTAATTCCTTTAACTTCTCATAACTCTCAATTTGTTCCCTAGTAGTGTATATTAGCAAGTTATCGGCCTTATCTCCTAACATATTTAGCAGAATTTCGGCCTGCTGGGTTTCCGGTACATTTTTTGTTTGGAATGCCCGTTCTAAACTGCTAAAAAACAGATTCCATCCCTCAGTCCCTTCTGGAACTTTGATAGACAAAGTTTTAACACTTTTAATCAATTTCTCTAGGCTACTCTCATGATTAGATTCTCTAGTCCCATTAGCGTTATTAGCCAAACTTTGAATCTTTATCCTTTCCAACTCTAACTCATGTTCCAATCTCAATTTTTCAGCCCTTTCTTCTCTATCTAACTTCTCACGGTCTAACTCCCTTTCTAACTTTTCCCGTTCTAACCTCTCCTCCCTTTCTAACTTTTCTCGTTGTAACTTTAAATTTTCCTCCCTTTCTAACTTTTCTCGTTGTAACTTTTCCTCCTTTTCTAACTTTTCCCGTTCTACTACTAACGCTTCTTGTTCTAACCGTTCTGTAACAATAGTACTAGATAATTCCATAACGGCTCCCTCTTCATATTCGTCGCTCTCCACTATCTTTTTCTTAAGCTTAAACCTGGTATCATCTTCCGAGACCTCAATTCCTAACTCTCCACATATCGCCTGAAGATCCACCCTTTTTAGTTTTAGTAAGAAAGCCATACCTTCTACTGATAATTATCACCACCCTACAACAATACTTAAACACAATATCAAATTAATACTTCCTTAAATCCTACCCTCATAAATTACCTCCACATATTATACTATTTAACATATTTCAAATAAGTAATAATACAATAATAAATTTCCTTAAACAATGATACCCCACAATTTGCTTCCAATAACAAAGTAACAATATTCTCAATTTGACTATTATGCAATACAGATTTTAAATTTATACCATTAAATAATAAAATACAGTTTACACAATAATACTGATACGTTGCAATTTGAATAAAACACTGATGCCAATCACTACATAAAAATATCCACCTAACAAAAATTTGCATGAAATACACATAAATTCCTAAATTTAATCTCAATAAAATATTTCAATTTCAAAATTAGTTCTCACATTAAAAAGTAAATCACAGCACTTTTTTTTTTCTCTGGGCCTTCAGTTCTTCCTTGAAGGTTATTTCAATTTAATTTAAATTCTACACAAATTTGCTTTCCTCCTTTACTATCAATATTTCAAACTTAAAGCAAACAATATCACTTAATTTAAATATTACTTTAATAATAATTTAAATTTAAGAAATTTCAATTATTCCTTCCAACTATTAACACAATGCATTAATTTTAATCATTAATCTTATCCGTTTAAAACAATTAGAAAATCACTTCTAGTAATTAATATAAGATCCTTTTCTTAAAACAATAGTGTAAAATGGTTGTTAATATCTCCTTTGATTTAGACCAATTATTATATTGCACATAAATTAACATAAATTATACACAATAAAAAACAGTAATTTCGAGAATGTCAGTAGAGTAAAATGATCAAAACACCTTACCTCGTACTTTATTCGCTGGGCAATTCTCTGCTCACTTTTCCACAGGGTAAATCTTGCACTCTCGGGCCACAATCACTGCACCTTGCTTCACAATGCACAAAAAACACTACGCACAACACTACACTAACACCACCACTAATTCACTTCACTGTAATGACGATAGGCTAGCTGGCACTGGTTGTCTACGACGATAGGGCACAAACACTTCCGCTGGGCGATCCGGCACAAACACTTCCGCTGGGCGATCCGGCACAAACTCTCTGTAACACGGCTATCTGGCACTAGTCTACAACGATAGGGCACGAACACTTCCGCTAGACGATCCGGCACAAACTCTCAGTAACACGGCTAACTGGCACTGGTCTTCGGTGATTCAATCCCGTCGCTGCCAACATTGTCGGATTCCACTTCTCAGTCCACACAACTTCGAAATAAATCCGGTCTATCGATATGCTGCCACCACCGATATAAATACGTGATATCGGGCACGATCCGTGATGTATTTTCAAGAACAACCTAACTCTTTCAATTAAAGTTAAAATAATAATTTATTAACAATATTTACACTTAAACTCGGATGTCAATTATCCGGTTTAACACTAAATCAAAACAATTACAGAAAACGCTCTACGTGTACCGCTAGACTAGGTTCATTTATTCAGAACCGAGATTTCTATTAATCTCACACACTCCAATCCTGCGTTCGAACTCACTCCGGTCTCAGTGCTCATTTCTCGAGCAACCTTCCACCTTCGCTTCCTACGTTAGAACTAACTTTTCCTCTCTCGTAAACTTCAGAACACCCTCCTTTCTACGGGGTTTCTCCTCTGTTCCCAAGGGTCCTTGACAACCCTTCCTCCCTCTTGACGGATCTGTCTTCCTAAACAAAAGGGTGCAATAGCTTTTTTTATCTATGAAAGACCACATTGCAATGGAAATACTGCTTTCATTCTGTTCCACCTTCCTTCCTCTTGTATTCTGAGTAGCTCCCCTTCGGATTAAGATTTTCTAAAGGACGCCTTTAACGGTACACAATAGATACAATATGCTAATCCCTTAAGAATAGCTTTCAACTCTTGCAACTGTAAGAGAAGAACCTGACAGGCTATATTATCAAATTTTTCACATGAAATTAAAAATCCCGAAGACAATTTATTAAAAATATAACACAAAATCTCTAAACAAATTTTTATACCCATATCTGGCAAGAAAGTTTAGATATATACTTTTAAACATGACAAATTATGAAAAACTCCATTCTAAGATAAATGGTTGGTTGGTTGATTTATGACGGTCGATTACCTACACGAGGGATATAAACCCTAGGGAGAGTGCCCTCCGTGGGGGTCTTTCTAAGGGATCCTAACCCGTATTTACGGCAAGATTCGAAGAAAACCACGGAAAACTCCGAATGGTTAGGTCGACGAGCGCGACAAGGGTTTGAACCCAGCACCTCCCGTCTACCAGCTTCGAGAGCAGAACCTCTCAGTCACTGGTGGGGCCTAAGATAAATGGACTTAAAGTTTTAGTTATGGGCGGGACAAGACTGATAGTAAAACACGAACAATTTTATATTTGCTGATGTAATCATCATAGAAATACGCGGTTTGCTTTATTGAATTTTACTTTGTAATATTTTATTAGCAATAAAAAAAAGATGCATTTTTTGATAATTTTGACCCCCGGAGTAGAGTCCTTCAAATTACATTTGATATCAACCCGCAACCCCACGAAAAAAAAATTCCTTGACCCCGCAACCCAAAACGAACCCGCAAGGTAAAAATCAAAGCAATTTAGTCTTATACATGAGCCCTCTTCCTCCTTACCATGTATTATATTAACATATTTCCCTATAATATGAACTGTAGAGATTTTATTTAATGTAAATTATGAGAGCATTCAAGCACGTAGCCAGTATTTTCTTTCGAAGGGGCCTTATTCATTGACTTGTTTACAGTTTGAATGCAAAAGTTAGTAAGCTAAAAACATAAAACAGGAAAAATCTTAGACTATCTAATCATGACCAGTTATCTGTTATCTGCAGAAAGAAAACTTCTAATTAAAAAAATATTTTCTTCTTTGTAACGAATCGTATAGCAAGAGCAGTAATTAATAATTATTATCTGGTTCTTTAATATTCTTAACGTCCGTTCATATTCAAAAGTATAAGATACTAAATGAAATTGATATTATCATAAGAGACGGTAGTCTCTTGAGTGACGCAGCGAAAAACCGAAAACCGTAAGCCCAAAACCGAAGATTCCGTCACTCTCATATATACAGCTAGCAGGACATCAAAGGAAAATCGAAACGCCGACATTTAATATCTCAGTAAATATGAGGCATACCGTTTCGATTTTTTCACATTAGTCTTATATCTATGGCCTAACTCTATCCTGAAATTTATAGATTTCTACATGCAGTAGATTTTGAGATCTGGAAACCAATTTTTAAGCGAAAATGGAAAATGTAATGGTGTAATGGGCACAGAGGTGTTATCTCGAAAATGGATCGAACGATTTTTTTTAAATTAATATATTATATTAATCGCTTTTAGATGAAGAGAGTAAGATTTTGAGCTAACGTAGGAAAACTCTTGTTTTTTATATAATCCAGCTTCAAAATCGGACTCTTTTCTTATGCTTTTTCTGGTAGACTAACATTAAAGATTTTCGGCCTTTTCACCCTTTTTTATTCCTGCGCGGTCAGGATATTCATGGGTATCACGGTTATAGTTAAAGGCGATTTCGCAATCATATCTGGCTGAAGAACTATTTAGATTTTTTTTTTTTTTTAATACGAAAACAGTTTTTAATGCAATTTTTAATATGTAATATATATGTATTAAATTAAATTATTGTTTGTATATTTTTCTTTTTTGTTATAATAAAGAATTTCTTATATCAAAATCTTCATTAAGTCGAAAAATATTTAGATTCCTTGATTAAAATATTGAAATATTTTATAATTATACATATACAATTTAATTGTTATTTACATTTAATTTGTGATTTTTTAAAGGAAAAAAAAGATTAAGATTTTTTTTTATCAATTAATTTGCGTAACAAGGAATCATTCAAAATGAATCAATCATCAGTTTGTTTTCTTCGTGTGCGATGCGATTCGCTGCTATGAACATTTTTTGAAGTGTTGAAAATCAAATTTCACAAATACTTCTAACTTCTATTAACAAATACTTCATGAATATATTTTTAATTCCATGTTGTTTATGTACGATAAAAAACACGTTTGTAAGCTTCTGTTTCATAGTATAAGAATCCAAACATTCAGTGAAATGCCTATATTTGATCAGCTATATAAACAAATGAAGAATACAGTACCTTTTTTTTTTCAATTTCATTTCTTAAATTTGCATTTTAAAAACAAATAATAAAGAAATATGTATTTATCTTCTAATATTTATTTTCCTAAGTCAGAGAAATGCAAAGTTCTACCATTGTTTTTTTTTGTTTTTTTTTTTCTAGTGAAAGTTTATTTTCAAATGTTAAATATAGATTTTACTTAATAAATCACGAAATCAGTCGTCAGTTCTCGGGGCAATGGTAGACGTGGCATTGGAAACCTAAAAATCATGAGAGAGGGTAATATCTTTAAACAAATCTTGTAGCAAAGTATTCAGTAGTATCTTGCACCAAATATAAGAAATTGAAAAAAAAAAAAAAAGGTACTGTATTCTTCATTTTTGTTTATGTATTGTCAAAGCTATGCATTCTACCGAATGTTTTTATTCTTGAAATAGACTATTTAAACAGAGATAGAAGTTTACCAAACTTTTGTTTCTTTCTTCATACATAAACAACATGGAATTAAAAATATATTTTTGAAATATTTGTTAATTAAGTTAGAAGTATTTGTGAAATTTGTTTTTGAACCCGTTAAAAAATCTTCACAGCGCATGGAAAAATAGAAACGCTATAGAAGGATTTTTTTTTTCTTCAGTTACCCTGAAATTAAAACAATATATATATATATATATATATATATATATATTTTTTTTTTTGGAGGGGGGGGGGTTTCAGGAGTGCAAAACGTTCATATTTACTGATTTATTAGTTGTTTGTTTTCTTTTTAAAATTAAAATAATGTTGTTAAATAGCAACATCATGGTGTAGAAAAAAAAAACATTAAAAAAATGTGATGCATCGTTATGTACGAGAGATCAGTTTCAACTGACATTACAAAAATTTATTCACAAACTAAGACAGATAATTAAGAAAAATAGGTTAAATCCTAGAACAAGCGAGACGCTTGGCGTCATCGAATTTAGCGAAGCAATAAATGAGTTTTCTTGTTACCGGTTTATTTCTTACGTTTTTTCCACGCCTTCTGTGCTTGGTTCTAGCATGAGCAGAATGCATGGTTCTGAAAATTGAGCTGGTTTTTGAGGGAATTAGATTTGATTGGTTGGTTGACAGATTAGAATATTCTATAATAGAGTTCTATTGTCTGTGGGTTGGTTTGTTGTGTGTCAGATTTGTTGAATTATGTTTATGAAATGTGTTTTATGTCATAAAGGATAAATCCTGTGAAATATTAAAAAAAAACGAAGGATGAGAAATAACGGTAAGTGCATTTTTGTTGATTTTATATGATAAGATGTATTTTAAGCACTTTAGAGATTGCTGTAAACCGATTTTTGTGCGAACATTACTGACCGCAGCTTGAATGGATTTCATGCATTCTAGGGAGTGCGGAATATAGCAATTTTTGTGCATCCAGGATTTTTTTTTTTCAGTTAATGTACGCGAAGCATACACATATATACATATAAATTATTAACTGCTGTTTGAATGAATTTCATGCATTCTAGAGATTGCTGCACAGGGAGTTTCATGCATCCAGGATTTTTTTTTTCTGTTATGTACACAAAGTGTACATATATATGTTACTAACTGGTGCTTGAATGAGTTTCGTGCTTTTGAAAAATCAGAAATCTCTAGATTCTCCCCAATCGTAACCTGTGTTCTTTGTAGCAGAGAATTCACTACTTACACAGTTTCTATGAAAATTTTTTCACGAAGTAAACATTGATTTTATTCCGTTTTGTGACAATTTACAAAGTTTTAGCAAGGAAGAAAAAATAGCTAAAATTTATTAAAAATAGAAAAATCTGGAGGAAAAAATTGCTAAATGTTTGTATGTAAAAATTGAAATATCCAGACGAAATATTGCTAAAAGTTTGTAAAAATAGAAAATCGTGAAGAAAAACTTGCTGAAACTTTGTAAATAATTGTAAAACGAAATAAAATTTATGTTAAAATTGTATAATAAAGCTTGCCGTAAGCAGTGTGTAAGTATCTGCTTGCTTAAGCTTAAAAAGCATTCGTTCTGATTGGGTAGAATTTGGAGGTTGCCGATTTTTTGGTTGACGTGCGTAAAAAAAATAGCCAAATCGGATGTTTTGCTTGTTCTAGGATTTTGCCCAATATATTTGATTAATGAATTCATCGATTGATACTTTGGCTTAATTAGGTTTGAATTGGCTTAGTAATTTGAATCTTATCATGATGACGTTTTGATTTTGCATGTCCCTGTATAAAAAACTCCTCAATGATATTTGCAAGATAAATACACTGTCACAATTAGATTCAAATTGGTTCAGCATTTCAACAGTGATAGTAAGGATTAAAAAAAAATTCATATTTTTTGCTTTTGTGTGTACCTTTTAAACAAACTGTAAGAGCTAAATGCTTGATTAGCTAACTCATTGATGATGCGGCTAAGTTTAGGGATTCATCCTCAGTTAGCCATCTTGTTTTTAAATCAAAACATTTTAACTTTTATTATTAAATATAAATCAATCAGTCAGTAAAATTAAATAACATGCTTATAATAAGTAAATATGAATGAAAATTATTTTGGAAATGAGAAACAAAACAAATATGTTTTGAAGTATAGATAAAATGCTTCAGTGATTAATTTGTAATCACTTCAGCATTTTATCTATATTTTAATTATAATTAGTGATCTTCTGTGATTATGTAACATTTCAGTGATGCTGGATTGAATCCCTGAAGCATTTTATCTATTTCGAAAAACCGAAGTCAGAGAAATGCAAGTTTTGTGCATCCAGGATTTTTTTTTTCAGTTAATGTACGCGAAGCGTACTCACACATATATATATATATCAATTATTAACCGCTGTTTGGATGAATTTCATGCATTCTAGAGATTTTCTGCACAGGGAGTTTCATGCATCCAGGATTTTTTTTTCTGTTAATGTACGCAAAGAGTACATATACATGTTACTAACTGGTGCTTGAATGAGTTTCGTGCATTTGAAAAATCAGAATTCTCTAGATTCTCCCCAATCATAACCTGTGTTCTTTGTAGCAGAGAATTCACTACTTACACAGTTTCTATGAAAATTTTTTCATGAAGTAAACATTGATTTTATTCCGTTTTATGACAATTTACAAAGTTTTAGCAAGGAGGAAAAAATAGCTAAAAATTATTAAAAATAGAAAAATCTGGAGGAAAAAATTGCTAAATGCTTGTATGTAAAAATTGAAATATCCAGACGAAATATTGCTAAAAGTTTGTAAAAATAGAAAAATCGTGAAGAAAAACTTGCTGAAACTTTGTAAATAATTGTAAAACGAAATAAAATTTGTTTATTTTGTGAAAAAGCTTGCCGTAAGCAGTGTGTAAGTATCTGCTTGCTTAAGCTTAAAAAGCATGCGTTCTGATTGGGTAGAATTTGGAAGTTGCCGTTTTTTTGGTTGACGTGCGTAAAAAAAATAGCCAAATCGGATGTTTTGCTTGTTCTAGGATTTTGCCCAACATATTTGATTAATGAATTCATCGATTGATACTTTGGCATAATTAGGTTTGAATTGGCTTAGTAATTTGAATGTTATCATGATGTCCCTGTATAAAAAACTCCTCAATGATATTTGCAAGATAAATACACTGTCACAATTAGATTCTAATTGGTTCAGGATTTCAACAGTGATGGTAAGGATTAAAAAAAAATTCATATTTTTTGCTTTTGTGTGCACCTTTTAAACAAACTGTAAGAGCTAAATGCTTGATTAGCTAACTCATTGATGATGCGGCTAAGTTTTGGGATTCACCCTCAGTTAGCCATCTTGTTTTTAAATCAAAACATTTTAACTTTTATTATTAAATATAAATCAATCAGTCAGTAAAATTAAAAATCACAAAATTCGTCAAATGATCTCGGGAGAAAAATAGTGAAATTTGTCTAACAATCGCGGAACAGAATTGCAAAATTCGTCAAATGGCAGTGGAAAAAAAGTGCACAATTTGTTCGTTTATGGAAAAAGTCGTGAAATTCATTAATCGATAGTCGATAAATCACGAAATTCATCAATCGATAGCAGAAAAATCACAAAATTCATTGATAGTGGAAAAATCACAAAATTTATCAACTGGTTTCAGGGGAAAAAAATTTCGAATATCGTCGAATGGCTTCGAGAAGAAAAAAAATCACAATCCGTCAAATAATTTCTTTGAAAAAATCGTGAAATTCGCCAAATGGTTTTGAAATTTGTCGAGCGACAGTGGGGAAAAAATCTTTTTCCATTGAATCATCGCAATTGGAACTATTAAGTTTGACCAGTGGTGGCAGTAAAGTCAGTCGGCAAATTTTCAGTATTACTCGCCGATTGGCGAATGGCAATTTTGTCCTATATTTTTATGCACTTTATCGATGAAATTCATGATTTTTTACACGCCTGATCGATGAAATTCAAGATTTTTACGCACCCAATTGATGACTTTCTTGATTTTTATGCATCCGTTTGACGAAATTAATGATTTTTACATGCCTGATAAACAAAATTCATGATTTTTATGCATGTGTTCAACAAAATTTATGATTTCCCTTCTCCCGATCCACAAAATTCATGTTTTTACTGTGCCTGATTGACAAAATTCATGATTTTCAACTGATATGCTTTCCATCGGCCAATTAATGAAATTCACAATTTTTCTTCTCTAGACAATGGCGAAATTCGCAAATTATTATTTTTTTTTTTTTACCGTTCGTTGAAATTTACAATTTTTTCACAAACATTCGATGGAATTCTTGATTTTTCCAAGCCCAGTTGTCGAAATTTGCGATTTTCCATGCCTATCGACAAAATTCATAATTTTGCAGAACCGATAGACAAAATTCATAATGTTTTCCTATGATCTATGGACAATTTGCAAATTTTTCCTGCAACTGTTCGTTGAAATTCTCGATCTTTCCACGCCATTCGAGGAAATTCGCTGCTCGATCCATGAAATTCACGATTTTAAGTGCCTTATCGACAAAATTCGCAGGTTTTTTCAATTGATTTACAAAATTCAAGATTTTTTTTTTTTTTTGAGTGATTGACGAAATTTGCAACTCCGGAATTACTGATTTTGGCATCTCTGGTTTCTGTTGACCGATTATTGAAATTTGCATTTTTTTTTCTAGCGACAAAATGGCGAAATTTGTGATTTTTCCATGCCCATTTGACAAAATTCGCATCCAGTCGATGCAATTCATGATTTTATGCGCCTGATCGATGAAATTCATATTTTCCTACGATTTATGGACAAAATTTGCAAATTTTTCTCACGAATTATTAAGGAAATTCGAAATTTTTGGATAGGTTGGCATGTATGGTCTCTGCGGGCCACCAGTTATCCATCACGGGCCACAGGTTGTGCATTCCTAATCATGATGCAGTTTGGCTCATTCGACTCGACATCGATAGAACTTACTGATTTTAGTTTCACCACCAGGGGCAGTTATGTTCATATAGAACAGAGAGCGCCCCTGGCAGTGGAAGGGGAAATTAATGGATTTTGGAGCTAACTCAAGTTCTATGGGTCCCATCACAACATGGTTTGATTCATTCAACTTGTTTCAAGTTTGACCACCAGGGGGCGCATTCCCATCTTAGGTTCTATGGCCCCGATCATGACAAGGTATGGCTCACTCAACTCGAAATCGACAGCCTCAAAAATTTCAGCTGTTTGTATAGAACAGAGTGCGCCCCCTGGTGGTGGAACATGGAACTAACAGATTTTGCAGCTAACTTGAGTTCTATGGGTCCCATCACAATGCAGTTTGATTCATTTGGCTCGACATCGATAGGATACATCGATTTTAGTTCCAAGTTTCACCACCAGGGGCGCTATCCTATCTCGTGTTCTATGGGCCCGATTACGGTGAGGTATGGCTCATTTGATTCGAAATCGACAGCCTGAAGGATTTCAGCTATGTTTGTATAGAACAGAGTGCGTCCCCTGGTGGTGGAAGATGGAACTAATGGATTTTGCAGCTAACTCGAGTTCTATGGGTCCCATCACAATGCAGTTTGATTTATTAAACTGGACATCGACAGGATATATAGATTTTAGTTACAAGTTTCACCACCAGGGGGCGCTTTCCTATCTCGGGTCATATGCGCCCCATCACGACGCGGTATGGCTCATTCGACTCGAAATCGACAGCCTCAAAGATTTCAGCCATGTTTGTATGGAACAGAGTGCGCTCCCTGGTGGTGGAATATGGAACTAACGGATTTTGCATCTAACTCGAGTTCTATGTGTCCCATCACAATGCAGTTTGGTTCGTTCGACTCGACATCGGCAGGATATATCGATTTTAGTTACAAGTTTCACCACCAGAGTGTGCTTTCCTATCTTGTGTTCTATGTGCCCCATCACGACGAGGTATGGCTCATTCGACTCGAAATCGACAGCCTCAAAGATTTCAGCTATGTTTGTATGGAACAGAGTCCGCCCCCTGGTGGTGGAAGATGGAACTAACGGATTTTGCAGCTATCTCGAGTTCTATGGGTCCCATCACAATGCAGTGTGATTCATTCGACTCGACATCGACAGGATATATCAATTTTAGTTCCAAGTTTCACCACCAGGGGCACTTTCCTATCGGGTTCTATGGGACCGATCACGACGACGTATGGCTCATTTGACTCGGAATCGACGGCCCAAAAATTTTCAGCTATGTTTGTATAGAAAAGGTTGCGTCCTTTGGCGGAGGAAGATGGAACAAACGGGTTTTGCCATGCATTTTCATCCTTCTAATTGTGTTACTCTCTCGCTGTATAATTTAAAAGTTGAGTCTTGGATTCCTCTCCCTGGGCCACCACCCTCATATTTTATTGGGGTCCAAGGGGTCTTTTTTAGCATTTCTTTAAAATTTTATTTTAATGATTAATTTATACCCTATGCTTAATTTCGACTAATTGACATTCTCATCAATAACCTTAAAAAAGTAATGATATCAGTACAAAAACCCTTAACGGGTTAAAAGTTGTGACGCAGCACTTTCTTTTGGCTTTATGAATTTTAAATATGGGTCTTAAAAGCAATGATATCAAATTTAAGTGACGCTATGTTAATAATTATTTTTTTAAATCATAATTTTCTTTTTAGTTTTATTTATATTCACAGGTGCAATTATTATCTTAATATGAAAAAATATATAAAATTTATTCGCTGATGCTTTTTCATTCACATCTCTCATGAATTCAAAATATGGGTTTTAAAAGAAATGATATCAAAATTTGAGTGACACCTTGGCGTTAATTTAATAGGACTCTTTTAAAATTCAATTTAAATTATTTTTGGTTTGTCTTCTAAAGTATATTTACACATACAAACAATACTTTTAATTTTTCAATACACTTTTAAATATATTACTTTCACTGAGCCTATATTATGTATTGAAATGTATTTATTTCAATAAATTGATTTATCTTCTGTGCCACGCTATCCAAAATCATAAGTAAAATTTATGTAAATGATTATTTTGCGTCATATTATCCACTTGAATACATTTCCCTTTGTTTGGATACTATGACGCAAAATAATCATTTACATAAATTTTACTTATGATTTTGGATAGCGTGGCACAGAAGATAAATCAATTTATTGAAATAAATACATTTCAATACATAATATAGGCTCAGTGAAAGTAATATATTTAAAAGTGTATTGAAAAATTAAAAGTATTGTTTGTATGTGTAAATATACTTTAGAAGACAAACCAAAAATAATTTAAATTGAATTTTAAAAGAGTCCTATTAAATTAACGCCAAGGTGTCACTCAAATTTTGATATCATTTCTTTTAAAACCCATATTTTGAATTCATGAGAGATGTGAATGAAAAAGCATCAGCGAATAAATTTTATATATTTTTTCATATTAAGATAATAATTGCACCTGTGAATATAAATAAAACTAAAAAGAAAATTATGATTTAAAAAAATAATTATTAACATAGCGTCACTTAAATTTGATATCATTGCTTTTAAGACCCATATTTAAAATTCATAAAGCCAAAAGAAAGTGCTGCGTCACAACTTTTAACCCGTTAAGGGTTTTTGTACTGATTCAAGTATACAACAATACACTACAGCCTTATCAGGTTTGAGGCACAGTCTTTTAACACTAAACAGACGAGTAATTTTACTAAATTTTTGTAAAAACATTTCACACCAGAATTTTTATTTAAAGCTTTTAAAGTTTTTTATTTAGCTTAATGCTGTGTGATTTATATTATATTTATTTTATGGAGAAATTTCTTGTTCATTTCGAAATCGAAATATTTTCATTTGGTACCGGTCAAATGACAGGTTTTATGTGTTAAATAGATATCTGAGATCTGATATAATAATGCGATTTAAATATACTCAGGAACATGTAGAAAAAAATAATAAAATTCTATCTTCTAGAATTGCAAATATACTTGATTTTTACATTGGTAAAAATGTTTGAAGGGATAAAAAGATGATTATGAAATTGTATTATGAAAGATACTTCAACTGCTGTTTTCTAAAATTTCGGGAGGGGCTTCATCCTCTTGAGCCCCTCCCCTGGATACCTGTTAGTGAGCATTTTGGAGGTGTTTTCTAAATGTCGTCAGTGGATAGAATCATTACAAAATGCGGTAAAACGACATAGAAGTTTCCAACCTTAGGCAACGAAGCATGACATCATCACCTACCTGTGTTGAACACGCCCAGCGATCGTAACATTTTCCATTGGCAGAAAAGCGGTAAAAAGCAGGTAAAGATAGATTCCTCCCAACCAGTAGTGGCTCCTGACTGCGATTTAATGTTGCAAGTTATTCTCGCCAGTATTTTCGAATACTTTATTTTGAATCATATAATAAGATTGATAAACTTATATACACCCATTACCCATTAATATCCAAATATATATTTTTCATGTGAAAAATATTCTAGACATTTTTTAAAAAAATTGAAACATCTCAAACCCCTATGCGAACGAGAAACATTTAAAGTTAACTCGACCCAAATCCAAATCCGATCCGCGATAAAAAAAAAAAAAATTAGCATTAATCCTACCCGACCCGAAGGATTGAACAAGCCGAAGACAAGTATTACAATTTAGAGCAAATGACGTCACAGTGGAGGCCAAAAACAACAAATAGGCAGATGGTGTTTAGCGGCTGAGAGAACCGTGGATGTAAAGGGCAATGGTTGATCAGCTGATTGCTACTTCCCTAGGCTGGGGGAAAATAGCATGCAGTACCCCCAAAACAGGCATCCAAGAAGTCTCTACGGCTACCAAAACAAGATTTTAGAGTAATGAAACATAAATACAAAGTTCGTAAAAAGTTAAGCGAATGATATAATTTTTTTTACTCTCTAATCTTGGTTTTTGAACTGAATTTTCTTTCTCGGTGTTTTTCCCCGAACGTCTTTATTTTCATGGAATTTATAATCGCGAGTAATAAGAATTTATATTTTACTGCCGGAGGAAATAAATTGCTAGACATATTATTTAAATTCTAAGCATAATTAAGCAAAAAAAAAAAAAAAAAAAAAGGGGGGGGGAGAATATTGTGTTTACATAGCGATAATATTGGTAATGTTTTTTATAAATGCTGTAAAGTATGATTCGTTCGACAAGTGACCACCCAGATAATTCACAATTCATTTATTCCAGATTCATTGACTATTCAGAAAGATTTGATTCGTAGAAAACAAAGAAACAAATACACAAAAAAACCCACATAAGAGAAAGGAAGTGGGATATAAAAATAACTACCAAGTGAAAATTATTATAAGACTTATCCCGTATGATTACTAATTTAAATGGTAATACATTCAGAAGTCTCGAAGTACAGTCACTTTTTAAGGAGAGTAAAACGGTCTGTAAATTATCACAAATTATTTAAATAAAATAAATAAATTACTTTCGTATGATAAAGCACGGAATATTTAATGAAACATAGAATTTGGAGAGCGAATTATTTGTTTAATAGTTCGTGACGGTGAACTCAGTTTAATATAATTAGGTTCATTTACGGAATTAACTCGACTTTTTATTAAAAAAAAAAAAAAAAAAATGGATATCACTTGCTTTGTTTCAAAACTAATGTCGTAAATAATAAAAATAACACGAAACAAATTCACATCATAGTGTTCACATTTTTTTCGTTCTTGTGTTTATTTTTACTTTAAAATTGTTAATTAGCATCTTTTATATTTTAAAACTACCACTTCACATTTCTTTCAAATTAAATTTGCTGTTTAACTGACAGCTAATTCAACTGACTAAATTCCAGCTGTCGAGTTCATTCACAGTGGCTGAATTTAATTCAATGTACAGCCAGAAAAAAAAAAAATCTTATATTTTTAGATTACATTATATTACAGATTTTTTCTATTCAACATTTCCGGTGCATCTCTTATTTTCGAATTTTTATATTACAATGAAGAAATGCGATGAAATCTATATCCGTTATAACCACACGAATAGTTAAAATATTCTTATTTTAAAATTGTTACTAATACCGTATTATTTTTTTTTATCCATCAATAGCCAAGACTGATTCTATTACATTTCCATTATGAATATTAACAATTATTTTCTTGGACACATAAACCATATTTAAACAGAATTTTACATGACGACTATTAGGCATGAAAAGTCCAAAAATGTTTAAGGAATTGAAAAAGTGTCACGTTGGGAAGAAAAAGTCACGCGTTACGACCTTTCCTTATCAGTCAGACCATAATACATAGTAAGGTTTATTTTCGTTTGGAAAATCGCCATGTACTTTGGACTTAAAGGTATACAGGAATATAACTTCCCATATACCAGGCATACTCAACCTTTTACTTTCGTGAGCCGCAAACATATATTTGCGACGTTAGGCGGGCCGCAACACACTTAAACAAGAAAGAAAAATCATGCGTCAAGCATAGATTAACACTTCCCAACTCTTACAAAATAATTTTGCAAATATTTACCGTGAGGTGTAAGATGATATCTAACTAGACAATTTGGAAACGAATAACATATATATAAATCTAATTTCAGGAATCACCAACAATATTGGGAAAAATATCCGAGCTTTTTTGTGCAGCCCTGTATATGATCTATAGAATTATATATATACTAAATAGAATGCTAAATTTGAGTTCAGTTAGGAAACGCGTAGCACAGTTTAAAAATTTCCCTTCTGCAATTTCCAACAATCAACGGAAATGTACTCGAGAACTTTTGTGCTGCCATGTATACAATCTATACAATTTATACACACAAAGTAATAGACAAAAAAAATGAATTAAATTTAAAAACGCGTTCAGCAACCGAAAAAGCATTCCCAGCAATTACTATTAATAAGCAATATTTTAACCGAATTCTTTTGTGTGTCCCTGTAAATGAACGATGAAAACTATGCACATAATATTTTATAGTAAGCCTCTTGTAATCCACGTTAGTGACATATATCAATTTAAATATGTTTGAAATAGTGAAACATTGTTAAAATAAAGTGCAAACGATTTTTCTTCATAGACCCTAATGTAACGAAATTCTTTTGAATATCTCTGTAAAGGAACTATAAGTGCTATCCACACCACATTCTATAATTAGTCTTTTGTAGTGCACCTCAGTGATATATATATCAATTTCAATATGTTTGAAATTGTGTAACATCATTGAAATAAACCGCAAATGATTTTTCCCCATAGACCGCAATGTAATAGAATTATTTTGAATGTCCCTTTAAAAAAAAAAAAACTATAAGTGCTACACACTTCATTTTCAATACCGATCAGGCCACAGTAAGCCTCAATAACATATATCAATTACATGACGATCCGAGCATATTTACGCGAGTTAGAGCACGGAGAGACAGACAGATGGCAGACAGACGGACAAACAAACCGAATTCATAAACACTTTTCAACTATGTTGGAAAGTGTTGAAAAGGTTATAAAAATAATAACCTAGAAAGATAACATAAATAGTATACCAAAGTTAATATTATTAGTATGATTGAATGTTTATCACGGAAGAAATGTCACCAAAAATTTTTAACATCAGTATTTCCAAACAATAAAATAATAAATTTCCTTCGCACTAGATTTTTATTGCAAATGTTGTAGAAATATGCAGCGAAGTTTTTTGTTTGGAAATAATTGTGTAAAAAAAAAAAAAAAAAAAAAAAAAAATGTTGGTGCTAATTTTTTCAGCGACAAACATTTAAGCTTAAAAAGCAGTACTAGCGTTATAATAAGAATAAGTATAAAACATAATAATATAACAATACAGAATTTCTAAGTTCTAAAGAAAAAAAAAATCAGGAGATTTTCTCTAATAAATTAGTCTTTTGCTTAATGTAAAAACTTTTTATTTTATTTTATTTTTAAATTGTAGAAATATATAGAGCAAATTTAATTAATTTCGAATAAGGTTTGATTAGTATTGAAGATTAAACAAGAACGAAAAATCATGCGTCAAGCATAGATTATGTAACACTTTCCAACGCAAAATAATTTTACAAATCATACCGTTTAATAAGCTAAAAGATAACATCTAAGTAATCCGAATACTTTTCATCAGCCCTGTGTAGGATCTATAGATTTGTATATATACTACATAGGATGCTAAATTTTAGTTCAGTTAGGAAACGCGTAGCACAGTTTAAAATTCTCCGTCTGGAGTTAAATAATACGGAAATGTGTTCGCGAACTTTTGTGCTTCCCTGTATAGGATCTACAGAATTTATACACACCACGTAATAGACAAAAAGCGAGTTAAAATTAAAATCGCGTTCAGTAACTTAAAACGCACTTCCAGGAATTATTGTTAACAGACAGGAGAGAATTCTTTTGTGTGTCCCTGTAAATGAACGATGACTCCTATACACACAATATTCTGTAGTAAGCCTCTTGTAATGCACCTTATATAAATTTCAATGCGTTTAAAATAGGGAAACATTATTTAAATAAACCGCAGACGATTTTTCTACATATACGTCATGTAACGGAATTCTTTTGACTGTCCCTGTAAAGTAACTATAAGTGCTATGCACACACTATTCCATATTAAGCTTCTTCTAATGCACCTTAGTGATATATATAAATTTCAATGCGTTTAAAATAGTGAAACATTATTTAAATAAACCTCAAGTGATTTTTCCCCATAGACCGCAATGTAATGGAATTCTTTTGAGTGTCCCTGTAAAAAAAGTATAAGTGCTACACACTTCCGTTGAAATAGGGAACATGCTATAGATAACGACTATAACATATAAAAATTGCAGAGCAATCCGAGCATATTTGCCGGAGTTAGAGCACGGCCAGACAAACCGAAGTCATAAACACTTTTCAACTAGGTTGGAAAGTGTTAAAAATGTATATATCCTGTAGCACAAATAAGACTACATGCAAAAGTAACTTTTGACTGGGAAGACGTTATTTAAGACTTTTTAACATAATTTTCAATAAATCCTAAACACAGATTTTGTGTTCCTATGAAAATAAATTAAAAAACACTAAAGGTCTTAAATACTTTTTATGCCCATCTCAATTGACTTTATAAATATAATTAATGATTATGTGTCTCGGGCCGTACATAAAAGATCGCCGGGCCACATAGTGCCCGCGGGCCGCAGGTTGAGTATATGGCTGCCTTACACCTTTACATTTCCCATATTTGCTGTTGTTTTTGCATGCGTCCTGTCATTTTCCAATGCACTCTGTTTTTAGAAAGAGCACAATGCTAAATTTGAGTATACTGTGCACACTGTTCGTTACCATTTTTCCAGTGTGCCGTCTTCCCTGCATGTCTATAATAAGGAACGTATGTGCATATGTAATTCATATATTTTTTTCTAATTTTAATTTCATTAGCGATCTGAAGCACATAACTAAATGCTGAATAACATAAAAACGCGCTCCATTATGTACTCAATGACTTCAATTGAAAATAGTTATTAAATACCAACTTTAAAATTGCTGCTTCAATTGCCCTTTTAACACTTTCAAACATAATTGAAAAGTGTTTGTGAATTCGGTTTGTCTGTCCATCTGTCTGTCTGTCCGTACTCTAACACGGGTAAATATACACGGAATGCCATGTAATTTATATATGTTATGTTTATCATGGCATGCTCGATATCAAGTGTGTAGCCTATATAGTTCGTTTACAGAGGCAGTCAAAAGTATTCCTTTACATTATGGTCTATGGGGGAAAATCATTTGTAGTTTATTTTAATGGTGTTACACTATTTCAAACTTAATGAAATTTATATACCTTATTGAGATGCGCGTTAAGATGGTTTCTACAGAATATGGTATGTGTAACTCTCACTTTTCCTTTACAGGGGCACTCAAAAGTTTGCCGTTATTTATGGTTAATGGAGAAAAATAGTTTGCGGTCTATTTTAATGATGTTACAATGTTACAATCATAATGAAATTGATATGAGTTTTTGAGGTGCACTAAAATATTCTTTCTTTAGAATATGGAGGGCAAAGCAATTATTATTCATTTACAGGGTCACAAAAAAGAATTCGGTTTTATAATGCTCTACGGGGAAAAGCTTTTTGCAGCTTACTTTAATTATGTTACACTATTTCAAACCTGATGAAATTGATATCCATTAGTGAGATTTGCTACAAAATGCTTACTGTAGAATCTGTTGCGCATAGTATTTATCGTTTACAGATAAAATATTTCAGATACAGAATCATTGTATCCGAAGTACTGTTTATAGGCGATAATTGCTGGAAGTGCTCTTCCTGTTATGGAATGCATTTTTAAATTTAGCTAAATTTTTTAATACTATGTGGTGTGCATAAGCTCTATAGATCATATACAGGGCCACACAATCGAATTCGTAAGCATTACCGAGTTTGAGCGTGCAATGCTTAAAGGTGTTTTTAAATTGAGTTATGCATTTTCAAGGTTTATGAGATGTTTGTAGAATATAAATAAAATCATATACAGGGCTATGCCAAGACCTGAATACATAGCCGTCTATGAATAGTAATTCTCGGAATAATGATTTGGGTAGTTTTAAGAATATTTGGCCTGAATTAAATTTTAGCTTAATATGTGGTATGTATAAAAATCTGTAGGTAATATACAGGGCTGTACAAAAGAATTCAAGTACGTTTCCCTCTATCAATAAAAATTGCTGAAGGTGAATTTTCAACTGTGGTATTCGTTTTCTTGCTAAACTAAGTTTTAGCATACTATGTAGAATATATACAAATCTATAGATCATATGCAAAGCTTCAGAAAAGAATTGCAGTGCCTTTCCCTCTATGGACAGTAATTGCTGAAACAGGGTTTTCAAATGTGTTATGCGTTTATAAAATGTATATTTAGATATCTTCTTTACCTTATTAAACGGTGAAGTTTTGCTAAAAAAAAAATACCATAATGCCATGGACGCCAACGAAACACAGGGAGGTGTAAGATATTGAAACAGTTGTGCTGCTAGTCCTCAACATGTGATACAGAAATTTCACAAATAAAAAATAACATTTTTTTTTACATCACTTTTTCGTTAAGGGAGATACTTTTTCAACACATAAACTCAAAATTAAAAAAATAAAAACTTTGTTCCATGGGAGTTTCAGCGGGGTAGATCCCCCGTGACCAAATTTTCATAGTTCTTTCTTTTGTTAGTGCGTAATTAATCATGCTACTTTGGGATAAGTAAATTATATATATTTTTTTCAACATAAAAATTTACAGTTTTAAATTTCAAAATTCAGGGAGGCCCGCGGGCCGCATGTGGCCCGGCGACCTTTTATGTGCGGCCCGAGACACGCGATTATTAATCCATATTTCTAAAATAGATAAATGTATTTAAGTTCTCCTTCTTTGCTTTATATATTTTAATGGGAAGGCAAAATCTTCCCAGTTATTTATAATTTAAAAGTACGTCATTTGCTTAGTAAAAGCCTTCTTACATAGTCCTATTTGCGTTACAGATAACACATGGGCTGATAAGTTCCCGGTCTAATAAAGAAAACACAACTTTTTAACAAAGCTTTATGACTTTATGACTTTATGATTTTATAACTTTATAACTTTAATAAATAACATAACTTTAATAATAAATAATAATAATTTAATAATAATAACAATAATTTAAAAATAATAATTTAATAATAATAACAATAATTTAAAAATAATAATTTAATAATAATAACAATAATTTAAAAATAATAATTTAATAATAATAACAATAATTTAAAAATAATAATTTTATAATAATAATTTAATAATAAAATTTTTAAAAATAATTTTATAATAATAATTTAATAAATGATTAATAATAATAATTTAATAATAAATAACATAATTTTATAACGAAAAAGCTCCAAACAGTGCTCAGAACTCGTTGTTGTTTTTGGTCAAAAGTCAACACGCGCGGCAGCCACTTTGACAACAGCTTTTTCATAGACAAATGTTCATTCAAAATAAAACCTACACGTTCCTTGGATATCTTCAGAGTCTGAGCTATCTCCTGCAACTTCACTTTACGGTTCCCCAAAACGATTTTGTGGACTTTTTTTATGTTTTCCGGATTAACCACCTCTTTTGCGTGGTGCATCACTAGTGTCCGTACGACCACGTTTAAATTTAGCAAACCAGTCAATAATGGTTGATTTACCTGGTGCAGTGTCCGGATAACGCTTATCAAGTCAAGCTTTTGTTTGAACGGCGTTTTTTCCCCATCATATAACAATTCTTGAAATTCTTGTTATCCATTTTTTTGTTTATCAACAAAGTCGTTCAACTAAAACCACTCTAACGTTTTATCCACACGGCGAATCGTCATGGCATTTTTTCTGCTACCTTTTAAAGGTTAGTATTTACTAAAAAAACATCGGTTCGGCGATTGCAACGCCATCTGTGTGCCAGACCGGGAACTTATCAGCCCATGTGTTATGCATATATTTTTAATTCTTCTACACAAATAAAATGTTATTTGAAATTAATTAAATTTGAACTAGATATTTTCGCAATTTAAAAAGACATGAAGCTTTTATATTGAGCTAAAGTCGAACTTATTAAATAAATTATTATTATTATTATTATTATTATTATTATTATTATTATTTTGGGAATCTTTAGAATTTAGAAATTTTGCAGTATTATATTATATCGTTTTATACTCATTATATAGCTGCATCTAATTATATTTTGTTACGCTACTTTGTTATGTGTCTATTTTAACTACTTTTTTGTACATTATTATATAATTATAGTCTGTTGCGGCCCGCCTAAAGAAGCAAACTTATGTTTGCGCCCGCGCGGAAAAAAGGTTGAGTATTGTTGGCTTGATCGAAAGATTTATAAAAGTCTCTATTAACTCGTAGGATTCTATTTCTGTATTAAACTTTATGTGAAGGACCATTATAAATAAAATTCGCCTATTCAGCAGTCTCTAGCTATATAACTAAGTCTCCAATCGAAACAAAATTTTGCTGGTATTCATAGTTAAACTGAAAGTTACAAGTGATTTAAGAAAGCAGCGGTCTGTGAAACCGCTAACAGCAATTAATAGTTAACTGTTATGATGGTTTTTTTCTGTACCAATATTTATGTACCTGTCAATTATAATTAAAATTTACCTATTCAGAAGTCTCTAGCGATAGCACTAAGTCTCCAATCGAAACAAAATTTCACAAGTATTCATAGTTAAACTGAAAGTTACAAGTTAAACTGCGAAGATTTAAAAAAGCATTGGTCTGTGAGACCGCTAACAGCAATTAATGGTTCACTGTTATGATGTTTTTTCTGTACCAATATTTATATACATGTCAATTATAATTAAAAGTTACCTATTTAGAAGTCTAGCTATATAACTAAGTCTCCAATCGAAACAAAATTTCACTGGTATTCATAGTTAAACTGAAAGTTACAAGTTAAACTGTGAAGATTAAAAAAAGCATTGGTCTGTGAGACCGCTAACAGCAATTAATGGTTCACTGTTATGATGTTTTTTCTGTACCATTATTTCTGTACATGTCAATTATAATTAAAATTTACCTATTCAGAAGTCTCTAGCGATAGAACTAAGTCTCCAATCGAAACAAAATTTCACTGGTATTCATAGTTAAACTGAAAATTACAAGTTGAACGTGAAAATTAAAAAAAGCATTGGTCTGTGAGACCGCTAACATCAATTAATGGTTCACTGTTATAATGTTTTTTCTGTACCATTATTTATGTACATGTCAATTATAATTAAAATTTACTTATTCAGAAGTCTCCAGCGATAGTACTAAGTCTCCAATCGAAACAAAATTTCACTGGTATTCATAGTTAAACTGAAAGTTACAAGTTAAGCTGTGAAGATTTAAGAAAGCAGCGGTCTCTGAGACCGCTAACCACATAAACTGAAATCCAGGGTGAAAGGTTTGATGACCGTGTTGGCCATGGATTAACACCTCCGTGACCAATCTAAACTAGAACTTCCGGTCTATCTGCAGTAATTACTATTTCACATATCCTAACTATCCGTAGTCATTCATACGCAAACTTAGGATTCAGTACTATTAAACTGTCATTGAACTTGTACCTTAAAATTATTATTTTGCAAATTATTTAGTGACGAAATTGACAAACTAATTTCTGCCTATCATGTAAATACGTAAAACGAATAAACCATGAAATTAAATGTTTACAGTAGTGAATAAACCGTGAAATAATTACATTTTCTTGAAAGGTGAATAATATATGAATTTAAAGTACTTTAGAGAACAATGAGACTATTTACAGTTACCTAGGTAAATAAACCATGAAATTAAATATTTACAGTAATGAATAAACCATGAAATTAAATATTTACAGTAATGAATAAACCATGAAATTAAATATTTACAGTAATGAATAAACAGTGAAATAATTACACTTACTTGAAAGGGGAATAATCTATGAAATTAAAGTACTTTAAAGAACAATGAAATTATTTACAGTTACCTGACCTAGGTAAATAAACCATGAAATTAAAATATTTTTTATAATTATTCTAAAATAATAAAGGTGTATTCTCTGGAAAACAGTTCCAAAACAAATCGGCGATAAATTTTCAAGCGAAAACTCCATAACATTTAACAGAACGTTGTATTTTGTAAATAAAGAATATAGTGTAAACAATTCCAGTAGCTTAACATAGAAAAATAAATAACTTGAATTTAGTATTTCAAAAAATAACGAACATTCTTTTTTTTAATATTCAAAAGTAGATTATGGTGTGATAGCAAATCTAAAGTTAGAAAATACACATAAAAATTTAAAAAATATAAAAAAAATTTAAATCGACAAGTCTTAAGATAATAGAATAAAGAAAAATCTTAAGAAATTGTTTTGTAAAGTTTGATTGTATGTGAAAAATTAATGAATGATCTGCAAAATTTGGCCCTGTGACCTGAGACGAATCTAAATAATAAGAGACATTAGGAAAAAACAATAAACAAAATAATAATAATAATAATAATAATAATAATAGTAAAAAAGACCGGTGAGTCCAACCGCAACGACTTTTTGTCAATGAATCAGGAGCGACAATTTTTAAGGAATTTAAATTAAGAAGTTAGTAATGCAAGACTGACTTTTGGATAAAAACTATCTCCAATATGTGGCAATGTTTCTGCAATTATAAAAAAAAAAACAATTGAAATTTGAATTTATAAGAAGAAAAATGTGTTTCATGCAGTGGGGCACGAGAAAAAACTGAATTCTGGCTGCTCCCTGCATGTTATTTTTGACAGCATCAGGGACGTTCCAGAAATTTTGAGGCAGGGTACAGATTATGCAGATTAAGGATTACCCATTAATTACGTCATGCAAATTTCGTGGGTTTTGATACTTCTTTCCCACTGTGTTACTGGTTGTCACATTTGTGTGATACTCTCCCTTCGTGTGACGTCACATTTTCTGTAACTATGGATTTAGAGTCAATTTTATACAAAAATGTTATATACGATCTATAACCTAGCCATATAAATATTATAAAACCGTGAAAATATTATTCACGTGAAACCGTGAAACTTTTTATTTCAAGCTGTTGCAATTTAAAGAAAAAGGAACTAGTCGGATGTGCCAATGCCAAAACTTTCTTCTATCTCACACAGGATTCGCATTCACAAAAAAGATCAGCATCAATTTATATCAAGTTCTAACTGAATCTAAAATTTATTAAATTCCGTGCATTAGTGCTTGAAATATAACTATTGTTAAAATCGGGTGAAACCTGCAAAATGCAGCATAGCAACGCCACCTGTTGGGATATTTAGACCAAAACCTAATCAACAACAACTTATGTCAACGTCTAACTGAATATGAAGTTTAATGAAAATCTGTGCATTAGTCCTTGAGATATAGTTATCGTGATAATAATAAAAATATTAGCATAGCAGCGCCACTTGTTGGGCTATTTACAGTAAAACGTAAGCAGCATCTATTTATGTCAAGGTCTAACAGAATCTGAAGTTTGATGAAATTCCGTGCGTTTGTTCTAGAGATATAGCTATCGTAAAAATAATGAAAAATGTGGTATAGCAGCGCCACCTTTTGGGATATCTGCATCAAAACGTAATCAGCGTCTATTTATGTGAAGATCTAACTGAATCTGAAGTTTGATGAAAATAAGTGCATTAGTCCTTGAGATAGAGCTATTGCGGAAATCGCGAAAAATGAATCATAGCAGCGCCACTTGTTGGGCGATTTTCACCAAAAACTAATCAGCAACAATTTATATTAGGGACTAACTGAATATAAAGTTTTATTAAATTTCATGCATTAGTTCTTGAGATAGAGCGCCCGAAATTTTTTGTCACATACAGACAGAGTCCCAGACTCACAAAAGACATTTTCTAAAAACAATCAAATCGTGTTCAGAACCTTCTAAAACATACAAATCCGTCGAAAACCGGAAGTCGAAAATTTTCATGAATCCAATACTTTCTTCTTGTAAAGATAGAAGAAAGGAAAAACATACTTAATTCTACCTGAATGATATTACATGTTTTTAATGACCTTTATTATGTTGCTTGTGAATAATGCCAACTTAACTATTTTGAGATTTTATACGTGACGTTGTAACGTGTTAACCCCCACCCCCTTCTCCCCGTCACACTATGTCAAACTTTGTGGACCGCATCCAACACCACTCTTGGAGTGTGATATAATTAATGTTGTTTTCAAATGCAAACTAGGCTACTTTCTGTCGCATTTTTTAATTCTTTTTCGTTCCCAAATACATGAAATTGCTTTTATTAAATAACTTTTTAATCAAAACATTTTTTTCCATTTTTTGGTAAAGACAAAAGACTTTTTAGAAAAGGCTGTCAAAGTTGGCAATTTGAACCGCATTTCCGTACGCAACAGCGAGAGAAAGTGAAAAAAAAAACTGCCGTCCCGAGACAACAATCGCTTATACATCAAAATGTAATTCATTTATGGATTGAAAAAACTGTTCGGTTACAAATCACTTCAATAATCATGCCTGCGTCACGCTTTTACGTAAAAAAAAATAATAAGTCAGAAAATGTGTTAGAAAGTTTCGCATTGTTGAGCACGGAGAAATATTTCTTATTAGATGGCTCCTTATGCTCTACATGCCTTGTGTTCTTGTGCATGCATATATTTGATACGAAATAAGCCCCTCATAGAGCCTCTTGAATTTAGGGCCTTTTACAACTGCCCCTTTGTCACCTTCCCCTGGTGCACGTCCCTGGACTGCTTAAAAAAAACAAAATAGTAGAAACTGCCTTCGCGTCTTATTAATTGTGTGAATAAAAATGTTAGTTGTCTTTGTAAGGGAATTGAAGAGTACCTTATTGGTTTTACAAGGAGAGAAGTGCTGCACTGCAACCTTGTTCAAACTTTAGTGGTTTGAATTAGAGTCTAGTAATCAGGTTGCAACCCGATTTTTTTTAAAAGAAAATCTTCAATATTTTTTATATAAAAAGCTATATATTTGAATAGAATATAGTGAGTGTATATAAGTTCATTTTTATACAAAAAGATTTAAGACATTACATATATAATTGTACAATACTTTTCCATATTGAATTAAAATATAGATTAATTTCTCATCATTTTGGGTTCGTTTCGGGTTGACGTGCCTCGGATTCAAATCGTATTTCGGATTGATTTTAAGCAGAATTTTCGGTTACAACCCATCCCGTGCAGGACTAGTTTGAAGGTCCTATCTAGGTATAAAAAATTCCATATAAAATACGGGCTGATATATGGGTAATGAAAAAATTTTAGCTTATTTTAGGGTTTTGTAAGAAAGTCGTACCTTTTTTTTTACTGAATTCATTCACTGAATTCTCGAGGTTTCTGATTACATTAACCCGTGAAAATAGTAATTGTATAGTATTTATACCGTTACCTTAACTCTTTGACACGAGCCTCCGTATGCCTACGATATTTCCCGCGTATGTTGATTATTCCTAATGGTTTTATTATTATTTTCAAATGTTTAATGTAGTTTATTAATTTATTATCGTAGTTTACTAACAAACGAGCAGGGAAGACAGAGCTATGCTCGGTCAAAATTAGCTTTGAGTTCAAATATCATGACCCATGACCAAAATGACCCACTAATCAAATTTTCTCGAACATGTGACAAAGCCCAATTGTCTTCCCGAGCCCGAAACCTGTAGGTGGTAAAATTTAGTCAAAATAGTCTGAGCCGTTTTTTAGATAAAATTAGCTTGACCTGCAGTGACCCAAAAATTACCCACTAATGGAAATTTCTCGAACATGTGGCCTAGCCCGATAGTCCTCTCATTCCCTAAAACTGTAGGATACTAAATTTAGTTCAAATCCCCTGAGCTGCTTTTAAGATAAAAGTGACTTGACCCATAATGACCCATGACTAAAATAATCCACTAATCGAATTTTCTCTAATATGTGAACTAGCCCAACAGTCTTCTCGTACTTAAAATCCATAGGATGCAAAATGTAGTCTAAATAGTCTGAGCTGTTTTTTAGGTAAAATTAGTTTGACCCATAGTGACCAGAATATGACTTATTAATCGAATTTTCTCGGACATGTGACCTAGCCCAATGATTTTCTCGTACCCGAAACTTGTAGGATACAAAATTTAATAAAAATCGTTAAAGCCGTTTTTAGATAAAATTAACTTGACCCGCGTTGACCCCAAAATGACCTACTAATCGAAAGTTCTCGAGCATGTGGCCCAGCCCAATAGTCTTCTCATGCCCGAAAATGGTAGGATACAAAATTTAGTCAAAATCGTTTGAACCGTTTTTTAGTACAATTAGCTTGACCCTGACCCATGGTGACCCAAAAGGACCCACTAATCGAATTTTCTCGACCATGTGACCTAGCCCAATGTTTTTTTGGTGCCCCAAACCGGTAGGATACAAAATTCCGTCAAAATCGTTAAACCCGTTTTTAAGATGAAATTTGCATATATATATACACACACACACAATTTTTCCTCGTATTAGAATATATGATGATACAAAAACTTTTGATAAATTGGTTATTTATTCCTTTATAATCAGTAGTTTGAAAAATACGCGCTCTTACACTACTCTACGCTATAAAGCACAAGAGGTTTTATTAGAAACTGTTGAGAAATGGAAAATTCGGAATCATTATATCGGATCTTCAGATGTAGACATGCAACAAAAGTGCGTGGTAAGTATAAATCCGTTACTTTCCCATTGATGATACACAGAAATAGCTGATTCGGTTATTATACCATGACGCTACAACCGGCAGCTACTACAGCGTAATGAAAGAAAAAAAATATATCAAACAATTAAAATTGTATAATCGCTTGTGATAAACTGCAGTTAGAGGAATGGTTATCTGATATTTTGCTTATTATTTCAAATCATAATATGTTTCTTAGCACATGTAAATCGCACAAAAATGGAGAATATACGTATGTCCTTGCATTTTGTTTTCGCATATACATAAGAAAATGGAAACGTCTCCAAACCTATTAAAATGGTATTTTAATCATTTCTGAAGTTTTAAAAAATGACGCCAAACGTTGTGTTTTGATTGAAGATGTAAAATTTTTGGGGAAAAAAACTTGAAGTAGTGGAGAAAAAACGGGTTTTTTTATTATTTTTTTTTCTGGAAAAATTGGAAATTTTGAAAAAATAGGCTTTTCTTGAAATTGTTTTTCTTAGGAAAATATAAAAAAAAAATTTAGGTACAAAAAAAAAAAAAAAAAAAAAAAAAAATGTTTCATTTTACTTGAATATATTACAAAATAAATGAATAAATAAAATAAATGATTTCTACTATTAAAATATTAGTCTTTCAAATATTAGTTCTCAGAGTTTCCACAGAAGTTCTTCTTGCTTAATTTAACACACATTTTTGTAATATATAATTCAATTGTTACAATAATCATTTCATTTTATTGTTTAAATTAAGATTAAAACTAATTTTAAAATTTAAAGGGAAGAAAAAAAATCTTTTAACTTTCATCTGCTACCCCTACCGTATTTACGGCAAGGTTCGAAGAAAATCTCGGAAAACTCCGAGCGGTTTGGTCGACGAGCGCTACAGGGGTTTGAATCCAGCAACTCCCGTCTAGCAGCTTTGAGAGAAGAACCACTCAGCCACTGGTGGGGTGCATTGACGATTTAATGCAAGTAGACATTTGTTCCACAATTCTACGTTTATCCATTCAAAAGTTATTTAAATGTATCCAGACTTTACTTTGCATCCTGTAATATAAAAGCTTCCCGAACGTGTTTATTTCAGAAAAAAAGAAACAGTAATAATACTAAGAGCAATGAATGCTAATTATTACTTACAGTAAGATGGTATTTTAAGTGACACTTAATAATTTTTGTACTGGTCATAATTTAGGACGAATTCATAAACGTTTTATCGAGTGAAATTGGTAATAACTTCATTTATATGTAATAGTGCTGCCAGGTGTCCCAATTTAAACAGAATATCCTGATTTTCAGGGATTGAAACATTTGAACCGCATAAACACTGGTCGGGACACCATAAGTCCCGATTTTTCGGAATTTATATTTAAATGATTCACTCTCGCGCCATGTTATTCATTTGTCTGCGGATCACTTTTAAAAAACTTGAGTAAAAAAAGAGAGAATTATAATATGTCTCAGGTCGGGTAGCTCGATTTTACTCGAATCCAATCCAACTCGCAGTTTGAGTCGCGATTTGTAAAGTCCAGTTGACTTAAGGTCCTGTTCAGGCGAATTTCGATTTGGGATTTGAATATTTTGAGCCAGTTTTACCCGAACCAAACGCGACTCGTGGTTTGAGTCGGGTGGGGTCTGGTTCACTTTAAATGTTTCGGGTACAGGTCAGTTTCAGGTTGGGTTTTGACTGTGTGAAAAAGTGAAAATTATAATAGTCCTGTATCGGGTCGGGTTACCCGATTTTACTCGAATCCAACCAGACTCGCGGTTTGATTCGCGATTTGTAAGTTCCGGTTGACTTTAAATGTTTTGGGTTCAGGCAAATTTCGGTTTGGGTCTTGAATATTTTGAGCGAGTTTTACCCGAACAAAACGCGACTTGTGGTTTGAGTCGGGTGGGGTCTGGTTGACTTTAAATGTTTCGAGTTCAGGTCCGTTTCAGGTTGGGTTTTGACTATGTTAAAAAGGGAGAATTATAATAGTCCTGTATAGGGTCGGGTTACTTGATTTTACTCGAACCCGACCCTACCCGCGATTTGAGTCGCAGTTTGTAAGGTCGGGTTGACTTTAAATGTTTTGGGTTTAGATAAGTTTCCGTTTGGGTTTTGAATATTTTGAGACAGTTTTACACGAACAAAACGCGACTCGTGGTTTGAGTCGGGTGGGGTCTGGTTTACTTTAAGTGCTTCGGGTTCAGGTCAGTTTCAGGTTGGGTTTTGAACATGTGAAAAAGTGAGAATTATAATAGTCCTGTATCGGGTCGGTTAACTCGATTTTACTCGAACCCACCCTACTCGCGGTTTGAGTCGCAGTTTGTAAGGTTGGGTTGACTTTAAATGTTTTGGGTTCAGGTCAGTTTCGAGTTGGATTTTGACTATTTTTATCTGGTTTCCTGTTGAGCCAATTTTTAAAAAAAATTATTGAATATCATTCTAATAAAAAAAAAATTGTATTTTAATATTAATGGGTGTATATTAATGGGTAATATTAATGAGTATTCTTTTTTATGCAAAAAAGATAAAATTGATTTTAGAGATATTATTGATAACTACTTTTTATAATTGTATTAAAATACAGATTAATTATTAGGGTTTATGTCGTTTTCGAGTTATTAAGTGTTGGGTTTCGAATTGATGATTTTTAGGTAGATTTCGTAAGAAATACTACCTATTACATTCTCCCCTAAGTTGGAATTTTTGAAAATATTTTGCAGATCTACGCCAATCAGGACTCCTAGAACCGAAAACCACCCCTCCGTTCAAAACTTTATATATATATATATATATATATATATATATGTCCCTTTTTTATGGACACGATAACTTCAATAATTCTTCACAAATCTCTTCCAAACTGAGATAACATAAAATCAAGTGGCAGAAAATCTCGGTCAGGTTTGTTAATGGGTAAAATCGAACCACGGGGGGGGGGGGGGGGGGCGGGGCTTTTTGTGATAACAGAAAAAACCTCATAACTTCCTAATTATGATACATATCAAATCCGTTTAAAGTTATTATTACTTCTAGGAACAGGGCCGAAAATTATGTATGACAGATTTTTGATATCATTAAAAATGGCTCCAAGGGGGGGGGGGGGGAAGGGCTTTAGAAGAAAAAAATGCATAACTTCGTCAATTCACACGATATCAAATCCGCTTAAATTTATTATAAATCTCTAAATATTATCTAAAACTTTTATATTGACAAGTTTTTTATAGGACCAACCCTTATAGCAAAAAATTTTTTTAAAAAATCCCTACCGGCTCCGCCTGCAAACATGTTAGATTTTAAAGTGGGCGGTCCCAACTGCGGCATCATTGCAAAAAGGTAATTTATTCTGCAATTCCCAACAAACAGGCGTCGCATGGTCTGCGTCTTCGAAATCTACCTGTGCCTGTAGGCCGAACAGTCAGGGATTTTTTTCTTTTGTGGTATTCGTTTTGGGGTTACGAATTCATTTTAAGCCAGATTTTCAGACGCAAGACTCCACTGAAAATCTTGATTTATAAAGAACGAATTTCCGCACATTTTAAAGTAAAAGTTTAAGGCAGATTTTTCATTAAGGTTATATTTTCTGATGGGAGTATTATAATTTTTTAGTAAGAAGTTTTACAAATCTGTATATTGGCCAATTAAAAAAAGAAGAAAAAAAACAAAAAAACATTTTCTAGCTCAATTATAAGGTAATTTGCATTTCAGCATGCGTAAAAAAAATCGAGACAAAATCGAGGTTCTTATTCAGATGCCAGAAAATTAAACAATATTTAATATATATATATATATATATTAAATATATATATATATACCCATGACCAAAATGACCCACTAATTGAATTTTCTCGAACATGTGACTGAGCCCAACAGTCTTCTCGTGCCCGAAAACCATAGGATGCAAAATTTAGTGTAAATAGTCTGAGCCTTTTTTAAGATAAAATAGCTTGACCCATAATGACCCATGCCATGACCAAAATGACCCACTAATCGAAATTTCTCGAACATGTGACTTAGCCTAATAGTCTTCTTGTTCCCTAAACCTGTAGGGTGCAAAATTTATTTCAAATCCTCTGAACCGTTTTTAAGATAAAATAGCTTGACCCATAATGACCCATGACCAAAGTGACCCACTAATTGAATTTTCTCGAACATGTGACTGAGCCCAACAGTCTTCTCGTGCCCGAAAACCATAGGATGCAAAATTTAGTGTAAGTAGTCTGAGCCGTTTTTAAGATAAAATAGCTTGACCCATAATGACCCATGCCATGACCAAAATGACCCACTAATCGAAATTTCTCGAACATGTGACTTAGCCTAATAGTCTTCTTGTTCCCTAAACCTGTAGGGTGCTAAATTTATTTCAAATCCTCTGAACCGTTTTTAAGATAAAATAGCTTGACCCATAATGACCCATGACCAAAGTGACCCACTAATTGAATTTTCTCGAACATGTGACCTAGCACAACAGTCTTCTCGTGCTCGAAAACCATTGGATGCACAATTTAGTGTAAATTGAGCCGTTTTTCAGATCTTGACCCACAATGACCCAGAAATGAGCAACTAATCGAATTTTCTCGAACATGTGACCTTTCCCAATGATTTTCGCTTGCCCGAAACTCGTAGGATACAAAATTTAATCAAAATCGTTAGAGCCGTTTTCTAGATAAAATTAATTTGTCCCACTTTGACCCAAAAATGGCCCACTAATCGAAATTTCTGGAACATGTGACCCAGCCCAATAGTCTTCTCGTGCCCGAAAATAGTCTGATACAAAATTTCGTCAAAATCGTTTGAACCGTTTTTTAGATACAATTAGCTTGACCATGACCAAAAATGATCCAAAATGACCCACTAATTGAATTTTGTCGAACTTGTGACCACACTCAACAGTCTTCTCGTGCCCGAAAACCATTGGATGCAAAATTTAGTGTAAATTGAGCCGCTTTTTAGATCTTGACCCACAATGACCCAGAAATGACCCACTAATCGGATTTTCTCGGACATGTGACCTAGCCCAATGATTTTATCGTGCTCGAAACTCGTAGGACACAAAATTTAATCAAAATCGTTAGAGCCGTTTTTTAGATAAAATTAATTTGATCCGTGTTGACCCAAAAATGACCCACTAATCGAAAGTTCTCGAACATGTGACCCAGACCAATAGTCTTCTCGTGCCCGAAAATAGTCGAATACAAAATTTCGTCAAAATCATTTGAACCGTTTTTTAGATACAATTAGCTTGGCCATGACCCAAAATGACCCAAAATGACCCACTAATTGAATTTTCTCGAACATGTGACCTCGCCCAACAGTCTTCTCGTTCCCGAAAACCATTGGATGCAAAATTTAGTGTAAATTGAGCCGCTTTTTAGATCTTGACCCACAATGACCCAGAAATGACCCACTAATCGAATTTTCTCGGACATGTGACCTAGCCCAATGATTTTCTCGTGCTCGAAACTCGTAAGACACAAAATTTAATCAAAATCGTTAGAGCCGTTTTTTAGTTAAAATTAATTTGACCCTCGTTGACCCAAAAATGACCCACTAATCGAAAGTTCTCGAACATGTGATCCAGCCCAATAGTCTTTTCGTGCCCGAAAATGGTCGGATACAAAATTTCGTCAAAATCGTTTGAACCGTTTTTTAGATACAATTAGCTAGACCATGACCCAAAATGACCCACTAATCGAATTTTCTCGAACATGTGACCTAGCCCAATGGTTTTCATGTGCCCCAAAACGGTAGGATACGAAATTTCGTCAAAATCGTTAGAGCCGTTTTTAAGATAAAATTTGCATATATAGCCACACACGAGATTTGTTCGTATTAGAATATATGATATACATAATTTTTAATTATATGGTTAATTGCTTCTGAGATCGCATTATCATATCATGGCTATACGTCAGATACCGAAAATAATTAAAGCAGCTAATCTGACAATATGTTCTGGAATATGCTGTATGTTTACAGAAAATTAAAAAAGTTGTTCAATTCTTGGAAACTTGAATTAGGCTTGAACATGTTTAGGGATAAACTTAAACATGCATTCATCACGGCGAAAATGATATCAATATAAATAAAAAAGTTATGCAAGAAATATTGTGTACCGTAATTTCCGGTGTATAAGCCGCGGCTCAGATAAATTTGTTTCCGACCAGAAAGTTTATTTCATAAAATATAACCTATTTGTGCATGGAACTTATTTGACCTTTTTAAAAAAGTAAAATTTCTGGTTTATAATAGAATTTTTTTAGCCACGGCTTATACACCGGAAATTACGGTAGTTTTATTTCGTTTTACTTTTTACTTTGGGCGGAATTCCATCATTCTTTGCACTGATGATGGTACGCTGAATTCCACCGAAACTAGTTTGCAATTAGTTAAAAAGTTCTACTGCTTAAAACGTTTTTTAGCTGCCTATAGTATTGCGTCAACAATTATCTGAATTATCAGTTTACATTCATATTTACGAAAATTGCGGCTTTTTCGTGACATTCCTGACCGGGTGACATTGGGGACGTTTTCGCGACTTTTGTTATTTTTGAACTTTTCAATTTACCTTTATTTGAAAAGTAACTAAGATTATTTGTCTTTATACGTATTGTAGTTCGATGCACATCAGCGAATCTGTTAATGGGTAGGCTAATGATACTCTAAATATCTGTTTCAGAGGAAAAATAATTATATATGTGGAATGTTTTAAACAAACACTCGTTTAAACGCATGAGAAGATTTAATCGTGTAAATTATTTGTTTAAAATTAAGTCATTAAATTTGTTTATTGTTTCCTACTCGCAGACTCTTTGAGGGAAATAACCTTCTTTATTTATTTAAGTTTTTCATCTTTTCGAATGTTCAACAAGCTTAAACATCGGGATCCTTAGAGCATGAAATATCATATACTGAGAAAGAAAAACATTCTGATAATATTTATTTTACTGTAAAAACATCAAGGACAGTTAAAGGAAAAAGGTTATCTAACTTTAAATGATCTGATTTTTTTATTAATGATGTGATTTCTTTATATTATTTCTAAAATTGTTGTGCTACAACTGTGGAAAACGTAAAGCAGTGGATGAACAAAAAAATGAAGAAAATAATACGCTACAAGCATTTCATTTTAATCATTAATTTGCATGAATATTGTTATTATTATTATTATTATTATTATTATTATTATTATTATTATTTTGCAACAAATTTAAAACATATTGAATGAAATGGCCACGTAACTGAGAAATAGGAGAATTGTTTGTAAAAACGTTTGATTTATTTAATATGGACACTTTTATTGGGAAATGCTTTTTAACACTTGCCAACCTAGATGAAAAGTGTTTATGACTTCGGATTGTCTGTCCGTCTGTCCGTGCTCTAACTCGCGTAAATATACTCGGATCGCCCTGAAATTTTTGTTTGTTATTGTCGTTTACTATTAGCATGTTCCCTATTTCAACTGAAGTATGTATCAGTTATAGTTTTTTTACAGGGACAGTCAAAAGAATTCCGTTACACTACAGTCAACGGGAAATAATCGTTTCAAGTGCATTTTGATGATGCTACGTTATTTAAAACATGATGAAATTGATATATAATTATGAAGCGCATTAAAATATTCCTTTGTAGAATATGGGGTGTAAAGCATTATATATTCATTTATAGGGACAAGCAAAAGAATTCTGTTACACATTGTTCAATAGGGAAAAATCGTTTGCAGTGTCATTTAGTGATTATTTCAAACATAATGAAAATTATATGCATTACTGAGGTTCACTATAAATTGCTCTCTTGAAAGTGTGGTGTGTATTGCGTTTGTTTACAGGGTCACACAACGATATCGGTTACAGTACATGTGCGATATTTATACAGTCTATGTGTGATAAGTGCGTTTTCAACTTTGGCTTGCGTTTTTAAGTTTAATTACATTTTTTCATAGTACGCGTGTGCTTATAAACTCGGTTGTTTATATACAGGGCTACAGAAGGGAATCCGTAAGTATTACAGACTATGGGAGTGAATTGCTTAAGGGTAATTTTTAATTATTTTACGTATTTTCTTGCTGAACTGTAATATATTTAGTATACTAATATAAGTTTGTGGAATATAAATAAATTCATATACAGGGCTTCGCAAAGAAAAATATGCTTGTCGTTTACGGTTGGTAATTGCTGCGAGTGAGTTTTAAGTTGTCTTTTAGCTTAATATTAGGTGTCTACAAAAGTCTTCAGATAATATACAGGGTTGTACAAAGGATTTCGAGTGCATTTCCATGGATCGGAAAAAATTGCTAAATGTGAATATTCTAACTGAACTAAATTTTATCATGCTATATATCCACATCTATCGATCATATACTGGGCTGCACAAAATAATTGAACTACTTTTTTGGCACTGGAAGATAATTTCGATAACTGTATTTTTCTAAACTGTTTACTTATATATCTTCTTTCAACTTATTTAAAGGTAAAGTTTCGTTACAGTTTTCTGGGCGTGTTGGAAAGTGTTTCATAATCTATGCTTGACGCATGACTTTTCGTTCTTGTTTTAAAACTATAAGCTTTTCGGCCGTCTTTTTATCTGACTGCGCGTAGAAAAGAAGGGCAATGTAAGATAGAGTTCTGCACGTTCCTCATTTACGAGACTCGGGTAGAGCAGGGGCGGGACAGACATTTTTTCAGGCCAAGCCAAGCATGGACTTCATTCTTCCTATAGGTCTGCACGGATCGAAATTTCAGGCCCGGTCCCGACTAAGTCCGTGTGAAAATCTATGAAAATATGCCCGGCAAATCGCCCGTGCAAAAATCAGTAAAATGAGGACCAGCCCGCGCAAGAATCAGTAAAATGAAGCCCGAAAAAATATGTTTTGCAAAAAATGCATATATTTAAAGAATAGTACATAAATTTCTAGGCAAAACAATTTAAAGTACAGTAAAATCTGCGAAAAAGAACCTACCCATGACGGAAACCTGTCTTAAACAGAAAAAATATCTTGATCGGTCTAAAATGAATATAATAATCCGTGAGAAAATAATACAATTCATTTACAACACACGTAGCACCTGCTAAGAATGGAATGTCTATAACAGATTTTGCATGTCTCTTGATTTTTCTTTACTTACTGAATCTTCATTTGAATGTAATTGTCTAAGTCAATTTTTTAATCGGTGTTTAAGTACGCAATTGTCTAAGTGGTCATTATATTGTTGGTATTTTGTATTCCATTGCATTTCGAACATAATCTGGAAATAAAATCTATACATGCATGTATGTGTGCTTTTAGGTAGATTTCGTAAGAAATACTACCTATTACATTCTCCACTAAGTTGGAATTTTTGAAAATTTTTGCAGATCTACGCCGATCAATACGCCCAGAACCGAAAACCATCCCGAATTCAAAACTTTATCTATCTATCTATGTCACTTTTTTATAGACACGACAACTCCAATAATTCTGCACAAATCTCTTCCAAACTGATACATAAAATCAAGGGGCATAAAATCTCGGTCAAGTATGTTAATGGACGAAATCGAACCAGGGGGGGGGGGGGAATGGAGGGTTTTTTTGTGAAACCAGAAAAAACCCCATAACGTCTTAATTATGATACGTATTGAATCCGTTTAAAGTTATTATTACTTCTAGGAAAAGAGCCGAAAATTTATGTATGACAGATTTTTGATATCATTAAAAATGGCACCAAGGAGGGGGGGGGGGAAGGGCTTTAGCAGAAAAAAATTCATAACTTCGTCAATTCACGAGATATCAAATCCGCTTAAATTTATTATAAATCCTCTTAATATTATCAAAACTTTTATAGTGACAAGTTTTTTATAGGACCAACCCTTATAGCAAAATCCTTCCCGGCTCCACCTGCAAACAAGTTAGATTTCGAAGTGGGCAGTCCCAACTGCGGCATCATGCAAAAAGGTCAATTCTTCCGCAATTCCCAAAAAACAGGCGCCCCACGGACTTCGTCTTCGAAATCTACATGTTCCTGTAGACCGAGCCGTCAGGGATTTTTTGAATAATTTTAATTGTAGCATAAGAATGGTAATACTGCTTCAGAATTATCGGCATGTTTTGTAGAAATTCAGTCGGGCTGAGCCGGGTTTGGGACGAACTTTTAGCTTTTATCTGAGATTTTAGCTTTTAATACCGGGACTGGCCGGGTAAAAAAAAATTGTACGGGCAGGGCCGGGCTCAGGCCGAAAATTTTGCTTGAATAGCGCGCCGGGCCAATAAAATTTTTGTACGTTCCGAGCCGGGCTAGAGCCGAACTTTTAACTTTTATACCGGGCCGGATAGGCCCCAGATTTTTTTGTATAGGTTTTGCCGGGGCCGGGCATGGAAATTTAGACTCGTGCTGACCTTTAATGCAAGATTTTATATTCGGTGATAAAATAGGAACGTTTGGTTGGATTTTAATAAATGGTGTAGTGGAATGCTTTTCTTCGCTCCCAGAATGGCATAGACTAAATAATAATTTCTATGTTTCCGAGAATAACCAGTGAGCTTAAAAATGCTTGTAAATGGTTGTTCTATTCATGAGTACATATTAAAGTTATGAAAACTTAACAATCCTTCATTTACCAATCATAATAAAATGTTAATAAATAAATAAAAACCATGTTAAAGAAAAAATTATGAGCCTACGCTGTAAAACGTAACAACAAAAAAACATGCTTCAAAAATGGATTATGTAACACTTTCCAACACTTCCAAACTACTTTTAGAAATCTTTACCGATTAATAACATGGAATTGTCTGATCTGTAAGTAAACAAATGAAATGAAATCCACCCTCTCGTGGAGATCCAGCCATTAAGCATAGGAATTTTTCTCCACGAAGGGAAATGTTTATCGAAAATTCACATTTTTAGAATACAGATGTTGAATATTACATTAGAGATTAAAATAAAATTAGTACAAAGTTAGTTTTTACAAAATATAATTCAGATCACAATATTTCTTAATATTTAAAAAAAAATTATATAAGAAAAAGTATAAAAGAAAGTAATTAGAAAATTTATGAAAAGAATACTTAATCATAACACAACTAGTAACTGTGCCTGGTTCAAACAGTAAGATCAAATAGGAACAGTATGTGTACAAAAATGTGATCAGCATGTGAACTATAATGTTCAAATTTCACAAACAAAATGTATATTTTTTAAAAGTACTTTATAAATGTAGGAAATAGGATCGTAGATCCTTTTTAATAAAAGAGAAATTTTTATTCAGAATGTTGTAATTTTCTTTTAGTTTATCATAGTTTAAAGAAACAAACAGAGTTATATTTAGATTTTGTCTCAATGTGACATTTATATTGAAATTGGAAAACGTATAACACACTTAAAAATCCAATTTCAGGAATTACCAACAATATCCGGAAATATATCCGAATTCTTTTGTTCAGCTCTGTGTCGGTATATGATCTACAGATATGTAAATATACTACAAATAGAATTCTAAAATGTAGTTCAGTTAGAAAACGCATAAAACAGTTGAAAATACCCCTTCAGCAATTTCCGTCAAAAACGCATATGTTCTCGAGTTCTTTTATGCTGCCCTGTATATGAATCTATAGAATTTATACACACCAAGTAATAGGCAAAAAATTAAACAAATTTAAAAACGCGTACCGCAACTGAAAACGCACTTCCATAGAAGTTATTATTAACAGACAGTACTTTAACCCAATACGTTTCGGTGTCCCTGTAAATGAACGATGAATGCTATACACACAATATTTTATAGTAAACCTCTTGTAATTGCCCTCAGTAATACATATAAATTTCAGTTTTAAATATTGAAACATTATTCAAACAAACAGCAAATGATTTTCTCCATAGATCATATTATAACGGAATTCTTTTGCGAGTCCTTGTCTAAATAAGTGCTATGCACACCATATTCTATAGTAAACCTCTTGTTCTGTACCACAGTGATATCTAAAATCCCAATATGTTTCAAATAGTATAACATCATTAAAATAAACCGCAATTGATTCTTCCCCATAGACCATCATGTAACGGAATTCTTTTGAGTGTCCCTTGTAAAGGAACTATAAGTGCTATGCGCACCCTATTCCATAGCGAGCCTTTTGTTCTGCACCTCAGTGATATATATAATTTCCAATATATTTCAAATAGTATAACATCATTAAAATTAAACCGCAATTGGTTCTTCCCCATAGACCATCATGTAACAGAGTTCTTTTGAGTGTCCCTGTAAAGGAACTATAAGTGCTATGCACACCCTATTCCATAGCGAGCCTTTTGTTCTGCACCTCAGTGATATATATCATTTCCAATATGTTTCAAATAGTATAACATCATTAAAAATAAACCGCAATTGGTTCTTCCCCATAGACCTTAATGTAACGGAATTCTTTTGTGTGTCCCTGTAAAGGAACTATAAGTGCTACGCATTATTTTTTCAGTACCGAACGTACCATAGTAAACCTCAATAACATATATCAATTACATGACAATCCGAGTATATTTAAGCGAGTTACAGCACGGACAGACAGACAGACAAACCGAATTCATAAACACTTTTCAACTATGCGGCAAAGTGTTAAAAGCACAGATAATTCTTAATGTAGGAAAATATACTATAACCACGAACGAAAATATACAATAACCTCTTCCGAGTTATCCACAATTTCGAAAAACGTTCTTCATATATTAACAATCTCGAAAACCAATAAATGTTAGAGATTTAAAGAAGATGCATTAATAAAAGCAGTTTCTTTTGTTGTCACTGATTTTCGAAAATGTTTCCGAGTAGTTTTTACCGTGTATGAATCAGTTATCTAAATGTTGAATATAGGTGATTCGGATACTATCCATTCTCAAGTAACCATTTTCATGTTCAACAAACATGTTTTACAGAAAAACATGATAAATTAACAGCATTAACATTAACTTTAAAATTAATATTATTTTGTTACTCTTGCAGTTTAAATTCAATTACGCAGCTAAAAATATTTAATTGAGAATAGAGGGCATCCTGAAAACCGATATTCCGGTTAAAACCTATAAAAACTAGTCGGAAACGTTTCAGAAAATGAGTGGCAGCAAAAGAAACTTTTTTTTAGGTAGATTTCGTAAGTAATACTACCTATTACATTCTCCTCTATGTTGGAATTTCTGAAAATTTTTGCAGATCTACGACGATCATGACTATGACTTCCAGAACCCCCCCATTTCAAAACTTTATCTATCTGCCTATCTATCTATCTATGTCACTTTTTTATGGACACGATAACTTGAATAATTCTGCACAAATCTCTTCCAAACTGATTCATAAATTCAAGGGGCATAAAATCTCGGTCAAGTTCGTTAATCGAAGAAACGGGGGAAGAGGGGGGGGGGAGGGGGAGTTTAAAAGAGAAAAAACCCATAACTTTTTAATTATGATACATATCAAATCCGTTTACAGTAAAAAAAAAAAAAAAAAAAAAAAAAAAAAAACCACTACTTCTAGGAAACTTAGTACTTCTAGGAAAAGGGCCAAAAATGTATGTATGACAGATTTTGGATTTCAATAAAAATACCTTCAAGGGGTGGGGGAATAGGGGTTTCAGAAGAAAAAAATTCATAACTTCATCAACTCACAAGATATCAAATCCGCTTAAATTTATTATAAATCCTCTTAATATTATCTACAACTTTTAGATTGACAAGTTTTTTATAGGACCAACCCTTACAGCAAAAAAAAATAATACAAAAAATAAATAAATAAATAAAAATAAATAAAATCCCTGCCGGCTCCGCCTACAGACACAGGTAGATTTTGAAGTGGGCGGTCCCAACTGCTGCATCATGGCAAAAAAAAGTCATTTCTTCTGCAATTCTCAATATACAGGCTCCCCAAGGTCTGCGTCTTCGAAATCTATCTGTGACTGTAGACCGAGCCGTAGGGATTTTTATAAATACTTCTTTAAATAGATTGGTTTTTGAGGTTTCTAAAGATAACGAGCGCTTTTAGGAATAATGGATAACTCGGAAGAGGTTGTATATTTTCGTTCGTAATTATATTATATATTCCTAGATTAAGAAACATATGTGTACATGAAATTCTACGGATTTAAATATTGAAATAATTGGATTATTATCATGAAAATGGAATCTATGTACTTTTCTATTTAACACTTTCCAACATAGTGGGAAAAGTGTTTATGAATTTGGGTTGTCTGTCTGTCGGTCCGTGCTCTAACTCGCGTAAATATACTCGGATTGTCACGCAAATGATATATGCTATTGCTGGTCACTTTGGCATCTTCGGTATTGTAAATGGAGTGTGGTGCGTTTATAGTTACTTTACAGGGGCACGCAAAAGAATTCCGTTACATTACCGTCTATTTGGAAAAATCATTTGCGGTTTATTTTAATGATGTTATACTATTTCAAATATATTGAAGTTGATATATACCACTGAGGTGCACTACAAGAGGTTTACTATAGAATATGTCGTGTTTAGCACTTATATTTTCTCTACAGGGACACTCAAAAGAATTCTGTTACATTACGGTGTACGGGGCATTTGCGATTTATTTTAATAATGTTTCACTATTTGAAACATATTGAAATTGATATATATCACCGAGGCGCATTACAAGAGGCTTACTATACAATACTATGCGCATAACATTCATCGTTCATTTACAGGGACGCACACATATTTCGGTTAAAATGCTGTTAAAAATACTGTCTGTTAAAAATAATTGCTGGATGTGAGTTTTCAGTTGCGGTACGCGTTTCTAAATTTTAACTATTTTTTGCCTCTTATTTGATGTATATAAATTCTATAGATTATATACAGGGCAACATAAAACAACTCGACCACATTTCAGTTTATTGACAGAAACTCCAGAAGGGGCATTTTAAAATGTGCTATATGTGTTTCCTAACTGAACTAAATTTTAGCATTCTATGAAGTATGTATACAAATCTATTTATTAAATACAGGGTTGCACAAAAGAATTAGGATATTTTTCGAATGATGTTGGTAATTCCTGAAATTGGGTTTTTAAATATGCTATGCTTTTTCCAATATGTTTACTTAGACATCATCTTTCATCTTATAAAACGGTTAAGATTTGTAAAAGTGTTGGAAAGTGTTACATGATCTATGCGTGATGCATGATTTTACGTTCTTGTTTTTGTTTTAGTTCAATTTGAAGTAATATTGAGTAACATTTGAAGTAATTTATGTAATTTCATGCGTCATTTTCAAGATTACGAGTAAATGCTGCAATAAAAAGGTTCAAAATGTAAACAATTTGAATTTTTATGAGCTATTGTAATTAATAATGATACAGTTTTAACATAATTCTTGTAAATGAGATATACAATTTGATGAACATATTGAGAGGTATTTTGACAGAAAGTACATTAATTTATTTTATGTATCTGGAATATGAATACAAATACAAGACAACTAAAAAGAAAAACTTCCTTTATACATGCCCATTCACATTAGTATAAGGAAGTTGGGTATTTTTATTTTAAGAAAAAATCATGCTTGTTACGTCATGTCAGAATGGAAAATCTTTTGTAACAACATTCAGAATATGTTGATTTTTTTCTCTCGCATAAAATAAATAAATAGATATTGTATTCAAATATCAATCTACATATTGATACAATGGATACCAGGTATTTAATGAAGCGTTAAGCTGATACGCAAAAATATTGTCCAGCACTCAAAGATTTAACAAAAAATGGATTCATTGAGTAATATGACATGTCATTGTGATTTCATTTAAATAAGCAGACATTTCTCTTTTAAAATTTTTGTTGCAATTTCTATTTTTTTTCTTACAAATGCGAAACGTTTGTGTAGGCTTTACAAGATATAACTCAAGGTAATGTGGTTCATAGTTCATATGGATTTCTGAGATATCTGAAAATATAAGTAAAAAATACAAGAACGGAAAATCATGCGTCAAGCATATATTATGTAACACTTTCCAATACTTCCAAAATAATTTTGCAAATCTTTACCGTAAGGTGTAAGATGATATCTAACTAAACAATTTTGAAAACGTATAACATATTTAAAAATCCAATTTCAGGAATTACAAACAATATTCGGAGAAATATCCGAGCTATTTTGTGCAGACCTGTGTATGATCTATAAATTTGTATATATAATAAATAGAATGCTAAATTTTAGCTCAGTTAAGAAACGCGTAGCAAAGTTTTTAATTTCCTTTCTGCAATTTCCGACAATAAACGGAAATGTACTCGAGAACTTTTGTGCTGCTCTGTATACAATCTATACGATTTATACACACCAAGTAAAAGACAAAAAATGAGTTAAATTTAAAAACGCGTTCAGGAACTGAAGAGCAATTATTATTAATAAGCAGTATTTTAACCGAATTATTTTGTGTGCCCCTGTAAATGAACGATGACAGATATACACACAACATTCTATAGTAAGCCTCTTGTAATCCACGTTAGTGATATATATCAATTTCAATATGTTTGAAATAGTGAAACATTATTAAAATAAACTGCAAACGATTTTTTTTCATAGACCGCAATGTAACGCAATTCTTTTGAGTATCCCTGTAAAGGAACTAGAAGTGCTATGCACACCACATTCTATAATTAGTCTATTGTAGTGCACCTCAGTCGTATGTATCAATTTAAATATGTTTGAAATTGTGTAACATCATTGAAATAAACTGCAAATTATTTCTCCCCATAGACCGCAATGTAACGGAATTCTTTTGAGTGTCCCTGTAAAAAAACTATAAGTGCTACACTCTTAATTTTCAATACCAAACATGCCACAGTAAGCAACAATAACATACATCAATTGCATGACGATCCGAGCATATTTACGCGAGTTAAAGCACGGACAGACAGACAGACGGTAGACAGACAGACAAATCGAATCCATAAACACTTTTCAACTACGTTAAGTCTACGATTGTGTACGTTAAGTTTGTAAGTAATATGTGGACGCAATATATTATTTTTTTTTTAGTTTAATTCCAATACAAACTTATGAAAATGTATGAAATCTCAACTCCATTTTATTCAAATAATAAGAAATTCGTAAATTTAAGCATAAATAATGTGAAAAAGTTTTTGATATGTACGTACGTATGCAGTTTGAACTACATGTTTGGAAACATTGCACGTTATACTTATTCGTGTACGAAATACATTTTAATTGCTTTTTAACCGTGTGCTGTTATCTTTTATTTTTCCCCTGCACTGAATTAAAAGCTTATGCAACATGAGCTGAGAGCTGTTTACTTTACTGACACGTTAGATTTTAAAAAGCAATTTTTTTCTTCACCTTGACATATTTAATTTAGTTAACTTAAAAAATATTTTAAATGTTTTATTTCACTGAAAAGATAGGGATGAATGAAATGTAGAATATATTTTGTTCAATTGCATATACAGAGTGCTTGCGAATAGATGTGAAATTTCAAGAGGTTTTGAAATGGTGGGAAAAAACCGTTTTTTCCTTTTTGTTTTCTGGAAAAAATTATCTTTCACAAGGAAAATTGCCGTTATATTTTCATAGATTATATAAAACATTTTATTTTTCATTTATGCACAATATATATATATATATATATATATATATATTTTCTTTATATGAAAATATTACAAAAAGAAATAAATGTTTTTACTGTTAAAATTATAACTTTTTAGACTTAAAATTTCTAAAGTAGTTTTCTTTACTTAATTTAGCACCGTTCTTTGTAATTTATTATTCAACTGATTAAATGCATTTTCAATTTTTAAATTAACATTAAAAATAACTTTAATAACAACTAGAATAAAATCATGTACGTTTCACTCAAATTGTGTTGGAATTTCATTTTATTTAACGAAGAACACAGTATTTCAACAGAGTGTTCATCTCCCATCATTGTAGAAGGAATAAATTTAGATTCTGATTCAGAATGAAAACACTCATAAAATTTAAATTTTCTTTAAAATTAATTAAAACATTTGAGAAGAAAAAATAATAAATTTTATTTTTGATATTTTTATTATTTTAATATAAAAGTAATTAAAATTTACACAATAAAAGTTACAATACAGGTAGATTTTTGCATGCTTAACTTATACAGGATGTCCCAAAAGATTTGAAAACTTTTCTTTTTTTACATGTTGAACATTTAATAAATATATATGAAAGAAGTTTATGATAATGAAATAGTCCTTTCATTGATTTTTACGCATTTTAAATTTCCCCTAGATAAAATATTCAATTAGATTTTTTTTTTTCACCAGCAAGATTATTACAAAAAAATTCATATACCTGTATCTTTAAATTGAACTGAAAGAATAACTGAAAAAAAAGTGACATACCACATTTTCGTGGCATTTAAAATACTATTCCATCGGTAAAATAATAGGAACCATTCACAAATTGACGATGACATTCTTCAGATTACAAATATTCTAAAAACCGTGAAAAATTGCATCACAAATACATCTAAATAAAGTATTATTCGGGCAGTAGTCATCTAAAGAGTTAAATGCACCTTTAAATTCTAGAAACATAGTTCAATAATAGCAATGTACAAAGCATTCTCAAAGTGCTTTCTGTCATCTCCAATACATAATTGAGTTCTTCAAAAAATGCTTCTGTAAATATTTCTGTAAATATTTTGTAGTTCTTTACCTTTAATATTGTTGCAAGCATCCATTATATTTTGTTTAAGGTCAATTACCTATGTATTATCTTGTTTTCGTTTTCTTGCAAATATCTCACAGATTTACATTTCTAATTTGCCATATGTTCCAATTCACATTGGTCAATTTTCAATGAAGCATAACTCATTGAATTTTAAAGATACATATATATGTTTTTTTTTTGTAATGATATTTTTTTAAAGAAAATTTATTTTGCATAAATGGTCATATGGTATCATAAAATTTTCATATGATAATTAAAAAAAATGCTTTTTTCAAATGATACAATATTACAATTTTCAATCTTACCATTTCAGCTAGTCGATATTAAAGATATAATTTTGCAGGTGACTTTTCATTTTTAATGATATATGTAGCATTTTAATTATCTATTTTCCAAATTAATGTTTCCATGTGATTCACTGAACAAAAATAAATTAATATATATATATATATATATATATATATATATATATAAAGAGAAATAAATAAAAAGGAAACAAAGAAAAGACATCGGGCGTCGCTATTATAAAATGTTAAATATAGTATTTTCCGATGAAGTTTTAATTATTAGGTGAAATTTAAATTTTACCAAATGGAAAAAAAAGCCCGAAAAAAACTGTTTTTTTTTTTTTGTTTCGAACATTCTTATCTGTAGTTTGGTGTAAGCATACAAATTAAAAAAAAATTCTAGACGATTATTGTCAATTTGTTTAAATTTGAGTATCATGTAATTAATATTTTATTTATTTTCACAATTTTATATCAGAAATTAATTATGAAATATGAAGGACTGACGCGGTGTTATACCCGTCAAAGTAGTAAAATCAATTTTGTAGGATTTTTTGGATTAAAAAAATGACAAATTATTTATGTTCCAAATGAAATTAATATACTTAAATTAGACAAACTTGAAACAACAGATTCCACAAAAATAAAAGTAATCTGATCATCAGGAAGCTTGGAAGAAGTAAAATGATTGTCAGCCTTCCTTTCGACTAATATGGGCATTGATACAAGGTAACGGTTGCTCTGAAAGGGAAAAAAAAAAAAGATGATTTTTGAATTGCATGTAGATATCTGGCATATCATTAACTTTCAAAGGAAATTATATTATTATTATTATTATTATTATTATTATTTTAATTTTAAAGGGATATTTTGGAAAGAAAAATATTTTCTTTGTGAAGAAAAAAGGAATTATAAAAACAAATGCAGTGGTTCACTGCATTCTGTTTATAATCAATTTGAAACCCGATCCAAAATCGGCAAAACTTTTCTTGACCCGAACCCAAAATATTCAAATCTGAACCCCAAATGAAAAAAAGATTAGTCCATATTTTAAAACAATCACAGAAAAGAAGTCCACAAGTATATTTTTAATATCAATTTCATCTTTTTTGTATAAAAATGGACACATATAAAGTCATTAATATTCAAATATACAGTTTTATCAAATTAAAAATATTCAAGTCTTTCTTGTGAAAAATCGGATCAACGCGAACACACGACCAGTAAAAGAAAAACTCACACTGTGTTCGAAAAGTACATTTAGAAAAAACTGTCATCCGCAGTCAAAATTATAGACTTTTTTTTTTTTTCGAAAACCTAGATTTAAATGCAGAATCCATAGTGCCTTCGGATGTTTTTCATTTATGTTATCATTTTCGAATAGTACTGATGACAATAAAGCACTTACTGAAATTAATCTGTTCATGCTGTAAGTAAGAATAATAATAAAAATATATATGTATAAACTAAAATATGTTGACACAAGCTAAAGTCGCACTGGATCAGAATGCTAAATAATCTGTAAAAATGTGGTTTTATTTATTTTAATTCATCATAATCGTTTTGATACTTGTATTTGTTTCTGAAAAAAATTAAGAAGAATGCATATAACTCCATAAAACCCACAGTGCCTTCAGATGTTTTTCATTCATGCTCTCATTATTGAATAGTATTAATGACAATAAAGCAGGTACTGAAAACAATATCTGTTCAGGCTGTAAGAATAATAACAAAAATATATATGTATAAACTAAAATATGTTGGCAAAAGCTGAAGTTGCACTGGATCAGAATGCTAAATAATCTGTTAAAATGTGGTTTTATTATTTTAATTCATCATAATCGTTTTGATACTTGTATTTGTTTCTGAAAATAAATTATGAAGAATGCATTTATAACTCCATAAAACCCACAGTGCCTTCGGATGTTTTTCATTCATGCTCTCATTATTGAATTGTATTAATGACAATAAAGCAGTTACTGAAAACAATATCTGTTCAGGCTGTAAGAATAATAACAAAAATATATATGTATAAACTAAAATATGTTGACAAAAGCTGAAGTTGCACTGGATCAGAATGCTAAATAATCTGTAAAAATGTGGTTTTATTTATTTTAATTCATCATAATCGTTTTGATACTTGTATTTGTTTCTGAAAAAAATTAAGAAGAATGCATATAACTCCATAAAACCCACAGTGCCTTCGGATGTTTTTCATTCATGCTCTCATTATTGAATAGTATTAATGACAATAAAGCAGTTACTGAAAACAATATCTGTTCAGGCTGTAAGAATAATAACAAAAATATATATGTATAAACTAAAATATGTTGGCAAAAGCTGAAGTTACACTGGATCAGAATGCTAAATAATCTGTTAAAATGTGGTTTTATTATTTTAATTCATCATAATCGTTTTGATACTTGTATTTGTTTCTGAAAATAAATTATGAAGAATGCATTTATAACTCCATAAAACCCACAGTGCCTTCGGATGTTTTTCATTCATGCTCTCATTATTGAATTGTATTAATGACAATAAAGCAGTTACTGAAAACAATATCTGTTCAGGCTGTAAGAATAATAACAAAAATATATATGTATAAACTAAAATATGTTGGCAAAAGCTGAAGTTGCACTGGATCAGAATGCTAAATAATCTGTAAAAATGTGGTTTTATTTATTTTAATTCATCATAATCGTTTTGATACTTGTATTTGTTTCTGAAAAAAATTAAGAAGAATGCATATAACTCCATAAAACCCACAGTGCCTTCGGATGTTTTTCATTCATGCTCTCATTATTGAATAGTATTAATGACAATAAAGCAGTTACTGAAAACAATATCTGTTCAGGCTGTAAGAATAATAACAAAAATATATATGTATAAACTAAAATATGTTGGCAAAAGCTGAAGTTGCACTGGATCAGAATGCTAAATAATCTGTTAAAATGTGGTTTTATTATTATAATTCATCATAATCGTTTTGATACTTGTATTTGTTTCTGAAAAAAATTTATGAAGAATGTATTTATAACTCCATAAATAACCCACAGTGCCTTAGGATGTTTTTCATTCGTGCTGTCCTTATCGAATAGTATTTATGACAATAAAGCACTTACTGAAAACAATATCTGTTCATGCTGTAAGAATAATAACAAAAATATATATGTACAAACTAAAATATGTTGACAAAAGCTGAAGTGGCACTTGATCAGAATGCTAAATAATCTGTAAAAATGTGGTTTTATTATTTTAATTCGTCAAAATCGTTTTGATACTTGTATTTGTTTCTGAAAAAAAAAAATGAAGAAGAATGCATTTATAACTCCATAAAACCCACAGTGCCTTCGGATGTTTTTTTATTCATGCTGTAATTATCGAAGAGTATTTATGACAATAAAGCACTTACTGAAAACAATATCTGTTCATTCTGTAAGAATAATAACAAAAATATATATGTAAAAACTAAAATATGTTGACAAAAGCTGAAGTGGCAGTGGATCAGAATGCTAAATAATCTTTTAAAATGTGGTTTTATTATTTTAATTCATCATAATCGTTTTTACTTGTATTTGTTTCTGAAAAAAAATTATGAAGAATGCATTTATAACTCCATAAATAACCCACAGTGCCTTAGGATGTTTTTCATTCGTGCTGTCCTTATCGAATAGTATTTATGACAATAAAGCACTTACTGAAAACAATATCTGTTCATGCTGTAAGAATAATAACTAAAATATATATGTACAAACTAAAATATGTTGACAAAAGCTGAAGTGGCACTGGATCAGAATGCTAAATAATCTGTGAAAATGTGGTTTTATTATTTTAATTCATCATAATCGTTTTGATACTTGTATTTGTTTCTGAAAAAAATTAAGAAGAATGCATATAACTCCATAAAACCCACAGTGCGTTCGGATGTTTTTCATTCATGCTCTCATTATTGAATAGTATTAATGACAATAAAGCAGTTACTGAAAACAATATCTGTTCAGGCTGTAAGAATAATAACAAATATATATATGTATAAACTAAAATATGTTGGCAAATCTGAAGTTGCACTGGATCAGAATGCTAAATAATCTGTTAAAATGTAGTTTTATTATTTTAATTCATCATAATCGTTTTGATACTTGTATTTGTTTCTGAAAAAAAATTATGAAGAATGCATTTATAACTCCATAAATAACCCACAGTGCCTTAGGATGTTTTTCATTCGTGCTGTCCTTATCGAATAGTATTTATGACAATAAAGCACTTACTGAAAACAATATCTGTTCATGCTGTAAGAATAATAACAAAAATATATATGTATAAACTAAAATATGTTGACAAAAGCTGAAGTGGCACTGTAAGTAATTCATGTTTACTTGAGAATGGATAGCATTGAAAAAACCTATATTTCAGGTTGCGAAAAGTGATTGATACACAATAAAAACTACTCGGAAACAATTCTGAAAATCAGTAGCAGCAAAAGAAACTTTGTTCGATAAAGGCTCCTTTAAATCTCGTTTCTGTGGTTTCTAAAGATAAAGAACCCTTTTCGGAATCGCGGGAATCTCGTAAGAAGATATTGTATATTTTCATTTATGATTAAATTATATTTTCCTAGATTAAGAAGTCTTATATATACTAATATTATAAAGGAGTAAAGATTGTTTTGTTTGTTTGTTTGTTTGTTTGTAGGGGGTAATCTCTGGAACTACCGAACCGATTTCAAAAGTGATGGTGGCAAATTGATGGTGACAACCCCTGCTCCAACATAGGCTATATTTTATGTCGATGCCACTACCCCAGGGGGGTGCAGGAGCGAAAAACGTTTTAAAATTGCGATCTTTTCTAAACTGAAGCAGCTAGAAATTTGAAATTTGGCGTTGTAGTTACTTATAAGATGTAAATACTCTCTAAGAACAAAATAAAAAAAAATTCGAAATTTAAAAGGGTGAAATGAGCGAAAAGCGTTCTAAAAACATTCTAAATTACAATTTCTATGGAATCTCTAGAACTACCGAACCGATTTGAAATTTGGCGTTGTAGATACTTATAAGATGTAAATGCTCTCTAAGAACAAAATTAAAAAAAAATCGAAATTTAAAAGGGTGAAATGAGCGAAAAGCGTTCTAAAAACACTCTAAATTACAATTTCTATGGAATGTCTAGAACTACCGAACCGATTAGAAATTTGGCGTTGTAGTTACTTATAAGATGTAAATGCTCTCTAAGAACAAAATAAAAAAAAAATTCGAAATTTAAAAGGGTGAAATGAGCGAAAAGCGTTCTAAAAACATTCTAAATTACAATTTCTATGGGATCTCTAGAACTACCGAACCGATTTCAAATTTGGCGTTGTAGTTACTTATAAGATGTAAATGCTCTCTAAGAACAAAATAAAAAAAATTCGAAATTTTAAAGGGTGAAATGAGCGAAAAGCGTTCTAAAAACATTCTAAATTACATTTTCTATTTAATCTCTAGAGCTACCGAACAGATTTGAAATTTGGCGCTGTAGTTACTTATAAGATGTAAATGCTCTCTAAGAACAAAATAAAAAAAATTTCGAAATTTAAAAGGGTGAAATGAGCGAAAAGCGTTCTAAAAACATTCTAAATTACAATTTCTATGGAATCTCCAGAACTACCGAACAGATTTCAAATTTGGCGTTGTAGTTACTTATAAGATGTAAATGCTCTCTAAGAACAAAATAAAAAAAAATCGAAATTTAAAAGGGTGAAATGAGCGAAAAGCGTTCTAAAAACATTCTAAATTACATTTTCTATTTAATCTCTAGAACTACCGAACCGATTTGAAATTTGGCGCTGTAGTTACTTATAAGATGTAAATGCTCTCTAAGAACAAAATAAAAAAAATTTCGAAATTTAAAAGGGTGAAATGAGCGAAAAGCGTTCTAAAAACATTCTAAATTACAATTTCTATGGAATCTCCAGAACTACCGAACCGATTTCAAATTTGGCGTTGTAGTTACTTATAAGATGTAAATGCTCTCTAAGAACAAAATTAAAAAAAATCGAAATTTAAAAGGGTGAAATGAGCGAAAAGCGTTCTAAAAACATTCCAAATTACAATTTCTATGGAATCTTTAGAACTACCGAACCGATTTCAAAAGTGATGGTGGCAAAATGGTGATGACAATCCCTGCTCCAACAGCCTCTTTAATAAAAAAACTATGCGTTTCTGACGACTGGGTTTTTCGCTAATTGTTGCCACAGATTAATCTCGGAAAATGAAACATTTGAAGTTACTGAAAAAAATTGTAGCTCGAAAAGAATTTGTCTGAAAATTGTTAGACAAACTGCGTTTGAAAGGTAAAAAATTGTATTTTTCTTGATATAAATTTCAAATCTAATTATTATGTCATTTTCCAAATATTGAATTTGAAAAATTACCGAATTTCACAATGGAGTACCTTAGCGAAACCTCCATGCGTAAAAAGATAATGATAAGGGCGACGTGTCCTGGCGTGTATATTGGCTATAGCACGAGTCACAAATTATAGTAGCCTTATTATTCTGTTAAAATATAAAAGTGAATTATGAAATGTCAATATTTTGTTAATATATATATATATATATATATATATATATAGTGTATGTATTTACGAGGGGCAGTCGGAAAATAAGTTTCCCCGGGCGACTGTGGACAGAGGTGTGTATGAAAGACAAAAAATGTAATGAGACATTAAAGATAAAACATAACTTTATTTTTCCACATAAATACCAAGTACTTTGAGACATTTGTCATACCGCTTTATAAGCTTCAAAAAGCCCTCCAGGAAAAAATCAGGGCTTTGCATACGGACGAAGCGTTGAGCGGCAATGGGCGAAAGACGACACAGCAGGTGAACACGAACGTGCAGGACACCGATACCATTGGGTAGACGTCGACCGCGATCAAGCAGATGGCGCTGTTGCAGTGCCTGCGAAGATGGCGCTGTTGACTGCAACTGCGCTGTCACCGCAACAGCGCCATCTGCTCGATCGTGGTCGACATCTGCCCAATAGTATCGGTGTCTTGCAAGTTCGTGTTCACCTGTGGTGTCGTCTTTCGCCCATAGCTGTTCAACGCTTCGTCCGTATGCAAAGCCCTGATTTTTTCCTGGCGGGCTTTTTGAAGCTTATAAAGCGGTATGACAAATGTCTCAATGTACTTGGTACTTACGTGGAAAAATCAAGTTATGTTTTATCTTTAATGTTTCATTACATTTTTTGTCTTTCATACACACCTCTGTCCACAGTCGCCAGGGGAAACTTATTTTCCGACTGCCCCTCATATTAATAGCTCAAAATTGCAATTGAGACAGTTTCGTTTTCGTTTGAAACTCGAAAAAAGACCAAAATTTGGTTTCGGATTGAAAAATCTTTTTCGGTGGGTCACTAGATTAAAAGATAGTTTTTTAAAACAAGCTTGCCCAAACTTTCAGTAAGCAAGGCCGCGCCTTACCTTGTGGCAGACAATTAAAGTGCCGTTATTCACATGATTGGAAAAATGCAAGAATATTATCTTCTCCCTTTAGCAGTGATATTATTAGCGATACCTACACCTCTGCAGGATACACATTGTCACAGAGGTATTGTCACAGAGGTATTCATTGACGCCTTACGATGGTGTTGGCTCATTTGAAAAATTGAATAAAAAAATAATATCATAGTAAATTTAATGTTACATTTTTCTGAGGTGTAAATGCGTTGGAGGGGGGGGGGATCTCAGGGACTTTTGCAAGTAAAGGGGTCTAGAACCTTAATAAGTGCGGTAATAAAAAAAAGCATGCAAATATTAATTATTTTAAGGCAAAGTACTTTTGGAGATGGATTTTTGTTTTAAAGAAATCTGAAAAATTGAAGCATTTGAAGGGGAGCCAAGAGAACCTTCAAAGGGCGATGAATTTTTGTTTTAAAGAAATTTAGAAAATTGAAACATTTGAAGGATTGCCAAGAGAACCTTCAAACGGCGCCATGGCGCCCGCGAGCACCGCCTTGGACAGCCCTTTTTTAAAGCAAATCTCGCTCAGAGCCCCTAACATCTAAAGCCGACGCTGGCTCTAAGGTTCAATACATTTGAATACCATTTTTTGTCAAACTGGATTATGTTTAATAATAATATAAATCGTGCTTTAATTAATGTGTTTCAAAACTCAGTTGGAGCCATCTGTCTTGGGTGTTGGCCCTTGTTGAGTGGCGTGTTTTTAAAACAATCTACAAAATTATGGAATGTTTTCAGTGAAAGCGGAACTGAACTTTGAATAGCATTGCTCTCAAGCTGAGAGATGCTAATTATCCCGTCTCATGTTCTTTATCTCCTAAGAAATACTTTCTGAAGGATCAGATGGAATCAGTTTATGCATGATCAGCACTAACAGTGGGATATTTGTCTTTCATCAGTGTCATATTATTTTTTAGTGCGGTTTGTATCTCTGGGAAGCTTAGTATAAAACATGCTTACTACAAAGTTCTCAACACGACGATGATTCAAAGATCAAAAACGTTTAACGGAAAATGAAAATTTATTGTGAAAGAGTTTAATTGTTATAAGCAATGAATATCTGAAACAATAGTTTTAACTTGTGCCTTAATGTGCAGTAATAATTTTCAGTCAAGTTTTTTGAAGATTTTATAGAATAAAATGCATATTATTATTTTTTTTAAATGTATGCTTTTGACATTGTGATGAAATTTACTGTAATGACGTTGCAGTTCATGCAGTTTTATTTCACACTTTGGATAACTTTAATAAGTAATAAATTTAATATAAATTAAGAAAAGATTATCACACCTTCAAATAATGCTAATGATTTCAGGGAAAGTTTATTACGCTGGAAGTAACTCTTCGAAATTGAAAAAAATGTTCTTAAAAAAGTCGCTTATTCATAACATTATATTTTCACTAATTTCCGCAGTATTATTGAATTTATATCGGGCTAGATTATTGGATGAATGTTTAAAAATACGCTTATCCAGAAATTTGACTATACCCAACCAGAACCAGAAAATTATATTTCAAACTTACCCCAAAACTGACTCGAACACGACCAAAAATTTCGTCAACCAAAAACCCTATCCGAATCCTGCACACTTCATCACGAACTCGACCCGAACCCGAAATGGAAGAAATTTAATCCATATTTGAATAGAATTATGTAAAAATACTCTAAAAATAGTATATCTTTATTATAAAATTTATCTTTTATATTGAAAAATGAACATATATAGATTGATTAATGTTCAAATATATAGTTTTTTTTAATCTGAAAAAAAATTCTAGCCTTTTTTTTTAATCGGGTCAAGCCGAAACCGACCCTAAAGAGTCACAACCCGAGACCGTTCGGATAAAATCTGGTTATCCGACCCAAATGCACAACTCTAGTCTGGCTCAAACCTAATTAAATGTTAATACTTGATAAAATGTAAGAGAGGAAAATTAGTTTTAAGAATTGTAATTATAATTTTTTATTACAAACTAGCCGGTCGCTTCCGAGTGGGGCCCAAATACATTCTTCGCTTGGGACCCAGAAAATGCATTTTACATGCAAACAGGAAAAATTTAAACAAAATACTTTATTTTAAACCATACGAAAATAACTAATAAAAGTATAAATAAAGCACGTAAATACATATTTCGCGACATTTATATATATATATTTACATGAGCCCCCTGACAAAGTACTGCTTGGCCCTACCCGTGATTATCTAGTATGGGCGGAGAGCATTGAGATAAGATATATAAAATAGAATTGCCTAAGATTCATGGCAATCATTGTAAATGGGCACATTGTGGTTTCACGCCCCATAAATCGTTAATGCGGTGATCAAAATAACGGGGCCCTGTGTATTTCTTAGCGTGGTTCGGTTATTTTGCGTGTATAAATCGTTAAAATAAAATCATTTTAACAGGGCCATTGGGTTGCACGCCTATAAACTGTTTATACGGCAATCATTATAAGGAAGCCTTGTGCATACCCGAACCTATAAATATGGCAATCAGTATTTCAATCGTAAATTTTTACTTCCAAAAAATGTATTTTGAAAAGAAGAGGAAATGTATTATATTCTGTATAAAAATTTAAATCCGATCGGTAAAAGACGAAAAACGCAAAAACAATTTATAAAATATGAAAAAAAAAAAAAACATTTCCTTGGAAAAATGTCACGCTAAATATATAATAAAAAATCCGCAATAGTTATCTTATTCGTCTAATCTTCCATAACCGGGGTCATAACCGATGTTGCCCACAAACTCGCTAGCTCTAAAATTGCTGAAATACATCTTTAACATTATTTTAGTAGATTTGTAATGCTGAATTTCACGCTCCTACTTAAAACTGCTGCTACGATATGGCAAAATTAACTAAACTTTCAACCCCCCATGTAACCATGGATTAATATCTAAAATCGCTGAAATACTTATTTAACTATTTATAGTATATTTGTTATCCTGAATTTCATGATCCTACCTATAAATTCTACTTAGATATGGCAAAATGACATAAAACATTCGTCCCCTCTTTAACCCCCCCCCCCCGCTTACTGGCTGAATTTCTGAAATCGCTGAAACATGTGTTTAATTATTTTTTTAGTAGATTTGTTATCCTGAATTCCACGCTCCTACCTAAAACTGCTGCTGAGATATGGCGAGAAGGCGAAATGACCAAAATCTTTCGACCCCCGTTGCCCCGTTTAACCCCCTTATAGTGGTTGAATTTTTAAAATCTGCGAAATACGTGTTTAACTATCATTTAGTAGATTTGTTATCCTTCATTTCACGCTTTTATCTAAAACATGCTGTTGAGATTTGGCAAAAAGGCAAAATGACCTAAGTCTTTCGACCACACATTTAACCCCCTAAGTGGTTGAATTTCTAAAATCGCCTGAAATACTTGTTTAACTATTCTTTAGTAGATTTGTTATCCTGAATTCCATGTTCCTACCTACAACTGTTGCTGAGATATGTTGAAAAGACGAAATGACCTAAAACTTTCGACCTCCCATTTAACCCTCTTACTGTGTGAATTTTCAAATATCCTTTCTTAGTGGATGCCTTCATTGTATAAGTAACATGTCTGCCAAATTTCATTGCCCATTGACCAACGATTGAGACTCTGATTATGAGTCAGTTGGGACATGCTCTTTTATAAGTATAGATTATCTATATATTTAAAGCGAAAAGCGCATTCTGTCAAATTCACACTCTCTTTTCCACACGAAAATCGTCTCTTTGCGCATCAAAACGTTTCTTGAAGACTTCCCTCAGAAACCGGAAACGTGTTTAGCCCTCACCTGTTTAGCCTAGAGCTGTTTAGCCTAAGGGAATTCAAAAGCGTTGCGTTGAAAGCTTTTTTCATTTAAAGAACTCATGTTTTCACTAATAAATATGCATATTTTTTCGTAAAACTTTAAAGACAGCTTGGATACAGTTATATTTATAACCGATTGAAATTTCAAAGAGTTCGGTTGATTGATGGCCGATTTATGACTGCCGATTATCTATTTGAGGGATATAGGTCCTAGGAAGAGTGTCCTCCGTGGGGGGTCTTTCTAAGGGATCCTAGCCCGCATTTACGGCAAGGTTCGAAGAAAACCACGGAAACTTCCGAACGGTTAGGTCGACGAGCGCGACAGGTGTTTGAACCCAGCACCTTCCGTCTACCAGCTTTGAGAGCAGAACCTCTTGGCCACTGGTGTGGCCAAAGAGTTCGGAAGATGAGAACTATTTTTTCATTGCTATGTTAAAGGAGCCGACGCGGAAACAAACAAACAATCAAACTAGTCGTTGGGGGCCACCGTAATACTTACCCATCATGGATATGCATAGTGTAAAATATTAAAATAAAAATGTGTAAACTACTTATAAAATGCATTGCAATTCAAATAAAATCGTGGCTTGATGACGTCACAAACTTTAAAGGCTCGATTACTGAATTGCTTGAAAGAGGTTTTTCCTTATAACTCCAAAAATAATACTCCTATTAACTAGCGGTTTATTGCATCTGATTAAGCGTCAAATTTCCAATTAAAATATATCTTTGAAGTGAAATTTGGATGAAATACAGGGTCATGAAAAATCAAAGAGTGTGGGAAATAGGATTCCAAATATCTCGGCAACTAATTATCCGATCGACTTCATGCTTTATTCAAAATTTATGTTTTTTTATTGTCTTTTATATTCATTTCTTAAAATAAACAATTTCGAAAATTTTTATATACCTTTCATCAGAACGAATATTTCGAGAGTCCGAAAAAAATTGTATCGAGGTTATTGAAATGAAATAGGCTTCTTCCCATTATTACATACTAAGTACATACCAAATTTCAAGTCTCTATCTCAATTTTTTCGGGAGATAGAGCGTTTACAGACAGACACACAGACGGACGGCAAATTTTTTTTTCTAAAAATATGTTTTTCGGAATCTCCAGTGTCTGAAACGTGTAAATCCGTCAAAAAAATTTTTTCGATTTTCAAAACGATTACAAGACTTACCCTATACTACGTATGATGGGTAAGTAAAAAGCGAGAAGAAAACATTTCTTTTACAACTAGATAACAATATTTTTTACGAAATTTTTACATGGGCTGTAAAACATTTTTATTTATAACCAATAAAGATTTCAAAGAGTTCGGACAATAATAACAAAAAAAAATGAGCGCTTTTATCACTAAACATCAATATTTTTTCGCGAATTTTTCCTTTTTAACTATAATTTTATACGAAATCGAGTTAAAGATATAAAATAATAAAAACTGGATTTAAAAAAAAATTATTATCACGGGCCCGAACAGCGCCGGGTAGGTCAGCTAGTAATATACTATTTTACGTTTCCCCCAACCCCTCCGACGGAGTATTTTTGAATAAATAAATATTAGTTTATCCAATTACATCCAAAGCGTGCTTTTCAGGATTTTTTTTAAAATTCAGAAATTCTGACTAGTACTTTTTAGCTCACAGGCTATCAAAGCCTGAGAGCTAATGGGCCCGCCGGTTCTGTATGTACGTACGTATGTATGTATGCAGGGCTCGGAAGTAGCGCGCTACAAGTAGCGAAACTACAGTAGCCGCTACTTTTTTCAGTAGTTTATAGTGTAGCGCGCTACATTAAAAAAGTGTAGTGTAGCTAGTAGCGCGATACAAAATATCAGTAGTTTGTAGCGATCATCGACGCTACTTTTGACGCTACTTTAGGAGGAAGGAAAAAAGTGCCAATCTTCAAATCACGTGATTATAACTCGTTTCTTTTGTGCGAAATATGTTCTCTACAACAATTTGCGAATATCAGCGAGTTATCTTAGTTACAGTGTCATAGATTTCTCCATAGACGACGCAACACGGTCACAACGGTCACAAATTAACTGTCATTTTTACAGTTTGGATGTCACAAACTTCGTGTATTGTCATTTAAATCCATAGAAATTGTCTCAATATAATGTATTTTTATACGACTACGATTGTTTTTGCCAAAATATAGCCGTCTGTCTATGTTAATTCTTTATCTGACTAATTTCTTCTCCCTTTCCCACCCCCAGCAAGCCAAGAAATGTAAAATCTTTATTTAAAAAAGAAAAGAAAAGGAAAAAGAACGGATTCATCTAAACATAAATCATCTAAATTATCCCTAACCTCTCATATTCACGCTTCCCCCTAGTAGCATACAAAGAAGTTTAAAATATTTTTAAATCTTTATTTTTATACAAAAGTAAAATCTTTCACTCCATTTATTGCTCTCTAATGACAATAAATAAAAATTATTTCCTTGTCCCCAAAATTTACGCTTCCCTTTTTGCCCCTCCTCCAGCATACAGTTTCAAATAATTAGAACTCTTTATTTTTAAAAAAATGGCCACATTCGTTTCTACCTAATAATAATATATAAGTAATCATCTAAATTGTCCCCTAACCTCCCATAATTTACTCCCCCCCAGCATACAAATAAATCTAAAATCTTTAAGTTATTTTTATTTTTATATTAAAAAAATATTCTGTCCTAAATAGTGCTCTGTAGAGACGATAAATAATCAGTAATATAAATTATCCCCCTTTCCCTAAAATCTCCCCCACCTCTCCATATACAAAATTTAAAACTCTTCTTTTTTTTTTTTTTTAAGTTCCGTATTCTTTGGTGTCTAGTAACATTAAATAAATAATCAAGCATCTGAAATATTTCCCTTCGAACAAAATTTCTGCTCGCTTCCTGCCAGTTTAAAATCGTTAGAACTCTAATTAAAAATATATATATATTCGAAAAAGCACAGAAAAAGAACAAGTACACCATTTTATTATTAAGAGTGCACTAAGAAGGAATGATTTCTGCCTCCAAACAAACTAGCAGCTGAAACGTAAAGTGTCAGCATGCCCGTGATCTATTATTTGCTGAATTTGCAGATAAAACCGCAAAATACTCACTCATCAAAAATATTAATTTTCTTACTGGCAACCCTTTATCTTCTTACTCATTATTAGATCTTGTGTTTTAATGAGAGGATTCTTCTTTTGAGATTGGTGTAATAGAATGACAGACAAAAATAGTATAGAACTGCCCTGGTCAGCATATAATGAATATTTTGAAGTTATAGAACGACAAGAAAGTGGTTATTATTCTGTGACATGTAAACTTTGTCCAATTAATAAGAAGTTATCAGTATCAAAATGATCTGCTTACAACCTGAAGTTGCACATTGAGGTGAGTTAGCATTTTCTTTAATAATAATAATTACTGGATCGTATTTCGCACCGAATATCTAAATCATTATTCATTAAAATTCATAAATCATTAAAAAGAGTACTTTCGAATTAATATCCCTGGTTCAGAAAATATTCTTATCAAACTGTTTATTATCGCAAAAAATTATTTTATGAAAAACCTCTTTTGATCGTTGTGAAACATTTGTCCAATGTATGGATACAAATTAATTTACTGTACATTTCCTTTTGAAGATTCCAATAGGTAAAACAAAGGTGGTTGGAAATAAAAATATATTATTTTAAAAAATGCCTAAGAATGCTTAATTTTATTTTTATGGATATTTATTTTTATTTTAGCTGCACAGGTTTTTTATCGCTAAAATAATTGATTAGTAATGTTTTATATTTGATTTGATATTGATTAGTTTGGTGTTTTAATGAAATATCTTTATCTTTTTCTCTAGAATCTATCTAAAGCCCAATATGTTGTTCGGGTTTTCAAAGGGAAACAAACAAAAAGAGATAGAAGGGAAAAGAAAAGCTAGTATTTAATTTATGCAAGTCTATATGATCTTGTTCAATTTTTAAATTGCTTTCAGGAACTATATAAAGAAATAGAACTAGTATTTAGCTCTATTTTTAAAAAATAATGTATATTCAAATTTACCAAGAGCTACCCGTTCTTAAGATTGTTCTCAAATCCAAACTGGCTATTTTATGACATATTCTTTAATTCATTTTTGTTCGGAAACGCATAAAAATGCAGGTGTTCTTATTCAGAAACTAAGTAACCGAAAGACGTTTTCCTGCTCTTTGTTTTATTTTATTTTATTTTATTTTATTTTTTGGTAAAGACAGAATATTTTTCAGAAAACACTGTCAAAGTCGGCGTTTTCAACAGAATTTCCGACGCCGCAGCAAGGGAAGGGGAAAAACGTGACACGAATCGCTTATAACCCGAAAAGTAATTTATTTATCAAAAAACGGAAAACTCATTTCGATTCCAAATCGCTTCCATCGTCAGGCCTGCCAATTTTATGCCTTTGTGTTTAAAAATGAGTCAGATAATGAATCAGAAAGTTTCGCGTTGTTGAACAAGGAATTAAGGAATTTGAGAACCACCTTAAGCGCTACTGTGCTATGTCACTCTCATAAATTTGTAAGATTATTACAATTTTTATTTTCAAATTTCCTCTTTTTAACACTTTCCAACATAATTAAAAAGTGTCTATGAATTTGCTTTGTCTGTCTGTCCGTGCTCTAACTCTCCTAAAAATACTCGGATTGCCATGAAAGTTTTATAATGTTATTGAAGTTTACCATAGAATGTTCAGTATTGAAAATGAAGTGTGTAGCATTTATATCTGACTTACAGGCAGAGCCCGATCAAGCTGAAGTTGGGCCCAGGGCCTGTTAAAAAGTTGCCCCCCCCCCTACCTCCCTATTCCCGGCGACACTTTCAGAAAAAAAGTAGGTTTATTTGATGAGTTGACAAAGTTGTTTGGGTGAAAGTTTCAAGTTTACAAAAAAAATTTAACTTACATGAATAATCAAGAAAATGAACTACCGTCCGCTTTCTCAAATAAGCATTTGTATAATTCACAAACATCTATGATCCACAGTTCATGTTGCAGAATAAATGAGGACGTCTTTTTCAAAACTCGCCTTATCCAAAATCATAAAAATTGTGTTTTCCGTAACAGTCTAGTAATCATTTTAAACTATAATTCTGACATTGTAAAATCCTCGTTTATATTGAAACCAATAGACAGTATACCATTCAGGAGTTATCAAGCGTGAGTAAAGTCCATGTTCGGTTCTTGGTCATTCACTTTTCCAAGTAAAAGTACCTAGGTTAAAAGCTTCTAAAAATTTTATTGTCATTCAGAATATTTAAATTTTACGTTTCATATTTTATAAAACAATATTATTTGAAAAGTGTTTGATTAAGGGAAAAAAAATCAGCCACATAATTTGTGGGCCCTTGAAATAGGTGGGCCCAGGGCCGAGGCTCCGGAGGCCCGTGCATTAATCAGGCCCTGCTTACAGCAGGGTTGTTAAATGCCCGGGTTTTTTCAGAAAAAAACCAACCCACTGGGTTTTATTGGGGTTTTTTGGGTTTTATCAGGGTTTTTTGGGTTTTATCAGGGTTTTTTTATGTGAAAAGAGGTGGTTCAAAATGTTTGAAAAAAAATGTACTTACTACTAAATACAATTTAAAGTAACTAATTGATTACAAAAATATATAAATCAATGACAATAATCAAAATTATGCTTTGCTTTTAAATAAATTAGTTATAGTTAGTAATAGTTATTAGTAATAGTTTTAACAATGAAATTATCATTAAAGTACTATACTAATACTAGTGCTGAATCAGAACATATAAACTAATATTTTGTTAAGGATAAAGTATCTTTATTCATTTTAATTGAAGTGATTGCCTATACATAATAAATATGTTCTCTAGAAAAAATTCAATCTAAAACATAAATATTAATGATGGATTGCAAGATTTTTTTTTCTTTTTGAGTTGTTTGCATTCCAAAATGTGTTGCTATATTCTTTCTTAGGCACAGTAAGTAACATTTCCTCAGCTCCAGGTAAATAGGAAATTTCGGTTTTCCCTTAGTTTATTTATTGTTGTTATTGAATTAAATTGGGTGGTAGTTTATATTTAACTAAGCAAAATTTTTTGCAATTGAAACTGGCTATAACAAAATTTGCAGAACTGGAAAAAAATATTTGCTGTAAAGTAAGTATTTTTTATTATAACTAATTAATAGAATAAACCAAATAATTCTACATGTCTACATCATTAAATTAGGATTCTCAGCATATGTGGTATTTTGTTATGAGTTTCAACTGTAGGATTATATATCAAAGTATTTTTTTTAATGGGAAAAAAATTAGTTTTTGTGTTTGTGATAGTTACGCATACTTATAGAAAATTAAGTTACAATTATTTGTTTTAAAAATTGTCATTGGGAGAGTTACGACATTTTTTTTCCCTTGGTGTGGGGGGTGATAAACTTTACGACTGGTGTACTGACATTAAGAAATATATTACCTATGTAATTTAAAGTTGAAATTTTGAAAAAACCCAGTTGGGTTTTCCTGGGGAATTTCCTGGGTTTTTTCAAGTGGGTTTTTTCAGAAAAAACCCACCCGGGTCTTTTGGGTTGGGTTAAATCATAACAACCCTGGCTTACAGGGACATTCAAAAGAATTCTGTTACATTATGGTCTATGGGGAAAATCGTTTGCTGTGCATTTAATTAGCGATGATAACTAAAGTAGCGAAAAGTAGCGAAGTAGTGACTACTTCTGAAAAGTAGTTTGTAGTCGCTACTTTTTAAAACAAGTAGTTGTAATTGTAGTTAACTACATTTTTCATAAAGTAGTTGTAGTTGTAGTTCGCTACAAACAAAAAGTAGTTTTTCCGACCCCTGTATGTATGTATGTACGTATGTACGTACAGCGATAACTCTTGATAGACATAACCGTTTTGCTTCATATTTTGTTTATAGGTTCATTGTGATAAGGCGATTCCCTGATTAGTTTCGGGGGTTCATTGGTTAAGTATAAATGGGGTACCGGGGGATAACCCCCTTAATTTAGATAAATGGGTTTTTCAGGCAGAATTATCCGATTTTCTTCAAATTTTGTATACAGGTTTATTGCGTAAGGCGCTTCCCTGATTAATTTTGGGGGTTCATTGGTTAAGTATAAAAGGGGAAAGGGGGCTAATCCCCACTATTTGAGATAAATGTGTTTTTCATGCAGAATTATGCAATTTTCTTCAAATTTTGTATATACGTTCATTGTGATAAGGCGCTTCCCTGATTAGTTTTGGGGTTTCATTGGTTAACTGTAAAGGGGGGAACGGGGGCTAATTCCCCCTCAATTTAGATAAATGGGTTTTTCATGCAGAATTATCCGATTTTCTTCAAATTTTGTATATAGGTCACAGCTAGTTTGAAGCTAGTAAGATGTTTCGAACAGCCCTGTATATGATCTATAAAACTTAATATGCACCCATTAATCTGCAAAATTTAGTTACATTTAAAAACGTGTACCACAACCGAAAACATGCTACTAGTAATTATTGTTCATAGACAGTACTGTAACCAAATTCTTTTGAGTGTCCTTGTAAAGGATAGATAAATTCTATGCGTACCATATTTTACAATAAGCGCCTTTTAGTGCACCTCAGTGATATGTATCAATTTGAATATGTATAAAATAGGGAAACATCATTAAAATACGCTGCAAACGATTTTTCCCCATAGACCATAATTTAACAGAATTATTTTGAGTGTCCCTGTAAATAAACGATACATCCTATGCACACCGTATTCTACAGTAAGCATCTTGTAATGCACCTTAGTGATATGTATCAATCTGAGTCTGTTTAAAATATTGTCCCAAACGATTTTTCCCCATTGAGCGTAATGTAACGGCATTATTTTTAGTATCCCTGTAAATGAACCATAAATGCTACACATTTCATTTTTAATACCAAACATGTCATAATAAACCCCAATAACATATTTTAATTTAGATGCAATCCGAGTATATTTACGCGAGTTAGAGCACGGACAGACGACAGGCAGACAGACAGACAAACCAAATTCATAAACACTTTTCAACTATGTTGGAAAGTGTTAAAAAGCAAATCACAAAGCATTCTCGAAGTCTTTTCTTTCATTTCCAAAACCTAACTGAGCAATTCTAATAAAATGATTTTTGCGTTTTTACCATTAGTATTGTTTTAAGAATCGACTAGCTTCTGTTAATTAACAGTTCCATATGTGTTTGTTTTTAGTTGCAATATCGCAGATATTTGCATTTTTAATTTGATATATGGTGTCCCATTCTCAATAGTGAAATTTAGTTATGCATAACTCCTTCATTTTAAATATACAGATATACAGTTATTTGTAATGATCTTTTCTGGAGCATTAGGAAAGCTTTTGTAATTGACCAATTTTATATAAGGGTCGTATAAAAATTTAAACAGTGTAACTCTTTCGAAATTAATGGGAGGACATTTTCATTAACATAATTTTGCAATTTAACTTGCTTGCTTTTGTCCAACAGATACAGAATTAAAGTTTTCGGACGCCTGCTGTTTTAAACTCTTGTATTCTATTTTTTATATGCTACTGAAAATTTTAAAAACGTTGTTATTGCTTCACGATTTGCTTTTTTAAGTACTTCCTTTCTATTCGAAAGTCATACCTATTTAAACGATGAAAAAATAATAAATTTCCAGTGAAATTTGTATGCAGAATGTTTACATAATTTTTTTATATAGACATTCTTCGCTGATTTCGGAAATAATGCCGATTTTCAAATTATGTATACTTTCTAATAAACCTCTTCAAACAAAAGGAAACGTTTTATTGATTTTTATCGTTATTATATAATCTTGAATGTTTACATAAAATCTTTACTCTCTCTGTAAACATTCTTTGATTGTTAGAGATTAATTTGGACAAAAATATACATTTCCAAATTATACATTTCCTAATAATAGTGGTTCAGCAACGTTTCTTCCTTCTTTTTTTTTTCTTTCTGGGAGTAGTTTTGAAGGATCATTGCACGAAAGAAAAGCTTTGTGATTATAAAAAGTTTTTTTATTTTTTCTGGTTTTCGTATATATTTAAGTTTTAAAGGAAAGGAAAGGAGTGTAAGAGAGAGCGTAACGGAGTTTATCTGTCACGTCGGCGTACCGGTTTTCAGCTCCCAGTTACCTTCGTTGCGTACACATAGTGTGGAGTAGGCTCCTTCTCGGGTCGGGTGGATCAGATTGCACCCGATCCCAACTTGACCCGAAATCGAATTGATATGAAAAAAAATTCATTTATATTTTAATTCTTTTTTTTTTTTTTTTTGAGAGTAATTTCGAATGATCATTACACAAAAGAAAAGCTTTGTGATTACAAAAAAATTTTTTTCGTTTTTATAAATATTTGAGTTTCAAAGGAAAGGAAAGGAGTGTGACAGAGAGCGTAACGAAGTTTATCTATCACGTTGGCGTACCGGTTTCAGCTCCCAGTTACCTTCGTTGCGTACACATAGTGAGGAGTAGAGTACTGCCCGGGTCGGGTGGATCAGATTGCACCCGACCCCAACTTGACCCGAAATCGAATTGATATGAAAGAAAATTCATTTATATTTTAATTCTTTTTTTTCTTTTTGGGAGTAGTTTTGAATGATCATTACATAAAAGAAAAGCTTTGTGATTATAAATAGTGTTTTTGTTTTTTGTAAATTCTAAATACCAAAGTAAAGGAAAAGAGTGTGGCCGAGAGCATAAGGCCGTTAATCTGTCACGTTGGCGTACGGGTTTCAGCTTCAGGTTACCTACGTTGCGTACACATAGTGTGGGGTAGAGTCCTGCCCGGGTCGGGTGGATCAGATTGCACACGACCCCAACTTGACCCGCAATCGAATTGATATGAAAGAAAATTCATTTATATATATATTTTTTTCTTTTTGGGAGTAGTTTTGAATGATCATTACACACAAAAAAAAGCTTTGCGATTATAAAAAGTTTTTTTTTTTTTGGTTTTCGTAAATATTTAAGTTTTAAAGGAAAGGAAAGGAGTGTGACAGAGAGCGTAACGGAGTTTATCTGTCACGTTGGCGTACCGGTTTCAGCTCCCCGTTACCTTCGTTGCGTACACATAGTGTGGAGTACAGTCCTGGCCGGGTCGGGTGGATCAGATTGCACTCGACCCCAACTTGACCCGAAACAGAATTGATATGAAAGAAAATACATTTAAATTTTAATTATTATTTTTTTCTTTTTGGGAGTAGTTTTGAATGATCATTGCACAAAAGAAAAGCTTTGTTTTTATAAATAGTGTTTTGTTTCTTGTAAATATCTAAATACCAAAGTAAAGGAAAGGAGTGTGGCCGAGAGCGTAAGGGCGTTAATCTGTTACGTTGGCGTACCGGTTTCAGCTTCAGGTTACCTACGTTGCGTACACATAATGTGGAGTAGAGTCCTGCCCGGATCAAGTTGCACCCGACCCGAACCCAACAAAAAATGTTCTTAAACCTGACCCGACCCGAACCTGACCCGAAACCGAATTCAAATGAAAGAAAATTAATCTATATTTTAATGGAATTATGGAAAAGTATAGGCTACAATTATATATTTCGTATCAATTTTACAAAAGCTGTTTGAAATTGGTAGTCAATTGTCGGAACTAATTTTTCAAATTCACTTTTAAAAAAATCGAAAGAATTAAAATTTTTAATTCTTTAAAAGTTTGTACTGCAATTAGAACAGTCTAGTTTAATACCCCCCCCCCCCCCCCCCAAAAAAAAAAAAAAAAAAAAAAAAAAAGAGGTGATAGCTTGAACGGTTTAAGAGGATAGAATGTACATCGATTCAAGAAAACGTGTTTAAAGTTTTGGTCAGTCGTGACACAGGTTAGATTCCCGCACGTGTCAGGTTATACCCGACCCGAACCCGAAAATTCTATTTAAAGTCAACCCGAAACCCGAAACCTCCTGACCCAACCCTCAAATGGAAGAGACCGTATCCGCAATTTAATACAGTTATAATAAAATAATGAACCAGAACCCAGCCAGCAAAAGCGAAATCCCAAACCGAAACCGCAAAATTAAAGTCAACCTGAACCGAACCCAAACCGCGGGCTCGAGCAAAATCTGGTTAACCGATCCGATGCAGGACCAGGACTCTTAACACAGGTCCGTTGCAAGTGGTTGTGACGACTTACTAAATAAATTCAGCGTAGCAAAAAACAATTTCGAAGACATTGTCTAGTTTTTTTTTTTTTTTTTTTTTTTCTTAGCGAGTGCCGCAAACATAAGTTTTCTAAGATAGATGGACCGCAATACACTATAGTTAAACAATATTGTAAAAAAAGTTAATTAAAATAATAAGGTAATAAAAATAGTATAACACGGCAATATAATAAAATTAATATAATCAGTATTAAATTATACAATAATTATATACCGTAGTAATATAATAATGAATAATATCTTGTTTCTAAATAATAATAATAATAATAATAAACCAGGAGTTTATTTTAAATAAATCAGGCTTTTTCTAATCGCAAAATTTTCTATATTTTTTAAATGTGAAAATATATGCTGAAACATTTGATAAGTGGTGAAGATTTAAAAATTATATACACAGCTGTAACGCTAATAGGACTATATGCAAAATGAAATTATGAAAGAGCAAAATAATTTAAAAATTTAAAAAAAAAAAGCTCAAATTTTGTCTTTGCATGAAGATATATAAACAATAGTGATGATCTTAAATAATTTTTATGAGCTTTTCAAAATGTTTAAATATAGCTGTCGACCTTCCTGATTTTTTTCTTTTTTCCCAAAATAAATAAACATAATTTGAAAAATTCCTTAATTTTTTTTTAATTAATTCTTAAATTCATTAGTTAATACTAATAACTATTTTAACTAAAATATTATTTTATTTAATGAATTATCTTGTTTTAGTTGATTTGAAAAATAAAATAACAAGGATGGTTTTCTAGCTTTGCAATATGGAGCAATGAATGTGTGTCTCGTGCCTAGTCTGAAACTCGACTTTTTCCCGAACTCAATACGCTCGAACTGAAACTCAAACCATATCCGACCCATAGAATATATATATATATATATATGTTTCAATGGTTAAATTTTACTTAAAGTTTTATATATATATATATATATATATATATGCAGGACTTCAAATATGGCGCAGAAAAGTGGTGATTTTAGCTATCTCGTTAAATGACAGAAAGCAGAATATGGTTTAATGTCTGTCTAATATATGTCTTCACTTCCTGTTAACCAGAAAATATATTAATAATTTCCTGGACGACGTAATTGATGTTAAAGTCTGTTTTATTTTGGATTGAAAAACATAATAACTGGTCGTACATGTTTCTAAAACAAATAAGCGGAAATAAAGTATGAAACCCATGCGAATCTATGCGAGAAATTTTTCTCTTTACCCCTTCTTCCAGTCTGTTTGTTTTGCGAGTATCTGAAGTTTAGAAACATCTATTCTAAACCTCAGACAACTTCCTGTTTCTTTTTCATAAAAGCAACTACACTAAAACCACATGCATTCGCTTAGGAAGTTGTTATCATTCTATAATTCAAGAACCGATTATCCGTTTTGAATTTAGTTATCTTTTAAAATTCAGGATGGTTTTAAACATTTTTATGCAGTAGCAAAAGGTAATATATTTTAGGAGAATAATAATATTCTTATCGCTTTCCTTAGAACCTCAAGTTTCCACATACGATGTTAAGGAGTAATTTTAATTTTTTTTTTAATTTTTTTCAGTTATTTGGCGCTTAAATATAACATATATATCCAATTTTAATGTTTTTGTTTTAATTTTTAATTGTTATAGTACCACACATTGCAGTGTGCTTTAGAGATACGACGATCTGGGACTAGAGTCCTGCACGGGTAATCCGAACCCAAAAATTTTGCTTATGGTCAACACGAATCCTGACCCGAACTCGACACACTTCAACCCGAAACTGAACCGAATCCGAAATATTCAATTCTGAACCTGACTCTAACCCGAAGTGAAAGAAAATGAATGCATATTTTATTACAATTACCTAAAAGTAGTTTACAGTTATATCTCTAATATCAATTTTATCTTTTTTTGTATAAAAATAAACAGATATACACTCATCAATATTCAAAGATATAGTAGTTTTTATTAAAAAAATATTCAGGGTCAGTCTGAACCCGGCCCGAAAGAATCAAAACTCACCTTGAAACCTACACGAACCCGAAACATTTAAAGTGCTCACCAACCGAACGGGTTAGTCGGGATAAAACTAGGCTATGCCGCCAGACGCCTGAAGAGCACCCGGCGCGTCTTCGACCACCGAACCCAAGTTCTGAGGGACTTTTAACGCACACGACCGGATTTGAGTCTGCATATGCACTTCAGACGGCCAGAGGACCGCCACCTGCGGACCCTCCAGGCCTTAAACCCATGTGTCGACGACGTAGGTTGCTGCGATATTGGAACCCAATATGGGAATCACCACGAGACACTTGGGGACGGGCCGGTGGCCCCCAACAGCTTTGGGGATGCCCAGAAGGGAACCAGGCCCTAGGCCTTAAGTCGAGTTTTTCCGACCGTACTTGCTTTACCAGAACTCGAAAGATGTGGAAACCTACTAAGGTAGTCACAGCTCCCTCTCGTAGTGGCGGGTTAGTCGGGATACCCGACCCAGCTCTACCCACACCAAAAAGGCAGCGCCAGCCAACCCGACCTGACCCTCCGGGTTGGATGGGATTCGGATAGGATCGGGCAATCCAACCCGATGCAGGACTCTAGCTCGAACTCAAAGTAAAAATTTTATCTTTTCACAAATTGAAGAAAAGGAAAAAAATAATTTTTCAGATGCTATTTCAGAAAGAAGAATGTAGTCTAAGTTTCTTATGTTTTACAATTTTCTAAAAATCAGTTTGAAGGAAATCTGATTCTGAAGGCTTGGCATGGTGATTGTTGACAATTTTTCTGCACAAGACTAAAACTATATGTTACTAAAGATAAATCGTGAAAAAAATGTTAAGTACACATCTTTTACAAGTCATGGTATACACAAAGGAACAAAACACAACGTCGAAGTGTTATCAGTCAAAAGGCACGTGAAAGTTATAAAAATCATCTGATTGTAACAGAAAATGTTGATTAGCTATCAAAATCTTCATTAGTTCCCCAATAAAACTACAAACTGACCTTAACTTACCTGTGGAGACACTTTCAAGAATTACGGTTTTAAAAAAATCCTAGATGGTGCATGGGGAACTGGGGGGGGGGGGAATATAGAAAAAAATTATTTACCTCTGCATGCGGCACCGCAGCACCTCTATTTAACACCTTGTTAGTTTTTCTACTGATAGTCGGCACTGATGAAGCCTGTCAGGGATAACTGACGGTGTGTGTGTGTGTGTGGGGGGGGGGGGGGGGGCACCGCCCGTGTTGCGGCTCTTACTGGCTGTTGTAGATATACCTTTAATAAAAATGCATCTTTCGCGTAAAATATTGAGACAAAATCCCAAAACTCATATTGATATTTGTTAAAGCAATTATGAGTGTAGAGTTGTGCAGTGTTAATTAGGGTGAAACTTGGTTCAAATAGACATATTCATTTAACTCTATCTTGCGTGATTTATTTTTAAATGGATGATTTTTTTTTCTCATTTAAAATAAATTTAATTTGAATTATTTAAAAAAATGATGTTGAATCTTTAAAATCTTACAGAATTACAAATGGAAACTCGTATAGGTTTTACAAACATTAAAAATTGTTATTAATAGTTATTAGATAGTTTGTTTTATCATAATTTTCAACTTTGGATACTTTAACACAACTTAGAAAGTGAAACGAAATTTTTGGTCAAGTTCTGTTTTGATCCAAGGGCAGAGATTCTTTAAAGAGACCAAATAGGTTTGAAATGACGAAAAACTATATATATTATTATTTTTATTTTAATATAATATTTGAACATTTAAGACTGCAGTGCAGTTGGTTAAATAGGAAAAATCCTAAAATTGCTGTCATACGAGCCGTTGAGATGCCCAAGACTAGCACGGCGTTACCTGCCAAGACAAAACTTTAAGTTCAGTTCGCTCAAAACACTGTTTTTCAAGTAGTTTTGCCATGATAACTTTTGAACAGGTTAATGTATTTACATGTTTTTAGGGTTCCGTACCTAAAAAGGAAGAAAGGAACCCTCATGGTCTTGCTTTCGAAATCCCGATTATGGATAATTGCGTAATAATCTACATGGAATTATAAATTAAGAAGTTGTGAATTTCTTTCTTTACATGTGCTATAAGACCTTCTATTGTGCCAAATTTCAAGGATCTAGGTCAACCAAAAGTACCCTATAGGTTTCGGGAGTAAAATCTAATTAAATAAATTAATAAACAAAATTAATAATAAAATTAATTAAAATGAAATAATTAATAAAATAATTTATTAATAATATAATTGATTAATAATATAATTGATTAAAATTAAATACATAATAAAATAATTAATTAAAAATACAATTAATTAAAATTAAAAAAATAATAAAATAATTCATTAATAATTAAATAATACAATGATAAATAATAAAATAATTAAATAATAATTAAATAATAAAATAATAAATAATAAAAGAATTCATTAATAGATAAATAATAAATAATAAAATAATTCATTAATAAATAAATAATAAATAATAAAATAATTCATTAATAAATAAATAATAAATAATAAAATAATTCATTAATAAATAAATAATAAATAATAAAATAATTCATTAATAAATAAATAATAAATAATAAAATAATTCATTAATAAATAAATAATAAATAATAAAATAATTAATTTTTAAATCTATTTCGATATATTACGTGACAAACTCATGAATTCACATAATCGGGAATACTGGTCATATATAAAAAAAACAACGTAAAATTATAAATTAATGATTTGGGGATTTTCAAAACCCGAACACAAAGTGGAAAAAAGATTAGTAACCATTTTATTACCTGTATAGGAAAGTGGTTTACAATTTTTTTTCTAATATAAATTTTATCCCTTTTGTATAAAAATGAGCAATTATGTACTCATTAATATTCATGTATATATATATATATATATATATATATATATATATATATATATATATATATATATATATATATATATATATATATATATATTTATTTATAACTGAAAAAAATTCAGAACTTTATTTGAAAAATTGGGTCAACCCGAACCCTACCCGAAAAATCACAACTAAACCCGAAACTGACGAGAACAAGGAAAATTTAAAGTCAACCCTACTCGAACCCGACACGCAATGTAAAAAATATAGCGTCAAGCCAAATTGACCCGAACTACGTGTCGGGTCGTGTTCGGGTAAAATCGAGTTACACGACCCGATTTAGGACTATATCGAAGTCCTCATGCATAGGAGGACAAAAATAAAGAAAAATGTAAAATGATATTTTACATAAGTACTAAGAGTCAGTTAATAATATTGTGTTCATTTTTCTAAGCCATACACTCTAAAAAAATCCGTGAAAATACAAGAGATTTTCCGTTAAATTTTACGGAGAAGTTTCATTTTTCCAAAACAACAGTACAATTTCCGTAAATGGCATTAGTTCCGTAAATATGCAGAAAGTCTTCCGTAAATTTAATGGATTTTTCCGTATTTCTTACAAAACTGTACAATGTCCGTATTTCTAGTGCCATTTCCGTAAATGACGTTCAGAAGTTTGCGTACAGAAATCGCCTTGTTTGAAATGCGAATTAAGATTGTTTTATTTACTAGAGTTCTTCTAGGATCCAAATCTGAACCAGTCCTACCCGTGGGCCTATTTTTTGTCATTAGACTCGGGCCAATCCTGGAACTCATTCTAACCAGGGTTGTGTCTGGGCGGTAATTTTAAGTGAAAATAATAGTGATATTTTTATTTTTTAGTGAAATCTTTAGAAATTTATTTTATTTCCATAAATTACAGAAAAATATTTTTTTTTAATCTACTTTTTTTTTCTTTATGGTACTTTAAATTGTGAATTTTTTCCCAGACGTTTTAAAATTTTATTTTAATTTTATTAACGTGAGGCAATATTAGATTATTAAAGGTATCATAAAATATTATCTTTGCAAATTATCGATATGTATATTGTATTGAATAAAACTGATTCGTCTTATAAATTTGTGAATTAAACTAAAATTTAATTTTTTTACAAAGTTTATATTTTTTTTCTTTAAATTTATAAAAGTTATTAATCACACACACACACATTTTTTTTTTACTTTACTTTCATAAAAATGAAGTTTATGATTTTATAAAGTTTATAATTTATTTCGTTAGTTTATGATTTTATAAAATTAAACTAAATTAATTTAGACTAAATTAATAAGTCCAAATTTAAACTTACCTATCCCAAGGTCATTAATTTCGAAATTTTCTCTAAAATCTATTTTTTATTTCAATATTTTTAAGGTTTCATAAAATAATATCTTTGCAAATTATCGGTATGTGGGTATTAAACTAAACTGATTTGTCTTATAAATTTGTGAATTAAATTAAAATTTATTATTTTATAAATTATAATTTTACAAAGTTCATAATTTTCTCTTTAGATTTATAAAAAATAATAACTTTTTGTTTACTTTATAAAATTATAAACTTCATTTTTATAAAAGTTTATAATTTATTTTGTTACTTTATAATTTTTATAAATTAAACTAAATTATTAAGTCCAAATTTAAACTTACCTATCCTAAAGTCATTAATTTCAAAATTTTCTCTAAAATCTATTTTTTCGTTTTTATATTTTAAAAATTATTCATTTTAATAGAACCATACACAAAAGTTCGCAGCAAAGCTTAAATATAATTATTTAATTTATTATAAATTTGTTTATTCACATAAGTTTTTAAACTAAGAGATAAAGAAAATTTACTTTAATAGCATGTATTAAATACGTCTGCTTAAGATAATTATTGATTTTACTGAAATCGATAAATAAATCAACACACAAATTATTAAAGTACTAGGGGGCCTACCCCCTGCGAGCTACGCTCGCCAACCCCCGCTCAGACTTCGAGGCCTCTAAAAACATGACAGCGTACTTTATTTTAAAAATATTGGTAAAACTGTAATTGGGTTGCCATGCTTTTAACGTTTTAATGGGGCATTTTTTGATTATCATGGCCTCATACACAGCTGTTGCGACAACTGACGACTGTTTTCGGGATTGATAAGTAAAATCAATTACAACTTGAAAACCAGCTTGTATAAAATGGTTAGGTTTAAATTGTGGCTACCTCTCGGACTTTTATAACAACGATCTGTATTCTATTCTTCCTTTGCGTTTAAGGATGAGAAAAATTCCATCTGCTTGTGAATAACATTAAGAACCACGGTATTGAAAAGTACTATGTTATAGACATTTTCAGTAACAGGTTTTAATTTTTCTCTATTTTAGTGCACCATTATGCATATTTTCATGTTATTTTAAATATGTAAATTATTTATTTTAATTGATATGTATTTACGAATTTTCTAATAATTATTTATCATACAAAATTAATTAAATATTTTGTGCATGCATGCCTGCATTTATTCGGCATCCATTGATGAGATATTTAAACAAATTTGCGATCCGCGGTAATTTTACACCATCTTATGTAACTTGAATACTGTCCATAAGAAAATCGGGTACTTTTCCATTATAGGATCCTTTGCTTTTAGGTTGTGCGTAATTCGAGCTTCAAAAAGGGATAGATTCGTTAATATACACAGATTTGTTGCCAAAAGCTATGAAAACAAACCCAATGAACTTGTGGTGCTTTTCTATTATAGGGGTCTTGACGCTTTTTTAAAAAGCTTGGCGGAAGAAACCAAGCAGGGTAGAAAACCAAGCAGGATATTTTATTCTCCTTCCGTTCAGTTGGGCAATTATTATTTTATATATTCGTTTCAAATATCCGAATTAGTGATTTTATAAATTCGTTTAATTAAATTTTACAAAAAAATATCAAAATGATATCAATAAATAATAATTACTATTAATTCCTTTTTCCCCCTTTCTTTTGCGTTTACATAAATGACGTCATTTGGACGAATTTATTCAAAATATGTTCAGTTTATAAATTAAATTAAATGCTGACAGACAATTGAATCCTGACGATAGAAATGTGATTTTTTTTTCAAATTTTCCTGAAAAACATAATTTAATCACAATCTTGTCTTCATTATCGATTGAAATAAAAGATAAATTCAATTTCAATTTAAAAATGACGAATAAAAAGAAATTAATAATCCCTATCGGGATCCTTTTCAATTTTTTCCCCTTTTTTGTCACAAAAAAACTGAGTAATTAGTTGCCATCATTACAGAAATGTCATTAAAATTAGAAAAAACTTAATATATCGAAAACTAATTCCAATTTCAAAATTCTATTACCAGTTTCGACATCCGCGGATTTTTATGGACAATTGGTATTAATTTCACCATCAAGCGTTTAATATTTTATTAAAAATAGCCCTGAAACATAATCAGTCGTTTAATCAGTCGTTTCATAAAATCGTTTCATAAATTCGTTTCATGAAATCGTTTCACAAATTCGTTTCATTAGGATTTTATATATATAGGGTAGATATGTACTATTGCAAAAAGAAACAATCATTACTGTTAATACAATATTTTACGCATATAATACATAATTTTTTTTTAATTTATATGTTATAAAGCATCGAATAATAAAGCAGAATATAGAACAATTTTGAAAAGAAAATATTACAAACAATAGAACTCTGAAATTATCCATCTAACTATAGCCCCACCAGTGGCTGAGAGGTTGTGCTCTCGAAGCTGGTAGACGGGAGGTGCTGGGTTCGATCCCAATCGCGCCCGTCGGCCTAATCGTTCGGAGTTTTCGTGGTTTTCTTCGAGCCGTGGATTTATCCATGCGTAAATACGGATTAGGTTCCCTTCGAAAGACCCCCACGGAGGGCACTCCCCCCGGGCCTATATCCCTAGTGTAGATAATTGGCCGTCAATAATCAACCCAACCCAACCCATCTAACTATAAGAACTTCAAATTTTTGAATCATTAAAAACATCTCAAATAACATACAACATTTGAAGACGTGTCCTGTCCAACCGTAGCGTAGAGGTTTGGCGCGCTGGTTTAGTAAACGGAAGGTTGTGGGTTCGATACTTATCGTGGGAAATGGTCGTTGTTTATTAAAAACACGCTCAGAAATGAACAAAAAAAAAAAGGGAACGTATATGTTCCTTGAGGGATAGCTTTTTTTTTTTTTTTGGTCCTATAAAATTTATTTTAACGACGTAAAAATTTCTAAAAAATACGGAAGACATCTGTTATACAACGGACAATTTCCTGGAATTTACGGAATTTTTTTTCGTTAAAATAGGGGAATAGTACTGGCGTCTCGATTGCCAGTACAATTTCCGTTATTTTCAGGAAATTTTTTTTACAGTGTATGTATCTTTGAAACATTGATACGTATTTTTACTAAGGTTAGTCATCTCAGTGTCGAAAAGACAAATTACTAATCAAAATAAGAAAGATAAAGATAAAAGAGTGTATCGTACTAATTATGATGAAACTAGGTCGAAATAAAGATATTTATTTAAATTTAAATAAAGAAAAGCGCAAAATTTTCGTTTATCCTAATTTCTGGCGCAGCGGATCAAACAATCATGTTTTGACAGGAAATTTTATTTTATAAAAAGTAACTTACTAGATCAGTGTAAATATTTTACTTCAATTATTCAATAAAATTTCTGGGTGGAAACATGATTGTATGATCCGCGGATTATACGTCGGAAATTACGGTACAAAGATGCTAAGTAACGATTAAATTCTACTAATTACAAGTTTTCCTGGATTAGTGCTGTTAATTAATCAATATTACCGCACTAATCGAAGCATACATTGAATGGCTAACTTTCTTTAAAAAATACAGATTAGATACATAATGTAATAATGTACTACGATGTTGTTTTTTATATATTATTGTTAGAAAGTACATACTACAGCTTGATTTGAAATTTTTTGCGTTTTATTAATTTCTAGCTTCGTAATTTTTTCTAATGTTCACGAATTTCCATTAACATAAACTTGTGAAACACGAACTAATTTAACCCCTAACTGCTGGTGGTGGTTGGTTATAACTGCTGCTTTTTTCAATTTTCATAGTTTAACTTGCTATTTTCAGTTTAATTATATAGATACTAGTGAAATTTTGTAGGCCTGTACTATCGATAAAGACTTATTAGGTGAATTTTAATTATAATAGTCCTGTAATTGTGAGACAATTTATGTCACAACAGTTAAGGGTTAATGTGTGACAACGAAGACATATTAAAAAAAAAATCGATTGTAAGTTTAATGCTGCACTGCTGTCATTTTTTTTAGTTAAGCTTACTTACCATTAGCTTAAGCCCCACCAGTGGCTGAGAGGTTCTGCTCTCGAAGCTGGTAGACGGGAGGTGCTGGGTTCGATCCTAATCGCGCCCGTCGGCCTAATCGTTCGGAGTTTTCGTGGTTTTCTTCGAGCCGTGGATTTATCCATGCGTAAATACGGGTTAGGTTCCCTTAGAAAGACCCCCACGAAGGGCACTCCCCCCGGGCCTATATCCCAAGTGTAGATAATTGGACGTCAATAAACAACCCAACCCAACCCATTAGCTTAATTATTTAAAAAAAATCACTGACGGCTCGGCATAGAGGCACAGGTAGATTTCGAAAAAACAGATGGTGGGGCGCCTGTTTATTGGAAATTGCAGAAGAAATGACCTTTTTGTTATGATGTGGCAGTCGGGACCGCCCACTTCGAAATCTACCTGTGTCTGTAGGCAGAGCCGGCAGGTATTAATTTTTTTTCTTTTGTTTTCTGTAAGGGTTGTTCTTATATAAAACTTCTCAATATAAAAGTTGTAGATAATATTAAGAGGATTTATAATAAATTTAAGCGGATTCGATATCATGTGAATTGACAAAGTTATGAATTTTACATCTTAAACCCCTATTCCCCCACCCCCTTGAGGCCATTTTTAATTATATCAAAAATCTGTCATACATTCTTCGGCCCTTTTCCTAGAAGTAATAATAACTTTAAACGGATTCGATACGTATCATAATTGAGAAGTCATGGGATTTCCCCCCCCCCCCCCCTGGTTCGATTTTGCCCATTTACGAACTTGACCGAGATTTTATGTATCAGTTTGGAAGAGATTTCTGTAGAATTATTGAAGTTATCGTGTCCATAAAAAAGTGATATAGATAAATAGATAGATAGATGGATAAAGTTTTGAACTAGGGGTGGTTTTGGGTTCTGGGCGTCATGATCGGCGTAGATCTGCAAAAATTTTCCAGAAATTCCAACCTAGGGGAGAATGTAATAGGTATTATTTCTTACAAAATCTACATAAAAGTACATAATTTTATTTTTAACTTATTATAGAAATTATATACAGTTTGATTACTTTAAATTTAGATACATTTTAAATTACTTAACCGAAAACGTCAATTGTCAATTGAAACGGTTTCTTCTTCTTTTAGAAATACATATTGCGGTAACACAAAATTAATTTTTCTAAACCACGGTGCACTAGCATGCTTCTACTGATGTCTGGATCTATGTCTGTAAAACGTTGTTTGGCGAATTCTAATTTTTGAAAAGATTCTTCGAATTATTTTATTTCCAGTTAAAATATATGTTATTTTATTTTTAGTTATTTTCGGCGATTTTCGTTTCCAACAATTCGACGATGTCTGGATAGCAAAAGAGATAAAAAAAAAATCATCTTGGGTTTGGACACTAATCGAAAAATTTTCAGAACTAATTCGGGAAGCATCTAAAAAAAAAACTTTGCTGTACTAACTGGAACCAGTTTAAACGAAGGAAACCTGCCCTTGAACGTACCTTCTTTCTTTTTTTACGGGAATTGTTTCAACTAAATATTTATTCGTATTTCTGTTAAGGCATGTAATCTAAGTGACGAAAAGACTAATGGCTAAATAAAACATGTCAGATTAGACAGATGCACATTAAATATGGGAAAAACATACTATTATTCGGTTCTCCTTCGTTTTTCCTGAGCCAGTCTGGCGACGTAATTTTTTTAGAAGTTTTTTTTAAGTCTGCATTCTGTATATATCACAGACGCAACTGGTTACTGTCAGACTTAAAAATTTTGTTTTCTTTCTTTTATTTAAACAGAGAGAGGCTCATATATGGGTTTATTAATATGTTTAAAATTTTTTAGTATTATGATAGTTTCAAATAGAGTCCTGCATCGGGTTAGGTAAACTGATTTTACCAAAAATGATACCAGGTTTTTGAATATTTTTAATAGTTCTAAAAGTATTATGGCTTTTATATTACAATACTTTTGCTTGTATACTCAGTGCTTGTGCTAACGTTAGGTTGCCGAAAATAAATCATTCTAACTTTGATCGCTTTTCTCCTAATTTAAAAATAACTATAATATATGTATGGACATGTAACAAACAATATTTTATAATTAAATTCATGAATGTATTTTCTCACTAGGCATGAAATGCTTTAAAGCTATGAGTATTATAGAATGTATTTTATACATATTTAAAATATATGGAAATTTTTTAAGAATTAAAATAACACACAAAGCCTTTACATAAGAATAAAAGCTGTAACGTTATATATCTAGAGCCAGTGGTCACTAAAGTGTTTTGGCCGCGTACCACCCAAATATATCTAAAATCATAATACCTCCTCTTAAAATATATAACTCTTATTATATAAAAAATTAACTCCCATTCATATAGGAAAATAATAAAAAAAAATCACAATGACATATGCACCGGCATCAGTCACTTCACATTTTTTTAACTCACGAAATAAGTAAAGTTTTGCCAAATTTTCTTTGACATAATTGACACAACGAAGTTAATTTATATATCATATTATTATACATCATATATATAAATCATACAGATCGTACAATTTTTAAAAATTTTTTTTTTAGTACCGAGTCTCCTCAATAATTTTCATATTTTAAAAGTGATGTCATAACATGTCCACCCCTCCCCTTCTGTCATACTGTGTCACATTCTGTGGACATCCTTCTCTTCTTAATGTGTGACGTAATTTATGGTAAATTCTAATGAAAATTTGGAAAAAAAAAGTATTTTTTTTTTAATTTCCTAAAATAAAAAAATATTTTTAGCAACCTTCTATTTAATGCAAAGCGAAATATTCAGCAGGAAAAGAAATTAATACCAATAAAAGTGAGAGATTATCCTGTCTTGAAAAAATATCAGATATTTCTAATATTTGCTTATTGGATAAATAAAACACACGTGAATATACACGTGTGTCACACTCTGTGGACACCCCCCCCCCCTCTTCTTAAAGTGTGATGTAATTAATTGTGATCTCTATTGAAATTAAATATATATTTTTTAAAATCCTCTTCTCTTAATATATTTTAACAACCTCCTAATTAATACAAAGAGGAATATTCAGCAAGAAAGGAAATTAATTGCAAGAAATGTGACAGCTTATTCTGTCTGTATAAAATATCAGATATTTCTAATATTTGCTTCTTGAATAAAGAAAATACACGTGAATAGCAACATGAACATATAATAACTAGTAAATCTGCAGATCAGGAGCCTCAACGTCAGCTCTGAAAGTCATTGTTTTTTAATCTCGCTTTTCATATTATTTAGCATCTTACAATCCGCACTTTAATATTTTTATATTACATACATATTTATAGGAGGTTTCAGAAATTAGAAGCATTAAATTAAACACGGCTTATGCTATGATATAATAAAATTCTTATAAACTTTCTTATTCTTGTAATTTTTTAGATTAAAAAATACATTTCTTAAGGGGGGGGGGCTTTATCCCCCTGAACCCCGCGTAATCTTAATAAATTTATATTCATGATTTCCTATGAATTGTGTGAATGATGCTAGTATATCTTGGATTTCGTTCGACACAGTGGTTTTATTAGGACAAGCAACAATTTCGAAAATAATTTCATACTATTCTAATACCCATATAGCAATATTTTCTTACCTGCTAAAAACCTGCATCTCATTAATAAGTTGAATAATATCTCGTGTATAAAAGAAACGTATGGAAATGTAAACTGAATGTACTATATTTCACTTATATCTATTTTAGAAATCTAGTATTATTAATCTAGTACTTTTTGTTTCGGAAAAACAGTTTTGATGGTCATTCTATAATATTTATCTTATCTAAGTACAGCCTGATCTAACTCGATAACAATAGCATATTCAAATCTCTCCAAAATAGACATATTTGGAAACTTTTAAAGCCATTGGGTAATCATTCATAAATGTGCCCACTGCCAATTAACTAAATAGCAAACATGATTTGGTGCTATAAAGTATTTTTGGTGATAGTTTTTATGTTCTCAATTTCCAGTAATTGTAATATTTCAGGATTTGACGATATTTATGGATGCGTGTTAGTATTATATTTTCTTTAGTTTAACCATCTGGTTGTACGAGTGATTTTATCCTATTTTTAATAGAATATTAACTTTTCAACGACAAAACATCCACATTTGTTCCAGAAAATGAATAATTTATCATGTAAGAAATATACTTATACAAATGTAAACTAGGAGACTTGAATTGCACGTTGAATATTTTTGTAATTTTCGTTTGGAAAAAATATTTCCGTAATCATTCTACAGCAGTTGAAAGGTAACTTGTATCAAAATAAATTCTCACTTATGTCAATAGAATACTTACTAATCACCCGAATATAAGTTATTTTGCTAATGAAATATTGCAGCGAAATAGCGCGTGTTACTTGAATTTTATTATTTTTATATTCTTTGAAATATGGTTGCTAAGCAACTGATAAATTAAAGAGGAAAGAAAAAGAAATGCATTTTAAAATTTGTAAAGATAAGAGAATGAATTTTTTTATATTTCACGAACAGTTACAAAATTTTGTCCAATAATTTAAACAATTAACTTATAAATTCTAATAGATGAATCGTCAAATTTTCAAAGCTATTGGATATAAGGTAAAGCCAGGAGAGATGGCGCGGTCGGAGAGATTGCGCACATAGAGGTTCGGGGGAAAGGAGTAGAGTGAGAGCGCAGCGACTCCAGGTAGTTGTTCAACAGTAGTGGAGTGTCTACTTGAAAGTGCACGTTGATTGCTTTGAGCGTCTAAGATAAAGTATATCAATTTTGTTTTGTTTTCCCAAAGTCAGTGCTTGAATTTTCACAGCTGTTCATCAGAATTTCTATACAATGTCAATAGTACAAAATATGTTAAACTTAAACGATTTCTCATAAGCTACTAATCTAGACTAACAATATGAATATCAACGGTTCGTTTTAGTAGCGGCCATGTTTAAATAAAAGACCGCGCAATCTCTCCTACCGAAATTGGAGAGTTTGCGCATCTGCTACTTAGGAGAGATGGCGCATTGTTCCCATTAGTTTCCATGTTAGGAGAGATTACGCAGCTGATTGGTAAATTTGCATAAAAAAATGAAAAATGAAAATGGACTAATTTTAAGTTAAACGTGTTATTAAGTTGCATAATTTTATTTTGTAATCTTATCTGGACTTGCTTTTACTGATTCTTTAAGTTTTTTTCCTTTAATTAAATTTTTTTAATCGTTTTTAAAATTATTTCCTTTTTCTGTTTCTTTAAGCATTAGGTTGAAATATTCACTCCCAATACAATAAAATTTGCTCACAAAAACCTTACAGCAATGTCATTTAAGTGTAATTATTATTGTTAACAAATTTAATTGTAGTTATTATTAGTAACAATCTCTCCTACCCATGTGTGCAATCACACCAACCCTGTAAGGACAGATTGCGCAAAATAACTTTCTTGATTTTATTACAACTGTTCTATGAAAATGCAACATAACAACAAAATAGCAAAGGAAATACATAAAAGACAAATGAAGTAAAAATTATTCATGGATAGCTTAGCAAAAAATTCATATTTAGATTTTTTATTGCTATTCTTTTGAATTGTGCGCAGACTCTCCTAGCTTTACCTTATTTAAGACTTCCCTATCGAAAATTTAGCATAATTTTACATTTAAATCTATTATTCAAATATGCGATTTTCATTTCAGGTAAAAATGAAATTTGAAAATCGTCTGCATTCCCATAGGAAAGCATTATGACCTGAAAAGAAATGTTCTATATTTTTCGAACAAATGAACCAAATTTAACCAAAAACTATACAGCTTATATTTTTCGAACAAATGAACCAAATTTTACCAAAAACTATACAGCTTAATCCAGGTATCTCGCCAACATAGAGATGGGAATGCTCGAAAATAAACCGGAAACTTTGGGAAAAAAAACTGTTTTTCTTCCGTTTTTTTCCGAAGGCATATTTTTCAATTTTTCCGAAATGGAAAAATTGAAATTTAATTTATAAAATAATACATTCAAAATGTTATTATGGCTGCATTGTGATGTTTTTTCATGTTCAGCGTGTCTCGCATGAAAGTGTTAACCATGAAAAATATGATGTGTAAGCAGTTTAGGAAGAACTTCAGTTCTTTAAAGGACCCTTCACATTTTTTTCACCTTAAACAATAAGACAATTCACAAAATTCGGAACATTTTTCAATCTTCATCCTGCATCCTCTAGAATTACAAAATCTGTCACATAACAGCTGAAATCATCAATGAATCTGTTATCTAGCCCGGAAACACAAATAAGCGGGAGATATAAATGGGGAAAATACTTAAGACACGGTTTTCAGCATTGACTTTTCATTTTCAAATCATTTGGAAGAACAGAGGGGAAAAATGGGGGAAAATTTGCGTTCTGAACCATAAACCTGCTATTTTTAGTGTAATCAGAAGATAATCTCCTGAAATATTTAACTATTATTAGAAACAAATTATTTTTTAATAACATTCAATTGAAATTATTTAGTCTTTTCAAGCTTTTTTCTCTTCTCTTCCTTTTATTTAAAATACAGATTTTAAGATTTCTCTAACTGTATTTTAGGTAGATTTCGTAAGAAATACTACACCTATTACATTCTCACCTAAGTTGGAATTTTTGAAAAATTTTTGCAGATCTACGCCGATCATGACTCCCAGAAACCAAAACCGGCCCCAGTTCAAAACTTTATCTATCTATCTATCTATCTATCTATCTATCGATCTAAGGTAAAGCCAGGAGAGATGACGCAGTCGGAGAGATTGCGCACATAGAGGTTCGGGCGGGGAGGAGTAGAGTGAGAGCGCAGCGGCTCCATGTAGTTGTACAACAACAGTAGTGGAGTGTCTACTTGAAACTGCGCGTTGATTGCTTTGAGCATCTAGGATAAAGTAATGCTATTTTGTTTTGTTTTCCCAAAGTAAGGGCTTGAATTTTCATAGCTATTTATCAGAATTTCTATACATTGTCAATAGTACAAAATATTTTAAACTTAAACGATTTCTCATACGCTACTAATCCAGACTAACAATGTGAGCATCAAAGGTTCGTTTTAGTAGCGGCAATGTTTAAATAAAAAGCCGCGCAATCTCTCCTACCGAAATTGGAGAGTTTGCACATCTGCTACTTAGGAGAGATGGCGCATTGTTCCCACTAGTTTCCATGCTAGGAGAGATTACGCAGCTTATTGGTAAATTTGCATAAATAATGAAAAATTAAAATGGACTAATTTTAAGTTAAACGTGTTATTAAGTTACATAATTTTATTTCGTAATCTTATCTGAACTTGCTTTTTCTGATTCTTTATTTTTTTCCTTTAATTAAAATTTTTTAATCGTTTTTAAAATTATTTCCTTTTTCTGATTCTTTAAGCAATAGGTTGAAATAATCACTCCCAATACAATAACATTTTTTCACAAAAACCTTACAGCAATGTCATTTAAGTGTAATTATTATTGTTAACAATTTAATAGTAGTTATTATTAGTAGCAATCTCTCCTACCCATGTGCGCAATCACACCAACCCTGTAAGGAGAGATTGCGCAAAATAACTTTCTTGGTTTTATTACAACTGTTCTATTAAATTTCAACATAATAACAAAATAGCAATGGAAATGCATAAAAAACGAAGGAAGTAAAAATTATTCATGGATAGTTTAGCAAAAAATTAATATTTAGATTTTTTATTGTTATTCTTTTGAATTGTGCGCAGACTCTCCTAGCTTTACCTTATCTATCTATCTATATATCTATCTATCTATCTATCTATCTATGTCACTTTTTTATGGACACGATAACTGCAATAATTCTGCACAAATCTCTTCGAAACTAATACATAAAATCAAGGGGCATAAAATCTCGGTCAAGTTCGTTAATGGGCAAAATCGAACCAAGGGGGGGGGGGGGCTTTTTGTGAAAACAGAAAACCCCCATAATTTCTTAATTATGATACGTATCGAATACGTATAAAGTTATTATTACTTCTAGGAGAAGAGCCGAAAATGCATGTATGACAGATTTTTGATATAATTAAAAATGGCCCCAAGGGGTTGAAAAAGCAGGTGTTTTAGAAGAAAAAAATTCATAACTTCGTCAATTCACAAGATATCAAATCTGCTTAAATTTATTTTAAATCCTCTTAATATTATCTAAAACTTTTATATTGACAAGTTTTTGATAGGACCAACACTTATAGCAAAAAATATTAAAAACAAAAAAATCCCTGCCGGCTCCGCCTGCAAACAAGTTATTTTTTGAAGTAGGCGGTTCCAACTCCGGCATCTCTTCGAAACTGATACATAAAATCAAGGGGCATAAAATCTCAGTCAAGTTCGTTAATGGGCAAAATCGAACCAGGGGGGGGGGGGGTGGCCTTTTGTGAAAACAGAAAAAAAAAAACCATAATTTTTTAATTATGATACGTATCGAATCCGTTTGAAATTATTATTACTTCTAGGAGAAGGGCCGAAAATTTATGTATGACAGATTTTTGATATAATTAAAAATGGCCCCAAGGGGGGGGGGGAAGAGGGGGGTTTAGAAGAAAAAAATTCATAACTTCGTCAATTCACAAGATATTAAATACGCTTAAATTTATTATAAATCCTCTTAATGTTATCTAAAATTTTTATGCTGACAAGTTTTTTATAGGACCACCACTTATAGCAAAAAAAAAAAAAAAAAAAAAAAAAAAAGAATCCCTGCCAGCCCCGCCTGCAAACAAGTTATTTTTCGAAGTAGGCGGTTCCAACTCCGGCATTTCTTCGAAACTGATACATAAAATCAAGGGGCATAAAATCTCGGTCAAGTTCGTTAATGGGCAAAATCGAGCCAAGGGGGGGGGGGGAGGGATGGGGGGCTTTTTGTGAAAACAGAAAAAAACCCATTATTTCTTAATTATGATACGTATCGAATCCGTTTGAAGTTATTATTACTTCTAGGAGAAGGGCCGAAAATTTATGTATGACAGATTTTTGATATAATTAAAAATGTCCCCAAGGGGGTGAAGGGGGGGGGGGGGGTAGAAGAAAAAAATTCATAACTTCGTCAATTCACAAGATTTCAAATCCGCTTAAATTTATTATAAATCCTCTTAATATCATCTAAAACTTTTATATTGACAAGTTTTTTATAGGACCCACTTTTATAGCAGACAAAAAAAAGAAATCCCTGCCCTTCTCCGCCTGCAAACAAGTTAGGTTTCGAAGTAGGCGGTTCCAACTGCCGCATCATGGCAAAAAGTCATTTCTTCCGCCATTCCCAACAAACAGGCGCCCCACGGTCTGCGTCTTCGAAATCTACCTGTGCCTGTAGGCCGAGCCGTCAGGGATTTTAAAAAATATATATAAATGCATACAAATAAACTTTGCAAAGAAGGTTTAAGTATTCAAAAATCCATTTGTTTATAACTTTCATTAAAGAAATATACATACGTATATATATATATATTACTTTGATATTAAGAATCTAAAACTTAAACTAAAACCAAAACATATAGAGCTGGTTTAGGTTTTGACTGGAGAAGCTATACCAAAACTAAATACACGTGAAATGGAAATTCTAATTGTGAGAATTTTTTTGTGATATTGTAAATTAGTATAAATTTTTAAGGAATGGGAAGATTTAAATATGATAATATTTATAATGTCACAACTACAATAATTTTTTTCTTTAAAATGGCATCATTTATATACTTAAGCAATACTATATGTTGATTTGAGGTGATATTTAATGCAGTTTAAATTTGCTTTCAAATTGCAGTGATATTGGTTGAAACTTGAAACTCATAAGATTTGTTTTGTTGTTATTTTTTAAATTTCCTCTACTGGTAATTGAAGAAATGCAACTGAAAAATCATTTCAACAGAGACATGATATACTATTAAAAGCAATGGTGTTAAATTAAGCAAGAAAAGCTACTGTGAAAATTCTGAGTCTGAAAGGCTTTTAAAAGCAGACTTCTTTTTTTTTTTTTTTTTTTTTTTTTTGTAATATATTTATTTAAAGGGGAAAAAATATTTTTTACTATGCAGAAATTTAAAAAATGTTTATTATTTTATATTTTTAAGAAATTGTTACTTATTTTTGAGAAACATTTGTAAGAAATCAATTTTTCCAAAATTTCCAATTTTTCCAGAAAAAACTGGTTTTTTCCGCCACTTCAAAATTTTCGGAAATTTTACATCTCTACGCCAACATACTTAAAAAAATCAACCTCATCGGACGTTTTTTACGGCAGTTATCGCGGACAGACAGACAGAAAACAAAAAGATTTCGCGTCTCCACAGTGAGCCTTCACTGACGTTTCGGCAAAAATAGTGTTCTTTTATCAGAGGTCAATGTAGGATTTTTGTTGTTGTTGTTACCATTTTGTTTAAAAAAAATAAAACAAAATGTGGGAAATGTATTAAATTTTTGTGAAAAATAAAATTTTGTAACAAAAGATAAAGTCAGTTTCTCGAATCCAAACGAAGCATTTATTAAGAATAACTTTTTAAAGTTCTTTTGCTAAAGTTTTTCTTTCTGGTGAACGCCTTTTGTTTGCAAATTACACATATGAAATCCTAAAAAAATATAAGTAATTAATGAAAAGATTGTTTTTATGGAATGGAAATTTGTAAAGGGGTCTATTTTTTTAAACGGAGTTTTGTAAAGGGCACCTGAATAGGCTCCAAATTTTACATAAATCGATCCCTGCTTGTGGACGTTTAAGCTGAAAAGTGTATTTTTGCATTTGTATGTATGAAATATTCTTTTCAAAGAATTTTAATTATAAAATAATGTAGGTTAAAAAATATTTTTTTTCCTTTGAGTCGAGTTGGGTTTGATTTATGAAATGGAAATTTGTGAAGGTTCCCTAACGAAGCCCCAGTTTTTGCCTGAATCGATTCTTGTTTATGCATTTAAAAATATATATTTAGTACTTTTTTACTATATTGAATTATTTTTTAAATAAACACTAGCAAATGTAGATTTCAATAGCACATGTAGATTTTTATTTTAAAATAACACGGAGTGTCGCTCATACAAATAAAATAGAGAAACACATATTTAAATAAAATCGATATCTTTTCACGCTCCGTAAACATTTTTAATGCATTTCATGCCAATCGTTTATATAAGTTGAATAAAATGTAGCCAAAGAATACTTATAAAAATAGCCTTTACAAAAGAAAAAAAGCGCGAAAGTTTCAACTATATCTTACAACAAGCTTATCATCTGCGTAAATTTTTCAACACAACGATACCAGTCTGGAGCTCTATTAGCACTGTTGCCACGAGTTGTTTATTTTTAACAATTTGTGAAATATAGTTCTATTCAAAAAGCCAACAGATCTAGGAGATAACCATCACGTGCAGATTCACCTTTGACTTGAAGCTGTGAAACGCTTTGGTAACTTCGGTTTTTTCGCTTCCTTCGTTTACGGAGCTTACCGTTTTATAAACACTAATTCACTACTTTTGGTCTAGTTTTTTCCTGAAAAATATTTCATAAAAAGAAATGTCTGTGCTTAGAACCTCTATTAAAATAAACAAGCTCGTAATTTTAAGAAAAAATTAGCGAAAGGATATGATAGTATTGCAGGAAAAGGGATAGAAAGAGATATAGGGGGGCATTTTCTTATAATTTGCATTTTTTTTTTAGAGGAACTCTCTGTTTTGCAGTTTTATGTACTTACGAACTGTGTTAGAAGAAATGGAATTCGATAAACAATTGTGAAATATTGTGTTGTGACTAGGGGGGTCATCCATTAATTGAGTCGCCGTTTTCTGATTCTTCCTGTCCCCTGTGTCACAGGTTGTTACACTCCAGTGATATACTTCCCCCTAGTGTTGTCAAGTGTCCCGATTTCTTATAATTTGTATTTTTTTTAAAGGAATTGTCTGTTTGGCAGTTTTATGTACTTAGGAACTGTGTTGGAAGAAATGGAATTATATAAACAATTGTGAAATATTGTGTTGTGACTAGGGGGGGGGGGGGGGGGGTCATCCATTAATTGAGTCGCTATTTTTTTATTCTTCCTGCCCCCTGTGTCACAGGTTGTTACACTCCAGTGATATACTTCCCCCTAGTGTTGTCAAGTGTCCCGATTTTCAGGGGCTCCATAACTGTCCCGTCTAAGCACTGCTCGGGACGCGAAAAGTCCCGATTTTTCATGATACACAAATTCTTTTAACTTTGTTCTCATTCCTTTCTATCCGTTAGTCTGAATCGAGTGGAATTTAATACATTAAAACCTGTGATGTCAGAACCTGTATATAAAGGAAACTTCTATAGTCCCATCGAAAGTTACAAATCTACCAGCCTAGACGGAAACTTGTCTACATTAGATTTTTTTTGCAATTCATTGCGATTCTATTTTCACAGATTTTACTGTAACCGTTTAATAAACCCCGTAAAAACAGAGCTGTTTAGGACGGAATTCTGTTTTAAAGGTAAAAATTCCATTGTCCCGGCGACTCTGTTTTCACAGGTTTTACTGTATAAGATTTTTGTGTTTATATAGTATAGTAAAACCTGCTAAGAAGAAATTTTAAAAGACCGGAGAAAAATTACGCTTTAAACAGGTTTTTGCCTTAGCAGGTATAATTGTACCGTATACACGGTAGGACAAGGGAACAAGGGAACAACCAGCCAGGACACTAGCCGCGAAGTTTATAGTGGAAAATGTCCTGGCGGAAAAAATCCCCTCCACCATTCAGCGGTTCCTCCAAAGGAACAGGCTTAATCAACGGCGTTAATCATATACAAAGATCACAAAACATCCCACACTGGGATAATTCAAAGCAATGGGGCTACAAGCCTGCTTTAAAAACAAATAAATAAAATTATCAATAAATTAACCTAAAATTCAAATTAAACACAAAACAGTGAAGTTCACTAACTAATAAATATACTTAACTAATAATAATAATGATAAAAGAGAACGACTAGATCCACCTTTACAGACAATTGGATATACCTAAATAAAATTAAAGTCCTTAAATCTGAAAATGAAAGTTCTTGAAACCATACAAGGGAACCAATAGACAGCACGCTGCAATCCACAATTTCATAGACAGTCCATATTCATAGAATAAAATTAAATTCATAGATAATAAAATTAAATTAAAGTCCATGAGTCTGAAAATGAAAGTTCTTGAACAACTTCTTGAAAACCATACAAGGGAACCAAAAAACAGCACGCTGCAATCCAGAAATTCAAAGACAGTCCAAATTCATAGAAGTCCTTAAAACTGAAAATAAAAGTTCCTGAACAAGTTCTTGCAACCATACTAAGGAGCCAATAAACTACATTCTGCAATCAACACGTTCATAGGCATGAAAAGCTTTCAAATGTAAATCACTGCAAGTTCTCTTATTAAGACTAAAATTTATACTTGATAAATGAGTACATGGTATTTAATTGATTGTAAATGTATCTGAGTTTATCATAATTCTCTGTATTTAATAAGACATCCTGCAAATTTTTTCTAAGAGTAAATGCAGAATTAAATCTAAAGTGGTGTGGCATAAATGGACACATTCCATAGATATAATGTATTACGTCACCTTTCTTTCCGCATTAACACAAATCACTCGTAAATTTCTTAATTTTATATAAAAAATCTGGGAATGATCCATGCCCCGAGATAAAGTATTGAATAATTTGTTTAGTACACAGAAATTCACTATCTACCTTATTAAGAACTATATAAGTATCCCTGCCCAGGGTGGACTGGGACCATTCTTCTTGCCAGTCTTTCTGAATATTATCTTTAAAATATTTTGATACTGCTGAAACACGAAAGTTTAATACTGTCCTCTCATTAAATTCATTCTTTAATATTGCATTCTTTGCCAGTTCGTCTGCCATTTCATTGCCGGGAAGGCCAGCATGGGCCTTAATCCAGTCCACCTCGAGCAATAAATATGAATTGTCCAGTAATAAATTGAAGATATCTTTTGCCAATGAGTTATTCGGGAATAGTTGTTGCAGTGTCATCACAGAGGAAAGTGAATCCGTATATATTCTAGCTATTTTATAATTACGTGAAATAATCCATACTATTGCCCGCTTAATTGCAAAGAGTTCTGCCTGAAAAATAGTGTTTAAATTGTGTAATCTAATATTTTCATCATGTATAAAGGTATTATTCAGTGAAGCTATAAAAGCTGCAGAAACCCCCTCTACCATCTTTGATCCATCGGTATAAATGATAGGATATTTTAGATTCTGTGTCTGTTCCATTTTAGTTACCGGATTCACAAATTTAATATTCATTCTCTCGGTATTATTTATAAACTCAAATGTGCTAAGATTATCCATTAAATTATTCTTATTAATTACTTGATCCTGTATAGTAATTTCTCCATTTCCGTTCCTCACTGCATATTTACCCGAAATAGCTGAGATAGTATGATGAATAGGTGGGACACCCGCCAAAACACACATAGCATCCGTTGAGGTATCCTTGTAGACTTTAATAATACTAATAAAAGAAAACTGACCAGTTAAACTGACGGCATTGAGCTCACAGGCTATTCACACTAACTGTAAATTATATTCTTATTTCAAAGAATTTGAAATAAGCCCTCGAAAAATGAAGAAATCGACAATATATTAAGAGGGGGGCACCATCCCCCGTTTCTCCTTCTTATAATTAACAAATGAACCCATAAAACTAATCAGAGAAGCGCCTTACCACAATGAACCTATATACAAAATTTGAAAAAATCGGATAATTCTGCATGAAAAATCCATTTATCCAAATTAAGGGGGGGTTAGCCCCCCGTCCCCCCTTTATACTTAACCAAAGAACCCCCAAAACTAATCAGAGAAGCGCCTTATCACAATGAACATATATATAAAATTTGAAGAAATCGGATAATTCTGCTTAAAAAACCCATTTATCTATATCAAGGGAGGTTAGTCCTCCCCCCGTTCCCCCCTTTATACTTTACCAGTGAACCCCCAAAACTAATCAGAGGAGTGCCTTACCACAATGAGCCTATATACAAAATTTGGAGTAAATTGGATAATTCTGCATGAAAAACCCATTTATCAAAATTAAGGGGGGGGGGTAGCCCCCGTTTCCCTCCTTTACACTTCACCAATGAACCCCCAAAACTAATCAGGGAAGCCCCTTACCACAATGAGCCCATATAGAAAATTTGAAGAAAATCGGATAACTCTGCATGAAAAAAATCTTTTATCTAAAATAAGGGGGGAGGATTAACCCCCCGTTACCCCCTTTATACTTAACCTATGAACCCCCAAAACTAATCAGGAATGAACCTTATCACAATGAACCTATATACAAAATTTGAAGAAAATCGGATAACTCTGCATGAAAAAAATAATTTATCTAAAATAAGGGGGGAGAATTAACCCCACCGTTACCCCCTTTATACTTAACCTATGAACCCCCAAAACTTATCAGGAAAGAACCTTATCACAATGAACCTATATACAAAATTTGAAGAAAATTGGATAATTCTGCATGAAAAAACCATTTATCCAAATTAAGGGGAGTTAGCCCCCCGTCCCCCCCTTTATAGTTAACCAATCCATCCCCAAAACTAATCAGGGAAGCGCCTTATCACAAGGAACCTATAAACAAAAGTGGAAGAAAATCGGATAACTCTGCATGAAAAATTCATTTATCTAAATTAAGGGGGAGGAATCCCCCCCCCGTTAGCCCCTTTATACTTAACCTATGAACCCCCAAAACTAATCAGGAAAGAACCTTATCACAGTGAACCTATATACAAAATTTGAAGAAAATTGGACAATTCTGCATGAAAAACCATTTATCTTAATTAAGGGGGGTTAGCCCCCCCCCCGTTCCCCCCTTTATAGTTAAACAATCAATCCCCAAAACTAATCAGGGAAGCGCCTTATCACAAGGAACCTATAAATAAAATTGGAAGCAAAACGGTTATTTCTGTCAAGAGTTATCGCGTTACGTACGTACATACGTACATACATACATACATACATACAGAACGGGCGGGCACATAAGCTCTCAGGCTTTGATAGCCTGTGAGCTAAAAAGTCCTGTCCTTTGACAAGAACTTATACACGGTAGGACAAGAACAACCAGCCAGGACACTAACCGCGAGGTTTATAGTGAAAATGTCCTGGCGATCAAGCATGATCAGCGGCGTTTTTTCAAGATAATATTCACAAAAAATCATCCCACACTGGGGCAAATCAAAAGAAAAGTTGGCAACATGCCTGCTTTTAAATGATAAACTAAAACTAAATTATCAATAAATTAACTAAATATTACAGCAACTATCATCACAGTAGCTTACTGTGACTACTAAACTAACTATGAATAACAGAAAAATTACACTGAAATACACGGTAGGACAATGAAATTTTTACGTTTTAAACAAGATTCCGTTATAGGCAGGTTCCCTTTTAATAGGTTTTACTTTATTTATGTTCCGATTTAGAAGCCATTGTCTCGATTTTTTTCCCTGTCTCGCTTTTGGGACACTGGACCTGGCAACCCTACGCACCCCTGTAGTGCTGTCACAATTTCGGCAACTATTTATTTAAAGCTAATTTTACGAAGGAAAAAAAAACATACGATAATACCTCATACGATAATTCATCCCTGCTGTGGGGATGATTGGGACAGAGATGAATTTTTTTTAATTTCATAATATATATCTGGTATAATAATAATCTTGAATAAATATTGTACATAAGATGTATTCAAACACCTAATATATGAAATGTGATGTATAATATTGATAATAACTCCACCATCCCTTTAAATATTCTCTAAGCGATAAATTGTAAATTATTTTTTCTCAAAATTTTATCTAATTTCATGCTGCAGAGCACTTTTTGACGAATGGAATAACTGAAAAATAATTTTTAAATTCCACCATCCCTTTAAATGTTTTATAAGCGATAAATTGTAAATTACTTTTTTCTCAAATTTTTATTGAATTTCATGCTGCAGAGCACTTTTTAAAGAATTGAATAACTAAAAGTAATTTTTAAAGTCCACCATCCCTTTAAATATTTTTCAAAGCGATAAATTGTAAAATATTTAGTTCACAGAAAATAAAACGAATTGACATTCATATCGAAAACAGTGTTTATGACCAAGCAGCTTTAACAGAAGTACACCATTAAAAAAAAATCTGATTACCTTAAAAATTAGTTTTTAAACTGAAATTCTTTATTATTTTTATACATGTGAAACTGTTGAAGCGCAAAATGAGCGAACGTTGTTCTTGATAACTAGCGACATTTATAGTTCTTTAACCAACAATTACGTTTTTTCACTAATCATAGGATTGCTAGTGAAATACATTAGAGCGTTTTTATATAGCCATAGATTTTTTATTTGTATTAGAATGTATATTTTGTTTGATATTTTAAATGATGTTTGAAACATTGATTAAAGCCTTTCTTGGAAAGCTGAAAAAAGGGTCAACGGTTCGGTATAAGTTTTATATAAATAAATACACAACACGATAATCTGTTTAATTATACCTCTTTTTTTAATTATTTAGGTATTTATAAAATATTTTGATCATACAAAATAATTGTTTTCCCCCCCCCCCTCCCCATATTTTCCTGTTTTGCGAAATATCACTGAATTCGCCTTCTTTCGATTGAACAAGTTCTTAAAATATTTACTTGACGCATATAACATAGCTACCAACCTTCCGGGTTGTTTAAAATCATTATATATATAGGGTGTTTCAGCACAATGTTTACAAACTGTAAGAGGCGGTACAGCACACTACATCAAACAATTTTTATATAGGAAACCAGGGTCGCAATCTACTCGTTTAGTCAAACATACAAGGCGCTTTTCTTCAATCTGAGGCCGAAATTTTGGACATAACTTGATTAATAAAGAAGATATTTTATTGATATTTACAAGAGAATTAACTTCTTAGGAGCAAAATGCGATGAAATCACAAACAGTACTAGAAGTGCACAGTAATATGGTCAGTGCACCGTACGTAATGTCACTACCTCCGTAATATATAAATGCCTAACGCATTTGATTTAAAAATGGAAGTCAGCTAACCCTGATAGATGGCGTTACCATTTAGGATATGCTGTCCTAATATTTACATTGATCGCATCATAGACGTGTATTTCAAACCTACAATTTTCTTATTTTTACAGTGATACGTGATTTTTTAAACTGAAAGTTCACATGCAAATGCAAATTAATGTATTCTTATTTACAATGCCTTCCCGCTGTGCGCCTTATTACCGTTTATGGAGCAAAACGTATTACGGAGGTAGCGATAATGTACTACATTACGAAAAGTCTATCGCCTACTTTAGCGTTAATTGAATGCGGATATGGCCACTTCCATCACATTAAATTCAACAATATCTGGAAGTGTTGTGGAACTGGCTACCATCCGGGCTTCCAAATAGGGATAAATTAAACTAATCACTTTTCGTAATGTAGTTGACATTGCATACGGTGCACCGAGAGAATTACTGTGTACTTCTAGCACTTTTCGTGATTGCGTCGAATTTTGCACGCAAGAAGTTAATTTTCTTGTAAATACAATTAAAATATCTTCTCTATAATTAAAGTTATGTCCAAAAATTCAGCCTCAGATTGAAGTGAAGAGCTCTGTATATTTGACTAAATGAGTAGATTACAACCATGGTTTCCTATAGAAAAATTATATGTTGTAGTGTTCTCTACAACCTCTTAAAGTTTTTAAACATTGTGCTGAAATACCCTGTATATATATATATATATATATATATATATACACACACATATATCGGTTTATCAATTGTCGATTATTTATTTGGTTTAATGGTTATTATTTACAGAAGTATTATTATTATTATTGTGTATATACAGGGTGGCCATAATTAAACTGAAAGTGTTCAAGGGGTGCTGGAAAGAAAACTACTGGGTATATTCCAGTGAAATTTGGTATCTACACGTTTCAGAACATGCGCAAGTCAAATATGCAAAAAAAATCGCCATTTTCACCCGATAGATGGCGCTGTACCGTATTTAAACGTTCACCGGTGGCATATACAACCTCCAAAATCGATAGACAGAGCATAATGACATTCTAAGAGGCATATAAACAATATAAAATATCATTTACAGTTTATAAAAATTCCATACAATTCGCTTCAGTAGTTAAATTTTTACAGTATCATGTAATAAAAATTAGCGTAAATAAGATCACAAATTAAACAATCCATAAAGACGCTTTGGAAAACAAGCCATTATTTATTCAATGAAATTATTACATGATGTGCTCAATATGTGAACCACCAGATGCAACCACATACTGAAAACGTAAAACAGCATGGTCAACCGTCGCATTTAAAATCTGTGGTGTAACACACCTCACGTGTCTCGTTATGCTAGATTTCAATTCAGCAACAGAAGCATGTCGTTCTCTATAAACCATATCTTTCAGATGTCCCCACAGATAAAAATCGCAAGGATTAAGGTCCGGTGAACGTGGGGTCCGCACCAAAGGTATCATGCAGCAACTTTTTAACATCTTTAGCGATGTGAGGGGGTGCTCCGTCTTGCATAAATACCGTGGTTTCTAAACAATGTCTCTCTTGCAATGCTGGAATCAATTGTTGTCTCAACATCGGACCGTAGCTAGTCCCTGTAACACTACAGCGTTTGGGACCACTTGGAGTTGGGGTCTCAAAGAAATATGGGCCCACAAGAAAATCACAAGTCATTCCACACCATACAGTTACATAATCGGAATGGAGGGGTTCTTCACGTTTAGCGTATTGTTTGTTCGTTCCCCATATCTTGCAGTTATGCGCATTTACACTACCTGATAGTGTAAAATGCGCCTTGTCTGTCCACAATATTCTCTGTATCCACGTGTCATCTTCACTGATTTTCGACAGGACAAGGTTTGCAAAATCAAATCTTAGGGTGTCATCATCAGGTTTCAATTCTTGAAGAATTTTAATTTTATACGGATAACGCCGAAGAATGTGGCGCAACACTTTATGCACGGTTGACCAGGGAAGAGATAATGTCTGAGCCACACTTCTTGCGCCCACTTGTTGCAGCATACTAGCTCCTGAACTGCTACTTGTAGTCGCAATGGCGTCATCAATTTGTTGCACTCTTTCCGGGTTTACGGGACGTCGCCCTTTTGTGCCTGGAATAACGCCCAATTCTCCTGATTCTTCAAATTTTAAAATCATATTTTTCAATCCATTGACACTCATTGCACCTCTTCTTAATCGTTTCATACGCCGGTATTCTTTCAGAGTAGCTGAATAATTGCTACCATTCTGATAGAATATCTTCACTAACAATGCACGTTCCTTCTTATTCAGAGTCATGACTGGCCTTTACTCAATGTATTGATGTTTTTATACTGTTCGATGGGCTTAAAATTTGCATATATGCCGTCGATAAGCATTGAAACACGGTACAGCGCCATCTTTCGGGTGAAAATGGCGATTTTTTTTTGCATATTTGACTTGCGCATGTTCTGAAACGCGTAAATACCAAATTTCACTGCAATATACCCGGTAGTTTTCTCTCCAGCACCCCTTGAACACTTGCAGTTTAATTATGGCCACCCTGTATATAATTATCACTAGGAAATAAATGAGATAGAAACTTAATTTTTTTTTAAATTTCTAAGACTTATCTATCTAGTACCTATCCAAAGTTACATATTTTTCCCAGTGTTTTTTAACCTTTCGATTGTCGTCATTGAAATACTCTGCAGATTGGGTTGAAAGCCATTGATCCACCTCTTGAATGACATCATTTGTAGTGTCCAATCTCCAACCCCGCAATGGTTTTTTGAGTTCTGGGAATAAGAAAAAGTCATTTGGGGCGAGATCGGGCGAGTAGGGCAGATGTGGCAAAATTTCAAATTCACATCGCTTAGATTCCTCAACCGCAACTCGAGATGAGTGAGCAAGTGGATTAGCGGCAAGATGACGAACGCCTTTTGTGATCACCGCGCGTTTCTTGATCAGGGCATCCCGCAATTTTTTCAGCAGTGTGCCGTAATAGGCCCCAATGATTGTCTGACCGTAGTAGTCTGTTAGGATGACTCCACGGCAGTCCTAAAATCAGACAGCATGACCTTCCCCGCAGACTTCTGCACCTTAGCCTTCTTGGGGGAAGGTGAGTCACTGTGCTTCCACTCCTTGCTCATCTCTTTGGTATCTGGATCATATTGATAGATCCAAGATACATCCATAGTTAACAGGCGACCAAAAAAATTCTCTTCGTCTTGCTCCAAAAGATTCAACATCTCCCTTGACAGATCACGCTGAGTTTGCTTTTGAAAAGCAGTCAGCAATCTGGTAACCCAGCGTGCTCAGACCTTTGACATGTGCAGTTCTTCGTGGAATAATTTTCCACACATTGCCGTAACTAAGATGAATTTCATTCATGATCATTTGGATGGTTACCCTTCGGTCTAATAGTATAAAGTTCTCCACTTTCTTCAATGCGGCAGCATCATCCGTGAGTGATGGTCTCTTCCATATCTTGTATCGTCTGTGAGGGACATGTAGCCAGTTTGAAAATTCATTTTCCATCTAACAACAGTGTCATATGATGGACTATCATTTCCATAAACAGCCAACATTTCATTGTGGATTTGCCGGGCACTGTAACCTTTCAAATGCAGAAATTTAATCACACTGCGAGCCTCTATCTTCTCCATAGTGCGGGTTACTTCAGTCGTCAGCTTCCTGAAAACAAACGGATCAACATTAATAGCTGTAATTTATAACATTAGATACACAAGAATAAATTAATATGCGGAATACATTTTTTTCAGATATCTCAATTAATTCCTAGTGATAATTAAACTTGACGATAATATATATATATACAGGGTGGGCCAAAAGTCCCGCATCATAGGAGTTTTTTATTTTTTTTTAATTTGTAGGTGAAAGTTTCCTCTGATGCAGGGCTTTTTTTTTAATTATAGAGAGATGATTTAAATATTATAGTACATTTATAGTAATTTATAAATTTATAGGAAACTTTCACATACAAATTAAAAAAAAATTAAAAACTCGTACGATGTGGAACTTTTGGCCCACCCTGTATATATATATATATATATATAACCATTATAAGGCAACGCAGATTCATCATATTACAGAAATGGGGGAATAGAAACCATAACTTACAAATTGAACTCATACCTGTTTTGAAGAATATCCAGAAAAATAAATATATGTATACTTTGATCCAGAAACACATTTTAATAAAATGTTATCTTACTTCTATGTAGTAGTTATATCTTTTCATTCATTAAATACATTTTCTGGTTAATATATATTTATTTGGGTTTAAAAATCCGAAGATTGGCAGCTAAGATTACAATTTAATTTAAAAACGCATTTCTTAATATTTTATTCTTAAATTTTCTTGTAATACAAATAGTTCTTACATCACAAATTCATAACTATAATAGAATTACATAAGTACATTACTTTATAAACATATACAGGATGCCCCTCTCGTTTCGCTGGCCAATGCCTAATTTCTAAACCGTTAATTTTAGAGGTATACATGCAATTATAGAAATGCTTCAAATGTTTTAGTCATCTTAGAAGTAATTTATTTTGTAAAAGTTATGAAATTTAAATTTTGAGACAGTTTTTTATCCTCATAAGTTATATTTAGAAAACGTACTCCTTGCTCTAAGAAGTAAAACATAAAAGAAAATCCATTACTTTCCTAAAAACTTACCGAGTCATGATGCTTTGAATTTTATGAATTTCCAGTACTTTCCAGCAACAGAATTTTTTTGTTTATGTTTTTAGTACCGGAAAACGCTGAAAATGCATAGAATTCAAACTATCATAACTCGGTAAATTTTGGTCATACAAAAAGGAATTTGTTACGTAATATGGCCCCTTTTCTACCTTGGTAGAAAAAAGTCAATGTTCAGGGTTACCATATAAGATTTTATATTACAAATATAGTTACATATAAGTTTATAATTCTAAATATTAATTTGGTAACATTGAATACAGGGAGGAAAATATTTGTGTCCCATCCATCCCTATTAGTGTCCAATTCATCCCTGCTGTGGGGATGATTGGGACGATGATTGGGACAGAGAGGAATTTTTTTTAATTTCATAATATATATATGTATAATAATAATCTTGAATAAGTATTGTGCATAAGATGTAGTCAAACACCTAATATATGAAATGTGATACATAACATTGATAATAACTTAAATAAAATATTTAAAATAAATATTTTTGTGAAAATGTCCCATTCATCCCCCATCTCCCCTACATGCAGAAATTCTTTCATATTTCAGTCAAGTTTGAATACTTCATACTTTTTATTATTATTATTATTTTTAGACCGTTTTTTTACACCAGGCTTTTGCCTAGCTTAACGGGTTGATACCTGGCAACTGGGCGAGGATTCGCCTGCTCTTCGCTTGGCGAAGATGTGTTTGTTAAATCTATAGGCCGACGTGGCTTCAGTGCGTCTAATTGCTTTTTCTTAGTTGGCCGGTTGCTAAATGATTTTGGATGAGGCGGTTCAGCATTGCGCAGTGTAGCGAAGTCATGCCGGGCGGATGGAGATGCTGGGATATTTACTATTTCCTTGCTGCATCGCTTATCCATACGTCATGCCATCGCTACTCGAGTTGATCTCGTAATTTAGAACCTTGATCTGGTGACGAGACCTTCACCTGACTAGGCAACCCCAGAGGTGCAATTCACAGGTAACATTAAGGACTTTACATCCACGACGGATTTTACATGCACCAGGCACCATTAGCGTACATGTTCGCCGCATCTGAAATGGAATGGGGTTAGATATTTTATAACTCTTTTAATACTAGAAACGAGGTGCTACTTTTAGACTTTAAGTACTATTACTTGGTTGTTTGTCTTAATTTACCTATAGTTCTACACTACGATAATTTTAACTGAAACTAAATTATTTTAGAGTTGCTTATTCCTACAGGGGGGGGGGGGGGCATTATATGCATAATTTACTTAATTAAGAGAGGGTTTGGACCATTGGCTATACATTATCTATATATAATTCAATTATTTATAATTTATATAACTTAGATAAATCTAAATATGGGAGGGTAGGGACAAATGGTTATATACGAACTATTGGACCATCGGATTATATTATCTATATATAATTCAATATTTATAATTTATATAACTTAGATAAATATAAATATGAGATTGTAGGGACAAATGGTTATATACTAACTAAATACAAGGTGATTTTAAAAAAACTATCCCGATATATGAGCCCCTAACTGTCATACCGTTTACAGAAACTGAATGAAATTCTGCTCAAAGTATTTTGAGGTATGCGCTCAAGAATCATGTGAAAAATAACAGTTAAATTCTAACAGTTACGGTTACAGTGACAAAATTTCGAAAATTTCAAATGACAACACCTACTTTTTTTATTGGAATGTGATATTCATAGTGAAAAACCATAAAAAGCGTTGGAACGGTACCTGTAGCACGAAAATAGCCGGCGCTAAGACAGACTAAGAAGAAAAGTGAAAACAACCAATAAAGGTCAGAGAAGCAACAGAAAGTAAAACATTTTATTGTTCAGTGCTATCCACCATCTGCCGCATGTAAAGTGTCGTTGTGTGTGAAATGGAAAATGTATGAAACACAATAAAATGTTTGGTTTTCTGTTGCTTCTCTGTCTTTATTGGTTGTTTTCACTATTCTTCTTAGTCTTCTTAGTCACGCCGGCGATTTTCGTGCTACAGGTACCGTTCCAACGCTTTTTATGGTTTTTCACTATGAAGATCACATTCCAATAAAAAAAAGTTGGTGTTGCCATTTGAAATTTTCGAAATTTTGTCACTGTAACCGTAACTGTTAGAATTTAACTGTTGTTTTTCATAGGATCCTTGAGCGCATACCTCAAAATAGTTTAAACCAAAATTTCATTCAGTTTCTGTGAACGGTATGATAGTTAGGAGCTCATATACGGGATAGTTTTTTATTATAATCACCCTATATAATTAATGGGATATTTCATACTTTAACATCTGACAGGATGGAACTTCTTAGCAATTACGAAAATAAAGTACATGTAGAAATTCTTTTGGAGTCATGCGCGTAACCTGAGATTTCAATTTTCTGCTCGACAAAAGTCTAAAAGTTAAAAAATTCCTATAAAAATTAATTTTTCCTATTATGATCTAAAAAAAGTATGAAATGAAAGACGAAACATGTGTCTATTACTGCCTTTAAAAATTGTGTTTCTGTAACGTATCCTTTTAAGATATAAAATGGCAAAAATGGTCCTTTTTTTTTCACTTTTCGATATTCTCGGAGCCCTAAGTTGCCTTAAATATCACGAAAGATGCATTTTGTTGGTTATATATTGCTTTACACACGAGCTTTTTATTTCAAATACTTAATTAAATATACTTAATATACTTTAAAAGTCCCTGGCTTGCTTCGTTATCGAAAGGTCACGTTTGAATGTTTCGTACTGCTAACATCTGACAGGACGAAACTTCTTAGCGGTTACGAAAATAAGCAGATTTTTCAATGTCCATAAATCTTTCATACTTCTGAATAACCATATTTTATTTTATTTTTCTTCGCATAACAGTTTTTTCTTTACGAAAAAAAAAAAATGTCGGAAAAATAAGTACGCGAAGTGATGAAAATATAACTGCACGTGCGGATATTATTGGTTTCACCGTGAGTTTTCACTAAAAGAAAATTTTTGAAGCTTCATAAATTTTAAAGTTGCATTTTAAAAACCGATTTAGCGCTTATTTTTTTTAATGTAGTTCTGAAAAGAGAATGATTTACTTACTTTAAGTTTTTAAACTTGAGTAATAAGATATATATAACTCTTGTCGATTCGCAGGAAAGCCTCAGAATTTTAAAAACAGGCTTTGTGTTTTTATAAACTAAGCAAGTAAAAAAAGAAAAACAAACAAGCAAGCGTTACCAAATTGTCTAAACAACAGCAGTCACTGTTGGACTTGTTTAAAATTTTATCACAGGAATCATTTACCTAGCAGTGATATTGAGAAATATATATTTTACCAAATAATAACAGTTATTAAACAAAATTAACCAAGTAGCTGATTTCAATCAATAGCAAAAATGAAATTATATTTTTTGTTCAGTTGACAAGAGTTTCATAAATTCAGTTTACTCGATTAAGCATAAATTTCTGTAGCTTACTGTACTGACCTTTTACTTGTTCAAGTTAATCGTTTCAATAAAACATTAAGTAAACAAGTTTTTTTAAATCTAATTACAAAGCTTGCTCTTACGTTAGGTAAATACAAACTCATAAATAAAATTATGGATGCATTCTTAGCATCTTTATTTTATGATCATAAAACATTAATACAAATTACTTAATCAGGTTATTGTAGAGTCATAAAAAAGAGAAAAGAAAAGAAAGAACGGGAACATCTCAATGCTATTTTATCACCAAATAATCGCAGAGATATGGGAGAAGAACCAATGAACATGAAATTTTGTGTACTTTCCGAATATGAATGCAATTTTTTAAATAGGTGTCGTTTGCATATTAAAAATGGCACCAGCTTTAATTTTTCAAATGTTAACACCCACTTTTGGTTGGTGGGTGATTTTACGACGGCTGAGGGATATAGGTTCGATTGGGGGGAGTTCTCTTCGGGGGGGGGGGGGAGGAGGGGTTACAAGGTTCGAAGAAAAACACGGAAAATTCCGAACGATTACGCTGACGGGCGCGAATGGGTTTCATCCCAGCATCTCCCATCTACCAGTTTTGAGAGAAGAAACTCTCGTCTACTGGTGAGGCCAACACCCCCTTTTGACACTTTTTTTAGTTTCTTGGATAAAAACCCTTGGATAAATGTATTGTTTATGTACAGATTTTTTCTATTTTCTATATATTTTTTATATTCTATCTGCTTTTTTAATTTTCTATATTGACATTTTCTGTATAGTTCATATATAAAATGTGTTAGTAGTTTATCCAGGAATTTTGAAAAATAAAATTAATATATTACAAGAAATAGTACCGAAAACAATGAATAAATCACAAGAGGCAAAAGTTACAATCATGTGATTTGAAAATTGGCGCTTTTTTCTTTAACCTGAAGTAGCGTTGTTAAAAGTAGCAACGATGCTCACTACAAATTACTGTTTTTTTTTTTTTTTTTTTTTTTTTTTTTTTTTTTTTTTTTTTTGTATCGCACGACTCGCTACGCAACATATTTTTAAATTATCATTTTACATTACAAAATACCAGAAAACGTAGCGACTTCTGCAGTTTCGCTACCTGTATCCCGGTATTTCCAAACACTGCCTAAACATAATTACAAAGTAAATCGTATAATATAGAGAGTTGTATATAGTAAATTAACGATATTTTGCTTAGATTATAAAATTTTGATAGAATTTGACTAAAAATCTTAGCGAAACACGTGAGGTTCTCTCACGGCGCAATAGCGTGTTGCGTGAGATTAACCCATTAACCCATTTAGATGCTATTCTATCGTATATGTATACAAAAACCAAATTGTCGAATGTATGTAAATTATTTTTTTTCAGGTGACGCAACTAACAACTCATTTCCACTTGATATGACATGTATGGCTCAATCGCCTTCTTCATGCTGTGCAATCCACCCCGACCATGAAAATGGAATTTGTGATGGAAATTCCAATTATGATCAAACAGGTATGTCAGCAATGAAATATGTGAATTATGTTTTTTATTTTATATTTGTTGCTTTGGGAGCCAGTATTGCTAGTCTGCTAATTTATTCAATTCTAACTATTAGTTCACACTCTTCCTAGATATATTTATATATCTTCTTCAAATTTTCAATCGTTAATAAAATACTTTTTATTCATCTACTCAAGTTCAAATACATTTTTTAAAACTTGTAGTGGATGACACTTGATGTTAATACAGTTTTTTCAAATATTAATTCATTAATTAAATTTCATTAATTAATTTTAGTTTTATATGGGAGAAAAAATATCAACACGCAGCCGAATTATTTCAGACATTAATTCCATATAAAAGCAAGACGTGATAGCGCAGTAGGTTAAGCTCAGAGCTCGAATCCATAGGGTCCCAGGTTCGATCCTCGCCTGGGACGGAAAGAAATTCTCCCGTACTCGAAAATAAATTTCTCTTGCATAAGATATTTCGCAGGATATAAATTTAGGAATAAATACCGTCAGTGGCGAAGCATGTAGGCCGCTGGAAAAAGAAAAGTTATTTTTGACATATGTAGGAATTGACTTGAACTATATATATATATATATATATATATATTACTTGTTTTTCATTAAGATTGCTTGATTGCAACCATTTTATTTTTGAAGTAGTATTATTCGCTTTATTTAATGACAGATTAAATAAGTCGTATTATACTAGTTTAAAAAAGTACTAGCAATCAAAAAATCAGAAAAAAAAAGTAGCGGTGTGGAAACATTGTTTCAGATAATAACGTCGACTACCCACCTGCACATAGTTTTATAAATTTCAATTTTTAATGAATTTATAATAAAAAATTTTAAAATTTCCAAAATCCATTGACTTTTAAATGAAATCGGAAAACATAATATCGCAAAAAAATTACATTTTTGCTGATTTGGATTAAAAAATTCTCCAGGGGTTTAATCTCATGCATGAATTCCTTTAAGTAAAAAATAAAATAAATAAATAATCATATCATGCAATTGAAATATAAAATGAATTAATAAGAACAAATAATGTTGATTTTTTTTCAAAATATTACATTTAGTCAAAATTAGAAAACGACCTTGATATAACGTATACTGGTATTAAAAAATATTCTTCAGAGTTGTTAAATAGTTTTTTATGATAATTTAAACTAGTGATCGTCAACATTTTTGTCTGAAATCCGTCACCACAAATTCCAAGAGCCAATCTTCTCTTTTTTTAATTGCAAAGTTTCCGTCGTTAAATAAGAAATTTCTTTCTATTCTTAAATAGTGGTTGCTTTGTTCTAGCATTTCCAGGTGTCCCTATTTACGCGGGGCAGAAGTTAAAAGTCGCATCTTTAAACCTCGCGTGGGGACGCCAAATGTTCATATTTTTCCGAGTGCACCATTTCTTTTAAATTTTGATGCATATACTGCTATTCCTTACCCTCTTTTAATCTTCCTAGCCTGAATGAGTCGATTTGATCCGTTTCTGTAATTTACGCAATTTGATTCGAACCGGGAATTTCTTCATAAAGTAAGTTAAATAAAAGCCACAGAAAACTAAGTTAAGGGCACAGTCGACATTAAAAAACAAATCCTAGAATTTTGAATGGATTCATTTGAAAATTGGCCGACTAGTTAGTGACAAGCTCAAATAGTCATGTTCAAAATTTGGTTTTAAAATAATAAAAAGTTTTTAAATTATTCAATTTTTAAATTAAAAATTAACAAAAAAAATATCGTATTTTAAAATGCCCCATGCGCATTTCTTTTGCATAAAATAAGACAATATTTATTTATGACGTACTTTTTATATATTAGAATTAGAATGCAAGTTGGCATGAATTGTGAATGTTCGCTGAATGTATAATCAGAAAAAATATATTTTCATAATTATACCTTGTTTTTGTTCTTCAAAAATAGCTATTTTTTTTCATATGTGCACATATTTGAACATTAAAATACTCCTGAGATGCTTTTTTCTGCTAACATTTATTCATTAATATATAGAGGATATACAGAATAAATTTCAAAAGAATCTGATTATTAGGAATGCGCATGGAACGTTTCAAAAGTTAGAAATGTGCAAAATTTTCACTTTTGATAAAAAAGCATTTTAATTAAAAAAACTGTATAAATATGTACAGTTTTAACAAAAATAAAAGATCATATCTGTGCAAAGAAGCCTCAGAATTGAAAAATTCTTTTTGCATCAGATAAATTTGAGCATCTAGTTTCATAATTCTTCAAATACAAAAAATCAATTTTTCAGTCACATTTCATGATTTTGAATGTCCACCGTCCCCTTAAATAAATATGCTAAATAGTTTTAAATAAAATTTCTGGTGTGAAATGTTTTTATCAAGATTGAGTAAATTTTCATCAGGATAGGAAGGTTAAGTTCTTAACATACTGAAGCTTTAAGAAAAACTACTAAGAATCTTAAGTTTTAACCCTTTCAAGGGCAAAGTACTTATATTCGTAAAATTCTGAAATGATTGACTGACACCAGATTTTACAAACAAATTAGTTACAAAATAAGTAAAGGGACGTACTTAATAAAAAGAAAATTTTCATTCCAAAATTTTGGTGCGAATGTGGCATTAAGGGATTAAAATTAGGTGGTCTAAAAATGAACCACCGCCCTTGAAAGGATTAAAAGGTTTATTTCTATAGGTTACAGTGTGAAATTTTAATGACAGATTGAAGATAATTAAATATAATTAAGTAAAACTGCAACAATCATGTAATGTTTTTTACGCGAGAATTTTTTTTTTTTTTTTTGGTTACTTTATATATATCACAATGTACCGGCTGTCCCAAAAAAGATGAACCCTTTTTTTAATTAAATAAATAGGAAACGGTTAGCGATAAAAATGCCTGTTTGTTGCACCTTTATTAGAAAAGCAATAAAATTTTAACCATGCCATTTTAAAATTTGTTTAAAAGTTTTCAAATAGGTGCCACTCTAAACTGAAAAAACTAAATGACAATATTCGCCGGATTTGAACCATTGCGATTTCTTTCTGTGGCGACATTTAAAAGACAAAGTTTTCGTACAAAACTCACAAAGTTTATTGGAACTAGAACATTATATCTATAAGGCATGTGAGGTCATTCCTGATGAAATATATCCTAGGGTACCAGATCGTTTTGTTATAAAACTATGTCATGTTATTTCTGCAAATGGCGGATATTTCGAAAATAGTGCCATTTATCGCCAACTGTTGGCGAAATTTTAAGCTAATTTTGAAATGGTATGTTTAAAAAGTTATTGTTTTTCTGATAAAGATGCAACAAACTGGGCAATTCTATCGTTAACCGTTATCAAATTATTAATTTTTGAATGGGGTGCTTTTTAGTTCAAGCGGAATACGATTTCGAACCCTTGTCCTGGCATAAGATGTTTCTCCAATACTATTAGTGTTCTGTTAAGAGCTTACACCAGTCATGCAAAAAAACGCTCAAGCTAATGTTAAGTCTATGGGAAGATTCTAGCGCGATTTCTCGCTCGCATTTTAATATTTTTAAATGCTTTTTTTGCATAGGATAGCTGAGGTCAATCTCCAACGTAGTTAGTTTTTACTTTTTCAATTTTGGTTACAGTTATTTTATATAAGGGTACTTTCATTTTGAGAACCAGTTCCAACCGGTTCCAAAATTGAAAATGCCCGCTTTTAAAAAATGGCAACAAAAATCGAAAAAGTAAAAACTAACAAAGTTGGAGATTGACCTCAGCTATCCTATGCAAAAAAAGCATTTAAAAATATTAAAATACGAGCGAGAAATCGCGCTAGAACTTTCCCATAGACTTAACATTAGCTTGAGCGTTTCTTCCCGTGACTAGTGTAGGCTCTTAACCCAGTTAAATGATGTGAATTATATTTTATTTAAGCAGGAAATGTTATAGAATGTGTTTTTTCTTCATTATTACTAAGTAAAACTTACCATCCGCAATATATATTTAAATAATGATTTTGTATTTAAAATTTTTATTTAAAGACTTTTTCATGTAATTATCGACTAAATAAATTAAAATGATCGGCAATTTTTGCCACATTTTTTTTAATTACAATTGATCGATAAGGGATATAAGTATAGTAAGAAATATAGGTGATTATTTTCATTAAAAAAATAACAACAACGAAAAATCATGCATCACGCATTAGATTATGTAAAACTTTCTCACATTAAGAAATCTTCACCGTTTAATAAGGTGAAAGAAGGTGTATAAGTAAACAAGGTAAAGGTCAAACCGGGTGGGGATAAAATAAAAAAACGTATAACATGTTTAAAAACCCAATTTCAGGAATTATCAACAATATTCGGTAAAATATCCGAATTATTTTGTGCAGCCCTGTATGTGATCTATTGATTTGTATATATACTACATAGAATGCTAAAATTTAGTTCAGTTAGGAAACGTATAGCACAGTTGAAAATTCCCCATCCGCAATTTCCTTCAATAAACGGAAATGTACTCGAGTTGTTTTATACTGCCCTGTATATTGTGTATAGAATTTATACACACCAAAGTAAGAGGCAAAAAATTAGCTAAATTTAAAAACGTGTACCGAAACTGAAAACGCGCTTTCAGCAATTATTATTAACAGACAGAACTTTAACCGAAATCTTTTTGTGTCCCTATAAATGAACGATGAATGCTATACACACAATATTCTATAGTAAGCTTGTTGTAATGCATTTCAGTGATAGATATCAATTTCAAAATGTTTGAAATCGTGTTACATCATTAAAATAAACCGCAAATGATTTTTCCCCATAGACCGTAATGTAATGGGATTCTTTTGAGTGTCCCTGTAAAGGATCTATAAGTGCTGCACACTTCATTTTCAATACCGATCATGCCATGTATACCTCAATAATATGTATCAATTGCGTGATCTATACGAGTATATTGCGCGTTAGAGCACCGGAAGAGAGACAGACAGACAGACAGACAAACTGAATTCATAAGCATTTTTCAACTATTTGCAAAGTGTTAATAAACAATAACAGAGAGAAAGAAAAGTATATAAAAAAAATGTTGTGCCATCTACTGGTATTATAATATAGTTAAATTTTTATGTGTGAGAAAATTAATTAAAATTTGATTTCTAAAATTTCTTTATTTGTAAAATGTTTAAGAAAAAAAAAACTTGGATCTGTAAGCAGAATTGTCTGCAAAATGTTCTGTTGTCTGTATTCGTGTAAAGAGATTTGCTATGCAGCCCAGTTATAAATGGGGAGGTATTTATTTATTTTATTACTAGCAAATATTCTGTAAAAATACCTGACATTTTAATGATGTTATGAACTTTTTTTCAGTAGAACCATTAAGATCTTTACCGTCAAGTTACTATCTATTTGTTTTCAAGATAACAGATCGTTTTTATTTTCTGTCAAAAATGACATGAGGGGTATTTTTAAAGTTATATAGCTGGAAAAAGTGACGTGACAGGTAGCGTTTTTTTAAGCATAAATAAAAAACTACTTGGTGGAATGAATTTTATTTTTAGAATAACATATTTAAAATTTCTAGAAATCGGTTTCTGTTAATATTTTTATACGTTACACTACATATTTTTTCCGCAGTATTAATGGCTTTATTTATATCGTTAAAGATATATAACTAGAAAACCGGGCGTGAAAGAGAAGTTTGGTTTTTTTCTGTTTCAGCATAAACAACCCTTTTTTAAACATTTATTGACTTATCTGTTTCGAAAATAGCGTAGACCGGTGTTATTAAAACTATTTCTACTAGAGTCAAAAGACGCATTTTAAATTTTTTATTTATTTTTATTTTACTTGTAATTTTTAAAGCTGATAACTATAGAAACAAGTCTTCAATGTATTAAAAATGATTTGAGATTGCTTTAAATTATCAATTACAAGTACTAAATTTGGAGTGACTCACTCCACTCGACTTTTTGAACACCGGTGTACGTGTACGATTTTTTTTTCTTTTTAACATTAAAGAAAATTTCTGACACAATGGAATCGGCTGGATTCAAATGAATAACCTCCCTTTTGGCAACTGACGTACTAATGGTTGATGACATAGCCGCAATATTTATTACTTATACTCTGCAAATTTTCTTTGGTGATTTTTGATTTTCCACATAGTATAGGTCGCAAATTGGTTTGAAAAATGCTTAAAAATGAATAAAATATCTAATCAATTGTACAATTCTTGCGACAGTGGTCTGTAATATATTCGCCAAATGGGAGATCAGTTGGATATCTTGGTCAACCACACAGACACATACAAATCATGATGAGGGGAAAGTAGGGTAATACCGGGTACCTAATGGCTTTCCTTTGTTGGTAAAAGTCTGGAAGGGCGGAAAAATTGGAACACCCCACAAAAGTGTTTGGGGGACATCTGGTTTATTGAAAAACCCCACATGTTGCCACAGAAAAATTCTTCTCTACGTGGGAAAGGGCGTTTTCTAGGACAATCTGAAACGACTCCGAATTTTGGCGGTAGGGTAACCCGGGTACTAATCATGAATTAAGTTTATACTCTTCCAGTAACAAAAAACTGTATTGTAATAAATTTCGAATCAAACTTTAAAACATATTCATTTTTTAAGGTCAGTCACTTTTTTTTTCAAGTTTTGAAGCAATTTTTAATGTTGTCATGTAATGATTTTCTCAGCTTTTACTTCTCGTATTCGCTGCACTCTTCATGTGACCACTCTTTGCAGACTGATTATTGTATTTATCCTTCACCACCTGTTGAGTGAAGAAATAATTCATTGCAGAATTCAATACAAAACCAGGGGTGCCCGGTTTTCTCTAACAACAGACGATCAAAAATCAACATGGTCGTTCTCCTGGATAGCTGGACGTACACACTCCTACTTGGCATCAAAATATCATGTAAAAGCTATAGAAAATTGTGGTTTACTTACCTAAATCTATCTGTCAGGTTGGATATATTTAAAGAGCAAAAAATTTAAACTTTTGAGATCAATTTCTTTTCAATAGCATTACACGAACACAAATATTAACGCACTTCAAAAGTCAATGTCACACTACTAGGGGACGCTAAAGGATATAGTTAAGATGGGTTCTGTCCATAGGGCATTACCCACCAGCAAAAAAACAGGGTACCCAGTTTGACCCGCCTACCCGGTTTGACCCTACTCTCCCTTACTATACTCTATTAAAAATCTACAGCAAACTGTTCAGTCATTCAACCGTTTTTATAAAAAACGGTTACATAACCGTAATTTCTTTTTATTCTGACCAATGAGAACGCTTCATAATAATGTCAAATAACTGTTATTTTTTTTAAAAATTTAATAACTGGACAGTTTGGTTCAGATTTTTAGCAGTGTATTTGCCTTGCACTGTGTGTTCGGAAAGTAATAATCGTAAATCGGAACCTTTTAAAAGATGCTATTTGTCACCGCATTGTAGTGTTAAAAATTTGCAGCAAACTGTCCAGTCATTCGACTGTTCTTATAGAAAACGGTTACATAACCATAAATTAACACTATTTTGCTATAATATGGGCAATAATATAGTCAAAATTACGGTTATGTAACCGTTTTCTATAAAAATGGCCGAATGACTGGACACTTTGCTGCAAATTTCTAAGTTTGTGAAAAATCTGCAGCAAACTGTCTAGTCATTCAACCGTTTCTATAGATAACGGTTACTTGAACGTATTATAAAGATTTTCCTTTAATCCGAATAGAGATAAAATACGATTATATAACCGTTTTCTATAAAAAAACATTTGAATGGCTGGATAGTTTGCTCCAGATTCTTAACAGCGCGGTAGATATAATGTTAATAAAACGTACACTTCTTGATGCTGTCTATAACTATTATTATTTTTCAGAAAAATCACTGGAAGTTTCGCAGCCTCCCATAACTCAGCCATTCAAATATTCTCACGCTTTCTACCCATTCTCAGCTACTTCAGTACCACAAGAAACAGGTAACTTTTCATTATATGCTTTATTGTATACGGTAAAAAAGAGGGGAAAGAAAATATAAACCCATGCATTTTTTAAATTTTCGTTCTAAAGAAAATTAACAAAATACACTAATTATTGCAGGTCTGTAACGATTCAAGAAATTTTAATGTATTAAATTGACACATTTGGGAAAATAAAGGAAACAACTTCCACCTGTGAAAAATTTCATACATAGAATGACGAGACTTCGTGTAATAAAGAGACACGTGTGATACGTTTGCTTATTTCGAGACGTGAATGGGCGTTTTTAATTTGTCACAATGGCGGCTGTTTGAGGTTTGAGGTTTGATTTTTGGCACTATTTTTTTTTCATTTTTGAAACTGTTCCATGGTTCAAATCATCAATGAATTACATAGACTTGGCACAGCCTTATATCTCATCAGTTTAGATGACATTCGCTAATTCTAAAGGTCATGTTTTTCTTCGTTATGTCTTTGCAACTATTGTTGGCATAACGTGATCACCAGTACTTGAAAATGAGTTGTTTTGAGGCTTCTTTATTTGATAAGTGGGATTGCGATTCCTAGAAAGTTGCAACATAGCACCGTCTTGAGTGGAAAAAGGGTAACAATCTGGGAAAGTTATCCTTCTTCCAGTAAACGAAATTTTCAAGTACAAGAAACTGGTGATGAGAGGCAGGAATGTAGCAATTTTTCGACGTATTAGAAAGCTTACTGTAAAACTTTCCAAATGGCTATTTCAATTCATTTTTCATATGTTTGGAATGTTATCCTTTTTCAACTCACCCGTTCAATTGAAATATTAATTCTGCACATGAGAGAATTGCACTTGTATTCGGTATCTATCTACCCATGCAACCATAATCGTCTTGAGGACATTCTGAAGAGATCCTACACATTCTGTATTTGTCATATATTATGCAAACTATTCACTAGATATCCAGAGGTAATTGGATTGAATTTTTTAATTACATTCTCTTAAGACCATGGATTTTCTTATCGGACGAACACACACTTTAGGCTCAAAATTTTTTATAAAATGTAATCCACAGGACATCTGTATACGTAACATTTTGACATTCAGATGACATCATGTGACTGTCTACGGGGCAATTTCAACCATCCAGAGGATATGGTGTATCCTAAATATGATTTGCTCTGGATATTTTATAGGAAGGCAGTGTGTTTCCCGTGTATCGTAACTGCCAGTTCAGTGCAAAGAAACTCGGCTGAATGCTCAAATAGTATTCAACTTTAACCTATTTGAATTTCGGCTACAATAATGGCGAATCCATTTTGAGCGTTCAACAGATCTTTTCGCGCTTAAACGGCTATTGAGGTTGATGATGAATATGAGCGTTAAAGTTAATAAAAACGTACAATTTTAGTCTGTGTATTTATCTTTTCTTTATTTTCCAGGTACATCAGTTGAAGTTTCCCAGCCTTCTACATCCCAACCTATCGCCCATCATAGTCCACATCAATATCAGCTATATACTGGAGCTTCACCATCATCACTATATACTGCAGCTTCATCAATGCAAACTGGTAATTTGACATACAGGGTTTAAAAAAGAATGATCCGATTACAAATTATCATAACTACATTATAAAACATGATGGAAAAAAAAAGCTTTAAATACAATACAGAAAAAAAACTCAAAAGTTTTGTTTGCGCACTTCCTAACTATTCTAAGTGGCTACTATTAGTCACTCAGAAAACATTCAAGTGATACTCCATTTAAAGCCAAATAATGTGAATGCATTGTGTCATATTCCTTGAACTGTTTTTTATGGGGATATTTCTTTTTTACCTATAAAAGTAAATGAACTGAAAGGTGACCATAGATAAAGCACTGATATCCATGCCTATATGAACATGCTTCACAATATCTGGTGTGAAATAGACCAATTGATTAATGATTTGGTGGATGTTTTGTCTATGATTAAAAGTAGCCACATTGCTCAGTTATGAAGTATGCAAACGCAATTTTGAGCTTTATTCTGTATTGTGTTTAAAGCCTTTCTAACAATAATTCTTTACAATGAAATTATTGTCAATTGTAATCGTGTCATTATTTTCGAAACACCCGGTATTTTATTAAATATAGTAACTGCGATAGAAAAAAATCGCTTATATTGTGAAACACATCCTTTCTAAGAAAATTAATTGACAAATCACAATAACCTTCTCAACTGCAGTAGCACAGCAATATCAACCAATGTTTCAAACAGCGATTTTGCAATGACAGGCAAAGTCGCATTGAGTGTCAAAGTCGGATTGCAGGGCAAAAGCTCTTTCTCCAATATTGGTCAATATCAATTATCTACATTGACCAATACTGCACGTCAATATCAGCCAACTTCGGTCAAAGTCGGACTGACCAATATTGGTCAAAGCTGGACTGGCCGATTTCCGATTTTAGTCCATATTTTTAATATTTTTTTTCATTTTGCTTATATACAGTGGCAACTCGTGACTATTTTGTTGGCAACTTTTATGCTTTTTTTTTACTACTATTTTTAATTTGAAATCTTCGCCTTATTTATTCGTAGAAATTCTGCAACTAAGTAAGGCTAAAATTTTTTTTAGAAAATAGTGTTAACATAAAAGTATAAAAGTTGGAGCCCCGCATGTAGGGCAATAAAAAGTTATTCAAAGGCGCCAGCGCTTATATAAATAAGTTAGCACTTTGAAGCTTATTTTAGTGTTATTTATTTAAAGATTAATTTGTAATAAATTAAAAATTAGAGCGTGTATCTTACATAGTTTTGTAAATATCAACTGCGCAAGTTTTCAAAACAGTATTGTAGAAAAAAAAACATTTAAAGTTTAAATTTCTTTATTTTTTAAAAATTTAGAGCAGTAATTGCATTTCAAGGCTTCTTAAAAATGAATGCGTCTTCAGTGCAAAATGAAATTATTCATTTGACTTTAATTATATTCAACACACTTAGATTGACACTTAGATTCAATCAAAAGTGTCATCTAAAAATTAATATTTTCAGATGTTTCTTTTTTTGCATAAGATATCTGACGACGAAGTCCAACGTCGTAAAATTTACTTTTTATTTCATTTTACTGCAGTTTTATTTAACAGAACACTTTCAATTTTAGAATAATATTAAATGGTTGATTCCAAAAATGAAAATGCTCTCTTAATGAAACTTCGACCAAAAGAAAAAGGAGTAGAAAGCTACAACGTTAGATTTAAGATATTCTATGCAAAATGAATCGCGTAAAAATATTGAAATGCAAACGAGAAATTTGCAAATTACGCCTTCATTGATTTAACATTAGCAAACAAATGCTATCGCGTGAATAATGTAGGCTCTTAAAATCCAAAGGTCTGCTTTACTCTGTAATTTACTCTGTCAATACTGGAAAAGGCAAGGACTGCTATGGTAGTTCTCTGTAACTTGGCAATAACCTAACGAATAGACATTCTCATACCTATGATTTAACGTGCAAGCCCACAGCGTGCATATCGTAGTGTTTTAACGGCCGAGTATTGAACCTTTGGTCGATCCCGATACTCTAATCATTTTGCTCTGAGAACAACTGCTTCATCGAACAACCGAAATATCACAAACTTGATAAAGTTAAACATTATAAGTAGAATTTGGTTAAATAAAAGAACCGTCAAATGTTACCTGTAGTGGAATCAGATGTTTCAAATATTTGACAAAAAAATGTCTAAACAAAATCTATTTTTTTATTTGTACGGTAATCCTACTTTTGAACGCTAATTTCATTCTTAAAAATGATTACTTAACTATCACAAACAGGATAAAGTGAAACATTATAATTAGAATTTGGTTAAATAAAAGAACAATCAAATGCTACCAGTAGTGGAATCAGATGTTTCAAACATTTGACAAAATAAAAAATATCTAAACAAAATCTATTTTTTTATTTGTTCGGTAATACTACTTTTGAACGCTAATGCCATTCTTAAAAAATGATTACTTAACTATCACAAACTTGATAAAGTGAAACATTATAAGTTGACTTTTGTTAAATAAAAGAACCATCAAATGCTACCAGTAGTGGAATGAGATGTTTCAAACATTTGACAAAATAAAAAATGTCTAAACAAAATCTATTTTTAAATTTGTACGGTAATCTTACTTTTGTACGCTAATGTCATGCTTAAAAAATGATTACTTTAAGATCATTACACTGATATATACTTTTATTTCAAACTGAAATGTATTCATATTTTGTTATACTTGTTTTATTCTAAGGTGCACTAAAGACGGCATCCTATCAAGTTCCATCATACCCTGTGTATGGCCGTGGAAGAATATCTGATACAGGTAATGGTTAGACATTTATTGTATGTAATAATATGTTGTGATTAGTTAAATATCATTGTCAATACCTGAGATTATTGATAGTGAGACAATAGGTAATGTGACGTCAAAAAGCATTAGCTTAGCGATAATGACAATCTCGCCAATTTCAGCAAAATGGTATATTAACCTATTTTTTGTCCAAAATCCTCTCGACCAATCAAATTTTCTAGACCGTGTGTCACTACTGTCTTATTTATAAAGACTCTGTAACCTTGACTGCTAAGCCGTCAATGGTCTTGTTATCTACACTGTTAAAAATTTGCAGCACACTGTCCAGTCATTTGACCGTTTTTGCAGAAAACGGTTACATAACCGTATTTAACTATATTCTGACCATAAAATGAGTAATGATATGGTCAGAATATAGTTAAATTACGGTTATGTAACCATTTTCTAAAAAAACTGTCAAATGACTGGACAGTTTGCTGCAAATTTTTAACAGTGTACATTCAGATATGTAACGTTGCTTTTAAAAATAATTAGATAAGATAAATGAATAACAAACTGAATGAAAAAATGAGGAGTTTTTCACATTTTTTTCAAGATTTAAAAAGAAATGTTAATAAAATTGCAAATTACACATATTTATACAGTTGTTGGTAAACGACATTTTAAATATAGGTTAGTACTAAGTTTGCGATAAAATTGCTTTGGATATTTTTTAGTTTAATGCGTTTAGTGATATTTCTATTATTTTAAACTGTATATGTATCTTTAAACCGCACATGCTTTTAATTCCAGGATCCTACAGAAAACCCGGGAATCCATCTTCATTTGCGAGCCACACTTATCCCTATAACATGTACTCTGAACCGTCTACTTCAGGTAAAATTTATATCAAAGTAATTTCTGAATATGCAGGGTGACGCAAAAGTCACAAAAACATAAAAATTCAATAATTAGAGAAGCATCAGACAGTTTTTTCACAGAGTAAACAACTTGTTTGCTGAACAGCTGCATTTGTCACCAATAGTTAGCAGTTTAGTGGTCCCGAAGCTGCTACATGTCGCTAATTAAGCTGTCATGTAACGTGAATTACAGCAGAAATCTCAGTTGATGCTCATCAGAGTATGTTAATTCGTCTGACAGGTTTTCTCACAATGGCATCCGTCAAATGGAACAATTGTAATCCTTGTCTCATGGTGAAACCGCTGTAGAATGCAATTATTCGGGAAATGAAATTTTCGTTATTAACCCTGGAATGAAATAACCACTCTTATCCCCTTCATTGGAAGAACTAGGAGTCATTTTGTCGTCTCCTAATCTAAAATAAGTTAGGCTCCTCATTTTGACTGAGGATACCTTCAAAGTAAAGCATAAGGGGGAGAAAAAGGCGTTTCCCTACATGTTGGCGCACTCCACCCTTTTTAGCCCGACAAGGAGTCAAATGACGCATTCTCTATTCCGGGTTAAGAAAATGTCATGGCTTTCTGTACATGTCTGTGAAAACTGAATTTTGCCGCTGCCTATATATATTTTTTTGAATTATTGAATTTAATGTGTATGTTGTGACTTTTGTATCGCCCTGTAAATAAATAACACTAATCAAAGATCTTTAAAGTAGGTGGATTATAATTTGTGCCGTTATATTAAAATAAATGATCAACGTAAATATAGCAAAAACAAAATCTGTATAAAATAGCAAAAAACTTTTTTCGGAGCCTCAAAAGCTCCATCATCAGTGCCAAATTTAAAAAGATTAAAAACTGATTTAAATTTTAACCCTTTATATCCTGAATTAATTTTCCAGCTACTTTTTAGATGCTCAGAATCCTCGATTATTCCCACCAGTTAATTTTTTTGTAAAGTTTTGCTTATCTAATCATAGCATTTTTGCGATTCAATTAGCTGAAAATTTCTCATTTGAAAAACCGTTGGTAACAGATTAAAAATTCTGTAAAAGACGCTCGTCGCGAAGGGGTTAAAGTGGTACTTATAAGTACCGTCAGGATAAAAAGGGTTAAGCTATGTAACTATTCTTGCGTGTCCGCTCGCAACCAAGGTACTTTCTGATGGTGAAAATCTTATTTTAATAATTATATTAGGTAATGAGTCATTGCACTTCTAAGTTTTCCCATAGGTTTACATGTGATTTTGCGATCGGGGAGTTTCAGTGAAGCGGCCCCTTAAGGAGATAGATCGCACATAGACAAACACAAAACTCCATACAATCAACAATGTATGGTCGTAACTCAAGCAGGGAAGCACTAGAGGGTATTTTCTGCTTGTGGAAAGAAACCTGTTATATAGCAAATGATTGCTGATTTTATTTTATACATAACATTTTTGCCAATCATGTGGGTGACAAGTACAGAAAAAAATTCAAGAATTTGCAAAGTAAGATCTCTTGTACACAAATTATGCCAAATCTTCAGAAAAGACTTTTGAAAAAAAAATTACAGATTCTTTGTTATGTTCAAGATTCTTCAAATAATGCAAATCTTTGAAATGAATCTTTTAATTAATACTAAAAAAAACTTTTTTAAATTTTTTTTATCACTTGGGTTTTTTTTCTATTATATCTTTCAATTTATGTTTTTTTTTTGCTAACAATATAACATAATGCAAATTTCAGCAATTATTGTGAATAATTTATTGCGTAAACACGTCCTTTGTGACAATCAGAAAGCGCGCTTGCTTCACCGTTTGATTTACGACCATGCTTTGTAACATGATGTTTGCTTATTTACGTTCTATCTCTCTAAAAATTTTGTATTATGAGTTTCGAAACGGCTTGTTTATAAACATATAGTCCCGCTATATAAAAATCCATTTTCACTCTTTTATGTGAGTATTATTAACAACAACAAAAATTCATTTTGCAACTCAAAATAGTACATTCAATTTTTCGAGTAATAATATCAAAATTAGGATTTCTTGCACGAGTTTGGGCTGAAATTCCAAACATCTTTCATTTTACCAAATATTGCAAATATTGCTACATTTGATCTGTAAAATTTTAATGTAATCAAGAATATTACACATTAAAACTTAAGATTTAAAATTTCCCAGACATTTGAAAATATTTTTTTTGAATTATCTATGTATGGCCCCCTTTATAAAAAGTCGGAAAGTGCCTTTCGCACCAAGGAGCCTATGTGAATCGCACTCATGGGTTATGGCACATGCTTGTCCCACTTTTAGAACATATAATTTTTTCTATGGATGCTGGTGAATATTATGATATTACGTACGCTGCTACTGGCCAATCATGATCTGTATCTCGCCTGTAATAATGTGAAATAGGATAGAATAATAAAGTGCTTTCACCCTGCCAGATTTCCAGATGAGAAAGAAAAGCATGATGCAGAAGACTTTGGTAACAATATGCCAGAATTTCGCAACGTCAAAGGAAAATTCAACTGCGAAAGGATCAAATTTTCGGAATATGTAGCAACAGATGCTTGTTTGTTTTATTGAGAACATACATCTGACTTGTATGCTTGATACAAATATCCGCTTATAAGTCATCGTCGAGAAGAAGACTGGATAGACACATGGAAATAACATCACTGAATAATTACAGCTCGGACCTCCACTATGAGTGTGCACTGTGCAATGGAGGTGACGTGAGTTGAACCCGCCGCCCTAACCTCTACGCTCTCAAGCGATTAACGGAGAGGTGCCTTAACCACTCGGCCACGGAGGGCCCGTTGCAACAGATAATGATTTCGAAATTTGGGAGAATTTTTTTAATGAAACAATTACACAAGTATGATACTACATGATTTTCAGAACAGATTAATCAGTGGGTTTTAATAAAGTACAGCCGAACTGCTTTAATACGAGCACGGTTAAAACGGGCAATTTGCATGTTAAGATTGGTTCATCATTTAAACTATTTAAGGTTTTTATGATCTACAAAAGAAGGATAACGTCTAATACGAACAAAACATCTGTTCATTTCCATGTGGTTTTTGACGTAAAGTACGGTAGAATTAAGAAAGAAATCCTTCTTATCGAAAACTGTTCTCTCTCGGTGACAATATTTCTCCATTACAACTATCTATCAAAATGTAGTAGTTTTTCAGTTTTACCGGGCAGAATTTCTAGCTTCAAGGTGATACCCTACACACACCAAAGAAAATGCAAAGAAATGTCCAGAGGTCTTGAAAGAATGAAAGAAAGAACGCAGAGACAAGCATGTTTCAAATACCACCCCGTAATAAGATTTATAACTGATCCATGGAAATAATAAAAGAGCGTAGAAGGAAATCTTTATTTGCTTCTTTCCTTAAATCCAGGCTCTCGGCCATAGTTCGATTGCAATACTGTACGTCGTTTATGTCCTTTGTCATTGCTAGTTCTTTAGAGGCTTTGACTTCAGTAATGTGATTTTATCCAAAGAAAAGAACGGTCTAAAGAAAATGACACTCACAAAGGTATGACTGAATATTTTTTATTCAGTTTATAATATTGTTAATTTTAGCATTCAGATAATTAGAGCAATTAATAGTAGTAATTAGTTTAATTATGAGTGTTTTTTTTTAATTTTTTATTACCTTCATGGGTATTACGAGTTAATACGAAGACTTCTATAGTTTCGTTGCTCCTCGTAGTAACAGAATTCGACTGTATTCCACTGTAGTATGCCGTCTACAGTAACCTTTCGCACTCCATTGACACCTATACGGTGACATACTAAGTTTAGTCTGAAATGATTGACTGACACCAGAATTTAAAAACAAATTTATTTGGAAATGATTAAAAGCTTTTATTCACGTACTTAATAAAACGAAAATTTTCATTCCAAAATTCTGGTGTCAATCAATCATTTCAGGTTAAACTTAGTGTGTCACCGTATAGATATCAGTGGAGTGCAAAAGGTTAAAACATAAAAAAATAATTTATTTTGCAGTATTTATTTATTTATATACTTTTTTGGATTATGAGCCATGGATTAAAAACCCGGGTAATGAATTTAAGATTTTCAAATTAACCAGAATTCTTTTCGGTGTAAATTCAAATCCTTTCTTTCTGTTATCAAGCCTTATCTACAAAGGTATGTAAAAACATTTCTTGAATCTCGCAAAATTGCAAATGAAGCCCAGAAAGCAAAATAAAATAAAAGGCCTAACGAAAAAATAGAAAAGCAAGCAAAAACAAGATTAGAATCTCAACTTCTTCTGAAAAAAAAGAAGAAAATCAAAAAACAGTCAGAAATATAGAGAAATGTAAAAAGTTAATTATGTCATTAAATGAAGTGGGGTATCTGATGAAAAAAAGTATTCCACCTTTGAAAAAGGAAAATGATAGAGCACCTTTGAAAAATATCGATAATTACTTTGGTGTTGAAGAAGATTTTCAAAAATTTATTAAACAGTTCCGACTAAAAGGTATATGCAAAAACTTCTATTGATCTGATAGGGGAATAAGAGATTTAGCTTAAGGTTTGTAACAACATGATTTTGCTGATAAGAATAAATTAGCTGCTCAAGTGAAGACTAAACTTGAAAGCGATATTAAGGCTTTTTTTTTTAATCTCGCATTTAAAAAAAAAAATGTAGAGATAAAACTCCAAATTTTGAAGCTGAAAAACATCGTGGCAGGACCAGAAACACATGGAAGAATTTTGGGAACGTGGGCTCTAGTTTGAAAATGTTGACGACTATATCATGAGCAGATATTGCATTGTACAAGCAGTAAAGATTATAAGTGCACCTGTTATTTCAAAACTTTGCAGAAAGTTTCACAAAGAGGAACCAGAGCCTGATGATCAACGAGTTATTAAGGTAAAGTTAATTTATAAATGCATATTAGATTATAAATGCATATTAGATTGTATGGCATGATTGTAGTTCCTCCTGAGCTAAAACCCATAAAAACGCACCAGTATTGGATTTGCTTAGAGATTGTATGGTCACTGTAAAACATTTGCAGCAAAGTATCCGGTCATTCGACCGTTTTTATAGAAAACGGTTTCATAACCGTAATTTAACGCTATTCTGACCATAATATTGAGTTTAATTTTTACATCTGTTTAAAATCTCGGAATAAAGTGTCCGTTAGATAGTAACTTATTGTTTTGTTTTCTTTTCCCGGTTTACTCTATTTTTCCACCAATCTAGATTGATCCGTTCAACAGTTATTTCAGGATAAAAGTTCTTTTGTATACAACCTGTATAATTATTTAATTATCTAATGATTTTAAGCAGTTATTGGTTTCTGTTTCAGGTCGATTAAAACCCACTTCACAAATTCACTTTCCTTCGCCCTATGCAATTATGAAACCGAAATGTGTTAATCCAAATTACTGTAAGTTACTTTAAATTAAATGTTTTCTGCTTTTTTGGCTTGCTTGTTTTTAATTATCGCTTCTGAAAATAGTGTAACAGCTTTTCCTATTTATAAGCTTACCTTAATATCATAAATATAATCTTTAACTACATTTGCCGTCCTAGAAAATACTATATTAAGTAAGTCAGATAAAAAAGCGATACAATCCGCAATCAAAAAGTACACGATTATAAAATAAAACTCATTAGATACATAAAAAATTCCATAAGAGAACGAAATCAAAGGTAAGTTATTTTGAAAACACATTACAAAATGTTTTATGACCCATTCTGACAAAATTATGAAAGATGAAAAGTTCGAATTACTGTCAAGTTTTTCAAAATGTTTCTCGTTTTTTCTTTGTATCTTTTATTTTATTTTCATTTTCTAATGTTTAGTATAGAATGAGGCTAGAAAAGCTTTCAGAAACCACATATTCATCAATATTTTATTATTTAAGGGGTCATAGCACTATTAAATATTCAAATATTTCCTTTTTTATAAGAAATATATACAAGTGAATTCTAAAAAAGTGTTTAATAATTTGCATGTGGTAGAGCACAACAAAGCCAGTTACAACAAACAATTTTTCTATAGGAAACTAGGATCGTAATTCATTTTTTCATAATAACATTACGAAAAGTCCTGGAAAAACACAAAAATTCGAAAGGGTCACACCGTATGTGAACTACGCGTCTATTTCAAAGCTGTTTGAATGCGGATTTTGTCCACTTCTATTTAAACGCTATTTAGATACGGATTCTGGCCACTTCTATTTCAACGCTGTTATGCGTATTGTGGCCACTTCTAGTTCAACGCTGATTGGATGCGTACAGTGGCTACTTCTACACTGTAAAAATATGTCCTGAAATTAACAGGTGTTATTCTGTGAAATTTCCTTTTTTTACCTGAAAAATTGCGTTTTGGGAGAAAAGTGTAACTTTTCCTGGAATTAACGGAAGTTTTCAATTTACTGCTAGAGATATAACTGAAAGTTTCCGTAAGCGACAGTAAAGTCTCGGATAACGGAACTTTTCCGGCGAGACACGTTCTGTTCCGACGCTGATTGGAGGATATATTAGTTTGTCAGTCTGTGTCCTGTGTCAACACCCCCTATGATCAAAGCCTCCTCCGGAAGAGGCAATATGGCCGATACGGCAGTCCGAAGTAACTTCACCTGCCCAGTAGCACGTGCTTTTTAGAATTTACAATTGTAATAATAAGTTACAACTTTGGATATAGACATATTTTACAGAATAAAAGTAAGTTTTATCTTTTTTTTTTATATCATTGTTTTAATAATATTATATGTATAATTTCTTTATATGTTTGTAAGATATAAATTTAGTTTTTAAACCACGTGTATATTACGATACGACAATAGCTTTCAATCATTTGCCTAGAATAAATATTTTGTTTTAAGTCATAAAAAAGGGATGATTTTGCATTTTATCTGATTATTAATTTACTTCAACTCACTATTTCCTCACCGGACTTTGTTATTAAGTTATGTGTAATATGTGTCTAAAGATAATCTTTATTCCTGCAGATTTAAAAAAGAAAAAAAGATCCCCGTTCTTTAGCTATGCTTTATTTCGTTATTATATATTTTTCAAAATTACAGCTTATGCGTTTGTATTCGAATATACTTTTTAAATCATATAATTATTTTACTTTCTAACAGTTTCTAATCATTTACTATAAGTAACCTGGATGCACTGTTTTATTAATTTATAAAATATTTCAAGAGTGTGTTTATATTATCACAGTATTAACTAGCAGCAGTTCGTATATTGCTTTTGTCAATTATGTTTTTTTTTTTTTTTTTTTTTTTTTTTTTTACTCTTAATTTTAAAGTTGATTTTATGGGAGCAAATTATTATTATTATTACTATTTATTCTCTTTATGATTAGAGAATGCTGATAGTTGTTTGATCTTGTAAGTGTTATTTTTTTTCTTTTTCTCACGTTTATTTTTCAATAGCACCTAGCGATATTTATAGAGTTATAGGTTGACTTGTAAAATTATTGTAGCATAATTTTTTTTTATATAAAAATAGTTTCGATATGAACAATTTGAGTACAATAAGGCCTCGTTATTAATTATTTATATTTGATGGTTTAAATACCAGAAAGTGTTTACATCCGCGTAAGGATGTCGGATAATGACTACATTGAATAAACAAAAACTTTAAATAGATAAAGAAAATAATTTATAACATATATAAATATATACATATGATTTAAAATAGCAAGTATTTTCGAATACAAACTAACGGATAAACGAATTAAAAGTTAGAAAACAAGTAAAATTTTCCTTTTAGGATTTACTGAAATAGATTTTCTCTCTCTCTAGGCAAATGAGTCCAATTTTTGTCTTCAAAAAACGAGATTTCTATCTTACATATGTATAACAGAATTGATTATACATACTAATGATATTAAAACAACGATATAAATAAATAAGAGATAACACTTAGTGCCCCAAGTCTTTAAAATATGTCTCAGTATGAAATAAGAAAAAAAAATACATAAACAGTGAGGGGGGGGGGGGGTGAAAATTGAAAAATATATATTAATAACAAGTGCTAAAAATTGCAAATTTTAGCATACTTTATGGAAAAATTGCAATATTGTTATAATTAAGCTTAAGATTTTTTCTAAAAATAGTTTTTCATATAAATATATTTAATTCTTTAATACAGACTTTTTTTTTCTTTCTAAATTGAATCACATTTATTGCCTTTTATAAAATTTTGTATATTAAGTATAAGTATCCTAATAATATCTCCTAAGAAATTAACATTTTTAACTTCTGTTTTCTGTGTACAATTCTTAGAGAATGTCTCTTTTCTTTTTGTTGTCAAAATATTTCTAAAATATACATTTAATTTTTTTCTGAAGTTTTAAAATATTACTTGTTTTTGCTAGGATTTTAATACATAAAATTATAAATAAAGTATATATTTCAGAAATATTTTGACCACTACAAAAGAGACATCCTTTAAGAAGAGTACAAAGAAAAAAAAACGTTAAAAATATTTAATTCCTAATAATAAAAATACAAAAAAAAAAGAAAAAAAAAAAAAAAAAAAAAAAAAACAGTTATAACCGCCACAGATAAGTTTAACATAAGTGTGGGGAATTTGAGATCTCACTTTCCCCTTCATGGGAGAAATATCGAACAGATAATAAAAACTAAAACTATCAGCTTGTAAAACGGAAAATAACCGTCCTGAAAACTGAAAATGTCAGTTTCTAAAACAAAACATTTCAGTTCCTAAAACGGAACTTTTCAATTTCTAAAACAGAACTTTTCCGTTTTGAAAACGGAACTTCTCAGTTTTGAAAACGGAAAAAACCACAAAAGTGAATTTCTGTGAAAAAACGGAAAAGTTACGGCAACTCTGCTGCCAGTACCTTTTCCGTTTTTTTACAGGAGTTTGTTTTTACAGTGTAGTTCAACGCTGTTTCAGTGCGTATTGTAGCCCCTTCTAGTTCAAAGCTGTTTCTATGCTACAGTTCGCCTTTTGTGATATTTTTACATTTTACACAAAGGACGGGACACTGAAATTTGGTAAGTGTCTAGTTGTTTGGATGCTGATTGTAGCCACTTCTAGTTCAATGCAGTTTGGATACATATTGTGACCTCTTCTAGTTCAACGCTGTTTGAATGCTAATTATGACTACCTCTGGTTTCACGCTGTTTCGATTCTGAATTTCCACAACTTTCTGTAATATTTCTACGTTTTACACGAAAGAAGGCACACTGAAATCCGGTAAGTGATACAGTATGTATTTGGAAACCTGACGCGTCTAGTCTAGTTGTATGGATGCACTGCTAATTCAACGCTGTTTGGATGCGGATTGTCACCACTTCTAGTTCAACGCTGTTTGGAGGCAATAGTGGACACTTCCAACACTTCCCGTATTATCTTTACATTTTACACATAGGAAGGAACACAGAAATTCGATAAGTGACACCGTATGTAATATGGACAATATTTCGAAACATGATTTGTCTAGTTCAACGCTGTTTGGATGCAGATTTTGGCCAAATCTAATAAGGCTCTTTTGATGTAGATTGTGAGCACTTCCACCCCTACACCATTTCCTGTAATATCTTTATATTTTACACAAAGGAAGGAACACAGAACGTCGGTAATTGACAGTATGTAAAATGAACTACTTTCCGAAATATGACGCGTCAAGTTCAACGTTTTTTAGATGCGGATTGTGACCACTTCTAGGTCAATGCTGTTTAGATGCGAATCGGAAACACTTCCAGAATTTCCCCTAATATCTTTGCATTTTGCACAAAGGAAGGAACACTGAAATTCGGAAAGTAACGTTACGTCTATAATATGAACTACATTCTAAAACGTGACGCGTCTGGTCTAGTTGTTTCGACACAGATTGTAGCCACTTCTTGGTCAACGCTGTTCGGATACAGATTCTGGCCAAATCTAATAGAACGTTCTTTTGATGTAGATTGTGAGCACTTTTACCACTACACCATTTCCCGTAATATCTTTATATTTTACACAAAGGAAGGAATACAGATATTGGTAATTGGCAGTATGTAATATAAAATACTTTCCCAAACATGACGCATCAATTTCAAACGCTTTTTGGATGCGGATTGTGACCACATCTAGGTCAATCCTGTTTAGATGCGAATTGGAGACACTTCCAGTATTTCCCGTAATATCTTTGCATTTTGCACAAAGGAAGGTACACTGAAATTCGGAAAGTGACGTTACGTATATAATATTAACTACATTCCAAAACATGACGCGTCTGGTCTAGTTGTTTCGACGCAGATTGTAGCCACTTCTTGATCAACTCTGTTTGGATGCGGACTGAGGCCACTTCCACCACGTCACGTAATATTTTTATATTTTACACAAAGGAAGAAACACAGAAAATCGTTAAGTGGCATCATATGTAATATGAACTAAATTTTGAAACATGACACGGCTCGGCTAGTTCAACGCTGTTTGGATGCAGGTTGCGACCACTTCTAACTGAACGCTGTTTGGATGAGGAGTGTTACCACTTCTACTATTTCCGGTAATTTCTTGATATCTTAGACAAAGAAAGGAGCACAGAAATTCGGTAAGTCATGCAGTATCTAATCTGAACTATATTCCGAAGCATGACGCGTCTAGTTCAACTCTGTTTGCATGCGAATTGTGGCAACTTCTAGTTCAAATCTGTTTGGATGCGGATTGTGATAACTTAAGGTAATATCGTTATATTTTACTCAAAGGAAGAAACGCGGGAATTCGGTAAGTCATACAGCATGTAATATAAACTACATTTCGGAACGTCATGCGTCTAGTTCAATTATGTTTGCATGCTGATTGTAGCCACTTCCACCACTTGCAGGATTATATTTATATTTAAGACAAAAGAAGGTAAGTTTGCAGTAAATTTCGTTAAAATATCTTCATCACTGTTAAAATTTACAAATATTCAAGTTCAGTTTAAAGTGACGATATATTTGTGACTGAATAAATAGATTGTGACTCTAGTTTACTATAATTTTTTTTTATTGTATTATTTTCATAAAGGTCTGAACGGGCTCTGACTTGATTTTTTTCGGCAGGTCTGGCAGACTAACACTTATATCAAAAACACTGCAACACGCGGCCGCTCGTGAAGAAAATGCATATGTCACCCACTGAAAGATTAAAGTAAAATAAACGATATACAGTGGCGCCAAAAATTGAGTATACATTAGTCATACTCTATTCTTTAAATGCCTAAAAGGATAACAATAAATTCTTATTTTTTCTTAACATTTACTGATGTGATAGTATGTACATTAAGAAATATGTTAGGCAAAAATTTTTAATGAAATCAGAAATCGGTCATACATAAATTTTTGGCCCTTTTCCTAGAAGTAATAATAACTTTAAACGGATTCAATATGTATAAAAATTAAGAAATTGTGGGTTTTTTTCTGTTTTCGCCTCTGCCTGTAGGCGGAGCCAGCAGGGATTTTTTTGTTTTTAATCTTTTTCCATAATAGTTGGTCCTATAAAAAACTTGTCAGTATAAAAGTTGTACACTCTAAATAAGAAAGAGTGACTATTCACTCCGGAGGAGTGGATATTCACTCTATCGCAGAGTCAAAATTTGCCCAACCTCTTTAGAGTGACTATTCACTCTAGAAAAAAGTGAAATTCTTGACTCTCTGAAAGAGTGAATACTCACTCCTGAGAAGTGAATATTCACTCTGAACAGGAGTGGATATTCACTCTTTCAGAAGAGTGACTATCCACTCTTGCAAAAGGAGTGAGTTTTTTCACCCCTGATAGGAGTGAATAGTCACTCTTCCAGGAGTGACTAAAATTCTTGAATTAAAAAAGAGAAACTCATTTTTACACACGCTTGTTCGTAGGCGGTCACCTTCCCAAGTATTAACCGAACTCGTTGCTGCTTGACTTCTGCGCTCGTACGAGAACTGGTACCTACAGCATGCTACATCCGCTAACAATGAAAAAGTTCTTATTACATTATTTTAGCTTTGTTTCTTTTGTGATATTCGAGCACACTTTTTATATTTGTGTAGAAATCACAAATTTTTACGGTGTTTCTCAACTGTGTAAATAAGAAAACTGAAACCTTATTTCTGTATCATATAATACAGAGACTGTTCGCACATTTTTTAGACAAATTTGATAAATGATTTAAAAAAATGGAATTATTTTAGAGGAAAAAATTCTGACAACAACTTATTATGTGTAATTTATATTATCGTCTGATACTTTCAAATTTATTCTTATTTTAAGATTGCGCATGCAAAAAAGCTGTGAATGGGAAGATGCGTTTTTTTTTTTTTTCCGAACAGAAGTATGCTAATTCGACAGTCTAAAATGATTTCAAAGCGCATAATATAAAAACTTTTTAGTGCGAAATAAACATAACAATTAATTGTAAAGTGCTATTCCAAAAATCAGTACATATACATAGTAAAAAGATACCAGATGGAAAAAAAAACAGGGAAAATAGAGCCCATTTCAAGGCGGAAAAAGAAGTTTCAGGTAAGGATTTATGACTATTGCAAATTTATATTAGAATGGGAAGACAGAGGTCACGGCTGCCGAAGGCAGTCGTGCATCATCCGCCGATTCCAGGCTCTTGAAGAGCCCATGCGAGACACGACCAGGAGGGTTCCAGTTTACCCGGGACCCTCTAGGTGATGCTCTTCGGCCGGAGAGCGAAGCGGGGGAAAATAAAAATAAGAATATTGGATAAAAATGTTACAATCAATTCATTATATTATTAAGAGAATGTGTTACATCCGATATTTACAGAAAAAATGCCATTTTCTTTATTACAATGACTTTTAAAGGGTGAAACTGCATCAAAGCAAAGCTACTGCTCATACTTCAAAAACTACCGCTGTATTCGTTGAAAACATTAAAAACTCACACAGGTATTGTATTTATACCTTTCAACATATTCCTCCAGTCACCTGACACGTTTCTCTTATGGTTTATTGTGCATTTGTTCTGCTGAAAAGAGCTCTTTCAAAGCGCAAAACCACCACGATTGATCGATTCTGGAAGGTTTTTAAAGAGGCATGGGAAGCAATAACCCTGTAAATTTTACAAAAAACCTTCTACCATCGAAAGCATTACGCAGAATTAGAATCAACAAACAAGATTATCATACAGATTATTTCAGAAAGCAATATTCATATTTTAAACGTTAAAAACAACAACGCCGAAATCGTCTAAAAAATGTGCGAACACCCGTCTGTACATTTCCGCTATGACAAAAATTCCGTTACAACAAAGCAGTTATTTATTTATTCATTCATTTTTTTTTTTCTAATAATGTGTCCATAATTAGAGCACGATTAAGATTGTCCGAGGCCCAGGGCCTGTTTACCAAATAGGCCCGAGAAGCCGAAGCTTACCCATTGAAATACAAAGGGGCCCCCAAATTTACTTTTCAAAACTAATTTTTAGGGGGGAAATTTCAGTCAGGGTAAAAAACGTATTTTTAGGTAGATTTCGTAAGAAATACTACCTATTACATTCTCACCTAAGTTGGAAATTTTGAAAAATTTTTGCAGATCTACGCCGATCATGACTCCCAGAACACAAAACCACCCCCAGTTCAAAACTTTATCTATCTATCTATCTATCTATCTATCTATCTATCTATCTATGTCACTTTTTTCTGACCACGATAACTGGAAAAATTCTGCATTAATCTTTTACAAACTGATACATAAAATCAAGGGGCATAAAATCTCGGTCAAGTTCGTTAATGGGCAAAATCGAACCAAGGGTGGGAGGGTGGGGGGGGGGGCTTTTTGTGAAAACAGAAAAAACCCCATAATTTCTTAATTATGATACGTATCGAATCCGTTTAAAGTTATTATTACTTCTAGGAGAAGGGTCGAAAATGTATGTAGGACAGATTTTTGATATAATTAAAAATGGCTCCAAGGGGGGGGAAGGGGGGGGGGTTAAGAGAAAAAAATCATAGCTTCGTCAATTCACAAGATATCAAATTCGCGTAAATTTATTATTAATCCTCTTAATATTATCTAAAACTTTTATATTGACAAGTTTTTTATAGGACCAACCGTTATAGCAAAAAAAAAATTAAAAACAAAAAAAATCTCTGCCGGCTCTGCCTGCAAACAAGTTATTTTTCGAAGTAGGCGGTTCCAACTCTCGCATCTTTTCGAAACTGATACATAAAATCAAGGGGCATAAAATCTCGGTCAAGTTCGTTAATGGACAAAATCGAACCAAGGGGGGGGAATGGGGGGGCTTTTTGTGAAAACAGAAAAAAAACCATAATTTCTTACTTGTGATACGTATCGAATCCGTTTGAAGTTATTATTACTTCTAGGAGAAGGGCCGAAAATTTATGTATGACAGATTTTTGATATAATTAAAAATTGCCTTAAGGGGGGGGAGGGGGTTTTAGAAGAAAAAAATTCATAACTTCGCCAATTCTCAAGATTTCAAATCCGCTTAAATTTATTATTAATCCTCTTAATATTATTTAAAACTTTTATATTTCAAAGTTTTTTATAGGACCAACCGTTATAGCAAAAAAAAAAATTAAAAACAAAAAAATCCCTGCCGATTCCGCCAGCAAACAAGTTAGGTTTCGAAGTAGGCGGTTCCAACTGCCGCATCATCGTAAAAAGGTCATTTCTTCCGCAATTCCCGACAAACAGGCGCCCCACGGTCTGCGTCTTCGAAATCTACCTGTGCCTGTAGGCCGAGCCGTCAGGGATTTTTTTTTTTTTAATTATAGCTGTTAAATTTTTCCTAAGACTATTACTGACACATTTATACTCTTTTTTTTTTTTTTTTTGCTATAATAAATGGTATAAAATTAGTGATTAAACGCAACGTTTTTAATTTCTCTTATGTTTTACATTTTAATTTCAAACGTGCTAAAAATAACAGAAAATTTAATCTGTGTAATTATATTTTGTTTATATTCATAAAGAGGTTAGAAATGATATAAAATATGTAGAATAGGTTATTTAAATAAAGAGGAAAATAATTAGCATTCAGAGATATTAAATTTCTGTTTATAAAATAGAAGCAAAATTGTGTTGCAGCTAAGCATAAATTTACTTCAAATATTTGTTTTCGTCTTAGCACTGGCAAATCCTGCAATTTGTAAAGCATAAAATATATTTCCTATCCATAATTCTATCAATTCATTTATTATTTTAATTCCTTTTTCAGTTTTTTTTAAATCGTGCTACTATATATAAAGGATTTCATTTTAGGCGTTTCGTTTCGATAATGGGGTATCCAAGAGCTGGCGCCCTCTTGTGGTTTTATTGGAAAAAACTGCTTTTCTTCACTCTCAACGGAGTGAACCACTCACTCTTGTCAACGGAGTGAGACAGTCACTCCCGACAACGGAGTGAGATATTTCACTCCTTTCTAGAGAGTGGAAAATTCCACTCTTTAAAGAGTGCATATTTAAAAAATTCACTCCTAAAAGAGTGAAAATGCCTCTCACTCTTCCAAAGAGTCAACTTCTCACTCCTTCCAATTTTAGAGTGTAGATATTATTAAGAAGATTTACAATAAAGTTAAGCGGATTTCATATCTTGGGAATTGAAGAAGTTATGAATTTTTTTCTTCTGAAACCCTTCTGCCCCCCCCCCCCCTTGGGGGCATTTTTAATGAAATCAAAAATCTGTCATACATAAATTCTTGGCCCTTTTCCTAGAAGTCATAATAACTTTAAACGAATTCGATTATAAAAATTAAGAAGTTATGAGTTTTTTTCTGTTTTCACAAAAGCCCCCCCCCCTATTTGCCACAACCCCCCCCCTTGGAACTAAGATTTTATGCCGCTTATTTTATGTATTAGTTTGGAAGAGATTTGTGCAGAATTATGGAATTTATCGTGTCCATAAAATAGTGACATAGATAGATAGATAGATAGGTAGGTAGGTAGATAGATAGATAAAGTTTTGAACTGGGGGGGGGGGGGTTCTAGGAGTCATGATTGGTGTAGATCTGCAAAAAATTTTCAGGAATTCCAACTTAGGGGAGAATGTAATAGGTAGTATTTCTAACGAAATCTACCTAAAAACTGTAATGTCGGCACGTATGACAGTATGATGCGAATATACAGGTGTCCATATACAGGGTGTCCATAAATTATTGCCGGGGTTTCCTTAACTCGTAACTTTTGATTTAAGAACATGACGTAAAATATTAATACATATTCGTAAAAGTATAACTCAAAAGGTTTTTGTAATAACACAAAAGTTACAGTCACGTATACGTAAAATTGCTACTCAAAATGTTATTAATCAAATAACGGTTATAATCAAATAATAATTAATATTGAAATAATTTCAAATTTATTAAAAAAAATATTAATAAATTATAAGTACAAAGTTAGATTAGTTTCAAGAACTAAAATATGTACATGGTTCATCTTGTACAGTGCTATCACCATTTTGAATTATCATGTAACGGCGTTCTACGATGTGAGTCACAAACGTTGCCGTATAAATTGGCGGATAATACTTAGCTTTGTGTTATTAAACAAATCTTTTGAGTTGTACTTTAAGAATATGTAATATTTTTCATCATGCTCTTTAGTAAAAAGTTATGAGTTAATGAAACCCCGTCAATAATCTATCCACACCATAAATTTTCAAATGAAATAAAACCAGAAATGTATTAAACAATAAAAGCTAATTAAAAACCTCATGAAAACAGTAAAGATTTGGTTAAATATTTTTTACGTTTCAAATAGTGTGTATTTAATAATAAGTAATAATAAAAAACAAAAAATAATGCAGGGATAAAATAATTTTAGTTACTAAAAAATGTATATAACATCCAATGAAATGAGCTGTTACAAATTATAGTTGCAACTAAAGCTGTGACTGGATAGTAAAATAAATTAATTAGAAAAATTTCCACAAATCTGCAAAACATATAAGACTATATTACGAAAACAAATCATGGTATGGTCACATTTTTTTTATCAAGTTTAATTTAATTCCTCTCGCTCATTAATTGAGACATGTAGTTCATTTAAGTTTATTTTATGTAAAAATAAAAATGGCGATCTATGTAGTTATTCGGTACTGATCAATTACTGCATCACTAAAATATCAACTGCACTGACAATTGAATAGAATGGAAAAATGCTAAATCTTTGTTTATTTATATTGACTTGAAAAAAAAAAAAAAAACCCAGAATGTTGGCAGATATGTTATATGAATTAGGATCTTCTGTTGGTCATAGCATAAAAACTAGCCATATTTCAGGTTTGTGCTTATTGGGGTAATGTTCAATTCCACAGAAAAGTCTCATTTTGAGGGGGAAATAAAATTTATAATATGTTTAATTTAAGGGTATGATTGGAAAGCTTGGTATTTTTATGTTGTATAATAAAATCCTAATAAAAAGCCATTGTAAATTACTATTTACAAACTAAGTTAAGAACCATTATTGTCTTTGTAAAGTCATAATGTTACGTCAGTTTTATTTGCACAAAAATGCCATTTTTTCTTTTTTATTGTTCAGAAATTAATTAAACAAGTTACTGTTATAATTTGTCATTAGTTAGTGTTGTTAAGAATATTAAATTACCTTTTTTAACGGGATAGTTTTGATAATTTTTACACTTCAATGAATGCAGAAAAAATGTTTGTCTATTTTACGTTACATCAGTTATAGGATTTTGAATTACAATTTTTGTGACTAAAATACAGATTGAAATAATATGCAAGTATTGGGGTATTAAGTCCTTAGTAAGAAATATCTTAAATTGTAAAAATTAAAAAAAAAATTCTAGCTTTATTAAATTTTCTGCACAGTTTTGAAAACAAAATTCGATGATCAACTGTTACGTCAGTTACGATGGAATTGACCTATTTGATCAGCATCGAAGGGACTACAAAATATATCAAAATTTCAGCCAATTCCACTGAAAACACATTTTCATTTATTGTATGCGTGGTCTCATGAAAGAAATAATGAAAATTCTGCTACTCCAGAAATTGCTGACAGAAGACCAGTTTCGAGAGATCGTTCCTTTTAAATAATCAAAACCAATGAAGAGGTGCCAGGCACAGTTTTAAACAAACTCTCATTACTCCTTGCAGTTTACTTTGTGGGGGACCGCATTTGGGAATGCTTACTGAAGCGTGCTTGGTATTTAGTCGGGGGGAAATAATCACTATGAACGTTACTTTTTCGGGAAGATAATTGACAGGAATAACAGAAAAAGGGATGGACTTCTCTTAAAGCGGTATTTCATTTAGAGAGCTGAAAAAATAGTAATTTCATGAATTATGTTTTAATGTAAGACATAGGTAATTTTTTTACCTCTTACTTATTGACCTTTTTAAAACGTTACTTTACGAATTTAGCTTAAAAATATAAAAAAAATCCCTGACGGCTCGGCCTACAGGCACAGGTAGATTTCCAAGACGCGGACCGTGAGGCGTCTGTTTATTGGGAATTGCAGAAGAAATGACCTTTTTGCCATGATGCGGCAGTTGAGATCGTCCACTTTAAATATACCTCTGCCCGTAGGCAGAGACATCAGAGATCTTTTTGTTTTTAAATTTTTTTGCTGTAAGGGTTGGTCCTATAAAAAACTTGCCAGTATAAAAGTTGTAGATAATATTAATGGATTTATAATAAATTTAAGCGGATTTGATATCATGTGAATTGACAAAGTTATGAATTTTTTTCTTCTGAAACCCCTATTTCCCCCCCCCTCCTTGAAGGCGTTTTTAATGAAATCAAAAATCTGTCATACATAAATTTTTGGCCCTTTTCCTAGAAGTAATAATAACTTTAAACGGATTCGATATGTATCATAATTAAGAATTTATAGGGGTTTTTTCTGCTTCCACAAAAAGCCCCCCGATTTAATTTTGCCCATTAACGAACTTGAGCGAGATTTTATGCCGCTTGATTTTATGTATCAGTTTGGAAGAGATTTGTGCAGAATTATGGAAGTTATCGTGTCCATAAAAAAAATGATATAGATAGATAGATAGATCTATATATATATAAAGTTTTGAACTGGGGTGGGTTTGGGTTCTAGGAGTCATGTTCGGTGTAGATCTGCAAAATTTTTTCAGAAATTCCAACTTAGGGGAGAATGTAATAGGTAGTATTTCTTACGAAATCTACCTAAAATACACGAAGTTCTGGTCGTCAGAGTCAGTCCTGATGAGTGGCGTGATACACGATGATGACAAATGATTAAATCTATTCATTAGTCATATGTAAAATTCCCCTCTTGAGTGTTAATCCTATGGGCTTGTAATACATTCGTAAATTTCAAAAAATTCGTCAGAAATTTAATATTTTAAACTTCTGTTTGCTTTATACACTTCTTAAAAGGCGTTTCTTTCCTTTTTAATTGATAAAATATTCCTTAAATATATGCTTAATTTTATTTGAAGTCTTAAAATCTTACTCACAATTGGTTAGCTTCGTTAAGATTTTAACACATCTATACTAATGAAAGATATTTGTCCTTTGAAAGATGTTTGTCCTTGTATCTGCCTGTGTGTGTACGATGGCTAAGGAATATTTACCGTACGTAGACGTCTGAAAATTTAGATAAGACTATAGTCCAAGGCAACTCCTAATGTACTCGAGGTTCATATTTTTCATTTGCATGTTAATTAATCGAGATACTAATTAAAAACCCATAATAAAAATAGCAAAATGGCAAAAAATATATATGAAATTTATGTAAAAATGTCTTGGAGCTGAAAAGTCCAAAAGAAAAACTGAGGCAAGTGCATCAAAATTGACAAATAGATAAAAAGATTTGTGAGGTCAGGTGACTGCCCGGGACACTAAAAACTAAGAGTTGGAAAATAGGCAATTTAATTTTTTTTTACTACAATTACTTTTTTATATCCAGATCGGCCTTTGATGGGGGCGAGTTTGGATGGGGCCTATTGCCCTGGACACTGAACACTAAAGATTGGAAAATTCACAAAATGAAACACGCATTAAGAATAGCTTTTTTTTGTTGTTGTTCTAAGTCACTATTATAATTTTTAAAATTAGCGTTATGTTTAGGAAAGCATCTAGACATACCAGTCTAATAATAGGAAGAGCGCTATAGGTTGATAGTTCATTGAAACTGGCTGAAACTAGCACACAATGATATTTTACGGTATTGAAATTCATAGGACTCATTCATTCATTGGACCTACAGAAAATCTTGGTTATCACTGCGACTTTAAATGTCTGCTCAATTATAATGTACACAATACTACAACTACAGTACGTACACTACATAATACTACAACTACAGTACGTACACTACATAATACTACAACTACAGTACGTATACAACTACAGTACAGTGAATACTACAACTACAGTAAAGTATGTAAAAATGAAATCTGTCTATAACGAAATCTTGTCTTAACTGAAAAAATTACATGGTCTTAACAGAAATAATATCAACAATTATACATGCTAAGACGGAAATCTGTATAAAACAGAATTTTTTCCTGTTCCTTTTGATTCCAGTTTCACGGGTTTTATTGAAAAAATATTTGACAAACCTCATTATATAATTCAATATTACGTATTTTATGATTACATGTTTTTAATATAAAAATAAGAGACTATTAGAAACTTAGTAAAATTCTCTTTGTAAATTTACTTTGTAGAAAAGGGAAGAGGGGGGGGCGCTAAAATCCATCCTTGACCACCGTGAAAACAAAGCAAGTTTCTGCCCTGATTTATAATCCCTATTATTATTGTTATTTGAAAAGCAGTTACCAGTTTCGCGTTCTAATTATCTAAAGGTTTGAACGTGATCTTATCTGGTATATAGATAAACTGTTCAATTACTTTTTTTGAAATTTCTAGGTAGTTCATTGATCATTATTTCAGAGGAAAACTCTATATAAGATATGTTTTCTAGTAAATTCATTAGTTGGTCCAACATTACGGGATTCGTTTGCTGTTATTACACAGTTATAGAATTTCATTTTTTATTTTACATATGTCTCCTGTAATTATGTTTTGTTTATTTTGAAATAAACTTTATATATAACTATAATTTATGCTTGATTTAACTGAAAATAAATTGTACGTTCTGGACATTCGTTTTGATATAAAAACAAATAGTAACTTGTTCTAGGAAATGTGAATGAAATTATTTTGGATTGAAGGGTAATTGTTAGTGTTATTACGTGAATATCCTCGAATCTTTCTAATAATTTTAAAACCAAATAATGATTAATAATTTTTGTTGATCTTTACCTTGTGAAGGGATATTTCCCCTTGTTACATGGAAAAAAGTAAAATAAAATTTGAAATATGAATTCCGTGAAAATAATCGAAAAAAAAAAGAATCAAATGTAGGACATCCAGTTTGATTGTAAAACACTGAAGAATTTTAGAATACTAAAATATAATTATATATATATATATTTTTTTTTTTTCGAAAAAAATATGAATTGTAGCCTATGAAGTGCCGGTATTTTAAGACATTATTTTCATATTTTAAAAAAAATAGTTCTTATTTATTGAGGGTCTGCAATGCATAAAACTATTTTTTTAAGTATGATAATGATGTTCTTTAAAATAAATATTGCTGTATTAAATTAGATAAATGTTGATTTAGTATAAAAACACTTAATTTAAAACTTTTGGTATTCAACCTTCTAAGAACAAAGTTAATTTAGCTTGGAAAGTATCAGAAACGCGCCCATGGATTGAACAGTTAATAAATCATTAATAAATAAAATGCATATACATATTTTCTTCTTTATTTTCCACTTTTTTCTCTTTTTAATTTTTTTTTAATCTTGGAGCATTTTCTTGTTTTTTGAATGCTTGTGTTTCATTCTCAGGTCCAGATCAGCCAAAAGTGCTCTGCAAAATATTAAGTTCGGACCGGGAGTGAGTGTAATGAAATAATATTGGCCAATTTTCTTTCATTACACTCTGCCTGTTTTTGTTTTTTTACCCGGTCACAGGGATTACATTTTTTTCTACAGAGTGTGGTGCGGCCGAGCTTAGGCTTATTTTTTTCCAGTACGTGTCAGACTGGCAATTTTTTATATAAAAATAATAAGTGTTTTGTACATTTCTTCAATGGAATCTTTGAAAATTTACTAGTTTAATAAATCACAGAAATTAGTTTACTTTTTTTATTGCACAGCTTCAAAATTATGATATTGATACATAAGTATCTTTCACTGCATTTCCGTACACATAAGTATCCTTCAATGAAATGGTCAATTTTTCCTCACTATTTTTTAAATATTTTACTACGTTCTCATCTTCTTTTACCAATAAGTACATTATTTGGTAATATGATTTAAAGAGTTTCTAGATAAAGATATACTATATAGCCACGGTTTTGCACGCGTATCGTTGCGAATTTTCATTATGGGTATTGTATATACACGTACTACTTTTCATGTTACATTTCCTTTACTATTATATGTTACATGTAAGGTTATCTTTGTTTCTTATACTCCTTTACACGTTTTATGAGATTAATGATAATTATCAAATTTCTTTCTTTATTTATTTATGTGACTTATTGACAGTTCTGAAAGTTTTCTTCCTTAAAGTCATTACCATTTTGATATACAGCGTGCCTCCTTTTTATCACACATATGTTCATAGTTTATATTTTTCTAGTCATTGCTAGTTCGTAGCTTCTATATGTGTTTTGTTGTAATTTTCATTATGGGTTATTAGCGTATAATGATGACTTGATTCCTTTCAACCTTCATTTTTCCCTATTGCTATTAGAATATTTGAAAGTAAAAGGTTTTCTGTTAATTTCAAACCTTTGGTTCTCCGAAATATGTTCAAAATTTAAACCATTCATTGTACCAATCAATGTATATACAAGTTTGAATATTAACCTCACAGGTACACTTTTTGACTTTCTTTTAACTTTTGACTTTCTTGGTTATCTTTTTCAGTCACATATTTTTCACTTACGATTCTATTTACAAATTCTTTTCTCATACAATTGCCATTATTTTGAAACGATATATGGCGTACTTAGTTTTATCGACCACAGCTTGCCTATCATATCTCACCCTATATTTACAATATCAAATTGATTTTAATGGTTCTTATTCAAATATAACAATCTTACGAAATTGTCGATGGTATTCATTCTACACATTTTGTTTAAATTTTGTTCAGTCCATTTTGGTTCTTAGTTATATTTCTATTTAAAGTTGGTAGTCCATTGATTTTTTTTTAGTTTATTCCATTTTGTTTTAGTTCATTGTTAATTTTTTTCAAAGATTAGCTTACAGTTACATGTGTTTAATGTTTTATAAATACCATCAAAGTTTTCAGTGTGTTATGTTTCAACAATTTTCTTCACATATTTGCTTTCTTAAGTTCATCTCTTTCTTATTTTTATAATTCTCTACATATGGATACAAAATTAGAAGGACAATGTTTACACTTTCTAGTTTGTTCACACTTTGCTTTGCACTAGTTTCAATAATTCCTCCAGGAAGGCTTGTTTCACACGACATCAAGCTGTTCTCTTTCTCTATATTTTTAAAAGAATAGTTAGACTATTTTTTTTTAATTACATGTTACATTTATTTTTTGCTCTCAGTTTTAAAATATCTCACATGATTTTATCTTGTTACACAACATTTTTCAAATATCTCACATGATTTTATCTTGTTACACAACATTTTTCAAATATAACATGACATTATATAACATCCAAATATAACATACACTGCTTACATTTGTATCTCGCCACACTTACACAACAACGTATATTTTTGTTATTAATAAGTCAGAATTGATGGCATATTTGTGAAAGGTAAATTAACGATGCTTACTCTTATACATCAACATTCACATGTTTCCCAGCTCACTTTACACAATTTCTACTCTTTCAGATGGTATAAAAATTTCTATCTGGATAATGTTTATCTCATTATACATAATTAACTCATACATGTATGCGTTACTGACTATAAAGTTATGCTATTTTTTTGTAAATATGCTATTTTTACTATGTTAGCTTTTCAATATTTTTATAAAATAAACTCATATATTTTGTGTTTCTTTGCATTTTACTTTTATTTACAGTTTGTTGTCTGTATGCAACATTACCACTGTGCTGATAAAAAAAAATCTCAGATTACATAACCTTAAACTGATTGAACATTAGTTTCATGTATGGCCAACTGACCTAGGAACTAAGTCTCAATAGCATATGCATACAATATAGGTCAAATAGTCAACAGGACTATGATATAAATGTATTAAATTTTCATATGCGTTTTTAAATTATCCCCTTTTCCTTGATTAAAAATCACATAATTTTTAATTTATTTATTAATTTATTTAAAATGTTATTTAAATTCTATGTTTCCCCTTCTAAATAAATTAAAAGAATAATCAAGCTATTTTTTTCCGTCAATCGTATCCACGTAAATTTTAACCATTAGCCATCACGTGATATCCACCATATAAAACAGATAAAAATGTGCCGGCTACAGAAATATATTTGCTCCTCTTTTAGAGTTTGTTATAATTCGCCACTTACACATTTGCTTCTTTCTTAATCATATAACAGCTAGTGGTAGCCTCTCCTTTTTATTTAGTCTATCTATGCGTTTCTCATCGGGTTTCCAAAAATTTTTTAACGTTTTGTTGGCATGTTTCAGTCTTCCTAACAACACGTTTATCCTTAGAAATTCAAAAGTCTCCGTATAATAATATCTAACAGATATCTTCTTATTCGTATGCTCTCACCAAATTAAACATGTATTAGGGTTGTAATTCAATATTTAATATGTGCAGTTAATTAACCCCTCCCAATTTTTCTTTCAATATTAAAAAATATATAATATTACCCCTTAATTCTAAAATAAGTAAAAGCCTTTGCATTTATTAAACGTCTATATTTACTTTTTCTTTTACCCTTTTCTTGTATAAAAATGTGTAAGTCCCCCTCGTGTGTTGACATGCAATTTTTTATCGGACCCCGGCACAACATGGGAGATTTGATTATTTTTTTTAATGCGTGGGAATTTTGTTTTTGCTATAAACCCTGTTCATAATACTAGCGCTATTAACCCCTTAACCCCTTCGGGACCGGCGGCTTTTGCACAAATTTTATTCGGTTGGCACCACTTTAAAAAAAAAAAAAACTACCTTTATTTAAACTATCACAAAAATGCTCTAATTAGAGACAGCAAATATTACTTTTATTTTTTACTGGTGCCTAAAACAAATTCTGTATGCTCTTTTTGAGGGTGCATATATGCACCCATGGTCCCGAATGGGTTAAGCACCACGACGTGCCTGCGTACGTCATGAACTCTTCATCTGCAATACCAGGACGTATGTGCGCACGTCCTCATTTTAAGTCCAGATTGCACTGTTCTAACCAATTCGTACCGGAAAATTCTATCATTCAGTTATTATAAAATAATTCCGATATCGAATGTATAATAATTGACGAGCAGAATTTTCCGGTACGAATTGGTTTTCCCAAACGGAAGGAACTTTCCGTACAACCCAATATCTGGTATTCAGCATAATATCACTAAATTGAATATGGTGCTTAAGGGGTTAAATTTGCCTAGTTCAGTTTTTATATCACAGCGATTGCCAGCATTTTAATATTTGTAATCCTTTTATATATGTATGTGTGTATGTATTACATATGTATAACTTTGTTTTTGTTACATATATTTTTTTTCGTTTTTCTAGGTTATTCAGCTAATTATATGAAGTACCTTCCATGCTTTTCGACACAGAAAAACAACTATAAGATGTTTAATCATAATCCTCAAAGTTACATAACTCTCAGCCCTGCAACCATTAACTATAGAGCCGCACATATTCCTGCAAGCAACTGTACGGCTACTTCTGCTACTAGCTGTTGTGCCAATGAGTATACGTCTGGTATTAGTCAGAATGCTGATCCAAACCAAGAGAATGATATTGGGGTCACATGTAGTGACAATGAAACTAATAGCGGGCTTTCGTCTGAAGAGAGTGAACCTGGAACAGTAAATTATCAAATGCTGGGAACTCATGTTGATTCAATTTCCCCTGAAAATGGGAAGGAATGCATGTTTTCAGATCACACTAATGGAAATGATGAGAAACACCAATCTATCAGCGAACCTAAATCAGAAAACATCAACGAAGTCATTAGTATTACTATCGGAGATTTACTTTGTGACACATTGACCAAAGTAAAGAAGGATCAAGAAAGTCAAGAGATTAAAGAGCTAAATGCTGATCCGGAAAAAGCAAAGAAGAATGAAGATAATCAAGTTATCAAGGAACTAAATGATGATTCGGCAAAAGAAAAGAAGAAGGAAGACAACCAAAAGATGAAGGACCTAAATTCTTATTCCATGACTAATTCTTCCTCAAGAGAAAAATCACATGAAAATACAGTTTCAAGCCTTCAACCAAAAAACTTAAGCTCAGAAAAATGCAATCCAAAACCCCCTAAAAAAGTCATAAAATCAGAAAATCCGGGCATTCAACGTCCTCCTATGTCGTACGTTGCTCTTATTAGAGAAGCAATAATGTTAGCACCAGGCAAGCGATTAACCCTTGAAGCTATATATAATTCTATTATGGAAAGATATGAATATTTTAGAGAATGTGGGGTTAGCTGGAAAAATAGCATCCGGCACAACCTTAGCTTAAATAAGTGTTTCAACAGAAAAGACAGTCAGAGAAAAGGAGGTAACTGGGAATATGATTGTGATTTTGACATCGAATTTCAGAACAACAACTTTCGTCGTAGAGCGCGAATGAAGCATTGTAAAAAAGAAATCGTCACTGAACCAACCATTAGCGGCGCCTGTGCAAAGCCATCATTTACTTCACCAGTTAGACAAACATATCCAAGTCCTTATCCTCACCAATTTCTAAGTTATTCAGCAAATTTCATGGCTCATAACTACAGATCTCTAACCCCTAATGATAAGAGCTATCCTTTAGCCCATATGTCAAGCACGATGCGGCCTTCAGATGGATCCAATATAAATCCAACTTATTCATACACATCGCATATACATGCTCAACATGTTCAATCTCAACACATGCAAGATTTACATGTAAGATACGTTCAGTCACGTCAAATTAATTCTGCAGTTCTTTCCTCCGTTCCGACTACTCATGCAATGCCTTCGGCATATTCAGGTAATAGCTATGTTGCACAAGCATCATCCTTAGCTTACACACCATGCCAGACTCACCAAGAACCTTCGTGGAGTACACAGGACAATCGCTATCATCCTTATTAATCTCATTTTTGAAATGTTTACAATTTTGGATGATATATTTTCCCTAATACAAGTATTTTTAAAACTGAATATCACAAAAAATTAAACATAACACTTCAACAATGTTTTCAAACTTCCAGTAACACTTTAGGGCAAATTTCTTTTGCTCAAAACATAGACTGGTTTCATTATTTAAAGTTAGTTAAACCTGAGTGGATACAATACATGTCATTAATTAGAGAATATATTGTGCATATATTATTTGAAACATCATGTATATACAGATACATACAATTCTTATAATAGAAAATTATAATTACTCTTAAAAAAAAAAACTTTTTAACTGGATGCTAAATTTTGAAGACATTCAATTGTCCAATGCACATCTGATTTTGTACCATTTGAACATAGATACGAAAAGAAAGTAGAAACTTTTAAGGATGAATTTTAAAATAATATGTCTATCTATACAGTGCCTTCTAAAATCTCTGCATATTGTGTGTGCAATTTATTGTTTACTTTAATGAGATTTGCCTATTTTATATTTATACAAATAGTGTCACATTTTGCATTGTATCAACAGGTTTAAGAAAGTATATTATGCGATTATAGTATTTATATTTTAATTTAATGTTGAAATTTAATGTATTTCGTGCTGCTACATTTTTTCTTCTTCCTTAATTGTAACTGATCACTGACAATATATGACACAATCGTTATCATCCCCATATTCCGTATACATGGTATCTCAAAAAAGACGTCCAGACTTTAAAAATCAGTAGTTATTTATCTTTAATTAATATAAACTTAAAATAAGTGACAAATTTATAAATTAACTCAAAAATTTTGTATACAATTGTATTAATAAAATAGTTTAAATTTTGGTTAATGGATCGCGCTGGGCGTTGTCTGAGTTTGTAAGAATTAACGCTCAAGCTAATAGGAAAAATTGAATCAAAGTTAACTCAATTTTAAAACTTTGGTTCTCTTTACCAGCTGAAAAGCAAAGAATAAAGAAGACAATATTTTCAAGGTTTTTAAACAGTTGTGTGATTAGCATTAGATTATTTTATATTTTCCAATTACATAAGAAATAAATTAATGAAATTTGTATTTTTAATCAGTATTTCTATATAAATACAATGTGTTTTCATGTTTTTTTTTTTTTTTTTTTTTTTTTTTTTTATAAAGGCGGACAAATTTATTAGATGCCTTAAATACTTATATTTGTATGTTCTTTATTTTATTAAGATTTACAAAATATCTAGGTTATATAACGATGATTTTAAAAGATTTAACAACATTGCTGTTATGAAAGTAGCTTGTCAATGGCCTTTATGGGGCTGTAGATATATAACGTTATCAACATTTTCGTAATATTTGACCCCCTCCTCCCCTTACGATATCATACGTTATCATTTCTCGACCCCCCACCCCCTCCCCTTAATGATATCGTTATATATTTCTAAAAATTATTTTTATTTCTACTTTTTTTTTCTTTTTTTTTTTTTTTGCGTTTGCAGTGATATACAGATACAGCTATACATTTATTATTCGCATACTTTACGGATTCAAATTAAGATAAGTCAATAAAATATCACTATTATACATATGAAAAACTTTATATCAAATAACATCTAAAAGAGATAGTTACTATTTAAAAATATTTAATAATAGCTTATTGTCACATAAATAATGCATTCAACAGTAATGTTGTCTTTTTGCATATGCCCTTCAGAGGGGAGGGTGAAAGCAGAACTTCTTATCAACAAAACAACTGGACAATATTCATTTTATTTCTTTACTAAACTAGTAAACACAACAAGTATCATTTCAAACATATTTCGCACCTGATTTCTCCAATAGCCAATTATATGCGCATAGAAGAACAGTTTTGACAATAGTTGGGGAATTCCATATTTTGGAATGAAATGGTTTTATAATCATTTAATGCCTTTAATAAAAACTGTATATTTAAAAAAAAAAAAAAAAAGGTAAGACGAAAGAAAAAATGTTTGTATAAAAGGTTATAACGATATCAAAAGACAAATCCCCCCTCTCTCCTAAGGTGATAATGTTATACATGCACAGCCCCTATCTGGAATGTAAAATAGCATTTGTTATTTGAAATCTTTTATTTTAGTAACGTTTGAAATATCACTGAATATCGATTAAGACACTGTCAACCATGTGTTAGCAATATTTTATTTAATTGCATTTGTCAATCAATTATCAATAAATGTATCTAACATTTTATGTTAGAGCATGTTATCAAATAATGATGTAAACGATTTCTTTCCTATACCTCCTAAAAATGTGTTTTTATAATTTCTTAATCAAGTGGTATGGTTGTAAAAACATCCGCGAAAAGATAATACAGTAACCCCTCGTTATATCACGCTTCGGTATATCACGCATTCGGCTATTTCGCTCTTTTTTAGTTGTCCCCCGATAAATTTATTTTCTCGAAAAATCATATAAAACTTTTGAAACTTCGAAATCTAAGCATATAACTGAAATGCAATTAGTTCATTTTCATTCATTAATTTCCAGTGACAAGCAAATAATCAAATAAAATGTAATTTTCAGAAAATACTATAAAATGTAAGTAAAAATGTATACTGTATATGTGCGGTTTTGCATATTTTTAACGTTTTACCATCTTTTTTGTGTTGAACTTGTAGCTTGTTTGAACAAGTATTAAATCGAAAACCTCGTAGCTTAATTTAGGGCTCTTTAGTTTTCATTTAAAAACAATCCTTTCGCTTATCTCGGTATATAGCGCTTTTTTTCTTATCTCCCAAGTAGCGCGATATATCGAGGGGATACTGTATTCTCTGATATATTTTAAGTATATACGAGTATTTAATATTAGAAGGTAAATATATATATATATATATATATATATATATATATATATATATATGGACACTCTTGTTAAAACATAATTTGCTTTTAGTCATTTAAATGTCGTTTTTTTGCATCTTTGGAAAATAATGTTTTATGAAGAAAACTTATAAATGATATTTTAAGTATTTTAATTAATAAAATCAAAGTCTCTTAATCGATCAACAAATATGAGTGTTTAATTCAAAACAAAAAAATAGGGTTTGAAAATGGTAGCCCATGACTGAAAATTACTTGATACAAATTTACATTGCTGCTGGTATACCACTGGAAATTTATTTCAGCAATGGACAATATTCTTGTGACGTCACAGTAGGTAAAATGACGGCGTGATCGTTTGTTTACGCTTTGCATTCACGAAGGATTTTTTCGCTATTTCTCTTAGTCCCGTTATTTTATTGTCACACTTATGAGCTCAGAAATCAAATTAATGAAAACAAACTCATATTCCTTCGTTATTTAATTATTGATTAATGAAAAATTTGATAAAATCATGATCTACAAAATTTAAATGAAAAATTTTGTGAATACTAAAAATTAACATTATAAAATCATGAAATAAAAGCATATTTAAGTAAAATAAGTTTAATTTACATAATTTATAAACAAATCTCAATTTAAGCACTTGAAATTTACAGGGTTCGTACGGCTCCTGGAATTTTGCGACCAGGAAATTCTTTTGTTACCAGTATTTTCTTACCGAAATTCTCTACTTAAAAGAAGTCGAAGTTTCGCGAGTTTAACCTAGATTTCTTTTCCTTTAAAGAAAATACTGGTGACACTCCTGGAAAATTCCCTGATCCGTACGAACCCTGAATTTACTCATTTTTATAGAAATTGGCTGTAACCTAGTTTGTTTTAACGTTATATTTCTAATAAATTCGATAATTAAGGCAAAATTAATCTGAAATTGGATGAATATTCCTTATATTATTCAGATCTACTGCACACATGTCTATCGTTTCAGTAACAAAATAAAAAATAAGCGAATTCGTCAACAGCATAATGCTTTCAAATGGAGCGATTTTTCAATGTTTTCCCAAACAGCTGGTTTTTCATAGCCTTGAACCGAAAGGAAGAATACTGTCCATATGCATGAGTGAGTCTACACAATATACTTAAAAAAGATAACCATTCCTATTATTATATCCTATTATTATAATACTATTGCATCTTTATTTTACAATATTAGTGCCTTAAGAGTAAGATTGCTTAAGTTTTCATTTTATATACTATATTTAATTTTAATGAGACAGATGAAATCAAAAGAGTGATGGTTTAGAATATACCTTAGCATAGCAGCTGAGCTACATAGAATGTCCATATTTGTAATTGATTTACTCTATTACGATTTACTAAATAACATATACAGATATTTTAAAACGCTGCTGTTAAGTTTTCATTTTATATAATATATTTAATGTTAATGAGACAGATGAAATCAAAAGAGTGATGGTTTAGAATATACCTTAGCATAGCAGCTAAGCTACATAGAATGTCCATATTTGTAATTGATTTACTCTATTACGATTTACTAAATAACATATAGAAAGATTTTAAAACGCTGATGTTAGGAAATTAGCTTGTTTAATGACATTTATATAGAGTATAACTTGTGTTTCTTCATTGACTTCAGAAAACTTGACTAACCATTGTAGGTTTATCAAGACATTGTAAACCATACGTTACTAAAACTTAATCAGTTTACATTATTTTGGCACATATTTGTCAATCACTTATCAACATTTTGTTCTTACATGTTGTACCTAATGATGATACAAAGGTTTTCTTTCATTTCCTCTAAATAGTGATTTTTATATTTTTTTTTTTATTTCACTTGATGCTTGTAGAAGTACTAATTGTGATTGTTTTATCATCATTACTTTATTTTTTCATTCATATTATTTATAATTTTCTGTGATTGTATTTCATAATTAAAGGTACCCCACTAAGATTCATACCCATAAAAAAAAATCATATATATAGCAAAAATGAATATAACAGTGATAATCAAATAAATTAGTTTATAAAAAGACAATTTCATTTGTTAGATAAATTATTTTGATGAAACTTCTTTTCAATTTCAAAAATTATAAGAAAACATGATGCAATATTTGATACTTAACCAAAAATATTCTCGAGAAAAATAAACCTTGTAAAACTAGTTTGGCCATGATTTTGAAAAGTGGGTTCTTCATTTTTGAGTAGTCTTTTATTCTTTATGCTGCTTATTACGTTTGTTTCTCGATTATACCTGAAGCAAAATAAAAAGTAAAAAATTACAAAAAATCGTAATGAAAAATTAGAAATCAACAGAAATGAATTATATATTTTTGTTATAATTTAAAAAAAATAGTTTTGTTTTATTTTTTGAGTATAATTTGTAGAGAATTTAATTTATTTTATTTAAAAACACGAAACATATAAATTCGTTAACTTGCACACAATTTGTCGTGGCAAAACAGCTGAAAAAGAGAATTTCGATATAAATGAGTTTAAATTTTTTCCTTAGCAGGTATGGGCCCCACCAGTGGCTGAGAGGTTCTGCTCTCGAAGCTGGTAGACGGGAGGTGCTGGGTTCAAACCCTTGTGGCGCTCGTCGACCTAACCGTTCGGCGTTTTCCGTGGTTTTCTTCGAACCTTACCGTAAATACGGGTTAGGATCCCTTAGAAAGACCCCCACGGAGGGCACTCCCCCTTTGGGCCTATATCCCTCGTGTTGATAATTGGCCGACATAAATCAACCCAACCCTTAGCAGGTACGGATGGTCTGTGCGGCTCAACGTTTACAGCTCGTACGACCGTAATTTTAGGATTTTTCCTATCAGACCAAAAGTACGACATTTTCAAAGTTCAAACATTATAAATAATTATAATAACAAATACACTTTTCGTTTTTTCAAATTGTTGTGGTCTCCTTAATAAGTATATTAGAAGTTCTTTTCTTTCTTGAGGTTTTTTAAACAGCAATTTCCGCTTTGAGGGATGAAACAAAAACAGCCATCCAGTGATGAATACAAAAAGTAGTCCGGGAAGGGAGCCCCATCAAAATGCTGTCTCTGGAAGACTTGTGATTTTGTGTTTGATAATTTTGTAAAAGTTAAAATCCCCTTCAGAACGCCCTACTGCCCCCCACCGGAGCTGCAATATTAACATACACATAATTACAACAAAACTGAAGTTGTTTTCGATAGCTAATTATCGAGATTTTCAAATAAAACAATAAAACAATTTGTGATCTTTATCCAAATGTGATGCCCAATTTGTGATATTTGGTTTTCAAAAATAGTGGGTTATCTTAAACCATTATTATCGTCCGGTGAATGTATTTTTATCTTTAGTAATAATATGTTTATTTGAAAATGTTTTTAGATTTTTAGTATTTATTGGTTTATGTATTTTTCTATAGACAAGCTGTCCGTGTACTCATTTTTATTTCATTTTAAAGAAGCTAGTAACATTTCATGTTTACTGCATGAGTATATTTTATGTTTTTAATATCACATTTTATATTTTCTGTATTTTTTTTTCATGTATTTGAACTACAAAATAAAGCTTTTTGAAGCCTACATATTTTGAACTGGAGATTATTTTTTAAACAGTGTATCAGAAAATAGTCGTTCTTAATCACTTTCTGTCATTTGTAAAAAGAACAAAATCACCTTGGGCAAAATCAATCACTCAATTTGTTTTACTTTTCATTTTATGTATAGAAATTAGGTGTTAATTTACCATAGTTGACAACCTTCCTGTTTTTCCAAGTCAAATGAACATAATTTGAACCAGAAAAGTTAGTTAACCTTGTTTCTATGTAGTTATTAATTAACATATTTTATATGAATTGAGATTTTTCGAACTGAGTAAAAATGTTTGAAATGCATCGAATGGTTGTCGGACCAAGCAGCTCAAAAGGCAGAGTGTTGAGAATTTAACCTACTTTTTTATTCGATTGCTTCATTGCCAACTCTTTTTTAAATTGTATAATTCGCTTTATTATTACAATGTTTAATCTGTCAATAAATAAGACGAATATTTGTACCCAAAACTAGTCGTTGGGGACCACCGTAATACTTACCCATCATGGATATGCATAATATAAAATATGAAAGTAAAACATGTGTAAACTATTTATAAAATGCATTGTAATTCGAATAAAATCCTGGCTTGATGCAGTCATAAACTTTAAAGGCTCCATTACTGACTTGCGTAAAAGAAACATCCTTATAACTCCAAAAATGATAATCCTATTAACTAAAGGCTTATTGCATCGGATTAAGCATCTCATTTCCAATTAAAATATATCTTTGAATTGAAATTTGAATGAAACACAGGGTCATGAAAAATCGAAGAGTGTGGAATATAAGATTACAAATATATTGGCAACTAATTACTTAATCGGCTTTATTCTTTATGCAAAATTTATGTTTTTTTATTGTCTTTTATATTCATTCCTTAAAATAAACAATTTCGAAAATTTTTATATACCTTTTATCAGAACGAATATTTCGAGAATCCGAAAAAAAATAGTTCGGATAATCGAGGTTACTGAAATTCAATAAGCTTCTTCTCATTATTACATACTAAGTGCATACCAAATTTCAAGTCTCTATCTCAATTTGTTCTGGTGATAGAACGTTTACAGACACACACAAAGACGGACGGCAATTTTTTTTTTCTAAAAACATGTTTTTCGGAATCTCCAGTGTCTGAAACATGTAAATCCGTCAATTTTTTTTTTCGATTTTCGGAACGATTACAAGACTTCCCTACTTTACATTACTTACCCTTTACATTACTTACCCTATACTACGTATGATGGGTAAGTAAATGTTTGTGGCAATCAAGCAACCTGAATTATCAAAAGGGGGCGAACTGGCAACACTGTTTGTTACTCGGCCTGGACATGTTTTCACTCAGTTTGAAAAAATGTTATTTCGTATATCTTTACTAATCCGTTTCATTGAGTTAAAAATAATAAAGTGTAACCACTTTTATTTAATAAAATTCCTGATTTTATTATTTTGGAAAAAAAAAAAAAAAAACCTCTAAAGTTTGGCATCTATTTTGCTTTAGCTATAAAAAATCACTAATAAAATTTTTATTTGTTTAAAAATAAGAAGTTCCTTCGACCAGGGGTTTTGCATGTTTTCATATTAAAAGATCAGGGTCCATAAGCCGTGTTTTTGACCCATGAAATGACTAAAATTAGATTTTGTTATACTGACTTAATTATTTCACTTTTTAATATTAGAAGGTTTATCATGTACCATTTTAGCAATAGTTTTTGCATTTTGTTCGGATTTATATGATTTACACCAGCTCAAAGTTCGTATTATTCGTAGTTTTTGATGAAAAATACGTAATTTCTCCTAATTTTACCTCAATTATTTATATGAGCGCAATCGTGCAACACTTTACATATATTATAAAATACATCAAAATGTACAATATATGTAAAAATAAAAGTGTTACAAAGCTGCGCTCATAGTAAAATATTAAAAAATATATTAAAAATTGAGGTAAATTTAGGAGAAACTGCGTATTTTTCATCAAAAACTACGAATAATACGAACTTTGAGCTTGTGTAAACTATATAAGTCCGAACAAAATGCAAAAAATATTGTTGAAATCGCACAAGATAAAACCTTCTAATATTAAAAAGTGAAATAATTAAGTCAGGAAAAAAATCGAATTTTAGTCTTATTTCATGGGCCAAAAACACGGCTTATGATGGACCCTGATCCTTTAATGTTGTGTTGATCCCCTCACGGACTGACATAAAGATAATGTTATTTCAATAAGAATGTATAAAGTAAGATAAAATCAAGAATTTGTTAGTGTTTGTTTAAGAGTTTGAAGGGTGGAAATATTTAAATTAATCTAATTTAAATTAGCACTCTAAATACTATGTCAATAAAAGATGCATGCAAAGGCGTAACTAGGCATTGGCATTTGGGTATAACTAACTGCCAAGGACGCCAAATTGTTCTCCAAATTTTGAAATTAAAACTTCAGTTTTATTCTTTTTAATATTCTTATATCTAAATTTGTGAGTAATCATGTTTTTTCTACGTTTTTACGTAGTTCAAATTATCCTTTTTTTCTCAGAAACTAATTTCATTAAACAAATTCCGCTGCTTGAAATATTTCCCTGTATTAATATGTTAACAACATTTAAAACATTTTTAGAAAAAACTTGGCCAAATATAGGAATAACATTTCAAAATTTGCAATAAAATATTTGACCTTTTTTACTTTTTTAAAGATTTTTTTTTTTCAAAAACATTAATTAGAAAGGTTGCTGATTTATGACGGCCGATTATCTACACTAGGGATATAGGCCCTAGGGGGGAGTGCCCTCCGTGGGGGGTCATTAATTAGAAAGAATTAAATGATAACGAAAAATAAATTTTAGAAAGCTAATAAAGGTTTCCACCCTTAAACATAACCACATATTTATTTGCTATTGTTTACAGATTAAGGGAACATAATTAAATATTTGCCGAAGTCGTTAGATTGCTAATGCATGCGGGAGATTGAATGAAATAGCATTAATTTAAAATTTATTTGAAACTTTATTACTAAGTCGGCAGAGCAGGCTTTGAATTAAGGCTTCTTTTTCTAAATTTTATAACTTTAAAATCTAATGCTCAAAGCTAAATCTTTCCCTGATAAGTTTATCCTCAACCCAACTACTGTTATAAATTCCAGACTTATTCTAACAAATTTTAAGAGGAAACGTAATGAAGTAAGCGCAACTCTCCCCTTTCTGTGGTCAGATGTAGAAAGGCGATTCCCGTGTAGTTTATGCACGGATTGGTCTAGATATCAATCAAATGTCCTAATCCAATGATTAATAATATAACACTTAGTCTCCCCCAAGTTCCCTACTGGGAAAATTTTGAGGTATATTAAGGCGGTTCTCAAATCCAAACTGGCTACATACTGACACACTTTTTAGCTCATCTTTGGTCGCAAACACATCAAACTGGCAGGCAAAGGGTGGCTTTGAACCGAATTTTTGGATTCCACAGTGTAGGAAATGAAAAAACTGCCGTTCTGAAACAATAATCGCTTACAACTCAAGATGTAATTAATTTATCGGAAAATGAAAAACTGTTTTGTTACAAATCACTTCAATAATCATTCCCGCAAGTATCATGGTTTTATGTTTAAAAATCAGTCAGAAAATGTGTCAGAAAGTTTCGTGCTGTTGAGCTGAGATTTTTTTTTCTGGCTTAATAAAACAAAAACAGCACATGCGAAAAGGAGCTTTCTTTCTGCAAAAATTGAATCATAAATAATCTTCACGACTCTGAAAACTCCGGGACTGACTTAAAAGTACTATCATGTTACTGAAGAGGAAATAACAGTCAGCCCCCCTATTGAACTAGTCCTTGTTTTAGAAAGGTTCACGGCTACAAACTCTAGTTAAATTAGAATGATGGGGAGCAATTCCTCATATGTATTATGTAAATGTATAAATTAGTTATTTTCGGAAATGTCTGCGTCTTTTTTTTTTAAGGGGACTCTGCACTAAAAAAATTCTGTAAATACCACCTACATTAAAGTTTTCGGATGATGTTTCAATAAATCAAAATCATTACAGATAAAAATAAAAAGAAAAGTGCCCAGGTAAAATCATGACATTGAACTCACATGCTATTCACACTAAATGTATATTATACTCTTATTTCAAAGAATAATGCCCTCGAAAAATAAAGAAATCGACAATAAATTAAGGGGGGTAGCCTCCCGTTCTCCAATTTATAACAATGAACCTCAAAACTAATCAGGGAAGCTCCTTATCACAATGAACATCTACAAAATTTGAAGAAAATTGGATAATTCTGCATGAAAAAACCCATTTATCTAAGGGGAGATTAGCCCCCATTCCCCCTTTATACTTAACCAATGAACACCCAAAACTAATCAGGGAAGAGCCTTATCACAATGAGCATATATACAAAATTTGAAGAAATTCGGAAATTTCTATCAACAGTTATCGCGTTACGTACATACATACAGAACTTGCGGGAACATTAGCTCTCATGCTTTGATAGCCTGTGAGCTATTAGTGTGAGACTTAAATTGCTAATAAAATTATACATTGAATTGAATTTGATTGAATTGTTCGTTAAATTGGTTGATTGAATTTTTTTAATTAAAATTCATTCTTCCTTTCCAATTTTGGTACTTAAAACTAGATATTTTTATCTTATACTCAGCGTAATTTGTTTTACTAAGTTGTATCAGATTTTTTATACAAAGATTATATCAGAAGAGTATAAAAATAAAAGTGCCCAGTTAAACTGATGGCAATGAGCTCACAGGCTATTCACACTAATTGCATATTATACTCTTATTTCAAAGAATAATGCCCCTCAAAAAAAGGAAGAGATCGACAGTAAATTAAGGGGGATTAGCCCCCCGTTTCCCCCCTCTATACTTAACCAATGAACCCCCAAATCTTATCAGGGAAGCGACTTACCACAATGAATGTATATAAATAATTTGAAGCAAATTGGGTAATTCTGCATGAAAACCCATTTATCTAAATTAAGGGGGGATTAACCCCCCACGCTCCCCCCTTTACACTTAACTAATGAACCCCCTAAACTAATCAGGGAAGCGCCTTATAACAATGAACCTATAAACCAAATGTTAATCAAATCGGATAATTTGGAATGAAAAACACATTTATCTAAATAAGGGGGGATTAGCCCCCCTGTTCATACGTAACCAATGAACCCTCAAATCTAATCAGGGAAGCGCCTTATCCCTGTGTACCTATAAACAAAATTTGAATCAAATCGGATAATTTTGCATGAAAAATCCATTTATATAAATTAAAGGGGTATTAGTCCCCCGTTCCCCCCCTTTATACTTGACCAATGAACCCTCAAAACTAATCAGGGAAGAGCCTTATTACTATAAACCTATAACCAAAATTTAAAGCAAAACTGATATTTCTATCAAGAGTTATCGCGTTACGTACATACGTACATACAGAACCGGCGGGCGGGCACATTAGCTCTCAGGCTTTGATAGCCCGTGAGCTAAAAATTTATAATTGAATGTATATGGAAGAAAAAAAATTATAAACAAAAATTTCAAAGATATAAAAAACTCTCATAGGATCTAAAGATACTTTTAAAAAAACTTTCAGACAACCTATTGAATTATTGTGAAAGCCTTAGCATTTTAATTATATCGAGAATATGAAAAAATACGAACTGAGATAAATGATCTTAAACATTTAATTTACTATAAAGGGATATTAAAGAAAGATACGTAAAATTAGCCTAAAATATCTTACCAATTATCAGATCGTCAAGAAATTTAGGCAAATTGCTCTAGAGGATAAATCGCAGAGAATAAAAATTACAGAGAAATGAAGGTTCATTTTAGGATAAAAACCTGAAACTTGCTATTTTCTTCAATTTTGTCAAAAATGAGGTAATGCAAATTGAAAATTTGAAGTCATTTGTATCAACCCATTCTGATCGTGCGTCTTGTCAGGATATTAGCAACCGAAGTTATACTTTCCTGACAATTAAATAAAACCTCTAGATTATCGTATATAGGTAGTACATATACGCTATGAGCAAGAACCCGAGGGCTCTCATCCATTATAGAAACATATCGGAGACTTGAGGATTCCATAAATAAACATATTTTATATGACGAAAGATAGTTGAAAAAAAAATCCCTGACGGCTCGGCCTACAGGCACAGGTAGATTTCGAAGATGCAGACCGTGGGGCGCCTGTTTGTTGGGAATTAAGGAATAAATGACCTTTTTGCTATGATGCCGCAGTTGGGTTCCATAATGGACCGCCCACTTTGAAATCTAACTTGTTCGCAGGCGGAGCCGGCAGGGATTTTTTTTTTTTAATTTTTTTTTTTTTTTTTTTTTTTTTTTTTTTTGCTATAAGGGTTGGTCCTATAAAAAACTTGTCAATATAAAAGTTGTAGATAATATTAAGAGGATTTATAAGAAATTTACGCGGATTTAATATCTTCTAAATTGACGAAGTCATGAATTTTTTTCTTCTAAAACCCCCTTTTTTCCCCTCCTTCGGGCCATTTTAATGATATAAAAAATTTGTTATACATAAGTTTTCGGTCCTTTTCCTAGAAGTAATAATAAATGTAAACGGATTCGATACGTATCATAATTAAGAAATGATGAGGGGTTTTTTGTCTTCACAAAAATTCCCCCCATTTCCCCCCCCCCCCTTTGTTCGATTTTGCCCATTAACGAACTTGACCGAGATTTTATGTATCAGTTTGGAAGAGATTTTTGCAGAATTATTGAAGTTATCGTGTCCATAAAAAAGTGACATAGATAGATAGATAGATAGATAGATAAAGTTTTGAACTGAGGATGGTTTTGGGTTCTGGGAGTCATGATCGGCGTAGATCTGCGAAATTTTTTCAAAAATTCCAACTTAGGGGAGAATGTAATAGGTAGTATTTCTTATGAAATCTACCTAAATGAGGCGGTCCCCCGGCATTCGGAACGTACAACTTTTACGTCATGAAAATTCGATATCGAATGAGCCTTTCTTTAAATGCCACAAATTTATCCGCGTCGACTCATAGCGTAAAAAAGATTAAACGTAAGGGAAAAATACATTGTAAATTTTTGAACGCAAACCGCCAAACCAGATTACCATATCAGCATCTTTATAAAAAACAGAAAACCAACTGTCCGACCTTAACATCTGCAGGAATATAAGCATACAGATATATCGAGAAATAGACAATACATTTTATATATTTTTTTATTTCTTCTGTGATCCAAAATGTGTGCATTAGAAAGGCACACAGATGTCAAACAGGTAATGATTTCATTTCTCATATGAAAAACACAAGTAGACGTATAGTAAAATTTAGTACATGTACATGTACATTAATTAACAAAAGATCACTTCAAGCTGCGATAAAATATGAGAATTATCGAGTTTTAACCCCTTGAAGGGCGGTGGTATAACATATATCCCGCCTTTTTGGAATTTTTTTAAAGTATCATCTCAGTGAAAATTTTTCCTACAAAACCATTCAGATTGTAGTTTCAACTTTCTTCTATAAATTAAAGATTGTAGCACCATATATATATCATTTTGAAATTATCATACAGAATTTTTTACAACTGAATTATAAGAAATCTGGAAATAAGGGAACAATTTTGAATTTTCGACCGTAAAATCCTTATCAATACCATAAATACATATATATTTTTTATTTTCTAGTGTTTCTAGAATTAATTCATGTTTTTAGAAACATAATAAGAAGCCATTTTGATAATATTTAGAGTAGAGATCGACCGAAATATCGGTTTCGGTTTCGGTTTCGTCGCAAAATCGGAGTTTTGCTAAATATTCGTTTTCGGCGAAACTACTGCCAAAATTTCGGCCTGACCGAAACTATCTATATTTCAAAATCTCGTACCTTCTTTAGGAAATTTTCAACTTTACTCATTGATATGAGTTGTATCGGCTCAAATGAGACACTGTTTATTGCTGTGAACTCCACTGTTTATCATTATCGGTCATGACTGATCCATGATGCGAGTGTAAATTATAAAGCAAGCAATGCATATATGACTAAACTTAGAAGACGTTTATCACGTGATCTTTAAAAGCTGAAAACCTAACAGTAATAGAAAATTTTTACTTTAAAACTCAAGATTGTTTCGAATGTTTTATGAGAAAGGTATTGTTAAAACATATGAATATTTACTAAATTTATTACAAAAGATATATCGAGGTATGTATACTTAATTTTTTTTTTTTAATAGATGAAATTCGTATAATTGGAAACTATTTCTGTCTTATTGCTAAATTAATTAGTTTTGGATAGAGGCACAGAGAGTCAACTTGGCACCGGAGATAAAATTTTCAAACAGGGGTGTCATTTCAATACTTTCTTAGGGAGGCAGGGAGTGGCAAAGCTTTTTTGGGAAAGGGGGGAGGTGAATGGGCAAATATTTATTTTGATCTTATTGTGCACATCCTAAAAGAAAATTGACGTTACATTTTTATCCTTATATATATATATATATATATATATATTTAAAAGTAGCTAAAGTACAAAATAGTGTTAAACATGTCTCACTTTGAGAATATTGAAATGGAAAATAAAGTTTATAATTAATAATTTCTAGACTTAAAATGTTGTCTTAATGCTAATTTTCCTTTTTTATTCAAATTGAACAAATTATTTTAGCTTCTGTGCCCTTTACTTAAACTTTTACTTAAACAATTACTTTTACTTAACCAATACTTAACTCTATACTTAAACAATTTAAATGCAAAATATTAACGAACTGAAAATATGAATATATTTAAAAATTAAATATTCATTATTAAATTTGTTTTACATTATTTAACTACATTGTTAATTAATTATTGATAAATGCCTATAATTATTGGTTGTTATAAAATAATAAAATATAAAAAATGAATTATTCATGTTCCATTTTTATTTGAAACTTATACACACACATATATATGTATGCTTGTTTGTTAGAAATGTGGTTCAATATAAGCATAATTAATAAATTAATTAGTAACGTAATTAGTTATATTTAATTAATTATCAATTATTTGTTATTAATTAATTAATTAATTAATAATTATATGCAGCTACGTATGTATTAATCAGTTTTTAAATTTTTTGACACTTTCGGTTTCGGTTTCGGCCGAAAGTGTGAAGATCACCGAAGTTCGGTTTAGGTTTCGGTTACGGTTTTAAAACCTGTTTCGGTCGATCTCTAATTTAGAGTCTATGAAAAAAGGTTGGATATATTTTATACATACGCCCACCAGATGGTAGCACTAAAATTCTCTCTTGGAGGGAATCTTGAATTGGGGAATTGAACTGTTCTTTTTTTGTTTATAAGAGGGTTTTGTTTATAATTTTTAGGGGCATGTGGAGTATAATTTTGGTAAATATGTTTTAGAAAGAACGGGTGTGTGTCTATGTGTTTGTGTGTGGGAGAAGGGGGGGGGGATTATGGAGTGCAGGCAAATGACACCAATTGTTTTTAGGAAATATCATTCAAATTAGATGCGTATTATAAAACAGTGTAAATATTTTGAGCAATAATATCATTTATAGATGTGCGTACACAAATAAAAGTACATATAAAATAATTAACTAGTTTTATTTGGAAAGAATTTTTATTCTTATTCTTTATCTTATTTTTTTATGCTGAAATTTATCTGCTGTTAGAGTGTTCAGGCCATTTTAGGTAGATTTCGTAAGAAATACTACCTATTACATTCTCTCCTAAGTAGGAATAAAAAAAAAAAAAAAAAATTCAGATCTACGCCGATCATGACTTCCAGAACCCAAAACCACCCGCACTTCACAACTTTATCTGTCTATCTATCTATCTATGTGACTTTTTTACGGACACGATAACGTCAATAATTCTGGACAAATCTCTTCCAAACTGATACATAAAAAAAAGGGGCATAAAATCTCGGTCAAGTTCGATAAAGTAAAATCAAACCAAGGGATGGGGGAAATGGGAGGGCTTTTTGTGAAAAAAAGAAAAAAACCCATAATTTCTTAATTATGATACGTATCGAATCCGTTTAAAGTTATTATTATTTCTTGGAAAAGGGCCGAAAACTTATATGAGACAGATTTTTGATATAATTAAAAATGGCCCGAAGAAAAAAAAATCATAACTTCGTCCATTCACAAGATATCAAATCCGCTAAAATTTATTATAAATCCTCTTAATATTATCTAAAAGTTTTATATTGACAAGTTTTTTATAGGACCAACCCTAATAGCAAAAAAAAAAAGAAAAAAAAATCCCTTCTGGCTCCGCCTGCAAACAAGTTAGGTTTCGAAGTGGGCGGTTCCAACTGTCGCATCATGGCAAAAATGTTATTCCTTCCGCAATTCCCAACAAATAAGGGCCCCACTGTCTGCGTCTTCAAAATTTTGATTTTTAAATAAAAAAAAATCCGCATGATTCGGAAAAAAATACCCAGAAGGGCTGTGGGATATAATATATCCCACCTTTGGCCTTATGGCAAACTTTGGCTCGACATGAACACTGAAAAATGACAATAAGGAAAAACAAAATATACAAACAGTACTTACACGTATGTCCTGGGTGACCACCTCCAGATACAAAGAATGTTATAACATGTTGCAATTGGTATACCATTAATTAGTCATATGCAAATGACATTATTATTCGTTTCTTTCTTTGAGAAACATGTGCAGCAATAATTACAGTCTTAGTGAAAATATATCACTTCGCCATAAATCAGACGTGGACCTGTTTCCATTTTTTTTCTTTTTCTTTCTTTTTTTCTTTCTTTTCATTTCTTTTTTTCTTTCTTTCTTTCCTTCTTTCTTTTTTCTTCTTTTTTTTTTTTTTTGTATATATCTATAGATGAAAAATGACGTCAGGCCTACATTTGGAGCATTTCCTCATATGTATTATGTAAATGTATAAATTATTTATTTTCGGAATTGTCTGCGTCTTTTTTTGCATTTTTAAGGGGACTCGGTACTAAAAAAATTCTGTAAATACAACCTATATTAAAGTTTTCGGATAATGTTTTAATAAATCAAAATCATTACAGATAATAACAAAAAGAAAAGTGCCTAGTTAAACTCATGGCTTTGAGCTCACATGCTATTCACACTAACTCTATATTATACACTTATTTCAAAGAATAATGCCCTCGAAAAATAAAGAAATCGATAATAAATTAAGGGGGGGGAATTATCCTTCCGTTCCCCCCTTTATACTTAACCAATGAACCCCCAAAACTAATCAGGGAAGCGCCTTATCACAATGAACCTATATAGAAAATCTGAAGCAAATCGGATAATTCTGCATGAAAAACAAATTTATCTAAATTGAGAGGGGGATTAGCCCCGTTCTCTCCTTTATACTTAACCAATGGACCCCCAAAACTAATCAGGGAGGCGCCTTATCAGAATGAAACTATATACAAAATTTGAAGCAAATTTGATATTTCTATCAACAGTTATCGCGTTATGTACATATACAAGCGTACATACATACAGAAGCTGCGGGTACATTAGCTCTCAGGCTTTGATAGCCTCTGAGGTAAACAGACTTAAATTGTTAATAAAATGATATATATTTTAATGGAATTTTTTCTATTAAAATTCATTCTTCCTTTCCATTTATTCTCCCTTTTTTACTTATACACAGCTCAATTTGTTTTACTAAGCTATATCAGATTTTTGATACAAAGATTATATCAGAAGAAAAAAAGTAATAATTGGATGTATATGGAAGAAGTTTAAAAAAAAAAAAATTTCAAAGATATAAAAAACTCTCATAGGATCTAAAGGTACTTTTAAAAAAACTTTCAGACAACATATTGAATTATTGTGAAAGCCTGCATTTTAATTATATCGAGAATATGAAAAAATGCTAACTGAGAAAAATGATTTTAAACGTTTAATTTACAACAAAGGGATATTAAATAAAGATACGTAATATTAACCTAAAATTTATTACCATTTATTAGATCGTCAAGAAATTTAGGCAAATTGCTCCAGAGGATAAATTACAGAGGATAAAAATTACATAGAAATGAAGGTTCAGTATAGGATAAAAATCTGAAACTCGCCATTTTCGTGAATTTTTGTCAAAAAGGAGGTACTGAGACCCTTTAATTGCAAAATTGAAAATTTGAACTCATTTGTATTATTAACCCATTCTGGCCGTGCGTCTTGTCAGGATGTTAGCAGCCAAAGTTATACTTTCCTGACAATTAAATAAAACCTCTAGATTATCGTATAGGACAGGTAGTACATATACCCTATGAGCAAGAACCCGAGGGCTCTCATCCCGTAAAGAAACATATCGGAGACTTGAGGATTCTACGGAAAAACTTATTTTATTTGACGGAAGATAGTTGAAAAAATGAGGCGGTCCCCCCGCACTCGTTACATCATGAAAATTCAATATCGAATGAGTCTTTCTTTCGATGCCACAAATTTATCCGCTTCGCCCCATAGCGTCAAGAAGAATAATCATTAGGGAGAAATACATTCTAATTTTTTGAACGCAAACCGCCAAACCAGATAACCATATCACCATCTTTATAAACTAGTCTTTGGGGGCCACCATAATACTTACCCATCATGGATATGCATAATATAAAATATGAAAATAAAACATGCGTAAACTATTTATAAAATGCATTGCAATTCGAATAAAATCCTGGCTTGATGACGTCCTAAACTTTAAATGCTCTATTACTGAATTGCATAAAAGAAACATCCTTATAACTCCAAAATTGGTAATCATATGAACTAACGGTTTATTGAGTCGGATTAAGCGTCTCATTTCCAATTAAAATATATCTTTGAATTGAAATTTGAATGAAATACAGGGTCATGAAAAATCGAAGAGTGTGGAAAATAGGATTACAAATATCTCGGCAACTCATTATTCGATCAACTTCATTCTTTATGCAAAATTTATGGTTTTTCATTGTCTTTTATATTCACTCGTTAAAATAAACAATTTCAAAAAAATTTATATACCTTTTATCAGAACGAATATTTCGAGAGTCCGAAAAAAAAAGATAAATCGATAATCGAGGTTACTGAAATTCCACAAGCTTTTTCACATGATTACAGACTAAGTACATACAAAATTTCAAATCTCTATCCCAATTTGTTCGGGAGATAGAGCGTTTACAGACACACAGACAGACGGATGCCATTTTTTTTTCTAAAAATATGTTTTTCAGAATCCCCAGTGTCTGAAACGTGTAAATCCGTCAAAAAAAATTTTTTTTCGATTTTCAAAACGATTAGGAGACTTACCCTATACTACGTACGATGGGTAAGTAAAAACAGAAAATCAACTGTCCGACTTTAACATCTGCAGGAATTTAAGCATGCAGATATATCAAGAAAAAGACGTTATATTTTATTTTTCTTTATTTCTTCTGTGATCCAAAATGTGTGCATTAGGAAGGTACACAGATGCCAAATAGGTAATGATTTCATTTCTCATATGAAAACCACAAGCAGGCGTATGGAAAAATTTAGTACATGTAGGGGAGATGGGGGATGAATGGGACATTTTCACAAAAATATTTAATTTATATATTTTATTTAAGTTATTATAAATATTATATATCATATGCCATAGATTAAGTATTTAACTACATCTTATGCACAATATTTATTCAAGATTATTAATATACAGAAATATATTATGGAATTAAAAAATGTTTCTGTATGTCCGAATCATCCCTACAGCAAGGATGAAAGGGACACAAATATTTTCCCCACTTTATTCAATGTTAAGGACTAAAAGCTGACAAAAATGCGTCCTTGGCAAAAGTTGAGATATTGTAAATTGTAATATGATATCCAGGATTATTTTTTAGCCAATCATCTTGGACTAATTTCAGCTTTACCTTAAAAGGCCCATAAACGGAAGCATTCAATGGCTGATGACGATGGCTACAATGAGGATGAAATGTTAAAAGAATAATTACCATAAATTATTAATTTATCAAATTATATAATATTATTTAGCTAATAAGTATATTTATCAGCATCCTCTGGGGATGAATGAGACAATCCCATTCATCTCAATTGCAATGTCCCAATCATCCCCATGATGCATATATTCAATTGTCAGCCATTTTGTCTCAAAAATTATTTTGTCACAATGGTTAATATTCATTCATTTTAATTACCAATATTCAGCCTTGAAATAAAAAACTACAACATATCTTAATTGTTTATATTGCATAAGATATTTAAGTAACTTCAAATGTAAAAAAAAATACTTTTAAGCAGAGTTTTCAGGAAATGCAAATTTGAAGGAAACTGAAAACAGCCATTGTGGTCTTGCTTTTGGTTCTGAAGCACACTACGATAGTGTCATCTATGAGGATAGGAAACAACGAAAGAAAAATATTTATTGCCTGAAATATTGAGAATGTCCCATCCATCCCTTGTCCCATTCATCCCCCATCTCCCCTACATTAATTAACAAAAGATCACTTCAAGCTGCGATAAAAGAGTATGAGAATTATCGAATTTTAACCCCTTGATTAAATGATGATAAAATATATCCCACTTTTTTGGAATTTTTTTAAAGTATCATCTCAGTGAATTTTTTCCCTACAAAGCCATTCAGATTGTAGTTTCAGCTTTCATCTATGAATTAAAGATGGCAGCACCATAAATATATCATTTTGAAATTATCATACAGAATTTTTTACAATTAAATTGTAAGAACACTGGAAATAAGGGAATAATTTTGATTTTTCGACCGTAAAATCCTTATCAATACCATAAATACCTATATATTTTTTTTAATTTTTAGTGTTTCTAGAATTGATTCATGTTTTTAGAAACATAAAAAGAAGCCATCTTGATCATATTTAGAGTCTATGAAAAAGATTGGATATATTTTATACATCCGCCAACCAGATGGCAGCACTAAAATTCTCTATTGGAGGGAATCTTGAATTAGGGAATTGAACTGTTCTTTTTTGGGTAGATTTCGTAAAAAATACTACCTCTTACATTCTCCCCTAAGTTGATATTTTTGAAAAATTTTTGCATATCTACACCGATCATTTTATGCTCCCAGAACCCAAAACCACTTTATCTATCTATCTATGTCACTTTTTTATGGACACGATAACTCCCATAATTCTGCACAAATCTGTTCCAAACTGATACATAAAATCAAGGGGCATAAAATCTCGGCCAAGTTCGTTAATGGTCAAAATCGAACCAGGGGGGGGGGATGGGGGGACTTTCTGTGAAAACAGAAAAAACACATAATTTCTTAATTATGATACGTATAGAATCCGTTTAAAGTTATTATTACTTCTAGGAAACGGACCGAAAATATATGTATAACAGATTTTTGATATCATTAAAAATGGCTCCAAGGGGGAGGAAAAAGGGTGGGGGGTTTAGAAGAAAAAAATTCCTAACTTCGTCAATTCACAAGATATCAAATCCGTTTAAATTTATTATAAATCCTCTTAATATTATCTAAAACTTTTATATTGACAAGTTTTTTTATAGAACCAACCTTTATAGCAAAAAAAAAAAAATAAAATAAAATAAAATAAATAAAAACAAAAAAATCCCTGCCGGCTCCGCCCGCAAACAAGTTAGGATTTGAAGTAATTGCTTCCCAACTGCCGCATCATTTCAAAGAGGTCATTTCTTCCGCAATTCCCAACAAACAGGCTCCCCACGAACTGCGTCTTCGAAATCTACCTGTGCCTGTAGGCCGAACCGTCAGGGGTTTTTTGTTTATAAGAGGGTTTTGTTTATAATTTTTTGGGGCATGTAGAGTATAATTTTGGTAAATGTGTTTTAGAAAGAACGGGTGTGTGTCTATGTGTGTGTGTGTGTGGGAAGGGGGGGGGGATTATGGAGTGCAGGCAAAGGACAACAATTGTTTTTATGTAAAATCATGCAAAATAAATGCGTATTATAAAACAATGTAAATATTTAGAGCAATAATATCATGTATAGATGTGCGTACACAAGTGAAAGTACATATAAAATAATTAGATAGTTTTATTTGGAAAGAATTCTTATTCTTATTCTTTATCTTATTTTTTTATGCTGACATTTATCTGTTACATTTATCTGTTGTTAGAGTGTTTAGGCAATTTTTTCTTTACATACATTTGGATACATATATTTTAGTAAATTAAAAATGGTTGTATTTATTTATATTAGACTAATTTATAAAAGGAAATTATAGAAATTTTTCCACAAAAAAAACAAAAGAAAAAAAATGTATAACGTATTTCAAAATTGCATGATATGTGTTGAAGTAGAAAGAACACCCTAATCGTACTCTATTTATGAGATATATTTGTAGTATACATAATAATTTCTATTATTAACCTTTAAAGTCACTTGTGTGTACCGTTCAATGACAAAACAGTTGCGATTTTTAAAATAATTACTTTATTAACATCTGCGATTCATTTACCCTCTTCCCAAAGTCTCTTGAATATTCAACCAATGCTTAAAGTTGAAAATCGCAATTTAATGTACTCCCTTTCATTATTTTTATTGGTAAGTTACCACTGGTGTACGGAATACACTGAACGTGTATTGGTGTAATTTATTCTTTTTTTTTTTTTCTATATATGAATGTGATGTCAGTTTTATACTATTTCTAGACATAAGACAAAAATGGAAATATAAACTCAAAAGTGTTAATAGCTTAGATGATCAATTGGTATGTATTTAAATAAAAATTAATTAATAAAAATATGTTTTTCAAATTAAAACAAGTTGGAAATTGTACGTCAAACGTGACAAATGAGGTGCGTTCGTACTATAGCTAATAAATATTCAGATCTTTTCTGATTTTTAATTCTGTGAAATGAATTATATCGTCTGCAGATTAATTTCTGTAATAAAATAAGTATCTCGGTCGCTTGACGATTCAACTTCAGAAGCTCCTATAACAAAAAAACACCGATTTAAAAAAAAAAAATTCAAATTTCTTAATAAATATTTTTATTAATATCTCCTAAAGTTTTGATTCGATTTTAATAAAATTTGAAATGTCTCGACAAAATTCTGCAAAGATAATGTATTTTAAATTGCAAACCATTCGGTTGGGTAGTTTTTGCGTTGTTATATGCGGACGGACGGACAGACAGACGGACGGACGGACGGACAGACGGACGGACCAAGCGACGACAATAGGTGCTACGTATTTATATAATTACGAACGCACCTAAAAATTCCACATGATTCGGAAAAAATGTCCTAGAGGGGCGGTGGGATAAAATATAACCCATCTTTCAAAAATTAGTAAATCCCACGATGTTTTTTAAATCACATATTTCATGTTCAGAGGACTTAAATATTATATAAAGTACGTTATGTTCAATTTCTGAAACTTCAAACATTTTTATACATTTTGAAATAAAAAAATGCTTATTAAATTTCATAATCTAAAAAAAATAAAAATAAATAAATAATAAATAAATAAATAAATAATATATACAAAACTAAAAAATAGTGTTAAAATCTTAGATAATCAATTTAAGACAAAAATAATTAATATAAAATATGATTTTTAAATTAAAAAAAAATCCACATGATTCGGAAAAAATTACCTAGAAGGGCGGTGGGATATAACATATCCCACCTTTCAAAAATCAGTAACTACACCCAGTATTTTATTTTTAAATCAAATATTTCATATTCTGAGGTACTAAACATCCTAAAATTAATTCAATTGTTTTAAAATATTTTTCCGTTAAAGTGCCCCCTTCAAAGGGTTAAGTAGAAAGGAAAGAGATTTTCTTTTCACAGAAGCGCGATAATATTAAAAATAACTAAAAGAGGAAACACAATTAATTTATAAAATTTTAACGATAAATATATGAATATCCATCATATATTTCTACCCTTGAACAAGAAAAGAAAAAAATGGCAAACTATGGCTCGACACAAACACTGAAAAATGACAATCAGCAAAACAAAATACACAAAGAGTATTTACACGTGTGTCATGGGTGACCACCTCCACATACAAAGAATGTTATAACATGTTACAATTAGTATAGCATTAATTAGTCATATGCAAATGACATTATTATTCGTTTCTTTTTTTGAGAAGCAGCTGCAGCAATAATTAAATAATGACAGTCTTAGGGAAAATATTTCACTTCTCCTTAAATCAGATCTGGACCTGTTTCCATTTTTTTTCTATACATGGTGGTTTAGATCTATATGTCAAAAATATAAAGGCAGGTAGAGGGGACGTAAATAAGCATATTTCGTATAAAATTGTAGGTGCGCAACTCCAGCGTTGAGGCAGTAGAGGGCGCTGTTGAGTTCGGCGGATGAAAGCATTTCGCTGCTTGAATCGTGAATTCCCGAATGGATTTCGAGCTTCATGCATCGTTACACCAATGCGAAGCTTGCCGACATGTATTTCATATATGTGGCTGCGCAAGGAAATGGAACGCTGCTCAAAGGATGCGCACGTACAACGTCTCAAGAGCTTGTTGAAGGACTATTTTTTTTTTTTTTTACTCTGCGTAATACTTCTCCTTCTACTGCTGGAATTCTGTGATATCTTCCAGTGCCCGTATCATGCATGTAAGCATAAAACGATCTCCTCGCGCACAACTCCCGATGAAGACGTTCAAATGTTCTGGCGATCCAACTGATTCCTACCCAGCAACCGTTCCTTTGAGTAGCCGCTCCATTTCCTTGCGCAGCCCAATACATGAAATGCATGTCGATAAGCACCGCATTGGTGTAACGATGCATGTTGCTGAAAATTCGTGCGGGGAATGACGATTCCAGTCCGCCGAACTCAATAGCGCCCTCTACTGCCTCAACACTGCATTTCCGCACCCACATTCCTATACGAAATCTGCTTATTTAGGTCCTCTCTACCTGCTTTTACATTTTTGTCATATAGTTCTGAACCACCAAGTATCTATAGATGAAAAATAACGTCAGGCCTACATTTGGAGAAATTCCTCATATGTATTATGTAAATGTATAAATAAGTTATTTTCGGAAATGTCTGTACCTTTTTTTTTTTTCATTTTTAAGGGGACTCGGTACTAAAAAAAAATTCTGTAAATACAACCTATATTAAAGTTTTGGGATGATGTTTGAATAAATCAAAATCATTACAGATAATAATAAAAAGAAAAGTGCCCAGTTAAACTCATGGCATTGAGCTCACATGCTATTCACACTAATTGTATATTATACTCTTATTTCAAAGAATAATGCCCTCGAAAAATAAAGAAATCGACAATAAATTAAGTGGGGGGTTAGCCTCTTGTCCCCCCCTTTATACTTAAACAATGAACCCCCACAACTAATCAGGGAAGCGCTTTATCACAATGAACCTATACAGATATCAGATATCATATATTTGTAAAAAAAAACTCGGAAACGTTACTCTATCTGGAGGGGCAGCAATGTGGCCCATCAGTTCTGTTATGTTTCCGCATATTTCGGAAGAATATTTAGTAACGGTTCTGTATATTTCATAAAAGTATTTAGTAACGTTTCCGTATATTTCAGAAAAATATTTAGTAACGTTTCCGTATATTTCGGAAAAGTATTTAGTAACGCGATCAGAAAGACATGAAGACAGAGGGTGCTAAGAATCACCGGGCTCGGTTTGGCTGCCATAAGTTGATGACCTTGGCTACGTATAATGGACGATCCTTATCTTCTGAAAGTCGTTTACAGGAACTTGAAGAAGAATTAGAAAGAATCAACTGGGACATCCTAGGATTATGCGAAATAAGAAGAAAAGGCGAAGAGAAGATTGATCTTGCCAGTGGACATGTATTGTACTACAGAGGTACAGAAGATGGAAAAACAAGTGGTGTAGGATTTCTGATTCATAAAAGGTGGAAGAATCACATCGTAGAATATGATAGTGCATCAGATAGAGTTGCAAGGTTAGTTATACAAGTGTCAAAAAGATACAAACTGCAAATTACCCAAGTTTATGCACCAACAATTAGCTATACTGATGAAGAAATTGAGGATTTCTATGAAAAAGTAGCTTCAATGCATCAAAAAGGAAAATGCTACATAAAATTAATAATGGGAGACTGGAATGCTAGAATTGGGGAAAAAAAGAAAGGCGAGTTCTCAGTAGGAATTCATGGATATGGGGTGCGTAATGAAAGAGGAAACAGATTGATTGAATTTGCAGAATGTGAACAGATGTATATCATGAATTCATTTTTCAAGAAAAAGCCACAAAGAAAATGGACATGGCGTAGTGCAAATGGCTCAACAAGTGAAATCGACTACATCTTGACAAACAAAAAGCATCTTATTCAGGATTGCAGCGTTCTCAATAACTTCAATACAGGAAGCGATCACAGGTTAGTTAGATGCAAACTGCTTTTAAATACTAAAGTGGAAAGAATGAAGCTTTTGCAATGCTCAAAGAAATCAGTCGATATTATAAATCTCCAGAAACATAAAGAAGAATTTAATTTAGAACTTAAAAATCGTTTTCAAGTACTTCAATCAATCTTAGAAGAAGAACAAGATGTTACAGTAGTGAACAAGAAAATAACAAATACTCTACAAGAAATTGCAAGGACGATAGCTGGTGAAGCACAAGTAAAGCAAACAAAGAAAATAACAGAAGAAACAAGAAGACTGATGAAGAAACGCAGAGAATTTAAAATGAAGAAAAACTATCCTAAATCAAGAGTTGAATATGCAGAATTATGTAAAACGGTAAGAAAATGTGTTACAGAAGATATCAGAAAATTTAACTGTGATCTTGTCAAAAAAGTTCTAGAAGATAACAAAAGTTTAAAATCAGCTAAGCGCAAACTGTGTGTTGGAAGAAAAGGTATTTTTGCACTGAAGACAGCAGATGGAACAATCACCAAAATCAATAATGAAATAGTACACATTGTCGAAAAATTCTATAACGATCTATATAAATGTGAAGATCAAAGGGAAATCAACCTACGTGATCCACTAGTAAACATAACAGAAACTGAAGAGATAATCCTAGTGATGACAGATGAAGTTGTACAAGCCATTAGAGGCATGAAAAAAGGTAAATGCCCTGGCGAAGATGGAATTACAATTGATCTTATCAAAGAAGCAGGAGAAGAATTTGCAAAAATGCTAGCCTTACTGTTTTCCAAATGTCTCGAGAAATCAGATGTACCAGAAGATTGGAATAATGCTGTGATGGTGTTACTTTATAAGAAAGGAGAAAAGGAAAACATTAAAAACTACCGTCCAATCAGCTTACTGTCAGTGATTTATAAAATTTTCACCAAAGTTTTAACGACAAGACTTGAATCAGCTCTGGACTCAGCTCAACCTAGAGAACAAGCAGGATTTCGAAGTGGATTTAGCACAATGGATCATATTCAAACAGTAAGGGAAGTTATAGGAAAACATAAAGAATATAATTTACCTCTCTGTCTTGCCTTTATTGATTATGAAAAAGCATTTGATTCGGTCTACACATCTGCAGTAATTACTTCTCTGGAGAACATTGGTATAGACAAACCTTATATCAATATCATAAAGAAGATCTACAAGAAAGCAACAGCCACCATCCGTTTGGACAAAGGAAAAGCGAAGATCAAGCTTGAAAGAGGAGTAAGACAAGGAGACACCATTTCGCCTAAGCTTTTTACTGCTGTCTTAGAGAGTATTTTCAAGAAGCTGGATTGGGAAAACAAAGGGATTAGAATAAATGGGGAATATTTAAGCCATCTCCGGTTTGCTGATGACATTTTAATTTTCAGTAATAGCCCTGAAGAATTGCAAAATATGCTAAAAGATTTGGCAGAAGCTAGCATTAATGTGGGATTAAAAATAAATTTGGAAAAGACTAAGGTGATGTTCAATTCATTTGCATCAAAAAAGAAAATCGTCTACAACAACACTGAGATTAAAGATGTTGAAAGTTATGTGTACCTTGGACAAGAAATATCTTCAGACAACAGTATCATGAATGAAATCAATAGAAGAATAAGAAATGGATGGAGTGCTTTTGGGAAGAACAATATTATTCTGAAAAGTAACATGCCTCTTTGTTTGAAAAGAAAGGTGTTTAACCAATGTGTTTTGCCTGCACTAACTTATGGAGCAGAAACTTGGACACTAACAAAACGGATGGTACAAAGATTACAAACAACACAGCGAAGTATGGAAAGATGTATGCTAGGCATCACCAGAAGAGACCGAAAGAGAATAACGTGGATAAGAAGTCAGACGAAAGTTTTTGACATTATCGAGAGAATTAAATGGCTAAAATGGAAATGGGCTGGGCACATTGCAAGAAGACAAGACAATAGATGGAGCACAAACACCCTACAGTGGTATCCCAGAGATGTAAAACGACCAAGAAGACGACCTCAAGTAAGATGGAGTGACGAAATCAGAAAAGTGGCCGGTGTTAATTGGATGACTAAAGCACTAGACAGGCAACAATGGAAAAATCTGGGGGAGACCTACATCCAGCAGTGGATTGAAAACGGTTGATGATGATGATGATGATGATGATTTAGTAACGTTTCCGTATATTTCGGAAAAGTATTTAGTAACCTTTCCGTATATTTCGGAAATGTTTGTGTATATATCGGAAATGTTTCTGTGTGTTTCGGAAATGTTTTTGTGTATTTCTGTGTCATAATTTCTTTTATTTAGGAGAACGATACACTTTTTTAAAAGAGTTATTATCTGATTCAATTTTATTGCATATTAATATTAAATTTGCAGTTAATCTTTTGTTGTACATACAAAGTTAAATAACTCGTTTGATAGTTTCTTTATACTCTTGTTCCATGAATCTATAATAAATATTAGATATTTGATTGATGAATAATATTATAGTACTAGTATTAATAAAGTACAGATAGCACCGTTTATACGTCTTTATCATCTTTTTGTTTTGAGATTGATTCCGATTCATAACTTTTCTAATGATAAAATGTTTCGTTTATATGACAGAACAAATTTTCAATTATATTTATTTATAAATATCTCATTCATAAAAAATGAAGAAAAAACGTTTAGTATAAGTAAAATTAGGAATTTGTTCTATCATATAAACGATACATTTCATCATTAGAAAAGTTATGAATCGGAACTAATCTCAAAACGAAAAGTTGTTAAAGACGTATAAACGGTGTTATCTGTACTTCATTAATACTAGTACTACATTATTACCCATCAATCAAATATCTAATAATTATTATAGATTCATGGAACAAGAATATAAAGAAACTATCGAACGAGTTATTTAACTTTATATGTACAACAAAAGATTAACTGCAAATTTAATATTAATATGCAATAAAATAGAATCTGATAATATTAATTATTTAAAAAAAAAGCATATCATTCTCTCAAATAAAAGAAATTATAAAACAGAATACTTACTGCTCATCCAAATACGTTGCATCTACATCTGTTTTAAGCTATGTCTTTCCTCTCAAGAACAATACAAATCACGTGATAATGACATGTGCAGTAGGTCGGAGTAGATCAGCATGCGCAAATATTACTTCATTTGGAATTCCATTTTTAAACTAAACTGAGTGTAACATTTCCGAATTTTTCAGTAACCAACATTTTACACTAACTATTCGGAAACATTTCCGCTATGGAATGCTTTGAATATTTTTCCGAAAATACGTGTAACGATTCCGAACTAACAAGTAACTGAGGAGAACACAAAGTTTACTATAAATTTCCGGAAACCTTTCAGCCTTCTGCCGAAACGCTTCTGAGTTTTTTTACAGTGTACACAAAATCTGAAGCAAATCGGATAATTCTGCATGAAAAACCAATTTATCTAAATTGAGGGGGGATTAGCCCCCGTTCCCCCCTTTATGCTTAACCAATGAACCCCCAAAACTAATCAGGGAAAAGCCTTATCACAATGAGCCTATATATAACATTTGAAGCAAATCGGATATTTCTATCAACAGTTATCGCTTTACGTACATACATACAGAACCTGCAGGTACATTAGCTCTCAGGCTTTATAGCCTGTGAGCTAAAAAGACTTAAATTGCTAATAAAATGATATATTTTTAATTGAATTTTTTTAATTAAAATTCATTCTTCCTTTCCAATTTTGGTACTTAAAACTAGATATTTTTATCTTATACTCAGCATAATTTGTTTTACTAAGCTGTATCGGATTTTTGATACAAAGATTATATCAGAAGAAAAAAAGTCATAATTGAATGTCTATGGAAGAAGATTTTTTTTAAACAAAAATTTCAAAGATATGAAAAGCTCTCATAGGATCCAAAGATACTTGAAAAAAAAAGCTTTCAGACAACATGTTGAATTATTGTGGAAGTCTTAGCATTTTGATTATATCGAGAATATGAAAAAATACGAACTGAGAAAAATGATTTTAAACATTTAATTAAAACAAAGGGATATTAAAGAAAGATACATAAAATTAACCTAAATTCTATTACCATTTATCAGATCATCAAGAAATTTAGGCAAATTGCTCTAATGGATAAATTACAGAGGATAAAAATTACAGAGAAATGAAGGTTAATTTTAGGATAAAAATCTGAAACTCGCCATTTTCGTCAATTTTTGTCAAAAAAATGTGGTATTGAAACCCTTTAAGTGCAAAATTGAAAATTTGAAGTCATTTGCATCATTAACCCATTCTGGCCTTGCGTCTCGTGCACGTGAAATATAATGTACGTACAATCCTTAGTTTTTTCTTCAAGTATTTTGGAATCGAAAATTGCGTACAACATCTAAGATTAAATTAAACAAAGATTTATATTTTTAATTACTTTTACTAAAAAATTACAACCGCGTACGGGACTCTTGTCTTGAAAGGGTTAATCCTGTCTCTGTCAAGATCAAGTATAGTCATTCAATGTAACTACAGTTTTGATTGCGATATATATATTATTTAAATTCATATAATTCTGCAGTTTTAGAAATTTAGTTAATCGTGAATACTTTGAAAGTTTTCTTTATGCAGATATTTATATGGTGTTGGAATAATCTTCTTTTTTGCGTATAAAAAAAATTACAAAGAAAACAACTTACAATTTTGCTCTACTGGGTAGTGAGAAGGTTACTTTTTGTACATCACTATTATCGCATTGAAGATTTAAAAAATAAAATAATAATAATAAGATTGAAGCAATTGAATTTAAAATCTGCACTGAAGTTATTCCTTTTTGATCTTCTAAATTAATCAAATTTTTCTGCGATTAAATATGAAAAATCCTAGTATTTTTGCTAATACATTAGAGGAAGATTACTATTCGATATTAGTTGTAATCCCTCATGCATCATGTTGGATACCTTGACCAAAGAAAGTACCTGGCCTGTAGCAAGTAAGAAGCACCGCGCTGTTATGGCATAAACAGGGACAGAAAATGTTTCCCAAAAGTCAATACAGATGGCATCATCAGAAAACGAAGATTTTGTAATAAAAAGAGGGATTACAGGATGTTAGATATAAACGTAAAAGTATTTCAAATTTGAATTGAACTACGAATATATGAAAATAAACGTAATCAACAACAACACATAATGTTAGAAGAAACCCAGGGTCTTCAATAAAATTTATTTCTTATAATTAAAACATGATATCAAGCGTATATATGACATCTAGCGTATATATGACATCTAGCGTGCGTGCAATCATTTATTTTACATACAAATAATTTTTTGTAATTGTTGCCCTATATAATCGCAGAATTTCAGCGATTAAATTAGACAAAGATAGTTATTTTGAAAAAGTGGTGAAGGGGTTAAAGCATTCAATATGAGGAATGAATATTTATTGTAGATTGTATTTAAAAAGTTGTCATGTTATAGACCTAGACCAACATACGATCCTATGTTAGGATCATATGTTGGTCTAGTTATAGACACAAACAACACTCAGAAATCTAATGTCAAAGCAACAAAAAATGAAAAAAAAAATAGGGTAAAAGTACCAATAGTTGATCACATTGCGATAAAATGCCTTACGAATAGCTTATTTTTGGTTCGGTACAATTTCTCTACTATGTTAAAGCATTCAATATGAGGAATGAATATTAATTGTAGATTGTATTTAAAAAGTTGTCATGTTATAGACACAAACAACACTCAGAAATCTAACGTCAAAGCAACAAAAAATTAAAACAAAAAAATAGGGTAAAAGTATCAATAGTCGGCCACATTGCGATAAAATGCCTTACGAATAGCTTATTTTTGGTTCTGAATGAAATATTACAATTTCTCTACTATGTTAAAGCATTCAATATGAGGAATGAATATTAATTGTAGATTGTATTTAAAAAGTTGTCATGTTATAGACACAAACAACACTCAGAAATCTAACGTCAAAGCAACAAAAAATTAAAACAAAAAAATAGGGTAAAAGTATCAATAGTCGGCGACATTGCGATAAAATGCCTTACGAATAGCTTATTTTTGGTTCTGAATGAAATATTACAATTTCTCTACTATGTTAAAGCATTCAATATGAGGAATGAATATTAATTGTAGATTGTATTTAAAAAGTTGTCATGTTATAGACACAAACAACACTCAGAAATCTAACGTCAAAGCAACAAAAAATTAAAACAAAAAAATAGGGTAAAAGTATCAATAGTCGGCGACATTGCGATAAAATGCCTTACGAATAGCTTATTTTTGGTTCTGAATGAAATATTACAATTTCTCTACTATGTTAAAGCATTCAATATGAGGAATGAATATTAATTGTAGATTGTATTTAAAAAGTTGTCATGTTATAGACACAAACAACACTCAGAAATCTAACGTCAAAGCAACAAAAAATTAAAACAAAAAAATAGGGTAAAAGTATCAATAGTCAGCCACATTGAGATAAAATGCCTTACGAATAGCTCATTTTTGATTCTGAATGAAATATTACAATTTCTCTATATGAATCCATCTTTTATAAATCATAAACCATCACCAAAGAATTTGGGGTATTTTTATTTAATTAGTAATAAGCCATTTATTTTTCAAGATGGATTTCAAATAACCATTTTTACTTTCTTCTATCCTTACAAGAAAAAAGTATTGGATTCATAAAAATTTTCGACTTCCGGTTTTCGACGGATTTATACGTTTTAGAAAGTCCTGAACACGATTTGACTGTTTTTAGAAAACGTCTGTCTGTGACTCTGTCTATCTGTCTGTCTGTCTGTCTGTCTGTCTGTATGTGAAGAAAAATTTTAGGGCGCTCTATCTCAAGAACTAATGCACGAAATTGAATAAAACTTTATATTCAATTAGTCCCTGATATAAATTGGTGCTGATTAGTTTTTGATGAAAATCGCCTGACAGGTGGTGCTGCTGTGCTGCATTTTTTGCGATTTCCGCAATAGCTCTATCTCAAGAACTAATGCATTTATTTTCATAAAACTTTAAATTCAGTTAGACCTTGACATAAATAGACGCTGGTTACGTTTTGGTGTAGATATCCCAACAGATGCACCTGAATTTCATCAAACTGCAGATTCTATTACACCTTGACATAAATAGATGCTGCTTACGTTTTGGTGTAAATAGATAACAGGTGGCGATGGAATGCTACTTTTTTCATTATTATCACGATAACTATATCTCAAGAACTAATGCACGGATTTTCACCAAACTTCAGATTCAGTTAGACGTTGTCATAAGTTGTTGTTGATTAGGTTTTGGTCTAAATCTTCCAACGGGTGGCGCTGTTATGCTGCAGTGCACGATCTACATGATTTTATCAATAGTCATATATAAAGAACTAATGCACGGAATTTAATTAAACTTTAGATTCAGATAGACCTTGATATAAATTGGTTGCTGATTCGTTTTAGTGTATGCGAAACCTGTGTGAGATAGAAGAAAGTTTTGGGATTGGCACATCCGACTCGTTTTGTTAGTATTAATTTATTTCTTATTCTTTTCTAAAATTATAAGGCTCGAATATTAGTGGGATAAATAACTTAATGTTTTTGAATTTAAAAAGAAAAAAAAATAGTTTTAAATAATTTTAATGCGGCCGACCATTGGGTATTATATTTTACTTACATGTTCAGTAGCTGCCCATCAGGAGATGACTACTGGATAAATAGCTTATTTTACTTTTTTGAATTCATTTGTTTTTCATAATTTGGTGGCTATAGCTTTATCTCTATTACTATACTAGTATCATGAAAAAGAAACGTTTTTTACGTGCTTGTTTGGTTGTTTGTAGAGAAAACTACTGGGAGTACCGAACCAATTTCAAAAGTAAAAGTGGCAAAATGAGGGTGACAATCTCTACTCTGATATCGACGACATTTTATGTCAGGGCCACTTCCCCCAAGTAGGTGAGGGAGCACAAAACATTCTAAACTTTCCATTTTTGGGATATTGAAGGAGCTAGTAAACTTGAAATTTTGCCTGGTGGTTATTTTCTAGAAAATTCGAAATTTAAAAGTGTGAAATGAGAGGAAAATGTTCTAAATTACAATTTGTGTAGAATTGTTAGGAATATAAACTTGAAATTTAACATGTCTGTTACTTTTAAGACGTAAATGCTGGACTAGGACAATTAAAGGAATTTTAAGGTATGAAAAAAACTGAGAACATTCTAAAAGCATTCTAAATTACGATTTATATGGAATTAACTAGGGATAGAAACTTAAAATTTTCCAAGGCTGTCATTTTTAACATGTAAACGCTTGTACAGAATAGTTTCTTTTAAAAAACGAAATTTAAAAGGGTACAGGACCAAACAAAAATTCTAAAGTTTTGAATTTTGTGATATTTATGATGCTGGAAACTTAAAATTTGGCATGGTGGTTAATTTTAAGACTTAAATGATCGCTAAGAAAAGTTTAAAAAAAATTGGAAATTTAAAAGGCTGAAATGAGAGAAAAACTTTCTAAATTACATTTTTTTCTTTTCCTTTTTTTCTTTTTGTTTTTTAGAATAGAAACTTGAAATTAGACATGGCTAACATTCTTAAAACGTAAGTTGTCTGGTCGCACCCGAACAGTTTCTAAAAAATTCAAAATGTAAAAGGAACTAAAAATGTTCTAAAATTGCGATTTCTGTGATACTGTTGTGTCTAGAAACTTCAAATTTTGCAAGGTTTTTTTTTTTTTTTTTTTTTTTTTTTTAGATGTAAACTCTCGCTAAGAATGGTTTCTACAAACTTCGAAATTTAAAGTATTGAAATGATCTGTAATTGTTGTTTATGATTCGAAATTATGATTTATTTAGAATTAATAGGGATAGAAACTTGATATTCGACACCGGGGTTACTTTTAAGTCGCAAATGCTCGCACAGAATAGTTTTTTTTATTTAAATTTAAAATAGGGAAATGAATAGAAAACTTTCTAAAATCCAAATTACTTTTGACCCACTGAACCGAATCTGAAATTTTTTTCAGGATAACACTGGCACTCAGGAACAAAAGAAAAAAAAAAAAAAAACATGCGTTAAATTATGATTTATTTGGAGTTGGTAGGGCGATTGCTAAACACTTGAAATTTGACATGGCTTTTACTTTTAAGATGTAAATGCGCCGACAGAACATGTTCAAACATATTCGAAATTTAAAAGAGTGAAGCGAATAGAATAAGGTTTTAAAATCACGATTACACTTGTGCTACTGAAACTATATCGAATCTTCTCTTGTGATAATAATGACATTCTCTACTTAAAAATAGGCTATATTTTATCTCTGTACGAACTGACCTCATACGGCTGCAAGAACGAAAAATGTTCTAAATTTCCGTTTACTTTGAATCTGTTGAGACTAAGAGCAAGCAATTTCTTATGGTGATGGATTTTAAGACATAAATGCTCATTAAGAACGTTCGTTAAAGCATTTGATATTTAAAAGAAATAAACTATCGGAAAGTGCTCTATAATTATGATTTTACTCCCAAACGTTTGAGCCTAGAAATTTTAAATTCGACATGCAGGTTTATGTGGGACGTGATGCTCCTAAAGATGCCCATTTTTTAAAGATTTTCAAATAAATGAAATGGGAAGAAAACGTACTACGGTTATATTTTTACTATGATTTCTTAAAAAAATGTCAGCCTAGAAACTTTAAATTTGACATACAGATAACTAAGACATAGATGCGGAGAACAATATTTGTATTTTTAATTTAAATTTTTAAAAATTTAAAAGAAAAGTAAAATAAAATAAATTTTTTATATTACACACACACACAGAGACACACACACACAGATAGACGGACGGAATTTTTTTTTTTCTAAAAATATGTTTTTTTGTATCTCCAGTGTCTGAAACTTGTAAATCCGTCAAAAAAATTTTTCTCGATTTTCAAAACGATTACAAGACTTACCTTATACCACGTATGATGGGTAAGTGATATAAAAATAAAGATTTGGATAAATATAAGTTTTGTTTTGAACTCATTCTACTATGTATTATAGACCCCCTTGTTACCACACATTATTTCCAAATAGAAATATTTGCTTTTTTGAATGATATAAATTTCCAGTTACATTAGATTAGATGAACATTACTACTCAGACATAGAGGTACACAAAAATCAAAAGGTTTGGCAGCTATGGTATTTTTAACAGGAATTTTAACTGAATATACTGCATTCTTATTTTTTAAATAAGAAGGCACATTCAAAGCATTTATTTCCCCCATAAAAAAAAAATGTTAACCACCATTTTTATCGATATTCTAGTCAAAGAGGATTCTATATTTAAAAAAAATCCCTGACGGCTCGGTCTGTAGGCACATATAGATTTCAAAAACGCAGACGGTGGGGCGTCTGTTTGTTGGGAATTGCGGAAGAAATGAACTTTTTGCCATGATGCGGCATTTGGAAACGCCCACTTAGAAACCTAACTTGTTTGCAGGCGGAGCCGGCCGGGATTTTTTTGGTTTTTATTTATTTATTTTTTTTAGCTATAAGAGTTGGTCCTATAAAAAACTTGTCAGTATAAAAGTTTTAGATAATATTAAGAGGATTTATAATAAATTTAACCGGATTTGATATCTTCTTAATTAACGAAGTTATGAATTTTTTTCTTCTAAAACCCCCTTCCCCCCCCCTTGGGGCCATTTTTAATGATATCAAAAATCTGTCATACCTAAATTTTCGGCCCTTTTCCTAGAAGTAATAATAACTTCAAACGAATTAGATACGTATCATAATGAAGAAATTATGAGATTTTTTCTATTTTCACAAAAAGGCCCCTCATCCCCCTCCCCCCTGGTTCGATTTTGCCAATTAACGAACTTGACCGAGATTCTATGCCCCTTGATTTTATGTATCAGTTTCGAAGGAGATTTGTGCAGAATTATGGGAGTTATCGTGTCCATAAACAATTGACATAGATAGATAGATAGATAAAGTTTTGAACTGGGGGTGTTTTGGGGTTCTGGGAGTCATGATCGTCATAGATCTGCAAAATTTTTTCAAAAATTCCAATTTAGGGAATAATGTAATAGGTAGTATTTCTTACGAAATCTACCTAAAAATATATTCAGTCTCAATTTTCGTACAGTAACTAGTTTCAGTGGCGCCATCTAAGAATTAAGAATCAACTATTTTGTTAAAAAGCGATAAATCATTACCCAAATTTTAGTCCGTGATTGTTTTTTTGTTACCATTAAGGTTACAAAATATAAAATATAATTTTAATATATCGTCAAAAATGTATACTTAAATTAATAATAAGTATTATTATGCTAAATTATCGAATTCGGATAAATTCTTGTTTAATATAGAAAATGAAACACTGATATTCAATAAACCCACCCCCCTCGCTCCACTCAAAAATGCGAACTTTATGTCACATTTACTGACTTATTTTTAAACGTAAATGAATGATTATTGAAGTGATATCAAACGGTTTTCCGTTTTTCGATAAATTAATTACATCTTGAGTTATAAGCGACTATTCTCTCATTCTCAAAACGGCAGCTTTTCTCCCCTTATCGCAGTCTGGCAAGAAATTCAGTTCAAAACATCAACTTTGATTGCATTTTCTGAAAGATCTTATGCCTTTATCGAAAAATGAATAAAGTGTTCGACTACATAGTTTCTGAATAAGAGCACGTTCCAATTCCATGCGTTATCGAATAAATAAGAATTATGAAATTTGGCAGAAAACAGCCGGTTTCTATTTGAGAACAGCCCAAATGATAATCATGAATCTTATAAAAAAAAAAAAAAAAATCTTTATTGGTTGAAATTGGAGTGAATTTACTTTTTAGGTAGATTTTGAAAGCAATACCACCTATTACATTCTTCCCTATATTGGAATTTTTGAAAATTTTTTGCAGATCTACACCAATCATTACTCCCAGAACCCAAAACCACTCCCAGTTCAAAACTTTATCTATCTATTTATCTATATAGATAAATAGTCACTTTTTTATAGACACGATAACTCCAATAATTCTGCACAAATCCCTTCCAAACTGATACATACAATCAAGGGGCATAAAATCTCGGTCATGTTCGTTAATGGGCAAAATCGAACCAAAGGGGGGGGGGGTGAAAACAGAAAAAAAACTATAATTTCTTAATTATGATACGTATCGAATCCGTTTAGTTATTATTACTTCTAGTAAAGGGGCCGAAATTTTATGTATGACAGATTTTTGATATCATTAAAAATTGCCCCAAGGGCAGGGGGGAGAAAAGGGGGGTTTTAGAAGAAAAAAAATCATAACTTCGTCTATTCACAAGATATCAAATCGCTTAAATTTATTATAAATCCTCTTAATATTACCTAAAACGTTTATATTGACAAGTTTTTTATAGGACGAACCCCTATAGTAAAATAAATAAATAAATAAATAAATAAATAAATAAATAAATAAAAAACTCCTGCTGGCTCCGCCTGCAAACAAGTTAGATTTCGAAGTGGGCGGTCCCAACTGCTTCATCATGGCAAAAGGTCATTTTTTCCGCACTTCCCAACAAACAGGCGCCCCATGGTCTGCGTCTTTAAAATCTACCTGTGCCTGTATGCCGAGCCATCAGGGAATTTTTCGGTATTGGACACGTTCTTTGGATTGGTTACGTGTATTAAAAAAAAAATTACACTGCTCATTACTACATACCTTAGTTAATAAATATGTTCATCTTTGTCAGTTTCACTGGTTTCAGTAAATATAATTTCCGATTTATTTTGATGCACCTTAAAAAGTTGAAGAAATTATGTTATTCGCTTGTTCTTTTTTTATTTTTAAGGCTGTTCTCAAATCCCAATTCGCTACTTTCTGACGCCTTTTTAAAATTCACTTTTTTTTTCGCAAATACACGAAATCCACAGGTGCTCTGTACCAGAAATATTGTAATCGAACTGTTTGTTGCACTTTTCGGTAAAGATAAGATTTTTCAGAAAATACTGTCATAGTTGATGTCTTAAAAAGAATTATCGGACACAACAGCGCGAGAAGGGAAAAAACTGATGTCGGGAAATTATAATTCAAGATATGGTTCATTTATCGAAAAATGTAAAAAATATATTTCATTACGAAATACTTCAATAATCATGTCAAGCAAGTTGACCTGCCCGGGTTTGCCCTAGCCCGTCAAAAAATAACACGAAAAAACTCTTCGAATCACCAGAAAAAATCGCTACAAGAATTCCGAACAAACTTTATTGGGAAAAAAAAAAAAGGTCATACATTAGACTAGAAGATTGAAACCGGATTCCTTGTACTAATGTGGCAAAAATCGCGACAAATCGAAAAAAAAATAAAAATAAAAATAAATATCAAAAATCTCAGAGAACAAAATTTACTATATTGGGCTAAAACATTAAAACAGGATTTCTTTTATGAATGCCAAAAACCTCTGCGAAACGTTGAAAAATTCGAAAGTTGCTGCATGAATTCAGAATAAACTTTATTGGAATGAGGACAGAATTTACTATAGTGATGTAAAAGATTAAAACCAGGTTCCTTTATTAATGTGGGGAAATTACCACCCCCCCCCCGGAAAAAATCGCATACAAAATCGCTAACAATTCAAAAATCGTAGAGGGCAGATTTTACAGCAGATTTTACTGTAACATTTTTGACCGGTACTAGTTCACGAATGTCAAAAAAATGGCGCGAAACTCGAAAAAAAATGCTGAAAATCGCGTATGACAAAATGAACTATATTAGGCTAAAAAATGCTAAAAATCACATTAAAAAATCTCAAAAACATAAAAAATCTCAAAGCACAAAATTTACTATATTAGGATAAAAGTTTGAAAACAACGCGGAACTTCAAAAATCGCTAAAAATCCTATTAAAAATCGCATTAAAAAAGGTTAAAATTCAAAACACGCAGAGGACATAATTTACCATACTAGGCTAAAAGTTTGAAACAAAATTTCTTTTATAAATGTAAAAAAAGCCATAAAACCCAAAAACTCGCTAAAACTCGCATTGGAAATCGCATTAAAAATCTCTAAAAATTCAAAAGTGTAGGAGAAAAAAGAATTAATATATTATGTTAAACATTTTAAACGAAATTACGCTTCCGAATGTCAAAAAATCGGCGCGAGACTCGAAGAAATGCTAAAAATCTTGATGAAAATTGTATTAAAAATGGCTAAAACTCAAAAATCTCGGAAGACAAAATTTAGTAAAAGTTTCAAACCGAATTCCGTTTCCGAATGTCAAAAAACACTGTGGAACCCGAAAAATCACATTAAATATCGCAATAAACATCGCTAAAAATTCAAAAATCGAAGTATAGAAAATTTACTAGATTGGGCTAAACGTTTGAAACCAAATTCCGTTCTCGAAAGTAAAACAATCGCCACGAAACTCGAAAAAACGCTAAAAATCGCAATGAAAATCGTATTAAAAATAGCTTTAAAAATCTCTAAATTAAAAAAATCGCATAAGACAATATTAGGCTAAATGTTTGAAACTGAATTCCTTTTACGAATGTCAAAAAATGCTAAAAGTCACATTGAAAATCAGCTTAAAAATGGCAACAATTTTAAAAATCTTGGAGAACAAATTTTATGATGTTATGCTAAAAGTTTGACACTGAATGTTTTTTACAAATGTCAAAAAAATCGCCGCGAAACGCAAAAAATCGCATTGAAAATCACAGTAAGGATCGCTAGAAATTCAAAATTAGCAGAGGACAAAGTTTACTATGGTGAGCTGACTTTCACGAGTGCAAGAAAATCGCCGCGAAATGTGAAACATCGATTAAAATCGCTAAAAATCAACAAAATTTATTACATTAGACTAAACAAGAACAAAATTTATTACAAGAATGAAATTTATTACATTAGACAAAAAGTTTGACACATAATTCCTTTTCCCAATGTCAAATAATCGTCGCAGAACGCTGACAGTCACATAAAAATTCGCAAAAAATAAAAATTGCTGTACGAATTTTATTGAAATCTGGGCTTTACTATATTGGAACCGGATTTTTTTTACTAATGTAGAAAAATTGTCTCAAAACGTGAAAAAGAAACCGCTAAAAATCGCATAAAAAATTAAATAAAAAATATCCAAAACCGTGCGCCCGAAGAGAGGGTCAAAATTTCAGAGATATCTTCCCCGGAATTTTGTAGCTTTGCGTGCAGCGGTCTCTTAAGAACTCAGCAGACACGCACATAGAGAGAGACAAACTTCTTCCTTATTATTATAGATTTAAGAACGTTATATTTGCAAGTAATAACTAAGAATGATAAAAGACTGTCACTTCCCATTCAAAGGTGGGAAGTATATTTCACACTTAATTTTAAATATCAATTGCTGAAGTTGTACCAGAATTTTTGAAAAAAATATTTGCTTTTATAATGTACTTGAAGAAAAGCATTTATTTATTTTCAATTCAATTTCTTCGCAAATTCCTAGTATCAGAAATCATTTAAACGTTTTAGCATCAAAATTATTTTACTCGTGAAAAGGTTTAGATAGGTTACTTTTTCTACCTTTTTATGGCGTGGGACGTTTCCGTGAGAATTTAATAACCATTCATGATGAGTTTTAAAGTGCTGTTAGTTTATTAACTTTAAATATTAATTATTATAATATTTAATTATTATAATAAAATTATTATTTAATAAAATTATTAAAGGTTATATATTTTCCTGTAAGATCGTAGCGGTTAAAAAAATAAAAACATTAAAAAAAAATTAATTAAAATTAAAAAATAACTAGGAATCGTGAGAATCATTCACTTAACATATCGGGTTGTTTTTTCCTCTATTACTTACCCATCATACGTAGTATAGGGTAAGTCTCTTGTAATCGTTTTTAAAATAGAAATTTTTTTTTGACGGATTTATACGTTTCCGACACTGGAGATTCTGAAAAACATATTTTTAGAAAAAAAAAAAAATGCCGTCCGTCTGGCTGTCTGTGTGTCTGTAAACGCTCTATCTCCCGAACAAATTCAGATAGAAGCTTGAAATTAGGCGTGTGCTTACTATGTAATAATGGGAAGAAGCTTATTGAATTTCAGTAACCATTATTATCCGGAGCTTTTTTTTTCGGACTCCCGAAATATTCTTTCTGATAAAGGGTATTTAAAAATTTTCGAAATTGTTTATTTTAAGGAATGAATATAAAAGACAATAAAAAAACATAAATTTTGCATAAAAAATGAAGTCGATCGGATAATGAGTTGCCGAGATATTTGTAATCCTATTTTCCACACTCTTCGATTTTTCATGACCCTGTATTTTATTCAAATTTCAACTCAAAGATATATTTTAATTGGAAATGAGACGCTTAATCCTTCGCAGTAAAAATTTAGTTAATCTGATTATCAATTTTGGAGTTATAAGGATGTTTCTTTTACGCAATTCAGTAATAGAGCATTTAAAGCGAGGCTAACGAAAAAGACAGGCTACCGCGGTGCATTTCACTTATCATTTTTTATAGACCGCTAAAGTGACGTGATGCTCTTTTCGTACACCTTCATTGGTGTATTCGAGCACCACGTGACTCCGAAGGTCTGTAAAAAAAGACAAGCGTAAAGCACCGCGGTAGCCTTTATGTTTCGTTAGCCTCGATTTAAAGTTTATGACGTCATCAAGCCACGATTTTATTCGAATTGCAATGCATTTCATAAATAGTTTATATATGTTTTATTTTCATATTTTATATTATGCATATCCATGATGGGTAAGTATTACGGTGACCAGTCTTTCTCCGGTAAGCTAAGCAGTAGACTTGCTCCGGGGAGGCAGCTCTACTGGAGAGAGGCCAGAAGGAAGTACAGTGCGTGCGTTATGATTTCAAAAAATTCAGATTCAAGTAGGCTGAAATTAATTTGTTGACTTCGAGTTGACTTTAAATGGAATTTTCAGGTATAAATCAATATGGGCAGTACTCTAATAACGTGAACACTTTCTGGATCGTGTTTGTGGATTTTAATTGTTTAATTTAATAAAATATAATTTATAAATATTGAATACTTAGTTTTAGACTTATTTATTGTTTATTAAACATATTTAACTGTTTTGAAACACTATTTTCAAGCTTCTATTTATATAAAGGCAGTTTTTGTTTGTCTGTCTGTGCGAATGCGCAGATACCGTTTGTCCCAGAGTTAAAACAATGTCTAAAGATAAATGCTACGGTATTTTTTAATTTGAATTAGAATTTTGAAATTAAAAATATATTATACTGACCTGATGTATAACAATGGGTTTTGGCGCATATTTAGGCAATAGCAAGAACATTTTCACATCTGACCCCATGGAGGAGGGAAGAGCGGTGGCTGCTCGTGACTGGCTTGGGGCACTAAATGCATGGCTGCTAAATGTATTCATTTCTTACTACTATTATTAAAAATGAATACTTTATTTAGCATCAGAAAGTTCTGCCATTAAACAGGGAAAAGATTTCTTGTAAAAAATAATGGTATGAAAGTAGTATGTGTTTCAGGCATGCCTTTAGTGCCCCCCTCACGAGCCGCCACCAGAGAGGAAACAAAACCATACGCTACCTGGTCAAATGTATGACACATTCGAAATAAGACGTTTTGCCGAAAGTCTTAATAAACATTGGACGAATTTTTCTTCAACTTCAGAGAATTAAAAGACATGTTTGGTTTCATATTTTTCAGCGAAGATTTATTCACGAGGACAATTAGGAGACCAAAACTAAATTGAATAGTAAACAATGTTGGAAATTGTACGTCAAACGTTACAAAGGAGGTGCGTTCGTACTATAGATAGTTATATAAATATTCAGATCTTGATGATTTTCAATTCCGTGAAATGAATTTTATCGTCTGCAGATTAATTTCTGTAATAAAATAAGTATTTCGGTCGCTTGCCGATTAAACCTCGGAAGCTCCCATAACAAGAAAGTACGGATTTTTTTTAAAGATTCAAATTTCTTAATAAATAATTTTATTAATATCTTGTAAAGTTTTGATTCGATTTTCATAAAATTTCAAAAATCTCGACAAAATTCTGCAATTATAATATATATTAAATTTCAAATCATTCGTTTTGGTAGTTTTTGCGTTGTTATAGGTGGACAGACAGACACACGGACGGACGGACAGACAGACAGACAGACCAGACGACGACAATAGGTACTACGTATTTCTATAATTACGAACCCATCTAAAAAAGGAGTATCTGCGATCACCATGTATCATAAATAGCTCGAAATGATTTGTAGCTGTAACACATAGCTATATAGGACCTGTACAATGTGTGTATGCATTTGCGCAATAATAGTACGTTATATTCATAAATGTTTGAAATTAAAAGACTCGACAAATCTTGTCGCTAACATTATTTCGGAATTAAGCTTTAGCTACCAGTATTTTAGATCAAAATCTTGCTAGAACATTTGTAATAGAAATATATGACAAAAATATTTGCTTAAAAATAGTGGTAGCAAAAAAAGTGATCGCTATTTTCGAACAATAATCTTCAACGAGTGCAAAGGGTTAACGAAGTTCCTGAAATGTACAATTTTCACTCCTTTTGAAGATTGTGTGTAGTACAGAATAAAGATATTTCTTCATTAATTCATTCCACATCCGGCTCTCACTTAAAATATAAATTAAAACAGATATTAAACAAGAACGAAAAATCATGCGTCAAGCATAGATTATGTAGCACTTTCCAACGCTTCCAAAATAATTTTACAAATCATACCGTTTAATAAGCTAAAAGATAACTTCTAAGTAAACAATTTGGAAAACGCATAACATATTTAAAAACATAATTTCAGGAATTTCCAACATATACAATATTCGGAAAAATATCCGAATACTTTTATTCAGCCCTGTATAGGATATATAGAATTGTATATATACTACATAGGATGCTAAATTTTAGTTCAGTTAGGAAACGTGTAGCACATTTTAAAATTCTCCGTCTGGAGTTTGTCAATAAACAGAAATGTGTTCGCGAACTTTTGTGCTGCCCTGTATAGGATCTACAGAATTTATACACACCACGTAATAGACAAAAAGCAAGTTAACATTAAAATCGCGTTCAGTAACTTAAAACGCACTTCCAGGAATTATTGTTAACAGACAGTAGATAATTCTTTTGCGTGTCCCTGTAAATGAACGATGACTGCTATACACACAATATTCCGTAGTAAGTCTCTTGTAATGCACCTTAGTGATCTATATAAATTTCAATGCGTTTAAAATAGTGAAACATTATTTAAATAAACCGCAGACGATTTTTCTCCATAGACGTAATGTAACGGAATTATTTTTACTGTCCCTGTAAAGTAAATATAAGTGCTATGCACACCCTGTTCCATATTAAGCTTCTTCTAATGCACCTTAGTGATATATATAAATTTCAATGCGTTTAAAATAGTGAAACATTATTTAAATAAACAGCAAATGATTTTTCCCCATAGACCGCAATGTAACGGAATTCTTTTGAGTGTCCCTGTAAAAAAACTATAAGTGCTACACACTTCCGTTGAAATAGGGAACATGCTATAGATAACGATAATAACATATAAAAATTGCAGAGCAATCCGAGCATATTTACGGGAGTTAGAGCACGGACAGACGGCAGACGGCAGACGGCAGACGGCCAGACGGCCAGACGGCAGACGGCCAGACGGCCAGACGGCAGACGGCCAGACAAACCGAAGTCATAAGCACTTTTCAACTAGGTTGGAAAGTGCTAAAAATGACTGGCAGCAAAGATGGCCGTTACACACATAATGTATTACCAAGTGTTTACCATTCAATTTTCTGTAGTTAATCGTTACCTTTTTCTTTTCTTCACAAATCATATCCCATTCCAGAAAACGGCATAGGAAAACATGATTCACCGATAGACATCTAATATTAGATGTCTATGGATTCACCTCTTTATGTTTGTGGTCCTCCCTCCACTCTGTGTTTGTGGTCCTCTCTGTATTATCATTGACAGCATATTATCATGCTAAAAAGCATAGCGATATGACAATACCAGGCTGGACTGATTATATTAGTGAAAATCCCGCACTCATGAGCAGAATATCCAGATTAATGAAACTTATAGAGAAAAATGAAGTCATTTTTAGAAATAATTATCCATACTTCTCAGACACATCTTCAGACGCTGACCTCAGATTTATTTAATTAAATTTCTCTGTATCCATTGTAAATAGTTTTTAGGTAGATTTCGTAAGAAATACTACCTATTACATTTTCCCCTAAATTGGAATTTTCGAAAAAAATTTGCAGATCTACGCCGATCATGACTCCCAGAACACAAAACCACCCCCATTTCAAAACTTTATCTATCTATCTATCTATCTATCTATCTATCTATGTCACTTTTTTATGGGCACGATAACTGCCATAATTCTGCACAAATCTCTTCCAAATTGATACATAAATGAAGGGGCATAAAATCTCGGTCAAGTTCGTTAATGGGCAAAATCGAACCAAGGGGGAATGGGGGGGGGGGGGGGGCTTTTTGTGAAAACAGAAAAAACCTCATAATTTCTTAATTATGATACGTATCGAATCCGTTTAAAGTTATTATTACTTCTAGGAAAAGGGCCGAAAATTTATGTATGGCAGATTTTTTATATCATTAAAAATGGCCCCAAGGGAGGGGGGGGGGAAGAAGGGTTTCAGAAGAAAAAAATTCATAACTTCGTCAATTCACAATATATAAAATCCGCTTAAATTTATTATAAATCCTCTTAATATTATCTAAAACATTTATATTTACAAGTTTTTTACAGGACCAACACTTATAGCAAAATAAATAAATAAATAAATAAAGATCCCTGACGGCTACGCCTGCAAACAAGTTAGATTTTGAAGTGGGCGGTCTTAACTGCAGCATCATGGCAAAAATGTCATTGCTTCCGCAATTCCCAACAAGCAGGCGCCCCACGATCTGCGTCTTCGAAATCTACCAGTACATGCAGGCCGAGCCGTCAGGGATTTTTCTCTTTTTTTAATTACAAAAAATATATGTCGGCCGATATCTCATAAGTGTGATTTCTCAGTCCCCAGTATATCTCTCGACATTTCTTTGCAATATAAATTTCCATTTAATGTTAAAATGTCTCTCTGTGATTGTTCTACAATATTATTTTACTTCTACTATGAAAATCTGTTTTTTTTTTTTAATCTTTAAAATGGAATTTAAATATCTCAAAAGTCACCACTGTACCCTGTCCTCAACCCATTACTTGATCATTAAAATCATCTACAATCAATATTTATTAACAATATAATAAATTATAACACCTTGTAATAATATATTATTTTTAATTTCTAAAGGTGTAAAATTAACAACTTAATATAAATTAAAGTAACTTTTATTAGTTGTTTTACATGTTTCGACTCTTTCTGAGTCATTTTCAAAAACAAAAAACAAAAATTTTTGTTTTTGAAAATGACTCAGAAAGAGTCGCAATATATATCTATGGTTATTAAAAATTCAAACTGAGCATAATATGATACTTTTAAAAATCAGATATCAGCAGAAAATCAGCAGTGGAAAATCATATTCATGAGATTTTTGCCCATATATACTTGTCATTCTTTCTTTTTCTTTTGCATTCTTTATATTTTTTCTTATTTCTATTCCAGTATTTGCTTGATACTTAAGTTTTGTTTCTTGTTTTGATCAGTAGTACATATCATAAATTGGCATGTCTTGAGCCAGGCAGCTACTACTAATGAGAATCTTACATGATTTTAAAAGACATCACACTGACTTAAATATATTTAGTCAGAGTAATGAGCAAATTCATGCTAACTTCTATTTCCATAGACATTCCTTCCATAAAAGGGACAATGCAAGAAGAAAAACAATGAACACTAAAACAATCTATAGCTACATAAGACATCATCATTGTGAAATCTCTCCCTTTTTTAAGTAGATGAATGGAAATTAATACATTCAAGTGTAATATTATTGTGAACTTCAAACCTGCTAAATTATCACAAACATTGTAAAATTGAATGCTGCCAACCTCCAAGTTAATTTTTCGGGGCCTGGTCTCGGTCGTGGTACCACTAGGCTTAATGCTTGGGGCTACGGTTTCCCCCCTCCCCGTGCCTTAGGAAATTTTTTTAAGGAGCTTTTCAAATGACCTGTTAAACAGCACGAAACTTTCTGGCACAATATCTTACTCATTTTTAAACTCAAAGGCATAAAATTAGCATGCTTGACTATGGAAGCGATTTGGAATCTAAATGAGTTTTTCATTTATTGATAAATAGATCACTTGTGAAGTTATAAGTGGTTTTTGTAACGTGACAACGTTTTTTTTTCCGATTCTCAGGCTGGCGCATCGGGAATTCGGTACAAAACGCTGACTTTAAAAGTTTTTATTCTTTCTCAATTTCTTATTTATTCAATTGAATTTATTTCTCTTTCTGCACTTTATCCATTTTTTTTTTACCTGTCACAAAAAGAAGAAGTGAAGGGGGTGGCGCTAAATTAAAACTTTGCCCCCGGACGGAAATTGTGGGGGCGCCAAATTAATACTACCAATCACAGTTTTATTTATTTATTTATTCATTTTTTTGGCCGTCGATCATTTTCCGGGAAATTTTAATTTCTCTCTTCGTCTTTCTATCTTATTTCTTCTCGCAAAACGTCATGATTTCTCTAAGAAATAAGTGCAATTTTCTCATGTTATTCAGTTGTTTGGAATTTCTAAATTAAAATTAAATCTTTTAAACTTCCAAAATAAACGTGAAATATTTATTCAATAGAATTTATTTCTGTTTCTGCACTTTATCCATTTATTTTACCTTTCACAAAAAGAAGAAGTGGGGAGGGGGGGGGGCGCCAAATTGAAGCTTTGCCCCCGGACGGAAATTGAGGGGGCGCCAAATTTATACTACCAATTACAGTTTTATTTATTTATTTATTCATTTTTTGGCCGTCGATCATTTTCCGGAGAATTTCAATTTCTCTCTCCGTCATTATCTTATTTTTTCTCGGAAAACATCATCTGAAAGATCTTCTGCCTTTATCAAAAAATGGAAAACGTGTTTCGATTGCTTAGTTTCTGAATAAGAAAACTTGCCAATTTCATGCGTTTCCGAACAAAAATGAACTAAAATAATGTGTCATAAAGTACCCAGTTTGGATTTGAGAACAGCCTTAATCAAAGATAGGAGTAGAAGAATATATTATGTAACAGAAATTAAATTTCGAGAAAATTGAAGGGAATTTTTTTTTGCTGCATTTATTTTTCTTGTTTTAGTATATGTTTGAAATGTTAACATGTGGTATTAAACACTCACAGAAATAAAATACGCATTAACATTTAATTTTTAAATATTAAAATTATTAATATTATTTAAGGTTTCGATAAAAAAAAAATTAAATATTTATAAATAATGTCTCATATATACAGGACTAATTAGAATCTCAATATTTGAGGTTTACCGTATGATAGATTTCTCCATAAAACTTTCATGAAAAAAAAGTACATAACATTTTCTTTCACTCAGCTTTTCAATTGTGAATTCCTTTCTCATTAAAACACGTTGGAAATTGTACGTCAAAACGTGACAAATGAGGTGCGTTCGTACTATAGCTAGTTATATAAATATTCAGATCTAGATGATTTTTAATTCTGTGAAATGAATTAAGTCGTCTGCAGATTAATTTCTGTAATAAAATAAGTATCTCGGTCGCTTGACGATGAAACTTCCGAAGCTCCTATAACAAAAAAGCACCGATTTAAAAAAAAAATTCAAATTTCTTAATAAATATTTTTATTAATATATCCTAAAGTTTTGATTCGATTTTAATAAAATTTGAAATGTCTCGACAAAATTCTGCAAAGATAATATATCTTAAATTTTAAACCATTCGGATGGGTAGTTTTTGCGTTGTTATATGCGGACGGACGGACGGACGGACGGACAGACGGACGGACCAAGCGACGACAATAGGTGCTACGTATTTATATAATTACGAACGCACCTAAAAAGAGGCATGCAACTATTAGATTTGGTAGTCTTGTTTGCTGTCTAGAAGGCTAATGGCATTTTTATTTTTTTTATCATGGCTTTAACTAAACTCTTTCCTTAGAAATTCCAATCTTTAAAATTTCTTACAGACGCATAATCTTCAAAATCATATTTATTTATAGTTAAACATCACCTCTACAACGCCTACTTTATAACTTGCGAACCTTTTTCTCCTGGAATTCCGCATTGTTAAATTTCTTTCAAACACATAATTTACGTAAAAGTACTTAATAGTACACTTTAACACGATTATAGCTCATTACCTCAACCCGTTGGTCGCTATCCCCCCCCCCCCCTTCTGATGCTACTATTTTTTTATAGCAGTGTATTCATTATAATGCAATCGACACTCCCTCAGCTTTAGAAAGATTTGGTGGCACAGAAAAAAATAATCTCACCTTTCTCAAGCGGTGAATCTTGATAATAATGACTTTCACTCAAACCCTGACGAAAGTGATACGGTTATACGTAGACATTTGGAGACCTTCAAAATAAAAATAAAAAATACTAAAAAAATATATGAAAAAGTTTATTTTACGGTTGGGGTGGATTTTACATACCCAGACTTATAATTTTAACTGGAGACTTCCTCGAATATATTGCGTCTCTTTTGCATTACTAATTTATTTATTTTTCATTTTTGTACCAGTGAATTTCTCTTGCATTCCTTCTTTGACTATTCATTTTATTCTCTCGCGCTTTGTAGATAGGTTTGACTATTTTTCTGTGAAGTATCTGGGTGGATCATTCAATTGAAAGATAAGTTTTCTTCCTTTTCTGCACTTTATCAATTTTTTTTTTACTTGTCACAAAAAGAAGAAGTGGGGGGGGGGGGGGGGGGGAGCCAAGTTGAAACTTTGCCCCCGGACGGAAATTGAGGGGGCGCCAAATTTATACTACCAACCACAGCTTTATTTATTTATTTATTCATTTTTTGGCCGTCGATCATTTTTTGGGGAATATCAATTTCTCTCTTCGTCATTATCTTGTTTTCTCTCGCAAAACATCAAGATTTCTCTAAGAAATAAGTGCAATTTTCTCATGTTATTCAATTGTGTGGCATTTTTGAATTAAAATTAAATCTTTTAAAGTTCCAAAAAAAAGTGAAATATTTGTGCAATAGAATTTATTTATGTTTCTACACTGTATCCATTTTGTTTACACCTGTCAAAAAAAAGAAGTGAGGGGGTCGGGGTGCGCCAAATTTAAACTGTGCCCTGGGCACGGAAATTGAGGGGGCGCCAAATTTATACCACCAACCACAGTTTTATTTATTTATTTATTCATTTTTTGACCGTCAATCATTTTTCGGGAATTTCCATTATTTCTCTTCGTAATTATCTTATTTTCTCGCGCAAAACATCATGATTTCTCTAAGAAATAAGAGCAATTTTCTCATGTTATTCAGTTGTGTGGAATTTTTGGATTAAAGTAATATCTTCTAAAGTTCCAAAATAATCGTGAAATATTTATTCAATTGAATTTATTTCTTTTTCTGCGCTTTATCCATTTATTTTACCTGTCACAAAAAGAAGAAGCGAGGGGGGGGGGGGGTGCGCCAAATTGCAATTTGCCCCGGGTACGGAAATTGAGGGGGCGCCAAATTTTTACTACCGACCTCAGTTTTATTTACTTATTTATTTATTTTTTGGCCGTCGATCATTTTTCGGGGAAATTAAATTTATCTCTTCGTCATTATCTTATTTTCTCTCGCAAAACATCATGATTTCTCTAAGAAATAAGTGCAATTTTCTCATGTTATTCAATTGTGTGGCATTTCTGAATTAAAATAAAATATTTTAAAGTTCCAAAATAAACGTGAAATATTTATTCAATTGAATTTATTTTTCTGCTTTTTATCCATTCTTTACCTATCACAAAAAAGAAGTGAGAGGGGGAGGGGAGAGGGCGCCAAATTGAAACTTTGCCCCGGACACGGAAATTGAGGGGGCGCCAAATTTATACTACCAACCACAGTTATATTTATTTATTTATTCATTTTTTGGCCGACGATCACTTACCGGGGAATTTCAATTTCTCTATTCGTCATTATCTTATTTTCTCTCGCAAAAGATAATGATTTCTCTAAGAAATAAGTGCAATTTACTCATGTTCTTCAGTTATTTGGAATTTCTGAATTAAAATTAAATCTTTTAAAGTTCTGAAATAAACGTGAAATATTGATTCAATTGAATTTATTTATGTTTCTGCACTTTATCCATTTTTTTTACGTGTCACAAAAAGAGGAAGTGAGGAGGGGGGGGGGCGCCAAATTGAAACTTTTCCCCCAGATGGAAATTGATGGGGCGCCAAATTTATGCTACCAATCACGGTTTTATTTATTTAATTATTCATTTTTTGGCCGTCGATCATTTTCCGGGGAATTTCCATTTCTCTCTTCGTTGTTATCTTATTTTCTCTCGCAAAACATCATGATTTCTCTAAGAAATGCAAATTTCTCATGTTATTCAGTTATTTGGAATTTCTGAATTAAAATTAAATCTTTTAAAGTGCCAAAATAAACGTGAAATATTTATTCAATTGAATTTATTTCTGTTTCTGCACATTATCCTTTTTTTTTTACCTGTCACAAAAAGAAGAAGTGAGGGGGGCGCCAAATTGTAACTTTACCTCCCGGACGGAAATTGAGGGGGCGCCAAATTCATACTACCAATCACAGTTTTATTTATTTATTTATTCATTTTTTGGCCGTCGATCATTTTCCAGGGAATTTCAATTTCTCTCTTCGTTGTTATCTTATTTTCTCTCGCAAAACATCATGATTTCTCTAAGAAATGCAAATTTCTCATGTTATTGAGTTATTTGGAATTTCTGAATTAAAATTAAATCTTTTAAAGTGCCAAAATAAGCGTGAAATATTTATTCAATTAAATTTATTTCTGCTTCTGCGCTTTATCTATTTTTTTTATTCTGTCAAAAAAAGAAGAAGTGAGGGGGGGGGGGGCACCAGATTGAAAATTTGCCACGGACACTGAAATTGAGGGGCGCCAAATTTATACTACCAACCACACTTTTATTTATTTATTTATTCATTTTTTGCCCGTCGATCATTTTCCGGGGAATTTCAATTTCTCTCTTCGTCATTATCTTATTTTCTCTCACAAAACATCAAGATTTCTCTAAGAAATAAGTGCAATTTTCTCATGTTATTCAGTTGTTTGGAATTTCTGAATTAAAATTAAATCATTTAAAGTTCTAAAATAAACGTGAAATATTTATTCAATAGAATTTATTTCTGTTTCTGCACTTTATTCATTTCTTTACACCTGTCACAAAAGAAGAAGTGAGAGGGGGGGGGGGCGTCGCCAAATTGAAACTTTGCCCTGGGAGCAGATTTCGTTTCCCACGGTCCTGGTAGCAGTTAATATAAATTGGTCATGAAATTCTGAACAGAAAGCGATACTGAGTTGATTTTTCATGCCAAAATTTTAATTGAGGGGATCGAGGCAAGAAAGTGCCAAGCCATATTTTTTGGTGAAATAAATCTCACACTGTAATCTGTTGCTTAAAAATGTAAATTATAATATCTTACATATAATTTGTTTCTAATGTCACTTGGTGGCAGCCTATGTGCCAAGTTTCGCTTTTACACCATACGTTTATGCCCCCATTAAAGATAGCTAATTTACAAATAACGTAATAGTAATATCATTAATGTAATGCGATATTGTTATTCAGAATATCTCATATGTTACTAAGAAAAGACAGTGACGGAGAAACTGTATGTTATATATCTTGATTTGAGTATTTAAACAAATTTTCAAATTGAAATATCAAGTTCAAAAATGTGTCTTAGCACTCTCTTGCCCCGACCCCTTCAATTATCATTTGAGCAGTTTTACATTGTTATTGCTGATATGAAGGTAAATTTTCTCAAATTAAAATGGCCGGAGAGGTCCAAAAATAGATTTTTTACAACGGGATGTTAGTATGCTTTACAATTTTGTCTGAAAAAATTGACGATATTTATGAGAAGTGTGTAATTTCCCGTTTATTGTAGAAGTGGGTAAAGTACCTTATAGTCAATATATATTTTTAATTTGTATGTTCTAATTTTTTTTAATAATTTTTTACATGCTTAAAATGATGTATTCTAATCTCTGAGTAAATATTTTTCGAATCGGAGTTGTTGAGTCACAAAGGGTTAATGTATAAAATATTATCAATTATATGTCTAAATTTTATCTCACTATATTTTCAAATTCATTTTTTGGTAAATATCAAATACATATATAACGTATATACTCGCGTATAAGTCGTCCTCCCCCCCCACCCCAATTGAGTTGTAATTTACGAATATGTAATATTATTTTTCGTCATACTCTTAAATCAAATGTTATCAGGTAAGGAAACCGGGACAAACATATATGGACACCCTGTATTTTAGTTTATGCAATGCTGATCAAATGTTTCAATGGGTACAATCCTGAAAATGGCTAGATTTGATGCTATCGGGATCATCGGGAGATCCTAATACATACTACTAAATCTACAGATCAGAGGATTCAATGTCAACTCTACATATCATTGTTTATTAATCTCATTATTTTTTAATATAATCTGCATAATATTTAATATCCTACAATCCGATTTTTTTTTAAAGTTATACGTACATTTATAAGTACCGAAGATTTATCCAAGCTTCCGGAAATTTTAGAAGTATCACATTAACCCTTTATCTACCGAATTATGAATCAACAAATTGTTCAATCTCAATAATTATCTTCCTTGATGTCTGAAGGTATATTAGACAATTTATATTATAATAATATGAAATTTAGATAAAGTTTTCAATTAAAACTGATTTAATAATGCGGTAGTAATAGCTCTTTTTGTGAAATATTTACAAGAATAATTAAATGAATTAACAAAAAATGCTGTTAAGGAAATATCACAATTCTTTATCGGAACAATGTAAATAAATGTATTGTGATCCTATCATTAAATAGAAAGGTTTTTATAGTTGCAAAATTTTCATATAACAATTTTTAAAAAAAGAAGATCTACACTTATGTAAAAGGTTGAGAAAAATACCACTTTATAAAATATTTAGCTTTCGCTGTTTTGCTGTGCTTTCTAAATGTGATCCAGAAAAGTATTTTGCATAGAAAAAAAACCTTATTATCATTATTAGACAGATTAAAGAAATTTTATTCAGTTTTCTATGATGGTACTTAAAAGTACCATCAGTAGATAAAGGGTTAAACACAATTTTATGGTATAATATGATAAAGTACTCATTCTTGTATTTTTTCAGAGTAAGAATACATTCCTTCAGAGAGCTCTACCCCCTGAACCCCCCCATTGTCATTTTAATATTATGTTCTCAATTTCCAGTAATTGTACTATTTCCTTATTTGAGTATATGTCTGAATGCATTTACTATTGTAATTTCATTAGATTAACTCTCTTCTTGTGCAAGATAATTTATCCTATCCTTAAAAGAATACTTATTTTTCTACCATTAAACATTATAATATGTTGCTGAAATTGAATACAATTTTAATGCAATAAATATACTTATACGAATGTAAAATCCTCTTATGACACTTATATTCAATTTACACATTCAACGTTTTTTTAATTTTCGTTTAAAGAACTGATTTTTCATCTTTCTTTTGTAGTCAAAATAAATCCTCATCTATTTCATTAGAAGAAGCATATTAAAAATTAATATCACCCGAAAATTACCTACGAGTATTTTCTTAATAAAATTTCAGGTCAAAATAATGAATTGAATTTTCTTTAGTTGATATTCTTTGGAATATATTTTCTAGGCAACCACTTAATAAAAGAGAGAGAAAAAAAAAAGAAATGCATTGGAAAATTTTGTAAAAAAAAAATAGACAAATTAAAATTTTTCATATATTTCAAATTAATGCGTAAATGTTCACAATAATTTATACAATTAATCTTTGACCCCCTTCAAAAGAGAACTAACTCTATTCATATGGAGGAAGCCTAACAGAGCCTTAACATTAACTATTCATTTCATGTTTCTTAACTTTTCAAAGGGTAAATTTTCTGTCACAAATGTATTCTTAACATAATTTTATAAATACAATAAGGCTATGTACCTTTATGCCTTTATGTCAAAAAGAATTTTTTGTTCTTTTCCAGCTTACTTTGCTGTTAAACAAAAGTGTTATATGGTCTGCATTTTTTTTCACAAAACGTTTGAAGAGGCTCTCACACATTTAGCATTAAAATTTATAACACTAACAGATATTATAATTAATTTTAGGAACGTTTTAAGAGGACAGTGGACATTAAAAACCAAAACCTTCAATTTTCAATAGATTCATTTGAAAATTGGCAGACTTGTTAATGGCGAACTCAAATAGTTATATTCCAAATTTGGTGTTAAAATAATAAAAGTTTTTAAATTATTCAATTTTTCAATTTTTAAGATAACGAATAATTAACATATTTTAAAATGTCCTATGCGCATTTATTTTGCATAAAATATGACAATATTTATTTATGAGATACTTTTTATCTATTACAATGGAAGTTAGCTTGAATTTTAGAATTTCGCTGAATATGTAAGCAGAAATAAAATTATTTTTATAACTATGCTTTATTTTTTTTTCTAAAAAAGTAGCTTTATATTTTCATATGTACATAAATGCAACTTTTTATGCCAAAATTTATTTATTATTGTATAAAGATAGACATTATAAATTTCAAAAGAAACTGATATTTAGGAATGCGCTTAAAACGTTTCAAAAGTTAGAAATGTGCAAAATTTTCAATTTTGAGAAAACAGCATTTAAGTTTTAAAAAAAATCTGTATAAATATATAGAGTTTGTATAAATATAAAAGCTTATATCTCTGCGAAGAAGCATCAGAATTAAAATATTATTTTTGCATCAGATAAATATGAGCATCTAGTTACATAATTCTCGAAATAATAATAATAAAAAAAATTCTATTTTTAACCGGATTACATGATTTTGAATGTCTACTGGTCTCGAGTTGGTGGAAAAGCTTTGGATGCTAAATTTTCTTTCTATGGATAACACAATACACAATACACAATACGAGACATACACAACTCAAGATTCTCATCTTTATCAATTTTAAGTGTCAATTAACACCCACCAAAGCACATTTCCCTGTTTTCCATTTTCCATTATCGTTAATTGACTGCTCTGTATTATCTGATTTTAAAATTTAAATTGTATACGTATGTCCTATTTATTTGCTATGTAGGAGGCCTGCACTGGGGCCATAGATATTTGTTATTTACCCATTTCCTTGTATAATGCTATTTAAGATTTATAATAGCTGTGTTGGGAACTGTTTCATAATCTATACTTAAAGCATGATTTTTCTTTCTTGTTGTATTATTGTCATGCAGTGTCTAATTGGTGGTATACTGTAGCCACATGATACAGCAAGATTAAGGCAATGAGCACTGCAATGCATATACATTGCTTTGGAGTATTTTTCCGAAATAAAAAGATTGTGCTCCTCTGTATGCCCCACTCAGAGCGCTAGAACCATCGTAGCCTTGTCCTATGAGATGCGAGGAATTCACTCCACAGTCATTCTATCCCTCAAGAATTGTGTTGGCAAGGGTTTTTCCCTGTAGTGCTTATTAAAGGAAGAAATTTCAACAATTCTTCTCGCACGATACACAGAAAAAACGATTTGTTTAAAAGAACAAAATTATAGTTGAACCAACCAAATTTTTTTTTCAGTATAGTCCCGACAAAATGTTTGGTTGATGGGACCAAAGTATGATTTAGTTGTCGCAACCAAATAAATTTTGTTGAAAGAACCAAATGAATTTGGTTCTTTCAACCAAATCATTTTGGTTAATACTTATCGTAACCAAAAAAGTTTGGTTAAACGGACTAAATCCATTTGGTTACTGCAACCAAACTTTTTTGGTTGATACTTATTGTAACCAAATAAATTTTGTTGCAGTAACTAAATTCATTTGGTTCTTGCAACCAAATTAATTTGGTTAATAGTTGACATAACAAAATGAATTTGGTTGCAAGAACCAAATCCATTTGGTTGTATCAACAAAATTTATTTGGTTATAATAAGTATCAACCAAATAAATTTGGTTGGTAGAACCGAACTGATTTAGTCACTGCAACCAAACTTTTTTGGTTATGATAAGTTTTAACCAAATAGATTTGGTTGATAGAACTAAATAGATTTATTTATTGCAATCAAATTCATTTGGTTAAATGGTATTATAACCAATTGTTTTTGGTTACAAAAACCAAATTGATTTGGTTCTTGTAACCATAATAGATTTGAAACAGCCAAAGGGATTTGATTGTATCAGTAATCAAATCAATGTTTATTGCAACCAAATCTAGTTAGTTAATAGTTATCGCAACTAAATAAATGTGTCTTGCAACCAGCTCTATTAGCTAAGAATAAAAAATAATTTACCTAATCTTATTGACTATTTTGTGAATTTAAATATCAGAAAAACTGGATTTTCACACAGAATTGGTTGGCTTACTATTTTTCATTGGATTGACCAAATGACTTAGTTTTAACTTTTGTGTTATTTTCTGCATTTAAAGCAGCAATAACATTTTAAAGAAATTAAATGTTAGATAATCTTTCTTTTTTCTTCGTTATATGCAAAATTTGGTAGATCCACAAACCTTTATTTGATGGCTAAAAATAGATTACTTTTTAGAGTTTATTGTAATATAAAAACTAGGACAGAGAAGTACAAATTTTCCTTTTTATTTAAATGAATTTCCTCTACTTTAACTCTGAAAATTTGAAACATTAATCTTAAAAATAACAAAATTTGGGTGAAACACTACGCTATTAATAAAAAGGAAAGAAAACTCATAATTTATTCTTTTGAATATTTACAAATGCAAACATCAAATTTAATTACGTTTCAAAATTTAAAAATGATTTTTAAAAGAAATGTTATCAAAATTTGTGTGACTTTTAAAGGTTTGTTTTAAAATGCAATTAAAATTATATTTAGTTTGTAGTCTTATACTTTTAATTTCCCAATGCACTGAAGGGACGATTGTGGGTTTATGAAAAAATACCTGAAATTTTAGCGAGGAAACATTTCTGTATGGAGAGAGGGGGGAGGGAATATATAATTTAATACAGGGAAGTCAAATTGAGAGAAATATGAATTTAACTCTATTTAGCAATCATATGAAATTGATATTTATTTTAGTGTTATTTTGTGTATTTAACTATCAGAAAAACTGTATTTTCAGTACTTTAAAAGAAAAAAATCTGAATTCAAGTATATAACCTGAACACAATCACTCCTGACACTGTTGAATTTCACATTTTAAGTGTGAGCCATTGAAATGAATTTATTTCAATAAATTGATCTATCATTTACGCTAAACTGTCCAAAATTTTATGTAAAATTGATATTGAAAAAGATAATTTATTACGATCTTTTCAATTCAATCAATCTCTTTTTTTTTTGTGGTTAATGATGAGAGGAAACTGAAAATTTAAATAGGTTACACTGACGTAAGTTTCAATTTTCAGATAAAATTGTTTTCTGTAAAAAAAATTTAACATAAAAAAATGTAATGAACAATTGTTCAACAATATGCACCAGTATACTTTCAAATACAACTCAGTTGTTCAAAATACAGTAGCATACATAATTTTTCAGATTCAATTCAGTAGCTAAAATTATTAACAAGCAAGATGAGCATTTGAACCCCATGCTTTGAATGTTGTTTATTCATTTAAAGTATTCAAATTATGGTATTTAATCATCATTTATTTATTTTATTTCAAATTGCAATTGCTGCATTTGAATTTTTTTTTTAATTAATTGATTATTGAGGTTAACGTAAGTTTTGCATTTATCCCTTCCTAATTTAGTAATTTGTCCAATTTTAGCAATGTCTACATTAGCAGTGTTGGAAATCTGAAAAAGAATCCAAGATACAGACACTTGATGAAATTATAACTTTAAAATCCCCATATGTGAAGCATCTCTCTTCATCTTTCAATTGTATGAAAAACTTGTGGTTACTCTCTTACAGTGGTTGCTGACTCAATGTGTTAATGAGAGATTCTGTATAGAGTTTGGATAGTGCCCCCCCCCCCCTTTAAAAAAAAAAGAAGAAAGAAAATGAATATTAAAGCAAAAACATGCGCCAGTTCCTAATTTGTTTCCGGCTAATATTCCATATTGAAATTATATTTTAAAATACACTTGATTTCCCATATCATATATTAAAATACTGTTTCTGCTAGGCTTACTTTAAGGGGCTACTTCACTCAGACGAAAACACCTGCTCGCTAATGTTAATCCTATGGAGGAAATTTTTGAAGATATCTCGTTCGCATTTCAATATTTTTAAATGATTTTTTTTTTCATTCAATAGCTGAGGTCAATCTCTATGCACGCTCCTTTCTACTTTTTCGATTTTTGTTGCAGTTTTTTTTATTGAGGATACTTTCACTTTCAAAACCGGTTTCGAAAGTGAAAGTATCTTAATAAAAAAAACTTGTAATCAAAATCGAAAAAGTAGAAAGGAGCGTGCATAGAGATTGACCTCAGCTATCCAATGCAAAAAAAATCATTTAAAAATACGAGATATCTTCAAAAATTTCCTCCATAGGATTAACATTAGCGAGCGGGTGTTTTCGCCTGAGTGAAGTAGCCCCTTAACAGCAGGGCTGCCACAGACAGTTATTTTTATTATTTTAATTTAGTATTTCTAAACAACAATAAACTACAAACAAGAATCCTTTTTCAAAAGTAGTAATAGGGGTGGAAAAATCGCCAATGGCAGTGCTGCATTAACTGAAATAAAAATTATCACATACATAGTGAAATAGTAACACATTTCAGTTGGTTTGCGGTATGCCACTCCATTTATTGAAAGTACAAATTATATAAGATATATATATATATATATATATATATATATATATCGGATTAATATTTATGAATACAGTACAATGAAGTACACAGTTTCAGATGGGTGCTGCACACCACCTGCCCTATTTAAAAAATAGCTTCCTTCTTGTGCAAATGAGGATCATAAAAAAAAGCAGGGTTCTCAAGCTTGATAGACTTCAGGCTGTATCAGGTTCCCGAGTTAGGTAAAATGAAACTGCTCCAAGCATCCGGTCAATTTCTCGACCTGTTTTAATAATGAAAGGGTGAAATTTTTAAGATAGAGAATTGTTAGACATAACATAATTTTACATAAATATTGAGAAATATAATGAACAAAATAATCAAATTTCACACAGCAAAAACAGTCAAAATTATATATACCAAAAGGTGACAGTGGACGATAATTTTCTTTTTTTAAGCATTACATAGTAAAAGCTGAAAATCAACACTCCACTCCCCAAGCTACCATGGAAGAAAAAGTTCTACAGAAACTTCTTTCTCTGGTTACAAGAAAGGATTAAAAGGAAGAGGACAAAAATAATTTCAATAATTGTTAAGGATGAAATACATTTTACAGTGCTTATGAAGAGCTAACCTTTTCCCTGACAGCACAATTTCAAATCATTAATTTTCTAATCCAAAATCTTTTCTTGAATTTTCTTCAGAAATTTTAAATTTCCCGGACTTTTTATCAAGAATGGTAAATTTCACCGACTTTTCCAGTTCATAAAAAATTTCCTGACTTTTCCAGGTTATCCAGGTGGTTAAACACCCTGCAAGAACTTTGTTAAGAAAGAAAACAAAACATTTAAAATGCCTTGTGTAAAAGATTTGTATGTTCAACATGTAACCAATAAAGTGTAAAAACAAATGTAGAATTTACACAATGCTATAGATAATATAGTCAACTACATGGTAATTAATCTCAACTTGAATAGTTTAGCGATATCAGTAATGGGCGATTCTGGAAAAATCGAGTATCGATAAACATCAATATCTTATAAATCAGCATCGATCACAATAAGAGTCAATTAACAAATTTCAGTATCGTATGTTCTAGAATGGATATTACACAGATAAGCTTAAAAACAGTAATTCCAAAACTTAGTTGCATTTCATAGCATTTATTCCTTCAATTTTACTATTTTAGAGGCAGAGTTGCTGTCAAATTTCATATGGGCCTTTTTCTTTCCAGGTCAAATTGTTATATTTTCAGTTTATAGCCTAGTTATTTGGGTTACAAGTTTATTAAGTTGTATTTTTCAAGTTTGGCCCCTGCGCCCCAAACCATAAATTTCTGAATTATTGTCCAATGTGTACAGAAATTTTTTGACATTCTTCCCAAGTCATTTGGTTAATTATTAAACATTGATTATTATTTCTGCAATTCTTGGTGACCACTATTTAGGAACAATAATAAAAAATTTCAGCTTTTTTACAGTTCAAGCATTCCGCCTTTAAGCTGTATCTCTCAAGTTTGTCTCCTCCCCCCGTTCTCACCAAATCATAACTTTATATACAAAATATACAAAAAACAAAATTGGTAGTAAAAAAAAAAAAAAAAGCGATAACTAAGATTACTTTTATAATTGCAGTAAAACATGAATTGACTTCCATTCATTTTGAGTTGCGGGTTGGGTTCAGCTGAATTATTTCGGGTTTGAAATATGTTGGGTTACAGCTAGAAAGTAATTTCGTCAAGTTTGGGTCGGTAGCAGGTTGACCTTAAATGGAACTTTCAAGTTTGAGTCGGGTTAAATTTGACCTATACAGGACTCTCTAGGGGAGAGGGGGGGGAAGAGAGAAACAAACTTGAGATATACAACTTAACTAACAAGAACTCCGAGTAATGCGGCTTTAAACCATAGATGGAAATGTTTGAACTGTAAAAAATCTGAAAATTTTGATAATCGTTCATAAATAGTAATCACCAAGAGTTGCAGAATTAATATTAATGTTTTTAGTAAGTAACCAAATGACTTGGGAAGAATCCCAAAAAAGGTCCCATTAAAATTATGCCATAGTTAATTAGACCATAATTAAGAAAGTTATGATTTGGGGAAGAGGAGACGAACTTGAATACAACATTTTAAACTAGTAGCCCAAATAACCAGGCTCTAAACTAAAAATATAACAATTTAATAGACTCTTTACTCATGCGAAAACACCCACTCACTGATGTTAATCCTACAGAACAGTTATTTTATAATATCTTGTTTGCATTTCAATATTTTTAAAGGTATTTTTGGCATTGGATAGCTGAGCTCGACTGCTCGATTGCCTCCTAACCTAAAAAGAAAAAGGCCATTATACGAAGTTTGACAGCAGCTCCGCTGCTAAAATAGTAAAATTGAAAGAATAAATATATTGCTAAGATAGCACAAAAATATCGGTCTATCCCCGTTAGCCTCTCACAGGGAGGAGAGATCAATCTACAATGACGATTTTAAGGAAATTAAAAATGACAATACTACCTGTATCGAGGTATCGACTGTAGTGACAATTTGAACAAAAATTTAAATGAGCAATATAATACCTGTATCAAAGTATTGAATCGACGACATTGCTGATTTGAAAGGGATAAAAAGATAAACAATACATTTTGAAAGAATCTCTAGTGTACATTTATTCAAGATCTCAAATTCTATGGGTTAATCCTCACACAATTTGGACCGTTTGTCTTGGTTTGTTTACTACTACTACCATCACCATCATTTAAGTTCTGGTTCTCACTGCTAGGGGCAGTGTAATTTTCTGTTTCATAGAACACAGACCATTTGTCTTGGTTTGTTTACTAAACTTTTGAAAGTGTGAAAAAAAACAGGTTTGAAACAGGTTTCTCCTTTGTTTCAACCCGTTTCTTCTCCTAATTTGTACTTCATGTTGTTCATGACGTCTCAGTGTGCGGCCTGCCTAAGAAGTCTGTATAAAAATTGGGTTGTCTCTCCAGCATTTAATGCAGTTTCAGGTGGAGGGCATTTCGTTCCTGCACAGTATCACCATAGGGGACAAAAAGTAGGTACATCATGTGACACCTGAAACGAAGCGAACAACAATTTCATGGAAACACCTTTCCTCTCCCCCTTGTAAGAATTTTAAAATAACGTCATCTGTGAAGAAAGTGATGGCCACAATCTTTTGGGACCACCAGGGTGTGCTGCTGGCCGATTTCCTCACTCGTGGAGCGACTGTGAATGCTACCAGTTATTGTGCCATGCTGGATCGGTTGCACAAGGCAATTCGCAGAATGACAGAGACTGCTTTCAAAAGGTGTTGTGTTGTTGCACAACAATGCCTGACTGTGTGCGGCTATAGTAATGTATGATTTGGTACTGGCACAAACGATGAGAGGTATTGGAACATCCATCATACAGCCCAGACCTCGCACCAAGTGATTTCCATCTCTTCAGACTGTTCAAGAAGCACATGGAAGATCGCCATTTCAGAACTGATGACGAAGTTCAGCAAGCCTTCTTGATGTGGCTAAACAACCTTAATGCTGATTTCTTCTATGCCAGTTTCAATGCATTAGTATACCAATTGTGCCCAAATGCTTTGACAACCATGGTGACTATCTGGAGAAGTAACATGTACCAATGCCTTACTATGTTGTATATCTCTTTGAATTTGTGAATAAAGTTTCTCTTCTAGAGAGTTTGTTACCTTACTTTTTGAACTGCCCACATTGTTTTTTAAACTTCAGAACTGGCTCTGAAAATGAGTCTTTATAAACACAGAAGCGCACTAGTAGTATACAGCACCTGCATTCAGTTGGCGTTCTATAACCTTTGTAAACGCATTTATGAAGAAAATAGAATTTAAATTTATCAAATATAGAGAAATAAAATGCAGAGGCTGTTAGGAGTGCTGAAAAAAAAAAAAAAAAAAAACGTGGCGTCAGAGTGAGTGAAAGTTTCTCACTTTAATCGATAACAGCTCAAAACTACAATTTAAATATTCTAAACAGCTTACTGGAAGACTAGTATACCACTTACCATGACTAGGATCAGAAGAAAAAAAATGGATAACCTTTTGAATATGGCTATTAGGAATACACCGAATATCTGGCTCCTGCCAGATATCTTGCTTATCCAGGGGGGGGGGGGGATTTTACAGTCGGACGCAAAAATAGAAAATCTCGTCAATCTGTTGCAAAAAAAAAATTGTCAGATGATTGCATAAAAATATTGCAAAATTCATCAATCAGTAGCAGAAAACCTGCCCAAATTTTTCAGTTCAATGCACAGAAAAGATTGCAAATTTTGTCAATCTGTCGTAAGAAGAAATAGTGTCTTGGTAATTGTTGTACAAATTTTGTGAAAGTTGTCGATCGGTCGCTCAAAAAGAAAATTGCGAAATTCATCAATCATTTGCAGAGGGGAAAAAAAAAAATTTGGTATGTGAATCCCGACATGTATATGTATAGTATAGAATATGTAACAAAATTTTAATGATTAGATAATACAAATCAGTCATCATTTTTGGAATCAATAAGAAAAAGATTGTAGATTTTGGATAAAGAAAAATTAGTACTTTTCAATTATACTAACACAGGGCTGGGTTTTTGCCGGCAAAAAGTGGTTTCTGCCGTGCCAGTGGCAGAAAGTGGTTATAACCGGCAGAAACTGGCAACAACTGGCATAAACACATTTCGTGACATAATCTGAGACTTTTTAGTAGTATTAAATTCCTTAAGTACATTTATTGAGGATAAATTATAAATAAAATACTGTGCATAATTTTAATTTAAAATAAATAAATTTGTATTAGAAAAAATGAGTAATGTAACAGATAATTTTTTTTTTATAATATGGTTGTGTAATTTTACATATAAACAATCATTAGAGTATTTAAAAATCTCAGTTTAAAATTCAAAATAGAAAACTGTATCCAATACTTATTTTAAATTAAAAATTGAAAAGAAAAGAAAAATAATCAATCCTTACTTAAAATACTTATCTGTAATTTAACATAATAATTTAATAATAACTGGAAAAAATCTTTCTCATAGAAATGTTATACAGCTCCAAATAAAAAAATTAGAATAATTAATTTCATTTGTATTTGAAATTGCATTTAGCTTTATTTCACTGTAGTACAGTTGTAAAAGAACAGCGGTGGATGTTTTAATACATTTGCATGTTATTAAAGAAATTAAAACTGTAAAATATTAAATTTTGAGTGAATATTTTATTTTTCTAAAATTATTTTCATTATTCAAAATATTAGAATACTAAAATAGTTGGTTCAAAAAATGAGAATACTTATGAATTTTCCTGATTAGTTACATAATAATACATTTGTATTTTTCAATCATATATTGATAAATACAAAAGGTTGCATAAAATAAGAATTTTTGGCACAATGATATTGCACCAAAAAACAAAGTTGAGTTTCTTTCCAGCATAAAGTCAGCATGGTCATGTCTGGGCAGATAACATTGTGAACCACTTGTAGCTAGCTTGGCAAAGCGAGTTCGTGCTGTTATAAAATGTAAAGGTGATGCTACAAAATATTAAATAATAACTATTTATTCCTTTTTTAAAAATACATATAATTTACAGTGCATTATTCTAATATTTTGAACCAGGTAAATGGTTATTCTAATATTTTGATTTTTTACAAGTGTGAATAATTGTTTAAATTTTTGTATTATTTTCTTTAATTTTAATGCTAAAAGATTCTACAAACTATGTAGATTCTTACAATATTAAGTTTTATCCTGCATTACTTTTTGTATAAGCGATACATTAAAAAAACCTTTTTTCACAATTCCTATTTTTCTATTCTATTTTTTTTTACTTGGAGCTATAGTTATTTGTAGATCTTGTAATTCCGTAGATTTAAAAACATTTCATTTAAATACAGTATTCAAAGGCACAAATCTGACTTTTTTTAAAATTTAAGACTGTTAGTTGAAATTATTCCAACCATATATATATATATATATATATAACCATATTCCATATAGTAGATAATCTTTAAGTTATTGCATTATATTATTTATTTAAAAATTCTCTGAACAGTGATTTGTTAAAATATCATAGAATTTTTGTAATTTTTTTAAAAATTTAAATAGAAATTCAACTGTAAATAATAATATTAATAGTTAAACTTGTACAGCATCAGATTACCATTATGAAAATTTCTGTTTTTCAAGTAAAAGAAATTTAGTATTATATAAACAAAGTATATTTATATCATCATTTTGAAGCTTTTTGCTACTCTGAATAACATTCATAATCTTTAGTTTTAATTTTTAATTTAATTGTTTACATCAAATACATGTGTTAATTATAAATCCATCACAGTTAAAGTTCATCTTATTATTATTTCTTTGTTTCTGCCAGTTTTTGCCACTTACTGGCAGAAACTAGTTTCTGCCATGCCGGTTTTAACCACCCTGGCAGAAACTTGCCAACCCTGTACTAACACCATGTCTATGCTAACAGGGCTTGAATTTCAGTGTGATATAGTAGGATTCCCCTGCCCAGAAGAATATTGTGGGCGTGAGGTAACACAAAAATTTTATAATTTTCTCCAGAATTCTTCTTTTTCAAACGATGATCAACTTCTGTGACTCGTTGATGAATTTCACAGTATTTTCCTGCGATAGATTGATGCATTTTGCCTTTTTTACCACAGCATAGACTAATTCCCCCCCCCCCCCCACCCAAATGACCGATCAACAATTTTTTTTTCTTTCAAGCGACTGATTACAGAATTTTACAGCTTCTTGAAATATTCATTTATTTTCCTGTATCCAACTGAAAATTTTTTTGATTTTTCTCTGCAATCAACAAGACAAATTTTGATAAATTTATGATATTTTCTAGCGACTGCTTAACAAATTTTGGAATATTTTTCTGCAATTGATAGACAAATCGTTCAATTTCTTTCCAGTGACTTAGTGATGAAATTCCGATTCCCCCCCCCCCCCAAGAAAAAATCAAGACAAATTGTGATTTTTTTCCTTCCCTGAAACTGAATGGCAAATTTCTTGATTTTTTTCGGCAGCTGATTGACAAATTTCATGATATTGTTTCCTTGAGTCGGACTGAAAAATTTTGTGACTTTTACAGTGACAGACCGATGAAATTCGTGATTTTTTTCTCCCAACCAATCGACAATTTCCCCATTTTTTCTTTAGCCTCGACTGACTGACGAAATTATTTTTTTTCCCTACTACCAATGGATGTATTTTGTGATCTCCCCCCCTCACGACTGAAGCAGATGTGCCAAGTTTTCAAAACTTTATTGACATACTATTGACATTTCCATCTACATGCGTTAATGCAATAAGAATACATGTAAGGTAAATTAACATATGAACAAGCAGAAACAAATAAGATGGGAATAGATATTCCTTCACACTACCATTTTTCAATTTAACAACTACATTCTGAAATACCTAAACTGATGTTTACAGTGTTATAGTACATTATTCTACAACTTAAATTACAAGGAAAAATAAAAAACAAAAACAAAAAGCAGCCAACTTCAGTAAATAGTTGATGCATAGTACCTAGTTCAATCAAAAAAATAAAAATAAAATACAAGGGATCCCACTTTTGAATGTAATTCTCTTATTGATATAAAAAAGCTTTTTTTTTTTTCCAGAAGTAGATATTGATGATACCATCACCAAATATGCATTGTTCAATGCAAGCAGTTAAAAATGAAGGCCATCAGATATTGCAAAGTTTTCTGATATTTTTTTAAGAGAGCATAAACATACAATTGCAACAATTACCAAAGTTATAAAAGTTACTCTTGTGCTGCCTGTCACGAGTGTACCTTGTGAAAAAGACTTCAGCGCCCAAAATCTAATAAAACCTAAATTCAGAAATTTCAGGTCCTGAAATTCAGTTTTTTGTAGTCTCCCTCCCAACATTTATACATGGAGGGGAGTTAAGCTGTCTGGAGGGGGGGGGACTTTTTTTTAAAAACCTTACTATTATTTTATATGGCTATTTAAAATAATTACATTAATACAGACATGACAAAATTCCATTGAAAATTAAATTAAATTAACAACTCAATAATTATACAAAATGTTTTTATGGTTTACTTTGATTAGATCCTTTTAATACAGGCTGGTGTACAAAACAAAAATCAATTTCCTAAAGATGCCAGACCTTGTAGTGAATCCTATGGGAATAAAAAAAATATATATCAATTCAGCTATCTTTATACTTAAATATGATTTTAGGCAGGAATTTAATAAATAAAAAGGACATTCTTGTTCCCTGTAAAGAAAACATTTTGAAATGGTTTGTTTAAAGTCGCTCTCTTTTGCGAACTTAACTATGTATTCAGAGGTGTATGCAGATTTTTCTTTTTTTCTTCTTGAGGCCCATTTGATGAAAAGTAGAGGTTATTTTTTATGAAATTTATTATATTTTTGTGAAAAATAACCTTTTGTAACAAAAGTCAAAGTCCAGTTATTCAAATTCGAACCAAGCATTTATGAACATAACAAAAACTTTTTAAAGTCCTATTTGCTAAAGTCTTCCTTTCTGATGAACTTTTTTTTTTTTTTTTTTTTTTTTTTTTATCAATTACAAATTTTGAAACATAACAAAATAAATTGATAAAAATAGTAAAATTTTATAGAATAGAATTTTGTGAAGCAATATTTATTAAAAGGAATTCTGTGAAGGGACCTATTTTATAAAATTGATTTTTTGCGGGCCCATTTTATTAAATTGATTTTTGTGGGGAGGCTCTAATTAGGCCCTAAATTTTGCCTTGGTATTCCTCATTATTGTGATCCCAAGAAATATCTAATTTGTTAACTTGTTCAAATACTCTTCACCTGAAATTCAATTCTGATAGTTTGTCCCCTACTATTACTATTTAAATTAGTTTTCCTCTTCTAAATAATCCATAACTTTGTGAGTAAATCTCAACTATTATCTAGTTATTCAGACTTCTATTTCTTTTCTTTTTTTTCCCGTCACTTTTTAAAATTTCTTGTACAACTGGTACAAAGTAAGTATAAAGCTGAAAATATTTTGCTTTTATTATAGGGTCAGGTGGGAGAAAGTGGGTGTAAAATCAAGTTTTTAGAGAAGGCCCTAAAACCAAACTATTAAATTTATTTTAATGAAACTTTTGATGCATTTTTTATACATTGGATTCATATAGATTAAATATGAAGCAAAACCACTCAATTTGTCAGATTGTTTTCTCACACTGATATATTTAAAAGAGCATGTTTTGATAGCCCCACTTTCCTCCACCATGGGATAAAGTGGGAGTAGTTCTAAAATTAGTGTATATTTAAAGAAAAATAATGTAAATATCGTTTTTTAAATAAGAATACACTGAAATAAATGTACCTTAATTATATATATTTAAAGGTACAAATGCACAAATATATATATATTTTTTACAAATTATTTAATTAAAGAAATAATACGACTACCAAATTAGGTTTACTTAGTAAGTGACATATATTGCTGAACTCTACACATCTTCATCATCAATAGCATGAAAAGTTTAATAGTCCTCCGATAGTGACTTAGTCAAATACTTTATGTGATAGAATCATAGAACTCATTAATTTCTATTACTTGGCTGATGAATTTAGCTGATTGACATTTTGGCCGGTTCTTCACTTCTATCCCTTTAACTTTGATTTATTTTTTAAGTCTACTTCTATATATCGGGGAAAATAAGGAATTTCGCTTAGTAGCCACTTGCCGGTAGGTTGATTTTTTTTAGTAGCCAGTTACTGGCTAATGAGAATAATTTCTTTAGAAGCCAGTAAATACACTTATGTCACTGAATATTTATTTTTTTTTTTAAATACAATGACTTTACAGTAAAAAAGCAATTTATGTACTAAATAAAAATATTTTAATTTATATTGTTTTGAATAAACTTGAGATATTATTTTCCAATCTATTTAAAATTTTAAAATAAGTTAACAGTAAAGTTCTACACAACATGCTTATGTAACTAACTACATAATTTACACTAAGCATAGGTACTTGTGTAGCTAACTACATAAGTACCTTTAAAAAATATATATTTGTCTAGAATTAAGGCCTGACAATAATAAAATAGGTATGTTTATGCACTATATAATAACCCACAACATGATATGCATTACACATGCACAACCTGTGGCCAGCAGGCCAAATTATCCACAAATTCAGTCAAAAAGTTTCGTCGATCGGCCATGTGAAAATCACAAATTTCGTCGATCGGGTGCAAAAAAAAAAAAAAAAAAACATGAATTTTGTCATTCAACTGCGTAAAAATCACAAATTTCGTCATTCGGGAGTGTAAAAATCATGAAGTTCGTCGATCGAATGCTGAAGAATCACGAATTTTGTCGATCGGGAGCATAAAAATCACAAATTTTATCGACCGAGCGTGTAAAAATAATGAATTTTGTCGAACGGGTGCAGAAAAATCTTGAATTTTGTCAACCGGCTACGTAAAAATCTTGAATTTCGTCGACCAGCTACATAAAAATCTTGAATTTCGTCGACCGGCTACGCAAAAATCTTGAATTTCGTTGATCGGCTACATACAAATCTTGAATTTCATCATTCGGGAGCATAAAAATCATGATTTTCGTCGATTGAACACATAAAAATCATGATTTTCATCTATATGAACGCGTAAAACTATAAATAATGATTTTTGTCTATATGAACGCATAAAAATCACGAATTTTATCGACCGAGCTTGTAAAAATCATTAATTTTGTTGATTATGCGTGTAAAAATCATGAATTTTGTTGAACGGGTGCGTAAAAATCATGAATTTCGTTGAGCAGGCGTGGAAAAATCTTGAATTTCGTCAGTTGGCTACGTAAAAATCTTGAATTTTGTCGATCGGCTACGCACAAATCATGAATTTCACCAAACAAGCGTGCAAAAATCCTAAATTTTGTTGATTATGCACGTAAAAATCATGAATTTCGTCAATTGGACGCTTAAAAATCATGAATTTTATCGATCGCCTACGTACAAATCTTCAATTTCGTCATTTGGGAGTGTAAAAATCATGAATTTCATCGATTATGTATGGAAAATCAAATTTCTTCGAACGGGCGCATAAAAATTACGAATTTCATCTAACGGACGTGGAACAATCGCGAAATTTAGGGGAAAATGGTAATCGGGAAATCCTGCATTTGGCTGGCTCTTTCCATATTTTTAATCAACGAGTGGCGAGTGTTTATTTTCACCTTTACTTCTATGTTATCTGTTTCATTTCTTTGACTTTTCAAAATTACTCTGCTTTTTACTTTTTAGTCCCGCAATGGCGCAGACGATTAAGCACGATTTCCGTCAAGATCACCGAAAGTGAAGCAGCATCGACCATGGTCAGTGCCTGGGACCACAGGAGTCTGTCCAGACTTTTTTCACAGGGTCCTGTTTTTGTGAAAAGCTTTTTATATTTGTGAAAAATCAAATCATAATTTTGTGAATTTAAAATGGTCGTTATATTCAGGTTCTTGTTTATGCATTTTTAAGAAGATATATGGATAGAAAACACATATTTTCTTTATATATGTGAAACTGACAGGTCCAATTTTACTTTTAAATGATTAATTTGTGAAATGTGTGGTTTAAAGATGGAAAAATTTTGTGAAATACCTTATTTTTAAGACAAAGAATTTTGTGAAGGGTCCTGTTTTAGGGAAAATAATTTTGTGAAGGGTCCTTTTTTTAAATGAAAAATTTTGTGAAGAGTCCTTTTAAGGACCCAATTTTTTCTTAAACAGTTCCCTGGACCGTGTACATTAATGGGAGCTGGTGCACGTAAAATCTGTCTGTGGTTCCAATGTCCTCCAAGTTTGAAAAGATACGTCTGGGGGTGCCAATCCAGGTGCAGGTGTCTCCTCTGGAATTGGTTCATAATTAGGAGACCAGCTCTAGAAGTCCAACCTCTCTCGAGGCTCTGGCACCCTTTCTTTCAGAAAGTGCCATGGCAGTTTCTCTGACATGACAACAACAACTCTGCTTTTTGGATTTTGGATTTTGGATGTTCGTCCATTCCTCTTCTTGATAGATTTTCTCTTATGGTCAGTTTCTTCTGCATTTTCTCTTGACTGAACTTTTTCTTACCGTCACATTCTTCAACAGCCAACCTTTCTAAACAGTTTCGTATGTTAAAGTTAAAACCTCACCACTCTTGCTCTGTACTCTTTTTCGCCTTTTCTGTGAATTCTCAATGATTAAAACAGTATTTACAGATGGAGTGGGGGATAGAGTTTGCAGTATTGCTTTCTTTAAATCTTTTAAGAGTGAGTCGAGAGAAACTGCTTCAGAAGATACAATATGTACTTTTCGCTGGTTTTCTTAATATTTCTTGGCATATTTGAACAATAAAAGTCAATGTAAAAATTAATATCAGTAGTAATTTGAAGTATTATTACTTTTAAATATACACTAAAAACACTTTTTATTTTGCTTAAAAGACGTCAACATAAACCTTAAAGATGTTAAAATTTAAAATTTACATGTTTCAATTTGTTCATCAAATCGTCATCAGAATATATACAAACCACAAATACAATGTACATAAAAAACGAGAGATTAAATTAATTAAAAACCAGAGAGTCTGAACAGTCACTATGTGAAATAAGGTACAACGCCCTCTATACTTTTAATTTTAACATCGCTCTTAGATTTGCGGTTTGTATATATTCTGATGACGATTTGATGAACAAATCGAAACATGTAAATTTTAAATTTTAACATCTTTAAGGTTTATGTTGACGTCTTTTAAGCAAAATAAAAAGTGTTTTTAGTGTATATTTAAAAGTTAATTCTAATGGACGTATTTTGACTCTCCACTTTATTTGAAATATAACAACATTTGAAGTGTTATTACTTATTACATTCTTTCTTTTTTTTTTTAATAAAATTTAAAAATTGTTTTTCAGTGTTAAAATTACTAACCTATGAATATAAATAAATATTTTTTTTTAGTCATTTTAATATAAAATATAGAGCATTAGACATTTACTAAAGTTAACACACAGGTAAAAAAATATCCTTTCATACAATACTATTCTATAATAATACTTCTTTAATAATATTTCATACAATACTATTATATAATAATATAGCCTAACCATAACCCCAAATTACCCCACCTCAGAAAACAACGCATAATAAATAGAATTACAAAATTTATTCTTATCTTTTTATGCAGATCTGTTCCTCTACAAGTCGGAACTAAAATTAATAGTTTTTGCCAGTTAATAATGATTTTAGAAGCAAGTTCATCATCAGCTTAAACTAACATACCATATGCAATAAGCATAAACAAGATAGTTTGTAAACATTAAACTTGTTGGCAGTTTCTAAAACTAAAATAAAAATATTTTCCATAATCTCAATATATGTCTCTAAAAAAGAATTAACTAAATATCTTAATTTAAAATCAGAAAATGTGTTTTTCAATGTATCCCCCACGGGTCCACTTTCTCCCATCTGACCCTATATTATTTTATCAAATTCATTTTTAATAAACTTATTAAAGTAAATAGTTTTAGATCATTATACTGTTTTAATGTCATATATTACATACAAAATAATAAAATTATTAAAAAGGTAAAAAAGCTGCTATTTGTTTGCTAAGTCTAACAGTATTAACCATTTTACCCAACATATTTTTTTTTAATCTAAAAATATTGCTTTTGTTATTTTGTAATATAAAATGCAGAAAGTTAATCCTGAATAAGTGTCTTATTCTATAAAATGGATAAGTAAGCTTAAAATAATTTATTATTTACTTTAAATGTAAAGCATTTCTCATCATAACCAAGTCATATCATCCAAAATTTTAAAAAGGCTACCAAATATAATAATATAGCAACATATATTTTATTATTCATTTAAAAAATGATAACTAATATTTGTAATGTACTAAGTTTGCAAAAAATTTCACAATTTGGATTATTTTATAAAATAATTTTTGAAACCTACCTATTTTTATATCCACCTGAATCTAGCCAAGAAGGGCCTGCCAGGCGCTGTGTCCCACAAATTGATCTAGAGCGATATATATAAGATTTATAAGATACACTATAAGATAACATTTTTCAAAAATACGATGAGACCATTAAAAGACTAATATATTTGCATCTTTTTCTTAATAAAAGTCTATAAAATGAACAATTTAGTATATATAAAATAAAGTTTAGCTTAACTAGAAAAATTTTTAGTATTTTGGGTCCCAAGAATACTGAAAAAGAAAAACATTTTGCAATATTTTGTGTCTCACATGCTTGAGAAAAAAAAAGGTGGGTGGGGAGAGAGAAATTTACAATCTTGTTGTTACTTCTGGTTGGTTCTACTGACACAAAAAATTTGAAGGAAAAAAAAAACATTTTTCTATTTAGACATAATTTCAGGATTTGTGGGATTAAAAAAAATATTGGAAATTTACAATTTTTGCATTATCTTGGATTTTGCAGACCCGAAAATCAAAGACAAATACAGAAAAATATTTCTGGTAACGTGGATTTCAAAAACAGTCAAACATTTTACAGTTCATGGGTTATTAATTTTACAATTATGGTTTTACGTTGGATAACCAGACTTAAAAAAAATAATAATAAACAAACATTTTACATTTTTGGTGCTATATCAGGTATATATTTTCTTTTCCAAGTCAGCGAGATCTGACATACTAAAATTTCCATTTTGTTTTTCAGTGTCAAGTATAAAATTCACTTTTTTTAAAATTTTTATATCATGCTGTACACATTTCAATATGTAATTTTGGTTAATATGATTCAACTCATGTTTGCACATGAAAGAAGTATAAATTTATTTTTGAAAATTTTCAAGATAGTGCTGATATCAGTGGCGATTGTGATATTTTTACTACATTTATGCATTAATCAAGCTTTTTTGGTTATTAAGTATGCCTAAACATGAAATAAAACTGTTTATTTTAAGATTTTTATGTGAATTATTAGTGTACATTTATAAGGCGAGTTTCACTGAATAATTCAAGAAAAATTATCTCATCATCATTATGCAATATTAATTATTTACTTGACCTTCACGTTTAATATTTTGAATGTTTTTTTTATTTTCTTAATTTTTGTTAGTTTACTTTATTGTAAGCATTCATTATAATTTTGAGTGCATCAGTAAAATCTAATTGTTGTTTAAAAAATGTAAACAAAACAGTGACCAGAAATCCACAGAAATCTAAAATCTTCCCAACCTTTGGTTTTAAGCTATGCATATTTAAAGGAGTCTACTGTATAGATATATCTACAAAAACAACTTTTCAAAAGTAAAAAAAAAGCCAAGCGTAAAAAAAAAAGAAAAAAAAGTTGTGGCTAAAAAATGGTGTGATATCAAATTTCCAAGCTATTATATTACTTTTTTAACTTTTTTCCATTAAATAAGTTATCATATATATAAGTCGAGTGCCTACGTATATGAGAAATCGTTTTCTCCGGTACTAAATACATCCTAACGAGTTTCTGAAAATTCAATTTTTTTCAAATTATGCATGATGGGCTTGGCGGCCATCTTTGCATATTATTCACAAAATTCTAAGCATCCAAATCCGTAGTTAAAATCCGAAGTTCAAAATTGTTATTTAAGCAAATATTTTAAGCGTTTCATTTATAGATTTGTATGATCTGAAAATTGTGTCTTAAGATAATGATGACTTATCTTAAAGATTCATCTTATGATTTATTTTTTACAGTAATTAATAATTTCAAACTAGTAAAAATCAATTTCTCAAAATATCAGTCTTATCTAATTTATCTGTCCGTAGTTAAAATCTGAAGTTCGAAATATAAAATGTTATAAACATATTACATTGCAAACATATTACGCTTTTACTTTAGAAATTTGGGTGCTTAGAAATATGAAAAGATGGCCGCCAAGCCCATCATGCATAATTTGAAAAAAATTGAATTTTCAGAAACTCGTTAGGATGTATTTAGTACCGGAGAAAACGATTTCTATTAACATATACGTAGGCTCTCGACTTATATATATGATAACTTATTTAATGGAAAAAAGTTAAAAAAGTAATATAATAGCTTGGAAATTTGATATCACACCATTTTTTAGCCACAACTTTTTTTTCTTTTTTTTTTACGCTTGGCTTTTTTTTTACTTTTGAAAAGTTGTTTTTGTAGACATCATTTCTTTTTTAAAAAACAGAATAAACATAATTTAAATAATCTAAACATGAGAAATAATTTAAAATTACATTTTACTTTCAGTCATTGTTTAAAAGGTTAACTAGAAATACCAGTAGATTTTTAAATTAAACTAATAACAACATACTAAATGTGGCTTGTTATAATACTTGCTATCACCCGTTAAAAAATATCACTGACTTATCGATGAAATGAATAAAAATGCAATACATACATAGCGTGCCAGCGCTGCATTTGAAATCAAACGTGATATCACGCTCTTTTATTATTAGCACTAGCTGGCTTCGCCCGCTAGCGGACCCCTAATTTATATCGGGGCCTCGAATCTTGTAAAACCTCGAATAAGATAAACCTCGAACCGAACGAACCTCCGACCTGGTTCTCCGCTGCCTTCGGCACCGGATAATCCCTTAATTTGCACATCGAATAGTATAAACCTCTAACCAAACTAACTTCCGACACGGGTCCCCGCTGCCTTCGGCACCGTATAGCAGTCGTGCTGCGCACGCTCAAGTTCCATCTTCCACCACCAGGTAGCGCAATCTGTTCTGTATGAACCTCGAGCACTGAAATCGTTAAGGCTATAGATGTCGAGTCGAATGAACTGTACCCCGTCGTGATCTAGCCCATAGAACCAGAGATAGAAAAGTGCCCCCTGGTGGTGAAAAAACGAACTAAAATCGGAAAGCTCTATTGATGTCGAGTCGAATGAGCCATACCCCGTCGTGATCCGACTCGTAGGAACAGATATAAGAAAGCGTCCCCTGGTGGTGAAAGCTAATCGCGCTTGGAGGGCAAAAGGGGGGATGAACACCGGAGATGCATAATAGGATTAAGCGGTCACAGACCTTTCCAACGATGTATCACATGAGGGGTATGTGAAAAATTTAGAAAATACCCCCCCCCCCCTCCTGCATATTATGATTAAGCGTTCACAGACTTTTCCAACGATATATCACATGAGAGGTGTCGGCAAAATTTAGAAAAGTGCCCCCTTTGGGTGGGAGGGCTGAAAGTGGGAAGATGGACCCCGAAGATACATAATATGAATAGCGGAACAATTTTTAGAATTTCTGAAAGCTGATTTTTATTTATTTATTTATTTATTTATCTATTTTTTATTTTTTGTTTATTATTATTTTATTTTTTTTTTGCGTTGTCCTGTGCATGTTTGGAATTTCTTAGCAATTTCTTAGATTTACCTTATTTTATTCAATTAAACATTGTACTGTTACAATAAATTTAAATGGAAACTTCACTTCTAAAACAAAAATAATTTAACAACTGGATTTCATTAATTTATAGGAAAACTAGCAAGCTACGCCCGCTGCGCTGGTCGGTTTCTACAAATGAACCCTGAATCAAACGAAATACAGTCACCTCTCACTTATGCGCGTTTGAAGGGACTGACTTAAAATCGCGCATAACTGAGAGCCGCGCATAACTGAGAGGACGTTGTATGTAGTAATTCCTTATACACATTATTCGAAAGAAAAACATATTGAAATATAAGAATTATGATTAATGATATTTTATAAAATAAATGGGGTGTAATATTAGTATAGTGTACTAAAAAAAAATATATATATATATATCCTTACACTTTCACTATAAAATTTAGTTTCGAAAAATACAATAAAGTAATTTTTTTTATTTGACATAGAAGATGATATACTTACATAAAAAAATGCCAATTAGTCCTCTTTTAAGAAGTCATCAATGGTAGTTTGTTTTTGCTTAGGCCGCGTTTGTACAACGACCTTTTCTAATGCATTAAAGTGCGTAATTGTATTTGATGCTATATCAGCATTTTGTAGATAACATCTCAAAGTGTCCAGGGCTCCTAAAGCAGTAGCATAAGATGGGACAATTACAGTATCAGTTTCATCATTATCATCATCATCTCTTTCTCTTTCAGCTGTCACATCATCAAACACAGTTTCAATATATCTAATTGCCGTTGATGTTAAGTTTTCATCAACACTGACGAAACCTTGAAAAGAAAGAGAATTTTGGGTTATTCTATTCCATTCTTCTTCGTCTATGTTAAAATCATTACTGTTGTTTTCATTTTCCTGTAATGGAATAACTTCAGCATTATTTGAATGAAAAATATCCGCTTTCCTAAAGCAGTTAGAAATTGTCATGGCTGTTACGTTATTCCAAGAGGAAACCAACATATGCATGGCATCCAGAATCGAAATTTTCTTGAATTCCTTTTTCTGCTCTAGTGATATAAACATTCTTCGCACCAAATCTTTCCTATACTGCGCTTTAACTGACCTTATTATACCGATATCTAAGGGCTGGAGTCTGCTAGTACAGTTAGCAGGGAAAAATATAACTCGTGCATGTGTCAGCAATGGGAGATATGAAGGATGGGCTGGACACTGATCCATAAATAACAAAACTTTCTTTCTTTTTTAGCCATCTTGATATCGAATTCCTTCAAAAAGTCTACAAAAATTTTCGATGTCATCCAGGCTTTGGTGCTATTTGCGTAAGAACATGGCAATTTCTTGACATTTTTTAAACACCGTGGATTCTTGGATTTACCAATCACTATTGGCGGTAACTTTTCTGATCCGTCCCCATTGCAACATAAAAGCACAGTCAGTATTTCTTTGCTGTGTTTGCCGCCATGGCATGTTTCTCCCTTAAAATCCATCGTTTTGTTTGGTAAAAGACGATAAAATAAGCCTGTTTCATCACAGTTAAAAATGTTCTTAAGATCAAAGTTTTGAATTAAATTTGGAAGGTCTGCGATCCATTCATTAGCAGTTGAATCTGAAACGGCTGCGCTTTCACCACTCAGACAATGATTTGTTAAACCGTGTCTTTTTTTAAGTTTTTCTAACCATCCCGAAGAAGCTGCAAATTTTTCGATTCCCATTTTGGATGACAAAGTGAGTGCCTTTTCTTTAAATAACTCACCGCTAATGGGTAAATTAGAAGCTCTCATTTCTCTGAACCACTGAATTAAAGTGGTTTCTAAAATCTCAAATTTTCCATTCTGAATTCTTGATCGTTTCTTCGCTTGTGCAGAATATTCACTATTAATTTTTTTGATCGAGTCCTTGTTCTTTAAAATCCCTCTGAGTGTTGATTCTGGCAAATCGAATTTTCGAGCTAAATTTATTTTTGACAGTCTAGGATCATTTTCTGTTCTTCCATTTTGAACGAAATTGTTAACTTTCTTTTGCTCATTTTTATTGCAAAAAAAAAAAAAAAAAAAAATCTAGATGCTACCGTAACGGCAAGGACGAAATGTGACACGCAGGTGACTTGATAAAATTAAAACAGAAAGAAAAGAAGCAACCATTAGAACTGAGGGGGTGAGTGTAAAGTCGAACTGTAACATCCTCTCCACCCTCTCCACCCCGCTTTTCGGTACGGTCTTTTGACCTTGACAGGTGCAGAAAATTATTTATCGATTTAAAAAAAAAATGTGAATTGCGTTGTCATTTCCGCGCATAACTGAGAGAGAAAATTCAAAGTGGTGCTTATAAGTGAGAGATCTATAGCATTATTTTCCTATTCCTCGTGCCGGGACCTTACGAAATTCGCGTATAACTGAGAGACGCGTATAACTGAGACGCGCATAAGTGAGAGATGACTGTATATCGTTTAATTTGACCTTGTATTTGAAAGCAATCTGTATATTTACGTGGAATATCCTTCCACATTACTGAAAAATGACGCGATTGCGCTATTATATTTTCTAATGAGCAGTCAAAATTTTAGCTGTTAAGGACCAACTCTTTTATTTGGTCATTTACAGTTAGGGTTTGCTAAAGAATGATAAAACTATATGCAATATACTAAAACCATCACTAAAAATTATCGAAATAACAATGCAAACAAATTAACTAACAAAATCCATTCAGAAGAAGTTTTTATAAAGGCTAATCTTTGATAATCTGATTATTGAACTTTTCCACATAATTCTAAAACAACAAAACGATATAAAATATACTAAAACAATCCTTACAAATTATCTACTTAACAATGCAAGTCGCAAAAAATACGCCCAGTAAAAACTATCAAAAAGGCTAATATTTCGGAATCGGGTTCACTTGACTATATAACCTTCGCACATAACTGTTGGACTAAGCAACGTAGGACAATATATAGTACATTAACACCATTTCTGAAATAGCATCTAACTAACAATACAATTCTCATCAAAATCCGTTCAGTAGAACTTTTTTAGAAGGCTAATCTTTCATAATCGGAATCAAATATTGAAAAGGCTAATATTTGATAAAAAAATGGTCACCCGATTTTCGAATTTCCCCCTATAATTCTAGAACTAAGCAACGTTATATAATAAAACGTTCCCTAGAAAATTATTTAACAGTATAGGTTCCATCGAAATACATTCGGCAAAATCTTTTAAAAAGGCTAATCTTTCATAATCGGATTGATCTGATTATAAAACTTCCCAGAATAATTATATAACTAAGCTACGTAGAACGATATGTTATACATTAAAACCTTCCCTTAAAAATTATCTTAGTTTAAGTTCTACGAAAATGCATTCAGCAGAACTCGAGTTATAAGCAGCCGGAACGAAATTTCATATATGTAGAAGTAAATAGAAGTATATTGCCATTAATATAGTTTGCATTTGAATAAACAAAGGTACTTTTCGGTTAGCCGGGCACCAGTGATATATGAACACACACACACACACACACACACACACACACACACACACACACATATATATATATGTATGTATATACATGTATTTGTGTAGATATATGTGTATATATGTGTATCACTGGCGCCCGGCTAACCAAAAAGTACCAAAAAAAAAAAAATACTGCGAAAATGCAGTCGTACACTTGGAAAAAAAACACCTTTTGGCCTAAAATCTCTCATCAAAACTGTTTTTCTTTTTTTTTTCTTTTCTTTCTTTTTAAAAAAAATAAAATTAGTAACAGTTTTTTCTTTTATTTTTCCAGATGTATAGCCATTTCAATCCTTTCTGCAACAAAAAAAGACACTTTTTGGCTTAAAATCAAATTGTTTGGGGTCAAAAGTAAAATCAAAATCGCCAAAAACAAAAGATAAATCGCCAAATTTGTTTCAATAGAAATCTTGCCCCTTGAATAATGTTTTAAGCATTATGAACATTTCTAATCATGTTTAAATTAAATATTTTCGTTTTATAATATTCTCTCATAAAAACTCTTTTTTTTTCTTTCTTTCTTTTTTTTTTTTTTTTTAAATAAAATTAGTAACAGTTTTTCTTTTATTTTTCGAGATGTATAGCCTTTTCATTTCTTTCTGCAACAGTAATGATCGCCAAAAAATTAGCAATGGTAACCTTTTCGGCCAAAATAACAGAACTTTCTATCATAATTCGATAGCTATTATACGTAGAACGTTGTGTTACATACTAAAACCTTCCCTGAAAAATTATCTCTCGAACAGTGCAAGTTCCAGCAAATTCCATTCAGCAGATCTCGAGTTATAAAGGAACGGAACGAAATTTCCGTTTGTGTTTTATATATATAGTGAGGCTAACGAAAAAGACAGGCTACCGCGGTGCGTTCCACTTATCTTTTTTTACAGACCGCTAGAGTGACGTGATGCTCTTTTCATACACCTGCATTGGTGGATTCGAGCCTCACGTGATTCCCGCGGTCTGTAAAAAAAGATACGCGTAAAGCACAGCGGTAGCCTTTCTTTTTCGCTAGCCTCGTATATATAGTAGATGACGTGAAAGGTATTCCTGCGAACGAAATGCCTGTCCTTTACCGTGTTTTTTTATTTTTAGAAATAAATGAATCACATTTAATTCATTTCAAAATTTTTGTTTACGTTTGGAAAGAAATTTTAAATGGCGATAACTCTTAATGTATACATTTTAGAAGGTACATCTTCCCTCAAAAACTAATTTATTTTTAAAGATCTTTCTAAAAACGTAAATTATATATTTAAAATATTTTTAAAGCATAAACACTACGTCTGATTACCTTATTTATAAGAACACGCATTTTATCAGACAATTAAATACACTAAACAAACATGAGTGAAAAATTGACCTGGGCCTGGACTCGAACCTGGGACCTTATGCGTACCATGCCGACGCTCTGCGACTGAGCTACCCAGATCCATATCCGTAACAGGCAATTTCTCATACTTATTCATATTAGAAACAATCATCTGCCACAGTTTGCAGTCATATTTAATTATTTGAAAAAATATGTGTTCTTATAATTGTGAAGTTTTATTTAAAAAAAAAATATCTTCAGAAGAAAATGGCTGACTTGCAGATGAAATTTGATGTGGTTATATTATAACCTGTAACTGATTTGTGCTATTTTAATACAGATGGTACATGGTCGTTGGCGGGTTTTATCTCTGTTTTGGCATAATTTTTTAATCGCCAAGTTAATTAACAGTTTTTTGCTAATTAAGGATAGAAAATATTTTTTTTTACACTGAATTTTATAAAAGCACATAGATTACGTAATTACTTGTCCAAAAATGCAATCCTTTTTTTATTCTGCCCAATATTAAGGCCTGTAGCTTGTTTGAAAAAAAAAAAGGTTGACGAAGAAAATAGTGATCATTTTAAGTAACTCGACGTTTTTAAAAAAAAGCTATATCTCTGTTTATAAATCACTTATGAAGATGGGTTTGGTCTTAAATTGAAGAAATTCTTCCTTAGATTCTTCTAGTTTTCGTTTTTTTTTTTTCTACGACGCTTGGTTTGTTTGATATCTGATATTTTAATCTGGCATGTTTTGTCGATTTAACATTGCGAAGTTGCTTTCTGTATATAAGCATTAGCGGTCTTTATTCCAGTTCTTGGCGTTGTTTGTGTGGCGTTTTTTTTTTTAAGCTTGGCTTGGCAGAGCGACCGCCCTGCTTGATGCATGTATTGATATATACAGTCAACTCTGTGAAATCCGCACTTAGGGACCAAGGGTTTAGCGGATTATAGATCATTTCTTTGTTTACATTTTATTTTTTCATAGTCAGACTATTAATTAGAAATATTTAAACGTAAATTACAATAGAAAAGGAAAATATAATACATAACTGGTTTAAATTATTAAAGTCAATTTTTTTTGTTTTGTTTTTCTGCATCTTTTAGAATAATAAAAATAGCTAAAATACGTGAGTGCTTATTTACTTTTAAAATAATTTAAACAACTGCAGAATTCTGGCAAAACATGAGCTTCATTTCTACAAATTTTCTTGTTATAATAAAATTTTTGAATATCTACATAAATTTTTAATTGTTTTTATGTTAAACCATTAATAGGTAATAAAATGGATCATTTTTAGCTGATTACGTCAGCTGTGTTTTTTTTTTTTTTTTTTTTTTTTTTTTTTGTAACAGTTAATTTTTAGAAAAGTGTTTTTTTTTTCAAATTCTCGCTTAATTGGCTGCCACTTTGTAATACAGTGGTAAAATGAAAAATGCTCAACATTAAAATCTTAGTCAGAACAAGCAGTAAAAATTTAGCTATGTTTAATTTTTTCAAATTCTTTATTATACTTTATATGAGAAATTTTCAAAAATGGGTTTTTTTAGAGGACAGTACAATATACTAGGGCCCGATTAACCTGTGAAGCTATGGGCAGAAAAGTGTCATCCCCCCCCTCCCCCCGAAGTATGTGGCTAAGGATTATTTTAATGCTGATTGTTTTAGGTAGCTTTCAATACAAAAAAGTATAAAGCTACCTATTGCAGCCGTTCGGAGGAAAGCAGTTCCGGAAAATTTCGATATATTTTCACCGATCATGACCCCCAGACCCCAAAACCACCCTCCGTCCAAATGTTGATTTATATATATAGATATATCCATATATATATATATATATATATATATATATATATCTGACCTATGTCATACGATAACGCCCGTAATTATGAATCGATTTTGATGAAACTAATTGTGTGTATTAAGGTCACTAATGTCTCGACCGAGTTCGTTGGCCAGCTTGGTCCGCCATCTTGTTTCAAGATGGCGGCCATTTAAAGATGTAAAATAACTTAAAATCTAAAATAAATATACAAAAAATTTAAAAATTCAAATTTATTTTTTAATTACGTGTTAGGCATTGATACAAGGATTCCAGAGCTTTTTTTGGTTTACCTCTATCTTAAAAAATGGCTGAGATAGAGCAGTTTGAAATTCTAGGGTGGCTGACATTTTGAAACAAAACAGCACATTAAAGCGATTACTCGCAAATTATTTTCTTTCATTGTTGTAATAATTTTCCCAATCATACGCATAAAACTATATATTCATATCCGTTAACGCCAAAATTGGCGACATTGGCGACAAAATTGGCAAAATTGGGCGACATTTGGCGAAATATCGCCAAATTTTGCGATCAAAATAAGTCTTCATAAATGAAGCCAATTTGGCTATTGCTCAATAATTTGGCGAATTTCTTATTCAAATTCAGTATTAACGAATCTTTTGTAAACGTTTCTTTGCATTTTAGCTTGCTGTTTTCGTGTAACATTAGCTAAAATTTTAAAACGAAGATATAGGAAAGCTACCTTTTCCTCCCGGTACAGGCCGGAAGGACTTTTTAAAATAGGTACAAATGCCACTAAACTATTTTTTAATGTTTCAAATAAAACTGAAGGGAAAGTAAATTGCTATGATATACTGCACTTTACAAATAAATTTTATACTCATTGTAAAATTTAAGTTTTATATATTATTTATAAAATAAATTAATATTTTAAAAAGATTTAATGCAGCTATTGGCTAATGATTTTCAAATTTGGCTAATTTGTTATTTAAAAGTCTTAATTTCTTAGCGCGGCTCCTGTTTAAATAATTATAAAGATTCTGATCACATTATTTTCAGTCAAAATTAGGCAACAAATAGCAATTTAAGACAGACACCAGGGGTCGATCCAGGCAAAATTTGGGGCCTATTTAGGGCCCCTTCACAAAAATTAATTTAATAAAATGGGTCCTTCACAAAAATCAATTTAATAAAATGGACCTCTTCACAAAAATCAATTTAATAAAATGGGCCCCTTCACAGAAATCAATTTGATAAAATGGGTCCCTTCACAGAATTCTTTTTACTAAAATAGGCCCTTTCACAGAATTCTTTTTACTAAAATAAGCCCTTTCACAGAATTCTATTCCATAAAAACTTACTATTTATTATTTATTTATTATTTTGTGACGTTTTTAAAATGTGTAATTTGTAAATAAACAAGTTCACCAGCGAAGAAAACTTCAGCAAAAGGATTAAAAAAAATTTTTTGTTTATAAATGCTTGGTTCAAATTTTATTAACTGGATTTCAACTTTCGTTACAAAATGTTATTTTTGTACAAAAATATAATAATTTTCACAAAAATAACCTTTATTTTTCACAAAATGGGCCCCAAGAAAAAAAACCTGCATCGACCCCTGGACACTAGTTACATACAGCATCGCTAATGACATAAGAATAAAAAAAATACACCTAAATTATTTAAGTACTAAATGGACTGCCTTCCAGTAATGGGCCACCTTCAACATTTTTGGTTTATAAAAAAATAACCAATAAAAATTCAGCTTTTTTTATTTCATTAATATGCTTTCTTTAAATTCCAGTTTTAAATACAATCATTGATATCAATAATCTATTACTTTTTGTGGGGTGTCCATTACTGGAATTTAGGGTGTTTTGACTTACTTCTGTTATTTACAATTAAATTTCGATTCACATTGGGAAATGTGACTATGAGCATGGTTAAATATTGTTGGTAGATTAATATAATATTAAAAAATGTGGAATATAACAATTATAACTATTAATTAAAAAATAATTTTTAAAGAAATTCCTTAAGGGTGTCCATTACTGGTACATCTACCCTATATATATTATATGCAGGGGTGGGGAAATACATTATTTTACTCGCCACTGGCGAATGGATTTTATAATGGGGCGAGTGATTTTAAAAAACTGCAGGCTATAGAAGATACGCTAAAAACATTTTTTTTTTTTTACTATTTAGCGAGCTGTATGTTGCAAGTTTACAAAATACTGCGATGTAAACATTGCACTAATTTCTATCGTACAGTAAGCTTTCCTCAGTTGTATATTATTTTTTAATTTTATAGAAAAAAAATATGAAAATGCATTGTAGTGGTAGTAATTAACTATTTTTGCTTGCTTTTAACTATTTCACGAGTAATAACATCTAGAAAAATTAACTGACAATGTATTTGAATTTCCTACGTAATTAGGCTTAGACGGTCTATCAAATAAGTAAACAACAACAGAAAAAAAGATTGCCTTTCCGATTTTGTATCTAATTAAAGCAATTCATTAAAATTTAAACAATAATAATCAGTTTCCTTACCTTGAAGATTTTCTCAGTAGATTTCTTCGTTTCTACTTCTTTTCACGTGTCTTCTCGAAGTCGAGTAATATGTTTACAACTCAGTGTGTTTACATGGCCGCCGAAGTGCGTTGGATGGTTGGATGGTTGAAATTCAACCAAATAAAATAACCAAATTATTTGGCCCACACAACTAAACGGATTTCGTTGTAAAAAAAATAATATGGTTCAAACAACTAAAGGAAACTACCAAACACCGTAGCAAAATAAATTTGGTTATCGCAACCAAATCGTTTTTTCCGTGTACACTTTTCAACAAATCTAACACACAATGACATTTGTTGAATTCCAGTGATATCTGTAGTTGCATCGGCCAATACAGAAAAATATTTTGTTTCATTTATTTTCGAAACAATCATTTTCAATAGTCTGTCGTTGAAACTTGAAATTATTTCATTCTGTACCTGCCAACTGATGTAGGTTGCATTATTGGCTGCTGTCTGTAAGTGTTTTTTTTTTAAGATTTCATCACCAGTGTCAATTCTAAAGTTTAAGAGAACTCTAAAATGTCCTTCTCCCGTTTCATTGTTTCATCCAAATGAAGGGGTCCCGAGTCCGTGTGTCCTCTTAATGCAAAACCTTCTCTAGCACAAAGTGCAACTGTTTTAATAATCGGCTTCAAATTTTCTCTATTTGCATGAATTTTTGACTTCAGACCTTTATCTATCAATACGTTAACTGTTGGTTTAGTACCTGAGTAGATAATAAATAGCGATTCTACATAAGTGGCACGGTGGCACCGGATGTTCTGTGTCTCTGAAGGTCACCGGAAGTGGGGCTAACAGACATGTTAGGACAGGATGCAGGTTGTTTGGCAGCATGTTGGAACAGGTTTGTACGACCGGAAGTGATTAGGAATGTACAGGATCAGTCATGTAGATTTCGTTCTTTTTAGAGAAGAAATTTAATTTTTTATGCAGGATTTTAAATTATTTTTTAAAGCGTTTTAATTTATTTTCTATCATTTTAATTTTTAGTGATAGCAGTTTTAGAAGTAATCGTTAAAAGAATATTTTGGCAGACCCAGGGATTGAACCCACAATCTCCTGTATGGAAGACAATCGCGTTAACCTTTTCACTAGCGGTGACCTGTATGCTTATATGTTCAGATTCGAGTGATGGGGAACTCAAGTGTGTGTTTATATTTATGCTCATTAATCGTAGTTTTCATGAATGAGATAAATTAATTGCGTGAATGTTTCTTTATTTATTAAGTAATTCGATAGTTTTGGTTTAATATGAATGTTTTGCATCTGTTTATTGTTTTAATTTACAAACAGATTTCTTTCACAGCTCATTTCAATAAGTCATTCAAAGTCATCATTTGGAAGTCATTTCAATATTCGAAATAATAATTTGAAAAGAAAATTTTTACTTTTTATACGAAATGTTATTTATAGAAATTGTCAAAAATAGTGTTCCTGATTCTTTTTTGTATTAACTAATCATTTATATTAGAAATAAGATTCCAGTTTTGTTACGACAAATAACGTGTTTATATATTTTAAAAATAAAAGCAAAGTCATTTTTATGTAGGCTATTTTAACAAATTAAATATTAGAAAGATACCCATTCATTTATGTTATTGAATTGAATTTACTATCATGCAATGCTTAATATTGTATTTACCGTAATATTTTTCTACAAAAGCTGTTTTACAGACTTGCATACTGAAGATAATTTATCATTTTTAGGGAAAATATTAATTCAACTCTTTGAGGCTAAGCTTTTATAGAAAAAAAAGTTTTGATATACTTTCTGTTACATTATCTCTTCCGTTTTTTAAGTTTGCAAATTTGTTGAATAACGAGTGTATTTAAATAATCGTTTTTATGATAAATAAACAATATATATATATATATAATTATCATTTTTTAATTCACTTGTAATAGCTAACATTTTTTCTTAAAAGTGTACTGTAGAATAACTTATTTCACAAATTTAGTAATTACATGCAATACGTAAGAATATGTACATGTAATTATATGCAATGCGTAGTAGAAAAATATTACGGTGAATACAATATTAATCATTGCATGATAGTAAATTTAATTCAATAACATAAATGAATGGGTATATTCCTAATATTTAATTTGTTAAAATAGCCTACATAAAAATAAATTTGCTTTCGTTTCTAAAATATATAAACACGTTATTTTTCATAAGAAAACTGGAATCCTATTTCTAATATAAATGATTAGTTACTACAAAACATGGAATGCGTAAAACATTTTAGCAAAATAATTTACGCTTAAGACATGAGAAAGTGTCTTAGAATAATTTCATTTTAGAATTAAGTGATTAAAGAAGGAAAATATTATTTATAAAAGCACAACATATAAGATCAGCGGCTGAGAGGTTCTGCTCTCAAAGTTGGTAGACATTTGGGTTCAAACCTCTCTCGCGTTCGTCGAACTAACCGGTCGGAGTTTTCTTCGAACCTTGTGTCAATACGGGTTAGGATCCCTTAGAAAGACACCCAGGGGGGCCTATATCCCAAACGAGATAATCGGCTGTAACAAATAACCAAACAACCACAACACATAAGATATTTTACATCATTACATAAGGCATTTTATATCATTACATAAGACATTTTACATCATTACATAAGGCATTTTATATCATTACATAAGACATTTTACATCATTACATAAGGCATTTTAGATCATTACGTAAGACATTTTAGTTCATTACATTTAGTTAATAAGCGATTTCACGTGCAAAATATTATTTGTAGAAACATACAATATAATATAAAAAATACAAACAAACAACAATGCATACTAAACATGCAATTTTAATGATTTTTTCTTTTCAAATGAGTATTTTTTAACCAGAATTTAGTGACTATTTAACTTGTTAAAGAGAGTGGGTGTTTTGTTTAGAGTTATACGATTAAAATAAATTTTCAATAGATTTTGTCTTTATATAACAAACATTAAAGAAAAAAAAGAGAATGGAATCTACACTCTAATATTGGAAGGAGTGAGAAGTTGACTCTTTGGAAGAGTGAGAGGCATTTTCACTCTTTTAGGAGTGAATTTTATAAATATGCACTCTTTAAAGAGTGGAATTTACCACTCTCTAGAAAGGAGTGAAATATCTCACTCCGTTGTCGAGAGTGACTGTCTCACTCCGTTGACAAGAGTGAGTAGTTCACTCCGTTGAGAGTGAAGAAAAACAGTTTTTTCCAATAAAACCACAAGATGGCGCCAGTTCTCGGATACTCCGTTATCGAAACGAAACGCCTAAAATGAAATCCTTTATATATAGTAGCACTATTTTAAAAAAAACTGAAAAAGGCATTGAAATAATAAATGAATCAATAGAATTATGGACAGGAAATATATTTTATGCTTTACAAATTGCAGGATTTGCCAGTACTAAGAACAGTGTAGGGAAAACAAATATTTGAAGTAAATTTATGCTTAGCTGCAACACAATTTTGCTTCTATTTTATAAACAGAAATTTAATATCTCTGAATGCTAATTATTTTCCTCTTTATTTAAATAACCTATTCTACATATTTTATATCATTTCTAACCTCTTTATGAATATAAACAAAATATAACTATACAGATTAAATTTTCTGTTATTTTTAGCACGTTTGAAATTAAAATGTAAAACATAAGAGAAATGAAAAACGTTGCATTTAATCACTGATTTTATACCATTTATTATAGCAAAAAAAAAAGAATATAAATGTGTCGGTAATAGTCTTAGGAAAAATTTAACAGCTATAATTTAAGAAAAAAAAATACGTTTTTTACCCTGACTGAAAATTTCCCCCTAAAAATTAGTTTTGGAAAGTAAATTTGGGGGCCCCTTTGTATTTCAGTGGGTAAGCTTCGGCTTCACGGGCCTATTTGGTAAACAGGCCCTGGGCCTCGGACAATCTTAATCGGGTTCTAATTATGGAAACATTATTAGCAAGAAAACAATGAATGAATAAATAAATAACTGCTTTGTTGTAACGGAATTTTTGTCATAGCGGAAATGTACAGACGGGTATTCGCACATTTTTTAGACGATTTCGGCGTTGTTGTTTTTAACGTTTAAATATGAATATTGCTTTCTGAAATAATCTGTATGATAATCTTGTTTCTTGATTCTAATTCTGCGTAATGCTTTCGATGGTAGAAGGTTTTTTGTAAAATTTACAGGGTTATTGCTTCCCATGCGTCTTTAAAAACTTTCCAGATTCGATCAATCGTGGTGATTTTGCCCTTTGAAAGAGCTCTTTTCAGCAGACCCAATGAACAATAAACCATAAGAGAAGCGTCAGGTGACTGGAGGAATATGCTGAAAGGTATAAATTCAATACCTGTGCGAGTTTTTAATGTTTTCAACGAATACAGTGGTAGTTTTTGAAGTATGAGCAGTAGCTTTGCTTTGATGCAGTTTCACCCTTTAAAAGTCATTGTAATAAAGAAAATGGCATTTTTTCTATAAATATCGGATGTAACACATTCTCTTAATAACATAATGAATTGATTGTAACATTTTTGTCCAATATTCTTATTTTTATTTTCCCATTGTAAGATAAATTTGCGATAGTCATAAATCCTTACATGAAACTTCGTTTTCCGCCTTGAAATGGGCTCTTTTTTACCCTGTTTTTTTTTTTCATCTGGTATCTTTTTACTATGTATATGTACTGATTTTTGGAATAGCACTTTCCAATCAATTGTTACGTTTATTTCGCACTGAAAAGTTTTTATATTATGCGCTTTGCAATCATTTTAGACTGTGGAATTAGCATACTTCTGTTCGGAAGAAAAAAAAAACGCATCTTCCCATTCACAGCTTTTTTGCATGCGCAATCTTGAAATAAGAATAAATTTGAAAGTATCAGACGATAATATAAATTACACATAATAAGTTGTTGTCAGAATTTTTTCCTCTAAAATAATTCCATTTTTTTAAAAAAATTATCAAATTTCTCTAAGACATGTGCGAACAGTCTCTGTATTATGATACAAAAAGAAGGTTTCAGTTTTCTTATTTACACAGTTGAGAAACACCGTAATATTTATGATTTCTACACAAATTTAATAAGTGTGCTCGAATATCACAAAAGAAACAAAGCTAAAATAATATAATAAGAGTTATTTTAAATGTTAGCGGCTGTAGCATGCTGTAGGTATACCAGTTCTCGTCCGAGCGCAGAAGTCAAGCAGCAACGAGCTCGGTTAGTGCTTGGGAGGGTGACCGCCTACGAACAAGCGTGTGTGAAAATGAGTTTCTCTTTTTTTATTCAAGAATTTTAGTCACTCCTATCAGGGGTGAAAAAACTCACTCCTTTTGCAAGAGTGGATAGTCACTCTTCTGAAAGAGTGAGTATCCACTCCTGTTCAGAGTGAATATTCACTTCTCAGGAGTGAGTATTCACTCTTTCAGGGAGTCAAGAATTTCACTTTTTCCTAGAGTGAATAGTCACTCTAAAGAGGTTGGGCAAATTTTGACTCTGCGATAGAGTGAATATCCACTCCTCCGGAGTGAATAGTCACTCTTTCTTATTTAGAGTGTAGTTATTATGACTTACGTGTTTCAATTTTACAAGTACTTCACCCCCTCCCCCCTTTTTTTGTAGACATTATACGCATAAGAAATAAAAAGCGTTTAAGAATACATCATTTAGGAATTAAGCGATTTTTTAAGTTAAATATAATTTATAAAAGCAATAAATACGAGCGTAATAAGGATTTGTACTTACAAATTTACGAAGTTCTGATATGCAAGTCTTTCTCAATCATTGTGCAAGAAAGGAGTGACTATTTATCTTATAACATTGTATGACAAAATAATCACGTGACATTTTAAACCAATAAAATGTTGGTTTTTTTAAACCAGTAAAATGTCAGTACTTTTAAACCAATAAAATGTTACATTTTTGCACGAACGCCCTTTATAATTATATAAGTTTTTACGAAACGAGCTCATTTCATTATACTGTGATCTGTTATCTTTGTGAAAGGTTGTGTTTTTTGTTTAAGTTAGTTTTCATTTAACTTATTATGGAACAAAACATGCATTCTGCTTTGTTAAGTGTTGATGATGTGCCTAACTCAAAGAGTCAACCCTCATCACCAGAATTAAATAATCAAGAGATGGATTCTACACTTTTACCCAAAGAAGGAGCCGTTTCGAATTATGAAGTAAAACCCACTTCATCAGGACTAAATAATCAGAAGTTACCCTTTGTGTGCATTACTTGCAACAAAGCTTTTCCCGAAAGTTTGTCTTAATTAGACATATGAAATTTCACCTGGAGAAAAAACCTTTTGTGTTTGACATCTGCGAAAAACAATTTGTTCAAAAGAGTGATTTATTAAATCATAGGAAGATTTATTCAAAAACTCCTGTGATTTATAGTTGTGATCAATGCGCTGAAGTTTTTTTTAAAAAAGAGTGATTTACATCAACATAGGAAGATTCACAAATCTCTCAAACAACATATGTGTATTGAATGCAATGAACTGTTTTCGGGAAAGTACGATTTATTGAAACATAAGAAGATCCATAAGCCCTGAATGCAGTATAAATGTATCGTGTGTAGTGAAATATTTAATAATATATCCGATTTTTTACATTATTATAACACTTTACATAAAGGTCTACACAAAGTTGTCAAATCATCACCTTTAAAAGATTCGTTATAGGAAAAAATGAAGCATTTTAAAAGACAAAATGCGTTAAATATATTTACTAAAAATTGGTTAAATTCTAACGAGGAGCATGATAAAGACTTTCATACGTTTTTAACAGTGTTCGATCTTCATTAGATTCTTCTAGTTTTAGTTTTTTTTTATGCGACGCTTGGTTTATTTGATATCTGATATTTTAATCTGGCATGTTTTGTCGATTTAACATTGCGAAGTTGCTTTCTGTAAGTAAGCATTAGCGGTCTTTAGTCCAGTTCTTGGCGTTGTTTGCGTGGCGTTTTTTTTTAAGCTTGGCTTGGCAGAGTGACCGCCCTGCTTAATTCATGCCAGAATTTTTGAAAATTTTTGTTAGCAATTTTACAGGTATTTTTTACCAAAGTTGTAAAAGTAAAATTTTGTTCAAAAATTCTGGTATACATTTTGATTGGACTTAAATGATATGAAAAAAATCTCCACTCCACTTCAAAGAGTAAATGACTTACATTCTGATTTGTTAAATAATTGAAAGTTTTAAATGTTTTTACGATACATTTCTGGAGCAGTAAATTATTTCGCTTTATAATGAATAGAGGAAAGTATATTCAACTAGGTAAATTCTATCCAATTGTTGGAGAATCAGAGTTGAGATTTTTTCCAACACAGCGAAAATATGCCGGGATCAGGACTCGAACCTGGGTACTTTGGTTTGCCGTACCAACGCTCTCCCTACAAAGCTGTCCAGACGATATCTTGAACTGGCATATTTCACTCTTATTTGTTGGACAAGGCGATTAGCTCTGCTGTAGGCGATTGGTTGGCAATTAGCGAACTGCAGCGCTAATTTCATTCATCCGAGCTATAACTATAGCATATACATGGTGAATCTTGAAATAGCACGGAACCTCCTGTATACCATGTAATTAGGCCATAATGAACAGAGGAAAATATATTCAACTAGGTAAATTTATATCCAATGGTTGGAGTATCATAGTTGAGATTTTATCCAACAGAGCAAAAATATGCCGGGACCAGGACTCGAACCTGGGTACTTTGGTTTGCCGTACCAACGCTCTCCCTACAGATCTATCCAGACGATATCCTGGGCTGTCATATTAGGAAATATAGAGGAAAGTATCTTTCCTCTATTCATTATGACCTAATTACATGGTATACAGGAGTTTCCGTGCTATTTCAAGATTCATCATGTAAATGCTATAGTTATAGCTCGGATGAATGAAATTAGTGCTGCAGTTCGCAGCCTTGTCCAACAGATAAGAGTAAAATGAGTGAAATATGCCAGTCCAGGATATTGTCTGGATAGCTCAGTAGCGAGAGCGTTGGTACGGCACACCAAAGTACCCAGGTTCGAGTCCTGGTCCCGGCATGTTTTCGCTCTGTTGAAAAAAATCTCAACTATGATGCTCCAATCATTGGATTGATTTCTCTTTAGTTCCCGTTTTCTCTCCCATCAGAAATAAGGGTCTCCGTTTCGCCTACAGCCCCACCAGTGGCTGAGAGGTTCTGCTCTCGAAGCTGGTAGACGGGAGGTACTGGGTTCGATCCCAATCGCGCCCATCGGCCTAATCGTTCGGAGTTTTCGTGGTTTTCTTCGAGCCGTGGATTTATCCATGCGTAAATACGGGTTAGGTTCCTTTAGAAAGACCCCCACGAAGGGCACTCCCCCCGGACCTATATCCCAAGTGTAGATAATTGGCCGTCAATAATCAACCCAACCCAACCCGTTTCGCCTATATGTAATTCATTGAGCACGATAGAATCTTTACATAAAATCATTTGTTATAATTGTAAAAATTAAATGAATTGCATTATCTTAGATTAAAAATAAATAGCAATGCATTTGATAATCTTCTGCAGACGTTATTCTGGTAAGTTTTGTTCGAATTTTGAATATTTTTTATTTTGTTTTCGCGATTTCTTCTAAGAAAAACACTTGGTAGAATATTTCATAAATATTAGTTATTGAATCTAGAAAGATAAATTATTATTCTATTGGAATGTTGTTAAATTGTTGAATCAACAGCTTTTGATAGACACCGAGTGGCGAAAAAAAAAAAAAAATAGAGACACCTTTTATTTGAAAGTAAACCAGTCCGACAGTCATAGGTGTGGCTGAGAGGTTCTGCTCTCGAAGCTGGTAGACGGGAGGTGCTGGGTTCGATCCCAATCGCGCCCGTCGGCCTAATCGTTCGGAGTTTTCGTGGTTTTCTTCGAGCCGTGGATTTATCCATGCGTAAATACGGGTTAGGTTCCCTTAGAAAGACCCCCACGAAGGGCACTTCCCCCGGGCCTATATCCCAAGTGTAGATAATTGGCCGTCAATAATCAACCAACCAACCAACCGACAGTCATAGGCGTAGCCTCGCCCCCCCACCCCCCAACTTTCTGAATATCAATTTCTAAAACATGATACAGTCAATTAAGACTTGTGTTGTATTGAAAAAAATGCTGGTTAAAAACTGGGCAGAATGTGATGACTGGAAGTTTTTCAGAATTGACTTGTACGTTAATGAAAAATCAGGACATTTTCCTTTAAAAATCCCTCTATAAAGGCATTTCACTTTTGGCAGTACAACCAAAATATGTCTTGTGCATAATTAATTCTTTTGCTACTAACCCGCCCAAGACGCCCGGTCAAGCAAACTACGGGCAGACCGTCCGGACGCCTGTTCCATTTTCTCCTCCTCGTAAATATCCAACTATTGTAGCAGAGCAGGGGATTATTGGAATCAACGGGTGGGGGGGGGAGCCTTTTGTACTAGTTATCTTTGTGAGGTTCCTCTTTTACCTCGTATTGTCCAGCTGAGAAGTAGGCAGGTAGGGGAAAGAAGGGGTAATAGTCTTGCAGCATATTTCACGTCCGGCATTCACCGTATTTTGAAGGATATTGAGTTTTCAGATTTCAGTATTCAAAGGGTTAAATATGTTCCTCTCTCTTACTTATTTTTATTTATTTTATCGATGGTACTTCTACAATACTGTCGGATTCCACTTCTCCGTCCACACAACTTCGAAATAAATCCGATCTTTTGATATGCTGCCACCACCGATATGAATACGTGATATCGGGCACGATACTTGATGTATATTCAAGAAAAACCTAACTCTTTCAATTAAAGTTAAAGTAACAATTTATTAACAATATTTACACTTAAACTCGGATGTAAATTTTCCGGTTTAACACTAAATCAAAACAATTACAGAAAACGCTCTACGTGTACCGTTAGACTACGTCAATTCATTCCGCACTGAGATTTCTATTCATCTCACACCCGCTCTCTCTTTCTTTCGAGAGATACCGTTAAACACACGTGGCTCAGATCGTCAACTCCCAACGACCTTACACCTTCACTACCACGTTCGAACTAATTTCACCTCTCGTCATTCCCCAGCGCACCCGCTCTCCCTCTACGGGGCTTCTGTTTTATTTCCCAGGGTCGCTTGACAACCGTTCCTCCCTCTTGACTGATCTGTCTTCCTAAATAAAAGGGTGCACTATATTTCTTATCTATCAAAGACCACATTGCAATGGAAATACCTCTTTCATTATGTCCAACTCACCACCCTCCGGATTAAGATTTTTCTTAAACCAGACTCTAACGGTACACAATAGATACAGATACAATACGCTAATCCCTTAAGAATAGCTTTCAACTCTTGCAGCTGTGAGAGACACCTGACACACACCACCTTAGCGGAAAATATGCCTTTTAGGGGCTAATTTTCCTCAAACTATGTAATGTCAGAGAAGAGTTCAACAGTTCCTTGATAGGTTTCTTCATTACTAAAATTACATAAATATTTCAAGGTGTCTGAAAATTTAACTACTGACATCTCTAATGAACCATATACTAATGTGATAACTACAGAAAAAAAAATACACAATATGCTAAAACACTGTTATAAACACATGATGCAAATACAATTATAAATACACACAAAAAAATAATAAAGTTACACTAGTATTATGTCATATCAATGTCAGTCCTTAGGCTGATATTACTGGAGGCGGTACAACTTTTTCCTTCCAGTCCTTCCTCGTTAACTTAATTGGTACATCCCTTTCTGCAATGCACCCGCTTGAATGGCTAGCTTCTGCCTCTGAGGTCTTAATTAAAATTTCCTCTAACCAATCAGGCACTTGCCTGTCGACGTCCTCTTTGTATGTAATAAAGACATTGTACAATTTCTGCCTTATCTTACCCCTCTCCGGTTTACGACCAATCCGATTTTTCTCCATTTCTACCAGTTCGATAGGACCCATAAATAATTCCTTATTTTTCCTTAAGATTGATTTTATGTCCCCAACTTGAATATTTGTTAACCCTTTTATTTCAAATCCCTTCCTGTCTTTATTTTCCGGTTGTTCTCGGTCTAACAACAGATCTTTCCTACAGTCTTCAAACTCCCCGTCACTATCCAAGACAATATCGACTACTTTATTTTTAGCCATAAATGCTCTCATTTCATCTTGATACACCAGTTTCTTACTCCCGTCCCCTAACTCAACTATAACTGCAGGTCGACATATTTCCTCTTTCTCCTTATTACTCACATTCATTTCCCTCGTTAATCGAAATTCTACACATGATTCACAATATATTTTAGCTTCCTTCGCCATATTTTCCCAATAAAATGAATGCTCGATTCTTTCTAACATTTTCTTAACCGTCTGATGTTCTCCATATAAGGAGGTATGCGCTAGTTTTAGAATTTCCTCCCTTCTAATTTTAGGTAATACTAATTGAGCTACAGTTTCATCTACTAATTTCTCTTTATGATACAATAACCCATTTACAACATAGTAATACCCTTTCTCATTTTCAGCCAATTCCCAAGCTTTCTCTAAATCTTTACAACTCATTTGGGATTCCTGAAATACATTTAGACTACTTCCCGTAACTTGATTAACCTTACTTTTCTCTACCTCGGCTTTTTCCTTCTCATGACTTTGTAAATTTACCGATCTCGTTTTTACGACATAACGATTATTATTACCATTTCTAATCATTTCCCCTTCTTTCACTTTATTCCTACTATCTTCCTTACATTCCCTTTCTACCGATTCTCTTAATGATTTCTCGTTGTTTAACCCTGGCAATTCATTAGCCACGTCAGGATGTAAAATTACCTGTTCCTTGCTATTATCAATTATCGCGCACAGTACATCCTGATGAATTACATTAGTTTCTCCGCGTTTTGGAATAGCTAAAGATAACTGAATTAATGGCGATTTCACTGCCTTACCAAATATCCTCTGTAAATAGATGCTACCAGCCCCTCTTAATTTTTCTGCTGGTACTAAATCTTTATGAACGACGCTAATTTGGCAACCAGAGTCCACCAATCCTTTTGTTATCTTTCCATTTACACTAACTTCCACTTTCTCGAGATTATTTAACTTCTCTCCAATAACTTTAGTTCTCCAATTCCCTTTTGCTCCGATTCTTGCCATACTCGCTCCCCTTGGTAATTCTTTAATTCCTCGCACTGAGACATTATTGATACTAGCCCTTGGTTCTTATCGGTTATTAATTTGATTACTTCCCTCATTATTTCCTTTTGTACAAAATCGCTGAACATGTCCTCGTTGAGAACACTTGAAACAGATAGGCGTCGTATCATTAGGTTTCTTATATTCCGGTTTTCTACCCAAAAATGGACTAACTTCATTATTCCCATTTTGTCTCCAATTACTACTAACTCCCTCATCTTTTGCCCTTCTAGAATCTTCATTATTAACATACCTTTCTTTACCTTTATAGCCCTTATAAGTTATCGCATAAGATTTTTGTTTAGCATCAAAGAAATTATCAGATTCCTTAGCAATTTTCGAAACTTCTAACCAATTACTGTGCTGAGTTAATCCAATATGCGTCGCGGTTTCCTCATCTAGAGTAGTTAACAACTTATCCGTGACAATTAACTGATTAACCTTCTCATACGTATCTGCACCTCTAATCTTACAGTAATTTTCCCACGTTGCTATTAAACGTGACACAAATAATACATGAGTTTCATTTTGATTCCTTCTAGCCTTCTTGAAATTTTCCAAATACGCCTTCGGTGTCGGCTCGTGTTCCCTTAGAACTAATTCCTTTAACTTCTCATGACTCTCAATTTGTTCTCTAGTCGTGTATATTAGCAAATTATCGGCCTTATCCCTTAGCATATTTAGTAAAATTTCGGCCTGCTGGGTTTCCGGTACATTTTTTGTTTGGAATGCTCGTTCTAAACTGCTAAAAAACAGATTCCATCCCTCAGTCCCTTCTGGAACTTTGATAGACAAAGTTTTAACACTTTTAATCAATTTCTCTAGGCTACTCTCATGATTAGATTCTCTAGTCCCATTAGCGTTATTAGCCGAACTTTGAATCTTTATCCTTTCCAACTCTAACTCATGTTCCAATCTCAATTTTTCAGCCCTTTCTTCTCTATCTAACTTCTCACGGTCTAACTCCCTTTCTAACTTTTCTCGTTGTAACTTTTCCTCCCTTTCTAACTTTTCTCGTTCTAACTTCCTTTCTAACTTTTCTCGTTGTAACTTTTCCTCCCTTTCTAACTTTTCTCGTTGTAACTTTTCCTCCCTTTCTAACTTTTCCCGTTCTACTACTAACGCTTCTTGTTCTAAGCGTTCCGTAACAATAGTGCTAGATAATTCCATAACGGCTCCCTCTTCATATTCGTCGCTCTCCACTATCTTTTTCTTAAGCTTAAACCTGGTATCATCTTCCGAGACCTCAATTCCTAACTCTCCACATATCGCCTGAAGATCCACCCTTTTTAATTTTAGTAAGAAAGCCATACCTTCTACCGATAATTATTACCACCCTACAACAATACTTAATCACAATATCAAATTAATACTTCCTCAAATCCTACCCTCATAAGTTACCTCCACATATTATACTATATAACATATTTCAAATAAGTAATAATACAATAATAAATTTCCTTAAACAATGATACCCCACAATTTGCTTCCAATAACAAAGTAACAATAATCTCAATTTGACTATTATGCAATACAGATTTTAAATTTATACCATTAAATAATAAAATACAATTTACACAATAATACTGATACGTTGCAATTTGAATAAAACACTGATGCCAATCACTACATAAAAATATCCACCTAACAAAAATTTGCATGAAATACACATAAATTCCTAAATTTAATCTCAATAAAATATTTCAATTTCAAAATTAGTTCTCAGATTAAAAAGTAAATCACAGCACTTTTTTTTCTCTGGGCCTTCAGTTCTTCCTTGAAGGTTATTTCAATTTAATTTAAATTCTACACAAATTTCCTTTCCTCATTTACTATCAATATTTCAAACTTAAAGCAAACAATATCACTTAATTTAAATATTACTTTAATAATAATTTAAATTTAAGAAATTTCAATTATTCCTTCCAACTATTAACACAATGCATTAATTTTAATCATTAATCTTATCCGTTTAAAACAATTAGAAAATCACTTCTAGTAATTAATATAAGATCCTTTTCTTAAAACAATAGTGTAAAATGGTTGTTAATATCTCATTTGATTTAGACCAATTATTATATTGCACATAAATTATTATAAATTAACCACAACATTAACCCAAATTTCCATCAATTATACACAATAAAATAAAAAAATTAGGTTCGAGAATGTCAGTAGAGTAAAATGATCAAAACACCTTACCTCGTACTTCATTCGCTGGGGCAATTCTCTGCTCACTTTTCCACAGAGTAAATCTTGCACTCTCGGGCAACAATCACTGTAATTTGAAACACTGTGTCCACAAACACTACGCACAAACACTGGAACTAACACTACACACCGCACCAACACTTCCACTGGACGATCTGGCAAGGCACTCTGTAACAAGGCTAGCTGGCACTGGTCTACGATGATAGGGCACACACACTTCCGCTAGACGATCCGGCATAAACTGACTGTAACACGGCTAACTGGCACTGGTGGTCTACGACGATAGGGCACAAACACTTCCGCTGGGCGATCCGGCACAAACTCTCTGTAACACGGCTATCTGGCACTAGTCTACAACGATAGGGCACGAACACTTCCGCTGGGCGATCCGGCACAAACTCTCTGTAACACGGTTAACTGGCACTGGTCTTCGGTGATTCAGATCCCGTCGCTGCCAACATTGTCGGATTCCACTTCTCCGTCCACACAACTTCGAAATAAATCCGGTCTTTTGATATGCTGCCACCACCGATATGAATACGTGATATCGGGCACGATACTTGATGTATATTCAAGAAAAACCTAACTCTTTCAATTAAAGTTAAAGTAACAATTTATTAACAATATTTACACTTAAACTCGGATGTAAATTATCCGGTTTAACACTAAATCAAAACAATTACAGAAAACGCTCTACGTGTACCGTTAGACTACGTCAATTCATTCCGCACTGAGATTTCTATTCATCTCACACCCGCTCTCTCTTTCTTTCGAGAGATACCGTTAAACACACGTGGCTCAGATCGTCAACTCCCAACGACCTTACACCTTCACTACCACGTTCGAACTAATTTCACCTCTCGTCATTCCCCAGCGCACCCGCTCTCCCTCTACGGGGCTGCTGTTTTATTTCCAAGGGTCGCTTGACAACCGTTCCTCCCTCTTGACTGATCTGTCTTCCTAAATAAAAGGGTGCACTATCTTTCTTATCTATCAAAGACCACATTGCAATGGAAATACCTCTTTCATTATGTCCAACTCGCCACCCTCCGGATTAAGATTTTTCTTAAACCAGACTCTAACGGTACACAATAGATACAGATACAATACGCTAATCCCTTAAGAATAGCTTTCAACTCTTGCAGCTGTGAGAGAAACCTGACAAATACCTTCGTATTTAAGGTAGATTTCGTAAGAAATACTACCTATTACATTCTCCCCTCAGTTGGAATTTTTGAAAAATTTTTGCAGATCTACGACGATCATGACTCCCAGAACCCCAAAACACCCCAGTTCAAAACTTTATATATCTATCTATCTATGTCACTTTTTTATGGACACGATAACTCCAATAATTCTGCACAAATATCTTTCAAATTGATACATAAAATCAAGATGCATAAAATCTTGGTCAAGTTCGTTAACGGGCAAAATTGAACCAAGGGGGGGGGGGGCTTTTTGTGAAAACAGAAAAAAAACCATAATTTCTTAATTATGATGCGTATCGAATCCGTTTAAAGTTATTCTTACTTCTAGGAAAAGGGCCGAAAATCTATGTATATGACACATTTTGGATATCATTAAAAATGGCCCCAAGGGAGGGGGGGAAGGGGGTTTTAGAAGAAAAAAATTTATAACTTCGTTAATTCCCAAGATATCAAATCCGCTTAAATTTATTGAAAATTTCCTTACAATTATCTACAACTTTTATTTTGACAAGTTTTTTATAGGACCAACTCTTCTGGCAAAAAAAAAAAAAAAAAAAAAAAAAAAATTAAAAAAAAAAAAAAATCCCTGCTGGCTCCGCCTACAAGCAGACGCGAAAAAAGAAAAAAACCCATAATTTTTATACATATCGAATCCGTTTAATGTTATTATTACTTCTAGGAAAAGAACCAAAGCATTATGTATGACAGATTTTTGATTTCGTTAAAAAGGTCCTCAAGGAGGGGGGGGGGGGAATAGGGGTTTCAGAGAAAAAATTCATAACTTCGTCAATTCCCAAGATATCAAATCCGCTTAAATTTATTATAAATCTTCTTAATATTATATACAACTTTTAGACTGACAAGTTTTTTATAGGACCAACTTTTACGGTAAAAAAAAATTAAAAACAAAAAATTCCCTACTGGCTCCACCTACAGGCAGAGGTATATTTCGAAGTGGGTGGACCAACTGACACATCATGACAAATAGGTCTTTCTTCTTCAATTCCCCCTAATCAGGTGCCCCATGGTCTGCGTCTTTACAATCTACCTGTGCCTGTAGGCCGAGCCGTCAGATATTTTTTGAGATGCAATAGTTATGATTTTTTTCAAACTGTAAGTCTTCTTGAATGAGATGTTTTAAAGTTAATATACAGTTGTACCTTGGTAAACGATGGTAATCCGTTCCAGAAATGTCGTTCTTAAACAAAACGGTTGCTATCCAAGGTGCAGTTTCCATACAATTTTGGAGGCGCACATACATTAAATGATTAGTACTTCGTAAAAGTGCCGATTAAACTTATTTAAAATGTTTTAAAAGTTTGATACAAGTATTTATTATCAGGGCTGTACCAAGGGTGGGGCTGACGGTGCCCCCGCACCAGGCGCCGTCAGTTACAATAGGCGCTGAGAAGCTTAATCTGCGCCGACACTAATCACTACTCCTGCATCTACAGTCGGTAGAAAAACTAACAAGAGGTTTCGCACCAGGCGCCAAATACAGTTGTTGTGGTGCTGTTTATTATATTTGTTACAAAAATATTAATTTCAATAAAATGGACTAGCGGAGCTTTCTTCATTTCCTTGGTCGTTTTTCCCAAGTGAACCGCGAATTAAATGAACTTGGTAGTGAGATCCAACTGCTGTCAACAGCGTACAACCCTGCAGGCTACGTCTGCTCCGGTCTTGAATCAAACTAACCTTGAATTTTTGTGTAGTGTAATATTTTGTTTAATATTAGTTTAATATTTTTTTAATATTAGTTTAATATTTTGTTTAATATTAGTTTAATATTTTGTTTATTAATATTTTGTTTAATATTAGTTTACTATTTTGTTTATTAATATTTTGTTTAATATTAGTTTAATATTTTGTTTATTAATATTTTGTTTAATATTAGTTTAATATTTTGTTTATTAATATTTTGTTTAATATTAGTTTAATATTTTGTTTATTAATATTTTGTTTAATATTAGTTTAATATTTTGTTTATTAATATTTTGTTTAATATTAGTTTAATATTTTGTTTATTAATATTTTGTTTAATATTTTGTTGCCAAATTAGTTTAATATTTTGAGCATCGTAGTTCACGTTACGATGATTTTGTATTCTTCCAACTTTAATTTAATCGCAGCAGAGCAAAATTTAACAGAGAGTTAGTTCTTTCCGTTTCGGGGAAAAAAAGGTGAAAAATCTGCCACAAACAGCGAAACAACACTAAACAATTCGCGAGCAAATCAAAACTCGCAGAGGTCAAAATATACTATATTGGTTTAAAAATCTCGAAAACGAATTCATTTTACAAGTGTTAAAAATTGCTGCTAACCGCGAAAAACCGCAGATAATCGCGTACATTTTTTTATGCGCATTTAAATCGCGAAAAATTTAAAAATCTCAGAGAACAAAATTTATTGTATTAGGGCTGAAATATTGAAACCGGATTTCTTTTACGATCCCTCTCGGATTCCTTCTGCTGCAAAATGCGAAAAAACGCAAAAAAAATTTTTTTTTTCTTTTTAAGAAAATATAAAAAAAAAAAATCGCAGAGGACAAAATGTACTATATTGGGCTAAAAGATTGAATTTTAAATAGCGTGAAAAATTAAAAACATTGTATGGATTCTGAATGAACTTTATTGAAAAGAGAAAACAAATTACTGTATTGTGTTAGAAGATTGAAAGCGGATTCTTTTTACGAATGTGAAAATATCTCCACAAAAGGCGAAAAAAAAAAACATATAAAAAAACCCCACGAAAAATTCAAAAATCACAGAAGACAAAATTTACTGCATTGTGTTCAAAGATCGAAACCAGATTTCCTTTACGAATGTAGAAAATTCGCTGTAAAACGCGTAAAAACGTTAAAATTGCAACAGAAAATTGCAAAAAATTTATAAATCTCGGCGAAAAAAAAATTATTACATTGGGTTAAAAAATTGTAGCTAGATTCCTTTTACGAATGGGAAAAATCGCCGCGGAGCACGAAAAAAAAAAACCGTTAAAATCGCATGAAAAATTAAAATCATTGTACGGATTCAAAATAAACTTTATTCAAAAAAGAAAAAAAAATTACTCTATAGGGCTAAAAGTTTGAAACCGGATTCTTTTCACGAATGTGAAAATATCTCCATAAAACGTGGGGAAAAAAAATCACGGAAAGTTAAAAAATTGCAGATGGCAAAATTAACGATATTGTGTTTAAAGACTGAAACCGGATTTCTTTTACAAATTTTAGAAAAGTCGCTTCAAAACCCGTAAAAACTGAAAAAGATATATATCGCGAAAAATTTAAAAATCGCAGAGAACAAAATTTATTATATTGGGTTAAAAGATTGTAGCTGGATTCATTTTACGAATGTCGCAAAGCACGAAAAAACGCTAATAACAGCATAACAAATTCGTGAGCAAATTCAAAAGTCGCTATACGAGTTCCGAATAAACATTATTGAAAACAGGCCAACATTTACTATGTTGGGAAAAGGTTGTAACTTACAACACCTGCAGAAGACCGGTTTCTAGCTCTTTCAGCCCGAAGGAGAAGACGCACTACTGTGCCGCAACTCATTGCAGACCACTTTGCAGTATCAGGGAGAAGAGCCTCTGCTACTACAGTGCGAAGACGTCTTCACAATGCAGGTCTCTATGCAAGGCGACCAGTTGTGTGTGTCCCCCTCAACAGACGACAGAGAAGGGCCCGTTTATGTTGGGCAAGTGAACATGTTTCCTGGACCAGACAACAGTGGGCTTCCGTACTCTTCACAGACGAGTCCAGATTCACACTGGAGAGCGATTCAGGACGTCTTTTGATCTGGAGAGAACAATGCACTCGATACCATCAATCAAACACTGTCGAAACACATAGGTACAGAAACGGTGCAATCATGGTTTGGGCAGAGATCTCACTCGTAGGCCACACTGACTTGCATGTGTTCCATGGAGGAACTGTGACTGGTGCGAGATATCGGCATGAGATCCTTGATTGATATGTGCGCCCATATGCCGGTGCTATTGGTAATGGTTTCATTCTAATGGATGATAATGCGAGACCACACCGAGCGGTGGTTGTTGAGGATTATCTTAAGGATCACGATTTGGAGAGAATGGAATGGCCAGCTCACTCTCCAGACTTGAATCCGATAGAGCATCTTTGGGACTATCTTGGAAGACAGGTTGCGGCTTTAAGTCCTCCTCCAAGGTCATTAAATGAGCTGGAATAAGGCTTATTCCAAGTCTGGTCAGTGTTACCTATTTCGGTGCCCGACAATTTAATTGAGAGCATGGAAAGTCGATGCCGCCAATGCATTCAAGTCCGGGGTAGACATATTCCGTATTACAACCAGTTTTTTAATGTTTCTGTCACATTTTACTGCATAATACTGCGATGTACTGATTTCTCCAAGAATGGAATTTTCCACCATGAGTGCTTTTTTGTTGTAATATCATTTATACATTTAAATTAAGTAAATTTCTATGTCGCATTAAATAAATAACAGTTTAGCGCACATTTCCTCCAAATTTGTTGTTTCTATATTCATTCATTTGCAAATTAGACGCAAAAAACCGGTTTTACCTTAACTTTTGCAGGCCAGTGCATATTGGACTAAAAGATTGAAGTTGGATTCTGTTTACGAATGTAAAAAAAAAAAAAAAAAAAAAAAAAAAAAAAAAAAAAAATCACCGCAAAACGTGTAAAATTTCATAATAAATTTGCAAAAAATTAAGTGGAAAATGCACTCGAAAAATTAAAACCAGATTTTTCGTACGAATGAAAAAAAAAAAAAAAAGCTTCGGAAAGATAAAAGATGTTAAAAATCATATAAAAATTTCGCAAAAAATTAAAAAAAGGCAGAGGACAAATTTTACTATTCTGTGTTAAAAGAATTTTACTATTCTGTGTTAAAATTCACTAAGAATTCTAGATTTTTGAAAAAGAAAATACGTTCTGTCGAACAAAAATATATTTAATACACTATATTGCGAAAGGTGACCGGTGACTTGCGATTTTAGACGTTTTGTTAACTATCTAGAAAAATACATGGGGAATTAACCTGAAACTGCAGGTGTGTAAACAGAATAGTATAGGTTATATATTTCCGCGAAGATTTTTTCACGAAACCCGATAGGGGACTGTCAACAAATTGAAAAAGAACGAATATCTTTTGAATACCCTGTAAAAACTATTGTAGCAAAGGCGTTCAAACTCGAGATTATTAATAAATGGCTTATTGTAATATACTATGTTCAGTTTTATGAGGATAGCATGTATACCCGTAGAGAAATTAAGGTTTTTATAAAAACAGTCCCAAATTTCGCCTAGTTCTTTGCTTATGACTTGCAGAGTTCTTAATATAAAAATAAGTTATTTTCAGAAAATATGACAAACAACATTGTACATAATACTCTGCATTCAGAATTAAAAAATTTAAAAAAATGGCTGAAAAATGAGTAGGTTTACTAAAAAATATTTCACTGCGCATGCAATCAAAATGTAATATGCATAATGTATTAGCTAAGTATATAGAGCAACTTTTGCAATAGTCTCAAAATCATAGCTTGAAAATTCTGAAAATTATCTTCGATAGAATAAGCTCGAAATCCGTTGTTCCCAAAAAGAAGCAAAAATATGAGGGGTTGTATCCAAATATAGTACGGGCAATATTGTATACGCTATCTTGGCACTAATCAACAGATATTTGATACAACCCCTCATCTTTTTGCTTCTTTTTGGGAACAACGGATTTCGAGCTTATTCTATCGAAGATAATTTTCAGAATTTTCAAGCTATGATTTTGAGATTTTCACAAAAGTTGCTCTATATACTTATCTAATACATTATGCATATTATATTTTGATTGCATTCGCGCATGCGCAATGAAAAATGTTTTAGTAAACCTGCTTATTTTTCATCCAATTTTTATTATTTTTTAATTCTGATTTCAGAGTATTATGTACAATGTTGTTTTTCATATTTTCTGAAAAGAACTTTTTTTTATATTAAGAAATCTGCAAATTATAAGCAAAAAAATCTAGGCGAAATTTGGGACAGTTTTTATAAAAACCTTAATTTCTCTATGATTATACATGCTATCATCATAAACATCAACACAGTATATTACAATAAGCCACTTATTAATAATCTCGAATTTGAACGCCTTTGCTACATTAGTTTTTACAGGGTTATCCAAAAGATATTCGTTCCTTTTCAATTTGTTGACAGTCCCCTATGGGGTTTCATGAAAAAATCTTCGCGGAAATATATAACCTATACTATACTGCTTACACACCTGCAGTTTAAGGTTAATTCCTTATGTATTTCTCTAGATAGTTAACAAAACGTCTAAAATCTCAAGTGACCGGTCACCTTTGGCAATATAGTGTATCTCAAGGATAAAAGCGCTGCGAATAGTGTGCCTAATTTTAATTGTATTCTTCGCCCTATTAGATCTCAGTACTTAAAAAATAAATAAGGAAGGCAAAGAATGCTAGCAAAATGTATTAGTGGCAATCTTCTCACAGCGGCGTGATCATTGTTTTGCATATAGTAAATGAACATACCTCAAGGGTAATATGCCGATTTGTTGCCGGATATGAGAATGTTTAATAAATAATTGGTCAAGTGTCAGTTTTACTTTCGCAAAAAGGATTCCGTACAACAGATTTACAAACTACAAACTACAATATATAAAAAATCTTTTCTAAAAGAATAATAAGACTCGGTATAAAACTATATAACGCATGGTTGGGTATAGCTATATATACTAGCAAAGTGTAGATAGATATACCATGAACGTTCAGATAGATATAGAGCCTAAATAGTAATAAATATCGCTGTTCTGTATGAGTGTTTTAAAACCTTATACAAATCTGTTTATGATGAATAAAAAATGAATGAATAACGCCACATTTCACGGGGATGTTGGAGAATACATTGTCAATAATTGTGTTTTCCCTTCTAGTAGATTCTTTTATGAATGAACGAAGAGTTAACAAAACATTCCAACAGTTCGTTTCTAGTACTGTTTCTGACGTTAACCATGAGATTAACTGAATTAATTAAATTTTGACGTAATTTTTCTTGATCTATGTTTTTAAATATGACATTATTTATACATTCAATGGCGAAGTTTATTAAGCATTCCTGAGCCATTAGTATTTGATAAAATTTCTCAACAACATCGTCCACGACATATCTAGTAATATCTAAGACATAGCTGCCAACTTTTACGCTTTTCTCTTACCACTAAAATTTAAGACGAAATTTTACCTTATTTAATAGCCAAAATCTACGATTAAATGAGGAAAAATTTTCTATTAAATTTTAGTGGCAACAAAAAAGCATAAACGTTAGTAGTTATGGTCAGAGATAAGACATGGTAGAACGCAAGACATTTGTGAAAAAATAATTCGGTCACGTGCGAGTATAACGCTCGCTCAAAAGGTTGCGTACATGAAATTATTAATTACTATTTATTAATTAATAAACTCCTACTACCCGTAATTTTTTCATAAATTTAATTTCAGTAGATTCGGAAATAGGGGGTGGGGGGAGATATATTTTCCAGTATACTTCGACGATATCTCCGAAAATATAATACTTAAATTACAACAAACATATTTTTGAGCTCGATATTACGAGATCTTTCGAACGATATCCTACACGATTTTAATTTTTTTTCAAGAAACTTAATTAACACCTCGGCTAATTAATGACAATTGTTTTTCGAAAATCATTATCAAATATCCTTGGATGATCCGTCAAATTCCCCTGCTGACCTACCGAAAAGTAAAGTTTGTCTGTAACGGAAAAATGCGTTTTTCTCAAAAATCATGTTACCTAGGAAAATCGCTATAGTTTTCCTGCAAGTTTTTAATAAACTGCTACTACCCCTATTTTTTTCATAATTTTAGTTTCAGTAGATTCGGAAATATGAGGTGCAAGACATATTTTTGCAGTGCATTTTCGACGATATCTCTGAAAATATAATACCTAAAATTAAAACAAATATATTTTTGAGTTTGGTATTACAAGATCTTTCTTCACACGACACCACCGCACGATATACAGAAAGAAAAGATTTTTTCAAGTAACTTAATTAGCCCCCTAAATTTTTCCTAAATATATTTGTGAATGAGTAATAATCTGAAAATATGTGGATAAAAAGGCTTTATAATTTTCGCAAGTTTGAACTTTCCACGTCCCATAGTTTACGAGAAAAGGGGCTTACAGACAGACACAGGAGTGATCTTATAATGGTTCAGTTTTTAATTTTTAAGTACGAAACCCTAAAAATCAACAAAATCTTATTGGAAATGTAGATGGTCAAACAAAATATCAGAACTGTTCAAAGACAATGTTATCAGATCAAGTCGTATTTGTAAAACTATACCACATGTCATAATTGTACCCTATGAGAATGAAAAACGATGAATATTTCTCACTATGAAACAAAAACCTTGTACAAAGTTTAAACTTGGCAGATTGCCAACCAAGCTTCAGAAATTGGTCGCAGAGTTGCTCAAAAGAAGTCACCTATTAATCAAATTTGACGTAAGAGTAAACAATTTTAAAGAGATTTTCAACAAAAACAAAAAATTACGCTAACAGCGCGAAACTTTCTCACTCACTTCAAAGATAAAAGCATAGAACTTGCAGAAATCATTGAATTATTGAATGATTATTGAAGTGATTTGTAAACAAAAAGTTTTTCATTATAAATTAATTAGATATTGAGATAATATCGATCGTTGTCTAAAAACTACTGACGTTTAATAGCTTGGAATTATTCTATGAAATTTTTTTCGAAAATTGCCTTCAATAAAGCTGCAACGCCGCATTGGTCGGTGCCACATTTTTCGAGAAAGGTTTTTGATTAATATCTCCGCTAACTACGACAATTTCTTTGAAAAATCGTTATCAACAGTCCTTGGATGATTTCTCGAGCGCCAATTCCACTCTGCCGCTGAGTGCCCGCAAAGTAAAGTTTGTGTGTAACAAAAAAATGCGATATTCTCAAAAGCTATATCACCTAAGAAAATCGCTATAGTTTTCCTGCAAGATTTAAGTAAACTCCTACTATCCCTAATTTTATCATAATTTTAGTTTCACTAGATTCGGACATAAAGAGGGATGGGCATATTTTTGCAGTACACTTTTGACGATATCTCTGAAAAAATAAAACCTAAAATTAAAAAATTATATATTTTTGAGTTCGGTGTTACTAAATCTTTCGAACGATACTCCACGTGATATACGCACGCACACACACACACACACACACAAATAATCCAATTAATTAGCCTTTCTAAATTTTTCATAAAAAATATTTGTGAATGGCTAATAATCGATTAGAAATGGCTAATAATAGAAATATGTGGGTAATAGCTTTATAACTCTGCCAAGTTTGAACTTTCCACGTTCTATAGTTTTCGAGAAAAACCTTTGTGGCAGACGGACAGATAGACACACGAGTGATTTTATAATGGTTCCGTTTTTACTTTGTAAGTACGGAGGCCTAAAAATATTCACGTAGAAGTTATATGTCAGACATGAATATTTTCAAACTAAAGACCCAAGATATTAATTTGTTTATTTAAACGCTGATATTACAGATTGTGACAAAGTCAGGGCTCCCAAATAGCCCGCTTTTTGAAAACCAGTATTTTCTTAGAAAAATTTTATTTTTAGATTTTTCTTGCAAATTTTGCAGAAACCATCTTCGGAAATAGATTTTTGCGGAAATATTGTAGAAACCTACAATGAAATATTCTGTTTAAAAATATTGGTATTCAGTTGGCGGACCATTTGGGAGCCCTTCAAAGTCGCTTTTTAGGCGGACATTTACCGGGTGTCCCAAAAATAACTGATGGATTTTAAAATTCAATTACTTGCAAACGGTGACAGATATTAAAAAAAAATCTTGCAGGAGGGTTATGTATGATGTCAGAAGTTTTTTTAATGTGATTCTTGATTTTAGTTCAAATTTCAAACAATAGATGGCGCTGACAGCAATTGGCGCTCAGTCGAAACCGAAACTGACGCCACTCAGCTTTGATGCACCACCCCCTGAATGCACCGCCCGGATTTTTTTTTTCAGCATTTGAACCATGGATGTATTATACATCCATGGATGTTATAATACATCCATGATTTGAACGGTCCCTCGAACTTCAACACTAATAATGTCTAAACGTTTTCTTCTCCTAGTTTTTCTGAGATCAAATAAGTGTCGGAAAACTTTTAGATATTATTGGTGTTGAAGTTAGATGGACCGTGCAAACGCTGAAAAAAAAATATCCGCCTGCGACTGCCATTTTTGTCAGCTCGCAAGCCTAGTATTCAGGGGGCGGTGCATCAATGCTGCGGTGTTCAGCAGCAAAATACGTCTCTTACTAAAATGCTGAAATGATTAAATTTCACGATAATTTAGGAAAAATAAATATTTGCAAATAAATCAAAGGTTCACGTACAATGTATGATCAAACATGTTTTCAAAAATTCTGGTTCAAATTTAGCAGTTAAGGATTTAAATTAGGCGGTATAAATAAAATATCATCGCCATTCACGCGGTTAAGGTGTAACACCATTTTAACGCCCTGTAATTTAGGGCTTTTTCAGGAATTTTTTTAAAAACAAATTCGGTGTTTATAAATATTCATTTACACAAAATTATTATCCATATATTAAAGTAGAAATCTTTTGTTTTAATTGATAAATTTAAAAAATGGCAGCTTGACAGCTGAGGGGTTTCAGCGCTTCGAAAAAAAAAAGAGTTCAACAATCTGACAGTTCGTTTCTAGTATTGTTTCTGAAGTTGACAATGAGATTAACTGCGATAATTAAATTTTGACATATTTTTTCTTGACCAATGCTTTTAAATATGACATTATTTATACATTCAATGGCAAAGTTTATTAAGCATCCCTGAGTCATTAGTATTTGATAAAATTTCGCAGTGACATATCTAGTAATGTCTAAGACATAGCTGCCAACTTTTAAGCTTTTCTCTTACCACTAAAATTTAATATGAACTTTTACCTATAACAGCCAAAATCTGCGATTAAATATGGAAAATTTATCAATTAAATTTAAGTGGTAACAAAAAATCGTAAAAGTTGGTAGTTATGCTAAGAGATAGGTATATTGTACAATGCAAGACATTTGTAAAAAAAACAACAACAATAAAATCTTAGTAAAATGCAGATAGTTAAATAAATATCAGAACAGTTCAAAGACAATATCATCGTATACGTGAAACTATACATATCATAATTGAACGCTATTGGAATGAAAAACAATGAATATTTCTCACGCTAAAACAAAGAACTTATACAAAGTTTAAACTTGGCAAATTGCCAACCATGCTTCGGAAAGTAGTCGCAGGGCTTATCAAGAGAAATCACCTATCAATCATATTTGACGTATAAGTTAATTATTTTAATTTGATTATAAACAACAACAAAAATTTAAGTTAACAACGCTAAAGTTTCTGACTTATTTTAAGCATAAAAGCATGATGCTTGCAGGAATAATTGAATTATTGAATGATTATTGAAGTGATTTGTCATCAAAAAAGTTTTTTATTATTATAAACGCATTAGATATTGCGTGACAAGTTACTGTTGTCTAAAAACTACTGTCTTTTAATAACTTGGAATTATTCAATGAATTATTTTTCAATAATTGCCTTCAATAAAGTTGCAATGCCGCCTTGGTCCGTGCCACATTTTTCTAGATAGATTTTTAATTAATGTCTTCGCTAATTACCGACAATTTTTTTTTCGAAAATCATTTTCACCAATTCTTGGATGATTGTCGATAGTTATCTCGATCCCCCCACCCCTCAAGTGCCCCGCTGAGCGCTCGCAAAGTAAAGTTGTGTGTAACGGAAAAATGCGATTTTCTCAAAAGCTATGTGACCTATGATAATCGCTATTGTTTTCCTACAAGGTAAACTCCTACTACCCCTAATGTTTTTAATATTTTAGTTTCTCTAGATTGGGAAATAGAGGGGGGGGGGGGGATATATTTTTGTAGCTCACTTTCGTAGCACACTTCTCTCTGAAAAAATAAAACCTAAAAATAAAACTTTTTTTTTAGTTCAGTGTTAAGAGAGCTTTTGAACAATAGTCCACATGTAAACACACACACACACACAAACAAAAAAAACAATAAATTATCCCTCCTAAATGTTTCCTAAAAATATTTGTGATTGGCTAATAATCTAGAAGTATGTGGGTCAATAGATTTAAAACTATGCCAAGTTTGAACTTTCCACTTTCTATTGTTTTCGAGAAAAAGTCTGTGGCAGACGGACAGATAGACACACAAGTGATCTTATAATGGTTCCGTTTTTACTGTTTATGTACGGGGGCCTAAAAATATTCATGTAGAAGATATATGTCAGACATGAATATTTTCAAACTAAAGACAGAAGATATTAATTCGTTTATTAACCCCTTCGTGACGAGCGTCCTTTACAGAATTTTTAATCTTTTACCACCGGTTTTTCACAACAGAAATTTTCGCCTAATTGAATCGCAAAAATGCTAGGATTACATAAGGCAAAGCTTACTGTGAAGAAAAGAACTCCAAAACCGCAGACTGTGCCTCTACATTAAGACTTTAATTTCCGTCCACGAGGACTCTTTTGTGAATTTGTACTTTGAACTCTGTTACTAATTTATTCTTTTTTCTTTTGCAGAGAGAGATATTTTAAACAGTTGGGTCTTGAAGACCAAAGGAACAAGATGATTGTTGATTCTGTGAATCTTTGAAACGGATTTATTTTGTAATTGTTCTGTGTGTTTCGTTAACGTGATTAAATGTTTGTGTGTTTTTAACCGGACTTAAGTTTTAATGTGTGTGTGTCTGATGTGATCAAGATACCTGCATGGAGCATCCCATCACGAACGCGCAAGGTAAGAGCTTTTATTTATTAGAAAATACTTAAATCTTACCTAAAGAAAATTAACTGTTGACTGATTAATGAGAAATTTTGACATGGCATCCCTGCCGGGATGTATAGTGCGGGTAAATATTTGTGAATTAGGAAATAGTTTAGAATATAGTTTGAAATCTTTTTTTTGAAATACGAAATAATTTAGAAAAACTTGAAATCTTATTGTTTGGGAAAGATTTAAAATCGAATTAAAAGGATTTGAACTATATATCATTTCGACTCACAAACACACACAAAAATATGTCTCTACCAGAAACGTTAGAAGTTCTTAAAAAAAGAAGAATTATTTTACGATGAGCAGTCAATAAAGCATTAAGCAAAATCGAAAACTCAATAGAGTTAGAAGATGTGTCTTCTGAAGAATTGGAAGAATATGTCGAATCGGTTACGGACAAATTTAGGTCTTTAAAAACTACGGACAATAACTTAGAATTATTGATTAATCCAGATGATTTAGAAAAAGAATTAGAAGCAGCTGAAAAGTATGCTGAAAACGTAATTTCTTGGAAATCGCGCGCAAATAGAAAAATAAGAGAAATAAAAGCAGGACTTTTAAATAATTTTAAGTCCAAACATGAAGTAAATTACGAAAATGCTGCGGACGTTGCATTTAATAATAGGGGAGAGAATTCCGTACGTGTAAAACTTCCTAAATTAAGTATTCCAATATTTGATGGGAATATGAATGAGTGGCTTACTTTTTGGAATTGTTTTGAATCTTCCGTTCATAATAACAATTCCTTAAATAAAATTGATAAATTCAACTATTTGCGAGCTCAATTAAAAACTACTGTCTTAAGCACGATTGAAGGCTTTCCTATTTCTGAAAGCAATTACGATGCTGCAGTGGAACTATTGAAAAATAGATACGGAAATAAACAAATGCTGATTCATACTCATATGAGTAACATTTTGGCAACCAAGCCGTTACGAAATTCGGCAGATATATATCTTTTTCGAAAATATTTCGACAAATTATCTGTTGAACTTAGAAGTTTAGAAAGTCTCGGTACAAATATTCAAGAAATATCAAGTGTATTGTGTACCACTATACTGAAAACAATTCCTCAAGACCTTCTCATTGAATTAAATAAATCGGAAAATGAGAAAGGTTATTACGAAATTAAAGAGCTGATAAAATTTTTATCATCTTGTTTACATGCAAGAGAGAAAGCTATGTTAGTGTCAAATGCAATTAAGGAAGATAGCCCGAAAACTCACGCTTTTCCCGATAAGAAGATTCACGATTTGCGAGCTAAACATAAAATATATCCGACTGTGAATGATTTAATAGCGACTAATACGGAAGAAGATTTAAGTTTATCGAATTGTGTTTTTTGCAAAAGTTCAAAACATTGCTCATCAAAATGTCAGTTCGCAGCTGGTTTAAGTATCGAAGAAAGAAAAAGTATTTTAATGAAAAAGGGAGCGTGTTTTAAGTGTCTGAAAATAAAAAGACATTTATCGCGATTTTGTAAAGAAAAAATAGTCTGCTGTCATTGCAAAGGAAACCATAATGTACTATTTTGCTATAAAACAAAAACGAATGAAAAAACGAACGAAAAACCAGAATTGTCGGACACTACCCTCTTTTCGAACGAAAATTTGTCGAGTACTATTTACTTACAAACTCTGTGTATTTATATAAGGAATAACGGTTTTGAATATATAGTGCGTGCTATTTTAGACACCGCGTCTTCAAAATCTTATATCTCAAAATTCGTGGTCAATAAAATGGAATTAGAGGGTATAAGAAAAGTAAAAATAACGCATGGGTTTTTTGGAGGTACCGAAACAACGGTTGATCATAATTGCTATTCTGTAGATTTAAGAGGTTTGAGGGGAGGAAAAAATATCAAAATTGAGGTCATGGAACAAGACAAAATTTGCGCTACTGTTCCTAAGATTAGAAATCTTAATTGTATTTCTGAATTAAAAGAAAAAAATATTTTTTTGAGCGATATCTGCCCGGAAAGTAAAAATTGTTTATATGAACGGGATATTAACGAAATACATGTTTTGCTAGGAGCAGATATTGTGGGAAATTTGTTTACGGGGAAAATTGAGAATCTTTCTTGCGGTTTAGTTGCGATGCAAACGTCACTTGGATGGACTACTATGGGAAAAATTAATGATAAAGAAAGGGATAGTTCTCTTTTGGTCCTTTCGTTATTAGTAAATGATGCAAAAATTGCGGATTTGTGGAATTTAGATTCCTTAGGCATAGTAGATCCGGCTGAAAAACAATCTAACGAAGAAGTTCAACAAGAACGAAAAATCATGCTTCAAGCATAGATTATGTAACACTTTCCAACGCTTCCAAAATAATTTTACAAATCATACCGTTTAATAAGCTAAAAGATAACATCTAAGTAATCCGAATGCTTTTATTCAGCCCTGTATAGGATCTATAGATTTGTATATATACTACATAGGATGCTAAATTTTAGTTCAGTTAGGAAACGCGTAGCACAGTTTAAAATTCTCCGTCTGGAGTTAAATAATACGGAAATGTGTTCGCGAACTTTTGTGCTTCCCTGTATAGGATCCACAGAATTTATACACACCACCTAATAGACAAAAAGTGAGTTCAATTTAAAATCGCGTTCAGTAACTTAAAACGCAGTTCCAGGAGTTATTGTTAACAGACAGTAGAGAATTCTTTTGTGTGTCCCTGTAAATGAACGATGACTGCTATACACGCAATATTCTGTAGTAAGCCTCTTGTCATGCACCTCATATAAATTTGAATGCGTTTTAAATAGGGAAACATTATTTAAATAAACCGCAGACGATTTTTCTCCATAGACGTCATGTAACGAAATTCTTTTGACTGTCCCTGTACAGTAAGTATAAGTGCTATGCACACCCTATTCCATGTTAAGCTTCTTCTAATGCACCTTAGTGATATATATAAATTTCAATGTGTTTAAAATAGTGAAACATTATTTAAATAAACCGCAAATGATTTTTCCCCATAAACTGCAATGTAACGGAATTCTTTTGAGTGTCCCTGTAAAAAAACTATAAGTGCTACACACTTCCGTTGAAATAGGGAACATGCTATAGATAACGACTATAACATATAAAAATTGCAGAGCAATCCGAGCACATTTACGGGAGTTAGAGCACAGCCAGACGGCCAGACGGCAGACGGCAGACGGCCAGACGGCAGACGGCAGACGGCAGACGGCCAGACGGCCAGACGGCCAGACAAACCGAAGTCATAAACACTTTTCAACTAGGTTGGAAAGTGTTAAAAATTGGTTATGGCACAATTTAAAGAAACCGTAAGCCGAGAAAATGACGGTAGATACAAAGTTAGTCTCACCTGGATAAATGAACACCCCCATATTCCTAGTAATAAAGATTTAGCGGAAAAACGCCTTCAAAATAATATCAAAAATCTTAATTCTTGCGGTTTACTGAAAGATTACGAAAAAGTTTTGGATGAATGGGAAGAGGAGGGGATCATTGAAAAAGTGAATTGTGATGAAAAATTTAACCCTTTTAAGATCCACTATCTCCCTCATAGAGCGGTAATCAAGCCTACGTCTACAACCAAAATTAGACCGGTATTCGATGGTTCAGCACATGTTAGGGGTTCCGTTTCCATAAATGACTGTATAGAAAAGGGACCTAATTTAATTGAATTAATTCCTTCCGTTCTAAGTCGATTTAGAATAGGAAAGATAGGGGTTGTAGCAGATATTCGAAAAGCATTTTTGCAGATATCTCTAAATGAAAAAGACAGGGATTATTTACGTTTTCTTTGGTGGAGAGATGGGAATTCCGAAAACAATGAGATTTATAGACATTGTAGGGTGGTTTTCGGGATTAGTTGTAGCCCTTTCCTTTTGGCCGCTACTCTTACACATCACTTAGATCAGGCTCCTGAAAATCTTAAAGATGTTGCTCTAAAACTTAAAGAATCCTTTTATGTAGACAATTGTGTAGCCAGTATAGAGTCGAGGGAAGAGTTAGAGTATTTTCGAAATGAAGCACGAAAACTTTTGGCATCAGCAAAATTTGATCTTCGTGGTTGGTGTTATAATCAATGCGAGGAATTTGGATTAGGCAATAATAACAAGGGTTATTTGAACGATGAGAATTATATAAAAATTCCGTTACTTGGTTTAATATGGGATACCGAAAAGGACACGCTGTCGTGTGATTTCCGGAATTTTAAAGTTGAGAATGAGCTCATCACAAAAAGAACGATTTTGTCCTTAACGCATAAAATATTCGATCCCATCGGTTTCACGGTTTCGGAGTCCCGTGACCTTAATTCCAAAATTGCTTTTACAGAAATGTTGGAAAATGAAAGCTTCATGGGACTCCAAATTGCCCGATGAGATAGTTAAGGAATTTAAAAAATGGAGTAACCAAATTAAGGATTTAGAAAATCTTGAAATACCTCGAAAATTATCTAACTTTTCAGTAAAAATGGGAAAATTATCTCTACACGCCTTTTGCGACGCGAGTAAATCTTCTTATGCTACATGCGTTTTTCTCAGAAATGAGCAATCGAATTTTGTCACCTGTCAACTGGTTCAGGCCCGTTCTAGAGTAGCTCCACTGAAAGACATTTCAATTCCGCGTCTAGAATTACTAGCTTGTTGCATTGGAGCTAGATTGACCAATAGCATTAAAGCAGATTTGAAACTAGAAAATATTGATACGTTCTATTGGTCAGATTCTATGGACGCGTTATATTGGATAAAACGGGAAGGACCTTGGGCTACATTCGTAGAAAACAGAATTAGGGAAATTCGAAAACTTACATCCAACGCTTCGTGGAATTTCTTACCTGGACATATGAATCCAGCAGATTTGCCGTCACGCCGTTGTTGCGCGAAATCCCTTATTAGGTCTCAGTGGTGGTTAGGACCGACATGGCTTTTGGATTCCGAAGAAAACTGGCCTAAGTCTAACATTTTGCCTAACATGGAAATAGTAAATATAGAAAAACGAAAAACAATTGCGACTGCCTCTAATTTAGAAAGTAATGACCCCCAATTTTATAATCGCTATTCTTCGTACAGTAAAATTTTGCGAATCACTGGTTGGATTCTGCGATTTATTCAAAATTCGAAAAGGGGTAGTAACGACAGAATATTCGGTCAATTGACTAACAGTGAAATTCAGAAGGCAGAAACAGTTATTTTGAAGTTAGTACAAAAGGAATCATTTGAAAATATGAACGATAAAAGATATAAATGCTTACGCACTTTTACAGATGCGGAAAATATTATCCGTGTGAAAACTAAAATTTTTCATCGAGAAGATGAATTTAACTTTAGGTTACCTGTCGTCTTACCTTCAAAGCACCACGTTGTACAGCAGCTTATATTTTCGAAGCACATAGAATTTGGTCATTGTGGTGTATCGTTTTTGATGACCGTGCTAAGAGAAAAATATTGGATTCTCAAAAGTCGTAAAACTATTAAAAGCGTGATTAGTAAATGTTTCGTATGCAAGAAACACGCCTCGAAACCCCCGAAAGTTCAAGAAAGTGTTTTACCGATAAACAGAGTGCGAGAAGCGGCTATTTTTGAAATAATAGGGTTGGATCTATGCGGTCCTCTTTATTTGAAAGACGAATCCAAAGTATGGATTTTATTAATAACGTGTGCTATTTTTAGAGCAGTCCATTTCGAACTGCTGTATAATATCTCAACAGACAGTTTTATCCTTGGACTCACAAGATTTATTGCGAGACGAGGACGTCCTTCAGTAATATACGCTGATAACGGCACCAATTTTACTGGCTGTCGTAATTTATTTAGCAAGATTGATTTTGAGAAACTAAAAAGTGTCAGTGTTTTTTCACATATAGACTGGCAGTTCATACCACCTTCTGCGCCCTGGTGGGGTGGTTTTTGGGAAAGACTCGTCGGAATCCTGAAGCGAATGCTAAGAAGAGTGGTAGGGAAAACATCCCTTAATTACGAAGAACTATCGACCGTACTTTGCGATTGTGAGGGGATAATAAATTCACGCCCTCTAACTTATGTTTCTGATGATAATGAAGACCTTAGGCCGATAACGCCTTCTATGTTTTTGCAAGAAATAACAGAGATAGGTATTCCTGAATTAGAATGCATCGATCCAAAGAAACTGAATAAACGATACATCTACCGATGTAAAATTAAGAATGATTTAAGATCTAGATTCAGAAATGAATATCTCGGTTCGCTCAAGTGTTCCGTATTTAGTAGTAAAAAGACTAAATCCCTAGGTGTCGACGATGTTGTGCTCATATGGACTGACAACAATAACAGAATAAATTGGCCACTTGGCAGAATTCTAGAACTTTACCCTAACAAAGACGGTGTTGTCCGAGTGGCCAAGGTAAAAACAGCTTCTGGAGTGCTTATTCGACCGGTGAAAAAACTCTGTCCTCTAGAAGTGCGTGGGGATTTAGAAAGCCGGGATGCTCCCGCTTTGCAAACCTGTCTGTCTACTCGTCGAGGGAGGACAGTACGTCCTCCCGATAGACTGCAAGTTGGGGTTGGCTCAAGTTGAGTTCTGTCTCATAGTGAACTCAAAGGGGGGAATGTGAAGAAAAGAACTCCAAAACCGCAGACTGTGTCTCTACATTAAGACTTTAATTTCCGTCCACGAGGACTCTTTTGTGAATTTGTATTTTGAACTCTGTTACTAAATAATTCTTTTTTCTTTTGCAGAGAGAGATATTTTAAACAGTTGGGTCTTGAAGACCAAAGGAACAAAATGATTGTTGATTCTGTGAATCTTTGAAACGGATTTATATTGTAATTGTTGTGTGTGTTTCGTTAACGTGATTAAATGTTTGTGTGTTTTTAACCGGACTTAAGTTTTAATGTGTGTGTGTCTGATGTGATCAAGATACCTGCATGGAGCATCCCATCACGAACCCGCAAGGTAAGAGCTTTTATTTATTAGAAAATACTTAAATCTTACCTAAAGAAAATTAACTGTTGACTGATTAATGAGAATTTTTGACACTTACAATAAAAAGTAACTGGTGGGAATAATCAAGGATTCTGAGCATCTTATGGGTCATGTATATGTGTCGCTCGTCTCCAAGGGGTTAAAACGCTAATCGCAACAGATTGTGACAAAATCGCTTTTTTGGAGGACATTTATAAAGAGGTTTTTAGTGTTTATCGAGTCAACTCACGATTTCCAGTTTTGGCAATGTTTGTTACTTTTATACATTTTTAATTCAAAAATATTTAATTTTAGTTATTTTTACACGTTGAAAGACAGGCTGAAATCATTAAATATGCCTATGGGCATGGGTTATTTTTTAAATACATGGCAATAAATTATCAATAGTCCCCTGTCATAGCAATAAATTATCTTCAATGAAAATATTCTTGATACACGTATTTGTGTAGTATGGCGCTCCGGAAAATATTGCTGTCACCCATATATGTGTTTCATAGCATTTAATGTGTTAAAATGTATTTTAAAAATGTTCATAAAAAAGTATATTCGTATTAATTAAGGGGAGACATGGTTGACAGAAAACCACTCAGCATTTAACCCTTTCGTGGGCAAAGTAACTCGATTCATAAAATGCTGAAATGAATAAATTAATTAATTTTAACATAAGTAACAGCTTTTCATCACGTACTAAAGGAAATTTTCATGCCAAAACTCTGGTGCCAAAGTAGCATTTAGGTATATAAATTAAGTACCGTAATTTCCGGCATATATTCCGCGGATCAAACAATCTTGGTTTGACCCAGAAATTTCATTTTATAAAATGTAACTTAATAGATCGCTGTAAATATTTGATTTCAATTATTAAATAAAATTTCTGTGTCTAAACATGATTGTTTGATCCGCGGATTATACGCCGGAAATTACGGAATTCTAAACATGAACCGCCGACGCTTTACACGTGTTAGACAGATAGACCCGTCTCTACCATATCTGCCACGATGCGTAGCAGTTTTAGTTTCCCTTCACAATAAAAGGCGCATAACGACTCCCTTTCTTGAACAGAAAATACAAATTCTGAAATAATTAACTAACCGCCTTTCATTAAATGTGTTTGGTAATAATATCTGTATAGATTTCTGGTGTAGATTTCAATTTTAGTTTGAAAGTTTTATATATGATTTTCTAATACTCAAAGTTTAAAATATCCATTAGGCCAGAGACGGAACAATTGTGTCATCAAACGTTTAATCTAATAATTGTGCTTTCGATCCACTTCTGAACCCTATTTCCGAACAGTAACTTTCTAATTATTTAATCCCAGAATTTCTCTCCTTAAAAAATATTGGTATTCGGAAATAGTGGTGATAATTGAACAGTTGCCATAAGGCTAAAATTCTCCTTCAGTACATAGAAACATATCCTGCAAATATAGTAAATGGGCTATTCTTCATTAAACTTCACATTCTGAGGATTATTTGTTTATTGAAAATTGTCAGATTTAATTATTTTAAATTGTTTTGTATGCTCTTCCAAGCATGTAAGTGCAACAATTACGTGATCAGATGCCTAGTTCCTTAAATATTTAAATTTTCTCAAAAATTTACTTAATCCCAGTAATTCAAACTTAATAAGTAATTCATACTTAATAAGTAATTTAAAATTAATAAGTAATTCAAACTTAAAACTTATATTCCCAGAATTTCTCTCATTAAAAGTATTAGTATTGGGAAATAGTGGAGATAATTGAACAGTTGCCATATTGCATCAATTCTCCTTCAGTACATAGAAACATACCCTGCAAATATAGTAAATGGGCTATTCTTCATTAAACTTCACATTCTGAGGATTATTTGTTTATTGAAAATTGCAAGATTTAATTATATTAAATTGATTTATATGTTCTTCCAAGCATGTATAAGTGCAACGATCACGTGATCAGATGCCTAGTTCCTTAAATATTTAAATTTTCTCAAAAAATGAAGGCAAGAGATTGAGAACATGACTAAAGACACAATTGCATGAATGAATCATGAATGATCGTTTGCTCAAATTTCATGAAAAATCTATTTTAATAATTTTTCTCTACATCATGCTATCTAGTTATTTGAAAATTTAAGACATTACGAAGAGGAAAATGTGGAAAAAGACTGGCATGAAAAACTTGCTACGAACGAGCCATTTTATTGCTATATGAGATTTATACTCCTGAATTATAAAAGTCCATTCCACCCTGCCATAAAAAAATATTTCCTATTAAATCAAAGAATTTTTTCACGTACAATGTATGATCAAAAATGTTTTCAAAAATTCTGGTCCAACTTTAGCAGTTAAGGATTTAAATTAGGTGGTATAAATAAAATACCATCGCCATTCACGCGATTAAGGTGTAGCACCATTTTAACGCCCTGTAATTTAGAGCTTTTTCAGGAATTTTTTTTAACAAATTCGGTGTTTATAAATATTTATTTACACAAAATTATTATCTTTATATTAAAGTAGAAATATTTTGTTATAATTGATAAATTAAAAAACTGGCAACTTGACAGCTGAGGGTTTTCAGCCTTCAAAAACAAGAGTTTTAAGCAGTTTACACCTTGTTTAACACTTTCAAAGGAAAAATAATTCTGTTGCTGAGATATTGAAGTGATTGAACGGCACTAGAATTTATGATCAAATTTATTTACCAATTAATAATTTTTTTTAAGTCTATTATAAAAGAAAATTTTTATAAAAAATTCTGGTTCAAATTTAGCAGTTAAGGATCTAAATTAAGTGTTATAAATAATATACCACTTCCCTTCAAAATGTTAAGGGGTAAAAAACATTTTAATGCCCGGAAATTTAAGGCTTTTTCAGGATTTTTTTAAAGAAATTCAAAGTGTTTATAAATATCCATTTACACAAAATATTATATATATATATATATATATTAAAGTAGAATTTTTTTATTTTATGTCATAAATTAAAAAAAAAAATGGCAGTTTGACAGCTGACGGCTTCAGCGCTTAGAAAAATAAAGAGTTTCAATCATTTGACACATTATTTAACACTTTCAGAGGTAAAATAATTCTGTCAGTAAGATATTGAAATGATTGAACGGCACCAGAATTTATGATAAAATTTATTTGTAAATTAATAAATTGTTTTTTTTTTATTCAAGTATATTATAAAATAAAAATTTTATAAAAAAAATCTTGTTCAAATTTAGCAGTTAGGGATCTAAATTAAGTGTTATAAATAATATACCACTTCCTTTCAAAATCTTAAGGGGTAAAAAACACCTTAACGCCCGGAAATTTAAGGCTTTTTAAGTAATTTTTTAAAGAAATTCAAAATGTTTATAAATATCCATTTACACAAAGTATTATATATATATTAAATGTATTATATATATATATATTAAATGTATTACATGTATATATTAAAGTAGAAAATTTTTGTTTTAATTCATTAAAAAAAAAATGGCAGTTTGACAGCTGACGGCTTCAGCGCTTCGAAAAAAAAAGGAGTTTCAAGCGGTTGAAACATTATTAAACACTTTCAGAGGTGAAATAATTCTGTTACTAAGATATTGAAATGATTGAACTTCACCAGAATTTAAGATAAAATTTAATTACAAATTAATAATTTTTTTTCAAGTATATTATAAAAGAAAAATTTTATAAAAAAATTCTGGGTGCCGCTTGGCAGTTGGGCATTAAAATTAAGTGGTATAAATAATATACCGCCATACCTCCAATGCATTAACAATTTGTACAAATCATATAAGAAAAAATGTATTTTTATTTGTAAACGGAAATGGAAAATTCAAAAACATTTATCAATTTCTGATATTTTACAAAAAATATTACTGAAATATTTCGGAGTGTGTTTCGTAAAGTCGTTCTCATTTCTTTAAGTTTTTTTTTGTTCAAACCTAGTTTAACCCCTTCAGGGGCAAAGTACTCTTGTAGCTAAAATATTGAAATGATTGACCGACACCAGGATTCACGAACGAATTTATTTTTAAATAAGTAAAAACTTTTCCTCATGTACCGTATAAATTCAAAATTTGATTATAAAATTCTGGTGTTATTGTGGCATTTTGGAATTTAATTAAGTGGTATATATAATATACCGGTGCCCTTCAAGGGGTTAAAGCTAATTAATATTTGATAAGAAGTAATTTATTCATATAGTTGTTTGTGGGAAGACATGTGTTAATCTTAATAGGTTGCAGAAATTTAGACTTAAGTTTCTTTTCACTAAGATAGAAAATTGATCATTCTTTACACTCTACCAAAGAAAATTAATTTAACAACTTATTCCTCTTGATTTCAACATTGAGACTGACTTCCTTTTGCTTTTCCTATTTCAAAACATTACCTTCGTGACTAATCTATTTGGTTTATAAGCTTGTATGGTGGGCAAGAAGGACATAAATTGTTCTTTTTTAATTACAAATTTAAGTGAAGTATTCCACAAATTTTATCATATCCTGCTATTTTACAAAGGTGAAAGAATTACTCAAACATTGTGGAGTGTGTTTCTTAAATGCATTCTGTATTTTTTTAATTTGTTTTCGCCACAGTGTTTCCAAACTGAGGAGGTTTCATTATTCAAAATATCTACTTTTTTTGTAATTGTTATCTCTTCCTTAGTAGTAGAAATATGAGATTAAATAAAAAGTGTATTACGAGTTAGAAAAAAGCAATACATATTTTAAAGAACAAAATGGCTAATATTAGCCAATAATATTAGCCTCTGGCAACCCTGAAATTCTTTTCTTGAGAAATTCACCAAAAAGTTATTATACGTAGTTTTTCTCGCGAAGTAGTTTGCCAGTTCGGCTACTTAAAAAAAGAAAAAAAAAACAGATTGCTTGATTGCTATCACTTTTTTGAAATTGTAGTTTTCATAAAAAATGCACATAAAGATAAGAATAAATTATTTTGTTATTTGGTGCTAAAATTATTTTTAATATTCCTTTATTACAGTTCTATTTTAAAACACAATTATGTTACAAATATTTTTGGCCATAGCGAATTTAAATTGTTTTCGAGAAACAGAAAAACGGGATAGCGGATTATAGGGTTAAATATTAAAGTTTTTTATTAAAACATGAAATAAATAGTTTCTTTAAAATGCGTCTAAATTGCTCAAATAAGATCGTTGTTTTCAATTTTTTAAGGTTTTTTTGTTTGTTTTGTCTTATTTAATCGGTCATTAAATAACCCAAGTATTTTTATTTTAGAAAAGTGGTAACAATTAAGCAATCTGAATTTTTAAAAAAGTGTCCCAACTTGCATGACTGCCTCCCCGTGTTTAACCCCTTCGTGACCAGGGCTGCCGAGTCGGTAGGAAAAGCGATCGACTCCGACTCCGACTCTGACTCCTGAAATTTTAAAGGAGCCGACTCTGACTCCCGGATTGCTAAAGTACTAGTATTGCCTGCTAATTCCTATTATTCAGATTGTTTCATTGTTGTCATTTGCTTTGAAATAGTAACAGTCGTTTTATTAAATTTGTCATTAAATAAAGGAAATATTACTATTAAAAAAAAGTGGCAGCAATCAAGCAAACTGAATAAAAAAATCCCTGTTGGCTCGGCCTACAGGCACAGGTAGATTTCGAAGACGCAGACCGTGGGGTGCCTGTTTGTTGGGAATTGAGGAAGAAATGATCTTTTTGCCATGATGCCGCAGTTGCGACCGCCCACTTAGAAATCTAACTTGTTTGCAGGCGGAGTCGGCAGGGATTTTTTTGTTTTTAATTTTTCTTTTTGTGCTATAAGGGTTGGTCCTATAAAAAAACTTGTCAATATAAAAGTTTTAGATAATATTAAGAGGATTTATAATAAGTTTACGCGGATTTGATATCTTGTGAATTGACGAAGTTATGAATTTTTTTCTTCTAAACCCCTCTTCTCCCCCCCCCCCTTGGGGCCATATTTAATGATATGAAAAATATGTCATACATAAATTTTCGACCCTTTTCCTAGAAGTAATAACAACTTTAAACGGATTCGATACGTCTCCTAATTAAGAAGTTATGGTGTTTTTTCTGTTTTCACAAAAAGTCCCCCCATTCCCCTCCCCTGGTTCGATTTTGCCCATTAACGAACTTGACCGAGATTTTATGTCCCTTGATTTTATGTATCAGTTTGGAAGAGATTTGTGCAGAATTATTGAAGTTATCGTGTCCATAAAAAAGTGACATAGATAGATAGATAAAGTTTTGAACTGGGGGTGTTTTTGGGCTTTAGGAGTCATAATCGGCGTAGATCTGCAAAAATTTTTCAAAAATTCCAATTTAGGGGAGAATGTATTAGGTAGTATTTCTTAGGAAATCTACCTAAAAAACTCAACTGGTTGCACTGCAACCTGCTGTTACAGTCCTGTTTGACCTTAAAGCATGTGATGTGCATATCAACACAGGGGTCGATACAGGTTTTTTTTCTTAGTGCCTATTTTGTGAAAAGTAAAGGTTTTTTTTTTAATTTATTACATTTTTGTGAAAAATGACATCTTGTAACGAACTATATACTAAATATAAAATATAAACAGGAGATTTCAATTAAAAACAGTTTTCATATATGCTGTACACTGGAAAGTATATTGGGACTATTTAACCTGGGTTTTCTTGTATATATAGTCAAACATTGAAATAATAATTCAGTTTATAAATTTAAAATTACATAGAATTAGTTTAATTTCACTTCAAACTGTCTCTGGTGTCGGAGTCGGAGTCAGCCTGTTTTTTAGTGACTCCGACTCTTTTGCCCAAAAATAGGCCTGACTCCAACTCCGACTTCACAGCCCTGTTCGTGACAAGCGTCACTTATACGTGACGCATAAAATGCTCAGAATCCTTGATTATTCATACCACAATTTTTTTACTGATTTTTTACATATTTAATTAAAGAATTTTTTATATTAAATGATGCAAAAATTTCTATTTTATAAAACCGGTAATAAAAAATAAAAAATTCTATAAAGGACGCTCATCGCGAAAGGGTTAAAGGCTTTCCAGCATCTGGGCTGCCAAATGGTCCAGCAACTGAATACCAATATTTTTTAACAGAAATTTTCATGGTAGGTTTCTACAACATTTCCTCAAAAATTCACCTCGAAGATGGTTTCTACAAAATTTGCAAGAAAAATCTAAAAATATTTTTTTTTCTAAGAAAATACAGGTATTCAAAAAGCGGACCATTTGGGAGCCCCCCAATATTCCTTTATCACAGTTATGTTTTAAAACACAATTATGTTAAAAATATTTTTGTCTTTAGTGAATTTAAGTTGTTTTTGAGAATCGGAAAAAAGGGACAGCGGATTATAAGGTTAAATGTTAAAGTTTTTTTAAAATATGAACTAAATAGTTTCTTTAACATGCGTCTAAATTGCTCAAATGTGATCGTTTTTCAATTTTTATAAGTTTTTTTGTTTGTTTTGTCTTATTTAAACAGTCATTAAATAACCCAAGTATTTTTATTTTAGAAAAGTGGTAACAATCAAGCAATCTGAATTTTTTTTTAAAGTGACCCATCTTGCATGACTGCTTCCCCGCGTTTAAGCCCTTTGCGACAAGCGTTACTTATACGTGACGCATAAAATGCTCAGAATCCTTGATTATTCATACCATAAATTTTTTATTGATTTTGTTGCTTATTCAATTAAAGAATTTTTTATATTAAATCATGTAAAAATTTCTATTTTATAAAACCGGTAATAAAAGATTAAAAATTCTGTAAAAGGTTTAAAGGTTTACCAGCATCAGGGCTATCAAAATGTCCGGCAACTGAATACCAATATTTTCTAACAGAAATTTTCATGGTAGGTTTCTACAACATTTCCGCATAAATTCACCTCCGAAGATGGTTTCTACAAAATTTGCAAGAAAAGTGTAAAAATAATTTTTTTCTAAGAAAATACAGGTATTCAAAAAGCAGACCATTTGGGAGCACCCCCCCCCTCCCCCCCAACATTCCTTTATCACAGTTATGTTTTAAAACACAATTATGTTAAAAATATTTTTTTAGTGAATTTAAGTTGTTTTTGAGAAACAGAAAAACGGGACAGTGGATTATAAGGTTAAATATTAAAGTTTTTATTTAAACATAAAAAGAATAGTTTCTTTAAAATGCGTCTAAATTGCTCAAATAAAACCGTTGTTTTAAATTTTTGTAAGTTTTTTTTACATTTAAACTCACTTTCAAAATATTTTTTGATTGAGAAGAAAATATTTATTTACGTATCTGTTTGAGGGGAAGAATTTGTTTGACATTAATACATCACAAAAATTTAGGCTTCATTGTCTTTTGAGTATGATAGAAAATTGAACTTCCTTTAACGTCTTCTAAACAAAAGTAACTTAAAATTCTTAATTTTGAATTTGAATCTGATTTTCGTGGTTCTTTCATTATTTTGTAAAATTACTTTTGTGACTAGAATACCTAGATTATCTTATCGTAGAAAACACATAAGAAAACAGGTAGTCTCTTTGAACTACCAATTTTAAATACAATTCTAATATCGTTATAAAGTTTTGATACTTTACAATATAAATATTTTAAAAATATATTGAAGTGTGCTTATAGAGTATTAAAGTCTTTTTAAAATTTAATTTCTTGAAAAATTATTATTAGTAACTTTTCAAGATCTACAACTTTAAATTTGCATTCTATGTTTTAACTTCTAAACCCCTTAACCTCTTAAAAGGCGGTTGTATATTACATATACCAATTAATTTTAATCCCTAAATGCTTCATCGGCACCAGAAGTTTGGAACAATATTTTGCTTTTATAAAATGTACGCAAAGAAAAGCTTTTATTTAGTTGTGAATACATTTGCTTGTAAATCCATGTGTCACTCAAACATTTTTATATTTTAGCAAAAAAGTACTTTGCCCCTTACATAGTGAAGATAGTTCTCTAATGCATGAATTAAACAGGGTAATTTTTTTTAAAAGTTGTGAAAGTAAAACCCTATAACAAAAAAAACACTGATCCAAATGACCTAAAATTTCACCAGTAAGCTCCCAAAGCAATGGGAATTTTTTTGGCGTGGTTAAAAAAAAAAAATAATAAAATCTCACCGACAGATGGCGCTGTACATGCAGTAAAGTCGAGAGACGAACTTGCGCCTGGCACACGCACATTGGCGATAAAAAACGTGAAGTACGCACACTTCGTGTTCATTATTCTACAGAAATCCTCGCAATGACTGCGCCATTGACGGACCGTGCGTTGTTAGTGAAACTGTATTATCAGAATGACAGCGCAGCAACTGCTCTTAGGAGATTTAGGACACTTAAGAATTTAAGAAAAGGTCCAATGACGACAGAGGGCCTACAGAAGATGGTTTCTCAAATTACCGTCCATTGTTTTCCTCCCACAGACGATATTCTTTGTTTCTGCTACCTTACAGCGCCATCTGTCGGTGCGATTGTAAGTTTTTTTAACCATGCCAAAAAAAAAATACCCATTGCTTTGGGAGCATACTGGTGAAATTTCAGGTCATTTGAATCAGTGGTTCTTTTGTTATAGTGTTTTACTTTCACAACTTTAAAAAAAATCACCCTGTATTTATGTTGATGAAAAACATATTGTACACTTAAAATATATTTAAAATGGATTACAAAGAAGAAATAATGTGGATTTTTTTTAAAAAATGTCATTTTTAATACAAAACAACAAAAGCCTCTTGTAAGATTTACAAGCCCTAAAAATAATTTTTAATAGTTATTAAATAGTCTTGTGATACCGACATTTGAAAAATACATTTTCAAAGAATTTCAATCTTCTTATAGGACTTTAAAAGGGCTTTGAAAAAGCCAATATTAAAAGCCTTTTTAATGTGTTTAAATGCTATTATTTAACCGTTTCTAAAGTGATTTCCAAGGCATTTTCTCTATAAATCCGATCATTGGAATTTACTCCCCCGATGATAAAACATAATTAAACAAAGCATCTTATTACATGGAAAAAAAATTAGTTACTGAATTTGCCATCAATGATTTTACAGCTATAATTCATAGCTTGTCAAATAACTATTCTAGAAAGGCATTTAACCCTTTCCGGCACAGAAAAAGTCTGTTCATAAAATGAGAAATTGCTGACTGTCACCGGAATTCACGAACGACTTTTTTAGAAAATAAGAACTCCTTATTTTAAGCTTTCATTATAGAAACAAAATGTTATTAAAATATTCTTGGTGCCGCATGCAAGTTTGGAATTAAAATTAGGTGTGTCCGGAGTGGGACCACTGTGCCGGAAAGGGTTAACGCTGTCTGATTTGAGACTAGATATTTCAATAAACATAAGAATATTTAGCTTCAGATTACTCTTAATTATTTCTTATTAAATATATGTAAAGAATATTTAAAGCAAATTAAGTTACCTCGGGGCTTTTGCTTATTGAGGATTGCAGAAGAAACGACCTTTTTGCCACGATGCTGCAGTTGGGAAAGCCCACTTTGAAATCTACATGTGTTTGTTGGCGGATATTTTCTGTTTTATTTTTGTTTTGCTCTAAGGGTTGATCTTATAAAAAAATTGTCAATACAAAAGTTGTAGATAATATTAAGAGGATTTATAATAAATTTAAGCGGATTTGATATCTTGTGAATGGACGAAGTTATGAATTTTTTCTTCTTAAACCCCTATTTTTCCCCCCTTGAGGCCATTTTTAATGATATCAAAAATCTGTCATACATAAATTTTTGGCCCTTTTCCTACAAGTAATAATAACTTTAAACGGATTCGATACGTATTATTATTAAGAAATGGGTTTTTTCTGTTTTCACAAAAATCCCCTCATTTGCCCCTCCCCTGGTTTGATTTGGCCCATTAACGAACTTGACCAAAATTTTATGCCCCTTGATTTTGTGTATCAGTTTAGAAGAGATTTGTGCAGATTTATTGAAGTTATCGTGTCACTAAAAAAGTGATATAGATAGATAGATAAAGAGATAGATAAAGTTTTGAACTGGGGGTGGTTTTGGGTTCTGGGAGTCATGATCGGCGTAGATCTGCAAAAAGTTTTCAGAAATTCCAACATATGGAAGAGTGTAATAGATAGTATTTCTTACGAAATCTACCTGAAAAGCGTAAATGTTGAAGTGATGTATGTAGTGCCATGAATTGCCAGTCACCAACTGCCACTAACTAATTGTATTTACCACTTTTATCTGTAAAGATCCAATTCCGTTACAGGATCCCAAATGGTCCGTTAACTGAATACCAATATATTTTAACAGAAAATTTCATGGTCGGTTTCTACAACATTTCCACAAATATTTACCCCCGAAGGAGGTTTTCTTTAAAATTTGCAAAAATATCTAAAAATATTTTTTTTTCTAAAAAAATACAAATATACAAAAAGCGGAACATTTGGGAGTCCTGCGTTATAAACTAATTTTTAAACACTATTAATAATTTTGGCTATATTTTGAGTCCAATAGTACTTAGTCGAATTTTCTATCCTTATCAGCTATACCTTTCCAGTACAGTGCAATTGTATAAACTGAGAAATATACAAATAAGCAACCAACCCAACAGAATTAAATATCACATCGAGAAATCCTGTGACTGTAACTTATACGTTAAAATTGAACTTTTTATTCATTAATTAGTGGCAAATTAATTTTTTTTAACGTAGTAGCTATATTTTTTCAATCTTTATTACTGTAAATATAAATTTAATGATAGAATTTCTTATAATTAAATTACAACAGTTACCGTTATAAATAAATATGTTAAAATATAATACAAAATAAATAAAATCAGAATTAAATAAATAAATATAATAATTATGTTTGAAAACTGGTTGTCTGCTCTAATACACTGCCGCACATGCGAGGTAGTGTATTATTGCTTATTTTACTGTTTATTACTGTTAATTTTACTGTATAATACTGGCAGCTAGGATGTCAGTATTATACTGTAAAATTAACAATATTTTTTTATTTTTGTGCTGTGTATAATCTAAAATTAACTATAGTTCACTATGTATGTATATCTAAAACAGTGTCTGTTATTTATTGCAGAATGAAACAAAGGCTAAATAAAACTTAAGAAAAAATTTTAATTTTACATGTGAGTATATGAAGCCGCACATAATAATTCAAAAAGTTTAAATAACAGGATGGAGATTACTTCACTATGTATGTGTATGTAAAACAGTATCTGTTCTTTTTTGCAAAATAAATCGAAGGCTAAATAAAACGTAGGAAAAAAATTGTAATTTAACATGCGAGTATAAATGGATATGAAACCGGACATAATAATTCAATAAGTGGGTAAGTGTGATCGAAGATCGCTCAAAAGGTTTCGTTTAATATTCCTTTCAAAACACTTTATCCTTTCTTTAATAAATTCAAACGAATTTCCTTTAACAACAACAACAACAAAAATGTCATGTTTTTTATAAAGTAAAAATTTACCGGTCTATTTTTCCGTTTTTTTTTCGAATATCTAAACCAGCCAAATAGCGGGCCAAGCCCGCTATTATATTCTGTCATAATAATATCCGTCATACGGACTAAATGCAATATTTAAAAAAATAATTGCAAAATTAAACAAATTGTACACCTTCAAAATGTTAAAATATGCGAATTTTTCCATAATCGGATTTTTATCACGATTCAATATGTTTCTCAAACTCATATATTTATTATTCTCTATTATTTATATTGATACTCGCTTTGTATTATTCTCAAACATTTGAAAAATTAGTTAAACTTCCCATATGACGTCAGATTTTCTTTTTAATTCTCTAATGACGTGATATTAATCTGCTTTGTGTACTTACATATACTCATCATACTCCTTGTATTATTCAGAAATCTTAGACATTTTCCGTTTTATTACGACTATGACGTCAATCAAATTTATATCATATTTATATTTTTTTCAATGGGTGAAACTTTTTATTTCATTTTCATTTTTCACGTGAAAATCGTCTGATAGAAAATTAATTATTGTAGAAAGAATTTCATTGTGGATTTTAAATCTTTGGCATCTGCTATGACGAAAAATGTTTCAATTTAATAGGAAAAGGCTGTTATAATTTTGGTTTTTATCTCTATTTATTAAAATTATACGAATTTTTCAAATTTTAATATTTTGAGCTCTTTACAGCTGCTAGTCAGATTTATACAAGTTTCAACTCTGTAAGTTACATACTTTTTGAGAATGGCTCTGTGACGGACAGACAACGGAGCGGGGGTAATAGGGTTTCGTGAGATGAACGAAACCCTAAAAAAGATTAAATAACAGAATACAGACTACATTTTGAATATTTTTAATTATTTATTTGATGCGTTACGTTTGTCCGTAGTAGTATATGACCTAGTTTGCAAAATAATGTGGTGTCCTCTTTAAAATAATCGATACGAACAGGAAAAATTTACATCAAGGAAGTTTTGTATTATTTATGTTTATCAACTTTAATTGATTTTCGAGTTGTTTGCAGATTTTTGCTCTTGTTGTCTTAGATACAAATATATGCTCGGATAAAAGTAATAAATCAAATCAGGTTAAAGAAAATGCATACGCCTATTTTAAAAATATATGGATGAACGGAAATAACGAAATAATTGGGAAATAACGAAATATTTTAATGGGAAACAAAATATTCTGCAACCTAGTTTAACCTTTTGTTCTAAATTAATAATGAAAAACAATTTAACGATAACAGTATGTGTTGTCATTTTGTAAAATTCAACAAGTCCTTTCTGCTCAGTTGTAAGAGTAGGTTGATTTTTTTTGTTTATTTTAAGGGGTCAGGTACTCTTTGAACTCACAAAATACGAAAAAAAAGGGACCTCTATAAGAATTACAGTAACCCCGTAGCTAATTGCCTTTGAATAATATAATTTAAAACACACATTAAAATATGTCTATTTTATCAATTAAAAGTCTCAAAAAGTGTATACACTCATATAAAGCTTTTTATTTAATTTTAAAATATAATAACTCTTTTTACGAAAGAATTATTTTTGCATGCATTGCGTGCATGATTTTTCACATTTGAATTGCTAAAATCAGCCATAATTTTTTTAATGTGTACAAATATAATGTTTTCTCAAACTGACCTACGATAAAAAAAAAAAAAAAAAATGTGTAGATCCTGAGTAAAAAAAAAAAAAAAAAAAAAAAAAAAAAAAAAAAAAAATTGTTTTAGAGAAATTCGAAATGTCAAGTTTTTTTTAGTGCAAAAGTAGTCATGAATTCTAAACGTGTCACTTGAGAAAAATAATAATAAGTCATTTTGTGTATCTGTATGGTTAAGACATTCAGTCAAAATTTCATGAAATTCTAACCAACCATTTTTAAGAAATTGTGCGCGCAATAACCAAAATCGCCGTTTTGAGAAAACTGACTTTAAAGATCAAACTACCCCTTGATCATACAAGAATGCCGTTTTACACATTACTCTTCTTCTAAAGTGAATTTTTGCATGAGGTTTATTTTAAAATGTTCCTAAAGAATCATATGTAATTATAAGCTAATAATAAATTTTAAAAAATCAAATTTTTCACACTTTAAAGGATACTTGACCCTTTAAGAAAAGAAAATGAATCAAATTTAATACAAAATTAAACAAACTGTTCTAGTTCTCAATTTTGACAAGAAAAGTAATTTCTAGGGAAATTTTTAATTTGTCTTACCAAATGTAATCGGTTAAATATGAGGTAATTATATCAAAAATGTTAAAAATTTTGTGAAGTCATAATTAAAACTCGCCCGTTTTCTAAAAAAATTATTGGAATCAAAAAATTTTAACCGGTATTTATAATGAAATGAAACGATAGCCCCAATGGTCATAATGTTATTCGGATAAAAAAAAAAAAAACATTATATTAGAACAAATAACCAAAAATTCTTGATTAACGAACTCATCCAAGATGTTTTACCTTTAAAAAAAAAGAAAAACCCTACTATTCGACCGAAAGAATTAATGTGACATCATTAAAATACACTGAAAATGATTTTTCTCCAAAGGCGTAATATAAATATATTCTATTTCGTGTCCCTGTAAACGAACTGTAAGAGCTACTTACTTGATTAACGAACTAATCCAAGAAACTTCCAAGATCAATACACTGTCCCAATTAGGTTTCAATTGGCTCAGTATTTTGGTCGTTGTGATGACAAGCTATTCATTATGTATAGATTACATATATAGATACATAAACGTAGTGATTGGAATAGATCTATTTCTATAGAAATCAACCTAAAATGTCGAATCTAGTTACTTTTTCTTTTAATGCCTCTTTATTTTGTGACTTTACAGAACACAGAACATCTACATAAGATTATTTATAAATAATAACAAAGCTGCCGAAACTTGCACTATTTAGTTACCAATATTTTCTTATAGAAATATTCACTTTAATTAATGACAGAAAACTGCGATTAAAAAAGAAAATTACTATCTAGAAATCGTATTGCTCAAAAATAGGAAGGTTTGGGAGCTATGGTGACAAATATATGTCAAAATTTAAACTTTTTTTTTCTACTTTTTCGAATAGAAAGCTTCACTTTATATAATCACAAAATATCTGCGATTAAATAAGGCAACGATTTCTATTGAAAAAAAAGGTAAGAAAAAAGCATAAAAGAGGTCTGTTATCAGTCTGAATTTGTGTCCTAACATTGCAACTTTTGTATTTTAATAGGCTAAATTACTTTGAATTGCAATTTTTTCTTACCAAGCATTCCACAATACGCAAAGTATAAATAGGGCGATGCTATTTCAATAGATAAAGTCCCCACATTTACAAGCTGCATACGGTTTGATCATAATTTTTAATAGAAATTTTAACATAAATTATGTTAGAAAGAAGGAATGTGAGAAATCTACAATAGCTAAACATTGTTGGAATTCCAACCACCAGTTTAATTATCCAGAGGCTAAAACTAACCAAAAATGTAATTCAGTTATGGATCTAGACTTTTACGAATCTTACTTTATTCATAAACACACCTCTTCCTTAGTGAATGATATGACAAGCACTCCTTTTCTCTCGCACGTGTGGCGGGATGCTGCGCAGTGACTCCTTTTTTCAGTTAGCCCCGGTTAACTACGTCATTTCTTTGGGATATATAAACTCTTGCTTTGGCATATTCAATCAAGCGAGTACTCGGGGCTATAACCGAGGGGTTCTTTGAACCCATTTTAATCTCTTTTTTTTACTTTCGCACTGAGGAAGGGATCCAAGAATCCTCGAAACGGCCGTATGTAATTTTTTGTGCCACTTTTTCATATTTGTGCGTTATAACGTTGTAAATGGTTTTAGTTTATGAATTAAAATTCACACAAAGTGTTTGATTTATGCTCAATATTTAGTAATTTAAGAAATGTAGGGTTTTGTGAAACTTGTCGTATTGCCGTTGCATTAAGTTGTTCAACTTTTTTTTTTGCCCTCTAGCGACTCCCTACGTGAAATATGACTTATTTGACTGTCACACTGAACAGAAACTAATATATGTTCAGTGAAAATATGGTTATCTAGATTTTTCAAATTTTTGACTTACTCCACTGTTATTCTAACACCCCTCATTTGTTAATCATTAAACGATGAAATCCCGTTTTTTCTATGAGAATGTAGTTTTCTTAGGCCTAATTTTATATATGTATCTACTGTAATTTCCGGCGTATAATCCGTGCATCAGCAATCATGTTTAGACCCAGAAATTTTATTTAATAATTGAAGTTAAATATTTACAGCTATCTAGTAAGTTACATTTTATAAAATAAATATCTGGGTCGCACCGGAAATTACGATATTTAATTTGATTTCTTCTAATGTAGTAACCCAACTGTACATTGTAAGCAACTTACAGTATTGTATTACAAGACAAAAAATAAAAACTGTGATTTTAATAATTTTCTTTTAGATAATACGAGGGTCGATCCAGAAATAAGGTTCCCATCAAATTTACAAACAGACAACATTGTTTATTCTCATAGACATTTACATCGTTGGAAAGAAGAAAGTTTGCTCTATTTCTTTACATAATCGCCATCTTTTTCTACGCATTTCTGTAGACGGTGCTCCAATTTCTGTATCCCAATGTCGTAGAACTCCGCCGCCAACCCGTTGAGGAAACGTTTCACATCTTCATTGACATCGTCGCTCCGGAAGCGTTGGCCACCCAAGTGTTCCTTTAACTTGGGGAACAAGTGACAATCACTAGGTGCGAGGTCCGGACTGTAAGGTGGGTGGGGCATGACAGTCCACCCAAATTGTATCAAAAGTTCCTGGGTTTAACGGGAGACGTGTGGTCGGGCGTTGTCGTGAAGCAGCGTTACACCGGCTGTCAGTCGTCCTCCCTGGCGGTTCTGGACGGGCGGAGTCCCTTTGGCGTGCAAAAAGCGAATTATGGAACGAATCTCGCACTTGGCGGGATCAACAATGGGAACCTCCATCTTGGACGATTGCTGAACCAAGAATGAGCGGCGCAGCGAAGCGCGGCTGGGGGAATCGCGAGTGCAGGAACAGCCGCACACAGCGCCGTTGCCGTATTACGCCTCGCACCTTCCCGTGCGGCTGGAGCTCTTTGGGAACCTTATTTCTGGATCGACCCTTGTATATTTTTCTTACAAGTTTTGCATGCTGACCGCAATTACCAAAACTAGGGGCAAAGATACAGTTTTGTAAAACGATATTTTAACAATAATATGAAAAAGTTTAAGATAGTTTAACGATATTTCTAAAACGATAACGATAACGATATTTTTAAGGATTAAGTGCATGGAATTATTAATGACTTCCATATCGTCTTGACGTAATCGTTTCTAATTTAGACTTGTACGGAGGAATTTTCCTTATGTCTTCCTGTTTAAACCCTAAATGTGTAGAAACAATCAATGACCTCGCACTCTAATAGCAAAGTTCTTTCACATTCATTTTTAAAATTCATTCACATAGGATTTTGTATCCTGAAATCAATTTATAAATTTGCCTCTTGTACTACATTAGAAAGGAAAGAAACTCGTATTTTTAAAGAATGAGGGTTTTTTTTTTTTTTAGAAATCGACCCAAGGTTGTCAGCTTCTCTTCCTTTTCTATTCAGAAATTCCGAATTCATACCAAAAATTTTGAATAAAGAATTTTACTTTCTTTAATGAGGAGATGTTTCGTGATTTCTTAGAGTAAAATTTGTTCTTTCATAATTTCCTGTATAAATTCTGAATTTCTTAATAATAAAGTAGGCCAAACCGGCAACTCTGATTCGTCCTATTGCAATCACATCGTTTATGTATCTATCTAAAATTTGTCTTTACACTGAGAAAAATGACACTTTCAAATCTGATTAAATCGATGTTTCCATTTTGTTATGAAACTTTTTGTTTCAAATAGGAAGACCCAATGCTTTCAATTCTGAAATACCAGAAATACTCAGAATATTGAAAAATTGACATACTCAAAACTAAGCACATAGAGGTCAGTTCATACTCATTTTTGAAACATGGACATATTCATAAATGAATAAAATCAGTTCAAACTCATTTTTGAAACACGGAAATACTGAAAAATGAGCACATAGAAGTCAGTTCATACTCATTTTTGAAACATGAAATGGACATACTCAAATATGTGCACATGTTTTATTCTTGAGTGTGTGCATGTTTTCAGAAATGAGTATATACACGTTTCAAACTTGAGCCATTTTGACTATGCGACACACAAAGATTTGAGTTTTTTTTTTTTTTTTTTTTGGCTCAACTTTGAAAATGTCGTTTTTAGAGTGTACGATAACATCCGAAATACTGAACTAAGTTAAGCACACTGGGGCTGAGTATTGATCTTGAAAATATCTTGGATGAGTTCGTCAATCAAAAAGATTCGGTAATCCGTTCAAAAATAATGGACCTTTGAAAATCCGAATAACATTATACGGTCAGTGGGGTTATAATTTCAGCTCATTAGTGTTACATGTTAAATCTCTTCGATGTTAATGAGATATGTTTAACTTGTTTACTTAGTTAGCTGAGACATACTAAAATAATTGTGTTGGTATTTATTGAATTGTTTGACTTCAAACCTCCTTTTGAAGCCGCAATTATTTTATAACTTATTGCAGGAACGGCGCACAGTGGGGAATTTGGCAGATTTGGCGGCGAAAAATTTTTCTTCGTGAAAAAGTGACAGAAAATTTATATATTTTTTAGTTTGTCATATGTTAAACATTTCTAGCAATTTTTCTTTGGAATATATGTAATTTGTATATCCAGAGTATGTGAAAATATTGTAACATGTACACTAAGTTTAATTACAATAAAATATTAGTGAATGTTAGTATTGTATAATAGTGAATGTTAGTATAAAATATTAGTGAATATTAATTCTCTGGTTGCGATTATACTTTACCCATAAATATAAACTTATCTTTTTATATAGAATAACTCAAAAATTAAAAATTTTCACGTCATATTGTAATTTGTTTAAAAAATTTGGAGATATAAATATTTTTATATATAGATATAGATTATTAGATTTTTACGGATTTTTATCATATACGTGTTTGAAAGTTCTGAAATTTATCTTAAATTACATCATATTTCATTTTTTTTTAAATTTTCCAACTTTAGAAATCTCTCTTTTTTAAGGTATTTTTACACCTTCATATTTTTCTAAAATGAAAAATTTCCATTTAGGATTTTACAGAGTAAATCAATTATAAGAGATTGAAATGAAGCATTTATTAATCACATACATTATTTATTTTTATTTAATGAAAATAAAATATTAAAATATCATATTGGATTACATAAATGAATTGATATATATACATATATCATATATTGATATATATACAGTGGTGGTCAAAAGTTTGGACATTTTTTGAAAGTTTCATGTTTTTCAAATTTATGTGCTTGTAGAATATATTAATTTTCACTTAAATACAAACGTTTATATATCAAATTGAAGGTAATTTAATGTAGAATTTAATAATAAAAACAGTATTGCAATATCTGTATTACAAAAAAGTGATGCTCATTTTAGTAGAACAAACAAACACAAATCGTTTTGAATAAGGACGTGTTTTGTAATAAAAGCATACTAGCCAATCACAAACACTGTTCTGAGGACCAATCAAATATCTGTAACTATAGTTTAGGTTATTTGGATGGTAAAAGAGTTATTGTTGTGGAAATATTTTGCGGAATGATGCATACTAGTACAATTAAATAGAGTATTGCTGTTTTTGAATATTTAAAGTCCTTTTACTTTAATTAAACTAATTTTAAACAATGTCATCATCAACAAGAAGAACTAATTGGACATCTACAAAAAGAAGCCGAATTGTCATATTGAGAGAAAATGGCCCCTCTTATGCTGAAATTGCAAGACAAGTTGGTGGTTCAGTGACTTGTTCTGGTGTACGAAAGTTCTGTTTACGTTATAAAAAAACGAAATTAGTGGAAAATAAGGCCAAATAAAATGCACAAGTGCTACTTCCGATAGAAAAATTAAACGGCTATGCCTTCAAGATAGAAAAATTTCATCAGATGCCATTAGATGTGAAATGAATGCAGTGGGTATTGCAGTAAGTTCAAGAACAATAAGAAGAAGGTTATCAGGATTTGGACTACAAGCTAGAATTCCAAGGAAAAAAACCATATTTAAATCGAAAGCAACGCGAAAAACGAGTTAAGTGGACAAAAGAACACATTAAATGGTCAGAAAATCAATGTAAGCAAGTAATCTGGAGCGATGAGAGTAAAATATCGCTCTTTGGTAGTGATGGTAGAAAATACGTGAGACGTAGAGTAGGAGACGCACTTCATCCTGATTGCATTGAAGCAACTACAAAAAACCCAACAAATGTCATGATTTGGGCATGTATGTCTGCAGATGGTGTGGGCCGAATTCAAGTGATTGATGGAATCCTGAATGCCAAAAAATACATCGAAACTGTCCTGGAACCAAAATTGATACCTTCCATCAGAGATCTCTTCTACAACAACGCACCATTTACTTTTCAGCAGGATTCAGCTCCATGCCACACAGCAAAAGTATGCAAAGCATGGTTTCAGAATAAAGGCATAGATATATTACAATGGCCAGGAAACAGCCCTGATCTCAATCCAATTGAAAATTTGTGGGGACGTTTGAAAATTCTTGTACGAAAAAAACGTCCATCCAATAAAAGACAACTTATTGAAGCTATAATTGATTCTTGGTACCATGTGATTACGAAAGATGAACTCCAAACACTCGTTCACTCGATGAAAAGACGCTGTGAAGCTGTCTTAAAAAATAAGGGTTATCCTACTAAGTATTGATTGTGTAAGTATCACTTTAAAAAAAATGCAAATCTAAGATAGATCTTACTATTAGTTGCCTAACTTTTTTTGTAATACAGATATTGTAATACTGTTTTTATTATCCAATCGTAGTGCCGCCTCACCATGTTTTAAATCATCACAATACATAGAACTTGATATTTTTTCTTCAGATGGGGAATAAATATATACTACCACAGTTTCGAGAACAATGAATTAGCAGCACTCTTCACCATGATATACTATATAAAACTAGGCTGCGCCGCCAGGAGACTGAGGGGCGCTCGGCGCGTCTTCGACCACCCCAGATGTGCCATAAATTCTTATTCACTTCTAGGGGACTACAGAATTTCCCAAATATAAGTTGGAAAGAATAAAAGTGATATTTATAGATATGATTTATAAATACACAGAAAATAATATTTTCAGTAATTCGATTACTATGGAAGAAACTTCTGGTGATAGATCTTTTTCAACAGTTTTAAATTGCATTTTATTTTATCTTCGTAAAAGCATTTGAGTGTTCTTTAAAGCGATGTTTTAGCAACATCCTAGTTATTTCCGAAGCGTCTGCCAAAGATTATAGTTTGTAGAATGTGGTACGCATAAAATATGAAAATAGTCGCCAGAAATGTCTCCAGTCCGCTTTTTTAAAAATCAGATTGCTTGATTGCCACCAGTTTTTTGAAGTAGTAATATTTGACTTATATAATGGGAGATAAAATATGGCGAATTACACTATTTCAAAAAAGTAGTAGCAGTCAAGCAACCTGAATAAAAATTAGTAGCGACTGGCAACACTGGTGCCAGCCCTCCACAGCGCACACCTTCCCGTTTTCATTTATTTCAAATAAATATAATGTGCACCAGAAAAACTATTTAATTAAATATTTGTTCTTTACATATGGCTATAAAAGTTATTTATTAATATTTATAATTTCATTAATATTTAATGATAGAATGTTTAAAAAGAAATAGGCTTTTTTAGAGCGGAATAATTTTAAGAGATATGACATTTTAGCATTTAAATAAAGAATTTATAGCGGTTTGATATACACAGGAATAATAATGAACTAAAATGGTGGATTAAAAATAAAAGTGTTAAATTTAAAGAATAAATTTAAGTAGTTAGCGCCATTTTTAGATTTAAATACCTTGGAATAAATATTATTAAGTGGATTACAATCTTATACCTTTACATATGGAGATTGATTGTTTAATTTAAGATGAGATTTTAATTTAATTAATCGGAATTATATATGGAATATTAAAAAAAAAAGAAAAAATATATAGAATAAAGTTTAATTATGGCGTAGTAAAATAAATTTTGCAATATTGTCATATTAATTTAATTTGTCATATAGTTCTTTTATTTAAAAAAAATATGATTTAAATTGATTAAAAAAACGGATGGTTAGCATTTTTTAAATTGTTGTATGTGTATACGGAGATGCTAACTTCTACGCATTTTAATCGGGGAATAAAATTTTGTTCAACTGATATGCCTGCTTACCAACAGGGCAAACTTCCACCAGTACAAAAAAAATAGATTTTTTTTCCCTTATTCATGTCAGTAGTTTTGCATGAATAGAGCGTTTTATTAAGACAAAAATTTCTATTACAATTTTACTAGTGACAGCAGAGTTGCCAAGTCTCCGGCTTTTGAACACCAGTAATTGTTTAGTGAAAATGTTCTTTTAAATCGCAAAATACTCCGATTAAATAAAACAACATTTTCTGTACTAAATTACTGGTATCCAAAAAGCCGGAGGCTTGGCAAGTCTGGTGACAGTAATGCGTTCAAAATATTACGGTAGTAGTTCCTGCATGACGAAATATTTCGTCATACCCAGTAAAATAAGTGCGTTTTGAATCACAAAACGAATTAATAAAATGTATGCTGAATTTATTTAATATTGCGTAGTACACTATATATTGCCATTTATTAAGAAAGAATGTGTGGTTCCAATATGTTTATTTGACTTAAAGAAGGCTCAGAAAAGAGCAGCCATGCGTATATATTTACTAATAGTTAAACATTTCAAAGTGTGCGAAAGTTCTGTGATGTATAAACTTAAATTTCTAAGTCAGAACAGAAATGTTATTTTTTTATTTGATCAATATTCATCATAAAAAATTCATGCCTAAGTAGAGTTTTATGCAATGTTATTAAAAATAATTATATAGTTTAGAAATACAAAGTGCTTCACAAATGGATACAAACTTCAGAAGAAAACGAAATGTGTATATGTTTCCATACAAAGAGCGTCATACTATATTGTGCTATATGATATGATATAACGTACTATTTCATGTTGTACGTAATTCATCATATAATGTATTATTTCACTATATATCATAATTTGTAATTAATAAAATCATATATTCATCAGTCTGCCTCTCTCTCACACACACACATATATATATATATATATCGTCTTTTAAAATAGGGTTCTTCAATCTGTGGCCCGTGGGGCAACAAGCTACCAAAATTTTGGAATAGGAAAATAATTATTTAATGACAGACACTTAACGATTAAATAAAACAAATATTACCTTTCAGATATTGTAATGCCATAACATCTTTCAAGCAAACATGTTGAAGATACCTGTTTTAGAATCTTTTTCTGAATGTCATTGTAGCATTTTTGATGACATCTGTAATAAAATATTTGAATAGTCTATCTTTCCCATTTATTTTGTGTATAAATTTTAATCGAATGTATTATATTCTGATTCTATTTACTTACCCGATAATTCAAAAATTAAGAGCTGAAGTTATTAAAAAAGTGCCAAACGGCTCGGCCTACAAGCACAGATAGATTTCGAAAACGCAGAACATGGGACACCTGTTTATTGGGAATTGCATAAGAAAGACCTTTTTGCCATAATGCGTAGCATTTGGGACCGCTCACTTTGAAGTATACCTCAGCCTGTAGGTGGATCCAGTAGAAATTTTATTATTATTATTATTATTATTATTATTATTATTATTATTATTATATATATTATTTTTTTTTTCCCGTAAGAGTTGGTCCTATAAAAAACTTGTGAATATAAAAGTTGTAGATAATATTAAGAAGATTCATAATAAATTTAAGCGGATTTGATATCTTGTGAATTGATGTAGTTATGAATTTTTTTCTTCTTAAACCCCTATTTCCCCCCCCCCTTGAGACCATTTTTAATTATATCAAAAATCTGTCATGCATGCATTTTTGGCTCTTTTCCTAGAATTAATAGTAACTTTAAAAAGATTCGATATGTATCATAATTAAGAAGTTATGGGTTTTTTCTGTTTTCACAAAAAGCCCCCCCCCCCCTAGTCTGGTCCGATTTTGCCGATTAACGAACTTGACCGAGATTTTATACCGCTCGATTTTAAGTATCAGTTTGGAAGAGATTTGTGCAGAATTATGGAAGTTATCGTGTCCATAAAAAATTGACAGTAAATTTTTGATCTGGGGGTAGTTTTGTGTTCTAGGACTCATGATCGACGTAGATCTGCAAAAATGTTTAAGAAATTCCAACTTAGGAGAGAATGTAAAAAGTAGTATTTCCTACGAAATCTACCTAAAATATGTGTTTGGCAGATATGCGGTTTGCACATTATTAATACGAGGGGCAGTCGGAAAATAAGTTTCCCCTGGCGACTGTGGACAGAGGTGTGTATGAAAGACAAAAAATGTAATGAGACATTAAAGATAAAACATAACTTTATTTTTCCACATAAGTACCAAGTACATTGAGACATTTGTCATACCGCTTTATAAGCTTCAAAAAGCCCTCCAGGAAAAAATCAGGGCTTTGCATACGGACGAAGCGTTGAACGGCTATGTGCGAAAGACGACGCAGCAGGTGAACGTGAACGTGCAAGACACCGATACCATTGGGTAGAGGTTTACCGCGATCAAGCAGATGGCGCTGTTGCACTGCCTGCGCAGATGGTGCTGTTGCAGTCAACAACTGGGGGCTATGGGAGGGGGGGGGCTCTACCAACCATGCTTCAACAATTTAAATTTTTACCATCAAAATTTCGAGTAAACAATACTCTTAATATTAAATTAAAACTAACTAACTATATACATATGAAAAAATATTTGTTATATATATATATATATAATTATACATAATAAATTAATTTTGTAAACAAATTTACAAATATGGAACAGGGGCGAATATTTGAACTTCGAAATATATTTTTATGTTTTACAAATTGCAGGATTTACCAGTGCTAAGAACAGTGCAGGGACAAAAAGTATTTTACATAAATTTATGCTTAGCTGCAACACAATTTTGCTTCTATTTTATAAACTGAAATTTGATATCACCTGAATTCTAATTACTTTCCCCTTTATTTAAATAACCTATTCTCCATATTTTATATCATTTCTCCACTCTTTATGAATTAAAACAAAATATAACTATACAGATTAAATTTTCTGTTCTTTTTATCCCATTGCAGTCTGAAACATTCGAAATTAAAATGTAAAACATAAGAAATATGAAAATAAGTTGCATTTAATCACAGTTTTTATATCATTTATTATATCAACAGAAAAAAAAATAAAGTATAAATGTGTCAGTAATAGTCCGTGGGAAAATTTAGTAACTATAATTAAGGAAAAAAAATACATATTTTACCCTGGCTGAAATTTATTCCTCTAAAAATTAATTCTGAAAAGTAAATTTGGGGGCCCTTTTGTATTTCAGTGGGTAAACTCGGGTTTCATGGGCCAATTCGGTAAACAGGTCCTGTTTTTGCAGGGCCTGATTATCACCGGGACAAAGTTCCACCAGTAAATTTAAATAGAAATTTCCTCCTTATTTAAACGCCTTATTCATGCAAAATTTCTGTAACAATATAGACAAAAATATCTATTCTTTTTTAATGGTAGAAGTTTGCCTCGGCGGTAGTAAAGGCTGCGGTTTAAAAAAATCAACAATCTTCTTGTGAATGTCAGGGAATTTGATTACCGCCGCACAGTGGGGCGTTTTGAGGATCTAGGTGGACAAAATTATTGCGTTGAAGTGTTGCTGGGTTTTCGAATGTATCAGTAATAAAATAATCAAACAGTGACAAATATTTGGCTTCTATAATTATTTATATTATTATTATTATTATTATTATTATTATTATTATTATTAATAGTATTATTATTTATATTATATTATAATATTGTATTGTCCTTCAAACTACACATGTATTCAAAGTTTCAGCTCAATCGGATAATTAAAAGTGGTTTAAAATTGACTTGCAAGATTTGAATTAAACACCCAAACACACATTTCAAGTTAATATAACTTAATGATTCGCAAACTTTCGCAGGAGCTTTCTTAAGTTTGCAATACTGTAGGAATGGCTTTTTAAAAATGGATTTTTAAAAATACTTATTTCTTAATAATGCTTAATACTGTATTAAAAGTCAAGATGAAATTTGAAAACAAGATGGCGCTTATTTCCAAACAGCAATAGGTTAAATCTTGTGGCAAACATGTGACATATGTCCAGTAAACTCCTGCTTTCAAATAAAACAGAAAAGTCACGACTTGCTTACGAACTTACAGAAAAATAATGCAACTGTTGAAACTCCCTCAAACCAACTGTCTTCTTTACGGTCGTAGTTAATCCACACATCGGATTTTTTCGACAAAATTCGTACGGATATTGACAGAAGAGACATTCGCTTACCAGTATACGCGGTCTTGTTAAATTCTGAGATAATCGAAAAATTAATTTTGTCCACCTAGATCATCAAAACGCCCCACTGTGCGCCGGGGCAAACTTCTACCAGTAAATTTGAATAGATATTTTTGTCTGAATCATGCAGAATATCTGTCATAAAAAAGGCGAACAATTTTATTCGTTTTTACTGGAAGTCTTCTCCTGTGTTAATCAGATCCTGATACGATGTAGACAGGGTCAGATCAGTGTCTAAACACATCTCTGTCTCTCACACATCTCAGGGATAAACACATATTTGTTTCTTAAAACAGCTATTTCCTAAAACAGTTCTTTGATTATCTTTCACCCAAAACCACCCCCTAGTTCAAACAGTACAAACCGGCCTCTTTTGACAACATCCTCTGATACTTCACTCGTATCTGGTAAGACACTACACTATCTGACTGCTCCGCTTTATTCGTAGATCCATTTGTTGACCTAAGATTGTTATGACAGATAAAATTGCGTTTAAAAAACAATACGTTGCAATAATTACAGCGCATTTTCCTGATACAAAGAGTGAAACGAACAAAAGATTAAGGAAACAGAAAATTAAAGCAAAACCTTCCACGATGATAGCGTTCATGGTTTAATATATATATATTTTTTTAATTCTGGTATTAAGTGTTTAATTTTAGTTTTACGTTTTGGTAATATTTATAAAAACTTGGAATACCATAGAGGCAAAACCTTCCTAAGCTTAAGTACTGCTATTTTAGATTACCATGTTTCCCCGACGATAAGACCTATCTCAAAAGTAAGACACAAAATAGTCATAATGTAAGGCCTACCTCAAAAACAAACACTTTTCTGTTTCTTAAAACAGCTATTTCCTAAAACAGTTCTTTGATTATCTTTTACCCAAAACTACTCCCCCAGTTCAAACAGTACAAACAGCAGTCGGCCTCTTCTGACAACATCCTCCGATACTTCACTTGCATCTGGTACGAGGCTAACGAAAAAGAAAGGCTACCGCGGTGCTTTACGCGTATCTTTTTTTACAGACTGCCGGAGTCACGTGATGCTCGAAAGCACCAATGCAGGTGTACGAAAAGAGCAACACGTCACTCTGGCAGTCTGTAAAAAAAGATAAGTGGAATGCACCGCGGTCGCCTGTCTTTTTCGTTAGCCTCGATCTGGTAAGACACTACACTATCTGACTCCTCCGCTTTATTCGTAGCTCCATTTGTTGAGCTAAGATTGTTATGACATGTGAAATTGCTTTTAAAAAACAATACGTTGCAATAATTACAGCGCATTTTCCTGATACAAAGAGTGAAACGAATAAAAGATTAAGGAAACAGAAAATTAGAGCAAAACGTTCCACGATGATAGCGTTCATGGTTTAATATATATATTTTTTAAATACTGGTATTAAGTGTTTAATTTTAATTTTATGTTTTGGTAATATTTATATAAACATGGAATACCATAAATGCAAAGCCTCCCTAAGTTTGAGTACTACTATTTCAGATTACAGTGTTTCCCCGACGATAAGATCTATCCCATAGTAAGACACAGAATATTTTTTCAGCATAGTCATAATATAAGGCCAACCTTAAAAATAAGCACATTTCAGTTTCTTAAAACAGCCATTTCCAAAAAGAGGGCTTTGAAAATTTTTTACAGGGAAAAGATAATTATGTAGCTAAAATGTGCGAGATGATTGACTTCCACCAGATTTTACAAACAAATTGATTTAACCCCTTAATCGTCGCGCCCGATACATTCACGGGCAGTGTAGGCAACTTTTTTAAAATTCAGATTGTTCGATTCCCACCAGTTTTTTAAAATAGTGTGATTGGCTTGATGCTCGCATTTATTTTATGTGCCATTAAGTAATGGGAATATTTTCTACTTAAAAAAAATTAGTGGCAATCAAGAAATCTGAATTTTAAAAAAGTAGCCTACGCTTATCGGGCGCGACCAAAGCCATTAAATAATAAGCCCAGTCAGATAGTGTTAAATTTGTTAGCGACACACTAGCGCCAAACCTCTGCTGCGGAAGGAGGACAAAACAGAAGTGGGTCGCAGAGAAACGATACGATTTATTTATATCGATATTTTATACGATTTTTATCGATGTTTTGTTTTTGCACTTCCTTTAAAAGCTTGCTAATTACTGGGATTTTTTACATTAAAGCTAAAACTATAATGAAAAAAAAAAAGTGGAAATTTACTGGATTAATATTTCTATATAAATATAGTGGTGGCGAAGAAGTTGATTTATTTATTAAAAGTTAAATAAAAAGTGATGGAAATTTACATCACTATGCAATTAACCCTTTCCGGCACAGACAAATTATGTTCGTAAAATGTGAAATTACTGACTGACACCGGAATTTACAAACGACTTTCTTAGAAAATATGAACTCCTTATTTTAAGCTTTAATTTTAGAAGCAAAATTTTATTAAAATATTCTTGGTGCCGAATGCAGCACTCCCAACCGCTAGATGGCGCTATTTTCAACTTGCGAAAAGTTTCCCATTTATCTGACTGGGCTTATTATTTAATGGCTTTGGGCGCGACGATTAAGTGATTAAAAAAATTACTTTCTTCACGCGAATTACAAATGCAAACATTTATTAAACAATTCTGCTGCCAATTGGCATTACAAAACTAATTTTGAGTAATATAAATAATAGACCATCGCCCTTCAAATGTTTAAAAATGCATACAAACCTGCTGGGGATTTCAAATAATGTGCATTTAGTTTAACACTCGAAAGCCTGGAAATTTTACACACGCTTTAAAAAATAATTTTACGCCATAATTTTAATTGAAATTATTTAACTTATTTAACTTATTTCAGTACGATTTATATTTAACGTATTTTATGAAGAAATTTCTGGTTCAAATAGACATTTAATCATTTGGTTTGAGTGGAATAGACTTGTTGGGCATTCAAGTGTTAAAGTGAAGATTTTAAACTCTGCTTTTCTTTCAGAAATATTTATGCGTTTACGAATGTTAAAAATCAGTTAAATTGGATTTAAAAAAAGTAATGGATGAAACTCGAATCCTTTCTCTATTTTTAGGTAAGATTTCGTAAGAAATACTACCTATTACATTCTCCCCTATGCTGAAATTTCTGAAAAATTTTTGCAGATCTATGCCGATTATGACTCCTAGAACCCAAAACGACCCCCCAGTTTAAAACTTTATCTATCTATCTATCTAGCTATTTATCTATCTATCTATCCATCTACATCACTTTCTTATGGACACTATAACTTCCATAATTCTGCACAAATATCTTCCAAACTGATACATAAAATCAAAGGGCATAAAATCTCGGTCAATTTCGTTAATGGGCAAAATCGAGCAAAGGGTTGGGGGGGGGGGGGGGCAAATGGGGGGCTTTTTGTGAAAACGGAAAAATTCATAACTTCTTAATTATAATACATATCGAATACGTTTAAAGTTATTATAACTTCTAGGAAAAGAGCCAAAAATTTATATATGACAAATTTTTGATTTAATTAAAAATAGCCTCAAAGGGGGGGGGGGGAGGAATATGGGTTTAAGGAGAACAAAATTCATAACTTCGTGAATTCACAAGATCCGCTTAAATTTATTATAAATCGTCTTAATATTATCTACAACTTTTATATTGGCAAGTTTTTCGTAAAACCAACTGTTACAGCAAAAAAAAATAAAAAAATCCTTGCCGGCTCTGCCTACAAACACAGGTAGATTTCGAAGTGGATGGTCCCAACTGCCGCATTTTGGCAAATAGGTCATTTCTTCTGCAATTCCCAATAAACAGGCGCCGATGGTCTGCATCTTCGAAATCTACCTGTGCCTGTAAGGGCCTGTTAGGGATTTTTTTTGTTGTTTCAGTTTTTTGAATGAATTTGTTCTTTAACCCATTCGCATCCGAAGCGCATATATACGTCTATTTCAGGAATTTCTTTTTTTTTTTCAGAATTTACGAATTCGCACCGGAAATTCAAAAAGAAGAATTTTTACTTTAGGAAATACGAATCGTCTGTCAGTAAATAAAGCAAAAGATTTTATACACAATTTCTTATACGAATTCATAATATCTGAATAAAAAAGTATCTCCACGAGAAAGTAAATGCACGATTTCGGATGCTAATGTGACATAATTTTATCGGATGGTACCATCCTTTCTGGATATTTAGGGCAGTGCTCTACTTCTTTTTTAGTTCGGATTGCTTGAGCATCACCACGTACTATTTAGTGACGATATTAAAGAAGGGGAAACGAAGGCCCTTTATACATTTCTAAAAAAGTTGTGTCAATCAAGCAATCTGAATAAAAAAATAGTCAACAATGTGTTAAGGTATTAGTCTCAGAACTAGCGAAATTAAAGTTCGCCGTTTAAAAAAAATAATTTCGTTTGAAGATTTGGGACACTCATTTCGGAGTGGTGGGACTCTTTCATCAGTAAATTTTTCGTCATAAACTTACATTTTAACATAATACTGAAAAGCATTTTCATCTTGTCATAATGATTTAAACGATCAGAGTCCATAAGCCGTGTTTTTTCCCCATGAAATAAGAATAAAATTCTATTTTGTTATATACTGACTTAATTATTTCACTTTTAGGTAGATTTCGTAAGAAATACTACCTATTACATTCTCACCTAAGTTGGAAATTTTGAAAAATTTTTGCACATCTATGCCGATCATGACTCCCAGAACCCAAAACCACCCCCAGTTCAAAACTTTATATATCTATCTATCTATCTATCTATCTATCTATCTATCTATGTCACTTTTTTCTGACCACGATAACTGGAAAAATTCTGCATAAATCTCTTCCAAACTGATACATAAAATCAAGGGACATAAAATCTCGGTCAAGTTCGTTAATGGGCAAAATCGAACCAAGGGGGGGGGAGAAATGGGGGGCTTTTTGTGAAAACAGAAAAACCCTCATAATTTCTTTATTATTATACGTATCGAATCCGTTTAAAGTTATTATTACTTCTAGGAAAAGGGCCAAAAATTTATGTATGACAGATTTTTGATATAATTAAAATTGGCCCCAAGGGGGGGGGGGGAAAGGGGGTTTTAGAAGAAAAAAAATCATAGCTTCGTCAATTCCCAAGATATCAAATCCGCGTAAATTTATTATTAATCCTCCTAGTATTATCTAAAACTTTTATATTGACAAGTTTTTTATAGGACCAACCGTTATAGCAAAAAAAAATTAAAAACAAAAAAATCCCTGCCGGCTCCGCCTGCAAACAAGTTATTTTTCGAAGTAGGCGGTTCCAACTCCCGCATCTTTTCGAAACTGATACATAAAATCAAGGGGCATAAAATCTCGGTCAAGTTCGTTAATGGGCAAAATCGAACCAAGGGGGGGGGGGGGGGGCTTTTTTGTGAAAACAGAAAAAAACCCATAATTTCTTAATTATGATACGTATCGAATCCGTTTAAAGTTATTATTACTTCCAGGAACAGGGCCAAAAACTTATGTATGACAGATTTTTGATATAATTAAAAATTGCCTTAAGGGGGGGGGGAAGGGGGGTTTTAGAAGAAAAAAATTCATAACTTCGTCAATTCCTAAGATTTCAAATTCGCTTAAATTTATTATAAATCCTCTTAATATTATCTAAAACTTTTATATTGACATGTTTTTTATAGGACCAACTCTTATAGCAAAAAAAAAAAAAAAAAAAAAAAAAAAAAAAAAATCCTTGCTGGCTCCGCTTGCAAAGAAATTTGGTTTCGAAGTAGGCGGTTCCAACTGCAGCATCATCGCAAAAAGGTCATTTCTTCCGCAATTCCCGACAAACAGGCGCCCCACGGTCTGCGTCTTCGAAATCTACCTGTGCCTCTAGGCCGAGCCGTCAGGGATTTTTTAATGTTAGAAGCTTTATCCTGTACGATTTCAACAATATTTTTTGAATTTTGTTCGTTTTTATATAACTTACACAATCTCAAAGTTCGTATTATTCGTAGTTTTTGATGAAAATTACGCAATTTCTCTTAATTTTACCTCAATTTTTATTATATTTTTTAATATTTTACTATGAGCGCAGCTTTGCAACACTTTTATTTTTACATATATTGTACATTTTGATGTATTTTATAATATATGTAAAGCAGAAAGTGTTGCACGATTGCGCTCATATAAATAATTGAGGTAAAATGAGGAGAAATTGCGTATTTTTTATCAAAAACTACGAATAATACGAACTTTGAGCTTGTTTAAGTCCTATAAATCCGAACGAAATGCAAAAACTATTGTTGAAATCTTACAGGATAAACCTTCTAATATTAAAAAGAGAAATAATTAAGTCGGTATAACAAAATTGAGTTTTAGTCTCTTTCATGGGCCAAAAACATGGCTTATGGACCCTGATCCTTTCATTTACTTTATTTCTCGCCAGTACTCAAACTACGGCCTATAGTCTGTAATTTGAGAGTTTGTAGAATTAAAAGTCTGCCAAAACAGATTCATTGTGACGCAATTATAAAAAGTTACGTCAGTTTTGTGGATTAAAATTAATGCTTGAATGTAGTTTCTTTTAAATTAAAGAATATGTATAGATTTGTTGTAAATGTGTGTGTGTGTGTGTGTATAAATGCAAATTGATGAGCACGCAAAAAGGATAATCCCCGAAAATTAGACCTACTGCCTCTTTTGGAGCAAACTTAATATAAGCAAGGTGCATAAAGTTATCGGAAGTTCGAAAGTGTCTGCCACCACTATTAGATTAGAAACATTTTCTTTAATATTTCAATCACAGAATTCGTAGCCATCACATTTATCGTAGAATTTATTACGTTTTTCTGCGATTAAATAAAGCAAAAAATTCTGTTAAAAAATTGTGGTAGAATTGTATCTTCTGGGAAACTTGGTAGAAATATTTACTTTATATGATGATAGAAAATTGTCATTTATTCTATGCGAAACATTTGCGAAAATATCTATTTGGAAATAGTGGTACTCAAAAATTGAAATGTTAAAGATTTACGTAAATTTCATATAAAAAACAGATTTAACTTAATTTTTTTTCATTTTTTTTTCATTTTTCGATCAGACAATTGCCCGGTTTTAGAAAATGTTTTACATTGAAAATTTGAATATATGGGTCATTCTTCATTAACCTTCTCACGATGATCAGACATTCGATCAGACTTTCAATCAGACATTTGACAATGCTCTGTTTTGGAATATGTTTTACATTGAAAATTTCAATGTATGAGTCATTCTTCATTAACCTTCTCACGATGATCTGACATTCGATCAGACTTTCGATCAGACATTTGACAATTGCCCGGTTTTGGAAAATGTTTTACATTGAAAATTCGAATACATGGGTCATTCTTCATTAACCTTCTCACGATGATCAGACATTCGATCAGACATTTGACAATGCCCGGTTTTGGAAAATGTTTTACATTGAAAATTTGAATATATGGGTCATTCTTCATTAACCTTCTCACGATGATCAGACTTTCGATGAGACATTTGACAATTCCCCGGTTTTGGAAAATGTTTTACATTGGAAATTTGAATATATGTGCCATTCTTCATTAACCTTCTCACGATGATCAGACATTCGAACAGACTTTCGATCAGACATTTGACAATTGCCGGGTTTTGGAAAAATTTTTATATTCAAAATTTGAATATATGGGTCATTCTTCATTAAACTTCTCACGATGATCAGACATTCGGTCAGACTTTCGATCAGACATTTGACAATTGTCCGGTTTTGGAAAATGTTTTACATTGAAAATTTGAATATATGGGTCATTCTTCATTAACCTATTCACGATGAGAGTCTTCAGAATATTTTGTCTTTTATCATCGGTAATTCCAAAGAACATTTTTTGTCTAATTTATATGCATAATTTCTGTAGTTATACAAGGAAAATTTTCCCACTCAAAATTACTGGTAGCAATAAATCAAGGATTCTGAGCGTCTTGTACGTCACGTATGCATGACACATCTCCAAAATCAGTTAACTTGCCAATTTTGTGTCAAAATTTTCTTTCGTGAAAATTTTACAATTTCGCAATACATTAGATTGTTTTGTACACCTTACAAAGTACGTAAGTGCAATTGTCACGCTACTTAATTCATTAAATAGTTAAATTATCTCAAAATTGATGACAGGGGAGTGAGAAGATAAATGTTCATGTGTTCATATTGCAGGAAAAATCTATTTTAATTAAAATAACTCTATATTTCTTTTAAATGCTAAAAGGTGTAAATTAACAACATAATACAAATTAAAATAACTTTTATTAGGTTGATTGACATGTTTCGACTCATACTCCGAGTTATTTTCAAAAACAAATGATAATATTCCATAATTGCACGGGCTTTGAAGTTATTTAAAATGCTATCATTTAATTTTCATGTACTTTTTAAAAAATTACGCGCGTTATCTTTTATTTTACTTGATTGTTTATTTTCATATCTGTAACCATGGAATAACTCGAGCCACAATTTGGGTAAGTTGAAAGATGCCGTATCATTACATATCGTATTTTTGCGTGTTAGTATCTCTATGGTTTCTCGTATATATGGACTGGAGGGAAAAATTATTTTACTTTCATTGAAATTTATTTGGATGGTTTCTTGAACACGCAAAAATACAATATGTAACAATACGGCTTTTTTAACTTACCGAAATTGGGGCTCGAGTTAATCCATGGTTACAGATATGAAAATAAACAACCAAGTAAAATAAAAGATAACGTGCGTAATTTTTTAAAAAGTACATGAAAATTAAATGACAGCATTTTAAATAACTTCAAAGCCCGTGCAATTATGGAATATTCTCATTTGTTTTTGAAAATGACTCGGAGTGAGTCGAAACATGTCAAGCAACCTAATAAAAGTTACTTTAATTTGTATTATGTTGTTAATTTACATCTTTTAGCATTTAAAAGAATATATCATTACAAGGTGTTGTAATGAATTTGCTGGATTCATTTATGAAATGCAAAATTTTACTTGATTCATATATGCATTCCTGTGCAGTGTAGGTTTATAATATTTTTCGAACCAGTTGTCTTATTTCTTGATTAGATCAAATACACATGTTTCGAACCAGAATTTTTATTTTAAAAAAGAGTTTAAACAAATAAATAATATATATATATATATATATATATATATACCGGGTGATTATAATTAAAGTTACGATTTCAAAAATTGATAATTTTAAAACTACTGGTCATAATGACTGGTCATATAGGCAATTCATGAGGCAATGGAATTTTGTTTGGCGAAGAAAAAAAAATAGTTCCAAATTGTGCCGATAGATGGCGTTGTCAGGGTAATGTCAGGGGAAAGACCAAAAATGTATTCTTGAACCCTTTTCGGCGCGGTGTAAATTTGTTTGCAAAATGATGAAATAATAGACTGACACCGGAATTTACAAACGAATCCATTAGTAAAAAGAAACTTGCTTATTTTCTGGTTTTTAATGAAAGGAAAATTTTAATTAAATATTCTTGGTGCCGTTTGTCAGTTTTAGAATTAAAATTGGGTGTCCTTTTTTGTGACCACCGCCCGTTAAAGGGTTAAACATAGGAATGATGTTGCCAAAAGGAAAAAAATAGAGTTCAGAGATTTACTAAAAATTTATTAGCGAAAAAACAAGACTACGTGTTTACAGCGACGACAGCGATAATGACAAAAAATGAAAAAAAAAAGAGCTTCATGGAACAAACACCTTACTGATTATTAAGGCATAAGTTGCTCAATATGCCCTCCGCCTTGTTCCGCTACTAATTGGAAGCGCAAAACGGCATGCTCCACAACAGATCGGAGGGTATCTGTACTAATGCAATGGGTGTGTTGTGTGATGCTTGCCTTCAAGTCGGCTAGATTCTGAATCCGCCCGCTATAAACAACATTCTTCAGGTACCCCCAAAGCCAGAAATCACACGGGTTTAAGTCGGGGGAACGTGGCGGCCACGTTGTTGGAAAATGGCGGCTTATGATCCTATCATCTCCGAAATTATCATTCAGTAGCTGCTTCACAGTAGTAGCAATGTGCGGAGGAGCGCCATCTTGCATGAATATTATGCGATCCACACACTGACGCTGTTGAAGTGCCGGAAGAACATGGCTACGCAAAAGTGCTTCATACCGCTTGCCAGTAATTGTGCAGGTAACGGGACCCGCAGGTGTGATCTCCTCGAAGAAAAATGGACCGACGATAAACGCTGCCGTTATTCCGCACCACACAGTGACCTTTTCAGACTGAAGAGGTAATGGCTGTAGCTGGGACGGATTCTCGGTCGCCCATATCCTGAAATTTTGCGTATTTACAGAACCTTGCAAATGAAAGTGGGCTTCTTCAGACCACAGAATGTTCCATGGCCATCCGTTGTCCACTTCCATCCGGGCAAGAAATTGTAGTGCAAAAGATTGACGTGCTTCCAGGTCAGCAGGTAGTAACTCCTGCACATGAGTTATCTTGTACGGATAACAGCGTAAGACGTTCCGTAGGACTTTACGCACCGTGCTGTTCGGCATATCCAGCATTCGGCCAATCCCCCTTGCACTGCTGATTCCAGCATCACTGTCAGTATGTTCCTGTAATGCTGTAGCCACATCTTCCACTGCCGCAGCTGAAACTGGTTTCCTTCCTCTACCCCGTTTAACGTCAAATGAACCGGTCTCTTCGAATTTAGCAATCATTTTTTGCAGACCATTTGTTGTTATTGGACCTTTTTTTATGGATTTTAATGTCCGAAACTTCCTAATAGCTGTAAGTGCACAGTCATCGTTCTTATAAAAAAGCTTCAAGAGCAGAGCGCGATCCTTCATAGTCAGAGTCATGATGAAGCATTCAGGCAAAGAGCTGCTGCTCTGCATTTTTATGGTTGCTATGTCTGCGGTGCGCATGTCACGTATTAGTAATTTGCATATCTTCAGACAATGTGAACCCAGACAGCGCCATCTATGGGCACATTTTGAAACTTTTTTTTTTCCTTCGCCAAACAAAATTCCATTGCCTCACGATTGTTCTGCTAAAATATCAAGTCAATCTGACCAGTAGTTTTAATTAAAATTATCGATTTTTGAAATCGTAACTTTAATTATAATCACCCGGTATTTAATTAAAATTTTCCTTTCATTAAGAACCAGAAAAATAAGCAAGTTTCTTTTCACTAATGGATTCGTTTGTAAATTCCGGTGTCAGTCTATTATTTCATCATTTTGCAAACAAATTTACTCCGCGCCGGAAAGGGTTCAAGAATACATTTTTGGTCTTTCCGCTGACATTACCCTGACAACGCCATCTATCGGCACAATTTGGAACTATTCTTTTTCTTTCGCCAAACAAAATTCCATTGCCTCACGATTGTTCTGCTAAAATATCAAGTCATTCTGACCAGTAGTTTTAAAATTATCGATTTTTGAAATCGTAACTTTAATTATAATCACCCGGTATATATATATATAAAATACTGCATTGCATTATAAAGATTGCAACACAGTATTAATACTATTAATTTATTTATTTTTTAAATAAATTTTGAGATATTTTAAATTGCTTATGATATATTTAATTTGATATTTAAATCAATCTCTAAATTCTATAATATATTTAAGAAATAAAATAAAAAATAAAACATTAATATATTTATGTAGAAGTAAAATAAAACATTAAAAAATAAAACATTAATTATTTTATAGAAATTCTATAATATATATATATATAAGTGGATTAACACAGATGGCAGCACCAGCACTTTGTATTAAAAATAATATCTCTTTTACATAATACAAACTCTTGTTAAGAATATTTGAAATGCTGTATAAGATGGATTTAATTCTGGGTAAATTTATTCATATAGTGGGATTTTGTACGATTTTTATGTAAAACTACAAGGTAGTATTGTTTTTTACTGTTTATATATATAATTAAATCTAATATAGTGGATATGTAACTCAATCTTAATTTTGAATAATTATCATACCAATAGATGGAGGCACCTTACTTGTTAGGTAGATGTTGATAATATTGTTAATATTATATTTAATTTACCTATAGAGGGCGCTATCGCTTGTATATTAATTTTACTTTTAGGGATTAAAATTGAATGGAGTATTTGTATATTCACGGATATAATTTTGTTATTAGTGTATTATCACAGGAATAAATTTGTGTGTTTTTGAATCAATTTGTGTTGGGGTGTCATAGTTAGGGTAATATTTCAAAAGATGTGCTCTCAACTTGACTTACAAATAATTTATCTCAACGCGACTATGTCAACAAGTATAAAATATTTCATGATGTGTGCCATGTGGACGTGTGGTATCATTAAGAATTTGTGATGTTTAAGGATTCTCGATAATTATTGTGAGTAAAATATTTTATCTACTCTTTACGGGTTTTTATTTCCAATTTTATTATTTCAAACTGATATCAGGTAGTAATTCAGTGAGGTGTTGTATACAGATTTTAGGATAATTGATGTGAGTGAAATATTTTGTCTATTCTTTACGGGTTTTTTATTTCCAATTTTATTATTTCCAATTTTAATATTTCCAATTGTTTTCTGGTAATAATTCAGTATACCTGGGTGATTCTACTGATCTTAGCATATATGCCAGTAGAATTATGAAATACTGAATTATTTTTTAAAACATATGTGGGTACATCCAGGCTGATGATTATATCTACATGTGTTTTTTCATGTCCAATTCTGATTTAATTCTCTTGTTGTCCAATTTTCCATTGTATATGGATCATATTTCATTTCTTAATCCATTTGTATTCACTTGATAGCAACTCCAAATTATTATTATTTTTTCTCTCTCTCTATTTAAATTTTCTTCATGCTTTCAGTATTTTTGGCCAATTACCATTGAAGCACAAGCTATGGTAATATTATGATTGCACTTGTTAATCTATTAGCTATGTGGTATTCTGTCTACACATTATCATTAATTATCTCTTTGGAGATTTAAGTAGAATGATGCAAGAACTTGATATGTTTTTTGAAATTCATAGATATTATAATTATATATATATATATATATATATATATATATATATATATATATATATATATATATATATATATCAGTGGTGGCCAAAGGTTTGGACATTTTTGAAAGTTTCATGTTTTTCAACTTTGTGTGCTTGTAGAATATATTAATTTTCACTTAAATACAAACGTTTATATATCAAATTGAAGGTAATTTAATGTAGAATTTAATAATAAAAACAGTATTACAATATCTGTATTACAAAAAAGCGATGCTCATTTTAGTAGAACAAACAAACACAAATCGTTTTGAATAAGGACGTGTTTTGTAATAAAAGCATACTAGCCAATCACAAACACTGTTCTGAGGACCAATCAAATGTCTGTAACTATAGTTTAGATTATTTGGATGGTAAAAGAGTTATTGTTGTGGAAATATTTTGCGGAATGATGCATACTAGTACAATTAAATAGAGTATTTCTGTTTTTGAATATTTAAAGTCCTTTTTTTACTAAACTAATTTTAAACAATATCATCAACAAGAAGAACTAATTGGACATTCACAAAAAGAAGCCAAATTGTCATATTGAGAGAAAATGGCTTCTCTTATGCTGAAATTGCAAAACAAGTTGGGGATTCAGTGATTTGTTCTGGTGTACGAAAGTTCTGTTTACGTTATGAAAAAACGAAATCAGTGGAAAAAAAGGCCAAATCAGGCTAAAAAAAATGCACAAGTGCTACTGCTGATAGAAAAATTAAACGGCTATGCCTTCAAGATAGAAAAATTTCATCAGATGCCATTAGATGTGAAATGAATGCAGTGGGTATTGCAGTAAGTTCAAGAACAATAAGAAGAAGGTTATCAGGATTTGGACTACAAGCTAGAATTCCAAGGAAAAAAACCATATTTAAATCGAAAGCAACGCGAAAAACGAGTTAAGTGGACAAAAGAACACATTAAATGGTCAGAAAATCAATGTAAGCAAGTAATCTGGAGCGATGAGAGTAAAATATCGCTCTTTGGCAGTGAAGGTAGAAAATACGTGAGACGTAGAGTAGGAGAAGCACTTCATCCTGATTGCATTGAAGCAACTACAAAAAACCCAACAAATGTCATGATTTGGGCATGTATGTCTGCAGATGGTGTGGGCCGAATTCAAGTGATTGATGGCATCCTGAATGCCAAAAAATACATCGAAACTGTCCTGGAACCAAAATTGATACCTTCCATCAGGGATCTCTTCCCCAACAACGCACCATTTATTTTTCAGCAGGATTCAGCTCCATGCCACACAGCAAAAGTATGCAAAGCATGGTTTCAAAATAAAGGCATAGATATATTACCATGGTCATGAAACAGCCCTGATCTCAATCCAATTGAAAATTTGTGGCGACGACGTTTGAAAATTCTTGTACGAAAAAAACGTCCATCCAATAAAAGACAACATATTGAAGCTATAATTGATTCTTGGCACCATGTGATTACGAAAGATGAACTCCAAACACTCGTTCACTCGATGAAAAGACGCTGCAAACTTGTCTTAAAAAAGTCCTTCCGGCCTGTACCGAGAGGAAAAGGTAGCTTTCCTACATCTTCGTTTTAAAATTTTAGCTTATGTTACACGAAAACAGCAAGTTAAAATGCAAAGAAACGTTTACAAAAGATTCGTTAATACTGAATTTGAATAAGAAATTCGCCAAATTATTGAGCAATAGCCAAATTGGCTTCATTTATGAAGACTTATTTTGTCGACAAATTTGGCGATATTTCACCAAATGTCACCAGTTTTGTCGCCAATGTCGCCGATTTTGGCGCTAACGGATATGAATATATAGTTTTATGCGTATGATTGTGAAAATTATTACAACACTGAAAGAAAATAATTTGCGAGTAATCGCGTTAATGTGCTGTTTTGTTTCAAAATGTCAGCCACCCTAGAATTTCAAACTGCTCTATCTCAGCCATTTTTTAAGATAGAGGTAAACCAAAAAATGCTCTGGAATCCTTGTATCAAGGCCTAACACGTAATTAAAAAATATATCTGACCTATCTCATACGATAACTCCCGTATTTATGAATTGGTTTTAATGAAACTAATTGTGTGTATTAAGGTCACTAATGTCTCGACCGAGTTCGTTGGCCAGCTTGGTCCGCCATTTTGTTTCAAGATGGCGGCCATTTAAAAATTTAAAACTAAAATAAATATACAAAAAAAATAAAAATTCAAATTTATTTTTTAATTACGTGTTAGGCCTTGATACAAGTAGTCCAGGGGAATTGTACCAAAAAAAGGCGTTACCTTGCAAAAGGTCGGGTAGAAGATTTTATTTTTTCGACTTGTATATAATGAGGCCTGCATGGAAAAACCGAATTATCCAACAAAATTTCTTAAAAGAGAATTTTTTGTGGCCAAAAAACAAAAAAATTTTGGGACATTTTTTGTTGTTTTTTAAATATCTCTAGATTCGTTGTCGTAGCGTATTATTTGTTAATTACAATGTTAAAGAAGACAAAATTCTCTACAACTTTCATATTTACATCTTTTTAATACACTCAATAGCAAACGCAGTACGACATTTCAAAAATAAGACAATTTTTTCGATTTCCTTAAAAACTGTGAAAACCGTAGTTTTTTCCCGATGATTCAAATGTTCTCCACGGATTTAATCATGGATGCCAACTTATATATATTTATAGCAGTAAATTATATGTTATTTGACCCTCTCTTTCTTAAGTGCAGTACAGCCTTTCAAAAATGAGGCTATTTTTCCAACTTACATACCCGTTCGATATAGATAGAGTGGGTATCGGAAAGAGGGGCCGGGTGACAAATAACTGCAGGGAAAAAGAAAAAATACCTCTAGAGCAGGTATTGGTACAAACTACGGTACGCGACGCTCTGGCTACTGGTACGCAGAAGTCCAATACTGGTACGTGGAATAAAATACAGAATGCAGCATATTATTATGGAATCAAAAAAAATTCAATTTTGGATCTGTAAACTTTTTTTTTTGTTGTTGTTACAAGAAATGTTTGTTATTGCAGACTTGCTGAAATTCACACACACCGCTTATGATACAATAAGTTTTCCAGAAATAAAAACATAATTATTAGATTTATATGGATAAAAAATGGAATTTTTTAATAAAGACCGAATTATAAAATTAATGAATGAAGTATTTTTAATTAGCAGAAGAACTTTTTTAAATATTCTTTATAAATTGAATTATTTGAAGGTAAAGTCTGGATGGTTGGAAGTAGGAATAGCTTGTGTGAGTAGAAGCAGTTAAAACAAAATAAAATTCCAAGTGTAATTTATAACACATTGTTCTCTTTGTACAGGAAGAGAGTCTACGAGGTGTTGAAATAAAAGTTTTATTTCAAACATATTTCACAAATTAATTCATTCTGTTGATTGAAATATTTTTCTTCTCTTGTACAAAATGTGCATAATTTCTTTCGATTTCATGAAAATTAGTTTTTAACAGAGTAAGGTTATTTAAAATGGTGATCTGAAATCAAACAAAAACTGTTGTCATATGCAGTGCAGATTTGAGGTAAAGCTACATATTAAAGTACATAAAGTACATAATAAAGAAGTAAAGCTACATAGTTACATATAGCTGCATAAAGGTACATATGTTTTGAGGAAGTATATACATAAATGTATGAAGAAACTTGCAAGTGCTAATGCGCGATATTATTGTCGCATTTATTATTAATACAGTTGTATCGAGCCTATGTTAAATGCGTTAACTAAGCTTTGGATAAGAAATTCGTTTCTCATTTGAGACAACCTGCTATTGTATCTCACGATAAAGGAAAGAAGTGAACTTATTCAGCTCTCCTGTGATGGATTACTGGAGTCCACATTCAAAAGGATGAATGTAACAGATTTTTCGTTGGCGAGAATGTGAGAGTACCGTCTGATATCGTCAAAGTCTGCTTGTGTTTAGCACAACATATATCTGTGAATGTGCTTTTTACCCCTTCGTTATATCAAAAACAAATACAGGAATAAACTAAACATCGAATCTGACTTATGACTAAAACTACCTAATATTGAGTCAGACGTGGGGGAGGTGTGCTTGATAAAACAAGTTCACCATTTTCATTAGTGATAGAAGCAAATTAGTGTAATCAGCCTACTGTAACAGTATATGAATCAGTGTGCGCCAATATGTCATTCAGTATTGTGGCTTTTTTCCTATACCAAAGCACTTTTTTTTATATTGTATACATTATTAAAATGTAATGGTGATACTACTTTTTACTTGAATGTTATTATAAAGCAGTCTATCTTAGTACCAATTTAGCAATGTAATCATTAATTTTTATATACAATAAAACCTGCTATCACGGAAACACGAAAGACCTAGGATATATTTCGTTTTAGTCAGGTTCCTTTTTATAGGTTTTTCTATATTAGCTTTACGTTTGTTACCTGGTGGTAGGCGGAAGTATGACCTTCGATTTAATGGTACGTCGGTCTAAAAGTTTGGGAACCCCTGCCGTAGAGGAACACGATCCTGATATATCTTCTATTCAGGATAACTGAATGCTAATAATCCTACAACAGTCCCATCAAAGAAGCAAAAATATTGTTAAATAATCCCATAGAAATTATTATTAAAATACAGTTTTTGAGTTAGCTTAGGCAATCATATAGCTTACCTTACTTTATTGTGTAGGGAAAGTGGACTTGAATGAGATAGGGGATGAATGTAACAACAAAAATGTTTATATGATCTACAATCATAAATAACTTGGTATTTCATTTGATAAATGGTAGCACTGAGATCATTCAACATATATAGTTTCAAAACAGTACATATTACAGAAGATTAGAATATTCCACAAAGTGTATTTTTCAACAGCCAAAGTAAGTTTCTCTGTTTGAGCTTTAAGGCATTTAATAGATAAAATCTTAAAATTTTATTTATTTTTGCACACTAAAATGTTATAATCTCTTGTTATATTTATATAATAAAAGTGGAAAAATGTTAACAATATTTACTAAAATTAATATTTTGAACATTTTTATGAAAATAGTGATTTCAAATATTTTATTGATCGAATTTTTAATTTTTACAATAGATATAAATGCATAATATTAGTTAATGAAATAATATGTTCTCATTTTTATTGTAGATATTATATAAGGTAAAAGTATTTGTTACATAAGATCTATATTTTTTTTAGTCCCTCCTTTTATATGGAACTACAATTCAATGTTTGCTATACTGAAAACAGTAAAACATTAAAACATATGTCATAAATAATTGGTAAATAATATATACCATTGTACTATAGAATAAAATGTTTATGGAATAAAATAAACAATATGTATGCATTATAAAAATAATTATTAAAATTAAACAAGATTTTTTTTAAATTAAAACTATTGTGCCAATAAGTTACTAAATGCTGAAATATTCTTTTAAATAATACTTTAAAATTAACAATTGTATATACTTAAAGTTACTGTCTAAATATGAAAATTGTCTCAGTCATCCACACTCTCCCCTACTTGCTAAATTATATAGATTTATTAAATATAAAATACATCTGTTGTGATGAAAATGAAGAAGAGGGTAGTCAAATAATAGATAATTTTCTGCTGTCAATATGTAGAAGTTGACATACATCATTATATCCGTGGGGAACATTGAATCATCGGGACAAAACTACGTTTTTCACGGTTTTTAAGGAAATCGAAAAAAAATGTCTTTTTTTTTAAATGTCGTACTGCGCTTGTTATCGAGTGTATTAAAAAGTTGTAGATATGAAAGTTGTAGAGAATTTTGTCTTCTTTAACATTGTAATTAACAAATAATACGCTACGACAACGAGTCTCAAGATATTTAAAAAACAACAAAAAAAGTCCCAAAAATTTGTTGTTTTTTGGCCACAGAAAATTCTCCCTTAAGAAATTTTGTTGGATAATTCGGTTTTTACATGCTGGCCTAATCATATACAAGTTGGAAAAATAAAATCTTCTACCCGACCTTTTGCAAGGTAACATGTACATTTCCCCTGGACTAAAGGATTCCAGAGCATTTTTTGGTTTACCTCTATCTTAAAAAATGGCTGAGATAGAGCAGTTTAAAATTCTAGGGTGGCTGACATTTTGAAACAAAACAGCACATTAACGCGATTACTCGCAAATTATTTTCTTTCATTGTTGTAATAATTTTCCCAATCATACGCATAAAACTATATATTCATATCCGTTAGCGCCGAATTCTCGCCAAAATTGGCGACATTTGGCGAAATATGCCAAATTTGGCGACCAAAATAAGTCTTCATAAATGAAGCCAATTTGGCTATTGCTCAATAATTTGACGAATTTCTTATTCAAATTCAGTATTAACGAATCTTTTGTAAACGTTTCTTTGCATTTTAGCTTGCTGTTTTCGTGTAACATTAGCTAAAATTTTAAAACGAAGATATAGGAAAGCTACCTTTTCCTCCCGGTACAGGCCGGAAGGACTTTTTTGTATTGAAAGCTACCTAAAATAAGGGTTATCCTCCTAAGTATTGATTGTGTAAGTATCACTTTAAAAAAATGCAAATCTACGATAGATCTTACTATTAGTTGCATAACTTTTTTTGTATTACAGATATTGTAATGCTGTTTTTATTATTAAATTCTACATTAAATTACCTTCAAGTTGATATATAAACGTTTGTATTTAAGTGAAAATTAATATATTCTACAAGTTCACAAAGTTGAAAAACATGAAACTTTCAAAAAATGTCCACACTTTTGGCCACCACTGTATATAACCATAAATGAAACATTACCATAACACCAACTTAAACTATGAAATAATGATTAAGTATGTAATAATTATTTGACAATGAAAGTATTCCGCAACACACTGAATATAGATACCAAAAACTTATTTAAAAGAAGAAGAAATTAAATTAAAAATTGAATAAATGAAATTGAATGAATGAAATGAAATTTGTGGAATTTAGACAGAATTTTCAAGTCCCAAATGCCTAAATACAAATAATAAGAGTGGTTTCATCATCATAGTAGCCATAACATTGCTAAAGAATATGATTTTGGGACTACCTACTCATAAACAATGAATCAAACCTGTAAAAAAATAAAAAATAAATACATTATTAAAAAGGAAAGAAACCATACCAATAATATACAGATAAAACATGAAATAGAGTCATAAAGTACATAGTCCATTTGGATTAAAAAGATACCTGTGCATCACATGAACCACACATGAACACAACCAAACAGAGGGAATGAATTGCAAAAAATCATTAAATGTTGCCAAATTTAGATTTAGAAAATGATTTACTATGTTGCCAGAATAGATTTTAGAATAATATGAATATTATTGTAAAGCAACAGAAACATTGGTGCTGCCATCCATAAGGGTAAAAGTGAATATAGGCTGAATAAAAATAGTATTGGATAAAAATTAATATTTAAAAATTAAACCATATACTATCTAAAGATGATAGCAATTAGTTAAATAATAAATAAATGAAATTAATTAATAAATAATAAATAGAATATCCAATTACATTAAAGTAATGGATGCATTAATGAATAATTCTATGTTAAAAATAAGATGTAAGATGAAAAAATTAATAATTAAAGCAACATAAAAATATACGTACCATGAAATAACATAGCAACTATTAAATAGCTGTGCCAAAAATGCAACATCACATAAATTAAATTAAATTAAAATACTAAATATTTGAATTAAGATACAAAGGATTTATAATTAATATTAATTTTATATATATATATATATATATATATATATATATATATATATATATATATATATATATATATATATATAAGTAACATGTTACTAAATAAAACTACCGGTTATAATTATATTTATATGAAATGTATTAACCTAACTCCCCTGGTTACTTTGCCACGGGAGTGAGATTTATATATATATATTCGAATAAGGTCTAATTAGTTACTTTGTCAATAACGTGAATTTGCAGGCTAAGATGATACAACTGCTTAACCCCTTAATCGTCGCGCACGATACATTCACGGGCAGTGTAGGCTACTTTTTTTAAATTCAGATTGTTTGACACCCACCAGTTTTTTAAAATAGTATAATTAGTTTTATGCTCGCATTATTTTATCTGTCATTGAGTAATCCGAATATTTCTACTTAAAAAAGTTGGTGGCAATCCAGCAATCTGATTTTTTTTTTAAGTAGCCTACGCTTATCGGGCGCGACGTTTAAGAGGTTAATCTATACTAATAAAAGAAAGTTTCGCTCTGTGTGTCTGTTGGCGATGGCTAGGAAAATTTAGCGCACCTAGAAGTCTGTAAATTTAGATTTAGGTAGTCCAAACCCTCTCCTGGTATACCTGAGCCTCAGAATTTTAAAATTTTGAAAATTAAAGTAGTTATCAATTAAAAACTGATCAAAGATCACAAATAAAAAAGTCATTATTCTGAAGCGAGCTGGCGCATACGCAGAAACCAATTTCCGTATCTTCCGGAACAGAAGAAAGAAAGCAGAAGACATTCCGTTTTTGTTTAAAGTAGTATTTCTAAATTCGCCATGGACAAACGGCTAAAAATACGGAAAAACCGTCAACATATTCTAAAAGAACATACTTTTACGTCTCGAACGATTTGGTTGGTTTGAAAAAATTTTACATTTAACCCTTTCAAAAAAAATTATCAAAAAGCATCGAATTCGTGTTTTTTATTTTCTCCCGTTTTCCGAGCCTTGCATCTAGCGGAAAACAAAAGATACGGGAAAACGAAGGTCACCAAATTAAAGAACTGTTTTTGTCCTTTTCAAAGCCACCTTTTGTTTTAAAAAATACAAAAATTAACCCTTCGAAAAAGTATATTTTCTGTATGCCGTTTTGCGATTTTGGCAATTTTAAAATTTCGCATCGGCGATTCGGAGATAGGTACGAAAAACTAAAAATACCAGACAATATCTACATTTATTCCTTTTTGACATCTGTATTTGTTTTTGAAAAATACGAATATTAACCCTTCAAAAAAATTCGTGCACAGGACTCTTTTTTGCGAATTCCGATTTTCTGCTATATATTAAATCTGGCATAGGCTTTCTAAAATAACCAAACAAAAAGCAAACACACCTAAAGACATCTACGTTCTATCGGGTTTAGGCAGAAACCTTTAGTTTAAAAAATAAATCACGTTAACCCTTTCGAAAACGTTTTTAACCGTAAGTCAATTTTGCTTTTTTAACTATTTCTCCTATCTTTAAAAATCCGAATTGGCGTTTATAAACAAGATACGAAAAACTAAAAATACCGTGCCTAATCTATATCCCTTTGTTTTTTTAAAATATGGTATCCGTTTTGAAAAAATTTAGTTTTAACCCTCCGAAAAAAAATCCTTTCCAAAACTCACTCACGCGAATTTCCTTCTTTTGGTCCAGATTTAAAAATCGGCATCGACTCGGGAAATGCAAGTACGGACAAACAGTAGACTCCAGATCATAGACACGTTCATTTTCTTTAAAATGCACGGTTGGGTTTTAAAAAATATCCACATTAACCCTTTAGAAACCGATCGATTACGTAACCCAGTTTCGCGATTTCCGCTATTTTGGCAATGTTTACCCGTAGTTGAATTTCAATTCTACTAGGAAATTTGGTTGGGTCAAAAGTTCTGAAAAGGCCTCTTCCAGAAAAGACTGCGCCCCCTGGTGGTAGAAAGTGGAACTATAGGAGTATATCTGGTTCTATGGACCCAATTACGACGGGGTTAGGCTCATTCGATTTGATATTTATAGCCTTAAATATTTTAGCTGCACTTTCGACCGCCAGGATGCGCTTTACGATCTTGGGTTTTATGAGCCCGATTACGACGGGGTTTGCCTCATTTGACTTGATTTCGATAGCCTTACAGATTTCAGTCATATTCGTATAGAACAGATTATTAATATTTCGGGCCCTGGCAACGCCGGGCGGATTAGCTAGTGTTATACTAAAGTCACCTAATTATGATATTCTGGTAATGTATAAGAAGATGACACGGAAGTGAGAATTTAATAAAAAGAAAACTGCCCAGTTAAACTGGGGGCATTGAGCTCACAGGCTATTCACACTAATTGTATATTATGCTATTTTTCCAAAGAATAATGCCACTCAAAAAATAAAGAAATCGACAATATATTAAGGGGGGGGGGATAAGCACCCGTTCCCACCCTTTATACTTAACCAATAAACCAATAAAGGCAAGCGCTTTACCACAATGAATTTGTACACAAAATTTGAAAAAAATCGGATAATTTTGCATGAAAAACCCATTTATCTAAATTAATGGAGGTGAGCCCCCCCGTTCCCCCCTTTATACTTAACAAAAGAAAACCCAAAACAAATCAGGCAAGCGCCTTACCACAATGAATCTATATACAAAATTTGTAGAAAATCGGATAATTCTGCATGAAAAACCCATTTATCTAAATTAAGGGGGATTAGCCCCCGTTTACCCCCCTTTTATACTTACCCAATGAACACCCAAAACTAATTAGAGAAGTGCCTTATCACAATGAGCCTATATACAAAGTTTAAAGAAAATCGGATAATTCTGCATGAAAAACCCATTTATCTAAATTAAGGGGGGTAGCCCCCCGTTTCCCCCCTTTATACTTATCCAATGAACCCCCAAAACTAATCAGGGAAGTGCCTTATCATAATGAGCCTATATACAAAAATTTTTAGAAAATCGGATAATTCTGTATGAAAAACCCATTTATATAAATTAAGGGGGGATTAGCCCCCACGTTCCCCCTCTTTATACTTAAACAATCTATCCCGAAAACTAATCAGGGAAGCGCCTTCACGCAATGAACCTATAAACAAAATTTGAAGGAAAACGGAATAATTCTGGATGAAAAACCCATTTATATAAATTAAGGGGGAATTAGCCCTCCCGTTCCCCCCCTTTATACTTAACCAATCTATCCCAAAAACTAATCAGGGAAGCGCCTTAACACAATGAACCTATAAACAAAATTTGAAGGAAAACGGAATAATTCTGCATGAAAAATCCATTTATATAAATTAGGGGGGATTAGCCCCCCCCGTTCCCCCCCTTTGTACTTAACCAATCTATCCCGAAAACTAATCAGGGAAGCGCCTTAACACAATGAACCTATAAACAAAATTTGAAGAAAATCGGATAATTCTGCATGAAAAACCCATTTATATAAATTAAGGCTGGATTAGCCCCCCCCCCTTTATACTTAACCAATCTATCCCGAAAACTAATCAGGGAAGCGCCTTAACACAATGAACCTATAAACAAAATTTGAAGGAAAACGGAATAATTCTGCATGAAAAACCCATTTATATAAATTAGGGGGGGGATTAGCCCCCCCATTCCCCCCTTTATACTTAACCAATCAATACCGAAAACTAATCAGGGAAGCGCCTTAACACAGTGAACCCATAAACAAAATTTGAAGGAAAACGGATATTTCTATGAAGAGTTATCGCGTTACTTACATGCGTACGTACATACATACGTACATACATACAGAACCGGCGGGCACATAAGCTCTCAGGCTTTGATAGCCTGTGAGCTAAAAAAAAACAGACTTCATTTTGAAATTATATATATATTTAATGTTAAGTCATCTAATTATGATATTCTGGTAATGTATAAGAAGATGACACGGAAGTGACGGTACTTACATACGTACGTACATACGTACGTACATACATATGTACATACATACAGAACCGGCGGGCACATAAGCTCTCATGCTTTGATAGCCTGTGAGCTAAAAAAAAACAGACTTCATTTTGAAATTATATATATATTTAATGTTAAGTCACCTAATTATGATATTCTGGTAATGTATAAGAAGATGACACGGAAGTGAGAATTTAAAAAAAAAAACAGACTTCATTTTGAAAATATATATATATTTATAAATGCCATATATAGAACATAGATTTGAACAAGTGGCGTTCGCAGGATTTCTTGAAGGATACAGCTCTAAAACGCACTTTTGCGAGTGCAAAAAAAATGCAATCCCTCTGCTTGGAGAAAAGTGTGGCGGGAGATCTATACTAATAAGATAAAGTTTAGCTCTGTATGTGTGTCTCTCTGTTGGCGATGGGTAGCAAAATTTAGCCGACCTAGAAGTCTGAAAATTAAGGTGTGGATAGTAAAAGGTCTGACCATGTGCACCTGAGTCTCAGAATTTTAATGTTTTAATAATTACTCGAGATATTAATTAGAATATCATTAAATATCACATTGAAAATGCCATCTTTTAAATCAAAATGGCTAAAGAAAAGAACTGTTGTTAGGGATTTAAGCGGAAATGAACGAATTCGAAATTATTTTACTAATTAGCGAATTTTAAGAAAACTAATTAAGATATCAGTTTGAAAATTTCTGAGCAATTCTGCATCCGACTATGCGATTTTTGAAAAATTCTGCCGGTATTTTTTCTTAATTTGTGCGAAAAACTGCCAAAAATCTGCCGGCGCCAGTTAAAAAAATCCGAGAAAGTTTCAGACAGGGATCTGCTTTCATTAAAAACTGAACTACAAAGGTATCTGTTTCTCTAGCCGATCCCTCCATTTAGTTTGCGAAAATGAAAGGAAATAATTGCCAATTTTTACTAATGAACAAAAATTTAGCTAACTAATTAAGATATAGATCTGAAATTGAGGATGGGAAGTGTGGTCATCAGCCGGCTATTTTAATGTAGCGTCGTCGTTATGTTCTAATTATCAGAAAAATTTAATTATTTTTTAATGATCGCGTTAATGTAGGTGAAGGTGGTTTTCTTGAAAAAATTATTCGTTATATTTGTGGGTATGGGGAGGGAGGGGGTTAACGCTTTGCTCTGAGATTGTTATTATCTCGGGCCCGTGCAACGCCGGGTGGGTAGCTAGTTGAGAATAAAAGTGAAGGGCAGACATATTATAGGGTTTATTCTGAGACCAGTTGATCGTTCCAAAATTATAATTATTTGCTGATTATAATCAATAGGATTATAATCAGCAGAATTAGGGGGACAGGTGTTCGTATCATGATATTGCCACTAACTTGTCTTGAACCTTTTTTGTTTCAGACAAAAGAGATTCAAAACCCATAAGTTAGTAGGTTGTTAATGCTCCCCAAAAGGTTCATTTGTAGTAGTTTGCTACCACAAATTCCGAAAAGTAAACTTAAATCTGAAAATTTCATTGCAACTCGCAGTGGCGTAGCCAGGGGAGGGGGGGGGGGGGAACTCGGACTCGAAAATTCATGTCGATTCCATATCGCTTCAATAGTCAGGCCTGCCAATGTTGTGCCTTTCTGTTACAAAAATGAGTCTGAAATTATGTCAGAAACTGTCTCGTTTCAGATCATTTGAGAACGTCCTTAAATCGGGAGTACGCACGCGGCTTTTGCTCTCGATCTGCAGCCCTTCTACGACTAAATAGCAATATTTCAGCACGAAAATTATACACAGGGTTTGGAATCATTATATTTATACCTCATAAAAATTTCAAAAAGTTTAGGCAATAAGAAATATATATTTTTTTAAAGTTTAAATGTATTCAATGGAAAAGTCGGTTGAAAATAGCTAAGAACAACAACAACAAAAAAAAAAACAGGGTACTTGCAAGCCTCTATTACTTAGTTTAAACATATAAAATCATTCAACACTTATTGTAGGTATATTAAGGCTATTATAACGGGCTCGAGCAACGCCGGGTTTGTCAGCTAGGATTTATATGCTGTATGTTGTTAAGCATTATGTATGTTAAGTCGTATGTATACAATTAGTTGAAAAAAAAAAAACAGAACCCTTCCTTCTTACATTTTTACAGGAGAAAAGCGAAAATAGCAATTAAATTGCTAAATTAAATCTTTCTTAAAAGTAGATTAAACAAGTAATATAAAAAAAATATAAAAGTCAATTCCTACTTAGGTCAAGTAGAAATTTGTTTCCAGCGATCTACACGCTTCGCCACTGGCGGTATTTATTCCTAAATTTATATCCTGCTAAATATCCTATATAAGAGGAATTTTTTTCTCCCATATAAAACTAAAATTATTTAATTAAATTTAATTAATGAATTAATATTTGAAAAACTGTATTAACATCAAGTGTCATCCACTACAAGTTAAAAAAAATGTATTTGAACTTGAGTGGATGAATAAAAAGTATTTTATTAACGATTGAAAATTTGAACAAAAGATATATAAATATATATAGGGAGAGTGTGAACTAATAGTAGGAATATATGTATAATATCAAATAATTGGTTCTATAATGTTCATTTTAACATTATAAAAAAAAGTGACTTCTCAAGAACAACCTTATATACATTTCTGCTTTTTGTTTTTTCGCATTTCTGAGTGAGTTTTGTGTAAATAACAAAACCTTGCCTTGCCACGATGAGAATCGAATCCGCAATCTTCCGTATACTAAACGCGAGTTCCCGACCACTAGGCCATGACTAGATATTCCACTGTCTTAAGCGTTGTAACTTATTTTAGTCACTTTTTATGATGCAAAAACTAAAATTAATTAATTAAATTTAATTAATTAATTAATATTTGAAAAAGCTGCATTAACATCAAGTGTCATCCATTACAAGTTTAAAAAAAATGTATTTGAACTTGAGTGGATGAATAAAAAGTATTTTATTAACGATTGAAAATTTGAACTAGATATATAAATATTTATAGGGAGAGTGTGAACTAATAGTAGGAATTAAAAAATAAGTTTGAGGGAGACGTCTCCATATTGAAATAGTAAAAGGATTTTAACTTTCCAATACTAAAACACGATATTTCTTCATATTTTGAATCTAGGGCAAATTTTAACTTTGGATATCAGACTGAAAGCCATTCAGTCAAGAATTTAGGAATTATAAAGATGTAAAGTTTACCTCTCTAAATGGTAAATTAAATGGTAAATGGATTTTTTTTTTCATATCGCATGTCTGTAATACTTATTTATTTTCACGCTGAATATTCAGTGGCGTTAGTATTAACCATCCCAAACATATTGTGATTTTTATACATTTTAACAATTTTTATATGTGAAATATAAATTATGACATTAATATTTGAAAAAATTATATACTTATGAACACTGTCAAAATGGGTTTTTCAACGCAATTTTTGGGATATGAAATTTATGAAAAATAAGTCATCAAGTAGCAATTCATTATAATCAAAGATGCAACACATCTATTGAAAAAGGCACGCGTTTCTTAAATGTTTGACACCTTATTGAACTTAGATGAAAATTTCATTTTTTGTCTGCAAATGTGTCAGAAACGGGATTGTCAAACAGGTAAAATGTAATATTTCAAAATACACTTGAGTAAATTATTTTGTTGCAAGTATTCGATCAAAGTTTAATAATAACCTTTTAAAAATTAACCATGTTTGTAAAGCGGAATATGATTCAATCAGTGGGGGTGGTGCTGATTTAAATAAACGACAATTAACGTTATGCTCTTAATCCTAAAAAATGACTGATTCGATTATGCAATGATTCGTAAAAGCGGCGGATTTCTGTACTTTTTCTTGTAGGGGGCCTGTACTTTTGGTCTTCCTAGGGGCCCGTAAAACCTGTCACCGGCCCTGGTGACGCTGTTTTACTTTAGTCTGGATTCGACAATTGTAACTTTACGACGATTTCAGACACAGAAAGGAATGAAGAAGGAAAAAGGTCAACGCTTCTTTTCCATTGTTGAACACTTTTCTTAGAAAAGGAAAGTTGTAGAGACGGATTCGCCTTAGTGAGCCCTGCAAGATGAAACAATTTTAATCACTGTCTAACATTGCAGTGATTAGCTATTGACTTATTAGTGTATCACGGGAGCCACGTGCTTCTGTATTAACGATACTGCAACGCCCGCCCAGCGGAAGGAAGGAAGTGCCAAGGTCACGGAAGAAGCAGGATGTGATTCACCCGTCCTCCCGTGTTTTTGTTTTTTTTTCATCGCGTTGGCTGCTCTCAAGTGATCTGCCGGTATACCGGTTTTTATTTGTTTTGTTTTGTGGTGTGTTTGTCTGATTGAGACAGATTTTTTTTTTTTTTTTCAAAGTTTGTGAACTTTTTCGGTCACAATGACCAGAGTGCTCTTGGACTATCCAATGGACCCAAAATTTAAGCCTACTCTTGACTTAAGAGACCGTCTTATCAGAAAAGAAGTAGATGTCGCCAGCCTTTTGACGAGAGAAAACTCATCGACCTGTCTGAGCTGTACAACGCGGCGTTATATAAGGCCGGCGTGGATCTAGACAGAGCAAGGCGTGCCAAATTAGCTGCCCCACCTGAGATGATTTTAAATGCCGAAGCGAAAGTCACGAGTGCTGCATCTCGTATCCAGAATCTACAAGCGGAAATGGATGAGCTTAGGGTAAGAAATCCCAATTTCTCTGTTTTCAAGCCCAAGACTGTGTCCCTCCCCCCCTCACCCCCTTCAGTGGAAAATTCTAATAGTGAGGAAATGCTAGTTGATAATATTTCTGAGCAAAACCTAAAACGTGGTAGAGACGTTGATGAAGAAGGATACCAACTTGTTAGATATAAAAATAATAAATCCAAAAAAATTCAGGAAAACTCAACTCCGGCTGGAAACAGCACCGATGCGGTTGCCGGGGCTAGCGCAGCCCCCATTAAAAAAATGAAAAAATACCCCCATTCTTTATTGAAGCTATCGAAAATTGGGCTTCTTTGCTCGTGACTCTCAGGTGCTCCATACCGACCATTAGAGCCGAGATGAAAAACAAATTTATTAAAATTAATGTTGATAGTGAGATCGATTACAGAACATTACAGCAAAAACTTCAGCAGAAGGGCATTTACTACAGGAGCTTTCTGCTCGAAAAAGAGAAACATCAAAAATTTGTTATCAGGGGACTCCCCTCAAACACCACTGCTCAACAAATTAAGGACTGGTTAGACCTTGATGAGCTTCAAATTCTTTCAGTTCAACAACTGTTCAGGGGCAACGCTAGGAACAAGATTCCGTTGCCCCTTTTCATGGTTCAATTGCCTAGGCTAGCGGATCCTGCAAAAATTTTTCAGGTTACGGAAATCCTTGGGATGAGGGTACAATTCGAAAAGTACCGAGGTCGCAAGGGACCCCAACAGTGCCACCGTTGCCAGGGGTTTTTTCACTCGGCAGCAGCATGCCACCTTAAAATGCAGTGCGTGAAGTGCTCCGGGGAACACCTCGCCCCTGACTGCCCTAAAACTTTCGATGACCCCTGCAAATGTGCTAACTGTTTTGGCGAGCACCCCGCAAGCTATCGATTATGTCCCAAATTTCCAAGGGTCCAAAACCAAAAAAACGTCAAGTGTCTTGTCATCAGGCAAAATCCCCGTCAAGGCCCTCCTGCAAGGAAAGTTAGCGATACGCTTTCGTTCGCGAAAGCTACTACAGGCATTGTCGCAGAAACCCCCACGACCACTTCACCTGGTCCATCTAAAATTTCATCGCCCCCCAAAATTGGTGCTATCTCGGACGCCGATTTTGTCAAGGAAATCTTTAAATATGAAAAAGAGTTTGAAAAAAAAATATTATACAAACTTACGAAAAATGCTTACCGCAACTCCGTGAGGCACCCACGGAAGTTGACCGAATATTTATTTTCTATAAAAATTTACCTGAAGTTTCTCGTTAATGTTTCTTCTCTCTAAATTGTCCGTTTTCCGATCTACCCCCCCCCCCCCATTTGGCAAATTCCCAGCCTCAACGAATTTGAACTTTCTCTCTGTTGGCATATGGAACGCCAACGGGCTTAAACGCCAGGCCTCCGAGTTTAAGGATTTTATTGTTAGTAATAATTTAGATATCATGTTGGTCTCTGAAACCAAATTCTAGGGTAATGCCGTCCGGGTCGCCAACTATGTGCTTTTCAATGTAGACAGACCACCTACAGTTGGCGCCCGTCCTAGTGGTGGCACTGCTGTGTATGTTAAAAATGGTCTTAATGCAACCCTCGCTAAAGTCCCTCAATTTCATTGCATTGAGGCCACTCCTATTGTTTTAGAATTCCCTACCATCCCCCACCTTCTGATTGCAGCCTTCTACAATCCCCCTTCGAGGGATATGCGTCTGCTTGCAGAAGAACTCTCTATATTAACCCGTACTTTTCCAAATTTCATTATTGCGGGTGATTTTAATGCTCATCATTTTTCCTGGGGTTCTCATAGCTCCAACAACACTGGCTATAAATTGCGCAGGTGGACAGATCAAAATCATGCGCAAATTTTAGCGCCCCTTGAGTCCACCCGCCATAATCATCACTCCATCATTGATTTCGCCATCACCCGCGATTTTCCCTTCCCGCACACCATTCAAACGGTGAATGATCTCTCGTCGGACCATCTCCCGGTAGTGCTTAGATTCAAAGTGGGCAATTTCAGACTCGACATCCCCCAGGCCTTCTCGGTCAATTGGGAAGACTTCAGTCATGTCCTAGAAAACATGGACACCCCGCCCACTGAGATTCACTCTGCCGAAGACGTAACTTCTTCTATTGAAGCATTTGGAGACTCACTCCATAATGCTTTCCAAGAAGTCGCGAAACCTAGGCAGAGGGTGGTTGATGCGTTTCGATTACCTGAGCACATCAGGGATTTGAAAAGAGAGAGAAATCGTTTGACGGGACTGGCAGACGTCTAGGGACCCCCTCTTAAAAACTGTTCTTAACAGAAAAAACCACCAGGTTTCTGCTGCAATCAAGGAGTTTAGTACTTCACGTTGGAACACATACATAGAGTCTTTATCGACAGCTGACAACACAATTTGGTCGGCAACGGCCCGCATTCGTAGGACACGAACACACATTCCGGCCTTAAATGGCCCAAATGGTATGGCCTACTCTAACACAGACAAGGCTGAGCTCATTGCAGACAGTCTTAGAAGCCAATTTACACTCAATAGCGATGTCGTTAACCGTCAAACGGTCGACATCGTCAACACAAAGGTTGAACGTTTCATTAACTCGCCTCACACAAATACACTCAAACCTGCTCTACCCTCTGAGGTAATTACCTATCTCGGGAACCTCAAAAAGAACAAAACGCCTGGCCTTGATAATATCTCTACCAATATGCTCCTCCATCTTCCTCTTAACTTCATCTTCTTTATTACTATCCTAATTAATTGCATGCTTATTCTTCGTATGTTCCCGGACGCATGGAAGAAGGCGTTGGTTGTCCCGATCCCAAAAGCGGGACAGGACAGGCATGCTCCTTCTAGCTTCCGACCTATCTCTCTTTTATCTTGTCTTTCTAAGGTCTATGAATACATCCTTGCAAACCGTCTGAAAGAGTTCATTTCCTCCAATTCGATTATGATACCCGAGCAGTTTGGGTTTCGGCCCAAACACTCGACTCAACACCAGCTTTGGAGAGTAACTGAACTCATTCATGAGGGTTTATACCGCAGCCATAAAACCGGCGTTGTATTCATAGACATTGCTAAAGCCTTCGATCGGGTCTGGCATTATGGACTTATTTATAAGTTAATTCTGCTCAAGGCTCCGCCTCAACTAATCCTAATATTCCTTAAATACCTTAAAGATAGATCTTTCTCTGTTAAAGTTAACAATACAATCTCCACCTCTCGATTTATTGAGGCAGGCGTACCTCAAGGGGGTATTCTAAGTCCTTGGCTGTTCAACCTCTACATTAATGATATTCCTCATTGTATTCCCGACGTCAAATTAGCACTTTATGCTGACGATACTGCCATCATGACAAGCAACATGTTACTCGACACTGTGCTAACTAAACTCCAAGCTTATATTTTGGCCCTTCAAATTTGGCTAAGACATTGGCGCATCAAAGTCAATGCTTCAAAAAGTGCCGCCATGATCTTTTCAAACAAAGCTATCACCCCAATTGCTAAACTCTCTCTAAATGGTGAATTCATACCCTGGGTCGCCAGTTATAAATATCTAGGCATTTATCTAGATTCAAAATTAACCTGGGCTAGGCAGATTCAAGACGTAATTGCCAAATCTACCAAAGCTCAACGATCCCTTAAATCTTTACTGGCTTATCACAGCCGTCTGTCACTCTCGAATAAATTGTTACTGTATAAATCCTTCATCAGATCAACCATGACCTACGGGTCAGTTATCTGGGGGTCAGTCTGTGAAACTCGGATGCAGAAAATTCAAATTTTTCAAAACTCTTTGTTACGTAGGATTTGCAAGGCGACAACGTTTGTCCGGAATGACGTCATCCATGCTGATCTCAATATTTAGGCCTATCTCGCAAGTTATTAAAAAACTTGCACAAAATTTCCACAGAGATCGACTTTTAATACCCAACGAAGCGTTGCGGTCCATTCAACTTTACATTGTAAATACCAGTAGAGGGAAGAAGAGACCGCTTGCCATCTTGTGTAGAGATGACGGCTTTGCTCCGCCTTCCAAAAGAAGGCGAAGGGAACCACCCTAAACACTTCGTTGTGCTATTCCAAATTCATAAAACTTTGGTACCTGCATTGTTATTCCCATTTGACATTCCTACACTAAATTTTTCCTATTGACGTCTTCCCGCCTTGCTTTTGGCATCGGGTTCTGCTAACATTCCTTCTTACCTCTTTTGCAATTTTATGGAAAAAAAAATTATACTTATTTTATTTTTTGCATCTTAATTGTATTTATACTTAATTATCTTTGCATCTTCAAAATTTAATTATTTGAATCTTATATAAACTAATTGTTTGCATCCTATCTAAATTAAATTGTTTGCATTAGTTTTTTAGATTAAAAAAAATATTAATTATGATTTAGAAAAATTGTCTGGCTCTGATGGGGCCTTTCCCCCCCCCCCCTTCCCCCCTATGCTCACCATTCCGACCCCAATCAAAGTATCAAACCGCAAATCCAGATTGCTCCTACATCTGCATCACTCCACCGCAGCCTGCTGCGAGAGAACTTTTATATTTTTGAATCTTCTGATGCCATCTCCATAGACTGTTCTCATCTAGATGTGAAGTAAACGTGGGCATTACGCCCCACGTAGGCATTCTTCAGTAATCGTCTTTGATCTTTGATCTTAGAAAAAAACCATTAGCTCTTTTCTCTGAACCGTCTTCTGGTTTATATCAAAATATTGGGGAGATCTTTACAATGGAGAAAGGTAAGATGAACTTCAAGGACAGATTTTCGTCTTGAGGAATGTTCGTTCGTTTTCCTCATAGAACTAGGAACAAGTTCCTAGTTCTTATTGTTCCTAGTTCTATGGTTTTCCTCTATGCAGCGGTCGCCAAACTTTTGAACCTCACGGACGACTAAATTCATAATTTTTAATTCCGTAGACCACTAAATTAATAATTTTTAAACCAACGGACCACTAATAAGAATTTTTGAATAATATAAATACATTTGAACAATAATTATCACAGAGTTTCTATTTTGTTAATATAAAATGTAGCTATTCGATATAACAAAATTATAAATGAGAAATTTCAAACTATGGCCGGCGGGATATCACTATATTTTAATAATAACCTTCGTCTTATTTAATAATAACAAAATATTTAAAGGGTGTTTCATATTAAAGATATTAAAATCAATTTAAATATTAAAAAACAATGGAAGCTTTTTTATGTATCATACATTTTTAATGGGAAAACTGTTCGTGCTTGTTTGAAATAAATTCCCATGTTTATGGCTTCAATGATGTTGCTGGAACATGGAGAATAGCTTTTATTTCAAGCCGAGACCAGTACCGAGTTTTAATTATTGTAACTATATTAAAATATTTATTTCGCACAAATATGTAGATAAAAAATTAATTCAAAATTTCATTGATTTTTCTGTCAATAATGAAGATTACCTTTTCAGGGAGAGTTAAAAATTAAAAATTGCTTGTTTTGAAGATAAATAACAAATAATGTATATTAACATAGTTATCAATGCCTGCTATCATTTAAATTTTTAAAACTAAATATCGAAATTTTCATAAGTATAACAATTTTTTAGAGTATTATCATGTTTTGTTATTTCTAGCTTTATTATCTATATAGAAAAATTATTAATAAAGCAAAATAAAATCCAAGGAATGTGCAGATTGTTCTGCGGACCATTGAAATTTTCTCTCGGACCACCGGTTGATGACCTCATCTGTAATATAATAAGATATGACACGCACCACACTACCACAAGAAAAAACGTCGCAATGAGACTGATAGTCTGATTCAACCTTAATATTACCTTCTGGACTTCTCTCCCTCGTTCAACGTTTCAAAGAAACGGGAAATTTGCGTGATCGACATTGCAGTGGCGCTCTATGTTTATCAGAAACCGTACCTTTACTTTAGCTTCGCAAATGGACACTTTTAAGTCAGTCTACAAGTGGGGTAAGTGGCGCAAGAGAAGTACAAAGATTAATAATCATATCAAAGACATCCGTATTCCGTATCCTTCCATGAAAAATTAAAATTTCCATTTTAAGATCTCGATGTTTAAGCGCTCTCTATTGACAAAAAATATCACTATTTTTTTCCCTCTGTAGAAAAAAGAAAAAAAAAAACTCCTGCATGAAAATAATACTGCCGCAAACCGCATTGAAATAAAATAATGTTTCATTTTTTTATGAATTTTTAAAGTATAACGGATTTATGGGACACCTGGTATTTAATTTATGACAAATTGGAATGAAAAAGCATCAGCAAATAAATGTTATATATTTTTTTCAAGTTAAAAATAACAGCTGCAATTGTGAATATAAATAGAGAAAAAAGAAAATGATGAAAATATGTATATATATATATATATATATATATATATATATATATATAATTATTGAGAGTAAAATATTTTATCTATTCTTTACGGGTTTTTAATTTCCAATTTTATTATTTCAAATTCTAATATTTCCAATTGTTTGCTGGTAATAATTCAGTATACCTGGGTGATTCTACTGATCTTAGCATATATGCCAGTAGAATTATGAAATACTGAATTATTTTTTTAAACACATGTGGGTACATCCAGGCTGATGATTGTATCTACATGTGTTTTTTCATATCCAATTCTGATTTAATTCTCTTGTTGTCCAATTTTCCATTGTATATGGTTCATATTTCATTTCATAATCCATTTGTATCCACTTGATAGCAACTCCAAATTATTATTTTTTTCTCTCTCTCTCTTTTTAAATTTTCTTCATGTTTTCAGTATTTTTGGCCAATTACCATTGAAGCACAAGCTATGGTAATATTATGATTGCACGTGTTAATCTATTAGCTATGTGGCATTCTGTCTACACATTATCATTAATTATCTCTTTGGAGATTTAAGTAGAATGATACTAGAACTTGATATGTTTTTTGAAATTCATAGATATTATAATTATATATATATATATATATATATATATATATATCTTTAATAACACAGCGTCACTCAAAAATTCATATCATTATTTTTAAGATCAATATTTTGAATTCTTACAGCCATAAAGTACTGCGTCAAAAACTTTAAACCCGTTAAGGGTTTTTTTTTTTCTGCTAATAAAATATACATAGAACTCTTTTTTTTTTTTTTTTTTTTTTTTTTTTTTTTAATAAGAAAAGTAATTTTAAATGTATAAATATAAATATTATTAAAAAAAAAAAAAAAAAAAAAAAAAAAAAAGATTAATTTTCAATATCCGGTGGATTAATTTTGAAAATTTTTCTTTTTAATCAAAATATCCGAAAATACATTTAAACCATTTCTATTTCCTATTCGAATATTATTTAATTTGCTTAAAAATAAAACTGTAGGAAAATTTATTTTTAACCATTGCTTATTACTAGATATTTACGTTGACTTTGCCGATAATGTTTTAAAATGACCAGTTTGACAATAAGTATTAGATGACGCTAATAGCACGAGATAAATAGCACTAAAATATAAACAATGCGTGTTACATTCTTGAATTAATCTTGAATTCATCTGTTTCATAAAGATTTTTTTTCCAAAGGGCAAAGGAACAATACAATTCAGTTGTTATTTACAAGATGTTGACCTCAGAGCTATGCACGGACCCGGGTCAGGCTTGCAGAATTAGGAGAACATTTTTAACAGGCCGGACCGATAGACAAAATAAACATTCTGGGTCAACAAAAAAATACAACAGGACCGGGTACGGGCATTGAACCTGTGTGCAGACTTCTCGATTTTTACTTGTTGAAACTTCAGCTGTTTTCATTGCATCATCAGAATCAGAATATTCGGAATATTAACATTTTTTCCCCGTCTTTGGAACAAAATCAGTTCATCACTATACTATCACTAACCTATTTCAAAATTAATTTACGGGTAGCTGGCCCGATATAAAAATTTAAACGAAACCGATAAAATATGAACCATTTTCAACGGAGATGACTTTCGCGAAAATAAGTATAATGTGCTTTACGAGCTGATTCTTGTTCGGCAACATCAGTACAGTAATGAAACATTTAAAGCGTAGAGATCGGCATCGGACATTTACATCGTGTCTCAGTTCGAATTTAATTTTTTTTGCATACTTGAGCCGAGCCGGGCTTAATTTTTTTTCTACAGTCCTAGACCGGAACAGGACTTAATTGTTCCCAAGAAATTTGTTCTGTAAAAATAGTTACAGGGATAATTAACTTCTGTGTAATCAGTGGAAATTTACCTTAAATAGTTTTCAAATTCCCAGCTCAACAATCTGAAACTCCTGAAAAATTTTCGACTCATTTTTAACTGTAAAAGCGTGAAATTTCCAGGTTTGACCTGTGAAGAGATTTGGAATCGAGTAGTGTTTTCCATTTTTTATAAATAAATTGCTTATCGAGATATAAGTGATTATTGTCACATGACGACAGATTTATCTCCTTTACCGCTCTATCGTGTCTGGAAATTTGATTCAAAACGCCAACTTTGACAATATTTTCTGAAAGATCGTTTTTCATTTCTCAAAAAGGGAAAACGCTATTCGATTACATAGATTCTGTAAAAGAACACCTGCTAATTTGTGCATTTCCGAAAAATCTTGAATTCAGAAATGCGTCAGAAAGTAGCTCTTTTCGATTTGAGAAGAGCTTTAACAAATTACTGAGCAATAGTTCAAAAATTTTCATTTTATTATACAACTTCAAAACTTATGATTTTTAACCCACTTTTTTTTATTTTCTTCTAAACTACATTAATGTTGAAAAAAATCCAAGTATTCATTAATGTTGCTAATGTGTTTTTTACTGTCTTCTATCTTTACAAGAAGAAAGTATTGTTTTCATGAAAATTCTCAACTTCCGGTTTTCGACGGATTTATACGTTTTAGAAGGTCTTCAACACGATTTGACCATTTTTAGAAAATGTCTGTCTGTATGTGACAAAAATTTTGTGGGCACTCTATCTCAAGAACAAATGCACGAAATTTAATAAAACTTTATATTCAACTATATATTACTTATGCTGCATTTTTTGCGATTTCCGCTATAGCTCTATCTCAAGAACTAATGCACTTATTTTCATCAAACTTCAGTTTCCGTTAGACCTTGACATAAATAGACGCTGATTTCGTTTTGGTGTAGACTTCCCAATAGGTGGCGCTGATATACCACTTTTTTCGATTTTTACGATAGCTATAGCTCAAGAACTAATGCATGGAACTTCATTAAACTTCAGGTTCAGTTAGACCTTGACATAAATGGATGCTGCTTACGTTGTGGTATAAATTGCCCAACAGGTGGAGCTGCTATACTACTTTTTTCATTATTATCACGATAACTATATTTTAAGAACTAATGCACGGATTTTCACCAAACTTCAGATTCAGTTAGACGTTGACATAAGTTGTTGTTGATTAGATTTTGGTCTAAATCTACCAACAGGTGGCACTGCTATGCTACATTCTGCAGGATTTACACGATTTTAGCAATAATCATATCTCAAGAACTAATGCACGGAATTTAATAAAACTTTAGATTCAGTTAGACCTTGATATAAATTGGTGCTGATTCTTTTTAGTGTATGTGAAATCTTTGTGAGATAGAAGAAAGTTTTAGGATTGGCCCATCCGACTAGTTCTGTTTTGCAATCATATAGTAAGCTAAAATATCTCTCTATTCTAAACAAGAGCAATAAATCATGCGTTAAGCATAGATTATGAAACACTTTCGAACACAATCAGAATATTATAACAAAACTTCATAGATTAATAAGGTGGAATGCGATATCCAAGTAAAAAATTATGGAAAACGTATAACATATTTGAAAACCCAGGTTCAGTAATTACCATTAATAATAAAAAAATAACTGAATTTTTTTCTGTAACCTTGTATATGATCAATAGATTTGTATCTATGCTAAAATTTAGTTGAGTTAAGAATCGCACAGCAAAGTTCGAAATTTCCATTCTTCAATTTCGGTCAATGAAAGATAATGCACTCGACACCTTTTGTGCATCCCTGTATATAATCTATAGAATTTATGCACACCAAGCAATATGTAAACAAGAACGAAAAATCATGCGTCAAGCATAGATTATGTAACACTTTCCAACGCTTCCAAAATAATTTTACAAATCATTACCGTTTAATAAGCTGAACGATAACATCTAAGTAAACAATTTGGAAAACGCATAACATATTTAAAAACGTAATTTCAGGAATTTCCAACATATATTTCCAACATATACAATATTCGGAAAAATATCCGGATACTTTTATTCAGCCCTGTATATGATCTATAGATTTGTATATATACTACATAGGATGCTAAAATTTAGTTTAGTTAGGAAACGCGTAGCTCAGATTAAAATTCTCCTTCTGGAGTTACTGTCAATAAACGGAAATGTGTTCGCGAACTTTTGTGCTGCCCTGTATATGATGTACAGTGTTTATACACACCAAGTAATAGACAAAAAGCGAGTTAAATTTAAAATCGCGTTCAGCAACTTAAAACGCACTTCCAGGAATTATTGTTAACAGACAGCAGAGAATTCTTTTGTGTGTCCCTGTCAATGAACGATGACTGCTATACACACAATATTCTGTAGTAAGCCTCTTGCAATGTGCCTTAGTGATACATATAAATTCCAATCCATTTAAAATAGTGAAACATTATTTAATTAAACCGCAAACGATTTTTCTCCATAGACGTAATGTAACAGAATTATTTTGAATGTCCCTGTAAAGTAACTATAACTGCTATGCACACCCTATTCCATATTAATCTTCTTGTAATGCACCTTAATGATATATATCAATTACAAGGTGCTTGAAATTGTGTAACATCATGAAAATAAACCGCAAATGATTTTTGCCCATAGACCGTAATGTAACGGAATTCTTTTGAGTGTCCGTGTAAAAAAACTATAAGTGATACACACTTCAGTTGAAATAGGGAACATGCTATAGATAACGACAGTAACATATAAAAATTGCAGGGCGATCCGAGCATATTTACGGGAGTTAGAGCACGGACAGACGGCAGACGGCCAGACAAACCGAAGTCATAAACACTTTTCGACTATGTTGGAAAGTGTTAAAAAGTAGTGAAATTTAAAAACGCGTGCCACAACGGAAAACTCGCGTCCAGAAATTATTGTTCACAGACAGTACTTTTCCGAATTACTTTGTGTGTCCTTGTAAATGAACGATGAATACTATGCTCTCCATAATCTATGGTAAGCCTTTTGTAATTCATCTCAGTGATTTATATCAATTTCAACCTGTTTGAGATATATTAACATCACTAAAGTATACCGCAAACGATTTTTCCCCAAAGGCCGTAATGTAGAAGAATTCTTTTGAGTGGCCCCTGTAAATTAACTATAAGTGCTACATACTTCATTTTCATTACCGAACATGCCATAGTTAACATCAATAACATATATCAATTGCATGGAAACCCGAGTACATTTACGCAAGTTAGAGCTCGGACAGACAGACAAACCGAATTCATAAACACTTTTCAACTTTGTTTTAAAGTGTTAAAAATAAATCAAGAATGCCCCTTCAACTTAACGGAATATTCTGATAAAGTTTAATTTAGTTTAATCTTTCATTCCTTTCATTGTGTTTTTTTGGAGAATCATTATAGAATATAAACCACTGTATTATTGTATCTTATTGTAGAAAACACTCGTACTTGAGAACATCTTCATTGTTGCTTTCTCTTCGTGTAATCTATCCTTATACAGGGTATGTACATATGAAAGTCTCTTTATCCTGAAGAAACTTGCAAACGGATAGAGCAACAGCAATGTAAATGCGATAATGGTATATTAAAGTGGCTGCGTCCGACCGAATGCAAGTAAATGCAGTGCTACCTAGTGGCTAAATATATAAGTTATTGATCCTAACTCGAAAAGTATGGGAGATAGTGAAAAAAAGTCAATTATAAACATGTAGATTTAGTATAAAATAAAGCCGTAAAAATAACTTTATTAGAAATATGTCAAATATCACTAACAGAAGTGTGGAATACAAATTTATCAAAATAATTATACATGTAAGCAAGGTACAATTTATTTTATAAAGAAAATCAAGTTAATTGAGCTCAATGTGTCCACTACTGAAAGGAATGCGCCTGCATTAGTAAGCATACGTATGCATTGCTGCCGATGGTGGACTGGACACATTGAACATTTTAACGTGATTTTGTTTTTAAAATGTACCTTACTGACATGTGCTATTTTTATTAATAAATTTTCATTTGTCTTATAATGCTACCCATCTCCGCGCGATTATGGACGTATTTAACCCATTAACCGCCAAAACTATGTGGGCGGAGCCTTTAATATTTTTACTGAAATTCGTTTCCCACCAAAAATTCGGAAAGATAATATTCCGTATCTTTAATAGTAAAGCTTTTGTCATTAAATAAAGTATTTTTTAACATATTAAAATAGTGGTGGCATGGCAGGTTTTTTTTTTAATACACTTTTATTTTGAATGTTGCGTTAACGCAATACCAGCGGGTAATCGGTTAAGATGGTGATTTGATATTGTAAAACTTACTTTAGGGCATCTAATAAAGTTCTTTTTGCATGTAATACATAATTTCATTCTAAATGAAGGACGCTCTACAGTTTTTTAACTAAGATTTTTTGCTATATCTCATAATTTTTGAGTTAGGATCGACTCCTAAATTTCGATAAAAGGGGCGCTGCTGTTGATCGGCCATAATCACTTTACTATACCGTTATCGCACGTGCATAGCTATAGCTCTCTCCGTTCACAATTTTTTCCAAGATAAAGAGATTTTCCTATGCACTCTGTAAACTTTAATTAAATTATACTCAAATTATATATTAGACGACCGTTTGGAGTTTCTCATATAAAATAAAAAGCACAACAAAATAAAAGATATTCGATTAAATTAATGTTAAATATACTTATTAATAATCATACTATTTACAGTCACAGAATTTCATATTCTGCCGTTGCATTACAAATTAAAAGATAGAAATTTGTTTTAAAAACTTATCCAGAGACACACATGAGAAGGATAAGATGTACTTTGCACGCACTTCTCTCATCATCCTGTTGTGCTCTGTATCTCTTTCTTTTTTTTTTTTTTTTTTTTTTTTTTTTTTGGAACAAAAGTTTGCGAAAGTCAATATAATCATTTTATGCAATTTTCATTAGACTTATAAAGCTTTCTTCCGGGAGCATATTTAATATTGAAAGGGAGATAGTTGTTATGTGTACAAACACATGATACTTTACTGAAAATAAAATGGGACATTAAAAGCATGGAACTTAAAACCAACCGATAGGAATTTAATTTATTATGTATTTTAATGGGATTTCGATCACTTTAGGACGCCAGTGTCTGAAGAGGATACAAGAGACGATATCTCGTAAGTGTAATTTCTCAGTCCCCAGTATATCTCTCGGTATTTCTTAGCAATATAAATTATGATTTAATGTTAAGATATTTCTCTGTGATTGTTCTGCAATATTATATTACTTCTACTGTGAAAATCTGTTTTTTAATTTTTAAATTGGAATTTAAATAACTCAAAATTTACTACTGTCCTCTGTCCCCAGCCCATAACTTGATCATTAATACCATCAACAAACAATGCTTATTAAAAATTTTTGAAAAAACCGATAGATTTATTATAAATATGATCTCATCGAGCATAATAATATACTTTTTATATGCGTAAAATGTGTAATATTTGTTTTGTTGGGTTTAAAAGTTGTGTTCCTCACTTTTTTTCAGAATGATATTTTCCTTTGTCTGTTTTATAGACACACATAAAGAGAAACTTCATTTATTTTTATTTTAGTTTCTTCACCTATCGTGAATGTCCGTTGCAGGATTCTACTCCAGATGGAGCCGTTTCCAAACAGATTTTTAAAAAAAAGAAACGCATAATGGAAATTTTAACTAGTACTTTTTTTTCCTTAGCAAGCCGCCCAATGTGATATTATTTGCATTGAGTTTTGATAAAAATATTTGTTTTGTTCTGTGAGATATTAAACAATAAGATCCCGTAAATTAAATCTCTGGGTATGGTAACGTTTAAACAATAGGGAAAAATATTCACCTGAATTTAAAGAAATAATAGTTATTTCTTCTTTTGAAGCCAACATCCGCCTTTCCATTCCCTTTTTACACAAAATATGAGTTAGATAATGATAAAAATAATTATTTTTGAGTAACTCTTTGAAAAATAAAGTCGCATAATCGGAAATTCTGTGTGAGCTATGTTTAAACAATATGGATCAAACAGATCCGTTCTAATGGAAAATTTAACTACTTCTGCATTTGATGCCAAGCACCCGAAGCGAACACGTGGAGTCGGAAGATAAAATAAAATTCATATTAGAATGATCTTTTCCTTTGTCTGTATTAAATACAAAAAATAAAAAATAAAAATAAATGAGAGAAACTTAATTGATTTTATTTTATTTTACTTTTCTCATCTATCCTGAAAGCAAAAGAAAAGAGCAAAAGAAACGTTTGCTTCGGAAATGCTTCTTTAAATTTCAGATGTCTATTAATTTCTGGGGTTTCTACGCATAAAGGAACGTTTTTTTCAGCATCGTGGATATACCTCGAATAAAGTTATATTATTTTTCCGTAAACGTTACCGTAAACTTATTTTTACCTTCACCGCAGAGTTATTATAAATCATTCAGATCTATATAAAATGCTGGATATGCTTTTAGTTTATTCAATACTTATAGGAAGAGCATATTGGATTCGTGAAAATTTTCGACATCTGGTTTTTGGTGGACTTACATGTGTTAAGATGTTTGACTATTTTCTGAATATGTCTGGTGTCTGCGCTTTGGCGCACCCAGGATTACACTTTTGGAGGGTCAAGTATATTTTATAGATCTCTGGGCTCGGCCATTTTTCTTTCGTTACACAGAAGCCTAGACTTCGTTTTTTCCTGGACATGTGGGGCAGGCATTTTTTTTTTTTTGTTAAAATAAAAATAATATTGTACATTTTTTGACAGAAGCTTTAGAAATTTATTTTTATTTAATAAATAAGCGACAAATATTTTTAAGAAAAATCTACATTTATTTTTTCTTTATAGGAGCTTTAAAAATATGATATTTTTAATAGTCGTTTTCTTTCTTTCTAAATTATATTAAAAAATTTTTACTGAGTCTTCATTTAAATTTGTTTATGTGATTATTTTTGTTGAAATTTCTAATACCATGTCTTGCGAACATATAATCGGAAAAATTCTGCACTTTAAACTGTTTGTAGAACTATGAGTATTATTATTTTAAAAGAATTTAAAAATTGAAAATAATGTTGGTTAAGAAATATAGGGATGGTTTGAAGGAATTGGCTGGTTCTTTTATAATTTTAGGAAATTTTAAATCGTTAGTCTAAGCTCGGGATCTGGGATGGGGCTTCATTTCCCTTCGCTTCCCCCGTGGGTGCGCCACTGCGTCTGCATGCATGACAGGCAATTATTATGGTCACTCTAAACGCACGGACTAATGCACGGAGTTTCATGAAACTTGATATTTAGTTAGACTTGGGACATAATTGGTTCGCCAAAACAAATTCTAATAATCCTCTTGCCGAACTAGTAGATAACTACTAAGGCAAATTATTTTTAGGAAAAGCAGATTCCAGAGTGATCTTTGTCTTGCTGAAAAAAAAAATAATAATAATAAGGAGAGGGAAAACTAGTGGCGGCTCGTGGGTTATTTAAATGGGGGTTCACAATACATAAATTGCGAAATTCAAATCGGCCAGTGTGACTTAAAACGCTAATAGAGGCGTGGTGCGAAATTGAATTCTGGGCCCCTTGCCCTATTTTTGACAGCACACATAAAACAAAATGGGGTCTGTCTATGGTCAACTGAATCTTCTTGGGGTTAGGCTTGTCAGATTGTACGTTTACCCCGTAAGTTGTACGTTTTTAAAGATTATTGAACGTTGCGAACTTCAACCTTTCTCGTACGACAATTTCGTCTTCTTTTTTATATATACATATATATATCTGACTTTTATAATTTCAAGAATTTTTATCAATTTCTTTTCCAAAATTGTTTCAAATATTTCACTTCTGATGCACTTTTTGTCACAAAAATGCGACTGCAAAATTAATTAATCAGTGTTGTTAGAATAATGTAATGCAAATACAATTGAAAAATAACAATTATATAACTATTAATTAATGATTTGTTTTTAAGGAAAATCTTTATTTTTATATTTAAAAAAATTCTGTTTATTTATTGCTCTCTAGTGGCAATAAATATTCAAACATGCAAATTATCCCGTATTCCTGAAATTTCCACTCCCCTTTTGCCCCCCCCCCCCAGCATACCTACAGTTTCAAGTTATTAAAAATCATTATTTAAAAAAACCCACATCCGTAGCTCCTAATAAAAATAAATAAATTATCATCAAATAATTATTACTCTATAACATGCCATAATTTACGCTTCTTCCCCTTTGTCCCACCCCCAACATACAGATAAGTTTAAAATCTTTAAGTTATTTTATTTTCATATAAAAAAATCATCTGCCCTATTTGTTGCTCTATTGTGACCATAAATAAATAATCAGTCATATAAATTATCCCATTTCTGCCCCCCTTCCCATTCCAAGATACAAAATTTAAAATCCTAAAACTCTTTATTAAAAAAAGAGTGCCGTATTCCTTGCTGTCTAGGAACAAAAAATAAGTAATCCAAAATTTAAAATATCCCATTCTTCAAAATTTCTGCTCCCCTCATTTTGTTCCGCTGTAGCACATAGTTTAAAATCTTTAAAAGTATAATTTAAAAAAAAATCGAAAAAATGTACATTAATAACACTAATACACTTTTATTAGAGAAAAGTACACTAGAATAGGGATGGTTTCTGACATTCAAACAACCCAGCAGCTAAAGCGTGACGCACCGCTCCCTGAATCTTAGTCCTGAGAGCTGACACAAAAATGGCGGCTGTCGTAGGCGGAATTTTTTAAGCATTTGTACAGTCCCCTGAATTTACACACCAGTAATTTCTAAAAGTGATCACTGACTTGTTTAATCTTAGAAAAAACAGGCGAAAAAAACTTTTAGAAATTATTGGTGTTCAAATTCAAAAGGCCGTACAAACGCTGAAAAAAAAACCGCCTACGACAACCACCATTTTTGTGTCAGCGTGCAAGCCTAGTATTCAGGGAGCGGTGCGAAATGTCACATGGCCGTGCTCGAGGCTAACGAAAAAGACAGGCTGCCACACTTAGCTTTCGCGTTAGACCGCTAGTTTCCATGACGCTTTTTTCTTGCACCTGCATTCGTGCCTCACGTGACTCAAGCGGTCTGAAAAAAAGTGACCCTTGTAAAGCACCTCCGCAGCCTGTCTGTTTCGTTAGCCACGGGGTGGGCTTCTATTTAAAGGACACGGCATGACAAAAAAAAATGAAGGCTCTAAATTGCATTGTGGGGTTGAAAAAAATCCTTGGGAGCAGGGCTTAATTTGCGCCGGAGCCCACCGGAGCTCAGCTCCGGTAGTTCTCTGTTTTTAGTAAATATTTAAATATTGGCCAGATTTCACCGGAGCTCATAAATACTACGCTCCGGAGCCCAGTGCAATAACGCTGCCGAAAAACAAATCCCAAGTTACTCTTTCCTTTCTTTCCCATCGCCAATCTTTTGCCTTCTTTTGTATCAAAACAAAACAGTTATATGAGACGTAATGTGTCGCACACGTAAGAGATGGAGATGAAATGGGCTCGATGTTTCTATCAGTCTTCGGGTTTGGGCAAGCTCGAGCTCAATCTGTCTTAAATTCCAATAATGATAAATTGAATTTGCGTTATGCTGGACACCGGACAGGCGATAAAGCAGTTGTTATCTGTGAATTTTTCTAAAAATGAGGAAGTAGGATTGTATAGTGGAATGTTTCAAGTTCTTTTGCTTCAAGTCATATAGAAAAAATTTAGAAGAATAAATGAGATTTTACTTTAGTAACAGGCTATTATAAATATGCTTTGTTACATAATTTATTTTATAATCGATGTATTTTACATGAAAATGGATATCCTTTATTTGATTTGCGTGTATATAGTTATTGTAATTCATTTTCATAAATAGAATTACTCGCAGATAACTTTAAAAAAGGTTATACAAAATTTTTAACAAGTTCAATCCATCGAATTTTTTAATGTTTCATATTTGAAACCAGATACGGAGGTTATTTTCAGAATTCAACTTCATCGTCCTTTTCCTCTTTCAGGTGGGTTAGAAGGGGGAGGGATGAAAACGTATCTGAAGATCTATGACGGTTTTAGAAATGAAATTTTGAAAGGAGGTGAATCACAGAACATAGAAACCACATATGAATATTTTTTTGGAAATTACGCGCCCTTACTCCTCAGTGTGTGAGTGCGCTGAGACCAAATCTATTTGGTTAATAGTTATTGTAACCAAATGAATTTGGTTGTAAGAACCAAATCAATTTGGCTCTTGTAACCAAATCTATTTGGTTAATAGTTATCGTAACCAAATGGATTTGGTTATAATAACCAAATTATCTTGCAACCAAATCAATTTGTTTATTTGGTTCTTGTAGCTAAATCTATTTTGTTCATATAACTATATCAAGCTAACATAAAATTTTGTCAGTCCAACCAAAAGTTTGGATGGGGCTATATTAACCAAATAATTTAGTTCATAGAACTCATTTTTTGTACTCCATACTTTTTAATTAATTGCTTCAGAGTTTGTTTAATCACAAACTTTCATAATAAAAATATAATTCTTAAAAATAATTATCTTAGATTTAAACATGTACCCTCTTTTAATTTAAAATCTAGGAAATAAAATATATTTTTACTAAACATTACTTGGATTGAATTTCTTTTAAACAATGTTTTTTTTTACGATCTGAAAGTAGAATTGAAATATTTTTTCTTCTATTTGATTTTGATAATTTCTTATATTTTTATAGATGTATATATTTTTATAATTTTCATACACATTTGTCAAATTTTTACCTTGCTTTCACAAGATAAAAAAAAAATTAATAATTAGTAACCAATATTTTTAGATATTTCTTCATATTGTTAATAAAAGTATAATGGGACATATGGAATTTTTCCTATTTTCACTACTTTAGGTTTTACACATTTTAATAGTACAATTTTAGACTTTTCAACAGTAAAATTCACAGGTCCTGTTCAAAACCCCTATTCTGAAGAGTTAATCGTACTACTGCATTTATTTTGAAATTAGCATTAAATTAAAATTAACTCTTATTGCAGGTTTATTTATTTTCCTTGAAATCCATGTAAGCAATATATAAATAATTTTTATTGTATTTTATTGTTATATTTATACAGGGTGTTCCGTTAAAGGGGTCCAATATTAAGAGGGGTAATAGAGGAGATCACACGGAGCATAAATCAGTATATAATGCCTGGCCGGATCTCAACAATTTTCAAGTTACAGCAAATAGAATGAAAAATCGGAAATTTGTAAAAAAAACCTCATTGCTAAACTATCGATAATGCTACATAAAAACGAAGCACATATTTAGAAAGAGCAGAAAAAATCCTACGAAATGACATAAGTTGTTTTAGAATATTGAGAATTAATGGCGAGTTACAAGCTCTGAAACAGTGAAAAAATACAAAATCAAATATTTAGCAAAATAGTTAATCGTTAATTCCAAAAATGCAACTCTACCTACTTCAAGGAAAATGTTATAAAATTTGGTCCATTCCGAAAGCTTTCGAAGAAGCTGACAATAAACCATATCAGTTTAATTGTATGGGAGAAATCAAGCAGTTCCCTAGTTACAACTCTGTACTGTTGCACGCTCGGAAAGAGCGAAACTCCACCCATGACGATTGTAAACACCCCGTTTTAATATCTTTCAATTATACATTTCTGATCAACCTCTATCAATACCCTTTCATTATTCAGTCTGGTCAAGTGAATGACATATTGTGCAGCTCTCGCCTTGTCTTAAAGCAAACTCCGTGACTGCTGCGTTTCCTCCATGAACTTTCAGGATGATGAAGAAGAAGTACTTTTTATGCAAATTTTCTATGTGTATAGGAAGAAAAGTGTAATAAAACAGCAGTCATCAGTGGGCGTTATGTTAAAGGGAGGCTGTTGTAAGTGGGATTGTAGTAAGTTGATGTATAATAATTATGCCGGAATACTCTAACGAAGAATATGCGGACATGCATCTGATGTACGGGCAAGCTCATGGAAATGCATGTCTAGCACAGAACATGTACCGTGAGCAATTTCCAAGGAGACGTTGCCCAAGTTCGAAACTCTTCATAAAAATCGATAGACGATTACGGGAGACTGGATCGTTTAATACAGCAAGCATTGATGCAGGGAAACCTCGACATGTACGAACACCTGCAATGGAAGAAGATGTACTGAATATTTTTAAAGATAACCCCTCCCCGAGTACACGAGCTGCTGCGTCTGAAGTCGGTGTTTCTCACCAAAGTGTGTGGCGTGTTCTGCGTGCAGAAAACATGCACCCCTTTCATGTGCAGCGGGTACAACTGTTATCAGTAACAGATTGTGCTCAGCGGACAGAATTCGTACGCTGGTTGCTTAATGTAACAGAAAATAATCCACAATTTCTGGAAAATATTTTATTTACTGATGAAGCAACATTTATGAGAGAGGGCGTGGTAAACACGCACAATATGCACACATGGTCATATACAAATCCGCACACTGTTTTCCCGTCGAACGCACAACAAAAGTTCAGTGTGAACATATGGGCAGGTGTCCTCGGCGATTATCTCATAGGACCATATTTACTCCCAGATGTACTCAATGGCAGTACGTACTTGGTTTTCCTACGGGATATCTTACCGCAGTTACTGCAAAATGTGCCAGCAACATTGCGCCACAATATGTGGTTTATGCACGATGGCGCACCGGCACATTTTTTCATAGGTGTTCGCAATCACCTCAATTCAACATATCCTGGGAAATGGATTGGACGCAGTGGACCTGTTGCTTGGCCTGCACGCTCTCCAGACCTCAATCCGTTAGACTTTTTTGTTTGGGCACACCTTAAATCGCTGGTGTATGAAACGCCTGTGGATACACCGGAGGATTTACTAGCGCGAATCGTTGTCGCTGCAGGAGACATTCCCAACTCCGTCGGAGTTTTTCGGCGTGTTCGCCAATCTTTACGACGTCGCTGTCGGCTGTGCGATTCTGTTAATGGGCGCAACTTCGAACACCTATTATAATAATGTCCGTTCGTCTGCCTTCCGACATTGAACTGTGCAGCGCAGGCCAGAAGACTATGCTTCACATATGTCATAAAGTACGTGGAATGTAATTCTTTATTTGTCATTTTTCTTTTATTTTCAACACTTTTTGGCACAGTATTTTGTAAGTCACAGACTGTGGTGTACTCAAATTGTAAATTACAAAGTTTGTATGAATTAATTTAAAATTTAGTGTCTTTTTTAAATTTATAATTAATAAAATTATTATGCTATTTGTTATTATTATTTCCTATCATAAATTATGATGCACATATACATACAATAATTGTCCATGTAAAACATGTACTGAAACTTCTTGCATAGTTACAAATCGCAATATTTTTAATTATTTCCGAATTTTCACCACCAGTTTAATTTTAAGGAATTTAACTTAAGCTTTATAACAATAAAAGACCACTTTAAAATGTAGACTATTATTGTAAAGTTATTTTGGTTCATTCAACTCTTGAATAATTAAAAATGTTGCATCTCAGAAGAAGCATGATCGAAAATGTATAGTTGAGAGTAATTAAAAAGGCGGTGTTTCCAATCGTGATGGGCGGAGTTTAACCTTTGCTAGTGTCAAAGAAAGCGGAGTTGTAACTAAGAAACTGATTAATTTCTCTCACACAATTAAACCGATATGGTTCATTGTAAGCTTTTTCGAAAGTTTTCGGAATGGACCAAATTTTACTACATTTTCCTTGTTGTAGCTAGAGTTGTCTTTTTGGAATTAACGATTAACTATTTTGATGTATATTAGATTTCGTACTTTTTTCACTGTTTCAGGGCTTGTAACTCGTCAATAAATATTGCTATTTTAATACAATTGATGTCATTTCGTAGGATTTTTTCTGCTCTTTCTAAATATGTGCTTCGTTTTTATGTAGCATTATCGATAGTTTAGCAATGAGGGTTCTTTTACAATTTTCCGAATTTTCATTCTATTTGCTGTAACTTGAAAACTATTGAGATCTGACCAGGCTTTATATACTGATTTATGCTCCATGTGATCTCCTCTATTACCCCTATTAATATTGGACCCCTTTAACGGAACACCCTGTATATCTATTATAAAGCAAAAGTATTCCCATGATCTCGATTATGGAAGAGTAACCCATTTGCACTTAATACAAACAGTCCAGTTGTTTGCAGCTAATATTTCATACTGAAATGTGTACTGAAATTATACATGTGTATCATAAACAAAATGGTAATATTTTTCATATTCTGAGAAAAGATAAAATGGTTCTTAACTGCACCGTAAAAAAAGAATAAACTATGATTACATTTCTTACATACATTTTATGTTTTATCATGCAGTAAATTGAATATATATTCATTCATATTCAAATATGTATTTATTTTACGTAGTCATTTTAAAAATTAACCTCTAATAAAATAATAATGTTACGATTATTTATACATTATTAGATTTTGGAAGAGTTTTGGAATCGAGTGTTGCTTTCTCTCTTTCGATAAAGAATTACTTATCGAGTTATAAGCGATTGTTGTCACGTGACGACATGAGAAATATTTCTTATATTTCTTATAATGTACAGGGTGATTTTTTTTTAAAGTTGTGAAAGTAAAACACTATAACGAAAAAACCACTGATCCAAATGACCGGAAATTTCACCAGTATGCTCCCAAAGCAATGGGAATTTTTTAGGCATGGTTAAAAAAAATAAAATCTCACCGACAGATGGCGCTGTATATGCAGTAACGTCGAGAAAAGAGCTTGTGCAAGACACACGCACAGTGGATACTCTTCACTCTGTTGTGGAACATGCGGTTTCAGGTTTCCAACTCGTAGCTGAAAACGTTGGACAGCACACTGAAAATCGTATGCGTTAGTTGCGCAGTTCTGTACGAATGTTTTACTCCATATTTTTATTTCGTTCTGTTTATGCAGGCGTTTGCAGTTCCTTTTCCCAATTACTGCATTCTGTGTATCAACGTACATAAATCTCCAATAAAACTCAACTAACCAATTAGTCCAGGCATTTGGTAGAAAATAAAGGAAAGTGTTGGTGTAGTTTTTTTTTTGGGGGGGGGGGAGGGTCCCTTTATGTTTTTTGGGTCGCTGAACACGAATCCGAGGTTTTCCAACAAATTTTTTTTCGGGAAATATGTTTTTTTACAAAAAAACATGTAAAAAAACGGACTTTTTCCCTTTTTTTTCAAAATAATTCCAAAATTATGCATTTTACGTGAAAGTCGGCAGTATATGAATTAAAGAAAATAAAATTTCTTACATTTTATGTATTGAAAGTTTTTTCCTCTGATTTATAGTTTAGCCGTGAGAGTGCCTCAAAAATGGGTGGAAAAAACTAAAAACTGTAAAAACACGGGAATTACGGTTCTGTATGTCAATGTAACATAGAAACTAATCCTTTTACGCAAATGTTAACTATTAATGTTACTAAAGATTATATGTTTGACTATATTTTATGCATTTGAGGTAGGGGAAAAGCGTGGATCTGACACCAGGGGAAGGTGGGAGCAGTGGGGCAGATCCAGCTACTCTCATGAGTCGAAGGTGCTACTCCTCCGGAGAGCTCGTATTCTAAGAGACAGTAACATTGTAGTCCAGTAGAAATAGCATTTTACCTTACAAAAATTCGGGTAGTTCTGATTTTTGGGTATGTTGTAAAGGTTGACCCGCTAATAAAAAAACGAAGTTTTCGACCTTTTAGACCTTGTGCATTTTTCACAATATTGAAAAAAAAATATTTTTCGACACTTTTTTCGATTTCATATTCATGTTTGTAAATTGTCCAAATAGGGTGTAAGATACGGTGCCGGGAAATAGGGTTACATTTGGAAAAAAATGTAAAAATCCACAAATGACGTTAGTTTTTGCTTAATAACCTACTTTTAGTGCGTTTTAGAGACAAAAGCACTTTCACCATTTTGTAGAGCATAAAATTCTCTACAACTTGCAGTATTCATGTTTGTAAATTGTCCAAATAGGGGGTAAGATACGGCAAAAACTAACGTCATTTGTGGATATTTACATTTTTTTCCAAATTTAACCCTATTTACCCGACTCCGTATCTTACCCCCTATTTGGACAATTTACAAACATATATACTGCATGTTGTAGAGAATTTTATGCTCTACAAAATGGTGAAAGTGCGTTTGTCTCTAAAACGCACTAAAAGTAGGTTATTAAGCAAAAACTAACGTCTTTAGAGGATTTTTGCAAATTTTACCCTATTTTCCCGGCTCCGTATCTTACCCCCTATTTAGACAATTTACAAACCTGAATACTGCATGTTGTAGAGAATTTTATGCTCTACAAAATGGTAAAAGTGATTTTTTCTGTAAAATGCACTAAAATTGAGTTATTTAAGAAAAATCGAAAAAAGTGCCGAAAAATATTGGTTTTTTCAATATTGTGAAAAACGCACAAGGTATAGAAGGTCGGAAACTTGGTTTTTTTATTAGAGGGTCAACCTTTACAGCATACCCAAAAATCAAAACTACCCGAATTTTTGTAAGGCAAGGCCCATTTTTGCGCTATTTCTACTGGACTATAGGAACTGCTCCACTGCTCCACTGCTCCCACCTTCCCCTGGCGCAGGATCCGCACTTTTCCTCTACCTCAAATGCATAAAATACAGTCAAACATATAATCTTTAGTATCATTAATGGTTACCGTTTGCGTAAAATGGTTAGTTTTTATGTTACATCGACATACACTACCGTTTTCCCGTTTTTTTACAGTTTTTTGTTTTTAATACCCTTTTTTTGCGGCACTCTCACGGCTAAACCATTGATCAGAGAAAAAAACTTTCATTACATAAAATATAGGAAATTTTATTTTATTTAATTCATATATTGCCGACTTTCACGTAAAATGCACAATTTTGGAATTATTTTGAAAAAACGGAAAAAGGTCCGTTTTTTTACACGTTTTTTTGTAAAAAAACATATTTCCCGAAAAAATTTTTGTTGGAAAACCTCGGATTCGTGTTCAGCGACCCAAAAAATATAAAGGGGCCCCAAAAAAAAAAACTACACCAAAACTTTCCTTTATTTGCTCTTTTTTATCCCCTAATGCCTGGACTAAATACTTAGGATTACAAGAATGAGGGAATCAAACCACGCGCTGATGTCCAGGTGACGTCAGAGGAGGGAATTAGCTACTGCGCACATTTTCGTGGCCCCTACCGTGTATTCTAGATACGGTGATTTTTAACATAGCAAGTTTTAAAATTCCTTATTTGTTCAAAATTTCAAAATTTTAAATATCTGACATATTTTAAAATAATTTTTACAAAATTTCCAACAAACTCAAGTTACAGTGCCTAGAAGTATATAGTGTTGTTATCGGCGTCAATATTATACTTCAGAAATAGAGGACGCCGATAGATGGCGCCAGTGTTCTCGCCGCGGCTATGGTAACTTTCGTTTTTACATACACCTCATTTTAAATCTATTTTTTTCTGTATAAATCAGTACTTTAAAATGCGCTAGATAAAAAATAAACAAGGAAAAAAATTCTAATAATGAAAATACAGTTGAAGAGAAATGTAATTGATTTCATAATAACTAATTGTAATGAACTCAAACAGTTACCAACTTTATCATAGGACAATGTTTTTCTTCCTACAATATTTAGTTATTTCTAAAATTGGATAAATACAATATAGTGGATAAATACATTATACTATGATGAATTCTTGCAAAAACATGTCCCTATTTTGACAACTTTTTAATCGGTATTCATTATTACATAACTTGTTTACATCCTGTTAACAAACTAAGAGTAAACTGAGTTGTTAAAAATTTCTGACATTTCGGAGCTTTAGTTTTGAGTAAAATAATTTAAGGTATACTAGCAAACATCAAACATTAAATTAATGATAATTTCAAATCTAGAAAAAAAAAAACAATTACTCTCCTGAAAGTATGACAAGAATGGATTTTCTTTAAATTAGGGTAAATGCGCCAATCATCCTTAAAAAATTATTTAAAAATTATTTTTGATTAATAGTTATTATTATATATATTATTATTATTATTATTATTATTATTATTACATTAAGTTATCAACAATATTTAACCATTCTCATACTCACATTTCTCAAATGTGAATCAAATTTTTAATAACAGAAATAAATCAAACACTTTCCAGTTTTTTTCGAGTAATAGACACCCTACAAAAAGTAATACATTGATTTTGTGAATGTATTTAAAACCATGATTGAATGAAAGCATACTAATGAAACAAAATAGTCATGTTAAAATAAATTTTAAAGTTAGGATATCAATAATTAATAAAATATTTATGATAATGTTCATTGTTTAAATTATTGTCATTATCACAAGATAAATATTTTAATTATTTTAGATAGAAAAATTAAAATACTAAATTAAAAATAATTGAGCAAATCTTCTTTCCCTTCAATAGTGTATTTGTAATTTCTCTCAATAAATCACTCATGAAAATGCGATTCACATTAGAGCCCTGCATCGGGTCGGGTTACCCGCACCCGACCCGTCCCGCGGTTTGGGTCGGGTTGGCGACCTTTTTTTTTGTTGAGGTTCGGGTCGGGTTGACTTCTGCTTTTTGCTGCGGGTCCGGTTGACATTCACTTTTTCGGGTTCGGGTTGGGTTTTTACTCTTGCGGGTCGGGTTCGGGATGACCCGCTATTTCAAAAGAATGTCCAATATTTTTTCAGATTAAGGAAATCGAGGTAAATTTTTTGTCGGGTTCGGGTCGGGTTGCTAGTTGACTTCAAATGAAATTTGCGGGTTCGGGTCGGTACAACCCGACCCGTGCAGGACTCTAATTCACATGCAACTGAATGTGGGTTCAGATCTTTGTCGGCACGAGGAATGACTTTTAACCATTTTTCAAATTAGTTTTAGTCTTTGGAGGGGGGGGGATAGAGTTATGTTAGTTTTGTTGCTTTTATATCCACTAGTATATCCGGGAACGAAGCATGTTCAGGGCTTAATTTGCTCCGGAGCCCACCAGACCTCAGCTCCGGTACTTCTCTATTTTTAGTAAATGTTTAAATATTGGCCAGAATTCACCGGAGCTCATAAATACTGCGCTCTAGAGCCCAGTGCAATAACGCTTCCGAAAAACGAATTCTAAATTACCCTTTCCTTTCCCTCCCATCCCCAATTTTTTGCCTGCTTTTGTATCAAAACACTTATAAGTGAGGTAATGTGTCGCTCACGTAAGAGATTGAGATAAAACGGGCTCGGTTTTTATATCAGTCTTGGGAGGCTTGAACTCAATCTGTCTTAAATTCAAATTTTATTTATTTCCATTTCAAATCATTTTAATGCTATTTTGATCAGAATAACGAGTAAACAGAAATAGCCTTTTTTGTATTCCGCATAGCTGCGAACTATTAATTTTTTGTGTTAACACTATTTCCGAATCATAATCCTGAGCTTATTTAATCGCAGAATTCTGCGATTAATTAACATTAAGATTAGGTAAAGCAAAGGTTTCTATTTGGAAGTAGTAATAACAAAAAAATGGAACAGTTGATATCTAAGTATACGCAGATAGATGTATTTAATTATTTTTATTTTGCTAAAAAAAAAAAAAAAAGTGTTTTAAATTTTGAAGATAATGTATAAAATATAAATAGGCAGAGTGGAGTGACGGTGGGGGGGGGGGGGGGGGGTGCGTGTTAGTACCGCAGAATATTAGGGCTCCGGCACTTTTTTTCTTAGAAATTAAGCCCGGAGCATGTTCGATCAGCTTTTCTTTTCTTAGTATTTGCAGATTTATCCATACTGATTTATCATTAAACAGGCATAATATATGTTTACTTTAAAATATTATAGAAATAGAAACATTCGTATAGTTTGTTTGAAAATACAGCGTTAATTACATTGAAACTAACATTAGGATCAAGCCTGTTAAATGAAACTTCAAACGTTAATAACGGCGGTGGGAACTCGACGCCCTCTCGCGGAGAATCTGGTTTTCCTCCTGTTAGGGACATTTTTAGCACTTTCCAACCTAGTTGAAAAGTGCTTATGACTTCGGTTTGTCTGGCCGTCTGGCCGTCTGGCCGTCTGCCGTCTGCCGTCTGTCCGTGCTCTAACTCCCGTAAATATGCTCGGATTGCTCTGCAATTTTTATATGTTATTGTCGTTATCTATAGCATGTTCCCTATTTCAACGGAAGTGTGTAGCACTTATAGTTTTTTTACAGGGACACTCAAAAGAATTCCGTTACATTGCGGTCTATGGGGAAAAATCATTTGCGGTTTATTTAAATAATGTTTCACTATTTTAAACGCATTGAAATTTATATATATCACTAAGGTGCATTAGAAGAAGCTTAATATGGAGCAGAGTGTGCATAGCACTTATAGTTACTTTACAGGGACAGCCAAAATAATTCCGTTACATTACGTCTATGGAGAAAAATCGTCTGCGGTTTATTTAAATAATGTTTCACTATTTTAAACGCATTGAAATTTATATAGATCACTAAGGTGCATTACAAGAGACTTACTACGGAATATTGTGTGTATAGCAGTCATCGTTCATTTACAGGGACACGCAAAAGAATTATCTACTGTCTGTTAACAATAATTCCTGGAAGTGCGTTTTAAGTTACTGAACGCGATTTTAATGTTAACTTGCTTTTTGTCTATTACGTGATGTGTATAAATTCTGTAGATCCTATACAGGGCAGCACAAAAGTTCGCGAACACATTTCTCTTTATTGACAAACTCCTACGGAGAATTTTAAACTGTGCTACGCGTTTCCTAACTGAACTAAAATTTAGCATCCTATGTAGTATATATACAATTCTATAGATCCCATACAGGGCTGAATAAAAGTATTCGGATATTTTTCATAATATTGTATATGTTGGAAATTCCTGAAATTATATTTTTAAATATGTTATGCGTTTTCCAAATTGTTTACTTAGAAGTTATCTTTTAGCTTATTAAACGGTATGATTTGTAAAATTATTTTGGAAGCGTTGGAAAGTGCTACATAATCTATGCTTGACGCATGATTTTTCGTTCTTGTTTTTATTGCGGTTGTATTGGCGATAAGCACACTACTTACTTCTAGGCACTGTACTCAAGTGTTATTTAAATAAATCTTTGCTAAATAACGTAAAAAAAATATTTCGATTGCGATTGAAAAATACGAGGTAATGAAATGGTGGTTTTGTTAGAAATTTTTTTCCCCAGTAACAGAATAATCTATTCCCTAATAATCTATTCCCAATGATTTTTCGTTCTTGTTTTTATTGCGGTTGTATTGGCGATAAGCACACTACTTACTTCTAGGCACTGTACTCAAGTGTTATTTAAATAAATCTTTGCTAAATAACGTAAAAAAAATATTTCGATTGCGATTGAAAAATACGAGGTAATGAAATGGTGGTTTTGTTAGAAATTTTTTTCCCCAGTAACAGAATAATCTATTCCCTAATAATCTATTCCCAATGATTTTTCGTTCTTGTTTTTATTGCGGTTGTATTGGCGATAAGCACACTACTTACTTCTAGGCACTGTACTCAAGTGTTATTTAAATAAATCTTTGCTAAATAACGTAAAAAAAATATTTCGATTGCGATTGAAAAATACGAGGTAATGAAATGGTGGTTTTGTTAGAAATTTTTTTCCCCAGTAACAGAATAATCTATTCCCACCAGTTTCTCTTAAAAGATTTTTACAACAGGTTTTCCCCTCGTTTCCACTGCAGCTTTCTCTTTCTTTTGAGCGAAGAAGAGTTTGTTCGTTATCTAAAGATATTATTTTCAGTAATGAAAAAATAAGTCACTCAATATCCAAAAGATGTAATTCAGAAATGTTTGAAAAATATATTGCTCAAAATCAAATGATCATATTCAGCAGTGACAGAATGACAGGAGTAGATATCACTTCGTGTCAAAAAATGATATTCAGAGATGTTGGAAAAAATTGCCCAACATTCACAGATGTTAAAAACTAATATTCATAAATATTATTTTAGGGTGGTGGGGGGAGGGGCAGGTCATTTAACGTTCGCCAATATCAATTTTTGATATTGCCCAATATCTTTGTGCTACCTAGTTAATAAATTACCTCCTCCAAATACACACAATGATTCTTTATTTAAATTGTCGTTATACCTGTCATTAAATCTGTATTTTCAAAAAAAAAAAAAAAAAAAGCTCTAGTTATCTAGCAATCGGTATAAAAAGAAATACCTGCTCAACTGTGATGGATGCTAATCTGTGTACACAGAAGTAGAGGATAATTTTAAATGAGATTCGATGGGCAGAAAAAGAGACATTGTGCAGAATTTATGGCCATGGAAAATAAGTAAATGTGAAATGTAAAATATTTCTTATTTTTAAGTGGTATACAAAAGATTATTTACTCTACTGGGTATCTTGAGAGATTTAATCACTATTCATTCTTTTTTTGCGGATAAACCTTGCATGATACAAAAAAAATCTCGTCGCATCTGAAATAAGCGTGCCGAAAAGCATTACAAGCACACACTAAACAGCACATATAAAGATTTTATTTTACAGGTTTTGCCTAATTATTGCTTAACTATTGATGCACAAATACGAGTTAACATTCACACAAATTAGCCCTAAAATATTATTATTATTATTTTATATATACAGTCGAACCTCGTTAACACGAAATTGTAGGGACTGTGATTTTTTTTCGTGTTAACCGTCATAATAGTGGCGCCATCTATGTTAGATATAAAACTAAATAAATTTACTATAAATATATCCCTGCTCATAAAATCATAAATTAAAAGAAATAGAAAATTTCATTGACAAATGAATCATCATTTTTTAAGCAATAAGAAATTTATTTACTTGCTAAACATTTTTTTTTTTTAATCCGTTATTTACTTTTGCTTCAATTTTTGAGGGGTACTTCTTTTAGGAACGTATGGAGCTCACCTAATTTGTCCAAAGTTCGGGAATCATTCTCTCATTCCATAAGGAAACGTTGTACAGTTTTCAATGCTGCTTAAGTCAATGTAGATTAATTTAATGACACTAAACTTCTCCATTCTCTGTCAATTTCTTCATCCTTGTCTGACACTTCAATGTTGTTATCTTCTTTTTTTTGCAATTATTTTTTCGTCTGTTGTCACATCCGAAGTCAGCACATCTTCATCTATACAAATGTACTCGGAAAATGCATTGTCTAAGAAATAATTTCCCGTTTTTTTGGCTACATATCTTTTTACAGACAATTCTATGACGCTCTTTAAATCTTGTCAGTCATCCGTTAAAACATTTGAAATCGCTCTCACCAAGAGCATCAACAAAAGCCTTTGCTTGAAAAACTGCAAAAGTTAAAACAATGTTCTGACTTCTTGACCCTTTTATCCCCCGCAAGAGAGCAGTTTCAATTTATTCATTCTTTCTTCAACACATTCGTTTTCTTACTGGTTTGAATAAGACTCACAGCATAAGCCGCTTCAATCTTTTCACAATTCTTTAAAATTGTAAATAGGACCAATTGTAGAAGAATTGTAGGTATCCCATACTTCGCCGCATTTTCGGATTTTTTCAGCACTTTATCGCTAACTTTGTATAAATTTGTTTGCTTGGTTTCTAAAGATACAGCTTGCTGTTTTCGACTCATCTTTCACAGAATTCTGCAGAGAAACTGCGAAGAGAGTTTCAATTATGTTAGTCAAGTAGTGAAGTAGGGATTGTCACTTTTTCACTCACACATAGGGCAATTCGGAAACCTAGTTTACGTTTTATGTCACTGTCAATACAGTCAACCGAGTAATGAAACAATCACTTTCAAAAAAGAAATTCCTTCACCAAAACTTTCATTGTGACTGCTCATATGGTTAATATGGGAACACTTGTGCATATCAGAGATTAAAGTAAAGCAGGGATTAGTCAGAAATTCAGTATTTCACGATTTACTGAAACCCTTTTCCATTCTAGATCTTTTTCAAACCGTGAAAAAGTTCCTATTTTAATGAGAGGATGTGACATTTAAGTTTGAAATATCGAAAACATTAAGGAATCATGTTTTAACTTTGGAGAAAAAAAAAAGAAAAATTCACCTTAAGCGGGATTTTCCGAAATTCTATTTCGTGTTAAACGAATTAATTAACATTGATTTTCATATTCATCTGACGGGACATGGGTATTATTTCGTGTTAAGCGAAATTTCGCGTTAAGCGATTTCGTGTTAACGAGTTTCGACTGTATTATAATAATTATTATTACTTAGATGAATAGTGTCTAATTTAAAAAAAAAATTCAATGAACTACTTTTGAAACTAAACTTGTGTTCTTTCAATAATAAAAAATATAATTCTTATAAAAGTCAGAATTCGAAAACATAAAAAAAAAAAAACATCCATTTAAAAATTACGTAATTTTTTATTTTCATGTAAAAACATTATTAAAAAAAGTAATAAAGCATAGTGTAAAAATAGCATAAAAATCTTTAGTTTTTTATAAAACTAACAATTTTTCAAATGCATTGTTTAAATATCAGAAAATATTTATATAGGCATTTTCTTTCTGTGCAAATTTAACGACGGATGACTCCATCAAATGCACTTCAACGAAAAATACTGAAATGGGCGGTCCTTTAGAACTTCCCGTTCGTTTCAATCACGATTATAAACTTCATCAGTTAGGCTGAATGTCGAGAGATATCTTGAAATGTCCGAAAAATTATATTGTTTTTCCCGAATTCGAGAAATATTCCTGAAAGTTGTAATTGTAATATCATTTTTACGACATTGGCCAATGAAAACCAAATATTAAAAGTAAGCCATCAAAAAATAAAGTTTTTTTAAAAAACGGCAAACTTATTAAATTTTATCGTTTAGAATTCTATTTCTGAATTAAAATGTTATAAGAAACGCAAAAAACTCTTTTGAATACTTTCTTTTAAAAACTAATTTGAACTTATGTCTATGATGTTGTAAATTTGGCGTACAACATTCGGCGACATTTGAAATATTGGCCAATATTGCAATCGATAGGGGCCAATATCGCTGTGCTACCTGAGGCATGTTTTTTTTTTATAGTTAGTCCAATATTAACACCCCTCCCCCTCTTGTTAGTGTTACTTTCGGATTTTATCGCATATAACATCAATGTTTCCTGTATTCATGTTTATATCACAAAACTATGTAGCTATATTTTGTACTTTTTTCTATTCTATGCATTTATATGCAAAGTACACTGATTAGAAAAATGCTATTCATATATATATTTTTTTTTCTGTTAAATGAAAAGATATACTTTGAAAAAAAAATTAACAAATAACATATTTTAAATTATTGTAGAATTATATATATCTGTTAAGGCATTTTTCAGCTGAAAGACCTTTAGTTATTTAAAATTCTTGTTCAGTATTTTCTGTAATACGACAAAACAAAAAGATTTAAATAATTAAATTATTTTAAAATTTTCATACGTATAAAAATAATTTTATTCAAATTAAAGAATATTTTTTAAAGAATTTTAAAACGAATAACTTAATTAAACAATGACAAGCTGCAAATAAAACAAATGTACAGTTTTCGAAAAAAAAAAGAAAAAAAACGTATAAACACTTTTTATCGCCAAGTAGTCTCAGTGAGATGCGAGAGGTACCAATGTAATTGTGAATTATCTTTAATTTCCAAATAAGAATGCAATGTTTGAATCAGTGGGTGTTTTTTAATCACACATTTTCAAAACGTTGAATTCTTTAATAAAATCACCCACATTTGACAACGTATTTGAGTTCATTAGATTAAAGCAGCACGGAAAATATAAGGTTTATATGCTTTTTCTGAAATATTCATAGACTCTGGAAGAGGAGACAATTTTGGGATACGGATGTTCAATCCGCGTTACAAACTTTAATTATACTAATTAGGAAAAATTAAATAATTTCAATTTCTGCCTAACATGACACTTCCAGTCCATAATTTTAAAATTCATTATTTCCACACCAGAAATAATAAAATTACAATACAAAAGAACTTTCACCAAGACAGGCCACGAACCTGAGGAAGCGCCGTTTATACTACTTTGATGGATGATGTTAGAAAAATAATGTACTAAATTGCTTCCAAAGATACACAATCATTCTTTATTTAAATTGTCGTTATGTCTGTCATTAAATTTGCATATTAAAAAAAAAGTTCTAGTTTTCCAGCAATCGGTATAAAAAGAAACACCTGCTCAACTGTGATGGATGCTAATCTGTGTACACAGAAGTAGAGGGTAATTTGAAACGAGATTCGATGGGCAGAGAAAGAGGTGTTGTGCAGAATTTATGGTTATGGAAAATAAGTAAATGTGAAATGTAAAATATTTCTTATTTTTAAGTGATATACTGAGATTATTTACGCTACTGGGTATCTGATAAGATTTAATCGTTATTCCTTCTTATTTTGTGGATAAACCGTGATAAAAAAATAAATCTCGTCGCATCTCAAATAAGCGTGCCGAAAAACATTAGAAGCACACACTAAACAGCACAGATAGAGCGTTTTTTTGCAGGCTTTGTCTAATTTTTTCTTAACTATTGATTCACACATACAAGTTAACATGCACATAAATTAGCCCTAAAATCTTATTATTATTATTTTATATATTATAATTATTATGATTACTTAGATGAATAGTGTCTAATTAAAACAATAAATGAACTACTTTTGAAACTAAACTTGTGTTCTTTCAATAATAAAAAATAATATTCTTCTAAAAATCGGAAATTCGAAAGTATTTAAAAAATAAACAAACATCCATTTAAAAATTATATAAAATTGATTTTTATTTTCATGTAAAAAACTATTCAAAAAAAGTATAAAACACTTACTGTAAAAATAGTATAAAAAATCTTTAGTTTTTTATAAAACTATCAATTTTTCAAATGCTTTTTTTAAATATCAGAAAATATTTATATAGTCATTAATCTTTCTGTGCAAATTTCACGCCGCACGTCTCCATCAAATGCACTTCAACGAAAAATATAGAAATGGGCGGTCCTTTAAAAATCCTTTTAAACAGCTCACACCACTATAATTTTAATGTTTTTATTCATATAAGAATTAAACAGTGTTCGACCGGATACAAATGCACAGAAATAAAACTGAGTCGTGAAAAACTCTCGTCAGAGGGTTTAATATGTAGTATTGTACACCATTACCCACGCTATCTAGAATACACGGTAGGAACCACGCGCTGCGCAGTTCCTTTTCCGTGATGACGTCAGCTGGACACCAACCACCGCCCCCTGAATACTAGGCCTGCGCGCTGAAAAAAATGGCGGCTGCCGAAGGCTTAATCGTTTGTACAATCCCTCGAACTTCAACACCAATAATATCTAAAAGTTATCTTTGACTTATTTGATCTCCGAAAAACAAGGCGAAGAAAACTTTTAGAAATTATTGGTGTGGAATTTCGAGGGACCGTACAAACGCTGAAAAAAAAACGGCCTGCGACAGCCGCCATTGTTGTCAGCGCTCAGGCCTACTATTCAGGGGGCGGTGCACCAACGTTCTTCTCCCTAGAGCTCCTATAATAGCTGCTATTTGTACTGCCTTTTCAATGTGAAAATAGATTCTTGTCAATAAAGCGTTGCATTATTTCGTCACTGATGACGAATATATATTTTCCATTCTGTATATTTTTAATGAACTGAGTTTTTATATTAAGTGTGTATTCAATTCCAAACTGCTTATTTTCAGACACATTTTTAAATTCATTTTTGCTCTAAAATGCATCCAATTGGCAGGCTCTCTTATTCAGAAACTTTATAATGTCCGCATTGTCTCGATTTTTCGATAAAGGTAGAATATATTTCAAAAAATGCTGTAAAAGTGGACGTTTTGAACCGAATTTCCCGAAGCGATAGCGCTGGAAACAAAAAAAATTATCGTACTGTGAAAATAATTGTTTGTAAATCAATTTCTAATTAATTGAACGAAAAATAAAAACATGGGGCCCTTATAAATCTCTTCATAAATCACGCCGCCAAGTTTCATATTCTTATTTCTAAAAATCAGTCTGTAAATGTGTCTCAAAATTTTGAGTTGTTGAGCGTGGAAAAATATTTTTTTTGAATACCGCCTTAATACACACACACACGTGTATATAGGTATGTTTGAAACACCGCAATTTAATGTCATAGTTTAGAATTTTGGGTTGAACATTTTGATAGATATATTACTTTTTTAGAAATCGCGTAAAAAATCATTCTTTTTAGTTATAGCTATTGCTATTTACTCGTTATCTTCAATTTTATTTATCCCCGAATATTTTGCGTTTATGGAATACAATATAGTAAAGGATGCTTTAATGTATTATAAAATGAAATGTACATTTGTGGCTTATGAATTAAAGGACAATAATTTTAATTTTTAAATAAGAAAAAATCGCGATAAGGAAAAAATGATTGATAACTTTAATATGTTAAAGGAGTATTTTTGCTTCTTCGCGAATATGTTAAATAATGACTAAGCATATTGACAGACTCGTGATGTTAGAAAAAAAAATGGAATATTAGATGAATATCATGTTGCCTGTCAGTAAGAATTCGGCGTGGACTTTCTAAGGAGAATGGATCTGATTTTTTGTATTTCAATGCTAGGTTAAACTTTATTATACAAATACGCTAACTTCTAAATCAAGTGGGCAAACGAAAGGAAGAATAAAAAATCACACATACTTTCATAATTATATCAGCATATTTTGAATTTTTTTTAATTAGAGGTAAAATGTAATTATGTCAATATCTCCCACCATTTTGTAGGTCACTCTTCTTAACACTTCCCAATTTAGTTGAAAAGTATTTATGAATTTTGTTTATCTGTCTGTGTGCTCATCGGTATGTCTCTCCGCGCTCTAACTCTAGTAAAAGTACTTTGATTTCTATATTATTCATGTATGTCATTGAGATTTACCATGACCATGCCCCGTATTGAAAATGAAGTATGTAGCATTTATATTTTATATTTACAGGGACACTCTAAAGAATTCCTTTACATTATGATCTATGAAGAAACTACTTTTGAATGTATTTTAATGATGTTATCCTATTTCAAACATAATAAAATTGATATGTATTAATGAGGTGCACACTAAAACATGCTTTCTAAACATTATGGAGTTCAAAGCAATAATCATTCATTTACAAGGTCACACAAAAGAATTCAATTACATAACGTCCTGCGATGAAATATCGTTTCCAGCGTAAATTAATGATGTTACTCTATTTTAAATATAATGACATTTATATACATTACTGGAGTGCATTACAAGATTCTTACTGTAAAATATAGAGTGCGTAGCATTTATCGTTCATTTACAGGGACACAAAATAATTCGGTTACAGTACTTTATGAGCGATTATTACTGGCAGTGCATTTTCAACTTTGGCTTGTGTTTTTAAGTTTAACTAATTTTTTGCATTCTGCATGGTGTGTAAAAATTCTATCGATAAGATACAGGGCTACACAAAAGAATTCGAAAGCTGTTTGTGGGCGTGGGTTGCTTAATGGTTGTTTTAATTGTGTAATGCATGTTCCAGCTGAATTATAATATTTAGTGCATTAAAATATGTTTCTAGATTACAAATAAATTCATATACAAGGCTCTGCTAATAACTGTATACATTGCCATTATGGATGGAAATGTGCGTTTTTTGTTGTGTATGTATTTTTTTTTATCTCAATTAAAATTTACCTTTATATGTGGATCGTATAAAAGTCTGCACAGATAACGTACAAGAATGTATTAAAGATTCGAGTACATTTCCGTCTGTTGGCGGAATATATATATAAATATACGGTATACATACGGTATAAGTATATATGCGGTAGTATATATATACAAATCTATTGATTTGAACAAAAGAATTTGAGTACACCGCCGACTATGGACGGTAATTGCTGGAATCGGATTTTAAAATGTATTACGTGTTTTCAAAATTATTAACTTAAGATAATATCTTTTCTTTCATCTTATTAAAAGGTGAAAGAAGGTGAAGTTTCGTTACAGTTTTCTGGTACTGTTCAAAAGCGTTTCATAATATATACTTGAAGCATTATTTTCTTTGTTTTTTAACACTTTCCAACCTAGTTGAAAAGTGTTTATGACTTCGGTTTGTCTGGCCGTATGGCCGTCTGCCGTCTGGCCGTGCTCTAACTCCCGTAAATATGGTCGGATTGCCTTGCAATTTTTATATGTTATTGTCGTTATCTATAGCAAGTTCCCTATTTCAACTGAAGTGTGTAGCACTTACAGTTTTTTTACAGGGATACTCAAAAGAATTCTGTTACATTACGGTCTATGGGGAAAAATCATTTGCGGTTTATATTAATGATGTTACACAATTGCAAACACATTGTAATTGATATATATCATTAAGGTGTATCAGAAAAAGCTTAAAATGGAATAGGGTGCGCATAGCACTTATAGCTAATTTACAGGGACAGTCAAAAGAATTCCGTTACATTACGTCTATGGAGAAAAATCGTCTGCGGTTTATCTAAATAATGTTTCGCTATTTTAAACGCATTGAAATTTATATATATCACTAAGGTGCATTACAAGAGGCTTACTACAGAATATTGTGTGTATAGCAGTCATCGTTCATTTACAGGGACACACAAAAGAATTCTCTACAGTCTGTTAACAATAATTCCTGGAAGTGCGTTTTAAATTACTGAACGCGATTTTAAAATTAACTCACTTTTTATTTATTACGTGGTGTATATAAATTCTGTAAATCCTATACAGGGAAGCACAAAAGTTCGCGAACACATTTCCGTTTATTGACAGAAACTCCAGAAGGAGAATTTTAAACTGTGCTACGCGTTTCGTAACTGAACTAAAATTTAGCATCCTATGTAGTATATATACAAATCTATAGATCCTATACAGGGCTGAATAAAAGTATTCGGATATTTTTCCGAATATTGTATATGTTGGAAATTACTGAAATTATGTTTTTAAATATGTTATGCGTTTTCCAAATTGTTTACTTAGATGTTACCTTTTAGCTTATTAAACGGTAATGATTTGTAAAATTATTTTGGAAGCATTGGAAAGTGTTACATAATCTATGCTTGACGCATGATTTTTCGTTCTTGTTTTATTTTTATTTTAAGGAAAAAAGGAGAATTCCTTCTGCAAACTAAAATTCGTTAATCTCGAACAAATGCACACCATTCTATGATTATTTGATGTGTTTTACAATGTTAAGCATTACTTGATATTTTTCAAAGATTATATACATATTTTAAAAATTGACTTGGTTTATACATTAGTAAATAACTTTTTTATACATATATAAATTTCTCAAAAACAGAATTTTTATGAATCATTTTACTGAAAACTACTGTAAAATTTTGTAATTTTTTTTCTTTCTTCGTTTATATTATTCTTAGTTCTTTTAGAATAGTTTTTGTTTATTCAAGACTTTTATTCCAATAAAAATTCGGATTCTTACAAATGTCTTTTCGAAAATCTGTGGAATTTAATACTGGATTTTTTCTGTTGTCTATCATGATGGCTACAGCCACAGCCAACTTCAGTACCGGCCAAGAAAGCTCTTGTTTGTTTCTCCCGCCTTAGGACGGAGTTCATGACGTCAGATCGCGTGATCTCCGCCGAACCAATCGGCCGAGAAAGCTGTCCTAGGGAGGAGGGAAACAAATAAGAGTTTTCTCAGCCGATTCAGTCAGCCGGAGATCACGTGGTCTGACATCATGAATTCCGTCTTAAGGCGGGAGAAACAAACAAGAGCTTTCTCGGCCGGTACTGAAGTTGGCTGTGCTACAGCACACCATGGTTAGCATTAAATGATTAAATGCAAAAAGAAAAATAGCAACGTACATAAATCTCCAATAAAACTCAACTAACCAATACTTAGGATTACAAGAATGGGGGAATCAAACCACGCGCTGGTGTCCAGGTGACGTCAGAGGAGGGAATTTGCTACTGCGCACATTTTCGTGGTCCCTACCGTGGATTCTAGATACGGTGATTTTTAACATAGCAAGTTTTTAAATTTCTCATTTGTTCAAAATTTTAAATATCTGACATATTTTAAAATAATTTTTGCAAAATTTCCAACAAACTCAAGTGTTATTTAAATAAATCTTTGCTAAAAAACGTAAAAAAAAATATTTCGATTGCGATTGAAAAATACGAGATAATCAAATGATGGTTTTGCCAGAAATTTTTTACTTCAGTAACAGAAAAATCTATTCCCACCAGTTTCTGTTAAAATATTTTTACAACAGGTTTTCCCCACGTTTCTATTACAGATTTCTCTTTCTTTTGAGCGAAATAGAGTTTGTTCGATATCTAAAGATATTATTTTTAGTATTGAAAAAATAAGTCGCTCAATATCCAAAAGATGTAATTCAGGAATGTTTGAAAAATATATTGCTCAAAATCAAATGATCATATTCAGAAGTGACAGATTCACAGAAATAGATATCACTTAATGTCAAAAAATGATATTCAGAGATGTTGGAAAAAATTGCCCAACATTCACAGATGTTAAAAACTAATATTCATAAATATTATTTTAGGGTGGTGGGGGGAGGGGGAGGTCATTTAACGTTCGCCAATATCAATTTTTGATATTGGCCAATATCTTTGTGCTACCTGGTTAATAAATTACCTCCTCCAAAGCTACACAATGATTCTTTATTTAAATTGTCGTTATGCCTGTCATTAACTCTGTATTTTCAAAAAAAAAAAAAGTTCTAGTTATCAAGCAATCGGTATAAAAAGAAACACCTGCTCAACTGGCACAACTCTGATGGATGCTAATCTGTGTACACAGAAATAGAGGATACTTTGAAACAAGATTCGATGGGCAGACAAAGAGACGTTGTGCAGAAATTATGGCCATGGAAAATAAGTAAATGTGAAATGTAAAATATTTCTTATTTTTAAGTGGTATACAGAGATTATTTACTCTACTGGGTATCTTGAGAATTAAAACAATAAATGAACTACTTTTGAAACTAAACTTGTGTTCTTTCAATAATAAAAAATAATATTCTTCTAAAAATCGGAAATTCGAAAGTATTTAAAAAATAAACAAACATCCATTTAAAAATTATATAAAATTGATTTTTATTTTCATGTAAAAAACTATTCAAAAAAAGTATAAAACACTTACTGTAAAAATAGTATAAAAAATCTTTAGTTTTTTATAAAACTATCAATTTTTCAAATGCTTTTTTTAAATATCAGAAAATATTTATATAGTCATTAATCTTTCTGTGCAAATTTCACGCCGCACGTCTCCATCAAATGCACTTCAACGAAAAATATAGAAATGGGCGGTCCTTTAAAAATCCTTTTAAACAGCTCACACCACTATAATTTTAATGTTTTTATTCATATAAGAATTAAACAGTGTTCGACCGGATACAAATGCACAGAAATAAAACTGAGTCGTGAAAAACTCTCGTCAGAGGGTTTAATATGTAGTATTGTACACCATTACCCACGCTATCTAGAATACACGGTAGGAACCACGCGCTGCGCAGTTCCTTTTCCGTGATGACGTCAGCTGGACACCAACCACCGCCCCCTGAATACTAGGCCTGCGCGCTGAAAAAAATGGCGGCTGCCGAAGGCTTAATCGTTTGTACAATCCCTCGAACTTCAACACCAATAATATCTAAAAGTTATCTTTGACTTATTTGATCTCCGAAAAACAAGGCGAAGAAAACTTTTAGAAATTATTGGTGTGGAATTTCGAGGGACCGTACAAACGCTGAAAAAAAAACGGCCTGCGACAGCCGCCATTGTTGTCAGCGCTCAGGCCTACTATTCAGGGGGCGGTGCACCAACGTTCTTCTCCCTAGAGCTCCTATAATAGCTGCTATTTGTACTGCCTTTTCAATGTGAAAATAGATTCTTGTCAATAAAGCGTTGCATTATTTCGTCACTGATGACGAATATATATTTTCCATTCTGTATATTTTTAATGAACTGAGTTTTTATATTAAGTGTGTATTCAATTCCAAACTGCTTATTTTCAGACACATTTTTAAATTCATTTTTGCTCTAAAATGCATCCAATTGGCAGGCTCTCTTATTCAGAAACTTTATAATGTCCGCATTGTCTCGATTTTTCGATAAAGGTAGAATACATTTCAAAAAATGCTGTAAAAGTGGACGTTTTGAACCGAATTTCCCGAAGCGATAGCGCTGGAAACAAAAAAAATTATCGTACTGTGAAAATAATTGTTTGTAAATCAATTTCTAATTAATTGAACGAAAAATAAAAACATGGGGCCCTTATAAATCTCTTCATAAATCACGCCGCCAAGTTTCATATTCTTATTTCTAAAAATCAGTCTGTAAATGTGTCTCAAAATTTTGAGTTGTTGAGCGTGGAAAAATATTTTTTTTGAATACCGCCTTAATACACACACACACGTGTATATAGGTATGTTTGAAACACCGCAATTTAATGTCATAGTTTAGAATTTTGGGTTGAACATTTTGATAGATATATTACTTTTTTAGAAATCGCGTAAAAAATCATTCTTTTTAGTTATAGCTATTGCTATTTACTCGTTATCTTCAATTTTATTTATCCCCGAATATTTTGCGTTTATGGAATACAATATAGTAAAGGATGCTTTAATGTATTATAAAATGAAATGTACATTTGTGGCTTATGAATTAAAGGACAATAATTTTAATTTTTAAATAAGAAAAAATCGCGATAAGGAAAAAATGATTGATAACTTTAATATGTTAAAGGAGTATTTTTGCTTCTTCGCGAATATGTTAAATAATGACTAAGCATATTGACAGACTCGTGATGTTAGAAAAAAAAATGGAATATTAGATGAATATCATGTTGCCTGTCAGTAAGAATTCGGCGTGGACTTTCTAAGGAGAATGGATCTGATTTTTTGTATTTCAATGCTAGGTTAAACTTTATTATACAAATACGCTAACTTCTAAATCAAGTGGGCAAACGAAAGGAAGAATAAAAAATCACACATACTTTCATAATTATATCAGCATATTTTGAATTTTTTTTAATTAGAGGTAAAATGTAATTATGTCAATATCTCCCACCATTTTGTAGGTCACTCTTCTTAACACTTCCCAATTTAGTTGAAAAGTATTTATGAATTTTGTTTATCTGTCTGTGTGCTCATCGGTATGTCTCTCCGCGCTCTAACTCTAGTAAAAGTACTTTGATTTCTATATTATTCATGTATGTCATTGAGATTTACCATGACCATGCCCCGTATTGAAAATGAAGTATGTAGCATTTATATTTTATATTTACAGGGACACTCTAAAGAATTCCTTTACATTATGATCTATGAAGAAACTACTTTTGAATGTATTTTAATGATGTTATCCTATTTCAAACATAATAAAATTGATATGTATTAATGAGGTGCACACTAAAACATGCTTTCTAAACATTATGGAGTTCAAAGCAATAATCATTCATTTACAAGGTCACACAAAAGAATTCAATTACATAACGTCCTGCGATGAAATATCGTTTCCAGCGTAAATTAATGATGTTACTCTATTTTAAATATAATGACATTTATATACATTACTGGAGTGCATTACAAGATTCTTACTGTAAAATATAGAGTGCGTAGCATTTATCGTTCATTTACAGGGACACAAAATAATTAGGTTACAGTACTTTATGAGCGATTATTACTGGCAGTGCATTTTCAACTTTGGCTTGTGTTTTTAAGTTTAACTAATTTTTTGCATTCTGCATGGTGTGTAAAAATTCTATCGATAAGATACAGGGCTACACAAAAGAATTCGAAAGCTGTTTGTGGGCGTGGGTTGCTTAATGGTTGTTTTAATTGTGTAATGCATGTTCCAGCTGAATTATAATATTTAGTGCATTAAAATATGTTTCTAGATTACAAATAAATTCATATACAAGGCTCTGCTAATAACTGTATACATTGCCATTATGGATGGAAATGTGCGTTTTTTGTTGTGTATGTATTTTTTTTTATCTCAATTAAAATTTACCTTTATATGTGGATCGTATAAAAGTCTGCACAGATAACGTACAAGAATGTATTAAAGATTCGAGTACATTTCCGTCTGTTGGCGGAATATATATATAAATATACGGTATACATACGGTATAAGTATATATGCGGTAGTATATATATACAAATCTATTGATTTGAACAAAAGAATTTGAGTACACCGCCGACTATGGACGGTAATTGCTGGAATCGGATTTTAAAATGTATTACGTGTTTTCAAAATTATTAACTTAAGATAATATCTTTTCTTTCATCTTATTAAAAGGTGAAAGAAGGTGAAGTTTCGTTACAGTTTTCTGGTACTGTTCAAAAGCGTTTCATAATATATACTTGAAGCATTATTTTCTTTGTTTTTTAACACTTTCCAACCTAGTTGAAAAGTGTTTATGACTTCGGTTTGTCTGGCCGTATGGCCGTCTGCCGTCTGGCCGTCTGCCGTCTGGCCGTGCTCTAACTCCCGTAAATATGGTCGGATTGCCTTGCAATTTTTATATGTTATTGTCGTTATCTATAGCAAGTTCCCTATTTCAACTGAAGTGTGTAGCACTTACAGTTTTTTTACAGGGATACTCAAAAGAATTCTGTTACATTACGGTCTATGGGGAAAAATCATTTGCGGTTTATATTAATGATGTTACACAATTGCAAACACATTGTAATTGATATATATCATTAAGGTGTATCAGAAAAAGCTTAAAATGGAATAGGGTGTGCATAGCACTTATAGCTAATTTACAGGGACAGTCAAAAGAATTCCGTTACATTACGTCTATGGAGAAAAATCGTCTGCGGTTTATCTAAATAATGTTTCGCTATTTTAAACGCATTGAAATTTATATATATCACTAAGGTGCATTACAAGAGGCTTACTACAGAATATTGTGTGTATAGCAGTCATCGTTCATTTACAGGGACACACAAAAGAATTCTCTACAGTCTGTTAACAATAATTCCTGGAAGTGCGTTTTAAATTACTGAACGCGATTTTAAAATTAACTCACTTTTTATTTATTACGTGGTGTATATAAATTCTGTAAATCCTATACAGGGAAGCACAAAAGTTCGCGAACACATTTCCGTTTATTGACAGAAACTCCAGAAGGAGAATTTTAAACTGTGCTACGCGTTTCGTAACTGAACTAAAATTTAGCATCCTATGTAGTATATATACAAATCTATAGATCCTATACAGGGCTGAATAAAAGTATTCGGATATTTTTCCGAATATTGTATATGTTGGAAATTACTGAAATTATGTTTTTAAATATGTTATGCGTTTTCCAAATTGTTTACTTAGATGTTACCTTTTAGCTTATTAAACGGTAATGATTTGTAAAATTATTTTGGAAGCATTGGAAAGTGTTACATAATCTATGCTTGACGCATGATTTTTCGTTCTTGTTTTATTTTTATTTTAAGGAAAAAAGGAGAATTCCTTCTGCAAACTAAAATTCGTTAATCTCGAACAAATGCACACCATTCTATGATTATTTGATGTGTTTTACAATGTTAAGCATTACTTGATATTTTTCAAAGATTATATACATATTTTAAAAATTGACTTGGTTTATACATTAGTAAATAACTTTTTTATACATATATAAATTTCTCAAAAACAGAATTTTTATGAATCATTTTACTGAAAACTACTGTAAAATTTTGTAATTTTTTTTCTTTCTTCGTTTATATTATTCTTAGTTCTTTTAGAATAGTTTTTGTTTATTCAAGACTTTTATTCCAATAAAAATTCGGATTCTTACAAATGTCTTTTCGAAAATCTGTGGAATTTAATACTGGATTTTTTCTGTTGTCTATCATGATGGCTACAGCACACCATGGTTAGCATTAAATGATTAAATGCAAAAAGAAAAATAGCAACGTACATAAATCTCCAATAAAACTCAACTAACCAATACTTAGGATTACAAGAATGGGGGAATCAAACCACGCGCTGGTGTCCAGGTGACGTCAGAGGAGGGAATTTGCTACTGCGCACATTTTCGTGGTCCCTACCGTGGATTCTAGATACGGTGATTTTTAACATAGCAAGTTTTTAAATTTCTCATTTGTTCAAAATTTTAAATATCTGACATATTTTAAAATAATTTTTGCAAAATTTCCAACAAACTCAAGTGTTATTTAAATAAATCTTTGCTAAAAAACGTAAAAAAAAATATTTCGATTGCGATTGAAAAATACGAGATAATCAAATGATGGTTTTGCCAGAAATTTTTTACTTCAGTAACAGAAAAATCTATTCCCACGAGTTTCTCTTAAAATATTTTTACAACAGGTTTTCCCCACGTTTCTATTACAGATTTCTCTTTCTTTTGAGCGAAATAGAGTTTGTTCGATATCTAAAGATATTATTTTTAGTATTGAAAAAATAAGTCGCTCAATATCCAAAAGATGTAATTCAGGAATGTTTGAAAAATATATTGCTCAAAATCAAATGATCATATTCAGAAGTGACAGATTCACAGAAATAGATATCACTTAATGTCAAAAAATGATATTCAGAGATGTTGGAAAAAATTGCCCAACATTCACAGATGTTAAAAACTAATATTCATAAATATTATTTTAGGGTGGTGGGGGGAGGGGGAGGTCATTTAACGTTCGCCAATATCAATTTTTGATATTGGCCAATATCTTTGTGCTACCTGGTTAATAAATTACCTCCTCCAAAGCTACACAATGATTCTTTATTTAAATTGTCGTTATGCCTGTCATTAACTCTGTATTTTCAAAAAAAAAAAGTTCTAGTTATCAAGCAATCGGTATAAAAAGAAACACCTGCTCAACTGGCACAACTCTGATGGATGCTAATCTGTGTACACAGAAGTAGAGGATACTTTGAAACAAGATTCGATGGGCAGACAAAGAGACGTTGTGCAGAAATTATGGCCATGGAAAATAAGTAAATGTGAAATGTAAAATATTTCTTATTTTTAAGTGGTATACAGAGATTATTTACTCTACTGGGTATCTTGAGAATTAAAACAATAAATGAACTACTTTTGAAACTAAACTTGTGTTCTTTCAATAATAAAAAATAATATTCTTCTAAAAATCGGAAATTCGAAAGTATTTAAAAAATAAACAAACATCCATTTAAAAATTATATAAAATTGATTTTTATTTTCATGTAAAAAACTATTCAAAAAAAGTATAAAACACTTACTGTAAAAATAGTATAAAAAATCTTTAGTTTTTTATAAAACTATCAATTTTTCAAATGCTTTTTTTAAATATCAGAAAATATTTATATAGTCATTAATCTTTCTGTGCAAATTTCACGCCGCACGTCTCCATCAAATGCACTTCAACGAAAAATATAGAAATGGGCGGTCCTTTAAAAATCCTTTTAAACAGCTCACACCACTATAATTTTAATGTTTTTATTCATATAAGAATTAAACAGTGTTCGACCGGATACAAATGCACAGAAATAAAACTGAGTCGTGAAAAACTCTCGTCAGAGGGTTTAATATGTAGTATTGTACACCATTACCCACGCTATCTAGAATACACGGTAGGAACCACGCGCTGCGCAGTTCCTTTTCCGTGATGACGTCAGCTGGACACCAACCACCGCCCCCTGAATACTAGGCCTGCGCGCTGAAAAAAATGGCGGCTGCCGAAGGCTTAATCGTTTGTACAATCCCTCGAACTTCAACACCAATAATATCTAAAAGTTATCTTTGACTTATTTGATCTCCGAAAAACAAGGCGAAGAAAACTTTTAGAAATTATTGGTGTGGTATTTCGAGGGACCGTACAAACGCTGAAAAAAAAACGGCCTGCGACAGCCGCCATTGTTGTCAGCGCTCAGGCCTACTATTCAGGGGGCGGTGCACCAACGTTCTTCTCCCTAGAGCTCCTATAATAGCTGCTATTTGTACTGCCTTTTCAATGTGAAAATAGATTCTTGTCAATAAAGCGTTGCATTATTTCGTCACTGATGACGAATATATATTTTCCATTCTGTATATTTTTAATGAACTGAGTTTTTATATTAAGTGTGTATTCAATTCCAAACTGCTTATTTTCAGACACATTTTTAAATTCATTTTTGCTCTAAAATGCATCCAATTGGCAGGCTCTCTTATTCAGAAACTTTATAATGTCCGCATTGTCTCGATTTTTCGATAAAGGTAGAATATATTTCAAAAAATGCTGTAAAAGTGGACGTTTTGAACCGAATTTCCCGAAGCGATAGCGCTGGAAACAAAAAAAATTATCGTACTGTGAAAATAATTGTTTGTAAATCAATTTCTAATTAATTGAACGAAAAATAAAAACATGGGGCCCTTATAAATCTCTTCATAAATCACGCCGCCAAGTTTCATATTCTTATTTCTAAAAATCAGTCTGTAAATGTGTCTCAAAATTTTGAGTTGTTGAGCGTGGAAAAATATTTTTTTTGAATACCGCCTTAATACACACACACACGTGTATATAGGTATGTTTGAAACACCGCAATTTAATGTCATAGTTTAGAATTTTGGGTTGAACATTTTGATAGATATATTACTTTTTTAGAAATCGCGTAAAAAATCATTCTTTTTAGTTATAGCTATTGCTATTTACTCGTTATCTTCAATTTTATTTATCCCCGAATATTTTGCGTTTATGGAATACAATATAGTAAAGGATGCTTTAATGTATTATAAAATGAAATGTACATTTGTGGCTTATGAATTAAAGGACAATAATTTTAATTTTTAAATAAGAAAAAATCGCGATAAGGAAAAAATGATTGATAACTTTAATATGTTAAAGGAGTATTTTTGCTTCTTCGCGAATATGTTAAATAATGACTAAGCATATTGACAGACTCGTGATGTTAGAAAAAAAAATGGAATATTAGATGAATATCATGTTGCCTGTCAGTAAGAATTCGGCGTGGACTTTCTAAGGAGAATGGATCTGATTTTTTGTATTTCAATGCTAGGTTAAACTTTATTATACAAATACGCTAACTTCTAAATCAAGTGGGCAAACGAAAGGAAGAATAAAAAATCACACATACTTTCATAATTATATCAGCATATTTTGAATTTTTTTTAATTAGAGGTAAAATGTAATTATGTCAATATCTCCCACCATTTTGTAGGTCACTCTTCTTAACACTTCCCAATTTAGTTGAAAAGTATTTATGAATTTTGTTTATCTGTCTGTGTGCTCATCGGTATGTCTCTCCGCGCTCTAACTCTAGTAAAAGTACTTTGATTTCTATATTATTCATGTATGTCATTGAGATTTACCATGACCATGCCCCGTATTGAAAATGAAGTATGTAGCATTTATATTTTATATTTACAGGGACACTCTAAAGAATTCCTTTACATTATGATCTATGAAGAAACTACTTTTGAATGTATTTTAATGATGTTATCCTATTTCAAACATAATAAAATTGATATGTATTAATGAGGTGCACACTAAAACATGCTTTCTAAACATTATGGAGTTCAAAGCAATAATCATTCATTTACAAGGTCACACAAAAGAATTCAATTACATAACGTCCTGCGATGAAATATCGTTTCCAGCGTAAATTAATGATGTTACTCTATTTTAAATATAATGACATTTATATACATTACTGGAGTGCATTACAAGATTCTTACTGTAAAATATAGAGTGCGTAGCATTTATCGTTCATTTACAGGGACACAAAATAATTCGGTTACAGTACTTTATGAGCGATTATTACTGGCAGTGCATTTTCAACTTTGGCTTGTGTTTTTAAGTTTAACTAATTTTTTGCATTCTGCATGGTGTGTAAAAATTCTATCGATAAGATACAGGGCTACACAAAAGAATTCGAAAGCTGTTTGTGGGCGTGGGTTGCTTAATGGTTGTTTTAATTGTGTAATGCATGTTCCAGCTGAATTATAATATTTAGTGCATTAAAATATGTTTCTAGATTACAAATAAATTCATATACAAGGCTCTGCTAATAACTGTATACATTGCCATTATGGATGGAAATGTGCGTTTTTTGTTGTGTATGTATTTTTTTTTATCTCAATTAAAATTTACCTTTATATGTGGATCGTATAAAAGTCTGCACAGATAACGTACAAGAATGTATTAAAGATTCGAGTACATTTCCGTCTGTTGGCGGAATATATATATAAATATACGGTATACATACGGTATAAGTATATATGCGGTAGTATATATATACAAATCTATTGATTTGAACAAAAGAATTTGAGTACACCGCCGACTATGGACGGTAATTGCTGGAATCGGATTTTAAAATGTATTACGTGTTTTCAAAATTATTAACTTAAGATAATATCTTTTCTTTCATCTTATTAAAAGGTGAAAGAAGGTGAAGTTTCGTTACAGTTTTCTGGTACTGTTCAAAAGCGTTTCATAATATATACTTGAAGCATTATTTTCTTTGTTTTTTAACACTTTCCAACCTAGTTGAAAAGTGTTTATGACTTCGGTTTGTCTGGCCGTATGGCCGTCTGCCGTCTGGCCGTGCTCTAACTCCCGTAAATATGGTCGGATTGCCTTGCAATTTTTATATGTTATTGTCGTTATCTATAGCAAGTTCCCTATTTCAACTGAAGTGTGTAGCACTTACAGTTTTTTTACAGGGATACTCAAAAGAATTCTGTTACATTACGGTCTATGGGGAAAAATCATTTGCGGTTTATATTAATGATGTTACACAATTGCAAACACATTGTAATTGATATATATCATTAAGGTGTATCAGAAAAAGCTTAAAATGGAATAGGGTGCGCATAGCACTTATAGCTAATTTACAGGGACAGTCAAAAGAATTCCGTTACATTACGTCTATGGAGAAAAATCGTCTGCGGTTTATCTAAATAATGTTTCGCTATTTTAAACGCATTGAAATTTATATATATCACTAAGGTGCATTACAAGAGGCTTACTACAGAATATTGTGTGTATAGCAGTCATCGTTCATTTACAGGGACACACAAAAGAATTCTCTACAGTCTGTTAACAATAATTCCTGGAAGTGCGTTTTAAATTACTGAACGCGATTTTAAAATTAACTCACTTTTTATTTATTACGTGGTGTATATAAATTCTGTAAATCCTATACAGGGAAGCACAAAAGTTCGCGAACACATTTCCGTTTATTGACAGAAACTCCAGAAGGAGAATTTTAAACTGTGCTACGCGTTTCGTAACTGAACTAAAATTTAGCATCCTATGTAGTATATATACAAATCTATAGATCCTATACAGGGCTGAATAAAAGTATTCGGATATTTTTCCGAATATTGTATATGTTGGAAATTACTGAAATTATGTTTTTAAATATGTTATGCGTTTTCCAAATTGTTTACTTAGATGTTACCTTTTAGCTTATTAAACGGTAATGATTTGTAAAATTATTTTGGAAGCATTGGAAAGTGTTACATAATCTATGCTTGACGCATGATTTTTCGTTCTTGTTTTATTTTTATTTTAAGGAAAAAAGGAGAATTCCTTCTGCAAACTAAAATTCGTTAATCTCGAACAAATGCACACCATTCTATGATTATTTGATGTGTTTTACAATGTTAAGCATTACTTGATATTTTTCAAAGATTATATACATATTTTAAAAATTGACTTGGTTTATACATTAGTAAATAACTTTTTTATACATATATAAATTTCTCAAAAACAGAATTTTTATGAATCATTTTACTGAAAACTACTGTAAAATTTTGTAATTTTTTTTCTTTCTTCGTTTATATTATTCTTAGTTCTTTTAGAATAGTTTTTGTTTATTCAAGACTTTTATTCCAATAAAAATTCGGATTCTTACAAATGTCTTTTCGAAAATCTGTGGAATTTAATACTGGATTTTTTCTGTTGTCTATCATGATGGCTACAGCACACCATGGTTAGCATTAAATGATTAAATGCAAAAAGAAAAATAGCAACGTACATAAATCTCCAATAAAACTCAACTAACCAATACTTAGGATTACAAGAATGGGGGAATCAAACCACGCGCTGGTGTCCAGGTGACGTCAGAGGAGGGAATTTGCTACTGCGCACATTTTCGTGGTCCCTACCGTGGATTCTAGATACGGTGATTTTTAACATAGCAAGTTTTTAAATTTCTCATTTGTTCAAAATTTTAAATATCTGACATATTTTAAAATAATTTTTGCAAAATTTCCAACAAACTCAAGTGTTATTTAAATAAATCTTTGCTAAAAAACGTAAAAAAAAATATTTCGATTGCGATTGAAAAATACGAGATAATCAAATGATGGTTTTGCCAGAAATTTTTTACTTCAGTAACAGAAAAATCTATTCCCACCAGTTTCTGTTAAAATATTTTTACAACAGGTTTTCCCCACGTTTCTATTACAGATTTCTCTTTCTTTTGAGCGAAATAGAGTTTGTTCGATATCTAAAGATATTATTTTTAGTATTGAAAAAATAAGTCGCTCAATATCCAAAAGATGTAATTCAGGAATGTTTGAAAAATATATTGCTCAAAATCAAATGATCATATTCAGAAGTGACAGATTCACAGAAATAGATATCACTTAATGTCAAAAAATGATATTCAGAGATGTTGGAAAAAATTGCCCAACATTCACAGATGTTAAAAACTAATATTCATAAATATTATTTTAGGGTGGTGGGGGGAGGGGGAGGTCATTTAACGTTCGCCAATATCAATTTTTGATATTGGCCAATATCTTTGTGCTACCTGGTTAATAAATTACCTCCTCCAAAGCTACACAATGATTCTTTATTTAAATTGTCGTTATGCCTGTCATTAACTCTGTATTTTCAAAAAAAAAAAAGTTCTAGTTATCAAGCAATCGGTATAAAAAGAAACACCTGCTCAACTGGCACAACTCTGATGGATGCTAATCTGTGTACACAGAAGTAGAGGATACTTTGAAACAAGATTCGATGGGCAGACAAGGAGACGTTGTGCAGAAATTATGGCCATGGAAAATAAGTAAATGTGAAATGTAAAATATTTCTTATTTTTAAGTGGTATACAGAGATTATTTACTCTACTGGGTATCTTGAGAATTAAAACAATAAATGAACTACTTTTGAAACTAAACTTGTGTTCTTTCAATAATAAAAAATAATATTCTTCTAAAAATCGGAAATTCGAAAGTATTTAAAAAATAAACAAACATCCATTTAAAAATTATATAAAATTGATTTTTATTTTCATGTAAAAAACTATTCAAAAAAAGTATAAAACACTTACTGTAAAAATAGTATAAAAAATCTTTAGTTTTTTATAAAACTATCAATTTTTCAAATGCTTTTTTTAAATATCAGAAAATATTTATATAGTCATTAATCTTTCTGTGCAAATTTCACGCCGCACGTCTCCATCAAATGCACTTCAACGAAAAATATAGAAATGGGCGGTCCTTTAAAAATCCTTTTAAACAGCTCACACCACTATAATTTTAATGTTTTTATTCATATAAGAATTAAACAGTGTTCGACCGGATACAAATGCACAGAAATAAAACTGAGTCGTGAAAAACTCTCGTCAGAGGGTTTAATATGTAGTATTGTACACCATTACCCACGCTATCTAGAATACACGGTAGGAACCACGCGCTGCGCAGTTCCTTTTCCGTGATGACGTCAGCTGGACACCAACCACCGCCCCCTGAATACTAGGCCTGCGCGCTGAAAAAAATGGCGGCTGCCGAAGGCTTAATCGTTTGTACAATCCCTCGAACTTCAACACCAATAATATCTAAAAGTTATCTTTGACTTATTTGATCTCCGAAAAACAAGGCGAAGAAAACTTTTAGAAATTATTGGTGTGGAATTTCGAGGGACCGTACAAACGCTGAAAAAAAAACGGCCTGCGACAGCCGCCATTGTTGTCAGCGCTCAGGCCTACTATTCAGGGGGCGGTGCACCAACGTTCTTCTCCCTAGAGCTCCTATAATAGCTGCTATTTGTACTGCCTTTTCAATGTGAAAATAGATTCTTGTCAATAAAGCGTTGCATTATTTCGTCACTGATGACGAATATATATTTTCCATTCTGTATATTTTTAATGAACTGAGTTTTTATATTAAGTGTGTATTCAATTCCAAACTGCTTATTTTCAGACACATTTTTAAATTCATTTTTGCTCTAAAATGCATCCAATTGGCAGGCTCTCTTATTCAGAAACTTTATAATGTCCGCATTGTCTCGATTTTTCGATAAAGGTAGAATATATTTCAAAAAATGCTGTAAAAGTGGACGTTTTGAACCGAATTTCCCGAAGCGATAGCGCTGGAAACAAAAAAAATTATCGTACTGTGAAAATAATTGTTTGTAAATCAATTTCTAATTAATTGAACGAAAAATAAAAACATGGGGCCCTTATAAATCTCTTCATAAATCACGCCGCCAAGTTTCATATTCTTATTTCTAAAAATCAGTCTGTAAATGTGTCTCAAAATTTTGAGTTGTTGAGCGTGGAAAAATATTTTTTTTGAATACCGCCTTAATACACACACACACGTGTATATAGGTATGTTTGAAACACCGCAATTTAATGTCATAGTTTAGAATTTTGGGTTGAACATTTTGATAGATATATTACTTTTTTAGAAATCGCGTAAAAAATCATTCTTTTTAGTTATAGCTATTGCTATTTACTCGTTATCTTCAATTTTATTTATCCCCGAATATTTTGCGTTTATGGAATACAATATAGTAAAGGATGCTTTAATGTATTATAAAATGAAATGTACATTTGTGGCTTATGAATTAAAGGACAATAATTTTAATTTTTAAATAAGAAAAAATCGCGATAAGGAAAAAATGATTGATAACTTTAATATGTTAAAGGAGTATTTTTGCTTCTTCGCGAATATGTTAAATAATGACTAAGCATATTGACAGACTCGTGATGTTAGAAAAAAAAATGGAATATTAGATGAATATCATGTTGCCTGTCAGTAAGAATTCGGCGTGGACTTTCTAAGGAGAATGGATCTGATTTTTTGTATTTCAATGCTAGGTTAAACTTTATTATACAAATACGCTAACTTCTAAATCAAGTGGGCAAACGAAAGGAAGAATAAAAAATCACACATACTTTCATAATTATATCAGCATATTTTGAATTTTTTTTAATTAGAGGTAAAATGTAATTATGTCAATATCTCCCACCATTTTGTAGGTCACTCTTCTTAACACTTCCCAATTTAGTTGAAAAGTATTTATGAATTTTGTTTATCTGTCTGTGTGCTCATCGGTATGTCTCTCCGCGCTCTAACTCTAGTAAAAGTACTTTGATTTCTATATTATTCATGTATGTCATTGAGATTTACCATGACCATGCCCCGTATTGAAAATGAAGTATGTAGCATTTATATTTTATATTTACAGGGACACTCTAAAGAATTCCTTTACATTATGATCTATGAAGAAACTACTTTTGAATGTATTTTAATGATGTTATCCTATTTCAAACATAATAAAATTGATATGTATTAATGAGGTGCACACTAAAACATGCTTTCTAAACATTATGGAGTTCAAAGCAATAATCATTCATTTACAAGGTCACACAAAAGAATTCAATTACATAACGTCCTGCGATGAAATATCGTTTCCAGCGTAAATTAATGATGTTACTCTATTTTAAATATAATGACATTTATATACATTACTGGAGTGCATTACAAGATTCTTACTGTAAAATATAGAGTGCGTAGCATTTATCGTTCATTTACAGGGACACAAAATAATTCGGTTACAGTACTTTATGAGCGATTATTACTGGCAGTGCATTTTCAACTTTGGCTTGTGTTTTTAAGTTTAACTAATTTTTTGCATTCTGCATGGTGTGTAAAAATTCTATCGATAAGATACAGGGCTACACAAAAGAATTCGAAAGCTGTTTGTGGGCGTGGGTTGCTTAATGGTTGTTTTAATTGTGTAATGCATGTTCCAGCTGAATTATAATATTTAGTGCATTAAAATATGTTTCTAGATTACAAATAAATTCATATACAAGGCTCTGCTAATAACTGTATACATTGCCATTATGGATGGAAATGTGCGTTTTTTGTTGTGTATGTATTTTTTTTTATCTCAATTAAAATTTACCTTTATATGTGGATCGTATAAAAGTCTGCACAGATAACGTACAAGAATGTATTAAAGATTCGAGTACATTTCCGTCTGTTGGCGGAATATATATATAAATATACGGTATACATACGGTATAAGTATATATGCGGTAGTATATATATACAAATCTATTGATTTGAACAAAAGAATTTGAGTACACCGCCGACTATGGACGGTAATTGCTGGAATCGGATTTTAAAATGTATTACGTGTTTTCAAAATTATTAACTTAAGATAATATCTTTTCTTTCATCTTATTAAAAGGTGAAAGAAGGTGAAGTTTCGTTACAGTTTTCTGGTACTGTTCAAAAGTGTTTCATAATATATACTTGAAGCATTATTTTCTTTGTTTTTTAACACTTTCCAACCTAGTTGAAAAGTGTTTATGACTTCGGTTTGTCTGGCCGTATGGCCGTCTGCCGTCTGGCCGTGCTCTAACTCCCGTAAATATGGTCGGATTGCCTTGCAATTTTTATATGTTATTGTCGTTATCTATAGCAAGTTCCCTATTTCAACTGAAGTGTGTAGCACTTACAGTTTTTTTACAGGGATACTCAAAAGAATTCTGTTACATTACGGTCTATGGGGAAAAATCATTTGCGGTTTATATTAATGATGTTACACAATTGCAAACACATTGTAATTGATATATATCATTAAGGTGTATCAGAAAAAGCTTAAAATGGAATAGGGTTTGCATAGCACTTATAGCTAATTTACAGGGACAGTCAAAAGAATTCCGTTACATTACGTCTATGGAGAAAAATCGTCTGCGGTTTATCTAAATAATGTTTCGCTATTTTAAACGCATTGAAATTTATATATATCACTAAGGTGCATTACAAGAGGCTTACTACAGAATATTGTGTGTATAGCAGTCATCGTTCATTTACAGGGACACACAAAAGAATTCTCTACAGTCTGTTAACAATAATTCCTGGAAGTGCGTTTTAAATTACTGAACGCGATTTTAAAATTAACTCACTTTTTATTTATTACGTGGTGTATATAAATTCTGTAAATCCTATACAGGGAAGCACAAAAGTTCGCGAACACATTTCCGTTTATTGACAGAAACTCCAGAAGGAGAATTTTAAACTGTGCTACGCGTTTCGTAACTGAACTAAAATTTAGCATCCTATGTAGTATATATACAAATCTATAGATCCTATACAGGGCTGAATAAAAGTATTCGGATATTTTTCCGAATATTGTATATGTTGGAAATTACTGAAATTATGTTTTTAAATATGTTATGCGTTTTCCAAATTGTTTACTTAGATGTTACCTTTTAGCTTATTAAACGGTAATGATTTGTAAAATTATTTTGGAAGCATTGGAAAGTGTTACATAATCTATGCTTGACGCATGATTTTTCGTTCTTGTTTTATTTTTATTTTAAGGAAAAAAGGAGAATTCCTTCTGCAAACTAAAATTCGTTAATCTCGAACAAATGCACACCATTCTATGATTATTTGATGTGTTTTACAATGTTAAGCATTACTTGATATTTTTCAAAGATTATATACATATTTTAAAAATTGACTTGGTTTATACATTAGTAAATAACTTTTTTATACATATATAAATTTCTCAAAAACAGAATTTTTATGAATCATTTTACTGAAAACTACTGTAAAATTTTGTAATTTTTTTTCTTTCTTCGTTTATATTATTCTTAGTTCTTTTAGAATAGTTTTTGTTTATTCAAGACTTTTATTCCAATAAAAATTCGGATTCTTACAAATGTCTTTTCGAAAATCTGTGGAATTTAATACTGGATTTTTTCTGTTGTCTATCATGATGGCTACAGCACACCATGGTTAGCATTAAATGATTAAATGCAAAAAGAAAAATAGCAACGTACATAAATCTCCAATAAAACTCAACTAACCAATACTTAGGATTACAAGAATGGGGGAATCAAACCACGCGCTGGTGTCCAGGTGACGTCAGAGGAGGGAATTTGCTACTGCGCACATTTTCGTGGTCCCTACCGTGGATTCTAGATACGGTGATTTTTAACATAGCAAGTTTTTAAATTTCTCATTTGTTCAAAATTTTAAATATCTGACATATTTTAAAATAATTTTTGCAAAATTTCCAACAAACTCAAGTGTTATTTAAATAAATCTTTGCTAAAAAACGTAAAAAAAAATATTTCGATTGCGATTGAAAAATACGAGATAATCAAATGATGGTTTTGCCAGAAATTTTTTACTTCAGTAACAGAAAAATCTATTCCCACCAGTTTCTGTTAAAATATTTTTACAACAGGTTTTCCCCACGTTTCTATTACAGATTTCTCTTTCTTTTGAGCGAAATAGAGTTTGTTCGATATCTAAAGATATTATTTTTAGTATTGAAAAAATAAGTCGCTCAATATCCAAAAGATGTAATTCAGGAATGTTTGAAAAATATATTGCTCAAAATCAAATGATCATATTCAGAAGTGACAGATTCACAGAAATAGATATCACTTAATGTCAAAAAATGATATTCAGAGATGTTGGAAAAAATTGCCCAACATTCACAGATGTTAAAAACTAATATTCATAAATATTATTTTAGGGTGGTGGGGGGAGGGGGAGGTCATTTAACGTTCGCCAATATCAATTTTTGATATTGGCCAATATCTTTGTGCTACCTGGTTAATAAATTACCTCCTCCAAAGCTACACAATGATTCTTTATTTAAATTGTCGTTATGCCTGTCATTAACTCTGTATTTTCAAAAAAAAAAAAGTTCTAGTTATCAAGCAATCGGTATAAAAAGAAACACCTGCTCAACTGGCACAACTCTGATGGATGCTAATCTGTGTACACAGAAGTAGAGGATACTTTGAAACAAGATTCGATGGGCAGACAAAGAGACGTTGTGCAGAAATTATGGCCATGGAAAATAAGTAAATGTGAAATGTAAAATATTTCTTATTTTTAAGTGGTATACAGAGATTATTTACTCTACTGGGTATCTTGAGAATTAAAACAATAAATGAACTACTTTTGAAACTAAACTTGTGTTCTTTCAATAATAAAAAATAATATTCTTCTAAAAATCGGAAATTCGAAAGTATTTAAAAAATAAACAAACATCCATTTAAAAATTATATAAAATTGATTTTTATTTTCATGTAAAAAACTATTCAAAAAAAGTATAAAACACTTACTGTAAAAATAGTATAAAAAATCTTTAGTTTTTTATAAAACTATCAATTTTTCAAATGCTTTTTTTAAATATCAGAAAATATTTATATAGTCATTAATCTTTCTGTGCAAATTTCACGCCGCACGTCTCCATCAAATGCACTTCAACGAAAAATATAGAAATGGGCGGTCCTTTAAAAATCCTTTTAAACAGCTCACACCACTATAATTTTAATGTTTTTATTCATATAAGAATTAAACAGTGTTCGACCGGATACAAATGCACAGAAATAAAACTGAGTCGTGAAAAACTCTCGTCAGAGGGTTTAATATGTAGTATTGTACACCATTACCCACGCTATCTAGAATACACGGTAGGAACCACGCGCTGCGCAGTTCCTTTTCCGTGATGACGTCAGCTGGACACCAACCACCGCCCCCTGAATACTAGGCCTGCGCGCTGAAAAAAATGGCGGCTGCCGAAGGCTTAATCGTTTGTACAATCCCTCGAACTTCAACACCAATAATATCTAAAAGTTATCTTTGACTTATTTGATCTCCGAAAAACAAGGCGAAGAAAACTTTTAGAAATTATTGGTGTGGAATTTCGAGGGACCGTACAAACGCTGAAAAAAAAACGGCCTGCGACAGCCGCCATTGTTGTCAGCGCTCAGGCCTACTATTCAGGGGGCGGTGCACCAACGTTCTTCTCCCTAGAGCTCCTATAATAGCTGCTATTTGTACTGCCTTTTCAATGTGAAAATAGATTCTTGTCAATAAAGCGTTGCATTATTTCGTCACTGATGACGAATATATATTTTCCATTCTGTATATTTTTAATGAACTGAGTTTTTATATTAAGTGTGTATTCAATTCCAAACTGCTTATTTTCAGACACATTTTTAAATTCATTTTTGCTCTAAAATGCATCCAATTGGCAGGCTCTCTTATTCAGAAACTTTATAATGTCCGCATTGTCTCGATTTTTCGATAAAGGTAGAATATATTTCAAAAAATGCTGTAAAAGTGGACGTTTTGAACCGAATTTCCCGAAGCGATAGCGCTGGAAACAAAAAAAATTATCGTACTGTGAAAATAATTGTTTGTAAATCAATTTCTAATTAATTGAACGAAAAATAAAAACATGGGGCCCTTATAAATCTCTTCATAAATCACGCCGCCAAGTTTCATATTCTTATTTCTAAAAATCAGTCTGTAAATGTGTCTCAAAATTTTGAGTTGTTGAGCGTGGAAAAATATTTTTTTTGAATACCGCCTTAATACACACACACACGTGTATATAGGTATGTTTGAAACACCGCAATTTAATGTCATAGTTTAGAATTTTGGGTTGAACATTTTGATAGATATATTACTTTTTTAGAAATCGCGTAAAAAATCATTCTTTTTAGTTATAGCTATTGCTATTTACTCGTTATCTTCAATTTTATTTATCCCCGAATATTTTGCGTTTATGGAATACAATATAGTAAAGGATGCTTTAATGTATTATAAAATGAAATGTACATTTGTGGCTTATGAATTAAAGGACAATAATTTTAATTTTTAAATAAGAAAAAATCGCGATAAGGAAAAAATGATTGATAACTTTAATATGTTAAAGGAGTATTTTTGCTTCTTCGCGAATATGTTAAATAATGACTAAGCATATTGACAGACTCGTGATGTTAGAAAAAAAAATGGAATATTAGATGAATATCATGTTGCCTGTCAGTAAGAATTCGGCGTGGACTTTCTAAGGAGAATGGATCTGATTTTTTGTATTTCAATGCTAGGTTAAACTTTATTATACAAATACGCTAACTTCTAAATCAAGTGGGCAAACGAAAGGAAGAATAAAAAATCACACATACTTTCATAATTATATCAGCATATTTTGAATTTTTTTTAATTAGAGGTAAAATGTAATTATGTCAATATCTCCCACCATTTTGTAGGTCACTCTTCTTAACACTTCCCAATTTAGTTGAAAAGTATTTATGAATTTTGTTTATCTGTCTGTGTGCTCATCGGTATGTCTCTCCGCGCTCTAACTCTAGTAAAAGTACTTTGATTTCTATATTATTCATGTATGTCATTGAGATTTACCATGACCATGCCCCGTATTGAAAATGAAGTATGTAGCATTTATATTTTATATTTACAGGGACACTCTAAAGAATTCCTTTACATTATGATCTATGAAGAAACTACTTTTGAATGTATTTTAATGATGTTATCCTATTTCAAACATAATAAAATTGATATGTATTAATGAGGTGCACACTAAAACATGCTTTCTAAACATTATGGAGTTCAAAGCAATAATCATTCATTTACAAGGTCACACAAAAGAATTCAATTACATAACGTCCTGCGATGAAATATCGTTTCCAGCGTAAATTAATGATGTTACTCTATTTTAAATATAATGACATTTATATACATTACTGGAGTGCATTACAAGATTCTTACTGTAAAATATAGAGTGCGTAGCATTTATCGTTCATTTACAGGGACACAAAATAATTAGGTTACAGTACTTTATGAGCGATTATTACTGGCAGTGCATTTTCAACTTTGGCTTGTGTTTTTAAGTTTAACTAATTTTTTGCATTCTGCATGGTGTGTAAAAATTCTATCGATAAGATACAGGGCTACACAAAAGAATTCGAAAGCTGTTTGTGGGCGTGGGTTGCTTAATGGTTGTTTTAATTGTGTAATGCATGTTCCAGCTGAATTATAATATTTAGTGCATTAAAATATGTTTCTAGATTACAAATAAATTCATATACAAGGCTCTGCTAATAACTGTATACATTGCCATTATGGATGGAAATGTGCGTTTTTTGTTGTGTATGTATTTTTTTTTATCTCAATTAAAATTTACCTTTATATGTGGATCGTATAAAAGTCTGCACAGATAACGTACAAGAATGTATTAAAGATTCGAGTACATTTCCGTCTGTTGGCGGAATATATATATAAATATACGGTATACATACGGTATAAGTATATATGCGGTAGTATATATATACAAATCTATTGATTTGAACAAAAGAATTTGAGTACACCGCCGACTATGGACGGTAATTGCTGGAATCGGATTTTAAAATGTATTACGTGTTTTCAAAATTATTAACTTAAGATAATATCTTTTCTTTCATCTTATTAAAAGGTGAAAGAAGGTGAAGTTTCGTTACAGTTTTCTGGTACTGTTCAAAAGCGTTTCATAATATATACTTGAAGCATTATTTTCTTTGTTTTTTAACACTTTCCAACCTAGTTGAAAAGTGTTTATGACTTCGGTTTGTCTGGCCGTATGGCCGTCTGCCGTCTGGCCGTGCTCTAACTCCCGTAAATATGGTCGGATTGCCTTGCAATTTTTATATGTTATTGTCGTTATCTATAGCAAGTTCCCTATTTCAACTGAAGTGTGTAGCACTTACAGTTTTTTTACAGGGATACTCAAAAGAATTCTGTTACATTACGGTCTATGGGGAAAAATCATTTGCGGTTTATATTAATGATGTTACACAATTGCAAACACATTGTAATTGATATATATCATTAAGGTGTATCAGAAAAAGCTTAAAATGGAATAGGGTGTGCATAGCACTTATAGCTAATTTACAGGGACAGTCAAAAGAATTCCGTTACATTACGTCTATGGAGAAAAATCGTCTGCGGTTTATCTAAATAATGTTTCGCTATTTTAAACGCATTGAAATTTATATATATCACTAAGGTGCATTACAAGAGGCTTACTACAGAATATTGTGTGTATAGCAGTCATCGTTCATTTACAGGGACACACAAAAGAATTCTCTACAGTCTGTTAACAATAATTCCTGGAAGTGCGTTTTAAATTACTGAACGCGATTTTAAAATTAACTCACTTTTTATTTATTACGTGGTGTATATAAATTCTGTAAATCCTATACAGGGAAGCACAAAAGTTCGCGAACACATTTCCGTTTATTGACAGAAACTCCAGAAGGAGAATTTTAAACTGTGCTACGCGTTTCGTAACTGAACTAAAATTTAGCATCCTATGTAGTATATATACAAATCTATAGATCCTATACAGGGCTGAATAAAAGTATTCGGATATTTTTCCGAATATTGTATATGTTGGAAATTACTGAAATTATGTTTTTAAATATGTTATGCGTTTTCCAAATTGTTTACTTAGATGTTACCTTTTAGCTTATTAAACGGTAATGATTTGTAAAATTATTTTGGAAGCATTGGAAAGTGTTACATAATCTATGCTTGACGCATGATTTTTCGTTCTTGTTTTATTTTTATTTTAAGGAAAAAAGGAGAATTCCTTCTGCAAACTAAAATTCGTTAATCTCGAACAAATGCACACCATTCTATGATTATTTGATGTGTTTTACAATGTTAAGCATTACTTGATATTTTTCAAAGATTATATACATATTTTAAAAATTGACTTGGTTTATACATTAGTAAATAACTTTTTTATACATATATAAATTTCTCAAAAACAGAATTTTTATGAATCATTTTACTGAAAACTACTGTAAAATTTTGTAATTTTTTTTCTTTCTTCGTTTATATTATTCTTAGTTCTTTTAGAATAGTTTTTGTTTATTCAAGACTTTTATTCCAATAAAAATTCGGATTCTTACAAATGTCTTTTCGAAAATCTGTGGAATTTAATACTGGATTTTTTCTGTTGTCTATCATGATGGCTACAGCACACCATGGTTAGCATTAAATGATTAAATGCAAAAAGAAAAATAGCAACGTACATAAATCTCCAATAAAACTCAACTAACCAATACTTAGGATTACAAGAATGGGGGAATCAAACCACGCGCTGGTGTCCAGGTGACGTCAGAGGAGGGAATTTGCTACTGCGCACATTTTCGTGGTCCCTACCGTGGATTCTAGATACGGTGATTTTTAACATAGCAAGTTTTTAAATTTCTCATTTGTTCAAAATTTTAAATATCTGACATATTTTAAAATAATTTTTGCAAAATTTCCAACAAACTCAAGTGTTATTTAAATAAATCTTTGCTAAAAAACGTAAAAAAAAATATTTCGATTGCGATTGAAAAATACGAGATAATCAAATGATGGTTTTGCCAGAAATTTTTTACTTCAGTAACAGAAAAATCTATTCCCACGAGTTTCTCTTAAAATATTTTTACAACAGGTTTTCCCCACGTTTCTATTACAGATTTCTCTTTCTTTTGAGCGAAATAGAGTTTGTTCGATATCTAAAGATATTATTTTTAGTATTGAAAAAATAAGTCGCTCAATATCCAAAAGATGTAATTCAGGAATGTTTGAAAAATATATTGCTCAAAATCAAATGATCATATTCAGAAGTGACAGATTCACAGAAATAGATATCACTTAATGTCAAAAAATGATATTCAGAGATGTTGGAAAAAATTGCCCAACATTCACAGATGTTAAAAACTAATATTCATAAATATTATTTTAGGGTGGTGGGGGGAGGGGGAGGTCATTTAACGTTCGCCAATATCAATTTTTGATATTGGCCAATATCTTTGTGCTACCTGGTTAATAAATTACCTCCTCCAAAGCTACACAATGATTCTTTATTTAAATTGTCGTTATGCCTGTCATTAACTCTGTATTTTCAAAAAAAAAAAAGTTCTAGTTATCAAGCAATCGGTATAAAAAGAAACACCTGCTCAACTGGCACAACTCTGATGGATGCTAATCTGTGTACACAGAAGTAGAGGATACTTTGAAACAAGATTCGATGGGCAGACAAAGAGACGTTGTGCAGAAATTATGGCCATGGAAAATAAGTAAATGTGAAATGTAAAATATTTCTTATTTTTAAGTGGTATACAGAGATTATTTACTCTACTGGGTATCTTGAGAATTAAAACAATAAATGAACTACTTTTGAAACTAAACTTGTGTTCTTTCAATAATAAAAAATAATATTCTTCTAAAAATCGGAAATTCGAAAGTATTTAAAAAATAAACAAACATCCATTTAAAAATTATATAAAATTGATTTTTATTTTCATGTAAAAAACTATTCAAAAAAAGTATAAAACACTTACTGTAAAAATAGTATAAAAAATCTTTAGTTTTTTATAAAACTATCAATTTTTCAAATGCTTTTTTTAAATATCAGAAAATATTTATATAGTCATTAATCTTTCTGTGCAAATTTCACGCCGCACGTCTCCATCAAATGCACTTCAACGAAAAATATAGAAATGGGCGGTCCTTTAAAAATCCTTTTAAACAGCTCACGCCACTATAATTTTAATGTTTTTATTCATATAAGAATTAAACAGTGTTCGACCGGATACAAATGCACAGAAATAAAACTGAGTCGTGAAAAACTCTCGTCAGAGGGTTTAATATGTAGTATTGTACACCATTACCCACGCTATCTAGAATACACGGTAGGAACCACGCGCTGCGCAGTTCCTTTTCCGTGATGACGTCAGCTGGACACCAACCACCGCCCCCTGAATACTAGGCCTGCGCGCTGAAAAAAATGGCGGCTGCCGAAGGCTTAATCGTTTGTACAATCCCTCGAACTTCAACACCAATAATATCTAAAAGTTATCTTTGACTTATTTGATCTCCGAAAAACAAGGCGAAGAAAACTTTTAGAAATTATTGGTGTGGAATTTCGAGGGACCGTACAAACGCTGAAAAAAAAACGGCCTGCGACAGCCGCCATTGTTGTCAGCGCTCAGGCCTACTATTCAGGGGGCGGTGCACCAACGTTCTTCTCCCTAGAGCTCCTATAATAGCTGCTATTTGTACTGCCTTTTCAATGTGAAAATAGATTCTTGTCAATAAAGCGTTGCATTATTTCGTCACTGATGACGAATATATATTTTCCATTCTGTATATTTTTAATGAACTGAGTTTTTATATTAAGTGTGTATTCAATTCCAAACTGCTTATTTTCAGACACATTTTTAAATTCATTTTTGCTCTAAAATGCATCCAATTGGCAGGCTCTCTTATTCAGAAACTTTATAATGTCCGCATTGTCTCGATTTTTCGATAAAGGTAGAATATATTTCAAAAAATGCTGTAAAAGTGGACGTTTTGAACCGAATTTCCCGAAGCGATAGCGCTGGAAACAAAAAAAATTATCGTACTGTGAAAATAATTGTTTGTAAATCAATTTCTAATTAATTGAACGAAAAATAAAAACATGGGGCCCTTATAAATCTCTTCATAAATCACGCCGCCAAGTTTCATATTCTTATTTCTAAAAATCAGTCTGTAAATGTGTCTCAAAATTTTGAGTTGTTGAGCGTGGAAAAATATTTTTTTTGAATACCGCCTTAATACACACACACACGTGTATATAGGTATGTTTGAAACACCGCAATTTAATGTCATAGTTTAGAATTTTGGGTTGAACATTTTGATAGATATATTACTTTTTTAGAAATCGCGTAAAAAATCATTCTTTTTAGTTATAGCTATTGCTATTTACTCGTTATCTTCAATTTTATTTATCCCCGAATATTTTGCGTTTATGGAATACAATATAGTAAAGGATGCTTTAATGTATTATAAAATGAAATGTACATTTGTGGCTTATGAATTAAAGGACAATAATTTTAATTTTTAAATAAGAAAAAATCGCGATAAGGAAAAAATGATTGATAACTTTAATATGTTAAAGGAGTATTTTTGCTTCTTCGCGAATATGTTAAATAATGACTAAGCATATTGACAGACTCGTGATGTTAGAAAAAAAAATGGAATATTAGATGAATATCATGTTGCCTGTCAGTAAGAATTCGGCGTGGACTTTCTAAGGAGAATGGATCTGATTTTTTGTATTTCAATGCTAGGTTAAACTTTATTATACAAATACGCTAACTTCTAAATCAAGTGGGCAAACGAAAGGAAGAATAAAAAATCACACATACTTTCATAATTATATCAGCATATTTTGAATTTTTTTTAATTAGAGGTAAAATGTAATTATGTCAATATCTCCCACCATTTTGTAGGTCACTCTTCTTAACACTTCCCAATTTAGTTGAAAAGTATTTATGAATTTTGTTTATCTGTCTGTGTGCTCATCGGTATGTCTCTCCGCGCTCTAACTCTAGTAAAAGTACTTTGATTTCTATATTATTCATGTATGTCATTGAGATTTACCATGACCATGCCCCGTATTGAAAATGAAGTATGTAGCATTTATATTTTATATTTACAGGGACACTCTAAAGAATTCCTTTACATTATGATCTATGAAGAAACTACTTTTGAATGTATTTTAATGATGTTATCCTATTTCAAACATAATAAAATTGATATGTATTAATGAGGTGCACACTAAAACATGCTTTCTAAACATTATGGAGTTCAAAGCAATAATCATTCATTTACAAGGTCACACAAAAGAATTCAATTACATAACGTCCTGCGATGAAATATCGTTTCCAGCGTAAATTAATGATGTTACTCTATTTTAAATATAATGACATTTATATACATTACTGGAGTGCATTACAAGATTCTTACTGTAAAATATAGAGTGCGTAGCATTTATCGTTCATTTACAGGGACACAAAATAATTCGGTTACAGTACTTTATGAGCGATTATTACTGGCAGTGCATTTTCAACTTTGGCTTGTGTTTTTAAGTTTAACTAATTTTTTGCATTCTGCATGGTGTGTAAAAATTCTATCGATAAGATACAGGGCTACACAAAAGAATTCGAAAGCTGTTTGTGGGCGTGGGTTGCTTAATGGTTGTTTTAATTGTGTAATGCATGTTCCAGCTGAATTATAATATTTAGTGCATTAAAATATGTTTCTAGATTACAAATAAATTCATATACAAGGCTCTGCTAATAACTGTATACATTGCCATTATGGATGGAAATGTGCGTTTTTTGTTGTGTATGTATTTTTTTTTATCTCAATTAAAATTTACCTTTATATGTGGATCGTATAAAAGTCTGCACAGATAACGTACAAGAATGTATTAAAGATTCGAGTACATTTCCGTCTGTTGGCGGAATATATATATAAATATACGGTATACATACGGTATAAGTATATATGCGGTAGTATATATATACAAATCTATTGATTTGAACAAAAGAATTTGAGTACACCGCCGACTATGGACGGTAATTGCTGGAATCGGATTTTAAAATGTATTACGTGTTTTCAAAATTATTAACTTAAGATAATATCTTTTCTTTCATCTTATTAAAAGGTGAAAGAAGGTGAAGTTTCGTTACAGTTTTCTGGTACTGTTCAAAAGCGTTTCATAATATATACTTGAAGCATTATTTTCTTTGTTTTTTAACACTTTCCAACCTAGTTGAAAAGTGTTTATGACTTCGGTTTGTCTGGCCGTATGGCCGTCTGCCGTCTGGCCGTGCTCTAACTCCCGTAAATATGGTCGGATTGCCTTGCAATTTTTATATGTTATTGTCGTTATCTATAGCAAGTTCCCTATTTCAACTGAAGTGTGTAGCACTTACAGTTTTTTTACAGGGATACTCAAAAGAATTCTGTTACATTACGGTCTATGGGGAAAAATCATTTGCGGTTTATATTAATGATGTTACACAATTGCAAACACATTGTAATTGATATATATCATTAAGGTGTATCAGAAAAAGCTTAAAATGGAATAGGGTGCGCATAGCACTTATAGCTAATTTACAGGGACAGTCAAAAGAATTCCGTTACATTACGTCTATGGAGAAAAATCGTCTGCGGTTTATCTAAATAATGTTTCGCTATTTTAAACGCATTGAAATTTATATATATCACTAAGGTGCATTACAAGAGGCTTACTACAGAATATTGTGTGTATAGCAGTCATCGTTCATTTACAGGGACACACAAAAGAATTCTCTACAGTCTGTTAACAATAATTCCTGGAAGTGCGTTTTAAATTACTGAACGCGATTTTAAAATTAACTCACTTTTTATTTATTACGTGGTGTATATAAATTCTGTAAATCCTATACAGGGAAGCACAAAAGTTCGCGAACACATTTCCGTTTATTGACAGAAACTCCAGAAGGAGAATTTTAAACTGTGCTACGCGTTTCGTAACTGAACTAAAATTTAGCATCCTATGTAGTATATATACAAATCTATAGATCCTATACAGGGCTGAATAAAAGTATTCGGATATTTTTCCGAATATTGTATATGTTGGAAATTACTGAAATTATGTTTTTAAATATGTTATGCGTTTTCCAAATTGTTTACTTAGATGTTACCTTTTAGCTTATTAAACGGTAATGATTTGTAAAATTATTTTGGAAGCATTGGAAAGTGTTACATAATCTATGCTTGACGCATGATTTTTCGTTCTTGTTTTATTTTTATTTTAAGGAAAAAAGGAGAATTCCTTCTGCAAACTAAAATTCGTTAATCTCGAACAAATGCACACCATTCTATGATTATTTGATGTGTTTTACAATGTTAAGCATTACTTGATATTTTTCAAAGATTATATACATATTTTAAAAATTGACTTGGTTTATACATTAGTAAATAACTTTTTTATACATATATAAATTTCTCAAAAACAGAATTTTTATGAATCATTTTACTGAAAACTACTGTAAAATTTTGTAATTTTTTTTCTTTCTTCGTTTATATTATTCTTAGTTCTTTTAGAATAGTTTTTGTTTATTCAAGACTTTTATTCCAATAAAAATTCGGATTCTTACAAATGTCTTTTCGAAAATCTGTGGAATTTAATACTGGATTTTTTCTGTTGTCTATCATGATGGCTACAGCACACCATGGTTAGCATTAAATGATTAAATGCAAAAAGAAAAATAGCAACGTACATAAATCTCCAATAAAACTCAACTAACCAATACTTAGGATTACAAGAATGGGGGAATCAAACCACGCGCTGGTGTCCAGGTGACGTCAGAGGAGGGAATTTGCTACTGCGCACATTTTCGTGGTCCCTACCGTGGATTCTAGATACGGTGATTTTTAACATAGCAAGTTTTTAAATTTCTCATTTGTTCAAAATTTTAAATATCTGACATATTTTAAAATAATTTTTGCAAAATTTCCAACAAACTCAAGTGTTATTTAAATAAATCTTTGCTAAAAAACGTAAAAAAAAATATTTCGATTGCGATTGAAAAATACGAGATAATCAAATGATGGTTTTGCCAGAAATTTTTTACTTCAGTAACAGAAAAATCTATTCCCACCAGTTTCTGTTAAAATATTTTTACAACAGGTTTTCCCCACGTTTCTATTACAGATTTCTCTTTCTTTTGAGCGAAATAGAGTTTGTTCGATATCTAAAGATATTATTTTTAGTATTGAAAAAATAAGTCGCTCAATATCCAAAAGATGTAATTCAGGAATGTTTGAAAAATATATTGCTCAAAATCAAATGATCATATTCAGAAGTGACAGATTCACAGAAATAGATATCACTTAATGTCAAAAAATGATATTCAGAGATGTTGGAAAAAATTGCCCAACATTCACAGATGTTAAAAACTAATATTCATAAATATTATTTTAGGGTGGTGGGGGGAGGGGGAGGTCATTTAACGTTCGCCAATATCAATTTTTGATATTGGCCAATATCTTTGTGCTACCTGGTTAATAAATTACCTCCTCCAAAGCTACACAATGATTCTTTATTTAAATTGTCGTTATGCCTGTCATTAACTCTGTATTTTCAAAAAAAAAAAAAGTTCTAGTTATCAAGCAATCGGTATAAAAAGAAACACCTGCTCAACTGGCACAACTCTGATGGATGCTAATCTGTGTACACAGAAATAGAGGATACTTTGAAACAAGATTCGATGGGCAGACAAAGAGACGTTGTGCAGAAATTATGGCCATGGAAAATAAGTAAATGTGAAATGTAAAATATTTCTTTATTTTTAAGTGGTATACAGAGATATTTTACTCTACTGGGTATCTTGAGAATTAAAACAATAAATGAACTACTTTTGAAACTAAACTTGTGTTCTTTCAATAATAAAAAATAATATTCTTCTAAAAATCGGAAATTCGAAAGTATTTAAAAAATAAACAAACATCCATTTAAAAATTATATAAAATTGATTTTTATTTTCATGTAAAAAACTATTCAAAAAAGTATAAAACACTTACTGTAAAAATAGTATAAAAAATCTTTAGTTTTTTATAAAACTATCAATTTTTCAAATGCTTTTTTTAAATATCAGAAAATATTTATATAGTCATTAATCTTTCTGTGCAAATTTCACGCCGCACGTCTCCATCAAATGCACTTCAACGAAAAATATAGAAATGGGCGGTCCTTTAAAAATCCTTTTAAACAGCTCACACCACTATAATTTTAATGTTTTTATTCATATAAGAATTAAACAGTGTTCGACCGGATACAAATGCACAGAAATAAAACTGAGTCGTGAAAAACTCTCGTCAGAGGGTTTAATATGTAGTATTGTACACCATTACCCACGCTATCTAGAATACACGGTAGGAACCACGCGCTGCGCAGTTCCTTTTCCGTGATGACGTCAGCTGGACACCAACCACCGCCCCCTGAATACTAGGCCTGCGCGCTGAAAAAAATGGCGGCTGCCGAAGGCTTAATCGTTTGTACAATCCCTCGAACTTCAACACCAATAATATCTAAAAGTTATCTTTGACTTATTTGATCTCCGAAAAACAAGGCGAAGAAAACTTTTAGAAATTATTGGTGTGGAATTTCGAGGGACCGTACAAACGCTGAAAAAAAAACGGCCTGCGACAGCCGCCATTGTTGTCAGCGCTCAGGCCTACTATTCAGGGGGCGGTGCACCAACGTTCTTCTCCCTAGAGCTCCTATAATAGCTGCTATTTGTACTGCCTTTTCAATGTGAAAATAGATTCTTGTCAATAAAGCGTTGCATTATTTCGTCACTGATGACGAATATATATTTTCCATTCTGTATATTTTTAATGAACTGAGTTTTTATATTAAGTGTGTATTCAATTCCAAACTGCTTATTTTCAGACACATTTTTAAATTCATTTTTGCTCTAAAATGCATCCAATTGGCAGGCTCTCTTATTCAGAAACTTTATAATGTCCGCATTGTCTCGATTTTTCGATAAAGGTAGAATATATTTCAAAAAATGCTGTAAAAGTGGACGTTTTGAACCGAATTTCCCGAAGCGATAGCGCTGGAAACAAAAAAAATTATCGTACTGTGAAAATAATTGTTTGTAAATCAATTTCTAATTAATTGAACGAAAAATAAAAACATGGGGCCCTTATAAATCTCTTCATAAATCACGCCGCCAAGTTTCATATTCTTATTTCTAAAAATCAGTCTGTAAATGTGTCTCAAAATTTTGAGTTGTTGAGCGTGGAAAAATATTTTTTTTGAATACCGCCTTAATACACACACACACGTGTATATAGGTATGTTTGAAACACCGCAATTTAATGTCATAGTTTAGAATTTTGGGTTGAACATTTTGATAGATATATTACTTTTTTAGAAATCGCGTAAAAAATCATTCTTTTTAGTTATAGCTATTGCTATTTACTCGTTATCTTCAATTTTATTTATCCCCGAATATTTTGCGTTTATGGAATACAATATAGTAAAGGATGCTTTAATGTATTATAAAATGAAATGTACATTTGTGGCTTATGAATTAAAGGACAATAATTTTAATTTTTAAATAAGAAAAAATCGCGATAAGGAAAAAATGATTGATAACTTTAATATGTTAAAGGAGTATTTTTGCTTCTTCGCGAATATGTTAAATAATGACTAAGCATATTGACAGACTCGTGATGTTAGAAAAAAAAATGGAATATTAGATGAATATCATGTTGCCTGTCAGTAAGAATTCGGCGTGGACTTTCTAAGGAGAATGGATCTGATTTTTTGTATTTCAATGCTAGGTTAAACTTTATTATACAAATACGCTAACTTCTAAATCAAGTGGGCAAACGAAAGGAAGAATAAAAAATCACACATACTTTCATAATTATATCAGCATATTTTGAATTTTTTTTAATTAGAGGTAAAATGTAATTATGTCAATATCTCCCACCATTTTGTAGGTCACTCTTCTTAACACTTCCCAATTTAGTTGAAAAGTATTTATGAATTTTGTTTATCTGTCTGTGTGCTCATCGGTATGTCTCTCCGCGCTCTAACTCTAGTAAAAGTACTTTGATTTCTATATTATTCATGTATGTCATTGAGATTTACCATGACCATGCCCCGTATTGAAAATGAAGTATGTAGCATTTATATTTTATATTTACAGGGACACTCTAAAGAATTCCTTTACATTATGATCTATGAAGAAACTACTTTTGAATGTATTTTAATGATGTTATCCTATTTCAAACATAATAAAATTGATATGTATTAATGAGGTGCACACTAAAACATGCTTTCTAAACATTATGGAGTTCAAAGCAATAATCATTCATTTACAAGGTCACACAAAAGAATTCAATTACATAACGTCCTGCGATGAAATATCGTTTCCAGCGTAAATTAATGATGTTACTCTATTTTAAATATAATGACATTTATATACATTACTGGAGTGCATTACAAGATTCTTACTGTAAAATATAGAGTGCGTAGCATTTATCGTTCATTTACAGGGACACAAAATAATTCGGTTACAGTACTTTATGAGCGATTATTACTGGCAGTGCATTTTCAACTTTGGCTTGTGTTTTTAAGTTTAACTAATTTTTTGCATTCTGCATGGTGTGTAAAAATTCTATCGATAAGATACAGGGCTACACAAAAGAATTCGAAAGCTGTTTGTGGGCGTGGGTTGCTTAATGGTTGTTTTAATTGTGTAATGCATGTTCCAGCTGAATTATAATATTTAGTGCATTAAAATATGTTTCTAGATTACAAATAAATTCATATACAAGGCTCTGCTAATAACTGTATACATTGCCATTATGGATGGAAATGTGCGTTTTTTGTTGTGTATGTATTTTTTTTTATCTCAATTAAAATTTACCTTTATATGTGGATCGTATAAAAGTCTGCACAGATAACGTACAAGAATGTATTAAAGATTCGAGTACATTTCCGTCTGTTGGCGGAATATATATATAAATATACGGTATACATACGGTATAAGTATATATGCGGTAGTATATATATACAAATCTATTGATTTGAACAAAAGAATTTGAGTACACCGCCGACTATGGACGGTAATTGCTGGAATCGGATTTTAAAATGTATTACGTGTTTTCAAAATTATTAACTTAAGATAATATCTTTTCTTTCATCTTATTAAAAGGTGAAAGAAGGTGAAGTTTCGTTACAGTTTTCTGGTACTGTTCAAAAGCGTTTCATAATATATACTTGAAGCATTATTTTCTTTGTTTTTTAACACTTTCCAACCTAGTTGAAAAGTGTTTATGACTTCGGTTTGTCTGGCCGTATGGCCGTCTGCCGTCTGGCCGTGCTCTAACTCCCGTAAATATGGTCGGATTGCCTTGCAATTTTTATATGTTATTGTCGTTATCTATAGCAAGTTCCCTATTTCAACTGAAGTGTGTAGCACTTACAGTTTTTTTACAGGGATACTCAAAAGAATTCTGTTACATTACGGTCTATGGGGAAAAATCATTTGCGGTTTATATTAATGATGTTACACAATTGCAAACACATTGTAATTGATATATATCATTAAGGTGTATCAGAAAAAGCTTAAAATGGAATAGGGTGCGCATAGCACTTATAGCTAATTTACAGGGACAGTCAAAAGAATTCCGTTACATTACGTCTATGGAGAAAAATCGTCTGCGGTTTATCTAAATAATGTTTCGCTATTTTAAACGCATTGAAATTTATATATATCACTAAGGTGCATTACAAGAGGCTTACTACAGAATATTGTGTGTATAGCAGTCATCGTTCATTTACAGGGACACACAAAAGAATTCTCTACAGTCTGTTAACAATAATTCCTGGAAGTGCGTTTTAAATTACTGAACGCGATTTTAAAATTAACTCACTTTTTATTTATTACGTGGTGTATATAAATTCTGTAAATCCTATACAGGGAAGCACAAAAGTTCGCGAACACATTTCCGTTTATTGACAGAAACTCCAGAAGGAGAATTTTAAACTGTGCTACGCGTTTCGTAACTGAACTAAAATTTAGCATCCTATGTAGTATATATACAAATCTATAGATCCTATACAGGGCTGAATAAAAGTATTCGGATATTTTTCCGAATATTGTATATGTTGGAAATTACTGAAATTATGTTTTTAAATATGTTATGCGTTTTCCAAATTGTTTACTTAGATGTTACCTTTTAGCTTATTAAACGGTAATGATTTGTAAAATTATTTTGGAAGCATTGGAAAGTGTTACATAATCTATGCTTGACGCATGATTTTTCGTTCTTGTTTTATTTTTATTTTAAGGAAAAAAGGAGAATTCCTTCTGCAAACTAAAATTCGTTAATCTCGAACAAATGCACACCATTCTATGATTATTTGATGTGTTTTACAATGTTAAGCATTACTTGATATTTTTCAAAGATTATATACATATTTTAAAAATTGACTTGGTTTATACATTAGTAAATAACTTTTTTATACATATATAAATTTCTCAAAAACAGAATTTTTATGAATCATTTTACTGAAAACTACTGTAAAATTTTGTAATTTTTTTTCTTTCTTCGTTTATATTATTCTTAGTTCTTTTAGAATAGTTTTTGTTTATTCAAGACTTTTATTCCAATAAAAATTCGGATTCTTACAAATGTCTTTTCGAAAATCTGTGGAATTTAATACTGGATTTTTTCTGTTGTCTATCATGATGGCTACAGCACACCATGGTTAGCATTAAATGATTAAATGCAAAAAGAAAAATAGCAACGTACATAAATCTCCAATAAAACTCAACTAACCAATACTTAGGATTACAAGAATGGGGGAATCAAACCACGCGCTGGTGTCCAGGTGACGTCAGAGGAGGGAATTTGCTACTGCGCACATTTTCGTGGTCCCTACCGTGGATTCTAGATACGGTGATTTTTAACATAGCAAGTTTTTAAATTTCTCATTTGTTCAAAATTTTAAATATCTGACATATTTTAAAATAATTTTTGCAAAATTTCCAACAAACTCAAGTGTTATTTAAATAAATCTTTGCTAAAAAACGTAAAAAAAAATATTTCGATTGCGATTGAAAAATACGAGATAATCAAATGATGGTTTTGCCAGAAATTTTTTACTTCAGTAACAGAAAAATCTATTCCCACCAGTTTCTGTTAAAATATTTTTACAACAGGTTTTCCCCACGTTTCTATTACAGATTTCTCTTTCTTTTGAGCGAAATAGAGTTTGTTCGATATCTAAAGATATTATTTTTAGTATTGAAAAAATAAGTCGCTCAATATCCAAAAGATGTAATTCAGGAATGTTTGAAAAATATATTGCTCAAAATCAAATGATCATATTCAGAAGTGACAGATTCACAGAAATAGATATCACTTAATGTCAAAAAATGATATTCAGAGATGTTGGAAAAAATTGCCCAACATTCACAGATGTTAAAAACTAATATTCATAAATATTATTTTAGGGTGGTGGGGGGAGGGGGAGGTCATTTAACGTTCGCCAATATCAATTTTTGATATTGGCCAATATCTTTGTGCTACCTGGTTAATAAATTACCTCCTCCAAAGCTACACAATGATTCTTTATTTAAATTGTCGTTATGCCTGTCATTAACTCTGTATTTTCAAAAAAAAAAAAGTTCTAGTTATCAAGCAATCGGTATAAAAAGAAACACCTGCTCAACTGGCACAACTCTGATGGATGCTAATCTGTGTACACAGAAGTAGAGGATACTTTGAAACAAGATTCGATGGGCAGACAAAGAGACGTTGTGCAGAAATTATGGCCATGGAAAATAAGTAAATGTGAAATGTAAAATATTTCTTATTTTTAAGTGGTATACAGAGATTATTTACTCTACTGGGTATCTTGAGAATTAAAACAATAAATGAACTACTTTTGAAACTAAACTTGTGTTCTTTCAATAATAAAAAATAATATTCTTCTAAAAATCGGAAATTCGAAAGTATTTAAAAAATAAACAAACATCCATTTAAAAATTATATAAAATTGATTTTTATTTTCATGTAAAAAACTATTCAAAAAAAGTATAAAACACTTACTGTAAAAATAGTATAAAAAATCTTTAGTTTTTTATAAAACTATCAATTTTTCAAATGCTTTTTTTAAATATCAGAAAATATTTATATAGTCATTAATCTTTCTGTGCAAATTTCACGCCGCACGTCTCCATCAAATGCACTTCAACGAAAAATATAGAAATGGGCGGTCCTTTAAAAATCCTTTTAAACAGCTCACACCACTATAATTTTAATGTTTTTATTCATATAAGAATTAAACAGTGTTCGACCGGATACAAATGCACAGAAATAAAACTGAGTCGTGAAAAACTCTCGTCAGAGGGTTTAATATGTAGTATTGTACACCATTACCCACGCTATCTAGAATACACGGTAGGAACCACGCGCTGCGCAGTTCCTTTTCCGTGATGACGTCAGCTGGACACCAACCACCGCCCCCTGAATACTAGGCCTGCGCGCTGAAAAAAATGGCGGCTGCCGAAGGCTTAATCGTTTGTACAATCCCTCGAACTTCAACACCAATAATATCTAAAAGTTATCTTTGACTTATTTGATCTCCGAAAAACAAGGCGAAGAAAACTTTTAGAAATTATTGGTGTGGAATTTCGAGGGACCGTACAAACGCTGAAAAAAAAACGGCCTGCGACAGCCGCCATTGTTGTCAGCGCTCAGGCCTACTATTCAGGGGGCGGTGCACCAACGTTCTTCTCCCTAGAGCTCCTATAATAGCTGCTATTTGTACTGCCTTTTCAATGTGAAAATAGATTCTTGTCAATAAAGCGTTGCATTATTTCGTCACTGATGACGAATATATATTTTCCATTCTGTATATTTTTAATGAACTGAGTTTTTATATTAAGTGTGTATTCAATTCCAAACTGCTTATTTTCAGACACATTTTTAAATTCATTTTTGCTCTAAAATGCATCCAATTGGCAGGCTCTCTTATTCAGAAACTTTATAATGTCCGCATTGTCTCGATTTTTCGATAAAGGTAGAATATATTTCAAAAAATGCTGTAAAAGTGGACGTTTTGAACCGAATTTCCCGAAGCGATAGCGCTGGAAACAAAAAAAATTATCGTACTGTGAAAATAATTGTTTGTAAATCAATTTCTAATTAATTGAACGAAAAATAAAAACATGGGGCCCTTATAAATCTCTTCATAAATCACGCCGCCAAGTTTCATATTCTTATTTCTAAAAATCAGTCTGTAAATGTGTCTCAAAATTTTGAGTTGTTGAGCGTGGAAAAATATTTTTTTTGAATACCGCCTTAATACACACACACACGTGTATATAGGTATGTTTGAAACACCGCAATTTAATGTCATAGTTTAGAATTTTGGGTTGAACATTTTGATAGATATATTACTTTTTTAGAAATCGCGTAAAAAATCATTCTTTTTAGTTATAGCTATTGCTATTTACTCGTTATCTTCAATTTTATTTATCCCCGAATATTTTGCGTTTATGGAATACAATATAGTAAAGGATGCTTTAATGTATTATAAAATGAAATGTACATTTGTGGCTTATGAATTAAAGGACAATAATTTTAATTTTTAAATAAGAAAAAATCGCGATAAGGAAAAAATGATTGATAACTTTAATATGTTAAAGGAGTATTTTTGCTTCTTCGCGAATATGTTAAATAATGACTAAGCATATTGACAGACTCGTGATGTTAGAAAAAAAAATGGAATATTAGATGAATATCATGTTGCCTGTCAGTAAGAATTCGGCGTGGACTTTCTAAGGAGAATGGATCTGATTTTTTGTATTTCAATGCTAGGTTAAACTTTATTATACAAATACGCTAACTTCTAAATCAAGTGGGCAAACGAAAGGAAGAATAAAAAATCACACATACTTTCATAATTATATCAGCATATTTTGAATTTTTTTTAATTAGAGGTAAAATGTAATTATGTCAATATCTCCCACCATTTTGTAGGTCACTCTTCTTAACACTTCCCAATTTAGTTGAAAAGTATTTATGAATTTTGTTTATCTGTCTGTGTGCTCATCGGTATGTCTCTCCGCGCTCTAACTCTAGTAAAAGTACTTTGATTTCTATATTATTCATGTATGTCATTGAGATTTACCATGACCATGCCCCGTATTGAAAATGAAGTATGTAGCATTTATATTTTATATTTACAGGGACACTCTAAAGAATTCCTTTACATTATGATCTATGAAGAAACTACTTTTGAATGTATTTTAATGATGTTATCCTATTTCAAACATAATAAAATTGATATGTATTAATGAGGTGCACACTAAAACATGCTTTCTAAACATTATGGAGTTCAAAGCAATAATCATTCATTTACAAGGTCACACAAAAGAATTCAATTACATAACGTCCTGCGATGAAATATCGTTTCCAGCGTAAATTAATGATGTTACTCTATTTTAAATATAATGACATTTATATACATTACTGGAGTGCATTACAAGATTCTTACTGTAAAATATAGAGTGCGTAGCATTTATCGTTCATTTACAGGGACACAAAATAATTCGGTTACAGTACTTTATGAGCGATTATTACTGGCAGTGCATTTTCAACTTTGGCTTGTGTTTTTAAGTTTAACTAATTTTTTGCATTCTGCATGGTGTGTAAAAATTCTATCGATAAGATACAGGGCTACACAAAAGAATTCGAAAGCTGTTTGTGGGCGTGGGTTGCTTAATGGTTGTTTTAATTGTGTAATGCATGTTCCAGCTGAATTATAATATTTAGTGCATTAAAATATGTTTCTAGATTACAAATAAATTCATATACAAGGCTCTGCTAATAACTGTATACATTGCCATTATGGATGGAAATGTGCGTTTTTTGTTGTGTATGTATTTTTTTTTATCTCAATTAAAATTTACCTTTATATGTGGATCGTATAAAAGTCTGCACAGATAACGTACAAGAATGTATTAAAGATTCGAGTACATTTCCGTCTGTTGGCGGAATATATATATAAATATACGGTATACATACGGTATAAGTATATATGCGGTAGTATATATATACAAATCTATTGATTTGAACAAAAGAATTTGAGTACACCGCCGACTATGGACGGTAATTGCTGGAATCGGATTTTAAAATGTATTACGTGTTTTCAAAATTATTAACTTAAGATAATATCTTTTCTTTCATCTTATTAAAAGGTGAAAGAAGGTGAAGTTTCGTTACAGTTTTCTGGTACTGTTCAAAAGCGTTTCATAATATATACTTGAAGCATTATTTTCTTTGTTTTTTAACACTTTCCAACCTAGTTGAAAAGTGTTTATGACTTCGGTTTGTCTGGCCGTATGGCCGTCTGCCGTCTGGCCGTGCTCTAACTCCCGTAAATATGGTCGGATTGCCTTGCAATTTTTATATGTTATTGTCGTTATCTATAGCAAGTTCCCTATTTCAACTGAAGTGTGTAGCACTTACAGTTTTTTTACAGGGATACTCAAAAGAATTCTGTTACATTACGGTCTATGGGGAAAAATCATTTGCGGTTTATATTAATGATGTTACACAATTGCAAACACATTGTAATTGATATATATCATTAAGGTGTATCAGAAAAAGCTTAAAATGGAATAGGGTGCGCATAGCACTTATAGCTAATTTACAGGGACAGTCAAAAGAATTCCGTTACATTACGTCTATGGAGAAAAATCGTCTGCGGTTTATCTAAATAATGTTTCGCTATTTTAAACGCATTGAAATTTATATATATCACTAAGGTGCATTACAAGAGGCTTACTACAGAATATTGTGTGTATAGCAGTCATCGTTCATTTACAGGGACACACAAAAGAATTCTCTACAGTCTGTTAACAATAATTCCTGGAAGTGCGTTTTAAATTACTGAACGCGATTTTAAAATTAACTCACTTTTTATTTATTACGTGGTGTATATAAATTCTGTAAATCCTATACAGGGAAGCACAAAAGTTCGCGAACACATTTCCGTTTATTGACAGAAACTCCAGAAGGAGAATTTTAAACTGTGCTACGCGTTTCGTAACTGAACTAAAATTTAGCATCCTATGTAGTATATATACAAATCTATAGATCCTATACAGGGCTGAATAAAAGTATTCGGATATTTTTCCGAATATTGTATATGTTGGAAATTACTGAAATTATGTTTTTAAATATGTTATGCGTTTTCCAAATTGTTTACTTAGATGTTACCTTTTAGCTTATTAAACGGTAATGATTTGTAAAATTATTTTGGAAGCATTGGAAAGTGTTACATAATCTATGCTTGACGCATGATTTTTCGTTCTTGTTTTATTTTTATTTTAAGGAAAAAAGGAGAATTCCTTCTGCAAACTAAAATTCGTTAATCTCGAACAAATGCACACCATTCTATGATTATTTGATGTGTTTTACAATGTTAAGCATTACTTGATATTTTTCAAAGATTATATACATATTTTAAAAATTGACTTGGTTTATACATTAGTAAATAACTTTTTTATACATATATAAATTTCTCAAAAACAGAATTTTTATGAATCATTTTACTGAAAACTACTGTAAAATTTTGTAATTTTTTTTCTTTCTTCGTTTATATTATTCTTAGTTCTTTTAGAATAGTTTTTGTTTATTCAAGACTTTTATTCCAATAAAAATTCGGATTCTTACAAATGTCTTTTCGAAAATCTGTGGAATTTAATACTGGATTTTTTCTGTTGTCTATCATGATGGCTACAGCACACCATGGTTAGCATTAAATGATTAAATGCAAAAAGAAAAATAGCAACGTACATAAATCTCCAATAAAACTCAACTAACCAATACTTAGGATTACAAGAATGGGGGAATCAAACCACGCGCTGGTGTCCAGGTGACGTCAGAGGAGGGAATTTGCTACTGCGCACATTTTCGTGGTCCCTACCGTGGATTCTAGATACGGTGATTTTTAACATAGCAAGTTTTTAAATTTCTCATTTGTTCAAAATTTTAAATATCTGACATATTTTAAAATAATTTTTGCAAAATTTCCAACAAACTCAAGTGTTATTTAAATAAATCTTTGCTAAAAAACGTAAAAAAAAATATTTCGATTGCGATTGAAAAATACGAGATAATCAAATGATGGTTTTGCCAGAAATTTTTTACTTCAGTAACAGAAAAATCTATTCCCACCAGTTTCTGTTAAAATATTTTTACAACAGGTTTTCCCCACGTTTCTATTACAGATTTCTCTTTCTTTTGAGCGAAATAGAGTTTGTTCGATATCTAAAGATATTATTTTTAGTATTGAAAAAATAAGTCGCTCAATATCCAAAAGATGTAATTCAGGAATGTTTGAAAAATATATTGCTCAAAATCAAATGATCATATTCAGAAGTGACAGATTCACAGAAATAGATATCACTTAATGTCAAAAAATGATATTCAGAGATGTTGGAAAAAATTGCCCAACATTCACAGATGTTAAAAACTAATATTCATAAATATTATTTTAGGGTGGTGGGGGGAGGGGGAGGTCATTTAACGTTCGCCAATATCAATTTTTGATATTGGCCAATATCTTTGTGCTACCTGGTTAATAAATTACCTCCTCCAAAGCTACACAATGATTCTTTATTTAAATTGTCGTTATGCCTGTCATTAACTCTGTATTTTCAAAAAAAAAAAAGTTCTAGTTATCAAGCAATCGGTATAAAAAGAAACACCTGCTCAACTGGCACAACTCTGATGGATGCTAATCTGTGTACACAGAAGTAGAGGATACTTTGAAACAAGATTCGATGGGCAGACAAAGAGACGTTGTGCAGAAATTATGGCCATGGAAAATAAGTAAATGTGAAATGTAAAATATTTCTTATTTTTAAGTGGTATACAGAGATTATTTACTCTACTGGGTATCTTGAGAATTAAAACAATAAATGAACTACTTTTGAAACTAAACTTGTGTTCTTTCAATAATAAAAAATAATATTCTTCTAAAAATCGGAAATTCGAAAGTATTTAAAAAATAAACAAACATCCATTTAAAAATTATATAAAATTGATTTTTATTTTCATGTAAAAAACTATTCAAAAAAAGTATAAAACACTTACTGTAAAAATAGTATAAAAAATCTTTAGTTTTTTATAAAACTATCAATTTTTCAAATGCTTTTTTTAAATATCAGAAAATATTTATATAGTCATTAATCTTTCTGTGCAAATTTCACGCCGCACGTCTCCATCAAATGCACTTCAACGAAAAATATAGAAATGGGCGGTCCTTTAAAAATCCTTTTAAACAGCTCACACCACTATAATTTTAATGTTTTTATTCATATAAGAATTAAACAGTGTTCGACCGGATACAAATGCACAGAAATAAAACTGAGTCGTGAAAAACTCTCGTCAGAGGGTTTAATATGTAGTATTGTACACCATTACCCACGCTATCTAGAATACACGGTAGGAACCACGCGCTGCGCAGTTCCTTTTCCGTGATGACGTCAGCTGGACACCAACCACCGCCCCCTGAATACTAGGCCTGCGCGCTGAAAAAAATGGCGGCTGCCGAAGGCTTAATCGTTTGTACAATCCCTCGAACTTCAACACCAATAATATCTAAAAGTTATCTTTGACTTATTTGATCTCCGAAAAACAAGGCGAAGAAAACTTTTAGAAATTATTGGTGTGGAATTTCGAGGGACCGTACAAACGCTGAAAAAAAAACGGCCTGCGACAGCCGCCATTGTTGTCAGCGCTCAGGCCTACTATTCAGGGGGCGGTGCACCAACGTTCTTCTCCCTAGAGCTCCTATAATAGCTGCTATTTGTACTGCCTTTTCAATGTGAAAATAGATTCTTGTCAATAAAGCGTTGCATTATTTCGTCACTGATGACGAATATATATTTTCCATTCTGTATATTTTTAATGAACTGAGTTTTTATATTAAGTGTGTATTCAATTCCAAACTGCTTATTTTCAGACACATTTTTAAATTCATTTTTGCTCTAAAATGCATCCAATTGGCAGGCTCTCTTATTCAGAAACTTTATAATGTCCGCATTGTCTCGATTTTTCGATAAAGGTAGAATATATTTCAAAAAATGCTGTAAAAGTGGACGTTTTGAACCGAATTTCCCGAAGCGATAGCGCTGGAAACAAAAAAAATTATCGTACTGTGAAAATAATTGTTTGTAAATCAATTTCTAATTAATTGAACGAAAAATAAAAACATGGGGCCCTTATAAATCTCTTCATAAATCACGCCGCCAAGTTTCATATTCTTATTTCTAAAAATCAGTCTGTAAATGTGTCTCAAAATTTTGAGTTGTTGAGCGTGGAAAAATATTTTTTTTGAATACCGCCTTAATACACACACACACGTGTATATAGGTATGTTTGAAACACCGCAATTTAATGTCATAGTTTAGAATTTTGGGTTGAACATTTTGATAGATATATTACTTTTTTAGAAATCGCGTAAAAAATCATTCTTTTTAGTTATAGCTATTGCTATTTACTCGTTATCTTCAATTTTATTTATCCCCGAATATTTTGCGTTTATGGAATACAATATAGTAAAGGATGCTTTAATGTATTATAAAATGAAATGTACATTTGTGGCTTATGAATTAAAGGACAATAATTTTAATTTTTAAATAAGAAAAAATCGCGATAAGGAAAAAATGATTGATAACTTTAATATGTTAAAGGAGTATTTTTGCTTCTTCGCGAATATGTTAAATAATGACTAAGCATATTGACAGACTCGTGATGTTAGAAAAAAAAATGGAATATTAGATGAATATCATGTTGCCTGTCAGTAAGAATTCGGCGTGGACTTTCTAAGGAGAATGGATCTGATTTTTTGTATTTCAATGCTAGGTTAAACTTTATTATACAAATACGCTAACTTCTAAATCAAGTGGGCAAACGAAAGGAAGAATAAAAAATCACACATACTTTCATAATTATATCAGCATATTTTGAATTTTTTTTTAATTAGAGGTAAAATGTAATTATGTCAATATCTCCCACCATTTTGTAGGTCACTCTTCTTAACACTTCCCAATTTAGTTGAAAAGTATTTATGAATTTTGTTTATCTGTCTGTGTGCTCATCGGTATGTCTCTCCGCGCTCTAACTCTAGTAAAAGTACTTTGATTTCTATATTATTCATGTATGTCATTGAGATTTACCATGACCATGCCCCGTATTGAAAATGAAGTATGTAGCATTTATATTTTATATTTACAGGGACACTCTAAAGAATTCCTTTACATTATGATCTATGAAGAAACTACTTTTGAATGTATTTTAATGATGTTATCCTATTTCAAACATAATAAAATTGATATGTATTAATGAGGTGCACACTAAAACATGCTTTCTAAACATTATGGAGTTCAAAGCAATAATCATTCATTTACAAGGTCACACAAAAGAATTCAATTACATAACGTCCTGCGATGAAATATCGTTTCCAGCGTAAATTAATGATGTTACTCTATTTTAAATATAATGACATTTATATACATTACTGGAGTGCATTACAAGATTCTTACTGTAAAATATAGAGTGCGTAGCATTTATCGTTCATTTACAGGGACACAAAATAATTCGGTTACAGTACTTTATGAGCGATTATTACTGGCAGTGCATTTTCAACTTTGGCTTGTGTTTTTAAGTTTAACTAATTTTTTGCATTCTGCATGGTGTGTAAAAATTCTACCGATAAGATACAGGGCTACACAAAAGAATTCGAAAGCTGTTTGTGGGCGTGGGTTGCTTAATGGTTGTTTTAATTGTGTAATGCATGTTCCAGCTGAATTATAATATTTAGTGCATTAAAATATGTTTCTAGATTACAAATAAATTCATATACAAGGCTCTGCTAATAACTGTATACATTGCCATTATGGATGGAAATGTGCGTTTTTTGTTGTGTATGTATTTTTTTTTATCTCAATTAAAATTTACCTTTATATGTGGATCGTATAAAAGTCTGCACAGATAACGTACAAGAATGTATTAAAGATTCGAGTACATTTCCGTCTGTTGGCGGAATATATATATAAATATACGGTATACATACGGTATAAGTATATATGCGGTAGTATATATATACAAATCTATTGATTTGAACAAAAGAATTTGAGTACACCGCCGACTATGGACGGTAATTGCTGGAATCGGATTTTAAAATGTATTACGTGTTTTCAAAATTATTAACTTAAGATAATATCTTTTCTTTCATCTTATTAAAAGGTGAAAGAAGGTGAAGTTTCGTTACAGTTTTCTGGTACTGTTCAAAAGCGTTTCATAATATATACTTGAAGCATTATTTTCTTTGTTTTTTAACACTTTCCAACCTAGTTGAAAAGTGTTTATGACTTCGGTTTGTCTGGCCGTATGGCCGTGCTCTAACTCCCGTAAATATGGTCGGATTGCCTTGCAATTTTTATATGTTATTGTCGTTATCTATAGCAAGTTCCCTATTTCAACTGAAGTGTGTAGCACTTACAGTTTTTTTACAGGGATACTCAAAAGAATTCTGTTACATTACGGTCTATGGGGAAAAATCATTTGCGGTTTATATTAATGATGTTACACAATTGCAAACACATTGTAATTGATATATATCATTAAGGTGTATCAGAAAAAGCTTAAAATGGAATAGGGTTTGCATAGCACTTATAGCTAATTTACAGGGACAGTCAAAAGAATTCCGTTACATTACGTCTATGGAGAAAAATCGTCTGCGGTTTATCTAAATAATGTTTCGCTATTTTAAACGCATTGAAATTTATATATATCACTAAGGTGCATTACAAGAGGCTTACTACAGAATATTGTGTGTATAGCAGTCATCGTTCATTTACAGGGACACACAAAAGAATTCTCTACAGTCTGTTAACAATAATTCCTGGAAGTGCGTTTTAAATTACTGAACGCGATTTTAAAATTAACTCACTTTTTATTTATTACGTGGTGTATATAAATTCTGTAAATCCTATACAGGGAAGCACAAAAGTTCGCGAACACATTTCCGTTTATTGACAGAAACTCCAGAAGGAGAATTTTAAACTGTGCTACGCGTTTCGTAACTGAACTAAAATTTAGCATCCTATGTAGTATATATACAAATCTATAGATCCTATACAGGGCTGAATAAAAGTATTCGGATATTTTTCCGAATATTGTATATGTTGGAAATTACTGAAATTATGTTTTTAAATATGTTATGCGTTTTCCAAATTGTTTACTTAGATGTTACCTTTTAGCTTATTAAACGGTAATGATTTGTAAAATTATTTTGGAAGCATTGGAAAGTGTTACATAATCTATGCTTGACGCATGATTTTTCGTTCTTGTTTTATTTTTATTTTAAGGAAAAAAGGAGAATTCCTTCTGCAAACTAAAATTCGTTAATCTCGAACAAATGCACACCATTCTATGATTATTTGATGTGTTTTACAATGTTAAGCATTACTTGATATTTTTCAAAGATTATATACATATTTTAAAAATTGACTTGGTTTATACATTAGTAAATAACTTTTTTATACATATATAAATTTCTCAAAAACAGAATTTTTATGAATCATTTTACTGAAAACTACTGTAAAATTTTGTAATTTTTTTTCTTTCTTCGTTTATATTATTCTTAGTTCTTTTAGAATAGTTTTTGTTTATTCAAGACTTTTATTCCAATAAAAATTCGGATTCTTACAAATGTCTTTTCGAAAATCTGTGGAATTTAATACTGGATTTTTTCTGTTGTCTATCATGATGGCTACAGCACACCATGGTTAGCATTAAATGATTAAATGCAAAAAGAAAAATAGCAACGTACATAAATCTCCAATAAAACTCAACTAACCAATACTTAGGATTACAAGAATGGGGGAATCAAACCACGCGCTGGTGTCCAGGTGACGTCAGAGGAGGGAATTTGCTACTGCGCACATTTTCGTGGTCCCTACCGTGGATTCTAGATACGGTGATTTTTAACATAGCAAGTTTTTAAATTTCTCATTTGTTCAAAATTTTAAATATCTGACATATTTTAAAATAATTTTTGCAAAATTTCCAACAAACTCAAGTGTTATTTAAATAAATCTTTGCTAAAAAACGTAAAAAAAAATATTTCGATTGCGATTGAAAAATACGAGATAATCAAATGATGGTTTTGCCAGAAATTTTTTACTTCAGTAACAGAAAAATCTATTCCCACCAGTTTCTGTTAAAATATTTTTACAACAGGTTTTCCCCACGTTTCTATTACAGATTTCTCTTTCTTTTGAGCGAAATAGAGTTTGTTCGATATCTAAAGATATTATTTTTAGTATTGAAAAAATAAGTCGCTCAATATCCAAAAGATGTAATTCAGGAATGTTTGAAAAATATATTGCTCAAAATCAAATGATCATATTCAGAAGTGACAGATTCACAGAAATAGATATCACTTAATGTCAAAAAATGATATTCAGAGATGTTGGAAAAAATTGCCCAACATTCACAGATGTTAAAAACTAATATTCATAAATATTATTTTAGGGTGGTGGGGGGAGGGGGAGGTCATTTAACGTTCGCCAATATCAATTTTTGATATTGGCCAATATCTTTGTGCTACCTGGTTAATAAATTACCTCCTCCAAAGCTACACAATGATTCTTTATTTAAATTGTCGTTATGCCTGTCATTAACTCTGTATTTTCAAAAAAAAAAAAGTTCTAGTTATCAAGCAATCGGTATAAAAAGAAACACCTGCTCAACTGGCACAACTCTGATGGATGCTAATCTGTGTACACAGAAGTAGAGGATACTTTGAAACAAGATTCGATGGGCAGACAAAGAGACGTTGTGCAGAAATTATGGCCATGGAAAATAAGTAAATGTGAAATGTAAAATATTTCTTATTTTTAAGTGGTATACAGAGATTATTTACTCTACTGGGTATCTTGAGAATTAAAACAATAAATGAACTACTTTTGAAACTAAACTTGTGTTCTTTCAATAATAAAAAATAATATTCTTCTAAAAATCGGAAATTCGAAAGTATTTAAAAAATAAACAAACATCCATTTAAAAATTATATAAAATTGATTTTTATTTTCATGTAAAAAACTATTCAAAAAAAGTATAAAACACTTACTGTAAAAATAGTATAAAAAATCTTTAGTTTTTTATAAAACTATCAATTTTTCAAATGCTTTTTTTAAATATCAGAAAATATTTATATAGTCATTAATCTTTCTGTGCAAATTTCACGCCGCACGTCTCCATCAAATGCACTTCAACGAAAAATATAGAAATGGGCGGTCCTTTAAAAATCCTTTTAAACAGCTCACACCACTATAATTTTAATGTTTTTATTCATATAAGAATTAAACAGTGTTCGACCGGATACAAATGCACAGAAATAAAACTGAGTCGTGAAAAACTCTCGTCAGAGGGTTTAATATGTAGTATTGTACACCATTACCCACGCTATCTAGAATACACGGTAGGAACCACGCGCTGCGCAGTTCCTTTTCCGTGATGACGTCAGCTGGACACCAACCACCGCCCCCTGAATACTAGGCCTGCGCGCTGAAAAAAATGGCGGCTGCCGAAGGCTTAATCGTTTGTACAATCCCTCGAACTTCAACACCAATAATATCTAAAAGTTATCTTTGACTTATTTGATCTCCGAAAAACAAGGCGAAGAAAACTTTTAGAAATTATTGGTGTGGAATTTCGAGGGACCGTACAAACGCTGAAAAAAAAACGGCCTGCGACAGCCGCCATTGTTGTCAGCGCTCAGGCCTACTATTCAGGGGGCGGTGCACCAACGTTCTTCTCCCTAGAGCTCCTATAATAGCTGCTATTTGTACTGCCTTTTCAATGTGAAAATAGATTCTTGTCAATAAAGCGTTGCATTATTTCGTCACTGATGACGAATATATATTTTCCATTCTGTATATTTTTAATGAACTGAGTTTTTATATTAAGTGTGTATTCAATTCCAAACTGCTTATTTTCAGACACATTTTTAAATTCATTTTTGCTCTAAAATGCATCCAATTGGCAGGCTCTCTTATTCAGAAACTTTATAATGTCCGCATTGTCTCGATTTTTCGATAAAGGTAGAATATATTTCAAAAAATGCTGTAAAAGTGGACGTTTTGAACCGAATTTCCCGAAGCGATAGCGCTGGAAACAAAAAAAATTATCGTACTGTGAAAATAATTGTTTGTAAATCAATTTCTAATTAATTGAACGAAAAATAAAAACATGGGGCCCTTATAAATCTCTTCATAAATCACGCCGCCAAGTTTCATATTCTTATTTCTAAAAATCAGTCTGTAAATGTGTCTCAAAATTTTGAGTTGTTGAGCGTGGAAAAATATTTTTTTTGAATACCGCCTTAATACACACACACACGTGTATATAGGTATGTTTGAAACACCGCAATTTAATGTCATAGTTTAGAATTTTGGGTTGAACATTTTGATAGATATATTACTTTTTTAGAAATCGCGTAAAAAATCATTCTTTTTAGTTATAGCTATTGCTATTTACTCGTTATCTTCAATTTTATTTATCCCCGAATATTTTGCGTTTATGGAATACAATATAGTAAAGGATGCTTTAATGTATTATAAAATGAAATGTACATTTGTGGCTTATGAATTAAAGGACAATAATTTTAATTTTTAAATAAGAAAAAATCGCGATAAGGAAAAAATGATTGATAACTTTAATATGTTAAAGGAGTATTTTTGCTTCTTCGCGAATATGTTAAATAATGACTAAGCATATTGACAGACTCGTGATGTTAGAAAAAAAAATGGAATATTAGATGAATATCATGTTGCCTGTCAGTAAGAATTCGGCGTGGACTTTCTAAGGAGAATGGATCTGATTTTTTGTATTTCAATGCTAGGTTAAACTTTATTATACAAATACGCTAACTTCTAAATCAAGTGGGCAAACGAAAGGAAGAATAAAAAATCACACATACTTTCATAATTATATCAGCATATTTTGAATTTTTTTTTAATTAGAGGTAAAATGTAATTATGTCAATATCTCCCACCATTTTGTAGGTCACTCTTCTTAACACTTCCCAATTTAGTTGAAAAGTATTTATGAATTTTGTTTATCTGTCTGTGTGCTCATCGGTATGTCTCTCCGCGCTCTAACTCTAGTAAAAGTACTTTGATTTCTATATTATTCATGTATGTCATTGAGATTTACCATGACCATGCCCCGTATTGAAAATGAAGTATGTAGCATTTATATTTTATATTTACAGGGACACTCTAAAGAATTCCTTTACATTATGATCTATGAAGAAACTACTTTTGAATGTATTTTAATGATGTTATCCTATTTCAAACATAATAAAATTGATATGTATTAATGAGGTGCACACTAAAACATGCTTTCTAAACATTATGGAGTTCAAAGCAATAATCATTCATTTACAAGGTCACACAAAAGAATTCAATTACATAACGTCCTGCGATGAAATATCGTTTCCAGCGTAAATTAATGATGTTACTCTATTTTAAATATAATGACATTTATATACATTACTGGAGTGCATTACAAGATTCTTACTGTAAAATATAGAGTGCGTAGCATTTATCGTTCATTTACAGGGACACAAAATAATTCGGTTACAGTACTTTATGAGCGATTATTACTGGCAGTGCATTTTCAACTTTGGCTTGTGTTTTTAAGTTTAACTAATTTTTTGCATTCTGCATGGTGTGTAAAAATTCTATCGATAAGATACAGGGCTACACAAAAGAATTCGAAAGCTGTTTGTGGGCGTGGGTTGCTTAATGGTTGTTTTAATTGTGTAATGCATGTTCCAGCTGAATTATAATATTTAGTGCATTAAAATATGTTTCTAGATTACAAATAAATTCATATACAAGGCTCTGCTAATAACTGTATACATTGCCATTATGGATGGAAATGTGCGTTTTTTGTTGTGTATGTATTTTTTTTTATCTCAATTAAAATTTACCTTTATATGTGGATCGTATAAAAGTCTGCACAGATAACGTACAAGAATGTATTAAAGATTCGAGTACATTTCCGTCTGTTGGCGGAATATATATATAAATATACGGTATACATACGGTATAAGTATATATGCGGTAGTATATATATACAAATCTATTGATTTGAACAAAAGAATTTGAGTACACCGCCGACTATGGACGGTAATTGCTGGAATCGGATTTTAAAATGTATTACGTGTTTTCAAAATTATTAACTTAAGATAATATCTTTTCTTTCATCTTATTAAAAGGTGAAAGAAGGTGAAGTTTCGTTACAGTTTTCTGGTACTGTTCAAAAGCGTTTCATAATATATACTTGAAGCATTATTTTCTTTGTTTTTTAACACTTTCCAACCTAGTTGAAAAGTGTTTATGACTTCGGTTTGTCTGGCCGTATGGCCGTGCTCTAACTCCCGTAAATATGGTCGGATTGCCTTGCAATTTTTATATGTTATTGTCGTTATCTATAGCAAGTTCCCTATTTCAACTGAAGTGTGTAGCACTTACAGTTTTTTTACAGGGATACTCAAAAGAATTCTGTTACATTACGGTCTATGGGGAAAAATCATTTGCGGTTTATATTAATGATGTTACACAATTGCAAACACATTGTAATTGATATATATCATTAAGGTGTATCAGAAAAAGCTTAAAATGGAATAGGGTGCGCATAGCACTTATAGCTAATTTACAGGGACAGTCAAAAGAATTCCGTTACATTACGTCTATGGAGAAAAATCGTCTGCGGTTTATCTAAATAATGTTTCGCTATTTTAAACGCATTGAAATTTATATATATCACTAAGGTGCATTACAAGAGGCTTACTACAGAATATTGTGTGTATAGCAGTCATCGTTCATTTACAGGGACACACAAAAGAATTCTCTACAGTCTGTTAACAATAATTCCTGGAAGTGCGTTTTAAATTACTGAACGCGATTTTAAAATTAACTCACTTTTTATTTATTACGTGGTGTATATAAATTCTGTAAATCCTATACAGGGAAGCACAAAAGTTCGCGAACACATTTCCGTTTATTGACAGAAACTCCAGAAGGAGAATTTTAAACTGTGCTACGCGTTTCGTAACTGAACTAAAATTTAGCATCCTATGTAGTATATATACAAATCTATAGATCCTATACAGGGCTGAATAAAAGTATTCGGATATTTTTCCGAATATTGTATATGTTGGAAATTACTGAAATTATGTTTTTAAATATGTTATGCGTTTTCCAAATTGTTTACTTAGATGTTAACTTTTAGCTTATTAAACGGTAATGATTTGTAAAATTATTTTGGAAGCATTGGAAAGTGTTACATAATCTATGCTTGACGCATGATTTTTCGTTCTTGTTTTATTTTTATTTTAAGGAAAAAAGGAGAATTCCTTCTGCAAACTAAAATTCGTTAATCTCGAACAAATGCACACCATTCTATGATTATTTGATGTGTTTTACAATGTTAAGCATTACTTGATATTTTTCAAAGATTATATACATATTTTAAAAATTGACTTGGTTTATACATTAGTAAATAACTTTTTTATACATATATAAATTTCTCAAAAACAGAATTTTTATGAATCATTTTACTGAAAACTACTGTAAAATTTTGTAATTTTTTTTCTTTCTTCGTTTATATTATTCTTAGTTCTTTTAGAATAGTTTTTGTTTATTCAAGACTTTTATTCCAATAAAAATTCGGATTCTTACAAATGTCTTTTCGAAAATCTGTGGAATTTAATACTGGATTTTTTCTGTTGTCTATCATGATGGCTACAGCACACCATGGTTAGCATTAAATGATTAAATGCAAAAAGAAAAATAGCAACGTACATAAATCTCCAATAAAACTCAACTAACCAATACTTAGGATTACAAGAATGGGGGAATCAAACCACGCGCTGGTGTCCAGGTGACGTCAGAGGAGGGAATTTGCTACTGCGCACATTTTCGTGGTCCCTACCGTGGATTCTAGATACGGTGATTTTTAACATAGCAAGTTTTTAAATTTCTCATTTGTTCAAAATTTTAAATATCTGACATATTTTAAAATAATTTTTGCAAAATTTCCAACAAACTCAAGTGTTATTTAAATAAATCTTTGCTAAAAAACGTAAAAAAAAATATTTCGATTGCGATTGAAAAATACGAGATAATCAAATGATGGTTTTGCCAGAAATTTTTTACTTCAGTAACAGAAAAATCTATTCCCACCAGTTTCTGTTAAAATATTTTTACAACAGGTTTTCCCCACGTTTCTATTACAGATTTCTCTTTCTTTTGAGCGAAATAGAGTTTGTTCGATATCTAAAGATATTATTTTTAGTATTGAAAAAATAAGTCGCTCAATATCCAAAAGATGTAATTCAGGAATGTTTGAAAAATATATTGCTCAAAATCAAATGATCATATTCAGAAGTGACAGATTCACAGAAATAGATATCACTTAATGTCAAAAAATGATATTCAGAGATGTTGGAAAAAATTGCCCAACATTCACAGATGTTAAAAACTAATATTCATAAATATTATTTTAGGGTGGTGGGGGGAGGGGGAGGTCATTTAACGTTCGCCAATATCAATTTTTGATATTGGCCAATATCTTTGTGCTACCTGGTTAATAAATTACCTCCTCCAAAGCTACACAATGATTCTTTATTTAAATTGTCGTTATGCCTGTCATTAACTCTGTATTTTCAAAAAAAAAAAAGTTCTAGTTATCAAGCAATCGGTATAAAAAGAAACACCTGCTCAACTGGCACAACTCTGATGGATGCTAATCTGTGTACACAGAAGTAGAGGATACTTTGAAACAAGATTCGATGGGCAGACAAAGAGACGTTGTGCAGAAATTATGGCCATGGAAAATAAGTAAATGTGAAATGTAAAATATTTCTTATTTTTAAGTGGTATACAGAGATTATTTACTCTACTGGGTATCTTGAGAATTAAAACAATAAATGAACTACTTTTGAAACTAAACTTGTGTTCTTTCAATAATAAAAAATAATATTCTTCTAAAAATCGGAAATTCGAAAGTATTTAAAAAATAAACAAACATCCATTTAAAAATTATATAAAATTGATTTTTATTTTCATGTAAAAAACTATTCAAAAAAAGTATAAAACACTTACTGTAAAAATAGTATAAAAAATCTTTAGTTTTTTATAAAACTATCAATTTTTCAAATGCTTTTTTTAAATATCAGAAAATATTTATATAGTCATTAATCTTTCTGTGCAAATTTCACGCCGCACGTCTCCATCAAATGCACTTCAACGAAAAATATAGAAATGGGCGGTCCTTTAAAAATCCTTTTAAACAGCTCACACCACTATAATTTTAATGTTTTTATTCATATAAGAATTAAACAGTGTTCGACCGGATACAAATGCACAGAAATAAAACTGAGTCGTGAAAAACTCTCGTCAGAGGGTTTAATATGTAGTATTGTACACCATTACCCACGCTATCTAGAATACACGGTAGGAACCACGCGCTGCGCAGTTCCTTTTCCGTGATGACGTCAGCTGGACACCAACCACCGCCCCCTGAATACTAGGCCTGCGCGCTGAAAAAAATGGCGGCTGCCGAAGGCTTAATCGTTTGTACAATCCCTCGAACTTCAACACCAATAATATCTAAAAGTTATCTTTGACTTATTTGATCTCCGAAAAACAAGGCGAAGAAAACTTTTAGAAATTATTGGTGTGGAATTTCGAGGGACCGTACAAACGCTGAAAAAAAAACGGCCTGCGACAGCCGCCATTGTTGTCAGCGCTCAGGCCTACTATTCAGGGGGCGGTGCACCAACGTTCTTCTCCCTAGAGCTCCTATAATAGCTGCTATTTGTACTGCCTTTTCAATGTGAAAATAGATTCTTGTCAATAAAGCGTTGCATTATTTCGTCACTGATGACGAATATATATTTTCCATTCTGTATATTTTTAATGAACTGAGTTTTTATATTAAGTGTGTATTCAATTCCAAACTGCTTATTTTCAGACACATTTTTAAATTCATTTTTGCTCTAAAATGCATCCAATTGGCAGGCTCTCTTATTCAGAAACTTTATAATGTCCGCATTGTCTCGATTTTTCGATAAAGGTAGAATATATTTCAAAAAATGCTGTAAAAGTGGACGTTTTGAACCGAATTTCCCGAAGCGATAGCGCTGGAAACAAAAAAAATTATCGTACTGTGAAAATAATTGTTTGTAAATCAATTTCTAATTAATTGAACGAAAAATAAAAACATGGGGCCCTTATAAATCTCTTCATAAATCACGCCGCCAAGTTTCATATTCTTATTTCTAAAAATCAGTCTGTAAATGTGTCTCAAAATTTTGAGTTGTTGAGCGTGGAAAAATATTTTTTTTGAATACCGCCTTAATACACACACACACGTGTATATAGGTATGTTTGAAACACCGCAATTTAATGTCATAGTTTAGAATTTTGGGTTGAACATTTTGATAGATATATTACTTTTTTAGAAATCGCGTAAAAAATCATTCTTTTTAGTTATAGCTATTGCTATTTACTCGTTATCTTCAATTTTATTTATCCCCGAATATTTTGCGTTTATGGAATACAATATAGTAAAGGATGCTTTAATGTATTATAAAATGAAATGTACATTTGTGGCTTATGAATTAAAGGACAATAATTTTAATTTTTAAATAAGAAAAAATCGCGATAAGGAAAAAATGATTGATAACTTTAATATGTTAAAGGAGTATTTTTGCTTCTTCGCGAATATGTTAAATAATGACTAAGCATATTGACAGACTCGTGATGTTAGAAAAAAAAATGGAATATTAGATGAATATCATGTTGCCTGTCAGTAAGAATTCGGCGTGGACTTTCTAAGGAGAATGGATCTGATTTTTTGTATTTCAATGCTAGGTTAAACTTTATTATACAAATACGCTAACTTCTAAATCAAGTGGGCAAACGAAAGGAAGAATAAAAAATCACACATACTTTCATAATTATATCAGCATATTTTGAATTTTTTTTAATTAGAGGTAAAATGTAATTATGTCAATATCTCCCACCATTTTGTAGGTCACTCTTCTTAACACTTCCCAATTTAGTTGAAAAGTATTTATGAATTTTGTTTATCTGTCTGTGTGCTCATCGGTATGTCTCACCGCGCTCTAACTCTAGTAAAAGTACTTTGATTTCTATATTATTCATGTATGTCATTGAGATTTACCATGACCATGCCCCGTATTGAAAATGAAGTATGTAGCATTTATATTTTATATTTACAGGGACACTCTAAAGAATTCCTTTACATTATGATCTATGAAGAAACTACTTTTGAATGTATTTTAATGATGTTATCCTATTTCAAACATAATAAAATTGATATGTATTAATGAGGTGCACACTAAAACATGCTTTCTAAACATTATGGAGTTCAAAGCAATAATCATTCATTTACAAGGTCACACAAAAGAATTCAATTACATAACGTCCTGCGATGAAATATCGTTTCCAGCGTAAATTAATGATGTTACTCTATTTTAAATATAATGACATTTATATAAATTACTGGAGTGCATTACAAGATTCTTACTGTAAAATATAGAGTGCGTAGCATTTATCGTTCATTTACAGGGACACAAAATAATTCGGTTACAGTACTTTATGAGCGATTATTACTGGCAGTGCATTTTCAACTTTGGCTTGTGTTTTTAAGTTTAACTAATTTTTTGCATTCTGCATGGTGTGTAAAAATTCTATCGATAAGATACAGGGCTACACAAAAGAATTCGAAAGCTGTTTGTGGGCGTGGGTTGCTTAATGGTTGTTTTAATTGTGTAATGCATGTTCCAGCTGAATTATAATATTTAGTGCATTAAAATATGTTTCTAGATTACAAATAAATTCATATACAAGGCTCTGCTAATAACTGTATACATTGCCATTATGGATGGAAATGTGCGTTTTTTGTTGTGTATGTATTTTTTTTTATCTCAATTAAAATTTACCTTTATATGTGGATCGTATAAAAGTCTGCACAGATAACGTACAAGAATGTATTAAAGATTCGAGTACATTTCCGTCTGTTGGCGGAATATATATATAAATATACGGTATACATACGGTATAAGTATATATGCGGTAGTATATATATACAAATCTATTGATTTGAACAAAAGAATTTGAGTACACCGCCGACTATGGACGGTAATTGCTGGAATCGGATTTTAAAATGTATTACGTGTTTTCAAAATTATTAACTTAAGATAATATCTTTTCTTTCATCTTATTAAAAGGTGAAAGAAGGTGAAGTTTCGTTACAGTTTTCTGGTACTGTTCAAAAGCGTTTCATAATATATACTTGAAGCATTATTTTCTTTGTTTTTTAACACTTTCCAACCTAGTTGAAAAGTGTTTATGACTTCGGTTTGTCTGGCCGTATGGCCGTGCTCTAACTCCCGTAAATATGGTCGGATTGCCTTGCAATTTTTATATGTTATTGTCGTTATCTATAGCAAGTTCCCTATTTCAACTGAAGTGTGTAGCACTTACAGTTTTTTTACAGGGATACTCAAAAGAATTCTGTTACATTACGGTCTATGGGGAAAAATCATTTGCGGTTTATATTAATGATGTTACACAATTGCAAACACATTGTAATTGATATATATCATTAAGGTGTATCAGAAAAAGCTTAAAATGGAATAGGGTGCGCATAGCACTTATAGCTAATTTACAGGGACAGTCAAAAGAATTCCGTTACATTACGTCTATGGAGAAAAATCGTCTGCGGTTTATCTAAATAATGTTTCGCTATTTTAAACGCATTGAAATTTATATATATCACTAAGGTGCATTACAAGAGGCTTACTACAGAATATTGTGTGTATAGCAGTCATCGTTCATTTACAGGGACACACAAAAGAATTCTCTACAGTCTGTTAACAATAATTCCTGGAAGTGCGTTTTAAATTACTGAACGCGATTTTAAAATTAACTCACTTTTTATTTATTACGTGGTGTATATAAATTCTGTAAATCCTATACAGGGAAGCACAAAAGTTCGCGAACACATTTCCGTTTATTGACAGAAACTCCAGAAGGAGAATTTTAAACTGTGCTACGCGTTTCGTAACTGAACTAAAATTTAGCATCCTATGTAGTATATATACAAATCTATAGATCCTATACAGGGCTGAATAAAAGTATTCGGATATTTTTCCGAATATTGTATATGTTGGAAATTACTGAAATTATGTTTTTAAATATGTTATGCGTTTTCCAAATTGTTTACTTAGATGTTAACTTTTAGCTTATTAAACGGTAATGATTTGTAAAATTATTTTGGAAGCATTGGAAAGTGTTACATAATCTATGCTTGACGCATGATTTTTCGTTCTTGTTTTATTTTTATTTTAAGGAAAAAAGGAGAATTCCTTCTGCAAACTAAAATTCGTTAATCTCGAACAAATGCACACCATTCTATGATTATTTGATGTGTTTTACAATGTTAAGCATTACTTGATATTTTTCAAAGATTATATACATATTTTAAAAATTGACTTGGTTTATACATTAGTAAATAACTTTTTTATACATATATAAATTTCTCAAAAACAGAATTTTTATGAATCATTTTACTGAAAACTACTGTAAAATTTTGTAATTTTTTTTCTTTCTTCGTTTATATTATTCTTAGTTCTTTTAGAATAGTTTTTGTTTATTCAAGACTTTTATTCCAATAAAAATTCGGATTCTTACAAATGTCTTTTCGAAAATCTGTGGAATTTAATACTGGATTTTTTCTGTTGTCTATCATGATGGCTACAGCACACCATGGTTAGCATTAAATGATTAAATGCAAAAAGAAAAATAGCAACGTACATAAATCTCCAATAAAACTCAACTAACCAATACTTAGGATTACAAGAATGGGGGAATCAAACCACGCGCTGGTGTCCAGGTGACGTCAGAGGAGGGAATTTGCTACTGCGCACATTTTCGTGGTCCCTACCGTGGATTCTAGATACGGTGATTTTTAACATAGCAAGTTTTTAAATTTCTCATTTGTTCAAAATTTTAAATATCTGACATATTTTAAAATAATTTTTGCAAAATTTCCAACAAACTCAAGTGTTATTTAAATAAATCTTTGCTAAAAAACGTAAAAAAAAATATTTCGATTGCGATTGAAAAATACGAGATAATCAAATGATGGTTTTGCCAGAAATTTTTTACTTCAGTAACAGAAAAATCTATTCCCACCAGTTTCTCTTAAAATATTTTTACAACAGGTTTTCCCCACGTTTCTATTACAGATTTCTCTTTCTTTTGAGCGAAATAGAGTTTGTTCGATATCTAAAGATATTATTTTTAGTATTGAAAAAATAAGTCGCTCAATATCCAAAAGATGTAATTCAGGAATGTTTGAAAAATATATTGCTCAAAATCAAATGATCATATTCAGAAGTGACAGATTCACAGAAATAGATATCACTTAATGTCAAAAAATGATATTCAGAGATGTTGGAAAAAATTGCCCAACATTCACAGATGTTAAAAACTAATATTCATAAATATTATTTTAGGGTGGTGGGGGGAGGGGGAGGTCATTTAACGTTCGCCAATATCAATTTTTGATATTGGCCAATATCTTTGTGCTACCTGGTTAATAAATTACCTCCTCCAAAGCTACACAATGATTCTTTATTTAAATTGTCGTTATGCCTGTCATTAACTCTGTATTTTCAAAAAAAAAAAAAGTTCTAGTTATCAAGCAATCGGTATAAAAAGAAACACCTGCTCAACTGGCACAACTCTGATGGATGCTAATCTGTGTACACAGAAGTAGAGGATACTTTGAAACAAGATTCGATGGGCAGACAAAGAGACGTTGTGCAGAAATTATGGCCATGGAAAATAAGTAAATGTGAAATGTAAAATATTTCTTATTTTTAAGTGGTATACAGAGATTATTTACTCTACTGGGTATCTTGAGAATTAAAACAATAAATGAACTACTTTTGAAACTAAACTTGTGTTCTTTCAATAATAAAAAATAATATTCTTCTAAAAATCGGAAATTCGAAAGTATTTAAAAAATAAACAAACATCCATTTAAAAATTATATAAAATTGATTTTTATTTTCATGTAAAAAACTATTCAAAAAAAGTATAAAACACTTACTGTAAAAATAGTATAAAAAATCTTTAGTTTTTTATAAAACTATCAATTTTTCAAATGCTTTTTTTAAATATCAGAAAATATTTATATAGTCATTAATCTTTCTGTGCAAATTTCACGCCGCACGTCTCCATCAAATGCACTTCAACGAAAAATATAGAAATGGGCGGTCCTTTAAAAATCCTTTTAAACAGCTCACACCACTATAATTTTAATGTTTTTATTCATATAAGAATTAAACAGTGTTCGACCGGATACAAATGCACAGAAATAAAACTGAGTCCTGAAAAACTCTCGTCAGAGGGTTTAATATGTAGTATTGTACACCATTACCCACGCTATCTAGAATACACGGTAGGAACCACGCGCTGCGCAGTTCCTTTTCCGTGATGACGTCAGCTGGACACCAACCACCGCCCCCTGAATACTAGGCCTGCGCGCTGAAAAAAATGGCGGCTGCCGAAGGCTTAATCGTTTGTACAATCCCTCGAACTTCAACACCAATAATATCTAAAAGTTATCTTTGACTTATTTGATCTCCGAAAAACAAGGCGAAGAAAACTTTTAGAAATTATTGGTGTGGAATTTCGAGGGACCGTACAAACGCTGAAAAAAAAACGGCCTGCGACAGCCGCCATTGTTGTCAGCGCTCAGGCCTACTATTCAGGGGGCGGTGCACCAACGTTCTTCTCCCTAGAGCTCCTATAATAGCTGCTATTTGTACTGCCTTTTCAATGTGAAAATAGATTCTTGTCAATAAAGCGTTGCATTATTTCGTCACTGATGACGAATATATATTTTCCATTCTGTATATTTTTAATGAACTGAGTTTTTATATTAAGTGTGTATTCAATTCCAAACTGCTTATTTTCAGACACATTTTTAAATTCATTTTTGCTCTAAAATGCATCCAATTGGCAGGCTCTCTTATTCAGAAACTTTATAATGTCCGCATTGTCTCGATTTTTCGATAAAGGTAGAATATATTTCAAAAAATGCTGTAAAAGTGGACGTTTTGAACCGAATTTCCCGAAGCGATAGCGCTGGAAACAAAAAAAATTATCGTACTGTGAAAATAATTGTTTGTAAATCAATTTCTAATTAATTGAACGAAAAATAAAAACATGGGGCCCTTATAAATCTCTTCATAAATCACGCCGCCAAGTTTCATATTCTTATTTCTAAAAATCAGTCTGTAAATGTGTCTCAAAATTTTGAGTTGTTGAGCGTGGAAAAATATTTTTTTTGAATACCGCCTTAATACACACACACACGTGTATATAGGTATGTTTGAAACACCGCAATTTAATGTCATAGTTTAGAATTTTGGGTTGAACATTTTGATAGATATATTACTTTTTTAGAAATCGCGTAAAAAATCATTCTTTTTAGTTATAGCTATTGCTATTTACTCGTTATCTTCAATTTTATTTATCCCCGAATATTTTGCGTTTATGGAATACAATATAGTAAAGGATGCTTTAATGTATTATAAAATGAAATGTACATTTGTGGCTTATGAATTAAAGGACAATAATTTTAATTTTTAAATAAGAAAAAATCGCGATAAGGAAAAAATGATTGATAACTTTAATATGTTAAAGGAGTATTTTTGCTTCTTCGCGAATATGTTAAATAATGACTAAGCATATTGACAGACTCGTGATGTTAGAAAAAAAAATGGAATATTAGATGAATATCATGTTGCCTGTCAGTAAGAATTCGGCGTGGACTTTCTAAGGAGAATGGATCTGATTATTTGTATTTCAATGCTAGGTTAAACTTTATTATACAAATACGCTAACTTCTAAATCAAGTGGGCAAACGAAAGGAAGAATAAAAAATCACACATACTTTCATAATTATATCAGCATATTTTGAATTTTTTTTAATTAGAGGTAAAATGTAATTATGTCAATATCTCCCACCATTTTGTAGGTCACTCTTCTTAACACTTCCCAATTTAGTTGAAAAGTATTTATGAATTTTGTTTATCTGTCTGTGTGCTCATCGGTATGTCTCTCCGCGCTCTAACTCTAGTAAAAGTACTTTGATTTCTATATTATTCATGTATGTCATTGAGATTTACCATGACCATGCCCCGTATTGAAAATGAAGTATGTAGCATTTATATTTTATATTTACAGGGACACTCTAAAGAATTCCTTTACATTATGATCTATGAAGAAACTACTTTTGAATGTATTTTAATGATGTTATCCTATTTCAAACATAATAAAATTGATATGTATTAATGAGGTGCACACTAAAACATGCTTTCTAAACATTATGGAGTTCAAAGCAATAATCATTCATTTACAAGGTCACACAAAAGAATTCAATTACATAACGTCCTGCGATGAAATATCGTTTCCAGCGTAAATTAATGATGTTACTCTATTTTAAATATAATGACATTTATATACATTACTGGAGTGCATTACAAGATTCTTACTGTAAAATATAGAGTGCGTAGCATTTATCGTTCATTTACAGGGACACAAAATAATTCGGTTACAGTACTTTATGAGCGATTATTACTGGCAGTGCATTTTCAACTTTGGCTTGTGTTTTTAAGTTTAACTAATTTTTTGCATTCTGCATGGTGTGTAAAAATTCTATCGATAAGATACAGGGCTACACAAAAGAATTCGAAAGCTGTTTGTGGGCGTGGGTTGCTTAATGGTTGTTTTAATTGTGTAATGCATGTTCCAGCTGAATTATAATATTTAGTGCATTAAAATATGTTTCTAGATTACAAATAAATTCATATACAAGGCTCTGCTAATAACTGTATACATTGCCATTATGGATGGAAATGTGCGTTTTTTGTTGTGTATGTATTTTTTTTTATCTCAATTAAAATTTACCTTTATATGTGGATCGTATAAAAGTCTGCACAGATAACGTACAAGAATGTATTAAAGATTCGAGTACATTTCCGTCTGTTGGCGGAATATATATATAAATATACGGTATACATACGGTATAAGTATATATGCGGTAGTATATATATACAAATCTATTGATTTGAACAAAAGAATTTGAGTACACCGCCGACTATGGACGGTAATTGCTGGAATCGGATTTTAAAATGTATTACGTGTTTTCAAAATTATTAACTTAAGATAATATCTTTTCTTTCATCTTATTAAAAGGTGAAAGAAGGTGAAGTTTCGTTACAGTTTTCTGGTACTGTTCAAAAGCGTTTCATTGTCGTTATGCCTGTCATTAACTCTGTATTTTCAAAAAAAAAAAAGTTCTAGTTATCAAGCAATCGGTATAAAAAGAAACACCTGCTCAACTGGCACAACTCTGATGGATGCTAATCTGTGTACACAGAAGTAGAGGATACTTTGAAACAAGATTCGATGGGCAGACAAAGAGACGTTGTGCAGAAATTATGGCCATGGAAAATAAGTAAATGTGAAATGTAAAATATTTCTTATTTTTAAGTGGTATACAGAGATTATTTACTCTACTGGGTATCTTGAGAATTAAAACAATAAATGAACTACTTTTGAAACTAAACTTGTGTTCTTTCAATAATAAAAAATAATATTCTTCTAAAAATCGGAAATTCGAAAGTATTTAAAAAATAAACAAACATCCATTTAAAAATTATATAAAATTGATTTTTATTTTCATGTAAAAAACTATTCAAAAAAAGTATAAAACACTTACTGTAAAAATAGTATAAAAAATCTTTAGTTTTTTATAAAACTATCAATTTTTCAAATGCTTTTTTTAAATATCAGAAAATATTTATATAGTCATTAATCTTTCTGTGCAAATTTCACGCCGCACGTCTCCATCAAATGCACTTCAACGAAAAATATAGAAATGGGCGGTCCTTTAAAAATCCTTTTAAACAGCTCACACCACTATAATTTTAATGTTTTTATTCATATAAGAATTAAACAGTGTTCGACCGGATACAAATGCACAGAAATAAAACTGAGTCGTGAAAAACTCTCGTCAGAGGGTTTAATATGTAGTATTGTACACCATTACCCACGCTATCTAGAATACACGGTAGGAACCACGCGCTGCGCAGTTCCTTTTCCGTGATGACGTCAGCTGGACACCAACCACCGCCCCCTGAATACTAGGCCTGCGCGCTGAAAAAAATGGCGGCTGCCGAAGGCTTAATCGTTTGTACAATCCCTCGAACTTCAACACCAATAATATCTAAAAGTTATCTTTGACTTATTTGATCTCCGAAAAACAAGGCGAAGAAAACTTTTAGAAATTATTGGTGTGGAATTTCGAGGGACCGTACAAACGCTGAAAAAAAAACGGCCTGCGACAGCCGCCATTGTTGTCAGCGCTCAGGCCTACTATTCAGGGGGCGGTGCACCAACGTTCTTCTCCCTAGAGCTCCTATAATAGCTGCTATTTGTACTGCCTTTTCAATGTGAAAATAGATTCTTGTCAATAAAGCGTTGCATTATTTCGTCACTGATGACGAATATATATTTTCCATTCTGTATATTTTTAATGAACTGAGTTTTTATATTAAGTGTGTATTCAATTCCAAACTGCTTATTTTCAGACACATTTTTAAATTCATTTTTGCTCTAAAATGCATCCAATTGGCAGGCTCTCTTATTCAGAAACTTTATAATGTCCGCATTGTCTCGATTTTTCGATAAAGGTAGAATATATTTCAAAAAATGCTGTAAAAGTGGACGTTTTGAACCGAATTTCCCGAAGCGATAGCGCTGGAAACAAAAAAAATTATCGTACTGTGAAAATAATTGTTTGTAAATCAATTTCTAATTAATTGAACGAAAAATAAAAACATGGGGCCCTTATAAATCTCTTCATAAATCACGCCGCCAAGTTTCATATTCTTATTTCTAAAAATCAGTCTGTAAATGTGTCTCAAAATTTTGAGTTGTTGAGCGTGGAAAAATATTTTTTTTGAATACCGCCTTAATACACACACACACGTGTATATAGGTATGTTTGAAACACCGCAATTTAATGTCATAGTTTAGAATTTTGGGTTGAACATTTTGATAGATATATTACTTTTTTAGAAATCGCGTAAAAAATCATTCTTTTTAGTTATAGCTATTGCTATTTACTCGTTATCTTCAATTTTATTTATCCCCGAATATTTTGCGTTTATGGAATACAATATAGTAAAGGATGCTTTAATGTATTATAAAATGAAATGTACATTTGTGGCTTATGAATTAAAGGACAATAATTTTAATTTTTAAATAAGAAAAAATCGCGATAAGGAAAAAATGATTGATAACTTTAATATGTTAAAGGAGTATTTTTGCTTCTTCGCGAATATGTTAAATAATGACTAAGCATATTGACAGACTCGTGATGTTAGAAAAAAAAATGGAATATTAGATGAATATCATGTTGCCTGTCAGTAAGAATTCGGCGTGGACTTTCTAAGGAGAATGGATCTGATTATTTGTATTTCAATGCTAGGTTAAACTTTATTATACAAATACGCTAACTTCTAAATCAAGTGGGCAAACGAAAGGAAGAATAAAAAATCACACATACTTTCATAATTATATCAGCATATTTTGAATTTTTTTTAATTAGAGGTAAAATGTAATTATGTCAATATCTCCCACCATTTTGTAGGTCACTCTTCTTAACACTTCCCAATTTAGTTGAAAAGTATTTATGAATTTTGTTTATCTGTCTGTGTGCTCATCGGTATGTCTCTCCGCGCTCTAACTCTAGTAAAAGTACTTTGATTTCTATATTATTCATGTATGTCATTGAGATTTACCATGACCATGCCCCGTATTGAAAATGAAGTATGTAGCATTTATATTTTATATTTACAGGGACACTCTAAAGAATTCCTTTACATTATGATCTATGAAGAAACTACTTTTGAATGTATTTTAATGATGTTATCCTATTTCAAACATAATAAAATTGATATGTATTAATGAGGTGCACACTAAAACATGCTTTCTAAACATTATGGAGTTCAAAGCAATAATCATTCATTTACAAGGTCACACAAAAGAATTCAATTACATAACGTCCTGCGATGAAATATCGTTTCCAGCGTAAATTAATGATGTTACTCTATTTTAAATATAATGACATTTATATACATTACTGGAGTGCATTACAAGATTCTTACTGTAAAATATAGAGTGCGTAGCATTTATCGTTCATTTACAGGGACACAAAATAATTCGGTTACAGTACTTTATGAGCGATTATTACTGGCAGTGCATTTTCAACTTTGGCTTGTGTTTTTAAGTTTAACTAATTTTTTGCATTCTGCATGGTGTGTAAAAATTCTATCGATAAGATACAGGGCTACACAAAAGAATTCGAAAGCTGTTTGTGGGCGTGGGTTGCTTAATGGTTGTTTTAATTGTGTAATGCATGTTCCAGCTGAATTATAATATTTAGTGCATTAAAATATGTTTCTAGATTACAAATAAATTCATATACAAGGCTCTGCTAATAACTGTATACATTGCCATTATGGATGGAAATGTGCGTTTTTTGTTGTGTATGTATTTTTTTTTATCTCAATTAAAATTTACCTTTATATGTGGATCGTATAAAAGTCTGCACAGATAACGTACAAGAATGTATTAAAGATTCGAGTACATTTCCGTCTGTTGGCGGAATATATATATAAATATACGGTATACATACGGTATAAGTATATATGCGGTAGTATATATATACAAATCTATTGATTTGAACAAAAGAATTTGAGTACACCGCCGACTATGGACGGTAATTGCTGGAATCGGATTTTAAAATGTATTACGTGTTTTCAAAATTATTAACTTAAGATAATATCTTTTCTTTCATCTTATTAAAAGGTGAAAGAAGGTGAAGTTTCGTTACAGTTTTCTGGTACTGTTCAAAAGCGTTTCATAATATATACTTGAAGCATTATTTTCTTTGTTTTTTAACACTTTCCAACCTAGTTGAAAAGTGTTTATGACTTCGGTTTGTCTGGCCGTATGGCCGTGCTCTAACTCCCGTAAATATGGTCGGATTGCCTTGCAATTTTTATATGTTATTGTCGTTATCTATAGCAAGTTCCCTATTTCAACTGAAGTGTGTAGCACTTACAGTTTTTTTACAGGGATACTCAAAAGAATTCTGTTACATTACGGTCTATGGGGAAAAATCATTTGCGGTTTATATTAATGATGTTACACAATTGCAAACACATTGTAATTGATATATATCATTAAGGTGTATCAGAAAAAGCTTAAAATGGAATAGGGTGCGCATAGCACTTATAGCTAATTTACAGGGACAGTCAAAAGAATTCCGTTACATTACGTCTATGGAGAAAAATCGTCTGCGGTTTATCTAAATAATGTTTCGCTATTTTAAACGCATTGAAATTTATATATATCACTAAGGTGCATTACAAGAGGCTTACTACAGAATATTGTGTGTATAGCAGTCATCGTTCATTTACAGGGACACACAAAAGAATTCTCTACAGTCTGTTAACAATAATTCCTGGAAGTGCGTTTTAAATTACTGAACGCGATTTTAAAATTAACTCACTTTTTATTTATTACGTGGTGTATATAAATTCTGTAAATCCTATACAGGGAAGCACAAAAGTTCGCGAACACATTTCCGTTTATTGACAGAAACTCCAGAAGGAGAATTTTAAACTGTGCTACGCGTTTCGTAACTGAACTAAAATTTAGCATCCTATGTAGTATATATACAAATCTATAGATCCTATACAGGGCTGAATAAAAGTATTCGGATATTTTTCCGAATATTGTATATGTTGGAAATTACTGAAATTATGTTTTTAAATATGTTATGCGTTTTCCAAATTGTTTACTTAGATGTTACCTTTTAGCTTATTAAACGGTAATGATTTGTAAAATTATTTTGGAAGCATTGGAAAGTGTTACATAATCTATGCTTGACGCATGATTTTTCGTTCTTGTTTTATTTTTATTTTAAGGAAAAAAGGAGAATTCCTTCTGCAAACTAAAATTCGTTAATCTCGAACAAATGCACACCATTCTATGATTATTTGATGTGTTTTACAATGTTAAGCATTACTTGATATTTTTCAAAGATTATATACATATTTTAAAAATTGACTTGGTTTATACATTAGTAAATAACTTTTTTATACATATATAAATTTCTCAAAAACAGAATTTTTATGAATCATTTTACTGAAAACTACTGTAAAATTTTGTAATTTTTTTTCTTTCTTCGTTTATATTATTCTTAGTTCTTTTAGAATAGTTTTTGTTTATTCAAGACTTTTATTCCAATAAAAATTCGGATTCTTACAAATGTCTTTTCGAAAATCTGTGGAATTTAATACTGGATTTTTTCTGTTGTCTATCATGATGGCTACAGCACACCATGGTTAGCATTAAATGATTAAATGCAAAAAGAAAAATAGCAACGTACATAAATCTCCAATAAAACTCAACTAACCAATACTTAGGATTACAAGAATGGGGGAATCAAACCACGCGCTGGTGTCCAGGTGACGTCAGAGGAGGGAATTTGCTACTGCGCACATTTTCGTGGTCCCTACCGTGGATTCTAGATACGGTGATTTTTAACATAGCAAGTTTTTAAATTTCTCATTTGTTCAAAATTTTAAATATCTGACATATTTTAAAATAATTTTTGCAAAATTTCCAACAAACTCAAGTGTTATTTAAATAAATCTTTGCTAAAAAACGTAAAAAAAAATATTTCGATTGCGATTGAAAAATACGAGATAATCAAATGATGGTTTTGCCAGAAATTTTTTACTTCAGTAACAGAAAAATCTATTCCCACCAGTTTCTCTTAAAATATTTTTACAACAGGTTTTCCCCACGTTTCTATTACAGATTTCTCTTTCTTTTGAGCGAAATAGAGTTTGTTCGATATCTAAAGATATTATTTTTAGTATTGAAAAAATAAGTCGCTCAATATCCAAAAGATGTAATTCAGGAATGTTTGAAAAATATATTGCTCAAAATCAAATGATCATATTCAGAAGTGACAGATTCACAGAAATAGATATCACTTAATGTCAAAAAATGATATTCAGAGATGTTGGAAAAAATTGCCCAACATTCACAGATGTTAAAAACTAATATTCATAAATATTATTTTAGGGTGGTGGGGGGAGGGGGAGGTCATTTAACGTTCGCCAATATCAATTTTTGATATTGGCCAATATCTTTGTGCTACCTGGTTAATAAATTACCTCCTCCAAAGCTACACAATGATTCTTTATTTAAATTGTCGTTATGCCTGTCATTAACTCTGTATTTTCAAAAAAAAAAAAGTTCTAGTTATCAAGCAATCGGTATAAAAAGAAACACCTGCTCAACTGGCACAACTCTGATGGATGCTAATCTGTGTACACAGAAGTAGAGGATACTTTGAAACAAGATTCGATGGGCAGACAAGGAGACGTTGTGCAGAAATTATGGCCATGGAAAATAAGTAAATGTGAAATGTAAAATATTTCTTATTTTTAAGTGGTATACAGAGATTATTTACTCTACTGGGTATCTTGAGAATTAAAACAATAAATGAACTACTTTTGAAACTAAACTTGTGTTCTTTCAATAATAAAAAATAATATTCTTCTAAAAATCGGAAATTCGAAAGTATTTAAAAAATAAACAAACATCCATTTAAAAATTATATAAAATTGATTTTTATTTTCATGTAAAAAACTATTCAAAAAAAATATAAAACACTTACTGTAAAAATAGTATAAAAAATCTTTAGTTTTTTATAAAACTATCAATTTTTCAAATGCTTTTTTTAAATATCAGAAAATATTTATATAGTCATTAATCTTTCTGTACAAATTTCACGCCGCACGTCTCCATCAAATGCACTTCAACGAAAAATATAGAAATGGGCGGTCCTTTAAAAATCCTTTTAAACAGCTCACACCACTATAATTTTAATGTTTTTATTCATATAAGAATTAAACAGTGTTCGACCGGATACAAATGCACAGAAATAAAACTGAGTCGTGAAAAACTCTCGTCAGAGGGTTTAATATGTAGTATTGTACACCATTACCCACGCTATCTAGAATACACGGTAGGAACCACGCGCTGCGCAGTTCCTTTTCCGTGATGACGTCAGCTGGACACCAACCACCGCCCCCTGAATACTAGGCCTGCGCGCTGAAAAAAATGGCGGCTGCCGAAGGCTTAATCGTTTGTACAATCCCTCGAACTTCAACACCAATAATATCTAAAAGTTATCTTTGACTTATTTGATCTCCGAAAAACAAGGCGAAGAAAACTTTTAGAAATTATTGGTGTGGAATTTCGAGGGACCGTACAAACGCTGAAAAAAAAAACGGCCTGCGACAGCCGCCATTGTTGTCAGCGCTCAGGCCTACTATTCAGGGGGCGGTGCACCAACGTTCTTCTCCCTAGAGCTCCTATAATAGCTGCTATTTGTACTGCCTTTTCAATGTGAAAATAGATTCTTGTCAATAAAGCGTTGCATTATTTCGTCACTGATGACGAATATATATTTTCCATTCTGTATATTTTTAATGAACTGAGTTTTTATATTAAGTGTGTATTCAATTCCAAACTGCTTATTTTCAGACACATTTTTAAATTCATTTTTGCTCTAAAATGCATCCAATTGGCAGGCTCTCTTATTCAGAAACTTTATAATGTCCGCATTGTCTCGATTTTTCGATAAAGGTAGAATATATTTCAAAAAATGCTGTAAAAGTGGACGTTTTGAACCGAATTTCCCGAAGCGATAGCGCTGGAAACAAAAAAAATTATCGTACTGTGAAAATAATTGTTTGTAAATCAATTTCTAATTAATTGAACGAAAAATAAAAACATGGGGCCCTTATAAATCTCTTCATAAATCACGCCGCCAAGTTTCATATTCTTATTTCTAAAAATCAGTCTGTAAATGTGTCTCAAAATTTTGAGTTGTTGAGCGTGGAAAAATATTTTTTTTGAATACCGCCTTAATACACACACACACGTGTATATAGGTATGTTTGAAACACCGCAATTTAATGTCATAGTTTAGAATTTTGGGTTGAACATTTTGATAGATATATTACTTTTTTAGAAATCGCGTAAAAAATCATTCTTTTTAGTTATAGCTATTGCTATTTACTCGTTATCTTCAATTTTATTTATCCCCGAATATTTTGCGTTTATGGAATACAATATAGTAAAGGATGCTTTAATGTATTATAAAATGAAATGTACATTTGTGGCTTATGAATTAACACTAGAACGCCGGACGGTGTCATTTCGACACCGAAGCGTGAAAGATTCTTTCTAAAATCTGAAAATTTTGAAGGATCCTTTTTATTTCGCTCGACTTTTATTAAATATGTAGGTAGAACTCACATAAAATTTTTTGGCGAACTAGGTTTATTCAAACTTAGTTTACGGATAGATTTACCTATAACGCCGGTTTGGTGTCAATTGGACACCGCAATACTTTCACTTCCCCTATTTTAAATTTTGTTCTTCTGTGCGTTCATTGTGTAAAACAAGGGAGCCCTGTAATATATATTTTTTTACATCTGGTTATCACGTGATTTGTTTCAGCTGCAACAACACCTGCCGCTTAGATTTAATTTCTCACAAAGATAGTGCATGCGCGGTTACCTGTGAGTTATGATTAGAAGAATTTTTCTGAGGTTTTCTTTCGTTCTTGTTACTTTCTATGAGTAAAATTTAAAATGTCTCGTAAGAGAGGGCTTACTACGGAAGAAATTACCGCGCTTATGAGAGAATTGTCAGATAATGAATCAGAAGGTGGAGAATTATCCGACATGTATGATGAAAATTTTATTCCTGTTATATCATCTGAATCGGAAAGCGATGAAGATGTTGAAATTGATGATTCTGGAAATCAGAAAGAATTTGTTGCTCGCGATGGCTCTCAGTGGAAAGAATGTGGTTCAGGAAGTGCAACCGGTAGATTAGTAATCCAAAATATTTTGCGAGAAAATAGTGGTCCAATTAGTTATGCAAAAGAAATGTGAATAATGACAGTGTTTTGAGTGCTTGGTTGCTTTTCATAGACAGAACGGTTTTAGAGCATATAATAAAATGCACAAACACAGAAGCTCGTCTAGTATTAGAAAAGGATGTTTGGTCTCTTTCAAAACAGGAACTTTTTGCTTACATTTCGATTTTATATGCACGTGGAGTTTCAGGAGCTAGTAACCTGGAACTTCATTCATTATGGTCTACTTCATGGGGAATAAATTTTTGCAAAGAAACCATGTCCAGAGACAGGTTTTATGAAATATCAAGATTTCTGAGAAATCAACTCGTCGTAATCGAACTCAGCAGGATAAATTCGCAATGATTTCGGAAGTATGGAATTGTTTTATTGAAAACTGCATAAGCTGTTACAAGCCAGGCCAGAATATAACAATTGATGAACAATTATTTCCTAGTAAGACTCGTTGTACATTTACTCCGTTTATAGCATCAAAACCTGATAAATACGGAAAAAAATTTTGGATAGCTGCAGATTTAGAAAGTAAGTATATTTTGAATGCATTTCCCTACTTAGGAAAAAATGAAGAACGAGATCAAAGTCAGAGACTTTCTGAGTATGTAGTTTTAAAACTAATAGAACCCTTTAAAAATATGGGAAGAAATGTCACAGTTGACAATTTTTTTACTTCTCTTGAGTTGGCTAAGAAACTAAAGGAAAGACGAACGAGTTTAGTTGGCACGGTAAATAGGGCCAGACGAGAAATTCCAGATTGTATAAAGTCAGGAAAAGAAGTGTTATATTCAACAAAAATATTGAAAAATGAAGAATCGAGCACAACACTTACAGTTTGACAGTGTAAAAAGAAAAAAAAATGTGATAATCTTGAGTTCTATGCATTCAAACATTGCAATTGCCAATAATTCAAAGAAAATACCTGAAACAGTCAGTTTTTATAATGAAACGAAATGTGGCGTAGATATTGTTGACCAAATGGCAAGTCAATATTCAGTCAAAGCAGGATCAAGAAGATGGCCAATTCACACATTCTACAATATGTTAGACTTTGCTGCCATAAACTCATGGATTATTTTCAAACAAGTGACGGGGGTAAAATTATCAAGGCGTACTTTTATACAAACATTAGCTGAAGAATTACGAGCAGAATATATTAAAAAATCTGCTAAAAGACGCAGTAGCGATGAAGATGAACTGCGAACTGAAAATCCTTCTAAGCGTAGGAAATGCGAGGTTAAAAAATGTCATGGAAATGTGACAAATAAAATGTGTTCCTTTTGTAAAAGAATGCACAAAATATGTCAGCTATAAATGTATTGACTGTGAGTGATATAAGTAATGTAAGTATTTTTTTCTCTTGTTTATATTTTTATATCATCTTGAAAAAATATTCTCATTTTACAAATATAATAATTATTTGTGTGTACAATGTATATGTTCATATCATCTTGCAATATTTTTCTTATTTTACAGATATAATTTTATTTGTGCGTAACATATATTTTTTCATATCATCTTGAAAAATTATTATTTTACCGATGTAATATTATTTGTGTGTACCATACATATTTTCATATAATCTTTCAAAATTATTCTTATTTTAAATATATAATATTATTTGTGTGTACCATATATATTTTCATATAATCTTTCAAAAATATTATCATTTTAAATATATAATATTACTTGTGTGTACATCATATATTTTCATATAATCTTGTAAAATTATCCCTATTTTACAGATATAATAGTATTTATGTGTACAATATATGTATTTGTAAAAAGAATATTAAAATGTACATTTTCTTTGAAATTTTTGCTTACTTATCGACCAGTATCAAAATGACACCTGGCCGGCGTTTCAGGGGGTAGTAAGATTTCAGGCGTTCTAGTGTTAAAGGACAATAATTTTAATTTTTAAATAAGAAAAAATCGCGATAAGGAAAAAATGATTGATAACTTTAATATGTTAAAGGAGTATTTTTGCTTCTTCGCGAATATGTTAAATAATGACTAAGCATATTGACAGACTCGTGATGTTAGAAAAAAAAATGGAATATTAGATGAATATCATGTTGCCTGTCAGTAAGAATTCGGCGTGGACTTTCTAAGGAGAATGGATCTGATTTTTTGTATTTCAATGCTAGGTTAAACTTTATTATACAAATACGCTAACTTCTAAATCAAGTGGGCAAACGAAAGGAAGAATAAAAAATCACACATACTTTCATAATTATATCAGCATATTTTGAATTTTTTTTAATTAGAGGTAAAATGTAATTATGTCAATATCTCCCACCATTTTGTAGGTCACTCTTCTTAACACTTCCCAATTTAGTTGAAAAGTATTTATGAATTTTGTTTATCTGTCTGTGTGCTCATCGGTATGTCTCTCCGCGCTCTAACTCTAGTAAAAGTACTTTGATTTCTATATTATTCATGTATGTCATTGAGATTTACCATGACCATGCCCCGTATTGAAAATGAAGTATGTAGCATTTATATTTTATATTTACAGGGACACTCTAAAGAATTCCTTTACATTATGATCTATGAAGAAACTACTTTTGAATGTATTTTAATGATGTTATCCTATTTCAAACATAATAAAATTGATATGTATTAATGAGGTGCACACTAAAACATGCTTTCTAAACATTATGGAGTTCAAAGCAATAATCATTCATTTACAAGGTCACACAAAAGAATTCAATTACATAACGTCCTGCGATGAAATATCGTTTCCAGCGTAAATTAATGATGTTACTCTATTTTAAATATAATGACATTTATATACATTACTGGAGTGCATTACAAGATTCTTACTGTAAAATATAGAGTGCGTAGCATTTATCGTTCATTTACAGGGACACAAAATAATTCGGTTACAGTACTTTATGAGCGATTATTACTGGCAGTGCATTTTCAACTTTGGCTTGTGTTTTTAAGTTTAACTAATTTTTTGCATTCTGCATGGTGTGTAAAAATTCTATCGATAAGATACAGGGCTACACAAAAGAATTCGAAAGCTGTTTGTGGGCGTGGGTTGCTTAATGGTTGTTTTAATTGTGTAATGCATGTTCCAGCTGAATTATAATATTTAGTGCATTAAAATATGTTTCTAGATTACAAATAAATTCATATACAAGGCTCTGCTAATAACTGTATACATTGCCATTATGGATGGAAATGTGCGTTTTTTGTTGTGTATGTATTTTTTTTTATCTCAATTAAAATTTACCTTTATATGTGGATCGTATAAAAGTCTGCACAGATAACGTACAAGAATGTATTAAAGATTCGAGTACATTTCCGTCTGTTGGCGGAATATATATATAAATATACGGTATACATACGGTATAAGTATATATGCGGTAGTATATATATACAAATCTATTGATTTGAACAAAAGAATTTGAGTACACCGCCGACTATGGACGGTAATTGCTGGAATCGGATTTTAAAATGTATTACGTGTTTTCAAAATTATTAACTTAAGATAATATCTTTTCTTTCATCTTATTAAAAGGTGAAAGAAGGTGAAGTTTCGTTACAGTTTTCTGGTACTGTTCAAAAGCGTTTCATAATATATACTTGAAGCATTATTTTCTTTGTTTTTTAACACTTTCCAACCTAGTTGAAAAGTGTTTATGACTTCGGTTTGTCTGGCCGTATGGCCGTGCTCTAACTCCCGTAAATATGGTCGGATTGCCTTGCAATTTTTATATGTTATTGTCGTTATCTATAGCAAGTTCCCTATTTCAACTGAAGTGTGTAGCACTTACAGTTTTTTTACAGGGATACTCAAAAGAATTCTGTTACATTACGGTCTATGGGGAAAAATCATTTGCGGTTTATATTAATGATGTTACACAATTGCAAACACATTGTAATTGATATATATCATTAAGGTGTATCAGAAAAAGCTTAAAATGGAATAGGGTTTGCATAGCACTTATAGCTAATTTACAGGGACAGTCAAAAGAATTCCGTTACATTACGTCTATGGAGAAAAATCGTCTGCGGTTTATCTAAATAATGTTTCGCTATTTTAAACGCATTGAAATTTATATATATCACTAAGGTGCATTACAAGAGGCTTACTACAGAATATTGTGTGTATAGCAGTCATCGTTCATTTACAGGGACACACAAAAGAATTCTCTACAGTCTGTTAACAATAATTCCTGGAAGTGCGTTTTAAATTACTGAACGCGATTTTAAAATTAACTCACTTTTTATTTATTACGTGGTGTATATAAATTCTGTAAATCCTATACAGGGAAGCACAAAAGTTCGCGAACACATTTCCGTTTATTGACAGAAACTCCAGAAGGAGAATTTTAAACTGTGCTACGCGTTTCGTAACTGAACTAAAATTTAGCATCCTATGTAGTATATATACAAATCTATAGATCCTATACAGGGCTGAATAAAAGTATTCGGATATTTTTCCGAATATTGTATATGTTGGAAATTACTGAAATTATGTTTTTAAATATGTTATGCGTTTTCCAAATTGTTTACTTAGATGTTACCTTTTAGCTTATTAAACGGTAATGATTTGTAAAATTATTTTGGAAGCATTGGAAAGTGTTACATAATCTATGCTTGACGCATGATTTTTCGTTCTTGTTTTATTTTTATTTTAAGGAAAAAAGGAGAATTCCTTCTGCAAACTAAAATTCGTTAATCTCGAACAAATGCACACCATTCTATGATTATTTGATGTGTTTTACAATGTTAAGCATTACTTGATATTTTTCAAAGATTATATACATATTTTAAAAATTGACTTGGTTTATACATTAGTAAATAACTTTTTTATACATATATAAATTTCTCAAAAACAGAATTTTTATGAATCATTTTACTGAAAACTACTGTAAAATTTTGTAATTTTTTTTCTTTCTTCGTTTATATTATTCTTAGTTCTTTTAGAATAGTTTTTGTTTATTCAAGACTTTTATTCCAATAAAAATTCGGATTCTTACAAATGTCTTTTCGAAAATCTGTGGAATTTAATACTGGATTTTTTCTGTTGTCTATCATGATGGCTACAGCACACCATGGTTAGCATTAAATGATTAAATGCAAAAAGAAAAATAGCAACGTACATAAATCTCCAATAAAACTCAACTAACCAATACTTAGGATTACAAGAATGGGGGAATCAAACCACGCGCTGGTGTCCAGGTGACGTCAGAGGAGGGAATTTGCTACTGCGCACATTTTCGTGGTCCCTACCGTGGATTCTAGATACGGTGATTTTTAACATAGCAAGTTTTTAAATTTCTCATTTGTTCAAAATTTTAAATATCTGACATATTTTAAAATAATTTTTGCAAAATTTCCAACAAACTCAAGTGTTATTTAAATAAATCTTTGCTAAAAAACGTAAAAAAAAATATTTCGATTGCGATTGAAAAATACGAGATAATCAAATGATGGTTTTGCCAGAAATTTTTTACTTCAGTAACAGAAAAATCTATTCCCACGAGTTTCTCTTAAAATATTTTTACAACAGGTTTTCCCCACGTTTCTATTACAGATTTCTCTTTCTTTTGAGCGAAATAGAGTTTGTTCGATATCTAAAGATATTATTTTTAGTATTGAAAAAATAAGTCGCTCAATATCCAAAAGATGTAATTCAGGAATGTTTGAAAAATATATTGCTCAAAATCAAATGATCATATTCAGAAGTGACAGATTCACAGAAATAGATATCACTTAATGTCAAAAAATGATATTCAGAGATGTTGGAAAAAATTGCCCAACATTCACAGATGTTAAAAACTAATATTCATAAATATTATTTTAGGGTGGTGGGGGGAGGGGGAGGTCATTTAACGTTCGCCAATATCAATTTTTGATATTGGCCAATATCTTTGTGCTACCTGGTTAATAAATTACCTCCTCCAAAGCTACACAATGATTCTTTATTTAAATTGTCGTTATGCCTGTCATTAACTCTGTATTTTCAAAAAAAAAAAAGTTCTAGTTATCAAGCAATCGGTATAAAAAGAAACACCTGCTCAACTGGCACAACTCTGATGGATGCTAATCTGTGTACACAGAAGTAGAGGATACTTTGAAACAAGATTCGATGGGCAGACAAGGAGACGTTGTGCAGAAATTATGGCCATGGAAAATAAGTAAATGTGAAATGTAAAATATTTCTTATTTTTAAGTGGTATACAGAGATTATTTACTCTACTGGGTATCTTGAGAATTAAAACAATAAATGAACTACTTTTGAAACTAAACTTGTGTTCTTTCAATAATAAAAAATAATATTCTTCTAAAAATCGGAAATTCGAAAGTATTTAAAAAATAAACAAACATCCATTTAAAAATTATATAAAATTGATTTTTATTTTCATGTAAAAAACTATTCAAAAAAAATATAAAACACTTACTGTAAAAATAGTATAAAAAATCTTTAGTTTTTTATAAAACTATCAATTTTTCAAATGCTTTTTTTAAATATCAGAAAATATTTATATAGTCATTAATCTTTCTGTGCAAATTTCACGCCGCACGTCTCCATCAAATGCACTTCAACGAAAAATATAGAAATGGGCGGTCCTTTAAAAATCCTTTTAAACAGCTCACACCACTATAATTTTAATGTTTTTATTCATATAAGAATTAAACAGTGTTCGACCGGATACAAATGCACAGAAATAAAACTGAGTCGTGAAAAACTCTCGTCAGAGGGTTTAATATGTAGTATTGTACACCATTACCCACGCTATCTAGAATACACGGTAGGAACCACGCGCTGCGCAGTTCCTTTTCCGTGATGACGTCAGCTGGACACCAACCACCGCCCCCTGAATACTAGGCCTGCGCGCTGAAAAAAATGGCGGCTGCCGAAGGCTTAATCGTTTGTACAATCCCTCGAACTTCAACACCAATAATATCTAAAAGTTATCTTTGACTTATTTGATCTCCGAAAAACAAGGCGAAGAAAACTTTTAGAAATTATTGGTGTGGAATTTCGAGGGACCGTACAAACGCTGAAAAAAAAAACGGCCTGCGACAGCCGCCATTGTTGTCAGCGCTCAGGCCTACTATTCAGGGGGCGGTGCACCAACGTTCTTCTCCCTAGAGCTCCTATAATAGCTGCTATTTGTACTGCCTTTTCAATGTGAAAATAGATTCTTGTCAATAAAGCGTTGCATTATTTCGTCACTGATGACGAATATATATTTTCCATTCTGTATATTTTTAATGAACTGAGTTTTTATATTAAGTGTGTATTCAATTCCAAACTGCTTATTTTCAGACACATTTTTAAATTCATTTTTGCTCTAAAATGCATCCAATTGGCAGGCTCTCTTATTCAGAAACTTTATAATGTCCGCATTGTCTCGATTTTTCGATAAAGGTAGAATATATTTCAAAAAATGCTGTAAAAGTGGACGTTTTGAACCGAATTTCCCGAAGCGATAGCGCTGGAAACAAAAAAAATTATCGTACTGTGAAAATAATTGTTTGTAAATCAATTTCTAATTAATTGAACGAAAAATAAAAACATGGGGCCCTTATAAATCTCTTCATAAATCACGCCGCCAAGTTTCATATTCTTATTTCTAAAAATCAGTCTGTAAATGTGTCTCAAAATTTTGAGTTGTTGAGCGTGGAAAAATATTTTTTTTGAATACCGCCTTAATACACACACACACGTGTATATAGGTATGTTTGAAACACCGCAATTTAATGTCATAGTTTAGAATTTTGGGTTGAACATTTTGATAGATATATTACTTTTTTAGAAATCGCGTAAAAAATCATTCTTTTTAGTTATAGCTATTGCTATTTACTCGTTATCTTCAATTTTATTTATCCCCGAATATTTTGCGTTTATGGAATACAATATAGTAAAGGATGCTTTAATGTATTATAAAATGAAATGTACATTTGTGGCTTATGAATTAACACTAGAACGCCGGACGGTGTCATTTCGACACCGAAGCGTGAAAGATTCTTTCTAAAATCTGAAAATTTTGAAGGATCCTTTTTATTTCGCTCGACTTTTATTAAATATGTAGGTAGAACTCACATAAAATTTTTTGGCGAACTAGGTTTATTCAAACTTAGTTTACGGATAGATTTACCTATAACGCCGGTTTGGTGTCAATTGGACACCGCAATACTTTCACTTCCCCTATTTTAAATTTTGTTCTTCTGTGCGTTCATTGTGTAAAACAAGGGAGCCCTGTAATATATATTTTTTTACATCTGGTTATCACGTGATTTGTTTCAGCTGCAACAACACCTGCCGCTTAGATTTAATTTCTCACAAAGATAGTGCATGCGCGGTTACCTGTGAGTTATGATTAGAAGAATTTTTCTGAGGTTTTCTTTCGTTCTTGTTACTTTCTATGAGTAAAATTTAAAATGTCTCGTAAGAGAGGGCTTACTACGGAAGAAATTACCGCGCTTATGAGAGAATTGTCAGATAATGAATCAGAAGGTGGAGAATTATCCGACATGTATGATGAAAATTTTATTCCTGTTATATCATCTGAATCGGAAAGCGATGAAGATGTTGAAATTGATGATTCTGGAAATCAGAAAGAATTTGTTGCTCGCGATGGCTCTCAGTGGAAAGAATGTGGTTCAGGAAGTGCAACCGGTAGATTAGTAATCCAAAATATTTTGCGAGAAAATAGTGGTCCAATTAGTTATGCAAAAGAAATGTGAATAATGACAGTGTTTTGAGTGCTTGGTTGCTTTTCATAGACAGAACGGTTTTAGAGCATATAATAAAATGCACAAACACAGAAGCTCGTCTAGTATTAGAAAAGGATGTTTGGTCTCTTTCAAAACAGGAACTTTTTGCTTACATTTCGATTTTATATGCACGTGGAGTTTCAGGAGCTAGTAACCTGGAACTTCATTCATTATGGTCTACTTCATGGGGAATAAATTTTTGCAAAGAAACCATGTCCAGAGACAGGTTTTATGAAATATCAAGATTTCTGAGAAATCAACTCGTCGTAATCGAACTCAGCAGGATAAATTCGCAATGATTTCGGAAGTATGGAATTGTTTTATTGAAAACTGCATAAGCTGTTACAAGCCAGGCCAGAATATAACAATTGATGAACAATTATTTCCTAGTAAGACTCGTTGTACATTTACTCCGTTTATAGCATCAAAACCTGATAAATACGGAAAAAAATTTTGGATAGCTGCAGATTTAGAAAGTAAGTATATTTTGAATGCATTTCCCTACTTAGGAAAAAATGAAGAACGAGATCAAAGTCAGAGACTTTCTGAGTATGTAGTTTTAAAACTAATAGAACCCTTTAAAAATATGGGAAGAAATGTCACAGTTGACAATTTTTTTACTTCTCTTGAGTTGGCTAAGAAACTAAAGGAAAGACGAACGAGTTTAGTTGGCACGGTAAATAGGGCCAGACGAGAAATTCCAGATTGTATAAAGTCAGGAAAAGAAGTGTTATATTCAACAAAAATATTGAAAAATGAAGAATCGAGCACAACACTTACAGTTTGACAGTGTAAAAAGAAAAAAAAATGTGATAATCTTGAGTTCTATGCATTCAAACATTGCAATTGCCAATAATTCAAAGAAAATACCTGAAACAGTCAGTTTTTATAATGAAACGAAATGTGGCGTAGATATTGTTGACCAAATGGCAAGTCAATATTCAGTCAAAGCAGGATCAAGAAGATGGCCAATTCACACATTCTACAATATGTTAGACTTTGCTGCCATAAACTCATGGATTATTTTCAAACAAGTGACGGGGGTAAAATTATCAAGGCGTACTTTTATACAAACATTAGCTGAAGAATTACGAGCAGAATATATTAAAAAATCTGCTAAAAGACGCAGTAGCGATGAAGATGAACTGCGAACTGAAAATCCTTCTAAGCGTAGGAAATGCGAGGTTAAAAAATGTCATGGAAATGTGACAAATAAAATGTGTTCCTTTTGTAAAAGAATGCACAAAATATGTCAGCTATAAATGTATTGACTGTGAGTGATATAAGTAATGTAAGTATTTTTTTCTCTTGTTTATATTTTTATATCATCTTGAAAAAATATTCTCATTTTACAAATATAATAATTATTTGTGTGTACAATGTATATGTTCATATCATCTTGCAATATTTTTCTTATTTTACAGATATAATTTTATTTGTGCGTAACATATATTTTTTCATATCATCTTGAAAAATTATTATTTTACCGATGTAATATTATTTGTGTGTACCATACATATTTTCATATAATCTTTCAAAATTATTCTTATTTTAAATATATAATATTATTTGTGTGTACCATATATATTTTCATATAATCTTTCAAAAATATTATCATTTTAAATATATAATATTACTTGTGTGTACATCATATATTTTCATATAATCTTGTAAAATTATCCCTATTTTACAGATATAATAGTATTTATGTGTACAATATATGTATTTGTAAAAAGAATATTAAAATGTACATTTTCTTTGAAATTTTTGCTTACTTATCGACCAGTATCAAAATGACACCTGGCCGGCGTTTCAGGGGGTAGTAAGATTTCAGGCGTTCTAGTGTTAAAGGACAATAATTTTAATTTTTAAATAAGAAAAAATCGCGATAAGGAAAAAATGATTGATAACTTTAATATGTTAAAGGAGTATTTTTGCTTCTTCGCGAATATGTTAAATAATGACTAAGCATATTGACAGACTCGTGATGTTAGAAAAAAAAATGGAATATTAGATGAATATCATGTTGCCTGTCAGTAAGAATTCGGCGTGGACTTTCTAAGGAGAATGGATCTGATTTTTTGTATTTCAATGCTAGGTTAAACTTTATTATACAAATACGCTAACTTCTAAATCAAGTGGGCAAACGAAAGGAAGAATAAAAAATCACACATACTTTCATAATTATATCAGCATATTTTGAATTTTTTTTAATTAGAGGTAAAATGTAATTATGTCAATATCTCCCACCATTTTGTAGGTCACTCTTCTTAACACTTCCCAATTTAGTTGAAAAGTATTTATGAATTTTGTTTATCTGTCTGTGTGCTCATCGGTATGTCTCTCCGCGCTCTAACTCTAGTAAAAGTACTTTGATTTCTATATTATTCATGTATGTCATTGAGATTTACCATGACCATGCCCCGTATTGAAAATGAAGTATGTAGCATTTATATTTTATATTTACAGGGACACTCTAAAGAATTCCTTTACATTATGATCTATGAAGAAACTACTTTTGAATGTATTTTAATGATGTTATCCTATTTCAAACATAATAAAATTGATATGTATTAGTGAGGTGCACACTAAAACATGCTTTCTAAACATTATGGAGTTCAAAGCAATAATCATTCATTTACAAGGTCACACAAAAGAATTCAATTACATAACGTCCTGCGATGAAATATCGTTTCCAGCGTAAATTAATGATGTTACTCTATTTTAAATATAATGACATTTATATACATTACTGGAGTGCATTACAAGATTCTTACTGTAAAATATAGAGTGCGTAGCATTTATCGTTCATTTACAGGGACACAAAATAATTCGGTTACAGTACTTTATGAGCGATTATTACTGGCAGTGCATTTTCAACTTTGGCTTGTGTTTTTAAGTTTAACTAATTTTTTGCATTCTGCATGGTGTGTAAAAATTCTATCGATAAGATACAGGGCTACACAAAAGAATTCGAAAGCTGTTTGTGGGCGTGGGTTGCTTAATGGTTGTTTTAATTGTGTAATGCATGTTCCAGCTGAATTATAATATTTAGTGCATTAAAATATGTTTCTAGATTACAAATAAATTCATATACAAGGCTCTGCTAATAACTGTATACATTGCCATTATGGATGGAAATGTGCGTTTTTTGTTGTGTATGTATTTTTTTTTATCTCAATTAAAATTTACCTTTATATGTGGATCGTATAAAAGTCTGCACAGATAACGTACAAGAATGTATTAAAGATTCGAGTACATTTCCGTCTGTTGGCGGAATATATATATAAATATACGGTATACATACGGTATAAGTATATATGCGGTAGTATATATATACAAATCTATTGATTTGAACAAAAGAATTTGAGTACACCGCCGACTATGGACGGTAATTGCTGGAATCGGATTTTAAAATGTATTACGTGTTTTCAAAATTATTAACTTAAGATAATATCTTTTCTTTCATCTTATTAAAAGGTGAAAGAAGGTGAAGTTTCGTTACAGTTTTCTGGTACTGTTCAAAAGCGTTTCATAATATATACTTGAAGCATTATTTTCTTTGTTTTTTAACACTTTCCAACCTAGTTGAAAAGTGTTTATGACTTCGGTTTGTCTGGCCGTATGGCCGTGCTCTAACTCCCGTAAATATGGTCGGATTGCCTTGCAATTTTTATATGTTATTGTCGTTATCTATAGCAAGTTCCCTATTTCAACTGAAGTGTGTAGCACTTACAGTTTTTTTACAGGGATACTCAAAAGAATTCTGTTACATTACGGTCTATGGGGAAAAATCATTTGCGGTTTATATTAATGATGTTACACAATTGCAAACACATTGTAATTGATATATATCATTAAGGTGTATCAGAAAAAGCTTAAAATGGAATAGGGTGCGCATAGCACTTATAGCTAATTTACAGGGACAGTCAAAAGAATTCCGTTACATTACGTCTATGGAGAAAAATCGTCTGCGGTTTATCTAAATAATGTTTCGCTATTTTAAACGCATTGAAATTTATATATATCACTAAGGTGCATTACAAGAGGCTTACTACAGAATATTGTGTGTATAGCAGTCATCGTTCATTTACAGGGACACACAAAAGAATTCTCTACAGTCTGTTAACAATAATTCCTGGAAGTGCGTTTTAAATTACTGAACGCGATTTTAAAATTAACTCACTTTTTATTTATTACGTGGTGTATATAAATTCTGTAAATCCTATACAGGGAAGCACAAAAGTTCGCGAACACATTTCCGTTTATTGACAGAAACTCCAGAAGGAGAATTTTAAACTGTGCTACGCGTTTCGTAACTGAACTAAAATTTAGCATCCTATGTAGTATATATACAAATCTATAGATCCTATACAGGGCTGAATAAAAGTATTCGGATATTTTTCCGAATATTGTATATGTTGGAAATTACTGAAATTATGTTTTTAAATATGTTATGCGTTTTCCAAATTGTTTACTTAGATGTTACCTTTTAGCTTATTAAACGGTAATGATTTGTAAAATTATTTTGGAAGCATTGGAAAGTGTTACATAATCTATGCTTGACGCATGATTTTTCGTTCTTGTTTTATTTTTATTTTAAGGAAAAAAGGAGAATTCCTTCTGCAAACTAAAATTCGTTAATCTCGAACAAATGCACACCATTCTATGATTATTTGATGTGTTTTACAATGTTAAGCATTACTTGATATTTTTCAAAGATTATATACATATTTTAAAAATTGACTTGGTTTATACATTAGTAAATAACTTTTTTATACATATATAAATTTCTCAAAAACAGAATTTTTATGAATCATTTTACTGAAAACTACTGTAAAATTTTGTAATTTTTTTTCTTTCTTCGTTTATATTATTCTTAGTTCTTTTAGAATAGTTTTTGTTTATTCAAGACTTTTATTCCAATAAAAATTCGGATTCTTACAAATGTCTTTTCGAAAATCTGTGGAATTTAATACTGGATTTTTTCTGTTGTCTATCATGATGGCTACAGCACACCATGGTTAGCATTAAATGATTAAATGCAAAAAGAAAAATAGCAACGTACATAAATCTCCAATAAAACTCAACTAACCAATACTTAGGATTACAAGAATGGGGGAATCAAACCACGCGCTGGTGTCCAGGTGACGTCAGAGGAGGGAATTTGCTACTGCGCACATTTTCGTGGTCCCTACCGTGGATTCTAGATACGGTGATTTTTAACATAGCAAGTTTTTAAATTTCTCATTTGTTCAAAATTTTAAATATCTGACATATTTTAAAATAATTTTTGCAAAATTTCCAACAAACTCAAGTGTTATTTAAATAAATCTTTGCTAAAAAACGTAAAAAAAAATATTTCGATTGCGATTGAAAAATACGAGATAATCAAATGATGGTTTTGCCAGAAATTTTTTACTTCAGTAACAGAAAAATCTATTCCCACCAGTTTCTGTTAAAATATTTTTACAACAGGTTTTCCCCACGTTTCTATTACAGATTTCTCTTTCTTTTGAGCGAAATAGAGTTTGTTCGATATCTAAAGATATTATTTTTAGTATTGAAAAAATAAGTCGCTCAATATCCAAAAGATGTAATTCAGGAATGTTTGAAAAATATATTGCTCAAAATCAAATGATCATATTCAGAAGTGACAGATTCACAGAAATAGATATCACTTAATGTCAAAAAATGATATTCAGAGATGTTGGAAAAAATTGCCCAACATTCACAGATGTTAAAAACTAATATTCATAAATATTATTTTAGGGTGGTGGGGGGAGGGGGAGGTCATTTAACGTTCGCCAATATCAATTTTTGATATTGGCCAATATCTTTGTGCTACCTGGTTAATAAATTACCTCCTCCAAAGCTACACAATGATTCTTTATTTAAATTGTCGTTATGCCTGTCATTAACTCTGTATTTTCAAAAAAAAAAAAGTTCTAGTTATCAAGCAATCGGTATAAAAAGAAACACCTGCTCAACTGGCACAACTCTGATGGATGCTAATCTGTGTACACAGAAGTAGAGGATACTTTGAAACAAGATTCGATGGGCAGACAAAGAGACGTTGTGCAGAAATTATGGCCATGGAAAATAAGTAAATGTGAAATGTAAAATATTTCTTATTTTTAAGTGGTATACAGAGATTATTTACTCTACTGGGTATCTTGAGAATTAAAACAATAAATGAACTACTTTTGAAACTAAACTTGTGTTCTTTCAATAATAAAAAATAATATTCTTCTAAAAATCGGAAATTCGAAAGTATTTAAAAAATAAACAAACATCCATTTAAAAATTATATAAAATTGATTTTTATTTTCATGTAAAAAACTATTCAAAAAAAGTATAAAACACTTACTGTAAAAATAGTATAAAAAATCTTTAGTTTTTTATAAAACTATCAATTTTTCAAATGCTTTTTTTAAATATCAGAAAATATTTATATAGTCATTAATCTTTCTGTGCAAATTTCACGCCGCACGTCTCCATCAAATGCACTTCAACGAAAAATATAGAAATGGGCGGTCCTTTAAAAATCCTTTTAAACAGCTCACACCACTATAATTTTAATGTTTTTATTCATATAAGAATTAAACAGTGTTCGACCGGATACAAATGCACAGAAATAAAACTGAGTCGTGAAAAACTCTCGTCAGAGGGTTTAATATGTAGTATTGTACACCATTACCCACGCTATCTAGAATACACGGTAGGAACCACGCGCTGCGCAGTTCCTTTTCCGTGATGACGTCAGCTGGACACCAACCACCGCCCCCTGAATACTAGGCCTGCGCGCTGAAAAAAATGGCGGCTGCCGAAGGCTTAATCGTTTGTACAATCCCTCGAACTTCAACACCAATAATATCTAAAAGTTATCTTTGACTTATTTGATCTCCGAAAAACAAGGCGAAGAAAACTTTTAGAAATTATTGGTGTGGAATTTCGAGGGACCGTACAAACGCTGAAAAAAAAACGGCCTGCGACAGCCGCCATTGTTGTCAGCGCTCAGGCCTACTATTCAGGGGGCGGTGCACCAACGTTCTTCTCCCTAGAGCTCCTATAATAGCTGCTATTTGTACTGCCTTTTCAATGTGAAAATAGATTCTTGTCAATAAAGCGTTGCATTATTTCGTCACTGATGACGAATATATATTTTCCATTCTGTATATTTTTAATGAACTGAGTTTTTATATTAAGTGTGTATTCAATTCCAAACTGCTTATTTTCAGACACATTTTTAAATTCATTTTTGCTCTAAAATGCATCCAATTGGCAGGCTCTCTTATTCAGAAACTTTATAATGTCCGCATTGTCTCGATTTTTCGATAAAGGTAGAATATATTTCAAAAAATGCTGTAAAAGTGGACGTTTTGAACCGAATTTCCCGAAGCGATAGCGCTGGAAACAAAAAAAATTATCGTACTGTGAAAATAATTGTTTGTAAATCAATTTCTAATTAATTGAACGAAAAATAAAAACATGGGGCCCTTATAAATCTCTTCATAAATCACGCCGCCAAGTTTCATATTCTTATTTCTAAAAATCAGTCTGTAAATGTGTCTCAAAATTTTGAGTTGTTGAGCGTGGAAAAATATTTTTTTTGAATACCGCCTTAATACACACACACACGTGTATATAGGTATGTTTGAAACACCGCAATTTAATGTCATAGTTTAGAATTTTGGGTTGAACATTTTGATAGATATATTACTTTTTTAGAAATCGCGTAAAAAATCATTCTTTTTAGTTATAGCTATTGCTATTTACTCGTTATCTTCAATTTTATTTATCCCCGAATATTTTGCGTTTATGGAATACAATATAGTAAAGGATGCTTTAATGTATTATAAAATGAAATGTACATTTGTGGCTTATGAATTAAAGGACAATAATTTTAATTTTTAAATAAGAAAAAATCGCGATAAGGAAAAAATGATTGATAACTTTAATATGTTAAAGGAGTATTTTTGCTTCTTCGCGAATATGTTAAATAATGACTAAGCATATTGACAGACTCGTGATGTTAGAAAAAAAAATGGAATATTAGATGAATATCATGTTGCCTGTCAGTAAGAATTCGGCGTGGACTTTCTAAGGAGAATGGATCTGATTATTTGTATTTCAATGCTAGGTTAAACTTTATTATACAAATACGCTAACTTCTAAATCAAGTGGGCAAACGAAAGGAAGAATAAAAAATCACACATACTTTCATAATTATATCAGCATATTTTGAATTTTTTTTAATTAGAGGTAAAATGTAATTATGTCAATATCTCCCACCATTTTGTAGGTCACTCTTCTTAACACTTCCCAATTTAGTTGAAAAGTATTTATGAATTTTGTTTATCTGTCTGTGTGCTCATCGGTATGTCTCTCCGCGCTCTAACTCTAGTAAAAGTACTTTGATTTCTATATTATTCATGTATGTCATTGAGATTTACCATGACCATGCCCCGTATTGAAAATGAAGTATGTAGCATTTATATTTTATATTTACAGGGACACTCTAAAGAATTCCTTTACATTATGATCTATGAAGAAACTACTTTTGAATGTATTTTAATGATGTTATCCTATTTCAAACATAATAAAATTGATATGTATTAATGAGGTGCACACTAAAACATGCTTTCTAAACATTATGGAGTTCAAAGCAATAATCATTCATTTACAAGGTCACACAAAAGAATTCAATTACATAACGTCCTGCGATGAAATATCGTTTCCAGCGTAAATTAATGATGTTACTCTATTTTAAATATAATGACATTTATATACATTACTGGAGTGCATTACAAGATTCTTACTGTAAAATATAGAGTGCGTAGCATTTATCGTTCATTTACAGGGACACAAAATAATTCGGTTACAGTACTTTATGAGCGATTATTACTGGCAGTGCATTTTCAACTTTGGCTTGTGTTTTTAAGTTTAACTAATTTTTTGCATTCTGCATGGTGTGTAAAAATTCTATCGATAAGATACAGGGCTACACAAAAGAATTCGAAAGCTGTTTGTGGGCGTGGGTTGCTTAATGGTTGTTTTAATTGTGTAATGCATGTTCCAGCTGAATTATAATATTTAGTGCATTAAAATATGTTTCTAGATTACAAATAAATTCATATACAAGGCTCTGCTAATAACTGTATACATTGCCATTATGGATGGAAATGTGCGTTTTTTGTTGTGTATGTATTTTTTTTTATCTCAATTAAAATTTACCTTTATATGTGGATCGTATAAAAGTCTGCACAGATAACGTACAAGAATGTATTAAAGATTCGAGTACATTTCCGTCTGTTGGCGGAATATATATATAAATATACGGTATACATACGGTATAAGTATATATGCGGTAGTATATATATACAAATCTATTGATTTGAACAAAAGAATTTGAGTACACCGCCGACTATGGACGGTAATTGCTGGAATCGGATTTTAAAATGTATTACGTGTTTTCAAAATTATTAACTTAAGATAATATCTTTTCTTTCATCTTATTAAAAGGTGAAAGAAGGTGAAGTTTCGTTACAGTTTTCTGGTACTGTTCAAAAGCGTTTCATAATATATACTTGAAGCATTATTTTCTTTGTTTTTTAACACTTTCCAACCTAGTTGAAAAGTGTTTATGACTTCGGTTTGTCTGGCCGTATGGCCGTGCTCTAACTCCCGTAAATATGGTCGGATTGCCTTGCAATTTTTATATGTTATTGTCGTTATCTATAGCAAGTTCCCTATTTCAACTGAAGTGTGTAGCACTTACAGTTTTTTTACAGGGATACTCAAAAGAATTCTGTTACATTACGGTCTATGGGGAAAAATCATTTGCGGTTTATATTAATGATGTTACACAATTGCAAACACATTGTAATTGATATATATCATTAAGGTGTATCAGAAAAAGCTTAAAATGGAATAGGGTGCGCATAGCACTTATAGCTAATTTACAGGGACAGTCAAAAGAATTCCGTTACATTACGTCTATGGAGAAAAATCGTCTGCGGTTTATCTAAATAATGTTTCGCTATTTTAAACGCATTGAAATTTATATATATCACTAAGGTGCATTACAAGAGGCTTACTACAGAATATTGTGTGTATAGCAGTCATCGTTCATTTACAGGGACACACAAAAGAATTCTCTACAGTCTGTTAACAATAATTCCTGGAAGTGCGTTTTAAATTACTGAACGCGATTTTAAAATTAACTCACTTTTTATTTATTACGTGGTGTATATAAATTCTGTAAATCCTATACAGGGAAGCACAAAAGTTCGCGAACACATTTCCGTTTATTGACAGAAACTCCAGAAGGAGAATTTTAAACTGTGCTACGCGTTTCGTAACTGAACTAAAATTTAGCATCCTATGTAGTATATATACAAATCTATAGATCCTATACAGGGCTGAATAAAAGTATTCGGATATTTTTCCGAATATTGTATATGTTGGAAATTACTGAAATTATGTTTTTAAATATGTTATGCGTTTTCCAAATTGTTTACTTAGATGTTACCTTTTAGCTTATTAAACGGTAATGATTTGTAAAATTATTTTGGAAGCATTGGAAAGTGTTACATAATCTATGCTTGACGCATGATTTTTCGTTCTTGTTTTATTTTTATTTTAAGGAAAAAAGGAGAATTCCTTCTGCAAACTAAAATTCGTTAATCTCGAACAAATGCACACCATTCTATGATTATTTGATGTGTTTTACAATGTTAAGCATTACTTGATATTTTTCAAAGATTATATACATATTTTAAAAATTGACTTGGTTTATACATTAGTAAATAACTTTTTTATACATATATAAATTTCTCAAAAACAGAATTTTTATGAATCATTTTACTGAAAACTACTGTAAAATTTTGTAATTTTTTTTCTTTCTTCGTTTATATTATTCTTAGTTCTTTTAGAATAGTTTTTGTTTATTCAAGACTTTTATTCCAATAAAAATTCGGATTCTTACAAATGTCTTTTCGAAAATCTGTGGAATTTAATACTGGATTTTTTCTGTTGTCTATCATGATGGCTACAGCACACCATGGTTAGCATTAAATGATTAAATGCAAAAAGAAAAATAGCAACGTACATAAATCTCCAATAAAACTCAACTAACCAATACTTAGGATTACAAGAATGGGGGAATCAAACCACGCGCTGGTGTCCAGGTGACGTCAGAGGAGGGAATTTGCTACTGCGCACATTTTCGTGGTCCCTACCGTGGATTCTAGATACGGTGATTTTTAACATAGCAAGTTTTTAAATTTCTCATTTGTTCAAAATTTTAAATATCTGACATATTTTAAAATAATTTTTGCAAAATTTCCAACAAACTCAAGTGTTATTTAAATAAATCTTTGCTAAAAAACGTAAAAAAAAATATTTCGATTGCGATTGAAAAATACGAGATAATCAAATGATGGTTTTGCCAGAAATTTTTTACTTCAGTAACAGAAAAATCTATTCCCACCAGTTTCTGTTAAAATATTTTTACAACAGGTTTTCCCCACGTTTCTATTACAGATTTCTCTTTCTTTTGAGCGAAATAGAGTTTGTTCGATATCTAAAGATATTATTTTTAGTATTGAAAAAATAAGTCGCTCAATATCCAAAAGATGTAATTCAGGAATGTTTGAAAAATATATTGCTCAAAATCAAATGATCATATTCAGAAGTGACAGATTCACAGAAATAGATATCACTTAATGTCAAAAAATGATATTCAGAGATGTTGGAAAAAATTGCCCAACATTCACAGATGTTAAAAACTAATATTCATAAATATTATTTTAGGGTGGTGGGGGGAGGGGGAGGTCATTTAACGTTCGCCAATATCAATTTTTGATATTGGCCAATATCTTTGTGCTACCTGGTTAATAAATTACCTCCTCCAAAGCTACACAATGATTCTTTATTTAAATTGTCGTTATGCCTGTCATTAACTCTGTATTTTCAAAAAAAAAAAAGTTCTAGTTATCAAGCAATCGGTATAAAAAGAAACACCTGCTCAACTGGCACAACTCTGATGGATGCTAATCTGTGTACACAGAAGTAGAGGATACTTTGAAACAAGATTCGATGGGCAGACAAAGAGACGTTGTGCAGAAATTATGGCCATGGAAAATAAGTAAATGTGAAATGTAAAATATTTCTTATTTTTAAGTGGTATACAGAGATTATTTACTCTACTGGGTATCTTGAGAATTAAAACAATAAATGAACTACTTTTGAAACTAAACTTGTGTTCTTTCAATAATAAAAAATAATATTCTTCTAAAAATCGGAAATTCGAAAGTATTTAAAAAATAAACAAACATCCATTTAAAAATTATATAAAATTGATTTTTATTTTCATGTAAAAAACTATTCAAAAAAAGTATAAAACACTTACTGTAAAAATAGTATAAAAAATCTTTAGTTTTTTATAAAACTATCAATTTTTCAAATGCTTTTTTTAAATATCAGAAAATATTTATATAGTCATTAATCTTTCTGTGCAAATTTCACGCCGCACGTCTCCATCAAATGCACTTCAACGAAAAATATAGAAATGGGCGGTCCTTTAAAAATCCTTTTAAACAGCTCACACCACTATAATTTTAATGTTTTTATTCATATAAGAATTAAACAGTGTTCGACCGGATACAAATGCACAGAAATAAAACTGAGTCGTGAAAAACTCTCGTCAGAGGGTTTAATATGTAGTATTGTACACCATTACCCACGCTATCTAGAATACACGGTAGGAACCACGCGCTGCGCAGTTCCTTTTCCGTGATGACGTCAGCTGGACACCAACCACCGCCCCCTGAATACTAGGCCTGCGCGCTGAAAAAAATGGCGGCTGCCGAAGGCTTAATCGTTTGTACAATCCCTCGAACTTCAACACCAATAATATCTAAAAGTTATCTTTGACTTATTTGATCTCCGAAAAACAAGGCGAAGAAAACTTTTAGAAATTATTGGTGTGGAATTTCGAGGGACCGTACAAACGCTGAAAAAAAAACGGCCTGCGACAGCCGCCATTGTTGTCAGCGCTCAGGCCTACTATTCAGGGGGCGGTGCACCAACGTTCTTCTCCCTAGAGCTCCTATAATAGCTGCTATTTGTACTGCCTTTTCAATGTGAAAATAGATTCTTGTCAATAAAGCGTTGCATTATTTCGTCACTGATGACGAATATATATTTTCCATTCTGTATATTTTTAATGAACTGAGTTTTTATATTAAGTGTGTATTCAATTCCAAACTGCTTATTTTCAGACACATTTTTAAATTCATTTTTGCTCTAAAATGCATCCAATTGGCAGGCTCTCTTATTCAGAAACTTTATAATGTCCGCATTGTCTCGATTTTTCGATAAAGGTAGAATATATTTCAAAAAATGCTGTAAAAGTGGACGTTTTGAACCGAATTTCCCGAAGCGATAGCGCTGGAAACAAAAAAAATTATCGTACTGTGAAAATAATTGTTTGTAAATCAATTTCTAATTAATTGAACGAAAAATAAAAACATGGGGCCCTTATAAATCTCTTCATAAATCACGCCGCCAAGTTTCATATTCTTATTTCTAAAAATCAGTCTGTAAATGTGTCTCAAAATTTTGAGTTGTTGAGCGTGGAAAAATATTTTTTTTGAATACCGCCTTAATACACACACACACGTGTATATAGGTATGTTTGAAACACCGCAATTTAATGTCATAGTTTAGAATTTTGGGTTGAACATTTTGATAGATATATTACTTTTTTAGAAATCGCGTAAAAAATCATTCTTTTTAGTTATAGCTATTGCTATTTACTCGTTATCTTCAATTTTATTTATCCCCGAATATTTTGCGTTTATGGAATACAATATAGTAAAGGATGCTTTAATGTATTATAAAATGAAATGTACATTTGTGGCTTATGAATTAAAGGACAATAATTTTAATTTTTAAATAAGAAAAAATCGCGATAAGGAAAAAATGATTGATAACTTTAATATGTTAAAGGAGTATTTTTGCTTCTTCGCGAATATGTTAAATAATGACTAAGCATATTGACAGACTCGTGATGTTAGAAAAAAAAATGGAATATTAGATGAATATCATGTTGCCTGTCAGTAAGAATTCGGCGTGGACTTTCTAAGGAGAATGGATCTGATTATTTGTATTTCAATGCTAGGTTAAACTTTATTATACAAATACGCTAACTTCTAAATCAAGTGGGCAAACGAAAGGAAGAATAAAAAATCACACATACTTTCATAATTATATCAGCATATTTTGAATTTTTTTTAATTAGAGGTAAAATGTAATTATGTCAATATCTCCCACCATTTTGTAGGTCACTCTTCTTAACACTTCCCAATTTAGTTGAAAAGTATTTATGAATTTTGTTTATCTGTCTGTGTGCTCATCGGTATGTCTCTCCGCGCTCTAACTCTAGTAAAAGTACTTTGATTTCTATATTATTCATGTATGTCATTGAGATTTACCATGACCATGCCCCGTATTGAAAATGAAGTATGTAGCATTTATATTTTATATTTACAGGGACACTCTAAAGAATTCCTTTACATTATGATCTATGAAGAAACTACTTTTGAATGTATTTTAATGATGTTATCCTATTTCAAACATAATAAAATTGATATGTATTAATGAGGTGCACACTAAAACATGCTTTCTAAACATTATGGAGTTCAAAGCAATAATCATTCATTTACAAGGTCACACAAAAGAATTCAATTACATAACGTCCTGCGATGAAATATCGTTTCCAGCGTAAATTAATGATGTTACTCTATTTTAAATATAATGACATTTATATACATTACTGGAGTGCATTACAAGATTCTTACTGTAAAATATAGAGTGCGTAGCATTTATCGTTCATTTACAGGGACACAAAATAATTCGGTTACAGTACTTTATGAGCGATTATTACTGGCAGTGCATTTTCAACTTTGGCTTGTGTTTTTAAGTTTAACTAATTTTTTGCATTCTGCATGGTGTGTAAAAATTCTATCGATAAGATACAGGGCTACACAAAAGAATTCGAAAGCTGTTTGTGGGCGTGGGTTGCTTAATGGTTGTTTTAATTGTGTAATGCATGTTCCAGCTGAATTATAATATTTAGTGCATTAAAATATGTTTCTAGATTACAAATAAATTCATATACAAGGCTCTGCTAATAACTGTATACATTGCCATTATGGATGGAAATGTGCGTTTTTTGTTGTGTATGTATTTTTTTTTATCTCAATTAAAATTTACCTTTATATGTGGATCGTATAAAAGTCTGCACAGATAACGTACAAGAATGTATTAAAGATTCGAGTACATTTCCGTCTGTTGGCGGAATATATATATAAATATACGGTATACATACGGTATAAGTATATATGCGGTAGTATATATATACAAATCTATTGATTTGAACAAAAGAATTTGAGTACACCGCCGACTATGGACGGTAATTGCTGGAATCGGATTTTAAAATGTATTACGTGTTTTCAAAATTATTAACTTAAGATAATATCTTTTCTTTCATCTTATTAAAAGGTGAAAGAAGGTGAAGTTTCGTTACAGTTTTCTGGTACTGTTCAAAAGCGTTTCATAATATATACTTGAAGCATTATTTTCTTTGTTTTTTAACACTTTCCAACCTAGTTGAAAAGTGTTTATGACTTCGGTTTGTCTGGCCGTATGGCCGTGCTCTAACTCGCGTAAATATGGTCGGATTGCCTTGCAATTTTTATATGTTATTGTCGTTATCTATAGCAAGTTCCCTATTTCAACTGAAGTGTGTAGCACTTACAGTTTTTTTACAGGGATACTCAAAAGAATTCTGTTACATTACGGTCTATGGGGAAAAATCATTTGCGGTTTATATTAATGATGTTACACAATTGCAAACACATTGTAATTGATATATATCATTAAGGTGTATCAGAAAAAGCTTAAAATGGAATAGGGTGCGCATAGCACTTATAGCTAATTTACAGGGACAGTCAAAAGAATTCCGTTACATTACGTCTATGGAGAAAAATCGTCTGCGGTTTATCTAAATAATGTTTCGCTATTTTAAACGCATTGAAATTTATATATATCACTAAGGTGCATTACAAGAGGCTTACTACAGAATATTGTGTGTATAGCAGTCATCGTTCATTTACAGGGACACACAAAAGAATTCTCTACAGTCTGTTAACAATAATTCCTGGAAGTGCGTTTTAAATTACTGAACGCGATTTTAAAATTAACTCACTTTTTATTTATTACGTGGTGTATATAAATTCTGTAAATCCTATACAGGGAAGCACAAAAGTTCGCGAACACATTTCCGTTTATTGACAGAAACTCCAGAAGGAGAATTTTAAACTGTGCTACGCGTTTCGTAACTGAACTAAAATTTAGCATCCTATGTAGTATATATACAAATCTATAGATCCTATACAGGGCTGAATAAAAGTATTCGGATATTTTTCCGAATATTGTATATGTTGGAAATTACTGAAATTATGTTTTTAAATATGTTATGCGTTTTCCAAATTGTTTACTTAGATGTTACCTTTTAGCTTATTAAACGGTAATGATTTGTAAAATTATTTTGGAAGCATTGGAAAGTGTTACATAATCTATGCTTGACGCATGATTTTTCGTTCTTGTTTTATTTTTATTTTAAGGAAAAAAGGAGAATTCCTTCTGCAAACTAAAATTCGTTAATCTCGAACAAATGCACACCATTCTATGATTATTTGATGTGTTTTACAATGTTAAGCATTACTTGATATTTTTCAAAGATTATATACATATTTTAAAAATTGACTTGGTTTATACATTAGTAAATAACTTTTTTATACATATATAAATTTCTCAAAAACAGAATTTTTATGAATCATTTTACTGAAAACTACTGTAAAATTTTGTAATTTTTTTTCTTTCTTCGTTTATATTATTCTTAGTTCTTTTAGAATAGTTTTTGTTTATTCAAGACTTTTATTCCAATAAAAATTCGGATTCTTACAAATGTCTTTTCGAAAATCTGTGGAATTTAATACTGGATTTTTTCTGTTGTCTATCATGATGGCTACAGCACACCATGGTTAGCATTAAATGATTAAATGCAAAAAGAAAAATAGCAACGTACATAAATCTCCAATAAAACTCAACTAACCAATACTTAGGATTACAAGAATGGGGGAATCAAACCACGCGCTGGTGTCCAGGTGACGTCAGAGGAGGGAATTTGCTACTGCGCACATTTTCGTGGTCCCTACCGTGGATTCTAGATACGGTGATTTTTAACATAGCAAGTTTTTAAATTTCTCATTTGTTCAAAATTTTAAATATCTGACATATTTTAAAATAATTTTTGCAAAATTTCCAACAAACTCAAGTGTTATTTAAATAAATCTTTGCTAAAAAACGTAAAAAAAAAATATTTCGATTGCGATTGAAAAATACGAGATAATCAAATGATGGTTTTGCCAGAAATTTTTTACTTCAGTAACAGAAAAATCTATTCCCACCAGTTTCTGTTAAAATATTTTTACAACAGGTTTTCCCCACGTTTCTATTACAGATTTCTCTTTCTTTTGAGCGAAATAGAGTTTGTTCGATATCTAAAGATATTATTTTTAGTATTGAAAAAATAAGTCGCTCAATATCCAAAAGATGTAATTCAGGAATGTTTGAAAAATATATTGCTCAAAATCAAATGATCATATTCAGAAGTGACAGATTCACAGAAATAGATATCACTTAATGTCAAAAAATGATATTCAGAGATGTTGGAAAAAATTGCCCAACATTCACAGATGTTAAAAACTAATATTCATAAATATTATTTTAGGGTGGTGGGGGGAGGGGGAGGTCATTAACGTTCGCCAATATCAATTTTTGATATTGGCCAATATCTTTGTGCTACCTGGTTAATAAATTACCTCCTCCAAAGCTACACAATGATTCTTTATTTAAATTGTCGTTATGCCTGTCATTAACTCTGTATTTTCAAAAAAAAAAAAGTTCTAGTTATCAAGCAATCGGTATAAAAAGAAACACCTGCTCAACTGGCACAACTCTGATGGATGCTAATCTGTGTACACAGAAGTAGAGGATACTTTGAAACAAGATTCGATGGGCAGACAAAGAGACGTTGTGCAGAAATTATGGCCATGGAAAATAAGTAAATGTGAAATGTAAAATATTTCTTATTTTTAAGTGGTATACAGAGATTATTTACTCTACTGGGTATCTTGAGAATTAAAACAATAAATGAACTACTTTTGAAACTAAACTTGTGTTCTTTCAATAATAAAAAATAATATTCTTCTAAAAATCGGAAATTCGAAAGTATTTAAAAAATAAACAAACATCCATTTAAAAATTATATAAAATTGATTTTTATTTTCATGTAAAAAACTATTCAAAAAAAGTATAAAACACTTACTGTAAAAATAGTATAAAAAATCTTTAGTTTTTTATAAAACTATCAATTTTTCAAATGCTTTTTTTAAATATCAGAAAATATTTATATAGTCATTAATCTTTCTGTGCAAATTTCACGCCGCACGTCTCCATCAAATGCACTTCAACGAAAAATATAGAAATGGGCGGTCCTTTAAAAATCCTTTTAAACAGCTCACACCACTATAATTTTAATGTTTTTATTCATATAAGAATTAAACAGTGTTCGACCGGATACAAATGCACAGAAATAAAACTGAGTCGTGAAAAACTCTCGTCAGAGGGTTTAATATGTAGTATTGTACACCATTACCCACGCTATCTAGAATACACGGTAGGAACCACGCGCTGCGCAGTTCCTTTTCCGTGATGACGTCAGCTGGACACCAACCACCGCCCCCTGAATACTAGGCCTGCGCGCTGAAAAAAATGGCGGCTGCCGAAGGCTTAATCGTTTGTACAATCCCTCGAACTTCAACACCAATAATATCTAAAAGTTATCTTTGACTTATTTGATCTCCGAAAAACAAGGCGAAGAAAACTTTTAGAAATTATTGGTGTGGAATTTCGAGGGACCGTACAAACGCTGAAAAAAAAACGGCCTGCGACAGCCGCCATTGTTGTCAGCGCTCAGGCCTACTATTCAGGGGGCGGTGCACCAACGTTCTTCTCCCTAGAGCTCCTATAATAGCTGCTATTTGTACTGCCTTTTCAATGTGAAAATAGATTCTTGTCAATAAAGCGTTGCATTATTTCGTCACTGATGACGAATATATATTTTCCATTCTGTATATTTTTAATGAACTGAGTTTTTATATTAAGTGTGTATTCAATTCCAAACTGCTTATTTTCAGACACATTTTTAAATTCATTTTTGCTCTAAAATGCATCCAATTGGCAGGCTCTCTTATTCAGAAACTTTATAATGTCCGCATTGTCTCGATTTTTCGATAAAGGTAGAATATATTTCAAAAAATGCTGTAAAAGTGGACGTTTTGAACCGAATTTCCCGAAGCGATAGCGCTGGAAACAAAAAAAATTATCGTACTGTGAAAATAATTGTTTGTAAATCAATTTCTAATTAATTGAACGAAAAATAAAAACATGGGGCCCTTATAAATCTCTTCATAAATCACGCCGCCAAGTTTCATATTCTTATTTCTAAAAATCAGTCTGTAAATGTGTCTCAAAATTTTGAGTTGTTGAGCGTGGAAAAATATTTTTTTTGAATACCGCCTTAATACACACACACACGTGTATATAGGTATGTTTGAAACACCGCAATTTAATGTCATAGTTTAGAATTTTGGGTTGAACATTTTGATAGATATATTACTTTTTTAGAAATCGCGTAAAAAATCATTCTTTTTAGTTATAGCTATTGCTATTTACTCGTTATCTTCAATTTTATTTATCCCCGAATATTTTGCGTTTATGGAATACAATATAGTAAAGGATGCTTTAATGTATTATAAAATGAAATGTACATTTGTGGCTTATGAATTAAAGGACAATAATTTTAATTTTTAAATAAGAAAAAATCGCGATAAGGAAAAAATGATTGATAACTTTAATATGTTAAAGGAGTATTTTTGCTTCTTCGCGAATATGTTAAATAATGACTAAGCATATTGACAGACTCGTGATGTTAGAAAAAAAAATGGAATATTAGATGAATATCATGTTGCCTGTCAGTAAGAATTCGGCGTGGACTTTCTAAGGAGAATGGATCTGATTATTTGTATTTCAATGCTAGGTTAAACTTTATTATACAAATACGCTAACTTCTAAATCAAGTGGGCAAACGAAAGGAAGAATAAAAAATCACACATACTTTCATAATTATATCAGCATATTTTGAATTTTTTTTAATTAGAGGTAAAATGTAATTATGTCAATATCTCCCACCATTTTGTAGGTCACTCTTCTTAACACTTCCCAATTTAGTTGAAAAGTATTTATGAATTTTGTTTATCTGTCTGTGTGCTCATCGGTATGTCTCTCCGCGCTCTAACTCTAGTAAAAGTACTTTGATTTCTATATTATTCATGTATGTCATTGAGATTTACCATGACCATGCCCCGTATTGAAAATGAAGTATGTAGCATTTATATTTTATATTTACAGGGACACTCTAAAGAATTCCTTTACATTATGATCTATGAAGAAACTACTTTTGAATGTATTTTAATGATGTTATCCTATTTCAAACATAATAAAATTGATATGTATTAATGAGGTGCACACTAAAACATGCTTTCTAAACATTATGGAGTTCAAAGCAATAATCATTCATTTACAAGGTCACACAAAAGAATTCAATTACATAACGTCCTGCGATGAAATATCGTTTCCAGCGTAAATTAATGATGTTACTCTATTTTAAATATAATGACATTTATATACATTACTGGAGTGCATTACAAGATTCTTACTGTAAAATATAGAGTGCGTAGCATTTATCGTTCATTTACAGGGACACAAAATAATTCGGTTACAGTACTTTATGAGCGATTATTACTGGCAGTGCATTTTCAACTTTGGCTTGTGTTTTTAAGTTTAACTAATTTTTTGCATTCTGCATGGTGTGTAAAAATTCTATCGATAAGATACAGGGCTACACAAAAGAATTCGAAAGCTGTTTGTGGGCGTGGGTTGCTTAATGGTTGTTTTAATTGTGTAATGCATGTTCCAGCTGAATTATAATATTTAGTGCATTAAAATATGTTTCTAGATTACAAATAAATTCATATACAAGGCTCTGCTAATAACTGTATACATTGCCATTATGGATGGAAATGTGCGTTTTTTGTTGTGTATGTATTTTTTTTTATCTCAATTAAAATTTACCTTTATATGTGGATCGTATAAAAGTCTGCACAGATAACGTACAAGAATGTATTAAAGATTCGAGTACATTTCCGTCTGTTGGCGGAATATATATATAAATATACGGTATACATACGGTATAAGTATATATGCGGTAGTATATATATACAAATCTATTGATTTGAACAAAAGAATTTGAGTACACCGCCGACTATGGACGGTAATTGCTGGAATCGGATTTTAAAATGTATTACGTGTTTTCAAAATTATTAACTTAAGATAATATCTTTTCTTTCATCTTATTAAAAGGTGAAAGAAGGTGAAGTTTCGTTACAGTTTTCTGGTACTGTTCAAAAGCGTTTCATAATATATACTTGAAGCATTATTTTCTTTGTTTTTTAACACTTTCCAACCTAGTTGAAAAGTGTTTATGACTTCGGTTTGTCTGGCCGTATGGCCGTGCTCTAACTCCCGTAAATATGGTCGGATTGCCTTGCAATTTTTATATGTTATTGTCGTTATCTATAGCAAGTTCCCTATTTCAACTGAAGTGTGTAGCACTTACAGTTTTTTTACAGGGATACTCAAAAGAATTCTGTTACATTACGGTCTATGGGGAAAAATCATTTGCGGTTTATATTAATGATGTTACACAATTGCAAACACATTGTAATTGATATATATCATTAAGGTGTATCAGAAAAAGCTTAAAATGGAATAGGGTGCGCATAGCACTTATAGCTAATTTACAGGGACAGTCAAAAGAATTCCGTTACATTACGTCTATGGAGAAAAATCGTCTGCGGTTTATCTAAATAATGTTTCGCTATTTTAAACGCATTGAAATTTATATATATCACTAAGGTGCATTACAAGAGGCTTACTACAGAATATTGTGTGTATAGCAGTCATCGTTCATTTACAGGGACACACAAAAGAATTCTCTACAGTCTGTTAACAATAATTCCTGGAAGTGCGTTTTAAATTACTGAACGCGATTTTAAAATTAACTCACTTTTTATTTATTACGTGGTGTATATAAATTCTGTAAATCCTATACAGGGAAGCACAAAAGTTCGCGAACACATTTCCGTTTATTGACAGAAACTCCAGAAGGAGAATTTTAAACTGTGCTACGCGTTTCGTAACTGAACTAAAATTTAGCATCCTATGTAGTATATATACAAATCTATAGATCCTATACAGGGCTGAATAAAAGTATTCGGATATTTTTCCGAATATTGTATATGTTGGAAATTACTGAAATTATGTTTTTAAATATGTTATGCGTTTTCCAAATTGTTTACTTAGATGTTACCTTTTAGCTTATTAAACGGTAATGATTTGTAAAATTATTTTGGAAGCATTGGAAAGTGTTACATAATCTATGCTTGACGCATGATTTTTCGTTCTTGTTTTATTTTTATTTTAAGGAAAAAAGGAGAATTCCTTCTGCAAACTAAAATTCGTTAATCTCGAACAAATGCACACCATTCTATGATTATTTGATGTGTTTTACAATGTTAAGCATTACTTGATATTTTTCAAAGATTATATACATATTTTAAAAATTGACTTGGTTTATACATTAGTAAATAACTTTTTTATACATATATAAATTTCTCAAAAACAGAATTTTTATGAATCATTTTACTGAAAACTACTGTAAAATTTTGTAATTTTTTTTCTTTCTTCGTTTATATTATTCTTAGTTCTTTTAGAATAGTTTTTGTTTATTCAAGACTTTTATTCCAATAAAAATTCGGATTCTTACAAATGTCTTTTCGAAAATCTGTGGAATTTAATACTGGATTTTTTCTGTTGTCTATCATGATGGCTACAGCACACCATGGTTAGCATTAAATGATTAAATGCAAAAAGAAAAATAGCAACGTACATAAATCTCCAATAAAACTCAACTAACCAATACTTAGGATTACAAGAATGGGGGAATCAAACCACGCGCTGGTGTCCAGGTGACGTCAGAGGAGGGAATTTGCTACTGCGCACATTTTCGTGGTCCCTACCGTGGATTCTAGATACGGTGATTTTTAACATAGCAAGTTTTTAAATTTCTCATTTGTTCAAAATTTTAAATATCTGACATATTTTAAAATAATTTTTGCAAAATTTCCAACAAACTCAAGTGTTATTTAAATAAATCTTTGCTAAAAAACGTAAAAAAAAATATTTCGATTGCGATTGAAAAATACGAGATAATCAAATGATGGTTTTGCCAGAAATTTTTTACTTCAGTAACAGAAAAATCTATTCCCACCAGTTTCTGTTAAAATATTTTTACAACAGGTTTTCCCCACGTTTCTATTACAGATTTCTCTTTCTTTTGAGCGAAATAGAGTTTGTTCGATATCTAAAGATATTATTTTTAGTATTGAAAAAATAAGTCGCTCAATATCCAAAAGATGTAATTCAGGAATGTTTGAAAAATATATTGCTCAAAATCAAATGATCATATTCAGAAGTGACAGATTCACAGAAATAGATATCACTTAATGTCAAACAATGATATTCAGAGATGTTGGAAAAAATTGCCCAACATTCACAGATGTTAAAAACTAATATTCATAAATATTATTTTAGGGTGGTGGGGGGAGGGGGAGGTCATTTAACGTTCGCCAATATCAATTTTTGATATTGGCCAATATCTTTGTGCTACCTGGTTAATAAATTACCTCCTCCAAAGCTACACAATGATTCTTTATTTAAATTGTCGTTATGCCTGTCATTAACTCTGTATTTTCAAAAAAAAAAAAGTTCTAGTTATCAAGCAATCGGTATAAAAAGAAACACCTGCTCAACTGGCACAACTCTGATGGATGCTAATCTGTGTACACAGAAGTAGAGGATACTTTGAAACAAGATTCGATGGGCAGACAAAGAGACGTTGTGCAGAAATTATGGCCATGGAAAATAAGTAAATGTGAAATGTAAAATATTTCTTATTTTTAAGTGGTATACAGAGATTATTTACTCTACTGGGTATCTTGAGAATTAAAACAATAAATGAACTACTTTTGAAACTAAACTTGTGTTCTTTCAATAATAAAAAATAATATTCTTCTAAAAATCGGAAATTCGAAAGTATTTAAAAAATAAACAAACATCCATTTAAAAATTATATAAAATTGATTTTTATTTTCATGTAAAAAACTATTCAAAAAAAGTATAAAACACTTACTGTAAAAATAGTATAAAAAATCTTTAGTTTTTTATAAAACTATCAATTTTTCAAATGCTTTTTTTAAATATCAGAAAATATTTATATAGTCATTAATCTTTCTGTGCAAATTTCACGCCGCACGTCTCCATCAAATGCACTTCAACGAAAAATATAGAAATGGGCGGTCCTTTAAAAATCCTTTTAAACAGCTCACACCACTATAATTTTAATGTTTTTATTCATATAAGAATTAAACAGTGTTCGACCGGATACAAATGCACAGAAATAAAACTGAGTCGTGAAAAACTCTCGTCAGAGGGTTTAATATGTAGTATTGTACACCATTACCCACGCTATCTAGAATACACGGTAGGAACCACGCGCTGCGCAGTTCCTTTTCCGTGATGACGTCAGCTGGACACCAACCACCGCCCCCTGAATACTAGGCCTGCGCGCTGAAAAAAATGGCGGCTGCCGAAGGCTTAATCGTTTGTACAATCCCTCGAACTTCAACACCAATAATATCTAAAAGTTATCTTTGACTTATTTGATCTCCGAAAAACAAGGCGAAGAAAACTTTTAGAAATTATTGGTGTGGAATTTCGAGGGACCGTACAAACGCTGAAAAAAAAACGGCCTGCGACAGCCGCCATTGTTGTCAGCGCTCAGGCCTACTATTCAGGGGGCGGTGCACCAACGTTCTTCTCCCTAGAGCTCCTATAATAGCTGCTATTTGTACTGCCTTTTCAATGTGAAAATAGATTCTTGTCAATAAAGCGTTGCATTATTTCGTCACTGATGACGAATATATATTTTCCATTCTGTATATTTTTAATGAACTGAGTTTTTATATTAAGTGTGTATTCAATTCCAAACTGCATATTTTCAGACACATTTTTAAATTCATTTTTGCTCTAAAATGCATCCAATTGGCAGGCTCTCTTATTCAGAAACTTTATAATGTCCGCATTGTCTCGATTTTTCGATAAAGGTAGAATATATTTCAAAAAATGCTGTAAAAGTGGACGTTTTGAACCGAATTTCCCGAAGCGATAGCGCTGGAAACAAAAAAAATTATCGTACTGTGAAAATAATTGTTTGTAAATCAATTTCTAATTAATTGAACGAAAAATAAAAACATGGGGCCCTTATAAATCTCTTCATAAATCACGCCGCCAAGTTTCATATTCTTATTTCTAAAAATCAGTCTGTAAATGTGTCTCAAAATTTTGAGTTGTTGAGCGTGGAAAAATATTTTTTTTGAATACCGCCTTAATACACACACACACGTGTATATAGGTATGTTTGAAACACCGCAATTTAATGTCATAGTTTAGAATTTTGGGTTGAACATTTTGATAGATATATTACTTTTTTAGAAATCGCGTAAAAAATCATTCTTTTTAGTTATAGCTATTGCTATTTACTCGTTATCTTCAATTTTATTTATCCCCGAATATTTTGCGTTTATGGAATACAATATAGTAAAGGATGCTTTAATGTATTATAAAATGAAATGTACATTTGTGGCTTATGAATTAAAGGACAATAATTTTAATTTTTAAATAAGAAAAAATCGCGATAAGGAAAAAATGATTGATAACTTTAATATGTTAAAGGAGTATTTTTGCTTCTTCGCGAATATGTTAAATAATGACTAAGCATATTGACAGACTCGTGATGTTAGAAAAAAAAATGGAATATTAGATGAATATCATGTTGCCTGTCAGTAAGAATTCGGCGTGGACTTTCTAAGGAGAATGGATCTGATTATTTGTATTTCAATGCTAGGTTAAACTTTATTATACAAATACGCTAACTTCTAAATCAAGTGGGCAAACGAAAGGAAGAATAAAAAATCACACATACTTTCATAATTATATCAGCATATTTTGAATTTTTTTTAATTAGAGGTAAAATGTAATTATGTCAATATCTCCCACCATTTTGTAGGTCACTCTTCTTAACACTTCCCAATTTAGTTGAAAAGTATTTATGAATTTTGTTTATCTGTCTGTGTGCTCATCGGTATGTCTCTCCGCGCTCTAACTCTAGTAAAAGTACTTTGATTTCTATATTATTCATGTATGTCATTGAGATTTACCATGACCATGCCCCGTATTGAAAATGAAGTATGTAGCATTTATATTTTATATTTACAGGGACACTCTAAAGAATTCCTTTACATTATGATCTATGAAGAAACTACTTTTGAATGTATTTTAATGATGTTATCCTATTTCAAACATAATAAAATTGATATGTATTAATGAGGTGCACACTAAAACATGCTTTCTAAACATTATGGAGTTCAAAGCAATAATCATTCATTTACAAGGTCACACAAAAGAATTCAATTACATAACGTCCTGCGATGAAATATCGTTTCCAGCGTAAATTAATGATGTTACTCTATTTTAAATATAATGACATTTATATACATTACTGGAGTGCATTACAAGATTCTTACTGTAAAATATAGAGTGCGTAGCATTTATCGTTCATTTACAGGGACACAAAATAATTCGGTTACAGTACTTTATGAGCGATTATTACTGGCAGTGCATTTTCAACTTTGGCTTGTGTTTTTAAGTTTAACTAATTTTTTGCATTCTGCATGGTGTGTAAAAATTCTATCGATAAGATACAGGGCTACACAAAAGAATTCGAAAGCTGTTTGTGGGCGTGGGTTGCTTAATGGTTGTTTTAATTGTGTAATGCATGTTCCAGCTGAATTATAATATTTAGTGCATTAAAATATGTTTCTAGATTACAAATAAATTCATATACAAGGCTCTGCTAATAACTGTATACATTGCCATTATGGATGGAAATGTGCGTTTTTTGTTGTGTATGTATTTTTTTTTATCTCAATTAAAATTTACCTTTATATGTGGATCGTATAAAAGTCTGCACAGATAACGTACAAGAATGTATTAAAGATTCGAGTACATTTCCGTCTGTTGGCGGAATATATATATAAATATACGGTATACATACGGTATAAGTATATATGCGGTAGTATATATATACAAATCTATTGATTTGAACAAAAGAATTTGAGTACACCGCCGACTATGGACGGTAATTGCTGGAATCGGATTTTAAAATGTATTACGTGTTTTCAAAATTATTAACTTAAGATAATATCTTTTCTTTCATCTTATTAAAAGGTGAAAGAAGGTGAAGTTTCGTTACAGTTTTCTGGTACTGTTCAAAAGCGTTTCATAATATATACTTGAAGCATTATTTTCTTTGTTTTTTAACACTTTCCAACCTAGTTGAAAAGTGTTTATGACTTCGGTTTGTCTGGCCGTATGGCCGTGCTCTAACTCCCGTAAATATGGTCGGATTGCCTTGCAATTTTTATATGTTATTGTCGTTATCTATAGCAAGTTCCCTATTTCAACTGAAGTGTGTAGCACTTACAGTTTTTTTACAGGGATACTCAAAAGAATTCTGTTACATTACGGTCTATGGGGAAAAATCATTTGCGGTTTATATTAATGATGTTACACAATTGCAAACACATTGTAATTGATATATATCATTAAGGTGTATCAGAAAAAGCTTAAAATGGAATAGGGTGCGCATAGCACTTATAGCTAATTTACAGGGACAGTCAAAAGAATTCCGTTACATTACGTCTATGGAGAAAAATCGTCTGCGGTTTATCTAAATAATGTTTCGCTATTTTAAACGCATTGAAATTTATATATATCACTAAGGTGCATTACAAGAGGCTTACTACAGAATATTGTGTGTATAGCAGTCATCGTTCATTTACAGGGACACACAAAAGAATTCTCTACAGTCTGTTAACAATAATTCCTGGAAGTGCGTTTTAAATTACTGAACGCGATTTTAAAATTAACTCACTTTTTATTTATTACGTGGTGTATATAAATTCTGTAAATCCTATACAGGGAAGCACAAAAGTTCGCGAACACATTTCCGTTTATTGACAGAAACTCCAGAAGGAGAATTTTAAACTGTGCTACGCGTTTCGTAACTGAACTAAAATTTAGCATCCTATGTAGTATATATACAAATCTATAGATCCTATACAGGGCTGAATAAAAGTATTCGGATATTTTTCCGAATATTGTATATGTTGGAAATTACTGAAATTATGTTTTTAAATATGTTATGCGTTTTCCAAATTGTTTACTTAGATGTTACCTTTTAGCTTATTAAACGGTAATGATTTGTAAAATTATTTTGGAAGCATTGGAAAGTGTTACATAATCTATGCTTGACGCATGATTTTTCGTTCTTGTTTTATTTTTATTTTAAGGAAAAAAGGAGAATTCCTTCTGCAAACTAAAATTCGTTAATCTCGAACAAATGCACACCATTCTATGATTATTTGATGTGTTTTACAATGTTAAGCATTACTTGATATTTTTCAAAGATTATATACATATTTTAAAAATTGACTTGGTTTATACATTAGTAAATAACTTTTTTATACATATATAAATTTCTCAAAAACAGAATTTTTATGAATCATTTTACTGAAAACTACTGTAAAATTTTGTAATTTTTTTTCTTTCTTCGTTTATATTATTCTTAGTTCTTTTAGAATAGTTTTTGTTTATTCAAGACTTTTATTCCAATAAAAATTCGGATTCTTACAAATGTCTTTTCGAAAATCTGTGGAATTTAATACTGGATTTTTTCTGTTGTCTATCATGATGGCTACAGCACACCATGGTTAGCATTAAATGATTAAATGCAAAAAGAAAAATAGCAACGTACATAAATCTCCAATAAAACTCAACTAACCAATACTTAGGATTACAAGAATGGGGGAATCAAACCACGCGCTGGTGTCCAGGTGACGTCAGAGGAGGGAATTTGCTACTGCGCACATTTTCGTGGTCCCTACCGTGGATTCTAGATACGGTGATTTTTAACATAGCAAGTTTTTAAATTTCTCATTTGTTCAAAATTTTAAATATCTGACATATTTTAAAATAATTTTTGCAAAATTTCCAACAAACTCAAGTGTTATTTAAATAAATCTTTGCTAAAAAACGTAAAAAAAAATATTTCGATTGCGATTGAAAAATACGAGATAATCAAATGATGGTTTTGCCAGAAATTTTTTACTTCAGTAACAGAAAAATCTATTCCCACCAGTTTCTGTTAAAATATTTTTACAACAGGTTTTCCCCACGTTTCTATTACAGATTTCTCTTTCTTTTGAGCGAAATAGAGTTTGTTCGATATCTAAAGATATTATTTTTAGTATTGAAAAAATAAGTCGCTCAATATCCAAAAGATGTAATTCAGGAATGTTTGAAAAATATATTGCTCAAAATCAAATGATCATATTCAGAAGTGACAGATTCACAGAAATAGATATCACTTAATGTCAAACAATGATATTCAGAGATGTTGGAAAAAATTGCCCAACATTCACAGATGTTAAAAACTAATATTCATAAATATTATTTTAGGGTGGTGGGGGGAGGGGGAGGTCATTTAACGTTCGCCAATATCAATTTTTGATATTGGCCAATATCTTTGTGCTACCTGGTTAATAAATTACCTCCTCCAAAGCTACACAATGATTCTTTATTTAAATTGTCGTTATGCCTGTCATTAACTCTGTATTTTCAAAAAAAAAAAAGTTCTAGTTATCAAGCAATCGGTATAAAAAGAAACACCTGCTCAACTGGCACAACTCTGATGGATGCTAATCTGTGTACACAGAAGTAGAGGATACTTTGAAACAAGATTCGATGGGCAGACAAAGAGACGTTGTGCAGAAATTATGGCCATGGAAAATAAGTAAATGTGAAATGTAAAATATTTCTTATTTTTAAGTGGTATACAGAGATTATTTACTCTACTGGGTATCTTGAGAATTAAAACAATAAATGAACTACTTTTGAAACTAAACTTGTGTTCTTTCAATAATAAAAAATAATATTCTTCTAAAAATCGGAAATTCGAAAGTATTTAAAAAATAAACAAACATCCATTTAAAAATTATATAAAATTGATTTTTATTTTCATGTAAAAAACTATTCAAAAAAAGTATAAAACACTTACTGTAAAAATAGTATAAAAAATCTTTAGTTTTTTATAAAACTATCAATTTTTCAAATGCTTTTTTTAAATATCAGAAAATATTTATATAGTCATTAATCTTTCTGTGCAAATTTCACGCCGCACGTCTCCATCAAATGCACTTCAACGAAAAATATAGAAATGGGCGGTCCTTTAAAAATCCTTTTAAACAGCTCACACCACTATAATTTTAATGTTTTTATTCATATAAGAATTAAACAGTGTTCGACCGGATACAAATGCACAGAAATAAAACTGAGTCGTGAAAAACTCTCGTCAGAGGGTTTAATATGTAGTATTGTACACCATTACCCACGCTATCTAGAATACACGGTAGGAACCACGCGCTGCGCAGTTCCTTTTCCGTGATGACGTCAGCTGGACACCAACCACCGCCCCCTGAATACTAGGCCTGCGCGCTGAAAAAAATGGCGGCTGCCGAAGGCTTAATCGTTTGTACAATCCCTCGAACTTCAACACCAATAATATCTAAAAGTTATCTTTGACTTATTTGATCTCCGAAAAACAAGGCGAAGAAAACTTTTAGAAATTATTGGTGTGGAATTTCGAGGGACCGTACAAACGCTGAAAAAAAAACGGCCTGCGACAGCCGCCATTGTTGTCAGCGCTCAGGCCTACTATTCAGGGGGCGGTGCACCAACGTTCTTCTCCCTAGAGCTCCTATAATAGCTGCTATTTGTACTGCCTTTTCAATGTGAAAATAGATTCTTGTCAATAAAGCGTTGCATTATTTCGTCACTGATGACGAATATATATTTTCCATTCTGTATATTTTTAATGAACTGAGTTTTTATATTAAGTGTGTATTCAATTCCAAACTGCATATTTTCAGACACATTTTTAAATTCATTTTTGCTCTAAAATGCATCCAATTGGCAGGCTCTCTTATTCAGAAACTTTATAATGTCCGCATTGTCTCGATTTTTCGATAAAGGTAGAATATATTTCAAAAAATGCTGTAAAAGTGGACGTTTTGAACCGAATTTCCCGAAGCGATAGCGCTGGAAACAAAAAAAATTATCGTACTGTGAAAATAATTGTTTGTAAATCAATTTCTAATTAATTGAACGAAAAATAAAAACATGGGGCCCTTATAAATCTCTTCATAAATCACGCCGCCAAGTTTCATATTCTTATTTCTAAAAATCAGTCTGTAAATGTGTCTCAAAATTTTGAGTTGTTGAGCGTGGAAAAATATTTTTTTTGAATACCGCCTTAATACACACACACACGTGTATATAGGTATGTTTGAAACACCGCAATTTAATGTCATAGTTTAGAATTTTGGGTTGAACATTTTGATAGATATATTACTTTTTTAGAAATCGCGTAAAAAATCATTCTTTTTAGTTATAGCTATTGCTATTTACTCGTTATCTTCAATTTTATTTATCCCCGAATATTTTGCGTTTATGGAATACAATATAGTAAAGGATGCTTTAATGTATTATAAAATGAAATGTACATTTGTGGCTTATGAATTAAAGGACAATAATTTTAATTTTTAAATAAGAAAAAATCGCGATAAGGAAAAAATGATTGATAACTTTAATATGTTAAAGGAGTATTTTTGCTTCTTCGCGAATATGTTAAATAATGACTAAGCATATTGACAGACTCGTGATGTTAGAAAAAAAAATGGAATATTAGATGAATATCATGTTGCCTGTCAGTAAGAATTCGGCGTGGACTTTCTAAGGAGAATGGATCTGATTATTTGTATTTCAATGCTAGGTTAAACTTTATTATACAAATACGCTAACTTCTAAATCAAGTGGGCAAACGAAAGGAAGAATAAAAAATCACACATACTTTCATAATTATATCAGCATATTTTGAATTTTTTTTAATTAGAGGTAAAATGTAATTATGTCAATATCTCCCACCATTTTGTAGGTCACTCTTCTTAACACTTCCCAATTTAGTTGAAAAGTATTTATGAATTTTGTTTATCTGTCTGTGTGCTCATCGGTATGTCTCTCCGCGCTCTAACTCTAGTAAAAGTACTTTGATTTCTATATTATTCATGTATGTCATTGAGATTTACCATGACCATGCCCCGTATTGAAAATGAAGTATGTAGCATTTATATTTTATATTTACAGGGACACTCTAAAGAATTCCTTTACATTATGATCTATGAAGAAACTACTTTTGAATGTATTTTAATGATGTTATCCTATTTCAAACATAATAAAATTGATATGTATTAATGAGGTGCACACTAAAACATGCTTTCTAAACATTATGGAGTTCAAAGCAATAATCATTCATTTACAAGGTCACACAAAAGAATTCAATTACATAACGTCCTGCGATGAAATATCGTTTCCAGCGTAAATTAATGATGTTACTCTATTTTAAATATAATGACATTTATATACATTACTGGAGTGCATTACAAGATTCTTACTGTAAAATATAGAGTGCGTAGCATTTATCGTTCATTTACAGGGACACAAAATAATTCGGTTACAGTACTTTATGAGCGATTATTACTGGCAGTGCATTTTCAACTTTGGCTTGTGTTTTTAAGTTTAACTAATTTTTTGCATTCTGCATGGTGTGTAAAAATTCTATCGATAAGATACAGGGCTACACAAAAGAATTCGAAAGCTGTTTGTGGGCGTGGGTTGCTTAATGGTTGTTTTAATTGTGTAATGCATGTTCCAGCTGAATTATAATATTTAGTGCATTAAAATATGTTTCTAGATTACAAATAAATTCATATACAAGGCTCTGCTAATAACTGTATACATTGCCATTATGGATGGAAATGTGCGTTTTTTGTTGTGTATGTATTTTTTTTTATCTCAATTAAAATTTACCTTTATATGTGGATCGTATAAAAGTCTGCACAGATAACGTACAAGAATGTATTAAAGATTCGAGTACATTTCCGTCTGTTGGCGGAATATATATATAAATATACGGTATACATACGGTATAAGTATATATGCGGTAGTATATATATACAAATCTATTGATTTGAACAAAAGAATTTGAGTACACCGCCGACTATGGACGGTAATTGCTGGAATCGGATTTTAAAATGTATTACGTGTTTTCAAAATTATTAACTTAAGATAATATCTTTTCTTTCATCTTATTAAAAGGTGAAAGAAGGTGAAGTTTCGTTACAGTTTTCTGGTACTGTTCAAAAGCGTTTCATAATATATACTTGAAGCATTATTTTCTTTGTTTTTTAACACTTTCCAACCTAGTTGAAAAGTGTTTATGACTTCGGTTTGTCTGGCCGTATGGCCGTGCTCTAACTCCCGTAAATATGGTCGGATTGCCTTGCAATTTTTATATGTTATTGTCGTTATCTATAGCAAGTTCCCTATTTCAACTGAAGTGTGTAGCACTTACAGTTTTTTTACAGGGATACTCAAAAGAATTCTGTTACATTACGGTCTATGGGGAAAAATCATTTGCGGTTTATATTAATGATGTTACACAATTGCAAACACATTGTAATTGATATATATCATTAAGGTGTATCAGAAAAAGCTTAAAATGGAATAGGGTTTGCATAGCACTTATAGCTAATTTACAGGGACAGTCAAAAGAATTCCGTTACATTACGTCTATGGAGAAAAATCGTCTGCGGTTTATCTAAATAATGTTTCGCTATTTTAAACGCATTGAAATTTATATATATCACTAAGGTGCATTACAAGAGGCTTACTACAGAATATTGTGTGTATAGCAGTCATCGTTCATTTACAGGGACACACAAAAGAATTCTCTACAGTCTGTTAACAATAATTCCTGGAAGTGCGTTTTAAATTACTGAACGCGATTTTAAAATTAACTCACTTTTTATTTATTACGTGGTGTATATAAATTCTGTAAATCCTATACAGGGAAGCACAAAAGTTCGCGAACACATTTCCGTTTATTGACAGAAACTCCAGAAGGAGAATTTTAAACTGTGCTACGCGTTTCGTAACTGAACTAAAATTTAGCATCCTATGTAGTATATATACAAATCTATAGATCCTATACAGGGCTGAATAAAAGTATTCGGATATTTTTCCGAATATTGTATATGTTGGAAATTACTGAAATTATGTTTTTAAATATGTTATGCGTTTTCCAAATTGTTTACTTAGATGTTACCTTTTAGCTTATTAAACGGTAATGATTTGTAAAATTATTTTGGAAGCATTGGAAAGTGTTACATAATCTATGCTTGACGCATGATTTTTCGTTCTTGTTTTATTTTTATTTTAAGGAAAAAAGGAGAATTCCTTCTGCAAACTAAAATTCGTTAATCTCGAACAAATGCACACCATTCTATGATTATTTGATGTGTTTTACAATGTTAAGCATTACTTGATATTTTTCAAAGATTATATACATATTTTAAAAATTGACTTGGTTTATACATTAGTAAATAACTTTTTTATACATATATAAATTTCTCAAAAACAGAATTTTTATGAATCATTTTACTGAAAACTACTGTAAAATTTTGTAATTTTTTTTCTTTCTTCGTTTATATTATTCTTAGTTCTTTTAGAATAGTTTTTGTTTATTCAAGACTTTTATTCCAATAAAAATTCGGATTCTTACAAATGTCTTTTCGAAAATCTGTGGAATTTAATACTGGATTTTTTCTGTTGTCTATCATGATGGCTACAGCACACCATGGTTAGCATTAAATGATTAAATGCAAAAAGAAAAATAGCAACGTACATAAATCTCCAATAAAACTCAACTAACCAATACTTAGGATTACAAGAATGGGGGAATCAAACCACGCGCTGGTGTCCAGGTGACGTCAGAGGAGGGAATTTGCTACTGCGCACATTTTCGTGGTCCCTACCGTGGATTCTAGATACGGTGATTTTTAACATAGCAAGTTTTTAAATTTCTCATTTGTTCAAAATTTTAAATATCTGACATATTTTAAAATAATTTTTGCAAAATTTCCAACAAACTCAAGTGTTATTTAAATAAATCTTTGCTAAAAAACGTAAAAAAAAATATTTCGATTGCGATTGAAAAATACGAGATAATCAAATGATGGTTTTGCCAGAAATTTTTTACTTCAGTAACAGAAAAATCTATTCCCACCAGTTTCTGTTAAAATATTTTTACAACAGGTTTTCCCCACGTTTCTATTACAGATTTCTCTTTCTTTTGAGCGAAATAGAGTTTGTTCGATATCTAAAGATATTATTTTTAGTATTGAAAAAATAAGTCGCTCAATATCCAAAAGATGTAATTCAGGAATGTTTGAAAAATATATTGCTCAAAATCAAATGATCATATTCAGAAGTGACAGATTCACAGAAATAGATATCACTTAATGTCAAAAAATGATATTCAGAGATGTTGGAAAAAATTGCCCAACATTCACAGATGTTAAAAACTAATATTCATAAATATTATTTTAGGGTGGTGGGGGGAGGGGGAGGTCATTTAACGTTCGCCAATATCAATTTTTGATATTGGCCAATATCTTTGTGCTACCTGGTTAATAAATTACCTCCTCCAAAGCTACACAATGATTCTTTATTTAAATTGTCGTTATGCCTGTCATTAACTCTGTATTTTCAAAAAAAAAAAAGTTCTAGTTATCAAGCAATCGGTATAAAAAGAAACACCTGCTCAACTGGCACAACTCTGATGGATGCTAATCTGTGTACACAGAAGTAGAGGATACTTTGAAACAAGATTCGATGGGCAGACAAAGAGACGTTGTGCAGAAATTATGGCCATGGAAAATAAGTAAATGTGAAATGTAAAATATTTCTTATTTTTAAGTGGTATACAGAGATTATTTACTCTACTGGGTATCTTGAGAATTAAAACAATAAATGAACTACTTTTGAAACTAAACTTGTGTTCTTTCAATAATAAAAAATAATATTCTTCTAAAAATCGGAAATTCGAAAGTATTTAAAAAATAAACAAACATCCATTTAAAAATTATATAAAATTGATTTTTATTTTCATGTAAAAAACTATTCAAAAAAAGTATAAAACACTTACTGTAAAAATAGTATAAAAAATCTTTAGTTTTTTATAAAACTATCAATTTTTCAAATGCTTTTTTTAAATATCAGAAAATATTTATATAGTCATTAATCTTTCTGTGCAAATTTCACGCCGCACGTCTCCATCAAATGCACTTCAACGAAAAATATAGAAATGGGCGGTCCTTTAAAAATCCTTTTAAACAGCTCACACCACTATAATTTTAATGTTTTTATTCATATAAGAATTAAACAGTGTTCGACCGGATACAAATGCACAGAAATAAAACTGAGTCGTGAAAAACTCTCGTCAGAGGGTTTAATATGTAGTATTGTACACCATTACCCACGCTATCTAGAATACACGGTAGGAACCACGCGCTGCGCAGTTCCTTTTCCGTGATGACGTCAGCTGGACACCAACCACCGCCCCCTGAATACTAGGCCTGCGCGCTGAAAAAAATGGCGGCTGCCGAAGGCTTAATCGTTTGTACAATCCCTCGAACTTCAACACCAATAATATCTAAAAGTTATCTTTGACTTATTTGATCTCCGAAAAACAAGGCGAAGAAAACTTTTAGAAATTATTGGTGTGGAATTTCGAGGGACCGTACAAACGCTGAAAAAAAAACGGCCTGCGACAGCCGCCATTGTTGTCAGCGCTCAGGCCTACTATTCAGGGGGCGGTGCACCAACGTTCTTCTCCCTAGAGCTCCTATAATAGCTGCTATTTGTACTGCCTTTTCAATGTGAAAATAGATTCTTGTCAATAAAGCGTTGCATTATTTCGTCACTGATGACGAATATATATTTTCCATTCTGTATATTTTTAATGAACTGAGTTTTTATATTAAGTGTGTATTCAATTCCAAACTGCTTATTTTCAGACACATTTTTAAATTCATTTTTGCTCTAAAATGCATCCAATTGGCAGGCTCTCTTATTCAGAAACTTTATAATGTCCGCATTGTCTCGATTTTTCGATAAAGGTAGAATATATTTCAAAAAATGCTGTAAAAGTGGACGTTTTGAACCGAATTTCCCGAAGCGATAGCGCTGGAAACAAAAAAAATTATCGTACTGTGAAAATAATTGTTTGTAAATCAATTTCTAATTAATTGAACGAAAAATAAAAACATGGGGCCCTTATAAATCTCTTCATAAATCACGCCGCCAAGTTTCATATTCTTATTTCTAAAAATCAGTCTGTAAATGTGTCTCAAAATTTTGAGTTGTTGAGCGTGGAAAAATATTTTTTTTGAATACCGCCTTAATACACACACACACGTGTATATAGGTATGTTTGAAACACCGCAATTTAATGTCATAGTTTAGAATTTTGGGTTGAACATTTTGATAGATATATTACTTTTTTAGAAATCGCGTAAAAAATCATTCTTTTTAGTTATAGCTATTGCTATTTACTCGTTATCTTCAATTTTATTTATCCCCGAATATTTTGCGTTTATGGAATACAATATAGTAAAGGATGCTTTAATGTATTATAAAATGAAATGTACATTTGTGGCTTATGAATTAAAGGACAATAATTTTAATTTTTAAATAAGAAAAAATCGCGATAAGGAAAAAATGATTGATAACTTTAATATGTTAAAGGAGTATTTTTGCTTCTTCGCGAATATGTTAAATAATGACTAAGCATATTGACAGACTCGTGATGTTAGAAAAAAAAATGGAATATTAGATGAATATCATGTTGCCTGTCAGTAAGAATTCGGCGTGGACTTTCTAAGGAGAATGGATCTGATTATTTGTATTTCAATGCTAGGTTAAACTTTATTATACAAATACGCTAACTTCTAAATCAAGTGGGCAAACGAAAGGAAGAATAAAAAATCACACATACTTTCATAATTATATCAGCATATTTTGAATTTTTTTTAATTAGAGGTAAAATGTAATTATGTCAATATCTCCCACCATTTTGTAGGTCACTCTTCTTAACACTTCCCAATTTAGTTGAAAAGTATTTATGAATTTTGTTTATCTGTCTGTGTGCTCATCGGTATGTCTCTCCGCGCTCTAACTCTAGTAAAAGTACTTTGATTTCTATATTATTCATGTATGTCATTGAGATTTACCATGACCATGCCCCGTATTGAAAATGAAGTATGTAGCATTTATATTTTATATTTACAGGGACACTCTAAAGAATTCCTTTACATTATGATCTATGAAGAAACTACTTTTGAATGTATTTTAATGATGTTATCCTATTTCAAACATAATAAAATTGATATGTATTAATGAGGTGCACACTAAAACATGCTTTCTAAACATTATGGAGTTCAAAGCAATAATCATTCATTTACAAGGTCACACAAAAGAATTCAATTACATAACGTCCTGCGATGAAATATCGTTTCCAGCGTAAATTAATGATGTTACTCTATTTTAAATATAATGACATTTATATACATTACTGGAGTGCATTACAAGATTCTTACTGTAAAATATAGAGTGCGTAGCATTTATCGTTCATTTACAGGGACACAAAATAATTCGGTTACAGTACTTTATGAGCGATTATTACTGGCAGTGCATTTTCAACTTTGGCTTGTGTTTTTAAGTTTAACTAATTTTTTGCATTCTGCATGGTGTGTAAAAATTCTATCGATAAGATACAGGGCTACACAAAAGAATTCGAAAGCTGTTTGTGGGCGTGGGTTGCTTAATGGTTGTTTTAATTGTGTAATGCATGTTCCAGCTGAATTATAATATTTAGTGCATTAAAATATGTTTCTAGATTACAAATAAATTCATATACAAGGCTCTGCTAATAACTGTATACATTGCCATTATGGATGGAAATGTGCGTTTTTTGTTGTGTATGTATTTTTTTTTATCTCAATTAAAATTTACCTTTATATGTGGATCGTATAAAAGTCTGCACAGATAACGTACAAGAATGTATTAAAGATTCGAGTACATTTCCGTCTGTTGGCGGAATATATATATAAATATACGGTATACATACGGTATAAGTATATATGCGGTAGTATATATATACAAATCTATTGATTTGAACAAAAGAATTTGAGTACACCGCCGACTATGGACGGTAATTGCTGGAATCGGATTTTAAAATGTATTACGTGTTTTCAAAATTATTAACTTAAGATAATATCTTTTCTTTCATCTTATTAAAAGGTGAAAGAAGGTGAAGTTTCGTTACAGTTTTCTGGTACTGTTCAAAAGCGTTTCATAATATATACTTGAAGCATTATTTTCTTTGTTTTTTAACACTTTCCAACCTAGTTGAAAAGTGTTTATGACTTCGGTTTGTCTGGCCGTATGGCCGTGCTCTAACTCCCGTAAATATGGTCGGATTGCCTTGCAATTTTTATATGTTATTGTCGTTATCTATAGCAAGTTCCCTATTTCAACTGAAGTGTGTAGCACTTACAGTTTTTTTACAGGGATACTCAAAAGAATTCTGTTACATTACGGTCTATGGGGAAAAATCATTTGCGGTTTATATTAATGATGTTACACAATTGCAAACACATTGTAATTGATATATATCATTAAGGTGTATCAGAAAAAGCTTAAAATGGAATAGGGTTTGCATAGCACTTATAGCTAATTTACAGGGACAGTCAAAAGAATTCCGTTACATTACGTCTATGGAGAAAAATCGTCTGCGGTTTATCTAAATAATGTTTCGCTATTTTAAACGCATTGAAATTTATATATATCACTAAGGTGCATTACAAGAGGCTTACTACAGAATATTGTGTGTATAGCAGTCATCGTTCATTTACAGGGACACACAAAAGAATTCTCTACAGTCTGTTAACAATAATTCCTGGAAGTGCGTTTTAAATTACTGAACGCGATTTTAAAATTAACTCACTTTTTATTTATTACGTGGTGTATATAAATTCTGTAAATCCTATACAGGGAAGCACAAAAGTTCGCGAACACATTTCCGTTTATTGACAGAAACTCCAGAAGGAGAATTTTAAACTGTGCTACGCGTTTCGTAACTGAACTAAAATTTAGCATCCTATGTAGTATATATACAAATCTATAGATCCTATACAGGGCTGAATAAAAGTATTCGGATATTTTTCCGAATATTGTATATGTTGGAAATTACTGAAATTATGTTTTTAAATATGTTATGCGTTTTCCAAATTGTTTACTTAGATGTTACCTTTTAGCTTATTAAACGGTAATGATTTGTAAAATTATTTTGGAAGCATTGGAAAGTGTTACATAATCTATGCTTGACGCATGATTTTTCGTTCTTGTTTTATTTTTATTTTAAGGAAAAAAGGAGAATTCCTTCTGCAAACTAAAATTCGTTAATCTCGAACAAATGCACACCATTCTATGATTATTTGATGTGTTTTACAATGTTAAGCATTACTTGATATTTTTCAAAGATTATATACATATTTTAAAAATTGACTTGGTTTATACATTAGTAAATAACTTTTTTATACATATATAAATTTCTCAAAAACAGAATTTTTATGAATCATTTTACTGAAAACTACTGTAAAATTTTGTAATTTTTTTTCTTTCTTCGTTTATATTATTCTTAGTTCTTTTAGAATAGTTTTTGTTTATTCAAGACTTTTATTCCAATAAAAATTCGGATTCTTACAAATGTCTTTTCGAAAATCTGTGGAATTTAATACTGGATTTTTTCTGTTGTCTATCATGATGGCTACAGCACACCATGGTTAGCATTAAATGATTAAATGCAAAAAGAAAAATAGCAACGTACATAAATCTCCAATAAAACTCAACTAACCAATACTTAGGATTACAAGAATGGGGGAATCAAACCACGCGCTGGTGTCCAGGTGACGTCAGAGGAGGGAATTTGCTACTGCGCACATTTTCGTGGTCCCTACCGTGGATTCTAGATACGGTGATTTTTAACATAGCAAGTTTTTAAATTTCTCATTTGTTCAAAATTTTAAATATCTGACATATTTTAAAATAATTTTTGCAAAATTTCCAACAAACTCAAGTGTTATTTAAATAAATCTTTGCTAAAAAACGTAAAAAAAAATATTTCGATTGCGATTGAAAAATACGAGATAATCAAATGATGGTTTTGCCAGAAATTTTTTACTTCAGTAACAGAAAAATCTATTCCCACCAGTTTCTGTTAAAATATTTTTACAACAGGTTTTCCCCACGTTTCTATTACAGATTTCTCTTTCTTTTGAGCGAAATAGAGTTTGTTCGATATCTAAAGATATTATTTTTAGTATTGAAAAAATAAGTCGCTCAATATCCAAAAGATGTAATTCAGGAATGTTTGAAAAATATATTGCTCAAAATCAAATGATCATATTCAGAAGTGACAGATTCACAGAAATAGATATCACTTAATGTCAAAAAATGATATTCAGAGATGTTGGAAAAAATTGCCCAACATTCACAGATGTTAAAAACTAATATTCATAAATATTATTTTAGGGTGGTGGGGGGAGGGGGAGGTCATTTAACGTTCGCCAATATCAATTTTTGATATTGGCCAATATCTTTGTGCTACCTGGTTAATAAATTACCTCCTCCAAAGCTACACAATGATTCTTTATTTAAATTGTCGTTATGCCTGTCATTAACTCTGTATTTTCAAAAAAAAAAAAGTTCTAGTTATCAAGCAATCGGTATAAAAAGAAACACCTGCTCAACTGGCACAACTCTGATGGATGCTAATCTGTGTACACAGAAGTAGAGGATACTTTGAAACAAGATTCGATGGGCAGACAAAGAGACGTTGTGCAGAAATTATGGCCATGGAAAATAAGTAAATGTGAAATGTAAAATATTTCTTATTTTTAAGTGGTATACAGAGATTATTTACTCTACTGGGTATCTTGAGAATTAAAACAATAAATGAACTACTTTTGAAACTAAACTTGTGTTCTTTCAATAATAAAAAATAATATTCTTCTAAAAATCGGAAATTCGAAAGTATTTAAAAAATAAACAAACATCCATTTAAAAATTATATAAAATTGATTTTTATTTTCATGTAAAAAACTATTCAAAAAAAGTATAAAACACTTACTGTAAAAATAGTATAAAAAATCTTTAGTTTTTTATAAAACTATCAATTTTTCAAATGCTTTTTTTAAATATCAGAAAATATTTATATAGTCATTAATCTTTCTGTGCAAATTTCACGCCGCACGTCTCCATCAAATGCACTTCAACGAAAAATATAGAAATGGGCGGTCCTTTAAAAATCCTTTTAAACAGCTCACACCACTATAATTTTAATGTTTTTATTCATATAAGAATTAAACAGTGTTCGACCGGATACAAATGCACAGAAATAAAACTGAGTCGTGAAAAACTCTCGTCAGAGGGTTTAATATGTAGTATTGTACACCATTACCCACGCTATCTAGAATACACGGTAGGAACCACGCGCTGCGCAGTTCCTTTTCCGTGATGACGTCAGCTGGACACCAACCACCGCCCCCTGAATACTAGGCCTGCGCGCTGAAAAAAATGGCGGCTGCCGAAGGCTTAATCGTTTGTACAATCCCTCGAACTTCAACACCAATAATATCTAAAAGTTATCTTTGACTTATTTGATCTCCGAAAAACAAGGCGAAGAAAACTTTTAGAAATTATTGGTGTGGAATTTCGAGGGACCGTACAAACGCTGAAAAAAAAACGGCCTGCGACAGCCGCCATTGTTGTCAGCGCTCAGGCCTACTATTCAGGGGGCGGTGCACCAACGTTCTTCTCCCTAGAGCTCCTATAATAGCTGCTATTTGTACTGCCTTTTCAATGTGAAAATAGATTCTTGTCAATAAAGCGTTGCATTATTTCGTCACTGATGACGAATATATATTTTCCATTCTGTATATTTTTAATGAACTGAGTTTTTATATTAAGTGTGTATTCAATTCCAAACTGCTTATTTTCAGACACATTTTTAAATTCATTTTTGCTCTAAAATGCATCCAATTGGCAGGCTCTCTTATTCAGAAACTTTATAATGTCCGCATTGTCTCGATTTTTCGATAAAGGTAGAATATATTTCAAAAAATGCTGTAAAAGTGGACGTTTTGAACCGAATTTCCCGAAGCGATAGCGCTGGAAACAAAAAAAATTATCGTACTGTGAAAATAATTGTTTGTAAATCAATTTCTAATTAATTGAACGAAAAATAAAAACATGGGGCCCTTATAAATCTCTTCATAAATCACGCCGCCAAGTTTCATATTCTTATTTCTAAAAATCAGTCTGTAAATGTGTCTCAAAATTTTGAGTTGTTGAGCGTGGAAAAATATTTTTTTTGAATACCGCCTTAATACACACACACACGTGTATATAGGTATGTTTGAAACACCGCAATTTAATGTCATAGTTTAGAATTTTGGGTTGAACATTTTGATAGATATATTACTTTTTTAGAAATCGCGTAAAAAATCATTCTTTTTAGTTATAGCTATTGCTATTTACTCGTTATCTTCAATTTTATTTATCCCCGAATATTTTGCGTTTATGGAATACAATATAGTAAAGGATGCTTTAATGTATTATAAAATGAAATGTACATTTGTGGCTTATGAATTAAAGGACAATAATTTTAATTTTTAAATAAGAAAAAATCGCGATAAGGAAAAAATGATTGATAACTTTAATATGTTAAAGGAGTATTTTTGCTTCTTCGCGAATATGTTAAATAATGACTAAGCATATTGACAGACTCGTGATGTTAGAAAAAAAAATGGAATATTAGATGAATATCATGTTGCCTGTCAGTAAGAATTCGGCGTGGACTTTCTAAGGAGAATGGATCTGATTTTTTGTATTTCAATGCTAGGTTAAACTTTATTATACAAATACGCTAACTTCTAAATCAAGTGGGCAAACGAAAGGAAGAATAAAAAATCACACATACTTTCATAATTATATCAGCATATTTTGAATTTTTTTTAATTAGAGGTAAAATGTAATTATGTCAATATCTCCCACCATTTTGTAGGTCACTCTTCTTAACACTTCCCAATTTAGTTGAAAAGTATTTATGAATTTTGTTTATCTGTCTGTGTGCTCATCGGTATGTCTCTCCGCGCTCTAACTCTAGTAAAAGTACTTTGATTTCTATATTATTCATGTATGTCATTGAGATTTACCATGACCATGCCCCGTATTGAAAATGAAGTATGTAGCATTTATATTTTATATTTACAGGGACACTCTAAAGAATTCCTTTACATTATGATCTATGAAGAAACTACTTTTGAATGTATTTTAATGATGTTATCCTATTTCAAACATAATAAAATTGATATGTATTAATGAGGTGCACACTAAAACATGCTTTCTAAACATTATGGAGTTCAAAGCAATAATCATTCATTTACAAGGTCACACAAAAGAATTCAATTACATAACGTCCTGCGATGAAATATCGTTTCCAGCGTAAATTAATGATGTTACTCTATTTTAAATATAATGACATTTATATACATTACTGGAGTGCATTACAAGATTCTTACTGTAAAATATAGAGTGCGTAGCATTTATCGTTCATTTACAGGGACACAAAATAATTCGGTTACAGTACTTTATGAGCGATTATTACTGGCAGTGCATTTTCAACTTTGGCTTGTGTTTTTAAGTTTAACTAATTTTTTGCATTCTGCATGGTGTGTAAAAATTCTATCGATAAGATACAGGGCTACACAAAAGAATTCGAAAGCTGTTTGTGGGCGTGGGTTGCTTAATGGTTGTTTTAATTGTGTAATGCATGTTCCAGCTGAATTATAATATTTAGTGCATTAAAATATGTTTCTAGATTACAAATAAATTCATATACAAGGCTCTGCTAATAACTGTATACATTGCCATTATGGATGGAAATGTGCGTTTTTTGTTGTGTATGTATTTTTTTTTATCTCAATTAAAATTTACCTTTATATGTGGATCGTATAAAAGTCTGCACAGATAACGTACAAGAATGTATTAAAGATTCGAGTACATTTCCGTCTGTTGGCGGAATATATATATAAATATACGGTATACATACGGTATAAGTATATATGCGGTAGTATATATATACAAATCTATTGATTTGAACAAAAGAATTTGAGTACACCGCCGACTATGGACGGTAATTGCTGGAATCGGATTTTAAAATGTATTACGTGTTTTCAAAATTATTAACTTAAGATAATATCTTTTCTTTCATCTTATTAAAAGGTGAAAGAAGGTGAAGTTTCGTTACAGTTTTCTGGTACTGTTCAAAAGCGTTTCATAATATATACTTGAAGCATTATTTTCTTTGTTTTTTAACACTTTCCAACCTAGTTGAAAAGTGTTTATGACTTCGGTTTGTCTGGCCGTATGGCCGTGCTCTAACTCCCGTAAATATGGTCGGATTGCCTTGCAATTTTTATATGTTATTGTCGTTATCTATAGCAAGTTCCCTATTTCAACTGAAGTGTGTAGCACTTACAGTTTTTTTACAGGGATACTCAAAAGAATTCTGTTACATTACGGTCTATGGGGAAAAATCATTTGCGGTTTATATTAATGATGTTACACAATTGCAAACACATTGTAATTGATATATATCATTAAGGTGTATCAGAAAAAGCTTAAAATGGAATAGGGTGCGCATAGCACTTATAGCTAATTTACAGGGACAGTCAAAAGAATTCCGTTACATTACGTCTATGGAGAAAAATCGTCTGCGGTTTATCTAAATAATGTTTCGCTATTTTAAACGCATTGAAATTTATATATATCACTAAGGTGCATTACAAGAGGCTTACTACAGAATATTGTGTGTATAGCAGTCATCGTTCATTTACAGGGACACACAAAAGAATTCTCTACAGTCTGTTAACAATAATTCCTGGAAGTGCGTTTTAAATTACTGAACGCGATTTTAAAATTAACTCACTTTTTATTTATTACGTGGTGTATATAAATTCTGTAAATCCTATACAGGGAAGCACAAAAGTTCGCGAACACATTTCCGTTTATTGACAGAAACTCCAGAAGGAGAATTTTAAACTGTGCTACGCGTTTCGTAACTGAACTAAAATTTAGCATCCTATGTAGTATATATACAAATCTATAGATCCTATACAGGGCTGAATAAAAGTATTCGGATATTTTTCCGAATATTGTATATGTTGGAAATTACTGAAATTATGTTTTTAAATATGTTATGCGTTTTCCAAATTGTTTACTTAGATGTTACCTTTTAGCTTATTAAACGGTAATGATTTGTAAAATTATTTTGGAAGCATTGGAAAGTGTTACATAATCTATGCTTGACGCATGATTTTTCGTTCTTGTTTTATTTTTATTTTAAGGAAAAAAGGAGAATTCCTTCTGCAAACTAAAATTCGTTAATCTCGAACAAATGCACACCATTCTATGATTATTTGATGTGTTTTACAATGTTAAGCATTACTTGATATTTTTCAAAGATTATATACATATTTTAAAAATTGACTTGGTTTATACATTAGTAAATAACTTTTTTATACATATATAAATTTCTCAAAAACAGAATTTTTATGAATCATTTTACTGAAAACTACTGTAAAATTTTGTAATTTTTTTTCTTTCTTCGTTTATATTATTCTTAGTTCTTTTAGAATAGTTTTTGTTTATTCAAGACTTTTATTCCAATAAAAATTCGGATTCTTACAAATGTCTTTTCGAAAATCTGTGGAATTTAATACTGGATTTTTTCTGTTGTCTATCATGATGGCTACAGCACACCATGGTTAGCATTAAATGATTAAATGCAAAAAGAAAAATAGCAACGTACATAAATCTCCAATAAAACTCAACTAACCAATACTTAGGATTACAAGAATGGGGGAATCAAACCACGCGCTGGTGTCCAGGTGACGTCAGAGGAGGGAATTTGCTACTGCGCACATTTTCGTGGTCCCTACCGTGGATTCTAGATACGGTGATTTTTAACATAGCAAGTTTTTAAATTTCTCATTTGTTCAAAATTTTAAATATCTGACATATTTTAAAATAATTTTTGCAAAATTTCCAACAAACTCAAGTGTTATTTAAATAAATCTTTGCTAAAAAACGTAAAAAAAAATATTTCGATTGCGATTGAAAAATACGAGATAATCAAATGATGGTTTTGCCAGAAATTTTTTACTTCAGTAACAGAAAAATCTATTCCCACCAGTTTCTGTTAAAATATTTTTACAACAGGTTTTCCCCACGTTTCTATTACCGATTTCTCTTTCTTTTGAGCGAAATAGAGTTTGTTCGATATCTAAAGATATTATTTTTAGTATTGAAAAAATAAGTCGCTCAATATCCAAAAGATGTAATTCAGGAATGTTTGAAAAATATATTGCTCAAAATCAAATGATCATATTCAGAAGTGACAGATTCACAGAAATAGATATCACTTAATGTCAAAAAATGATATTCAGAGATGTTGGAAAAAATTGCCCAACATTCACAGATGTTAAAAACTAATATTCATAAATATTATTTTAGGGTGGTGGGGGGAGGGGGAGGTCATTTAACGTTCGCCAATATCAATTTTTGATATTGGCCAATATCTTTGTGCTACCTGGTTAATAAATTACCTCCTCCAAAGCTACACAATGATTCTTTATTTAAATTGTCGTTATGCCTGTCATTAACTCTGTATTTTCAAAAAAAAAAAAGTTCTAGTTATCAAGCAATCGGTATAAAAAGAAACACCTGCTCAACTGGCACAACTCTGATGGATGCTAATCTGTGTACACAGAAGTAGAGGATACTTTGAAACAAGATTCGATGGGCAGACAAAGAGACGTTGTGCAGAAATTATGGCCATGGAAAATAAGTAAATGTGAAATGTAAAATATTTCTTATTTTTAAGTGGTATACAGAGATTATTTACTCTACTGGGTATCTTGAGAATTAAAACAATAAATGAACTACTTTTGAAACTAAACTTGTGTTCTTTCAATAATAAAAAATAATATTCTTCTAAAAATCGGAAATTCGAAAGTATTTAAAAAATAAACAAACATCCATTTAAAAATTATATAAAATTGATTTTTATTTTCATGTAAAAAACTATTCAAAAAAAGTATAAAACACTTACTGTAAAAATAGTATAAAAAATCTTTAGTTTTTTATAAAACTATCAATTTTTCAAATGCTTTTTTTAAATATCAGAAAATATTTATATAGTCATTAATCTTTCTGTGCAAATTTCACGCCGCACGTCTCCATCAAATGCACTTCAACGAAAAATATAGAAATGGGCGGTCCTTTAAAAATCCTTTTAAACAGCTCACACCACTATAATTTTAATGTTTTTATTCATATAAGAATTAAACAGTGTTCGACCGGATACAAATGCACAGAAATAAAACTGAGTCGTGAAAAACTCTCGTCAGAGGGTTTAATATGTAGTATTGTACACCATTACCCACGCTATCTAGAATACACGGTAGGAACCACGCGCTGCGCAGTTCCTTTTCCGTGATGACGTCAGCTGGACACCAACCACCGCCCCCTGAATACTAGGCCTGCGCGCTGAAAAAAATGGCGGCTGCCGAAGGCTTAATCGTTTGTACAATCCCTCGAACTTCAACACCAATAATATCTAAAAGTTATCTTTGACTTATTTGATCTCCGAAAAACAAGGCGAAGAAAACTTTTAGAAATTATTGGTGTGGAATTTCGAGGGACCGTACAAACGCTGAAAAAAAAACGGCCTGCGACAGCCGCCATTGTTGTCAGCGCTCAGGCCTACTATTCAGGGGGCGGTGCACCAACGTTCTTCTCCCTAGAGCTCCTATAATAGCTGCTATTTGTACTGCCTTTTCAATGTGAAAATAGATTCTTGTCAATAAAGCGTTGCATTATTTCGTCACTGATGACGAATATATATTTTCCATTCTGTATATTTTTAATGAACTGAGTTTTTATATTAAGTGTGTATTCAATTCCAAACTGCTTATTTTCAGACACATTTTTAAATTCATTTTTGCTCTAAAATGCATCCAATTGGCAGGCTCTCTTATTCAGAAACTTTATAATGTCCGCATTGTCTCGATTTTTCGATAAAGGTAGAATATATTTCAAAAAATGCTGTAAAAGTGGACGTTTTGAACCGAATTTCCCGAAGCGATAGCGCTGGAAACAAAAAAAATTATCGTACTGTGAAAATAATTGTTTGTAAATCAATTTCTAATTAATTGAACGAAAAATAAAAACATGGGGCCCTTATAAATCTCTTCATAAATCACGCCGCCAAGTTTCATATTCTTATTTCTAAAAATCAGTCTGTAAATGTGTCTCAAAATTTTGAGTTGTTGAGCGTGGAAAAATATTTTTTTTGAATACCGCCTTAATACACACACACACGTGTATATAGGTATGTTTGAAACACCGCAATTTAATGTCATAGTTTAGAATTTTGGGTTGAACATTTTGATAGATATATTACTTTTTTAGAAATCGCGTAAAAAATCATTCTTTTTAGTTATAGCTATTGCTATTTACTCGTTATCTTCAATTTTATTTATCCCCGAATATTTTGCGTTTATGGAATACAATATAGTAAAGGATGCTTTAATGTATTATAAAATGAAATGTACATTTGTGGCTTATGAATTAAAGGACAATAATTTTAATTTTTAAATAAGAAAAAATCGCGATAAGGAAAAAATGATTGATAACTTTAATATGTTAAAGGAGTATTTTTGCTTCTTCGCGAATATGTTAAATAATGACTAAGCATATTGACAGACTCGTGATGTTAGAAAAAAAAATGGAATATTAGATGAATATCATGTTGCCTGTCAGTAAGAATTCGGCGTGGACTTTCTAAGGAGAATGGATCTGATTTTTTGTATTTCAATGCTAGGTTAAACTTTATTATACAAATACGCTAACTTCTAAATCAAGTGGGCAAACGAAAGGAAGAATAAAAAATCACACATACTTTCATAATTATATCAGCATATTTTGAATTTTTTTTAATTAGAGGTAAAATGTAATTATGTCAATATCTCCCACCATTTTGTAGGTCACTCTTCTTAACACTTCCCAATTTAGTTGAAAAGTATTTATGAATTTTGTTTATCTGTCTGTGTGCTCATCGGTATGTCTCTCCGCGCTCTAACTCTAGTAAAAGTACTTTGATTTCTATATTATTCATGTATGTCATTGAGATTTACCATGACCATGCCCCGTATTGAAAATGAAGTATGTAGCATTTATATTTTATATTTACAGGGACACTCTAAAGAATTCCTTTACATTATGATCTATGAAGAAACTACTTTTGAATGTATTTTAATGATGTTATCCTATTTCAAACATAATAAAATTGATATGTATTAATGAGGTGCACACTAAAACATGCTTTCTAAACATTATGGAGTTCAAAGCAATAATCATTCATTTACAAGGTCACACAAAAGAATTCAATTACATAACGTCCTGCGATGAAATATCGTTTCCAGCGTAAATTAATGATGTTACTCTATTTTAAATATAATGACATTTATATACATTACTGGAGTGCATTACAAGATTCTTACTGTAAAATATAGAGTGCGTAGCATTTATCGTTCATTTACAGGGACACAAAATAATTCGGTTACAGTACTTTATGAGCGATTATTACTGGCAGTGCATTTTCAACTTTGGCTTGTGTTTTTAAGTTTAACTAATTTTTTGCATTCTGCATGGTGTGTAAAAATTCTATCGATAAGATACAGGGCTACACAAAAGAATTCGAAAGCTGTTTGTGGGCGTGGGTTGCTTAATGGTTGTTTTAATTGTGTAATGCATGTTCCAGCTGAATTATAATATTTAGTGCATTAAAATATGTTTCTAGATTACAAATAAATTCATATACAAGGCTCTGCTAATAACTGTATACATTGCCATTATGGATGGAAATGTGCGTTTTTTGTTGTGTATGTATTTTTTTTTATCTCAATTAAAATTTACCTTTATATGTGGATCGTATAAAAGTCTGCACAGATAACGTACAAGAATGTATTAAAGATTCGAGTACATTTCCGTCTGTTGGCGGAATATATATATAAATATACGGTATACATACGGTATAAGTATATATGCGGTAGTATATATATACAAATCTATTGATTTGAACAAAAGAATTTGAGTACACCGCCGACTATGGACGGTAATTGCTGGAATCGGATTTTAAAATGTATTACGTGTTTTCAAAATTATTAACTTAAGATAATATCTTTTCTTTCATCTTATTAAAAGGTGAAAGAAGGTGAAGTTTCGTTACAGTTTTCTGGTACTGTTCAAAAGCGTTTCATAATATATACTTGAAGCATTATTTTCTTTGTTTTTTAACACTTTCCAACCTAGTTGAAAAGTGTTTATGACTTCGGTTTGTCTGGCCGTATGGCCGTCTGCCGTCTGGCCGTGCTCTAACTCCCGTAAATATGGTCGGATTGCCTTGCAATTTTTATATGTTATTGTCGTTATCTATAGCAAGTTCCCTATTTCAACTGAAGTGTGTAGCACTTACAGTTTTTTTACAGGGATACTCAAAAGAATTCTGTTACATTACGGTCTATGGGGAAAAATCATTTGCGGTTTATATTAATGATGTTACACAATTGCAAACACATTGTAATTGATATATATCATTAAGGTGTATCAGAAAAAGCTTAAAATGGAATAGGGTGTGCATAGCACTTATAGCTAATTTACAGGGACAGTCAAAAGAATTCCGTTACATTACGTCTATGGAGAAAAATCGTCTGCGGTTTATCTAAATAATGTTTCGCTATTTTAAACGCATTGAAATTTATATATATCACTAAGGTGCATTACAAGAGGCTTACTACAGAATATTGTGTGTATAGCAGTCATCGTTCATTTACAGGGACACACAAAAGAATTCTCTACAGTCTGTTAACAATAATTCCTGGAAGTGCGTTTTAAATTACTGAACGCGATTTTAAAATTAACTCACTTTTTATTTATTACGTGGTGTATATAAATTCTGTAAATCCTATACAGGGAAGCACAAAAGTTCGCGAACACATTTCCGTTTATTGACAGAAACTCCAGAAGGAGAATTTTAAACTGTGCTACGCGTTTCGTAACTGAACTAAAATTTAGCATCCTATGTAGTATATATACAAATCTATAGATCCTATACAGGGCTGAATAAAAGTATTCGGATATTTTTCCGAATATTGTATATGTTGGAAATTACTGAAATTATGTTTTTAAATATGTTATGCGTTTTCCAAATTGTTTACTTAGATGTTACCTTTTAGCTTATTAAACGGTAATGATTTGTAAAATTATTTTGGAAGCATTGGAAAGTGTTACATAATCTATGCTTGACGCATGATTTTTCGTTCTTGTTTTATTTTTATTTTAAGGAAAAAAGGAGAATTCCTTCTGCAAACTAAAATTCGTTAATCTCGAACAAATGCACACCATTCTATGATTATTTGATGTGTTTTACAATGTTAAGCATTACTTGATATTTTTCAAAGATTATATACATATTTTAAAAATTGACTTGGTTTATACATTAGTAAATAACTTTTTTATACATATATAAATTTCTCAAAAACAGAATTTTTATGAATCATTTTACTGAAAACTACTGTAAAATTTTGTAATTTTTTTTCTTTCTTCGTTTATATTATTCTTAGTTCTTTTAGAATAGTTTTTGTTTATTCAAGACTTTTATTCCAATAAAAATTCGGATTCTTACAAATGTCTTTTCGAAAATCTGTGGAATTTAATACTGGATTTTTTCTGTTGTCTATCATGATGGCTACAGCACACCATGGTTAGCATTAAATGATTAAATGCAAAAAGAAAAATAGCAACGTACATAAATCTCCAATAAAACTCAACTAACCAATACTTAGGATTACAAGAATGGGGGAATCAAACCACGCGCTGGTGTCCAGGTGACGTCAGAGGAGGGAATTTGCTACTGCGCACATTTTCGTGGTCCCTACCGTGGATTCTAGATACGGTGATTTTTAACATAGCAAGTTTTTAAATTTCTCATTTGTTCAAAATTTTAAATATCTGACATATTTTAAAATAATTTTTGCAAAATTTCCAACAAACTCAAGTGTTATTTAAATAAATCTTTGCTAAAAAACGTAAAAAAAAATATTTCGATTGCGATTGAAAAATACGAGATAATCAAATGATGGTTTTGCCAGAAATTTTTTACTTCAGTAACAGAAAAATCTATTCCCACCAGTTTCTGTTAAAATATTTTTACAACAGGTTTTCCCCACGTTTCTATCTATTACAGATTTCTCTTTCTTTTGAGCGAAATAGAGTTTGTTCGATATCTAAAGATATTATTTTTAGTATTGAAAAAATAAGTCGCTCAATATCCAAAAGATGTAATTCAGGAATGTTTGAAAAATATATTGCTCAAAATCAAATGATCATATTCAGAAGTGACAGATTCACAGAAATAGATATCACTTAATGTCAAAAAATGATATTCAGAGATGTTGGAAAAAATTGCCCAACATTCACAGATGTTAAAAACTAATATTCATAAATATTATTTTAGGGTGGTGGGGGGAGGGGGAGGTCATTTAACGTTCGCCAATATCAATTTTTGATATTGGCCAATATCTTTGTGCTACCTGGTTAATAAATTACCTCCTCCAAAGCTACACAATGATTCTTTATTTAAATTGTCGTTATGCCTGTCATTAACTCTGTATTTTCAAAAAAAAAAAAGTTCTAGTTATCAAGCAATCGGTATAAAAAGAAACACCTGCTCAACTGGCACAACTCTGATGGATGCTAATCTGTGTACACAGAAGTAGAGGATACTTTGAAACAAGATTCGATGGGCAGACAAAGAGACGTTGTGCAGAAATTATGGCCATGGAAAATAAGTAAATGTGAAATGTAAAATATTTCTTATTTTTAAGTGGTATACAGAGATTATTTACTCTACTGGGTATCTTGAGAATTAAAACAATAAATGAACTACTTTTGAAACTAAACTTGTGTTCTTTCAATAATAAAAAATAATATTCTTCTAAAAATCGGAAATTCGAAAGTATTTAAAAAATAAACAAACATCCATTTAAAAATTATATAAATTGATTTTTATTTTCATGTAAAAAACTATTCAAAAAAAGTATAAAACACTTACTGTAAAAATAGTATAAAAAATCTTTAGTTTTTTATAAAACTATCAATTTTTCAAATGCTTTTTTTAAATATCAGAAAATATTTATGTAGTCATTAATCTTTCTTTGCAAATTTCACGCGCACGTCTCCATCAAATGCACTTCAACGAAAAATATAGAAATGGGCGGTCCTTTAGAATTCCCCGTTCGTTTCGGGAGAAATTACAAACTTCGTCAGGTAGGCTGAATGTCGACAGATATTTTGAAATGTCTGCAAAATTATATTGTTTTTCACGAAAGTCGATAGATATTCCTCAATGTCTATCGATAGATATTCCTAAATGTTGAAGTTGTAATATAATTTTTACGACATTGGCCAATATAAACCAAATATTATAAATAACGCATTAAAAAATCAAGTTTTTTAAATACGGCAAAATGATATAATTTTATCGTTTAGAATTCCATTTCTGTATTAAAATGTTATAAGAAACGCAAAAAACTCTTTTGAATGCTTATATATATAAAAAAAAAACTAATTTTAAGTTATGTCTTTGAATATCGGCAGATGTTGTAAATTTGACGTACGACATTCAGCGACTTTCGAAATATTGGCCAATTTTGCAGTTTATATTGGACAATATCGCTGTGCTACCTTGTGCATGTCTTTTTTAGGAAGATTTCGTAAGAAATACAACACATTACAATCTCCCATAAGTTGAAATTTTTGAAAAATTTTTGCAGATCTACGCCGATTATGACACTCAGAACCCCAAAACTTTCTATCTATCTATCTGTCTATCTATATATGTCACTTTTTTATGGACACGATAACTGCAATAATTCTGCACAAATCTCTTCCAAACTGATACATAAATTCAAGGAGCATAAAATCTTGGTCGGGTTGGTTAATGGGCAAAATCGGACCAGGGGTGGGAGGGAAATGGGAGGGCTTTTTGTGAAAACAGAAAACCCCACATAATTTCATATATATGACGCGTATCGAATCCGTTTAAATTACTTCTAGGATAAGGGCTGAAAATTTATGTATGACAGATTTTTGATATCATTAAAAATGTCCCGAAGGGGAAAAAAGGGGGGGTTTAGAAGAAAAAAATTCATTACTTCGTCCATTCTGAAGGTATCAAATCCGCTTAAATATATTATAAATCCTCTTAATATTATCTAAAACTTTTATATTGACAAGTTTTTATAGGACCAACCCCTATAGCAAAAACAAAAAAACAAAAAATTAAAAACAAAAAAATCACTGCCGGCTCCGCCTGCAAACAAGTTAGGCTCCAAATTGGGCGTTTACAAATGCCACATCATGGCAAAATGGTCATTTATTCTCAACAAACAGGAGCCCACAGTCTGCGTCTTCGAAATCTACCTGTGCCTGTATACCGAGCCGTCAGGGATTTTTTTTTTTTTTATAGTAAGTCCAATATTAACGTCCCCTTGTTGGTGTTAACGTTGTATTTTAAAGCATATAACAACAATGTTTCCTGTATTCATATTTATTTCACAAAAATTTATAGCTTGATTTTGTACTTTTTCTAATCTATACATTTATATGCACAGTACACTGATTAGAAAATGTTATTCATATTTTTTTTATGTTAAATGAAAAGATATACCTTGAAATAAACTTAACAAATAAAATAGTTTAAATTATAATAGAATTTTAAATATCTGTTAAAAGAACTTTAGTTATTTTAAATTCTTGTTCAGTATTTTCTGTAATACGACAAAATGAAAAGATTTAAATAATTCATTTATTTTCAAATTTTCAAAAGTATAAAAATAATTTTATTCTAATTGAAGACTAAAGAATTTTAAAACGAATAACTTAATCAAACAGGTGACAAGCTGGAAATAACACAAATGTCCAGTTTTCGAAAAAAAAAATTAAAAAAAATAGCAAAAACTCTGTACTTTTTATCGCCAATTAGTCTCAGTGAGATGCGAGAGGTACCATATAAATTTGAATTGAGTCTATTTTCCAAATAAGAATGCAATGTTTGAATCAGGGGGGGGGGTTTAATCTTACAATTTCAAAACGATGAATTCTTTAATAAAATCACCCACTTTCGACAACATATTTAAGTTCACAGATTAAAGCAGCACGGATAATATATGGTTGGTTCATATGCTTTTCCTGAAATATTCATAGACTCTAGAAGAGGAGACAATTTTTGGATACGGATTTTTAAGCCGCGTTACAAACTTTAATTACAGTAATTGGGAAAGATTAAATTTTTTAAATGTCTGCATAACAAAACACTTCCAGCCCACAATTTTTAAATTCAATATTTCACACCAGAAATAATAAAATAATAATACCAATAGAACTGTCAACAAGTCATTGCATAGGCGCCATAACTTTACTCTTATGTTCAAGGAAACGCCGTTTATACTACTTTGATGAACGGTGTTGGAAAAATAACGCACCCAAGTAGCACAGAGATATTTGCCATATCCCCTGCAATATTGACCAATATTTCGAAAGTCGACGAATGTCAAATTTACAACATCTGCCGATATTCACAGACATAACTTAAAATTACTTTTTACTCTTTCCAGCACAGACAAAGTTTGTTCGTAAAATGAGAAATTACTGACTGACACCGGAATTTACAAACGACTTTTTTAGAAAATACGAACTCCTTATTTTAAGCTTTCATTGTAGGAACAAAATTTTATTACATTATTCTTGGTGCCGCATGCAAGTTTGGAATTAAAATTAGATGTGCCCGGAGTGGGGCAACTGTGCCGGAAAGTGTTAAAAAGAAAGCTTTCAAAAGAGGTTTTTGCATTACTTATGACATTATAGTACAGAAATAGCATTTTAAATAATAAAATTTAATAACTTTCCCATTTTTAAAAACTTGACTTTTTATTGCCTTATTTTTAATATTTGGTTACACTGACAAATGTTCTAAAAATGATATTACTATTACAACATTCAGGGATATCTATCGACATTCGTAAAAAACAATATCATTTTTTGGACATTTCAAGATATCTGTCGACATTCAGCCTACGTGACGAAGTTTATAATCTTAACCGAAATGAACGGAAAATTCTAAAGGACCGCGCATTTGTGTAGTTTTCGTCAATGTGCATTTGATGGAGGCGTCGGCTGTCAAATGTGCACAAAAAGAAAAAGCCTCTACAATAATTTTCTGTAGGAGTGTATAGGTATTTTTATATATAAGAAAAGCATGTGAAAATTTGTGTTTTATAAAAAAACTAAAGATGTTTTTATACTATTTGTATACTATGTATTTTATACTATTTTTATAAATGTTTTACGAGAAAAAAATTCAATTTATGTAATTTTTAAATGGATGCTTGTTTATCTTTTATAAAATGCTTTCGAATTTCCGACTTCTATAAGAATTTTATTTTTTACTATTCAAGAATACAAGTTTGGTTTCAAAAAATAGGTCACTGATTTTTTAACTAGAAACTATTAATAATAAATATTTTATATAATGCATCTAACTAATTATTATTTTTATTATATATTAATAAGTTTTTAAGGCTAATTTTTGTGCGTGATAACTTTTCTGTAGTGCATCAATTTTTGAAAAAATATACACATATTTCTGACTTAAAATTAATAATATATATATATATATATATACTCGAAAAGCAAAATTCAAAGTAACATGGTTGTTAAAACTTTCTTTATTGTTTTTTGCAGGGGAAAAACATGATTTTTAACATAACAAGTTTTAACATTTCTTATTTCTTTAAAATATCTAAGTTTTAAATTTCTTACATATTTTAAAATAATTTTTACAAAATTTTCAACAAACTCAAGTGATATTTAAATAAATCTTTGCTAAATAACGTAAAAAAAAATATATTTCGATTGTGATTGAAAAATACGAAATAATTAAATGATGGTTTTATCAGAAATTTTTTATCTCAGTAACAAAAAAAAACTATTCCCACCAGCTTCTGTTAAAAGATTTTTACAACAGGTTTTCTGCTCGTTTCTGTCACCGTTTTCTCTTTCTCTTCTGCAATGAGTCTAGGCTTCACTTGATCAGAGATGTCTCGTTTACAAGCGTCTAACCCCTGCACTTTGGCTACGATTTCAAAAAACGGATCACTCTGCACGTATGCTATCTTGTCTGATACTTTAAAATTTTGTTCTAAGCCATTTCAAAATGAGTGCGTATAGCTCTGTGGTATATCATTTCTCTTCCGTGCTGTGGTCTTGAGTTCGAATCCCAGCGGCGGAAAGTTTTATATTTCAGTATTTATTTGAGTTATAAAAAATAATTTGAATAAAAAAATCTAAAGTTTCCATTTTTCAACATATAAGCGATGGAAAGTTTGAAACAAAATGGAAATAAATATGAAATTTGGTTATAAATGAATTTCGTACATACTAGAGAATGCTGTACAGCGAGTTTCATGCGTCCAGTGATGTTTTTTTTTCGGTTAATGTACGCGAAGCGTACATACACAAGTTATTGACCGCGGCTTGAATGAATTTCGTGCATTCTAGAGATTGCTGCAAAGCGAGTTTCGTGTGTCCAGTGATGTTTTTTTTAATGTTAAAAATTGTTTTTTGGATGTTAAAAATTCACTTTAAAACGCTATAAAATCGTTAAAAATCCTTAAAAATTGAAAAATCCGGAGGAAAAAAAAATGTATTTTAGTAAAAGTCTGAAATTGAATTTGTTTAAGACTGTTAAAAAAAAAAAAAATCTAAAAATAATGAAAATTGTGAAAGAAAATATTTAGTTATATTACGCTAAATGTTTTAAATCAAAATCCTTTTTACGAATTTAAAAAAACTGCAGTGGAATGGAGTAAAATTAATATGACCTTTCCACTCTCTCGCAGCAGATCACGGCGCGCATGCGCGCAGAACGATCCGTTTTTTGAAATCGTACCCAAAGTGCAGGGGCTAGACGCTTGTGATCGTGCTGCGTGCATGTGCATTGCTCTAGACAGTTTCAAGGAGAACCGTATTAATTTTATTCCATTCCGCGGCAGTTTTTTTAAATTCGTAAAAGGATGTTGATTTAAAACATTTAGCGTAATATAACTAAATATTTTCATTATTTTTAGTATATCTTTCACAATTTTCATTATTATTATTATTATTATTATTTTTTTTAACATTTTTAAAGAAATTCAATTTTAGACTTTTACTAAAATACATTTTTTTCCTCCGGATTTTTCAATTTTTAAGGATTTTTAACGATTTTATAGCGTTTTAAAGCGAATTTTTAACATCCAAAAAACAATTTTTAACATTACAAAAAACATCACTGGACACACGAAACTCGCTTTGCAGCAATCTCTAGAACGCACGAAATTCATTCAAGCCGCGCTCAATAACTTGTGTATGTACGCTTCGCGTACATTAACCGAAAAAAAACATCACTGGACGCATGAAACTCGCTGTACAGCATTCTCTAGAATGTACGAAATTCATTTATAACCAAATTTCATATTTATTTCCATTTTGTTTCAAACTTTCCATCGCTTATATGTTGAAAAATGGAAACTTTACATTTTTTTTATTCAAATTATTTTTTATAACTTAAATAAATACTGAAAAATAAAACTTTCCGCCGCTGGGATTCGAACTCAAGATCACAGAACGGAAGAGAAATGACATACCACAGAGCTATACACACTCATTTTGAAATGGCTTAGAACAAAGTTTTAAAGTATCAGACAAGCACGCATGCGCGCAGAGTGATCCGTTTTTTGAAATCGTAGCCAAATTGCAGGGACTAGGCGCTATATCTCGTTTTACAATCATGAATTTCTATCCGCCCTTTCTGGGATTCGAAATAGAGTTTGTTCGATATCTAAAGATATTATTTTCAGTAATGAAAAAATAAGTCACTCAATATCCAAAAGATGTTATTCAGGTTTGTTTGAAAAATATATCGCTCAATATCAAATGATGATATTCAGCTGAGAGAGAGAAAGATATCACTTAATGTCAAAAAATGATATCCAGAGATTTTGGAAAAAATTGTCCAACATTCACAGATGTTAAAAACTAATATTCATAAATATTATTCTAGGAGGGTCATTTAACGTTGGCCAATATGTTTATGCTACCTGGTTACTAAATTACCTCAAAAGATACACAATGATTCTTTATTTAAATTGTCGTTATATCTGTCTTTTATTACTGTTAATTATACCGTAAAATCAACAACTTTTTTTTTGCAGTGTAAGTATGTGGAAAAGGCTTTGAACTTCACTGTAAGTAATGACAAATGTTTTTTAATATACGGAATACGGAAATATAATATAATCACGAAAGAAAATATAAAATTTCCTCTTCCGAATTAAGCGTGATTTCGAAAATCGTTCTTTATGTTTAGAAAACACAGAAGCCAATATATTTTCGAGACTTAAAGAAAAACAATTTTTTTTTTGTTTTGCTGCCACTGCTTTTCGGGAACGTTTCCGAGGAGTTTTATAGTGTATTAATCAGTTTTTCAAATAAGAATATTAGTTTTTTGGATGCGATAAGAATATTAGTTTTTTGAATGCAGTTAATTTTGAATTAAATATTTTCAGCTGCGTAATTGAATTTATGCATGCAAAAATAACAAATTACATTAATTTTAAAAATAATGATATGCTGTTACTATATCACGTTAGTCTGTAAAACATGTTTGAGGAACATGAAAATGTTTACTTGAGAATTCATAGCATCCGAAAAACCTATATTCATGGTTGAGAAAACCGATTAATGCAGTCTAAAAATTACCCGAAAATAAGTGGCAGAAAAATAAACTTTCTTTCTATAAAGGTTTCTTTAAATAAAAAAAAATATATATATTGGCTTCTCAGGTTTTCAAAGATAAAGAACACATTTTGAAATAGTAAATAACTGGGAAGTGTTTATTGAATATTTTCGTTCGAAGTAAGTGCTGTAAAAGTAACGAGTAAATGAACACCCGTATTAGACCGGGAGGCGGCAGCACAGACAATCACCTCATCGAGTTCACGGCTGAAATTCCAGAATTATTTAAAACTTGATTCGTATATTAAAACGCAATCGGTCTGCCAAGTCATATCTTGGTGGAAAACACGTGAAAACCCGATTTTAGCGGTTGACTCGTAGGTTTACTGTTGTGTTTTCCTGCACCCAAAACTATGAAAACATGGAGAACTGGCGACATATCTAAAATGCGATTATATCTAAAAAACATTATCAGTAAATAATTTTACTAAATTATCATTATTTTATCATCATAGCCTTCAAAAACATTTTCTTTGCGACGAATTGACGCTGCAATGAGTTGTCGCTGCGATGAATTGTGCGCGATGAATTGTTCCGCAATGAATTGTGGGTGACGAATTCACACGACACTGGTTCAAAACATCCATTTTGACAGTATCGTCTAAAAAAATCATTTCCTTGTAAAGGAAAATGGGAAACGCTAAACGATTTCATAATTTCTGATCATGAACACCTGCTGATTTTATGCGTTTACGAATAAAACTCAATAACTAAAAAAGTTATATTTCATAGAAATACTTTATCCTTCCTTATATATAGCTACAACGAATATTTTATTTTACTATAAGGTTCTGTTCTTTTTAGAGTAAAATTATTTAAAAAATTTAATAGATTAAATTCATAATTAATACTAAATTAACCTAATTAATATCATTATCTCCCTATTTCTCGGATCCATACTTCCTTAATGTTTTCTTCTTTTTTTAAATGCATGCACGGAAATTTTATTATTCTCTTGGTCAGAATAAGTTCTATAAGTTTCTTCTTATCCAATCAATTCTGTTGTTTATGCACGGAAAATGCATATAAAACTTCATATCTGCGAGAATTAAAACAAGTTTGAAATTGTACGTCAAACGTGACAAATGAGGTGCGCTCGTACTATAACTACTTTTAGGGAAATGAATTATATCGTCTATTATTATGATATGATTCATTTTCGTAATAAAATAACTACATTTTAGTCGACAACACTTTGTCGTTTGTTGACATTTACTGAAAATTCCAATGGGAAACTTAAGCCTAGCATTGAACTTTTCAGAACTTGAAATCCATATTTTAGACTCTTTTTTTCCATTTAATATCTAATTTCTCCGGAAACATCTATCCAAAAGCTGTCGGTAGATTATATGATTGCTATAATTAAACAATTTTAGCACACAAATTCGGTTTTTAAATTCAGTCATACGGAAATAATATAAGTCCATTTTAAATAGGACGTAATCATCATGGCAACCTAGTATCATTGCCTATCATATGATATCATTGAATTAATTACGTATAAAAGGATTTAATAGAATGATACATCTCGGTCTCTTGACGATTAATCCTCGGAAGCTGCTATAACAAACATCTTTTTAAGTTTTGATTCGATTTTCATAAAATTTGAAATGACGCGACAAAATTCTGCAAAGATTATATGTATTAAATTTCAAATCATTTGGTTTGATAGTTTTTGTGCTGTTATATGCGGACAGACAAACAGAGAGACGGACGGACGGACAGACATACGGACGGACCAGACGACGACTATAGGTGCTACGTATTTATATAATTATGAACGCAACTAAAAAGGTGTAATCCCTAAAAGAATAAACGATCTCATTGCAATCGTTTTCTAAAAAGCAGTTTGTTCTGCTATTGACCCCGTGACTTCAAAAGCTTCATTCCAAAACTTACACGCACATTTTCGGCAAACGAACGGGTCTTACTAAAGCAGTGCTAAAGTAACGAAATGATTAAACGAACACCCGTATGTGATACCAATACGAGAACAACTGATGCCGAATTTCCGAAGTAAAACTCCGAATTTCCGAAAAAAGTCTGGAAGTAAAACTCTCATATTTTCACCCCAGACTATCCGTCTAGAGCAGCCATACTCAACAAGTGGCCCAGTGACATTTTATGTATGGCCCGAGACACACAACTAATAATTCAAATTAATTGAGATGTGCATAAAATGTATTTAAAGACCTTCGCTGTTGTATATAGTTTCATCGGAAGACAAAATCTGTCCTCTTATTTATAATTATATGTTAAAACATCTTCAATTCCGTTTTCTTTGTCAAAAGTTATTTTTACATGTAGTCCTATTTGTTCTACAGTGCTGCATACATTTCTTAATATTCAACACCAATCATACCAAATTAATTAAATTTGCACTATATATTTCCACAATAGAAAAAAAATAATAAAGAGTTTTTGCCATGAGTAAAAAATTGATTTATTTTTAAAAAATTCCCAGATTTTTTTTTTTTTTTTTACTTGGAAATTCTGCATTGGTACGTTATTACGTTTCATACTTATTACATAGCTAATACTACTTTTTAAGGTTGAAAGTTTGTCGGGTTAAGAAATGTTTAAAAAACTTTTTACACGTCTATTTCCAAACAACATTTCCTGCAACATTTGCAATAGAAATCTTCTAAGAAGATTACTATTGTTTGGAAAGGGTGGTGTTAAAAATATTTTGAAACTTTTCTCCCGCGACAAACGTTCAACCCTACTGATAATATTAATTTTGTTATACTGTTTTGTTATATTATTGTTGTTATAATTTTCTATTTTATTTGCTTTTTGTTTCCCCCTTTTATAAGTGCGTTGCGGCCCGGCTAACATCACAAACATATGTTGTCGGCCCTCGAGAAAAAAAAGGTTGAGTATGGCTGGTCTAGAGTTTGAAATTTGTTTTATTCAGTTCTGAATAGTGTTGATGCAGTAACGACTCGTATTCCAAAGCAACGATTCGGTACTTCGTATCAGAGAGAATACTCGTTACTCATTAAGAGGCTACTTCACTCAGACGAAAACACCTGCTCGCTAATGTTAATCCTAAGGAGGAAATATTTTAAGATATCTCGTTCGCATTTCAATATCTTTAAAGGATTTGTTTTGCATTGGATAGCTGAGGTCAATCTCTATGCACGCTCCTTTGTACTTTTTCGATTTTGATTACAAGTTTTTTTTTTCATTAACATACTTTCACTTTCGGAACCGGTTTTGAAAGTGAAAGTATCCCCAATAAAAAAAACTGCAACAAAAATCGAAAAAGTACAAAGGAGCGCGCTTAACCATTTAAGACCTAAAGAGTTTTGGTAGAAATTAAAACTTGGTTTTTAATCCTAATATAATCATATTTGATTGAAAAAAATATTTACGTTGTCTGGTTACATCAAGGAGGATCCACACAATTATGTGGTGCAGGCTTGGCTTTAAATCACAGGGAAAGAGGAAATTGTTTTTCTTTTTCGTTTATCACTTACACAATTGTGTAGGTCAGGTCTTAAAGGGATAGAGATTGACCTCAGCTATCCAATGCAAAGCAAATCATATAAAAATATTGAAATGTGAACGAGATATCTTAAAATATTTCCTCATATAGGATTCTGAGTAAAGTAGCCTCTTAACGAACATATACGGTTTGCAACATCTCTATATCGCAGTTATATTATAGTTTCCTAGATTAAGAAACATCTGTCTTTTCTTTCCTTTTAAATGTATCAGAATTCCAAATTTTATTTTCATTTTTCTCAGATCAGTCTGTTTTCATATTTTGATACTTCTAAAGTGGTTAAATTTCAACAGATATGTGAGAAATTGACCTATATTTTTTTACGTAATCGTAAAGGTTTATTCGATGGAATTAGAATTGGAAATAAATTTTGCAATAGAATGATATATATATATATATATATTATATATTAATGGTAAATAGAGAATTTCGCGTTTTTCACACAGTTTTAGCGTAGATAAGGACGTTTAATATTTTTTTCTTATAAACTAGTGAATTTATAGAAAAATCAGTTCCTAAAGTTATGAAACTACTCCTGATAATATGAAAAAAAATAGTAAAATTTGAAAAACTTTAACTTTCTTAAATGTTTTTAATTATTTTCAAAATTTAGCCATGAAATTATATTATTTGTCATGTAAATAATTTTGTTTGAGAATTTAATTTTGTTATATGTAAAGTAGGTACAAAAAAGTCATAAGACATTTTTAACACTTTCCAACAAAGTTGAAAAGTGTTTATGAATTCGGTTTGTCTGTTTGTTTGTCCGTAATCTAACTCGCAATCTATCCGGATTGTCATGCAATTGATGTATGTTATTGAAGTTCACTATGGCATGTTCGATATTGAAAATGAAGTGTATAGCACTTATATATATTTTTTTTTACAGGGACACTCAAAAGAATTCCGTTACATTACGGTTAATGAGGAAAAATCATTTGCGGTACATTTTAATGATGTTACGCAATTGAAATTGTTAAACATATTTAAATTGATATATATCTCTAAGATGCACTACAAGAGGCTTACTGTAGAATGGGATGTGCATAGCACTCAGGGACACTCAAAAGAATTCGGTTACATTACGGACTATGGAGAAAAATAGCTTGCAGTTTATTTTTATAATATTTCACTATTTCAAACATTGAAATTGATATATATCACTAAGGTGCATTACAAGAAGCTTTCTGTATAATATTGTGTGTATAGCATTCATTGTTAATTACAGGGACACACAAAAGAACTCGATACTATATGTTAACAATAATTGCTGGAAGTGCGTTTTCAGTAGCTGAATGCGTTTTTAAATTTAACTCATTTTTTGGTCTATTATTTGGTGTGTATAAATTCTATTCATCGTACACAGGACAGCACAAAAGCTCTCGAGTACATTTCTTGTTTATTGACGGAAATTCCTGAAGGAGAATTTTAAACTGTGCTATGCGTTTGCAAACTGAACTAAAATTTAGCATTCTATGTATTATATATACATATCTATAGATCATATACAGGGCTACACAAAAGAATTCGGATACTTTTCCGAATATTTTTGGTAATTTCTGAAATTGTGTTTTTAAATATGTTATGCGATTTTCAAATCGTTTACTTGGATATAACCTTTCACCTTATTAAATGATTTGTGCAATTATTTTGGAAGTGTTGGAAAGTGTTACATAATCTATGCTTAGAGCATGATTTTTCGTTCCTTTTTAATTGTATCGAGTTCTCTTCTATACAATGAACTATTTGGCGAGTATTCATGTGCAGGGGTGCGCAAAAGAATTCGGATATTTTTCCGAATATTTTTGGTAATTTCTGAAACTGGATTTTTAAACATATTATGCGATTTCCAAATCGTTTACTTGGATACCATCTTTCACCTTATTAAATGATTTGTGCAATTATTTTGGAAGTGTTGGAAAGTGTTACATAATCTATGCTTAGAGCATGATTTTTCGTTCCTTTTTAATTGTATCGAGTTCTCTTCTAGACAATGAACTATTTGGCGAGTATTCATGTGCAGGGGTGCGCAAAAGAATTCGGATATTTTTCCGAATATTTTTGGTAATTTCTGAAACTGGATTTTTAAACATATTATGCGATTTCCAAATCGTTTACTTGGATACCATCTTTCACCTTATTAAATGATTTGTGCAATTATTTTGGAAGTGTTGGAAAGTGTTACATAATCTATGCTTAGCGCATGATTTTTCGTTCTTTTTTAATTGTACCGAGTTCTCTTTAAAATGAACTATTTGGCGAGTAGGAGAAAAATTTGAAATTTAAAGGAATTGAATGGTTACATTTTATATTGATTTAATTTAATATTTTTATGTGTATTTATACATATATATATTTTGTTCTTAATCTTTTTGGAAAGATTATTCTTTTTCCTTTTCAAAATCAATGCAAGAGTTTTTATTTCGGATAGAATTTATGGGAAGCAACTTTATATTAGCAACTAGAATTTATAGGAAGCGAGTTTCTGCTTTTTCCCAAATTTTTCATTTCAGTGCTGGGACTCAATTTATAAGCGAATATATACATACAGGGTGTCTGAAAAGTGTGGAAACTGTCGAATAACTCGAAAAATATGCATCGAATTCAAAAATGGAAAATATGTGTTCAATATTTTAGGAAAATCAATTTAGGGATATCAAAGATTCTTCCCAACTCTGCCCCCTAGGGTGAAATGGGGGGGGGACTTTGAAATCGTAAATGATAGCCCCCTTTTTTATTACATATTCGGATTCTACGGGAAAAAATACGTAACTTTTGTATTTAACATTTTCTTCGGAAAATCATAGATGACGCTCTAATCGAGTAAAATGCAGGGAGAATCGTTTCCATTGAAAACTCTGGAAACGGTCGAATTACTCTAGAAATGTACATCGGATTGAAAAACGGAAAAATATGTGTTCAATATTTTAGAAAAATGACACCTCTGATATCCTAAAATAGATTTTTTTTTCACCTATTTTGAAAACGTTGCTTTGAGAAAAAAGTGCTTAACGATTTCATTGCTCTTTATTTGCTGTGGCCCGCTCTACTTCTATAGTTCCAATGATGTGTCGTGATTTTCATGTACAGGGTGGTTATAATATAAGTATCTCTGTTTGGAGCTGTCTGTAGCTCGAAGGAATAACCCAAATGAAACGAAAATCGGTACCCTTACTATTCGAGAAGGGGGAAGAAAAATGGAACAATAAAAGAAATAATTGCAAGAATCACAGACATATGGCACTACTGAGTGTGAAATGTAATGTGTAATACAAGAACAAAGAATTAAGCCGTCAAACCGGATGGCACACATAATTTATTGGAAAATGTCACAGTGAATGTGGTTACACTTTCGCATGGTGGTGCCGATCATGTTCTGGTTCCACATGGTCATTCTGCTGGAGGACATAATCCAGGCGGTGCACGACGTGCTCAACTGCAGAATGTAACGCATCAGGAGTGATGTTTCGCACTTGTTGGGAAATGCGGTAAAGTCATTGAGGTTTCCGACAATTCCACGGTACACAATATTACACATTACATTTCACACTCAAAAGCGCCATCTGTCGGTGATTATTGCAATTAATTTTTTTATTGTTCTATTATTCTACTCCTTTCTCGAGTAGTAAGTGTACCGATTTTGATTTCATTCCTGTTCTTTCTTCAAGCTACAGACAACTCCAAATAGAGATACTTATATTATAACCATATAAATTATTTCGTATCTTCAAATAGCAGCGATTTATGGAGCTGGTTTGTCTCAAAGTGTTATAATGCTCTAAATAACCTTGCAATTTCAAAACACAAACCATTTTTTTACCATTTCAACAGCTAAGCAGAAAAATGGTTAAAAGCTGCATAGCTGTCAACTTACTGCCCGTACAAAAGTCTTAAGATAATATATAGGACTATACAAAAGCTTTCGAGTGCATTTTCATCGATTGGCGAAAATTGCTAAATGAGAATTTCTAACTGAACTAAATTTCATCATTCTGTGTAGTATATATCCAAAGCTATAGGTAATATACAGGGCTGCACAAATAATTTGAATAATTTTTTCACAATGGAAGGTAATCTCGAAAACTGTATTTTTCTATGTGTTATATTTATTCTAAACTGAGTACTTACATATCATCTTTCACAATATTTAACGGTGAAATTTTGTTACAGTTTCCTGGATGCGTTGGAAAGTGTTTCTCAATCTATACTTGACGCATTATTTTTCGTTCTTGTTACATTTAGAACAGAGTTAACGACACAACGTAGACGGAAGTTCTACGCACAGTTTTATTCAGGATTAAAAAAAAAAGTAAAATCGTTTTTTGAACATCATTTTACAGCAAGAAGGGCAGACGACAGAACCTCTGGAAATCGAAAATCTATATTATAAAGTAAAAACATGTCCATGAGTTACGCTGACGTCAATATTTCAGGTGGTAACACCTGACACGTAAATTTCTCTTTTGCTGCATTTTTTTTTTTTTTTTTTAACATCTAAACCTCGCACAATTTCATTTTTTACACCATCGAATAGGAAAAATAATTTTCTTTTATATACAATCTGTTTGAAATCTGTATCTCAATTTACAGATTTTTTATGGTTTTTAGAATAATTTTCAAGCATGTTTGTTTTTAAAATGCATCTCTGTCGCGTGCAGCCCGACTACGGAAGAATTTTCCGTTTGCGCTTAAAACAATAAAAGTAGTTCAGCATTTGTTTCCGGCTAACATTCCATAACGAAATCAAAACTTCATCCATAAATAAACAAGAACGAAAAATCATGCGTCAAGCATAGATTATGTAGCACTTTCCAACGCTTCTAAAATAATTTTCCAAATCATTACCGTTTAATAAGCTGAAAGATGACATCTAAGTAAACAATTTGGAAAACGCATAACATATTTAAAAACGTAATTTCAGGAATTTTCAATATATACAATATTCGGAAAAATATCCGAATACTTTTATGTAGCCCTGTATATGATCTATAGATTTGTATATATACACAGGATGCTAAATTTTAGTTTAGTTAGGAAACGCGTAGCACAGTTTAAATTCTCCTTCTGGAGTTTCTGTCAATAAACGGAAATGTGTTCGCGAACTTTTGTGCTGCCCTGTATAGGATCTACAGAATTTATACACACCACGTAATAGACAAAAAGCTAGTTAAGATTAAAATCACGTTCAGTAACTTAAAACGCACTTCCAGGAATTATTGTTAACAGACAGTAGAGAATTCTTTTGTGTGTCCCTGTAAATGAACGATGACTGCTATACACACACTATTCTGTAGTAAGCCTCTTGTAATGCACCTTAGTAATATATATAAACTTCAATGCGTTTAAAATAGTGGAACATTATTTAAATAAGCCGCAGACGATTTTTCTCCATAGACGTAATGTAACGGAATTATTTTGACTGTCCCTGTAAAGTAACTCTAAGTGCTATACACCTACTATTCTATATTAAGCTTCTTCTAATGCATCTTAGTGATCTATATAAATTTCAATGCGTTTACAATAGTGAAACATTTTTAAAATAAACCGCAAATGATTTTTCCCCATAGACCGCAATGTAACGGAATTCTTTTGAGTGTCCCTGTAAGAAAACTATAAGTGCTACACACTTCAGTTGAAATAGGGAACGTGCCATAGATAACGACAATAACATATAAAAATTGCAGAGCAATCCGAGCATATTTACGGGAGTTAGAGCACGGACAGACGGCCAGACGGCCATACGGCCAGACGGCCATCCGGCCAGACAAACCGAAGTCATAAGCACTTTTCAACTAGGTTGGAAAGTGCTAATAAAATCGTAAAATAATGTATATAAAACACAAATTTTACCGCCATGTAGTCGAGCTATGCGCTTAAACCACTTGAATTATAATAATCAAGAAGGCTGGTGTAAGTAACTAAATATTTGGATAATTTTTCCGCCAATTAACTTGTGGTATACGGTTGCTACGGAAGTATTGCATTTAATAAATTTCAAAAGTTTATTTGAATGAACAATTGATATTTTTCACATAAAAATGCTTTCTATTGCTGTTAGTGGACAAGCCAAAAAAAAAAAAAAAAAAAAAAAAAAAGATTAAATGCAAAAAATCTATTTCATTTTTTAAAACAAAAAATGGTTTCCACCTATATTCTGTGACCTGGGAGGCCTCGGCTGGATTCCCTAGCATTTTTAAATGTTCAAATACTAGTGCGGTCACTCTATTTATTTTTAAGAACTGAGTATTCTATGTGCTATGAAGAGAATTTTCATGTAATATACGATTAAATTGGGCTTGATTGAAAAAACTCGAATTTCAAATAAGATATTGAATCAAAAGAAGATTATTTCAAAAAAGTAAATTGGATTCTACAGAAGAAGAGCGGTTTTGTAATAAAAACAATGCATCAAATATTGTCTGATTTCTTGAAACATTTTCAAGTAATACTTATTTTTTTAATTAGAAAAAGAAAACGCATTTTGAATATTTACATTGATTGTTTTAAGACTCAAAAAGCGAATCACAAAGCGAAACAACCACACATTTCCAGAAAACTACATGCTTCGTCTTGAAAATAATGATTTATTTTCTTTTTAATAATTTATTTTTCCTTAAAATCTCTCAAATTGTTACCTGTTTCAAGAAATATAATGAAAGTTTATAATCTATTATATAGCACATTTAAATTGGTCTCAGGTAAAAAAAAGTTCGAGGTCAAAATTTTGAAGAACAGGTAAACTTGCTTTCTTTCTTTCTGTTTTATTTATTTATTTATTTTGTGTGTGTCTATGTGTAAAAGAGGTATAAACTGACTGGTAGTTTTCATTTCAGTATCTGTGAAGAGGAAGGTGTTTAAGCGAAGAAGAGGTGTTTAGCTGCTCTGAAGTTAAGTCTACTGACGTTTGCTTGTAAGTGTATTTTCTTTTTCTTTTCATTCTTTTAATTACTGATCTTTTTTAAATTTAACTAAATTTTTGCATAGTACGTGCTGTGTATAAATTTGTTTGATCATATACAGGGCTACACAGGGGAATTCGTATGCATTACAGGCTATGGGAGTAAATTGCTTAGGTATTTTTTAATTGGTTTACGCATCTTCCTGCTGAACTATAATAGTTCATAGACTTATAGAAGATTGTAGAAAATAAATATAATCATACACAGGATATAAGGTATATTAAAGAACAAGGTATATTGTCGTTTATGGTTGGTAATTGCAGGAAGTTTGTTTTAAGTTGACTTGTGCGTTTTTTATATTAATTAAATTTTAGCTTAATATGGGGTGTGTACAAACGTTTTCTAGTGCATTTCCATTGTTTGTGGCGAAAATTGCTAAATGTAAATTATTCTAAATGAACTAAATTTTATCATGCTATGTAGAAGGGTGTCAACGATTTTAATCAGATTATTTAAATCAGTGATTAAATCATGATTTAAATCAACGGATTTTTTTAAAACATTGATCAACTGATTTTTTTTTAATGATAAATTTTCTAAATGTTTAAAATTACTTTAGAAAAATTCTAAGAAGAACATAATTTAGAAAGTTTTTATGGAAAATATCTTATGAACTAACAAAACAAAAAAGATTTGAATAATTGTTTCTAAGCTTTATTCCTTAGGCTTATGAAAGATTAAGTACAGTAAGTTTGTAAAAAACAAGTGTTTATTGTGCATTAAAAGTGTTTCATTTAAAAATGATATTTAAATCTAATATAATTTGCAATGACATAATTGATTTTAGATACTCAAATTATTCCTTCTTTGACATAAAATAAGAATACCAAGTAAATTTTAACTAGTATAAGAATAAATAGCCAGTACCTTATTTTTGCAATAATAAATTTATTGCAAATTAGAACTAAAGAAGAATGAAAGAATGATATCTGCTCGACGGCCATTGTAGAACAGTGTATAAGAGAAAAATATCTAATTGGTATAAAAATGTTAAGCACAGCAATAGCTACTTCAGTAGAGGTTGAATATATATATATATTTTCACTTTTAAACTCATTAATACACCAAATAAAGAAATTTGTTAGGGATTTTAGAAATGTAATCCTCTTTTTTATTTTATTCATTTTTATTTTATTTTTATTTGAAATGCTGAATGCTAATAATCCCCACTGAATAGTAACAATGCTGCTATTTAATATTTTGAGAATTTCAGATACATCTGCCTATTCTTAAATAGACTCTGTATGTGTGCATGAATGAGTAACTAATTTTCAGAACTTTTTCATCATACACATACATATGTGTGAGTTCAGATTTAGGCGATTAACAGTACAAATCCAAAACAAGTTGCAAATATTTGTTTGTTTTTTTATTTGTGCTACTAACTAATGAAATTACTTATTTGTAGTTTTTATTAATTTTGTAATTACTTAATGTTTGTTCCCTCTAAGCCATTATTTAAGGATGCAGTACCCTGCCCTTTATTAAATTGGCAAAATGCATTCTGCTTTTCTTTTTTTTTTTTAAATAGTGAAATTCATCTTTAGTTGTATCCAGAAATTTCTTGTAAAAAGCTTCTCCATACCAGAGTATTTCTAAATTTGTGTGACCAAGATCTTTAAAAAATTTTGAACTTTATTTACAAAAAAAAGGAAGTTATTAAAATCATGTTATATTTTTCATTTTGTAATTCATAAAAATCATTGAAAAATTAATGTCACTTTATTTTTTATATTAAAAATTATATACCCTTTTCCCCTTATACCGTTACTAAACACATTACTAATATATTTCCGCATGAAGTAATGTCCATTTCTACTAAACTAGTGCCCTTTTTGGGAACTAGCACCGTGCCCCTTTTTCTTTGTAGACTGAATAATTATTAATTATCATTTTAGTAATCAAAGCATAAAAATATATTTTATTTTCCTAACAAGATAGTTAATTATTTAATAATTATTCATTTTAAGCAATGTTAATTTAATATTGAAGCAGTTATTAATAATTTTAATAAATATAAATATCAATAGTTTTTAATATAGTTTTACATAATTATTACAAAGATTTAATGTATATAAATTTACTGTATGCTACTAACTAATGAAATTACTAATTTGCAATTTTTATAATTTCTCTAATTACTAACTAATAATTATAATTTTATTAATTAAATAATTAAAACATAGGCAAAGTTACTAATAAAATGATATAATGTTTTGGAAAACTGTTTTGGTGGTCATTCTATATATAGTATGACCACCAAAACTTTTCCGAAACAGAAAGTGTAAACACATTTATATATTTAAATAAGATTAAAGTATGGTAAATTTAGTTTACATTTCTGTAAGTAACTTTTTTACATAAGATTTTATTAAGAAATCTGAAATTTAAAGCAATTATGATACAACACAATCATTAAAAAAATGACAATATAAAATTGATGAGACTATGGGAGTTCAGAAGATATATTTCTTTGAAAAAAAAATGACAAGAATAAGCAGTTTACCAGAATACCATTGCATAAAATTTTGTTTAATATGATGCTTCTAATTTCTGGAAGCTTCGAAATCTTATATGGTTAAGGTACAGCCAGGAGAGATAGCGCGGTCGGAGAGATTGCGCACATAGAGGTTCGGAGGGAAGCAGTAGAGTGAGCGCGAAGCGACTGCAGGTAGTTGTACAATAGAAGTAGTGGAGTGTCTACTTTAAAGTGCACATTGATTGTTTTGAACGTCTAACATAAAGCATTGCTATTTTGTTTTGTTTTCCCAAAATCAGTGCTTGAATTTTCATAGCTATTCGTCAGAATTTCTATACAATGTGAGTAGTACTAAATATTTTAAACTTAAACGTTTTCTCATAAGCTACTAATCCAGACTAACAGTGTGAACACCAACGGTTCGTTTTAGTAGCGGCCATGTTTAAATAAAAGGCCGCGCAATCTCTCCTACCGAAATTGGAGAGTTTGCGCATCTGCTACTTAGGAGAGATGGCGCATTGTTCCCATTAGTTTCCATAATAGGAGAGATTACGCTGCTTATTGGTAAAATTGCATTAAAAAATGAAAAATGAAAATGGACTAATTTTAAGATAAACGTGTTATTAAGTAACTTAATGTTATTTTGTAAACTTATCTGGACTTATTTTTTCTGATTCTTTAATTTTTTCCCCTGTAACTAAATTTTTTAATGGTTTTTAAAATTATTTTCTTTTTCTGATTCTTTAATAATTAGGTTGAAATATTCAATCCTAATACAATACTATTTGTTCACAAAAACCTTACAACAATGTCATTTCAGTGAAATTATTATTGTTAAGAATTTAATTGTAGTTATTATTAGTAACAATCTCTCCTACCCATGTGCGCAATCACACCAACCCTGTAAGGACAGATTGCGAAAAATAACTTTCTTGGTTTTATTACAACTGCTCTATTAAATTACAACATAACAACAAAATAGCATTGGGAATGCATAAAAAACAAATAAAGTAAACATTATTCATGGATAGTTTAGCAAAAAAAATTATGTTTACATTTTTTATTGTTATTCTTTTGAATTGTGCGCAGACTCTCCTAGCTTTACCTTATATATATATATATATATATATATATATATATATAACAAATTAAATTGAGCATTGTAGACTATTAAGTATTATGCTGAGTGAGATTAAAAAACAATGACATACAGAGCTGACGTTGAGGCCCCTGATCTGCTGATTTACTAGTTAAGAATAAAAAATATTTTTAAGTTTAGCTTTTTTAGGTGCGTTCGTAATTATATAAATACGTAACACTTATAGTTGTCGTCTGGTCTGTCTGTCAGTATATAACAGCGCAAAAACTACCTAAACGAATGTTTTGAAATTTAATATATATAATCGTTGCAGAATTTTGTCGAGTCACCTTCAAATTTTATTAAAAACGAATCAAAACTTAGAAAGATATTAATAAAAGTTTGATTCATTCTATTAAAGCCTATCATATGTAATTAATTCAACGATATCCCATGACAGGTAATGATTCGAGGTTGCCCATGGGGAATACGTCCTATTTAAGCTGGAGTTATATTATTTCTGTATTACTGAATTTAAAAACCAAATTTGTATACTAAAATTGTTAAATTATAACAATCCTATAATCTACCGAAAGTTTTTTTAGATAGATGTTTCCGGAAAAATAGATATTAAATATGGATTTCAAGTTCTGAAATTTTCAAAGCTAGCCTTAAGTTTCCCATTGGAATTTTCAGTAAATGTCAACAAAAGATATTACGGAAATTGATCAAATCATAATAACAGACAAAATAATTCATTTCACTGAAACTAGTTACAGTACAAACGCACCTGATTTGTCACGTTTAACGTACAACTTACAACTTGTTGTTATTTAATATAATAACCTATAAATACTTCGTTCCACTAAATTAACTAATAACTGTCCTTTTGTAATAAATGTTAAAATACTCCACAGCATGCGCTGAATACCTGAAAGGGGGGGGGGGGGCGCTAAAAAATTTGGACTATAAAATGGACTTGCAACATCCAGAATATTAATCTCTGGTCTCTTTCAAATTTTTATCAGTTGGAAAAAATGGGTTGTCGTATTTTGCGAACTCAAGTCCTTCTAGCGCTCGGTCTAATTGGTATGTTTAAACCGCCGATCGACGATTCGCTTCAGTTAAAATATCAAGTAGTATCAAAACAGAGAGGTACTTGTTTTGTCTAGTCTTTTAAATCGTTTTCGAAAGTTGATGTTGATATGAACATTTTTTTTTTTTTTTTTTAGAAGTGGTAGGATAATAAGGATGGTAAGGAATAGGATGTTTAGATTCTGCAGAAGCTTTTTTGCAGTATAATTATAATAACAGTTTTTATTATTTTTATCGTTGTTATTGGAACTACACAAGATTGGTGTGTGATAGACCGAAACGATCATTTAGAGTTTTGCTGCGTTTTGCATTTTAGGTGGATTTCGTAAGAAATACTACCTATTACATTCTCACTTAAGTTGGAAATTTTGAAAATTTTTTGCAGATTTACGCCGATCATGACTCCCAGAACCCAAAACCACCCCCATTTCAAAACTTTATCTATCTATCTATCTATCTATCTATGTCACTTTTTTATGACCGCGATAACTGGAAAAATTCTACATAAATCTCTTCCAAACTGATACATAAAATCAAGGGACATAAAATCTCGGTCAAGTTCGTTAATGGGCAAAATCGAACCAAGGGGGGGGGGGGGAATGGGAGGGCTTTTTGTGAAAACAGAAAACCCCCCATAATTTCTTAATTATTATACGTATCGAATCCGTTTAAAGTTATTATTACTTCTAGGAAAAGGGCCGAAAATTTATGTATGACAGATTTTTGATATAATTAAAAATGACTCCCAGGGTGGGAAAAGGGGGGTTTTAGAAGAAAAAAAATCATAGCTTCGTCAATTCACAAGATATCAAATCCGCGTAAATTTATTATTAATCCTCTTAATAGTATCTAAAACTTTTATACTGACAAGTTTTTTATAGGACCAACCGTTATAGCAAAAAAAAAAAAAATTAAAACAAAAAAATCCCTGCCGCCTCCGCCTGCAAACAAGTTATTTTTCGAAGTAGGCGATTCCAACTCCCGCATCTTTTCGAAACTGATACATAAAATCAAGAGGCATAAAATCTCGGTCAAGCTCGTTAATGGGCAAAATCGAACCAAGGGGGAGGGATGGGGGGGGGATTTTTGTGAAAACAGAAAAAAACCCATAATTTTTTAATTATGATATGTATCGAATTCGTTTGAAGTTATTATTACTTCTAGGAGAAGGGCCGAAAATTTATGTATGACAGATTTTTGATATAATTAAAAATTGCCTTAAGGGGGGGGGGAAGGAGTGACAAACTATGGGGAATTACGTCGCATTTACTGGTGTCCCAAAAATGACTGATGGATTTTAAAATTCAATAACTTTCAAACGATGACAGATATTAAAAAAATTCTTGCAGGAGGGTTATGTATGATGTCAGGAGTTTTCTTACTGTGATTCTTGATTTTAGTTCGAATTTCAAAAAAAAGATGGCGCTGACAGAGATTGGCGCTCATTCGAGGCCGAAACTGACGCCTCTCAGCATTGATGCACCACCCCCTGAATACTAGGCCTGCGCGCAGACAAAAATGACGGTTGTCGCAGGCGATTTTTATTTCGAAGTTTATACGGTCCCTCGAACTTCAACACCAATAATATCTAAACGTTTTTTTTGACTTATTTGATCTCAGAAAAACTCGGCAAAGAAAACTTTTAGAAATTATTGGTGTTGAAGTTCGAGGGACCGTTAAAAAGCTGAAAGAAAAAAAACAGCCCTACTATTCAGGGGGTGGTGCATCAATGCTGAGTGGCGGCGTCAGTTTTGGGCTTGATGAAGCGCCAATCGTTGTCAGCACCATCTATTGTTTGAAATTCGAACTAAAATCAAGAATCACAGTAAAAATTTCCTGACATCATACAAAACCCTCCTGCAAGAATTTTTTAATATCTTTCACCGTTTGCAAGTTATTGAATTTTAAAATCCATCAGTCATTTTTGGGACACCCGGTCAGTGCAATGACCTTATATCAAGATTTCTTAAAAGCGTGTTTGTTCTTTATTCTAAATATATAAGAAAAAGTGTTGAAATCATGAAAATTTTCGTCTTTAGTGTTTAGATAGATTTACACGTTTTGGGATTTCCTGAACACGGTTTGGCTATTTTTAGAATATGACCGTTTATCGGTTAGTGCGTATGTGACACAATTTTTGTGACCATTCTATCTCAAGAGCTAATGCATGGGATTTCATCAAACTTCAAATGCAGTTAGACCTTAATAAACATAAATTGTCCAACATAAATTGTTGCTGATTCGGTTTTGGTATATATCGCTCACCAGTAGGCGCTACTATTCTTCATTGTTCACGAATTTCGTGATAGCTATACATGAAAAACTAATGTATGGAATTTCATCAAACAGAATGTTCTGTTAGATCTTAACATAAGTAAGCGTTGATTAAGGTTTGGTGTATATTGCTTAAGAGGTGGCGCTGTTATGTTGTGTTTTTCACATGTTCCGCGATAGCTATATCTGAATAACTAATGTACGGAATTTTATCAAACTTCATATTCTGTTAGACCTTGACAAAAATTTGTGTATATAATTCAACAGGGGCGCTTCTTTGCCACCTGCGGTCATACAGACGCCTCTGTGTTCTTCAAAATTTCCGTGATTTGTATGTCTTGGCATCTGTTAGATGTAATTGCACCAAATTTTATATGCAAGATACCTTTTCTGAACATCGATGTGAATTTAATTCCGGGTCTGATCATACAACAGTGGGCTCTGCTCTCCTAGTCTTGAGGAAAGATTGTGAATTGGGTCCACAATCAACTGTTGCAACCTAGTCCTGTCAACTTCTATTACCTTCAGTATAGTGATTAAATTTGAATGATTTTTTTTCTTTCTGCAAATATATTATGATATTTACATCAATTGGCTCTATCGGCAGAATACTTAAGATATTCAGTTTTAAGCGACCTAAAGAAGATAATATCTTACTCTTTTCAAATCAGAAAAGAAAATATTTCTTCAACGATTAGTGCAAGGAAAATTATTGCAAATCCTTATACCAGTAGCTAAGCTTGAGAATATCGATTGAATATATATATGTATTCAGTGGCGGCTCGTGATTGGCTTTATTAGGGGCACAATATTCATGGCTGCTAATTTATATTTTTTTCTTACCACTATTATTAAAAAAGTATACTTTATTTTATTTATTGTCAGAAAGTTCTGTCCTTAAACAAGTAAAAAATTTCTTGTAAAAATAATGGTATGAAAATAATATGTGTCTCAGGCATGCATTTATTGCCCCCCAAAAAGACGTCCACGAGTCGACACTGAATGTATTACTGTTTTTAGACTAAGCTTTGATTCGATATTCCATCGTTGGGTATTATGTCTGCTGTCTACATAGAGGGATATAAAAAATGATCAGGCTCTGCAATAAACTTCGAATATAATATAAGTGTATTTATAATGAAATTAAGATAAAGAATACATTAAAAATCTATTCAGATCTATTCTAATTAAGAGTATACTTCACTCAGGCAAAAACACCCGCACTCTAATGTTAATCCTATGGGGGAAATAATTTACGATATCCCGTTCGCATTTCAATATTTTAAAATGATTTTTTTTTTTGCATTGGATAGCTGAGGTCAATCTCTATGCACGTTCTTTTGTACTTTTTCAATTTTTGTTGCAGTTTTTTTTTTTTTAATTGAGGATACTTTCACTTTCGAAACCGGTTCCGAAAGTGAAAGTATCTTAATAAAAAAAAACTTGTAATCATATTTGAAAAAGTACAAAGGAGCGTGCACAGAGATTAACCTCAGCTATCCAATGAAAAAAAAAATCATTTAAAAATACTGAAATGCGAACGAGATATCGTAAATTATTTCTCCCATAGGATTAACATTACCGAGCGGGTGTTTTCGCCTGAGTGAAGTAGCCTCTTAAACTAGCAAAAATCAATTTCACAAACAAAAGAAAAACTGCGAAAATCGACCTAAGGCGTCTAGCGTCCTAGAGCTTCAATCTTATTGGCGCAAAAGTGAAGGCGGCCCTGCAAGATGTTTTGAAACGATGGGATCTAAACATTCTTTGAATGTAAAGGGTGCTTCATGTTGCTATGCTCTGCGGGATGCGAAAAATTACTTTAGAGATGTCGTGTTTCTGTTTCAGAAATTAGTTTATTTTATAATTTACGCTTTAACATATTTCTCCTTTCTTCACTGTCAAAAATGAGCAATGTTTCTTATTTCATGAAAATATACTATAACCACGAACAAAAATATAATATAATCTTCTGAGTTATCTGAAATTCCGAAAAGTGTGTTCCATTGTCTTTTGAATCCCCATAAACCAATACGTTTCCTAAATTTAAAGAATTATTTATAAAAGCAAAGTATATTTTGCTGCCCGTATTTTTCAAAAACGTTTCCGAATAGTTTTTATAGTGTATTAATCAGTTTCCTCAGCCTGGAATACCTATTTTTTGAATGTCATTAATTCTCAAGTAAACATTTTCAGCTGCATAATTTAATTTATACATGAAAGAGTAAAGAAATAATCGTAATTTTAATGTTAATGTTAACGCTGTTAATTTTGCATGTTTGTTTGTTTAAACATATTTGTTGAACATGAAAATGTTTATTTGAGAATGGATAGCATCGGAAAAATCTATATTCCGGGTTTAGAAAACTGATTACACTTTAAAAGCTATTTGTTAACGTTTCGGAAAATTGCGGGCAGCAAGAGAAATTTTGTTTTTATAAATGATTCTTTAAATCTCGAAATTCCATTGATATCTGAGGTTTCTAAAGATAAAGAAACACTAGAATCATGGTTAACAAGGATGAGTTTATAGTATAAATTTATTCGTGATTATATTATATTTTCGCAGATTAAGAAACATTTGTCATTTTTTACAGTGTTCTTTCTGCTTTAAAAAGTTATTTCTTGAATTCATGGGAAATAATTCCGAATAGCGGGGACACTGCAAGATTTCGTCAACACTAGATTTAAATATCTGAAAATCAACATAAAAAACATACTATTTAAGAAAACCTGTGTAAAGTAAATAGAAACAATTTCTTAAACATAGCAGGACAAACAGCTATGAATATGACTCAAATCATAACGCTTTGTTTAGTGATATGAGGCGGAGTTTCAACTTAATAGAGTACACGTTGTTACATTGATCTCTACAGCAACATAACCTGCAACAATTCGAGAACAAGAACGAAAAATCATGCGTCAAGCATAGATTATGAAACACTTTCCAACATATTAAAAATATGGTAACAAAACTTCCCATTTTACTCAGTAAACAAAGTCAAAGTCAAACTGGGCGGGGAAGCCTACCTTTTGGCTGAAGCTCAACTAGCCCCGCCCATTACTCAGTAGACAATTTAGAAAACGCATAGCACATTTGAAAACCCAATGCTAGTAATTACTACCAATAGCCAAACAAAATATCCAAATTCTTTTGTGCAGCCCTGTATATGATCTATATATTTGTATGTATACTACACAAAATGGTAAAATTTACTTCAGTTAGGAAATATACAGCACAATTTAAAATTTCCCTTTAACAATTTTCGTCAATAAACGGAAATGTACACTGTAAAAAAAAATCCTGAGAAAAACGGAAATTGTACTGGCAATCGAATACTATTTCCGTATTTTGCCGGAAAAAAATCCGTAAATTCCAGGAAATTTTCCGTGAATTCTGAAATATCCGTTTTTAAATTTCCGTTTTGTAACAGATATCTTCCGTATTTTTTAGAAATTTTTATGTCATCAAAATAAAATTTATAGAACCAAAAAAGAAAAAAACAGTTACTTCGCGAGTACAACCTTATAAGGAACAGATACATTTCTGTTTCTTTTTTACATTCCTGAGTGAGTTTATAGAAATTAACCAACCCTTGCCTCGAATCGAACCCATAATCTCTCGTGTACTAATCTGATGACCTAAACCACTACGATATGACCGGTCGCGGTTTTCGCTCAATAGCTGTTACTTATTGGAATCGCTTTTTATGATGCAAAAACTTGGTTTCATCTGTAGATGGATTTTTCCAATGCTTTTGATATTTTCTTTTCATAATTTTCAATAATTTGCTGTATTATTTGGTGCATTATAACAGATAAATTTTTATTTATTATGTATTATATGCATAAAACATTGTATTAAGAGTAATAATTGCTTCTTTTTGCAACAGTAGCAACCAGTGTTGAATTCAGACATTTTTCTCCGGGAGGGATTTCTGTGGCTCCGGGGAGATATTATAGAGTTTCGTGGGGAAATTTCACTTTTTGACCATTAAAAGTATAAAATTGCAAATCTTCCGGGAGGGACATTTCAATGTTCCGAGGGTTAATGTCTCTTCCGGGTCACCCCCTGAATTCAACACTGGTACCAACATTTTCTTTTCCGAACATATACTTTCTTAAAATTATTTGCCTGATTATCTATTTATCAATTCCAATAAAAACAACAATTATCTTAATCAGACTTGTTTATTACATGCTATTAAAATATTTTTTTAAATCTCATATTTAAAAAAATTATGCAAATAAACAATTTTATAATAAATTAAAATATTATATTTCAGCTATGCTGAGAGCTTTTGCGTACGGTTCCGTTAAACTGAATAGTTTTAAAAATATTTAATAAAGAGAGAGAGAGAGAGAGAGAGAGAGAGAGAGAAATTTGAAATTAATGACCTTGGGATAGGTAAGTTTAAATATGGACTAACTGATTTAATTTAAATTAAATTAGTTTAATTTATAAAAATATGAACAAACGAAATAAATTAAAAACGTTATAAAATGAAAAACTTGATTTTTTTAAAAGTAAAGAAAAAATATTAACTAACTTTAAAAATTTAAGAAAAAAAATGATAAACTTTGTAAAATTATAATTTATAAAATAACAAATTTTAGCGTAATTCATAAATTTGTAAGCCATATCAGTTTACACTAGATTAATTTTAACACAATTATTCAAATTGGTAGAGAAATCATACGAGTTGTAATTTTCCAACTGGACGAAAAATGTCCGGGCCAGTATTCGAACCTGGGATCTCTAGGCTGAAGCTGCCACGCTCTACCAACTGGCTCAGTTGGTAGAGCGTGGCAGCTTCAGCCTAGAGTTCCCAGGTTGTAATACTGGCCCGGACATTTTTCGTCCAGTTGGAAAATTACAACTGTATCATATCAGTTTAGTTTAATACCAATTTGCATAGCTATAATTTGCAGATATATTATGCTATGAAACCTTTAAATAACACAATATTGCCTCACGATAAAAAAGATAAATTAAAATAAAGTAGTGAAAAAAAAACAACATAATTTTGAAGTACTATCAAGAAAAAATAAGTAGATTTAATATATATATATATATATTTCTGTAATTTATAAAAACAAAATAAATTTCTAACTATTTCATTAAAAAATATAAATATTACCATTTTTTTCCCAATAAATTGGCATGACCACGGGTAGAATGGGCCAGCGGGTCGAGCCAGGCCAGGCCTGTATCCTAGAAGAACTCTAGTAAATACAACAATATTAATTCGCATTTCAAAGAAGGCGATTTCTGTACTCAACCTTTAAACGTCATTTACGGAAATTGCACTGTTTCGGAAGAAATACGGACATTGTACTTTTTTGAAAGAAATGCAGAAAAAATGCATTAAATTTACGGAAAACTTTCTGCATATTTACGGATTTGAAATCTCTTTAATGGAACTAATGTCATTTACGGAAATTGTACTCAAATTTTGGAAAAATGAAACTTCTCCGTAAAATTTTACGGAAAATCTCTTGCATTTTCAGGGATTTTTTTTAGAGTGTACGTGAGATCTTTTTGGCAGCCCTGTATATGATATATGGAATTTATACACACCAAGTAATAGACAAAAAATGAGTTAAATTCAGAAACGCGTTCAGAAACTGAAAACGCACTTACAGCAATTATTGTGAACAGTTAGTATACCGATATATCGAATTATTTTGTGTGTCCCTGTAAAGTAGCTTTAAGTGCTATGCACACCATATTCTATAGTAAGCGTCTTGTAATGCACCTCAGCGATATACATCAATTTCAGTAAGTTTGAAATTGTGTAACACCATTAATGTAAACCGCAAACAATTTTTTCCCCCACAGACCGTAATGCAACGGAAATCTTTTCAGTGTCCCTGTAAATGAACGATACATTTTATGCACACCATATTTTAGAATAAGCTCCTTATAGTGCACCTCAATGATATGTATCAATTTGAATATGTTTAAAATAGAGTAACATCATTTAAATACGCCGCAAATGATTTTTTTCCCATGGGCAGTAATGTAAAGGAATTCTTTTAAGTGGCCCTGTAAAACAACCATAAATGCTACACACTTCATTTTCAATACCAAACCTGCCATTGTAAACATCAATAATGTATACTGGGTATCCGAAAAGTTTGGACTGATTTGAAAGAATCATAACTCTAAAAATAATTGAGTAAATGCAATAATTTTCTTTTCAAAGTACTCATGAAATATCCAAGATTTGTTAGATGTAGCTGTTTTAAAGTTGTAACATTCAGACGATGCGCAGAATCGATGATATGTAAATGCAAATCGCACCACACATTCGCAATTTCTTCGATTATTCCGGAGTGGAAAGCGTATAAGTCTAAAACTATTGGAGTTATGGGGAAAATGTCAATTAGAAAGTTCTTCAGAATCTTCGATTTAATAGGAAAAGATCCACTATGTACACAAATAACCTAAGCAAAAAGTTAAAATTGCGAATGTGTGATGAGATTTTCATTTTCCGATCATCGATTCTGCGCATCGTTTGAATGTCACGATTTTAATACAGCTACATCTAACAAATCTTGGATATTTGACAAGTACTTTTAAAATAAAATAATTGCATTTACTCAATTATTTTTAGAGTTATTATTCTTTCAAATCAGTCCAACCTTTTTCGGACACCCAGTATATCAATTTCAAGGCAATTTGAGTATATTTACGCGAGTTAGAACACGGACAGATGATAGACAGACAGACAAATAGAATTCTTTAAACCTTTTCAACTAAATTGGAAAAGTATCTAAAAGGTAATAAAAATATTATGTAATAATAATAATAAAATAAGTTTGAAGATTCTCCAATAGTGGTCTATGAAAATGTAATTTCTGTTTAAAAAAAAACTCGTTCTGTTGGATGCGAAGAAAAACGTGGTTTTTGCCACCGGCGCGGCGGTTGGTTGCGTCTCTTGAAATCTGTATAGGTCTGTAATTAAAAATGTAGACTTTGCGTAGATGCTTTTCTTTATTGAAACCACTAAACAAAATTTCGACGCTAAATATGTCACAATACAATCTTATATATATATATGTGTGTGTGTGTGTGTGTGTGTGTATTTTTTTCTTTTTCGTATGCAAAATAAATTTTTTATATTTTTTTCTTATTTATATGTATGATTCATAGAGGAATTTAATTGAAATTTCTTTAATAGAAGTGAAATAAAATTTAATACATAATGAATATTTATACTACTGCTTTATGCACAGCAGTGTTTTTCAGAGGTTGAATATAAAACATTGAAAGCAGAAAATAATAGTCTTTGCAAGAACTCATGCATTAGAACTACAACCCCCCCCCCCCCTTTTTTTTTCAACTCTTCCGGTTCAAATGAAAGTAAATTAAACGTATATGTTTAATTACTTTCAAAAGACAAAAATGCACGCTGTCCAAGGCCCTGGATAGCTTCATTCTGTATACGCTTCTTTTAAGGCCTTTCTTTCAGACATTTGAATATGTACTAAACAAGAACGAAAAATCATGCGTCAAGTATAGATAATGTAACACTTTCCAACGCTTCCAAAATAATTTTACAAATCATACCGTTTAATAAGCTGAAAATAACATCTAAGTAAACAATTTGGAAAACGCATAACATATTTAAAAACATTTCAGGAATTTCCAACATATACAATATTCGGAAAAATATTCGATATATAGTATTCGATATAGTATACTTTTATTCAGCCCTGTATATGATCTATAGATTTGTATATATACTACATAGGATGCTAAATTTTAGTTCAGTTAGGAAACGCGTAGCACAGTGTAAAATTCACCTTCTGGAGTTTCTGTCAATAAACGGAAATGTGTTCGCGAACTTTTGTGCTGCCTTGTATATGATCGACGGAATTTATACACACCACGTAATAGACAAAAAGTGAGTTAAATTTAAAATCGCGTTCAGTAACTTAAAGGCACTTCCAGGAATTATTGTTAACAGACAGTAGAGAATTATTTTGTGTGTCCCTGTAAATGAACGATGACTGCTATACACACAATATTCTGTAGTAAGCCTCTTGTAATGCACCTTAGTGATATATATAAATTTCAATGCGTTTAAAATAGTGAAACATTATTTAAATAAACCGCAGACGATTTTTTTCCATAGACGTAATGTAACGGAATTCTTTTGACTGTCCCTGTAAATTAGCTATAAGTGCTATGCGCACCCTATTCCATTTTAAGCTTTTTCTGATACACCTTAATGATATATATCAATTACAATGTGTTTGCAATTGTGTAACATCATTAATATAAACCGCAAATGATTTTTCCCCATAGACCGTAATGTAACAGAATTCTTTTGAGTATCCCTGTAAAAAAACTGTAAGTGCTACACACTTCAGTTGAAATAGGGAACTTGCTATAGATAACGACAATAACATATAAAAATTGCAAGGCAATCCGACCATATTTACGGGAGTTAGAGCACGGCCAGACGGCAGACGGCCAGACGGCAGACGGCCATACGGCCAGACAAACCGAAGTCATAAACACTTTTCAACTAGGTTGGAAAGTGTTAAAAAACAAAGAAAATAATGCTTCAAGTATATATTATGAAACGCTTTTGAACAGTACTGGACTATATTAATTTCAATATGTTTGAAATAGCAGAACATTATTAAAATAAACCGCAAACGAATTTTCTCTTCAGACCGTAATGTAACGGAATTCTTTTGAGTGTCCCTGTAAAGGAACTATAAGTGCCATGCACACCCTATTCCATATTAAGCTTCTTGTAATGCATCTTAGTGATAAATATCAATTACAATGTGTTTGAAATTGTGTAACATCATTAAAATAAACCGCAAATGATTTTCTTCCATAGACCGTAATGTAACGGAATTCTATTGAGTGTTCCTGCAAAAAAACTATAAGTGCTACACACTTCCGTTAAAATAGGGAACATGCTATAGATAACGACAATACCATATAAAAATTGCAGAGCAGTCCGAGCATATTTACGGGAGTTAGAGCACGACCAGACGGCCAGACGGCAGACGGCAGACGGCCATACGGCAGACGGCCACACGGCCAGACAAACCGAAGTCATAAACACTTTTCAACTAGGTTGGAAAGTGTTAAAAAACAAAGGACTTTATGGAAATGGGCAATTCCATAAAAGTGTGAACATTTATCAAAAAATTTTTTAAATATTTTTTATAAATTTAGTTAAAAAATATATTGAAATATATTCCAAGTTTTCAAATTAAGGTTTTAGATTCAAAACGTTTAGGTTAAAGCTGAAAAATAAAATATTTGCAGTTTTGTACAAATAGTATTTCTGAAAAAAAAAAACTGTGAAAAAGAATGTAATTGTTTGTTTATTTTGTATTTTCTTAATAAATGACTGCATGTAGTAAAATATTTAATGGTACTTAATACGAAAATAGTCTTAAAGCCGCATACTTGATAATAATGCATGCAAAATAAGTAATCGTGCTCGATATGCTTTTGAAAAAGCTGTCACATGTGAATAGTTATATAATGTAATTTCTTATGATCATTCTGGTTAACAAAAAATATAATTTATTAGTTTATATATAATTAGTTTATATATAATTTATTAGTTTAGTCTATTTTCTTTTAATAAACGTTTAAGAATCTTTCCGTCATTCCGTCACAGTCATTCCGTCACGTCAAATGACAGTCAATAACTACAACCCTAGGACAGGTAATGTTCCTCTAAATTATAATTTTACATTGCTTATACATCCTATTTAAGATATGTATTAGTTTAAAAACTGAATGGCTTCTTAATTCACAAAAGTTTTCAGCTTTAAACACCAGGTTATTGTCATGGTATCGAAAATGTCATTCCGTCACACTATAAGAAATTGCTCAAAAATGAAAGAATAAAATAGCTAAAAAAAATGTTTCATATACATTTTTTAATCTTTTCATCAATAACAGTCATGTGCAAACTGAAAAGTCAATTTGCATTTGAAAATAGCTTCAGAGTAATTGCTTTAACTTTATTCTATAACTCAAAATGTCATTCCGTCACATATGGAATTGCCCAAATATTTTTATCAAAATCTTTTAAATGCTTCCATTTTTCACTTGATAATGATATAACACTGCTTATTATAGATAGAATAAATTATGTAATTTTTATCGGTTTAACTCTCAATTCCAAACTTTTGCTGTCTTCTCTAAAAAAATTGAACTGCATATTTGGAAACAATATTTGTGGTACACTGTAAAACATTTGCAGCAAAGTCATCATTCGACCGTTTTTATAGAAAACGGTTACATAACCGTAATTTAACAGTATTCTGACCTTAATATGGGCAGTATATAGCGTATGGTCACAATAGCGTTAAATTACGGTTATTTAACCATTTTCTATAAAAACGGTCGAATGACCGGATACTTTGCTACAATTTTTTTACAGTGTAGAGTATGACTTCCCAGGTTTCATTAGAAAGAAAGATTGTTATTACTTACCCTTCATACGTAGTATAGGATAAGTCTTGCAATCATTTTAAAAATCGAAAACATTTTTTTTTTTGACGGATTAACACGTTTGAGACACTGGAGATTCCGAAAAACATATTTTTAGAAAAAAAAAAATTGCCGTTCGTCTGTCTGTGTTTCTGTAAACACTCTATCTCCCGAACAAATTGAGATAGAGACTTGAAATTTGGTATGTACTTGGTATGTAATAATGGGAAGAAGCTTATTGAATGTCAGTAACCTCGATTATCCGGAACTACTTTTTTCGGACTCTCGAAATAATCGTTCTCATAAAAGGTACATAAAAATTTTCGAAATTGTTTACTTTAAGGAGTGAATATAAAAGACAATAACAAAACGTAAATTTTGCATAAAGAATGAAGTCGATCGGATAATGAGTTGGTGAGATATTTGGAATCCTATTTTCCCCACTCTTCGATTTTTCGTGACCCTGTTTTTCATTCAAATTGCAATTCTAAGATGTATTTTAATTGGAAATGAGACGCTTAATTCGACGAAGTAAACTGTTAGTTAATAAGATTAACATTTTTGGAGAGATGAGAATGTTCCTTTTACGCAATTCAATAATAAAGCATTTACAGTTTATGACGTCATCAGCCATGATTTTATTCGAATGGCAATGTATTTTATAAATAGTTTACAGATGTTTCTTTTTCTTATTTTATATTATGCATATCCATGATGGGTAAGTATTATTTGGGCCCCCAACGACTAGTTTTTATTCGGTTGGATAATACTTGTTAAAAATGCCCCTTAAAGCAATATGATAGTTTGAAAAACGTAAGATGCCTTTATGGGCTGCGTCTTCTCAGTGAAATAAAGAAACTAATTTAAAGCAATACAAAGGTAACTGTTGCTTTTGGCGTGTGCAGAAGAGCACCATGGCACTTTTATTGGAAGAAGGGTGCCTTTAGAAGAGCTTCAAGAGAGGTTCGATTCTTAAGGTGGTTCTCAAAAATAAATTTTCATGCTTAATAGCGCGAAATTTTCTGACACATTTACGGAATAATTTTTAAACGTGAAACTATGACAGTTGTAAGCATGAATATTGAAGAGATTTGTAATTGAACCGTTTTGTTCATATTTCTATAAATTAATTACATATTGGGTTACAAGCGATTGTTTTCTCATAACCACAGTTTTTATGCTTTCCCGCACTGTTGCGTCCGGAGATTAGGTTCAAAACATCAACTTTTATAGCATTTTCTGAAAAATGGAAAAACAACTCTTAGATTACATAGTTTTTGATATGATCACATGCCAATTTCATGCGTTTGGGAACAAAAACAAATTGAACGAAAAATCATGCGTGAAGCATAGATTGTGTAGCCCTTTTCAACACTTCCAAAATAATTTTATAAATCTTTACCGTTTAATAACGTGAAAGATGACATCCAAGTAGATAAGGTCAAGGTCAAACCGGACGGGGAGGCCTACCTTTAGGCTTAAGCTCAACTAGCCCCGCCCACATCCGAGTAGACAATTTGGAAAACGCATAATATTTTTTAAAACCCAAATTAAGGAATTACTAAAACTATTTGGATAAATAAAATAATTATTCTGTGCAGCCCTCTATATGATCTATAGATTTGTATATATACTACGTAGAGAGCTAAATTTTAGTTCAGTTAGGAAACGCGTAGCCAGGGGTCAGAAAAATTACTTTTTTGCTGTAGCGAACTACAACTACAACTACTTTGTCGAAAATGTAGTTAACTACAACTACAACTACTTCTTTTAAAAAGTCGCGACGACAAATTACTTTTCAAAAGCAGTCACTACTTCGCTACTTTCAAATTTTATCAAAGTGTTCAATTTACACTAGAAATTGAAGACACGGATTAAATAATAAAGTGACCCCTCGTTATATCGCGTCTGCCGGGATACAATTAAATAAATGCGACATAACCGAGGGCATTAAAAATTAAGAAAGATACCATACAACGAAATGTTTTGTGTTCGTCTCGAAAACGTTAGTTTATACACACTTAACAAATTTCGTAGCAAAATTAAGAGAGATATTATATTCTAGAAAATTACAGAAAAACAAGAATAAATGCAAACAATAAATAAATCTGTAAATGGAGCAATTCTGAATAATAAGAAATCCGGCGTTAAAACATGAAGACATCTTAACAAGTAAACAGACAAGTGTTGCCAACAAGAAAATTAATTCCTTTGGTGGGTTAGTACTTGATTTCAGCAGCAAGTGTCAATGGAAAAAATCTATGACTTCAGGCGATGCGTTGCTAGACACTGCAGCTGAGATTTGCCACTGCAATTAGGAAATTTTTCAGTAGAACAAATTCTGCACAAAAGAAGCGAGTTTCGACCGTGTGATTTGCAGAATGGCTCTTTTTTTTCTCCTGAAGTAGCGTTAAAAGTAGCGTTGGTTCTCGCTACAAACTACTCATTTTTTGTATAGCTCTATTCTCTGCACTACATTGTTCAAAATGTAGCGCGCTACACTACAAACTACTATAAAAAGTACAGACTACAGTAGTTTCGCTACTTGTAGCGTGCTACTTCCGACCCCTGCGCGTACCACAGTTTAAAATATCCCTTCTGAAATTTCCGTCAATAAACGGAAATTTACTCGAAAACTTTTGTGCTGCCCTGTATATGATCTACAGATTTTTATACACACCAAGTAATAGAAAAAAATGAGTTAAATTTAAAAAAGCGTTCAGCAACTGAAAACGCACTTCTAGCAAACATTGTTAACAGACAGTACCGAATTATTTTGTGTGTCCCTGAAAATGAATGCTATACACATAATATTCTAGAGTAAACCTCTTGTAATTCACATTAGTGATATTATATATTAGTCCAGTAGAAATAGCGTAAAAAAAGGACATTCCGTTACATTACGATCCATAGGTCAAAATCCATTTTAATGATGTTACACAATTTCAAAGATATTAAAATTGATATATATGACTGAGGTGCATTACAAGAGGCTTACTATAGAATATGGTTTGCATGCCACTTATAGTTCCTTTACAGGGACACTCAAAAGAATTCCGTTACATTACGGTCTGAAGAAAAAATTAGTTTGCGGTTTATTTTAATAATGTTCTGCTATTTCAAACATATTGAAATTAATATAGTCCAGTAGAAATAGCATTTTACCTTACAAAAATTCGGGTAGTTCTTATTTTTGGCTATGTTGTAAAGGTTGACCCTCTAATAAAAAAACCAAGTTTTCGATCTTCTAGACCTTGTGCGTTTTTCACAATATTGAAAAAAAACAATATTTTTCGGCACTTTTTTCGATTTTTCTTAAATAACTCAATTTTAGTGCATTTTACAGAAAAAGCACTTTCACCATTTTGTAGAGCATAAAATTCTCTACAACATGCAGTATTCATCTTTGTGAATTGTCCAAATAGGGGGTAAGATACAAAGCCGGGAAAATAGGGTAAAATTTGCAAAAAGTGCAAAAATCCACAAATGACGTTAGTTTTTGCTTAATAACCTACTTTTAGTGCGTTTTAGAGACAAAAGTGTCAATATAAAGTTTGTAAAGCATGAAGTAGTCTATAAGTTTCATTTATTAGATCATTAAATACATTAAATATCTATAATAGACTCTAAAAATCAGAATAATACAATTTATGGCTAAAACAAAAAAATACCGCCTGACAAGCCATTAATTTAAAAACGAGCTTTTATTTTTTATACTTATCAAACGATGCAATTAATTAATTATAGTATGTACAATAATAGGTAACTGTTGAATAGTTGAGGGGGGGGGGCGAAGTTAACCAAAAAATCTGGTCGTTAGACATAGGTGCAGGGTCAAGAATTCAAAGTCAAAAGTAAAATTAATAGCTGGGAATAATGTAAAAAAATACTTGAAAGATAAATAAGTTATAATTTAGAAATTTTATAAAGGAAAAGGAGTATCTAAGGCCGAAAGTAAGGGACGTGGGAGCAAAAGGAGCATGTGGCCCGGGCGCTAGAATGGAAGGAGAAGAGGGCGCACAATGAAGATTTGGTTTGTCGTGTTTGTATTCATTTGTCCCACATATTTTTGTTAGTCAAAGTTTACATTGATGGTAAATGTATCTCAGTTTGAGAATGTTAGTCCCAACAGAAAGAATAACAACAATTATACCTGATAAGATGGAAACCTGTATAAAAGATAATTGCTTTCCGGTGTTTTGAATTCAGTTTTAAATTTTAAAATAAAGAAAGTATTAGAAACTTATCCTGAACATAATCAAAAAAGTATAAAAAGTACAGAAAGTGTTCGTCGCTTGAAGATTCATACTTCTGCTGAGGTTAAGTTCAATGAGACTATGTTTCCACAGATGCCACAAGAAAAATTGTTGGAGAATGAAAAAAAAATTAAGAACTTTTCATTTATATGCTTCGAAATGAATTTGAAAAAGCACAAATGATCACTACGCAGGCCACTGAAGATACAGGTGTACTAATAGTGAACACAGCTATTTCCTAAGCCCGTGATTACGATGCTGTCATTGTCAATGGTGAAGACATGTACCTTCTTGTTCTTGTGGCTTCTCTATCTGCAGACAATGTTTATTTCCGAAGGGCCAGGAGAGGGAAACTGCCTGATGATCTCTACTCCAAAGAGTGTTTCAAATTTAAGGAAGTTGCACAAAATATTCTTTTTCTTCATGCAGTAAATGGTTGTGACACCACTTCTGTGTTCTACAGCCATGGGAAAATGAAATATTGTAGAATTCTTCAGAATCCATCCCTGAACGAGAAAGTTCAAATCTTTAAAGACTCAAATGCAGAGAGGCACAAACTTGTTGAAGCCACAGAAGGTGTACTTCTTGCCCTGTATGGAGGTGATACCAACCAAAACTTGAATGTATCGCGGTACGTCAGCTTCGCTAGAGCAGCTAACAATATTAAATTAAATTTAGCTAGACTACCACTTACTCGTGATGCTGCTGAATATCATGCATTCAGACATGGCTGGGAAACGAAATGGATCCTCTCGAATGCAGCTGGAAGTGCGGTGGTCATGGGCTCATTCCAGTCACCATGATGAATGAACCAGCTCCTCAAACTCTACTCGACTTCAAATCTTGCCAATGCAAAAAAAAAAAAAAAAAAAAATTGTAGTACGAATTGCAGTTCTAGAAAGGCAGGCTTGAAGTGCTCAGTTATCTGTGTGAAGTGCCAAAACCAACTATGTGGCAACGCTCCTGATATTATACTGGATCTTGAGGACTTTGATGACTTAGAACATCCAATCGAGTCAAGTACAGAGACGGACGATGAAGTATCTGAGACGATGGTATCATTACCAGGGCCAAGCAGCAGAAAAAGGAAACATATATGACAAAGCGACTATATAATACTTACTATGTATTTGTTGATTAATTTATTGTGCATTCTATAATTAATTAACCACATCGTGTTTTCAATATCAAAAATAAAAGCTCGTTTTTTAAATTAATAACTTGTCAGGCGGTATTTTCCTGTTTTCACCCAAAATCTTTTTGCTGTGATTTTTAAGGTCTATTACCAATATTTAATTATCTAATAAATGAAACTATAGACTATCTCATGCTCTAAAAAGTTGATTATGACAGTTTTGTTTCTAAAATGCACTAAAAGTGGGTTATTAACAAAAAATAACGTCATTTGTGGATTTTTGCTTTTTTTTCAAATTTAACCCTATTTTCCCAGCTCCGTATCCCACCCCCCTATTTGGACAATTTACAAACATGAATACAGCATGTTGTAGAGAACTTTAACTTCTACAAAATGGTGAAAATGCTTTTTCTGTAAAATGCACTGAAAATGAGTTATTTAAGAAAAATCGATTCCATTCTAGCGTCCGGGCCACATGCTCCTTTTTCTCCCACCTCCCTTAGTTTCGGCCTTAGATACTCCTTTTCCTTTTTAAAATTTCTAAATTATAACTTATTTATCTTTCAAGTATTTTTTTACATTATTCCCAGCTATTAATTTTACTTTCGACTTTGAATTCTTGGCCCTGCACCTATGTCTACAGACTAGGTTTTTTGGTTAACTTCACCCCCCCCCCCCCTCAACTATTCAACAGTTACCTATTATTGTACATACTATAATTAATTTTATTGCATCGTTTGATCAATATCAAAAATAAAAGCTCGTTTCTAAATTAATGACTTGTCAGGCGGTATTTTTTTGTTTTAGCCATAAATTGTATTATTCTGATTTTTAGAGTTTATTATAGATATTTAATGATCTAATAAATGAAACTTATAGACTACTTCATGCTTTACAAACTTTATATTGACACTTTTGTCTCTAAAACGCACTAAAAGTAGGTTATTAAGCAAAAACTAACGTCATTTGTGGATTTTTGCACTTTTTGCAAATTTTACCCTATTTTCCGGCTTTGTATCTTACCCCCTATTTGGACAATTTACAAAGATGAATACTGCATGTTGTAGAGAATTTTATGTTCTACAAAATGGTGTAAGTGCTTTTTCTGTAAAATGCACTAAAATTGAGTTATTTAAGAAAAATCGAAAAAAGTGCCGAAAAATATTGTTTTTTTTCAATATTGTGAAAAACGCACAATTTCTAGAAGGTCGAAAACTTGGTTTTTTATTAGAGGGTCAACCTTTACAACATATCCAAAAATCAGAACTACCCGAATTTTTGTAAGGTAAAATGCTATTTCTACTGGACTATATCAATTTCAATATATTTGAAATAGCCGAACATAATTAAAATAAACCGCAAACGAATTTTCTCTTTAGACCGTAATGTAACGGAATTCTTTAGAGTGTCCCTGTAAAGGAACTATAAGTGGCATGCAAACTATTCTATAGTAAGCCTCTTGTAATGCACCTCAGTGATATATATCAATATTAATATCTTTGAAATTGTGTAACATCATTAAAATGGATTTTTACCTATAGATCGTAATGTAACGGAATTCATTTGAATGTCCTTGTACAAAAATTATAAGTGCTACACACTTCAATTTCAATAACGAACATGCTATATTAAACCTCAATGAGATATATCAATTGCATGACAATCCGAGTATATTTACGCGAGTTAGAGCACGGACAGACGGCAGACAGACAGACAAACCGAATTCATAAACACTTTTCAACTATGTTGAAAAATGTTAAAAATGTGTCACAAAAAATAATTGTCGATTTAAGAACAGCCTTAAGACTCTTCCTAAATAATATCTCAAAGCATAGATTTTATTTAGTACTAGCTGACCCGGCAGGCGTTGCCCGAGCTCGTATAATAAAATTAAATCTCTTAAAAAACGAAACTCTGACCACGGTCTCCGATGGCTTCGGCACCGTATACCGGGCATTCTCGTACTCTCCGGATAATCTTTTATTCCCCCCTTTCACTGACAGGGAAGGTTTCTGTTCTAAGCAAACCTCTTTCTGAACGAACCTCTGAGACAGATCGCTGCTGCCTATGGCACTGTTTAGTAGGCGTGCTACAAAATTCAGCTGGCATGGAGAAGATGTGAAAATTATTAGCCGAGTTATTGAAATAAGGCACAGATAGAGAAAATAACCTAGAGGGAGGTACCGGGGGTTAGGGGATGTTCAAGTGCCCTTCAGAAAATGACTAATTAGGAGGACCACCATGCATCTTTAAAAATTTGTTCGTTTGGTTAAGCTAGGAAGTTAATTACAAATTTGGCTTAAACTATTATTTGGAAATAGTGGTAACTGTTACTCATAAATTTAGTTTAATGTTATAGAGGGTGACCATTAAGTTAATTATAATGTTTGGTATCAGTTGCGTTAAAATCGGAAAGATAGTTGCTGAATTATGGAAACGGGACATAGTTAGAGAAAATAAAACATGACGAAGGGGCCGGAGGGGGACGGGATGTTCAAGTGCCCTTCAACAAATGTCTAATTAAGAGGACCACTATGCAACTTTAAAAATTCGTTCGTTTGATTAAGAACTTAACTGGTTTGAACTTAATTACAAATTTAGCTTAAACTATTATTCGGAAATAGTGGTAACCGCTACTCATAAATTTAGTTTAATGTTATAAAGGGTGACTATTAATTAATAAGAGATATGGAAACGAGGCATAGTTAGAGAAAAACCTTGAAGGAGGTGCCGGGAGGGGAGCGGATGTTCAAGTGGCCTTCTGAAAATAACTAATTAGGAGGACCACTATACATCTTTAAAGATGGATTCATTTGGTTAAGCTACGAACTTAATTTGAAATTTGTATTAGACAATTATTCGGAAATACTGGTAACTGCTTTCTAGAAATACCCCTTGAAGCTATGAATGCTGATTTTTACGATAATTTAATAAAAATGTAACTGGTTTGGAGAAGTTCAGAACATTATTAGATGATATTTAAAATAGCGGTATTCTCTATATAAAACAGCAATTAAATGGAACGGGTGAAGCTAAAAATATTAAAATTGTTAATTGTAATTAGTTCTGTTGAAATCATAGCAGTAGATTTGGATTTATTAATAAGGGGGATCAATTAAGGAAAAAGCCGAGTAAAATAAATACAATATTTAATAAAAAAAATGTTTATCCTTACCCTTCTCCATCCCCGCAAATATAACAAATAAGCTGTTAAATAAAGTTTTCTGTATTAATAATCTCTATCATAATAATATACGTCATGTATAAAAAAACCCCCTAAAACCCAGCTAATTATCATGAAGAAAAACGTGCTTGAAAAATGTTTCATACAGGTGGCGTCTGTGTAATTTGTCATGTGCAGGTGGCACTAAATTAGCATGGCTATACGCCAGTAACTGCAAATAAAGTTTTCTGCATTAATAATCTGTATCATAATAATATATTTCACGTAAAAAAAACCTTAAACCCAGCTAATTATCATGTAGAAAAACGTGCCTGGAAAAATGTTTCAAACAGGTGGCGTAAGTGTAATTTTTCGTGTTCAGGTGGCGCTACATTAGCATGGCTGTACGCCGGTAACTGCAATTCATATTAACACTATTTTGTTAGAAGTCCTTATCTATGCATTGCTACTCTGGTTTACTTAATTACTTCCGTTAATACTCTATACAACCAACCAACCGAAAAAAAGCTTATTTTTTTATGAGAGTTCTTTGTGGATTTTAATTGATAATTTAGTAAATAATTAAAATATTAAAATTCTGATTCTCAGGTGCACCAGGCTAGGTTTTGGACTATCCTCACCTAAATTTTCTTAGCCATAGCCAACGGACAGACACACACACACACACTCTTTCACACACACACACACACACACACAGAGAGAGAGAAACTTTCTTTTATTAGTATAGATAATGTTTACATATGAAAATGTCTTGTTCATAAAAATGTAAGTATTTGTGTTATATTTAGCCTTAAGCATGCACCTACAATTTGGTCCTAGCCGGAAGGGAAACAATCCCTGTTCAGTATCCCTTTCCCACCTACTGACTTCCGATCGAGAGAACATTCCACACTACGGATTTTACGTGCCGGCATATGGCATTGACACAACGCATGACTCGACGTCAATAGCAACGCTGCCTGTACTCTGAAGTCACCCTCCAGAATGCTGATCGCGCCCGATTTCGCTTGTACTTCGGTGGAGAACCAGTGTTGAAACCCATCGCACGTCGTTGCCACAATTGAATTAATAACAATTATATACACTGCTGAAAAATACGGGAGCATGTGATTTTTAAGAAATTATACAAATAATTCTATTGATAACTGGCCTTAAACAGCCACAGTCTAAATTGTACCAGAAAGCAGAAGAAGAAATTTTCATATAAAATAGGATATAAGTGCTGAAATAGCGATTTCACAGAAGATTCTTTTTTTCACTGTCTTGTTCATAAAACGCAATTTTTCAAAGTTTTTTAGAGAAAAGGTAATTTTAAAATGTTATAATAACGTGATTTACCAGAATCCATGACCTGGCGAAACATCGGGAGACTGGAATCCGGAAAAACAAAAAGGAGTGTAGCGTAATCTGGTGAAGTGGCAATGAATGTCATGTCCAGGGAGATAGAAAGAAGGAGAACAAAGATAATGTTTCTACTTATGGAACTAAAAGCGGTACCTAGTATGGCGGCGTTTCTGGTCTTTTGGGCCTTTAGGAAGTGTAGCGCCCTCTATCTCTTTACCATGCTCGAAACCAATGCAGGAAGAGCAGACGACAATTTGTCATGTTTGACAGGTCACATGACCAGCCTTTGGGAGCACCAGCGCCACAAACTGGGTACCAATTCCCGGTCCATGTTGTGATCTTGAAAGCCTATCTTCACTGTTCTCCTTCTTATTTCTATCTCCATGGTCATGTCAATGGCGTGGAATCGATTGTAAAAAACAAAAAACCTTAGTCGTTGGCCAGAAATCACATAAACTGATGACCGGTTTATAATGTTAACAGCTTGTAGAAACTTAACACACAATGATACTTAGCTGCAAAAACGTTTTGTTTGGTAACAGGGCGGAGGATGCCAGGACAAGTTGTCTGAAATAGGATTCATCTGGTCAATACACATCATTGGCTTCTATGCACGTAGCCCAATGGTGTGTATTCCTTTTACCTCAAGACACCGTGCGGTTCGAAGAAGTCGACTGAACATAGAGGTTGGACGCAACGTGATTGTAGTCCAGTGTTTTCTTCTGAAGAGTCCAGATTCAGGCTGGGGTGTGACAGCCGACTTGTATTGAGGGAAATGGGCACTCAAAATAACCCCACGTTCGTACTGAAAAGTTCAGAGTGCAGACGCGGGGGATTAATTGTATGTGGCGGAATCAGAATAAGTAGATGTACGGACCTTATCCGGAAAGGCAGACGACCGAAAGGTATGTACGCGAGATACTCAGATCTCATGTCGTACACTGTAAAAATAAATCCGTCAAATTTACGGCAAAAACTGCTGGCAGCAATATTGCCAGCAGTTATTACGCAAACATCGCAGTAAAATTCGATGTAAATTTTATCGCATATTTTCCGTCATTTCAATGGTTATAATTGTAATAAACTTCACAGCCATTTCTCCGTACAAATTACCACAAAAAGCTCTGTAATTTTAACAGTCATATTTCCGTTCAAATTATCACAATAAGTGCTGTAATTTTAAAAGAAATATATTTTTTTATATCATTGATTCTAATCAGCTTTCATTTTTAGATGATTATTAGAATAATCATAAAGTTCATCGTTTGTTTGACAAACGGCATTGGAACTCATCATTTTATGTATAGAAATTCAATCCAACATTAAAACATTTCTTTACTGCTTTGTATATGATATATATAAGAATTCAGAATTTATTAATAGAAATTTTTTTAATGTGGCAAAACTGAGACATCAAATATTCATTATAATACTATGTGTAAATACACATATAGAGATAATATATTTGTAGCACTAAAAATAGAAACACTTCAATTCTGAAGGGCGAGAAGAATTTATGGAATAGAATTACAAATTTACCTTAGAAACACGTTTATCTAATACAAATATAAAAAACTATTTGTAATTAAACACTGATATATAAACAATGCAGCCTCGTGAGCGTGTGTTAACACACCATTTTGCTCGCTTTCGCAGTCGCGCGGGAAAAAGCTCGTACTCAAAAGTATTTCTTTGCGCAGATCATGCTAGTAAAATGTCTTTGCTCGCGCAGACGCCGGTCTGTAAAATGAACGATGTGATCTGATTGGTTGTTCGCATGAAAGGATGTTGAAATCGGAAACACTGGTTAAATCTACTGTTATATTTGCGGTATTTTTACATACGGAAATATTACGTTGCGATCTACTGCAATAAATGCAGTGAATTCGACAATCATTTTTTACAGTGTAACTTACGCTGCAACCAGGCTTGACAAATGCGGTCGCCAGATCGCCACTGGTGACCAACTTTTTCTATCTGGCCACTAAGTTTTTTAATCTGACTTAGTTATTTGTTTATTTTATTTTTTACAAAAATTGAAATAAAAAATGAGCACATACGACATTTTGTCTCTCCAACACCGCTACTCGTGCGGGCAGCTGGCGCGGTAATCTCCATATCTCTGGTACTTTTAATGGAAAAGCCAAGTTTAAAAGGCCTTTTCCATTTTATGCACTCAAAGCGCCATTCTTTTTTTTTTCTAGTCGGCTTAGCATGTCACGTGATGAGAATGTGGGGAGAGGAGGGGAAGTTTCAATAAGAAATATTGTCAATCCAATCTGTGACAGCTAAAAATTGGGATGCAGTGATTAAAAAGGCCTAACGCTTTTTTGTAACTTTCAAATCAGAAATTGTGTTCAGAAGTAAAATTAATTAATCTATCACATTCTTGTTAAAGAATAATAACATATAAGTAATTATAAGTAATTCATTCGAAGTAAATCACTAAAACTTAATTAAAATTTCAAGAATAATTCTTTTTAATAAAAATAATATGCATCTTCTAAATCTCTTTTCCCGGCTTAAAATGTTTGACGCCTAGCACCTGTTTGCATCAGCGTCACTCTGTCTTGGAGACAAGTGTCTGGTACTGTGTTGTTACTCAAGGATAATTTTTAATTACATTGTTTGGATTATTATCTGCTATAAATGGAAATAAAAAATCATTGATTGCACTTCAGAAGGGTAAGCTATTTATTTTATTTTTTTATTCTTACATTCCTATCGTAGACCGTTGGAACGTTGGAAAAATGTTTTTATTTTTTTTATTTTTTTATTTTTTCGAAATAAACCTCAGCTGGCTACTCATTCCGTTATGTTTAGTAATCCCAGTGCAGGAAAATGTTTTTCTTTTCTTTTTTTTTTTCGTTTTAGCAATGTATATTACTGCGAACGTCACAATGTTTAATTAAATTTCTTGTAAAATATCTCATTATAGATGCCGCAAAGTTACAAAATATTAAGAAATAAACTTGAAATTATATTCAAACATAAAAAAAAAATAAACTTTTATTTTTAATTTGGTAAAACTAAGAGAGTTCATTAATTTCAAATTTCGAAATAATAAAATCGGAATTATTTGACTTAATTCTACAGGCTAAATGGGCAAAAAGTCGTTTTCCGGTTTCACTATTTTATCGATGCTCTCTCATCAGATATAGATTTTGTAGCACACAACTATTCGGACTTTTGAGGTATTCGGCAATCAGCATTTCCCGAACATGTCCATTATTCAGATTTTACTATATATCCTTTTTTTTGTTCCAAAGATATAAATTGGGATACGTTTCCTTATAAAACTTAGTTTCATTGTCTTTTTTAATTAAGTACTATTTTGAGCTATGTAACTAATAATTCTAAACTATTGTTTGTTATTATTTTTTCTCCCTTAATTCACAAAAAAAAACATTTGTGCTTTTGGAAATCAATAGCCGGGGGGAGGGGGGGGATTTTTTTTTTACTGGCGACTAGAATTTATACTTGGCTACAAGATTTTTTCAAATTTGTAAAGCCCTGGCTGCAACCATTAGCGATTCCTTTCTTTTAATGCAAGATAATGCTAAATCTCACACACTTCGACCTGTGGAGAACATGTATGAAATGAAAAGAGCACAGCGTATAAAGTGTCCAGCGTGTTTTCCTGACATAAATTTGAGCTAGCATGCCGTATCTGTGACGCACTTGAATGACACATTGCAGCGAAACCAATGAATCCGTTGATTGTTGTGACTTGGAGATTGCACTTCTTAAAGAGTGGAACATAATCCGAAAAGCCTTACAGATAACCTCATCACCTTCATGTAAAACAGGTGCGCAACCGTCTTATTAGATGTTCAAGTGGGCCACAAACCATATTAAAAATCCATTCTCTTCAAATAACACGTTTTTGTCATTAACGAGTATCCAAATTGGTGCCTTTGAGCGTCTCTTCATTTATTGACATCATTACAAAGAATTAAAATTGTCATACATGACGTTTTGGTGTCTTGTTTTTTGTATTCCGCTTTGATATACAGTGGTGGCCAAAAGTGTGGATATTTTTTGAAAGTTTCATGTTTTTCAACTTTGTGTGCTTGTAGAATATATTAATTTTCACTTAAATACAAACGTTTATATATCAAATTGAAGGTAATTTAATGTAGAAAATTTAATAATAAAAACAGTATTACTATATCTGTATTACAAAAAAAGTTATGCAACTATTAGTAAGATCTATCTTAGATTTGCATTTTTTTTAAATGATACTTACTCAATCAATACTTAGTAGGATAACCCTTATTTTTTAAAACAGCTTCACAGCATCTTTTCATCGAGTGAACCAGGGCCCGATTAACCTCTGAAGCTATGGGAAGCACAGCGTCATTTCAGGGCCCCCGCCCCCCATTTCATTCTAGAAGAGTTTTCTAAATTCGACATACCCGCAAACTCACCAATGCTACAAAGAGTGGCTCAGTTGAGTTCACATATATTCGGCTAGCCAGGCACCAGTGAATATATATATACTAGTATATAACCCCGTCAAAAATGACGGATTGTTGATCTGCGTTTCATTTTCATAAGTCTTCATACAAACAAACAGCATGGAGATTTATTATTGAAAGGTTTGTATTGTAGAAAAATACATTTTAAAAAGGACAAATGATTTCTAAAAATAAAAATAATAAGGATATATATATATTTTTTTTTTTTTTTTTTACTTAGTATTAAATTTCTGAAACAGTTCAACGATTGGACAAAATCAAATATTAACAAATAATCCATGTGCGAAAGTTTTTGTAGAAAAGTGTTATCAAGGAGTTTTTAAACAGCTTGACTTACCACATAACTCATTGTTTGATTACATAAGCAAAATTAAATGGAAATTACGCTGTACTATGCATTTCTTATATTTTAATTACGTTTGATAAGAAAGAATCATTTTACAGTATATGACCCATTATCCGAAAATCCAAAATCCGGAAAAACCCGAAGTCCGGAAAGAAAAAATCGGAAAATTTTCTAAATTTGTTAATTTTTACTAAAATTTTAGATTTTCTGAAATTTTTCGAAAATTTTACCGATTTATAATTTGTTTTCAGTCCATTGTGTTTCAATGTTTAATCACTAAAATATTGTTACTTCAGTGGCGGGTGAACACGCCCCCCCCCCTTCTCTTTCCAAAATTAAAAACAAATCATTTTTCTCTCAAATTTTAGTTTAAAATTAATTTATATTACGATTCGTTAGAAACAAAAAATAGTTATGTATTTATTTCATCAGGGGTGATTCTGTTCAAGTTTTCCTAAAAATTTAAGGCATTCGATTTCGAAAATTTAAGTCTTCAGTCCAAAATTTCGAACATAAATATCTCGAATTTTGAACGATAGTCGCCGAAAAAAATCAATTATGTCTATCGTTCGCAGAAAAAATAGAAAATTTCATCAAAGGATTGTGGAAACAACGTGAATTTCGTCAAAGTACCAAAAATAAAAACGCAAATTTCGTTGCAGGATTGCAAAAGAAAAAAAAAAAAAAAAAAAAAAAAGAACGCTAATTTTGTTAACAAATTGCAGAAAAACGTGATTTCCTACAAAGGCTTACGAAGAAGATGCAAATTTCTTCCAAGGACTCCGAAAAAAATGTAAAATTTCATCAAGGGATCACACAAAAAAAAAAGAAAAAAAAAAAAAATTGGTTAAAGGATCGCAAAAAAAAAAACTGCGAATTTCGTCAAATAATCGCGGAAAAACATGAATTTCTTCAAAGGGTCTAGAAAAAAAAAAACACAAATTTCTTCAAAGCACTGCGAAAAAATGTCTAATTTCGTTAAGCGATCGGGAAAAAAGTGAAATTTCGTCAAAGGATCGAAAAAAACAACCGCTAATTTCGTCAATCTCAGAAAAAACTCGAATTTTGTCAAAGGATCGTGAATAAAAGGCAAATTTCGTCAGAGAATAGCAAAAAACGCAAATTTCCTCAAAGGATCGCAAAAAGAAAACGCAAATTTCTTCAAAGGACTACGAAAAAATGAAATTTTGTCGAAGAACAGCAGAAAAAATGCAAATTTTGTCAAAGAATCACGAAAAAAAACATGAATTTTGTCAAATAATCGTGGATTTCGGGTCTGGAAGTAAATTTCAAAATCCACCAGTAGATGGCGACACTATACTGAATCAATCTCAAATCTCTCCCAAGGAAATAAATCACCGCATTCTGAAAAAAAAAGTGCTTACAGAATTTTTGTTTACAGAAATGTTAATATACATTTTTTTTTTATGAAATAGTGTTTTAAGGTTTTAAACAAAATTAAAAGATTTAAAAGCTTGAATATGCTTTGACAAATATTTAAACGACGAAAGTAGATAATATAACTTCTTTTTCAGTAAGCCTAACATGGCGTTTAACTACGGTCGAATCGCAGAGTGGTACAACCCGGTACCGTTACAGACACTTTCTCGCCTTTGGATTTTATTATAAGTAAGATATGATATATATTTCACTGGCGCTTGGCTAACCGAAAAGAACCATTTCATTAAACAGCTTTTTTTATGTTCTCCTATACACAAAAAATAGATACAATCAATAAAAATATGCACAAATGATTTTGCATAGTATTAGCAGAATAATGTAAGTTGGATAAAAAAGGTTGAATTCAGCATGCATGCACAACATAAAATATCAATATTTTAAAATGTGTCTTTCAATTTCGGCAATAGTTTAAATTATTAATATTTTATGTTGTGCATACCAGCCAAAATCAATAATATTCAAATTCAATATGTAAAATAATCTAAAATAATAATTTACTTTTTACTTGTATTCCTGTATTTTTTTTTTTTTTTCACAAAATGAATGTAAATAATTATCAAGATTCTGATCACATTATTTTTAGTCAAAATTAGGCAACCAATTAGCCTTTTAACACATGCACATCATAGGAAACATCAGAACAGAAACACGTAGGATATTTTTGTAGAACAAGGATTTGACAAATGCAATCACTTGGCTAAAATATATCAACTGGCGAAATGTGTTTATATTACTTTTTTTAATTAATTCACTTACCGAGTGGAATTGTTAAAGCAATTAATGATATATCATTACTATAATAGTAATTATTCTTCCTTAATCAATGTTTTTATTTTTTTTATTTTTTATGTATGATTAAATATTTTGTATGTGTAGGGAAAGGGGGTGGCACAAATGTATTTCACCAGCAACTAGAAATTTTACCAGATGACTATCACATTTTTTTTTCTACTTGTACAAGGAACAGTAGAAAGGGAGAGATATAATTCATTTCGCTATTTTTTCAGAACAGAAACATATTATAAAGCTAATTTTTTACATTAAACATACATTATATTGGAAACTTAACAACATACACAATTAATTCTAGTCTTCGTCATTTGTTTTCTTTTCCTCTCATATTAACCTCAGAAACACATTTTTTTAATAAAGTAGATTTTTGTGAAGAGACAAAAAATTTCATACAACAGCATGGATCTATTTATTGTAGTAAACATTTAAGAAAAAATGAAATTTAAGACAAATTTCTGCAGGTTTCTTTCACTGCATTTCACATTTTTTCAAATTTTTAAATGAACTTAAAAAAATTAAGTGGTGGAATTCAATAATTGCATAAATTTTTTATAACTAATTTATAGAGAAATTTAATACATCTCTGAGATAGAAATAAGATACAATAAATATCCACAATCTGATACAGAAATATTCAAAATAACTACTTATAGTTATTAGCTATGTTCATGAAATTATTCAATAAAATAGAAAATTCACACTTAAAAATATATAGAATATTTGGAAAGCTTAAACAATTATAAATATTTTCACTTTGAATAAGAGGATGGTCACTGACATGTTTTTTTTAATAAAAAATAAATAAATAAATAAATCATTCCTCATACAATAATGAAATAAACGAAAAAGTTTTTTCTTATACATTTAAGCAAAATATTTTTGAATCATCTGCAATGAGCAGTTTTGGAAAAATAAGTTCTAGCAAGAATTATTCATGCCATTAGATCAAAACTAAACAGTTAAAAACTAATTTATTAGTTTTTTTTAAATAAATTTAAGAAATTAAATAAAATATTATGAAACAATAAGAAATATTAAAGGAAAAAAGAAACTTAAATTTTCACTGATTAATAATAAAGTATTTTTTGATACATTGTAATCTTTAAATTTTAAATATTTACTTCTTTATTTGAATCTGCTACTCGAAGCTAAAAAAATAAGTTTTACTTTAAATAAATGTTCATGATGTTTCAGTTAAAGAATTTTTGGTAGTTTTATGTCAGCCGAGCGCCAATATATATATAATATATACATACACATATATATATGTCATTGGCCCCCGGCTAACATAAAAGTACTGAATTTTTTAATAAAAATGTAATAAATCAGTTTAAAATTAAATGCAAATATTGTAATAGTTAAAAATATGCTGCCTATTATAATATTTGATTATATAATTTAGACATGTATTTGAAAATAATCAGCAGTTTATATAGTAATTTTACCTGTCAAAAATATATTTTATATTCTAATTTACATGGGCTTCTTTCTTGATCTACGTTTAGCAAATTCATCTATTATGTCATCAAAGTCTAATTTTTCTGTAATATCACTTTCTATTGCGAGTAGGGATAAACCACTTAATTTATTTTCAGAGAGTAATAATCTCATACAATTTTTTATTCTTTTTAGAACAGAAAATGATCGTTCACTTGAACAGTTTGATATGGGAATGGAGTGCATTATTCTTAGTGCTGTCTCAACATTGGGGAAAGTCTGTTCAATGTTTAATGTTTTAATTACTTTTAATTTTTCAGTGGGTCATATTTCTTTTGTAATGAATTCGTTAAATTGAAAAAAATCATCTCGAAATTCTTCTTCAATGTCTTCCGAGTAAATTTCTTGAAATTTTTTAGCATGTTCTTTAACACTTATCTGTGATATAATACGGTGCATGCATATTTTATTTATTGCTTTATAGTTAAATTTTTGCAGATTCTTCTTATATTTAATTTAATTAATTATTCAGCATGGCTAAAACTAAGCCTCAAGTACCGTCAGGAAGCAATAAACGAAAAAGGAAAGCTGGAAGACTTGCTTATAACAAGCGATTAAGCTTAGCAATGAACAGATTTGTTTTAAGAGCAGAAGATGGTGAAGACTATTTACCAGGTTCAAAAACACCTACACCTGCAAAAGAAGAAGAAATTGAATTAGAGTCCGAGGATGAAAAAGATTTTTCATCTTTTCCAGTTTTTGAAGATGAAATTCAAAATAATGAGGATAATTCATATTTTGAAGTCTTGGCTTCTGTTCCTGAAGAAAAAGAACTTCAAAAAAAGAAATCTGAATGTGAAAATGAATCAACTTTGGTGCAAGAAAATATTTATCCAAATTTGGAAGATCAGCCTTTTATTTCTGAAGAAGAGGAACTTAAAAAAAAAACAATCTGAATGTGAAAATGAATCAACTTTGGCACAAGAAAAGGTTTATCCAAATTCTGAAGACCTTCAGCTCTTAACCTTCAGCCAAAAAGATTATGATTCAAATTATAAAGATTTCCCTTCAATTCCACCTGGAAAGGAAAGTAAAACAGAAGTTGAAATTATACATTGGAAACAGTTCTTGACCAAAAATTTGTAAATTATAGCGATCCTGCTTTGTGGCCCCCCATAACTGACTCTTTTCGGGAAAATTTTAATAATACTAAACTTGAGCAAAACATAGATTATCTGGGCAACTCAAAAAAAGTAATTGGAAAAATTCAGCGAACATGCTCAAAAAACAATTTTTTCAGATGCAAAAAAAATGGAGAAATAGTAAACAGGGAATGGTTGATCTATTCTCCCAGTGCAAAAGCAGTATTTTGCTATGTATGCAAATTGTATGGTGGCTCAAATGATCAAGCTTTGTGTAAAGATGGATTTTCAGACTGGAGAAATATTGTAAAGAGGCTCCAATCGCATGAAAACTCAGATTTTCATCGAAGATGCATGTTTTCTTTCTCATCACGATCAAATTCTACTAATCGAATTGACAACAATCTTGTAGAGCAATTCCAAAATGAATGCGAGTACTGGCGGAAAATTTTATTGAGAGTTGTTGCCGTTATAAAATATATATCTCAGCGTGGACTGGCTTGTTTTAGAGATGATGAAACATTTGGCTCTGTAGATAATGACAATTTCTTGGGTATATTAGAATTATTAGCCTCATTTGACTCATTTTTATCAGATCATATTCATTCTTATGGTAATAAGGGTAAAGGGAATGTAAACTATTTATCATCAACAGTTGTGACAGAATTTATTGATATCATGTCAGACAGAGTGCTAAAAGAAATAGTGTTACAAATAAAAAAGGCAAAATATTTTGGGCTTATTTTAGATTCCACACCAGATATAAGCCATATTGATATCAGCTTGCTATAGTGTTGCGTTATGTAAATGAAAGTGAGCCTGTCGAGTGCTTCTTAAAATTTATTCCAATCCATAGCCATGGTTCACAACACTTGCAAGAAGTTATAAATTTTCTTGAAAGTTTGAATATTGAGCTGAAATATTGCCGAGGTCAGTCATTTGATAATGCCAGCAATATGTCTGGTAAATACTCAGGCCTTCAGGCAAAATTGAAAAATGATTATCCTTTAATTCATTATGTTCCATGTTCAACACATTCTCTAAATCTTATTGGCACAAGTGCTGCAGAATGTTGTCATTCAGCAGTATCATTTTTTGGAGTTGTGCAAAGTTTGTACAATTTTTTTTCTGCATCAACACACAGATGGGAATTATTGACTGAAGAGAAATTTTTTGATGTAAGTAATTTGACACTAAAGTACTTATCAGGAACCAGATGGTCTGCTAATGCTGATGCAGTGAAAGCTTTGAAGAAAAAATACATTAATATTTTGAAAGTTTTGAATGACATTTCAAGCTGTGAAAATGAAACAGCTGCAACTAGGCATGAGGCTAAACGCCTACATTCCAAAATGTCAAACTTTGAGTTTGCACTGATGACAGTTATTTGGGATAGCATTCTGCAAAAAATGAATAGCGCTAGTAAAAGCCTCCAGTCAGAAAATTGTAAGATGTCTGCCATTGTACCATTGTACAATTCCTTGATTAAGCTTGTTCAGCATGTGCGAAATCGTTTTGATGAATGGGAAAAGAAAGCTGAGAGTTTAATTGGTACAAGGATTTATAAAGTAACACGATCAAAAAAAGTTCCAAAGAGTAGAATGCTGGATGAAACTTCAAGCAAGGATGTTAGACTTTCAGAAAGAGAAGTTTTTCTATATCAGACTCACTACGTAATATGTGATTCACTTATTCGTGAATTAGAAAAACGAAAACGTGCATATGATTCTCTGGAATCAATATTTGGATTTATGTGCAATGCGAATTAAGTTAAACTCAGCACGTGAGACGTGAGCAAGCGGCGTCGAACACAAATAATATTTTACAGGTCTAAAAGTTGAGAGATTTCATTGCTGCTTTATGAAACTCTACTCGCAAATCGCAAGGTCAATTCACTGTAACAAAATTGATAAGCTGTTTCAGCTGGATTTTCTCGATATTGATTGGTTGGACAATAATACTGCCTGCAACTTTGATTGGTTGGACAAATTGGAGAATTGTGATCATGTGGTTGAAAGCTGGCTATTATATGAAAAAATAATTTGTTATGAAAGGTATTTTTATGAAACACTTTAAAGTATCAATTTGAAAATAAATTAGATAAATTTTTGGAATGGAATTAATTCAATAAAAAGGGCCCCCTGTTCTGTCAGTTTTGGGCCCCTTTAAAATTTTCTAGGGGAAGCACGTGCTTCTCGTGCCTATTCGGTAATAAGGGCCTGGAGTGAACGAGTGTTTGGAGTTCATCTTTCGTAATCACATGGTGCCAATAATCAATTATAGCTTCAATAAGTTGTCTTTCATTGGATGGACGTTTTTTTCGTACAAGAATTTTCAAACGTCGCCACAAATTTCCACAAGTTTCCTGGCCATGGTAATATATCTATGCCTTTATTTTGAAACCATGCTTCGCATACTTTTGCTGTGGGGCATGGAGTGAATCCTGCTAAAAAATAAATGGTGCGTTGTTGGGAAAGAGATCCCTGATGAAAGGTACCAATTTGGGTTCCAGGACAGTTTCGATGTATTTTTTTGCATTCAGGATGCCATCAATCACTTGAATTCGGCACACACTATCTGCAGACATACATGCCCAAATCATGACATTTGTTGGGTTTTTTGTAGTTGCTTCAATGCAATCAAGATGAAGTGCTTCTCCTACTCTACGTCTCACGTATTTTCTACCATCACTACGAAAGAGCGCTATTTTACTCTCATCGCTCCAGATTACTTGCTTCCATTGATTTTCTGACCATTTAATGTGTTCTTTTACCCACTTAACTCGTTTTCGGCGTTGCTCTTGATTTAAATATGGTTTTTTCTTGGAATTCTAGCTCGTAGTCCAAATCCTTATAAACTTCTTCTTATTGTTCTTGAACTTACTGCAATACCCGCTGCATTCATTTCACATCTAATGGCATCTGATGAAATTTTTCTATCTTGAAGGCATAGCCGTTTAATTTTTCTATCGGCAGTAGCACTTGTGCATTTTTTTCGGCCTTATTTGGCCTTATTTTCCACTGATTTCGTTTTTTCATAACGTAAACAGAACTTTCGTACACCAGAATAAGTCACTGAACCACCAACTTGTCTTGCAATTTTAGCATAAGAGAGGCCATTTTCTCTCAATATGACAATTCGGCTTCTTTTTGTAGATGTCCAATTAGTTCTTCTTGATGACATTGTTTAAAATTAGTTTAATTAAAAAAAGGGACTTTAAATATTCAAAAACAGCAATACTCTATTTAATTGTACTAGTATGCATTATTCCGCAAAATATTTCCACAACAATAACTCTTTTACCATCCAAATAACCTAAACTATAGTTACAGACATTTGATTGGTCCTCAGAACAGTGTTTGTGATTGGCTAGTACGCTTTTATTACAAAACACGTCCTTATTCAAAACGATTTGTGTTTGTTTGTTCTACTAAAATGAGCATAACTTTTTTTGTAATACAGATATTGTAATACTGTTTTATTATTAAATTCTACATTAAATTACCGTCAAATTGATATATAAACGTACGTATTTAAGGGAAAATTAATACATTCTGTAAGCACACAAATTTGAAAAACATGAAACTTTCAAAAAATGTGCAAACTTTTGGCCACCACTGTATACATGTACTTCCCTTTTTATGCCCATGTATGGCTGTCTCGCATAGTTTTCTGCACTTTTTTGCTTTCTCCCCTAATTTTTTTTATGAAATGTAGTTTACTAGGGAAGATTTTAATCCATTATCTGTGGAATATATTTTCAAAAAATGTGTGCGAAAGGGAAAATTGATTTTCTCTTTAATTTTGTGCATTCTAACAATAAAAAGGTTAGAAATAGGTTAAAAAAAATTAAACGAAGTAACTACTATATTAAATATTTTAACATGAGAAAAATTAATGGCTTATTGCCGTATTTTACTCAACCATTACCATCTATTGTAAAAAGAGTAAATTAAATTATATTACAGATTTGAAAAACGAAAACGAACTCACGACTGATTTTCCTTTTGGGAAAATCAAATTGAGAGTTCTAAACAAGACAAGTTTGAGTTGCCTGAACTGAATATGGGCGACACTAGAAGGAGTTAAACTAAAAATAGTCATTATATATATATATATATAATAAATTTAAATGAAATAATGAAACGGCATGTGTTTGAGAACCTTTCAAACACAGATACATTTAGAAAAAATAATTAAAAATAAAAAATCTTTGTATCTTAAAATGTCATCTAAAATGAATTTAACGAAATAATAAACGAATGAAAATTTTCAAAAACAAAGACACATTTATAAAAAATAACAATAATAAAATATGAAATATTTGCTTCACTATATTTCTTTACTCGAAAGTTATATAACAATACAAATAATATTTGTATAATAATACAAATTCCTCATGCCATATAAATTACTTATACCACTCTCTGGATGTTGAATGTACGAAAATAACATTGTGTGAGAGGAGAAGGAGTAACTACTTTTATTATTCGGCTCTATTTTGACATTGATAGATGTATTTGTGACTACAGTCATTAGCAGAGAATTTTCTTCCTTTTTGACTTCTTTTTTATCAGTTCAGTAACTGTAATATATAAGTGTTATTGTGACCAGTTATAGTGGCGGCACAAACAACGGAAGGCAGAAAAAGAGTCACGTTTTGGTACCTCAAGGATTTTTAATGTGTTGGTCTAAATAAAAATAATAATAAGTACTAAAAGATTGCAAGTGCTTCATTTGCTTCAAAAACAGTAAATGTCTGAAGAACAACATCTCGTTGCTTCAGATAATGATAATAGGCATTCATAAAACGAAGAAAGATACAGAATTCTACAGAAGAAAAATACCCAGTGTCATAGATTACATTCGTTTACGCCTTTTTCAAAGCAGACTAATCTCCTCCCAGGTGCTATAAACGAATTTGAGAAGAGAAAAAAACGTATGTTTGAGGTCATCACAAAACTTTCTTCTATATAAATCATATATAATCGAGATATAAGTACTGCATTTTTCGGTCAAATCATTGAATTTCGGCATCACCTCTTATATGTCTACAACCAAAAATTAATGACAATATATTCCCATATTCAGGAGGGTAAGCGTGAAGTTTCCTCGAATTCTGTACATTGGAACTGGTGATATAAGCTAGAGTACTGCACGGGTCGGGTTGTACCCGACCCAAACCCGCAAATTCCATTTTAAGTCAACCCGCATCCCGACCCGAACCCGACAAAAAAATTTTCTCGACCCGCAACACGACCTGAACTCGCAATATTTCAATCCGCAAACCAACCCGAACCCGCAATGAAAGAACAATAAATCATGTTTTAATGCTGTTTTGAAAAGTATACAATTATATCTCTAATTCCAATTTTATATTTTATATAGAAAAATGGACAAATCTATTCTTTAATATTTAAATATAGTGAAATCTCTGAATAGCGGACACCTCGAAATCGTTGAATAGAGTCCTGATCGGATCGGGTTGTTTCTATTTTTTGGCGCGTCGGGATGACTAATTTTCTTTCCACGTGTTCGGTTCACCCTAGACTAATTCTTCCGGGTCATATTTAGATTTTTTGCATGTCGGATTGTTGAGATTTTTACAAAAAGTTTGAACAGATGAATGTTTCAGATGAAAATAAATAGGTATCTGATTATGAATAAGTATATATTCAATTTACTGCATGAGAAAAATAAAATGTTAATAAGAAATGTAATCGTAGATTAGTCTTTCTTTACGTGGCAGTTAAAAACCATTTTTTATTTTCTCAGATTATGAAAACATTACCAACATTTCGTTTATGTTACACACAAAAACACACGTATCACCTTTGTGATAGTTTCTGTACACATACACATGCTATGTATTCGTAGATTTGGAGATGCCCTATATTACAAGGTATAAGCGTAAAAATATATCAGTGTCAGAAATTGAAAAAGTGCTCGCTAAATAGAATTTTCCGCTTTTCGGGAATGTCCATTAAGGAGGTCTTATTGTATATATATATTTAACTTGCAAAAATATTGTGGACATTCTTTTGAAAAAGCGGGTCAACCCGAACCCGACCCGTAAGAGTCAAAATACAACCCGAAACCGACCCGCAAGAGTCAAAATCCAACCGAAATCGACCCGAACCCGAAACAATGAAACTCAACCCGACCCTAACCCGAACCGCAACAAAAAAGTAGAAGTCAATCTGACCCGAAAGCGCACCGCAACGAAAAAATATAGCGTCAACCCAACCCGACCCGAACCGCGGGCTGAGTCGGGTGCGGTTAAAAGCGGGTAACCCGACCCGATGCAGGACTCTAATATAAGCATATTATATTTCTGAAAAATTATCTAATTTCGGCTTGCCCTCTCAGATGACCGCAACAAAAACTGAATGACAATCTATTCCTACCAGAAGAATGCTAATTCTGTTCTGATGTTTCGTTGTATTCTGCGCACACAAACTGGAGATATGAGCATTCCATAAATGGAACAACTCAGCGATTTGCGGCATCTATTCTTGGAAGATTTTCCCTAAAACTTAATCATCACACTGAGAAAAATGACACTTTCAAATCTGAGTAAATCGATGTTTCCATTTTGTTATGAAACTTTTTGTTTCAAATAGGACCACCCAATCCTTTCAATTCCGAAATACCAGAAATACTCAGTATATTGAAACATGAGCATCCTCAAAACTGAGCACATGGATGTCAGTTCATACTCATTTTTGAAACACGGCCATGCTCAAAAATGATTGGGGTCAGTTCAAATTCCTTTCTGAAACATGGACATACTCAAAAATAAGCACATAAAAGACAGTTCAGTTCATACTCATTTTTTAAACATGCACATATTCAAATATGAGCACATGATGTTTTATTCCTGAGTGTGTGCATGTTTTCAGAAATAAGTATATACATGTTTCAAACTTGAGTCATTTTGATTCGGAGCCATTTTAACTATGCGACTAACTCAGATTTGACTATTGTTTTGCTCAGTTTTGAAAATGTCGGTTTTAGAGTGCAGAAGCTCGCATAAAGATATGACTAAATATGAAGTTTCATCCTATTCTACGAAGTAGTTCCTGAGTTAGATCGTCCACAAAATTTCTGTCACATACAGACAAACATTTTCTAAAATCAGTAAAATCGTGTTCAGGACCGTCTAAAACGTATAAATCCATCGGAAACAGGAAATCGAAATTTTTCACGAATCCAACACTTTCTTCTTGTAAAGATTGCAGAAAGAAATAAAAGGCGGGTATGCTTTTTAAATAAATTTGTGTGTGTGCGTGCGTGCGTGTGTATTCGTGCAATGGACACGTTTTTCAAGTTAGCCTTATTTTGATGCATAATTTAAAACTTGCGCGAGTGCGCATACACACAAAATGATTGAGTTTATGATTGAAAGTTCTGAAATCATACAGTATAAAAGAGCCACACTTAACACGTTGACCGACACTTGCGGCTATAGCCGCCATAGCGAAGTTCACAATGTGGCATGACGGCTATAGCCGCCCAAAACGAAACGGTCGTTTTTAGACACTACGGCTATAGCAGCACAAATGTGCATTTACCGGCGTACAAGTAGAAGCCCAGTGTCATGTTTTGGAGACAATTTTTTAGGTTGAAGTTCGTTTTTTACCTGTTATATGAGTTGCAGCTTCAGTATGCACGTAAAGGATGGCTAGTGGTCAGGGAAAAATACAGTAAAAAAATGATACCAGTATATTCTTATAGAAAAATTCAAATTGATTATTTGATCGAATAATCAACATAAATTTTTCTATAAGAATATACTGGTGTTTATCACTTTTTTTGACTGTATTTTTCCCTGACCACTAGCCACCCTGACGTGATTGTGAAGGGAGTAGTGCAAACTAATTAAAGGTGCTGAATTAATCAAAATTAAGTTTATTTAAGCAGAAAGAGTAAAACTATACTTCAAATATTCTAAAAATTACAAAAACATGTAGTGTCAATTTTCGAACTTCACTTGTTCCTACTGTCCGTCAACGTGTTAAAAATCACAAAATATACGCACGATTTATAAATTTTTAACAATTTTTCACAAAATAAAAATGTTTATGTATCCCTTATCATCTTATCGTAAAAAGTATCATAATAATATCTTATCCTTGTAAAAATGATATTTCACCTCCTTATTCAGTTATTTAAGGTGTAAATTTCCAAGACCATTATTGAGTAAAAATGTCGTTACTAGTTTACGATGGCATATAGTTTTAAATAGTTTCTCCCTGTATACATCATTTTCAAAGTTCCACGAAATACGTGCCAAAAGAATTTCTTGGCCTTTTGAAACTTGATAAAGCTATTTTAAACTTTCCTCTCCTTATTCAGTTATTTTACATACGAATTCTTAGAACACTGAATTGGTAAATATATATTCAACAACTTATTGGGCCTGGTTTTAAATATTTTCTTTCTCCACAGATTTTCTTTAGAATTCCACGAAAAAAAAATCTCAGGATGTTTGGAAACTAGATATAGTTGTTTTAAATTTCCGTCTCCTTATTCGGTTATCTTACAAAATTTCCAAAGACTTTCATTTAGTAAAAATACCCTCGATGATTTATGCTAGTATAGTTTTATTATTATTATTATTATTATTTTACACAGATCATTTTGGGAGTCCTGCGAATTCTCATCAACAGAAATGGGAAGTTTTTTTCCATCCATTGAAATATTTATCTTTTAGCAGCAGTTATCTTCAGTTGGCTGTTTCTATCCAGTTTGATGACAGATTTATTCTTTTCAGGAGGGCGGAACCCGACTGCTGGTGGGACGTAAGACGTGAAGAGACGCAGTGTGAGAGTTTGAAAGGGTGATAATTTTAGAAGAATTTGCGAATTTTACCCTTTGATGTTTGTTATTAAAAAGGGTACCTTATGGCCGAATTATGGGTATTTTGCCATTCATTTTTACTTTCTTCTATCTTTACAAGAAGAAAGGATTGGATTCGTGAAAATTTTCGACTTCCGGTTTTCGACGGATTTATACGTTTTAGAAGGTCCTGAACACGATTTGACTGTTTTTAGAAAATGTGAGTCCATGTGAGTCAGTGAGCCTGTCTGTCTGTGTGTGACACAAATTTTCTGGGCGCTCTATCTCAAGAACTAATGCACGAAATGTAATAAAACTTCATATTCAGTTAGTACCTCATTTAAATTGGTGCTGATTAGTTTTTGGTAAAACTCATCCGACAGGCGGTGCTGCTATGCTGCATTTTTTGCGATTTCCGCAATAGCTCTATCTCAAGAACTAAAGCAGTTATTTTCATCCAACTTCAGATTCAGTTAATCCTTGACATAAATAGACGCTGATTACATTTTGGTGTATATATCTCAACAGGTGGCGCTGCTATACCACTTTTTTCATTATTTTTACGACAGCTATATCTCAAGAACTAACTCACGGAATTTCATCAAACTTCAGATTCTGTTAGACATTCGCATAAATAGACGCTGATTATATTGTGGTGTAGATATCCCAACAGGTGGCGCTGCTATACCACTTTTTTCATTATTTTTACGATAGACATATCTCAATAACTAATGCATGGAATTTCATCAAATTTCAGATTCTGTTAGACCTTGACATAAATAGATGCTGATTACTTTTTGGTCTAAATTTCCCAACAGGTGGTGCTGCTATGCTGCATTTTGCAGGATTTACACGATTTTAGTAATAGTCCTATTTCAAGAACTAATGCACGGAATTTCATCAAACTTCAGATTCTGTTAGACCTTGACATAAATAGATACTGCTTACGGTTTGGTGTAAATTGACCTACAGGTGGCGCTGCTATGCTACTTTTTTCATTATTATCACGATAACTATATCTCAAGAACTAATGCACGGATTTTCATCAAACTTCAGATTCAATTAGATGTTGACATAAGTTATTGATTAGGTTTTTGTCTAAATCTCCCAACAAGTGACACTGCTATGCTGCATATTCACACGATTTTAGCAATAGTCATATCTGAAGAACTAATGCACGGAATTTAATAAAACTTTAGATTCAGTTAGACCTTGATATAAATTTGTTGCTGATTCTTTTTAGTGTATGCGAAATCTGTGTGAAATTTTTGGGATTGGCACAACCGACTAGTTAAGAGTGGAATTCAACAGATCGGTAAGATGCGCTCAAGTGCATTGGATGACTTGCATTTGAATTGTATTTGTGCAGTATCTGTGTCTCGTCCCTGATACAGTGTTATTTATGATTAAGAAGCAATGAGTAGAAGCTGTAACCACAGGGAATTAGGGTATAAATACTTTATTTATAGAAAATATGTAAAAAATGATGTAAGAAAACAGGAAAAAGAGAGCTTGTTAAAAGGAAATGTCAAACTTTATGAGGTTTACTTTAATTGTATAAGATTAAATTTATATGAAATGAAGAGAAAAAAATAATTTTCATTATATCCGAGATTTATTATTATGCCAGATATGTTATAACATGAATCGTTTGCACACTTTTACACAAGGCGCTCAATGTTACAAGTTGCGGTAGAACGACGCCGAAAGAAGCTCGTTGAAACCTGCAGTTAGACAAAACAAAAAAATAACTATAGCTTAAAAATAGAACGTACATTCAAAATATGGGGAAAAGCTTAATTCGATCTGTTAATTACATTTCTCGAGATTCATACTTTTTTGTTTTATATGTATGTATATATGTGAAATTTTATTTAAAATAATATTTAGAATTATAAAATCCCTGACGGTTCGGCCTACAGGCACGGGTAGATTTAGAAGATGCAGACAGTGGGTAAAACTGTTTGTTGGGAATTGGGAAAGAAATCACCTTTTTGCCATGATACGGCAGTTGGGACAACCCACTTCGAAATATAATTTGTTTGCAGGCGGAGCCGGCAAGGATTTTTATTTTTGTTATAAGGGTTGTCTTATAGAAAACTTGTCAATATAAAAGTTTTAGATAATATTAAGAGGATTTATAGTAAATTTAAGCGGAAAAGTTATCTCGTGAATTGACGAAGTTATAAACTGTTTCCTTCTACCCAACCCCCCCTCCCCCCTTAACGTTCTCTTCTTGAAGACATTCTGGAAGACACTTACAAGGGAACTATTTTTGGTGCAGCTCGCACTTGGCATGGAGACCTGGTGCATTGAAAAGGTCTATATTACGAAATTTGAGAATCGATAAAATTTTTCGGTTAAAATCATATTTTTTTTATTTTACAGCAGCATAACTTTCTGAAAATGCAATTTTCGAGAACACTTATTGGACTATTAAAAAAAAAAAAAAAAAAAACAGATTAAAATACAAATTAGTCAATAATAAGTATAAGATATTGAAAAAAGATTAAAAATTCTTTCAAGAACCTACGAATTTGATTTTGAAAATTTACAACATTATAATTGCATTTTTGGCGGCGCGAAATTGGCTTTATTGTTACCGTAGAATTTTCCCCTGCAACCCTGGTCGAATATCATAGTCGTCTGTGTGTGAATGAGTAATAGTTTCGATTCGTAGCGCCATATTGGCGAGTTACTCATTTTTGGCGTGACATTAACAATTAAAAATCCAATAATAGAAAATTAAAAGTACATAAAAATATATATGAAGAATGATTTTAACAGAAAAATGTTATCATTTTTTTAAACTTTTATGTACAGGGCTACAAAATGCACCAGGTCCCGATGCTAGGTGGGAGCCGCACCAAAAGTGGTTCCCTTGTTAGTGGTGTACTTGTTAGCTGTAACTGTTAGCTTTATGGTTCTAAGTATTACTTCTCAGGTTTCATTAGAGAGAAAGGTTGTTATTACTTACCCATCATATCTAGTACAGGGTAAATCTTGTAATCGTTAAAAAAAAAAAAAAAAATGACGGATTTACACGTTTCAGACACTGGAGATTCCGAAAAACATATTTTTAGAAAAAAAAAATTGCCGTGCGTCTCTATGTGTTTGTCTGTAAACGCTCTATCTCCCGAACAAATTGAGATAGAAACTGAAAATTTGGTATGTAATAATGGGAAGAAGCTTATTGAATTTCAGTAACCTCCATTATCCGGAACTATGTTTTTCGGACTCTCGAAATATTCGTTCTAATAAAAGGTATATAAAATTTTTCGAAATTGTTTATTTTAAGGAGTGAATATTAAATACAATAACAAAACATGAATTTTGCATCAAGAATGAAGTCGATCAGATAATTAGATGCCGAGATATTTGGAATCCTATTTTCTACACTCTTCGATTTTTTGTGACCCTGTATTTCATTCAAATTTCAATTCAAAGATATATTTTAATTGGAAATGAGACGCTTAATCCTACGTAGTTAGTAAATATGAGTATCATTTTTGGAGTTATAAGGATGTTTCTTTTACGCAATTCGGTATTAGAGCATTTAAAGTTTATGACGTCATGAAGCTACGATTTTAAACACGCTATCTATCGAACAGATTGTGATAGAGGCTTGAAATTTGGCATGTACGTAGAATGTATAATAGTGTGACAAAGCCTACTAAATTTCAGGAACCTGAACTATTTTTTCGGACTTTCGAAATATTCATATCCATGAACGGTAAGTATTACGGTGGCCCTCAACGACTAGTTTCCTTGCTCGTTGTCTTTTCACCATTGTTGATTTGGGATCACCATTGAAGACATTTTCTTGATCCATGATAAAATTAAACAAACGTACAGTTTCTATGATTTTACCCGATTTAGTATGAAAACACCATTTATTATGAAATTATTTATTTAAAAGAGCTGCGCACGCGAGGTAATCCTTTATTTCTACTTTCAGCCGATAGGGGGTGCATTCTTCGTGTTTCTTCGCACGTGTTTCTTCAATGGAATTTGTTTTGGGTAAATCGGAGCAAGACCCCTCCCTCCCTATACTCGCAAATATAACGAATAATTTGTTCAAGGAAACCACCTTCTCCTACATTAACGTGATCATTAAAACAAGAATTATATTTTTCTGATAATTAGAACGTAACGATGACGCTACGCTAAAATAGCCGCCAGGTGGCACACCTTCCATCCTTAAATTCAAATCTATATCTTAATTAGTTATCTTAATTTTTGTTCGTTAGTAAAAATTGGCAATTATTTCCTTTAATTTTCGCAAACTAAATGGAGGGATCGGCCAGAGAAACAGATCTCTTTGTAGTTCAGTTTTTAATGAAAGCTGAGTGCTGTCTGAAGCTTTCTCGTATTTTTTTTTTTTTTTTTTTTTTTTTTTTTTTTTTTGACTGGTGCCGTCAGATTTTTGCGAATTTTTTTGCAAAAATTAAGAAAAATTTCCTGCCGAATTTTTCAAAAATTGCATTGTTGGATACAGAAAATTCTTTTACATATGCTCGTAAATTTTCAAATCGATATATTAATTAGTTTTCGTAAAATTCGCTAATTAGTAAATGAATTTCGAAGTCGTTCAGTTCCGCTTGCAAATCCAGAACAGGGGTACTTTTCTTTAGCCATTTTGATAGAAAGATGGCATTTTCGAAGTGATGTTTAATGAGATTTTAATTAATATTTCAGTAAATAATTAAAATAATAAAATTCTGAGTCTCAGGTGCATCAGGAGAGGGCTTGGACTACTTAAATCTAAGTTTTCAGTCTTCTAGGTAGCCATTGCCAACACACACAGAGACAGACAGACACACACACACAAAGATCGAAACTCTTTTATTAGTATAGATGTATGTCATATAAGTCTTATACGTATGTGATAAATATACGTCATACATACAGTGGTGGCCAAAAGTGTGGACATTTTTTGAAAGTTTCATGTTTTTCAACTTTGTGTGCTTGTAGAATATATTAATTTTCACTTAAATACAAACGTTTATACAGTAAAATCCCGTTACAACGAACTTCACGGGACCGCAAATTTTATTCGTTGTAACGGGAATTTCGTTGTAACGGAATTCAATAGAAAATTAAACATTTCAATTCAGATCCTCATATCATAGTTAATTATAAAAATATAGTAGTATAATACAAATTAGTAGATAATTAATTATTAAAAATAGTAATAAAAATTAGTAGTACCTTCTAATAACGTAAAGTTAGTATAATACAATGTATAATATTTTTTATAGAACTGAAAAATTGACTTACCACCATTTCAATGATCTTCAAATTGTACAAGAAAAAATTTAATGCAGAAAATCAGTGATTTTTTTTTGTACAAGGGAGTTTGAAGCTGCGGACAATACAAAATTATGTACATGATTAATATTAGAAAAAATGTTATCTGGTACACTGCTCTGTAAAGAAATAAAATTGCGCACCCTTTCTAAGCTTTCTAAGGCTTCAGCAGATGTAACTTTTGAAACCTCATTTTCTTCATCTTCAGAACTTTCTTCATCATTTTCTAAAATGCGATCATCAACAATAGACTGCACAATATCTGTCTCTGTTAATGAATAACAAGTTGCAGCATTGTCATCTGCAGTTAAAAAATCTTTAAAGCTTATGCTTTGAGACACACCAGATTTTTCTTTTACTAAGTTCCAAGTGGATTCGATCTCATATTCGACTGTCTGCTCCTCATCATGTACTACATCGCTAGATCCTTGAGCCGTCGATTCTTTATTTAAATCCTGGTCAATCTGCGCGTGTTTCCAACAGTGGGCTATTGTTTTCTGGCTTATATCATCCCACGATCCACAGATCATATCAATTGCCTCTTTCATGTTGCACTTTCTGTTTACGTTATTTTGCAGATCACAGAGAATGCGTTTTAATAACATAGTTTTGTATCGTGATTTTACGGCTCTGATAATGCCTTGGTCAAGAGGCTGAAGTATTGCAGTACAGTTAGGCGGGAAATACTCTACACGAATGTGATTCAATATAGGAGGATCATTGTGTGCTGTGCAGTTGTCTATGAGTAGAAGAATTTTACGTTTTTGTTTTTGCATGTCTTTATCAAAATTTATCAGCCATTCATTAAAGAATCCTTGCGTCATCCATGATTTTTTGTTGGCTTTGTAGATGCATGGTAAGGACTTAAAATGTTTGAAACAACGGGGTTTTTCAGATTTGCCGATTATGAGTACTTTTCGTTTTTCTGTTCCTGATTTGTTGCTGCAAAATAGGGCTGTAATCCTTTGTTTGGAAAGCTTTCCTCCAATACACTTGTCTCCTTTTAACGCTAAAGTCTTCCTTGGTTCTAACTGAAAAAATATTCCGGCTTCATCGGCATTAAAAACATCGTTAGGACTATACGTCTTGATTATTTTTTGTATTTCACCTTTACGCCATTCGTTTACAAATTCAACTGGGACGTCTTTTGCTTCTCCTGAAATGCATTTTGCCACTATACCGTATCTTTCTCGGAATCGATTCAACCATCCGACACTGGCTTGAAAATTTTCAATGTTTAGCATTCTTGCAAATTCCAAACCTTTTTCTCTAATTAAAGGGCCACTTAGAGGGATGTTTCTAGAACGAACATCCATAAACCATTTGTAAACAGCACTATCCACATCTTGAAACTGGGCATTTCGAATTCGTTTTCTGCTTGGATCAAAGACTTTAACTTGAATTTTTTTTCAAAATGCTTTCTTTATCTTTTAGAAAAGTGGATAAAGTAGACGGCGAAATTCCATATTTGCTAGCAACATCAGATTTTTTCATTCCTTTCTCAACTTCAGAAATTATGGCTTTTTTTTCTTCCAAACTAAACTGTTTTCGCTTAACAGCCGCCATTTTATGACCTACTGGTAAGATGAAAATTTTCAAACTGATTTCGAGCTTTGGAAATTCCTTTGCGAAAGTTATTCAGGTAGGGAGGAGAGGGAAGGGGGAATGTGCAATACTCATTTCACGTTTTGTTAAGTTTGCCTACATTGGTTACAGCTTACTTGGACTTCCAAGAAAAAGGGGTGGAGAAAAGGGGAGAGCGAACAAAGGAAACATTCCTTCTGCAGTGAAATGCCTATGCACACCGATTTTACAACAAAGCTCGGAGAAAAGCGATTGCTTTAGAGATAAGCTTGATTGTCCCTAAGACTAGGCATCGAAAACAAAAATTGTCAAGCGATAAAAATGTACAACTGAAAGTATTTGCCGTGTCATATTATTTCGTTCTAACGAGATTATAAAAAATTGAATATTTCGTTATACTGAGATTATGTTAACATTATTTGAATACATTTCAAAACGGGACTCGCTTGCATTTCGTTATAACGGGATTTTTCGTTGTAATGGAATTCGTTGTAACGGGATTTTACTGTATATCAAATTGAAGGTAATTTAATGTAGAATTTAATAATAAAAACAGTATTACAATATCTGTATTACAAAAAAGTTATGCTCATTTTAGTAGAACAAACAAACACAAATCGTTTTGAATAAGGTTATGCAACTAATAGTAAGATCTATCTTAGATTTGCATTTTTTTAAAGTGATACTTACACAATCAATACTTAACTAGTAGGATAACCCTTATTTTTTAAGACAGCTTCACAGAGTCTTTTCATCGAGTGAACGAGTGTTTGGAGTTCATCTTTCGTAATCACATGGTTCCAATAATCAATTAAAGCTATAATATGTTGTCTATTTTTCGAAGGACGTTTTTTTCGTACACGAATTTTCAAACGTCGCCACAAATTTTCAATTGGATTGAGATCAGGGCTGTTTCCTGGCCAAGGTAATACACTGCTCAAAACAATTAAAGGATATTTGAAGTTTTATATAAAATAAAGATATAAACGAAATTCTTTTTGTCGAAAATAGAAGAAGAGAATCACAAATGCAAATTTTTCTGGTTTTCAAACTGTGGAGTATGCAAATTTTGAGTTCGACGTCAAAAACGTCGCTTCAGCGGCAGCGAATGAAATTTGACTTTCAACTGGATAAAAGAGAATGAAGACAAGGATGATCGGCATTCAGTGATTGCTTTGTTTCGATGAGTACGATGTCTCAGCGAAGTCATTTGACAGATTCAGAAGTTTGGAGAATTGTTGGTAGGTTAGAAGGGGGCCAAACTCAAGCCGAAGTAGCGCAAGCCATTGGAGTGTCACAAAGTGTCATTTCCAGTATCTGGAACCGTTTTTTGGAGAGTGGATGCGCAGGCCGAAGACCAGGGCAAGGTCGTAGACGGGCAACAACGCCCAATGAAGATCGGTATTTAGCGTTAACAGCTCGGAGACACCGAAACACGAACGCTACACTTCTCCAACAACACCTTCGCTCGGCTACAGGCACCACGATTTCAACTCAACCTGTCTGAAACCGGCTCCATGCTGTAGGTCTGTATGCTCGCCGACCGATGGTATGTGTTAGATTAACATCAAGGCATCGTCGCGACCGCAGGGAGTGGGCAACCGAGCATGTCAACTGGAGGAGAAATGAATGGAGCAATATTCTTTTTTCTGACGAGTCCCGTTTTTCTGTGCATCCGGATAATAGGCGTATCTTCATCTGGAGGGACCGTGGCAGTAGGAATAATCCTGCGTTCGTGCACGAAAGTGTCAGATTTGGCGGTGGAGGAGTGTTGGTGTATGGTGGCATCTCCATTGACGGGCGCACTGACCTCTACATCATTCGAGATGGAGCTCTGACTGGTCGGCGATATAGGGATGAGATGTAGTTCCTTACGCTGCAGCAATCGGAGATAACTTCATTTTAATGGACGATAACTGCAGGCCACATCGTGCAAACCTGGTGGAGGATTTCCTTTTCGAGGAAGGAATCGTTCAAATGGAATGGCCAGCGTGTTCTCCAGACATGAATCCAATCGAGCACGTTTGGGACGCTCTAGGAAGACGAGTTTCTGGCTGCCAACAACCCCCACAAACTCTCCAAGAACTGGAAAGAGCTCTTCTGGAAGAGTGGGGCAGAATACCCCAACTCGTCATTAATAGCCTCATTGAGTCCATGCCTCAAAGGTGTTCAACGTTGCTGGCCGCCCGTGGAAACCATACCCCCTACTGAAAATGATTTTCTTTGAAGAAAACACCTTTTCTTATTCTTTTTTTCTCATATGCACAAATTGTGTTTTTTTCCTTTTGTACACAAATGCGCAATAAAATGCATTTTTTTCTGCCAAACATGTGTAATTTATTCTCATATAACCTACTATGTCTGTCGACCATGTATCAATCAGCTAAAAAGTTTCCCAGATACAAAATCCACCTAAAACTGCAATATCCTTTAATTGTTTTGAGCAGTGTATATCTATGCCTTTATTTTGAAACCATGCTTTGCATACTTTTGCTGTGTGGCATGGAGCTGAATCCTGCTAAAAAGTAAATGGTGCGTTGTTGGGGAAGAGATCCCTGAAGGAAGGTATAAATTTTGGTTCCAGGACAGTTTCAATGTATTTTTTGGCATTCAGGATGCCATCAATCACTTGAATTTGGCCCACACCATATGCAGACATACATGCCCAAATCATGACATTTGTTGGGTTTTTTGTAGTTGCTTCAATGCAATCAGGATGAAGTGCTTCTCCTACTCTACGTCTTACGTATTTTCTACCATCACTACCAAAGAGCGATATTTTACTCTCATCGCTCCAGATTACTTCCTTCCATTGTTTTTCTGACCATTTAATGTGTTCTTTTGCCCATTTAACTCGTTTTTCGCGTTGCTTTTGATTTAAATATGTTTTTTTCCTTGGAATTCTAGCTTGTAGTCCAAATCCTGATAACCTTCTTCTTATTGTTCTTGAACTTACTGCAATACACGCTGCATTCATTTCACATCTAATGGCATCTGATGAATTTTTTCTATCTTGAAGGCATAGCCGTTTAATTTTTCTATCGGCAGTAGCACTTGTGCATTTTTTTCGGCCTGAGTTGGGCTTATTTTCCACTGATTTCGTTTTTTCATAACGTAAACAGAACTTTCGTTACACCAGAACAAGTCACTGAACCACTAACTTGTCTTGCAATTTCAGCATAAGAGAGGCCATTTTCTCTCAATATGACAATTCGGCTTCTTTTTGTACATGTCCAATTAGTTCTTCTTGTTGATGACATTGTTTAAAATTAGTTTAATTAAAAAAAGGACTTTAAATATTCAAAAACAGCAATATTCTATTTAATTGTACTAGTATGCATCATTCCTCAAAATATTTCCACAACAATAACTCTTTTACCATCCAAATAACCTAAACTATAGTTACAGACATTTGATTAGTCCTCAGAACAGTGTTTATGATTGACTAGTACGCTTTTATTACAAAACACGTCCTTATTCAAAACGATTTGTGTTTGTTTGTTCTACTAAAATGAGCATAACTTTTTTTGTAATACAGATATTGTAATACTGTTTTTATTATTAAATTCTACATTAAATTACCTTCAATTTGATATATAAACGTTTGTATTTAAGGGAAAATTAATACATTCTACAAGCACACAAATTTGAAAAACATGAAACTTTCAAAAAATGTCCGAACTTTTGGCCACCACTGTACATCATGTATGATTATAATCTGCTCATATACATCATAAAATATCATATACGTCAGATATAACTAAAACGTCATAGATGTCATAAAATCTGGCGATATAACTCGGTCGCTTGCCTACTCATTCTCTGGGGTCATTTAACAAGGAAGTACCACAAAAACATCCACCCAATCTTGATAATATCATATGAATAAATTTATGATTACTTACTAATGTTCCCGCCGGTTCTGTATGTACGTACGTATGTATGTACGTATGTATGTATGTATGTATGTACGTATGTATGTACGTAACGCGATAACTCTTGATAGAAATAACCGTTTTGCTTCAAATTTTGTTTATAGGTCCATTGTGATTAGGCGCTTCTTTGATTAGTTTTGGGTGTTCATTGGTTAAGTATAAAGGGGGGGGAGGGAGGCTAATTCCCCCTTAATTTAGATAAATAAGTTTTTCATGCAGAATTATCCGATTTTCTTCAAATTTTGTATATATATATTCATTGTAATAAAGCACTTCTCTGGTTAGTTTTGGGGGTTCATTGGTTAAATATAAAGGGGAGAATGGGAGGATGATGCCCCTTAATATATAGTCGATTTCCTTATTTTTCGAGAGGCAAGAGTATAATATACAATTAGTGTGAAAAGCCTGTGATCTCAATGTCCTCAGTTTAAGTGAGCAGTTTTCTTTTTTATTTGAATTGTAGAGTGAAAACGGTAAAATAAAGTTTTATTTATAAATGAAAGCATTTATTCATCAGTTTCATCATTATTACTGTCTTTAAGAATATTAACATTTGTAATATCACTTTCTGATAACAAATGTAAAACTTCAGTCTATAAGGGCTTTCTTTTCTAGTTTGCGTTGCATTTCATGCCAGTTATTTGGGGGTCAGAAGTTAAAAGAAGCCTATTCAGGACATCAATGTACAGGCCACTCGTGAAAACTTTCTTCTGTAGTTTAATTTAAATGACCTAATATGTTTATTGCGAGTTTCTGCAGCCCCTTCATATAGTTGGAATATTGGCAGAATAGCTTTTTTCATAACGTCTGCTCCATGACGAAGTACCTTGTGCATTGTAAGGGACATGGGATAAAAACCATATAGTGACACATACAGTTCAGCCGTCTCTTAGCAATATTTTTCAAATTCTTCTGTATTAATTTTGTATTAGTATTGTTTTCTCCAAATATTGTCCTTGTTTTTATGAATAGCTACCCATTTTTGTTTGAACTGATTTTTAATAACGGAGATCTTTTGCTTCATCTCAGCTATCCTTGGATCACCTTCAGAATAATTTCTGAATAATTCTTGCTCCATAAATTGATAATTTCCATCAAATGTTGACTCATTTGAGCATTGTATGATGGTATACAACTCATTTCGAGTCATAGATCTCAATTCAGAAGGCCCTGTTACCAAAAAAAAAAAAAAAAAAAAAAATAGCAGTAATTTATATAAAAAATTGTAGGAACCAACAAAAAAATTCGTTAAAAATAGGGGGGGGGGGGGTTCGGGCGGCTGAATTTTTTATAATTGCCTTGTATACTAAGTACTGCATATTACACAATAGTTTTTATCTCTTAAATATGTTTAAAAATATAACAAAATCCTTCCTAAATATTATAAATGATTATTTATGCCACTATTAACTATACCTAAGTTGTCGACCATATAGACAAAAAATCCGAAGGATATTCATTAGGTAAATGTAGTGTGTATAAAGTATATACCCGGTTCAGAATAATCCATCACAGCAATAACCACTAAATTGTTTAGACACAAAACTATAAGAGATTTTAAAACACTAAAATCTGACCACATCGTAAAATCACAGGACAACTGGAAGCGAATGGCAACTTCGGACTGATCGCGTGGCGAGCTGTGTTGTACTAGCGCATTGCACGTTTCGCCTTTGGATGCAGTAACTATTAAACTTTTTGAGGAATAATATACAGGGTAGGAAACCGATGTTTAAAAAAATCATTTTTGGCCATGTTTTGGGACTAAATACCACACTGTGCGATGGTGGCGACAAAATCGCTAAAATTGCTCTAAATTGCTGAAATATGTGTTTAACTGTTTTTTAATAGTTTTGTTATCCTGAATTTCAAGCTCCTACTTAAAACTGCTGTTGAGATATGATATAAAAATTTCAACCCCCTGGGAGTGGGTTTCCCCTTAGAGGTTGAAAATCTAAAATCGCCTGAAATACATGTTTAACTATTCTTTAGTAGATTTGCCTACCCGAATTTTACGCTCCAACCTAAAACTGCTGCTGAGATACGTCGAAAAGACCTAAAAATTCCGACCACACATTTACCTCCTTTAGTGGCTGAATTTCTAAAATTGCTGAAATATGTGTTATTTTTGGTAAATTTGTTATCTTGAATTTCACGATAATACATAAAACTGCTGCTGAGATAAGACCAAAAGGCGAAATGACCTAAACCTTTCGACCCCTCCCTCCCTTTAACCTCTTTAGAGGGTGAATTTCTAAAATCACCTGAAATACGTGTTTAACTTCTAGTAGATTTGTTATCCTGAATTTCACGCTTTTAACCAAAACTGCTGTTGAGATATGGCGAAAAAGTCAAATGTCCTGAAAAATTCGACCCCCATTTAAGCCATTTAGAGGTCGAATTCCTAAAATCGCTTGAAATACATGTTTAACTGTTCTTTAGTAGATGTGTTATTCCAAATTTCATGCTCCTACCTAAAATTGCTGCTGATATATCGCGAAAAGACGAAACGACCTAAAAATTTCGACCCCCCCCCCATTTAACTCCTTTAGGATGTGAATTTTTAACATCTCTGAACTATATGTTTAACTATCTTCTAGTAGATTTGTTATCCTGAATTTCACGCTTTTAACTAAAACTACTGATGAGATATGGTGAAAAGGTGAAATCTACGAAAATTACCGATCCCCATTTAACCCCCTTAGTAGTTGAATTTCTAAAATCGCCTAAAATATATGTTTAACTATTCTTTAGTACATTTGTTATAGCGAAATTCACGCTCCTACCTATAACTTCTATTGAGAAATGGCAAAATGACATAAATCACTCGACCCACCATTTAACCCCCCTTAGTGGCCGAATTTCTAAAATCACTGAAATACTTTTTTAACTATTTTTTAAGGAGATTTTTTATCCTGAATTTCACGCTTTTTTCTAAAACTGCTGATAAAATATGGTGATAAGGTATCACCGAAAATTTTCGACCCCCCTTTGGAGGTGAATTTCTAAAATCGCCTGAAATGCATGTTTAACTATTCTTTAGTAGATTTGTTTTCCCGAATTTCACGCTCCTAATTATAACTTCTACTGAGGTATGGCAAAAAGGCGTAAAACATTCGACCTCCATTTAAGCCCCCTTAGTCTCTGAATTTCTAAAATTGCTGAAATACATGTTTGTCTATATTTTTGTAGATTTGTTACTCCGAATTCCGAGCTCCTAACTAAAAATGCTGCTGAGATATGGCGAACAGGCAAAATGACCTAAAACTTTCGACCCCCCATTTAACCCCCTTCATGAGTGAATTTCTAAAACCGCTGAAATATGTGTTTAATTATTTTTTTAGTAGATTTGTTATCCTGAATTTCACGTTCCTACTTAAAACTGCTGCTGAGATATGGCAAAAACGTGAAACGACTAAAAACTTTCGACCCCCATTTAACCCCCTTAGCAGTTGAATTTTTAAAATCGCTGAAATATGTGTTTAACTAACTTTTAGTACATTTGTTATCCTGAATTTCGCGCTTTTAACTAAAACTGTTGTTGAGATATGGCGAAAAGGCAAAATGGCCTAAAACTTCAGACCCCCATTTAACCCCCTTAGTGGTTGGATTTCTAAAATCGCATAAATACGTGTTTAATTATTTTTTAGTAGATTTGTTATCTTGAAATTCACGCTCTTACCTAAAACTGCTGATAAAATATGGAGAAAATGTGAAATCACCGAAAATATTTGAACCCCCATTTAACCCACTTAATTATTGAATTTCTAAAATCGTCTGAAATACATGTTTAACTATTCTTTAGTAGAATTGTTATCCCGAATTTCACGCTCCTACTTAAAACTCCTGCTGAGATAGGTCGAAAAGACGAAATTATCTAAAACATTTGACCCCCCATTTGACCCCCTTATGCTATGAATTTTCAAAAATCCTTTCTTAGTACGCGCCTACATTATGTAAAGAACATGTCTTCCAAATTCCATTGTTCTAGGACAAACGGTTGAGTTTCAGCGTTGATTATGAGAAAACCAAGCTGATCCTTTATAAGTATAGATGTACCCTAATTCTTTTGCATAACTCTGTAAAATAACTAAAATATTACATGCCTAATAATTCTGAAATTCCATGACAAAATATTTGTGTTTTTGAAAATGCAGCTTACGTTCAAAATATATTTCTTTCCTGCTTAACAGACAGCAATTTTCAGAAGGATAAAGCAACTTTTTCTTTCAAAGAAATGTATCATTAATTATATGATCAATATGACAATTATTATGGGATACTCAGCGTAGTCTTCGTTAAAAATTACATACCCCTTCATGAAAGCAAATTTAATAAATCTAAAATTTGACTTTTGTCTTACTGTGCCTCAATAATCAACATTATTTTTAATCATTGAACTTTATATTAAAACAAACAACTTTTTACACTATCACATTTTGAGAATATCTCAAGTAAAATAATTTTTCATGAACTTATTTGTGTAATTGATCGAAAGTTTTTGCCATAAGGAAGGCTAAGATAAAATGGCAGGAAATGGTTGTTACACAAAGGTCGATCCGAAACCGTCAAGGTCAAACCCTAAAATACATTTTTTTTTATCGTCACAAAAAATAATAATCAAAAGCAAATTTGTATGAATGATTTTTTTTAAATTCATTGAACAAGAACAATCTTTGTCAAAAGCTTCCGTCTCTCCGTGACTGATAAGATAATCGTAGAAACTGCGAAATACTAGATACAAATTTGTTGAAAACTATATGATATGAAGTCGGAAATCTTTCCCAGTGATAAACATTCTTAATTGCAATGCATCTTTTTTTCAGTCATTTATGACAGCACTATTTTTAACTTTCACAACATTCTTTCATATAAACAGCTTAGTTTTCGGATTAAAAATTTTTATTTGTCATTTGTAAAATAAATGAATAAATAAATAAATGTTTAATTTGATTTTATAGCGACTTTTACTGAATGAAAATGTGTAATCCAATCAATTTCTTTTTTTTATAAATTTAAACAACTTATAAGCCATCTGATGCTTCCCCTCTAATATTAAATTTTTAGTACGAATTAGTTAAGCAGTTTTTATTAGCAATTTTTTAATTAAATTAAGCTTTTCAGCACCTCCACAGCTAAGTTATTAGTAGTTATAAACATTATATAATTAATTATATTTAGTTAGTACATAGCCATTTGTCCCTACTCTCCCATCTTTAGATTTATCTAAGTTATATAAATTACATATATTAAATTATATGTAGATAATATATAGCCGATGGGTCAACCCCTCTCTTAATCTAGTAAATTATGCATATAATGTTCCTCCTGTAGGAATAAGCAACTCTGTAGAATATTTAGTTTCAGTTAAAATAATCATAGGGTAGAACTATAGGTAAATTAAGACAATCAACCAAGTAAAGTAATAGTAGTCAAAGTCTAAAAGTAGCACCTAGTTTCTGGTATTAAAAGTGTCACAAAATGTCTAACCCCGTTCTTTTCATGTACGCTAATGGCGCCCGGTGCATGTAAAATCCGTCGTGGGTGTAAAGTTCTAAAAGCCCCCTGTAGGAATAAGAAACTCTGTAGAATATTTAGTTTCAGTTAAAAAAATCATAGGGTAGAACTCCGGTGCATGTAAAATCCGTCGTGGGCGTAAAGCTCTCCAAGTTCCCTGTGAATTACACCTCTGGAGGTGCCTAGTCAGGTGAAGGTCTCGTCACCAGATCAAGGTTCTAAATTACGAGACCAACTCGAATTGCGATGGCATGACGTATGGGTGAGTGATGCAGCGTGGAATTAGTAAATATTCGAGCATCTCCGTTTCATCCAAAATCAATTAGCAACCGGCCAATTAAGAATGTGATAATTCACATTCTCTGTATTTCAGTAATTTACAGCATAATTTCAGCTCTGCGGAAAAATTAATTAGTATATAAAAATATTCACCGATACTGGGTTTGATTTTTCTCATGTATGCCAATAGGTGTTGTGCTCATGATTGACGTTCCATCTTGTGCTGCAAGATTGTAGCCTAGTCAAATAAAAGTGAGAGGATGCTAAACCGGATGTCGTCCGGATGGCTTAATTGCTAAAGCACTTGGTATACCAAGAGATCCGGGATCGAACCCCGGTCTGGACATTTTTTCACTCTGTTGGATATTCGCTGCTAAGTAAAGTGATAATTCACATCATTTGTATTTCAGTAATCTACAGCGTAATTTCAGCTCTGCTGAAAAATTAAATAGTATATAAATATATTCACTGATATTGGGTTTGATTTGTCTCATGTATGCCAATAGGTGTTGTGCTCATGATTGCGGTTCCATCTTGTGCTGCAAGGTTGTAGCCTAGCCATATAAGAGTGAGAGAATGCTAGACCGGATGTCGTCAGGATGGCTTAATTGGTATACCAAGAGATCCGGGATCGAACCCCGATCTGGACATTTTTTCACTCTGTTGGTTGTTCGCTGTTTAGTAACGTGATAATTCACATCCTTTGTATTTGAAAAAATTAAGTATGAAAGAAATAAAATGCGAAACCTTAAAATGTTACTTTATCCAACTTTTCACCTGATTCCTGTTCGCGTGTCTGAAATCATCAACGTCATTAAAAGTATCTTTCATTTTTGAACTATTAATATTAATCATAGATTATTTAAAAGATATAAAGAAAATGGTATCAAGAAGTATCAACATAAAGAAATATATTATGCATAATCGATTTCTAGTCAGTAAAATTTAATATCTAAAAATGCATTAAACATAACATTTTGCCCTAGATAACATTTTGACTTAAAATAAGGCTATACTGATGACCCGGGTTCGAGTCCCGGCTTGGGTACTTTCTCACTATGTTGGCTATACACCTATTAAGCAATTAAAAATTTGAATATTATGAATGCAAGGCGTGAGAAATTTTCTATGGAAAAATTTCCAAGTATTAAAAATATGAATTTATTTCAATTATCGATGCTGGATTTTCTTTGACTTCGTGTTTGCCCCAGGGTTGGTGGCTCACGGAAAATATTCCATCTTGTGATGCGTTTGTAGCCTTGACAACATGTTATAGTGAGAAAGTTCCAGACTGAGTATCGTTCCCAAGTGGTTCAGTTGGTAGTACATCTGTGCACTATATTGATGACCCGGGTTCGAGTCCCGTCTTGGGTACAAGTTCACTGTGTTGGCTATACGCCTATTGAGCAATTAAAAATTTGAATATTAAAATAAGGGTTTCTAAGGTTAAAGCAATAATAAGACAAGATTTATAAGACTATTTGTCATTTGGGTTTTTCGAACGTTGAAAATTTAGAATCGTTTTGAAAAAAAAAAGAACCAATAATATAATATATATACATTTAATAATATAACAGAAGATATTTTATTGCAGTAGACCTTTTCAATATAAATAATTCAAAATGTTCTAACATTTTGCAACGATTTGAGCGTTTTTTTTTTTTTCGAAAATTACAGAGAAATGTTAATAATAAGTTGCATATACACAAATTACAATCATGTGGCACGTTTCCTATAAAAGTCAACCAAATTATTATCACTAATAAATAAGAGAATCTTTCATATAAATAGTTTCAATGGAAATGAATAAAAATAAATACATATCACAAGGTTTGTGAATGATCGAGAAACCAATAAAAATTATGTTAAAAATGAAGTGATAAATCAAATTAAAAAGTGACACCCCTTTGACCTGTTCAAAGTTTAAAAAATCGTTTAATGTATTCTATACATATACACAAAGATCATATTTTATTAATTAGAAATGGATATAGAAAGTGAAAGAGCAATTTTTGAGCTATAGAATAAGAGCATGCCGTAAGGAGTGAACAGTAACGAAACTTTAAGAGCGTTTTATTTTTTTTTCCAGAAAAGCAATTTTCAAAAACTGTTGACCCTCTATCTCCACCAATTTTCAATCAATCAACTTGATCTTTTTGAAAATTAACCGTCACATATTTTTCTAGTGAGATACGTAAGATTTAATTGAAATAGTGATCACACGCTTTTCTGTGTGACTGCAAGTAACGAAAGCTTTAGTTGCAATTTTATATTTTACCTTGAATTAAGGAAATCTCACTAAAAATATAAATATTTTAAAGCGGCTATGTATATCACTAGCTTTAGTACTAAAAATACCCTTTCTTTTATTTTTCAACGTGGTCACGCTCGTCATCAGGGAAGCCGCAATTTAAGATATCAACCCTCCCCACACCAAAAAATTATACAATTATCTATTCTAATATAAGTAGTGTAGTAAATTATTATAAATGGATTTTCATAAATACTGCACATTTCTTAAAAAAAGAATAATCGAGAAAAGCCCTAAATTGCAGGATGGGTGCAACGTGGTGTTACCCATTAAATTACTTAGGATATATCTAAAACAACTCAAAGAACATTTTTAAAAATTAATTCTTAAACAAGTTTGATGTGTCGATACCAAAACTTTCTTTTATATCATACATGTTAATACTTCAAAAATCGCTACTACAGTGCCAAAATTAAATGACAATCTATGGCCATCATGAGGATTCTAAAGATATAGGCTCGTTAAATTGTGTGCATGTAAAAAACTAGTCGGATGTGCTAATCCCAAAACTTTCTTCTATCTCACACACGATTCGCATACACTAAAAAGAATCAACACTAATTTATATCCAGGTCTAACTGAATCGAAAGTTTCATTAAATTCCATGCATTAGTTCTTAAGATATGACTATTGCTAAAATCGTGTAAATCCTGCAAAATGCGGCATAGCAGCGCCACCTGTTGGGAGATTTAGACCAAAACCTAATCAACAATAACTTATGTCAACGTCTAACTGAATCTGAAGTTTGATGAAAATCAGTGCATTAGTTCTTGAGATATAGTTATCGTGATAATAATTTTAAAAATAGCATAGTAGCGCCACTTGTCGGGCTACTTACATCAAAACAGAAGCAGTATCTATTTATGTCAAGGTATAACTGAATCTGAAGTTCAATGAAATTCCGTGCATTAGTTCTTGATATATAGCTAACGTAAAAATAATGAAAAAAGTGATATAGCAGCGCCACTTTTTCGGATATCTGCACCAAAACGTAATAAGCGTCTATTTATGTCAAGGTCTAACTGAATCTGAAGTTTGATGAAAATAAGTGCACTAGGTCTTCAGATATAGCTATTGCAAAAAATGCAGCGTAGCAGCGCCACCTGTCTGGCGATTTTCACCAAAAACTAATTAGCATCAATTTATATCAGGGACTAACTGAATATAACGTTTTAATAAATTTCGCACATTAGTTCTTGAGATAGAGCTATTGCGGAAATAGCGGAAAATGCAGCATAGCAGCGCCACTTGTCTCGCAATTTTCACCAAAAACTAATCAGCACCAATTTATATCAGTGACTAACTAAATATAAAGTTTTATTAAATTTCGTGCATTAGTTCTTGAGATAGAGTGCCCACAAAAGTTTTGTCACATACATACATACAGACAGAGTCACAGACTCACAACAGACAGACATTTTCTAAAAACAGTCAAATCATGTTCAGGACCTTCTAAAACGTATAAATCCGTCGAATACCGGAAGTCGAAAATTTTCATGAATCCAATAATAATCGTATGTATGAAAGTTTTAAAACATTATTATCAGACAAAATTCAATTACTTTGTATATCTTTCGTATTTTGTATTACTTTCACTACAAAAAAATCACATGTAAAAGTAAAACTTCTGAGTAGAAGAAAAATATTCTATTGTATATTCTATTGTATTTATTGTATATTCTATTGTATCTATATCGTATTGTAATATTGTAATATTATATTGTAAAATTCTGTAACTGTGGTCTCGCTGGTGATAGAGGCGTGTCAGCCCCTCAGGATTGCACACAAACTCTAAGGCTTAAGCCGGGTTTCCTGAGGTGGTCATCCATGTAAAGATAGAAGAAAGTAAAAAGACATAAGCATCGCATTTTTCAAGCAAATAATTAAATTTCGGCACCCACCATCTTAGATGTCTCTAACCGAAAGAGCATAAAAGCGACACATGTTGGGTAGTATACACTCAAGCCTAATAAGAATTTAATCAGGAAAAAGTGTAACATATAAAGTTTGATTAAATTCTGTGCATTAGTTTTTGAAATATAGCTATCGCGAAAATCGTGAAAAATGCAGCATAGCAGCGCTACCTCTTATATGATTTACACGAAAACCTAATCAGCACGAACTTATGTCAAGGTCTAACAGAATATGAAGTGTGATGAAATTCCGTGCATTAGTTCTTAAGATATAACTATCGCCAAAATCGTATAAATCCTGAAAAATGTAGCACAGCAGCGCCACCTGTTGGGCGATTTACACCAAAACCTAATCAGCAACAACTTATGTCAACGTCTAACTGAACCTAAAATTTGATGAAAATATGTGCATTAATTCTTCAGATAGAGCTAATGCGGAAATCGTGAAAAATGTAGCACAACAGCACCATTTGTTAGACGATTTATACCAAAAACTAATCAGCACCAATTTATATCATGGTCTAACTGAATCTAAAGTTTATTAAATTTTGCACGTTAGATCTTGAGATAGAGCGCCCAAGAAATTTTTACATATAGACAGACAAACGTTTTCTAACAACAGTCAAAACATGATCAGAATCTTCTAAAATGTATAAATCCGTCGAAAACCGAAAGCCGAAATTTTCACGGATCCAATACTTTCTTCCTGTAAAGATACAAGAAAGTATAAAAGATCAGGTTTCTTGCGGAAAAAAAATACAAAAACTGTTTTAATCACTCATATTCGAAACTAATTTAATTTTGCAATCAATATTTTAATTAAAACCGCTTTCAGAATTTTGTGGAAAAGCTAAAATTGGTAACAGAAACTTTAGCTACGCTATATACGGCATAAAGAATATTCCTTTTTAAAATCGTTTTTTTTTCAAAGCAGTTATTTTGCATTTGCGCATACGATTTCGTGAAAATGACTAATCAGATTTTCGTCTGGTATAGTAAACGAATGCTTACGAAATGACAAAATTTCGGTCGGATAAAATTAATAAAATTATGTTGTTTCAAGTTTTTAAAATGTACGTCTTTTGAGACTATTTATATTTTACTATTGAAAGTTTTTTTTTCTCCAATAACAGGTCATTTAAAAAAAAATCCCTGACGGCTCGGCCTAAAGGCACAGGTAGATTTCGAAGGCGCCGACCGTAGTGCGCCTGTTTGTTGGGAATTGCAGAAGAAATGACCCTTTTTCCATTATGCCGCAGTTGGGACCGTCCACTTCGAAATCTAACTTGTTTGCAGGCGGAGCCGGCAGGGATTTTTTTGTTTTTAAGTTTTTTGTCATAAGGGTTGGCCCTATAAAAAACTTGTCAATATAAAAGTTATAGATAATATTAAGAGTAATAATAAGGAATAATAATAAATTTAAGCGGATTTGATATCTTGTGAATTGACGAAGTTATGAATTTTTTTCTTCTAAACCCCCCTCCCCCCTCTTGGACCATTTTTAATGATATCAAAAATTTGTCATACATAAATTTTTGGCCGTTTTCCTAGAAGTAATAATAACTTTAAACGGATTCGATACGTATCATAATTAAGAAATTATGTTTTTTTTTCGGTTTTCACAAAAAGCCCCCTATTTGCCCCACCTCCTTGGTTGGATTTTGTCCATTAACGAACTTGACCGAGATTTTATGCCCCTTGATTTTATGTATCAGTTTGGAAGAGATTTGTGCAGAATTTTTGAAGTTATCGTGTACATAAAAAAGTGACATAGATAGATAGATAGATAGATATAAAGTTTTGAACTGGGGCTGGTTTTGGGTTCTGCAAAAAATTTCCAAAAATTCCAACTTAGGGGAGAATGTAATACAGGTAGTATTTCTTACGAAATCTACCTGAAAACACTTGTCTACGTATCTAAGAAATAGCCAATACGGTTAAGTGGTTAAAGTAGGCAAATATTTCTGACTCAAAAATAATAAATATTAAAAATATTCTTTTAAAATTTCGAACATGTGGGTTTAATATTATAAAGTTAATAATCTTTTAACATTCACTAAATTTGTGTTCTTCTGACTTTTAATAAAAGCTACTGTTTTTCGGACGTAAAACGCCCAACTTTCAAATATTTGATACAGACCCTAGAATACGGGACCTTAACTCAGGCCCCCTAGCCAGGCCGTAAAGATGTTCTTGAAAAGTCAGACTTTTTATTATTAGGTGCGTTCGTAATTATATAAATACGTAGCACCTATTGTCGTCGTCTGGTCCGTCCGTCTGTCTGTCTGTCAGTCCGTCCGTCTGTCTGTCGTCCGTCCGTCCGCATATAGCAACGCAAAAACTACCCAACCGAATGGTTTGAAATTTAAGATATATTATCTTTGCAGACTTTTGTCGAGACATTTCAAATTTTATGAAAATCGAATCAAAACTTTAGAAGATATTAATAAAAATATTATTGAGAAATATGAATTTTTAAAACAAAATCGCGGCTTTCTTGTTATAGGAGCTTCCGAGGTTTAATCGTCAAGCGACCGAGATACTTATTTTATTACAGAAATTAATCTGCAGACGATATAATTCATTCCACAGAATTAACAAGTTGGAAATTGTACTTCAAACGTGACAAATGAGGTGCGTTCGTACTATAGCTAGTTATATAAATATTCAAATCTTGATGATTTTCAGTTCTGTGAAATTAATTATATCGTCTGCAGATTAATTTCTGTAATAAAATAAGTATCTCGGTCGCTTGACGATTAAACATCGGAAGCTCCTATAACAAGGAAGCAGCGATTTTGTTTAAAAAATTCAAATTTCTTAATAAATATTTTTATTAACATTTTCTAAAGTTTTGATTCGATTTTTATAAAATTTGAAATGTTTCGACAAAATTCTGCAAAGATAATATATCTTAAATTTCAAACTATTCGGTTGGGTAGTTTCTGCGTTGTTATGTGTGGACGGACGAGACGACGAAAATAGGTGCTACGTATTTATATAATTACGAACGCACCTAAAAATCACCAAGATCTGAATATTTATATAACTAGCTATAGTACGAACGCACCTCATTTGTCACGTTTGACGTACAATTTGCAACTTTTTTTTTAAACGTTTTATTTTAAAACAAGGACCGGAGCCGGGCCCACAAGTAGAGCCGTGACCTAGTAATTTTTATCAGTTTTACCCTCTTCTCTACGGACCTGCCCATAGAAAATAACGTTTCACTTTTAATGCAAGTTTTCAATTTATAACACGTTTTTCAATTTTAAAGTTATCAAAAAGATCTCATTTTCATTATAAAACATACAATGTGATTTTTTTCAATTACTTACTAGCCATAAATGCTGTTTAGAATGATACAACAAAAGTCGAAAACAAAATATAAGTTTGTGGACACGGAAAAATTCGTTTTAAAAGACGTTGTGCAGAATATCAGCAAATAAAAACATCTGATCACATTAACTATTTTTAAATTATGTGACTGTTATTTGATCCAAAAGTTATATATAATTAAATATGATTATTTCATAAATATTATGAGCTCATATTTTCATTGCCACTAAATTCCTTTAAATTATTTTATACGACATAAATAACTCATGTAAGTTTCCAATTATGTCCGTATTATGTATTATCTACCTCTGAAAATCTCGAGGAATCCACATCAAGTTGACTAAAATAAAAGTCACCCGTGAATCTGTAAAGATGGTTTAACGGCAACATTCATTCTGGAATAACCACTGTATTCCTTTTTAAAAGCCACCACTGCTACCCATCCGAAGCCAGTGTGTTGGTTTGTTTTGAAGTGGATAGAGGCAAAAGAAAACACACCATCGTTCTCTGTGCATTGACTTGGTAACTTTATTTTTATTTTATATAAATAATCAAGGTATGAATTTTTAGTATTTATTTGTTGTTAGAAGTATATACTACTTTGAGGAATATTCATTTATTAAAAGACTTATTTTGATTCCTGTACTTTTAAAAGTTTTAATTTACTAACATAACATTTACTTCTATTTCTGTTTACCTATACAACGCAAATGCATAAAATTTCTACCACTGCAAGCTTTATATCTTTTCTATGTAGCATAATTATTTCAATATTCTACAACTATTTTCTGAAAACTTATTTTAGACATCGTAATGTGAGACACTGAAGATTGTAGAAAGAAATATTCTTTATCTGTCCTTGATAAGTTTGGTGTTTGTTATACAACCGTGTTTTTTAATGTTGTTTTTGACTATATATAGTCGTCTAAATAGCCGCATGAACTTAGAAATGGATGTTTTTGTGAAAATGACAGACAGACACTGCAATTTATTATAGATTACTTACTAAACAGAATTTGTAATAAATACATTTCCTATTCAATATAATTTGAAATTTAATAAATTCTAGTTTTCACTCGTCGTATCTGCATTTTAAGAAATTGTAAACCATAAGATATCATTTAAACCATAATTATTTTACGTAAATATTTTAATTAAATATATATCTATATATTAACTTACTAGCAAATTGTAATATGACGATTATTATATAATATAACAAATTTATTAATACTAATGTGTGTACGTTATATTATAATTATTTTTTATACAACGTAGGATAACTGACTTAACATTGTGCAGTAAAATTAACATTTTTTTTTTTTTTTTTATAAATAGACAAGAATGTCAGTCATCGGTTTTTAATACTAATTAAAGACTACTATTTTTTAATAAATAAGTGTAGTTTTCATCCAGGTGTACTATTTATCTGAGGAATTAAATACGAAAGTAAAAATTAAAAACAATATAAAAAATCTTTTAAAACAATTAAAGCGTTATAGCAAACGCTTTCAGAGCGTTTCGATAGTTTTTGTACACAAGAATAAAGCCGATGAATCGTATTAGGTAGCTTTCATTACAAAAAGCTACGTACTGCAGCCGTTCGCAGGAGAACAATTCCAAAAAAAATTGGCATATTTTCACCGATCATGACCCCCAGACCGCCAAACCACCCTCCGTTCAAATGTTGATATATATATATATATATATGTATGTATGTATATAAATATATATATATATATATATATATATATATATATATATATATGTATGTATATAAATATATATATATAGATAGACATCTGACATATGTCATGTTATAACTCTCTTATTTATGAACCGATTTGGATGTGACTGAGTATATGTGCATAGGACATACCAAGATCTCAACCGAGATCTCAACCCAAGATCTCAACTTCGTTGGCCAGCTTTCATATTATTTCAAAATGGTGACCAGTTAAAAAATTTAAAATTTAAAAAAATTCAATACTATGTACAAAAAAATTATAAATTAAAAAACTTGTTTCAGTTAAGTGTTAGAACAGGATACAAGGATTCCGAAACATTTTTTGTTTAGGCTATAACTAAAAAAATGACTGAGATATGGCAGTTTGAAATTCTAGGTTGATTGACATTTTGAAACAATCTGATATTTCTTATGCTGTAACTGTCACGCTGTTAACGAAAACCGTGATTGAATCGTTTATAATCAAGTTCCAAGCATTTTAGCTTGGGTGTTTGAGTAAAACGAGTTGAATTTTTAAAAACATGGGCTATGAAGGCTAGACTGTTAAAAATAATCTGAAATTCACGGGTATTTTTTTAAATGAATTTCACAGAAAAAGTCCCTTTTCACGACAAAACGGCATTTTCCGTTAAAAACAGAAAATTTCCTCATATTTCCTGAAAACAACGGAACAGACGGAGAAGAAAGTGGCCAACGGAGATATTCCGTTATCTGCTACATATTTATTTTCAATGTTTAAAAAACTCACATGTTGCAACACAGAAAAACTAAAATTTCCAGTTTATTTAAAAGAACAAAAATTTAAATAATTATTATTATTATTTTGAATTTAAAAAAGCAACAATTAATTTTCCCATGTTTTAAAATTATTAGCAATTTATTTTTTAAAGTTATAAAAAATATTCACATTTAAAATATATTCTAAACAAATAGCTGCTTAATATATAGGTCAGTTATTTCTGTTTCAATGGTTAATTTTTGCAATAAGTTTATATATATATATATATATATATATATATATATTGGTATTGATATATATAATATTGGTATTGATTTTTCGTTAGTATTTTGACTTTGGTTATATTCGTTTTATAGTTTTAATTGATTATAGTTTAGTGTTCAGTTGATATATTGTTATTTGTTTTTGACTATGTAGTGTGGTTAATGTAAATGTATAATTGTGTTTTAGTATATATATATATAATAGTTAAGTGAAAGAAAATCGATTTTACTCAAAAAAGCAACAAACAAAAATAATGCTTTCGAATTTAAAAAAATAACAAATAATTTTCTCATTCCTTTGAAATTATTCGCAATATGTTTTTTAAAGTTATAAAAAACACTCTCACTAAAAATATATTCTAACCGAACACATTTAAAAAATCTATAATAGTTGAAAAAAATCGATTTTCTCAAAAAAGCAAACATACTTTATCGAATTTAATTCAAACTATAATATTCATATTTTGCATCTAACAATCAAATTAAGAATATATATAATTCATGTTTTAATCCTCTATTAATAATAAAGTTTTCGGTCATAATCTTATAACAAAATATCCCAAAATTAATTTCAAAATTACCAGGTTTCTAAACCCCAGATTGTTTAAGTTCCAAGCCGCGATTTGAAGAAATCGCGAAGGCTCGAGACGCTATCATCTCTGGTTCGAACCCAAGGTCAGCCGAAATTATTCTTGAAGTATTTTAAATTATTAAATACTCCCGCTGTAGTCAACAGATGGCAGCACAAACAGAAAGGTGATTTTTTTTAAAACCGAGGTCAATCAAAACGGAAAATTACCGTTTCTTCAAGTGGCTGAGAGGTTCTGCTCTCGAAGCTGGTAGACGGGAGGTGCTGGGTTCGTTCCCAGTCGCGCTCGTCGGCCTAATCGTTCGGAGTTTTCGTGGTTTTCTTCTAGCCGTGGATTTATCCATGCGTAAATACGGGTTAGGTTCCCTTAGAAAGACCCCCACGAAGGGCACCCCCCCGCGGGCCTATATCCCAAGTGTAGATAATTGGCCGTCAATAATCAACCCAACCCGTTTCTTCAAACGGAGATTTTCCTTCTGTTATCTTTCAAAACGGAAAATCGACTAACGGAACGGAAAATACCCGGCAACTTTGCTGCCAGTAGTTTTACCGTGAATTAACGGATTTATTTTTAACAGTGTACCTTTTCCTCCCGGTGCAGGCCGAAAGGACTTTTTTAAATTTAGGATCAGTATATGAAAGCATTATATAAATAGTAATACACTCCATTAAGATATATTTAAACAGTATCTTTTTTTGTGAGGAAGAGGGAGTGAAGAAGGGAATAAATCAACAAAGATTCAAAAAGGAAATTTCTATCCTATATAGTTTGATATACTATTCACAATATAAAAATTTAAATTTGGCCATTCTATAGAAGTTTTCTTATAACGAATATGAACATATATGGTTTATCTTTCAATTTTGCACAGAAAGGGAAGTGTAACGAGATAAAGAAGTGTTGAACAACAGATCTGACACATAAATTTACAAAAGAAGAGTAATACATTTCAATTTATTCTCACGAGTAGAATATTGCTGCAAAATTTATTTGTAAATAATTATGAAGGGATATCAAATAAAATGCTTAAAAATAGTTATAGTTAAGAATGTTCTTGTATTTTTAAAAATTAGTGAATCGCCATTCTCTTCAAAATTACAACATGCCAGAAGCAACATTTTCAGTGCAACAATATCTAAAGTTCAGATTTTAAATATTTCCTGTACATTGATTAAAATGTTACAGCATGCAGGAATTTTTTAAAGACATTTTAGGAGTATCTGACGACAGAATTCTTATGCTAATGAAAAAAAAAAAACATTAGAGTCACAAAATTTTAAGGTCATAGCAGACAGAGCGTGCATGTTAATAAAATCAACAATGGAAAATTAATATAAAACACATACACTTTTTATTTATGTTTAATTCAACCATACTGATAAAGATGCACGAACTGAAAATTTTCCAATTGAGTAAAAAAGTGTCCACACTTGGAGTCGAACCCAAGACATTTGGTCTCAAATTACCAACGCTCTGCCTATTAAGCTACCTGGAAAGACAACTGGCCAACACATTTCACTCAGATTTCATTTAATACTTTATGAAATTGTTTATAAATTCACTTGCGGAAATAAATTAAGCCTATTGGATGTTGTGCTGTAAAAAAGTTAATACGTTGAGAATCTATTTATTGAATTTTTCTGTCTCATACGAATTGAAAAATTTCCAACTGAATAAGATGTGTCGACCGGCTGTTGGCCCAGATAGCGCAATAGGCAGAGCATGGACTATTTAAGGTAAAAAAATCCCTGACAGCTCGGACTACAGGCACAGGTAGATTTCGAAGATGCAGACCGTGGGGCGCCTGTTTGTTGGAAATTGCGGAAGAAATGACCTTTTTGCCATGATGCCTCAGTTGGGACCGCCCACTTCGAAATCTAACTTGTTTGCAGGCGGAGCCGGCAGCGATTTTTTCGTTTTTATTTTTTATTTATTTATTTATTTATTTTTGCTATAAGGGTTGGTCCTATAAAAAACTTGTCAATATAAGAGTCTTAGACAATATTAAGAGGATTTATAATAAATTTAAGCGGATTTGATATCTTGTGAATTGACGAAGTTATGATTTTTTTTCTTCTAAAACCACCCTTTCCCCTCCCCTTTGGGTCCTATTTTAATGATATCAAAAATCTGTCATACATAAATTTTAGGCCCTTTTCCTAGAAGTAATAACAACTTAAACGGATTCGATACGTATCATAATTAAGACGTTATGGGGTTTTTCTCTTTTCACGAAAAGCCCCCCTTTTTGCCCCCCGCCCTTTGTTCGATTTTTCCCATTAACGAACTTGATCGAGATTTTATCCCCCTTGATTTTATGTATCAGTTTGGAAGAGATTTGTGCAGAATTATTGGAGTTATATTGTCCATAAAAAGTGACATAGATAGATAGATAGCAAAAATTTTTCAAAAATTCCTACTTAGGGGAGAATGTAATAGGTAGTATTTTTTACGAAATCTACCTAAAATCTTGGGTTTGACCCCCGGCCTGGTCACCTTTTCACTCAGTTGGGTAATTTTCAAATCCTATATGACACAAATTTTATGACACAGATTCTCAACTTATTAACAAATTTACAGAACGACACCCAACCAGCTTCATATATTTACCATTTATTTATTTATAAACCATTTCATAAAGAATATAATCGCGTTTGGAAATTCAGTTCAACGTCAACTTTGACAGCAGTTTCAGCATTTACCGAAGAAGGGAAAAAAACTGTTCGATTTACATAGCTTCTAAATAAACGTACCTGTCAATTTCATGCATTTCCGAATAAAATTGATTTAAAAAATGTGTTAGAAAGCACTCAGTTTAGATTTGAGAAGTCTTAAACCGTTGATGGCAGAAACCTACTTCAAGTCACAAAAAGAACAGAAACCAAGTGCAGTTTTAAAATATGGCATTTATTTTACAAAGGGGTGAATACATATTAAAATACAAAATTTATTTTTTACACGGTCTATAGGTACTATAAATTATGCTTAGGAAAATATTGTTCTGCGTCTTAGAAAAACATTTTAAAAACCCCATTATATTTTACGATCAAAATTTAGCGAGTTGTGATATTTGTTTTATGCAATTTGTTTTTCACTACAAAAATTGTATTTCAATTTTTAGTACCAAAAGACACTGAAATTTCATAAAATTCAAAGTATAATAACCCATACTTTTGATTAAAAAAAAAATAGAATTATTTTTTTGTCATTCTTAGAGGCAGGCCAGCGTTTTTCTAAGTATAACTTATAAGACCAGAGGCCGTATAAAAAAATCCCTGATGGCTCAGCCTACAGGCACAGGTAGATTTCGAAGACGCAGACCGTGGGGCACCTGTTTGTTGGGAATTGCGGAAGAAATTACCTTTTTGCCATGATGCGGCAGTTGGAACCGCCCATTTCGAAACCTTACTTGTTTGCAGGCGGAGCCGGCAGGGATTTTTTTGTTTTTAATTAGGTGTTATTTTTTGTTTGCTATAAGGGTTCGTCCTATAAAAAACTTGTCAATATAAAAGTTTTAGATAACATTAAGAGGATTTATAATAAATTCAAGCGGATTTCATATCTTGTGAATTGACGAAGTTATGAATCTTTTTCTTCTAAAACCCTCCCCTTTTTCCCTCCCTTGGGGCCATTTTTAATGATATCAAAAATCTGTCCTACATAAATTTTCGGCCCTATTCCTAGAAGTAATAATAATTTTAAACGGATTCGATACGTATCATAATTAAGAAAGTATGGTTTTTTTCTGTTTTCACAAAAAGACCCTCGCCATCCCCCCCCCCCCCCCTGGTTCAATTTTGCCCATTAACGAACTTGACTGAGATTTTATGCCTTTTATTTTATGTATCAGATTGGTAGAAATTTGTGCAGAGTTATTGACGTTATCGTGTCCATAAAAAAAGTGACATAGTTAGATAAAGATAGATAGACATAGATAGATAGTTAGATAAAGTTTTGAACTGGGGGTGGTTTTCGGTTCTGGGATCGGCGTAAATCTGCAAAAATTTTCGATCGGCTTAGATCTGCAAAATTTTTTTAGAAATTCCAACTTAGGGGAGATTAGAATAGGTAGTATTTCTTACGAAATCTACCTAAAATAAATTTCGAATTTTATGGAGTTTTGGTACTAGAGTCCTGTGCGAAAATTCTATTCTTAATCAACCCGAACCCGGCAAAAAAATCCGTCAACCCGAAATTCGAACAGAATCTAATCCGAAACCGAAATACTTAAACCCTTTCCGAACAGAACTGAAATGGAAGAAAATTACTCCATATTTTAATACATTTATGGAATAATATCCTACAATTATGCCTCTAATATCAATTTATTTTTTATGTTAAAAATGAACATCTATATACTCACTAATGTTAATATATATAGTTTTTTTACGTCTTAAAAAATATTGTAGATTTTTTTGACAAATCTTGACAACCCTACTCTGATCGACAAGAGTCAAACCCGAACCCGAAATCGACCCGAACCCCGCCAGCAACGAAAAAGTTAGCGTCAACAAATTAGCGAACCGCGTGTTGGGTCATAATCGGGTAAACCCGGGTTACCCAACACGATGCAAGACTCTACTTGTTACCCCTAACTAACATTATTTAAGAAAATTTAAAACCTTACTTTCCCTACAATTTTGAACATTTTGAAACATTTTCTGTGTGTGTTTTTTTACACGTGTGTTCTATAACGGTAGGTGATTTTTTAAAAAAACTAATTAGCTTAAGTAAACATAAATAAAATGTACTGACATTATGTTCAAATACAATAAAAATTACTATTTACTTGACATTTTTATTTTTAAAATATAAACTATTTATATTACTAAAAATCGGATTCCTAATATTACGAAATGCACGTAAAAAAAGTCAATTCAAAAGTATCTGTTAGAGTTTTAGTATTTTGGTCGTAAGATGCTGAAGAAACACAAACTCAGAAAATGAATTTAGGGTGTACTCAAATCCAAACTTCTTATTTTGTGACTCATTTTTAAATTCCATTTTTGCTCTGAAATGCATCCAATTGGCAGGTTCTCTTATTCAGAAACTTTATTATGTCCATATTGGTCGATTTTTTGATAAAGGCAGAATATATTTTAAAAAATGCTGTCAAAGTGGACATTTTTAACCGAATTTTCCGAAGCAAAAGCGCTGGAAAAAAAAAATATCGTACTGTGAAAATAACTGCTTGTAAATCCCTTTCTAATTAATTGAACGAAAAATAAAAACACAGGTCACTTATAAATCTCTTCATAAATCATGGCACCAAGTTTCATGTTTTTACTTTTAAAAATAAGTCTGAAAATGTGTCAGAAAATTTTATATTGTTGAGCGTGGAAAAATATTTTTTTTTGAATACCGCTTTAAAGATTGAAACTCTAAATCATTTAAAGGGAAGAAATCTATACAGAGAAAAGCCTTTTTCAAATATCCTATATTCATTTATGTAACTACATCATCAGATATCTAAATACATTTTAAGCAAAAAATTGGAAATTTAATATTTTCGTCATTTTTCTCCAAATATTGGGTACTAAGTCCTCCTAATTTGTATACAGCCTCTTGTAAAACAAATGTCATAAGCTATACTTGATTTCCATTTGTAACTCAAAGTGTGTTTCTATCAGCGCACAGTGGGGTGTTTTGAGGATCTAGGTGGACAAAATTATTGCGTTGAAGCTTAATTAGATTTTGCTGGGTTTTCGAATGTATCAGTAATAAAATAATCAAACAGAGATAAATATTTCACTTATTTAATTATTTGTATTATTATTATTATTATTATTATTATTATATTATTTCTTATATTATTATTATTTTTTAAATTATAATATTGTATTGTCATTGAAACTACACATGTATTCAAAGTTTCAGCTCAATCTGATAATTAAAAGTGGTGAAAATTGACTTGCAAGATTTGAATTAAACACTCAGACGCACACTTCAAGTTAATATAACTTAATGATTCGCAAACTTTCCAGGAGCTGTCTTAAGTTTTCAATACTTTAGGAATGGCACTTTGATTTTAAAAAATGCTTATTGCTTAATAATGCTTAATACTGTATTAAAAGTCAAGATGAAGTTGGAAAACAAGATGGCGCTTATTTTCAAACAACAATAGGTTAAATCGTGTGACAAACATGTGACATATGTCCAGTAAGCTCCTGCTTTCAAATAAAACAGAAAAGTCACGACTTGCTTTCGAACTTACAGAAAAATAATGTAACTGTTGAAAGTCTCTCAAATCAATTGCCTTCTTTTCGGTCGTAGTTAATCGACACATCGGGTTTTTTCGACAAAACTCGTACGGATCTCGACAAAAGAGACATTCAGCTATACCAGCATACGCGGTCTTGTTAAATTCCGAAATAATCGGAAAAATGAATTTTGTCCACCTAGATCATCAAAACGCCCCACTGTGCAGCGGTTGAAGACGTAATTGAGGAAACATCTATTTTCAATCAATTGGTATTTTAACTTTTTTTTACGCGTAGAACTTACAAATATAGCGATTAATTAACGTTTAATACGAATTCATATTATACGGTCACATTGAAACTTCAAATGCTTCCTAAATAAGATAAAAATAATTTTGCATTTTTAACACTTTCCAACCTAGTTGAAAAGTGTTTATGACTTCGGTTTGTCTGTCCGTCTGCCGTCTGCCGTTTGTCCGTGCTCTAACTCCGGTAAATATACTCGGTTTGTGCTGAAATTTTTATATGTTATTGCGTTATCTATAGCATGTTCCCTATTTCAACTGAAGTGTGTATCATTTATAGTTTTTTTACAGGGACACTCAAAAGAATTCCGCTACATTACGGTCTATGGGGAAAAATCATTTGCGGTTTATTTCAATGATGTTACACAATTTCAAATGCATTGTAATTGATATATATCACTAAGGTGCATTACAAGAAGCTTAATATGGAATAGGGTGTGCATAGCACTTATAGTCACTTTACAGGGACAGTCCAAAGAATTCCGTTACATTACGTCTATGGAGAAAAATCGTTTGCGGTTTAATTAAATAATGTTTCACTATTTTAAACGCATTGAAATTTATATATATCACTACGGGGCATTACAAGATGCTTACTACAGAATATTGTGTGTATAGCAGTCATCGCTCATTTACAGGGACACACAAAAGAATTCTCTACTGTCTGTTAACAATAATTCCTGGAAGTGCGTTTTAAGTTACTGAACGCGATTTTAAATTGAACTCACTTTATGTCTATTACTTGGTGTGTATAAATTCTGTATTTCATATACAGGGCAGCACAAAAGTTTGCGAATACATTTGCTTTTGTTGACAGAAACTCCTGAAGGAGAATTTTAAACTGTGCTACGCGTTTCCTAACTGAACTAAAATTTATCATCCTATGTAGTATATATACAAATCTATAGATCCTATGCAGGGCTAAAATAAAAGTATTCGGATATTTTTCGAATATTGTATATGTTGGAAATTCCTGAAATTACGTTTTTAAATATGTTATGCGTTTTCCACATTGTTTACTTAGATGTTGTCTTTCAGCCAGGGCCTGATTACCAACGGGGCACACTTCCACCAGTAAAAAAGAATAGAAATTTTGCCATTATTCATGGCTGTATTTTCGCATGAATAGGGCGTTTTAATTCGACAAAAAAGTCTATTAAATTTTACTGGTGGAAGTGTGCCCCGTCAGTAATCAGGCCATGCTTTCAGCTTATTAAACGGTAATGAATTGTAAAATTATTTTGGAAGCGTTGGAAAGTATTACATAATCTATGCTTGACGCATGATTTTTCGTTCTTGTTTAAGACTATTGTTGAGTTGTACAACATTAATCAATATTATTTAACACTATTTGTAACACTTTAAAGAAGCATTTACAAATGTAAAATTTCTTAAAATGTGGTTTGTTAAATGAAAAATGTCTAATCTAAAATTTGTCTATGCGCTGATTCTTAACATATTAGACCTTTGAAGTGTCATTCTTTTTTCTCCCCCAGGAAGGCACTTTCTTTAGGTGTTCACAGGTGTCGCGAACCCGGGGCCCGAGCGATCTTTCTTCGTTTTTCTGTTTCTAGATTACTTTCTCATTTTCAATCTTTCTCTCTTGCCCGTTATTCCATTTTACTTACCGACATATACATAGTATAGGGCAAATCTTGTAATCGTTTTAAAAATCGAAAAAAATTTTTTGACGGATTTACACGTTTCAGACACTGGAGATTCCGAAAAACATATTTTTAGAAGAAAAAAAATTGCCGTCCGTCTGTCTGTGTCAGTGCATGTTATCTGAAAACGCTCTATCTCCCGAACAAATTGAGATAAAGACTTGGCATTTAGTATTTACTTAGTGTGTAATAATGGGAAGAAGCTTATCGAATTTCAGTAACCTCGATTATCCGGAACTATTTTTTTCGTACTCTCGAAATATTCGTTCCGATAAAAGGTATATAAAATTTATCGAAATTGTTTATTTTAAGTAGTGAATATAAAAGAGAGTAAAAAAACATAAATTTTGCATAAAGAATGAAGTTGATCGTATAATGAGTGGCCGAGATATTTGTAATCCTATTTTCCACACTATTGGATTTTTCATGACCTTGTATTTCATTCAAATTTCAATTCAAAGATATATTTTAATTGGAATTAAGACGCTTAATCCAACGCAATAAAACGTTAGTTAATATGATTATCAATTTTGGAGCTATAAGGATGTTTCTTTTACGCAATTCAGTAATAGAGCATTTAAAGTTTATGACATCATCAAGCCACGATTTTATTCGAATTGCAATGCATTTTATAAATAGTTTACACCTGTTTTATTTTCATATTTTATATTATGGATATCCATGATGGGTAAGTATTCCGGTGGTCCCCAACGACTAGTTTACTTTACTCTCATTGTGAATTTTTCATCGAATGCAATTCTTCGCTTAAAAAAAACATGAGATTACATATTTATTTTTTATTAAAGTAATAACAACAACAAACACAGTTGTAATTATAATAACTGTGTTTCTAAGAAGGCATAAAACATTTTCAGAAATTTTAAAGTAATGAAAAAAAAAATGCTTTTCTTCCAGTGTTTTTTCTAGAAAAATTGGAAATTTTGTAAAAAAAAAAAAAAAAAATTACAAAGAAAAGCTTTTTTTGCAGTTATATTTTCTTAGAAAATACAAAATATTAAATATTTCTTTTACAATTATTTTTTCAATTTACATGGATATATTAAAAAATATATACTTTTACAATTAAAATTTTATCCATTCAGTCTCAGAATTTCTGCAGTAGCATTTCTTGCTTAATTTAACACCATTCTTTGAATTATAATATTTAATTCAAATGAACAAATGGTCATTTCAGTTGCATTATCTATTTTAAATTGCCACTAAAACTAATTTAAAAAAAATCTTATGACTTTCGCACAATATTTGCTGAAATTTGGATTTATTTAACAAAAATAAAATGGAATTTTAATTTATAAGAAAATTTAAATTCTAGCTGTTTAAAAACAATTATTTTTAAACGTATTCATTTTCCCCACAGAATTTTACATAAAAATGATTACGGTGACATAATTATTAGATTGTTGAAAAATTATTAGTATTTAAATTTCTATGCATTATGAATTTCAGAAATTAATTCTTAGTTGAGTTCTAATAAAATAAAATAGTTGCATCGTTAAACTTTCAATACTTTTTTATAAGGGTCAACCTGAAATCCATACCTACAAATATTTATCAAACTTGCGGATGTATGAAATTATTTACATTTATGATGCAACTGAGGAATCGTGCATTTATGGTACCGTCCTCTTTGAATATTATTTTTATTAAATAATTTAACAATTATTATGTTTGTTCGCCTATCAAGTAGTATTTTTTTTTCATTTAATATAGTTTCAAATATAATTTTATTTGAAAAATGTTGCTTTGACTTAGATTTTATTTTCTATTATGTTTGATCACTTCAATTTAGTTTTCATTCCTTTTTTTTATATTGTTTATTTCTCTTGTTTGGATATAATTAGAATCAGATTTATATAGATTAAACTTTATTTTACTATTAGATGTGCACATGTTACTAAAATTACAAATTATTCCGTTTATTTTGTTTATCCGTTACTTTCGTGTGTATTAACGAATGTTTTAGCTTATTGCATTTTTTTTAAATGTTTATAAGCAAGTCACAAGAAGTTCTATAACCAAATCTTGATCTGTAATACACGGGATTACATTTGATAATCAATGTATTAACATTTTTTTTTCTTTTTTTACGTGAAAGCAATGGTAACGTAGATCACAAAATATATTTAGTACTAATTGAAAGTCATTACTTAAAGATTAAAATTTAGTGTATTACATACAAGATGTCCATAATTACACTGATTTTACTCAGTGAAATTACCAATTATTTCGTGTTTATTTTGTTTATCCGTTACTTTCGTGTGTATTAACAAATGTTTTAGTTGTGGTTTAGTGCATTTTTTTATGTTTAGCAAGTTACAAGAAGATCCATAACCAAATCTTTGAGCTGTAATACACGGGATTACATATATGGAAATCAATGTATTAATATTTTTTTCTTTTTACGTGAAAGCAATATTTATAGTAGAAGCAATGGTAGCGTAGATCACAAACTATATTAGTACTAAGTATAAAGTCATTACTTAAAGATTAAAATTTAGCGTATTACATACAAGATGTCCATAAATTGATTTTACTCAGTGCGTTCTGTATATAAGGGCGAGAGTGGAGCCACATTTTGTAGGATGACTAGCAGTAGATACCGCGTTTCTTATATACCCATAACTACCGGGGTGTACCATGGACTTTAGTGATGTTATTCTTGTTTTGTATGGGAAATACTAACACACAATAAGGTTTAATGTTTGATATAATGAGTTTTAATTAATGATTAATAAAATTTAGCTTCTAGAAAATTACTTAATTTGAAATATAACGATCTGATACCACCAAAGGAAATTTAAATTTCTAATTTCAGAATAAATATTTTGAGATTTTGACAGCTCGTGTGAAATGTAAAATAAGAAAAAAATGTCAAGTAATACACATTTAATTATCAATTTCAATATTTCGCAATAATAATCCTACAGATTAAGAAGATATTAAAACTGAATGAAAATTATAAATATATAGCTCCATGTTTTTTTACTTATATTTTACGCATGGTAATTCTAGGTATACAGACCTGTAGATCAAAAAGTTTGCGTTGGATTTCAACTAAATTCGAGTTAAGGCATTGCACTGTATATTTAGGAAAACTCAAGCAACTTCAAATTTGTATACGGAAAAACAACAGTGATACAATCGAAAAAAAATCCCTGACGGTTCGGCCTACAAGCACAGGTAGATTTCGAAGACGCAGACCGTGGGGCGCCTGTTTGTTGGGAATTGCGGAAGAAATGACCTTTTTGCCATGATGCCGCAGTTGGCACCACCCACTTTGAAATCTAACTTGTTTGCAGGTAGACCCGGCAGCAATTTTTTTCATTTTTATTTATTTATTTATTTATTTATTTTTATTTTTTGCTATAAGGGTTGGTTCTATAAAAAAATTGTCAATATAAAAGTTTTAGATAATATTAAGAGAATTTAAAATAAATTTAAGCGGATTTGAGGTCTTGTGAATTGACGAAGTTTTGAATTTTTTTCTTCTGAAATCCCCCTCCCCCTTTGGGCCATTTTTAATGATATCAAAAATCTGTTATGCATAATTTTTCGGCGGTTTCCTAGAAGTAATAATAACTTTAAATGGATTCTATACGTATCATAATTAAGACGTTATGGGTTTTTTCTTTTCACGTAAAGCCCCCCTATTTGTCCCTCCCTTGGTTCGATTTTGCCCATTAACGAACTTGACTGAGATTTTATGCCCCTTGATTTTATGTATCAGTTTGGAAGAGATTTGTGCAGAATTATTGTAGTTATCACGTCTATAAAAAAGTGACATAGATAGATAGATAGATAAAGTTTTGAACTGGGGTTGTGGTTTTGGGTTCTGGGAGTCATAATCGGCGTAGATCTGCACAAATTTTTCAAAATTTCCTACTTAGGGGAGAATGTAATAGGTAGTATTTTTTACGAAATCTACCTAAAAGTCTTGGGTTTGACCGCCGGCCTGGTCATCTTTTCACTCAGTTGGGTAATTTTCAAATCCTATATGACACAAATTTTAATAAAGAGATTCTCAACGTATTAACACTTTTACAGAACGACACAAAACCAGCTTTATATATTTACCATTTATTTATAAACCATTTCTTAAAGAATATAATCGCGTTTGAAAATTCAGTTCAACGTCAACTTTGACAGCCTTTTTAGCCTTTACAGAAAAAGGGAAAAAACTTTTCGATTTACATAGCTTCTAAATAAGCGTACCTGTCAATTTCATGCGTTTGCGAATAAAATTGAATTTAAAAAAAATGTGTCAGAAAGCACTTTGTTTAGATTTAAGAACAGTCTTAAACCGTTGGTGGCAGAAACCTACTTCAAGTTACAAAAAGCACAGAAACCAAGTACAGTTTTAAAATATGGCATTTATTTTTACAAAGGGATGACTATATATTAAAATATAAAATTTATTTTTTATACGGTCTATAGGTACTATAAATTATACTCAGGAAAATATTGTTCTGCGTCTTAGAAAATCATTTTAAAAACCCCATTCTTTTACGATCAAAATTTAGCGAGTTGTGATACTTGTTTTATGAAATTTGTTTTCCACTATAAAAATTGTATTTCTGTTTTTAGCACCAAAAGGCACTGAAATTTCATAAAATTCAAAGTACGATAACACAATAACTTTTGATTAAAAAAAAAAATAGATTTTTTTTTGTCATTCTTAGAGGCGGGCCAGCGTTTTTCTAAGTATAACTTATAAGACCAGAGGCCGTATAAAAAAATAAATTGCGTATTTTATGGAGGCTTGGTACTAGAGTCCTGTGCGAAAATTCTATTTATAATCAACCCGAACCCGAAAAAAAAATCCGTCAACCCGATATTCGAATTGAACCTGATACGAAAGCGAAATACATAAACTTTATCCAAGCCGAACTGAAATGGAAGAAAATTAAACCATATTTTAATACATTTATGGAATAATAGCTTACAATTATGCCTCTAATATCAATTTTATCTTTTATGTTAAAAATGAACATCTATATACTCACTAATGTTAATATATATAGTTTTTTTACGTCTTAAAAAATATTCTAGATTTTTTTGACAAATCTTGACAACCCTACTCTGATCCACAAGAGTCAAATCCGAACCCGAAATCGGCCCGAACCCAGCCAGCAACGAAAAAGTTAGCGTCAACAAATTAGCAAACCGCGTGTTGGGTCATAATCAGGTAAACCCGGGTTACCCAACACGCGATGCAAGACTCTACTTGATACCCCTAACTAACATTATTTAAGAAAATTTAAAACCTTACTTTCCCTACAATTTTGAACATTTTGAAACATTTTCTGTGCGTTTTTTTTTTTTTTTTTACACGTGTGTTCTATAACGGTAGGTGATTTAAAAAAAAAAAACTAATTAGCTTAAGTAAACATACATAAAATGTACTAACATTATGTGCAAATACAATAAAAATTAATATTTACTTGACATTTTTATTTTTAAAAAATAAACTATTTATATTACTAAAAATCGGATCCCTAATATTATGAAATGCACGTAAAAAAAGTCAATTCAAAAGTATCTGTTGAAGTTTTAGTATTTTGGTCGTACGATGCCGAAGAAACAAAAACTCAAAAAATGAATTTAGGGTGTACTCAAATCCAGACTGTTTATTTTGTGACTCAATTTCAAATTCCATTTTTGCTCTAAAATGCATCCAATTGGCACGTTCTCTTATTCAGAAACTTTGTTATGTCAATATTGGTCGATTTTTTGATAAAGGCGGAATATATTTTTTAAAATGCTGTCAAAGTGGACATTTTTAACCGAATTTTCCGAAGCAAAAGCGCTGGAAAAAAAATATCGTACTGTGAAAATAATTGTTTGTAAATCGCTTTCTAATTAATTGAACGAAAAATAAAAACACAGGTCACTTATAAATCTCTTCATAAATCATGCCACCAAGTTTCATGTTTTTACTTTTAAAAATAAGTCTGAAAATGTGTCAGAAAATTTTATATTGTTGAGCGTGGAAAAATATTTTTTTTGAATACCGCTTTAAAGATTGAAACTCTAAATCATTTAAAGGGAAGAAATCTATATAGTGAAAAGCCTTTTTCAAATATCTTATATTCATTTATGTAACTTCATCATCAGATGTCTAAATACATTTTAAGCAAAAAATTGGAAATTTAATATTTTCGTCATTTTTCCCCAAATGGTGGGTACCAAGTTCTCCTAATTTGTATACAGCCTCTTGTAAAACAAATGTCATAAGCTATACTTGATTTCTATTTTAACTCAAAGTGTGTTTCTATCAGCGGTTGAAGACATAATTGAGGAAAAATCTATTTTCAAATAATTGGTATTTTAACTTTTGTTTTACGCGTAGAACTTACAAATAAATCGATTAATTAATGTTTAATACGAATTCAAATTATACAGTCACATTGAAAATACAAAGGCTTCCTAATTAAGATAACAATAATTTAGCATTTTTAACACTTTCCAACCTAGTTGAAAAGTGTTTATGACTTCGGTTTGTCCGGCCGTCTTCCGTCTGTCCGTGCTCTAACTCCCGTAAATATGCTCGGATTGCTCTGCAATTTTTATATGTTATTGCGTTATCTATAGCATAATTCCTATTTCAACTGAAGTGTGTATCACTTATAGTTTTTTTACAGGGACACTCAAAAGAATTCCGTTACATTACGGTCTATGGGGAAAAATCATTTGCGGTTTATTTCAATGATGTTACACAATTTCAAATGCATTGTAATTGATATATATCACTAAGGTGCATTACAAGAAGCTTAATATGGAATAGGGTGTGCATAGCACTTAAATAATGTTTCACTATTTTAAACGCATTGAAATTTATATATATCACTACGGGGCATTACAAGATGCTTTCTACAGAATTTTGTGTGTATAGCAGTCATCGTTCATTTACAGGGACACACGAAAGAATTCTCTACTGTCTGTTAATAATAATTCCTGGAAGTGCGGTTTAAGTTACTGAACGCGATTTTAAATTGAACTAACTTTTTGTCTATTACTTGGTGTGTATAAATTCTGTATTTCGTATACAGGGCAGCACAAAAGTTTGCGAACACATTTCCTTTTGTTGACAGAAACTCCTGATGGAGAATTTTAAACTGTGCTACGCGTTTCCTAACTGAACTAAAATTTATCATCCTATGTAGTATATATACAAATCTATTGATTCTATACAGAGCTAAAATAAAAGTATTCGGATATTTTTCCGAATATTGTATATGTTGGAAATTCTGGAAATTACGTTTTTAAATATGTTATGCATTTTCCAAATTGTTTACTTAATTGTTTACGAAAAAGTTAGCGTCAACAAATTAGCGAACCGCGTGTTGAATCATAATCGGGTAATCCCGAGTTACCTAACACAATGCAAGACTCTACTTGATACCCCTAACTAACATTAGTTAAGAAAATTTAAAACCTTACTTTCTCTACAATTTTGAACATTTTGAAACATTTTCTGTGTTGTCTTTCAGCTTATTAAACGGTAATGATTTGTAAAATTATTTTGGAAGCGTTGGAAAATGTTACATAATCTATGCTTGACGCTTGATTTTTCGTTCTTGTTTAAAACTATTGTTGATTTGTACAACATTAATCAATATTATTTAACACTATTTGTAACACTTTAAAGAAGGATTACAAATGTAAAATTTCTTAAAATGTGGTTTGTTAAATGAAAAATGTCTAATCTAAAAAATGTCTATGCTCTGATTCTTAACATATTAGACATTTGAAGTGTCATTCTTTTTCTCCCTCAGGAAGACGCTTTCTTTAGGTGTTTGTTCACAGGTGTCGCGAACCCGGAGCCCGAGCGATCTTTCTTCGTTTTTCTGTTTCTAGATTACTTCCTCCTTTTCAATCTTTCTCTCTTGCCCGTTATTCCATTTTACTTACCGACATATACAAAGTATAGGGTACGTCTTGTGATCGTTTTGAAAATCGAAAAAAAAAAATGACAGATTTACACGTTTCAGACACTGGAGATTCCGAAAAACATATTTTTAGAAACAAAAAATTGCCGTCCGTCTGTCTGTGTCAGTGCATGTTATCTGAAAACGCTCTATCTCCCGAAAAAATTGAGATAGAGACTTGACATTTAGTATGTACTTAGTATGTAATAATGGGAAGAAGCTTATCGAATTTCAGCAACCTCGATTAACCGGAACTATTTTTTCGGACTCTCGAAATATTCGTTCTGATAAAAGGTATATAAAAATTTTCGAAATTGCTTATTTTAAGGAGTGAATATAAAAGACAATAAAAAAAAACATAAATTTTGCATAAATAATGAAGTCGATCGGATAATGAGTTGCCGAGATATTTGTAATCCAATTTCCACACTCTTGGATTTTTCATGACCTTGTATTTCATTCAAATTTCAATTCAAAGATATATTTTAATTGGAATTGAGACGATTAATCCAACGCAGTAAGACGTTAGTTAATAGGATTGTCAATTTTGGAATTATAAGGATGTTTCTTTTACGCAATTCAGTAACAGAGCATTTAAAGTTTATGACATCATCAAGCCACGATTTTATTCGAATTGCAATGCATTTTATAAATAGTTTACACCTGTTTTATTTTCATATTTTACATTATGGATATCCATGGTGGGTAAGTATTCCGGTGGTCCCCAACGACTAGTTTACTTTACTCTCATTGTGAATTTTTCATCGAATGCAATTAATTCTTCGCTTAAAAAAAAACATGAGATTACATATTTATTTTTTATTAAAGTAATAACAACAACAACAACAGTTGTAATTATAATAACTGTGTTTCTAAGAAGGCATAAAACATTTTCCGAAATTTTAAAGTAATGGAAAAAAATGCTTTTCTTTCAGTGTTTTTTCTAGAAAAATTGGAAAATTTGACAAAAAAAAATAAATTTTTACAAAGAAAAGCTTTTTTGGCAGTTATATTTTCTTAGAAAATACAAAAGATTAAATATTTCTTTTACAATTTGTTTTTCAATTGACATGAATATATTTTCAAAAAAAATTACTTTTACAATTAAAATATTATCCATTCAGTCTCAGAATTTCTGTAGTAGCATTCCTTGCTTAATTTAACACCATTCTTTGAATTATAATATTTAATTCACATGAACAAATGGTCATTTCAGTTGCATTATCTATTTTAAATTGCCACTAAAACTAATTTTTAAAAAATCTTATGACTTTCACACAATATTTGCTGAAATTTGGATTTATTTAACAAAAAAATTGAATTTTAATTTACAAGTAAATTTAAATTCTAGCTGTTTAAAAACAATTATTTTTAAACGTATTCATTTTCCCCACAGAATTTTACATAAAAATGATTACGGTGACATAATTATTAGATTTTTGAAAAATTATTAGTATTTAAATTTCTATGCGTTATGAATTTCAGAAACTAAATTCTTAGATGAGTTCAAATAAAATAAAATAGTTGCATCGTTAAACTTTCAATACTTTTTTATAAGGGTCAACCTGAAATCCATACCTACAAATATTTATCAAACTTGCGCATGTATGAAATTATTTAGATTTATGATGCAACTGAGGTATCGTGCATTTATGGTACCGTCCTCTTTGAATATTATTTTTATTAAATAATTTAACAATTAGTATTAATACTTGTTCACCTATCAAGTAGTATTTTTTTTTCATTTAATATGGTTTCAAATATAATTTTATCTGAAAAATGTTGCTTTGACTTAGATTTTATTTTCTATTATGTTTGATCACTTCAATTTAGTTTTCATTCCTTTTTTTATTATTGTTTATTTCTCTTGTTTGGATATAATTAGAAGCAGATTTATATAGATTAAGCTTCATTTTACTATTAGATGTGCACATATTACTAAAATTAACAATTATTTCTTTTATTTTGTTTATCCGTTACTTTCGTGTGTATTAACGAATGTTTTAGCTGTGGTTTATTGCATTTTTTTTATGTTTATAAGCAAGTCACAAGAAGTTTTATAACCAATTCTTGATCTGTAATACACGGGATTACATTTGATAATCAATGAATTAACTTTTTTTTTTTTTACGTGATAGCAATATTTATAGTAGAAGCAATGGTATCTTAGATAAAAAAATATTATTTAGTACTAACTAAAAGTCGTTACTTAAAGATTAAAATTTAGTGTATTACATACAAGATATCCATAATTACACTGATTTTACTCAGTGAAATTACCAATTATTTCGTTCATTTTGTTTATGCGTTACTTTCGTGTATATTAGCAAATGTTTTAGCTGTGGTTTAGTGCATTTTTTTAATGTTTATAAGCAAGTCACAAGAAGTTCCATAACCAAATCTTGATCTATAATACACGGGATTACATTTGATAATCAAAGTATTAACTTTTTTTTTATCGTTTTTTACGTGAATGCAATATTTATAGTAGAAGCAATGGTAACAAAGATCACAAAATACGCTGGTGTGCAAAAATTAAGGACAAAGCTGATAATTTAGCATAAAAGCCAAAAAAGGCAACAGAACCAAATGAAAGACCAATCAGGGGATAGACCTGAAACAAATGCAGCAGGACAAACCCATATATGGCATATTTCGTAAAAGGAGGAGGAGGTGCTAAGGGGAAAAAAGAACAGAGGTGATGACCGTTCAGAAATTTGGTAAAATCTATTGCACTGTGTAATGTGATTTCAGTGACTTTTTTTTGCTTTTATTGTGTGATATGGCCAAGAGGCAATCCAGAAGATGTCATCTGGATGACCTTACATGAGGTCGAATCATTGGGAAGTTGGAAGAAGGTCGAAGTGTGGCACAAGAGTTCGGTATCGCTCATAGCATCTTTTCACGAGTCTGGAGTGCATTTCAAACGAAGGGAATAGCTGTCCGATCACTCAGCAGAGGTCGCCCACGCACAACAACAACAGTGGAGGACCGTTATATTGTCGTGCTATCGTCTCAGGCGAAAAGAAACAACTGAAGAAATCGCAAGGCAGATGGAGCAGACTATTGGCCGTCGGATATCACGTTTTACCGTGGCTAGGAGGCTGCGCAAAGGAGGCCTGTATGCACGACGACCAGTACGGTGTGTATCACTAATGCCTGCTCATCGGAAACGCAGGTTTCTGTGGTGTCAGGAACATAAGAATTGGACACAACAGTAGTGGGGTCGAGTACTCTTTATGGATGAGAGCCGATTTAGTATGACAAGCTATTCTGGACATATACACATCTGGAGAGAGCAGGGAACACTTAATCACCCCTCCAACATCATCGAAAGGGACAGTTTTGGAGGTGCCGGAGTTCTTGTTTGGGATGGTATCATGCTTGGTAGCCGTACGGACCTCCATGTCTTCCAAGGAGGTTCAGTCTCTGGTTCCTGCTACTGTGACGAGATTATCTTGCCTCATGTGCGTCTTTTTAGAGATGCTGTGGGTCCGGACTTCCTCTTCATGGACGACAACGCAACCGCTCATCGTACACCGGCTGTCGAAGAGCTCCTGGAGAGTGAAGATATTCAACGCATGAATTGGCCTGCAAAGTCCCCGGACCTTAATCTCATAGAACAGGTGTGGGACCTACTCGCGAATCGCTTGGCGCCAGCAACGATTCTGGAGCTGAAATTGCCGTAACAAGAGGAATGGGACTCTATTCTTCAAGGGTTTGTCCCCCGGCCTGGTCATCTTTTCACTCATTTGGGTAATTTTCAAATCCTATATGACACAAATTTTAATAAACAGATTCTCAAGGAGGTATTAACACTTTTACAGAACGACACCCAACCAGCTTTATATATTTACCATTTATTTTTAAACCATTTCATAAAGAGTATAATCATGTTCGGAAATTCAGTTCAACGTCAACTTTGACAGCATTTTCAGCCTTTACCGAAAAAGGGAAAAACTGGTCGATTTACATAGCTTCTAAATAAACGTACCTGTCAATTTCATGCGTTTGCGAATAAAATTGAATTAAAAAAATGTGTCAGAAAGCACTCAGTTTAGATTTAAGAACAGTCTTAAACCGTTGGTGGCAGAAACCTACTTCAAGTTACAAAAAGCACAGAAACCAAGTACAGATTTAAAATATGGCATTTATTTTACAAAGTGATGAATACATGTTAAAATACAAAATTTATTTTTTATACGGTCTATAGATACATTACACTTAGGAAAATATTGTTCTGCGTCTTAGAAAAACGTTTTAAAAACCCCATTCTTTTACGACAAAATTTAGCGAGTTGTGATACTTGTTTTATAAAATTTGTTTTCCACTACAAAAATTGCCTTTCTGTTTTTAGCACAAAAAGACACTAAAATTTCATAAAATTCAAAGTATGATAACCCAATAACTTTTGATTTACAAAAAAAAAATAGAATTCTTTTTTTGTCATTCTTAGAGGCGGACCAGCGTTTTTCTAAGTATAACTTATAAGACCAGAGGCAAAAATAAATTTCGTATAAAAATAAATTTCGTATTTTATGGAGGCTTGGTGCTAGAGTCCTGTGCAAAAATTCTATTTATAATCAACCCGAACCCGGCAAAAAAAAATCGGTCAACCCGAAATTCGACCCGAACCTGATCCGAAACCGAAATACTTAAACTTTATCCGAACAGAACTGAAATGGAAGAAAATTAATCCATATTTTAATATATTTATGGAATAATAGCCTACAATTATGTCTCTAATATAAATTTTATATTTTATGTTAAAAATGAACATCTATATACTCACTAATGTTAATATATATAGTTTTTTTACGTCTTAAAAAATATTCTATATTTTTTTGACAACCCTACTCTGATCCGCAAGAGTCAAATCCGAACCAGAAATCGACCCGAACCCCGCCAGCAACGAAAAAGTTAGCGTCAACAAATTAGCGAACCGCGTGTTGTGTCATAATCGGGTAAACCCGGGTTATGCTGTTATCACACGGACGACGATACAATATGAAGTATATGCTATTGCCTCTCGAGCTACATTTTCATGCTGCAACTAGGGTTGTTTTCCCTACTGAAAGTTATCTGCTAATGTAAGGAGAGGGCGTAACATTTGGCGAGTAATTGCAGCAGGTGTTTTAATATTTAGTGTAGAGTTCGATTGATACACAGGAAGCATTATCGCGTATTAACATTTTATATATTGCCGTTTCTTTTCGTCTGTTCTATATATATAATATTGTGATCATTTTACTTAAAATTCCAAGATTATAAAAACAATTCTCTCGCTAATATAACATTAAAATTCTAAATTATAGAGTCCATATCTTCACTTTACGTTTTTCATTACCTGTAAATATTAAGAATTCTCAACTATTAGTATTAAGTGATTTAGAAAAAAAATAGTATATTAAAACTAGTTTTATGTCACATGTATTGGAACCGCACTTTATCGCCAAGCCAAAATCTGTAACGCAAAGAAAGATTTTAAATTAAATTTTAGTTATTTTGCCAAGATCACTATCATGACATTTTTAGTTAATATATTTTACATATTTTAAATGTAATTCATGTTACATATTGAATGTAATGTAAAATTTAAATACGTAATAGAATTAAGATATAGTTCCCAATCTTTTGCAGTGTTTTCATCCTTGGTTTTGATGATTTTAATCATTTTTCGAAAGTTTAAATGAGTTTTTGATATTTTTCGTTTCAAAAACACAATCCTTATTTTTATACATATTGTATGCAGTCCTGGAGTGGGGGGGTGGGGAGTTATACCCTCTACTAACTCTGCCACAAACCACTGTATAAAAATGTCACAAATAACAATAGATTAGTAATAACATCTAATAATAATGCTGTAAATAAATTTTGCTGGGGGGGAAGAAGGAAGTTGCGTATAGCAATTGTAACATATTCTGAAACTTTTAGTACTAAACCCTAATTTCGACATAATATTTTTCGGTAAATTTTACCTTCGTGTATCAAACTGAAAGTCACTCGTTAAAGTAATTTAGAAATTACGCAGGTTTTATGTTTGCACCTCCTAATGTTAAATAAATTTTCCATCCTCGCAAAACAGATAACAAGACAATTGTTTTTTTAAATATAACATAAAAACTATTTGGCGGAATGAGCTTTAATTTTGAATTCGCATATTTGAAAATTCTAGAAATCTATTTCTGTTAGGAATGTTTTACGTTACAATTCATTTTTGTTTTCGAAAAAATATTTTTTTTTAGGGGAAATATTTTAACTGGAGGGGGGGGGGGGGGGTATATGCGTTATTTATTATTAATAAGTAAAAAAAGGGCACAATTTGCTTAACATATTGAAAAGATATAAAGATTTAAATTTATACACCGCTAGGAGCTGGTAGACAAAATTTCAGGGTTGTTGAAATTCACTAATTAAAAAGGAAAAAATAGATTGAAAAGGATTTTATCACCCACATACATTAAATGCAATAATCCTAACATAAAGTGAAAAATTAGCCCGAGCCAGGAATCGAACCTGGGTCCACAGCGTTCTGAGCTATAGCTATAACCACTCAGCCACTCCGGCTGATTCTGAAACGCAATTTCTCACTAATAAACCATGTTGAAGAGAAAGTCGATAACCATCTAACAGACAGCCTTGGATACGGACAACGGTGAATACATTTTTACTATTCCACCGATTTACGAATAAATATGTATGTCTGTATAATAATTTTATATCTTTAAAAAAAGATTATCACAAGATTGTTTTAAAAGAAATTTATTAATAGGTAAAATATAATTAACTATAAATAGCTGCTAGATTAAATTTTCATTTATTAAATTTTATTTTTCTAAAAGTATTTTCTGTCCCCCCCCTCCACTACAAAATTTAGGTTCTGAACGCTGCATGCTTTTGCAATAAAATACCTTGATGCGTGTTTGGTTGCATTTTTATCGTTGGCGACATAATTTAGCAACAAGTACAAAATAACGCCAAATACACTGCAGAAAGTAGTTAAACTACTAGTTTGAGAAGTAAATAAGTGACTACGACAGTACAAGTATAACATATAGCAAGTAATATAAGGAATTGAAATAAAATAATCGCAATAAATAACTTGAAATTAGTAAATAAAGTTCTTATCAGGAGTGGTAAATGACGAACTGCGGAGAGACAATCGACGCATATGTAATTCTTTAATTTCAAAATAACTGCACATTTTTAAAGTTCTTTTCGTGTATAATTGGTCCCTGTGTTACTAAAGATATTGCTTTTTCTTAATTCTTCTGTATTTTTGGTTTCAATATTTGCGATCACGCTAAACATATGTTGACTTACTGACGGTAGCCATCTTGAAATTTTGAGCGAGCTCTGATTGGTGGATTTCGAGCTGACAAATATCGTAGATGATACAAACTACTGTAAGATAGATCTGGAAGAAATTACGAGAGGCAATCTATCAAACGGGGGGATTTCGAGATTTTTCCTCTTGAAAAACGTGTTTAGGATGAAATATCTGATATTGACTATGATATGAGCTTACGTGTGATAGCGCCATTACCCAACACGATGCAAGACTCTACTTGATACCACTAACTAACATTATTTAAGAAAATTTAAAACCTTACTTTCCCTACAATTTTGAACATTTTGAAACATTTTCTGTGTTTTTTTTTTTTTACACGTGTGTTCTATAACGGTAGGTGATTTAAAAAAAAAAAAAAAACTAATTAGCTTAAGTAAACATAAATAAAATGTACTGACATTATGTGCAAATACAATAAAAATTACTATTTACTTGACATTTTTATTTTTAAAAAATAAACTATTTATATTACTAAAATCGGATCCCTAATATATTATGAAATGCACGTAAAAAAAGTCAATTCAAAAGTATCTGTTGAAGTTTTAGTATTTTGGTCGTAAGATGCTGAAGAAACACAAACTCAGAAAATGAATTTAGGGTGTACTCAAATCCAAACTGCTTATTTTGTGACTCATTTTTAAATTCCATTTTTGCTCTAAAATGCATCCAATTGGCAGGTTCTCTTATTCAAAAACTTTATTATGTCCATATTGGTCGATTTTTTGATAAAGGCAGAATATATTTTAAAAAATGCTGTCAAAGTGGACATTTTTAACCGAATTTTCCGAAGCAAAAGCGCTGGAAAAAAAATATCGTACTGTGAAAAAAATTGTTTGTAAATCCCTTTCTAATTAATTGAACGAAAAATAGAAACACAGGTCACTTATAAATCTCTTCATAAATCATGCCACCAAGTTTCATGTTTTTACTTTAAAAAATAAGTCTGAAAATGTGTCAGAAAATTTTGAGTTGTTGAGCGTGGAAAAATATTTTTTTTTGAATACCGCTTTAAAGATTGAAACTCTAAATCATTTAAACGGAAGAAATCTATACAGTGAAAAGCCTTTTTCAAATATCTTATATTCATTTATGTAACTTCATCATCAGATGTCTAAATACATTTTAAGCAAAAAATTGGAAATTTAATATTTTCGTCATTTTTCTCCAAATGGTGGGTACCAAGTCCTCCTAATTTGTATACAGCCTCTTGTAAAACAAATGTCATAAGCTATACTTGATTCCTATTTGTAACTCAAAGTGTGTTTCTATCAGCGGTTGAAGACATAATTAAGGAAACATCTATTTTCAATCAATGTGCACATATTACTAAAATCACCAATTATTTCTTTTATTTTGTTTATCCGTTACTTTCGTGTGTATTAACGAATGTTTTAGCTGTGGTTTATTGCATTTTTTTTTATGTTTATAAGCAAGTCACAAGAAGTTCTATAACCAAATCTTTGACCTCTAATACAGGGGATTACATTTGATATTCAATGTATTAACTTTTTTTTTTTTTTTTTTTTTTTTTACGTGAGAGCAATGGTAACGTAGATCACAAAATATATTTAGTATACTAATTGAAAGTCATTACTTAAAGATTAAAATTTAGCGTTTTACATACAAGTTGTTCATAATTACACTGATTTTACTCAGTGAAATTACCAATTATTTCGTTTATTTTGTTTATCCGTTACTTTCGTGTGTATTAACAAATGTTTTAGCTGTGGTTTAGTGCAATTTTTTTTAATGTTTAGCAAGTCACAAGAAGATCTGTAACCAAATCTTTGAGCTGTAATACACGGGATTACATATGATAATCAATGTATTAACATTTTTTTTTTTTTTTTTTTTTTTTTTTTTTTTAACGTGAAAGCAATATTTATAGTAGAAGCAATGGTAGCGTAGATCACAAACTATATTTAGTACTAACTATAAAGTCATTACTTAAAGATTAAAATTTAGCGTATTACATACAAGATGTCCATAATTACACTGATTTTACTCCGTGTGTTCTGTAGCATGATATAAGGGCGAGTTGGGTTGGGTTGGGTTGATTATTGACGGCCAATTATCTACACTTGGGATATGGGCCCGGGGGTAGTGCCCTTCGTGGGGGTCTTTCTAAGGGAACCTAACCTGTATTTACGCATGGATAAATCCACGGCTCGAAGAAAACAACGAAAACTCCGAACGATTAGGCCGACGGGCGCGATAGGGATCGAACCCAGCACCTCCCGTCTACCAGCTTCGATAGCAGAACCTCTCAGCCACTGGTGGGGCGATATAAGGGCGAGAGTGGAGCCACATTTTGTAGGATGACCAGCAGTAGATACCACGTTTCTGGTATACCTATAACTACCGGGGTGGGTAATAACTGACCTATGGACTTTAGTGATGTTATTCTTGTTTTGTATGGGAGCTACTAACATACAATAAGGTTTAATGTATGATACAATTATTTTTAATTAATGATTAATAAAATTTAATTTCTAGAATATTACTGAATGTGAAAGATAATGATCTGATACCAACAAAGAAAATTTAAATTTCTAATTTCAGAATAAATATTTTGAGATTTTGACAGCTCGTGTGAAATGTAAAGTAGGAAAAAATGCCAAATAATACACATTTAATTATCAATTTGAATATATCGCAGTAATGTTCCTACAGATTAAGAAGATATTAAAACTGAATGAAAATTAAAAATATATAACTCCATGTTTTTTCTACTTATATTTTACGCACGGAAATTCTAGGTATACAGACCTGTAGATCAAAAAGTTTTCGTTGGATTTCAACTAAATTCGAGTTAAGGCATTACACTGTATATTTAAGAAAACTCAAGCAACTTCAAATTTTTATTCGGAAAAACAACAGTTATACAACCGAAAAAAAATCCCTGCTGGTTCGGCCTACAGGCACAGGTAGATTTCGAAGACGCAGACCGTGGGGTGCCTGTTTGTTGGGAATTGCGGAAGAAATGACCTTTTTGCCATGATGCCGCAGTTGGGACCACCCACTTCGAAATCTAACTTGTTTGCAGGTGGAGACGGCAGGGATTTTTTTGTTTTTAATTTTCTTTTGCTATAAGGGTTGGTCCTATAAAAAACTTGTCAATATGAAAGTTTTAGATAATTTTAAGAGAATTTATAATAAATTCAAGCGGATTTGTTATCTTGTGAATTGACCAAGTTATGAATTTTTTTCTTCTAAAACCCCCCTTTTTCCACCCCTTGGGGCTATTTTTAATGATATCAAAAATCTGTCGTACATAAATTTTCGGCCCTTTTCCTAGAAGTAATAACAACTTTAAACGGATTCGATACGTATCATAATTAAGAAGTTATGAATTTTTTCTGTTTTCACAAAAAGCCTCCCATTCCCCCCCCCCCCCCGATTTTGCCCATTAACGAACTTGACCGAGATTTTATGCCCCTTGATTTTATGTATGAGTTTGGAAGAGATTTGTGCAGAATTATTGAAGTTATCGTGTCCATAAAAAAGTGACATAGATAGATACATAAAGTTTTGACCTTGGGGTGGTTTTGGGTTTTGGGTTCTGGGAGTCATGATTGGCGTAGATCTACAATTTTTTTTTTCAAAAATTCCAACTTAGGGGAGAATGTGATTGGTAGTATTTCTTACGAAATCTACCTAAAATCATGTCTTGGGTCATAGATGACCCGCCTTGGTAGTTCTTGTGTTAAACTAGACAGGGGACGAAAGAAAAGTGAATTAGTTATAAAATTCACCACTAGGGGATATGTGCCTTGATTTTATCCCAGAATTCTTCCCCCTCTTGTAATATTCCCCGTCTTTTTTACTCATGATGCAAAATTTGGCTCCATTCTCGCAATTAGACCGCGCTACATAACACGCTGAGTACTGTCTTGTCGATTTAATTTTCGCCACTTTGCATATTCACACTAAAAATTTACTTATATGTTTATTTTGTGTTTAATTGTTAAATCATACCTTTTAAAGCAAAAATAAGTTTAACCACAAATTTTGCTTTTACCTTTTTACTTGAATTCCCTCTCAACTGGAACAAAAAATCCTCCTTCCTTCTTCCAGCAATTCCGTTCGATTGATACCTTAAAAAATCGCTCATTAAATACAAAAAAATCATAACTCAAAAAGCATTGTTTTGCAAAAAATGCAGTTGAAATATTTGAATTATCTTTACTAAGGAACAAAATATTTGAAAGAATAAAAAACGCTGATAAAGTTTACAAATTTTGATAACGCTCCAAGTTTGCAGAATTATAAGTAATAGTAACTAATACCTTAAAATTAATGTGAATTTAATTTTTTATTTAATTTTCTGTGTAATATTTTCTGTTTTAATTTATCACTTTTATCATCATTCATCATAACATTCATTTATTTTACTTAAGGGTTTTCTTACTTCAAAGTGTCTCTGAAATTTACAATACCCATTAGGAGTATCTTATTTTTTAAGTATTCTTAATGCATGAAAAAAGTGTCCCACATGTTTTTAAATACTTATTCATGTTACGTAGTAATATGTCAGATTTTCAAGTCCAGTTTCAACTTAAAGAATAATCATAAATTTAGAATCTTTAATATATTAAAATGCAAAATGTAGCTGAATTAAATTAAGATAATTTTGAACAAAGTATGTCAACGAAAAGTTTATTATTTTGATGATGACCTCTATATGTGTAACAACACATATATGAATATTACATATCTTAAAAAATTCAGAGAATGCAATTTTTTCAAATAATTTTTCATCTAATTAGAACTTTCTCTTAATGTTATAAATATCTTCAATGGTCATTTTTTTTGTCTCAGAATATGGGATACTAATAAGGCAGCTCATATCATGAATCGAGTTCTTAAATTTAAGATTATATTTCAGTTAAATGCGTATAATGTCCCACCTTGTATTAATTATTCATTACAAGCTATCATAATGTTACGTCATGTATAGGAAGCAAGGGAAAAATTTCCCTGTAAAGATAAATTCTCTGAAAATATAACACATGGAAACTTTCTTTTCCATGTACAAATTTATGCAAAAATAGAAAAAGATAAAAAGTTAAAAAAATTAACCTAGTTATTTTCAAAATTTGGTTTTCCCCTGACAACTGATGGTACACGGCCTCTGGAGATTATAACTGTAGATGAGCTCCTCCCATGAAGCGCCTCGCAGAGAGCCTTTACCACAATGAGTATACAAATCTTCCCAAACACAGTAGTTTTCTCATGCCATCCCATCGGTTCTGAAAAATTATTCCCAATTCAAACCTAAAAAATTTTATCCTACGAAATTCGATATTTATTTGATTGATTTATACAAAAATTTGAGACTATTTAATACGATAAAATAATAATACTTCCACGTCTGACCTCCATAAGTGTAACTTTTAGAAGAATATTACATACGATAAAAAAAAAAAAATCAGGGAAGTAATTGAAATAATGTTTCATAAAACGACACTTCTTGTGATCAATAAACTACAATTTTATATATCTGTTAAATGTTAATTTTCATAAATGTCTCAGCATGTTTGTTAGTAATAAGGCTGATAGATAGAATTCCTTCGTAAATTTAGAAACATCTTTCGGCTAAATAAATAAAATGTCGAACCGTGTCTTGGTTATTTATTACAAACTATCAATCATAATGTTAAGAAATCAAGGAGGATATTTATAAATGTACTTCTTGCAAAGATAAATTCCCCCGAAAATTCACACATATTAAATATCTCGCAATTTTCCATTTAATTTTCAATTAAACAAACACACACACAAAAAAAAATAATAATGCCTTTTTTAGCATGGTCGGTTTAAATTTTTTTTTCCTTTGAAATTTGACGGAACACGACCACTAGAAACTACAGAAGTGCTTGCAGTTGTAGTTGTGCTCCCAGGAAGCATCTCGCAGGTTATAGCCTTTACAACAATAAAATAAAAGATCTCATTTCGCACTGCAGTTTTCTTGCGTCCTCTCGTCGGTTTTGAAAAAATATTTCAATTCAAATTCTCAAAATTTTATAGTACGAAATTTGATATTTATTTGATTGATTTATACAAAAATTTGCTACAGTTTAATACGACAAAAATAATACTTCCGCATCTTACCTCTATAAATGTACTTTTAGAAGCATATTGCGTACGATAAAAAAAAAAATAAAAAAAAAGGAATTTAAAGACTGTTTCGTAAAACGAGACTCCTTGTGATCAATACGCTACAATTTTACAAATCTGTTAAATGTTTATTTTCATAAATGTCTCACTGTGTTCGATGGTAATAAGGCTGGCTCATAAAGATAATTTCTTCTTAAATTTAGAAACCTCTTTCAGTTAAATAGATAAAATGTCGGACCATATATTGGTTATTTATTAAAAACTATCAATCATAATGTTAAGAAATCATGGGGGATCTTCTTAAACGTACTTCTTGCAAAGATAAATTTCCTCGAAAATGCACGCATGCTAAATATCTGGTAATTTCCATTTAATTTTCAATTAAACAAACACAAAAACAAACCTCCACACACACGCGGAAACACACGTACACAAAAAAGAATAATAATGCATTTTATAGCATGGTCCCTTTTAAAATTTTGTTTCCCTTTGAAATCTGAAGGGACACGGCTACTAGAAACTACAGAAGTGTTTGTAGTTGTGGATGTGCTCCCAGGAAGCGTCTCACAGATTGTAGCCTTCAGCACAATAAAATAAAAGATCTCCTTCCGCACCGCAGTTTTTTGTGCCCTCTTGTCGGTTTTCGAAGAACTTAGACAGAAGTGTGGTGAAGAAATTTACTTTTTGATATTAATTTAATTGATTTATACAAAATATTTATACTATTTAATAACACAAATATATATATATATATATATATATATATATATATACACAGGGGAAGATGGCCTAAAATGATTCCCTTAAGGGAAAAACTTGTGTAAAAGGACATAACTGTTTAAATAAATTTTGGCCCTTTGCTAGTATGTTTTACACTATATTTTGCATTATAAACATATTTTAATAATATTTTGAACCCGAATTGTTTAGTGAAAAAAGACAGATTTTTTAAAAAGTATTCAAAGGATCATTTTACCCTCACCAAAGGGCAAAATGATCCTTCATTTAAAAATGATTATACATTGTTTTTATCCACAAAATAAAGGATATAAAAGTAATTATGACAATACATAAGTGTAATTCACATCTAAAAACATACTCCATTAACACTAGAACCGCGGGTAAGTTAACTCAAGTTTTATAAAAAAAATATTTTAAACCAGAATTTATATTTAAAAGTATTTAATTTATTTCTTCAACTTATTTTTGTGAGGTTTATATTTAACTTAATTTCTTAAAAAGTTGTTAGTGCGAATCGACAACTATTTATTTGGTACAGGTCAAAATGATCCGTCATCGCGGTTCTAGTGTTAAGTACACCAAGTCATATTTCTGTACATGAAAGACTGTATATCTAAATAAATATGAAACTTAGTGCTTACCTTATAACAGATGTTAAAATATCCAATTTTTGAAAGAACTCCATTCAGACGCGTAATACTGGGATTGCTTGAATACCGCCACTGCTTCTTCTTCACTTATCACAACTAGTTTGTGTGTTACACTGTATATAGCGCGACTTGTCTGGAAGAAAACATATGTGGATCGTTTTGCCCGATAGGATCATTTTAGGCCACCTTCCCCTACTTCAGCGTCTTACCTCCACAAATGTAACTTTTAAAAAAATATTGGATGCGCTAAAAAAATTCAGAAAAAATTAAATAAATTTTCATAAAAAAGTCACTTCTTGTAATCAATAAACTACAATTTTATAAATCTGTTAAATGTTAATTTTCATAAATGTCTCAACATGTCCGACGGTAATAAGGCTCATAATGAGAATTCCATCTTAAATTTAGAAATATCTTTCAGCTAAATAAATAAAATGTCGAACCGTATATTGGTTATTTATTACAAAATATCAATCATAATGTTAAGAAATCAAGGGGGGTTTTCTTAAATGTACTTCATGCAAAGATAAAATCCCCCCAAAATGCACGCGTGTTAAATATCACGCAATTTGCATTTAATTTTCAATTAAAGAAAAACAAAAGCAAAAAAAAAAAAAATTAATAATAATAATAAAACATTTTTTAGCATGGTCAGTTTTAAAATTTAAAATTTTTATCCTTTGAAATCTGACGGGACAACAGCGATTGGAAACAGCAGAACTGCTTGTAGTTGTAGATGTGCTAAAAGGAAGCGACTTGCATGTTGTAGCCTTCACAACAATAATATAACTAGTCGTTGGGGGACACCGTAATACTTACCCATCATGGATATGCATAATATAAAATATGAAAATAAAACATGTGTAAACTATTTATAAAATGCATTGCAATTCGAATAAAATCGTGGCTTGATGACGTCAAAAACTTTAAATTCTGTATTACTGAATTGCGTAAAAGAAACATCCTTATAACTCCAAAATTGATAATCCTATTAACTAACGGTTTACTACGCCGCATTAAGCGTCTCATTTCCAATTAAAATATATCTTTGAATTGAAATTAAAATGAAATACAAGGTCATGAAAAATCGAAGAATGTGGAAAATAGGATTACAAATATCTCGGCAACTCATGATCCGATCGACTTCATTCTTTATGCAAAATTTATGTTCTTTTATTGTCTTTTACATTCACTCTTTAAAATAAACAATTTCGAAAATTTGAATTTAACTTTTATCAGAACGACTATTTTGAGAGTCCGAAAAAAAAAGAATTCCGGACAATCGAGGTTACTGAAATTCAATAAGCTTCTTCCCATTATTACATACTAAGTACATACCAAATTTCAAGTCTCTATCTCAATTTGTTCGGGAGATAGAGCGTTTACACATACACACACACACACACGCAGACAGACGGACGGCAATTTTTTTTTTTCTAAAAATATGTTTTTCGTAATCTCCAGTGTCTGAACCATGTAAATCCGTCAAATTTTTTTTCGATTTTCAAAACGATTACAAGATTTACCCTATACTACGTATGATGGGTAAGTAAAAAGAGATTTAACAAAGAAAATTCGTTTATGCTGAACAGAACCTGGTCATCAAAAGTTTGTGCCCTAATCGTAGATTACCACTTTTTTTTTACAAATTCTGTGAATGAGAAGTGCATGGATATAACTTCATATTACTAAATACGCACGTTTAAATGCAAGACTGAGAATCATTGTAAACTCTGAAGTTGGAATATTATTTTTATTGAAATTTCTTCATGAAAAATAACTTGGCAGACTCAAATTTGATGTTAAATAAACAAGAAATAAAACTATCTCAATTTGTTCGGGAGATAGGACGTTTACAGACACACAGACAGACGGACGGCAAATTTTTTTTTCTAAAACTATGTTTTTCAGAATCTTCAGTGTCTGAAACGTGTAAATCTGTCAAAAAAATTTTTCGATTTTCAAAACGATTACAAGATTTACCCTATACTACGTATGATGGATAAGTAAAAGGATCTTTTCTCGCACTGCAGTTTTCTTGTCCCCTCCCGTCGGTTTTCGAAGAATTTAGACAGAAATGTGGTGAAGAAATTTACTTAACTGTTTGTTGATGGATGAAACTTTTAAAATATCACTTTTAGTGCATACCTGAAATAAGCACACAGTAAGAAGGGACAAATGTTTCTTAATCTAGGAAAATATAATTTAACTACGAACGAAAATATACAATAACCACTTCCAAAATATCCACGATTCTGTTAAGCACTCTTTATATTTTTAGAAACTTCATATACCGGAATAATTGCAAGCTTTAAAGAAGAATCTATAAAAACGAAGTTTTTAGCACACAGGCTATCATAGCCTGAGAGCTAATGTGCCCGCCGGTTGTGTATGTACGTAACGCAAGAACTCTTGATAAAACTAACCGTTTTGCTTTAAATTTTGTTTATAGGTTCTTTATGATAAGGCGCTTCCCTGATTAGTTTTGGGGGTACATTTGTTAAGTATAAAGGAGGGAAACGGAAGGCTAACCCTCATTAATTTAGATAAATACGCTTTTCATGCAGAATTATCTGATTTTCTTAAAATTTCGTTATTAGGTTTATTGTGATAAGGCGCTTTCCTGATTAGTTTTGGGGGTTCATTGTTTAAGTATAAAGGGGGAAAGAGGATCTTATCCCCCCTTAATTTAGATAAATGGGTTTTTCATGCAGAATTATCCGATTTACTTTAAATTTTGCATATAGGTTCATTGCAATAATGCGGATGTTCATGGAAAAAATCGTGAAATTCGTTAATCGATAGTCGTTAAATCGCGAAATTCGTCAATCGATTGCGGAAAAATCGCAAAATTCATTAACCGATAGTGAAAAACTCGCAAAATTCATCAACTAGTTTCGGGGTAAAAAATTTCGAAAATCGTCGAATGGTTTCGAGAGAAAAAAACAAACACAACCCGTCAAATAATGTCGGGGAAAAAAACGTGAAATTCGCCAAATGGTTTCTAAATTTGTCGAGCGACAGCGGGGGAAAAAATATTTTTCCATTCAATCATCGCAATTGTCGAGTGTGACTATTAAATTTAACCAGTGGTGGCAATAAAGTCAATCGCCAAATTTTCAGTATTACTCGCCGATTGGCGAGTGCTAATTTTGTCCTATAGGGAGAGGGGCATTACAACAACAAAGTACCTAAAATTATTTTGCAGAAGCATTTTTAAAAAGGAAATGTTTACCGATGAACCACAGGATAATTCAGAATGCAACTATCAAAATTTGATTTTCACTACCGCAAACTAATCAAAACTATGATGCTATTTTTAGGAAAACGTAGTTTAGCTAAGTAATGATTAGCTAGATAATTTAGTATATATACAAAAAAAAAGTAGTTTGTTTCAACCTTAATATTATTTTTGATGTTACTTCAATAAACTTACTTCATTTTCCTCTTTTTCGGCACATCAGCGATACTCCTATTCTACACAGAGGCACATCAAACTTTTCTTGCTTGCAGAAGATCACTCATGGTAGTCGTTTGTTACACAATAAAACTACACACTCGTGATCTTCAGAGAGCAATCAAACCCGGGTATATCCACCAGACAGATTTCTTCATCTGTTTCACTTTTCATAGATTGAGGATACTAGTTTTTGCCAGATGTGACATAAAAAATAATATAAATGTTCCCTAGAAAGTGTTTTTACCGAAAGCAGAATATGGTTAAAAGTGCGACGTACGTCGCAGAACAATTCAAATTCTCAATTTCAACGAAATTCATCATTCAAGTCTTAGTAAAAAAGTGCAAAATTTATCAGTTGATCACCAGAAAAGTGCAAAATTTGTCAGCCAAACTTCAAAGGGGGGAAAAAAAAAAAGAAAAAAAAAACCCTGAAAAATTCTTCAATTATTCATGTAAAAAATAGCAAAATTCCTCAGAATTATATAAAACCAAAAACTTTCAGTAAATCAATTTAATGTTTTATAAAATTACGTGTAATTATATTATTTTGATGATATGAATTAAAAACAGTAGTTTAAAATGATTAGCATTTAAATTAAAAATTAATATTAAAAAATAATTATTTTGGTTCAAAAAATAATAAAGCTAAAAATTCATGATAGGAAGTGGTGAATTTTTATTAATTATTTTGTCAATATATTTAGAAACAGCCAAATACTTAATATTGTGACATTTTCGCACAAAATGCCAGTCACTCTGTTAGCAGAAATAATAGGACATTGCTTGTGAAACAACTGAATCACATTTTGTAGGTAGAGGTACATTCATAGAATCGAATTTGAGAAAAAAAACGAACAACTATGTGCCTTAAAATAATAAAATTATTTTCTCTGTGTCATTTATGGGTTTTTTTTCTATTATTATTATTTCTATTTCAAAAAATTTCAGCCGACGATTTATTTTTGGCTCGCCGCCAATCAGTGATTGGTGTTCATTAAAATTTGATGTATTTTGAAATATTTACATTTAGCTTTAAATCATTTTAGAGAAATTCAATTTAAAATGTTTTCTAACACAATGAAATTATTTGATTTAACCACTGCCACCGGGCTAAAAAGTCATTGAAGTTGCTGATGTAAAACCGATCGCCGCGAAGCTGTAGTCTGCAGAAAATGGAAATAAATATGTGTAATATCACAATAATATTTTGTGTCTTTAAACTTTGAATTGTGCACAAATATCATACAAGTAGAAGGGAAAGGGGGGTTCAACGGCAACAGGTTTCAATCGTGCAATGTGGAACTCCAAATCCGATATGGAGCGGACTCCAACATCATAGTATCTTTACAAGTTTCTGATTTTCTGATCTCTTTATAGCACTAGTTTTTTTCCAATGCTATGTTTGATATTATCAAGCCAAAGCAGATTTATTTATCTCTCTCTATATATACGTGTATGTCTGGTACTATCCTGTCAAAGCTGATTTATTTATCGCTCTCTATATACGTGTCTGATATTAACCTAACAAAGCGGATTTATTTCTCTCTCTCTCTATGTATGTATGTACATGAGTAAATATATATAAATATCATTCATAAACTGGAAAAAAATATTAAAAACATTAAAAAAAAAAAAAAAAAAAAACTTTAGAAAATTACAAAGTATTAAAAAAAAACTTTAGAAAATTACAAAGTAGTAAAAAAAAAAGGTTTAAAAACTTTATATGATGATAAAAATACATATGTTTGTATATGTAGGTGACTGTACGTATGGGTAGAATAGGTTTCAATAAAGTTCACATACATAGCATTCTACGAGAAATGTTTGTGTAGAAGATTTTAATAAGTACACATATTTAAAATTAACATTTTTATTAAAACAAAAAATACAGGAAGTTTTATTTACAGTAAAGTATTTACATCTCGATTTTGCATTAACAATACAAATCAGCATTTTCTTCCTTATTACAAGCGTGATTAATGTCATAATGTCCATATGCCAGGCTGCTTATCCCATCATCCATCAAGTAACGCTTGTCGTCAAAGGGACTTAAGCTAATTTTATTTTGAGTTAATGTATATAGGCGATGGCCATCTTGGGCGATCCTTATCTGTTTCTCCATACTTGTTTTTTGTTGATGTAGGCACTCCAAGTAGTCTTCATGTTTGATTTTCTGTCGAACAATCTGCGTAGACACGCCTTTCGCACGCTTCTTCTCGTCTTTAACAGATTTTAGAGAGTACATTTTCGACCTCAGTCCAACAAACTCAAGGGCTAATTCGCCATTAAGTTCATCCTTGAACTTGCCGAGAACCTTCTTATTGTCTTCAGAGTATAGGCGATGAGATTTCGGGTACTCAGAGAAGTCAAACAAATTACAGTATTGTTCCACATCCTTATAAATATTATTGGTTTTAATATGATAAGTTAAGGAACACTGTAAAAAAAAATTCGGAAAAGTTTCCGGTAGGAATAGGATTTCCAGTTGCTCGTATAGTACAGGAAACTTTTCCGAACCAACACGGAAAAAAAAACGAAAAAAAACGAAAGTTTTTTCTTTCCGTCAGGAAACTTTTCCTGTTTGATTCAGAAACTAATCTTTAGACACAGAATAAATTCCTGGGTCTTACGGAAATCTTTCCATTCACATAAAGAAACGTTTTGGTAGAACGGTAGAATAGACAGAAAGTATTCCGTTTTAAAAAGGAAAACTTTCCATTCACACTAAGAAATGTCTTGGTAGAACGGTAGAATAGACAGAAAGTATTCCGTTTTAAAAAGGAAAACTTTCCATTCACACTAAGAAATGTCTTGGTAGAACAGTAGAATAGACAGAAAGTATTCCGTTTTAAAAAGGAAACTTTTCCGAATCAGTCAGTAAACTAATCATGAAAAAATTAAAAATTCCTGTGTAGAATAGAAACGTTTTCTTTGCTTTACGGAATTTTTTTTCATTATGATCGGAAAATTTTCTGCATTGTAAAGAAACTTTTGTTTTAAAGAGTAGGAACATTAACAGATGAAAATATTGCTTTTGGACACTGTTTTGATATCCTTTTATCTCAATTAAATATTATTAAGAACTTTTTTGAATACATACACACGTTTTAAGTATTTGTTATCATAAAATGCATTACATGTAATGCATTTTATGATAACAAAATAGTACTTAAAATGTATGTATGTATTCAAAAAAGTTCTTAATAATAATTAATTGAGATAAAAGGAAATCAAAACAGTGTCCAAAAGCAATATTTTCATCTCTTATTGGTCCTACTCTTTATAACAAAAGTTTCTTTACAATACAGAATCAGCTTGAAATTTTATTTATTTGTTACAAGTATACTGATACGTTTAGCTCATGGGTATTTACATTTTTTTTAAATAAGTATTTTATACAAGGAATGCTAGGGAAGTATCTTTATAAACAAGAAGTAATTCTCGTAAAAGAAAAGTGTATAAATAAATAAAAAGTACACAATGAAATGGATTTTATGTTCATAAAATACATAATATACTTTTATTTTCTTTAGAATATGTGTATATGTTTCCTAGGGGGAAAAAAAAATAATATATTTTAAGCGATATAAAAGAAAATCCAAATAGTGCCCAAAACAAACCTTTTCATCTGTTGTCTGTATAGCAAAGTGGACTGTACAGAGATGCCAGCTTATTAGTGCCAGAATATACATAGGTGTAGCCAGTGGTGAAGTGTGTGTGGGAGATGATTTCCCCAGGCACTAAATATTTAGGGGATGCCAAAAAACTGTTAAATAAGATATTAAAAACGGAACAAAATATTTTCAATTTGGATTGGATATTTAAAACCCACACTTATGCCATTGGGTGCAGCACAAGTATATGACATGTTGCATGCGTATGAAGTGTATGCAACTAACATTGAAGTTCTATTGATGCTGGAAAGACTTTCTATTGCTGTATATCCAAAACAAAGAACATACAAAACATTTTTTAATCACAATAGTGACCGCCCCTCCTTAAAAAACGAGAACTTCTTTTAATTTACGCCTTAAAAAAAACAATCTTATGGGGTCGTCTTCGTTCTTAAGTTGCACAAAACTCCGAACTTTTCAATATGTACATCTAACATTGACATTATATTTGCCTCTTTCGGTAACTTTTTCTCAAGGATACCAAAAGGGAAGTCACTTGGTCAAAATGTTTAAGAATTATGAAGTTTAAAGTTTGGAACTCCTAATGTTAAACAGCTTGTGGAGTTTTTTTTTATACAATTCAATACTTGACGTAATAATTTTATATTCATATATTTTATTTGAAGCTTTTCGAAATCTATTTCGATTAAAAAATTATAGATTATGGTTTATTTTATGGTTTAATTTATAAAAAAAATGTATTTTTAAATTAATTAAAAAAATTATTTTTAATAGAAATAGATTTCTAAAAACTTCAAATATGCAAATCAAAAATCACAGCTGATTCCGCTAAGTAGTTTTTAAGTTATGCTTAAAACACTACCCACATTACAGTCTGATTTGCAACGATTACAGATTAGGAGTTACAAACTTTAAATTTTCATAATTTCAAAACTACTTGACTGAGTGAATTCCAGTTTGTTATCATAGGGCAATATTTACTGAAAAAAACAATCATGATAACATGATGCCCCAATTAGATGTATCTATTGAATTTGCTACAATTTCGGCATGAATATGACCCTCTAAGCTTATTTTTTCTTTAATTAAATTTAAAAAGACAGTTTCCAGAAGAATAACTTTGTTTTTTACTGTGACAGTTTGGAGATTAAATGTTTTTTGTCCCCAAATACATATGATATTTCAAATTTGTCACTTTTTATATCCAATTTGTGTCACAGAGACACTTTCCAATTAGGAACATTGCTGCACCTAACTATTATAACCCAATTTGGGTGCTTTTCTGCTATTACACATACACAAAAAAAAAAAAAAAAAAATCCAGAAACTATTTTATAAATTTTGAAAATTTATATAGAGCAGCATTGAAACTTTAATTTTTTATCTTTTATGTGGAAGGTAATATTTTTCTCCTGTCTAAAACGCCATAAAATAATAATAATAATAAAGTAAATCTAAAAACTTTTGAAGTCATGTAAATTATAAGAATATGCAGAATTCAGCTAACCCTAATAATACGTTGATGATAAACAATTTTCAGAAGCCATACAATTTGAAAATGTACAAGACTTTGAACTTGAAGCTCAACTGAAAATTACATAACAAAAAGGCTCAGTAAATGAAAATCATTTTTTGTTAAAATTTAAATCAGCTATTTTTTTTTAAAATTCAAAATACAATTTTAAAATTACGCGTTTTAAAGTAAAATAACCTTTACTAAATCATTAAAATTAATAATTAGAAAAGCTCATTTAAATTTATTTGAATTTAAAAATATATAGAGAAACTCATTCACTTGTTTAATTTGAAATATTTTAATCATATAAACAGTTAAAAATATAGTTAAAAAATGGAGCAACAGAAAATGATATAATTTGAAAATGTGAATTCTCTTTTACTTTTGAAAACATGAAATAAATTAAACAAATTGTCTTGTGTTATATATCACTTATTTACACTAACTGCAATTTAACAATATACTTTTTATTGACCTATTCTGTATAAAATATATACCACCTTAAATTACCCCTTTGATAAAATAAAAAGCATATAAACTCTTCATTACTAAAAGCTAAATCTTTTTGTTTTGACCAAATTTCTCGATTAAAAATCTTAAAATATAAAAGATAATGTAAGAATTTTATTCAGAAAAAAAAATGAAATTTTAAACATCCTACTCTAGATCTGGATTATATACAGTATTCCTTTAAACATACCTATTCCAGATAATATACACTACTCTGGAATACAGAATACATACACTATTCATTTAATGAAGTTGGAGCATATATTAAAAATACTTATGATTATCTGGGTATAAATTTCAATGGATCTGAAAAAATTATTCTTTGTTATTAAAATGTTTGAAAAGAAATACCAATTTTCCAGCTTTATGAGTTCTTTATAAGCGATTACAGAGTTTGCAATGAATTAAAGTTTGATTTTTTTTTTTAAATTTAAAATAAAAGAAACTTTTATATCAGGTGTTTGATTTTTTAAAAGATTTTAAAACTTTAGTTGTTTATTAGTTTACATTTATAAGTAATTAAAATTAAAATTATATAAAAAAATATATAAAAACATTTCAGAGTATTACTAACCATGTAATCTTTATTTTCCGAATCTTTCCATAAATAAAGTACATTGGAATATCAAACCATTTGTTATTTACATGTGCACAATGAAGTCATGAGATATCAACATAAATAACAATAAATATACTTTTGATTGACCTATATTTATTTATTCTAACGTTTTACAAATCCTCACAGAAACTCTCCATGTTTTTGTATTAAAAAAGTCACATAAGATTTGTACATATTTTTTTAACAAATAAATTTTTTGCTTTAATCTTTTAACATTTCTCAGCTGAGATTCTCTATTTTTAAAATAGAATTTTTATTTTTAAGTGTGATATTTGATTTAAATAAAATTCAAAAAGCAAGGATTTTGAGTTCTGTCTCTCCCAGTCCTTAAATTTACAATGTATTGTTGTCAAAAATAATATTTATAATGAAATATCTTAACCTAAATTTGAAAAAAAAAAGTGTATTTAAATAAATCAGTTGATTTAAATCAGGATTGAAATCAAGTTGATTTAAATCAATGAACTCTGATTAAAAATTGTTAGACTATACAAGTGTTATTTAGCAATTATTTAATTTAAATTGAGATTATAGTGCTGAAATATAATTTCAATTATATTGATCTAAATATTTTAAGATTTCTGAACTTTCTGTATTATAACTGATTAGATAACGTTGAAGAAATTGGCAATGAAACTATGCTTAGATTTCAAAAGATACCAAAATTTACCAATTGCTGTAAAAAAAGTAATTAAAAAAAATTATTTCCAAAATCATGTACTTGCATACAATATTTTAACAAAAGATTATATTGAAGTAAAAGTTATAACACCAATCTGGCGAATCAGCTAAATAAACTTATCAAAAGCCAATTTGATAACTTAAAACCTGCATTATATTTTGAAGAAATAAAATAAGGACTTGTGAATAATACTTATAAACTCTTTAGAAATTAAAAAAGCAAAAATATGGAATATATAAGCACTTACTTACAGTGGAAGTCCAGTTGTCAGTTAATATATATATATTTTTTAAATATAAATTAAAATAAAAATACTTTTTAAAAAAATTCTTAAAAATTAAAGAAATTTTTAAAAATGTACAATACCAGTATTGGACATCTGTTTCCTGCTGGTGAAAGCTATATTTTGATAATTGTATAAAGGAATTTATCACCTCTTTAAAATTTCCATAGGTTTCCATGGGATTTCACAATTAGCATTAAAGGGAAAAAAATGATGACACAGAAATATAGTAGAAAAACGTGATAATTTTACAAAATGTAACAAATAGAGATTTAGCAGACTATCAAATATTCGGCTGAGTACTAACTTTTTAAAAAGTATATTGATTACAAATTTTTTTTATCATGATTAATAACAAAGAAATAAATGTTTGTGAGTCTTTTATTCCTCAATGGCAGATCACTTAATAGCAGAATATTAAAAATTGCAAATAATTCAGAAAAAATATCTATAAAATAAGAGTGCATTCAATAAAAAATCGGTCTAAGCAAATATGTATGTGCTAGTTTTTTTTTTTTTACTTAAACTTATTAAAATAAATCAAGCGCATTTAATTTACACAAACATTAAATTGCACGTATTGACAAAATACAATTTTTAAAAATATATACAAATTACTCGATTTTTTCTGGCTAACAACAAAAGACAGAAAAAATAAAACAAACATTTATACTGAAAAATAAAATTTATTTTCAACAAAACTATAAGTCAAAATGTTTTAATAAAACAAATTACAGCACTGTATTTATGCTATGATTGCTATTGGCTTTTATTCCTTTAGAATTGATGCAGTTAGTAAAAAAGCCTGCCTAGATTCCGGCCTGATAACAGCCTTAATTAAACACCCAGTAGGATGCTACAGCAACGAAATTGACTCAGTTGAACATTTCTCCGAAAAAAGTGTCACACCATCAACATACGAAAACACCTTGACGTCCTTTCTATCATCCTCATTCTCTATTAGGCAAGGATGATCTGTTCTAGCTGTAAGGCGACATTGATCACTGCAGTATTATCCTGTAATAATAACAGTAATAATATTATTTTTTTTTATTGTACTAATTGCTAGTGACCATGTATATTTAAAAAGATAAAAAACAGCACAAGAGCAAAGAATGATTAAGGGGACACTTCGTCTTCAGCGATAAGTATTTTTAAGAACAAAATATTTGAAAATTTTCCTTTGAATAAAGAATTCAAAATTCATAAAATTTTTTTAAAATTTAAAATTTAAGGAAATTTTTAAAAATGTACTCTACCAGCATTGGACATCTGTTTCCTGCTGGTGAAAGCTATATTTTGATAATTGTATAACGGAATTTATCATTTCTTTAAAATTTACATAGGTTACTATGGGATTTCACAATCAGCATTAAAAGAAAAAAAAATGGTGCCACAGGAATATAGTAGAAAAACATAACAATAATTTTACGATATGTAACAAATAGTGATTTAGCAGATTATCAAATATTCGGCTGGATACTAACTTTTTAAAAAGTATATTAATTAAAAAATTTTCTATACATTAAATTGGAAATAAAATAATAAAAAGAAAAGTGCTCAGTCAAACTGATGGCATTGAGCTCACAGGCTATTCGCACTATTTGCATATTATACTCTTATTTCAAAGGAAAAGGGGAGGGGGGGTCATTAGCTCCCCTATTTACGTCCTTTATACTTAACCAATAAACGTCCAAATCTAATCAGGGAAGCGCCTTATCAAAATAAACCGGTATACAACATTTGAAGCAAATTGGATAATTCGGCATGGAAAAACTATTTATCTAAATTAAAATGGACAATTAGTCGCCGTTCCCCATTTATACTTAACCAACAGCCCCCCCCCCCCCCCAAAAAAAAAAAAAAAAAAAAAAAACGAATCAGGGAAGCATCTTATCAGAATAAACCTATATAAAAAATTTGAAGCAAATCGGTTAATTCTGCATGAAAAACACATTTATGTAAATTAAGGGGAGGGAATTCGTCCCCATTCCCTCCTTTATACTTAACAAATGAACCCCCAAAACTAATGCGGGAAACGTCTTATCACAATGAATCAATATACAAAATTTGAAGCAAACTAGATAATTTTGCATAAAAAATTCATTTATCTAACTTAAGGTGGATTAGCCCCTCGTTCCACCCTTTATTCTTAACCAATAAACCCCCAAAATTAATCAGGGAAGTGCCTTATCACAATGAAAATATATACCAAATTTGAAGAAAATCGGATAATTCGGCACGAAAAACCCATTTATCTAAATTGGGGGGAGCATTAACCCCTTTTCCCCCCTTTTATACTTAACCAAAGAACCCCCAAAGCTAATCAGGGAAGCGCCTAATCAGAATGAACTTATATACCAAATTTGAAGCAAATCGGATAATTCTGCATGAAAAACCCATTTATCTAAATTAAGGAGGGGGGGATTAGCCTCCAGTTCCCCCCCTTTATACTTAACCGATGAACCCTCAAAACTAATCAGGAAAGAGCCTTATCACAATGAACCTCATACAATATCTGAAGAAAATTCCAATAATTCTGCATGAAAAAACCATTTATCTAAGTTAGGGGGGATTAGCCCCATTCCCCCTTCATACTTAACCAATGAACCCCCAAAACTAATCAGGGAAGCGCCTTATCAGAATGAACCTATATTCAAAATTTGAAGCAAATTGGATAATTCTGCATGAAAAACACATTTATCTAAATTAAAGGGGGGATCAGCACCCGTTCCACCCTTTTTATACTTAGCAATTGGACCCCCAAAACTAATCAGGGAAGCGCCTTATCACAATGAACCTATATGCAAAATTTGAAGCAAATTGTATAATTCAGCATGAAAAATCAATTTATCCAAATTACGGGGGATTGGACCACGTTCCCCGCTTTATATTTAACCAATGAACCCCCAAAACTGATCCGGGGAAGCGCGTTATCACAATGAACCTATATATAAAAATTGAAACAAATCTGATAATTCTGAATAAAAAAGTCATTTATCTAAAGTAAGGGGCGGGATTAATCACCGTCCCCCTCTTTATACTTAACCAATGAACAACCAAAACTAATGAAGGAAGCGCCTTATCACAATGAAGCTAACACATGGGCTGATAAGTTCCTGGTCTAATAAAGAAAACACAACTTTTTAACAAAACTTTATGACTTTATAACTTTAATAAATAACATAACTTTAATAATAAATAATAATAATTTAATAAATAAATAAATAATAATAATAATTTAATAAATAAATAAATAATAATAATAATTTAATAAATAAATAAATAATAATAATAATTTAATAAATAAATAATAATAATAGTTTAATAATAAATAACAATTTTATAACGAAAAAGCTCCAAACAGTGTTCTAAATCATTGACTCATTGTTGTTTTTGGTCAAAAGTCAACACGCGCGGCAGCCACTTTGACAACAGCTTTTTCATAGACAAATGCTCATTCAAAATAAAACCTACACGTTTCTTGGATATCTTCAGAGTCTGAGCTATCGCCTGCAACTTCACTTTATGGTTCCCCAAAACGATTTTTTGGACTATTTTTATGTTTTCCGGAGTAACCACCTCTTTTGCGTGGTGCATCACTGGTGTCCGTACGACCACGTTTAAATTCAGCAAACCAGTCAATAATGTTTGATTTACCTGTTGCAGCGTCCGGATAATGCTTATCAAGCAGAGCTTTTGTTTGAACAGTGTTTTTCCCATCAAAATACAATTCTTGAAATTCTTGTTTATGCATTTTTTTTGTTTATCAACAAAGTTGTTCAAATAAAACCACTCTAACGTTTTATCCACACGGCGAATCATCATGACATCTTTTCTGCTACCTTTTAAAGGTTAGTATTTACTAAAAAAAAGCATCGGTTCGGCAATTGCAACGCCATCTGTGTGCCAGACCGGGAACTTATCAGCCCATGTGTTATATACAAAATTTAAAGTAAATTGGGTAATTTTGCATGAAAAACCCATTTATTTAATTTAAGGGGATTAGCCCTTGTCCCGCCTATATATTTAACCATTGAACCCCCAAAACTAATGAAGGAAACGCCTTATCACAATGAAGCTATATACAAAATTTGAAGCAAATTGTGTAATTCTGCATGAAAACCCCATTTATTTAATTTAGGGAGGGGATTCGCCCCTGTTCCCCCTTTATATTTAACCATTGAACCCCCAAAGCTGATCAGAGAAGCGCCTTATTGGAATGAACCTATATACAAAATTTGAAACAAATCGGATATTTCTGCATGAAAAACACATTATCTAAATTAAGGGGGGGGGGGGAATTAGCCCCCAGTTCCCTCCTGTAAACTTAATAAATGAACCCCCAAAACTGATTAGCGAAGCGCCTTATCAGAATGAACCTATATAGAATATTTTAAGCAAATCGGATAATTCTGCATGAAAAACCCATTACATAAATTAAGGGGGGATTAGTCCCATTTCACTCCCTTTATACTTTACCATTGAACCCCCAAAACTAATCAAGGAAGCACCTTATCAGAATGAACCTTTTATAAAAAAAATTGAAACAATTGGATAATTCTGCTTTAAAAAATCATTTTTCTCAATTGAGAGGGGGGGGGGGGAATTAGTCCCTGTTCTCCCCTTTATACTTCACCAATGTACCTACATACAAAATTTGAAGCAAGTTTGATAATTCTGCATGAAAAACCCATTTATCTAAATTAAGGGTAGGATTGGCCCCCGTTCCCCTCGTTTATACTTTACCATTGAACTCCCAAAACTAAATCAGGGAAGCGACTTATCACAATGAACTTATGTACAAAATACGAAGCAAATTGGGTAATTTTGCATGAAAAAACCATTTCTTTATTTTAGAGAGGGGGGGGGATTAGCCCCTGTTCCCCTTTATATTTAACCATTGAACCCCCAAAACTGATCCGGGGAAGCGCCTTATCACAATGAACCTATATACAAAATTTGAAGCAAATCGGATAATTCTGCATAAAAAACTTATTTATCTAAATTAAGGGGGAGGAATAATCACCGTTCCCCTCTTTATACTTAACCAATGAACCCCCAAAAATAATAAAGGAAGCGCTTTATCATAATGTAGCTCTATAAAAAATATGAAGAAAATTGGGAATTTTTGCATAAAAAACCCATTTATTTAATTTAGGGGGAGATTAGCCCCTGTTCCTCTTTTATATTTAACCATTGAACCTCCAAAACTGATCAGGGAAGCGCCTTATCGGAATGAACCTATATACAAAATTTGAAACAAATCGGATATTTCTGCATGAAAAACACATTATCTAAATTAAGGGGGGGGGGATTAGCCCCCAGTTCCCTCCTGTAAACTTAACAAATGAACCCCCAAAACTGATCAGGGAAGGCCTTATCAGAATGAACCTATATAGAATATTTGAAACAAATCGGATAATTCTGCATGAAAAACCCATTTACCTAAATTAAGGGGGTGGGTGGATTAATGACCGTTGCCCTCTTTATACTTAACCAATGAACCCCCAAAACTAATGAAGGAAACGCCTTATCACAATGAAGCTATATACAAAATTTGAAGCAAATTGTGTAATTCTGCATGAAAACCCCATTTATTTAATTTAGGGAGGGGGATTCGCCCCTGTTCCCCCTTTATATTTAACCATTGAACCCCCAAAGCTGATCAGAGAAGCGCCTTATTGGAATGAACCTATATACAAAATTTGAAACAAATCGGATATTTCTGCATGAAAAACACATTATCTAAATTAAGGGGGGGGGGGGATTAGCCCCCAGTTCCCTCCTGTAAACTTAATAAATGAACCCCCAAAACTGATTAGCGAAGCGCCTTATCAGAATGAACCTATATAGAATATTTGAAACAAATCGGATAATTCTGCATGAAAAACCCATTATCTAAATTAAGGGGGGATTAGCCCCCCAGTTCCGCCCTGTATACTTAACCAATGAACCCCCAAAGATAATCAGAGAAGCGCCTTATCAGAATGAACCTATATACAATATTTGAAACAAATCGGATAATTCTGCATGAAAAACCCATTTACCTAAATTAAGGGGGTGGGGGGATTAATGACTGTTGCCCTCTTTATACTTAACCAATGAACCCCCAAAACTAATGAAGGAAACGCCTTATCACAATGAAGCTATATACAAAATTTGAAGCAAATTGTGTAATTCTGCATGAAAACCCCATTTATTTAATTTAGGCAGGGGATTCGCCCCTGTTCCCCCTTTATATAACCATTGAACCCCCAAAGCTGATCAGAGAAGCGCCTTATTGGAATGAACCTATATACAAAATTTGAAACAAATCGGATATTTCTGCATGAAAAACACATTATCTAAAAATTAAGGGGGGGGGGGGATTAGCCCCCAGTTCCCTCATGTAAACTTAACAAATGAACCCCCAAAACTGATCAGGGAAGCGCCTTATCAGAATGAACCTATGTATAAAATTTGAAACAAAACTGATAATTCTGCATAAAAAACCCATTTATATAAATTAACTGGGGATCAGCCCCCGTTCCCCCTCCCCCTTTTATACTTAGCAATTTAACCCCCAAAACTAATCAAGGAATCGGATTATCAGAATGAACATATACATAAAATTTGAAAATTTAAAATCGGATAATTCTGCATGAAAAACCTATTTATGTAAATTAAGCGGGGGGAGGGGGGCGGGGTCCGGCTTTGATAACCTGTGAGCTAAAAAAAAATTCTATTACAATGATATTTCGGGTTCTGTGAACTCCAAAAATAGCAGAATTTTCAGAACATTTATGATTTATATGTTGACATTATGACTCATTTGAACATTTTTTATTTCTTGAAATTTGCACAGTATTAACACGTGCATTTAAATACATGACAAGATTTAGTTAAAGGAAAGCACAAATATGAAATAAAATCAAATTAGATATTTTTTTTTGTTAGAAACCCACATACAAGATAATTTTTATATAAATTAGGATGAAAAACAATACAGAAATGTAACAAAAGCTATTACAGGTTTAACTTTTTCTTTCTTTTTTTTAATTTTTAAATGAAGAATTGAAGCTTTATATTTTTAAAATAAATCCTCCCCCCCCCCCCCCCCCCACCTCTACTGACAAAAATTCCCTGTTTGCTTTTTTTATTCTATTTATTTTAAATTATTAGAAAAGATTAAAAGTCATTTTTTATTTTCAAAATAATGTGAGAAAAATAAAATTTAATAAATTAAATTTGAATATACAGGGTGGGGCAGTTGAAAGCTTCTGTATGCAAGCTTTTATAGCATGAATATAGGTAAAATCAACCTCAAGGTATTAAGCATATTCTACTTAACGTTTTTCACAACTAAAATATTGTCTGATATTAAAAGACTACTGAAATTTATTTTACCATATACCATTATAAATTTCGTTATAGCACCCTGACATACATTTCTCAATTTTTTAATCAACATTATAGAATTTAATGGACATTCCTTTTTAATTGAATTTTAATACACTACAAATAATAAAATGTTAAATTGATTCTATAATAATGTAGTACCTGAAAAAAAAGACAATATATGATTCTGATATGGCATCGAACACAGAAAAATCTCATGAATTTATTTTAAGATCATAGGTATTTATTGATATCTTCAGTGTTGAATTCAGGCATTTTTCTCCGAGAGGGATTTCTGTGGCTCCTGGGGGCATATTATAGAGTTCCGAGGGAGGGGGGGGGAATTGCACTTTTTGACCATTAAATCATAAAATCCGAAATCTTCAGAAGGGGTGGCCATTTCAATGCTCCGGGAGAGAGGAATGTCCCCCCCCCCTCCCCCGGCTATCTCCTGAATTCAACACTGGATGCCTTACAGAATTAAACAAATAAACAAGTACCTGAATTTAGAATAAGTTAAAAACTATTTAAAAAGCAGTCTACAAAAATTGAGTTTTTATTAAGATAATATATAAGTTAGAAATTTCTGGCACATCAAAATATTTTTTTGATTGGGGATATTTTTCTCATAAAAAATAAACTGAGCCAGAAATAAGATAATATGCATTTTAATTCAGGCTACGCAGCTCCTTAAACATGTTATTCGGTTTGATAATCATGCACTGTAAATATATGGACATATCAAATTCCAAATATTAAAAATCACATAAATTTTAGTACTTACCATTGCGAAGTTAGAACTACGTAGAGCAATTGTCCAATATTTAACAACATGGCGTAGGTCTTCTTCATCGAAAATCTCGATTCTGTTCTGTTATCAATCACGTGACGCCACGCCTTTCATACGTCAGCAGAGAGCGAGACTGAGCAGTAAGTCCGGTAAATGCTATTTTCCTAATTTCGGAAACTAATACGATATAAAAAGATTATTTTTATGACTGTAGGAAAACTTTCTGTTGTGATTCGGAAAAAATATTTTATCGGTTGTTTTCCGTATCGTAAAGGAAATTTATCTTTTACGAAACGGAAAAGGGTTGGAAATTTTTTACAGTGAATCTGTATCCGTAAAGAGTAAAACTGCACGATCTTTGTATGTTTTCTATATAAAATTGTAATGAAAATCATACATAACTAATTTAGATAATTCTAAAATAGCGAACCCAACGTATATTGGCCGATTCATAAGTATGCTAGATTTTAGTCGTTCTACAGCGGTTAAATCTTCATCATATGTCTTGAATGATTTAAAAGTAGGCGAAGCTACTAATTTTTTGGCTCTTTTTTCACCATTACAAAGCACAATATTTCTTCTGTTTCGAAGATTTTCCATGTTTTTACCAAAAACAGAATTATTTAATAATTTTAAAAAAATCCTTTTCAAAAGAAGATTTTGCTTCTTTCCTTTTTTCGGCATTAAAATTAATATATTTCTGTAACCATGGAGCCTGTTTAAATTTTAAAGCTTTGTGCACAGCTGTAATTTTTAAACCAAGTTCTAAATACAATTTAAGATTACGATAATGGGTTATATAATTCTTTTTATTATTCAAATTTGGAATAAGTTTGGGGGTTCCTATGAATTTTCTATTATTATTCACCAAGTTTCGTGCATAGGGAGATAGCATTTGTTCCTCTACAGTTACTCTCTCAGGGACGACAGGGTATTTATTGTGCAAAGAATGTAAATGTTTTGGATAATCGAGGTCCACCTCGAAGAGATACCCAATTTCAGAACTATCAGGTAGAGACAGAACCCACTCTTCTGTGATATGACTAGTTTCACACCATTCAAAACCGCCATAGGTTAAAAATTGGCTCATAGCCCACCCATATAAGTTATTGGCAGCCCAGTACATGATGCAGCTGGGTGCCTCATTTTCCCTATAATCGGGCGTACCGGGTATGTTTGCCTTAGCATATCTTCGGCTTATCATACTGACGCCTCCACGTATTCCATTTTCCACCATGAGCAACATGTTTATATCAGTAAGTAACTCTAAAGGTGTTTCGGACATCTTCAAACTCGCCTGCCATGCGAGCGAAGGTGCAGTGAACAGATGAGCAGGATCAATTTCATAATACTGCTGACATAATTTCCTAAAGTTTTGAAACACGTCAGCAAGTAGTAGAACATCTGTCTTCACATACAGATTGTGATAATCCCCCAACGTTTTAAGACGGAAGGAGTTCCACACATTCTGGACATGTTTATACTCTTTTTCATCTATTGGCTCATTGGTTAAACTATTAAAAAATGCAGAAGGTGAGGGAAGCTGCTTATCATTAAATTTTTCAAAAGACGTAAAATAATCACAGGGGTAAACCCCTTTACGTATAAGTAAAGATAAATTATTATTTTGTGGGAAATTTTTTTCACGTATAGGGAATTGATCAGGTTGAAGATTTTAACAAGTTTTTCCAATGACGTAGGCAAAAATTGGAAAGAATCGATAAAAACCATTTGAATAGGGGAGGTAGGCTTTTTGATTTTAAAAGTTATATAATTTTCAAGCGTACACGCAATCACATCGATTTCAATATCTTTAAATTTTCCTAACTTTGTCATAAGGTGGTGGGCATCATAGTTTTTTAAGTTATGAAATATAACAGGAATTGTCTTTGATTGTCTGAAATTGAGGTTGCATTATGGGTGGGCAGCTCCTCTGTACGCACCTGACAGGTGATCATGATCACGTGTACGTTTCTCATACAAAGCTTTTTTACAGATATGACAAATCTCTGCTTCTCGAAATGCCTTTTCTTCCTGGGGAGTAAGCTTCATAGGTTTAATATTTAGTAACTTCTGTCTCAAAATTTCCTTCTCTTGAATTATTTGGTTAAAAAATGCTCAACACAGTTTCTACCACGATATACCCGTGCTTTCTTCACACATGTTCCATCGGGTCCAACAACCACATAAGCGTACCCACACGGTAAGTGATAGGTTGTTTTCTCAGTATAGGATGTTTTAGAAGAGGGTGAGACTGATGAAATGGGTATAAGTAGACTCTGAAAATCCGCATAAATCGTATAGGCCACAGGATGTTGTAGGTGAATACCACAAAACCGAAGTATATTGTTTTCTTTACTAGGCATCTTTATAACTTGTGCTGCATGTCGAGAACAATATTCGGCATGTTTTTCCAAAAGATCTTGTCTTGAAAATCGATGTAAACATCGATAACAGTAATAGGTGGCGGCTCTATGCTTGGTAAGATCACCTAAAAGCCTTGAAAAGCTACGTATAAGGCAATAGTGTTGTTTTTCACCATCACCAACCAATAACAAATTGATCACATTAGAATCTTCTCTAGGGGAAACATAAAGGGGATACACTTCTTCATCTTCATCTTCATATCCAAACACATTAATGCGTAAATTGTTGAGTTGTTCAATAACAGGTATCTTCTGAATAGAAATAGGGCATTCTACACTGCCTAATTTAATATCATGTTCATAAGGTCGATAATGTGAAACACGTTCAGGATTTTTTGTAAATTCTAAGTTTAGTTTAAACGCCAAAAGACACCATACCAAACATTTATTTTCTTCGTTTTTTATGTTAAGCACCGCTTTTTTATCATCCAGTTTTTTAGCACTTTCCAACCTAGTTGAAAAGTGCTTATGACTTCGGTTTGTCTGGCCGGATGGCCGTCTGGCCGTCTGTCCGTGCTCTAACTCCCGTAAATATGCTCGGATTGTTCTGCAATTTTTATATGTTAATGTCGTTATCTATGGCACGTCCCCTATTTCAACTGAAGTGTGTAGCACTTATAGTTTTCTTACAGGGACACTCAAAAGAATTCCGTTACATTGCGGTCTATGGGGAAAAATCATTTGCGGTTTATTTTAAAAATGTTTCACTATTGTAAACGCATTGAAATTTATATAGATCACTAAGATGCATTAGAAGAAGCTTAATATGGACTAGTAGGTGTATAGCACTTAGAGTTACTTTACAGGGACAGTCAAAATAATTCCGTTACATTACGTCTATGGAGAAAAATCGTCTGCGGCTTATTTAAATAATGTTCCACTCTTTTAAACGCATTGAAGTTTATATATATTACTAAGGTGCATTACAAGAGGCTTATTACAGAATAGTGTGTGTATAGCAGTCATCGTTCATTTACAGGGACACACAAAAGAATTCTCTGCTGTGTGTTAACAATAATTCCTGGAAGTTCGTTTTAAGTTACTGAACGCGATTTTAATCTTAGCTAGCTTTTTGTCTATTACGTGGTGTGTATAAATTCTGTAGATCCTATACAGGGCAGCACAAAAGTTCGCGAACACATTTCCGTTTATTGACAGAAACTCCAGAAGGAGAATTTAAACTGTGCTACGCGTTTCCTAACTAAACTAAAATTTAGCATCCTATGTATATATACAAATCTATAGATCATATACAGGGCTACATAAAAGTATTCGGATATTTTTCCGAATATTGTATATATTGAAAATTCCTGAAATTACGTTTTTAAATATGTTATGCGTTTTCCAAATTGTTTACTTAGATGTCATCTTTCAGCTTATTAAACGGTAATGATTTGGAAAATTATTTTAGAAGCGTTGGAAAGTGCTACATAATCTATGCTTGACGCATGATTTTTCGTTCTTGTTAGATAATGGGATGTATGAACTTGCAGCGAGAGGATGATATTTAGCAATCTTGAGTTCTAAATTATGAATTTTTCTCATTTTCCATCCAGATCCCCTTTGTAAAAAATCCTCAAAAGATTTTGTTATTTTGGAGAATCCCTCTTCTATCTGTTGTTGTATAGATTCTTCGATAAGTTCGGTCATACATGAGCATCGAAAAAAAGATTCAATTTCTTGCATCTCCTCATTCTTTGCCTTACGTTCAAGTGATATTTTTTCTACTATATACCATTTAATGGCACCCTTTTCTTGAAATTCACTTACTAAGCGTTCATGTATCTCAGATCGTAAGTGTGTATGAAATACCTCTAAATCACTTTCTTCATGTTCATCAGGATACAAAATTACTGTTTTAAATACATTAAGCACATCAGACTGCTTTCTCCTTTTTGACTTTACATTAGATAAAAACATTTCTTCCGTTTCACACTCATGATACATACATAGGATGTTGGGTACGCATATGTTGTTTCAGTTCATAATTTCGCCCCAACACTTTAGGACAAACACTACAACTAGGTCGAAAATTTTGATGGGACCTTACATGTCGCTGGAAGTTAAACTTTTGAAATATCTGACCACAATCATTACACTGAAATGTAGACAATGCTCCACTATCATGAGCTTCCAAATGTCTTTTTAGACCCGATTTTCTTCCAAAGGTTCTTTGACATATATCACATATATACGGCTTTATATTTAAGTGAATCTTCGAATGCTGATTTAGGTTGGAAGTAGATGAAAAACCCTTATTACAGATAGAGCAAGCATTATTCTTCTCGGTATTCATAAGGGTCACATTCTTTAGAGAAACATCTTCTTCAGGTGACATCTCGACATCCATGAGACTAGGGGATATAGTGTCCTTCTCTGTTAAAACTTGAGAATCCTCATAGAGTTCAATACTATTATGCATCTTCATGTGTCTAATCAAGCTTGATTTCCGCCCAAAGGCTTTCTGTCACACGTCACAGATATACAACTTCTCATTTAAATGAGACTTTATATACCGACTTAAATTAAAAGGAGTTGAGAATGTCTTCTCCCAAGTCAAACACGGGTACATCTTCTTCACAGGCGCAGAATTTCTCAAAGACATAACTCCATCACTAGGCATAACGCTATCCATAAAATATTAGCAAAAAAAAAAAAAAACTAAAAAAAAAAAAACACAATCTTAACAAATAAATGATCCACTTAGGTAAAGATAGGGATCAGGAGCGGTTTAAGACACGTCCGTTCACTAAAAAGCAAATCAACAAATGACACGAATCACACTTCTCGCACGCTATTTATACCCCAGCCCCCTCACGACCACCCACGTTGATCATAATCTGGCGACAAAATATTCCACTTGATGAGAAAGCATAAAATTAAAATCGCCAAATCAAGACAAAATAATTCATACGGCGAAAAAACGAAAGATTCAAATTGCCAAATTGTAAGACTATTTTTTTTCCCGACAACTGTCTCTTAAAATATCTAGCTAAAGACTTATAATTCTATTCATTCGTTAATTAAATCCTGTATACAAATGTTTAGCTCATATGAAACTGCGATTATTAAAAAAGGTTTTCTAAAGATTAAATAAGATCGTCTATTATATCAAAAAAAAATATATATATACGAAGTTTAAAATGCTTCAAAATTTTTTATATCATTAAATCCCGAACGATTAAAAAATATGTATATTATCAAACTCTTCTAATGAATATACCTATTACAGGGAGACTCGCAATATGAATCAGTCTTTCTCCACTACTCACGTCTAAAACTACATCCATGAAACCCTCACTAGATGCCTAAACTAAAAGATCTCGAATGATCTCGTGTCTGAACCATGTAAATCCGTCAAATTTTTTTTCGATTTTCAAAACGATTACAAGATTTACCCTATACTACGTATGATGGGTAAGTAAAAAGAGATTTAACAAAGAAAATTCGTTTATGCTGAACAGAACCTGGCCATCAAAAGTTTGTGCCCTAATCGTAGATTACCACTTTTTTTTTACAAATTCTGTGAATGAGAAGTGCATGGATATAACTTCATATTACTAAATACGCACGTTTAAATGCAAGACTGAGAATCATTGTAAACTCTGAAGTTGGAATATTATTTTTATTGAAATTTCTTCATGAAAAATAACTTGGCAGACTCAAATTTGATGTTAAATAAACAAGAAATAAAACTATCTCAATTTGTTCGGGAGATAGGACGTTTACAGACACACAGACAGACGGACGGCAAATTTTTTTTTCTAAAACTATGTTTTTCAGAATCTTCAGTGTCTGAAACGTGTAAATCTGTCAAAAAAAATTTTCGATTTTCAAAACGATTACAAGATTTACCCTATACTACGTATGATGGATAAGTAAAAGGATCTTTTCTCGCACTGCAGTTTTCTTGTCCCCTCCCGTCGGTTTTCGAAGAATTTAGACAGAAATGTGGTGAAGAAATTTACTTAACTGTTTGTTGATGGATGAAACTTTTAAAATATCACTTTTAGTGCATACCTGAAATAAGCACACAGTAAGAAGGGACAAATGTTTCTTAATCTAGGAAAATATAATTTAACTACGAACGAAAATATACAATAACCACTTCCAAAATATCCACGATTCTGTTAAGCACTCTTTATATTTTTAGAAACTTCATATACCGGAATAATTGCAAGCTTTAAAGAAGAATCTATAAAAACGAAGTTTTTAGCACACAGGCTATCATAGCCTGAGAGCTAATGTGCCCGCCGGTTGTGTATGTACGTAACGCAAGAACTCTTGATAAAACTAACCGTTTTGCTTTAAATTTTGTTTATAGGTTCTTTATGATAAGGCGCTTCCCTGATTAGTTTTGGGGGTACATTTGTTAAGTATAAAGGAGGGAAACGGAAGGCTAACCCTCATTAATTTAGATAAATACGCTTTTCATGCAGAATTATCTGATTTTCTTAAAATTTCGTTATTAGGTTTATTGTGATAAGGCGCTTTCCTGATTAGTTTTGGGGGTTCATTGTTTAAGTATAAAGGGGGAAAGAGGATCTTATCCCCCCTTAATTTAGATAAATGGGTTTTTCATGCAGAATTATCCGATTTGCTTTAAATTTTGCATATATGTTCATTGCAATAAGGCGGATGTTCATGGAAAAAATCGTGAAATTCGTTAATCGATAGTCGTTAAATCGCGAAATTCGTCAATCGATTGCGGAAAAATCGCAAAATTCATTAACCAAAAGTGAAAAACTCGCAAAATTCATCAACTAGTTTCGGGGTAAAAAATTTCGAATATCGTCGAATGGCTTCGAGAGAAAAAAAAATCACAACCCGTCAAATAATGTCGGGGAAAAAAACGTGAAATTCGCCAAATGGTTTCTAAATTTGTCGAGCGACAGCGGGGGAAAAAATATTTTTCCATTCAATCATCGCAATTGTCGAGTGTGACTATTAAATTTGACCAGTGGTGGCAATAAAGTCAATCGCCAAATTTTCAGTATTACTCGCCGATTGGCGAGTGCTAATTTTGTCCTATAGGGAGAGGGGCATTACAACAACAAAGTACCTAAAATTATTTTGCAGAATCATTTTTAAAAAGGAAATGTTTACCGATGAACCACAGGATAATTCAGAATGCAACAATCAAAATTTGATTTTCACTACCGCAAACTAATCAAAACTATGATGCTATTTTTAGGAAAACGTAGTTTAGCTAAGTAATGATTAGCTGGATAATTTAGTATATATACAAAAAAAAAGTAGTTTGTTTCAACCTTAATATTATTTTTGAAGTTACTTCAATAAACTTACTTCATTTTCCTCTTTTTCGGCACATCAGCGATACTCCTATTCTACACAGAGGCACATCAAACTTTTCTTGCTTGCAGAAGATCACTCATGGTAGTCGTTTGTTACACAATAAAACTACACACTCGTGATCTTCAGAGAGCAATCAAACCCGGGTATATCCACCAGACAGATTTCTTCATCTGTTTCACTTTTCATAGATTGAGGATACTAGTTTTTGCCAGAAGTGACATAAAAAATAATATAAATGTTCCCTAGAAAGTGTTTTTACCGAAAGCAGAATATGGTTAAAAGTGCGACGTACGTCGCAGAACAATTCAAATTCTCAATTTCAACGAAATACATCATTCAAGTCTTAGTAAAAAAGTGCAAAATTTATCAGTTGATCACCAGAAAAGTGCAAAATTTGTCAGCCAAACTTCAAAGGGGAAAAAAAAAAAGAAAAAAAAACCCCTGAAAAATTCTTCAATTATTCATGTAAAAAATAGCAAAATTCCTCAGAATTATATAAAACCAAAAACTTTCAGTAAATCAATTTAATGTTTTATAAAATTACGTGTAATTATATTATTTTGATGATATGAATTAAAAACAGTAGTTTAAAATGATTAGCATTTAAATTAAAAATTAATATTAAAAAATAATTATTTTGGTTCAAAAAATAATAAAGCTAAAAATTCATGATAGGAAGGGGTGAATTTTTATTAATTATTTTGTCAATATATTTAGAAACAGCCAAATACTTAATATTGTGACATTTTCGCACAAAATGCCAGTCACTCTGTTAGCAGAAATAATGGGAGATTGCTTGTGAAACAACTGAATCACATTTTGTAGGTAGAGGTACATTCATAGAATCGAATTTGAGAAAAAAAACGAACAACTATGTGCCTTAAAATAATAAAATTATTTTCTCTGTGTCATTTATGGGTTTTTTTCTATTATTATTATTTCTATTTCAAAAAATTTCAGCCGACGATTTATTTTTGGCTCGCCGCCAATCAGTGATTGGTGTTCATTAAAATTTGATGTATTTTGAAATATTTACATTTAGCTTTAAATCATTTTAGAGAAATTCAATTTAAAATGTTTTCTAACACAATGAAATTATTTGATTTAACCACTGCCACCGGGCTAAAAAGTCATTGCAGTTGCTGATGTAAAACCGATCGCCGCGAAGCTCTAGTCTGCAGAAAATGGAAATAAATATGTGTAATATCACAATAATATTTTGTGTCTTTAAACTTTGAATTGTGCACAAACATCATACAAGTAGAAGGGAAAGGGGGGTTCAACGGCAACAGGTTTCAATAGTGCAATGTGGAGCTCCAAATCCGATGGGGAGCGGACTCCAACATCATAGTATCATTACAAGGTTCTGATTTTCTGATCTCTTTATAGCACTAGTTTTTTTCCAATGCTATGTTTGATATTATCAAGCCAAAGCAGATTTATTTATCTCTCTCTATATATACGTGTATGTCTGGTACTATCCTGTCAAAGCTGATTTATTTATCGCTCTCTATATAAGTGTCTGATATTAACCTAACAAAGCGGATTTATTTCTCTCTCTCTCTATGTATGTATGTACATGAGTAAATATATATATATATCATTCATAAACTGGAAAAAAATATTAAAAACATTTAAAAAAAAAAAAAAAAAAAAAAAAACTTTAGAAAATTACAAAGTATTAAAAAAAAACTTTAGAAAATTACAAAGTAGTAAAAAAAAAAAGGTTTAAAAACTTTATATGATGATAAAAATACATATGTTTGTATATGTAGGTGACTGTACGTATGGGTAGAATAGGTTTCAATAAAGTTCACATACATAGCATTCTACGAGAAATGTTTGTGTAGAAGATTTTAATAAGTACACATATTTAAAATTAACATTTTTATTAAAACAAAAAATACAGGAAGTTTTATTTACAGTAAAGTATTTACATCTCGATTTTGCATTAACAATACAAATCAGCATTTTCTTCCTTATTACAAGCGTGATTAATGTCATAATGCCCATATGCCAGGCTGCTTATCCCATCATCCATCAAGTAACGCTTGTCGTCAAAGGGACTTAAGCTAATTTTATTTTGAGTTAATGTATATAGGCGATGACCATCTTGGGCGATCTTTATCTGTTTCTCCATACTTGTTTTTTGTTGATGTAGGCACTCCAAGTAGTCTTCATGTTTGATTTTCTGTCGAACAATCTGCGTAGACGCCCCTTTCGCACGCTTCTTCTCGTCTTTAACAGATTTTAGAGAGTACATTTTCGACCTCAGTCCAACAAACTCAAGGGCTAATTCGCCATTAAGTTCATCCTTGAACTTGCCGAGAACCTTCTTATTGTCTTCAGAGTATAGGCGATGAGATTTCGGGTACTCAGAGAAGTCAAACAAATTACAGTATTGTTCCATATCCTTATAAATATTATTGGTTTTAATATGATAAGTTAAGGAATCTGTATCCGTAAAGAGTAAAACTGCACGATCTTTGTATGTTTTCTTTATAAAATTGTAATGAAAATCATACATAACTAATTTAGATAATTCTAAAATAGCGAACCCAACGTATATTGGCCGATTCATAAGTATGCTAGATTTTAGTCGTTCTACAGCGGTTAAATCTTCATCATATGTCTTGAATGATTTAAAAGTAGGCGAAGCTACTAATTTTTTGGCTCTTTTTTCACCATTACAAAGCACAATATTTCTTCTGTTTCGAAGATTTTCCATGTTTTTACCAAAAACACAATTATTTAATAATTTAAAAAAAATCCTTTTCAAAAGAAGATTTTGCTTCTTTCCTTTTTTCGGCATTAAAATTAATATATTTCTGTAACCATGGAGCCTGTTTAAATTTTAAAGTTTTGTGCACAGCTGTAATTTTTAAACCAAGTTCTAAATACAATTTAATATTACGATAATGGGTTATATAATTCTTTTTATTATTCAAATTTGGAATAAGTTTGGGGGTTCCTATGAATTTTCTATTATTATTCACCAAGTTTCGTGCATAGGGAGATAGCATTTGTTCCTCTACAGTTACTCTCTCAGGGACGACAGGGTATTTATTGTGCAAAGGATGTAAATGTTTTGGATAATCGAGGTCCACCTCGAAGAGATACCCAATTTCAGAACTATCAGGTAGAGACAGAACCCACTCTTCTGTGATATGACTAGTTTCACACCATTCAAAACCGCCATAGGTTAAAAATTGGCTCATAGCCCACCCATATAAGTTATTGGCAGCCCAGTACATGATGCAGCTGGGTGCCTCATTTTCCCTATAATCGGGCGTACCGGGTATGTTTGCCTTAGCATATCTTCGGCTTATCATACTGACGCCTCCACGTATTCCATTTTCCACCATGAGCAACATGTTTATATCAGTAAGTAACTCTAAAGGTGTTTCGGACATCTTCAAACACGCCTGCCATGCGAGCGAAGGTGCAGTGAGCAGATGAGCAGGATCAATTTCATAATACTGCTGACATAATTTCCTAAAGTTTTGAAACACGTCAGCAAGTAGTAGAACATCTGTCTTCACATACAGATTGTGATAATCCCCCAACGTTTTAAGACGGAAGGAGTTCCACACATTCTGGACATGTTTATACTCTTTTTCATCTATTGGCTCATTGGTTAAACTATTAAAAAATGCAGAAGGTGAGGGAAGCTGCTTATCATTAAATTTTTCAAAAGACGTAAAATAATCATAGGGGTAAACCCCTTTACGTATAAGTAAAGATAAATTATTATTTTGTGGGAAATTTTTTTCACGTATAGGGAATTGATCAGGTTGAAGATTTTAACAAGTTTTTCCAATGACGTAGGCAAAAATTGGAAAGAATCGATAAAAACCATTTGAATAGGGGAGGTAGGCTTTTGATTTTAAAAGTTATATAATTTTCAAGCGTACACGCAATCACATCGATTTCAATATCTTTAAATTTTCCTAACTTTGTCATAAGGTGGTGGGCATCATAGTTTTTTAAGTTATGAAATATAACAGGAATTGTCTTTGATTGTCTGAAATTGAGGTTGCATTATGGGTGGGCAGCTCCTCTGTACGCACCTGACAGGTGATCATGATCACGTGTACGTTTCTCATACAAAGCTTTTTTACAGATATGACAAATCTCTGCTTCTCGAAATGCCTTTTCTTCCTGGGGAGTAAGCTTCATAGGTTTAATATTTAGTAACTTCTGTCTCAAAATTTCCTTCTCTTGAATCATTTGGTTTAAAAAATGCTCAACACAGTTTCTACCACGATATACCCGTGCTTTCTTCACACATGTTCCATCGGGTCCAACAACCACATAAGCGTACCCACACGGTAAGTGATAGGTTGTTTTCTCAGTATAGGATGTTTTAGAAGAGGGTGAGACTGATGAAATGGGTATAAGTAGACTCTGAAAATCCGCATAAATCGTATAGGCCACAGGATGTTGTAGGTGAATACCACAAAACCGAAGTATATTGTTTTCTTTACTAGGCATCTTTATAACTTGTGCTGCATGTCGAGAACAATATTCGGCATGTTTATCCAAAAGATCTTGTCTTGAAAATCGATGTAAACATCGATAACAGTAATAGGTGGCGGCTCTATGCTTGGTAAGATCACCTAAAAGCCTTGAAAAGCTACGTATAAGGCAATAGTGTTGTTTTTCACCATCACCAACCAATAACAAATTGATCACATTAGAATCTTCTCTAGGGGAAACATAAAGGGGATACACTTCTTCATCTTCATCTTCATATCCAAACACATTAATGCGTAAATTGTTGAGTTGTTCAATAACAGGTATCTTCTGAATAGAAATAGGGCATTCTACACTGCCTAATTTAATATCATGTTCATAAGGTCGATAATGTGAAACACGTTCAGGATTTTTTGTAAAGTCTAAGTTTAGTTTAAACGCCAAAAGACACCATACCAAACATTTATTTTCTTCGTTTTTTATGTTAAGCACCGCTTTTTTATCATCCAGTTTTTTAGCACTTTCCAACCTAGTTGAAAAGTGCTTATGACTTCGGTTTGTCTGGCCGGATGGCCGTCTGGCCGTCTGTCCGTGCTCTAACTCCCGTAAATATGCTCGGATTGTTCTGCAATTTTTATATGTTAATGTCGTTATCTATGGCACGTTCCCTATTTCAACTGAAGTGTGTAGCACTTATAGTTTTCTTACAGGGACACTCAAAAGAATTCCGTTACATTGCGGTCTATGGGGAAAAATCATTTGCGGTTTATTTTAAAAATGTTTCACTATTGTAAACGCATTGAAATTTATATAGATCACTAAGATGCATTAGAAGAAGCTTAATATGGAATAGTAGGTGTATAGCACTTAGAGTTACTTTACAGGGACAGTCAAAATAATTCCGTTACATTACGTCTATGGAGAAAAATCGTCTGCGGCTTATTTAAATAATGTTCCACTCTTTTAAACGCATTGAAGTTTATATATATTACTAAGGTGCATTACAAGAGGCTTATTACAGAATAGTGTGTGTATAGCAGTCATCGTTCAGTTACAGGGACACACAAAAGAATTCTCTGCTGTGTGTTAACAATAATTCCTGGAAGTTCGTTTTAAGTTACTGAACGCGATTTTAATCTTAACTAGCTTTTTGTCTATTACGTGGTGTGTATAAATTCTGTAGATCCTATACAGGGCAGCACAAAAGTTCGCGAACACATTTCCGTTTATTGACAGAAACTCCAGAAGGAGAATTTAAACTGTGCTACGCGTTTCCTAACTAAACTAAAATTTAGCATCCTATGTATATATACAAATGTATAGATCATATACAGGGCTACATAAAAGTATTCGGATATTTTTCCGAATATTGTATATATTGAAAATTCCTGAAATTACGTTTTTAAATATGTTATGCGTTTTCCAAATTGTTTACTTAGATGTCATCTTTCAGCTTATTAAACGGTAATGATTTGGAAAATTATTTTAGAAGCGTTGGAAAGTGCTACATAATCTATGCTTGACGCATGATTTTTCGTTCTTGTTAGATAATGGGATGTATGAACTTGCAGCGAGAGGATGATATTTAGCAATCTTGAGTTCTAAATTATGAATTTTTCTCATTTTCCATCCAGATCCCCTTTGTAAAAAATCCTCAAAAGATTTTGTTATTTTGGAGAATCCCTCTTCTATCTGTTGTTGTATAGATTCTTCGATAAGTTCGGTCATACATGAGCATCGAAAAAAAGATTCAATTTCTTGCATCTCCTCATTATTTGCCATACGTTCAAGTGATATTTTTTCTACTATATACCATTTAATGGCACCCTTTTCTTGAAATTCACTTACTAAGCGTTCATGTATCTCAGATCGTAAGTGTGTATGAAATACCTCTAAATCACTTTCTTCATGTTCATCAGGATACAAAATTATTGTTTAAATACATTAAGCACATCAGACTGCTTTCTCCTTTTTGACTTTACATTAGATAAAAACATTTCTTCCGTTTCACACTCATGATACATACATAGGATGTTGGGTACGCATATGTTGTTTCAGTTCATAATTTCGCCCCAACACTTTAGGACAAACACTACAACTAGATCGAAAATTTTGATGGGACCTTACATGTCGCTGGAAGTTAAACTTTTGAAATATCTGACCACAATCATTACACTGAAATGTAGACAATGCTCCACAATCATGAGCTTCCAAATGTCTTTTTAAACCCGATTTTCTTCCAAAGGTTCTTTGACATATATCACATATATACGGCTTTATATTTAAGTGAATCTTCGAATGCTGATTTAGGTTGGAAGTAGATGAAAAACCCTTATTACAGATAGAGCAAGCATTATTCTTCTCGGTATTCATAAGGGTCACAGTCTTTAGAGAAACATCTTCTTCAGGTGACATCTCGACATCCATGAGACTAGGGGATATAGCGTCCTTCTCTGTTAAAACTTGAGAATCCTCATAGAGTTCAATACTATTATGCATCTTCATGTGTCTAATCAAGCTTGATTTCCGTCCAAAGGCTTTCTGTCACACGTCACAGATATACAACTTCTCATTTAAATGAGACTTTATATACCGACTTAAATTAAAAGGAGTTGAGAATGTCTTCTCACAAGTCAAACACGGTTACATCTTCTTCACAGGCGCAGAATTTCTCAAAGGCATAACTCCATCACTAGGCATAACGCTATCCATAAAATATTAGCAAAAAAAAAAAAACTAAAAAAAAAAAAAAAAAAACACAATCTTCACAAATAAATGATCCACTTAGGTAAAGATAGGGATCAGGAGCGGCTTAAGACACGTCCGTTCACTAAAAAGCAAATCAACAAATGACACGAATCACACTTCTCGCACGCTATTTATACCCCAGCCCCCTCACGACCACCCACGTTGATCATAATCTGGCGACAAAATATTCCACTTGATGAGAAAGCATAAAATTAAAATCGCCAAATCAAGACAAAATAATTCATACGGCGAAAAAACGAAAGATTCAAATTGCCAATTTGTAAGACAATTTTTTTTCCCGACAACTGTCTCTTAAAATATCTAGCTAAAGACTTATAATTCTATTCATTCGTTAATTAAATCCTGTATACAAATGTTTAGCTCATATGAAACTGCGATTATTAAAAAAGGTTTTCTAAAGATTAAATAAGATCGTCTATTATATCAAAAAAAGTATATATATACGAAGTTTAAAATGCTTCAAATTTTTTTATATCATTAATTCCCGAACGATTAAAAAATATGTATATTATCAAACTCTTCTAATGAATTTATCTATTACAGGGAGACTCGCAATATGAATCAGTCTTTCCCCACTACTCATGTCTAAAACTACATCCATGAAACCCTCACTAGATGCCTAAACTAAAAGATCTCGAATCGAACCAAGCCTAAACAAATAATGACAATATTTTCCAAAATACTTCAAAAACATCTCATAGATGGCGTTTTCAATCTTAAACTATAAAACAAAAACAAAAAATTCTCAAAGACGAAAAAAAAAATCTGAACAATTACTTTATCCCACTCATTAAAACCAAATAAAATTATAAAGATACTAAATAATCCACCGTTAAAAATACTAACGCACGACTGAATCAGTCTTTCCCCACTACTCATGTCTAAAACTATATCCGAGAAACACTCATTAGACGCCTACGCTTCCTAAACTAAATGATCTCAAATCTAACCCCGCCTAAGCAAATAATAAAAATATTTTCTAAAATACTACAAAAACATCTCATAGATGGCGCTACTAAAGAGAAAAAAAACCGAAACTAATTTAAAACACTTTAAAAAATAAATTCTAAACTTTTTTCACACCATCACGAAGTAGAGGAAAAATGAGGAGGAGGAGCACCGTTGGTGGTGGAGCTGAGCTGCACTTCGAGTGGTGGAGCCGAGGAGCCCTCCCTCCTCCCTCCTCAGGCTCCACAGCTCCGCCACCCCGGTCCGGAGCCCCACTTTTCCTCTACTTTGTGATGGTGTGAAAAAATTTTAGAATTTTATTTTTAAAGTGTTTTAAATTAGATACGACTTTTCTTTTCTTTAGTAGCGCCATCTATGAGATGTTTTTGAAGTATTTTGGAAAATATTGTCATTATTTGTTTAGGCTTGATTCGATTTGAGATCTTTTAGTTTAGATGGTGTGAAATAAGTTTAGAATTTATTTTTTAAAGTTTTTTAAATTAGTTTCGGTTTTTTTCTCTTTAGTAGCGCCATCTATGAGATGTTTTTGAAGTATTTTGGAAAATATTGTCATTATTTGTTTAGGCTTGGTTCGATTCGAGATCTTTTAGTTTAGGCATCTAGTGAGGGTTTCATGGATGTAGTTTTAGACATGAGTAGTGGGGAAAGACTGATTCATATTGCGAGTCTCCCTGTAATAGATAAATTCCTTAGAAGAGTTTGATAATATACATATTTTTTAATCGTTCGGGATTTAATGATATAAAATTTTTTGAAGCATTTTAAACTTCGTATATATTTTTTTTCTGATGTAATAGACGATCTTATTTAATTTTAGAAAACCTTTTTTAATAATCGCAGTTTCATATGAGCTAAACATTTGTATACAGGATTTAATTAACGAATGAATAGAATTATAAATCTTTAGCTGGATATTTTAAGAGACAGTTGTCGGAAAAAAATAGTCTAACAATTTGGCAATTTGAATCTTTCGTTTTTTCGCCGTATGAATTATTTTGTCTTGATTTGGCGATTTTAATTTTATGCTTTCTCATCAAGTGAAATATTTTGTCGCCAGATTATGATCAACGTGGGCGGTCGTGAGGGGGCTGGGGTATAAATAGCGTGCGAGAAGTGTGATTCGTGTCATTTGTTGATTTGCTTTTTTAGTGAACGGACGTGTCTTAAACCGCTCCTGATCCCTATCTTTACCTAAGTGGATCATTTATTTGTGAAGATTGTGTTTTGGTTTTAAAAGTTTTTTTTGCTAATATATTACCCGTAAGGCATGGTGACGTCACGGCGACGTCGCTGTGAAGTCAAACTGTGACTTTGTGACCATCGTCGTGACGTCAAGTGACGTCGATGTGAAGTCATTGTGACCTAAATGCGAGGTCGTTATGGCCGTTTTCAAGGCTTTCTGTGACCTCACAATGTGACTACTTTGTGAAGTCACCGAGAGACTTCAATGTGAAAAATGTGACGAATCTGCATCGGATAGGGTGACCAGATTTTACCCGAATCCTATACGGATTGTTCGGATCAAAAATTTTTTATGGTTCAAGTTTGTGACGTTTGTGATGACACTGCACCGGGTCGGGTGACCAGATTTTACCCGAATCCAATCCAGAAACTTCGGATCAATCTTTTTGAATTTGTTTGGCTACAGAATAGATTTGGATTAGTTGTCGTGTGACCTGATTTTCGTGAACCCGATCTGACCCGAGTCAAGTATAATGTTTTTACTGTGAGTCTTGTTTGGAATAGAATCTTGCATACGACCGAGTAACCAGATTTTATCATAAATTGTGTTACGATACAATTTCTGATGTCGGCTCGGATCTAGAGTCATACACGAATCCGGTTATATACTTCTTGAACATGATTGAATGTCTACTTGAACATGAATGATGTTTGTCTGAAACTATATTTCGATTCAACCCGTATTCTTACCCTAACCCAGCAACAACAACAACAAAAAATCTGTAATCCCACAACCCGACCGAACCTCATAAATGATTTCGCATAGATTCGGATAACAAGATTTCACCAAATACGGATAAGATCGACGATAAGGATTGGATCGACAATCATTTTTATTGATGCAACTCGTATTCAAATTAAAACTTTGCATCTGATTGGGAAACCAGCTAATGTAGCCGTTAAGCAAGAAAATTATAAATGTAAAAAACGCATACTAATATAAAAATAATAAATGAATCCATTAAAAATTATAATAAAAGTAAACATTTCAATAATATGAAATTCTATTGTGCAAATAACAACTTTTTATATTAACTTCTACTTCCATTTGTTTTATGTAACCACCAAAAATATTGACAATAATTATAACTATGCTATTTTGCTGTTAAGTATTGAAGTTTTTAAATGTGTATACTTTGCCATATTTCCCCTCGCTCAGTGTCACGAAACATTCTGACACATTTATGAACAAACTTTTAAACGCATGGCACTTGCATGCCTGATTATTAAAGCTATTTGGAATGAATAGCGTTTTCCATTTTTAGATAAATGTAATACTTAAGATCAATTTCGGTCACGTTTTACCCGTTTCTGACGCTGCGCGTCGGAAATTTGGTTCAAAACACCGACTTTGATAGTGTTTTCTGAAACATCATCTGCCGTTGACAAAAAATGGATAACGCCATTAGATTATATATAGGGTAGATGTGCCAGTAATGGACACCCTTAAGGAATTTCTTTAAAAATTATTTTTTAATTAATAGTTATAATTGTTATATTTGAAATTTTTTAATATTATATTACTCTACCAACAATATTTAACCATGCTCATAGTCACATTTCCCAATGTGAATCGAAATTTAATTGTAAATAACAGAAATAAATCAAAACACCCTAAATTCCAGTATTGGACACCTCACAAAAAGTAATAGATAATTGATATTATGATTATATTTAAAACTAGAATTTAAAGAAGCATATTAATGAAATAAAAAAAGCTGAATTTTTATTGGTTATTTTTTTATAAACCAAAAACATTGAAGGTGTCCCATTACTGGAAGGCGGTCCATTACTGGCACATCTACCCTATTCTGAATAAGAACACCTGCAAATTTCATGTATTTCCGAATAAAAATGAATTCAGAAATATGCCAGAAATTAGCTATTTTGTATTTGAGAACAACTTTAAAGAAAATATAAGTATACATTTTAAAATAAGCATTCTGAAAAATTTATATTAGGAATCAATTTAAATAATAGATATACCTATTGTGCGATATTATTAAATAATAAACATTGTAACAAGCAGTAAAACAGTTTTCGTTGTAAATGAAATATAGAACATAAGATCATAAATGCAAAAAAAATATATATACATTTTTTTCTTTACATATTATTTTATTTATAGTTTTTGATAGAATACTAAATGAAGAACTTAAATATCAATTTTTACAGTAAAAACATTCGATAACACAACTGGAAAAATTACCTTAACTAAACAGTTATTTTATTGTTTCATCAATATTTATTATTTTTGTGCACCTAACATTGACATATCTCGACAAATAAATTATTCAATGCATTAAATTGTCACATTTTTTCAAATATACCGGAAAATTATTTCTGGAAACCTGCACTAGCAACGAAATTATCAAATTGCAAATCAAATATTAATAGTTTTAAAAATTGCAATGCTTTTAATTATAATGAATAACTATGAAAATTGAACTAAGAAACGCAAAATATTAAATAAATTCCTCATTTTATATAACACTTTACATTTAGAATAACATATTGTTAGTAAATACTTTAAGCTTTTTTCCAAACAGTCTATTTAAAAAAATTTAAAACATTAAAGATAAAATTTAATACAAGTGATTTTTTAAAATAAAATTTAAACATCTTAACTTTTAAATAATGCACTATTAAATGTACTAGTACTAAACATGCACTATTAACAAAACTGCGAAGACATTAAAAGTTACCTGCTGATCTATAGGTAAAGGGGTTATGATGGAATGCTCCTTATCTGCTTCCCTTTCATTGAAAAATTAGACTGTAAATCCACTACAATAATTTTCAAATTATTCCAGCAGAAGAGGTGTGTTCATAGGTCTGAGAAATCAAATATCACCCAGGCCTTATGAACGCACCCGGCTAGACACAGTGAGATGTTAAAATGGATGGTTTACTTTAAAATGGAGATTGTTCACTTTAAAACGTTAATTTACTCACACAATATAAATCTACAAACTTAAAAGAACGCAACACACGCTAATCCGAACTTCGAATGAGAAAAAATCGTCTGCCTTCAATATGCGCGCGCAGTATTGTTTAAACACAACAAAATAACAACTAGCAGATGTTTCCAACTTTACCGCATATGATATAGGAAGAAAATAATTTAAATAAAGACATTTCAAAACCTTTATAATTTATATGGCTGAAAAATGAACTTCTTATGATGCTATAATATTCTTTTTTTATATGAGAGAGTTTTGTATTCTTAGAAATAAGCTGTGAAAATTTACATTTTTATATATTTTTTATTCCATTGCATTTGTTTTAGACGTCAGAAGTAAAGATAAATTTTAAATAAAAATTGATTTAATAGGCTTTATAAAGTAATTTCGATATAAATTTAAATTGCAATCAAATTTCTTAAGTACAAATTTTTCATTTTTTACACTCTATCGAAAAGAGCAATATATTTAATAGAGGTGACATCTTACTAAGCACTGGCCAGTTTTGGATAAATTGCTATTGGAATGACATATACTTTATAACATGTTTTTAATCCATTTTTGCTCTGAAATACACGAAATTGGTTCGTGGTTTTATTCAGAAACTATGTTATTGAAAAACCTTTTCCAGTTTTTGTTAAAAGCAGAAGATCTTTCAGAAAAGAATGTCAAAGTCGGCGTTTTCATTTGAATATCCGACGTGACAGTGAAAGACAGGAGAAAAACTGGTCGTCACGTGACATGAATTGCTTATAACTCGATAAGTAACTAAATTTCTATTTAAGGATTTTTACTTGTGTATTATATAGTATATTGTGTTAAATTTCATGAAAATGGTAATGAAAATTGTAAAAAATTATCTGCCTCATATATGTAGACAGATATTTATTTATTATTTTATTTTGGAAATACTCAATATATTTAAATAGCGTGTGACAATATTTTTATTAATGATTTAGGTACATGACATAATTCAAATCTATATTTTATGAGTTTTTTTTTTCCAAATTCACTCTCCGATCACACCGTGAAGTCACAGAGTGTTGGCATTTTGGTCATAGGTTTTACGGGACTTATGTGACTTGCAGTGACGTCATTGCAACGTCACAAAATTTTTTAAAGCTGTCAAAAAGTAATTTTCTTTATGCCATAAGATGTTCTAAAGTTAATTTTAAGTTTTCTTTAGATCTCCAAGACGTTCACATTTTGGTCACAGTGTGACGTTACAAAGTGGTGGCATTTTGATCACAGATGTGACGTGACGTACGTGACTCACAGTGACGTCACAATGACGTCACTGTCACTGTGCATGCAATGCGGGTATGGATAGCTTTATGCCTAGTGATGGAGTTACGCCTTTGAGAAATTCTGCGCCTGTGAAGAAGATGTACCCGTGTTTGACTTGTGAGAAGACATTCTCAACTCCTTTTAATTTAAGTCGGCATATAAAGTCTCATTTAAATGAGAAGTTGTATATCTGTGACGTGTGCCAGAAAGCCTTTGGACGGAAATCAAGCTTGATTAGACACATGAAGATGCATAATAGTATTGAACTCTATGAGGATTCTCAAGTTTTAACAGAGAAGGACACTATATCCCCTAGTCTCATGGATGTCGAGATGTCACCTGAAGAAGATGTTTCTCTAAAGACTGTGACCCTTATGAATACCGAGAAGAATAATGCTTGCTCTATCTGTAATAAGGGTTTTTCATCTACTTCCAACCTAAATCAGCATTCGAAGATTCACTTAAATATAAAGCCGTATATATGTGATATATGTCAAAGAGCCTTTGGAAGAAAATCGGATTTAAAAAGACATTTGGAAGCTCATGATAGTGGAGCATTGTCTACATTTCAGTGTAATGATTGTGGTCAGATATTTCAAAAGTTTCACTTCCAGCGACATGTAAGGTCCCATCAAAATTTTCGACCTAGTGTTTGTCATAAAGTGTTGGGGAGAAATTATGAACTGAAAAAACATATGCGTACCTAACATCCTATGTATGTATCATGAGTGTGAAACGGAAGAAATGTTTTTATCTAATGTAAAGTCAAAAAGGAGAAAGCAGTCTGATGTGCTTAATGTATTTAAAACAGTAATTTTGTATCCTGATGAACATGAAGAAAGTGATTTAGAGGTATTTCATACACACTTACGATCTGAGATACATGAACGCTTAGTAAGTGAATTTCAAGAAAAGGGTGCCATTAAATGGTACATAGTAGAAAAAATATCACTTGAACGTATGACAAATAATGAGGAGATGCAAGAAATTGAATCTTTTTTTCGATGCTCATGTATGACCGAACTTATCGAAGAATCTATACAACAACACATAGAAGAAGGATTCTCCAAAATAACAAAATCTTTTGAGGATTTTTTACAAAGGGGATCTGGATGGAAAATGAGAAAAATTCATAAATTAGAACTCAAGATTGGTAAATGTCGTCCTCTCGCTGCAAGTTCATACATCCCATTATCTAAAAAACTGGATGATAAAAAAGCGGGGCTTAACATAAAAAACGAAGACAATAAATGTTTGGTATGGTGTCTTTTGGTGTTTAAACTAAACTTAGAGTTTAGTTAGAACTTAGACAGAAGTTACTAAATATTAAACCTATGAAGCTTACTCCCCAGGAAGAAAAGGCATTTCGAGTCTGTAAAAAAGCTTTCTATGAGAAACGTACACGTGATCATGATCACCTGTCAGGTGCGTACAGAGGAGCTGCCCACCCATATTGCAACCTCAATTTCAGACAATCAAAGATGATTGCTGTTATATTTCATAACTTAAAAAACTATGATGTCCACCACCTTATGACAAAGTTAGGAAAATTTAAAGATATTGAAATCGATGTGATTGCGTGTACGCTTGAAAATTATATAACTTTTAAAATCAAAAAGCCTACCTCCCCTATTCAAATGGTTTTTATCGATTCTTTCCAATTTTTGCCTACGTCATTGGAAAAACTTGTTAAAAACCTTCAACCTGATCAATTCCCTATACTTGAAGAAAATTTCCCACAAAATAATAATTTATCTTTACTTATACGTAAAGGGGTTTACCCCTATGATTATTTTACGTCTTTTGAAAAATTTAATGATAAGCAGCTTCCCTCACCTTCTGCATTTTTTAATAGTTTAACCAATGAGCCAATAGATGAAAAAGAGTATAAACATGTCCAGAATGTGTGGAACTCCTTCCGTCTTAAAACGTTGGGGGATTATCACAATCTGTATGTGAAGACAGATGTTCTACTACTTGCTGACGTGTTTCAAAACTTTAGGAAATTATGTCAGCAGTATTATGAAATTGATCCTGCTCATCTGTTCACTGCACCCTCGCTCGCATGGCAGGCGTGTTTGAAGATGTCCGAAACACCTTTAGAGTTACTTACTGATATAAACATGTTGCTCATGGTGGAAAATGGAATACGTGGAGGCGTCAGTATGATAAGCCGAAGATATGCTAAGGCAAACATACCCGGTACGCCCGATTATAGGGAAAATGAGGCACCCAGCTACATCTTGTACTGGGATGCCAATAACTTATATGGGTGGGCTATGAGCCAATTTTTAACCTATGGCGGTTTTGAATGGTGTGAAACTAGTCATATCACAGAAGAGTGGGTTCTGTCTCTACCTGATAGTTCTGAAATTGGGTATCTCTTCGAGGTGGACCTCGATTATCCAAAACATTTACATCCTTTGCACAATAAATACCCTGTCGTCCCTGAGAGAGTAACTGTAGAGGAACAAATGCTATCTCCCTATGCACGAAACTTGGTGAATAATAATAGAAAATTCATAGGAACCCCCAAACTTATTCCAAATTTGAATAATAAAAAGAATTATATAACCCATTATCGTAATATTAAATTGTATTTAGAACTTGGTTTAAAAATTACAGCTGTGCACAAAGCTTTAAAATTTAAACAGGCTCCATGGTTACAGAAATGTATTAATTTTAATGCCGAAAAAAGGAAAGAAGCAAAATCTTCTTTTGAAAAGGATTTTTTTAAATTATTAAATAATTCTGTTTTTGGTAAAACCATGGAAAATCTTCGAAACAGAAGAAATATTGTGCTTTGTAATGGTGGAAAAAGAGCCAAAAAATTAGTAGTTTCGCCTACTTTTAAATCATTCAAGACATACGATGAAGATTTAACCGCTGTAGAACGACTAAAATCTAGCATACTTATGGATCGGCCAATATACGTTGGGTTCGCTATTTTAGAATTATCTAAATTAGTTATGTATGATTTTCATTACAATTTTATAAAGAAAACATACAAAGATAGTGCAGTTTCACTCTTTACGGATACAGATTCCTTAACTTATCATATTAAAACCAATAATATTTATAAGGATATAGAACAATACTGTAATTTGTTTGACTTCTCTGAGTACCAGAAATCTCATCGCCTATACTCTGAAGACAATAAGAAGGTTCTCGGCAAGTTCAAGGATGAACTTAATGGCGAATTAGCCCTTGAGTTTGTTGGACTGAGGTCGAAAATGTACTCTGTAAAATCTGTTAAAGACGAGAAGAAGCGTGCGAAAGGCATGTCTACGCAGATTATTCGACAGAAAATCAAACATGAAGACTACTTGGAGTGCCTACAGCAACAAAAAACAAGTATGGAGAAACAGATAAGGATCGCCCAAGATGGCCATCGCCTATATACATTAACTCAAAATAAAATTAGCTTAAGTCCCTTTGACGACAAGCGTTACTTGATGGATGATGGGATAAGCAGCCTGGCATATGGACATTATGACATTAATCACGCTTGTAATAAGGAAGAAAATGCTGATTTGTATTGTTAATGCAAAATCGAGATGTAAATACTTTACTGTAAATAAAACTTCCTGTATTTTTTGTTTTAATAAAAAATGTTAATTTTAAATATGTGTACTTATTAAAATCTTCTACACAAACATTTCTCGTAGAATGCTATGTATGTGAACTTTATTGAAACCTATTCTACAATACGTACAGTCACCCACATATACAAACATATGTATTTTTATTATCATATAAAGTTTTAAACCTTTTTTTTTTACTACTTTGTAATTTTCTAAAGTTTTTTTTTTTTAATACTTTGTAATTTTCTAAATTTTTTTTTGTTTCTTTTTTTAACATGTAATTTTCTAAAGTTTTTTTTTTTTAATTTTTATTATGCATTTTTTTTAAAAATGTTTTTAATGTTTTTTTCCAGTTTATGAATGATATATATATATATATTTACTCATGTACATACATACATAGAGAGAGAGAGAAATAAATCCGCTTTGTTAGGTTAATATCAGACACGTATATAGAGAGCGATAAATAAATCAGCTTTGACAGGATAGTACCAGACATACACGTATATATAGAGAGAGATAAATAAATCTGCTTTGGCAGGATAATATTAAACATAGCATTGGAAAAAAACTAGTGCTATAAAGAGATAAGAAAATCAGAACCTTGTAAAGATACTATGATGTTGGAGTCCGCTCCACATCGGATTTGGAGCTCCACATTGCACGATTGCACCTGTTGCCGTTGAACCCCCCTTTCCTTTCTACTCATACATAATCACAGCATAAATCATACATAAGCCAAGATCACGCACTTGTCTAAATCTTTCCAATCTTCTGTACCTGAATAAAATAAATGGTACTTTTCCGTTATACTAACACCATGCTAAAATGTATGCTAATGTGCCATTTATTTCAACGCTTAACGTGCAAATAATTTTTATTGCAAACCGTACCAAACATTGTGATTTACTATTTATTGAACATGAGTCTTTTTTATTATTATTATTTAATTGTAGCCTCACAAAACATCTTAATTTTCTATTTTTCAAATAGAGAATATTTAATGTTAGTTATAACATCTATGTATTGTTGACACTGATATGGATTTTACAATTTGGCAGTTACCAGATGATGAGGAAGCTGCAATAAAATCGTTTCAGGTGTTTGGATACATATAAAAACTTTTATATAAAAATCTGGAGCATCTTCATTTGAAAAGTGAAATGTTTACTGCAATTCTATGAGAGATTTACATTTCTATGCCTGTAGTTTAAATTGAGTTTTATTTTATTATTTTATATTTGTTTATTCTTTTATTTTAAGTCTATATTTGTATTGATTTAATAAAATAGTTCGTGAAAGTCTGTAATTTTCAAATGCTATATTTTTAATTGCTCAATTGTGTGCCAACTTTTTCTTTTTTTTTTCTTTTTTTTTTAATGAATCATTTTACATGAATTTAATTTTGTACCAATTATTACGCTTGGTGATGACAGTGGTGTTGGTATAACAGAAATGTACCAAATAAATTTATCCAAAATACAAAAAATCAATTAAAAGTAATTCAATTCAAAATAGGCACATTTTTTTATCATTATTTAAACTTCCGTAACCAGTAGTAAATAGTATGTGGATCATTTACCTACAGTAGAATGAAACTGCTTTAAATAAAAGACAGTGCTTTTAATTTACATCCATCTTATTAAGGGAACTAATATACAATTACAATCATTACTGTATTGAAAGATTCCGTTAAAAGCTTCATTTTCCTTGCTACAGTGCAAAATGGTATAACAAAACAAAAGTATTTTAGCAGTAGGATGCTGAAATCAATTTCTCAATTTAGAATGGATGAATGCAAAAGATGAAAAATTCAAGTCCTGCAAAACATGGAGAGTTTAAAAGAATTTTGGCATACCCATAGAGTTAATTTTTAGAACATTTATTTTTTAAAATCAGCATTGAAATATGCATGCTACAACTATACATAATCACAAATTTGTTTATTTTCAGAGTTGCACAATAGTTTTTAAAATATTGCATTTTTATATAAAAAATAAATAATTGGTAGTTTTATTTATTTATTTATTTTTATTTTTTAAACAGAAATGACAAACAATAAAAAATATTCCCTACCTCCAAAGTTGTAAATAACATAACCTGTAAATACCTGTTAAACCTGAAGTTTTGTTAAAAAATAACTTATTTTTCCATAAATAATATATTTAATATTAATTAAAGTTTCCAATTTAAATTTCATATAATTAGGTTTTTAATTTAATTCTTTTATTTAGTTAATATACTTTAATTTTGAGCATCTGTTTAGTTTTCTGTTGGTTTCTTCCATTTCTTCCAGTTTTCTCCAGTTTCTTCCATTGTCTTGGAAGAAACCCAACCCTGACGCTCAGAGAAGAAGTAACGGGGAAAAAAAAGTCAGCTGGTAGATTATTTAAGGGATGCCAGAAGGCAAAAGTCCGCCCGGTAGTCAGATCGGCAAATACATCGCCAAAAAAATAATAACCCGCCAAATATCGCCAAATAATGGCCGCGCGATCTGAGGGCTTATAATGCTTCTAAGCCGTGAAATCAGTCGATCGTTAAATACTTCAGCTGGTTGCGGAAAAAAAAGTCGATCTGTTGGGGGTAAATAAAGTGCGATTTTTGCTAATCGGTCAAGAATTAGCCATAAAATTTGCTAATCAGTTGACAGAAAATATCTTAAAATTCACAAATTGGTTGCAGGGGAAAAAAAGGGAAATTCATCAGTGGCTTATCAGAAAGTTGATTGGGGGGGGGGGGGGAATCGTGAAATTCTTTAGTCGGTTACAGAAAAAATACAAAATTTGTCGATTACGATCAGTCGCGGAAAAAAAACATGATTTTTGCTAATTGGTCATGAGAAAAAGCCGCAAAATTTGCCAATTGGTAAAAAAAAAATATCTCGAATTTCGGGTCGCAGGTAAATACATGTGAAATTCAGCAGTGGATCCTCGGAAATATTCTTGAAATTCTTTAAACAGTCGCAGGGGAAAAAAATTGAAATTTGTCGATCGGTCACAGGAAAAAATCATAAAATTTATCAGTCAAATGAAAGATCTCAAAAATGTTGTGAAATTTGTCTGTAGATTGTGAGAAAATTGTGAATTTCTTCAATCAGTCACAGGGGAAAAATGCATCAAAAACTGAAAAATTTGTCTATAGGTCCCGAGAAAAGAATAGCAAAAGTCGTCAATCGATCAAAGGAAAGAGAAATCTCAAAAATATTACGAAATTTGTTAATCGTTCTCGAGAAAAGATCGCAAAATTCATCAGTCAGGGAAAAAATGTCACAAAATTCATCAGTCAGGGAAAAAATGTCACAAAATTAGTCTGTCGGTCGCGAGAAAATAGCGTAAAATTCTACTGATTAATGGGGACTCAAAACAAACCAGTTCAACAAAATATGTCTTTTGAATAAGATGCAAGAGCGTCCCTTTTAAAAACAGTGTATCGCCCAGCGGCCCATTTGTTTTAGAGTCAACACTATATTCATTATTTACTTTCAGATCTTGGTGATCAAATCAAAAATTTGAAATTGTATGGTGCAATGGAGCCTCCAACAAATGTTTCTCATAACCTGTTAGATTTAACATGTATTCAGTATGAAAGAAGAGCTCATGGGCCTCCACATGGGCAGAAATCTATTAGAAAACTGCTAAAAGCCAGACTTATAAATAACCATGCATGGATCAAATTTCTAAACACATTTGCTCCATAAAAGTGATTATCTCAAAATATGTCACTTCTAAAATTATTGACAGAACTGTAAATTCTTTGTTAATGCCATGATTTTAAAAATAAATCTTACCACAAAATAATATTTATTTTGTTGTGTGTGTGTCTGTGACGAAACGTCTTTTGAATGTCTATCAAAGATGAAAGAACATTTTTATCAGCTGAAGATTCGTTTCAAAACATTGCAAAATATTCGGTTTTTTGAATAGTTTTTTACTTAATACTAATTTTCATAGGGTATGATTTGTTGTCACGATTTACTTTTATTGAAGAGAAATGGATGTTTTCATTGATCAATTGGAAGTTTTTATTGATAATTATGAACTTTACGAAAGACTGTCGACTCCAAAATTATTATATTTGTGTATATTTTCATTACATAATGTTTGGGGCAGGAGAGGAATAAAAAATTTCAAAATCTTTGTAATGTTTTATATATATATATATATATATATATAATTGTTTTTCTGAAAAATTAAAACTTCTTACGAGAAGCCATGTATGATCAATCAATCAGTGAAGGAGAAAAAAACACATTTGAATTCTATCATTGAAAAATGAATTATGGTAAAAATGTTTAAGATAAAAATTACAAATACTACAAAACACATTGAAATAAAATATTAAATAAATGAAAGTACTTATTCGCATACGATCCTGCTAGAATAGAGATTTTTACAGCATGTTTGAAAAGTAAACATTAGTCGTTGTAAGTAAGCCTAACGTGTTTCCAATAAACAAGTCTATCTGAGTTCTGATTAAACTTTTTATAACAGTATCGTTTTTAAAGTTAGTTCGGTCAGTTGAAAAAATATTTACACGAGCATACGCATACTATACATAATGATTACATTTAAATATATATTTAATTTTAAAATATTCGTTCTTATTTATCCTTTTTTAAAAAACAAAAGCAACGGCGTAATGTAATGGCGATCGCTTCTGTTTTCGTTCTAATCGTTGAATAACAACGACTCTAAGGCACTTTTACAATGCCAATAAGTGTATTAAAATAGAAAATTTTAGAAATAAGTATAAAATACTAATTAATAATAAATAATATTACCTTCAGATTTCAGAAATCCAAGAAAAAAATCAGCAGCCAAACCTAACGGCGCGTAGGGATAGGTAGATCTTCGAAGATTTGCGCCTACTGTTGCCAAACATTAATTGTTAAGTATACAAACTAAGGTCTGCTGGTTGAACAAAAATGGCCCAATGAAAATCCAGTTTTACTATAACTTTAAACAGTTTGGAAGTAACGGACCAGTAAAGACTTCCCATCTTTATTTCGTAGCCCTAAAATACTTGAAAGATCCAATACTGGACCAGTATTCCTGAATCGATGTGATGCCGTACTTCAAACATCCAACAATGGGCTAATACTGTTCAATAGATGTGCCATCACTGGCCATAAATGCCAACATTGGCCCCAAAAGCAGCCAACAGTTCTATGTTTGCTGGGACTAACCAAGATCTAGTTAAACTGAAATATAATTTTCAAAAACCTCGAACCAATTCATGCCCTTAGACAGTAATGCTTAATTTGATTTTTTTATATAACCCTGAATATGAGCTTTAGAATTTACAGGGTGCGGAAAAATTTTTGGATAGGCATAAAATCTATTATTTTTGAGAAAACCGGAAATGTCAACAATTTATTAACAAATGCATTAAATTTAACATGTAAATAATGGAATAGCTGATTAGATCTCAAGTTATCCGCCTTTTTCTTAAATGCATGCCCTTAGCCGTTTTGGGAAATCATTGACTGCGGCACGAAGTATCTCAGCGGGAAGATTGGTCCATTCCTTAATCAGTTTTGCTTTCAAACCATCCAAATTTTGATGGGCAGTAGCCATGAACTTTGGCTTCAAAATTCCCTAAATGGAAAAATCCATTGGATTGATGTCGGGCTATTCATCGGGAGAAATGAAGTGAATGTTCTCCTCCTTAAGTCAATTAACCCTTTGTAAGTCTGTTCTTAAAATGATGAAATTATGTACTGACACCAGAATTTACAAAATAATTCATTAGAAAATATAAACTTACTTATTTTCCCGTACTTTATAAAAGGAAAAATTTAATTAAATATTCTTGGTGCCGATGGCCAGTTTTGGAATTAAAATTAGCTGTCCTTTTTTGTGGACACCGTCCGCTAAAGGGTTAAGAGTCTTGCGCGCGCGATGGGCTGGTGGAGATGATCTTGCTGAAACATCCAATTTCGTCTAGAAAAGTGCTTTTGAGCAAAAAGCTTGAGCACATTCTGCAAAATCTCGTCCTCACAGTATTGTTGATAAGTACTCCATCCATAACTTTTTCCGCATCCTGTATTACACACCACGTAATATACTAAAATTTTAAAGCTTTAATACTATATTATAATTAATTGTATATATATGTGTGTGTTATTATTATTATTATTTTATATGTAAAAGTTAAAATAAATATATTTTATTTTAGTTAATTTGTCAAATTTCCAATAAGTTTGTAACGTTCTTTCGATTTTTTTTACCAACTGTACCAAAAAGTACTAATCAGAAAAATCATTGAAATGCTCTAAATTTTCAATTAAATTTTTAGCAGGACTAAACTACGCCATAAATCTTTAAACGGAATTACAAAGGATGTGAATGTATTTTCACTTTTGTATAACTAACAGAGTGAAAAATGTATCCAGACCGGGCACATTATCGGTATATTATCCGATGCTGGGAACTTATTCGTCTGATGTACGCCACTGTGATCATATTGATATTTCCATCTTCCGCTGCGAAGTTGCAGCTTTGCCAACATATAGAAGTGAAAAATGCCAGACTGGATATCGTCCGGATGGCTTAATTGGTAAAGAACTTCAGGCGCTATACCAAGGTATCTGGGTTCGATCCCCAATCTGGACACAATTTTCCCTCTGTTGGTTATAAGGTAAAGCCAGGAGAGCTGGCGCAGTCGGAGAGATTGCGCACATAGAGGTTCTGGGGGAAGGAGTAGAGTGAGAGCGCAGCGACTCCGGGTAGTTGTACAACAACAGTAGTGGAGTGTCTACTTGAAATTGCACGTTGATTGCTTTGAGCGTTTAAGATAAAGTATTGCTATTTTGTTTTGTTTTCCCAAAGTAAGTGCTTGAATTTTCATAGCTATTCATCAGAATTTCTATACAATGTCAATAGTACAAAATATTTTAAGCTTAAAGGATTTCTCATAAGCTACTAATCTAGACTAACAATATGAACATCAACGATTCGTTTTAGTAGGGGCCATGTTTAAATAAAAGGCCGCGCAATCTCTCCTACCAAAATTGGAGAGTTTGCGCATCTGCTACTTAGGAGAGATGGCGCATTGTACCCATTAGTTTCCATGCTAGGAGAGATTACGCAGCTTATTGGTAAATTTGTATAAAAAAGGGAAAAATGAAAATGGGCTAATTTTAAGTTAACCCTTTCAAGGGCGGTGTTTGCAAGGCGCGAAAGCTTAATTTTAATTCCAAACTGCCAACTGGCACCCAGAAATTTTTAATAAAATTTTGCTTTTATAATATTTGCAATGAAAAGTTTTTAGTAATTTTCAAATAGATTTGTTCGTAAAATCTGGTGTCATTCAAATATTTCAACATTTTAGTAAAAGAAGTACTTTGCCCTTGAAAGGGTTAAAATGTGTTATTAAGTTACATAATTTTATTTTGTAATCTTATCTGGACTTGCTTTTTCTGATTCTTTAATTTTTTTTCCTTTAATTAAAAATTTTTAATCGTTTTTAAAATTATTTCCTTTTTCTGATTCTTTAAGCATTAGGTTGAAATAGTCACTCCCAATACAATAAAATTTGTTCATAAAAACCTTACAGCAATGTTATTTAAGGGTAATTATTATTATTAACAATTTAATTGCAGTTATTATTAGTAACAATCTCTCCTACCCACGTGCGCAATCACACCAACCCTGTAAGGAGAGATTGCGCAAAATAACTTTCTTGGTTTTATTACAACTGTTCCATTAAATTGCAACATAAGAACAAAATAGCAATGGAAATGCATAAAAAACAAATGAAGTAAAAATTATTCATGGATAGTTTAGCAACAAATTAATATTTAGATTTTTTATTGTTATTCTTTTGAATTGTGCGCAGACTATCCTAGCTTTACCTTACGCTGTTCAGCAAAGTGAAAAGAAATTCACATCCTTTGTAGCGCATTGAAAAGCTTTTTGCTACTGATTCACATTCACTTATTCGCGTCATGTTAAATGTAATAAACGATCCAAAATATGGATAATTGACATAAGTAACAAAGAATCTTGCAGCAACCCTGGATTATGTAAACACCCAACATTTCTCCACGCTTTGCGACAAAGGATTCGAAAGAGGTGGTCACTCTAATGTGTGTGTGGTAGTGGGGAATTCCAAGATATCGCCGTACTTAGAGATTGAAGCTTTCAACTTGTATAACCGAACACACAAAGTTAAATATTGAATGCGCATCTCTAAAATCAACAAGTATTGATTTCAAAAGATCAAATAAAAGTTTAACGATTAGGTTTAAACTAATAGTGACATGAGTAATGGATTTTAAGCTGGAATTTCTATCAGATTAGCCAGGATCTCTCTGTGTGTGTGTGTGTGTGGGGGGGGGGGGTATTTATTGATTCTCTTTAAGGCAGACATACTCATCCTTCGTCCCGTCGCCATTTTATGTGTGGCTCGGGACACACAATCATTAATCCATATACAGGGTGGTTATAATATAAATATCGCTATTTGGAGCGGTCTGTAGCTTGAAGGAATAACCAGAATGAAACCAAAATCGGTACACTTATTATTCGAGAAGGGGGGAGAAGAATGGAACGATAAAAATAATTAATTGCAACAATCGCCGACAGAAGGCGCTTTGGAGTGTGACATGTAATGTGTAATATTCTGTACCGTGGAGGTGTCGCAAACCTGAATGACTTTACCGCATATTACAACATGTGTGAAACGTCACTCCTGATGTGTTATATTCCGCAGTTGAGCACGTCGTGCACCTCCTGGATTGTGTCCTCCAGCACGATGGCCATGTGGAACCTAAACATGATTGGAACCACCATGCGAAAGCGTAATCACATTCACTGTGACTTTTCCCAATAAATTAGGTATGCCATCCGGCTTTACGCCTTAATTCTTTGTTCTTGTATTACACATTACATTTCACACTCAATAGCGCCATCTGTCGGTGATTATTGCAATTATTTTTTTATTGTTCCATTCTTCTTCCCCTTTCTCGCATAGTAAGTGTACCGATTTTGGTTTCATTCGGGTTATTCCTTCAAGCTACAGACAGCTTCAAATAGAGATATTTATTTTATAACCACCCGGTATATAAAAAAATTAAATGCACATAATTTTTTGTTTAGACCTTCACTATTTTGTTATCTATTTAATGAGGACACCCAATTTGCCCTGTTATTTATAATCAACTTAAAACTATGTTGAAACGTCTTAAATGTTATTTTCTGTTACAGCTATTTTAATGTTTTAGCAATCCAACTTAAAAAAGAATAATAATCATAACAATTAATAATAGATGTCTAAATCCTTATTTAAACTTTAATTTCAAGTTTATTCAAAACAACTAGTAGGCTATGCCACTTCGCTGGTCAATTTTTACAAATGAACCTCGAAGGATTAAAACATCTTTTAGTTCCACTTTCCACCACCAGAAGACTCATTCTGTTCTAAACAAAGCTCTTTCCGAACGAACCTTCGGAATGGATCACATTCAGTACAATATAGCGGCCGCCGCAGAACGGTGTCCCTGCTGCTGCTTCCTACCGCACTGAAAAGCAAAAGTGAATTAGTTCCATCTTCCATCGACTGAGGGCGCCAGATCTACATACCTTTAACATTAACGCATATATTTATACTTCGACCTGGGAGTCAGGAAAGGGCCGGCAGGGAGGACTCTTTCCACAGCAGTGAAGTAGAAATATTTCAAAGTGAGATGAAACAATTTTTTTAGCAGAGTGCTGAGCTGAGTCTCATAGTACCATATAACAGGATGCGAAGAGCCTTTCTCCTCGTGAAGCTCGGATGTTAAATGAAATAGGCTTAATTAAGAAATGTGGAGACTCTTGGGATTGATAAAAAAGAATTATTAAGTATCTTGCGGAGCTGTCTTTGGCATTTTCAGTATCGTGATTAACATCGCAGCGGTTGACACTGCTTAAAGCATAGCGACCGGCGAATGGTACTAGGTACGCCGCAGCAAAATTCGGCTTTGGTAGAAACTGGCCTGATCCCTTTCTGATGTAGCAAAGTAATTTTCTTCAAATGGAGGAGTGAAATTTCTTTTTAATGGTGACTATTACATTACGAGAGAGATAGTTGTGTCAACAGGCATCCAGCAGGTATGAAAGAGTTCCGCCTTTTTTAGAGATATTGTCTAGATCGATGCAAATATGCAAAGAAAATTTTGCGAGTTTCTTTTTCTTTTTTTATGGAGGGGGTGATATCAATAAGTTTAATACTTGAACTTTTCATCCATTCTAACGCTTGGTTGGAGATAGTTTACTCGTCCCACATGGAAAAGTTATGGCATCAAAGGTTAGCTTACGTATCTTATGTGGTGCATTTCTTAGGGTCAAAATCTATCGTTAGACTTTAAAATTGGATGTAATTTGAGAATGACTATTGTATTTTCAGAGGCATTGAAGAATGGCGTGCTCATGTGTTGTGGGGTCAAAGGCCCCTTTGATTCAAAAGGATCAAGGGGAAAAATTCTGTTGATTTAAGAGATGATTCATTCTGGATGTATTGGCTTTAAAACAGTCGTGATAAGAGCTTTGCTACTGTTGTTTCAGAGTTTTGTTATATCTTTCTTTCTTTTAGCGTGACAATTATTTTAATACTTAATCTGTTTGATTTTTCTAATGAAAAATCACAGTCTCAGAAATATTTGCTTCAAGAATGTTTTTAAAAAAATTATTTCAGAAATTATTTCTAAATAAGTATTATTACTAATAAATTTCTAAATACATATATCTGGACATCTTTTATAATAATAAAGATAGAAGTTTATTTGCTATGTTCTAAAAAGACCATGTTAAATATTAAAAGTGGAGATAAGAATCTAAAAAATGTCCTTCAGAATCCAAAATGTGTCATTATGAATCTAAAAACTTTCCTTATGAATCTAAACGTCCTCTGAAAAATCTGAAGAGTGCTCTTTTGCAATAACCACTTCGTGACCTTATTTAAACTCGGGGAAAACTTTGCTACATTAAAATTTCCTCTGTTGTATATATATATATATATATATATATATATATATGTGTGTGTGTGTGTGTGTGTGTGTGTGTATATCTTAATTTTGTAAAAAGAATATTACGAAAATGCATTGTAGTAAGAATATTCAATTACTTTGCAGTCGCATATGTTTTGACATAACAATTTTCAACTGCATGTTGCATCTTTCTGGGCTGAGAAATTAAATCCTTGGCAGATAAGATGTTCTGAAACTACCCCACTTTTGAAAGTGTAGATGATGCTGACTCTTTTCAATTGATGAAGATAATTGCTAATATTATTCATTTATAATTTAAAATGATTTCAGTATACAGATAACAAGAATTTCTCATAACCATTTCATAAATTTATATATTTATACATTTTATAAAATCTTTAATTGTGGGATTAATGTGTTAGTAATTATTTCCTTTTTAACATTCTGTAAACAAAATGTTTTAACTTTAAAAAAATATCTTATTTTCTTTTTAAACATAGTTATGGAACGCAAAAAACAAACCGCAAGAAAGTCCACGGGAGGAAAAGCCCCCAAGAAGCAGTTGTCAACGAAGGAAAACTCGGAGATCGCCCCTGCCACTGGTGATGTAAAGGAAGAGGAAAACTCAATGCCTCCCCCAGTGGCACCGGAAAATTCTACTCCAGCTGCTCCTAGGTAAATTACACTTCACTTCTAAAAAATCCCTGACGGCTCGGCCTACAGGCACAGGCAGATTTCGAAGGCGCAGACCGTGGGGCACCTGTTTATAGGGAATTGCAGAAGACATGACCTTTTTCCGTGTTGAGACAGTTGGGAGCGCCCACTTCGAAATCTAACTTATTTGGAGGCGGAGCCGGCAGGGATGTTTTTATTTAATTTTTTTTTTTGCTATAAGGGTTGGTCCTATAAAAAACAGATCAATATAAAAGTTGTAGATAATATTAAGAAGATTTATAATAAATTTAAGCGGATTTGATATTTTGTGAATTGACGAAGTTATGATTTTTTTTCTTCCTAAACCCATATTCCTCCCCCCCCCCCTTGAGAACCTTTTTAATGATATCAAAAATCTGCCATACATAAATTTTTGGCCTTCTTTCAAGAAGTAATAATAACTTTAAACGGATTTGATATGTGTCATAATTAAGAAGTTATGGTTTTTTTCTGTTTTCCGATTGAAATATTTTTATTTTAAAGAGATTCATTGAATGAACCGAAACGTAATCGAGTCATTTTTGTAAAATTCAAAAAGTTACTTTTAATAAACGAAAATTATTAATAAATTCATATTAAAAATATGAATTATGTCTTGCATTAATTATTACATAAAACGAAGCAGCATCGTGAAAACATAGGGGGATTCCAATCATTATATAGTGTGCAAGATATAAGAAAATTTTACTTTTCGGCGGTCTATTGAGGACTTCTACTGTTATCATTTCATCCAGCGAAAAGAAAACCATAGAAAGTAAACGGGCAATTTGTATAATTTTTTTTTTTTTTTATAAAAAGTTAGGTTCTTTTATATTTAGATTTTTATACAAATTTTTGGGTTATTAATTGAACGACTCTTTGACTTACTAGTAATCTAAACGAATCGCAGAATAAAAAAAGAAGTAGTTATAAATAATTTTATTCTTTTAAATTTATTGATACTTTTTGAGGTTGATATTTTGTATACAATATTTTGCGGCAGAATTAGTGAGTATGACCATATAACTTCAGTTCTAATTATGCAAGAACCTTTAACATATTTTCTTTTACAACTTTATCAATAATGTTAAAAAAAATGTATAAATTCTATGCTTTTCTGGACTGATTTGATCGAAAAAAATTAAGTATATTGTTCAGCATGGGTGTTACAGTTAGGTAAAAGAAAGTTTGTACAATTCTTAAAATGTAGATAGTATTTTCTGCATAACATTTAATAGGAGATTCCATTATAAAAAGGTTGATATTTTGTATACAATATTTTGCGGCAGAATTAGTGAGTATGACCATATAACTTCAGTTCTAATTATGCAAGAAGAAAAATTAAGTATTAATTATGAATATTCTTGGACCATTACACCATCGATAAGAATTTAATAAATGAATGAGATGTGAATAATTCACAAATCCTCGCTATATCGATGTAAAACATTTAATACAAGATGGGAATTGTATGTCAAACGTGACAAATGAGGTGCGTTTGTACTATAACCAGTTTTATAAATATTCAAATATTAGTGCAATAGCTGTTGCACTTTTATGCAAAAAGGCATAAATACGAAATTAATTTTATGTGCAGATTTTCATATTATAGTTATTAATTTTATTTTTTTAAATTAAGTTTCAATGCGCTTTCCCAAACAATTAAATACAATTCTGTTACATTAAAATTATACTATGCGCAAATATCCAATGCAAGACAATGTAAAAAAGAAAAAATTCATCGTTATTATTTGAGTGAAATGAATTATATTGTCTGTTATTATGATATGATTAATTTCCGTAATAAAATAAGTGCATTTTAAGTTGGCAATATTTTATCTTTTGTTGACATTTACTGAAAATTCCAATGGGAAACTTAAGCCTAGCTTTGAAAAATTCAGAACCTGAAATCCATATTTAGACTTTTTCCATTTAATATCTATTTCTTCGGAAACATCTATCCAAAAAACTGACGGTAAATTATAGGATTTCTATAATTAAACAATTTTATTATACAAATTCGGTTTTTAAATTCAGTAATACGGAAATAATTTGACTACATCTTAAGTATGACGTAATCATCATGACAACATAGAATCATTACCTATCATGGGATATTATTGAATTAATTACGTATAATAGGATTTTATAAAATGAAGAAAACGTTTATTAATATCTTTTACAGTTTTGATTTGATTTTCCTGAAATTTGAAATTACTCTACAAAATTCTGCAATGATTATATATATTAAAATTCGAACCATTCGGATGGGTAGTTTTTTCTCTGTTATATGCGGACAGACGGACGGACCAGACAACGACTATAGGTGCTACTTTTTTATGTAATTACGAACGCACCTAAAACGGTAAACATTAAAATCTTGGACAGTTGCGGCACACATCTGTGTTCGCCATCAGGAATGTAAATCAGTTTTACATTCCTGGACAGATGGACACAGTGTGCCGAAATTGTTTAGGATTGTAACGCCTCCTCTATGCAGACCCGATTATGATGGTAAGTGGTAGCGTATCGAATCAGTTGCAGAGAGAATTCTTATATAATTTTAATAGAATTTTTATTGGAACACAATATAGATTCTAATATTAAATATACAAGGGGTAGTTACATCATTTAATTATTTAAGAGGGTCATCAGCTTGCGATTAATATTCTAATGACTTAGAGTCTAACTCTCAATACAATAGTTTCTGCAAAACACAGTCTGCTGTCGTTTCAATGTTCAGTTTGCTCGGGCCTAGATGTATCCGTTCTGTTCCTCAGAATATCTTGGTTTCTATGATAGATTGGAATTAAGAACTCCTGCACTGGCACTTGTCGTGCCTTCTCTTTATTGGGGCTTTCTCAGATACGTGACGTATCAATTCGTCGGAGGTGAGAGCTCTCCAGCGTCTTAACTACGCTGAGTCAGAAACAGATGTTTCTTCTCCTCTCTCCAGAGAGTAACTTCACTCGTTGTGATCTTTTCCAAAACTGAACTTCTCACACTCAATCTCTCACAGGGGATTTTACACTAGGGGCGGGGATTTGGTCGAGGCGGAGCATATGGAAACCACTCAGCCTCTGAGCAACTCTGGGATACGACATTCCCTTTTATTACAAGTCTGTTATTGGACATTCCATAACAAAGGACATAGAATCGTGTGCAGACATAAAATCGTGTGCAGAGTTCGTCTCCCCCGACAGGTGCTATTGCTCTCACGACTCCAGCATAGATCAAAGCACTAAGCTTCTGCTGAGGTGATCTTCTTCGATACATCAATGTCCGAGAACCTCGCTCACAGCACAAAAGACGTTCAGTGTTTTACTTTACTTCAAAGCTACACCAACGTGAGACGGTATGCTGGAAACAGTTCTTTCCAGGCGTTCCCACGGGAAAGTCTAAGAGGACACACACTAACACCTGGGTGAAGAGACTCAATTCTTTACAGGATTTTAATGTTTGCCTTTTTATATCTGTATTAAATGTTTTACACCAATATAGCATGGATTTGTGAATTATTCGCATCGCATTTATTTACTCATTACAATTTTAACTGTAGTAAATTTCTTTAGAATTTAATTGTGTTAATCTCTTTTATTTGTGTATGATGGTTTATTTTTGGCTTAAAGGTTACTCTACGTATTAAAATTAAACTTAACTGTTAAAAGTTCGCTAATAACACGATAATTTTATTGCATTTTAAAGTTCTGCGTACTAAAACATGTGGAATGCGAATTTTCGTGTTTTTTGAAAGATAAGTTAGTAAGATATAAATTATTGATTGATTGATTACGGACGTTACGGTCATATTTTGCACATGAGAGCTAAACAAACCTCCGTTTAGAGTGCAATCCGACTCTCTGTAATCATCCATGTCGGAGTTTGAATTCAAATCCGACATCATTTTTTCCAGTAGCCAACTCCGTAACCACTAGACGAGCAGGATAAATATTTTAGGAATGAATCAGTCAATTTAAAAAAGAAACGTCCGTCATTTAGACATTTACCGAACACTAGCTTATATATTTCCTGTGTTGGAGAATGTTTCATAATCTGCGCTAGACGCATGATCTCTGGAAGGGAGATCAGCCGGATTAAATATTTTTGAAATATGTCGCCACTGATCTTTCTGTGATAAGGACATGATTTCTTCTACACGGTTCCAGACAAACGCGCTATATCCAGCTTAAAGCTGTGGTTGAGTCACTCCAATAACAGATCTTCAAATTTTGTATTCTTAGACACGACTACCCAACCTGGCTCCAATGCAGCATGATAAAAGCTCTAATCGGCGGAATATTTAAGTTCTGAAGAGGGGCTACTCTGGCGCGTGCTTGCATATCCGGAAACATCTCCGAAAGTAGAAGGAGCCATGAACACATAAAAAAATATGGTACAGTGATGCCATCTCTGTTTTCTTTAGATAAACATTAGTATAATTCTCTATTCGCGACATGTATATTGCGTGCGGCTGTTGATAACGCAGTGGTACGCTTTCAGCATATGTTTGACCAACAAGAATAGCACACAGAGCACAAAAATGTGTAAATATACAAAATATACCGTTATTCTTTGATTTTTGAAATGTTATCTTTCTTTTTACGTCGTTAAAGCGCTACCTAGTGGTGAAATTTCAAACTTTTGTTTTACGAAAGCATCGGTCACATGATCTACATAACATATATTTGAAGTTTCATTCGGATCGGTTCACTACAACCGAAGCTATGAGCCTCTGAGTACTGTCAGTTAAATTTTAATTAAGGTGCACTATAACATGCTTACTATGTGCATCGCATTTATCGTTCATTAACTATCACACACAAAATAATTCGGCTACAGTACTGTCTATGAACGATAATTGATGGAAGTGCGTTTTCATTCATGGTACGCGTTTTTAGGTGCATTCGTAATTATATAAATATGCAGCACCTATTGTCGTCGTATTGTCCGTCTGCCTGTCCGCATATAACAGCGCAAAAACTACCTAACCGAATGGTTTCAAATTAATGTATATAATCGTTGCAGAATTTCGTTGCGTATAGAATTTTGTCGAGTCACTTCACATTTTATGAAAATGGAATCAAAACTTAAAAAGATATTAATAAAAGTTTTCCTCATGCTATTAAATCCTATCATACGTTATTAACCCATTCGTTGCCAACATTCAAAATAAAATTGTATGATAAAAAAACCTGCCTAGCCACCACTATTTTACTGTGTTAAAACATACTTTATTTAATGGCAAAAACTTTGCTATTAAAGTTACCAAATATTATCTTTCATAATTTTTGGTGGGAGACGAATTTTAGTAAAAATATCGAAGACTACTCCGCCCACATAGTTTTGGCAGTTAATGGTTTGATTCAATAACATCTCATGCTAGGTAATGACTCTAGGTTGCCATAGTGATTACGTCCTATTTAAGATGGAGTCATATTATTTCCGTATTACTGAATTTAAAAATCGAATTTGTATACTAAAAGTATTTAATTACAGCAATCCTCTAACCTACCGACAGTTTTTTGGATAGATGTTTCTGCAAAAATAGATATTAAATGGAAAATAGTCCAAATATGAAGTTCTGAAATTTTAAAAGCTGGCATTTTCAGTATATGTCAACAAAAGATAAAATGTTGCCAACTTAAAATGTGTTTATTACGGAAATTATTCATATCAAAATAACAGACGATATAATTCATTTCACTGAAATAGTAACGATGATTTTTTCACATTGTCTTGTATTGGATATTTGCGCATAGTATAATTTTAATGTAACAGAATTGTAATTAATTGCTTGTAAAACTGTATTGAAACTTCATTTCATAAAATAAATTAGTATCTATAATATGAAAATCTGCTCGTAAAATAAATTTTGTATTCATGCATTTTTCCGTAAGAGTGCAGCAACTATTGCATCAAGGTTTGAATATTTATAAAATTAGTTATAATTTGAATATTAATGACTACTAGTTATATTAATGAGGTACGGACGCACCTCATTTGTCAAGTTTGACGTACAATTTCCAACTTGTTAAGTTTAACTAAACTTTTACATTTTACATGGTGTGTACAAATTCTGTTGATCACAGTCCTACATAAAAGTGTTTGCAGAAGGGTAGTTTTTAATTGTGTTGTGCATTTTCATGCTTAAATTATTTATAAATTTTAGCAGACTAATAGAAGTTAATAAAATAAATATATATCTATACATACAGGGCTGTGCAAAGAACAAGATACGAATTATTGAGTTTATCAAATTACATTGCCATTTATGATTGTAATTGCTAAAAATGCCTTTGAAGTTGTGTTTTGCCTTTTTAATCTAAATTAAATTTTATGTCTGTAGATTTTATACAGGGCTGTACAAAAGATTTTGAGTGCATTTCCATCTATTAGAGAAAATTGCTAAATGTGATTTAAATTTTAAAATCATAAATTAACTAAATTTTAATATGCTTTGTTGTATATATGCATATCTATTGATCATTTACAGGGTTTCACAAAATAATTCGATTGATTTTCTCACTATGAAATTTAATTCCTATCCTATCATTGGATTTTTAAATGAGTTACATGTGTGTTAAACTTTTTACTTACATACATTCTGTCAACTTAGTGGTAAACTTTCTTTCCCGATGATATTATATAATTTTGCAATCTAAAATCTTTGCATTGAAAAACCTTATATCTTGTAAGAAATTGTTCTTAGGAGCTTTTACAGATTTTACACCTTATCAACTTGCGCCTCCACTGTAAATCTTCACATCATCTTTTTAAATTTTCTCATCTTCTACTTATCAAATCTTTTTTTCATTATTACACGTTAATTCATCCCCTTGTTTACATAATATTGTCCCCATTTATGTTTTTTTTATTCTAAAAAGGATTTTGGGATACACTTCCAGCTTTGCGCTTTTTTATTTCCTTTTCTCTCTAGCGTCTTCAGGTTTTATCCGCCTGGGTCACTGCCCGCAGTGAATATATGCTTCATTTACATGCATATGCATTTTCTGTAGGGGGGGGGGGGGAGGGCTTTCTTTTTCGGCTCGTTTTCAACATTTGCCTCTAGCTCTTAAGCGAAAAGAATTCTTTTGTTCATCCCTGTATATGATCTATCGATTTCTATATATATATAATACTTTTTATTCATTCATATGTTTATTTTTTATTGTAGACGCAAGATTTACACAGATGGCATACCCCCCCAGCATCCAAAGTAATATAAATTTTTTGTGAGTTTTTCATTTGCATGAAATCATTTCTTATTTATTTATAAATAAATACTATCTTGGATCATTTAATTCCATTTTTTTTTTTCAAAAGAAAATTTTAAATATTTAATTTGAAGTGAGATCGCAAAGTCAGGACCGCAAAGACCGCAATAAAGTTTGGAGCTATTTATGATTAGGACTCCTTAGTCCAGTAGAAATAGCGCGAAAAAGGGCCTTGCCTTACAAAAATTCGGGTATTTCTGATTTTTGGGTATGCTGTAAAGGTTGACCCTCTAATAAAAAAAACAAGCTTTCGACCTTCTAGACCTTGTGCGTTTTTCACAATATTGAAAAAACCAATATTTTTCGGCACTTTTTTCGATTTTTCTTAAATAACTCAATTTTAGTGCATTTTCCAGAAAAAAGCACTTTTACCATTTTGTAGAGCATAAAATTCTCTACAACATGCAGTATTCATGTTTGTAAATTGTCCAAACAGGGAGCAAAATACGGAGCCGAAAAAATAGGGTTATATTTGGAAAAAATGTAAAAATCTACAAATGACGTTAGTTTTTGCTTAATAACCTACTTTTAATGCGTTTTAGAGACAAAATTGTCATAATCAACTTTTTAGAGCATAAGATAGTCCATAGTTTCATTTATTATAGGTTGACCCTCTAATAAAAAAACCAAGTTTTCGATCTTCTAGACCTTGTGCGTTTTTCACAAAATTGAAAAAACCAATATTTTTCGGCACTTTTTTTATTTTACTTAATAACTCAATTTTAATGCATTTTACAGAAAAAGCACTCTCACCATTTTGTAGAGCATAAAATTCTTTACAACATGCAGTATTCAGATTTGTAAATTGTCCAAATAGGGGGTAAGATACGGAGCCGGGAAAATAGGGTAAAATTTACAAAAATCCACTAAATACGTTAGTTTTTACTTAATAAACTACTTTTAGTGCATTTTAGAGACAAAAGCACTGTCACCATTTTATAGAACATAACATTCTCTACAACATGCAGTATTCAGGTTTGTAAATTGTTCAAATAGGGGGTAAGATACGGAGCCGGGAAATAGGGTTTTACATTTTTCCCAAATTTAACCCTATTTTCCCGACTCCATATCTTACCCCCTATTTGGACAATTTACAAACATTAATACTGCATGTTGTAGAGAATTTTATGCTCTACAAAATGGTAACAGTGCTTTTTTCTGTAAAATGCATTAAAATTGAGTTATTTAAGAAAAATTAATAAAAGTGCCGAAAAATATTGGTTTTTTCAATATTGTGAAAAACGCACAAGGTCTAGAAGGTCGAAAACTTGATTTTTTTATTAGAGGGTCAACCTTTACAACATACCCAAAAATCAGAACTACCCGGATTTTTGTAAGGTAAAATGCTATTTCTACTGGACTACCTTCACAAATGCCTTTTAAGAATACGGGTACCTTCACAAAATTATCTTTAATAAAATAAGACTCCTCACAAAAGTCATTCCATAAAAACGTACTAGTCAATTAATCTAATTAGCATAAATATTTTCCATCCGCATTAAAATTACTATAACATTCATATTTAAATGCGATAAAAATATACCTTACACTGTAAAAAAAAGGGGAGTATTATTACGCTTAATTTGGGTTTATGAAATGCCAAATAAGGTTTAAATATACACTAATTTTTGTGTCAACGCTGAATTAAGTGTTATAATACACATAAAATTGTTTATCTTTACTCTTTCAAAAAGAATCGGTGATATCATACACCTGGAATGGCGCTTTCAAATTAATTCGGAAAAGCAAAGCTCCAATATAGGTGTACAATTTTACCTCTTATCCAGCGTTTGGTGTTAGGATACACGAGGACGTCCGAAAGTTGCGTCAGCAGACGACAACAGAGAACGAGAACGGAACAAACGCAAGTTTGCTTTCATTTTTTAACTTCTTATTTGCTGTTGAAAAATAAAGGTAAGCGAAGTAATTATTCCTTATTTATTTAAGAGTACTAAATAACATTGGCACCAACATATATGGGCCCTTTGGGGCCCGAGCCCACCCAATAATTTCTATCCCAGCTTACCCAATTTCCATCGTTTTGTTATTTATTTACCTCTGAAACGAAATTTCATTATATTGACGTTCTCAAAATTGTTTTGTTTGAAAAACAGTAAAACAGACAGGAGGACTATACTATAAGTAATTAAACAGACGCATAGTTTAATTTTATTTAAAATTATTCTTCCTGCATATTTTACCTGTGAGTATAAGTCAATGGTCACTTATATTAATGCTCTGAGGCACAACCATAAAGCACTTAGATAAATGCATTTATTTTCTCGATGTTCGGCTTATTACGCCTTTTATTTATAATCATATCCATTGTATGATAATTGTGATAAATACTAAGGAAGAGCTCATGACAGTATAATTTAATAAAATTATACTGTTTTACAATTATGATTCTTTAAAACAGTTCTTTACTTTTCACCTTGACTTATGCAATTTTAAGTACTTTTAAAAATAACTTTTTTATTGTGAAATTGCAAATATACTCATTAAACCAAAGACTTACTGTCAGGACCAACTACCTAAGATGTATGTAAATGTCTTCAGAGATAATTCTATAATTTTTATGCTAACTTTATCTGAGAAAGTATATGTCTACCCATTGGTCTGTGAGCCGTTAAGAATTATTATAAGCATTGCTTGCCTATCCAAATTAAGTTATGATATTTTGTTTATTAATGCATTAAAATTTATTTGAGATACTTTGAATTTAACTTTTTTCTTCAAAGTATTTCATTATTTCTTACTTAGTTATTAATTCTCTGATTATTATATGATTATTTTCATATAATACTTTTAGTATTGACAAATGTGTATTATACTTTCCAATTCAGTATTAGTTAAATAAATATCATAAAAGTCATTTTGTTCTAAATTCGTACAATTAAATTTTCGAATAAATTCTGCATACATGTCTACCTGATTATTCTATTGGCCAAGTAAGTTAAAACCGGAAATGTAAGCTGTGTTGGGGTTCCATAGTTAAATATCATTAACAACTAACACTGTCATTAAATTCAGTGCATTTAGGCCTATTAAGAATGATATTTGAAAATCGATTTTTATTTAAAGTGAGTAACATTTTCCTTGGGGTATTTTTTGAGAAAAAAATTAAAAAATTATGCGAAAACACGAAACATTCATTACTGGGATAATAAAAACTTATGAGTAAATAAGAGTGGGTGATGGCTAAAACTTCTACAATGCTATATTGAATGTGGTTTAAGCCCATTAACTACTAACAATAAGTGCATATGGTTCCATGTGGCTCCATTATTAAATATGTAAGTATCTTAATATGAAAAAATACAAAGTCTAACAGAATTCCCTGACTAAGTTTATTATAACATTTATGTAATCATAACATTTATATTGTTAAATTTCTATGGAATTCGTTTTAATTATAACTGTAATTGAATAAGGCTTTATTAATGGTGGCAACAAAGTTGCTGTCATAATTGTTGTAATTAAACACCGATAAATCATACAGCACCAAATTATTTTTTAAAGCTTTCTTCAAGTCTTTGACCGGAAATCTGTCATCCCAAATTATCCTAAGAGAAAAAGTGATTGAAAGATAATGGACATTTACGTAAAATTACAGGCATTTTTGATGTATTTTTACCTCTTGATTAAAATATAACATATTTTTAAACATCAGTAAACTTTTATAATTGAATTAAAAAAAAACAATTAGCGAGGATATCAATTACAGATTTGCGGACTGACTTTTAACTATCATTTTCTAAATCAAAGAGAAAAATATGTCTAATTTTTATGTAAATATATAACAGTGCAAAAATTTTTCTCCATGATTATAGCATGGACAGTCAATTTATTGGGCACATTTGGAACACCAAATTTGGTGTGATGCTGCATCTAAGTGGCATATTTTAAATTAGCTAGTAGAACACCCAATTTGGTGTTAAAGCACACCAAATCAATGATGGTGTTTTATTACTCCACTTTTGGTGGCAACAAAGTTGCCATCAAAAGTGGTGTTTCTTTATGCTAATTAATTTTTTGTGTTTCTTTACACTAATTAGTTTTTGGTGTTTCATTACACCAATTTACAAGTGGTGTTTCGTGATACCCTTTTTGGTGTAAAGTAACACGAATATTTTTTACAGTGTACGTAAAGATCAATAATTATAAAATGAAACTTTTCTCTAACATTTTTACTTACATAACTCTAAGTCTTTATTCTGAAAAGGAATGTTCAAATAGATTTGATGTATAACCATATCTAAGTGAATTAGTTCATTACTTGGTGTGGACAGTGTATTTGAAACCTCAACAAGTAGTCGAACCGAAATTTGTCATAAAAGCAGAGTAGCGCTCAAAATATATAATATATGAAATACAATTGTAGACTATCTTTCAATAATTACATTATATATGGATTGTGTTTCATTTCTGGTTTGAGTTTTATATTTTTCGGATTTGGTTTGGTATCAGGTTGAAGCGTGTTTGGTGCAGATTTCATTTCGATTTTCATGCTTACAGAGAACCCCTAAGAGATTATTATTTTTTTAAATCTCTGAAAAAAAAAACAGGGTATCACTAGTATTTTCACCCGCGCTCTCGCCTGTTCACTCAGATATATAGAGACCTTAAATGGGAATGAAACAAGGAAGAAAAACATGCGTCCAGCATAGATTATGAAACAATTTCCAACACTTCCAGAATATTTAAAAGAAACTTCTCTGTTTAATGAGATAAATGAAATACCTAAGTAAACATTTTCGAAAACGCATAACATATTTGAAACCAGATTTCGACAATTCCTGTCCGTAGATAAAAATGTGCTCGAATGCTTTTGTGCACCCCTGCACAAGATCTATAGATATATACACTGCTGGCCATATAAAATGCAACACCATGAAAGAATGCAAATAACAGAATGATATTTATTGGACAAATACATTATAATGGGAAGGACAAGTGATTACAGTTTCAGAAAATTCGGAGGTATAGATCATGAGAAAACACTTCCCAAAGCAGCCACATCTGGCCGCAATACCAGCATTTATCTGCCTATCCATGGAGTCAAACAGAGATTGTATGTCATGTACGGGTACATCAGTTCATGCAGCTTCAACACTATGCCACAGTTCATCAACCGTAGTGACGAGCGAGTGGTGGCGAGCCAGTCGCTCAGAAGCCATTGACAGGACATTTTCAATTGGTAATAAATCAAGAGAACGTGTCGGCCAAGGCAACAGTAGAACATGTTCTGTATCAAGGGTAGGTCAGGATAGTACGAGCAACATGCGTTCGTGCATTGTCCTGCTAAAACGAAGAGTTGCGGAGGCATCGAAGATATTGCAGAACCACGGGCCGTAACACATTAGATATGAAAAGGCTGCTATTGAAATTGCCGGCAATGCGAACAAGAGGTTACCAAGATGAAAAGGCTGCTGTTGAAATTGCCGGCAATGCGAACAAGAGGTTACCAAGACATGTATCCAATGGCACTTCATACCGTCACTCCCGGTGATATAACAGTATGACGATTCGAATGCAAGCTGGTAATGTGCGTTTTCCACGATGCCGCCAAACATAGATGCTGGTATCATGATGCTGTATATGACGCAGGAATGGCGTCTCACGTCTGGCGTCTTTGATGAATCCAGGATCTGTTTGAGCATCCTGATGCCAGCATCCATGTTTGGCGGCATCGTGGAAAACGAACATTGCCAGCTTGCATTCGAATTGTCATACTGTCATATCACCTGGAGTGACGGTATGAAGTGTTATAGGATACACGCCTCGGTAACCTCTTGTTCGCATTGCCGGTAATTTCAACAGCAGCCGTTACATTTCTGATGTGTTACGGCCCGTGGTTCTGCCTTATCTCCGATGCCTCCGAAACTCTTACGTTTTAGCAGGACAATGCACTACCGCATGTTACTCGTACTATCCTGACCATCCTTGATACAGAACATGTTCCACTGTTTCCCTGGCCGACACGTTCTTCTGATTTCTCACCATTTGAAAATGTCCTGTCAATGGCTTCTGAGCAACTGGCCCGCCACCACTCGCCCGTCACTACGGTTGATGAGCTGTGGCATAGCGTTCAAGCTGCATGGACTGATGTACCCGTACATGACATACAATCTCTGTTCGACTCCATGGCTAGGCAGATAAATGCTGGTACTACGGCCAGAGGTGGCTGCTTTGGGTAGTGTTTTCTCAGGATCTATACCTCCAAATTTTCTGAAAATGTAATCACTTGTCTTTCCCATTATAATGCATTTGTCCAAGAAATATCACTCTGTTATTTGCATTCCTTTATGGTGTTGCATTTTGGATGGCCCGCAGTGTATGTTACATTATTAAACCTTCCGTCGCGATATTTCCCTGTTTTATGCTAAATTACCACCACCAAACACACACACACACACACACATTTTCACTAATTCCTTATTCCCTAATAATATCTATCATTAATTCTATTAATTTCCCCTTAAATTAATTATTATTTTGCCCGATTTACTTAAATATAAAGCTTTTAGTTATTCCTAAATTATAGCATGATTTCTGATCATTTCTGTGAATTCGAATGTTTTTCGAGAGTCATTTCTTTTTCTTTCCGAGAACTTTCGCACCTTGGGTTATTTTTTACTATAAAATATATCAACTTAAGATTGTTTGAACTCTTTACTCTATCGTTCCCATTGGTCGTGACGTAGACTGTACGCGTGTCCCTTATTCTCGCATTGGCTAGAGCGCGCGCTACGTCATGTTTTTGTATTTCTCCACTTGTCCACAAAAAGCAGCTGCACGAGATCTTCAGACATATTTTGTTCTAAATTTCAAATGTTAAATAGTCCCCTCGCCATGCGTTTTACTCCTCACTTATTCCAAATGATTTAAGCCTAATACTTTGATCGAGAGTTATGTTCGATGTATTTTAAGAGCATCTTGTGACAACTAATTACGTTAGCGTTCACATATATATATACCACTGCATAGTGTGCTAAAAATTAGTTTAGCAAGAATTTTTTTGTATAGTCCTGTATATTACCTACAGATTTTTATACACGCCACATATTAAGCTAAAATTTAATTCAGGTTAAAACACGCGTAAAACTACTTAAATCACACTTCCAGATATTATCATCCATAGGCGGCCATTTATCCATTCTTTAGCGTGGCCATGTAGATGGGTTTATTTGTATTTTATAAACATCACTTAGTACAGCTTGAAAATGCATAACTCAACTAAAAACCACCTTTAAGCATATCACACTCATACTCAGTAACGCTTACGAATTATTTTGCGTAGCCCTGTATATGATCTACTAGCTGTTACCCGTGACGTTGTTTACGTAACATTCAAAGAAGAAGAAATTAATTAATTAAGCAAAACATTTCACTCTCGATAATTGAAAACATATTTAATTAACCAAATATTTAACACATTTTATAGGATACAATACGTTATTTCTTTATTATATGTGCCTTGACATAAACCAGTCTTAAAAAATGAAATTTTGTGCCAAGTAATATAAATAATCGTGAAAATGAAACTGCAACCAATGAAAAAAGGAATCAGGGGTAAGCAAGAAAATGATCATCTCGAATACTATTAAGTGTTTGTCATGCAAAAAACAAACTTGGTTACAAAAATGCATTTACTTTTGCGCCAATTTCGCACGCTACACTGTAAAAAATAGTGTTACTTTACACCAAAAAGGGTGTAAATAAACACCACTTGTAAATTGGTGTAATGTAACACCAAAAATTAATTAGTGTATAGAAACACCACTTTTGATGGCAACTTTGTTGCCACCAAAAGTGGAGTAATAAAACATCATCATTGATTTGGTGTGCTTTAACACCAAATTGAGTGTTCTACTAGCTAATTTAGAATATGCCACTTAGATGCAGCATCACACCAAATTTGGTGTTCCAAATCTGCTCAATAAATTCACTGTCCCTGCTATCCTGATGGAGAAAAATGTTTGCACTGTTATACATTTACATAAAAATGAGACACATTTTTCTCCTTGGATTCAGAAAATGATAGTTAAAAGGTTAGTTCGCAAATCTGTAATTGAAATCCTCGCTATTTTTTTAATTTTTTAATTTCAATTATAAAATTTTCCTCATGTTTCAAATGTAATATTTTAATCAAGAGGGGAAAAATACATTTAAAATGCCTGTAGTTTTACATAAATGTCCATTACTTTTCAATCACTTTTTCTCATCCGATAATTTGGGACGACAGACTTCCGATCAAAGACTTGAAAAAAGCTTTAAAAAATAATTTAATAAATAATTTTTGTGCTATAAGATTTATCTGGTGTCTAATTACAACAATTATGATAGCAACTTACCATTAATAAAGCCTTGTTCAATTACAGTTATAATTAAAAAGAATTCCATAGAAATTTAACAATATAAGTGTTATGTTTACATAAATGTTAAAATAAACTTAGTCAGGAAATTCTGTTAGACTTTGTATTTTTTCATATTAAGATACTTACATATTTAACAATGGAGCCACATGGAACTCTTTGCACTTATTGTTAGTAGTTAAAGGGTTTAAACGACTTTCAATATAGCATTGTAGAAATTTTAGCCATCACCCACTCTTATTTATACATAAGTTTTTATTATCACAGTAATGAATGTTTTGTGTTTTGGCTTAATTTCTCAATTTTTTTCTAAAAAAAAAATACCCCAAGGAAAATGTTACTCACTTTAAATAAAAATCAGATTTCAAATATCATTCTTTAGAGGCTTAAATGCACTGAATTTAATTACAGTATTACTTGTTAATGATATTTAACTATGGCACCCTAACACATCTTAAATTTCCGGTTATAACTTACTTGGCCAATAGAATAATCAGGTAGACATGTATGCAGAATTTATTCGAAATTTTAATAGTAAGAATTAAGAACAAAATAACTTTTATGATATTTATTTAACTAATACTAAATTGGAAAGTATAATACTCATTTGTCAATGCTGAAAGTATTATATGAAAATAATCATATAATAATAAGAGAATTAATAACTAAGTAAGAAATAATGAAATACTGTGAAGAGAAAAAGAGCTAAATTCAAAATATCTCAAAGGAATTTGAATGCATTAATAAACAAAATATCATAACTTAATTTGGATAAGCAAGCAATGCTTATAATAATTCTTAAAGGCTTGCAGACCAATGGGTAGACATATACTTTTCTCAGATAAAGTTAGCATAAAGATTATAGAATTTTCTCTGAAGACATTTACATACATCTTAGGTAGGCGGTCCTGACAAAATGTCTTTGGTTCAATGAGTATATTTGCAATTTCACAATAAAAAAGTGATTTTTATAAGCGCATAAAAGAGCATCAGTGAAATTTAAAAGTAAGGAACACTTTTAATTAATCATAAATTGTAACAAAAAAAAAAAGTTTTCATATTGCAGTGTACCAAAACAAACTGCATACAATTATTACTTACAATCATCAAAACACATTTCATGGTTAAATGCATTGATGTTAACGAAAATAGCCTATACCCAGTTAAACATAAAACAGGCTTACACAAATTTTTCACTTTCTTCTAAATCTGTAATTTTGGACTTGTACTGTTAAAAATGCCCAGCTAAAATATATTACACACAATATTACAATTTTTATATGTAACAAAAAATTATTAAGTATTGCATTCCATGTATGATACATAATTTAATGTTACCAAAATATTCTTTAAAACCAGTTTCAATTTGTGTAGTAACTGAAAAATGAATATCTAAATTGCAAGAGACTTGCATCCACAAACAAAATCTTGAATAATCCTTATTAGACAATTTTTTTAATTTTATATGCACAAAAATGATCATTTAAAACATACTCCTCCCACCCTCTCCCATAATCTTCTACGAAAAAAAAAAAAATCACTATCTGTTATTATGAGTAACACTTTTGAAAAAATTGGTCTTCTTCAGCTAATTTCCTAACAATAAATAATCCACTCCCTTTTATTTTTTATTTACCTTTTTTAAATAATTCACAAATCTTTTGTTTAGAAAATCATAGTAAATGTTGATAACAAATGTTCTTTAATTTTCAAATTTTCTTTACACATGTTGCATTTTTATACAATTTTATATCTCGTGTGTGCTAAAAACTAACATTGCTGCTATAGGGTACTGATCAAGGAAACTGCGCCTCCCCCCACTTCCCATCTGAAGATGGCGTTATATTCTTTTCAACTTACTACCAAATGCATCAGAAATTTAGGCTTAGGTGTGTTTATGGTCTGCAAACAAAAAGGGAAAATAACATTTTTTTATTGTATAAAAATAGCAATTTTATTAAATTATACTGTCTTGAGCTCTTCCTTATAAAGAAAATAATATTTATCACAATTATCATACAATGGATGTGGTTACAAATAAAATGCGTAAAAAACTGAACATCGAGAAAATAAATGCAGTTATCTAAGTGCTTTAGGTTGTGAGTCAAAGCATTAATATAAGTGACCATGGACTTATACTCACAGGTAAAATATGCAGGAAGAATAATTTTAAATAAAATTAAACTATACGTCTGTTTAATTACTTATAGTATAGTCCTCCTGTCTGTGTTACTGTTTTTCAAACAAAACAATTTTGAGACCGACAACATAATGAAAATTCGTTTCAGAGGTAAATAAATAACAGAACAATGGAAATTGGGTAAGTTGGGATAGAAAATTATTGGGTGGGCTCAGGCCCCAAAGGACCCATATAAGTTGACGCCACTGTTATTTAGTACTCTTAAATAAATAAGGATTAATTACTTTGCTTACCTTACGTTTTCAACATCAAATCAGAAGTTTTAAAATGAAAGCAAAATTGCGATTATTCCGTTCTCGTTCATCTTTGTTGTCGTCTGCTGACGCAACAATCTGACGTCATCGTGTATCCTAACACCAAACGCTGGTAAGCAAGATAAAATTGTACACGTATATTTGAGTTTTGGTTTCCCGAATCAATTTCAAAGCGTATATCTGGGTGTATGATATCACCGATTCTTTTTGAAAGAGTAAAGATAAACTATTTTAAGTGTATTATAACACTTAATTCAGTGTTGACACCAAAATTAGTGCATATTTAAACTTTATTTGTCATTTCATAAACCCAAATTAAGCGTAATAATACTCCCCCTTTTTTACAGTGTAAAAAAGCATATTGGCTATGGACCCGATTAGAGAGCCTAACCTTCCTATTGTAGGCTATTTTCTACCTATATACAAAAAGAATTCTAAGATATGCAATGCGCTTTGACATTTTTAGTAATAGGAATTAATGTATTTTTAGAAATTGGCATGATCGGCTTATTTAAAATTATTCCAGCTTCACGAATACGCAATTCAGCTTGAGGAAAAGTTTCATTGCTTTTTTAATTTTTCTTTGTTCATGTAGTACAAGAGTTTCTTGATAAATTTGATTTTCGTTTCGATAACATTGTGTTTTTTTTAAAGTTTTTAAAACGATTGTAAATTTACTTTAACCTTGCATTAAAAGCTATGCTATTTTTCTCATGCTGTAAGACTTTGCAAAAGTCTATTTTAAAAAAAATGAACATTAATAAAAGCTATTTTTAAAAATGACGACAAACTTTTTGCCCGTTTCAAAGCTAAAAGAAATTTGGAATTAAAATCTGGTTGTCAAACAACGATTTACAAACGTTTCTCAATTGTACCAATGTACTTCAATTCAAGCACTCCTCAAGCCATACTTTTAATACTGGCAGAGGAAAAACGATGTTACTTTTTTCAACGCAGTCATATCAAATATTTATGTGTTATGAACGAAAATGGAACTTTCTTTTTAAAAATAAAGCCATTCTTATTCATATTTTCTGAGATGTGACTTGAAGGGCACCGGTATATTATATATACCACCTAATTTTAATCCCAAAATGCCACAATGACACCAGAATTTTGACCACATTTTGAATTTATAAGGTACAGGAGGAAAATCTTTTATTTATTTAAAAAAAAAATTCGTTCGTGAATCCTGGTGTCAATCAATCATTTCAATATTTTAGCTACAGGAGTACTTTGCCCCTGAAGGGGTTAATATTTAACACTCGTCCATTTTTTTCTGGCAATTTAAATAATTTTTTAGTTTTTATGAGTGAAAAGAACTATTTCCCGCTAACCATGGCGTCATTTTGAACATGGATAATTTTGTGGTGCATATTACTGACATTTGTTATCCATTTTCTTTCAAATGTTTTCTTTAACTTTAAAAAAAATTAAATTAAAAATTCTTTATTTTACCTGTGCGCATACGATAAACCCCCAAGTAGTTATTAGCCACCAAGTAGAAGTTAAAATACAGAACTTTAATTTAAAACACATACATGTAAAATACATGTATTACAAACATTTCAAATACACTCATTTCATATGAAATACAAAAGAAAAAAGAAGGGAAGATAAAAATTATTAAGAAATAATACCATAACCCATGACTATTTTATTTCAACATCAAAGATATACGTTTATTTTCGATATATCACGTCATATTCGTCTGTTTTCTGTACTTACTATTATTCATGCACCTTGTATTACTATCAAATACTTGCAAATGCCCGTTTTTATCTCGAGGCTAACGAAAAAGACAGGCTACCGCGGTGCATTCCACTTATCTTTTTTTACAGACCGCTAAAGTGACGTGATGCTCTTTCCGTACACCTTCATTGGTGCATTCGAGCATCACGTGACTCCGGCGGTCTGTAAAAAAAGATACGCGTAAAGCACCGCGGTAGCCTTTATTTTTCGTTAGCCACGTTTTATCTAATATGACGTCATATTAATCTCCTTTTTAACTCTCAATTTTTTTTTAAATTTTAGTTTCATTTTTCACGTGGAAAATTTTCAATTGTAATAAATTATTGGCGAAAAATTATTATTCCGGGTTATACTTTATTGGCAACAAGACAGAAAAGGTTAAATTTTATAGGGAAAATGTTTATTGATTCTCTATAAAAATAATGAAATTTTAAATTAAGAATATTATATCTATACTAATAAAATAAAGTTTTGCTCTGTGTGTGTGTTTGTTTGCCTGCGATGGCTAGCAAAATCTAGCCCACCTAGAAGTCTAAAAATTTAGGTGTGCATAGTCCAAGGTCTGGCCATGTGCACCTGAGTCTCAGAGTTTTAATATTTTGATAATTAGATTCTCATTAACCAACGCTTCTAAAATGACTTATTTTAAATCAAAATGGCTAAAGAAACGAACAGGCGCATTGGATTTGCAAGCGGAAATGAACCAATTCGAAATGATTTTACTAATTAGCGAATTTTAAGAAAACCAATTGCGATATCAATTTGAAAATTTCTGAGCATATGTAAAAAAAAATCTTCAACTGACTACCGTATATACTCGCGTATAAGCCGAGCCCCCTATTTTGAAGGACAAAATATTGGAAAAATTCTTGACCCGCGTATAAGCCGACCCTAAAAAATTCCAAAGACAAAAAAAAAAAAAAAAAAAAAAAAAAAAATCCAAATGCAGGAAATGCAGCTATTCCCGTTCTCAACGCTTTTCTGGTTTTTGGCATAGTATTCAAAGTCAGTTTATTTTTTCACCAATCACTCACTTGTTTTTTATGTTTTCCAAACTGTCTAGCTGCGGGACAGTTGTTATACTCTTTAGCATACTTCACGACTTTTAACTTGAAAGAAGCACCATATGCAGCACGTTTGGTTTTTAAAGTTTCCATTTTGCTAAAAGCAAGAATGCAAGAAAGAAAAAAAATCTCTTACATAACCAAACGATCACTTACTAGAGCAGAGAAAAGGAGAATTACCTAGTCAGAGACAAAAGCGTGAATAAATGAACGGAGTCAAGGTCAATTTTCCTTTTCCTGTCTCTCTCACACAAGCGCTCTAAATCACGTGTTTTCACTTTCCCCCTTTCCTCCCCCCCCTGCGCTGCTATACCAGTCAGAAAGCTGTATGGCTTACAACTTTCCTGCTCAAATGTGACCCGCGTATAAGCCGACCCCCCCTCTTCATAAGACAATTTTAGGTCAAAATTTCTCGACTTATACACGAGTATATATGGTATGTTATTTTTGAAAAATTCGATCGGTAATTTTTCTTAATTGATGCAAAAATCTGCCGGCTCCAGTGAAAACAATCCCAGAAAGTTTCAGACAGGGATCTGCTTTCATTAAAAACTGAACTACAAAGAGATCTGTTTTTCTGGCCGATCCCTCCATTTAGTTTGCAAAAATGAAAAGAAATAATTGCCAATTTTTACTAATGAACAAAAATTTAGGTAACTAATTAAGATACAGATTTGAAATTGAGGTCGGGAAGGGGTGTCATCTGCCGGCTATTTTAGCGTAGCGTCTTCGTTATGTTCTAATTATCAGAAAAATGTAATTCTTTTTTTTAATGATCGCGTTAATGTAGGTGACGGTGGTTTTCTTGAACAAATTATTCTTTATATTTTTGGGTATGGGGAGGGAGGGGGTTAACGCCTTTCTCTGAGATTGTAATTATCTCGGGCCCGGGCAACGCCGGGTGGGTTAGCTAGTGAATAAATAAATAAAACACAGCATATGTTCATTTCTGGGTTATAATCCATCGATATGCAAAGATACAGGGCCATTAGATCATCCGTTTCAACGTTTATTTCAGCCAAAAATTCACACACACTTTTAGATTTATATATTACTAGGGGCTCGGACAGTACATTTATATATTACTAGGGGCTCGGACAGTACATTTATATATTACTAGGGGCTCGCTGACGCTCGCCAACCACCCTGAATTGCAACGCAATTCACACTAGGACCACTAAACGATCCCAGCTTGCTCCACTCGCTCGCAACTATTTCCACCAACTCTAGCCAGAATGAGTACTATCATAAATCATTTCAACATATGGAATTTACAATTTTTTTTTAAATGTATATAAAAGTAATGAAAACTACGTTGAAAACACAAATAAAAGTAAATTTAGATGGTGCTACCAGTGGGCATAATTCATATTAACATTATGAAAAGTACGAATTTTTGAAAGGCAAAATAAGAAACTGAAAAAAATGTTTTTGAAACACACACAAATATTTTTAGTTTGTACCACCCACTGTAATAGAATCAAAAAGACCTCACTCTTGAAAGTCCATTGTCGTCCGTGAGTGAAAAGTGGCTCACTAATGCTCGCCAACTGGAACCGCCGTGAATTGTGAAGCAATTCACACTGGGACCGACCGCTATACGCGGTCCCAGCCTGCTTCGCTCACTCGACATACTTTTTGCAGCAACCCAAGCCAGAATGAGTATTATCATAAATCATTTTAACGTATGAAATGTATAATTTTTTAATGTATAAAAAAGTAATTCAGAACGTTCAAAACACAATTAAAAATGCATTTAGTTCCTACTACCAATAGGCATAAGTCATTTTAACATTATGAAAAAGAAATCTTGGAACACAATTAATTTAAAACTCATTGAGTCTATAATATTGTACAGTACGCCTTAAATTAATTTCGAAAAACACTACGTGATTGTAAGATCGTTCAATATAAATCAACAAACATATCGTCTAAAGTTCATTCGACTTAAAAAAAACAATATCTCTAGGACATAAACACGTTTTCTGTTGTGTGTAAAAAGATACTCTTGATCAAAAAGTTGATTTGCTGAATGCATCACGTGAACGTAAAACGAACCAATAACATGCATCGCCGAAAACAGCTACACCGGACGAAAGATTATTCTGTGTTTGAACAGAGATCCTGCTCTGAATTTTGATATGCTGAATAGATCATGTGATCGTAAAATGAACCACTACGAATCTTCGCTCTAGAAACTATGGTTGTTGCCAAACGGCTAGCTACATATTCAGACTTATTTCCGCGCCATGAAAGAGATGATGATGATATAGTTATAGAAGATTATGATATATGCTAGATTAATTTCAACACAATTATTCAAATTGGTAAATAAATCACACGAGTTGTAATTTTCCAACTGGAAGAAAAACGTCCGGCCCAGGATTCGAACCTGGGATCTCTTGGCTGAAGCTGCCATGCTCTACCAACTGAGCTATCCCGGTCGAATCTGGAGGGCATGATTTATCCAGTTTGACTGTTTACTGAGTCCCATTACAATAATGAGAAGAAGCTTATTGAATTTCAGTAACCTCGATTATATCAGAAACTATTTTTTCGGACTCTTGAATTATACGTTCTGATAAAAGGTATATAAAAATTTTCGACATTGATTTTTTAAGGAATGAATGTAAAATAAAATAAAAAGCATAAATTTTGCATAAAGAATGAAGTCGATCGGATAATGAGTTGCCGAGATATTAGTAATTATATTTTCCACACTCTTCGATTTTTTCCTGACTTAATTCAAATTTCAATTCAAAAATATATTTTAATTGGTAATGAGATGCTTAATCCGACGCAATAAACCGTTAGTTAATATCATTATCAGTTTTGGAGTTACAAGGATGTTTCTTTTACGCAATTCTGCAATAGAGCATTTAAAATTTATGACGTCATCAAGCCACGATTTTATTCGAATTGCAATGCTTTTTATAATAAATAGTTTACACATGTTTTATTTTAATATTTTCTATTATGCATATCCATGATGGGTAAGTATTACGGTGCCCCCCCCCCCTCAACGACTAGTTTTCAATAGCGATCGTACTATTGTAAATGTCAATAAAATAAATAAGTTCCTGAGAAATCCGAGTATATTTACGAGAATTAGAGTACGGCCTGACAAACCGAAGTCATAAAAGTCCCTTCTTTTTTTTTTTTTTTTTTTTTTTTTTTTTAGGACTTCAAAGTTTTCTATTACTAGGGTCGGGGCCTCCTCATTAATGCAACAAATGTTACTTCCAAGAGTGGCTTACCGAAATTGACATTTCATTAAAGATTTTTTTTTTTGTTCCCTCTATAAAAATGATATACAGTATATTACTTACCCATCATACGTAGTATAGGGTAATCGTTTTGAAAAAAAAAATGGACGGATTTATACGTTTCAGACACTGAAGATTCCGAAAAACATATTTTTAGAAAAAAAAAATGCCGTCCGTCTGTCTGTCTGTAAACGCTTTATTTCCCGAAAAATTTGAGATAGAGACTTGAAATTTGGTATGTACTTAGTATGTAATAATGGGAAGAAGCTTATTGATTTTCAGTAACCTCAATTATCCGGAACTAATTTTTTCGGACTCTCGAAATATTCGTTCTGATAAGAGGTATATTAAAATTTTCGAAATTGTTTATTTTAAGGAGTTAATATAAAAGACAATAAAAAAACAAATTTTGCATAACGCATGAAGTCGATCGGATAATGTGTTGCCGAGATATTTGTAATCCTATTGTCCACACTCTTCGATTTTTCATGACCCAGTATTTCATCCAAATTTCAATTCAAAGATATATTTTAATTGGAAATGAGACGCTTAATCAGATGCAATAAACCGCTAGTTAATAGGATTATTGTTTTTGGAGTTATAAGGATGTTTCTTTTAAGCAATTCAGTAATCGAGCCTTTAAAGTTTTAGACGTCATCAAGCCACGATTTTATTTGAATTGCAATGCATTTTATAAGTAGTCTACACATTTTTTATTTTAATATTTTACATTATGCATATCCATGATGGGAAAGTATTACGGTGGCCCCCAACGACTAGTTTATAATATATATTATCTTTTTCTGTTCAACAATTTGGTCAGTTTGTAATAAGGACATCAGGATGACATTCAGATAAAGCCTCTTAATCACGTCTAGATTTTCCGGTAAGATTAGAGAAGTTTCTCGAAGTAGTAAGAGTTTTCTTTTTTACTTGACAAGTTTGGAAAAAATGCACCCACTTCAAAAATTGTTTAGCTAAATTATCTGGAATTAACGCATTCCACTTTAATTTCAATTTTCTGCATTCTTGTAGAATAAGTTTAGGGAGCAAAGTCACGGGTGATGTAAATCCTAGAGGATCAAAGACCTTACGAGCCAATGAAAGTAAAAGCTCGTTTTGTAGGAACAACTTGCTCTTCCCCAAGAGGTCCGATTTCACAAGATAGGGAATTGTTTTCTAGATCCCAGTTTAAGCCTAATGCATCTAGTCTGAAGGTCTCGTCACCAGATCAAGGTTCTAAATTACGAGACCAACTCGAGTAGAGATGGCATGACGTATGGATAAGCGATGCAGTAAGGAAATAGTAAACATCCCAGCATCTCGCATCCGTCCGGCATGACTTCGCTACTTTACGCAGTGCTGAACCATCTCATCAAAAATCAATTAGCAACCGGCCAACTAAGAAAAAGCAATTAAAGCAACAAGACGCACTGAAGCCACGTCTGCCTATAGATTTAACAAACACATCTTCGCCAAGCGAAGAGCAGGCGAATTCTCGCCCCGTTGCCAGGTATCAACTCTTTAAGCTAGGCAAAAGCCTGGCAGGTAGGGGCCTGGTCAGCGGTCTAAAAAAAAAAAAAAAAAAGCCTAATGCATGTGTTACGTTAACTGATGGAAATTGAATAGGAGATTTGAATAGGATAATTTGACAGACATCCCCTTAAACTGAATTTCTGGGAGGACAGTAACATTTTCGACTTAGTTTTAAAATAGCTTAACTCTTCAATTGTGTTCAAACTGAAAACACAATTATCTACATACAAAGATTCAAGCAAAGTATCTGCTGCAGAAATAAAGTTATCAGGCGCACTTTCTAGACGGTGTTTCTGAGTAGCCGCTAGTAAAAAGGGGCTGCAACTGATTCAGAAATCCACACGTTTATGTCTACAAAATATATTATACTTCATAAAAAATACAAATATCCGCAAACATCTCCGAAAGTAGGAGGAGCCATGAAAACATTTAATAGAAAAAAACAATAGTGCTGCCATCTCTATTTTCTTTAGATAAACATTAATATAATTCTCAATTTGTGACATGCATATTGCGTGCGGCTCTTGATAACGCAGTGGTACGCTTTCAGCACATTTTTGTCCGACAAGGTTTGCACATAGCGCACAAAAGTGTCTAAATATACAAAGTATTCCATTATTCTTTGATTTTTGAAATGTTATCTTTCTTTTTACGTCGTTAAAGCGACAATCTAGGGGTGAAATTTCGCACTATTGTTTTACGAAAACGTCAGCCGCATGATCTACATAACACACAGTGGTGGCCAAAAGTGTGCACATTTTTTGAAAGTTTCATGTTTTTCAATTTTGTGTGCTTGTAGAATATATTAATTTTTATTTAAATACAAACGTTTACATATCAAATTGAAGGTCATTTAATGTAGAATTTAATAATAAAAACAGTATTACAATATCTGTATTACAAAAAAAGTTATGCAAGTAATAGTAATATCTATCTTAGATTTGCATTTTTTTAAAGTGATACTTACACAATCAATACTTAGTAGGATAACCCTTATTTTTTAAGACAGCTTCACAGCGTCTTTTCATCGAGTGAATGAGTGTTTGGAGTTCATCTTTCGTAATCACATGGTGCCAAGAATCAATAATAGCTTCAATAAGTTGTCTTTTATTGGGTGGACGTTTTTTTCGTACAAGAATTTTCAAACGTCGCCACAAATTTTCAGTTGGATTGAGATCAAGGCTGTTTCCTGGCCATAGTAATATATCTATGCCTTTATTTTGAAACGATGCTTTGCATACTTTTGCTGTGTGGCATGGAGCTGAATCCTGCTGAAAAATAAATGGTGCGTTGTTGGGGAAGAGATCCCTGATGGAAGGTATCAATTTTGGTTCCAGGACAGTTTCGATGTATTTTTTGGCATTCAGGATGCCATCAATCACTTGAATTCGGCCCACACCATCTGCAGACATACATGCCCAAATCATGACATTTGTTGGGTTTTTTGTAGTTGCTTCAATGCAATCAGGATGAAGTTTTTCTTCTACTCTACGTCTCACGTATTTTCTACCATCACTACCAAAGAGCGATGTTTTACTCTCATCACTCCAGATTACTTGCTTCCATTGATTTTCTGACCATTTAATGCGTTATTTTGCCCACTTAACTCGTCTTTCGCGTTGCTTTTCATTTAAATATGGTTTTTTCCTTGGAATTCTAGCTTGTAGTCCAAATCCTGATAACCTTCTTCTTATTGTTCTTGAACTTACTGCAATACCCGCTGCATTCATTTCACATCTAATGGCATCTGATGAAATTTTTCTATCTTGAAGGCATAGCCGTTTAATTTTTCTATCGGCAGTAGCACTTGTGCGTTTTTTTCGGGCTGATTTGGCCTTATTTTCCACTGATTTCATTTTTTCATAACGTAAACAGAACTTTCGTACACCAGAACAAGTCACTGAACCACCAACTTGTCTTGCAATTTCAGCATAAGAGAGGCCATTTTCTCTCAATATGATAATTCGGCTTCTTTTCGTAGATGTCCAATTAGTTCTTCTTGTTGATGACATTGTTTAAAATTAGTTTAATTAAAAAAGGACTTTAAATATTCAAAAACAGCAATACTCCATTTAATTGTACTAGTATGCATCATTCCGCAAAATATTTCCACAACAATAACTCTTTTACCATCCAAATAACCTAAACTATAGTTACAGACATTTGATTGGTCCTCAGAACAGTGTTTGTGATTGACTAGTACGCTTTTATTACAAAACACGTTCTTATTCAAAACGATTTGTGTTTGTTTGTTCTACTAAAATGAGCCTAAAATTTTTTGTAATACTGTTTTTATTATTAAATTCTACATTAAATTACCTTCAATTTGATAGATAAACGTTTCTATTTAAGTGAAAATTAATATATTCTACAAGCACGCAAAGTTGAAAAACATGAAACTTTCAAAAAATGTCCAAACTTTTGGACACCACTGTATATTTGAAGTTTCATTCGGATCCGAAACCGGAGCAATGAGCCTCTGTTAGTTAAATTTTAATTAATGAGGTGCACTATAATATGCTTACTGTGTGCATCGCATTTATCGTTCATTAACTAGAACACACAGAATAATTCGGTCTATGAGCGATAATTGATGGAATTGCGTTTTCATTCATGGTACGCGTTTTTAGGTGCGTTCGTAATTATATAAATATGTAGCATCTATATTGATCGTCTGGTCCATCTGTCCGCATATACCAGCGCAAAAACTACCGAACCGAATGGTTTGAAATTAATGTATACTAGTTGAACCCCGCCCGTGTTAATAATAATAAAAAAAAATTTATTATTATTTTTTATCTTTAAGATGATTTTGTATGAAATTATATTTAAAAATGATACAGTTTCATCTTTGCGCTCTTTTATATATTTTCCTTTCTCTCCAGCTTCTTCTGGTTTTACCCACCCTGGTTCTCTGCCCGCAGTGAATATATGTTTCATTTACATGCCTCTATGCATTTTCTATAGGGGGGGGGGGGTCCTTTTTGGCGCGTTTTCTACATTTGCCTCATTTCTTCTACACCCAGAAAAAGGAATTTATGAAAACTACAAAACCTGTTTTGTTGAGTGCATTTTGATTGTTTTAAGCAAAATTTTTAGTTGAAGAAAAAAATGGTTTTGTTGCTTGGACAAAAAAATATTGTTAACACTCTTACAAAATTTTAACAAAATTTCATCAATTTTACTTGAGATTAAGAAAATCTGTTTTTTTAATTTTAAAATAATTTTGTAATTTAAATTTGTAATTCCAGCAAAATTTTGTTGTTTTTCCAAAATTTAAATTGTTGTGTAGTAGCCATATCTCTCTTACGTAACTTGATTTTTTTGACTTATATAGCTATATAATTCAAGGATTAAGATAATTTTTGGATAATTAAAACTTTTTTTCATTCGGACGGACCAAGGTAGTTTTAAAAATACTTCTGTCTCATTTATTACTTTCTTCTAGCTTTACAAGAAGAGAGTATTGGATTCATGAAAATTTTCGACTTCCGGTTTCCGATAGATTTTAGAAGGTCTTGAACACGATTTGACTGGGTTTATTTCAAGAACTAATGCACGGAATTTAATAAAACTTTATATTTAGTTACTCCCTGATATAAATTGTTGCTGATTAGTTTTTGGTGTAAATTTTTCGGTGTTTTGATAAAGTGATAAATAACCAAAAGACTGAATTTTGTTTATTTTTTAAATGAAAACAATTTTACACAATTACTAATTAAAAATTTAAACAGAGAGATGCTTTAAACAAAACAAACCAAATAAATTTTGAATAACGAAAATTAACTAAGTAAATGAATAAATTTATAAAAAAAAGGGGGTCAAGAAAATTCTCATTTATCACAATATCTCCTACACCCAACAAGTGGTTTGACGGTTTGGAACATTGTTATGGTAACACAAATGAAATTCATTAAAATTTTATAGGATAGATTTTGAGTAAAAAAAAAAAGAATTAAAAGGGACCTGGAATCCTTTCACAATTTTCGAAAGGCACAAAAAAGGGGAGTTAGTTAATTAAAATAAGGAAATAGATAATTAATTAAAGTTGCAAAACATGACCACAACAATGTACGAATTCGCCAAAACCAAGATCGTGAGTTGTATTGTGGTTAGTATCATTTCAATAAAAAAAAATTAAACAAAATAACTTTCTTTCAATAAGAAACTGGTGTAATTTAATTATCTTAAATTCAGCTAAAAAAATTTAAGAATTAAATATATAGCTGATATTAAATTTCTCATACTCATCTTCATTCCTTTACTATGATCAAGAGCAAGATAAATTTACTTTATTCATTATGTCTTTTTTTTTATAAACGAAAAAAGGAACTTCACAATATTCTGTAGAAACTAACCGAAAATCCTTAAAAATTAAATTAATAATTACTTTCAAAACACAGCAAGAATTTAAATTTACTTATATTATTTTTATTGATAAAGGAAAATTAATTGGAATCACAATCATAGTAAATTAATCTTATAAAGGAATTAAATATTAAATAATTACTTGCTCTGATTATTTAAATAATTAAACATATCTCATTATCCTTTAAACAGTAAGAATTAAGTTTAGGTAAGAAAAAATGAATTTCTACGATGCAAACAAATAAGAGACAAGTTGTTAACATGAATTTGAATTTATTAGCTTATTGTTGATTTTACCAATTCGAGCAACAATTTATCAAAATTTGTAGATTATGCAGGATACAGTTGTTCAAAGACGAGTAATTATTTACATACATATGTTCAAAAATCTATTGATTGTAAAAATAGTGACAGTAAAAGGCATTGAATTAATAAAAAGAACAATATTTACCAACATTTCACTTGCAGATTCAGCGTTCGTAATACTGGGGCTTATCAGCCGTTGTAAGTGAGTCAATAATGTTCTGGGTTTGGCAGTCTTATTTTTTAAAAAAAAACAAAGGGGGTACCACTCGAAGAAATTTTAGACAGCATTGACTTTCAGAGCAATTTTTTCTTTTCTATACGAAGTAAGCAGCAGACTGTACCTCCTCTGACAGTTCCGTCCGCGGATACAAAAAGAACCAGTCGATGAAACTCCAGGCAGCACTAATTCTCAGGGTAATCCGCTCCTTTCCACAAACATTATGGAACGAGCAGCCAGCTATACGATTCCTCTTCAAAATTGGAACTTGACACTATGTTCCGCAATTCAACGAAATCGTCTGAAAATATCACGACAGTCTTTCAGTCTACCAAACCTATGTGTGACCACTATCGATCTAGCATTGCAAAACAATGCAAACATTGCAAACATTGCAAAAACAATCTCAGACAACACAACTCCCTGTGATAAACTCCCGATTCAAGCATAAACATCAAACAGACCCATCGGACAAGGCATTCTTCCATTCCCCGTATCGCACTCGCAAACATTCATCGTTTTCACAGAGGCATCAGACACAATCTTCAGAGCCACCATCTTGCCAATTCATATTCGAATGAAAATCTCAAATTCTACTGATCGAAAATATTCATCTTCTTCATAGATGCATCAGACATAATTTTCAGAGCTACCATCTTGTCAATTCATATTCGAAAAGCATGTCTCAAATTCTACCGCTTCGAAAAAAGAAAACTCTCTCAGGTGGGGAAGGCAAAGCCCTCCCCGAAGCAAAACAACACCACACCTTCTCTCCGCTATCCTCTTCCCGCGCTAAGCAAACCAGGGGAAAAAACTCCTCCTCATACTTTACAGTAAAACCATTGGCCGTCACTCCCACGCGGGTGAACCTACCTTGGTTGAAGGGATGCAGGCATGTGTCCAGATGTCCCGTCTCCGTTCCTCTTTCCACGAAGAGATCAAAACAGCTGATTATTGGCGACCACCAACGTGAAAATTGTTTACGAAAACAGAATAATTGGGCTGGTAAAAGGAGTCATAAAATTCTAACAATACGAGCTTCTGACAATCGTCGTATGGGAAATAGTATTTATATTACCCAAGTGTCCGAGTGTTGTAAAAATTCCCATGGATCAGAGGACCACCTTGCAATCGAATTCAGCTTACAGGGAAAATATAAAAATTATGGATTTAAGTGAAAAGGACAATGAGTCTGTTTAAGCTTTGATATTAAAGAAACAGAGATATTTTAACTCCTTTATTACAGAACTAGGCTATGAATAGTAAAACTTATATGGAATAAAATAAAGAGAATATTAAAGAAAAACATTACACTTATTAAAAAAGAGGGGGGGGCTACAACTTATATAGAATAAAATAAAGAGAATATGGAAAATTTAAAATAAATGAAAAAACAAAAAAACCACCCTAACAAAATCGCGCAACAGGTGGCGCTGCTATGTTGCATTTTTCGCGATTTCTGCAATAGCTCTATCTCATTTTCAGCAGTGAATTACGCCTGAAATCTTTGAATAATACCCAGTGAATTTTTATCTTCTTTTTTACAGGCGTTATTCACTGCTGAAAATGAATTAAAAATTAACTATGTGTTGCCGTATGCTGGGCTTTGTATTGTCGTCTCATGTTTGCCGCAGAAATTTGCGTGTTACTGGTGGCATTTCCATCTTGTGCTGCGGTTGCAGCCGGTCCGACATATAAGAGTGAGAAATGCCGAGTTGGGATATCGTTCCTTCTAGCTCAGTGGTAGAGCCTCAGAGCGCTGTTCTGAGGACCCGGGTTCGAATCCCGGCTTGGGGCATTTTTCTCTCTGTCGGTTTACGCTTGAAAAAAAGTGGGATAAAAATTTACTTCTTTTCAAGGACTAGAGGCGTAATTCACTGCTCAATGGAATTAAAATATAGTTAAAATTGCATAGTACATTTGTTCATGTAACAAAAGTTTTTGTAGTATAAACAAAACAAGTTCGTAATATAACATATTGTTATTTAAACAGACAAAATATATTTTGTTCAAAACCAAAATAGATTGTTAAAATAACACATAGCATATATCTATGTAGCAAAAAGAATTTTGGTAATTCAAGTAAAATTGACAATATTTTCTTGTTGATTCAAACAAAATTTCCATTGACCCATATTTAAACGAAAAGTTTTGTTGGGTCAACCAAATTTTTGCTGATTCAACAAAACTTTTTTCTGGTTGTAGCTCTTAAGATATAAGAATTCTTTTGTTCATTCCTGTATATGATCTATCGATTTGTATATATACATATAATACCTTTTTTCATTCATATGTTTATTTTTTATTGTAGAGACTTCAAATTATGGCGCTGGGAAGACGAACCTCGCTGGATATTTCCCTCAACAATGTTACAGCCGGCGAGGTATGCTACTATCTCTGAGATCTCCGCATTATCTGTAGACGACATTTCGTATTAAATAAAAAATTTTATATCATATAGACTTTTTTATTTTGATATATCACAAATTTTAATTTACATTAAAAAAAATGATTCAGTTACATTACAAAATATAACTGAAACATTAAAATAAACATTTCATTAATTAAGGTTGTTAGTGAACTCTACAATTCCCATCGCTAAAGTTAAACTTATATGAGTTGAATGCATTCGTGTATTTAAAATATGATCTCAGGAAATAAATATTTTTAACTTCTTTTTCTGTGTACACATCTTACAGAATGTTTCTGTTTAATTTGTTGTCAAACATTTTCTAAAATATATACTTAATTTTATGTGAAATGTTAAAATCTTACCCAGTTTCGCAAATATTTTATCACATATATAATAATTGTTTTAAATATACAAATGCACGCTACGCCCATGGGTTTGACATTTAGCGAGGACAATTGGGTAGCACACTGACTAACAGCCTTAAAGATTACACGAATATGTTTATGAATTGTAAACATAAAATTTCACGGCTGTTTTCAAAATTTCCTACGTTAACATATTTCTGAAGGCATTTAAATTCATAAATGCATAAAATTTGCATATACAAATATCAATAAATCTTATGTTTTTCATTTTTTTTTCTCTGAATACCACAAAACATAGTCCGGAATGAGGTCGTCAATGATAAGTAGAAACGTGTGGAAAATGAAAAATAAATTTGTTTCTTAGACCTGCAAATTTCATGCATTCACGTGCAGAAAAGTAATCACATTTAGTTCAGTTAAGAAACACCTAAATGGAACAAAAACGTTTCTGAACGAAAATTTCTCTTATGGAATTTTTACTTATTAACAGAAATGTACTCTAATTGTTTTGTGCAGCCCTGTAAATGATGCATTATTGATTCATTCATAAAAAAATTACTAATTAAAGATGTTAGTCAGTAAACTCAACATGTTAAACCTATGGGAGTAGGATGCATTAGTAGGATACCTATAGAGATTTCTATACACAACATGCAAAAATTTAGTTCAGTTAGGAAAATACCTTTTCTGCAATTTCCGCTTATTGACGGAAATGTACTCTAATTGTTTTGTGCATCCGTACACAGAAAAACTATTTGGTTGTAGAAACAAAAATATAGTTGTGCCAACCAAATTTTTTTGTCACTATAGCTCCAATCAAATGTTTGGTTGGAGGGACCAAATTATTTGGTTAGCTTTATTTAGTTGTCGCAACCGAATAATTTGGTTACAAGAACCAAATCTATTTGGTTAATAGTTATCGTAACCAAATGGATTTGGTTTAAATAACCAATCAGTTTGGTTTTTGCAACCAAATTCATTTGGTTACGATAACTATTAACCAAACCGATTTGGCTCTTGTAACCAAATTATTTGGTTACGACAAATAAAGCTAACCAAATAATTTGGTCCCTCCAAACAAGCATTTGGATGGAGCTGTAGTGACAAAAAATTTGGTTGGCACAACTATATTTTTGTTGCTACAACACTTACAACTAAAGTTTTTTCAGCGTAGGAAAATTCAGAAAAGACTTCATGCTCGAAAAACTTTGCAAGTTGGATGGGAATTTCTATTTCCTAAACAGCGACTATATTAACTATTATTCCAGATGGAATATGGCTACAAAATGAAACAGTAATCATTAATTAAATGAAACAAACAAAATATACAGTATGCCCACTAAAGTCCCTTGCCACCCTCTTAACTTCGAAACGGCTGCAGCTATATTCATAAAAGTAGTGTCTAGGTATAGTAAAGTAGCCATGCGCTACTCAATGAAACCGCCTACGGCGCCACCTGGTGGAATGCTGTGGAGTCAGCATTCCTATCTCGAAAACGGAAAGAGATAGAGAAAAAAAGTTATTTGCAAAGTTGAAGAGCATCATCGATTTAGTACGAAAAGGCACCTTGTGGACATTAATGCGAAGAATGAACGGTTAAAACGCGCATTTGTTTTTTCGTGATTCCCTACACTCTGACGTGACAAAACGATCTTAGAAAGAAAAAAGCAACTAGTTATAATAATATACCTTTATTTTAGATGTACAAACTTCTCACCGTCAGCTGCAATGCATAATTGGATCCTTGTTTGAATTTCATGTTGCACATGTTGGAGCATAGATGGTGACATGTTGGCACAAGCGTCCGTAATGCGTCGTTTAAGGTCCTGCAATGTTTGAGGAGGGGTTGCATATATCTGTTGTTTCATAACTGGTTGTTTCTTTCTTTCTAAGATCGTTTTTAACGTCACAGTGTAGGAAATCACGAAAAAACAAATGGGCGTTTTAATCGTTCTATTCTTCGCATTAATGTCCACGAGGTGTCTTTTTGTACTAAATCGATGATGCTCTACAACTTTGTAAATCACTTGTTTTCCCTATCTCTTTCCGTTTTCGAGATAGGAATGCTAACTCCTCAGGTTTCTACCAAGTGGCGCCGTAGGCGGTTTAATTCAGTAGCGCATGGCTACTTTACTATACCTAGACACTTCTTTTATGAATATAGCAGCAGCCGTTCCGAAGTTAAGAGGGTGGCAAGGGACATTAGTGGGCATACTGTATATTTGTACTTCATGACATGAAATTAAAGCTTTTAATTGCAAATTTTTTAAAAAATGGACATTAATATTTGCGTAACATTGTTTTTAAGTTATTTTCTTAAGAAAAGATTTTACTCTGTAAGGCCAAAAATGTACACTTTTTCTCGGCGAAGAATCAATAAAAGAGATATTTTCTCCCAAAATATTCCTATCTTTGTCTATTTTGTGTTTAAAAATAATAACTTGTTGTGGTCTTTTCACGGTGCTGGACTCTGACTGTACTTGTTACTATGGATGCTGAAATTTTCATATACAGTTGTGAGGTTTTACCTTCTTTCAACAAGATCAATGACTGTACAGTGCACATATGGATTTTTTTCTATCTTCACTACTTTAGGTTTTATACATTTTAATAGTACAATTTTACACTTAAACCCAAATTCTGAAGGATTACTCTTACTAATGCATTTATTTTGAAATTTTAATTTCCTTATAGAAGGATTATTTATTTTCCTTCAAATCTATGCAAGTAAATATATATAATTTTTCTTTTATGTTATTAAATTCTTATTTATATTAAAGCAAAAACATGCCCCAGTTCAGAATTTGTTTCTAGCAAATATTCCAGAATGAAATTTACATTTCGTCAATAAATAAACGAAACAAAAATTTAAGATATGTATTCAAATATGTGCTTAACCGCTTAAGCACCATATTCAATTTAGTGATAGTATCCTAAATACCAGATTTATTAAATTTCGTCAAAAGTAGTTTATGTCATTATTTTTAAATACACGTGAAATATTCAATTACATGTAATATGATATAAAGGTTTATTTATATAATACAAACAGAAATAAGGCTTGAAGTTCCAATCTTCATCGCAGCGGGAAACAAATAAGTTTTTTTTTTACACGTAACGCCATCTATTCTGTGCGAAAACAATCATTGCTGTAAAGCCCGTACAAAACAAACCACAACAGCAATTAGTGACGTAAAAGACCAGATGCTTAGAACATTGCAGTCTGGAATTAAAATGAGGACGTACGCACGTGCGTCCCTTTATTTCAAATAGAAGAGTTCATGACGTACATCATGGTGCTTAAAGGGCTAAGCATTGAAATAATCAGAATTAAAAAAAAGGGCCCTTCGCAAGCAGTGAAATATGTGGCTTATTATCTCTGCCAAGCAGGTAATACAAAGGTAATTGCTTTTAATACATTTCAAAATATTTTAAAACACACTTGACTTCCCATATACCAGGTGTCCGAAAAAGGTTGGACTGATTTGAAAGAATCATAACTTTAAAAATATTTGAGTAAATGTAATTATTTTTTTTTCAAAGTACTCGTCAAATATCCAAGATTTGTTAGATGTAGCTGTTTTAAAATCGTGACATTCAAACGATGCGCAGAATCGATGATCGGAAAATGCAAATCGCACCACACATTCGCAATTTTAACTTTTTGCTTAGGTTATTTGTGTACATAGTGGATCCTTTCCTACTAAATCGAAGATGCTGAAGAACTTTATAATTGACATTTTTCCCAAAACTCCAATAGTTTTAGACTTATACGCTTTCCACTCCGGAATCATCGAAGCAATTGGGAAAATGTGGTGCGATTTGCATTTACATATTATCGATTCTGCGCATGGTTTGAATGTCACGACTTTAAAACAGCTACATCTAACAAATCTTGGATATTTAACGAGTACTTTGAAAAGAAAATAATTGCATTTACTGAATTATTTTTAGAGTTATGATTCTTTCAAATCTGCCCAACATTTTTCGGACACCCGGTATATTAAAATACCGTTTCTGCTAGGTTTACTTTAACAGCAGGGCTGTCACAGATAACTGTTATATTTATTATTTTAATTCAGTATTTATAAACAACAATAAACTACAATGAAGAATCTTTTTCAAAAGTAGTAGTAGAACAAAAAGTCGCCAATGGCAGCCCTGCATTAACTGAATAAAAAATTATAACAGACAATAAAATAGTAACACAATTCAGTTGGTTTGCAGTATGCCGCTGCATTTATTGAAAGTACAAATTATATATTAGAAATACATGTCGGATTAATATTTATGAATATAATCACATATTGCATATAGCATTTCTCGCACGCAATTTCAGATGGGTGCTGTACACCGTCTGCCCTATTTAAAAAATATCTTCCTTCTTGCACAAATGAGGATCATAAAAAATAAATGCAGTGTTCTCAAGCTTGCTAGACTTCAGGCTGAATCAAGATTCCAAGTTAGGTAAAATAGAACTGCTCGAAGCATCTGGTTAATTTCTCCACCTGTTTTAATAATGGAAAGGTGAAATTTTTAAGATATAAAATTGTCCCACATAACATAATTTTACTTAAATATTGAGAAATATAATGAACAAAATTAAATTTTACACAGCGAAAACAGTCAAAATTATATATAGGACTCCCAACAGGTGACAGTGGACGATAATTTTTTACACTGATAAATAAACTACTATGAAGCATTTACATAGTAAAAGCTAAAAATCAACACTCCATTCTCTATGCTACAAAGGAAGAAAAAGATCTACAGAAAGTTCTTTCTCTGGTTACAAGAAAGGATTAAAAAGAAGAGAAAAAGAATTTCAATAATTGTTAAAGATGAAATACATTTTACAGTGCTTATAAAGAGCTAACTTTTTTCCTCGCCTGACAGCACAATTTCAAATCATTAATTTTCTAATCCAAAACCTTTTCATGAATTTTCTTCAGAAACTTTTAATTTCCCTGACTTTTTCCAAGAATGGTATATTTAACTGACTTTCCCAGTTCTTGAAAATTTTCCCGACTTTTCTAGGTTAAACAGGTGGTTACACCCTGCAAGAACTTCGTTAGGATTGAAAACAAAACATTTAAAATGCCTTAAGTAAAAGATTTTTACGTCCAACATGTAACCAATAAAGTGTAAAAACAAATGTAGAATTTAGACAATGCTATAGATAATATAGTCGACTCCATGGTAACTAATCTCAACTTGAATAGCAGCGATGTTAGTAATGGGTGATTCTGGAAAAATTGAGTATCGATAAACATCAATATCTTATAAATCAGCATCAATCACAATAAGAGTCGATTAACAAGTTTTAGTATCGGATGTTCTAGAAATGATATTACACAGATAAGCTTAAAGACAGTAATTTTAAAACTTACCATTCAATTGGCAGGGAATTTAATTGTAAATCGTGATAATGGGGATAGATAGATGCTTCTGGAACGAATTTCATAGCATTTATTCCTTCGATTTTACTATTTTAGAGGCAGAGCTGCTGTCAAATTGTTATATTTTTAGTTTAGAGCCCGGTTATTTGGGTTACTAGTTTATTAAGTTGTATTTTTCAAATTTGTCACCTGTCCCCAAATCATAAATTTCTTAATTATTGTCCAATGTGAACAGAAACTTTGACATTCTTCCCAAGTCATTTGGTTAATTACTAAGGAACAGGTCTCGTACTCACTCCGCTCGGGGCTCGGGTTTTCATTGTTTTCTTTCCTGCAATACACTGCTTTTTTCCAAGATGTGCTTGGCGCTCCTACTTGGCGAATGCGATATGCGTAAACAAACTTATTTTAACCCCACACCTTAACCAGAGAGCGGTAGGGAGATTTGTTTGGGGGTTGTACTTAATAAATAAACAACACGTAGTGGTGGAATTTGAAATGTATTGCGAGCGTTTAAAAATAATACAGCGGTAGGGAGATTTGTTTGGCGGTTGCACTAATGAATTAGTAATAGTAAAATAAATAAACAACACGTGGTGATGGAATTTGAAATGTATTGCGAGCGTTTAAAAATGATACTTTGCAGAATTTTGTCGAGACATTTCAAATTTTATGAAAATCGAATTAAAACTATACAAGATATTAATAAAAATATTTATTAAGAAATTTGAATTAAAAAAAAATCGGCGCTTTCTTTTTATAGGAGCTTTCGAGGTTGAATCGTCAAGCGACCAATATACTTATTTTATTGCAGAATTTAATCTGCAGACGGTATAATTCATTTCACAGAATTAAAAATCATCAAGATCTGAATATTTATATAACTTGCTATAGTACGAACGCACCTCATTTGTCACGTTTGACGTACAATTTCCAACTTGTTTATATAAATTTTAACGTAGAATATCATTGTTTTATTGTGTATTTCAATTATAATAAATAAAAAATATATTGAACAGATCTAGCATTTTAAAAGCGTTTAGATGTTGAATGTTTCATGCTGAATATTTAATGTTGAATGTTTAATTAAAAATACTTTCGCTATTATAATATTAAACAAGAGTGAAAACAGCAAAATAAAAAAAAATTAAAATAAAGTGAAAGTTTTCTAGCTATTTTACTTTTCTTTTATATTATTAAAACAGTTCAGTTAGAATTCTTATAAAATAATAAATACATAATAAGTAAATAAAAATATAAATAGAGTAAAACAATAATTTGCATCATCAAATCATTAAGTTTTATGTATTAATTTATGTATTTCTGAGAAGTTTGCGTGTTGTTTTACTTTTATTAAACATTTTTTGAAACATTGTTTTCGATGACTGTAAACATTTATGAAATTAAAGTATGCTTTTTAATGAACTTTTTTCATTATCTGATAATGAGAGGAACTGAGGGTAGAGGTAAAAGCACTAACGAAAAAAATATAATGTATTATTTTTCTATTTTTAGCCATCAGTATTAGATTTTACTGGGAAAAAAATATATAAATGTTTTATTTTTTTAAGAGTGTTTTCGAAGCAGGGAAGAGATTATTACAAAGTCCGTTAAAAATCTATACATATTCCATCTATACAACTACGATTTCTTAAAATTTCACAGAGGTAGAAAAACAGATACGCATGTCATTAAACATAAAAACCTTTTAAATCCATGTTTGAATAATTTTCAACTTGTCGAATGTTTTTCTTTGTTTTTTTCCCCATTATATGTTTTTTTTAGAATTCTTCAAAGAATAATCTCAATTTTGAGGAAGGGAAGGGGGAACTATGTTTTTTCGCAAGATCACTTTATGAGATTTGCTATAATAGATAAATATTGATGTTGCAAAACATAACATTTATATTTAACCTAGCAATTTTGCCCTTCCCTACCACTTATTTTTGAAAAGAAAATCAGCAGTATATATGTATATAATACGGTTTTCCATAAAGAATATAAGATTAATTATTTTTATAAATATTTCATATTTAACTGACATGTGTCATATAGATTTCATGATAAAATATAAATAATATTATAAATGAAATAAACATAATAAATAATATTTCACCAGATTTTATAATAATCAAAGTCTACTTTAAAAAAGAACAATAATAAGGTAGCTTGAATTGAATTCGGTCAGAATGAATCCATGTTAGCACAAAGATAAATATGTATTAAGAAAATATATTAACAGTGTACCGCCATTTTGCAGTCTCGAATCATGGAAATATGCTTCAATAAGAAGTGTTAAACTATTTTCATGTTTAAAAGAGCAATAATAATAATAGTAATAATAATAATAATAATAATTGTACTAAATGTTTCTTTACAAGTTTTATAATTTATTTAATAAATTTATTGTCTAGTGTTCCTGTAAATGAAAAAAAAAAATTTCTCCTTTTCAAAGACCCTTTGTAAACCTTTAAAAATGTTCTATATTTTGTTTGATTTTATTAAAGAAATAATAATAATAAACAAAAAAATGGATTTTTGTTATGAAAAGTGGTCGACGGGATAATAGAGAAGTATCGTTATTTCATTAATTAAAATAACAATTGTGTCCTTAAATTCGTATATTTTATTTATTTATTATTTTGATATTCCAATGGCAACGTTCTCCCGTTTATTTGGCGTTACAGTTTGGCGATAGTTTTTTGTTATGAAAAGTGGTCGACGGGATAATAGAGAAGTACCAAAGCATTTCCTCAGATTTTTCAAAACTGTTCCATAAATGTCTTAAATACATAAATCAGTATTTGGTACACCACTTTTTTGCAAGCCTATGGGAGCTTAAACATGGAATTAAACTTTGTGGTCCAGCAGCCATTTAAGTGACGTCAGACTTTGCTGGCTTATTAACAGCTTAATGAAATATTAAAAAATAAATGCTTATAATTTTTGTGAATGCAAATGAACTGTATTTCTAAATGGAAAATAATCCTTAAATTACGTAATCTACTGGTGCTCCGATACAGTACGCATACACACAGCCATGATTAAATAAAGTAAACAAATAAACAATAAGTGACGCACGCATAAAAATTAAATAAAAACCCGATTAAAAGCTCGATATTTTTTCAAAAAGTACGCGCAAAAAATAAATTAACAATCGTATTTCAACTGCATTATAGGATGACGTCATCTGATAATGCAGTATTTTATTTTGGTGGCAACAATAATTTGAGTAAAACCTTTCATTTCTTTTATGAAAACAATGCCGATTTAATTTTTATTTAACAGCAATTTTTAATAAAAAACATGTTTTAATGAAATGTTAAGTGTGCTATGTCAGAAGCCTGTTCAAAATCCTTTCATATGCTGTCTCCTTCGTCGTTCTGCGTTTCGTATTTTCTGAGAAAAAGGGATGTTGACAGGAGAAATAATATATATGATAAGTGTGCTATGTCAGAAGCCTGTTCAAAATCCTTTCATATGCTGACTCCTTCGTCGTTCTGCGTTTCGTATTTTCTGAGAAAAAGGGATGTTGACAGGAGAAATAATATATAATATGATTGTACTGATTTTAGCATATATGCCAGTATAATTATGAAATACTGAATTATTTTTTGAAACACGTGGGGGTACATCCAGGTTGAAAATTATACCTACACGTGTTTTTTCATATCCAATTCTAATTTAAATCTCTTGTTATCCAATTATCCATTATATTTAGTTCATATTTCATTTCTTAATCCATTTGTATTTACTTGATATCAACTCCAAATTATTAACATTTTATGGTTTATTATATATATATATATATATATATATATATATATGTGTGTGTGTGTAAGGAGATTATATGTAAATAGTCACTTTACTGAACCAGTAATCAATGAACAACAAAATACGAACTTTAATTTCAACTAATACACTTTTAGTTAAAACTATATAACCAATTTATCTTACAATAATCCAACTAGGCCTACAATCCATTTTATACATCTTGCTTCATAACAAAATTAGAAGACTGGCTCTTAGCCCAATCTCGTGATCCAAACTATTTTACAACTCGCGCATTAAAGCCATGGATAATAATAGAGTGTCAGTTCAGTGTCAGTTCATTTGATGATCATTTACGTGAAGTGTTCAAACTGAAATCCTACAAATATATATATATATATATATATATTATAATTTTCTCTTTCTCTCCTTTTAAATATTCTTCATATTTTCAGTATTTTTGGCCAATTACCATTGAAGAACAAGCTATGGTAAAATTATGATTGCACTTGTTAATTTATTAACTACTAGCAAGCTACGCCCGCTGCGCTGGTCGGTTTCTACAAATGAACCTTGAATCAAACGAAATATATCGTTTAATTTGACCTTGTATTTAAAAGCAATCTGTATATTTACCTGGAATATCCTTCCACATTACTGAAAAATGACGCCATTGCGCTATTATATTTTCTAATGTGCAGTCAAAATTTTAGCTGTTAAGGATACAACTATTTTATTTGGTCATTTACAGTTAGGGTTTGCTAAAGAACGATAAAACTATATGCATAATATATTAAAAAATCACTAAAAATTATCGAACTAACAATGCAAACAAATTAACTAACAAAAGCCATCCAGTAGAAGTTTTTATAAAGGCTAATCTTTCATAATCGGGTTCATCTGATTATAGAACATTTCCACATAATTCTAAAACTAACATAGAACGATATGAAATATACTAAAACCATCCTTAAACATTATCTACTTAACAATGCAAGTCACAAAAAATATGCCCAGTAAAAACTTTCAAAAAGGCTAATCTTTCGGAATCGGGTTCACCTGACTATATAACCGTCACACATAACTGTTTGACTAAGCAACGTAGAACAATATGTAGTACACTAAAACCATTCCTGAAATAGCATCTAACTAACAATACAATTATCATCAAAATCCGTCCAGTAGAACTTTTTCAGAAGGCTAATCTTTCATAATCGTAATCAAATATTAAAGAGGCTAATATTTGATAAAAAAGGTCACAAGGTTTTCGAATTCCCCCCTATAATTCTAGAACTAAGCAACGTAGAATGATACGTTATATAATCAAACTTTCCCTACACAATTATCTAACTAACGGTGTATGTTTCATCGAAATCCATTCGGCATAATCTTTTTAAAAGGCTAATCTTTCATAATCGGATTGATCTGATTATAGAACTTCCCATAATAATTCTATAACTAAGCTACGTAGAACGATACGTTATACAATAAAACCTTCCCTGAAAAATTATCTATCTTACAGTTTAAGTTCTACGAAAATCCAGTCAGCAGAACTCGAGTTATAAGCAGCCGGAACGAAATTTCATATTTAAGGTAGAAGTAAATAGAAGTATTTTGCTATTAATATAGTTTATATTTGAATAAAAAAAAGGTACTCTTTGGTTAGCCCGGCGCCAGTGATATATGTACATGTATAAATATATATGTATATACATATGTATATATATCTTCATACATATAAGTGTATATATATGTATGTATATATATGTATATGTGTAGATATATGTGTATATATATATGTGTGTGTGTGTGTGTGTGTGTGCGTGTGTATACATGTATATATATCACTGGTGCCTGGCTAACCGAAAAGTACCAAAAAAAATACTGCAAAATTGATGTCGTACACTTGAAAAAACATCTTTTGGCTTAAAATCTCTCATCAAAACTATTTTTCTTTTTTTGTTTTTCTTTCTCTTTCTTTCTTTTTTTTAAAATAAAATTAATAACAGTTTTTTCTTTTATTTTTGGAGTTGTACAGCCATTTAAATTTTTTCTGCAACAAAAAAACACCTTTTGGCTTAAAATCAAATTATTTGGGGTCAAAAGTAAAATCAAAATCGCCAAAAACAAAAGATAAATCGCCGAATATTGTTTCAATAGCAATCGTGCCCATTGAATAATTTTTTGAGCATTACGAATATTCTCAATCATGTTTAAATTAAATATTTTCGTTTTATAATATTATCTCTCATCAAAACTCTTTTTCTCCTTTTTTTTCTTTTCTTTCTTTTTTTTCTTTCTTTTCTTTTTTTAATAAAATTAACACAGTTTTTTTCTTTTATTTTTCGAGATGTATGGCATTTTCAATTCTTTCTGCAACAATAATGCTCGCCAAAAAATTAGCAATGGTAACCTTTTCGGCCAAAATAACAGAACTTTCTATCATAATTCTATAACTATTCTACGTAGAAGGATATGTTATATACTAAAACCTTCCCTGAAAAAATATCTATCGAACAGTGCAGTTCCATCAAAATCCATTCAGTGGATCTCGAGTTATAAAGGAACGGAACGAAATTTCCGTTTGTGTTTTTTATATATAGTAGATGTGGTATTCTGTCTACACATTATTATTAATTATCTCTTTGGAGATTTAATTAGATTGTTACAAGAACTTGATATGTTTTTTGAAATTCAAAGATATTATAATTATATATATATATATATATATATATATATATATATATATATATACTGCATAGAAAAAAGTTTGATATTTTTTTGAAGACTTCTTAACATATGTATATAATATATGTTATATATAACATGTATATTATGTATATCATGTATAAAACATATCTAACATATGTAGAAAACATATCTAACATGTACATAAAACATATCTAACATATGTAACATATGTATAAAACATATGTAACATATCCAACATATGTATAAAACATATGTAACATATCTAACATATGTATAAAAATATATAACATATCTAACATATGTATAAAACATATATAACATATCTAACATATGTATAAAACACACCTAACATATGTATAATACCTATGGAACATATGTATAAAGCATATGTAACATATCTAAAAGGTGGATTAAAACTTTGTGCCGTTATATTAGAAATAAATGTACAACGTTAAATTAGCACAAATTAAAATTCGCCTCCACACTTAAACTTTCCCGGTCGGCGGAGTGTTCCTATTGGTCTCTCTGTCACATCTGTTTCCTCGTCTCCGCTATTGTTTTGAAAAGTTCTGTGCCATTTCATCTGGGCGCGGGCGAGAGATGGCAGGCAAGCGGCCATGCCTAAGGAGTTTTTAATTCGTTTTTATCTTTTAAATTGGCACTGATTATGGAGCTTAAGGGCTTTGAAACAGCTGTTTGCCAGTATAAATGATTTTAATGTGTGCTAATTTAACTTTGTACATTTATTTTTAATATATAACATATGTATATAACATATATATCATATGTATATCATGTATATGTAGTCTATAATGATAAATCGACTGCTCAAAACATGTTTTGAGCGGTCGTTATAACCATTTGAGCGGTTGTTATAAGCATTTGAGCGGTTGCTTTCGTGTTTGAGCGGTTGGTTTGTCATTATGAACATATGTTGTGATCTATTAAAATACATATGTTTAGTCTATAACGACAAATCGACTGCTCAAAACATGTTTTGAGCTGTCGTTATAAGTATTTGAGTGGTTGTTATAAGCATTTGAGCCGTTGCTTTCGTGTTTGAGTGGTTGCTTTCTTGTTTGAGCGGTTGGTTTGTTGTTTTATTTTAAACATGTGTTTTCTAAAAGGTTACATGATTATAATGATTCAACAAACATCAGAACTTATCTAATTCAAAAAATTTTCATGAACTTATTTCGTTAAAAAAATTAATTTGTTCAAAAATTAATTTGTTAAAAAATAATTAATCAACTTCATGAACTTTTTATATGTTAAAATTTAATCTATTCATTTGTTAAAATCAAACCAAAAGTTTTTGTTCTAAAAACATTTTTATGAATCAGTTACACAAACATTTCTAATTTTTTTAAAATAACAAGTTAAAATCATTCTGTAATACTTTTTAAGAAAGTGTTTTTAAACAGCATGAAGTTATTTCTCAAAGTTTTTTTCTTAAAGTACTCGCTTACAAAATTCACTCCTATAATATTATTTTCTTTTAAAGTTGAGACTAAATTCACTAGTTTAATCTTTCTACCTATAGCATTTACAGATCATGATAATCCCCAAGAATCTTCCAATCTTCTTCTAAAAACAACTACTTAAAAAAGCGAAAGTGCATACTATTAACTAAAAGTCTCCGAAAATGCTCTATATTTTGTAAGTAAATATATTTAATAGAATTGTTATTTCTTAGAATACTTCATGAAAGCTTATCAATACGTTTATAATTGTTCTTTGAAAAATTATGTTTATGTCAATCACTCAAAAATTATTGTAACTGATTTATTAAAAAAAAGCTTTTAAAGTAGGGAAAATCTTTAAATTTTGACCATTTCTCGTTTGCAGTTGGGAATGACACTTTAACTTTTCGGCTTTATTCTTTCTACACTTATTCTTTCTCTTAATAAATTCACTATGTGCAAGCTAACGGTTACAATGAGTACACACTTTCATCATATATATATATATATATATATACAGGGTTGGTGATGACTTTGTTACACAAATCCTGACAAGTTCACATACATTTAGAAAAAATATATCAACACATATATAACTTATTTGAATGGTGAAACATTTTCTGTTACTGCCATAAAATAAATTAAGATATTTAAAAAATATATATTATTAGCTAGTTAAAAAAAACAATTGTTTTACTTCAACTATAAAAAATATAATTATTTTACACATTAGTACAAAACTTGTTTATATGATTTTGAAAATTTATTAGTATCTGACGATTAAAACTTTTTTGTAACTGATTATTCCTTTTCAGCAAAACAATTCATTTAAATAAAAATAAACCTGCCCAGTTAAACTGAGATCATTGAGCTCACAGGCTATTTACACTAATTGTATATTATACTCTTGCTTCAAAGAATAATGCCCCTCGAAAAGTAAAGAAATCGACAATATATTAAGGGGGGTCATCAACCCCCCCTTATGATTAACCAATGACCACCCAAAACTAATCAGGGAAGCGTCTTATTGCAATGAACTTATACAAAAAAAGTTGAAGCAAATCGGATAATTCTTCATGAAAAACCCATTTATCTAAATTAAGAGGGGACTAGACCCCCGTTACCCCCTTTATATTTAACCAATGAACCCGCAAAACTAATCAGGAAAACTCCTTATCACAATGAAATGACACAATGACAAAATTTGAAGAAAATCGAATAAGTCTTCACGGAAAACCCATTTACCGAAATTAAGGGGGGGGGGGGGGATTAGCCCTCCTTGTTTCCTTTATACTTAACCAATGAACTCCCAAAACTAATCAGGGAAGCGCCTTATTAGAATGAACCTATAAACAAAATTTGAAGAAAAAAGGTTAATTCTATCAAGAGTTATCGCGTTACGTACATACATAAGTACATACATACATACATACATACATACAGAACGGGCGGGCACATTAGCCCTCAGGATTTGATAGCCTGTGAGCTAAAAATAAACCTTCACTTAATTCATTAAAAACTTATGCATACAAAAATTAATAAAAAGAAAACTGCCCAGTTAAACTGAGGGCATTGAGCTCACAGGCTATTCACACTAATTGTAAATTATACTCTTATTTCAAAGAATTTGAAATAAGCCCCTTGAAAAATAAAGACATCGACAATATATTAAGGGTTGAGGGGTCATCGCCCCGTTAACCCCCTCATAGTTAACTAATGGACCCCTTAAACTAATCAGGGAAGCCTCTAATTACAATGAATATATATACAAAATTTGAAGAAAATCGGATAATTCTGTATGAAAAACCCATTTGTCTAAATTGAGGGGCGATTAGCCCCCCTTCCCCCTTTATACTTAACCAATGAACCCCCAAAACTATTCAGAGAAGCGCATTATCACAATGAACCTATATACAAAATTTGAAGAAAATCGGATAATTCTTCATGAAAAACACATTTATCTAAATTAAGGGGTGTTAGCCCCTCGTTCCCCCCCCTTTATACTTAACCAATGATTCCCCAAAACTAATCAGGGAAGCGCCTTAAGACAATGAACCTATAAGCAAAGTTTGAAGCAAAACGGTTATTTCTATCACGAGTTATCGCGTTACGTACATACATACGTACATACATACAGAACGGGCGGGCACATTAGCTCTCAGGCTTTGATAGCCTGTAAGCTAAAAAACGAATTGTTTTATTTATTTTCAGAACTTTTGATTCTATAAAACTTGTTCAACACTTTCGTTACTTTATTTCACTTAAATTATTATCATTACAGTAATCTATTTCTTAATTTCATATTATTTGAAAATAGTTAACAAAAAAAAAATACTTAATTAAAATTTCTTCATGATATTAATTAGCAGCAATTAATCTGGATGACACGTGCTAAAGCTTTGCATCCTACTCGCAGCAACGTGGTACTGTCATCTTCTCAAGCGTAGTGGAAGCAACCAATCAGAGCGCCGATTGCAGCGCCACACATTGCTAGGACAATGATGTCATAACCCATGTTCATCGGTAGAATTAATATTTAAAAAAAATTAATTTGTTAAAAGTAAAATTCCACATTTCATTTTTTTAAACTTGAATTGCATCTCTTTGTCTGTGATTGCATCATCTCTCACAGAACTCGCGCTTGCGTCGTAAGTCGTAAGTCGTCAGATTGATCTAGAACATGACGTCATCGAACCCCTTTAGGAGGGACGGTATTGTCAATAGTTATAAAAATTTAATATAATTTTTAAAACCTCTCCCTAATACACTACTTGCGTACACTAATACAGAAATTTAAATTATAAAGCTATTGAAAATTATCAAAAGAATAGTCTGTTTAAAGAGCATAATGTTAAGCGGTACATTACTTATGTGGGAAAGATTAGTGCTGTCTCAGAGAAGACAACTTTTGTTTCAGAATCAACAATTTAATTTATTTAGGAATAAATAGGAAAATAAATTAAAATTTTAAATATATAGAATCTTAATGAATGATTCGCACAATTTGTAACTTCAAAAACATAGGATTCTGCGGTTAATTAACACAAAGTTAAGTCTATCTAAGATATAATCAGGCATAGGACTTAGAGTTCATTAAAGTTCAAATTGTCAAAGTAAGATAAAAACTAGGTTGTATAACATTCAAAATAAAGGTAAATGAAGATATTATATAATGGTTAGAAAATTTAAACAATCAAACATTCCAACATGATTAATATATATATTATATATATATATATTCCTAAATTTTTAGTATATACTAAGAAATTATTAAAACAAAATTTAAAATTATAAAGTCATCAGTTAAATAGTATTTTATATAGATTATCTCAAATCCTTAAAATAAACAGAAATTATAAATTATGTTTGCAAAATTGCTATGCCAACATATTTCTATTTTCACAATATACGTTTTTTAAGCTTCTACATCTTGCTTGTTTCCTAATCTGATATAAGTTTTTGATTAAAGGTCCCATATTCACTTACAAATACTTTCATTTCATCGCAAAAAAAAAAAAAAAAAAAAAAAAAAAAAAAAAACAAAAAAAACTGTTTTTTTAATTTTATTTTTATAGTTTTGAAAAAAAAAAATCTTGAGTTTTGAGCGCATTTTAACTCATGTCAATAAATTTCGTGGTTCAGTGGTTTCACTAGGCAGAGAGTATTTAAATTCATCTATTATATATTGAAATACTTTATGAATGTGCAATCTTATTTTTAAAATAGAGTTATTTAGCAATGTTGAAAAATAAAATTTATATTGTTTCATTACAAAGAGAATTTTTTGATTTCACAATTTCTAAATCGCATAAAACTTTAATTAATTTTCTAATCAACTGATTTTCTTTTTATTTAATTTCATCTAACATTTTTATTTTTGTGTCGAAAAGTCATCTCACACCACGATTTGCCGAAAGTAATATTTGCATCATTTAATGCTGTTGATCAGCAACCTGTCCCTGGGTCTATATATGCAAATACTCCATGGAAAACCTCAGCCAACTTCGTAACAAAATCTGCGTACTGTCAGAAATGACTCTCGTTATCTCCGTAATTAGCACTATTCGCAGAGACCTAAAAACTACCACATTAAATAAAAGAATCAACCACCTAGCCAAAAAATTTTATGAAAAATTATATGACATCCCTAATGATATAATCGCAGAATTGCCGGATTATGAGGCATTCGAACCACATCACCACAAGCGTCCAAGATATTCTTGCATTATTGACTATGAGCATTAGTGCTCACCATTCTGCAAATTTCTCTCTCTTACTTTTATATAAATTTGTAATTTCCTAATTAAACTAATTCCTAAGCTATACCAAAAAAAAAATGTTTGCCCTTTTTAAGTGCCTTTTTTGTTAAAGCCTTGCTTTGCCTGCCTTTTCCACCTGGCATTTAAGTGCTGTTTTTGAACATGTTCCGAACCCTATTTTACACTTTTTCAACTTTTTTCAGTAGTTAATTTTAACTTCAGATATACCATTTTACTTTTTTCCATTTATTAGACTCTATCCTTAATAACTTTTGCTTTACTCTTTTATTCCCATTGTTTAATTTTTCTTCTATTTTTAATTGTTCTTTCTTATGTAGTTAATACTACATTTAACTTTTCCCACCGGCTCAATATTTACAAGACACTTTACTCACGAAAAGACTGGGCGTAAAGTTGATCGCAACTCGGAAGCCCCTTAACCCTTTCCGGCACAGTGGTCCCATTCCGGGCACACCTAATTTTAATTCCAAACTTGCATTCGACACCAAGAATATTTAATAAAATTTTGTTTCTACAATGAAAGTTTAAAATAAGGAGTTCTTATTTTCGAAAAAAGTCGTTTGTAAATTCCGGTGTCAGTCAGTAATTTCTCATTTTACGAACAAACTCTGCCTGTGCCGGAAAGGGTTAACCGACATCAACTGTTCGACAACCTGTCCAATTCCCTTCGCTAATGTTAAACTTATAGGCGTATATATTCATTTTTTTAAAATATCACCTCAGGAAATGAATACTTTTAACTTAATTTTTCTTAAAGGATGTATTTTGTTTCTTAGATGTCAAAATGTTTCTTTAAAAAATGCTTAATTTATTATTTTATATGTTAAAAGCTGACGAGCAGTGTGTAAAATTTTAACACTTCAAATAAAATTAAGTATATGTTTTAGAAATATTTTGACAGCTAAAGAAAAAAAAAAGAAAAAGAGAGAGAGGGGGGGGGGGGGGGAGAAGGGGGAGAGCGAGAGAAAGAGAGAGATTCTTTAAGGATTATACACAGAAAACAGAAGTTAAAAATAATTAATTTCCTGAGGAGATATTTGAAATATATGAATGCACCTTACGCCCATTGGTTTAACATTAGCGAAAGGATATATAGAAAGTTGACAGATCAACAGCCTTAATGACAAAATTTATGAGGTGGACGAAAAAGTGGTAACTCTGCAACTCACTGATTGCATAGTGAATACCACCACCATAGAGAAATATGCATCAAAATTTTTGATATCGTTTGATAAAAAATGATTCGCGCACGCCCATTCAAATATTATATGTTCCATTTATACAACCGCGATTTCTTTACATTTTACACAGACTGGAAAATAGAGAGACATGTCATTATGGAATATATATATATATATATATATATATATATATATATATATATATATAACCAAATATTGAGTTAAATTAATACAATATAAGAAAAAGAAAATGAGTTAAAATTAGAAGTGTATTCGTGTTATTTATTTATTTTTATGGCTGATCTGAAATCCAAACTGGCCACTTTATGATATATTTTGTAATTCAGTTTTGTTTGTAAACGCACGAAATTATCAGGTGTTCTTATTCAGAAGCTTTATAATCGAAAGACGTTTTCCAATTTTTGGTAAAGACAGAAGATTTTCAGAAAATATAGTCAAAGTTGGCGTTTTGAACAGAATTTCCGACGCCACAGCATGACAAAGGGGAAAAACGTGTCATCACGTGACACGAATCGCTTATAACTCGATAATTAATTTATTTATCAAAAACGGAAAATTCATTTCGATTTCAAGAGGCTTCAATAGTTAGGCCTGTAAATTTTATGCCTTCGTGTTTAGTCAGAAACGTGTCGGAAAGTTTCGCATTGTTAAGCGGGTTATTTGAGAACCACCTTAAATCAATTAACAGTGTTGACCATCGAGGTAAAGTAAAGTTGGCACAGATTTTCTTTGAAAATTTGTATGTGTCACAAATAATTTGTGACACAAGCAATCTTTATGCATTTTGATAAATTACACTATAGTACAATTCATAAGAATTAAACTTGTCATTTTCCTGAACTCACCAGTGCCATTAAATGGAGATGGGGATATAACCATTTTGAAATTTTAGCTCAATTTTAATTATTTTAGATGATTTAATGAAGTTAACTTTTTTTTCTTTTTTTATCAGTTGATATAAAATAATTATACACTCAAGGAAAAAGCTTTAAGCTAGGAAGAGAATTAACTCGCTTTTGTTTATAACAACATAAGCACAGCATTTTTTTAAAATGCTTTTTTTTTTTTTATAATTACGCAAAAATACTTTCATAAGCAGAACAAAACTCGCCCTACTGGACTTCATTATAAAGGCGCTGGTACAACAATACCAATACAGTATAGTGGTATGAATAGATCTTCTCCCGTTTCTTGGAAAACACAGAGAGATTCCCCTGACCAAAATAAGATAAGAGGGTCGAATACATGGGAAATGAAAAGGGACCCTACCATTGTGAAATTTTAGGGAAGTTAAATAAATGTGTGACAGAATGATGCATAACATTTATGTTATAAACAGCTTAAAACTTTTCATTTGAACAATCACGGTGGAACAAAAAATATTATTACATTTTAGCATGCAATGGTTATCTTATTTCCTCTTATAACTGAACTGCTTTCTTGAGAATCTGAGTGTAACATATGCATAAAGCAAATTTATCATGAATATTGAATTAAAAATTACATTAAAATTTTCATAACCGAAGATATAGGGAAATTAGTTGAAATAAATCCATAAAAGCTTTAATATGCACACTATTAATTAAGAATTATTTTTCGTTTAAAGATATTTGTTTAGTTAAAAATATTATATTATATTGTTATTAAATATATTATATTGTTTAATTTTTTTAACTAGCACCTTACAAGACGCATACCTTACAAATACATTTACACCTTACAGATATTGTGACATTATGCTTAGATAAGAAACAATTTCAATTACAGTACCACATTAAAAAAAAATAATAATCAATGGTAAACTCAGAGGGGACGGGGGATATGAATTCCTAATTTCGATCGCAGAAATCTTCTGTTAAATATATCGAAAATTCTATTGGAAATTAGTGATATCCACACATTGTATGACCATTTTGAAGTCCCGAATAATATAAATACACCTCAAGAAAAGATGCTGAAATGTTTTCTTGGTTAAAAGAACAAAAGATTTAATTACATTAAATGATTCTGTACATGCTTTATATTTTCTCCCACAATTTATTGTAAAATGTTCCTGAAAAAAAAAAAAGTATTATTTTCTCAATTTTAAAGACGATCTTTAAACTTTTAAAAATGTTCCATAATTTCTTTAATTTTACTTATCCTTTTATTAAATATTTTCTTATAGAAGTTTTCGATAAATATATTACATGTTGACTTGTAGGCGATTGCTGTATTCTGACACCGTTTCTCAGGCTGCCGCGTCTCCAAAATTGGTTCAAAGCACAAATTTTGATAGCAGTTTCTGAAAAATCCTGCGTCTTTTTCGAAAAATGCAAAATGTTGTTCGATTTCATAGTTTAATAATAAAAAAAAACTGCCAATTTTATCCGTTTTTATTAATTAAATTGAATTTAAGAATACTTCTAAAAGTAGCCAGTTTTAACTAATGTAATTTATATGTATAAAAAAAAAATGTTCGCAACAAAAGTATCAAGTTGGCAAGTGCTCTTATTAAAAAAATATGTAATCGAACGGTTCGTTTCCATTTATCAGCAAACTCAGAAATTTTTTCTGAAAATGCTGTCAAAAATGAGTGTTTTGAACCTTCGAACGCGACAGCACAGGAACGAAAACTGCCATCCTGAGACAATAATCACTTATAACTCAAGATGTAATTAATTTATCGGAAAATGAAAAAACGCTCGATTACAAATCACTTTAATAATCATATCTGTAAGTATCAGGCTTTTATGTTCAAAAATGAGTCAGAAAATGTAACAGAAAGTTTCACGTTGTTAAACGAGGAAAAATATTTTTTATTTATTATTATTATTTTTTTTTTTTTGAACTGCCTTAAAATAATCGAAGATTTTTAATCATTCAGAAATTACCTGGAACATTTGTAAAAATTTATTTCTTATGCATTATGCTTATGAAATAAGCCTTTTTTGTCCAGATATTTTTTATACTTTATTTCAAAATGTTATATTCACGCTGGAAATGTTTCATTTCAGTCATAGAGTCCTTATAGAGATTTTAAATAAAAAAAGAAATTTCAACATCCACCATTTCTTTAAAATAATTTATTATGAATGATATTTGTTGATTATTGCTTTTTAAAATAAGTAGCCTCATTTAACTACTTTAATAATCTAAAGAGAATTAAAATAACCAGATATGTTTTTCTCCTTTTTTCCTTTTTTTATACCGATTTCATTCCTGATTAAAGCTATAACAGACAATAAAAGTATTTTTAAGTAAACTATTAGTAATTCAACTGTAATTATCTAAAACAGCAAGTATAACAATTTTACCGATATATTACTTGTAATTTTATTCAGCATAAAACATTTAACAACTAAACGCTTTTAAAATTTTCGAACTGTTCCGTATAGTTTTTCTTTATTAAAATTGAAATACACAATAAAACAGTGATATTCAACATAGTATTTGTAATAAGAATTTGCCGTGTGTCATACCGTAATTTATCAGTCATGATTGTAAAAAAAATAATAATAATACAGGTTAAATGATTTCAATCATAGAAGACCTACAAAAAAACTTTCACTTTGTGAAGCACCCCGAATCCATGAAATATAAGAGAAAACATGGAGGGAAAAATGTTAGTCGCCAACTAGTTTCATTTGGTAGGTTTATCGCCCCTCCTGGCTTGAAAAGAAGAAATACGATTTCTGTCAGAAAAATGATAGGGAGAAAGATTTCTAATGCATTTCACGGAGTGAGTACCAGACCTGTTCCATTACTAAACATTGATGTTATTTCTGGAACTCTTAGTGACCAGTATTTAGGAACAATAATCAAAATGTTCAGCTTTAGTTTGTCTCCTTCCCTTTCTCTCCAAATCATAACGTACAAAATATAAAATTGGTATAATAAAAAAAAGAGAGTTAACTAAGATTACTTTTATAATTGCATTAAAACATGAATTGACTTCTGGTTGTTTTGAGTTGTGGATCGGGTTCAGCTGAATTATTTTGGGTTGAAATATGTTGGGTTGCAGGTAGAAAGTTATTTTGTGAAGTTTGGGCCTGGTAGCAGGTTGACTTCAAATGGAACTTTCAGGTTTGAGTTGGGTTAAATCTGACCTGTACAGGGCTATCTCTAAGGGGACACGGGGAGGAAGGGAGAGACAAACTTGAGAGATACAACTTAACTAACAAGAACTGAGCAATGCGGCTTTAAACAATGGATGGAAATGTTTTAACTGTAAAAAAGCTGAAAATTTTGATAATAGTTCATAAAGAGTAATCACCAAGAGTCGCAGAATTAAGATTAATGTTTTTAGTAAGTAACCAAATGACTTGGGAAGAATCCCAAAAAAGGATTCCATTAAAATTAGACTATAATTATGAAAGTTATGATTTGGAGAAGAGGGGACGAACTTGAAGAATACAACTTTATAAACTAGTAGCCCAAATAAATAGGCTCTAAACTAAAAATATAACAATTTAAGAGGCTACTTCACTCATGTGAAAACACCCACTCACTAATGTTAATCCTACGGAACAGTTATTTTATAATATCTCTTTGGATTTCAATATTTTTAAAATATTTTTTTTTTTTTTTTTTTTTTTTTTTTTGCATTGGATAGCTGAGGTCTTTTTCTACTTTTCTGACTTTCACTTTAGAAATCAGTTCCGAAAGTGAAAGTAATGCTAATAAAAAATATCTGAAAACAAAATCGAAAAAGTCAAAAAAAGGGCCTGCATAGTGATCAATCTCAGCTATCCAATGCAAAAAAAAAAACATTTAAAAATACTGAAATGCAAACAAGATATTATAAAAAAAAACTCTCCCATAGGATTAATATTAGCGAGCAGGTGTTTTCGCATGAGTGAAATAGCCTTTTAACCTAGAAAGAAAAAGGCCCTTATAGAAATTTGACAGCAGCTCTGCTGCTAGAATAGTAAAATTGGAAGAATAAATAAATTGCTAAGGTAGCGCAAAAATATCGGTGTATCTCCGTTAGCCTCTGACAGGGAGGGATCAATCTGCAATGATAATTTTAACGAAATAAAAAATGACGATAAGTCAAACCTCGTTAAGACGAACACGCTTAACGCGAATTACTTTTAGCACGAACTGTTTCCAATTCCCTGTCCAGTTGTATGTATTGTATTTAAGTTCGGATAACACGAACTACTTTTAACACGAACAAAAAAAGTTTCCCCTTGAGTGTTCGCGTTAACGAGGTTCGACACTACCTGTATCAAGGTATCGACTGCAATGATTAGAACAAAAATAAAAATGAGGAATCATACCTGTATCAAAGTATTGAATCAACGGCATTGCTGATTTGAAAGGAAAATAAAGATGAAAAATACATTTTGAGAAAATCTCTAGTGTACATTTATTCTTTATTCAAGATCTCAAATTCTATGGGTTAATCCTCGCACAACTTGGACTGTTTGCCTTGGTTTGTTTAGTACTATCATCACCATAATTTAAGTTCTGGTTCTCTCGGGTAGGGGCACTGTAATTTTCTGTTGCATAGCGTACATTTTTTCTTTATTCAATATCTCAGGTTCTATGGACTCTATCCTCCAACTTGGACCATTAACTTTGGTCCCCCCCCCCCTCAATCACCACTATTTTAGCTCTGGTTCTTACCGCCAAGCGGTGCTGCAATTTCCTGTATTGGCTTTTATATTGTCTTCCGGCTTCCATTTTTGGCAGCTTTCGGTAAATGAATCTTTCCATAAGTTTTCTGGCAACCCTCTACAGTTCTTCTTGAAACCTTAAACAAGATTTATGTTTCATGAGCTGATGTGAAATAGTTTTTTTAATGAAAGAGTGGCATACACAATATTCGTATACATAGTGGATAAAAGGGTATTAGATGCAATTAATATAATTTTTATGAAAAAATTAATGTTATAATTAAGATGTAAAATAAATCATTTGCAAATGTAGAGCATTTTTTCTAAAATAAATAAATAAATAAATAAATAAAACTGATTTTTACAGAAACTGCAACAAAATCTGTAAATAAATATAAAAAGCATTATTTTCTTCCCTAAAAAGAAGCAGAACTGATGCATCTTACATTATAAATAAGTAGATTTGTTCTTTAAACGTTTTGAGTCTATAATGTAATGGGAGACAAAATGGGGTTATATTTACCCCATGCATGTGCTAAAGTTACAAAAGTGCATAAAGGTTCAAAAAAAACTTTGCAAATCATAATAGTAATACAAGAACGGAAAGATTTTTTCCTGTCCTTGGACATCAGTCTTAAAAATTTTTGAACACTCATAAAAACTATCTTGGCTTAAATATTCTCATTCATTGCATTGCTACTAATACAGACTTAAAACACTAACACAAAGGTCAGGAGTAGGCAATTTTCAGGAAATCTTACCAGCCAATCATTTATTTTATCAGCCAGCAACTTATAGTTAAAATTTGTTATGATAGAATTTACAGAAAAATAGTTCATTACTACAGTCGAACCTCATTAACACGAACACGCTTAACGCGAATTACTTTTAACACGAACTGTTTCCAGTTGTCCCGTCAAGTTGTATAGGCATTTACTGTGATTTTAGTCCTTTTAACACGAACACGCTTAACGCGAAATATTGTTTATCACGAACTGAAAAGGATCGGCCGTTGAAATATTTCCTACTTATAGTACGAACAAAGCAAGTTTTCCCAAGTTTTCGGTGCAATTGAACTGAGATCTATGTTTTTCGAATTCCAAATTTTTGAAAGAAGAGGAATGTCTTTTGTTTTGATAGCTGCAGACCAGCAATTGTAAAGTTGTCAGGCGATTCCTCCTTCTACTCACTCAAAAGATTAAATTCTATTGTAAGAATTGCACTGAAGGGTGAAAAAAGTTTGTGAAATGCTGTGAAGGAAATTCCAGGGTCTGATCTGGTCACCTTTACTCAGCTAAGTCAGAAAGACTCATCGCCCTTTTTGGCGGTAATCGCTTCCTTGGCAATTTTCTGATTTCATTCTCACAATAAAATAAACGTAAATATAGAAAGAAGCGAGAGTAAAATCGAGGCTGTTCTCAAATCCAATGGAGCTACTTTCTGACGCCTTTTTTTTATTCCGTTTTGTTCGGAAATGCAGGAAATTGGCAGGTGTTCTTATTCAGAAACTATGTCATCGAAACATGTTTTACATTTTTAGTAAAGGCAGAAAATACTGTCAAAGCCTTGAAGCTAATTCCGGCAGCGGCAGCGCGAGAAAGGAGAAAAAGGTGTTGTCATATGACACGAATCACTTATAACTCGATAAGTAATTTATTTATCAAAAAATGGAAAACTCAATACAATTCCAAATACCTTCAATAGTCAAGCTTGCCAATTATACTCCTTTGCGTCTAAAAATGAGTCAGAAAGTTTGGCGTTGTTGAGCAGGTCATTTCAAAACAGACTTAAGGGAGAAAAGCTGTCACACTGTTATAACTAGAAGTTTATTTGTATCAAATCACACACAACCGAGAGATAAAATTGCAGTAACACATTTAATTTATATTAAATAAATTTTTTATTTGACTTCATGACTTGTAGCAGTTTATTTTGAAACACCCCCCCCCCCCCCAACCCTCACAAAAATAAGAAAGAAAGATAGATTGTTTAATCTTCTAGGTTTTTTTTATGTTGGAAAGGTTGTTCAAATTTTATGTTTTTTTAAAACAAAACAAAACTACATAACGTGTTCCAAACGAACAAAATAAAATAAAATAAATTAGTTCGTAAAATAACTTTAAATTTAAAAAGGCAATCCAGACAAAAAATAATGCTGTCAATGACCACTGTCGCAATAAAGTTTCGACAGGAATCCGGAAATTTAAAGTAGATTTTGGCGGGAAAAGCCGATTTGGCGCGCTGCATCTGGTAACAGGAAAAAAAGTAATCGGAAAAAAAGTAAACGGAAAAAAAGTAACTGAATCAACAAAAGCGGAAAAAAAGTAACTGAATCAACAAAAGCGGAAAAAAAGTAATCGGAAAAAAAGTAATCGGAAAAAAAGTAAACGGAAAAAAAGTAACAAGGTATTGATAAATATTGAACTTATTGATAAATAAGTGTTAAAAGATAACAAAGTAACATATGTCTGATTTATATAATTCCCGTAGGCGGATATTTGCGAATGCTATTAGGAATTGAGTAAAATCACCCCCGGAAAAAAAGCACCATCGGTAAAAAGCTCCCTGATAAAAAAAGGGGGTGTGGGGGGGGGGAGAGACTTCACGTTAAGATGGGAAAATACCACACATTTATGAATAACACGTATTTGAATAAGCCAATTATAATTTCGGGTAAAGCACGTGGCACCCCGTGTATTTACTAACCACGTATACTAGGAACATCAGAGTATTATATACATCATATATTCTAATACGAGGTCAAATCTTGTGTGTGTGTGGGGGTGGGTATATATACATGCAAATATTATTTTTAAAACGGCTCTAACGATTTTGACGAAATTTTGTATCCTACCGTTTTGAGGCACCAGAAAATCATTGCGTTGGTCACATGTTCGAAAAAATTCGATTAGTGGATCATTTTGGGTCACCATCGGTCAGGGTCAAGCTAATTGTATCTAAAAAACGGTTCAAACGAATTTGACTAAACTTTTGCTACCATTTTCGGGCACGAGAAGACTATTGGGCTGGGTAACATAATCAAGAACTTACTATTAGTGGGTCATTTTTGGGTCAACGCGGGTCAAGTTAATTTTCTCTAAAAAACGGATCTAACGATTTTGATTAACTTTTGTATCTTACGAGTTTCGGGCACGAAAAAATCATTGCGCTAGGTCACATGTCGCAGAAAATTCAATTAGTGGGTCATTTTTGGGTCACTGTGGGTCAGGGTCAAGCTAATTGTATCTAAAAAACGGTTCAAACGATTTTGACTAAATTTTGCATCCTGTGGTTTTCGGGCACGAGAGGACATTTGGGCTAGGTCACATGTTCCATAAAATTCGATTAGTGGGTCATTTTGGTCATGAGTCATTATGGGTCAAGCTATTATTATCTTAAAAATGGCGCAGAAGATTTCAACTAAATTTAGTATTCTACAGTTTTAAGGAACAAGAAAACTATTGGGCTAGGTCACATGTTCGAGAAAATTCGATTAGTGGGCCATTTTGGGTCACCATGAGTCAGGGTCTAGCTAATTGTACCTAAAAAACGGTTCAAACGATTTTGACTAAACTTTATATCCTACCATTTTCCGGCACGAGGAGACTATTGGGCTGGGTCACATGTTCGAGAACTTTCGATTAGTGCGTCATTTTGGGTCAACGCGGGTCAAGTTAATTTTATCTAAAAAACGGCTCTAACGATTTTGATTAAATTGTGTATCTTACGAGTTTCGGTCACGAGGAAATCATTGCGCTAGGTCACACGTCCGAGAAAATTCAATTAGTGGGTCATTTTTGGGTCACTATGGGTCAAGCTATTTTTTATCTAAAAAACGGCTCAGACTATTTTGACTAAATTTTATATCCTACGGGTTTCGGGCACGAGAACACAATTGGGCTTGGTCGCATGTTCGAGAAAATTTGATTAGTGGGTCATTTTGGTCATGGGTCATGATATTTGAACTCAAAGCTAGTTTTGACCGAGCACAACTCTGTCTTCCTTGCTCGTATCGTTTAAGAGTAAAACCTCCATATCAAACAGTGACATATTATCACAAGGGCGGAATATTATTAGAGTTTGTTTGTGGAATAAATACCAGGCGACGACGTACATTAAAAACGACACGTTGCACTCGAAAAATGGTAACTTACAGGTTTATTTCTTGTATTTCATATAATTTTTTTAAATATTTCACATGTTTCGTTTTCGTGGGTGATATGTTATGTAATTGCATAAATCAAAAATTAAGAAAGACATGATGGCACGTAAAATAAAAAATGGAAAACGTTATTCTATATCATAGTTTCTGAATAACAAAGCTCTTGCCAATTTCATATGTCTAAGAATGAAAATTTATAGTTTAGTAAAATGGCTGACATTTATACTAAAAGTTAGTTTTTCTTTTTCTTATTGCAAACTGTATTTGCAACATTTACTAATCCAGTTGGGGGTAGAGATCTAACCTTCCAAGAGATTTTACCTTGGAATGGACAAAAGCCTTCCACCCTTTTGTTAGACACTAATTCCAAACTTTTGAAAACCAGTCAGTATTCACTCCCTGGCATTTCCCGATTCTCAGAATTTCACACATCAATGTCAACAATATAGATTTATAAATATTATGTTGTTGACGTGTATTGTGCACGTAAGTGCTGTGAAACTGCCTATTTCATTCTTCTCTTTATTTAGTTTGTAAGAAGATTAACATGTATTCGTCAGAATATTGAAAATTTCGCCTTGAGAAATACTGTAAATAATACACTCAAAGGAAAGATAGTATTATTAGAAAGTCTATGATAATACTGCTTTTTAGCGTTAGTTCACCTCCTGTCCATATCCATTATAATCAAGCTAATCATACTTTGTTGCTTCTTTCATTGTGCCATTTTATGATTTCACAATACTATTTTTCTGTGGTATTTCCATTGACTAGAAATATAAATGGACAGCGGACTAGCAACCCTTTCTTGAAGAAAACATGTCCTTTCCTCCAGCAGGTGTGGAGGAAGAATATTCTGCCAAACAGGTTTTTTTTCGCGCCAAACTGTCACGGAAATTCCACAGCTCCCGAGAAGAAACAGAGATTTTTCACTTGCGTTTGAGTTTGTCAAGTTTGAGAAAGGGATTACCGCCAGAAAGCGGCACCCTTTCGCCTATTTTTGGCGATGAAAGGGGAAAGATATATTCTTCAAGTCTGTCGGAAGAAAAGAAAGAAGTCCGCTGTCCATTTATATTTCTAGTCAATGGGTATTTCCAATTTTGCCATGTTGTTGTTTTTATTTGTCTTCCCAGAATAAACACTAAATTTTCCTGGTTGGTAGAGGAAGAGGATCTACCGTACGGACCTAAATTTATATCCTCGGGCTCGACCCGGCCCAGCTTGTAATAAAAGCTAAAAATTCAAACCGAAACTTTACGGAAGCTTTATTGGCGATGCTCAGCCTGTTATAAAAGCTAAAATATCAACTCGGGCAGTTTCTTTTTTGCGTAGTTTATGAATTCAGCCAGACGCAGTTTCTGAAAAACATGTCAATAGTTCTTAACCAACATTAAAGTTCTATAAAAAAAATATTGCTTACATTTTTATGTAAATTTTTTTAGGTACTGCAGATTATATGTCCACAATTTATGGAATACGGAATAACAATACTAATGATTACTTAGAGACAATAAAATGAACACTCATTGAAAAATTTGCGTAGTTTAAAATAAAAAATAGGTTAAAGAAAATCATAATTTTAATACTTTATAAAAAGAAAAAAAGTATATTTTGGAAAATATTTCTCTGTAATTTATTAAGGATTTAGTTAAGGTGGTTATCAAATTCCCTGCTTAGTAATGAGCAACTTTCTGACTCATGTTTAAACGTAAAGGCATAAAAGTGACCAGTGTTGTAACTGAGCGCCATCATTCAGCGGAAACTCACGAGTTTCGCTCACTTTCTGTGAGTTTTGAGCTAAGTTTGACTCACTTTTTGAAAAACGAGCGATGAGCTGAGCTGAACTCAAAAAATCCGCGAGTTTGAGCGAAAATTACAACTCAAACTCATTCAATTTTTTCGCAACTTCCAGAAAATTTTTGCTGACTTTGCTAGCAAAGATGACGTTTTTTCATTAGCGAATAATACAGTCAAATCTCGTTAACACGAACACGCTTAACGCGAATATTACTTTTAGCACGAACTGTTTCCGATTGCCCCGTCCAATTGTATGTAATGTATTTAAGTTCGGATAACACGAACAAAAAAATGTTTCCACTTGAGTGTTCGCGTTAACGAGGTTCGACTGTATAAGCAAAAGTCAGGCATAAGTTTTAAAACTAAATGACAAAATGCTTATGAGTTTCAAAATACATTTGGTTAAATCATTTTTAAAAAGACATTTTCCCTATCACTTTGACCACTACGATGTCTGAATTTAGTAAAAAAGAAATGGAAAACAAAGAAGCAGAACATGAACTTGCTTGAAGAGTCGCATTGAAAATAGGCGCTCCAAATAAAACGGGAGTTAAAACAAACGTAAAGAAAAAGAAAAATACTGCCATTCCCGCTTTTTTCACATTTGTTTTAACAAATCATATATTTTCTAATGTTTTATTTTTATACAGATAAATACAGTAACGAAAGTCAGTAACACCGGGGGGGGGGGGGGGTGCGCTAGTACACGTCCCATGAAGGGTAAATATCATATTTTCGAAAATATAAAAAATATCTGATATTTGTATATTTATTCGATATTTTACATATATATCCGATATTTTCAAACTAGTCAACATAAAACTTATTATAAATATTTTCAATAACATAATTAACAATTTGGTTTTTGGATTATTTTGGATTTTTGTATTATAAGATTTAGTATCAAGTATGCCAGAAAATTTTATATTTTACACAAGAAAATTATTTTGAAGATAATTGTAATCTTGAATGCTTTTTCATTTTCATTAACATTTATTAACCTTTTTCATTCTTTGGGTTTAAAATAAGCTAAACCAAAACAGAAAAGATTTTTTCTAATGAAGCTGCGAAAAGCTGGTTTTCTACATGAGACAGTCTACCTTTCAGTGGCTGTTCTAAGTAAGTATGCCCCACCAGTGACGTAGCTACTTTTATTGGCGCCCGGGACAGGAAGGAATTCTGCGCCCCCTCCCTCCCCTACCCTCCTAAAAAAATAATAACCACATTATTTCTGTTCAAGACAAAAAAAAAGGGGGGGGGGAAGGGGGAAAGGTAGCTTCCCGCTTCCTTTGTTATAAGAATTCAGCTAATTTTGCTGAAACACACGAAGCTAAAATGCATGCATGGAACCCATTATTGAAGATTACTGGTTTTCTTCAACACTGAATTTGCATAGGAATTTCGAAAAATTAGTCAGATATCGACAAGTTGGCTTCTTTTACGGCGATTTAATTTTACGGCCAAGATATTTAATTAAATATCGCCAAGCTTGGCGATAATTTAACGTTAGCAGGTATGACCATGTAGTTTTTAGTGTATGATTGTAGCAACAATAATTACAACAATGAAAGTAAATTTGCAAGAAACTACATTTGCTAAAACTCATAAATTAAACTCGATTATTGAAAAAAGATCTGCTGCCTGATTTAATTCATAAGCTGCTTACACTCTTTAGAATTTCCAGAGAGTTCATATGACATATGCGTGGAAACTTCAGCAAATATTTTTTAATTGACTTTTTTAAAAAAATTCGTGAATACAGATTGCTCCAAAAAAAGTCAAAACAAACTCTAAGATATATAGCAGAGCACACTTACAAATAACAACTTTTGCATAGTCAACCAGAGTCGCAGTCCATTTATTCAACCAAAACACGCAATCTACTTCAAGCGGAACTCTTATATTTATGCAGACATTTAACAATAATGACGATAGTTTAACGAAATTTTCAATATACTTACCTTTCTTTATGCGAGATACGAAAAATGCTGAAAATGCATAGTAATTCAGTCAGTGACATCGTATAGAATTTCAACTACATTCGTTTCCAAATAATCACCGCCTAGTTCAGAGTCGAATTCTGACTGCGCCACTGATATTTATATATATATTTATTTAATGCATTTTCGAAAGTCGAAAATAATACCAGGCATCAAAATGAATGCTTATATAAATCCCCTACATGCATTCACGGAGTTCGAATTCCCACTATTTTATTTTTAAGGTGGTTCTCAGCACAACAACGCAAAACTTTCTGACACAAATTCAGACTCATTTTTAAACGCAGAGTCATAAAATTGACAGGCCTGACTATTGACGCGATTTGGAATCGAAATGAATTTCTATTTTTAGATAAATAAATTTCTAATTATAAGCAATTCGTGTTACGTGCGACACGTTTTTCTCCTTTTTCGTTCTGCGGACAATTGGACATGATAAAATGTACTATATATAAAGAAAAATGATCTTGAAACTAGAAAATATTTCTCCTGCATGTTATTGGAAAAAAATATATATAATTTTATAATGACAATTTAGTAACTCTAGTATTACCATCTGATGTATATAAGAGAAATTACTAACATGATAATATAATTAAAAGTATGAAGTTATTAAATGATATTGTATTAATATGTTTTTTAATTGTAATTTTCAGTTACAGGTATTACTGGTATGATTTCGCATATGAATTTTTATTTTTAATGACAAATCATTTAATTCTCTTACACATTATAATTTTGAAGTTAATGTTTTCATGTTAACAAAATGAAATATATGTATGGGAAATGTTATGGACATTTTAGCTTCAGATGGGGGACATAAAACTTGAAAAATAATCATAAAAGCATTTGAATGAAGTTATCATAAAATTCTGAATATTTTATAAATAAATTTTAATTAAAAAAATTAAATTACTATTATATTTAGTTGCAGGATTTTTTTTAATCTGAAAACTTGCTCAAAAAATAAAAACTACAATTAGATCATATGTTCCTTCTGTATAACATATTTAGATTTCAAGACACAAATTCATTTTGAAAGCTTTACGCTATAAAAAATGGAGAACATGTAAATATAATTTTAATTTTGATTTTTTATTCTTTTTTTTTTAAATAAAAAATTTATTTGAAGTAAAAAATGGAATTCAGAAAAAAGGTACAATTTAATATATTTACTTACATACAGTTAAGATGTATATTTAACACCTAATTAGTTTTGAAACTTGAATGCATTTTTCCTAGTTTTATTAAAAAAGAATAGTTATATTTTTAAGGAGAGCTAACACTTTCTATTAACTAGCTCTTACTATTATCATCTTATTTACATAAAAAAATGCCCATATGGTCATCTTAATAATATATATATATATATATAATTTTTAAATGATACTGAGTTATTAAGTTCTTTCCACACAGTTACTTTGAATTCGGTTAATTCTCTTACAGATTATATTTTCGAAGTCAATGTTTTCATGTAAACAAAATTAAATTTATGTTCGGAAACTGTTAAAAACATTGTTGCTTAAAAAGGAATATAGAAGAAGAAAACGAATCACAAAAGCATCCGAAGGAAACTGTTGCGAAATTCTGAATATTTTATAAATGATTTTCAATATTTCCTATGGGAATGGATTTTTTCTAAGTATTTCCTCATGAAAACTTGTTCAAAATACAAAAACTGTATTTATATGTATTTACTGTGTTCCATCTAAATAACATATTTAAATTTCAGGACACACAGCCATTTTCAAAATGCAACACAAACAAAGAATCCAAATCGGTTTATTTAATCATATATGAACTGGGAAAATTAAAAAAGTCTTATTGAATAAGATTCTAAATAAAGAATCAAAATAATGTGGAACTAAATAAAGATAATTGAAAAAAGAAAAAAAAGAGTGGTGGTGGTGTTGTGTGTGGGGGGGGGGGGGGGGAATTGGGTAGATAAGAACCATGTTTGGCCCATGGCAGAGACAAATATTTTGTTTTCATTTTTGTAATAAAATTTAGGATTAAATTGGTTCTTTTTGTATAACTATTTAAGTATGCTATGTCACAAGATAAAAATAAAAGTTGTTTAGCAAATTTTAATATAGTCCTAACACTTTTACAAAAAAAAAAAAAAATCTTTCTAATCTATTTATTTATTTTAATAAGAAGGTCTCATAACACCAGCATGGTTTTTATGGATGTTAATATTTGAATAAAAATATAAAACATTCAAAAAAAGAATGAAAACTTCATTTATTATTATTATTATTATTGAACTATTCTGTTCAAATGTTAAAATAATTTAAAGCATACTTAAATGATAGAAACTTGCACTTTTTACTAAGAAAATGAACTGCAAAATGAATTTATGCAGTTAAAATTTTCAATAGCGGATACCTCAGGACTGCTGGGTTTGTTCTCTATATACCTCCCATTTAGCGAACTATAAATCAAGTTTGGGTTGCTTACAGAAGCAGGACCTGATTATTTCACGGGCAAACTCTTCCAAGGCTTTGACCCCCTCCCCTCTGATTTTAGGTGCCTCCCAAATTTGGCATTTCTTTCAATATTTTAAACTTATAGAGTAGGATAAGATTAAAAACAAAAAAATATATTTAGCTAAAAACAGTAAAACCGTTCAATAGCGGACATTTCGAGACTACAAAATTTGTCTACTATTCGGAGGTTTCCACATTTCTGATGTAAAAATATTCAAACATGTATGTGTTGTGGATTGAAAAGGTGGATTTTCGCTAAATAGAGGTATTTGCTTTTACCTCTAAAACCGAACACTTCCGAATAGCGGGAAAATTCTGTGGTCCCGAAGTATCCACTATTGAGAGATTTTACTGTTTTTAGATAAATATAATTTTTGTTTTCAATCTTATCTTACTGTAAAAGCTCAAAACATTGAATATAATCAGTACAATGTCGAAAGCGATTTAAAAGATCAGCTTTACGAAAATTGCATTCTAAATTTTGGGCCTCATAAAATCGGGGGGGGGGGGGGGAGGTAGAGCCATGGGCTAGTTTGTCCATGCATTAATCAGGTTCTTCTTCTTAAAAAATTACCAGCCCTGCTTTGTGGTCATATATAGTCCCATTTATTGAGGATGCAATGAAGTCAAATATGGCTGCATTTACTGCTTTAAAAAAATATGGTCAGAAATGGCTACTTATTGCCGACAGATCAGAGCACGAAAATGGCCGCAATTCAGGCGTTTCAAATGTCTTAAATTCAGACACAAATAAGTGTCTTAAAAAATGAAGGCACTTTAAAGTGTCTCTTTTTTGAACCATCCGTTTCAGACACTTAAGTGACCGAATTTCAGACATTTCAGTTTACAGTGCAGTTTTAAAAACTTTATACCTGGTTAAAAATTATTTTTATTAATACTTAAAATTATCCCAGTGTTTTGAAATACAATGTAAGATTTGAGAATCATGATTCATGATAAAATTAACTTGACCCGCGTTAACCCAAAATGACCCACTAATTGAATTTTCTCGAACATGTGACCTAGCCCAACAGTCTTCTCGTGTCCAAAAACCATAGGATGCAAAATTTAGTGTAAATAGTCTGAGCCGTTTTTAAGATAAAATAGCTTGACCCATAATGACCCATGACCAAAATGACCCACTAATTGAATTTCCCCGAATATGTGACCTAGCCCAACAGTCTTCTTGTGCCCGAGAATGGTAGGATACAAAGTTTAGTCAAAATTGTTTGAACCATTTTTTAGATGCAATTAGCTTGACCCTGACCCACAGTGACCCAAAAATGACCCACTAATTGAATTTTCTTCGGCATGTGACCTAGCGCAATGATTTTTTTCGTACCCGAAACTCGTAAGATACAAAATTTAATCAAAATCGTTTTTTAGATACAATTAACTTGACCCGCGTTGACCCAGAAATGACCCACTAATAGAAAGTTCTCGAATATATGACCCATCCCAATAGTCTTCTCGTGCCCAAAAATGGTAATAAAAGTTTAGTCAAAATCGTTTGAACCGTATTTTAGATACAATTAGCTTGATCGTGACCGATGGTGACCCAAATGACCCACTAATCGAATTTCCTCAAACATGTGACCCAGCCCAACGGTTTGCTGGTGCCTCAAAACTGTAGGATACAAAATTTCGTCAAAATCGTTAGAGCCGTTTTTAAAATAAAATTTGCATGTATATATAACCCCCCCCCCCACACGCACATACACACACACTCACAAGATTTGATCTCGTATTAAAATATATGATGTATATAATACTCTGATGTTCCTAGTACACGTGGTTAGTAAATACACGTGGTGCCACGTGCTTTACCCGAAATTATAATTGGCTTATTCAAACACGTGTTATGCACAAATCTGTGGTATTTTCCCATCTTAACGTAAATTCTCCCCCCCCCCCCACACACACACACTCCCTTTTTTTTTTATCAGTGACCTTTTTACCGATGGTGCTTTTTTTCCCGGGGTGATTTTACTCAATTCCTAATAGCATTCGCAAATATCCGCCTACGGGAATTATATAAATCAGACATATGTTACTTTGTTATCTTTTAACACTTATTTATCAATAAGTTCAATATTTATCAATACCTTGTTACTTTTTTTCCGTTTACTTTTTTTCCGTTTACTTTTTTTCCGATTACTTTTTTTCCGATTACTTTTTTTCCGCTTTTGTTGACTCAGTTACTTTTTTTCCGTTTACTTTTTTTCCGATTACTTTTTTTCCTAGATTCAAAGTATTCTTCTATGAAGGTAAGCTTTTTTTTTTCTCTAATTTCAGAATTTGTAATTGCAATTCCATTTTTAGAAACGATTATTATTGGTATCATTTATAATAAATTAATATTAAAATCATTGTGCAGTATTTATAAACACCATCCTAAATTTCAACGTAAAATTAAATTTTAAAACTGATGATAAAGTAAATCAAAGTTAACATTATTTAAAAATTCAATATAAATATAAATTAAATATAGATTAAACATTTTTTTAAACTGAATATAAATTTAAGAGTTAAGTGTTAATTAAACAATACAGAGTAAAATACAAAATATACACATAATTGTAGAGTTAAATATTAATTTAAGATTTTGTATCAAATTTAAATAAAGTTAGTATGGATCGGTGGCCAATGAAAACGTACCACCCTATATTTTGTAACATTTGTGGGTATTTTTTTTTTTCTTGACATGATGATTTGTTGTTAAACATGTTTTAAAATTATATATATATATATATTTCAACTTTTATTATTTTACTTATATACTTATTCATTTTTTAATTATTGTCTTTTATATTTATTTAAAAATTAGTTTGTGATTATTATTATTTGTTAATAATCTTATAATATATAATAAATATGATGATCTAAATTAGTTTGTGCACGCATCACTTAAAATCTAAACAAAATTTAATAGGCTTTTCAAAAATGAATTAGGCCGTGGTCGCCTAGGCCAAATACATGGGTTTTAGATTTGATTAGATTTGAATTGTAAAAATTAAAATTTCGATAATAAATTATAACTTGAGAACGGTTTGACTGATTTCATTTGATTTGTATTTATATTTATATTTAAAGTAAATTTGTAAAACAATTGGAAATGATATCGAATGAGGAAAACATTAGAAATTAAATAATTTTTTTTATAATTAAATAGTTCGAGTACAGTAAATATAGCTATAAAGTGAAATCTTTGTATGCTATTCTATAAAATATATTTAATTAGAGACTTTGAATTTGGTAGACGATATTTAAAACAATGTAAATATATATTAGGCATGCCACTTTCCCCCAGAACTTCGAATTTCCGTTTTTTTTTTTTTTTTCTTTTAAAGTGTTAAAGGATCCAAAAGAAGTTAATTTGTCAAAAGAAAATAAGATAAAAGCCGTTTTTGTAGCAATCATTATATATATAGCAAAGAAAAACAACCAGTGACTATCTTAAAACATAAAATTAAATTAAACTAAAATGAACTTTTAGCATACTCTCTACACTATAATAACTGAGTGTACTTAATTTCTTAGAGAAGTAGAAGAGTTACCCGTATGCATTATGTAAGAGACATTTGGCATGCGGCTTAATATAGCTTGTACTAAGAATTACCAGTTTTCCATATATGTAAACATGTTACAATGTACTTGCATGTAAAATTTCAACATTCTCTTACGTCTCGTATAGATTGAAAGAGAAAGAAACGCTTTCATTATATATTCATTAAGTTTTTTTTTTCAGTAATTAATTTTAATACATTAAAATTCTCTCTCAGTTAATGGATTTAACTATTCAAAACACGATTTTTTTACTGCTTTTATTTTAATGCAACGTATTTTGAAATTGCATAGCAAATATATATTTCATAAATTACATATGTATTTCATGTGTTGTCGCAAATTTTACTTCGCGTATTATTATTTTTTCTCTTATGATAGCAGAATTCCTGATATATATAGTGTGATTCATAAATATGTAGGGTGAATAGGCTATTTAATTAAATATTGACTCTAAGCACATACTTCCAATTGCAAACTTTTTTTTTTTTTTTTTTTTTTTTAAGGTGCAAAATTTGATGATATAAGTTCAACTTCGTAGAGAAGAGGGGAGGGGGGGGGGATCTATTAGGGCAAATACACAAACTAACTTTTTACGGTACCCGGGTTCTATAAGTTATATTTAGTGAAACAGACCTTATGCTCTAACATGGCAATAAATATATATATATATATATATGGTGCTGCTTTTATATATTGGGGTATGTACTTGGCTATGCATTACATGTTGTTCCTTGATCCATGGTCCATCAATTTTTAAATAACTTTTTTCCCTTTTTTTTGGGAACATATGCTTAATACTCCAATTCTTGTAAGTATATGCTGACTCAAGTTTGTATTTTGCTTTCAAATTAGGTAATTTCATGTTTTTAAATTTTCCCCCTTCAATCCTTTTTAATCATGTTTTATTTTGAACTTAATTGTTGTTTCATTGTGTATTTCTCTACATTCTGGGTGTAGTTGTCCCAAATTCATGTTCTTTAGCTTTTTTATGGCTAATATGAAGATGAAACCACACATTTTATTTGTGGAAATTGAGGCATTTGGGACCTGAAGATTCTGTGTAAATTCCATAAATTTCCATTATTCAATTTCTGTTTTTATTTATTTTTATATATTTATTTATTTATTTATTTAATACTGTGTTTTTTGGTATCTATGTTCAGTTTGTTGGGGGGGGGGGGATCTGTGATATTGTCAATTAGTTATTTTATAAAAGATTATTTATCTTAGGAGGATAAAAAAAAAATACAAGATTTTTCTAGAAAATTTATTGAATGCCGCATTTTCGCCCCCCACCCCCCTCAAAAAAGTACTGTTAAAATTGAAAGAGTGAGACAGCTATAATATTATCTTTTATTTATTTTTTTCATTTCTCAAGGAGATTATGGATTTAATAAGTTTCGATTAAAAAAGAGCATTTCTAAAAATAAAAAGTAGCCTACAATAAATAAATTTTTTTTGTGTGAAATAATCATTAATTATACCTAAATTGCCGTATTTGAAAATTTGAAAGAAATTTATTTTTTAAATTGTGGTTTATTATATATATTGGATCTAAAATTAAACTTTAGAAGATGAATAAAGGTGGGAAATTTAGGTCAAAATTGATCCTGAAAGCTAACATTACATAATGTAAACTTTTTTTTTTTTTTAACTTATTGGTGTTAATTTAGTTGATCTATATAAAAACTATATCAGTTATTATAAAAGTATATGTATTGACTTACAAAGCACCGTAAATTGAACTCATTTATTGAATGCCCCCATTGCATCATTTATAGTGTACTGGAGCCGTAAAAACAACACTCGAGATAACTTGTCCTGAAGTCATCAAGGGCCATAATCATCTTAAAAATTCCAATGCTGTCCAAGCTGCAAAAACTTTGGCCAATATGAAACAAAAGGCTGCTGATATACTAGCAAAACCAGCTCAAGTTTTTGCTGAGGGTGTGTCAAGCTTATACAGTGCATCAGCCCGAGCCGAATTACCACTGGAAGATACTGTAAAGCGAACATTGAGAAATGTAAAGAGAAGGCATCTACCACGTCCACCTGCATCTCTGGATGAACTGGCTATCGAAGGTAATATAAATTTTTTATACAATTTGATTTTTGATTTTCATTTTGACATTTTTTTTTTACATGATTGTGATTATATGGAAAGAACATTACTTTGCATCATTTAAAAATTAATATTAATTTCATAAAAAAATTACAGAAATAGAAAAAAAGTATGTATGATTTTATGTAAATCTTTAAATTTTATGTTATTAAAAAGATTTTTAAAGTAATAAGTAATAACAAATTTAACTTTATTGAGATTTTTAAGTTTATTAACAAGTTCATAACTGTTTTGTATAAGGTGAATATTGTCTTTTTTTATTGTAATCCCGTCAAATTGATTTAGGGATGCAACGATTATTCGGCCGAAACCGAATATTCGGCCTATCTGCCGAATATCAAGTTCATTTTCGACCTTGGCCGAATAATACTGTAAGAAATGTATTTATATTTACACAATAAAAAAATTTAATTTGACTATTTATATTCATCATGTATAATCAAAATTTTATTTGAAATTTATTAGCACCTTTTTTCCCATTAACTTTCATGTGCTGAATCTACCCATTTTAGGTAGATTTCGTAAGAAATACTACCTAATACATTCTCCCCTAAGTTTGAATTTTTGAAAAAATTTTGCAAATCTACGCCGATCATGACTACCAGAACCCAAAAACACAGTAATATACGCTTATAGTATAGTAATATACCCGCACATGGTTACCAAAGCTTTTTAAAATTTGAAATGAAAATAAAATTTAATTTAAGAAATATTCTGCAACTATATTTGTAATTTTAATTAACCACTAGTTTTTTAATATATTTAGGTGATTGGACAACTACTGGTGATGAAGAAGGTACCAGGTTTCTGCTAAGTGATAACGGACAGCATGCAGCAGAACGTATAATAATTTTCGCTACGGACGAAAATCTAAAACAACTCTGTCAATACAAAGAATGGTTCATGGATGGAAATTTTTCCCTTGCACCAAAAAATTTTATGCAACTCTATGTAATAAGAGTACGAATTGGGGAAATTGTTGTAACTACCGCGTTATGTCTGCTTCAACGTAAAACGAGAGAAACTTACGAGGAACTGTTTCAGACGACTGTAGAAGAAAGCGCCTCACGCAATCTCGATCCAGATCCGGAATATGCCCATATGGATTTTGAAACTTCTGCTATGGATGCGTTAAGAGCGGTTTTCGGGAGTGATATAAAAATCCGTGGGTGCTTTTACCACTTGTGTCAAAGCACCTACAGAAAAATCCAAGAACTTGGATTGGTGAACATTTATAAAAATGATGAAGGGTTCCGACACTTCTGTGGTATGATTGATTCGTTAGCTTTTTTGCCTCGCAAAGATGTTAAAAATGGAATGATATATCTACGATCTATTGTCCCAGTTGAAGTGCAGGATTTGCTTCAGTACTTTGATAGTACGTATGTCAACGGTCGGGTAATTTCTGCAAGAAATGCAACACGCCACACTGTTCTAAGGCTAAGACGCCGTAAACCTTTATTTCCCCCAAAAGTGTGGAATATTAATTCCGCCACTTTGAAGGGAAAAGATAAGACTAACAATACAACAGAGGGATGGAACAATAGATTTTCCCATCTAATCGGCAATAACCACCCAGGTTTGGACTCTAATGATTAAAATGAGACAAGAAGTTGCTGCCGATCAAACAAAACTGGAGCAGCAGCTGGCGGGTAAGATAGCCAAGAAAACAAAACGTGTGAAGTATGAAATGTTAAGCAGGCAATTAAAAACTCTTTGTGAACAGTACAAGGTCAGCAATAGTGCTACAAAAATTCCTGTGCTGTTAAATGGTATAAGCAACAATATCCGTTTTGTTTGATGTAATATATCACAAAAAATTCTGTTTCATGAACACATATATTTTTTTTTTCACTTTTGACATTATAACTGTTTATAAATTAGTTTATTTAATATACTTAAATTATGATAGTGATTTGAACTTTTATAAGATTTAATCATAATTCCGCTGCTGGAAAAATTTGGAGAAAAAATATTAATTTTTAGATACTTTGTGTGTAAAAATATTTTATTTATCTTATGCTCAATGTTAAATATTGAGCACATTTCTGTTTCTACTACAGCTTTAAATTTTTTTACATATTATAAAATATATATCCCATGACCGTATATAATTTTAATGGAAAAATATATAAAATTTAAAAGTTGATATTAAAGTATAAAAGACATGTTTGAATGAAAATAATAATAATAATAATAATCAACTTTTTTTCCCCCGAAAATTTAAATTGTGCTTTAATTTTTAAAATTTTAAATGTTAAATAAATTATATTTACGTAGTTTGTGTTATATTTTGGTGCATTCACAATGATTTGTAGGATATAAATGGCTCAATTATTTGTTTTTCTGGTGACTGTATATACAATTGCATTGCAATATATATGTCAGCACCATCAGAAAATGTTTCTGAATGGAGGAAAATAAATTATATTAAAATATATTTTTATCCACAAAATTTCGTATTACGTAGAGAAAGGAAGGGTCACCCACCCCAAAATTTAAGAAATATGAATGTCGGCAGAAAGAAATCCGGGGATTTGCAAGATTTTGAAGGAGATGTGCCTGGGGTCCACAGCTTAATTCGCTTTTCTAAAATGCAGAATATAAACATGAAATAGGCTACATTAAGAATTTTTTGTCATTACTCCTCGTTCATGACAAATTTTAAAGATATCTACACAGAATAAATAAATAAATAAAAATAACAATTAAGAGATATTAAATATTGAAGAATAAGTTTCTAACGACAAAATAGAGAAATGAAACTTTTTTTTTTTTTTTTGGTCAGGGTGCTTTTTTGTGCTGAATACTCCCCCCCCCCCCCCCCCCTGATTTAAGATAAATCAAAAGACGAACAGAATTGTCTTCTATACGGTGTGTTCAGGGAGGTTTAGGAATGAGGGGGAAGAGTCTCTGATGAAAAATTTTTACTAACATTTTTTTCTCCAGCTATAAATTATTATATTTCCATTTGAGAGAAAAAAAAAATCATTTTTTGAAATAATCAGGTATAAAGAAAATAAAATTAATTAAATTTCAAAATACTGAGAGGGGTAACGGCCTCTACTGTCCTACTGCAGGCACTTATGTTTTATGAAAATTCAATAGTTATTTGCAAGTATTACGACAAATCTTTAATTAAAATATTTTTTATATCTGTCGGAACTTTTTAAAACTATAATAGTAATTAAACTAAAATAATTGATAAATGTCAGTTTTCGTAAATTGATAAATGCAAGTTTCTTTACGAAAAATATACCAAATAAATTAAAAAGTTTCTAATTTCTTCTTCTATAACGGTCTATTTCTCGCTGATAAAAAGTAATGAGATAAAAAAAAAAACTCTTCATATTATAAACCTAGGGTTAGTCAGTGATAACAGTAAATTAAAATTGCAGACCTGGCTGTTTTACTTTGTTAGGTGACGTGAGTATGTCGTTGGCATTCGCGCGGTAAAAGAAACTGTTCTTTTAATGATTTATACTTGTTTTACGAAGTTTGTCCAGATTTTATATGGAGTATAATTCCCTGATTATAATAAAATATACTATTTAAATTGTGGTTCTCATAATGTGTGGTGTGTCATCTGCATCTGCAACTATATTACTGCATTTTTTGTTCTTCAAAAATTTACTTCAATGGCTATTATTTGATTAATAAAGATGCTGTTTCTGAAGAATAAGAAAGTACTCGCGAAATACCAAGTTCTAGAATGATATGATTCAAAATTATATTATTATCAAAATAGCTTAGGGAATAATGATATAAAATTTTCTTCAGTATAATTTTTTTTAAATTTTTCTCATTCATCTGCACATTTAAAGAAAAATATAAAAGATCAAGAAAAAGTGCATATATTTTTTAATATTTATATAAAAATGGATTTAAAATTTTGTGGTTTCTTTACAAAGGGAAGAGCTCTTGTGCGATTATTTACAAAAATATAATTTTAATTTCGAAATGGAAATTTTACGTGAATATTATTACTTTTGTAATATTAATTATTTAAATTACTTTTTAAAGAATAATATGTATTATCTTATTTGTATATTTTTCTATCGAATAAATATTTTTCAGTGTTACAAGAATTGTGTTTTTTATTATTATTTATGTATTTATTTTTTTATTTACCACTAAATTTATATCATTTCCAGGGTTAACGATCTTGTTTAATAATTCTTAAATCATTCACTTCATAAATAAATGTTTTCTTTTTTTTTTTATAGTAAATAAACTGATTATTGCTTGAATACAGAAAAGCAGAGTATTGCTTTTATTGCTTGTATATTCAGACCTATATTTGGCAAAATTTTTCATATTATATTTTTGCAACAAAAATTCCTTTTTTTATTTTCTTAAAATTTTATATTTCGAATTTGCAAAACTTCAGATATTGAAAAATAATATTAATAATGATTTTTCGATTACTTTTGGTATAAAGGTAATTTCAGATTTTAATTTGAAATTAGAAAAAAAGGTAAGTGTTTTATATTATTTACTTGCATAACTACATTTTTCACATAAAATTGCTGGGGATTTTTTGTAAAGTTTATTTATGCATTTGCATGAAAGATAAGAAAATAACAATTGGACATGATAAAATGTACTATATATAAAGAAAAATGATCTTGAAGCTAGAAAATATTTCTCCTGCATGTTATTGAAAAATATATACATAATTTTCTAATGGCAATTTAGTAACTCTGGTATTACCATCTGATGTATATAAGAGGAATTACTAACATGACAATATAATTAAAAGTATGAAGTTATTTAATGATATTGTATTAATATGTTTTTTAATTGTAATTTTCAGTTACAGGTACTACTGGTATGATTTCGCATATGAATTTTTATTTTTAATGACAAATCATTTAATTCTCTTACACATTATAATTTTGAAGTTAATCTTTTCATGTTAACAAAATGAAATATATATATGGGAAATGTTATGGACATTTTAGCTTCAGACGGGGGACATAAAACTTGAAAAAAAATCATAAAAGTATCCGAATGAAGTTATCATAAAATTCTGAATATTTTATAAATAAATTTTAATTTAAAAAATAAATAAATTACTATTATATTTAGTTGCAGGATTTTTTTTTAAATCTGAAAACTTGCTCAAAAAATAAAAACTACAATTAGATCCTATGTTCCATCTGTATAACATATTTGGATTTCAAGACACAAATTCATTTTGAAAGCTTTACGCTATAAAAACTGGAGAAAATGTAAATGTAAATTTTGATTTTTTATTCTTTTTTTTTTTTTTTTAAATAAAAAAGTTATTTGAAATAAAAAAAAATGGAAATCAGAAAAAAGGTACAATTTAATATATTTGCTTACATACAATTAAGATGTATATTTAACACCTAATTAGTTTTGAAACTTGAATGAATTTTTCCTAGTGTTATTAAAAAAGAATAGATATATTTTTTAAGGAGAGCTAACACTTTCTATTAACTAGCTCTTAATTATCATCTTATTTATATAAAAAAAAAATGCCCATATGATCATCTTAATTATATATATATATATATATATATATATATATATATATATATATATATATATCCAATTTTTAAATGATATTGAGTTATTAAGTTCTTTCCACACAGTTACTTTGAATTATTGATATATTTTTGTATATGAATTTTTAATTTTAGTGACAGATCGGTTAATTCTCTTACAGATTACATTTTCGAAGTCAATGTTTTCATGTTAAACAAAATTAAATTTATGTTCGGAAACTGTTAAAAACATTGTTGCTTAAAGAGGAATATAGAACAAGAAAACGAATCACAAAAGTATCCGAATCAAATTGTTGCGAAATTCTGAATATTTTATAAATGACTTTCAAAATTTCCTATGGGAATGGATTTTTTCTAAGTATTTCCTCATGAAAACTTGTTCAAAATACAAAAACTGTATTTATATGTATTTACTGTGTTCCATCTAAATAACATATTTAAATTTCAGGACACACAGCCATTTTCAAAATGCAACACAAACAAAGAATCCAAATCGGTTTATTTAATCATATATGAACTGGGAAAATTAAAAAAGTCTTATTGAATAAGATTCTAAATAAAGAATCAAAATAATGTGGAACTAAATAAAGATAATTGAAAAAAGAAAAAAAAGAGTGGTGGTGGTGTTGTGTGTGGGGGGGGGGGGGGGGGGAATTGGGTAGATAAGAACCATGTTTGGCCCATGGCAGAGACAAATATTTTGTTTTCATTTTTGTAATAAAATTTAGGATTAAATTGGTTCTGTTTGTATAACTATTTAAGTATGCTATGTACAAGATTTAAAAAAAAATGTTGTTTAGCAAATTTTAATATAGTCTTAACATTTTTACAAAAAACTTTTTTATCTATTTATTTATTTTAATAAGAAGGTCTCATAACACCAGCATGGTTTTTATGGATGTTAATATTTGAATAAAAATATAAAACATTAAAAAAAGAATGAAAACTTGATTTATTATTATTATTATTATTGAACTATTCTATTTAAATGTTAAAATAATTTAAAGCATACTTAAGTGATAGAAACTTGTACTTTCTACTAAGAAAATGAACTGCAAAATGAATTTATGCAGTTAAAATTTTCAATAGCGGATACCTTGGGACTGCTGGGTTTGTTCTCTATATACCTCCATATAGCGAACTATAAATCAGGTTTGGGTTGCTTACAGAAGCAGAACCTGATTATTGCACGGGCAAACTCTTCCACGGCTTTGACCCCCTCCCCTCTGATTTTAGGTGCCTCTCAAATTTAACAATTCTTTCAATATTTTAAACTTATAGAGTAGGATAAGAGTAAAAACAAAAAAAAAATATATATATATAGCTAAAAACAGTAAAACCGTTCAATAGCGGACATTTCGAGACTAGAAAATTTGACTACTATTCGGAGGTTTCCACATTTCTGATGTAAAAATATTCAAACTTGTATGTGTTGTGGATTGAAAAGGTGGATTTTCGCTAAATAGAGGTATTCGCTTTTACCTCTAAAACCGGACACTCCCGCATGACGGAAAAATTTTGTGGTCCCGAAGTATCCACTATTGAGAGATTTTATTGTTTTTAGATAAATATAATTTTTGTTTTCAATCTTATCTTACTGTAAAAGCTCAAAACATTGAATATAATCAGTACAATGTCGAAAGAGATTTAAAATATCAGCTATACGAAAATTGCATTCTAAATTTTGGGCCTCATAAATTCGGGGGGAGGGGGGGGAGGTAGAGCCATGGGCCAGTTTGTCCATGCTTTAATCAGGTTCTTCTTCTTAAAAAATTACCAGCCCTGTTTTGTGGTCATATATAGTCCCATTTATTGAGGATGCAATGTGGTCAAATATGGCTGCATTTACTGCTTTAAAAAAATGTGGTCAGAAATGGCTTCTTATTGCCGACAGATCAGAGCACGAAAATGGCCGCAATTCAGGCATTTCAAATGTCTTAAATTCAGACACAAATAAGTGTCTTAAAAAATTAAGACACTTTAAAGTGTCTCTTTTTTTAACCATCCGTTTCAGACACTTAAGTGTCTGAATTTCAGACATTTCAGTTTACAGTGCAGTTTTAACAACTTTATACCTGGTTAAAAATTATTTTTATTAATACTTAAAATTATCCCAGTGTTTTGAAATATATGTAAGATTTGAGAATCATGATTCATGATAAAATCATGATAAAATTAACTTGACCCGCGTTGACCCAAAATGACCCACTAATTGAATTTTCTCGAACATGTGACCTAGTCCAACAGTCTTCTCGTGTCCAAAAACCATAGAATGCAAAATTTAGTGTAAATAGTCTGAGCCGTATTTAAGTTAAAATAGCTTGACCCATAATGACCCATGACCAAAATGACCCACTAATTGAATTTTCCCGAACATGTGACCTAGCCCAACAGTCTTCTTGTGCCCGAGAATGGTAGGATACAAAGTTTAGTCAAAATTGTTTGAACCGTTTTTTAGATACAAATAGCTTGACCCTGTCCCACAGTGACCCCAAAATGACCCACTAATTGAATTTTCTTCGACATGTGACCTAGCGCAATGATTTTTACGTGCCCGAAACTCGTAAGATACAAAATTTAATCAAAATCGTTAGATCGTTTTTTAGATAAAATTGCGTTGACCCAGAAATGACCCACTAATAGAAAGTTCTCGAATATGTGAAGATTCGTGACCTAGCCCAATAGTCTTCTCGTGCCCAAAAATGGTAATAAAAGTTTAGTCAAAATCGTTTGAACCGTATTTTAGATACAATTAGCTTGATCCTGACCGATGGTGACCCAAATGACCCACTAATCTAATTTCCTCAAACATCTGACCCAGCCCAACGGTTTTCTGGTGCCTCAAAACTGTAGGATACAAAATTTCGTCAAAATCGTTAGAGCTGTTTTTAAAATAAAATTTGCATGTACATATAACCCCCCCCCCCCCACACACACACACACAAGATTTGATCTCGTATTGGAATATATGATGTATATAATACTCTGATTGTTCCTAGTACACGTGGTTAGCACGTGCTGCATGTATATACAACCCCCCCCCCCACACACACACACAAGATTTGATCTCGTATTAGAATATATGATGTATATAATACTCTGATTGTTCCTAGTACACGTGGTTAGTAAATACACGTGGTTAGCACGTGTTTTACCCGAAATTATAATTGGCTTATTCAAACACGTGTTATTCATAAATGTGTGGTATTTTCCCATCTTAACGTGATCTTAAGCCCCTCCCCCCCTGCATGTATATACAACCCCCCCCACACACACAAGATTTGATCTCGTATTAGAATATATGATGTATATAATACTCTGATTGTTCCTAGTACACGTGGTTAGTAAATACACGTGGTGCCACGTGCTTTACCCGAAATTATAATTGTCTTATTCAAACACGTGTTATTCATAAATGTGTGGTATTTTCCCATCTTAAAGTAAAGCCACCCCCCCCCCCCCATTTTTTTTATCAGGGAGCTTTTTACCGATGGTGCTTTTTTCAGGGGGTGATTTTACTCAATTCCTAATAGCATTCGCAAATATCCGCCTACGGGAATTATATAAATCAGACATATGTTACTTCGTTAGCTTTTAACACTCAATAAATTCAATATTTATCAATACCTTGTTACTTTTTTTCCGTTTACTTTTTTTCCGTTTACTTTTTTTCCGATTACTTTTTTTCCGATTACTTTTTTTCCGCTCTTGTTGATTCAGTTACTTTTTTTCCGTTTACTTTTTTTCCGATTACTTTTTTTCCTAGATCCGCTGCATCTGAATACCCACCATCACTCATGTTAGCATTAAGAAAAGGTTGCCAATTGCCTATCCTTCGTCTAGTCTAGCATTAAAGACAGTTTGTACGTGTGTTTCATTTTTGTTTACATAAGTTTAAATTCAAGTAAAAACATGGAAAAAAAAGTGCAGAAATCGTTGAGTTTAGAAACGAAAATTGAAATTTTAAACAACGTAGACGATGGTAGATTGAAAAAATCTGAAATTGCTCGAAAATTTGGAATTCCAAAAAGCACATTATCGACAATTTTGAAAAATCGGGAAAAAATTGAATGTGCTTGTGCTGTTAATGAGTTCGAACCATCTCGTAAACGAATGAGGATTGCTAAGAGTGAAGAAGTTGAAATAGCACTTATGAGGTGGATAAGAGAAATCAGAGCACAAAATGTTCCTATCACCGGAGCAATATTGCAAGAAAAAGCTCGCTTTTTTGCTGATGCTCTTCATGTGAGCGACTTTCAGTGCTCGTCTGGATGGCTGCAAAGATTTAAGGATCGGCATGGCATAATTTGCAAAAAGGTTTGTGGCGAAGAAGGCAGTGTAAACGTCGAAACCGTAGACGATTTTCTGCGAAACAAATTGCCTACGATTTTGAAAAACTATGCATTACCTAACATATACAATGCTGATGAGACTGCGATTTACTGGAAAGCACTTCCTACCCGCACCTTATCCTTAAAAGATCAGAAATGTTCTGGTGGAAAATACAGCAAGGAAAGGCTGACGGTTTTAGTAGCTTGTAATATGGATGGGAGTGACAAGTTGCCTCTGTTAGACATAGGAAAGTCATCACATCCAAGGTGCTTCAAGTCATTAAAAACATTACCGGTGAAATACGAGTCCACGAAAAAGGCGTGGATGACGTCAGAAATGTTCACCAAATGGGTAAAAGAATTGGACCGAAAGTTCCAGCAACAAAATAGAAAGATATGTCTGCTTTTAGATAATTGTAGTGCACACCCCCTAATTTCTGGATTAAAATCTATTCAACTTGAGTTTCTCCCTCCAGGTACTACATCGAGGTTACAACCTTGTGATCAAGGGATCATACGCAGCATGAAATCCTTTTATCGTACAGAATTAATTCGTAATACAATTCACTGTTTTGACGAAAAAAAGGAATTCAAAATTAATTTGTTAGATGCTTTGATGTTGCTTCGAACAGCATGGCGAGAAGTAACCACTAAAACAATCATAAACTGTTTTAAAAAGGCAGGATTTTGTAGAGAGGATATTGCAGAAGATACGAAAGAAGAAATAGAATTTGACTTGTTAAACGCAGCACGAGATTGTGGAGTACTTCCTGATAGCGTTACCTTTAACGCATATGTCTCAATGGATGACAACGTCATGACATGTGACGTCACAACAGATGACGAAATCGTTCATAGCGTGAATGACATGATGAAACGTTTACCAGATGCCGATAGTAATAATCATTATTTTTCCGATACAGACGAAGAGGTCAATGACACTTCCATGGAAAATCCTGTCAGCCTGATGGAAGCTTTCACTGCATTACAAACAGTGCGTCGTTTTGTGATGCAAGAAGCAGATTCTGGAACTAGTTTAGAAACTGTAGAAAGACTCGGCGACTTTTGGAGAAATTGCTCCAATAAAAAACGCAAACAGTCTACAATTACAGAGTTTTATAAATGTGCTCCAACACTGTAAATGTAACCCGGCGTATGTAAATAATTATTTAAATATATTGTTTAGAAAATCGATTGTTTTTTTAATCAATTGCAACACACTGGTCTTGCACCAGTGGCTGAGCGGCTTACGTAATGCTAATTAAAGTTGCTTACACAAAGCTGTTTACGTTAATTAAGCTGAGTGATCGCTGTGGTGGTGATGACTTAGGGTCCAATCCGCTAAAATAAGTTGAGTTGGCTGTCCGGAGCTTTGGTATTTTCTTCTTCGGTTTTTTCGGATATAACTTTAATACCGTCCAATTCCTCTTGAAAAGACTTCCACCGAGGAGTATCCCAAGTGTAGGTCTATATTCTTGACGTATCGATCTTAGGAAACAAAACCAACACAGCAGACTTGGAAGGTATGTATGCATATTTATTCTTGTTACATGGAATATATAATTTTTTTTTAAGTATGGATAACACAGGGTGATTGTGTTTAGGTTATATATCTGAATTCAGGTATTTTTTTCATTTTCAGTACCGAAATTCCGCTTTTTCTGATAGTTAAATTCATAAAATAAGACAAATATCAATTTCAATTTCAAATGAGTGCTAAACATAATTAAAATTCATATTTTCATAATTTGACCTCTCTGTAATAAAATTATATATAACTCCCCATACGGAAACGTTTTCTCGCTAAAATTTCAGGTTTTTTTTCATGAACTCATAATCACCCCTGATAACACGAACTACTTTTAACACGAACAGAAAAAAAATCCCCGTGAGTGTTCGCGTTAACGAGGTTCGACTGTATTACTACAATACATTTTCCTAATATTTTTCCCTATAAAATTAAGAAATATATACAACAGAGAAAAGTTTAGTATAGGATAGAAGATAGTACCATATTTACATGACAGTAATTTGGAGAGCTGCAAAATATAGCTAATAAATCAGGGCAGGCGGGATTTGCACCCAAAATTTTCAAATTGCGTCTAAAAAGTTACCATTTTCCAGAGAATTTTGCTTTTTGAAATGACGATCAAATACTGTGACCAACTGACGGGAATCCACCCTCTGGATTCACTGGCATACATTATCAACATTAAGGTAAGCTGAAATTGTGCTGTATTTTTAAGAATCTCATAAAATAATCTGATTAAAATTACTCCATATTTTTAATATTTCACTTATGGAAACATGTGCCATTCTCGGACGATTTTGAAATGGAAAATGCATTACAATTTGAAAACACAATACAATATGCAGTTGTTGCTTTTTTTTTTTTTTTTTTTTTTTTTTTTTTGGCATTGATTTAGAATTTACAACACGTGAGTCAATCAGAGCAACAGAACTGCTGGTTTCAAAAGTCCATGTGATTTCTGTGAGAAAAAGGAGGGGGGGGGGGGGGAGTTGCAGTAGGAGAAGAAAAAGTAAAATATTTTGAAAAAATAAAAATAAAAAATAGAGGAAGCAAAGAAGATACTGGGAAAAAGGGAAGAGCGCTTTTACCATATCTAAAAATGACAGGGTGCATCGGTAGTTTAAACGAAAAAAGCAGGGTGCAGTGCCCTTTGAAAAACATCAAATGGGAACATTATATATGTAAGAAGATGATATGTAAATAGTAAATTTACTGGAATTATATGCACAAATAGACGATGAATAACAAAATATGAACTTTAATACAGTCCTAGAAATATAATTCTACAATACTTGATTGGCAATTTCTTTTCAGCTAATCCACTTCTCGCCAAACATATACAATATTTTTGTTTACCAAAGAAAACAATTCGGCCTAACAGCACCTTTACTGGATATTTCTCATTTCCAAGCTTGCTTCAAAATAAAAATTAGAAGACTGTCTCTTTTCCAATTTTGAAGATGTTCCAATCTTGATCTCGCGATCCAAAATATTTATAACTCGTGCATTTAAATCATGGATAATAATAGTACTAGAGTGTCAGTTAATTTGATGATCATTTACGTCATAAAGGAGATGAAGTGTTCAAACTGAAATCCTACAAATATATATAATATATATATATCACTGTGCCGCCCAGCTAACTTAAATGTACAGTTTCTGATATTGGGATTCGTCAGTAAAGAAAATTTAAATTATAGGTTGGTCAACAGTAGGTGCCAAAAAAGCGTCAATAATATTAAAAACATCAGTAAAAAGATTGGGATTGATAAATAATGGGTATACATAACAGTAAAATGAAATAAAATATGTAGCATTAATATTCAACTAAATTTTAATAATTTGATTAATACCTATGAATATTCTCATTTTTTAAAGCATGGGTGTGTTTTGATTCTGCAACATATGCATTTTGTTAATCTAATATTTAAAAAAAAAGAATTTTAATAACATTTATAACTTTTAAAAAAGGATACCTGAGTCAATATTAACATGTATTATGTATGTTTCTACATAATGCAAGTTAATATTAAACATTCAAATATATCACTTTAATATTCAATTTAATAAATCATGTGCATTGTTTTAATCCTGCAGCATTGTTTTAAAAGTTATGAATGTTATTAAAATTATTTTTTTAAATATTAAATTAACAAAATGCATATCTTATTTTAAGCATTCCAAGCTGTGTATAACTTTAGCATATGTGTATGTAAGTATAATACTTTCTGATCAATTATCCTTATTTTAGCTAATGTGCATTTTACGAAGTATAATAAGTCAATGTTTACATTATACTACAAATTAAATAAATTTGTGAAAAAGTACAATATCCTCTTAATATAGCAACCAATACGGAGCTTTATAATGTTACGCTAAAACTGAATGAATGATTTTAACTAACACCCCTTCGGCACACGCATAAAACAAAAATACACTGAAAAAGAATCAAATTTAAAAAGATTTTAGCTCTGATAATAAGAGTTAGTGGCAGTCGTTAAATAAAAAAACAAACAGCAAAAAAACAAAAAAAAAAAAAAAAAAAAAAAGTAAGAAAAAAACACACATAATAGTATATTACACAGTTTGATCAAAATTAACAATTCATAAAATCATTCAAACATTAATAATCAGTTTCCTTACCTTGAATATTCTAGGGAGATTGCTGATCTTCATGGCTGGCGTAATCATATAATGGCGTACTTCTTCCTTGAGTAGCGAATGTAATGCATAGTATTGTGCGCAGTGTAGCCATTTCCGACTTCTGAGCAGAGTGGAGATGAGAAAGTAGGGATTGAAGCATGAAAGTCAACCAAATAATAGTTGATTGAACTAAATTAAATTAACCAAACTATTTGGGTGAACCAACTAAACGGTTATACTTGCCGCGACAAAATTTTAGTTCAGACAACTTGCGAAAACTACCAAACACTGTAATCAAAAAAATTTGGTTGTCGCAACCAAATAGTTTTTTCCGTGTATATATGATCTATAGAATTCATACACACCGAGTAATAAGCAAAAATTAGTTAAATAAATAAATAAAAAATCTAATTCTATCACAATTGAGAACATACTCACAGCAATTATTGCTCACAGATTAAAATCTACTCGAATTCTTTGATGCAGTCCTGTATAAGATAGAATTTATACACACCGAGTAATATGCAAAAGATTAGTTAAATTTCAAAAACGCATAGTATCACAGTTGAAAACACATTTCCAGCAACTATTGCTCATAGACAGTACTTTACTCAAATTCTTTTGTGTGTGCATATATGAAATAAAACTAAGCTGCGCCGCCAGGCGCCATGACGGGCACCCGGCGTGTCTCGACCGTCGGACCCATGCCCTGAAGGACATATAACGCACCAGTAGGTCCTGCTCCCTACGGCGCTGCGACCGGCCAGGGGCCGCAACCTGCGGACACCCGAGTCCTCTACCCGAGCCTGCGACGACATAGGTCGTTGCGGTGCGCGGAGGATCACACATCTCAGAGGAGACCTCCACACAGACACTCGATGAACCGCCGAAACAACCTAGCGACTTCGTCGCCGAATGCATATATGATATATAGAATTCATACACACCGAGTAATATGCAAAACATTAATGAAATTTAAAAAACGCATACTACCACTGTTAGAAAAACAGTTCCAGCAATTATTGCTCATAGACAGTACTGTAATTCAAATTCTTTTGTGTGTGCCTATATATGATATATAGAATTCATACATACCGAGTAATATGGAAAATATTAGTGACATTTAAAAAAAACGCATACTACCACAGTTAGAAAAACACTTCCAGCAATTATTGCTCACACGGAAAAAACTATTTTGTTGCGACGCAACCATTTTTTTTTTTTTTTTTTGGTTACAGTATTTGGTAGTTTTCGCTAGTTGTCTAAGCTAATATTTTGTTGTGACAACTATAACTGTTTAGTTTATTCATCCAAATAATTTGGTTATTTTATTTGGTTCAATCAACCAAATAAAATGCGTTGTTGTATAATGTTCACTCCATGGTTCGACTCGACATTCCAACTCCTACTTTCTCTGATCTTAAATCGGAAATAGCAATGCAAGCACTTGCGGCGCAAGCAGGCACCTGACATTATTATTTACTAAAGAAAAAACAAAGCAAACAATCTAGAATGTTTAAGGTAAGGAAACTGATTATTATTGTTTGTTAATTTGCTAGTTTTAAATTAAATGTGTAGTATTACTACGCGGATTTTTTTTTTTTTTTTTCGGTATGCTAATGACATATTTACGGCTTCCGCTAACCCTAAACTGTGTTATCGGAACTAAAATGCTGTTGAATTTGATTCGGCAACTGAGTAAATAAATAACGAGTGACTTGTTTAAAGATATATAGGACTTTAGGATCTTAGTAACTTAATTTATATTAGTACTTAGTAACTGATATTTAGTAACTTAAATTATTTTTCTAAAGTTTAGAAAATATGAAACACTGATACTGTATACTAATTTTCAGTTTATTTTTCTATGCGTGAAAAGAAAGTGTTTTAGTTAAAAACATTCATTGTTAATTCTTACAGATTTATTTTTATAACATAACTTTATAAATTTCAGTATACTGTTCTTGGTTGACAATTAAGATAATATTGTACTTTTTCACAAATTTATTTAATTTGAAGTATAATGTACTCATTGACAATTATACTTCGTAAAATAAACATTAGCTAAAATAGCGACAATTGATCAGAAAGTATTATGCTTACATACACATATGTTAATGTTCTGCACAGCCTGAAAACATACATAGTGACATGTTAATGTCGAACATTCAAATAATCACTTTAATTTCCAATTTAATAAATTATGCACATTTTTTTGAAAGAAATGTTATACATAATAAGTTATATATTACTTATATATTATACATAAACTATTAAAATTCGTTTTGAAAATGATATTAGATGAACAAAATGCATATTTTGCAGAATCAATACACTCATGTTTAAAAAAAAAATCATAGGTATTAATCTAATCATTTAAAATTTTGTTGCATATTAATTCTACACATTTTTTTTTTTTTTTTTTTTTTTTTTACTGTTGTGTATACCCAGTAATAATTTTATGAATTATTGCTTATTATATTGGAAAGTTGAATAAGTTCTCAGCAACAGATGGCCTTAACAGGACTGTATGCATGTTGTTTAACATGGTAACGGAGAAGTACTATAAGCAAGCTTGAAATTCAGTATATGTCATTTCGAAGAAATGTAAACAATCAATTTTTTTCATATTATTAAACATGTTGAATTTTGTGCCAAAGAAATTATTTGTGGGGAATTTTACTGCACACTGCGCTACTTAATTTTGTTTTTAAAAAAATTGCAGCTGAAGCACACGGAATTCTTGTTGGGACTTATTTCACCCATGCTCTGTCAGATAGGTTATGTAAAATGCTCTATATTATATTGGTCGCATAACAATAAAATTTGGTACGCACTGGTCTATGCCAAAAATATTCAGTCTAGTTTGATCAGAAAATTGAATTTGTTCAAACCTTAGACTAGTTTAATTTTTTTACAGTTATTATTTTCAATTTAATTTAACAGTATAAGACTGTACTGTACTCAAATCCTTTTGTGTGTGTCTATATATGATATATGGAATTCATACACACCGAGTAATATGCAGAACAGTAGTGAAATTTAAAAACCGCATACTACCACAGTTAGAAACACACTTCCAGCAATTATTGCTCGTAGACGGTAATGTACTCCAATTCTTTTGTATGTGCCTATATATGATATATAGAATTCATACACACCGAGTAATATGCAAAACATTAGTGAGATTTAAAAAACACATACTACCACAGTTAGAAACACACGTCCAGCAACTATTACTCTTAGACAGTACTGTACTCGAATTCTTTTGTGTGTACTCGGTGTAAATGAGCGATAAATTCTATGCATACCCTATTCTATAATAAGCAACCTGTGGAGCACATCGGTGATGTATATAAACTTCGATGTGTTTGAAATAATCGTAAAAATATATTGTGAACGTTTCCAGCTCATCCCCTCCCGTAGACCATAGTGTAATGACATTCTTTTGAGTACACCTGTAAACGAACTATAAATTCAAAATACCTCATTATCAGAACCGATTATGTTATGGAAAACTTCAATAACATATCTCAAATACATGGCAATTCGAGCATATTTATAAGTGAGTTAGAGCGTGAAGGGTCAGAAAAATCCAATTCATAAACACTTTTCAAATACTACGTTGGAAACGTAAAAGAAAGAAATTAACGAATCAGATTTTTATTTTTATTTTTAATACTTTCCATCATAGTTGAAAAGTGTTCATGAATTCGATTTGTCTGTCCGTCTGCCGTCCGTCTGTCAGTGCTCTAACTCGCATAAATATATTTGAATTGTCATGCAATTGATATACAGGGTTATTCTAAATGATGGACGCATTTTCAAAAAATTGTATTTAAAAGTACAAATCCAAAATGAACAATCTTTATACCAATGAAAAGAGGAAGTTTCAAAGTTTTTTTAAGACATTATAAATGTTCAATGTATCCACCGTTTGCTGCACGGCAACCATCTACGCGATACCCAAACTCGTCCCACACACGAGAAAGCGTATCTGCTGTTACTGAGTGCACGGCAGCAGTGCACTCAGCTCGCAGAGGCCTATTGCCGCGCGACCTCTACCGGCCGACTCTGGAACCATCACTGCTTTGAAAGCTGTACACTCAGTATATGCAGATACGCTTTCCCGTGTGTGGGACGAGTTTGGCTATCGCGTAGATATTTGCCGTGCTGCAAACGGTGGACACATTGAACATTTATAATGTCTTAAAAAAAACTTTGAAACTTCCTCTTTTCATTGGTATAAAGATTGTTCATTTTGGATTTGTACTTTAATAAATACAATTTTTTGAAAATGGGTACATCATTTAGAATAACCCTGTATATTGAAACACACATAAATAACGCCTGCATTCAAAATTTAAAGATATACAATTATTATACAGACATACATACATTAAATACAATAATCCAACATCCAACATGGAGTGAAAAATTAGCCAGAGCCAGGAATCGAACCTGGATTCACAGCGTTCTAGGCTGTTGCTCTAAAGAACCTTCCAATAGACTTAACATTAGCTTGAGCGTTTCTTTGCCTGACTATCGTAGGCTCTTAAGAGCCTACACTAGTCACGGGAAGAAACGCTCAAGCTAATGTTAAGTCCATGGGAAGGTTCGTACGCGATTTCTCACACGCATTTTAGTATTTTTAAATGATTTTTTTTTGCATAGCATAGCTGAGGGCAATCTCTAACGTTGTTAGTTTTTACTTTTTTGATTTTGGATACAGTTTTTTTTTTTTATAAGCAGACATTTTTAATTTTGGAATCGGTTGGAACCGGTTCTGAAAGTGAAAGTACCCTTATATAAAAAAACTGGAACCAAAATTGAAAAAGTAAAAACTAACAACGTTAGAGACCAGCGTTAGCTACCCTATGCAAAAAAATCATGTAAAAATATTAAATTGCGAGCGAGAAATTGCTCAAGAACCTTCCCATAGACTTAACATTAGCGTGCGCGTTTTTTCGCATGACTGATGTAGGTTCTTAAGGGGATCATTTTAGGCCACCTTCCCCTGTAAGATAAAGATAAGGAGAGTCTGCGCCCAATTCAAAAGAATAACAATAAAAAATCTAAACATTAATTTTTTGCTAAACTATCCCATGAATAATTTTTACTTCATTTGTTTTTTATGCCTTTCCATTGCTATTTTGTTGTTATGTTGCAATTTAATAGAACAGTTGTAATAAAAACAAGAAAGTTATTTTGCGCAATCTGTCCTTACAGGGTTGGTGTGATTGCGCACATGGGTAGCAGAGATTGTTAGTAATAATAACTACAATTAAATAGTTAACAATAATAGTTACACTTCAATCACATTGTTGTATAAGGTTTTTGTGAACAAATATTATTGTATTAGGAGTGAATATTTCAACCTAATGATTAAAGAATCAGAAAAAGGAAATAATTTTAAAAACGATTAAAAAATTTTAATTAAAGGGAAAAAAATTAGAGAATCAGAAAAAGCAAATCCAGATAAGATTACAAAATAACATTAAGTTACTTGATAACACGTTTAACTTAAAATTAGTCCAATTTTCATTTTTTATGCAAATTTACCTATAAGCTGCGTAATCTCTCCTAGCATGGAAACTAATGGGAACAATGTTCCATCTCTCCTAAGTAGCAGATGCGCAAACTCTCCAATTTCGGTATGAGAGATTGCGCGGCCTTTTATTTAAACATGGCCGCTACTAAAACGATCCGTTGATGTTCACATTGTTAGTCTAGATTAGTAGCTTATGACAAATCGTTTAAGTTTAAAATATTTTGTACTACTGACATTGTATAGAAATTCTGATGAATAGCTATGAAAATTCAAGCACTTACTTTGAGAAAACAAAACAAAATAGCAATGCTTTATCATAGACGTTCAAAACAATCAACGTGTACTTTCAAGTAGACACTTCACTACTGGTGTTTTACAACTACCTGGAGTCGCTGCGCGCTCACTCTACTCCTTCACCCCGAACCTCTATGTGTGCAATCTCTCCGACCGCGCCATCTCTCCTGGCTTTACCTTATACATGTTCACCTCACCCAACAACTCCACAACACGAAACGTTCTGATATAATAAACAAATTGGAAATTGTACGTCAAATGTGACAATTGAGGTGCGTTCGTACTGTAACAATTATTATAAATATTCAGATATTTCTGCAATAGCTGTAGTACCCTTATGCAAAAATGCATGAATACAAAGTTTATACTACGTGCAGATTTTCATAATATATTATTAATTTTATTTTATGAAATTAAGTTTCAATATATTTTACAAACAAACAATTACAATTCTGTTATATTGCAATTATACTAACGCAAATATTTAATACAAGACAATATAAAAAACAAATCATCTTTATTATTTCAGTGAAATGAATTATATTATGTCTGTTATTATGATATGAATAATTTACGTAATAAAATAACTACATTTTGAGTTGGGAACATTTTATCTATTGTTGACATTTACTAAAAATTCCAGTGGGAAACTTAAGCCTAGCTTTGAAAATTTCAGAACTTGAAATCCATATTTAAACACATTCTTCATTTAATATCTATTTCTCCGGAAACATCTATCTAAAAAACTGTCGGTAGATTATAGGATTTCTATAATTAAACAATTTTAGTATACAAATTCGGTTTTTAAATTCAGTTATACAATATCGTAGGATATCATTCAATTAATTACGTATGACAGAATTTAATAGAATGTAGAAAACTTTTATTAATTTCTTTTTAAGTTTTAATTCCATTTTCATAAAATTTGAAATGGCTCGACAAAATTCTGCAATGATTATATAGATTAAATTTCAAACCGTTCGGTTTGGTAGTTTTTGCGTGTGTCTGTCTGTCCGTCTGTCTGTCTGTCTCTCTGTCTGTATGTGACAAAAATTTTGTGGGCACTCTATCTCAAGAACTAATGCACAAAATGTAATAAAACTTTATATTCAGTTAGTCCCTGATATAAATTGGTGCTGATTAGTTTTTGGTGAAAATCTCACCCAACAGATGGCGCTGCTATGCTGCATTTTTCGCGCTTTCCGCAATAGCTCTATCTCAAGAACAAATGCAGTTATTTTAATCAGACTTCTGATTTATTTAGACCTTGACCTAAATAGACGCTGATTACAGTTTGGTGCAGATATCCCAAAAGGTGGCGCTGCTATACCATTTTTTTAATGATTTTTACAATAGCTATATTTCAAGAACTAATGCACGGAATTTCAAACTTCAGATTCTGTTAGACCTTGACATAAATAGATGCTGCTTGCTTTCTGGTGTAAATAGCTCAACAGATGGCGCTGCTATGCTACCTTTTTTATTATTATCACGATAACTATATCTCCAGAACAAATGCACGGAATTTCCTCAAACTTCAGATTCAGTTAGACGTTGACATAAATAGATGCTGCTTGCTTTTTGGTGTAAATAGCTCAACAGATGGCGCTGCTATGCTACTTTTTTTATTATTATCACGATAACTATATCTCAAGAACAAATGCACGGAATTTCCTCAAACTTCAGATTCAGTTAGACGTTGACATAAGTTGTTGTTGATTAGGTTTTGGTCTAAATCTCCCAAAAGGTGGCGCTGCCATGCTACATTTTGCAGGATTTACACGATTTTAGCAATAGTCATATCTCAAGAAATAATACACGGAATTTAATAAAACTTTATATTTACTTAGACCTTGATATATATTGGTGCTGATTCTTTTTAGTGTATGCGAAACCTGAATGAGATAGAAGAAAGTTTTGGGATTGGCACATCCGAGTAATTTTTATATATTCTGTAGTGTACACGCTTAAAATAATTTCGTCAAAAACCGTAAAAAATACAGACAGCAAGTTGCCGGGACATCACTGTTATTGGAAGAGCTTTTTCCATTATTTGAAGAAATTTCTGTCTTGTGACTGGACAATTTCTGGAAAATTTGACCTTCGTTTCTTGAATTTTCCGTGTTTTGAAGGAAAAAAATCATACGTAAAAATTCCGTTTCTAATACGGAAAAGTAACACGTGACACAGTTGCCGGTACACCCCTGTGTTTTGAGAAAATTGCAGACTTAGATTGGAGAATTTCAGGTATATTTTATGTTAGATTGTTGAGTTTTCCTTATTTTGCGGGAAGCGAAGCAAATCAAAGCGGAATAGTTTGTGTTTTAACGAAAAAATGCAACGGAAAAATTTGTTCAATTCACGGACTTTTTTGAGAGTGTAGAAACCTCTTAGTGTCAGGTTCAACGGATTTTATACAACGTCCCTTAGTTTTCGAGAAATAGGTAGTCTAACATTATAAAACTTAAATACTTATACTTTGTAACGGGCTTACTGTATTACAAAGCCTGTTGTGGCGCCCTAGTTATAATAAAATAAAATATTTTCAAACGGTATTTTCAAATACATTTTCAAATAAAATAAAAATAAATGCAGATATAAGATAAATGAGAAAGAATAAAAATTCAAACCTCAAGCATACGTATTGCAGATTTAAAAAACTTTAACATGCAATTTAGTTCGTATGCTAATTTTTCATATAATTATGCTTCGTACTTTAAAAACACATTAGTATTATTATAGCATTGACTTTCTTTGTTAAGACAATGTATAAATGATGTTTCTTTAAAATCACGAATTGACACAATTGTTCAATATAGCATCGATAAAGAATATATCAAATACATTTTAAAAGTGGTTAAAATTAATTAACCGTTTAATGATGCTTTATACAATAATTTAGTTACAAAAAAAAAAAAAAAAAGGTTAATTCACAATGTTCTAATTTTTAATTGCTATTATTAAATTATAACTACAAGTACATTTATAAACAAAAAAGAGAAAAACAAATGCAGCGCGTTCCAGTCTCGAACCCGAAGATCAACGTGCAGACGCCATAACAACTGAGCTACGGCCAACGCAGTGATTTTGTTACAAAGTAAATATTTAAGTTGTGTTGAATATTAGACCCCCCCCCCCACCACCTATTTCTCGAGAACTAAAGAGCGTTGTATAAAATCCGTTCAACCTGAGACTAAGGGGCTTTTCTCCTTGAACATATATAAAAATTTCCTGCTGGTCATGCCTATGCCTAATTAATTATAGAAAAAAAGAGCATATAGCTGATATTAAGTACAATAGAAAAACTACATCCCTGGCAAGATTATATCAAGAAGAAACCATACAAATAAATTTCAATGAAAGTAAAATAATATTTCCCTCCAGTCTATACTATCAATCCATAATAAGAGAAACCATAGAGATACAAACACGCAAAAATACAATATGTAACGATGCGGCATCTTTTAATTTACCGAAACTGTGGCCCGAGTGACTCCATAGTCACAGATATGGAAATAAACAACCAAGTAAAAATAAAAGATAACGTGCGTAATTTTTTCAAAAAGTACATGAAAATACTAACTTCAAAGCCCGTGCAATTCTGGAATATTCTCATTTGTGTTTGGAAATGACTCGGAGCGAGTCGAAACATGTCAAGCAACCTAATAAGTTATTTTACTATGCATTTATTATGTTAATTTACACCTTTTAGCATTTAAAAGAAATATATTATTACAAGGTGTTATAATTTATTATATTGTCTTCTCCTCTTCAAATTTGTATTTTTAACGGTGCTGCCATCTCTCGACAGATATGTAATAAATAATCTTTTGTACTTTTTCCGTTTAGTTTTATTTTTATCCGAATGATTTAGGTTATGACGTGACAGATGTGATACGTTAGGTGACAGATTGTTAGTAATTACTAATTAGAAAGAAGGGGGAAGGTAAACATTTCCCCTTAAAGTTTGCATACCTTGAATAATTAATAGTTATGAACAGCAGCGGTTCCCAAACGTTATGGTGAAAGAGTACACTGTCAAAAAAAGACAAATGTTTCTTAATCTACGAAAATATAACAACGAACGAAAACGTGCAATAACTTCTTCAGAAATACCCATGATTCTGAAAAGCGTTCTTTATCTTTAGAAAGTAAAAAGTGTTAGACATATGAATGGTGCAGATGCAAAAATCACATTATAAACTTTTTTAAAGTATTGAGTTATTCATATCACCGTGTTCGTCTTTTTAAGGCGAATCGGACTGTAATAGTGATTTGGACCATAATGAACATATTAAGGTTGAAAAAAAATGCTGAAAATCTCGTTTAGATGCATAACTCACATTATCCAACAATTGTTTTGTAGCAAAACTCACACTCTCCAATTCAACCAATCAGGGAGATACAGAAGCAAGAAGTAGCATAAAATGTTGCACTAGTTTAATGAAAGTGAAGAAGTTGAGCCATGTCTAATAGTAAAATGTTTGCACAAATTCTTTTTAATAAATGTTTTTCAATTTTTGTGGTTTATTACCCTCTAAAATAACAATGAAATCTAATGTTCAGATTTTTGTTGTTGTTGTTGTTTTAAATTCATAACTATTTTAGTTTATAACTAACATTACCTATAAAAGTTTGCTGCAAAACTCACATTTCCTATATTTAAATTTAAATTCTAGCTTTACCACAACTATCAAAGGTTTAGGACTGCGTGCTACTAGTTGTTATGGCAACAAATATATCACACAAAAAAAAATTGTGCTTATATATTATGCTTATTAATAATAATCAGTTTTTTGCATTTTTCAAAAAACTAGGTTATGTGGAAAGTGTGAATTTTGCAGCTACACCCTTCATATAAACATTTATCATTAAAATTTATACCGAACTACTGTTAACGAAGAAATTACATATTTTGGTGGCGCCATCTCTAGTATTAACCTAGAAACATTGTCGAATTTTTTACTCCTCTCGAATTTGTATTTTTTACAGTGCTGCAATCTTTCGACAGACATGTAATAAATAATATGTGGTACTTTTTGCGTTCATTTTTCGTTTCAACTGACTGATTTAGGTTCTGAAATGACATATTGTTACTAATTAGAATTACGATTAGATTACTAATTAGAAGTAGGAGAAAAGCTAAACATTTTCCACTAAATCTTGCATACCTTGAAGAATTATTAATTCTCAACAGCGGTGCCCAAACTTTACTCTTCTGCGAACCATCTTAAAGTTTCACCCACCTTAAAGATAGGCATACACTGCCAAAAAAGGCAAATTTCTCTTTTATTCTATGAAAATATAATAATGTACTTTACACAAAAGTAGGAGTTACATATACATAACTGATTGTGCCCTTTCTTTTGTTTCTAGCAGGGCTGCGGAGTCGGTGGGAATAATGTCCGACTCTGACTCCTGAAATTTTAAAGGAACAGACTCCGACTCCAGGCAGGCTAAAGTACTAGTATTGCCTGTTGATTCCTATTATTCAAATTGCTTCATTGCTGTCATTTATTTTGAAATAGTAGTAGTCGCTTCATTAAATTTGTCATTAAATAATGGAAATATTGCTATTTCCAAAAAAAGTGGCAGCCATCAAGCAATCAGAATTTAAAAAAAAACCCTCAACTGGCAACACTGGAACCTGCTGTTACATTCCTGTTTGACCTTGAAGCATATGATGTGCATATCAACCATTTTGTGAAAAATAAAGGCTATTTTGTGAAATTTATTATATTTTTGTGAAAAAAAAAACATCTTGTAACGAACTAAAATATAAACAAGAGATTTCAATTAAAAACAGTTTTTATATATGCTGTACACTGGACAGTAAATTGGGACTGTTTAACTTGGGTTTCCTTGCATATATAGTCCAAATATAAAAATAATAATTCAGTTTATCAATTTAAAATCACATAGAATTGGTTTAATTTCACTTCAAACTGTCTAAAAAACAAGCTGGAGTCGGAGTCGGCCTGTTTTTTAGTGACTCCGACTCCTTTGCCCAAAAATAGGCCTGACTCCGACTCCACATCCTTGGTTTCTAGGGTACACGATGGCTGGAAATCTCAGCGAGGAGCAACGACGCTGGGAATACCTGGATGAGGCATTCCCGCATTATTGGACGGGCGGCGTGGGAGCGTTGAGTGGCCATCACGTCCCCCTTCTTCTGGGGAGCGGTAAAGGATAAGGTTTATTCCAGAAAATCCGTCACAGCACGGCAGTTGAAGAAGTACATCGATGATGCGTTTAAGGAAATTCGTTCTAACCGGAACTTGTATCGCACTGTGTGTGAGTGTGTCGGGGACAGGTTTCAGGAATGCATCAATGCCGCCGAAGGCTGACATTTGAGCACCTTCTGGATTAAATATGTAACTATATATGGTAGATGTGCCAGTAATGGACACCCTTAAGGAATTTCTTTAAATATTATTCTTTAATTAATAGTTACAATTGTTATATTCCACATTTTTTAATATTATATTAATCTGCCAACAATATTTAACCATGCTCATAGTCACATTTCCCAATGTGAATCGAAATTTAATTGTAAATAACAGAAATAAATCAAAACACCCTAAATTTTAGTAATGGACATCCCACAAAAAGTAATAGATAATTGATATTATGATTGTATTTAAAACTAGAATTTAAAGAAAGCATATTAATGAAATAAAAAATGCCGAATTTTTATTGGTTATTTATAAACCAAAAATGTTGAAGCTGGCCCATTATTGGAAGGCGGTCCATTACTGGCACATCTACCCTATGTCATTAAACCTGTATTAAAAGTATTGTAACTGTATACCTACGTTTGGGCCACAGTGTATAACTATGAACGAAACCTCTTCCGAGATACCTAATTCCGAGGAAAGTTCTTTATCTTTATAAACCTCAGAAACCAACGTATTTTCGAGATTTAGAGAAGCATTTACGAAACATAAAGTTTCTTTTGCTGCCACTGATTTTCGGAAATGTTTCGCATTAAGCAGTTCCCTTAACCCAGAATGTCTGTTTTTCGGATGCTATCCATTCTCAGGAAAACACTTTCATGTTCAACAAACATGTTTTATAGACAAACATGTTAAAACAACAGCATTCACATTAACAGGACTTGACGAATGCTATCGCTTGGTGGCCACTGGCGACGAATTTATTTAATATGGAAATTTGTATTGAACAAAATTGACCTAAGAAATGACCACAAACGGAATTTTTCTCTCCCCCACGTAAATTCTTATAAGATGTTTCATTACAGATGTTGCAAAATTACAAAATATAGAAATCATATTCAAACAAAAAATACTTTTAATATTTTCTATTAATCTGGCAAAAATAGGTTCGTCGAATGCAAATTAAAAAACAAATAGAAAATCTGAATTATTTGACTGACTTTGATAGGAAAATAGGCAAAAAAAATTTTATTTTCTTGGTTCACTGTATCATCGATGTCCCCATCATCAGATATACGATCGTAGATTTTATATCTCTTAACTATATCCGGATATTTAAAGCATTCGGCATTCAGCATTTACCGAGCATGTCGGTTAATTCAGCTTTTACAGTGTTTCTTTTTTTCCCCAGAGGTATATAATTTTGATAAGTTTAATAAGAAAACTTACTTCATGTTGCTTTACTATTCTATACTAAGTATCTAATAATTCTAAGCTAATGCTTCTTATTATTTTTTCTCAATTAATTCATTAAAAAACTTATGCGTTTTTCGAAAATCAATGATGTAGGAAGGCCGGGGGGGGGGGGAGGGGGGTTAAATATTTTTTTACTGGCGATTACAGTTTTTTGCTGGCTACCAGATTTTATCAAAATTTGTAAAGCCCTGTACATGAATATAAAATTAATATTACGGTATATACTCGAGTATAAGTCGACTCGTGTATAAGTCGACCCCCTAATTCTTACGCAAAATTTTGAAAAAAATTGAATTTTCGAGTATAAGTCGAACCACATTTGTAGTAGTTAAAAAGCGATTTAAGATCGAGGATTTAAAAAAATCATTAAATTTGTAATGTATATTTTTTTAATTACGTTTCTAATCGGATTTTTTAAAAAAATCAACGTTTTAAACCATAATAATGTGAAACTGAAGAAGCTTAAACTATTTTGAAACCTATTTACATCAATTTAGTGATGCTTAAACAGAAAAAAAAATTCTTGAAAAATGTATTCAAGCCTTATTTACAAGGTAAACAACTTCTTAGACTGCTGAAATATATCACTTCTTTGTATTTTAGGACTTTTAGGAGAGAAATCTAGAAGTATTCTCAAGTTGAACTTTTCTTAAAAAGGGGATTAAAATGTTGAAAGGAATGTTCCTGTATTGAAGAAAATTCTATCCTAAGAGAAAATGAGTGCAGAACAATTACAGGGACATTGCTGAGTTTTTTTTAGTCAATCACAGGGAAATGACCATTGTCCGCTTTTATTTCTCTTTCCAACCTAGACCCGGTGACTCCGGTATTTCACTCCGCTATATCCCACTTCTTCCGGAGTGTGAAATATTCTTTCTTTCTTTTTTTTTTCTTTTTACTAACTCGTGTATAAGTCGACCCCTCATTTTGAACACCCAAATTTTGTCTAAAATTATTCGACTTATACACGAGTATATACGGTATATTATTTATCTTGGATGTATAAAATCAGTTCCGCAGCTGAAAATATTTCATTTAGATCCGATAGCATCCTTAAAAACTGATATTCCGTTTTGAGAAAACTTATCAAATTTGTTATAAAAACTACTCGGAAACGTGTCCGAAAATCGGTGGCATCAAAAGAAACTGTTTTCATGAATGCCTCTTTTAAGTCCCGAAAATATGATGGTTTCTGAGGTTTCTATAGATAAAGAACGCTTTTCTAAATCGTGGGTAACTCGGAACAGGTTGTTATATTTTGCTCCAAGGTATTCAAATACGATGTCAAAAGTGGATGTTACTATTTAAAAAATTAAAATTAATGCACCTTTTTTTTTTTACATGTATATGATCTCATAAAACAAAATAAACCACATACGATTATAAAGTGTGTCATACGATTTGAAACGGTATTTTTCGTTTATTTTTGCATACAGTATTCAGTTCCTTATTTTTTTTAATAATGTGTGTAAAAGTTACGAATTTGTATTTAGGAGATAGAAAGAAAGATGCGCAATTAAAAATAAATCGCTTTAAGAGATTAGGAAAAAGCACTGGATCACGCCCTCACCCCCCATGTACACAGACGCCTTAAGAGTCTACTTCACTCAGCCGAAAACGCCCGCTTGCTAATGTTAATCCTATGGGGGAAATATTTTACGATTATATTTCGCATTTCAATATTTTTAAATGTTTTTTTTTTTTTTTTGCATTGGATAGCCGAGGTCAATCTCTCTGCAGGCCATTATTACACGTTTATTTTTATTTAATTATTTTTTTAAGATACTTTCACTTTCGGAACCGGTTTCTAAATTCAAAGTATCCTCAATTAAAAAACCTGCAAACAAAATCGAAAAAGTGCCTGCATAGATATAGACCTCAGCTATCCAATGCAAAATCATTTATTTCAAAATATTGAAATGCGAACGAGATATCGTAAAGTATTCCCCCCATAGGATTAAAATTAGCGAGCGGGTGTTTTCGTCTGAGTGAACTAGCCTCTTAAGGCTGCTCGTCAGTAAACTTCCCGATTCCCCTCGCTAATGTTATTCCTATGGGCTTAGGATGCACTCGTATTTTTAAAATATCTCCTCAGGAAATTAATATTTTAAACTTTTATTTTCTTTGTACTGTTCTTTAAGGATGTCTGTTTTTTTTCTTAGTTGTCAAAATATTTCTATAATATCTGCTTAATTTTTAATTTTATGTGTTAATATATATCTTAGCGAAACTGAATGTTTATCTTAGCGAACTATCTTAGCGAACTTATGTGTTAATATAGATCTTAGCGAAACTGAATAAGATTTTAACACTTCACATAAAATTAAGTATATATTTTAGAAAAAAATTGACAACTAAGAAAAAAAAAGAGACATCCTTTAAGAACAGTACAAAGAAAACAGAAGTTAAAAATATTAATTTCTTGAGAAGATATTTTAAAAATACGAATGCATCCTACGCCCATAGGATTAACATTAGCGAGGGTTGGTTGGTTGGTTGATTTATGACGGTCGTTTATCAACACCAGGGATATAGGCCCTAGGGGGAGTGCCCTCCGTGGGGGGTCTTCCTAAGGGATCCTAACCTGTATTTACGGCAAGGTTCGAAGAAAACCACAGAAAACTCCGAACGGTTAGGTCGACGAGCGCGACAGGGGTATGAACCCAGCACCTCCCGTCTACCAGCTTTGAGAGCAGAACCTCTCAGCCACTGGAGGGGCTGAATAGCGAGGGAAATTGGGAAGTTTACTGACGAGCAGTCTTAAGGCATCTCAAATCCTAGACAGGATGCATTTACGAAGCCACTTTTATTGTTAAATGCATTCAATTGGCAGGAATTCCTCATTCAAAAACTAAGAAATGGAATAGTGTTTTCTATTTTTCGATAAAAAATGAAGTTTTGTTCAGTAAATTATGTTCGTTAATATCGTATACTTTCTTTTGTTTATCAGAAAACTTTCTCTTATTACATCAAAGTTGACTTCTTCATAGCTCGACAACCGCCGAAATATCGTCACGAAACAGCCATCGCTTTAGAACTCATACAATTTCGAATGTAAAATAAAATTATTATATTTTATATAAGCAAAATTGGCTTGGCCTAGTAACTGCAAACAGATCAGAATAAAACAAAACACAAATGAAATAAATAAAATAAATAAAACGAAGTGTTAGTCAGCCATATGAACATTTGTAATTCAAATTTATCCCGAATGACTGGTGCATTAGCGAAGAAAATACATTTTTTTGGTAGTACCATCTCTATGTTAAACCTAGAAATACTACACTATATTGCCAAAGGTGACCGGTCACTTGCGATTTTAGACGTTTTGTTAACTATCTAGAAAAATACATGAGGAATTAACCTAAAACTGCAGGTGTGTAAACAGTGTAGTACAGGTTATATATTTCCACGAAGATTTTTTCCCGAAACCCCATAGGGGACTGTCAACAAATTGAAAAAGAACGAACATCTTTTGGATTACCCTGTAAAAGCTAATGTAGCTAAAGCGTTCAAACTCGAGATTATTTATAAGTGGCTTATTGTAATATACTGTGTTCATTTTTTATAAGGATAGCATGTATACACGCAGAGAAATTAAGGTTTTTATAAAAACAGTCCCAAATTTGGCCAAGTTTTTTGCTTATAATTTGCAGAGTTGTTAATATAAAAAAACGTTATTTTGAGAAAATTTGTCAAACAACATTGTACACGATACTCTGCAATCAGAATTAAAAAATAATAAAAATTGGATGAAAAATGAGCAGGTTTACTAAAAAATGTTTCTCTGCGCATGCGCGAATGCAATCAAAATATAATGTGCATAATGTATTAGCTAAGTATATATAGAGCAACTTTTGTGAAAGTCTCAAAATCATAGCTTGAAAATTCTTAAAATTATCGTCGATAGAATAAGCTCGAAATCCGTAGTTCCCAAAAGGAAGCAAAAAGTTGAGGGGTTGTACGTTGTATTCAAATGTAGTATGTGCAATATTGTGTACGCTATCTTGGCACTAATCAACAGATATTTGATACAACCCCTCATATATTTGCTTCTTTTGGGGAACAACGGATTTCGAGCTTATTCTATCGACGATAATTTTCAGAATTTACAAGCTATGATTTTCAGACTTTTACAAAAGTTGCTCTATATACTTAGCTAATACATTATGCATACTATATTTTGATTTCATTCGCGCATGCGCAGTGAAAAATTTTTTAGTAAACCTACTGATTTTAAATCAAATTTTTATTATTTTTTAATTTTGATTGCAGAATATTATGTACAATGTTGTTTGACATATTTTCTCAAAATAACTTTATTTTATATTAAGAACTCTGCAAATTATAAGCAAAAAACTTGGCGAAATTTGGGACTGTTTTTATAAAAACCTTAATTTCTCTACGAGTATACATGCTATCCTCAAAAAAATGAACACAGTATATTACAATAAGCCACTTATTGATAATCTCGAGTTTGAACGCTTTTGCTACATTAGTTTTTACAGGGTAATTCAAAAGATATTCGTCCTTTTTCAAATTTTCGACAGTCCCCTATGGGGTTTCGTGAAAAAATCTTCGCGGAAATATATAACCTATACTATACTGTTTACACACCTGCAGTTTAAGGTTAATTCCTCACGCTTTTTCTAGATAGTTAACAAAACGTCTAAAATCGCAAGTGACCGGTCACCTTTGGCAATATAGTGTATCTAACTTTCTTCTCCTGATAAAATTTGTATTTTGTCTGGTGCTGCCATCTTTCGAAGGATACGTAATACAGAATCTGTAAAACGATTTGTGTTCTCTTTTTGTTTTATCGGACAGATTTAGTTTATATTTATGACATGACAGATTGTTAGGAATTACTAAATAGAAGGGTGTGGGGGGACTATACATTTCCCTCTAAAGCTTGCATACCTTGAAGCAATAATAGTTTTTATCAGTGGTTCCCAAACTTTATCGTTATGCGATTAAAGCTTCATCCACCCAAAAAAAAAGATATACTTTGTAAGAAAAAAAAATAAAAATGTTTTTCCTTGATCTACGAAAATATAAATATAATCATGAAAGAAAATGTACAAAAACCTCTTCCGAAATACCCACGATTCAGAAGAGCGTTGTATATCTTTAGAAATCTCGTTGAAACCACTATATTTTTCGATTTAGAGAGCATTTAAGAAAAAAAAAATTCTTTTGCTCCCACTGATTTTCAATAAACGTTTCGGAATCATTTTTATAATGCATTAATCAGTTTCTTTAATCCGGAATATCGATTTTTAGGATGTTCAACAAACATGTTTTAGACACAAACATGATAAAACAACAGCATACATATTCACATTAAAATGAATGTTGTTTAGTTTCTGTTGCATATGTAAATGAAGTTAGACAGCTGAAAATGTTTATTTGACAACTGATGGCATTCTGAAAACTGATATTAACTATGAATAGAACTACCAGGAAACATTTCCGAAAATTAAAAAAATCCCTGACGGCTCGGCCTACAGGTAGAGGTAGATTTCGAAGATTCTGTTTGTTGGGAACTGAGGAAGAAATGACCTTTTTGCCATGATACGGCAGATGGGAACCGCCCACTTCGAAACTTAACTTGATTGCAGGTGGAGCCGGAAGGGATTTTTTTTATTTAATTTTTTTTTTTTTTTTGCTATAAGGGTTGGTCCTATAAAAAACTTGACAGTATAAAAGTTTTAGATATATTAAGAGGATTAATAATAAATTTAAGCGGATTTGATATCTTGTGAATTGACGAAGTTATTATTTTTTTTCTTCTAAAACCACCCTTTCCCCCTCCCCCCCCCTTGGGGCCATTTTTAATGATATCAAAAATCTGTCATACATAAATTTTCGACCGTTTTCCTAGAAGTAATAATAACTTTAAACGGATTCGATGCGTATCATAACTAAGAAATTATGGGTTTTTTTCTGTTTTCACAAAAAGCCCCCCCATTCCGCCCCCCCCCCCCCTGGTTCGATTTTGCCCATTAACGAACTTGACCGAGATTTTATGCCCCTTGATTTTATATATCAGTTTGGAAGAGATTTATGCAGAATTTTTCCAGTTATCGTGTCCATAAAAAAGTGACATATATAAATAGTTATAAGTGCTGTGTAATAGCCTCTGCTTGTTAACTAGGAGATGACCCTTTAAATGCCTCAGAGGAGGACTTAAAGGAATCGACTGGGAGCAGAGACTTAATGTCCAATCCGCACCTTCCATCGGTGCAGCCTGTTAGTACCCTTGCCTAGTGCATGGGGAATGAACGCGGATGGACTTCCTCCAACCCGCTTGGCCAGCGTGGAGGAATTTGGCCACCTCCCCCCTTATTTTACCATGAATTCACAAAACAAATCACGGCCCTCAATTCCCGGCAGTCTGCATGTTCCTGATTATGGCAGCGATCAGAAAGACATGAAGACAGAGGGTGCTAAGAATCACCGGGCTCGGCTTGGCTACCATAAGTTCATGACCTTGGCTAAGTATAATGGACGATCCTTATCTTCTGAAAGTCGTTTACAGGAACTTGAAGAAGAATTAGAAAGAATGAACTGGGACATCCTAGGATTATGCGAAGTAAGAAGAAAAGGTGAAGAGAAGATTGATCTTGCCAGTGGACATGTATTGTACTACAGAGGTACAGAAGATGGAAAAACAAGTGGTGTAGGATTTCTGATTCATAAAAAATGGAAAAATCACATCGTAGAATATGATAGTGCATCAGATGGAGTTGCAAGGTTAGTTATACAAGTGTCAAAAAGATACAAGCTACAAATTACCCAAGTTTATGCACCAACAATTAGCTATACTGATGAAGAAATTGAGGATTTCTATGAAGAAGTAGCTTCAATGCATCAAAAAGGAAAATGCTACATAAAATTAATAATGGGAGACTGGAATGCTAGAATTGGGGAAAAAAAGAAGGGTGAGTTCTCAGTAGGAAATCATTGGATATGGGGTGCGTAATGAAAGAGGAAACAGATTGATTGAATTTGCAGAATGTGAACAGATGTATATCATGAATTCATTTTTCAAGAAAAAGCCACAAAGAAAATGGACATGGCGTAGTGCAAATGGCTCAACAAGTGAAATCGACAATATCTTGACAAACAAAAAGCATCTTATTCAGGATTGCAGCGTTCTCAATAACTTCAATACAGGAAGCGATTACAGGTTAGTTAGATGCAAACTGCTTTTAAATACTAAAGTGGAAAGAATGAAGCTTTTGTAATGCTCAAAGAAATCAGTCGATATTATAAATCTCCAGAAACATAAAGAAGAATTTAATTTAGAACTTAAAAATCGTTTTCAAGTACTTCAATCAATCTTAGAAGAAGAACAAGATGTTACAGTAGTGAACAAGAAAATAACAAATACTCTACAAGAAATTGCAAGGACGATAGCTGGTGAAGCACAAGTAAAACAAACAAAGAAAATAACAGAAGAAACAAGAAGATTGATGAAGAAACGCAGAGAATTTAAAATGAAGAAAAACTAACCTAAATCAAGAGTTGAATATGCAGAATTATGTAAAACGGTAAGAAAATGTGTTACAGAAGATATCAGAAAATTTAACTGTGATCTTGTCAAAAAAGTTCTAGAAGATAACAAAAATTTAAAATCAGCTAAGCGCAAACTGAGTGTTGGAAGAAAAGGTATTTTTGCACTGAAGAGAGCAGAGGGAACAATCACCAAAATCAATAATGAAATAGTACACATTCAAGTTGTAAATTTCCAACTGGACGAAAAATATCCGGGCCAGGATTCGAACCTGGGATCGCCTGGCTGAAGCCGCCACGCTCTACCACTGAGCTATCCCGGTCGAATCTGGAGGGCATAATTCATACAGTTAACCTTATTGATCAAAGCATCTTGGTCTGATATTTTTTAATCAGCTCAACAGAAAAGATCGCAGGTAATGGAACTCCAGTAAACGCTGGATACGTGAATACATTGGATTATTTTTTAACACAATTAATTCAAATTGGTAAAGTAATCATACAAGTTGTAAATTTCCAACTGGACGAAAAATGTCCGGGCCAGGATTCGAACCTGGGATCACCTGGCTGAAGCCGCCACGCTCTACCACTGAGCTATCCCGGTCTCACTGAGTCCCGGTCCACTGAGTATCGACCGGGATAGCTCAGTGGTAGAGAGTGGCGGCTTCAGCCAGGCGATCCCAGGTTCGAATCCTGGCCCGGACATTTTTCGTCCAGTTGGAAATTTACAACTTGTATGATTACTTTACCAATTTGAATTAATTGTGTTAAAAAATAATCCAGTATAGTACACATTGTCGAAAAATTCTATAACGATCTATATAAATGTGAAGATCAAAGGGAAATCAACCTACGTTATCCACTAGTAAACATAACAAAAACTGAAGAGATAATCCCAGTGATGACAGATGAAGTTGTACAAGCCATTAGAGGCATGAACAAGAACGAAAAATCATGCGTCAAGCATAGATTATGTAACACTTTCCAACACTTCCAAAATAATTTTACAAATCATACCGTTTAATAAGCTAAAATATAACATCTGAGTGATCCGAATACTTTTATTCAGCCCTGTATAGGATCTATAGATTTGTATATATACTACATAGGATGCTAAATTTTAGTTCAGTTAGGAAACGCGTAGCACAGTTTAACTTTCTCCGTCTGGAGTTAAATAATACGGAAATGTGTTCGCGAACTTTTGTGCTTCCCTGTATAGGATCTACAGAATTTATGCACACCACGTAATAGACAAAAAGCGAGTTAAAATTAAAATCGCGTTCGGTAACTTAAAACTCACTTCCAGGAATTATTGTTAACATACGGTAGAGAATTCTTTTGTGTGTCCCTGTAAATGAACGATGACTGCTATACACACACTATTCTGTAGTAAGCCTCTTGTAATGCACCTTAGTGGTATATATAAATTTCAATGCGTTTAAAATAGGGAAACATTATTTAAATAAACCGCAGACGATTTTTCTCCAAAAACGTAATGTAACGGAATTCTTTTGACTATCCCTGTAAAGTAACTATAAGTGCTATGCACACCCTATTCCATATTAAGCTTCTTCTAATGCACCTTAGTGATATATATAAATTTCAATGTGTTTAAAAAAGTGAAACATTATTTAAATAAACCGCAAATGATTTTTCCCCATAGACCGCAATGTAACGGAATTCTTTTGAGTGTCCCTGTAAAAAAACTATAAGTGCTACACACTTCCATTGAAATAGGGAACATGCTATAGATAACAACTATAACATATAAAAATTGCAGAACAATCCGAGCATATTTACGGAGTTAGAGCACGGACAGACGGCAGACGGCCAGACGGCAGACGGCCATACGGCAGACAAACCGAAGTCATAAACACTTTTCAACTAGGTTGGAAAGTGTTAAAAAAGGTAAATGCTCTGGCGAAGATGGAATTACAATTGACCTTATCAAAGAAGCAGGAGAAGAATTTGCAAAAATGCTAGCCTTACTGTTTTCCAAATGTCTCGAGAAATCAGATGTTCCAGAAGATTGGAATAATGCTGTGATGGTGTTACTTTATAAGAAAGGAGAAAAGGAAAACATTAAAAACTACCGTCCAATCAGCTTACTGTCAGTGATTTATAAAATTTTCACCAAAGTTTTAACGACAAGACTTGAATCAGCTCTGGACTCAGCTCAACCTAGAGAAGAAGCAGGATTTCGAAGTGGATTTAGCACAATGGATCATATTCAAACAGTAAGGGAATTTATAGGAAAACATAAAGAATATAATTTACCTCTCTGCCTTGCCTTTATTGATTATGAAAAAGCATTTGATTCGGTCTACACATCTGCAGTAATTACTTCTCTGGAGGACATTGGTATAGACAAACCTTATATCAATATCATAAAGAAGATCTACAAGAAAGCAACAACCACCATCCGTTTGGACAAAGGAAAAGCGAAGATCAAGCTTGGAAGAGGAGTAAGACAAGGAGACACCATTTCGCTTAAGCTTTTTACTGCTGTCTTAGAAAGTATTTTCAAGAAGCTGGATTGGGAAAACAAAGGAATTAGAATAAATGGGGAATATTTAAGCCATCTCCGGTTTGCTGATGACATTTTAATTTTCAGTAATAGCCCTGGAGAATTGCAAAATATGCTAAAAGATTTGGCAGAAGCTAGCATTAATGTGGGATTAAAAATAAATTTGGAAAAGACTAAGATGATGTTCAATTCATTTGCATCAAAAAAGAAAATCGTCTACAACAACACTGAGATTAAAGATGTTGAAAGTTATGTGTACCTTGGACAAGAAATATCATCAGACAACAATATCATGAATGAAATCAATAGAAGAATAAGAAATGGATGGAGTGCTTTTGGGCAGAACAATATTATTCTGAAGAGTAACATGCCTCTTTGTTTGAAAAGAAAGGTGTTTAACAAATGTGTTTTGCCTGCACTAACTTATGGAGCAGAAACTTGGACACTAACAAAACGGATGGCACAAAGATTACAAACAACACAGCGAAGTATGGAAAGATGTATGCTAGGCATAACCAGAAGAGACCGGAAGAGAATAACGTGGATAAGAAGTCAGACGAAAGTTTTTGACATCATTGAGAGAATTAAACGGCTAAAATGGAAATGGGCTGGGCACATTGCAAGAAGACAAGACAATAGATGGAGCACAAACACCCTACAGTGGTATCCCAGAGATGTAAAACGACCAAGAAGACGACCTCAAGTAAGATGGAGTGACGAAATCAGAAAAGTGGCCGGTGTTAATTGGATGACTAAAGCACTAGACAGGCAACAATGGAAATATCTGGGGGAGACCTACATCCAGCAGTGGATTGAAAACGGTTGATGATGATGATGATGATATATATAAGTTTTGAACTGGGGGTGGTTTTGGGTTATGCGAGTCATGATTGGCGTAGATCTGCAAAAATTTTTCAAAAATTCCAACTTAGGTGAGAATGTAATAGGTAGTATTTCTTACGAAATCTACCTAAAAAGAAACTTAGTTTTTATAAATGCTTCATTTAAATCGCGAAAATATATCTGTTTCTGAGGTTTCTATAGGAAAATAAAATTTTTCTTAATTGGGGGTAACTCAGAACATTTTTTATATCAAAGGAATTCAAATAGGATCTCAAAAGTGGGTGGTGCTATTTAAAAAAAATCAAAATTGGTGCAATTTTTTTTATATGTAGACGATCCCTTAAAATGAAATAAAACACATACGATTATAGAGAGTTTGGTATGAATTAAAACGGTACTTTTCGTTTATCTTTGCGTACAATATTGAATTCCTTAATTTCTTAATAATGTGTCTACGCACATTTTAAAATGAAATAGTTTCAGAGATTAGGAAATTTTCTGTAAAAGGTGCGGGATAACGCCCCCTCTCCCATGTACACACACACACCTTAAGGCAGTTCTGAAATCCAAAACAGGCTGCCTCTAACGCATTTACGAAGCCATTGTTATTCTTAAATGCATTCAATTGGCAAGAAATTCTAACTCAAAAATTAAGAAATTGAACAGCATTATCTATTTTTCGATAAAAACGAAGTTTTGTTCAGTAAATTATGTTTGTTAATATCGAAAAGTTTCTTTTGCTTATACGAAAACATTCTCTTATGCCGTCAAAGTTGACTTCTTCGTAACTCGATAACCGCAGAAGTATCGGCATGGTTCAGCAATCTCTTTAATATGTACAATTTCGAATGTAAAAGAATATTATGATATTTAATGAAGACAAGAATCGCATTCGCCTAGTAACTGCAATCAGAACAAAACAGAACACAAATCAAATAAATCAAATAAATAAATAAAAAGAAGTGTTAGTCATCAGAACATTTGTAATTAAAATTTATTCCGAATGACTGGTGCATTAGAGAAGAAAATACCATTTTTAGTGTCGCCATCCCTAATATAAAACCTAGAAATAATGTCAAAATTTCTTCTCCTGTTCAAATTTGTGTTTTTTTATGGTGCTGCATCTTTCGATAGATATGTAATACATAATCTGTAGTACTTTTTGCGTTCATTTTACTTAGCCATCATACGTAGTATAGGGTAAGTCTTGTAATCGTTTTGAAAATCGAAATTTTTTTTTTGACGGATTTACACGTTTCAGACACTGGAGATTCCGAAAAACATATTTTTAGAAAAAAAAATTTGCCGTCCGTCTGTGTGTCTGTAAACGCTCTATCTCCCGAAAAAATTGAGATAGAGACTTGCAATTTGGTATGTACTTAGTATGTAGTAATGGGAAGAAGCCTATTTCATTTCAATAACCTCGATTAACCGGAACTATTTTTTTCGGACTCTCGAAATATTCGTTCTGATAAAAGGTATATAAAAATTTTCGAAATTGTTTATTTTAAGAAATGAATATAAAAGACAATAAAAAAACATAAATTTTGCCCGAAGCATGAAGTCGATCGGATAATTAGTTGCCGAGATATTTGGAATCCTATTTTCCACACTCTTCGATTTTTCATGACCCTGTATTTCATCCAAATTTCACTTTAAAGATATATTTTGATTGGAAATTTGACGCTTAATCAGATGCAATAAACCGCTAGTTAATAGGATTATTATTTTTGGAGTTATAAGGAAAAACCTCTTTCAAGCAATTCAGTAATCGAGCCTTTAAAGTTTATGACGTCATCAAGCCACGATTTTATTTGAATTGCAATGCATTTTATAAGTAGTTTACACATTTTTATTTTAATATTTTACATTATGCATATCCATGATGGGTAAGTATTACGGTGGCCCCCAACGACTAGTTTCGTAATCTGTAGTACTTTTTGCGTTCATTTTTCGTTTTATCAGACGGATTTAGTTTATGACTTGACAGATGGTTAGGAATTACTAATTAGAAAGAGGGGGAAAGCTATACATTACCCTCTAAAGCTTGCATACTTTGAAGAATTCCCAAACTTTATTGTTATGCGAACCATATTAAAGTTTGACCCACCTAAAATTTGGGCTTTTTAAATATAATATAACCACGAAAGAAAATGTACCTCTTCCGAAATACCCACGATTCAGAAGAGTGTTCTATATCTTTAGATATCTCGTTGAAACCAACATATTTACGAGATTTAGAGAAGCATTTAAGAAAAAAAGTTTTTTTTTGCTGCCAATAATTTTCGAAAATGTTTTCGAATCATTTTTATAGTGCATTAATCCGTTTCTTTAACACAAAACTTATGCTAAAATGATCTGTTAAAACTTATTACTTACCCATCATACGTAGTATAGGGTAAGTCGAGGCTAACGAAACAGAAAGGCTACCGCGGTGCTTTACGAGTATCTTTTTTTACAGACCGGGAGTCAAGTGATGCTCGAATCCACCAATGCAGGTGTATTAAAGAGCATCACGTCACTCTAGCGGTCTGTAAAAAAAGATAAGTGGAATGCACCGCGGTAGCCTGTGTTTTTCGTTAGCCTCGGGGTAAGTCTTGTAATCGTTTTGAAAATCGAAAAAAGTATTTTGACGGATTTACACGTTTCAGACACTGGAGATTCCGAAAAACATTTTTTGAAAAAGAAATTTGCCGTCCGTCTGTGTGTCTGTAAACGCTCTTCTCCCGAAAAAATTGAGATAGAGACTTGAAATTTGGTATGTACTTTGTATGTAATAATGGGAAGAAGCTTATTGAATTTCAGCAACCTCGATGATCCGGAACTATTTTTTTCGGACTCTCGAAATATTCGTTCTTATAAAAGGTACATAAAATTTTTCGAAATTGTTTATTTTAAGGAGGGAATATAAAAGGTAATAAAAAAACACAAATTTTGCATAAAGCATGAAGTCGATCGGATAATGAGTTGCCGAGATATTTGTAATCCTATTTTCCACTCTTCGATTTTTCATGACCCTGTATTTCATCCAGATTTCAATTCAAAAATATATTTTAATTGGAAATGAGACGCTTAAAAACCACGCAATAAACCACTAGTTAATAGGATTATTGTTTTTGGAGTCATAAGGATGTTTCTTTTAAGCACTTCAGTAATCGAGCCTTTAAAGTTTATGACGTCATCAAGCCACGATTTCATTCGAATTGCAATGCATTTTATAAGTAGTTTACGCATTTTTATTTTTACATTATGCATATCCATGATGGTAAGTATTACGGTGGCCCCCAACGACTAGTTTACAGAATGAAGTAATATTATTGAGATTAAAATATCTTCACTATTTTTTAATGACTAATTATTTTTTCAATTCTTTCGCTATTTTTGAAATTTAATTGAACTTTTTAAATAAGTTTTGTCAATGAATTTATATATCATTAATTCATTCTATAAAATATAGTTTAACTGTCATTTTAACATTACAGTTAAATCGCGATTATGTATTCGTTTCTGAGGTTTCTATATCAAAGGAAATTTTCGCAATCATGGGTAACTCAGAACAGTTTTTTATATCCAAGGAACTCAAAACAGGGTGTCAAAAGTTCGTGTTACTATTTACAAAATCAAAATTGCTGCATTTTTTTTTATATGTAGACGATCCTTTATAATAAAATAAACCATATACAATTATAAAGAGTGTCATATCAATTAAAAGGGCACTTTTCTTTTATTTTTTGCGTACGATAATTGAATTTATTAATTTTTTAATAATGTGTCTGAAAGTTACTAATTTGTATTTAAGAGACTGAAAAAAAATGTCATATTTTGAAATAAGACCCTTTAATGGATTAGGAAATTTTCAGAAAAAGGAGTGGGAATAGATCACACCCCCACTCCAAAGTACACACACACACACCTTAAGACCTGTTCTCAAATCCAAACTGACAACTTTCTGACATATATTTTAACTCATTTTCGTTCGGGAATGCGTGGAATTGACAGGTGTTCTCATTCAGAAACTTTGTAATCGAAAGACGTTTTCTATTTTTTGCTATAGGCAGAAGATCTTTCAGCAAATATTGTCAAACTCGACGTTTTGAACCAAATTCACACAGTGGCGCAGGAAGCAATGAGAAAAACTAGTTGTCCCGTGACACGAACCACTTATTACTCGAAAAGTAATTTATTTATCAAACTAGTCTGAAGTGCCCATCCCAAAACTTTCGTCTTTCTCACACAGGTTTCGCACACACTAAAAAGAATCAGCAACGGTTTATATCAAAGTCTCACTTAAGTTTTATTAAAATCCGTCCATTAGTTTTTGTGGTATGACCACCGCTAAAATCGTGTAAATCCTACAAAATGTAGCATAGAAGCGCCACCTGTCGGGAGATTTAGACCAAAACCCAGTCAACAATAACTTTAGTCAACATCTAACTGAATCTGAAGTTTGACGAATATCCGTGCGTTAGTTCTTGAGATATTGTTAACGTGACAATAATGAGAAAAGTAGCATAGCAGTGCCACCTGTTGGGCTATTTACACCAAAACGTAATCAGCATCTATTTATGTCAAGGTCTAACTGAATCTGAAGTTTGATGAAAATACGTACATTAGTTCTTGAGATAGAGCTATTGCGGAAATCGCGATAAATGCAACATAGCAGCACCACCTATTAGGCGATCTTCACCAAAAACTAATCAGCACCCATTTATATCAGGAACTAACTGAATCTAAAGTTTTATTAAATTTCGTGCATTAGTTCTTGAGATAGAGCGCTCACAAAATTTTTGTCACATACAGACAGACAGAATGAGTCACAGACTCACAGACAGACATTTTCTAAAAACCGTGAAATTGTGTTCAGGACCTTCTAAAATGTATAAATCCGTCCAAAAGCAGAAGTCGAAAATTTTCATGAATCCAATACTTTCTTCTTGTAAAGATAGAACAAAGTACAAATATTTCGATTCCAAATCGCTTCAATAGTCAGGAGTAGGGGAAGAATAGCGATATGGGGCCACTTGGGAGGGAGAGGGGGAGGTGATGGTGGCGGCAGCGTACACCTCCACCACTTTTGAGTGTGGATCTTGGTGGATCTCCGAGAATGGATCTGGGCGGCGTGCGGTGGTGGCGTAGATAAGATAAGAGGCGTGCGGTGGTGGCGGCGTAGGGTGGATGTTGGTGGATTGCGGTGGTAGATAAAATAAGAGGCTTGCGTCACTTTGGAGGGTGGATTTGCGTGCCCGCTTCACTTTTGAGGGTGGACTTCAGTGATAAGAAGCGTCTTATAGCACGATAAAGGGTATTTTTGGAGGCGATAGGATTTTTTTGACTGCGCTTGACTAAGGATTAAGGAAATAAACAATAAATAGGAATGGGGACTTAAGAGCCTACATCAGTCATGCAAAAAAAAGCGCAGCCAATGTTAAGTCTATGGGAAGGTTCGGTGTGATTTCTCGCTCGCATTTCAATATTTTTAAATGATTTTTTTTTTTTTTTGCATAGGATAGCTGACGTCGATTTCTAACGTTGTTAGTTTTTACTTTTTCGATTTTGGTTCCAGTTTTTTATATAAGAATACTTTCACTTTCAGAACCGGTTCCAACCGGTTCCAAAATTGAAAATGTCCACTTATAAAAAAAACTGTAACCAAAATCAAAAAAGTAAAAATCTAACAACGTTAGAGATCGACCTCAGCGATCCTACGCAAAAAATCGTTTAAAAATATTAAAATGCGAGCGAGAAATCGCGCAAGAACCTTCCCATAGACTTAAAATTAGCTTAAGCGTTTCTTCGCGTCACTAGCGTAGGCTCTTAAGAAATTGCATGCGATGTTCTGTATACGCATGTGATTCATATCTTGAAGTCATTTGCATGGTGCCCACACTGCAAAAGAAAAAAACACTGTTGATTTTACGGTATAAAACTGGCAGCTGGGGTGCCAGTTTAAAACCGCAAAATTAACAATAATAAACCGTTAAATAAGCAGTAATATACTGTCTTATAAATTAATTAAACCGTAAAATTAACAGCAATAAACTATAAAATTATCAGTAATGTACAGTTTTGAAACAGATTAAAACTGTTAAATTAACAGTAATAAACCATAAAATTAGCAGTAACGTACAGTTTTGTAGCAGATTAAAACTGTTAAATTAACAGTAATAAACCATAAAATTAGCAGTAATGTACAGTTTCGTAACAGATTAAAACTGTTAAATTAACAGTAATAAACCATAAAATTAGCATTAATATACCGTCTTGTAACAGATTAAAACTGTTAAATTAACAGTAGTAAATCATAAAATTAGCAGTAATATACCGTCTTGTAAATGAATTATGTAAAATTAACAGTAATAAACAATAAAATTAGCAGTAATATACCGTCTTGTAACAGATTAAAACTGTTAAATTAACAGTAATAAACCATAAATTTAGCAGTAATATAGAGTCTTGTAAGAGATTTCAACCGTTAAATGTACACCGATGAATTGTGAAATTAATGGTAATATGCTGTCTGGTAAATGAATTAAACTGTAAAATTCACAATAATACCATTTTGTAAGAGATTTAAGCTGCTAAGTTAACATTAACAAACCATAAAATAAATGGTAATATATAGTAAAATTAAACTGTCCCAAAGGACAAAATTTGCCAAAGGACAACAAATGAAACTGTTGAATGTAGAACAATAATCTGTTTAATTAACTGCAGTCTGTTAATTAAGCACATTATTGTTGTATATTCATCAGTTTTATTTGGTTCAACAAGCATTCTACTGTAAGCTTATAAGTTCATTGTTGGTTTTCATAACTGAAAACTTTCAGGAAAGAAAATTCGTGTAATTCCCCAAAAAATAATCAGTAAATTTCATTACTATCAAAGCAAGCTTTGATTTAAAGTAATGCCAACTCTATCTTTTAGCACCACTTAAAGTTTCTGAAATTTTTTTTAGCACTGTTGCAAACTTAATAAATTACCCAAACTGATGCAGTGTGCAGTTTGATGCTCACAAGTATAAAAACAATAAACAAGTTTCATTAAATCTTTTACGTAATAAAGAGTTTTCTTTAAGCAAAACTTTTTTATCCATAATTGTTGTACATAAGAAAATCTCATTATAATACAAAAATATCTACATTGTTAATTTCCCTACAATTATTTGTTCACACTTAGCATTATTGTGGTGATGTTAAAACATGTAGCATTATATGCAAAATGTTTTGAAGCATGCAGAAAATTCTAATATTTTAAAAGCACTTATGCCTTACTACAATCACAATATAAAGATGTCAATATTATACTCTAATAGTAATGATTTCTTCAAAAGTTATTTAAAAGTAGGATATTTTGCTACAGAATTTGAAAATCAGTAAATACCATCAGAAGTTAGGAGTTACCACATAAATCCAGGAGAGTTGGGAATTATGATAATACATTCATGCTTATTATTTTTTATTGTGAGACAAATCTGTTCAACTATGAACTTAGGGTATTATCACAATAGAAAGAATCAACTAAACTTTCAAAAATTTCACTTCACAGTTTAGAATATTTAATGAAGACCATGACTGCTATTTGGATCCTGTGGTCAGAGTTAGGTCATATGTACAATGTTATAATAAAATAAATTATTCATAATTACAGCCCTAATTTAAATGCATTTCTTAACAAATTGAACATATGGTCACTTAGTTTTCTATAATGAGATATTTGAAAATTTGAGTAACAGAAATAAATTTATAGACAAAATTTCAAAAATGGAGTTCACTTAAACAGTACCAGTACAAGGAAAAACAAATTATGAAAAAAAATCCTTGTTTTTTTTTTTTCTTTTTAAAAAATTTAAATTTACTTTTATTATTCAGATCTGCAAGATAAACTACTCCAACTTACTATTTTATAAGATAAAATCTTGATGGGACTCAACATTTGTTTCATAATGAAAGAAATATTTTGTAATATTCGATCAATTATATCTTTAATTATAATACACTTTTCAATCATTCTGCGTCAAATCAATCAAAAATGTTCTATAATCAACCGGACCATTTCAGATTTTAATGAAACTTTCAGGGATCATTCTCCTTGATGATGTAAATGAGAACATACTTTTATAACATTTTTTTAATCTCATTAAGTTTTCATACAGTTAATTTTTTTAATTTCGAAAAATCATCATTTTTTGTCTTGTATAAATGTTTTCAATTTTGAGTTTCTCAAGTTCTATCAGGCGTAGAGTTGTTTGATCCTTCATTTTAAAGAGATTTTCCCAATTTTTCATATGCAAGTTGACAATTCTTGGTTAAACTAATAATTAAATTTAAAATAGTGTTTAAAAAAATAAATAAATAATATATGCTTTTTGTAATATTTTAAGGTTTAAATCCTGAAATTTTTAGAATGGGATCAGCAGTCATGAAAACATGTTGAAAATTAATAAGAATATTCTCTTCAGCCCAATCATAAATTTGATGAGGTGCCAACTTTAAATAGCAACCCCAGCCGGTGTTGAGATAAAAAGAATTATAAGAATATATTATCATTTATATCATCATTCCTGTAAATTTCATCAAATCTGAAATGGTCAAGTTGAGTCACTGGCTGATTTGGTGTGGAATATAAAAATGTCCCTTTGCATATAAAATTTGCATAATAAACTCAGCCATTATGTTTATAGGTGTGGTTAAGAGGTTAAAGACTGGTTTTGCTTTTTCAAAATATAAATCCTGTTAAACTTTTCTCATAAGAAAATATCTGAACACAACTAAATTATTAACAAATAACCTTTTTATTAAGATTTCTATGTTACAATTAATTGTTTTTCCATTCAAAGTCGGCTATTCTTTTTAACAAGGTTACAACCCATGGATTGAAAACTTGGTGTTTCTTTTTAACATCCTTGCTGACTTTGGTACCACTATTTGGGTTTATGTTCAGAAAGCATCTGTAAAGATAAAAACTGTTAAAAGAATCTCATAGAACTTGAAGATAACAATAACAACAAAAAGTATACATTAATGAATCTAATTTTATTAAAATAAAAATGTACCAACGTACATTTGGAAAAAAAAATATATATAGCATTACAGAAGATTTAAAAATGATATTCTTATAAAAATAAGTGTTGATAGGCCCCTATCAGTTTGTGTCCAAATCATGTTGCAGTTAATTAAATTTCAAGAAATATAAATTTAAAATGAAAATTTTTTTACTATGTGCCCATAACATCAAATGTACATGGGGCCCTAATGTCCCAGGGCTTTAGGTACCTATAAAACCAAATGTTTGTAGGGCCCTTCTAAATAAATAAAAAAACATTCATTATATATTTTGACTGGGCAGTAGCAAAAAATGCTTCAAATAATAAATTAAAATAAATTAATATATGTGGCGCGTAAATTTGGCTTGCTGCCAACAGAGATTTGATACGGCCTCCCCACCCCCCCAAATTTCATATCCACTGTTGAGGAAATTTAATCTTTTGGTATATATATATATATATTTCAAAACTGACATGGTACTTTCAGGAGGGTTCGTAAATATTATATTTTTAAAAATATATCAGATATTTTTTTATATAATATCTGATATTTTCAAAATAGTCAACTTATATTTAGATGATTATAAATATTTTCAGAATCGATATAAAATAGAAACTGAAACATAATGCACTTAGCATGAAAACTTACTAAAACAATATTCTAAATGCATCATTCATTTTTTTTCCCATTTATGTCACAAATTGCATTTTACACTCGCAAAAACAAACTATAAGATTTAGTATCAAGTTTAAGGAAAATTTTATGTTTTATACGACAAAATTTGTTTTTATTGAAAATTTTCAACATAAATCTAAGTTTGTCTGCTTTTTCATTCCCTAACCTGTTAGACAGTTTAAATGAAACAAAACCAGAAAAGATTCTTTTTAATGAAAAAGTTATCTTTCAATAGATGTTCTAAGTAAATATTATTCCTCATAATTATTGGTTCTACTTTTAAAATTTCAGCCCCAAATGTAAAGCTTGAAGAATATACAATGCGTTCACCTATGCTGGGCTTTGGTTTCGTCTCATGCTTGTCGCAGAGTTGTGTACCAACATATGTGAGCGAGAGATGTCAAGCTAGGGATCATCCTCGTAGCTCAATGGGTAGAGCATTGCATTGGAGCATTATTCCAAGGTTCTGGGTTCGATTCCTGGCTTGGACATTTTTCACTCTGTTGGTCTTATACTTTGTCAACAATGTAAAAATTCAAGTATTTAATGTACTGTAGTTTTCAAGAGTAATTTCACTGTTGAAAATTAAAATTATATCATTTACTTAAATCCCCCCCCCCCCCTTCTCACTATTTAGAACAAATATCAATTTTAAGTGAAAAAATTATTTTTTGGTGTTTTGCATAAAGTGTAACCTGTTAAATACCGTATTTTTGACAATTCATGTTTCTAAAAATATATTTTTGATTTAAGTTAATTGTCGTCATCTTGAATTTGGTGCTCTTGTGTAGTGTCTTCAGGAGTTTTGAACTCTAGGAGACAAGATGCAAAAGCACACTAATTTGGTGAATTTTTTTATTTCATACCAAAAAGGGAGCACAGTTGCACTGTGAATATCGCCATAATAATTAATTTTCTGAAGTATCACTTCTGAAACAACAATATATCTAAAATTAAAACAATTTCTGTTATATATATATTTTTTCTCCCAAATTAATATCACATTTATTGACAATCAAAATTTGACTAGTACTAGGTATTCGGCCAATGCCACATTTTTAGATAAAGATTTTTATATAGATGTGTGTACGTTTCTTGGTTCTACAACCAGTTGAGTAGCCAAGGGGGGAGGGGTCCAGATCCCCCTCACCAAACGAAGAACTGATTTACTGAATCATGGATACAATAACAGTAAAAACTGCTGAGATGGATTCACAAAGAACAAATAAAAAATTTGGCTTTAGACAGGTGTTTGTCTTAGCAAGTATAATTTAAAGGTATGTCTTTCAATGGGGGTATGAAAATTTTCTGTTTAAGACAGGTTTTTGTTATAGACATGTTCCCTTTTAGACCTGTTTGGAATTAAACAAAGTAACTTTATTCTTGGACTGGTTATTTTTGAATTTTTATTCAACATTACATAATCACTTTCAAAATCCTTGCAAAAATCTGAATGTGCGGATTTGTCTTCTGCTGCAAAACATGCATAAATAAAACGTTTTTCAGCTTTATGAACTTTACATTAATCGGTAACCAAGGAACAGGAGATTGGTGTTCATAAGTTTTTTAATCTGTTCAAGAGGGCAGAATCCTTCACTAAAGAAAACTTTGACTTGCCTATAACGGAATGCTGTCTTAAATGAAAATATCCCTTTATTACCACACAATTGCACCTGTTAAGACGAAAACCTGTCTAAAACGGAATTTTTAAATACATTTTTGCGATTTTATCTTGGCGGTTTAACTATTTATATATATAACCTGAAGAAAAATTCAGGACCTCACCTGAAAAGAAGTCCTGGCTATGCCACATTTCATAAAAGCATGCATTTTGTGCATTTTATCTCATTTATAAAAGCAATTTTAATGGTACAGTTATAATATATAAATTTGAAAATAACAGTTTGGAGAGTAAAAAAATTAAATAGCACTAATTGTAAATTTTTTGCACATGAAAAATGGTAAAAAAAAACAAACACAATACATACTTTTTTTAAACTATAAAGGATTTCTAAAATGAAGAGTTGATAAGGTACAATTACAAAACATGAAATATTTAACAATCAATAAACTTACATTCTTAATATCAAAATTGTTATACCAAACATTAGTCATTTACTATAAACAAAATTGATATCAGAAACAGTGATAATGAATTGAAGAATCATTTTTTTTTTATTAGTTTTATTTTGTTTATCATGTATAAAAGTTTTTTTTTAATGATATGTATGTTTTATTAAATTTAGAATAAAAATAAATTTTTTAAATGTATATATGATATCAAGCAGTGCAGAAATTTTGCATCGTGCGTGTATATGCTGTTGCATTTTTAACAGTTTTCTCATATTCTGAGTTTTACTTTCAATCTTACTTTTATGTGTGCATGAACGAGTGTTTTTTTCTTTACAAGCGCTGTATTTGGCTGAGTACATAGTACTCGGGCTAAACAGTACTCAGTACATCGCTACTTAAAAATAAATTAAAAACATAATAAAATAAAATTGGAAATGTTATTTTTTATTTTGTTTTTTAATATTAAAGCCAATAGTTGCTTATAAATAAAAACATTAGGTTAATGTTGTGTGATAATATATTATAGTATATATATTTATGCGTGTAGGCATTTTTGTCTGTCACAAATTGGTTGTACTTAAATTTAAACAACTAAAATTGTTTTCCCATTAATCGAGACTACACCGATATATCGCACAAGTTTCTCATTAACCGACATTGATGCACGCAAAACAGGGCTGCAAAAGCGCTGGCGTTTTTTTTAAAAGGCCTGACCAGCCGGCTTTTATTGGAAAAAAAAAACAGTCTTTTTTTTAAAAAGCCGGCTTTTATTGAGTTTGTTTCAGAGCATATCTTACTCTTTATTTTTCACAACTATATATGTTAATTTACTTTACTAATGGCCATTTTGTTTTAATTAGAATTAAAATATTGTAAAATTTACTTAAAATCATGTTTTAGATGTCCATTTTTATAGCCATTTGGTAAAAGTCATTTGAACAATTTAGAAAGTTTTATTGCACAAATTTCTGATAAACCTACTATCTGTTGACCACAAGAACATTTCTACTATCAATACACATATTTTAACTGTCAATTTATTTATTACACAGTCCTACTTTAATTTGAAGTACATTTGTATGGCAACAGTAATTAAAAAGTTACTAATTAATAATGCATTATGTCTTAAGAACAATTTTTGTAAAAGAAAAAAAATGTTTTAGTGGTTTAAACCAGAAAGAGCCGGCTGGTTTTAACCAGCTTGGCTAAAATCCGGCAGCCCTGACACAAAATGCAGTCATATGCACATGCTTTTCCAACTACCAATTTCGATGATTATTTTGTCGTCACAGTGAATAGGAATGTATTTTGCATGAAATCGATGGCAGATAATAACAATCATGTACAATTTATCGATTTTGTGTCAGCTTATGCAAAAGTGCTGTAAAGATTCAAATACGTCCAAATCTTCACAAAAAAACTTTTAAAGTAATGTAGATGAAGATAATATTAGGATATGCATTTATGCATCATATTTGTATGCACGTTAATGCAAATAACTTAAGAGTGCGTTTCAATTTACTGATAAATTGTATACTATTGTCATTACATGGCACCAATTGCTCCCAAAATGCATTTATATACACTATAATGACAAAATAATTATTGAATCAGTAGGTGGAAAAGGACTGCATTTTGTGCACACCAATGTTGGACAATGACAATCATACAAGTTATCGTTGTTGTGCCAGTTGTCAGGTTAGAGAAATGACAGAAATCCTGTGAGTGTAACTCTGCTAATTACGGGTTCCCAGCCTGGATTTAAAAGGAGGAGGTTATTTATTTGAATTAATTACTACAGATTATTCTGTAAACTATTTTAACATTCTAAAGCAGTTACGAGTTATTTTTCTATGTTACCTTAAGTTGTTTTCCATCGAGTTTTGATGGGTTCCATCTAGTTTCTTTTAAAACCCATATTTAATTCATTTTATAAAACAGAAAAATGAAATATATTTTAATAAATCCTAACATCATTTAATCATTAATGTTTAGCAGTCACATATAAATAAAAATAAATGTCGAAGCTACAGAAAATGTTAAAGAATTTTACCTCTGAATAAATTCAAGTGTTGCAGCAGCTGTGTGAGGATACTGGATATTCAGGCAATAGAAAGAAGAAAACATCAGCAAGCCTGTTTCAAAGTTATGTATGTCCTGGTTTATGACGATTGTGTCCACACATAAAACATACGATGTTCCAGAATATTCTGTTTCACCTAAAATCAATGATGTAAAGTTAAAACAAGTTGCTCAAAATATAAATATTAAAGTGAAGAAAATTTAAACAAAATATTTGTAGTAAATAACTAATAACTTAAAGAGTTTCAACAACTCCTAGTAGCACCACAGGATTTTTTCCAGGACAGAGGGCAAAACACTGGGGTTTTGGATGGTATTCACAGATTAAATTGAAGTGTAAGGCTTAAATGGGTATGGTTAATTTAATTATTAAAAAGGTTTATAATTAACAAATTGGCACTTTGGTATAAAAATTGTTTACAAATATCACATTTCAAAAAGACGACCATTTCGACTGCGTGACAGTGATCTTAAAAAATAGCACACTAACCTGTCGTCATGTCTTAGACTGCCAGACAGAGGCGTAGCGTCAAGGGGGGCACGGATCACTTTACTACCAGTATTTTTATATACTATATTTGGCCTTATTTAATTCATACCGTACAAAGTTTAATTAAGGCAAAATGTAGTATTTAATTATACTGGTAGTAAAATGTTCGTGCCCCCCCCCCCTGACGCTACGCCGCTGCTGCCAGAACAATATAAAAACATTTTTTTTTATATAGTACTAACAAATTATGTAAAGTAATAAGCAAAATTACAACAGTTTATGCTGTTTATCTTACTAGCAAGAAGCAAAAAGTTTAACATCCTTTTGTAATATTTTCCTGATTTACTGTTCTTCAGAATATGCAAAATACAAAAAAGATTAGTATGGATGTTTAAAGCATGAATAGCATCTTTCATTGGCGGATCTCGGGGGTGGGGGGACCCTTAGATCTGGTAACAAAATTTCAAAGTAAATTGTGCAGTTTCCATAACAAAAATAGTCTTAAACAAGAACGAAAAATCATATAGATTATGTAACACTTTCCAACGCTTCCAAAATAATTTTACAAATCATACCGTTTAATAAGCTGAAAGATAACATCTAACCAAACAATTTGGAAAACGCATAACATATTTAAAAACATAATTTCAGGAATTTCCAACATATACAATATTCGGAAAAATATCCGAATACTTTTTATCATCCCTGTATATGATCTATAGACTTGTATATATACTACATAGAATGCTAAATTTGAGTTCAGTTAGGAAACGCGTAGCACAGTTTAAAATTCTCCTTCTGGAGTTTCTGTCAATAAACGGAAATGTTTTCGCGAAATTTTGTGCTTCCCTGTATAGGATCTACAGATTTTATACACATCACATAATAGACAAAAAGTGAGTTAAATTTAAAATCGCGTTCAGTAACTTAAAACGCACTTCCAGGAATTATTGTTAACAGACAGTAGAGAATTCTTTTGTGTGTCCCTGTAAATGAACGATGACTGCTATACACATACTATTCTGTAGTAAGCCTCTTGTAATGCACCTTAGTGATAGATATAAATTTCAATGTGTTTAAAATAGTAAAACATTATTTAAATAAACCGCAGACGATTTTTCTCCATAGACATAATGTAACGGATTTCTTTTGACTGTCCCTGTAAAGTAACTATAAGTGCTATGCACACCCTATTCCATATTAAGCTTCTTGTAATGCATCTTAGTGATGTATATCAATTACAATGTGTTTGAAATTGTGTAACATCATTAAAATAAACCGCAAATGATTTTTCCCCATTGACCGTAATGTAACGGAATTCTTTTGAGTGTCCCTGTAAAAAAACTATAAGTGCTGCACAATTCCGTTGAAATAGGGAACATGCTATAGATAACGACAATAACATATAAAAATTGCAGAGCAATCCGAGCATATTTACGGGAGTTAGAGCACGGCCAGACATACCGAAGTCAAACACTTTTCAACTAGGTTGGAAAGTGTTAAAAAGGGCGATAAAGATGAAAAGGATAAGGGCATTTACAACAGTTTGTTTATTGTTTTGGTTAATAGTCTAAAACAAATTCGCTTTTTTCTGACTCATTTACAAAATCATTGTTATTCAATTGTATTTCAGAATACAAGGTCAGTGACGTAGGCTGGGCTTTAATTTAAGATTTTGTGCTCCCTCCTTAGAGACTACTGTTTCTAATACTGTGCTTTTTAAAACAATGTTTTGAAGCTCTGAAAAAAAATTAGCACTCAGGTCATTTTTTGAGCTCCCTGCCCCCTATGCTTCTCTTATGTTTGAAGATATTCTTATTCACGACACCCAATAATCGAACATTTTCAATAAAATTATAATTTTTTCAAGAAAATACATTCAAAATTAATGTTTTAAAACTGAATTTTCTTATCTTTATAGTAACAAAAGTGTAATCATCAGTCAACATTTAATTATAATTAGAAATGTAGGGGAGGGTGGCAATGAATGGGCCATTAACAAAATATGAAAAAGTATTTGCATAAAATTATTTTAAATGCCACCAATAGATGGAGCTATTTGTTCTACCAAACTCATCAAATTTTCCATTATTTGATAGAAGCCATTTTCCCACTAGAGTTGGACGCTGGACGGTCAAGAATCTGATTGAAAAGTAATTTTTTTCCCTTTTCAGTAAAATAAATAAGCTAAAATGTACATATTATTTTATTGTAGATATGTGTATTAGCAAGGCTTTACATATTTGTAAAATAATTTTAGGATGTATTTAGATGTTATTTGAATTTAATGTACTAAAAAAACCTGAATATATTCCAGAAGTACAGGTGGGGCTGAATGGGCCACTATATCATGGTCATGAATGGGCCACGTTTTCCCTGATCATGAAAATATGGTTTACTTTCTTTTTTTTCTGATTTTCTCTTTAATATGCAGTAGTGATGAGGATGAAAAATTCCCTCTTCATGACTAATCTGAATATGAAGATGAAGTTACTGAAAGTGATGAACAAGAGGATATAACTCTTCTTTTAGATGATCTAAAAGCTAACGATTTTGTTTTGGTTCAATTTGAAACCAAAAAACAATATAGTTCATTATGTTGGACTAATTGAATTACAGCTAGAAGATAAGACAGAATTCTCCATTCGATTCCTCTGTAAAAAAAGAGAATGGTTATAAATTTTTCTTCCCTGACACAACAGATGTCAGTGTTGTGAACTTTGAAGACATTGTTACGAAGTTACCATTACTGGTGGAACATCACGTGCTGTTACAGCCATGTCGCTTAATATTAATTTTGAAAAATATAAATTTCGATAAATCATAATGTGTATTATCTATTACTTTTATGCTTATTTTATGTTCTTTCTTTGTTATAACTCATTATTTTGTCATTTTTAAGCTACAATTATGTGATTTAATAATATCACCTTTGATGTTTATAAACTTTGATAAGCATTGTGTATTACTTGCTATTTCAGTATGCTTTTGATCATATCATGTCAAGTGACATTAATTTTGTCATATTTGATGAATAAAAGATTAATTCCACATTTTTTTCATTGAATTCATTTAGTGGCCCATTCATTACCGTCAATGGCCCATTCAGCCCTATGGGTGGGGATGAATGGGCCAAATTTCTATATTTTTATTTTCTATTATTATTCATTATAGACATTTTTTAATATAATTTTTACGACTTTTTTATATAACCAAATAAGTAAAGTAACTGAAGAGCCAATTCTGAGCCAAAAAAATTACAAAAATTAAAAACCAAAAATTGGCCCATTCATTACCACTCTCCCCTACACTATTTATACAAAAAGGAAAATGTAATTTAAATATTACATTCCTTGGAACTTAAAGAATGCCTAAAATTATCTTGCATGAAATGAGAATAGTTTGTAAATGTCAGAAAATGTTGCTTTGTAGGGTGCTAAAAAATAAAATTTGAAACTTTTTTTTTTTTGGTTTCCAAAAAAGGTCCTTTTTTAAAACTTTTTCTAATTGTATCGATGAATGAGTGAGCAGTTACAGACTTACTGGATTAGTTTTAATGCACATTCATCAAGATAGTCCACTAGATGTTAAAAAAGGTTATAGATTTGCAAAGTAAAAAGACGACAAACTCGGTTCTTTTTGTAAATGCTTATACATATATTAATCATATATATTTAAGCATGTAAACAATATTTAGTATAAGTTTTAATGTTGTAGAAAATGTACTTTTGTAATGATCTATATGAAATTTTAAAAAATAAAGAGTTAATGAATAGATTAACATCTGTTATTTTCATAAAATTACTATCTATTTTACTTGAATATGATATTTTAAATGATTCACTTGATATTTAAAAAATATATCATCAATGTTTAAATTTAATTAAAAAAAATAAATTAGTTAGTTTATCATTCTTTTATTGGGTATTTAGACTAAAAAAATTTGAAGTGATTTGGAATCAAATGGATTTTTGCATTTTTCAATAAATTAATTACAACTTAAATTAATAGCGCTTTATTGATATTTACGATCTTTACCGGCTATTGAGTCTGGAAATTTGGTATTAAATCCAAAATAATATAAGTCAATTCAACCTGAGCCAAAAAGTAGAAGTTAACCTCATCCAAAATGGAAAAAAGACCCTAGATTGGAACCCTTGAACTTCTAAGACCCCCCCCCCCTCTGCTGACGACTCTGTAGGCTCATCCTTGGCATCTTTTCTTGCCGTAGTTTTTCAAACAGTATTAGCAGAATACTAAACATTCTTGTTCCTACAGCTGATATTTTTCCATTATTGTCAATTATACTAATCATTTGGTTGAAACTGTGTGAGTTAACCAACTCTTGGAATAACTTTGGTCCTACAATGATAGTTCAAGTACAAGCTTAATAATATAAAGCGATTCAGCAGTTAAAGTTACGTGATGCATTTAAGCCAATATCAAATTGTATTATTAATATTTAATCAAAATTATTTTTTATTATACATACAAATAAAAAACATACCACAAATTATCAAGCAAGGCGTGCTGGGCAAATCTTTCATGTTTCTAACTTCCTGAGCTGTTGTGCTGTTCTATAAATAAAAATAATATACATATATATTAACAGTACTTAGGAGACAATATGCATAAAATTTGTAAAACATAAGTTAATTTACTTACATCTGCAGTTATGAAGAGGGATTCTCTCTTCTCTCCAAAATATGCAAGCAACAGGAAAATAATGTACTCACAACTGTTCATTGCATCTCCAGACACATCTACTTCTCTTAACAAATCGTCTACATTTGTTTTGCTGCATCCAGCGGGCTTCGTTTGGATATATTTGGAAATTCTGCCTCCTTTAATTGTTATGGCAGAATGAAATTTTTCTCTAATGTTGATGCCCACTAAAGTATTAAAATGGTTTTAAAACCCTTCAGTGGTAAAAAGTAAAGGCCATTCTGTAATTAAATAATCTGTAGTTTGCTTCTTATTTATTACAGTTCTCTGTGTATAATATGTCTCATTTAAGAGACATACAAAATCAGAAGATTTGTAAAAGAGTGGCCCTTGCTTGTACATCATTTTCATATCTTCTTTTTTTTTCTCTGAGAAACTTGTTTTATTATCGGGCAGCCTAGAAGGCTGCTAATTGACGCAACCGTACGGATCCGAAGTACAATTTTTTTTTATTCCGGCATCAGAATCTTCATTTTTTCTTTTTGCGCTTCAGTACATTAAGTGAGTTTCCTCTGTTAATATTTTGAAATCGTACAACAAGTTGCTGCGTGAGGGAAGCATACCCACCACACATTACTTCCCCACCAATCATATCACTGAATGAATCAAGATATTTCATTACTATATTCTTTGCAACTTTTTTTTAGAGCATGTTTTCCAGGATTGTTGGATATTTCTTTAACTACGTCACAAATTACTCTAACCATATGAAGCCGTACATTAGGTTTAGGCCTTTTTTTTGTAAAGAATCTAAGAGCTCATTTGGCATCTTGTGCCATGGTACTGAGAAATTGTCAGCCCAATCAGAGTCAAAAACTTTCGGGGCAGAAATATCTTTTGAATTAGTACTGGATATTGAAGATACATCTGAATTTAACCTTTCCTCTTCGAAAACTGGGATCTTAGGAGGTTCTGAAATAATATATTAAATAATAATAAATATATTAATAATATACTAAACAAAAACATAATTTGCAAAACAAATTAAAAACATTTAATTATTCTCTAGTTATGTAAGCCCGAGATGCAAAAATATTCAGATCTTTCTTTCAGTTGGTTCTAATTTTAAAGCTGTTCTCAAATGCAAAACAGCTTCCTGACACATTCCTGAATTTATTTTTGTTCAGAAGCACATGAAATTGGCAGGTGTTCTTATTTAGAAACTATGTCATCGAAACAAGTATAGCATTTTTTGATAAAGACAGAAGATCTTCAGAAAAGACTATCAATGTCTGCACTTTTAAACAAATTCCCGACGCGGCAGGGAAACATGTCACATGACACGAATTGCTTATAACTCGATAAGGATAAGTAATTTATACAAAAATGGAAAATGCATTTTGATTACAAATCCTTTCCATACTCAGACATGCCAATTTTATGCCTTTACATTTAAAAATGAGTCTATATTAATGTTAATATATCTGTATGTTTAAACCAATTGAAATTTAATAAATATAAATGAAATTTCAGCCAACATAATACCAGGGGTGGAAAATCGAAAATCCATTTTTGTAGCAGGTTTGGAGCAGGTCAAATTGCAGTTTTGGAGCAGGTCAATTACAGTTTTGGAGTGGGTTAGTTACATTTTAAATTAAAAGTAAATATGCTTTGTTAATGAACTTTTCTTTAACACAGTGCATATATACAATTTCAACAGTATAAAATGTAATAAATGTTAAAACAAGAAAAAAAATATATACTTAGAGAATTTCAAAATTTGTAGTAATATGACTATAACAGACGAATTAACTTTCCATAATAAATATACAATATGCTGACAAGAAATGTTTTACAACTTTTTAGAAATTTAAAAATAATTTAACTTATTTGACACTTTAGGAAAAGGCTGCATGGATTTAAATTATAAACAGAATGTAACAAGTTAAATATGTTTACTTACAATAGTTATTGTACATTTGATAGTAAATTTAAATAACCCAAGTGATACCTGTAGCTGTGAGTAATCGTTAGACTGCACAGTGGTTTTCTTTTAAAAAAAGTAGTAATAGTCAATAATACACATTTTAAAATCGTGGCCTTTGTGGACTTTGTGAACAGTGCGTGTTTCTATATCAACAGTATTATTGTTGATTTTAAGCAATTTGTTTTTTACAATCTTCATGACATTCAGTCCACTGCTATAGAATGACAGCAACCAATCTTTTGGCTAATTGGCTAAAGCACACTTTATAGTAATAACAAATCTTCTGATTTGGAATCTCATAATATAGGAGTAGAAAATAAAAAAAATGTTTTTATATCAGAATAAATTGCAGTTCTGCATAAGAATTGAATGGTTTTGTAGTAGAACAAACTTATGTTTTAGCATTGAAATCAAATAGCGTTTTCTATTTTTCAATAAAAACAAAGAGTATTTTTATAATGTTATCAAAGAGGGAATTTTCAACTTAATTTTAGGACGCTACAGTTCTGTAAAGGTCTTTATGGCTCAAAAATCACTTATAGCATAAGATGTGACATTTATCAAAAAATGCTATTCAATTTCAAATTACTTGGGTAGTCATGTAGTACTTGGGTAATCATGTAGTCATTCAGTAGTCATCTAAAAATAGTTTGTGGATGTGTCAGAAATTTCTGCATTGTTGAGGGGGTAAAATATTTTGTTTTGAGAACAGTCTTAATGCGGGATATCTTTTCAATAATGCTTATTTTTGATAGATGGTACATCAGCTGTGTTTTGGAGTAATTATCCTCTTTGGATTAAGATATGTTACATTATAAAAACTGGAATGTAAGACAATGATTATGTAGTAGAATCCATTATTCAGTTAGAGATAATTTTTAAACTTAAATGATGCTGCATATCTTAGCTACATGCATCATAGTAGTGTGTTGCTAAGCCTATACAAAGTTCATATGAAGTTTTTTTCTTTTTTTTTTTATTCTAATTTTTCAGATAAAGAAATTTCCATTTTTGGAGCAGATTGGAGCAGAATTTAAAAAAAATTGCCAATTTTGGAGCAGAATGTAGCAGGAAATCTAAATTGGAGCAGTTTGGAGCAATTGGAGCAGATTTTCCATCCCTGTAATACTTAAACTACTTTTAAATGTAGTTCCTGTAAAATCTAAAAAAATCATAAACTTTATTTTTTCAATCTTGTATATCACAAGCTGCAGACAATATATTGTAGTTTTTATACTTTGTTTAATATATTGTAGTTTTTATACTTTGTTTAATATATTGTAGTTTTTATATTTTGTTTATTATGGGTATATTTCAAAAGGCATGTAAAGTCTTCAAAAAATGTTAAAGATTATTTTGATTTAATTTGAACCGAATTTAACTTTTAAAAGTGGTTTAAATATTATGTTATTTACAATTAGATTTTTATTCACTAAATTGATTTAAACAGATTTTTTAAAGTTAACGTTAAATCTTGAAAGATCTTAATATCTGTTCTCTTTTCAGGCTTAAACAATTGAAGGGGTCAGGGCAAGAGAGTGCCAAGCTCCATTTTCGGTGAAATAAATCTAACACTGTAATCTGTTGATTATTATTGTAATTTATAATATCCTACATGTTATTTGTTTCTAATGTGACTTGGTGGCCGCAGGTTCCAGGTTTCGTTTTTGCCCCAATGAAGATAGTTAATTTACAAAGAACGTAATAGTAATATCATTGAAGTAATGCCATGTTGTTATTCAAAATATCTCAAATGTTACTCAGACATTGGCAAAAAATTATATCGATTTGAATACAGGTATGATCAAACTGATATATTTCAGAAGTTTACAAATGTGGCTTAGCACGCTTTCTTGCCCCGACCCCTTCAATTAGGAAATAAAATTTACATCTTTAAAATATGATATTATACATTAAAAATTAACCTTACAAAATATATGTATACATTGTCAACTAGTAATTTAGAATGATTTACGCAACTTCATTGTAGTGTGCAAGAATTGAAACTTTATAACAGAAAGCTTATGGAGAATTTTGAAATTCAATATCCACTTTTTTAAAACAGTCATTGATTTTTTTTGCCAATAACAAAAGTGGCAATTGGCAGCAAGACCCCTGAGTTAATATCTTTTTTTAAAAGAAAAAATGAACCACTAAGTCTTTCAATTGGTGGTTGCAAATCATATGCTACAACATTAACCAAATAAGATTCAAGAATTCAAAAGGATAGGTAGCAGTAGTAGGATAGTGGGGGTTGACCGGCCACAGGAGCAATGAGCAGGTGCAGCTGCACATCAGATGTGCAGCAGACACTTGCCTCATAATATCTTTACAAGGTTCATATTTTCTGATTAACAAACTCTCTTCATATCAATAGTTTTTGTTCCATTTTGTTGCTATGTCTAACATTTTCTTAAATAGTTTGGTTCACATGTGTATGTATATGTGTATGTATGTCTGTTTGTCTGTTTATAACTGTGTTTATATGTATTTGCGTGTGTTTATGCATAAAATTTACAAGTTTTTATAAAAAAAAATATAATTAAAAAAAATTGCAACCTAATGTTATTAAAAATTTAAAACTTATAAAAAAAAGTTTAAACAATTGAAACTTAAAAAAAAATTTAAAAAAAATTAAAAATTAAAAATTAAAAAGTTTAAAAAAAAATTAAAATTTAAGTTACAAATAAAATAAAAAATAAAAAGTTAAAAAATAAAAATCTTTAGAAAAAGTTTTACGATATTAAAAAAAAAAAAAAAAAAAAAAAAAAAAAGAAAAGATAATAAAATGAAATAAAAATGTTTTTAAATCATTCTCGATCTAACTGAAAAGAAAAAAAAAACGCTTTAAGAAAGTTACAAGCTAACAAAAATGTTATAAACCTTTTAAAATGATCACTTTAACATATTTCATAACTTATAACAATTTTTTACTAACCTTGGCACGTGGTTAACGCTTTAGATGGATTCAAAAATCATTTTATAATATTTTTAATCAAGATAAACCGTTTTGGACCATATAAACCTCATTAGATGGTGTATGTGCGCATGCATGCGTGCGTGCGTGTATGTACATACAGATAATGTTTTATCAGATAGGTATGTATAAAAGTTTTAAATAAGTACACAAAAATATAATTAACGCTTTTATTAAAACAAAATAATTTACAGAAAAGGTTTATATACAGAAAGATATTTACAAATCAGCATTTTTAATCTTCATTACAATCTTGTTTAATGTCATAATGTCCATACGCTAAGCTGGATATTCCATTTTCTAAAATGTATCTCTTATCATCAAAAGGACTTAGACTAATTTTATTTTGGGTTAGTGTATATAAATTATGCGAATCCTGGGCGATCCTTATCTGTTTCTCCATGCTTGTTTTTTGTTGTTGGAGACACTCTAAGTAGTCTTCATGCTTGATTTTCTGTCGAACAATCTGTGTAGACACGCCTTTTGCGCGCTTTTTCTCATCTTTAAAGGATTTCAGTGAGTACATTTTTGATTTCAGTCCGACAAACTCAAGAGCTAATTCACCATTAAGTTCATCCTTGAACTTGCCGAGAACTTTCTTATTATCCTCAGAGTATAAACCATGTGATTTCGGATACTCGGAGAAGTCAAACAAATTACGGTATTGTTCCATATCCTTATAAATATTGTTTGTTTGAATATGGTAAGTTAAGGAATCTGTATCAGTGAATAATAGGGTTGCCCGATCTTTATATGTTTTCTTTATGAAGTTATAATGAAAATCATACATAACTAATTTAGAGAGTTCTAAAATAGCGAACCCAACATAAATAGGCCGATTCATTAAAATACTAGTTTTCAGTCGTTCTATCGCGGTCAAGTCTTCATCAAAGGTTTTAAATGATTTAAAAGTAGGCAAAGCTACTAATTTTTTTGCTCTTTTTTCACCATTACAAAGCACAATGTTTCTCCTTTTTCAAAGATTCTCCATTGTCTTCCCAAAAACAGAATTATTCAATAATTTAAAAAAGTCCCTTTCAAAGGAGGACTTAGCCTCTTTACGTTTCTCAGTATTAAAATTAATATATTTCTGAAGCCAGGGTGCCTGTTTAAATTTTAAGGCTTTATGTACAGCTGTAATTTTTAAACCAAGTTCTAAATAAAATTTAAGATTACGATAATGGGTTATATAATTTCGTTTATTATTTAAATTAGGTATAAGTTTAGGGGTACCCACAAATTTTCTATTGTTAAGTAAGTTTCTTGCATGAGAAGACAACATAGATTCTTTTACAGTGATCCTCTCGGGAGCAACAGGATATTCATTGTGCAGAGGGTGTAAATGTTTCGGGTATTCCAAGTCTACCTCGAAAAGGTACCCAATTTCAGAGCTATCAGATAGCGATAGAACCCACTCTTCTGTGATATGACTTGTTTCAGACCATTCAAAACCACCACATGGTAAAAACTGACTCATAGCCCACCCGTATAGGTTGTTAGCATCCCAGTACATGATGTAGCTGGGTGCCTCATTTTTCCTATAATTGGGTGTATCAGGTATGTTTGCTCGAGCGTATCTTTGACTAATCATACTGATACCGCCTCGTATACCATTTTCAACCATAAGCAGCATATCTATGTCACTGAGTAACTCTAAAGATGTTTCAGACATCTTCAAACAAGCTTGCCACGCGAGTGAAGGTGTAGTGAACAGGTGAGCAGGATCAATTTCATAATACTGCTGACATAATTTCCTAAAGTTTTGAAATACGTCAGCAAGTAGTAGAACATCTGTCTTAACATAAAGGTTGTGGTAATCACCGAGAGTCTTGATGTCAAATGTTTCCCATACATTTTGGGCGTGTTGATAGTCTTTTTCATCTATTGGGTTATTGGTCAAACTATTATAAAATACAGAAGGCGGGGGAAGCTGCTTTTCATTAAATTTTTCAAAAGAAGTGAAATAATCATAGGGGTAAACCCCTTTACGTATGAGTAAAGATAAATTATTATTTTGTGGGAAATTTTCTTCAAGTATGGTGAATTGCTCAGGTTGAAGGTTTTTAACAAGTTTTTCCAATGACGTGGGCAAAAATTGAAAAGAATCGATAAAAACCATCTGAATAGAAGATGTAGGCTTTCTGATTTTAAAGGTGATATAGTTTTTCATAGAAGTAGCAATAACATCGATTTCATGATCTTTAAACTTTCCAAGCTTTGTCATAATATGATGACCATCATAGTTTTTCAAGTTATGAAATATAACAGGAATTGTTTTACACTGCTTATAATTCAAGTTACATTCCACGTGTGCAGCTCCTCTGTACGCACCTGACAGGTGATCATGGTCACGTGTGCGTTTCTCATCTAAAGTTTTCTTGCAGATATGACAAAACTCTGCTTCTTGAAATGCCTTTTCTTCCTCGGTAGAAAGCTTCATAGGTTTAATATTTAATAACTTTTGTCCTAAAATTTCCTTCTCTTGCATCATTCGGTTTAAAAAATGCTCAACACAGTTTCTACCACGATATACCTGTGCTTTCTTCACACATGTGCCATCAGGCCCGATAACCACATAGGCATATCCACAAGGTAAGTGATAGGTTGTTTTTTCAGTATAGGATGCTTTAGAAGAGGGTGGGGCTGATGAAATAGGTATAAGTAAACTCTCAAAGTCCGCATAAATCGTATAGGCAACAGGATGTTGCAGATGAATACCAGAAAACTTTAATATGTTATCATTTTCACTAGGCATCCTTATAGCTTGCGCAACATGTCGAGAACAATATTCACTATGCTTATCCAATAGATCTTGTCTTGAGAATCGATGTAAACATCGATAACAATAGTAGCCAGCGGCTTTATGCTTGGTAAGATCACCTAAAAGTCTTGAAAAGCTTCTAATCAAACAATAGTGTTGCTTTTCACCATCACCAACCAATAACAAATTAATCACATCGTGATCCCTCTTTTCATATATATACAGGGGGAAAACTTCCTCCTCTTCATATCCAAACACATTAACCCGTAAATTGTTGAGTTGTTCAATAACAGGTATCTTCTGAAGGGGTACAGGACATTCTATACTACCTAATTTAATATCATACTCATAGGGTCGATAATGTGAAACACGTTCAGGCTTTTTTGTAAAATCCAAATTCAGTTTAAAAGCCAAAAGGCACCACACTAAGCATTTATTGTCTTCGTTTTTTATATTCAACACTGCTTTTTTATCATCCAGTTTTTTACATAAAGGAATGTAGGAACTCGCAGCGAGGGGATGATATTTTGCAATCTTGAGTTCTAAATGATGAATTTTTCTAAGTTTCCATCCAGAGCCTCTTTGTACAAATTCTTCAAAGGATTTAATAATCTTCGAAAATCCTTCTTCTATATGTTGCGAGATAGTATCTTCTACAAGTTCGATCATACACGAACATCGGAAATAAGATTGAATTTCCTCAAACTCCTCATTATCAGTCAAACGTTCAAGTGCTATTTTCTCTACCATATACCATTTAATTGAACCTTTTTCATGAATTTCGCTTGTTAAACGTTCCTGTATTTCTGTTCGTAAATGCCTATGAAATACCTCTAAATCACTTTCCTCACGTTCATCTGGATGCAAAATCACTGTTTTAAACACATTAAGTGCATCAGAATGCTTTATGTTTTTCGACTTCGCATTAGATAAACCCATTTTACGTTTTACACTCACAAGAGGTGTTCGAGAGTGTTGGGTGCGTACATGTTGTCTCAATTCAAATTTTCTCCCAAACACCTTATCACAATCATGACAAGAAAATGTTGAATTCTGATGTGACTTTAAATGATATTTCAAATTATCCTTTCGCGTAAAAACTTGATCGCACGTATTACATTTTAATGTAGACTGTCCATTGGCATTATGTATTTCTGAATGTCTTAACAAGTTTGATTTCCGTCCAAATACCTTCTGACATATATTGCAAGCATAGAGCTTCTCTTGTGAATGTATCTTCATATGTCGCTTCAAGCTGAAAATGGTTGTTAAGACTTTGCTACAAGTGGGGCAAACATGCTTCTTCTCAGCATTCATGTGGGTTGCAGTCTTTAGAGAAAAATCTTCTTTTTCAGCATGTTGATCAAAATTCAAAGGGATTTGAGATATAGTGTCTTTTTCTATAAGAATTTCAGGGAATCCATCATGCTGTAACAATCCAACACTATCATGTGCCTTTAAATGCCTTTGCAGACTTGATTTCCGTCCAAAAGACTTCTGACATTTTGCACAAGTATATAATTTCTCATCAGAATGAGTTTTCATATGTTGACTCAAATTAAAAGGAGTTGAGAATGTCTTATTACAGGTAAAACAGGGAAACATCTTAACAGGTACAGAATCTTCCACAGACATGGCTTCATCAATAGGCATGAAAACATCCATAATATAGAAACAATTAAAAACTTTAACTCTTAAAAGCAAACAACAATCTTCTCAAACGAATCACGCTGATAAAAAGCGGGGGGGGGGCACTTTAAAACACGTCTAATCACTAGCGCTATGTATCATCAAATGATGAAAATCATAATTTCCCCCCTCTATTTATACCAAACCATACACCCCCACGACTCGAAGTCAAAGTTATAGTATTGTTTGATACGGCTGTTATCAAAACCTAACATATTATGTCACGCTCTACATGCTTTCTTCTAATTTTTGAAATATAACATAATTATTGCATAATCTCCAATGTATAAAAATTTAAATTATTTAAATTAAAATTATTTAATTTCACATAAACAGAAAAGACTTAATATATAGTTCTGGGTCTTTTAAGGTCACTCCTTATCAACACTAACTAAACGAACCCACACTTCACTGACGTCACGTCTTGTATTAAATCGCATCAGAATAAGATTAACTGATAAGCATTCGTTCTAATCAGCCATTGCTCTTCAAGACATCGCATGATACGGTTGTGTGTTCAAGAAGCTGCTGTGTAAGGTAGGAACAGTTTATTTATTATAATATGATTTTAAATTTCTTTGATAAATGTTAGAATTTGAGTATCTTAAAATGTTCATACTAAACGATGCGATTATGATATAATTATACTCATGTTTGTGGTAAATGCAAGTGTGATAACTTGTTTATACTACTAAATCTATAAGATTGGTTAATCCAAAATAGTAATACTGCAACTTACAAAAACCATAATCTAAAATGAATTGACGAGAATTTATATAATTTTAATATTAAACTATAAAAATTTCTAAAGTGATTCAATAAAATACAAGTGAATTATCGAGGAAAAGTGCAAAGTTTATCAATTTACATGGGTGTTAAATACGTTTTCAAGCCTTATCATAAGTAACAGTTTAATTCATGTGGCCTATTTGATTTGTTATATGTTTAACTGATCAAGATGATTACACAAGATTTAAGATATTTATGAAAGGAATCATGTGATTTTTAATTTTGTCTGCTCAGTTTCAATTATATTGAAAAAAGATAATGTTTACTTTTTGTGATTATCGTGTAATAGACAGCTTTCATTAAAAGGGATTTTCGATAATTTTAGAATTTTAATCTGTCAGGACACAAAGTCTATGTTGGAATTTTTCTGAGAACATGTCTGTGTTTGTATTTTTATGCCATTTTGAACTATACGAGCTTTTGCTAAGTATGTGTTTCAATTTCAATGAAGAAATAAGTGATCAATCGACTTTTTTAAGGGTGTGTTAATACAATCATGTGACTTTTTAAGTCAATAAATGTTAATATTTTAAGACTAGTGCCCCCTTATCATTAAATATTCGCTATCGTTGTGAAAGGTTATATTTTTCGGTTAAGTTAGCTTACATTTAACTAATTATGGAACAAACCATACACTCTCATGCCTTAAGTGTTGGTGATGAAACCAGCTTAACGTGTCAAACTATAAAATAAACATATTCTTAATATTATTTTTATTCAAAATTAATATAATCTATCATTCTTATACAAAATATCTTGTATTCTTAATACTATTTTCATTTTTAAAAAATCCATACTTCTATTCAAAAATAATATAATCGATCATTCTTATACAAAATATATTGAATAATATCACTTATTAAAAAGTTAAATGCGCACACGCTTTTGTAAAATATAAACACAATTTTTTATCCCAAGAAATATCTTTATATTTCTTCATTTAGCAATCAGATAAAAAAAATATAGCTAATCCACATAATTAAACCAAATATGGTATAACAAAAGAATCTTACAGAAATTTTTATATTTCTTCATTTAGCAATCAGATAAAAAAATATAGCTAATCCACATAATTAAACCAAATATGGTATAACAAAAGAATCTTACAGAAATTCCAGAAAATTCTATATACTTCTACATTAGAAAATCGTCAATATTCAAATCTTAATACTATAAAACATACAAAAATCCTTATCGGAGAGTATTTCCGGTAAAAATATCATATCAGGAAGACTCAAGTTAGAAACTTTACATCTGAGATCATTACCAACTGCCGACCGCAGAATGATGAAACTAAGAATTTTAATTTAAAAAGTTACTTCTAAAACATCTCATAGATGGCGCTGATGAAAAAAATTAATACCAAACTTGTTTAAAACACTTTAACAATTTTAATCAAACTTCGAACTAACACCAACTATAGTACCGGTAAAAGATATTGGCAGTTCAAGGACAAACGTCCTGCTTTCTTATCTCTCCGTTGCCATGGCACTGCAGGACGCAAGCTTCTCGTCTCTTTTTTCCCCACTGCACTTTCGCAGAAACAAGTTTCCCCATGCAAGAGTGAGTTACTGCGGCATTCAAAACGGTCTCAAATCCAAACAAGATATTTCAGTCGGACTCACTCCCTCCACCTCCACCACCTCATTGCTCCTTACTGGGGCAGAACTCTCCTTTTCCCTCTACTACGTGTTAGTTGGTATTTTGACTCAATTTTTTTGTACAAGTGTATTAAACAAGTTTTAAATTAATTTTTTATAAGTTTCGATTAATTTTTTTCTCCGTAGCGCCATCTGTGAGCTGTTTTAGAAGTAAAAAATATATTAAATTACTCATAACTGTAAATGATTGTTTTAGTACTTGGTAATAGTTTGAAGTTAGATTTAAATTTTATAAACTGTTTTAGAAAATTTTTTGAATAAATTTTTCAACAGCGCCATCTATGAGATTTTTTTAGAACTATCTAATATATTAAATTATTTATAACTGTAGGTGATTGTTTTAGTACTCGGATTTAATTTAAAGTTAGATTTAAATTTTTCAAAGTGTTTTAAAAAAGGTTTTAAAATATTATTTAGCAGCGCCATCTATGAGATTTTTTTAGAAGTAACCAATATCTTAAAATATTTGTAAGTGAATGTTCTACTATAGTACCGGTAAAAGATATTGGCAGTTCAAGGACAAACGTCCTGCAGCCCCGCAACTCTTATCTTAAAGCAGTAACTATGGTAACAGCTCACGTGACAGATTGGCCGCTCTCATTTTCTCCACCCCACTTGAGACTGAATGAGAACGAGCAGTTGTTCAGTATAACTGCTTCTGCTTTGTTTGATTCGCACTTTCTTTGATTTTCTGTTCATTTTGCTTTCTTTTAATTATGGCTGCTTGTCCTGATATTAGAAAAGCTACCATTCGAATTATTTAGAAAAAATCCCATCCACAAAGACCCGAAAATCGGATATTATTTCTTGGTTGAAAGAAAAAGTATTATGCACGATCCAAACACTACTGTTCCTGAATTATTAAGTATTGTTAAAATACACAAAGAAAAATATAAAATTTATGAAACGGCTTCCACCTTATCACTGCCAGCACAATCCAATCGAATTAATATGGGCTCAGGTGAAAGGAGAAGTCGGAAAAAGAAATAATACGTTTAAAATAAAGGATGTAAGACAACTGTTCCAGGATGCTCTTTCCCATGTTACTGTGGATAACTGGAAAAAATGCGTCAAGCATTCCGAAGAGTTGCAGGAAGCAGATTTTGTCAAAGAGGGCCTAATAGATGAACATGAATTCACTCAACAGATTATCATCAATCTGCAAGATGATAGCGAAAGTAGCAGCGGTAGTGAATTTGAATGTTGAATGATTAAACTTTCAATCGACTGTTTTCTAATTCAAAAACTATACAAAAAAGTCCTTTTAAGGACTATAAAAAAGTCCTTTTAAGGACTAAAAAAAAGTCCTTTTAAGGACTAAGCCTTACCCAAGGCTAAAAAATAAAAAGAAAGTTTCACTTTAAAACACATACTTTAAATCAAGCATTTACCCCCTTCCCCGAAAGATTTTGAGGCAAAAAATGCAGAATGTAAAATGAATTATACTCCCCCCCCCCCCACCACCACACACACACACCAAGACACCACCGTTTACAGTGGTGCGACTTGGTTGAGCCGCACTTATCCCCCCCCCCGCCCCTATTTAAATATTTTTTGTCGTTGTTTTAAGGGTATTGGTCAGTCAGATCTCAAATTCCCGGAATCCAATCTGAATATATTATTCGCAACATTCATGAAAGCACTTCCCTCCATAAAAACAAAATACATGAAGTTTTTCTTACCCAAATTTCAATAAATGGAACAACGATTTGAGTTCTTTCATAGAAACAAGGTATTTTTTAGAAAATGCTGTTAAAAAAGTCACAAAACACACAGTTGTAAGTTTGCATTTATGCCTACACTTGACGATTTCGGAACAAATAATGTAATATGAAATTGAATTATACCCCCCCCCCCCCACACACACACACACACACATCACACCAAGAACAGGAATTATTTTAGATTTATACAGAATGAATTTACGCCTTGCCGTTTACAGTGGTGCGATTTGGTTGAACCACACTTACCTCCCCCCCCCCCCTTCTTTAAATATTTTTTGTCGTTGTTTTAAGGGTATTTGGTCAGTGAGATCTCAAATTCCCGGAATCCAATCTGAATATATTACTCGCAACATTCATGAAAGCACTTCACTCCATGAAAACAAAATACATGAAGTCTTTCTTACTCAGATTTCAATAAATGGAATAACAATTTGAGTTCTTTCATAGAAATAAGGTATTTTTCAGAAAATGCTATTAAAAAAGTCACATTAAAACAGATAGTTGTAAGTTTGCATTTATCCCTTCACTTGAAGATTTCGGAACTAATAATGTAATATGAAATTATACTATCAATAACGTATGAAATAACAGCCAATGAAATTTAAATTTTATAATAATTTCAACATACTTAACATTATTAAATTACTTTTGAGTTATATTATTTCTTTTTATATTGTTATTTTTAAACTCTTGGTCTCAAACTGTGCACCTGCCAATTTCATGCATTTACGATGAAAAATGAATTTAAAAATGTGTCAGAAAATATCTTGTTTGGATTTGAGACCGTTTTGAATGCCGCAGTAACTCACTCTTGCATGGGGAAACTTGTTTCTGCGAAAGTGCAGTGGGGAAAAAAGAGACGAGAAGCTTGCGTCCTGCAGTGCCATGGCAACGGAGAGATAAGAAAGCAGGACGTTTGTCCTTGAACTGCCAATATCTTTTACCGGTACTATAGTTGGTGTTAGTTCGAAGTTTGATTAAAATTGTTAAAGTGTTTTAAACAAGTTTTGTATTAATTTTTTTCATCAGCGCCATCTATGAGATGTTTTAGAAGTAACTTTTTAAATTAAAATTCTTAGTTTCATCATTCTGCGGTCGGCAGTTGGTAATGATCTCAGATGTAAAGTTTCTAACTTGAGTCTTCCTGATATGATATTTTTACCGGAAATACTCTCCGATAAGGATTTTTGTATGTTTTATAGTATTAAGATTTGAATATTGACGATTTTCTAATGTAGAAGTATATAGAATTTTCTGGAATTTCTGTAAGATTCTTTTGTTATACCATATTTGGTTTAATTATGTGGATTAGCTATATTTTTTTATCTGATTGCTAAATGAAGAAATATAAAAATTTCTGTAAGATTCTTTTGTTATACCATATTTGGTTTAATTATGTGGATTAGCTATATTTTTTTTATCTGATTGCTAAATGAAGAAATATAAAGATATTTCTTGGGATAAAAAATTGTGTTTATATTTTACAAAAGCGTGTGCGCATTTAACTTTTTAATAAGTGATATTATTCAATATATTTTGTATAAGAATGATCGATTATATTATTTTTGAATAGAAGTATGGATTTTTTAAAAATGAAAATAGTATTAAGAATACAAGATATTTTGTATAAGAATGATAGATTATATTAATTTTGAATAAAAATAATATTAAGAATATGTTTATTTTATAGTTTGACACGTTAAGCTGGTTTCATCACCAACACTTAAGGCATGAGAGTGTATGGTTTGTTCCATAATTAGTTAAATGTAAGCTAACTTAACCGAAAAATATAACCTTTCACAACGATAGCGAATATTTAATGATAAGGGGGCACTAGTCTTAAAATATTAACATTTATTGACTTAAAAAGTCACATGATTGTATTAACACACCCTTAAAAAAGTCGATTGATCACTTATTTCTTCATTGAAATTGAAACACATACTTAGCAAAAGCTCGTATAGTTCAAAATGGCATAAAAATACAAACACAGACATGTTCTCAGAAAAATTCCAACATAGACTTTGTGTCCTGACAGATTAAAATTCTAAAATTATCGAAAATCCCTTTTAATGAAAGCTGTCTATTACACGATAATCACAAAAAGTAAACATTATCTTTTTTCAATATAATTGAAACTGAGCAGACAAAATTAAAAATCACATGATTCCTTTCATAAATATCTTAAATCTTGTGTAATCATCTTGATCAGTTAAACATATAACAAATCAAATAGGCCACATGAATTAAACTGTTACTTATGATAAGGCTTGAAAACGTATTTAACACCCATGTAAATTGATAAACTTTGCACTTTTCCTCGATAATTCACTTGTATTTTATTGAATCACTTTAGAAATTTTTATAGTTTAATATTAAAATTATATAAATTCTCGTCAATTCATTTTAGATTATGGTTTTTGTAAGTTGCAGTATTACTATTTTGGATTAACCAATCTTATAGATTTAGTAGTATAAACAAGTTATCACACTTGCATTTACTACAAACATGAGTATAATTATATCATAATCGCATCGTTTAGTATGAACATTTTAAGATACTCAAATTCTAACATTTATCAAAGAAATTTAAAATCATATTATAATAAATAAACTGTTCCTACCTTACACAGCAGCTTCTTGAACACACAACCGTATCATGCGATGTCTTGAAGAGCAATGGCTGATTAGAACGAATGCTTATCAGTTAATCTTATTCTGATGCGATTTAATACAAGACGTGACGTCAGTGAAGTGTGGGTTCGTTTAGTTAGTGTTGATAAGGAGTGACCTTAAAAGACCCAGAACTATATATTAAGTCTTTTCTGTTTATGTGAAATTAAATAATTTTAATTTAAATAATTTAAATTTTTATACATTGGAGATTATGCAATAATTATGTTATATTTCAAAAATTAGAAGAAAGCATGTAGAGCGTGACATAATATGTTAGGTTTTGATAACAGCCGTATCAAACAATACTATAACTTTGACTTCGAGTCGTGGGGGTGTATGGTTTGGTATAAATAGAGGGGGGAAATTATGATTTTCATCATTTGATGATACATAGCGCTAGTGATTAGACGTGTTTTAAAGTGCCCCCCCCCCCGCTTTTTATCAGCGTGATTCGTTTGAGAAGATTGTTGTTTGCTTTTAAGAGTTAAAGTTTTTAATTGTTTCTATATTATGGATGTTTTCATGCCTATTGATGAAGCCATGTCTGTGGAAGATTCTGTACCTGTTAAGATGTTTCCCTGTTTTACCTGTAATAAGACATTCTCAACTCCTTTTAATTTGAGTCAACATATGAAAACTCATTCTGATGAGAAATTATATACTTGTGCAAAATGTCAGAAGTCTTTTGGACGGAAATCAAGTCTGCAAAGGCATTTAAAGGCACATGATAGTGTTGGATTGTTACAGCATGATGGATTCCCTGAAATTCTTATAGAAAAAGACACTATATCTCAAATCCCTTTGAATTTGGATCAACATGCTGAAAAAGAAGATTTTTCTCTAAAGACTGCAACCCACATGAATGCTGAGAAGAAGCATGTTTGCCCCACTTGTAGCAAAGTCTTAACAACCATTTTCAGCTTGAAGCGACATATGAAGATACATTCACAAGAGAAGCTCTATGCTTGCAATATATGTCAGAAGGTATTTGGACGGAAATCAAACTTGTTAAGACATTCAGAAATACATAATGCCAATGGACAGTCTACATTAAAATGTAATACGTGCGATCAAGTTTTTACGCGAAAGGATAATTTGAAATATCATTTAAAGTCACATCAGAATTCAACATTTTCTTGTCATGATTGTGATAAGGTGTTTGGGAGAAAATTTGAATTGAGACAACATGTACGCACCCAACACTCTCGAACACCTCTTGTGAGTGTAAAACGTAAAATGGGTTTATCTAATGCGAAGTCGAAAAACATAAAGCATTCTGATGCACTTAATGTGTTTAAAACAGTGATTTTGCATCCAGATGAACGTGAGGAAAGTGATTTAGAGGTATTTCATAGGCATTTACGAACAGAAATACAGGAACGTTTAACAAGCGAAATTCATGAAAAAGGTTCAATTAAATGGTATATGGTAGAGAAAATAGCACTTGAACGTTTGACTGATAATGAGGAGTTTGAGGAAATTCAATCTTATTTCCGATGTTCGTGTATGATCGAACTTGTAGAAGATACTATCTCGCAACATATAGAAGAAGGATTTTCGAAGATTATTAAATCCTTTGAAGAATTTGTACAAAGAGGCTCTGGATGGAAACTTAGAAAAATTCATCATTTAGAACTCAAGATTGCAAAATATCATCCCCTCGCTGCGAGTTCCTACATTCCTTTATGTAAAAAACTGGATGATAAAAAAGCAGTGTTGAATATAAAAAACGAAGACAATAAATGCTTAGTGTGGTGCCTTTTGGCTTTTAAACTGAATTTGGATTTTACAAAAAAGCCTGAACGTGTTTCACATTATCGACCCTATGAGTATGATATTAAATTAGGTAGTATAGAATGTCCTGTACCCCTTCAGAAGATACCTGTTATTGAACAACTCAACAATTTACGGGTTAATGTGTTTGGATATGAAGAGGAGGAAGTTTTCCCCCTGTATATATCTGAAAAGAGGGATCACGATGTGATTAATTTGTTATTGGTTGGTGATGGTGAAAAGCAACACTATTGTTTGATTAGAAGCTTTTCAAGACTTTTAGGTGATCTTACCAAGCATAAAGCCGCTGGCTACTATTGTTATCGATGTTTACATCGATTCTCTAGACAAGATCTATTGGATAAGCATAGTGAATATTGTTCTCGACATGTTGCGCAAGCTATAAGGATGCCTAGTGAAAATGATAACATATTAAAGTTTTCTGGTATTCATCTGCAACATCCTGTTGCCTATACGATTTATGCGGACTTTGAGAGTTTACTTATACCTATTTCATCAGCCCCACCCTCTTCTAAAGCATCCTATACTGAAAAAACAACCTATCACTTACCTTGTGGATATGCCTATGTGGTTATCGGGCCTGATGGCACATGTGTGAAGAAAGCACAGGTATATCGTGGTAGAAACTGTGTTGAGCATTTTTTAAACCGAATGATGCAAGAGAAAGAAATTTTAGGACAAAAGTTATTAAATATTAAACCTATGAAGCTTTCTACCGAGGAAGAAAAGGCATTTCAAGAAGCAGAGTTTTGTCATATCTGCAAGAAAACTTTAGATGAGAAACGCACACGTGACCATGATCACCTGTCAGGTGCGTACAGAGGAGCTGCACTCGTGGAATGTAACTTGAATTATAAGCAGTGTAAAACAATTCCTGTTATATTTCATAACTTGAAAAACTATGATGGTCATCATATTATGACAAAGCTTGGAAAGTTTAAAGATCATGAAATCGATGTTATTGCTACTTCTATGAAAAACTATATCACCTTTAAAATCAGAAAGCCTACATCTTCTATTCAGATGGTTTTTATCGATTCTTTTCAATTTTTGCCCACGTCATTGGAAAAACTTGTTAAAAACCTTCAACCTGAGCAATTCACCATACTTGAAGAAAATTTCCCACAAAATAATAATTTATCTTTACTCATACGTAAAGGGGTTTACCCCTATGATTATTTCACTTCTTTTGAAAAATTTAATGAAAAGCAGCTTCCCCCGCCTTCTGTATTTTATAATAGTTTGACCAATAACCCAATAGATGAAAAAGACTATCAACACGCCCAAAATGTATGGGAAACATTTGACATCAAGACTCTCGGTGATTACCACAACCTTTATGTTAAGACAGATGTTCTACTACTTGCTGACGTATTTCAAAACTTTAGGAAATTATGTCAGCAGTATTATGAAATTGATCCTGCTCACCTGTTCACTACACCTTCACTCGCGTGGCAAGCTTGTTTGAAGATGTCTGAAACATCTTTAGAGTTACTCAGTGACATAGATATGCTGCTTATGGTTGAAAATGGTATACGAGGCGGTATCAGTATGATTAGTCAAAGATACGCTCGAGCAAACATACCTGATACACCCAATTATAGGAAAAATGAGGCACCCAGCTACATCATGTACTGGGATGCTAACAACCTATACGGGTGGGCTATGAGTCAGTTTTTACCATGTGGTGGTTTTGAATGGTCTGAAACAAGTCATATCACAGAAGAGTGGGTTCTATCGCTATCTGATAGCTCTGAAATTGGGTACCTTTTCGAGGTAGACTTGGAATACCCGAAACATTTACACCCTCTGCACAATGAATATCCTGTTGCTCCCGAGAGGATCACTGTAAAAGAATCTATGTTGTCTTCTCATGCAAGAAACTTACTTAACAATAGAAAATTTGTGGGTACCCCTAAACTTATACCTAATTTAAATAATAAACGAAATTATATAACCCATTATCGTAATCTTAAATTTTATTTAGAACTTGGTTTAAAAATTACAGCTGTACATAAAGCCTTAAAATTTAAACAGGCACCCTGGCTTCAGAAATATATTAATTTTAATACTGAGAAACGTAAAGAGGCTAAGTCCTCCTTTGAAAGGGACTTTTTTAAATTATTGAATAATTCTGTTTTTGGGAAGACAATGGAGAATCTTTGAAAAAGGAGAAACATTGTGCTTTGTAATGGTGAAAAAAGAGCAAAAAAATTAGTAGCTTTGCCTACTTTTAAATCATTTAAAACCTTTGATGAAGACTTGACCGCGATAGAACGACTGAAAACTAGTATTTTAATGAATCGGCCTATTTATGTTGGGTTCGCTATTATAGAACTCTCTAAATTAGTTATGTATGATTTTCATTATAACTTCATAAAGAAAACATATAAAGATCGGGCAACCCTATTATTCACTGATACAGATTCCTTAACTTACCATATTCAAACAAACAATATTTATAAGGATATGGAACAATACCGTAATTTGTTTGACTTCTCCGAGTATCCGAAATCACATGGTTTATACTCTGAGGATAATAAGAAAGTTCTCGGCAAGTTCAAGGATGAACTTAATGGTGAATTAGCTCTTGAGTTTGTCGGACTGAAATCAAAAATGTACTCACTGAAATCCTTTAAAGATGAGAAAAAGCGCGCAAAAGGCGTGTCTACACAGATTGTTCGACAGAAAATCAAGCATGAAGACTACTTAGAGTGTCTCCAACAACAAAAAACAAGCATGGAGAAACAGATAAGGATCGCCCAGGATTCGCATAATTTATATACACTAACCCAAAATAAAATTAGTCTAAGTCCTTTTGATGATAAGAGATACATTTTAGAAAATGGAATATCCAGCTTAGCGTATGGACATTATGACATTAAACAAGATTGTAATGAAGATTAAAAATGCTGATTTGTAAATATCTTTCTGTATATAAACCTTTTCTGTAAATTATTTTGTTTTAATAAAAGCGTTAATTATATTTTTGTGTACTTATTTAAAACTTTTATACATACCTATCTGATAAAACATTATCTGTATGTACATACACGCACGCACGCATGCATGCGCACATACACCATCTAATGAGGTTTATATGGTCCAAAACGGTTTATCTTGATTAAAAATATTATAAAATGATTTTTGAATCCATCTAAAGCGTTAACCACGTGCCAAGGTTAGTAAAAAATTGTTATAAGTTATGAAATATGTTAAAGTGATCATTTTAAAAGGTTTATAACATTTTTGTTAGCTTGTAACTTTCTTAAAGCGTTTTTTTTTTCTTTTCAGTTAGATCGAGAATGATTTAAAAACATTTTTATTTCATTTTATTATCTTTTCTTTTTTTTTTTTTTTTTTTTTTTTTTTTTAATATCGTAAAACTTTTTCTAAAGATTTTTATTTTTTAACTTTTTATTTTTTATTTTATTTGTAACTTAAATTTTAATTTTTTTTAAACTTTTTAATTTTTAATTTTTAATTTTTTTTAAATTTTTTTTTTAAGTTTCAATTGTTTAAACTTTTTTTTATAAGTTTTAAATTTTTAATAACATTAGGTTGCAATTTTTTTTAATTATAATTTTTTTATAAAAACTTGTAAATTTTATGCATAAACACACGCAAATACATATAAACACAGTTATAAACAGACAAACAGACATACATAGACATATACATACACATGTGAACCAAACTATTTAAGAAAATGTTAGACATAGCAACAAAATGGAACAAAAACTATTGATATGAAGAGAGTTTGTTAATCAGAAAATATGAACCTTGTAAAGATATTATGAGGCAAGTGTCTGCTGCACATCTGATGTGCAGCTGCACCTGCTCATTGCTCCTGTGGCCGGTCAACCCCCACTATCCTACTACTGGTAGCCATAAAGGTAAATTGAGAAAAAAAGATATCATGAGACTTTTACATTGAAGCTACATTTAAATGCAACATTGTAGGTTACAAAAGAAATTGATGGACTTCCAAATTTAAATGGTTTTTGGATATTTTAGTTAGTGGGATGGTTAGTGGATATTTTAGACAAAATTAAAGCTCTGTTTTAATAACACAAACCTGTTCATATAATTTTCCTGATTAATTTTAGAATATACAATTTCCCTGGCTTTCAAGAAATTGGGATCTCTGTATATGGGACCGGGCAGAATTGTAATTCAATAAAGCTGTGTAACTATGTACCAAAAAACAAGATCTAGAATGGGAGAGGGAGAATGGAAGGGTTTTAATTAAAATGAAATATTAAACAATTTACCATTATAAATAGAAAAATACTAAAATGGTTTCTTACCTATACTTTTCCAAGCATTTATTAATTTACGTGCTTGGATAGGCTTAATAATGCCTATTAAGTCTTTTTCTTCAACAAGTGATAAATCGGCAATTTCTGTAGCACCCAATTCTTCTAGTTTTTCTACTAAGGATGCTACTTTATCCGCTTCCAAAGCAGGTAAAATCTGTTTCAGATTTTCTTCCAGGAAACCCATCTAAGAGCAATATAAGTTACAAATTAAACTTTCTTTTTGTACAAAGTAATGCATCTCCATAAAACTAAAAAGTGCTGATCATACACAAGTTAAAGTTCAAAAGAACATTTGATGTGAAAATGCCCCAAACATTTTTTTTTTAATCTGAAAAGATCTGCATTTTTGCTGCCACTTCATATTGAACAAATCTAGCATATTTCTCTAAATTCGAGATTTATAAATTCACAGATTAATATGGTTACAATACCATATACTTAAAAAAAGACAAATCAGGAATGCAATGAATGTGTTATTTTTTTTAGATATACAGATTGAATCTAAGCATGCAGAGTTAAAAACTCTTTGGAAAATACATATTTTTTCCTCTTCAGTTGGCATAATAAATTGGCTAAATCAGAGGTGATTGTGACCCCAGTTCAAGAACGCTGAAAACTTACGTTGAATAGCTGGTATATGAAAGCATCATAAAACAGCTTTTATGAATAACTTGCTTTACATAAAAAAGGTCTGATTTCTGGGGCTCATCCAGAAAACAATCATCATTGCTAAATGTCACACTCCAGAAAATGTTCAGAATGCAGTTGGTTAAGCATTGGCAGAATATGATTGGTTGGAGATTGTGTAATTTTTGTTTTAAAAATAAATAAGTGCCTTTTATGCTATACATTTGCATGTGCAAACATAAAAAAAAGTATATAACCATATATTTACAATATCAAATTTATCTGAATAAATAATTTTATTATCGAAAATTTTTTATAAGAAAAAATGCAACAGAAAAAAATTAATTTTTAGATTTAAGTAATGAAAATCAAATTTATAATTTTGAAATTGAATAAACAATTTTTGAATTCAAAGGCATTTTTAATTAACAATAACAATAGGATAAATAAATATAATAATTTTTTTACTTAAATTTTTAATTTTTTGCAAAAAAGAGAAAAAATCTTTTTATGTAAGCCATTGTTAAGAAATAGCAATTTAATATAAAAAATGAATTTTTTTTAAAGTTACCAGAGATCATAAAATTGTGTTCAGAAATTTTAAACTTTTTTAGAATGGACATTTTTGGCTTCCTCAAATCCGCACAGCTTGAGATCAGAGGTTGTGCGGATTTTAGAATTTTGTGGATTTCTGTTCATTGTTTTGTTTACCTTTTTTTAAACAATAATTTGAATGTAATAATGCACTCAAAATTATAATGAATGCTCACAATAAAGTAAAATATTAAAATAATTAAGGAAAATGATAAAGTAAAATAATGAAAATTAAGAAAATTAAAGAAATGATTAAAAAAATAAAAGTAAAGGTCAAATAAATAATTAATAATGCAGGACTAAATAGGCATAATAATGATGGGATAATTTTTTCTTGAATTATTCAATGAAACTCTTCATAAAGGTATCTTACTAATTTATATCAAAACCATAAAATAACAAAATTTTATTTTATGTTTAGGCAGATTTGATAAACAAAAAAAGCTTGATTAATACATAAATGTATTTGTTAAAAAGATCCCGACCACTGATATCAGTGATATCGAAATTTTTTTCAGAAATAGATTTATACTTCCTTCATGAGAAAGCATCAGTTCAATGATGTTAACCAGCATATTAAAATAAGTATGGACTGATATAAAAATACAAAAAATCTCGAATTTTCCCTTTACATCTTAATTGCAAGTTTCATTGTTTACATCTGAAACAATGTGCAGATTTTAGGAGTTTGTGGATTTTAGAGTTGCAGATTTGAGGAAGTCTACTTTATTATTTGGTTTAAGTTTGGTATTATCTGGGCCAAGTCGGATACAACTGCACCAAGCATTGTGCCAATTATATTAATTACAGTAACTAAGGCCAAATACTAATTACAGTTTATTATTTTTTGACAACTATAGTTTTTTTTAATTGTATTTATAGTTTATAGTTTTTTGTCATTTATATATTTATTGTACATGTATTATATTATGTTTTATATTACTTACCATTTTAAAAAAATATATGTATTTAATAACGTGAAATTACCGTTTCGAACATAATTGGCAATCATTTTTGGCGATCTTTCTCCTGGACTGGATAATACGTAAGTAACCAATTGTTCTTTTTTACCCTTAGAGATTTTCTCGCATATAGCTATACCCTTGAAATTATTTACACTGACGGAAAAAAAAATCGCAACACCAAGAAAGACTTGTGTTAGATAAACGAAATTTGGTAGGCAGGTTTATACATCTGAAAGATGACATCGATTCAAATTTCACGCTTCGCGCATAATTGTGGCGCTAACAGCACCACTCAGAACTTGCAAATCAGATTTGCTTTAAATGCGTGCTGTAAAGCTCATGAGCGTTATTTATATTCAAAATTTGGCGTATTTAGTTGATGTTAGCCAAGAATGCCTTTAAGAAGATGAAGAAGCCATTATCAACAGCTCACCGAGGTTGAACGAGGTCGTACAACAGGGCTACGAGAAGCTGGATTTTCTTTCCGCGATATTGCAGAAAGACTTGGCCGGAATGTATCCACTGTGCATGATTGTTGGGAACAGTCGTCACAGTGCCTCAAGAAGACCGGGTTCCGGCCGGCCACGTGGCACTACTGAGAGGGAATACCGCCGTATTCGGCGTACGGCTGTGTCGCATCGTACTGCGTCTGCGGCAGAAATTCGAGCTGCAGTTGGTACCACTGTGATATAACAAACTCTTAGAAATCGTTTACTTCAAGGACTGCTCCGAGCCAGGCGACCTGTAACGTGTATTCCACTGACTACAAGCCATTGCCGTTTGCGTCGCCAGTGGTGTCAAGCCAGAGCTCATTGGAGGGCCGAGTGAAGATCTGTTGTGTTTTCTGATGAAAGCAGGTTTTGCCTTGGTGCCAGTAATGACCGTGTGTTGGTCAGGGGGAGGCCAGGGAAACGCCTGCAACCAAACTGTCTGCAGCCTAGACACAAAGGACCTACACATGGAGTCATGGTCTGGGGAGCAATTTCCTATGACATCAGGAGCACTCTCGTGGTTATCCCCAACACACTGACTGCAAATTTGTACGTCAGTCTGGTAATTCAACCTATAGTGCTGCCATTATTGAACATCATTCAAGGAGGAGTTCCAACAGGATAACGCTCGCCCTCCTACCGCTGTTGTAACGCAACGTACTCTACAGAGTGTCGACATGTTACCTTGGCTTGCGAGATCACTAGATCTGTCTCCAATTGTGCACGTATGGGATATCATTGGACGACAACTCCAGCATCATCCACAGCCAGCACTGACCGTCCCAATATTGACACAACAAGTACAACAAGCATGGAACTCCATACCACAAAGTGACATTCGGCGCCTGTATGACACAATGTATGCACGTTTGCACACTTGCACTAAAAATTCTGGAGGTTACACCGGCTAATAATGTAACAGCATTTCACATTTGAAATGCATATTCTTGAGCTTAAATTAACCTGTGATCTTGAAAATCTAATCAATTAAACATGTTAACTAAACAAATGCATTGTCCAAATTTCATTACGCTACAATAATTTTTTCTTGGTGTTGGGATTTTTTTCCGTCAGTGTATTTTTAAATGGGTATTAAACAACAGCATGATGTAAACAAACACAATTTAAATGTTTTATTTTATAAACTGGCAGCGAATAATAATCGAATAATTGATCGATGTCCACACAAATAATTTCACTATCAGAGACATCAGATGTTACCCCATCTGCATACACACCTAGATGACTCATAAGAATATGTTGAGAAGTTTTCACAACAAAAAATACATTTTTATCTTTAACAAGAATCAGCAAAATTTTGCCAAATACAATTCCAAAATCATTTTCTCTTAAGGGTAAAACCTGACCTTTTTTGTATATAATACCTCGAACACTGACATGGTACGAATCCAATGTATTGGCTGAGGTAAAATTATTAAGCAATGATTTCTGTATTTTGTCATGGTACATACAGTCATGAAATTCAGTGCCTTTCTTGATACTTATATCAGGAGAAAATATATTACCAGCATTTATGTATGTTTGCAGAAGTTTGTGCCGCATAGCCAAAGACGAACAAATATTTTAAAAGGTATTACAACTTCGAGCACATCTCTTAAAGTAACTGTGCTTACTCTCAAATCTTAATGCCCATAATCTAATTAAAGGGCCAAACTGAACAATTAGAGTTGGATAGTGGGATAAGTAATGATGTTTTGGTCGAAGAGCAACAGATGAAAATAAACTTGATCTTAAATCAAGGTACTCTTCTACCAATGTTTGTAAATATGCTATTTGGTCCCTTTTAATTTTTGGAGCACAAATTATTTCTACAATAGATCTTAGTTGTAAACATAAATCCCATACAGTATCATCATAATCTCCGATAAGATAACCTAGTAAAACTGGTAACAATCTCAACAAATACCAATTTTATGCTGCATGTCCACTAATTTTGTCACGTTTTTCCTTAATTTCGTTTGGTTTATTGCGACAATCAGTTCCGCTATAATTAAAACAATGCAGTATGCTATTAAATTTTGCATATGTTAACCATTTTTTTATCTTGCAAAAATAGTTAATATAGAGAGCCAAATCATATGCCACAATGCCCTCGAAAAGATCATGCCCTAGACAAGGAGGTAAACCAGGTTGACACACATGGAAATATTTAAGGTCAGTAAACACTGAATTGAATTTAATGCCCTAGTCACTTTTAATATTAATTCCATTAGTTATGGCAGCAATGCACATGTCATAGTGACCGGGCGTTCGCATTGGTCCAACAGATAAAGGTTCATCTTTAAACTGACTGCTTTTTATCAAACAGTATCGACACAGATATTCACAGTTGAAACTTTCATTAACCCCCCCCCCCCCCAAATGTAATGTGAATCCAAGTTGTCTCCAACAACTGAACATACAGTACCTTTAACAATAACATTATTAATCATAATGTCATCAAATTTTTTTTTAAATCCTGCATAAGATTATGAAAAATCTTTGCTTGACCAAAGTACTTTAAGTCCATTTCACGACATAGAATGACCAATTGAATGTTATCCACATTTGATCTGTAAGCAGGAGGTAAATTTACAAGTGTAAAATACACTCCTATCATTTTATGTTTTTTTTTGGCAGATCCTAAAGGATTCACAACCTCAAATGCATCCTGAAATAATAAAATTGCTAATGAATTTGAATCCTGCTGAAATAATTCATTTTCTATATAAGTTCTTCCATCAGTTACAACTTGTAAAATATGGATTTGTGGTTTTCTATATTTATATTTTTCTAAAAGGTCAGATACTGACCTGTGTTTATAGATGCTCTGTAGAGTATCACCTATGGGAATGTACTGACAAGAACAAATCTTATTATATTGATTTTTCCCCTCAGGTATATATCTACAGGAGCAACATAATTAAAATGTTGTTTATAAAATGTTTTTCTGGTATGGTCTGATCTAAGAAATTCAGAATTACATTTTGAGAAATGATCATTATTTTTCATTTCGCAGATGATTTTGTCTATTTCCGAATTTGAAACGGAATAAGAATTTAATTTTAATTTAAAACTTTCAGATAATAATTAAAAATGGGAATCATTTATATTTTGTATTTCTTCATTTATTAATTGTACAGTAGATATGGGAACAAGTTTTTTAGCTTGCAATTTTAAATAAAACAATGCTAAATCCTTACTGAAGTTTTCAGGACTGGGTTTGTAGACTGTTTTATAACAACAGTCTTTGTCTGCGACTGAATTCTGAAAAGAACTAGTTGAAGCTGTTGTTTCAAACATTTCTTTCTCCAAAGACGATTCACTCTGACAAACATAATTTGGAGTAAGCTCATTGATACCCCAGTTACGGTGATATCGGCTAAGGTGACTTGTAAAGGATGATTTACACGTGAATGAAGAAGAACAATTCAAATATGGGCATTTTAATTTAATTCCTGTATTAATATGCTGTTTAATGTGCAATAACAGAGCAGGCAAGTCAGCAAAAAATACATTTTCGCAAAATGGAAGAGAACAGTTAAGGGATACATTTTTAGAGGCTTCATTATGTTTTGAAAAAATATGATCTCTGAGAACATGACACTTGAAACTATTATAGTTTATAAATCGTCGTCTGCAATTACTGAAAGCACATGGAAAATCAACATTGTGCACATTTTTGTGAATGCGCCAATGATCGACGTACGTTTTTGATGAGTCTGTCTCAAAAGGGCACAATTCACATCGAAACATTCTTTTTTTCAAATAATATAATCAGATTATTTTAAAATACAACTGTACAGAAAGAAAAGTAAATTTGCACTTGCATTTTTTCCAAATAGGAGGTAATTAAGAAAAATTTGATCAGCGGATCAGAAGAAGGTTTTTCAGCCAAATAATGAAAACTGAAATAATAATAAAACAAATTATTATTAGAACATTTAAAAATTATATCAAAAAGACAATAACATAGTAATAGCTAATCTAAACCCATGCTTAATTTCTTTAAAGATAAATTAAAACAAGAAAGAAAAGGCATGCATCAAACAGATTATGAAACACTTTCCAACACTAACAAAATACTTTAACAAACCTTCGCTGTTTAATAAGATAGGTAAGATACCATAAGTAAACATTTTAGAAAACACAAAACACATTTGAAAACCAGATTTCAGCAATTTACATGCTATAGCCAGAAAAGTACTCCAATTCTTTTGTGCAGCCCTGTATATAATCTATGGATTTGTACAGGGTGTCCCACAAGGTACGCAGCGTCTAATATGTACAGATTCAGATAGAGCACGTCAATATGAGTATTTTGAATGGTAACATGTGGGGTCCCCGAATATAGCGTGATAGTGTAAGTAAGATGTGAAGCTTGTCATATCAAAAACACAAGAAATGAAGAAAAACCAAGTGAAAATCATTGTTTATTGAGAAATTTTGGATATATTCGGGGACCCCAACATGTTACCATTCAAAATACTCATATTGACGTGCTCTATCCGAATCTGTACATATTAGACGCTGCGTACCTTGTGGGACACCCTGTATATACTCTAAATAGTGTGCTACAATTTAGTCTAGTAACAAAACACATAATATAGTTGAAAATTCACCTTCAGCAGTTTCTACTAATAGACGGAAACATATTTTAATTCTTTTATACAGCCCTGTATTCTACTTTAAGATATTTATAAACATCACATATTAAGCTAAAGTTTAATTCAGGCAGAAACTCGCTGAAAACTACTGAAATCACACTTCCCAGAAATTATCATACATAGGCAGCCATGTATCCAGTTCTTTGCGTGGCCCTGTATATGATTTTATTTATATTCTACACAGTGGTCGAAATTAGCAGTCGTTATATGTATGCAACTAAACTATTGCATATCACGCAGGGTTCATAAATATAATATTTTCGAAAATATCAAAAATATTCGATATTTTCAAAAAAATAAACTTATTGATGATTATAAATATTTTCAGACTTAATTTAAATTGGAAACTAAAACATAAGGCACGTAGCATAAAAACTGTTTTAAATGTGTTTTCTTTTTTTTTTTTTTTTTTTTTTACCACTTACTTAACAAAATAGAAGATCAAGTAACTAAAAACAGCCACAATTTGATTTTTACACTCACAAAATACAAACTATAGGATTTAGTATCAAGTTTTAAGAAAATTTTATGTTTTATACAACAAAATTTTAAATACAAAATAATTTGTTTTTATTGAAAAATTTTAACATAAATGTAGTACGCTTGTCTCCATTTTTATTCTCTAACCTGTTGTGCAATGTAAATTGAACAAATCTAAAACAAGAAAAAATTCAAATTTTAATTGCTTAATAGGCGTATAGCCAACATAGTGAAAAAGTACACAAGCCGGGACTCGAACCCGGGTGATCAGATTAGCGCACTGACGTTCTACCAACTGAACCACTTGGGAACGATACTCAGCCTGGAACTTTTTCACCATAACATGTTGGCAAGGCTACAAACGCAGCACAAGATGGAATATTTTCCGTGAGCCGCCAACCCTGGGACAATTGATTTCGTGTTTGCCCCAGGGTTGGCGGCACACGGAAAATATTCCATCTTGTGCTGCGTTTGTAGCCTTGCCAACATGTTATGGTGAAAAAGTTCCAGGCTGAGTATCGTTCCCAAGTGGTTCAGTTGGTAGAACGTCAGTGCGCTAACCTGATGACCCGGGTTCGAGTCCCGGCTTGGGTACTTTTTCACTATGTTGGCTATACGCCTATTAAGCAATTAAAATTTGAATAATTATGAATGCAAGGCGTGAGAAATTTTCTCCGGAAAAATTTCCATGTATTAAATAAGAAAAGATTCTTTCTATAGTGAAGCCGTAAATAACATATTATCTGAATTAGACAGTTTATCTTTCAATGAGTGTTCTAAGTAAGTATTTAAATATTGGCCGACATAATTACTGGTTCTACATTTAAAAATCCAGCTTCAAACAAAGCTTGGATTTTTTGTGTGGTAGTGGTGTGTACGTGTGATTGGGGAGGGGGGGGGGGGGCTAAAAAAGTCACTATAAGATCAAAAGTTCTTTATCTACAAAATGGCACTGACAATAACAGTTAAAAAATTCATTTACACTTGTTTTGACCAAAAATATCATACGCAGTTTTTTGAAAATAAATATCATATCTATAAAAATATCAAACTTTATGATATTTTAAAAATAAATATCGGATATATATTATGATATATATTACTGAACGACTAAAAAATTATTCTTGGTTGTCAAATTTGATGTCTAGATTTTTGATAACATTTATTTTTGTTTAAGTTTATAAGATTTGGTTCATAGTTTAGTTTTTTTAGGTAGCTTTCAATACAAAAAAGTATAAAGCTACTTATTGCAGCCGTTCGGAAGAAAGCACTTCCGGAAAATTTCGATATATTTTCACCGATCATGACCCCCAGACCCCAAAACCACCCTCCGTTCAAATGTTGATTTATATATATAGATATATCCATATATCTGACCTATGTCATACGATAACGCTCGTATTTATAAATCAATTTTGATGAAACTAATTGTGTGTATTAAGCTAACCAATGTCTCGACCGAGTTCGTTTTCCAGCTTGGTCCGCCATTTTTTTTCAAGATGGCGGCCATTTAAAAATTTAAAACTAAAATAAATATACAAAAAAATTAAAAATTCAAATTTATTTTTAATTACGTGTTAGGCCTTGATACAAGGATTCCAGAGCATTTTTTGGTTTACCTCTATCTTAAAAAATAGCTGAGATAGAGCAGTTTGAAATTCTAGGGTGGCTGACATTTTGAAACAAAACAGCACATTAACGCGATTACTCGCAAATTATTTTCTTTCATTGTTGTAATAATTTTCCCAATCATACGCATAAAACTATATATTCATATGCGTTAGCGCCAAAATTGGTGACATTGGCGACAAAATTGGCGACATTTTGCGAAATATCGCCAAATTTGGCGACCAAAATAAGTCTTCATAAATGAAGCCAATTTGGCTATTGCTCAATAATTTGGCGAATTTCTTATTCAAATTCAGTATTAACGAATCTTTTGTAAACGTTTTCTTTGCATTTTAACTTGCTGTTTTCGTGTAACATTAGCTAAAATTTTAAAACGAAGATATAGGAAAGCTACCCTTTCCTCCCGGTACAGGCCGGAAGGACTTTTTTAAATAAAAATTATCAAAAAGTAAAAAAAAATGCTATTTGTTTTCTAAGACTATCTGTATAACTATTTTTTCCTTAGTACATTGTACTTTTTTTTTTAATCTAAAATATTTATTTTACATTATCTTGAAATAAAAAATGCAGAAAGTGAAACCTAAATACGTGTACTAGTGCATGGAATCTTATTTCTTATTATTATTAACAGTTAAACTTCCTAAAACTGCCTGCTATATTACTTTTAGTAATTTATATAAAAAATATCAAATAAATGAAAGTGTGGATTGTATGTTTTTTAAATACTAAATAAAATTATTTCAAAATAAAATTGCAGAATTGAGATTTGAGCTCCCTGATCTGCAGATTTACTAATTTCATTGCTACTATAAATTTATTTTTATTATTTATTATTATATTTTTTATGTACGTACTAGTTGTTTTGTCAGAGATGAAAAATCAAATATTTAAGGTAGAAAATAATAGATTTTTAATAACTTGTGTGACTTAAAAAATTGTCTTTATTTAAATGGGAAGAGCTTGAGCCCCTCTTTTTCCTGTGCCTTTAAACATTATTCTTTGCTTCCTAATTGGGTGTTGGTTGCCACATTATAAAGTATGCAAGGAATGGTTTAAAAAATATAATAATTTGATTACTATCTTTAAAAAATATTAATTACATAAAAACAGCTATTTATCTTTTTTCCCTTTTTTTCAGTCATTAGAACAGAACCCACAGATTATTTACTAAATACTACATCAGACATATATATATAGATATTTTATTTAATTCTATACCAGATAATTGCATTTATTAAATAGATAAATTATTTAATTTATTGTCATTATCATAAGATCAATATTTTAATTATTTTAGATAGAAGGTTTAAAAATACTAAACTTCAAAGAATTATATTTATCAAATTATTGAGAAATTGGGGGGTTTAGAAGGGTTAGTTAAAAATAAAATTAAAAATTAAAATTACATATTGTATTTTTTTGTTGGTATAACAATGAATTCCAATGTCGTAAAATATCACTCTGTCCCCCCCCCCCCCCCCGTCAGAAAATGTGTCAGAAAGTTTTGCGAAATCACAGAATCACCCAGTGGCTTCTTATCTTTCTCCCTTCCAATACATAAGAATCCCCATGACCTCTAAAATATCCTTATACGGTGCAATATTTTAATACAGCGCGAAAAAATATTCCCTACCCATGAATATCTTCCCATTTCGCCAGGGAAAAAAGCTGGTTAACGAAAATAACAAGGAGACATGCTAACTGCGCAGTCGCGAGACTTCAGCGAAAGCAGTCTTTCGCTGTATTTACTGCAGCATTATTAAACTGTAGGGAAGAACAGTATATTACTGTAAAATCAACATTTTTTTTTTTTTTTTTCAGTGCATGAAAAAACACATAGCTCACATGAATTGCTCACACAGAATTCTCAAATGGATTGAAATATAAAAATAGGTTTTACAGGAATACATTTTTTTTTTAGTATAGCGTGCAAAAACAGTTAAAAGTTACAGGGAAACCTTCGAATGGAATGATTATACGTTTTGAAGACCCTCCAAAAAAAACTGGAAAATACTAACATCAAACATTTCTTCCAACGTAAATTTCGTTTAATTTAATGAGAGTTACTTTAAAACTACATACATAAATGTTTTATGTATGTAGTTTTAAAGTAACTCATATTAAATTAAACGAAATTTACGTTGGAAGCAAATGTTTGATGTTAGTATTTATATGTGCAACGTAAAGTCCTTATTAATTAAGAAACTGGAAACGTTATAAATATTTCCCCTTCACAAAAATCGAAATGATTCAAGAAAAAGCTTTGCCCTACTGATAGCCAAACCATACAGGATTCTTAAATGAATTGAAATATAAAAATAGGTTCTACGTGAATGCATTTTTAAGTATAGTATGCAAAAATTTAAATAGTTAAAAGTGACAGGGACTCTTCAAAAGAAACTGGAAAAAGATATTGAGACCCTTCACAAAAAATCCAATAGATTCACGTAACGGAAACCTTTCATAAATTCAGTTCATTTACCCCTCTTTTTTCCCCTTCGAAGTGAGAACTAACATTAGACTATAGGGACCATTCATAAAATAATGGGAAACGTGCCCTATTCGAATAAGAAGGCCACGGCACCCTCACAAAAAAATTGTAGGAAATAAAAAATTCTCTTCACAAAAAAAAATGTAGGAGTCCCCTGTTTGAATGAAAAGGTCCCCCCCCCCCCCACAAAAATTCAAATGTGTGTTAGAGATCTTATGATATAAGAAAATAATTAATTATATATTTTTTAACTTATCCCTCCTCCACCCGCTATATATATTTTTTATATAGCGGCCCAGTATTTTTACAGCCAGCTCTTTTTTTCAAGAGTGTATGAAAACTATTATTCTTTTAATAAAAATTTGCACCTAGGCAAGAGAAATGCAACTTATGAAGAAAAAAATTATTATTTTTCAAACTGGGGCCTCCACTGCCCGCTATATTTCTTATAGCGCCCCAGTTTTTGAGAAGAATTTCGCAGCAAGCTCTTTTTTAATTCAAAGTTTCGTACATGAATACTATTATTCTCATATGAAAAATTCGGAGAGAAATGCAACTTATGAAGTAAATAGTAAATAATAATTATTTTTTTAACTGGGCCGTCCACTGCCCGCTATATTTCTTATAGCGCCCCAGTTTTTGAGAAGAATTTCGCAGCAAGCTCTTTTTTTAATTCAATGTTTTGTACATGAAAACTATTATTCTCATATGAAAAATTTGGAGAGAAATGCAACTTATGAAGTAAATAATTATTTTTTTAAACTGGGCCCTCCACCGCCCGCTATATTTTTTTTTGTTAGAGGTCGTTTAATTTAAGTTTTGATATTTAAATTTTCTTTAATAGTTTAAAACACTTCCTTTTTATAAACTCATTCTTTTTTAATATTTAAACAACCCCCCCCCCCTTTTTTTTCTTTTATTTATCTTAAACACTATTAATTAAAACTCTTATTTCCAAAATTTAAATATCTTTGTATTTCTGTAAGTAAAGAGACCACCCTAGATTTCTTTTCCTTTTCGTTAAACCCCACTAGAAGCTGAGAGAGAAATTCCCACGTTTGAAATGGTCACGTAATTACAGTGTTGGTCAAGACCACACATACACATATTTGGACAACGATCACAAACAACCTTTGTGATTATTCATGTGAATAGCAGAAAGCCTCGCTTCAGTTGTATTGTACGCAACTTTTATTACCATGTGAATAGAGCCATAAAACTATTTTAGAACGAAATTTTATGACCGGATTGCAAGCATGAAACGGTGCTTGTAGGTTGTTTACAAAAAGATAACAACGGTATACTGCTTTCCAATTTGAGGGCGCGGTACCCATTTCAGCTGCGAGCTGTTCTTCCAAGAATTTTAGCAGTAATCTCCCCCTCACCCAATAAGCATCTAGCTCACGCGTTGCCATGGTGATTTGACCAGGCTAGTAGAGAGAGTGTTATTTGGAAGCGCGTATGAGAGGATCGTGAGGTGATACAAAAAGTTGAAGGGTGTGTATGTGCGGAAGGAGTTTTTGGAAGAGGATGCACCCAGAAATGAATACATCTTTCGTCGGGTAGCGTATATATTCAAAATAACTGGTGATAGTGTTAACACATTATATGCATAATGCTTCTCGGAAGCAATTAATTGTGAGAAGATACCTCTTGAATTGATGACGACAGCGAGATTTTTATTGAGTGTTCAAGCCGACACTACACATGCTCTTTGTAGCGTAGCTTGCGGATCTGCGGACCCCAGTGCTGACGATCGTGAAAGAATCGATCAATGTTTGAAAGTTCCTCATTTTCCGTGAATATTGGAGCCTGTTCAATGCCAGTCTTGTTTTCCATAGTATATTTCCCTTCATGCAGTGAATGACTGATCACCCAACTACGTTTAGGAGGCGAGTTATCGATATTCTGTAGTCATTGCTAAAGATATTTCATCGTGCAACTCACTAACTTTTAACAAATTGTTAGACGCCAATTAATGAGAACACACCTTTCTCCTGCGTCTCGAATTATTTGAAAACAATTTCGATCGTCTATTTATCAACCAAGCATCTACCAAATATGTTTTGCACGAGGATAAACCCTTAATGTTGTCCCAAAGAATAATGCGGTGTTTATTAACTCAGCTATAAGGCTGAAAGATATAAAATAAACTTTTATGTAACTCCTACTGGACAAGTCGTCATAAACGCAGTTATGCAGCTAGCAAATATTGCCAAGAATGAATTGTCAAGTAGTGATCTATAAACCATTGTTTATCATAATCTGTGTGATATAATCTGCACCTAGTATGTTCATTATACTGCTGAAATGTGAGTAGAAAAACCTTGTTTCATTATTATTGTTTGTATTAATGATATTGGTTGCTTAATCATATAATAATATCTAACTGTGTTTTAGTGAATGATTTACAAACTATCTAAAATGATGCTCGTTAATAAATACCTGTTTTCTCTCAGTAAATTCTTTCTCTGTTTTCTTTCCACTATTATTTTCTCAATTATTTCAAAAAAGTTTTCTTTTCATCATTTTTTTATTATATCTTTAAGAATTAATTTGGGAATACTATGTGTAGTTTGAGTTACTAATTTAAAATTATATATTCTAATCTTTTATCTACTTTCTTTTATTGATTAAATTTTAACGTTGGTGAAAGTTTAAATTAATTAAAGTAAATTATTGTATTCCCTAATCATGAAATTCTAAATAGTATTTTAAGCACTAAGCCTGATGAAAATAGACTGCCTTTTTACTAGATGTTGAAATTAATAACATTCAAATTTATTTTATTTATTTAGTTGAGACCTTTTCCTTTTCGTTAATTAATTACATGACATCCATGTCTGAACTGACATATAAAGTAATTTTAATATTTTAATTTAAAGTCTTATGAGAAGTAGTTTTTTTTTATAATGAATCACTTTATTCAAAATTTAACTATTTACTTAAGGTATCTTAAAAATTAATAACCATTATACGATCACAGCTTCAGTATTCTGAATTCTTGAAATTGATATGGGATTTCTAATATTTGTAAAATATTATTCTTGTTTAACTTTTATCATTAATTTTCACCCCTCCTCCTTTTTTATACTTTCTTTAAAATAAAGGTTTTGTCCCCTTTATTCCAAAATTTTCATTTAGTCCAAATTATTGTGTTTATGAAAATTTTCAGTATTCATATACCATATTAATCCTTGAATTCACAATGCTGATTGTTGGGGGATTGGATGTAGTGCAAATTGAGAATCTTGTCAGTGTTTTAAATGATTAATTCTAGTATTGTTATGAATTCAAAATTTAAAATTCAGGTAACTCTAAATTCTTTAAATTTTAAATGATTTGGTTTAATTCATTTTATTTACTTTCTTCTAAATTCATTTAAGTTTTGGAATAATTTTGTAAGTGTGTGTATTGACAGGATTCAATTCAATTTTTAGTTTTTGGTAATTTGCATTCATTCATATTTAAGTAAAAGGTAATAATCCCTTCCATAATAATAAAAAAACCCCAACAAGAAATTGGTGCCATGTCACTTACCTGTGTGGCACAATTCAAATTTTAATGTTTACTTGTGTATACTTAAACATATTTCAGGGTATCTGGCAACTTTTTTTTTTTTTTTTCTCTAAGAGTTTTTCATCTCATTTAAAAATCTTCATAATATTAATGTGCTAAAGTATTTTCACGGAAGCAGGATTTACTTTAGTCTCTAGAGACTGCATATGCATTCAAAGTTTTTCTGAATTTTTAACTTTTCTCAGTTCAGAATATAAAATGTTTTTTTTTTTTTTGAGGAAACTGCATTTTAGCACCACCGCAACAAATGTTCTTTGCCTTTTGAAGAATCTGTATTATCGCACTATCACTAAATCAATTGTTCTTTGGCTTTTGAAAAATCTGCAGTATAGCACCACTAAATCAAATGTTCTTTGACTTTTAAAGAATCTGTAGTATAGCCTCACCACTAAATCAAATGTTCTTTGCCTTTTGAAGAATCTGTAGTATCGCATCACCACAACTAATGTTCCTGGTTTGAAGAAACTGCACCACCACATAAACTGTTATTTGTTTGAAGCAGCAAACCCATAAAATGTTAGTTCTAGTCTGCTATAAAAAGTGGGATTTAGGAACAGCACACTTAGATTTAGGAATCTGACACTCTGTAACAGGACACTTGGAGTCAGGAATAGGAATCTTGAAGTCAGGAATTCGGGAACTTGCAGAGAGGAACTCGGGATCTCGCAGAAGCTTGAAGAAGGTATCAGGCTGGCATTGGATTTCAGAAATTCTGGAAAACGCAGATAGGTACTGGAACTCGGGAACTCGAAGAAGCTTTTAGAATTCAGTTAGGAACTGGAAACTTGCAGACAGGTACTGGAACTCGTAGAAGCTCTAAGAATTCAGTCAGAAACTGGAAACTCGCAGATAGGCATTGGAAGTCGGGAACAGGTACATAAGTACTGGAACTCAGGAACTCATATAAGCTTAAAGAATTTAGTTAGGAACTGGAAACTGGCAGACAGGTACTGGAACTCGTAGAAGCTTGAAGAATTCAGTCAGGAACTGGAAACTCGCAGACTTGCATTGGAAGTCAGGAACAGGCATATAGGTATTCAGGAACTTGCAGTCTGGAACTCAGGAATGTACAGATTTATATAGCTTGAAGAATTCAGTCAGGCTAGGATATTCATGCAAATTATTGTTAAATTGTCTCGGTCGTTTTATCGTGATCATTGAGAGAAGTATCGCCACCTTCTGGAATGTAGGTGTTCCATAGTTTGGGCAAAAACTTCTGCATGAGCATGCACCCTGCAGCCATGTCACCATTCTCACATAGAGACATTCTACCTTAAATATATTATTAACGGGCTTGCACTATTCACCATTATGCTTTGAATATAGTATATAACGTCAAAAGGATGTAACGATTGTGAAAATTCGTTCTTCTCCAACGCCTCGTTCCATGATGTTGACATCACATAGGATATCGAAAGTGTAACGCGATCAAAAGGCTAAAGGTTAGGGTGGCTATGGCAGATGGCGACATATGAGATATAAAATTTGATAGTTGAGACTATTTTGGACTAAATATAGTAATTAAATAGTAAATATAGTAATTAAATTTGAACCTTATAATAACGGATTGCCCTTTCGAGATGATACCCAGAATGAAGTCCCTGATTTAAAAATCAGATATGTCCAGAACTATTCATGGAAACCCAAAATTTAGATGTAAGCTAATTTAAGGATCTAACAGTTTTATGGAGTTAAAATTAGGGTTTAATATTGAAGAAGTTAACGTTTCATCTTACTTCAATGTGATAACATTATCTGAATCTCATTTTATATACGTAGATTGAAAAAAAAAAAAAAAAAAAAAAAAGAAGACTTAATGGAACAGATGTCGCAGATGCACTGGGGTTGGCGTGAGTTTTGTTTTGTGCAATTTTGGCGAGAAAACCTCGTTTTTGAGTACTTGTTAGGCCTATCTTGCTAAAACAGCACATTAGTTTTATTTTTTTTTTATGAAGCAGTTATTTTATTATAAAACATAACACACATTTTTATTATAAAACACACAATTTTTATTATAAGCACACATAAATTATTTTATTATAAAACACAGGAGTTACTTTAATATAAAATATACGCAATCTTCTCTACCGGCTTACCATAACGCAGAAAAAACTCTCAAAAATCGCCTGGTTACTCAAGCATAAAATCGCCGTTTTATCGCCAAAAAGAAACTCCTGTGCGTCTAAGACATCTGTATCGACATAATACCAAGTCTAATGATACTTTTTGCATCTCTTTGTGATAATATGAGATAAATTATTATTGAAGTGTTCACCAACCCTCGTATATCTTTGTTTGGGCGGAGGCGACAGTGCATCAAAGACAATGAAAGTTGTCAGCATGATTTCTAGAGGTAAAAAATATATATATCTGCTCAAATTTAATGCATTGTTCCGATAATATTGGGCAATTTTTTATTAAAATAATAATCTGTTATTCATATACCAATTAATTTCCCAGCAGAGCTGAAATTACGCGGTAAATTACTGAAATACAAAGGATGTGAATTATGACATTACTTAACAGCAAACAACCAACAGAGTGAAAAAAATGTCCAGACCGGGGTTCGATCCCGGATCCCTTGGTACACTGTAAAAAAAAAAAAGGAGAAAGTAACTGCTGATTTTGCTGTGAATCGCGTCACTGGCATTGAAAAACAGCGTTTTTGTAATTTCAGTACAGATTTACAGCAATTGCTGTAAATTCAACTCCACCGAAAGCCACCGGACCACATTCCAATTGAGGTACACACAGAAAGCGTTCAGCAGAAACTTATTATTATAAATTTTTTTCGTCGTTCTGAATATGTGCTTGTTATTGCAAGTCATGGTGGCACTTTTGGATACCTAAACACAAGACTGGATATATATTTTAAACATTAGGAGTAAGTTCTATTTTTATGTTTATTTGTATCCTTGATTTAATAATCATTAAATAGTCAGTTATCTTATATAATGTAAGATACAAATTTTGTTTCTAACCACGTGTATATAAACGTTCACAAACACTAGCTTTTGAATAATTAGTATAAAGATTAAATATTTTGTTTTAAATTATAACAAAAGACGATTTTTCAAGTTTAGCTAATTTTTAAGGTTTTTTTTTCTATATTTTCTTATAGGACTTCATTATTATTTACTTATGTATGTATACGTAGCAGATTTAAAAAAAAAAAAAACTTATTTTCTAGATATGCTTTTTTCTTTATATATTTTTCAAAGCTCAGTTTATCCGTTTGCATTTTAATATACTTACTAATCTAAATCACATAATTATTTTATTCTCTAAAAGTTTTAGATTAACTCTCTCTGTACTTAACTGAATATTTTTTTATTTAATATATTATTGTAATTCACAAAATTTTTAAAAGCAATCTGTGAGCCAGTGAACTGAATTCCGGTCGGTGATATTCAGATCTTATAGATGTTAATTTTTTACGCGCATCTATTTTCAATTTTTTATAGGCAAATTTCGAATTATTTATTATTTTTAAACCTGACATACTATTTTATTAATCCATAAAATATTATAAGAGTTTGCTTACTATTATCGCATCATTAAATAGCAGCAGATCCCATTTTGTTTTTGTCCAGTTCTAACAATAAAAGTAATTCGTAACTAGATGCACAAATTAGTTATTTGTAATTTTCTCAATATATATTATACTGTATATTTGAAATTCGCACATGGAATACTCTTTACAATGAATTATAATTGTCTAAAATTTTCCATTTATTGCTTTTTCGGCGTGTTACAATTTTATTTATTATTTTGCTTTATGGTGCTAAATTTGTATTTTACATATGTATAACAGAATTGATTATATAATAATGTTATTAGAACAATGATATAAGTAGACATGAAAATAACTTATTGCCCTTAGTCTTCAAAAGATGTCTCAGTATAAAAAAAAAGAAAAATTCAAAATAAATAAACAAACACGGAGGGGGGGGGGATAAAAATATAAATACAAATCTATAATAAAAGTTATATAATAAAAGCTAAAAAAATTAGTTAACAGGACTGTAAAATTAACAGAAAATAGGCTGTAAAAATTACAAGTATGTTCTAAATATAAAAAACAAAATTAATGTAAATTTAAATGTAAAAAATGCTGTAAAATTTACAAACTTGCTGTTTACCTATGAAAAACAAAACTCCTGTATATTTACAGCAAAAAGTGCTGGCACCCATATTGCTCCTTATAACTCCAAAAATGATAATCCTATTCACTAACAGTTTACTGCGTCGGATGAAGCGTCTCATTTCCAATTAAAATATATCTTTGAATTGAAATTTCAATGAAATACAATGTCATGAAAAATCGAAGAGTGTGGAAATAGGATTACAAATATCTCGGCAACTCCTTATCCGATCGACTTCATTCTTTATGCAAAATTTATATTTTTTATTTTCTTTTATATTCACTCCTTAAAATAAATAATTTCGGAAATTTTTATATACTTTTTACCAGAACGAATATTTCGAGAGTCCGAAAAAAATAGTTCCGGATAATCGAGGTTACTGAGATTCAATAAGCTTCTTCTTATTATTACATAAATCTACATATCAAATCACACACACACACACACACACACACACAGAGAGAGAGAGACATATATAGACAGACAGGCGTAATTTTTTTTTTCGATTTTTAAAACGATTACAAGACTTACCCTATACTACGTATGATGGGTAAGTAAAAATGAATAAAATACGCATATTATTTTTACTTTAATAGAAGTTATATAGCATGGACGACGACGATTTCTTTGAAAACGAACGAAGTTCTTTATAGGCGCATACTTAAGCTAATTATTGACTCTCAAACACGTTAAAAAAAGATCCTTTTAAATTTCAAAGAGGTACTTTTAAATCTCACATTTTTTCTATCTTACCATTTCTATTTCTAGCATTTCTCTACCTAATGTATCGATTGATTCTGGACACTGTCGTTGGGTTAAAATGGCTTGTTTATAGAAAAAAAAATGGAAAAAGGTATTGTTAAAGATAGAGACTACGCCAGGATCCGCACAGAGGAAACTTTTTCGCGAGAGCGAAACTTGTGATGATTTTTAAAAAATGCTGAGTCTATGCGTTTAACTGATTGCACAGTCCGTCACGATGTGGACATCGTTGGTGTCAGAGAGAAAAGTACTGTTGCTAGAGATACAATGTTTTCTTCGATAAAAAATATATAACGACAGTGCTCAGAATCGGGGCAAAGCGATCGAAAAGCTACTTACAGCAACAGCCAACGAAAGAGACAGGCCTCAGCTGTTTTTCAGTCTACCTTGATCATATGATGTTCAATGATTGATGAAAACAATATATATTGATCACGTGGTATCCCGGAGTCGTGAAATTATCGTGATCTGTTTCGTTTTCTGAGTAAGAACTGAAAATCGAATTTTACAACAGGGTTCCAGAAACAGACAGAAAAGTTTTTTTTTAGGGGGAAGGGTGGATGTGAACAGGGGTGAGACGTTAGAAATGGCCCAAATGTGCCCATAATTAGGCTAAAACCTTTCTTTTCAGGGTCTTTTTTTTGGGGGGGGGGAGGGGGGCTCAGCTCCGTTCTCAAGGTCATCTTTTTAGTGCAGGGTCTGATTCTGAGAACTGTCGTACGGGTTCGAGATAGAAAAAGAGCACTGATATCGAAGAGAACATTAGATAAAAATATTACTGCGATGGAAAGCAATGTCTTTGTTTAACAATGAAATGTAACAAAAGGCTCCATATTCAAACACTTAACCCATTCGGGACCATGGGTGCATATATACACCCTCAAAAAGAGCATACAGAATTTGTTTTAGGCACCAGTAAAAAATAAAAGTAATATTTGCTTTCTCTAATTAGAGCATTTTTGTAATATTTTAAATAAAGGTAGCTTTTTTTTAAAAAAGTGGTGCCAAACGAATAAAATTTGTGTAAAAGCTGTTGGTACCGAAGGGGTTAAGGCCCGATTCTAGATAGCGAAACGAATTATATACCATTATAATAATTACTAGATGGAACCTGTCAAAAACTGACAGAAAAAAATTACTATAACAATATCAGTAAAATAGGCTTCTTTATTATTTAAGAGGGGGAGAGTATGAAACAAAGTTTCTAAAATTTTATTTTAAAAAGTTTTTCCTCCAGTGAAATACACTACTATTTTCGATGCAAACTCCAAACAAACCATCCGTAAACATCTGTGCAATGCAAATCAGTTTGATATTACCACATTATTGACCACTGAAAATTTCATGGACCTATGCGGTATCATACAAACAGTATATTCTTACACCCATGTCATATTCAGCAAATAAAAGAACATAGTAAATAAAGCACACATCTCTCCCCCTATGATAATGCAACCCAGGAACTCCTATAAGCATGTGCATTGCATTTGTTCAAAGGCACCGTCGAAATTCGACGTTAAAAAAAAGAGTTTTAAATTGTCCTCTTTAATCATTGTTAGCTTCGAATCCATATTTTCTAAAATGCATCCATTGCTTTAAAATAATAAATTTTTATGTAAAGATGAAGATTTTTTTACAATAATAATACACAATCTGCAGATGAGGCAGATTTTTAATGTTTTCAAGTATAATTTATTTGTATGGTTTCTTCACCCTCTTTCCATAATCAGAATTATTATCCCATTTCCACAATCGGGGATCTCTTCCCTCTTATACAGTGAAATACCCAACGGTTCTTTAAAAAAATAATAAATACAATTCCTAGCATATTCTGGTGCAATTCATACATCAACGAATTCAACATATCAATTTTATTTTCAACATAAACCGAAAATCGGTTTTTTTGTTAAGAGATTTCAGTGTAGCGCCAAACTGCTCTAACTTATGGATAATCTGATCCGATGATTTATCAGGTTTTTTTTTTAATCATTTTTTTTAACTTTTTGTGTTGGTTAAGGAAATCAATTTCCACCTGTGGCAACTTTCCCAGGGCTATTTTACATTATTGAAGCAAACTGATGACCATTTCTGAGATAGATTTGAAAAATAATCCATGCTTGAAAATTATTTAAAAAGTTGTTAAAGTAAGCAGCAATTTTCAAATAAATTTATTTCGAAAGTTAACATTTTTGTAATTGATGCAAGAATTGAAATTGTACGGCATATAGAAGTGATGTAAGCGAAGTGTAAAAGTGAAAGCGCCATTTGTTGTCACAATCGTTATACATTTCTAAAGATTGCCACCGGGTTTTGGCTGGCGTCCAAAAGTAGACTACCATTTCTGACGTCAACAGAAAAATCCTCAATGAAAGAAATAGCACTTTGTCGCTAATAAGGAACTGTTAAGGTAACTTATAATAAACCTAAACAAATAATTCCTATAAAATATTAGCCTTACATTGTTTATTCTAACTCAAAAAACAATTATTTCAATATATATACATTTTAACCATAACACTATTTTTAATAACTTTCCTGAAATCCTTTACTTTTGTGAATTTTTTATTAAAAAATGGAATCCTCTAATCTATAATTTAAAAATAAAAAGTAATTGGTAATATGTAATCCAGGTATGAAATCAAGATGAAGCAATCAATAAAGGCTTAAATTCTAATCTTTATAATTAAGAATTGAAAAATCAGTTAACATTACATCATGTTGACGAAATCATAAATTTCTCTCTTTATTTTTATCAATGTAAAAGTGAATTTCGAGCTAAGCATGACGTCATTTTCACTGGCGCAAACTTTTCACACGTACGTTATATACATTACTTTTATGCTTAACCAAACCACCATGTATACAAATAAAAATATTTTGTATTTATTTGCAATGAAAAAATAACATCAATAAAGTTATAATGCATAAAGATAAAATAAACCCAATGAACAATGGATCCTATTTCTTCTGACGTCAGATTCACGTGCTTTGGGGAAACATTTCCGATATTGTAGGCTTAATTATGCAACGACTCATTTCGCAACCAATGCTGCATGTCATTGATTAATAACGGACCATATTTTTGTGACGTTGAGTCACCTGCTTTGGGGAAATATTTCCAAAATTGTAGCCTCGAACCCAAATGGAGAATGAGTCCATATTCCAGTAACGTCACAATAAATATGAATTTGTTTTCGCTTATAAAAATAAAGTGCACGTGCATATATATTTTTACCGAAATGTAACTTGCTTATTAAAAATTTCGGTCAAAAAGCCACGTGTCTGAATATTTTTCATTATTTCTCTTTTATCCTTGAAACAATCGCAGAGTAACGACAAAGAATACGCCGCTGAAGTGTAACGTTTCAACATGGCGCTGGGCATAAACAGATCGAAGTGCCCATTGAAATAACATGGACGTAAAAAATAAAATCATTTAGGAATAATAATTTTCATATTTAAGAACTTTCAGACACTGTTCCGCAAAGTTTAAGGTATGCTTTTCATTATGAATTCACCAAACTTCCGATTTTGTGCTTTAAATTTGAATAATTTATTAAAAAGACATTAGCTTAACTCCGGTTAGACAAACATGGCGGTTGTTTACATCGTCTGAATCGGTGATCTTTACATTGATGTCTGTCACGATGTATTTATCTCTCTTTACATATAAGTAATTTGATGTTTTATTATAAGTAAAGAGAAAGTCATATTAAATTAAAAAAAAATATTGAATTATTTTTCAGAATTTACGTATTATAATACTATATATTTAATATATTAAAATTTAGTATTTTTATTTAATATATTATATTATTAATTTAATATAATTCATTATATTATTTATATATATACAACATTAATTATTTATTAAGACTAATACTAATTATAATTATAAATATTTCATTATTATTAATATTAATTATAGTTTTTAATATTAAATATAATTATTAAATAATTAATATTTTAGTTCATATTATTATATTATAGTTATTTTAATTAAGAATAATAATTAAATTATGCTACTATGATAATTTAAATTTATAATTTGTAATAATATTCTTTGTTATTAATTTATATTAAATATAAATATATTAATATAATTATAAATATTGATAATAATATAATATAAAATTATAATATAATCTATAATAATAATTATTATTATTATTTAAACATATTAAATTAAATATATATTACGTTAAATTAATATTATGAATAATTAATACTAATAATAAATAATTATTTATCATTTTAAATGATTAATAAATATAATTTATATTAATAAATAATATGAAATTAATTATTAATAATTTTAATAATAATTATTTAATTATATGTATGTATATAAAAATAATTAATATAATTAAATTAATGAATGATATAATTAATTAATATAATTAAGTTAATGAACGATATAATTAATATAATTATTATTAATTAATTTTATATTATTTATTAATATCAATTATATTTATTAATCATTTAAAATGATAAATAATTATTTGTTATTAGTACTAATTATTCATAATATTAATTTAATATAATATGTAAATAATTTGATATGTTTAAATTGATTTAATATTTAATTTAATATATTATATTTAATAATTATTTATATTATTATAATATATCATATTTTATATATTTAATAAATTATTTAATATATAATATATAATTTATATACTTAATTTAAATATTATTTGTAATTTATGTATTATAATAATTTATAAATTATAAAATATCTTTAATAATTTTTTTAAATATAAAATTAGTAAAATTATTAATTTAAATTAAATAAAAGTTTTACTTATAAGTAGAGAGAGACAGAAATATCTTGACAGACATGAATGTAAATATCACCACTTCAGCCGATGCAAACAACAGTAATGTATGTCTAACCGGAGTCAAGCTAATGAGTTTTTAATAAATTGATCAAATTTAAATCACAAAATCAGAAGTTTGGGGGATTTCATAATGAAAAGCGTACCTTAAACATTGTAGAATAGTGCCTGAAAGTTCTTATATATAAAAATTATTATTCCTAGAAGATTTTATTTTTTACGTCTATGTTATTTCAATGGGCACTTCAGTCTGTTTACTCTGTTTATGCCTAAGACTCCTATAATAGGAGCTGACGCATATCCATTTTGTTTCGGATTATTCGTGCTGAGTTCAGCATCAATCTACCGCAGCCGGAGTTGGGGTTGCCTAAGACTCGGTTCTGATTGGCTGAACCGGTTCTGATTAGCTTGGTTTTTCGACTGAACTTCAATTTGAGATCCAAATCTGCGAGGATGCGTCAGCCTGTATTATAGGAGCTCTATTTATGCCCAGCGCCATATTGATGACGTCACGACTTTAGCGGCTTATAGAGAGGCAGTGAACCGTAAAATCAGCTTTTAATATGAAGCTGATTATCGCTCAAATCATTAGTCCCAAGGGCTGACCTCATTGGACGGAGAGAGGCTGTACGTGGAACAAGGACTGAATTCACTGGATGGGGAGAGGTTTTCAAAGCAAGTCGCCAGTTGTTTGGCCCGACTTTAGGGTAGCAATTTCAGCGTCACGCCAAACGAAAACATTTCATCTCTATTTGTTCTCTGAACTCTGTGTGAAACAATGGAAGTAATCCGTTTGCCACCATTTTGAAGAAATTAATAAAAAACATTTAAAATTAAAATTCTGCTAATTAATAAAACTGTTGAAGGAACGTATGCACGATAACAAATACATAACATCAAATTGACGGCTTTTAGCAATAAACGATATTAACGGTGGCAGTTTTATTTCCAGCGGTTTGTAATGCCCACCAGAATGAATATAACATAAATATTATGTATTATAAATATACTGTATCAATGAATGTAATATATCTATGTAATATAAATAATACATATATATTATTTATATAGTTATGTGTAAATAAATACTTATGCCACTGGCTTTAATACGGCAACTCAATAATATTAGCTATGCAGTTAAAACTGAAGAAAGCAATAATAATAATAACGGGGATTACTGTTATTAATATTTTCTTTGGCGTTCCTGGCGCATTTAATATGACCTGTCCCGGATAAAAATAGTTAATAAATACGATTAAATGCGTGTGTTTATTAAAAATAATGCGTGAAAATTCGGTTTTCTCGCCAAAACGGCGCAAAAAAGTCGCGCCAATCCCGGTAACATCTGTTACATTAAATCATGTAAGTATATTTTTTATTTAATAAATAAATTTTTTAATGGGGAAAAACAAATTTATGAGTAATTTAATATATTTTAATATTTTTGTATTAGTTTTATTGTTTTAGCAAATGTTAAAATAAATAAATTAGGGACATTGATATTTTTAGAACGTAATCGACCTTTGTTTACAATTCTACGTTGTCCAGATAGCTTGAAATCACGGCCAGAGACAGACTTCAATTTTGGGAAGAGTTTCTGCGTCCTCTGGCGATTGACTGTATGACATCATACGCAGAAGTAAAATTGCAATTTAAAATTACGGCTAATTAATAAAACTTTTGAATAAACAAATTTACGATAACAAATCTGTGTCAAAATATCTTTCACTTAAGATAAAGAATCATGTAATTTGATGCAGTAGTTTGTTCTCACGGGCTGTCGAAAGAAAACGTTTAGCGTTTTAAATATATAGCTTATTTAATAATTTCATAGGCGATTCCTTACCTGTATTATTAACCCACAACCGCTGTTAGCGGTCCCGTTGTCTAGCACAGTCGATTGTCTTTTTTTAGTTTTTACAGTGAACTTTTAATTACCAATTTAACTATAGATACTAAGGAAAATTTTGTTGTGTTTGAAATACTAATACTATCGCTAGAAACTTTTGAATAAGTGAATTTTAATAAGAACAGTTTTGTAAAAAATGTATCGCACAAAAACGGTATAATATGAGTTAATGGAACCTTTTATCCACCTCACTATCAAACGATCTCAACTCTCATACAGTTCAATGCGACAATTTCTGGTACCACAGTTAAGGGTTAATAATGCTTTTATGATACTTGCTTTTCATACGGAAGCCTTACATTACGTTGTTTTAGGAGATGTGAGCAAGACAATTTAATTGGTTCAAAAGGTGAACCTGCCATTATCATGAAGCCAGTGCAGTTTTACAGTAAATCAATTCGTTCAAACTAGTGTACCTGTATATGAGAGTAACAAATGTATTAAAGAAAATTGTTAGAGAACCTTCGGTAGCATAATAAACTTTCTATCTTTATAAATTGTTATATCAGTCTTCATATTTTAATTTACATTTTCATCTTTTGATAATGGTAAAAAAGATTAGTTCAGCTTACCTGAAATTTGCCTTTTGCGCTGAGAGTAATCCACAGTATTATACTGATATTTATCTTTTCGAATCATTGACGTATCGCTGTTTTGTATTAAGAAACAACTAGATGGTACCCGTCAAAACTTGACAGAAAAAATTACAATAACAATATCAGTAAAATAAGCTTCTTTATTACATAAGTTTTGTTTTTCTAGTATTGAATTTATGTGGTTTATAGATTTTGGTTGGCTTTTGTGATAATGATTCTGCAAGTAATTTTCCATTGGAGTTTAATATTATGTATATATATATATATATATATATATATATATATATATTACTGGCGCCGGCTAACCGAAAAGTACCTAATTTACATATAGTTTTTTTCTTAATGGGACGACGGGATAATGCACGGAATTTCGACGGGATAATGAATATTTTTGATGGTACCAGAATATTTTTCTGTATTTTATAGTTATATTAAGAAATACATATTTTTATGATTTGGTGAATCACTTATTTGTTTACTTTTTCATGCATTATATTATTGAAGGTTGTTAGTTCTCTTATTCGTTTAAATATACCCTACTTACATAAAAATAGCGTGTGTTTTCTGTGGTGTTTCGCATAAACGTTGTAAAATTCAGGTTATTAGATTTTATCCAACTTTGCTGTCATAACAGCTGATGAAGCAGCCCTTTTCAGAGATTTTTTTTGTTACCTGTAAAATGTTTGTTTTTGGTATAGCCCGAACTAAGAAAAAATTGAGTACTTCCATTATACGGACACCATTGTCGCCAAGCATATATTTACATATATGGCTTGGTGTCGGTATAACGGAAAAGAACCAAAATTTGCGATCGATCAAATAATTGAATTTCGTTAAACATTAAATTTTCTGGTACTTTTCTATTATCCGGTCGACCACTTTTCATAACAAAAAACTATCGCCAAACTGTAAAATTAAACGCCAAAAATGCAGTCCGATATACTTGATGTCAGAAGCAATATACGTGTTTGTTACGTCTTCAAGTGGTTTTTAATTCGAGATTTGCGTCTATTTTCCTTATGTTTTACTGACTTATTAGTTATTATTCATTAATTAAAATAACAATTGTGTCCTTAAATTCATGTATTTTATTTATTTATTTATTTTGATATTTCAATGGCAACGTTCTCCCGTGTATTTGGCGTTACAGTTTGGCGATATTTTTTTGTTATGAAAAGTGGTCGACGGGATATTAGAGAAGTACCAATTTTCTTATTTTTAATCTGAGAAAGAAACAATAATCATGGATTTAATTAATTTTGCAATATGCGGTGCAAACAAAATAATTTTGATTAAATCAGTACATATATTGCAGACGCACCTGGGTTATTTTTTGGCGCCTAAATGACGATTTTTGCTTTGTATGGCAACCTGGTGTTTTATAAAAAATTTGAATATGTGTGTAAATAAATAAAATAAAATAGGTACTTTTATGTTAGCTGGCCGTCAAGGATAACTCTCCAAATCTTGTTTCAATTGGAATCATTTAAATTGCCACATTTTACGTGAGATTTGTTATTCGTATTGATATGTTTACGTTTAGATATTTTATTATGATTATATTCTAGCTAATTAAGTTTTTTTTTAAAGATTTTATACTACAATGTTAAAATATTACCTAGTTGATATTAGCTAATGTCAAAAGATTGGCGAACCACAGAGTTTAGAGAATAAACTCTATGCCCTCAAAAGTGGGAGTTGCCGTCTTTATGACGTCATAAGCAGAAGTAAATGTTTAATTGAAAATTACAGCTAATTAATTAAATTTTCGAACAAACGAATGCACGATAACAAATCTGTGTCCAAATATCTTTCATTTAAAAAAAGAATGGTGTAATTTGATGCAGTAGTTTGTTCTGACGGATTGTCGAAAGAAATCGCTTAGCGTTTTAAATATATAGATATTAGTTGAAAATAACAAATTTGCTTGAAGTAAGTAGATATCCATTTTTCCTTTGAATATAATATTATTATTGAAATTCTTAGCTTTATATATACATTTATATCGCGTTTGGAGTCTGCTTAAAAATGCTCTAATTTTACATTAAATTTGAGATATTTACATATTTACATGGGCGTCTTTACTGTTCGGTTACATTTTAGATACTAAGAGAGATTGTTATTGAGTTCACACGCGCGGTATCAGTTGAAGGTTGAAAGAGGGAGTCTGGCGTATTTCTTAGTTGATTAGTTTCGACATAATGTCCATCTGGTTTCATTCGGCTTGGTTTCCAGCTGCGTTCATCACTTGAGGTACTACAGTTAATTGGGGTCTAGTTTTTAACATGTTCTAAGTGTTTTTTCCATCGTTCACAACACGTGGAGATTATTAACGGCATAAAAAGGTTTCTCCTGTCAAAAATGAATGAATAAAATGTATAATGAATGAAAAAATGAAAATGAACGAAAATGATTGACATAAAATGAAAGAAAGAAAATAAATTAATGAAAACGAATGAATGAATAAAAGATGAGTGAAAAACGAATGAATGAAAAACAACTGAAAATGGATGAATAAAAACGAATGAATTAAAATGAATGGATGAGAATAATGAATCGAAAAATAAATGATTGACTATGATTGTATGAAAATGATGTGAATGAAAATGAATGACTAAATGAAAATTAAAACTGAATGAATCATCGAAAATGAATAACAATGTAAATGAATAAAAATGAATGAACGAAAATGAATGGAATAAAATGAAAAATAAACGAAAAAGAATGAATGGAATAGAATGAAAATAAATGAAAATTAAAATAAATGAATGAATGAATAAAAGAATGAAAATAAGTGAATGAATTAAGGAATGAAAATGCATGAATTAAAGAAAATGAATTAAAATAAGTGAATAAATAGCATTTGATTGAAATGGAATAACGAATGAAAAAAATGAATGATTAAAGTGATCGAAATAATAAAAATGGAGGGATGAAAATTAATTTCTGAGAGTGGGGAGTTTATTTTTAATTGAATTTATGAGAGTGAGAGCATGGAAAAGTATGAATCAATCCCAAAATAAATGACTGAATAAATAAACGAAAATGAATAACAATGAATAAAAATGAATGAAAGAAAATAAATGAATGAACGAAATAGAATTAAAAAAAATAATGAATGAATACATGAATGAACAAAAATAATGAATGAAATAATGAATCAATGACAATAAATCAATGAAATGAAAAAAAAATCATGAAAAAAATGAATCGAAAAGATGAATGAGAATGAATGAATCGATCACAAAATGAATGACTGAATCAGAAAGAATGAAAATTGATGACTGAATAAGAATGAATCAAAATGAATGACCGAATGTAAATGAATAAAAATCATTCAATGAATGAAAATCAATGAACAAAAATCAGTGAACAAAATAATAAAAGAAATAAAAGTATGAACAAAAATATATGAATGATTAAACGAAAATGACTGAAAATGAATAAATAAAAAAATTAATGAATGAAATAAAACATTGAATGAAATAAAACAATGAATGAAAAATGATCGAAAAGATGAATGAGAATGAATCAATCACAAAATGATTTAATAAGAATGAAGATGAATGACTGAATTCAAATGAATAAAAATGTTTGAATGAAAAAAAAAGAATCAATGAAAATAACTGAACAAAATTTAATGAACGAATTAGAATAAAATTAACGTATGAATGAGTAAACGAAAATGAATGAATGAAAAAATGTTCGAAAGAATGAATAAGAGAGGAATGGCAATGAACCAATCACAAAATGAATGACTGAATGAGAATGAATATGAATATATATAAATTAATAAAAATGATTGAATGAATTAAAAATGTGAAAAAAGAAGCAATAGAATAAAAAATGAATGGATAATAAAAAAATAAATGAATGAATAAACGAAAATAAATGAAAAAATGATCGAAAGAATGAATGATGGTAAAAAAATTAATGAGAATGAATCAATTACAAAATGAATGACCGAATAAAAATGAATGAAAATAAATGACAATATAAATGAATAAACATTAAATGAGAAAAGCAATGAACGAAATAGAATAAAAAATGAATGAAGGAAGGAATAAAAAAAAGAATGAGTAAACGAAAATAAATGAAGAAATAGAATAAAAAATGAATGAATAATAGAAAATGAATGAATAAACGAATATAAATGAAAAAAAGATCGAAAGAATGAATGATTATAAAAAATTAATGAGAATGACTGAATAAGAATGAATGAAAATAATTGACAATATAAATGAATAAAAAACATTAAATGAAAAAAGCAATAATGAACGAAAATGAATGAATGAAATAGAATAAAAAATAAATGAAGGGAGGAATAAAAAAGAATGAGTAAACGAAAATAAATGAAAAAAATAATGAATTAAAAATGAATGAAGAAAAGAAAATGAATTAATGCAATGAAAGAATGAATGAAAAATGATCGAAAAAATGAATGAGAATGAAATTGATGAATCAATTGAGAATGAATGAAATTAATCACAAAAAGAACGACTAAATAAGAATGACTGAAAATGAATGAATACGATTGATTGAAAATCAATGACTGAATAAGAATGATTGAAAATGAATGACTGAATAAGAATGATTGAAACTGAATGACTGAATTAAATGAGTAAAATGGTTGAATAAAAGAAAAATGTATGGATGAAAATAAATGAACAAAAATGATTGAACGAAATAGAATAAATAAATGAATAAATAAAAATGATTGAATGAATGAAAATGACTGAATAAAATGAAAGAATGAATGAAAAGAGGATGAAAAGGATGAATGAGAATAAATGGTTGACTGAATGAAAATGAATGAATGAACTGAAATGATTGAATAAACGAAAATGAATAGAAAAACGAATGAATGGTACATTACAAAATGAATGTACGCAATTGAATGGATGAGCAAAAATGAATCCATGAATGAAAATAAATGAATGAATTTAAGATAATGAACAAAATAAAGAAAATGAAATGAATAAAAGAAATGAAAGAATAAATTAAAAATGAATTAATAAAAAAATGATTGGATGTACGAAACCGAACGGCAACTGAACAAAAATGAAAGTAGGAATTAAAAATAGAAAGAGGAATAAAAATAAATAGATGAATGAAAGTGAATGGAGGAATGAAAATGGATGAGATGATAAAAATGGAATGAATCACAAAAGGAATGACAGAATAATTTAAATTGAATAAATAAATCACAAAAGGAATGTCTGAATAAGAATAAATGAAAATGAATGGAAGGAAATTAATGAATGAATGAAAAACAATGTATGGATGAACGAAAACGAAAGTAAATGAATGAATGAATGAATGAATGAATGAATAGAAGAAGTTAAATGAATGAAATGAAAGAAAAAATGAAAAACGAATGAATGAAAAATGATTGATAGAATGATAACGAATAAAAAATAAATCAACGAAAAAAATGAATGAAATTTGATGAATGAGAATGAATGAATTAGTGAACGAAAATGAATGTTAAGAATGAATCACAAAATGAATGAATAAGAATGAATCACAAAATGAATGACTGAAAAAATGATCGAAAGACTGAAAACGAATGAAAAAAACATGAACGAAAATTAATGAATTGACGAATGAGAATGAATGGACGAATGAATATGAATTAATGAAAATTGATAAATGAATGAAACTGAATGTATAGCAATTAACCAGAAAGTGAATACAAAGAAAATATTAAGAATGAATGAATCCACAGAGGAAAAGTGAATGAATGTAATTGAATGATAAGAATGAATGAATCACAAAATGAATGACTGAAAAAATGAGCGAACAAATGAAAAATAAATGAATGAAAATGAATTAGAAATAAATGTATGAATGAAAATGGATAAATGAATGGAAAAAATGACAATTAGAAATGAATGAATGGAAAATAATGAATGAACCAGAAAATGAATGACTAAATAAAAATACATGAATGATAAAATGAATGAATAAAAAATGAATGTATGAATGGGTAAAACCAAATGAATAATGGATAAGAATGAATGAATAAAGGAATGAATGAATTAAAGAAAAATGAATTAATGAATGGAAAAATGCATGATTAAAATGAGTTAAATAATGAGAATGAATAAACAAAATCAATTAATGAATGACTAAAATAAATTAATGAATAAAAAATTAATGAGAATGAATGAATAATTGAGAATGAAAGAATAAATGAAAACGAATGAAAGAAAGAAAATTAATGGATATGAATAAATCAAAATGAATGACTGAATAAGAATAAATGAAGATGATGAACGAAAATGAATAAAATAAATTTGCTGTCAAGTGCGTGTTTTACTGTCTCACAAACGGTTCCGTACAATCTTTATATTTAAAACAAGAATCTGTTATTTTTAGTCAACTTCCATGAGCTTTCTACTGAACCGATTTTGCTATTTTTTTTAAACGAAAGTTGTTCATTTGTAGAAGTGACAACACTTGTTATTTTAAAAACAATCCCATTTTTATATTTTAATTTAAAAAGGTTTTGTTTATAAAATTTCTTCAAATTAGTGGCAATCGGATTACTTCCATTGTTGCAGAGGTAAGAGAAACAATGAAAAATATGTAGATATGTGGTTTTTTGGGAGTATTTTTAGGTAGATTTCACAAAAAAATACTACCTATTACATTCTCCCCTATGTTGGAATTTTTGAAAAAGTTTTGGATCTACGCCGATTATGCCTAGAACCCTAAACAACCCCCAATTCAAAATTTTATATCACTTTAAGTACACGATAACTTCCCTAATTCTGCAAAAATCTCTTCTAAAAATCCCTTCCAAACTGATAGATAAAATTAAGGGCATAAAATCTCGGTCAAGTTCGTCAATGTGCAAAATCGTACCAAGGGAGTGGAAATGGGGGATTTTTGTGAAAACAGAAAACCCCCATAACTTCTTAAATTATGATACATATCGAATGAGTTTAAAGTTATTACTTCTAGGGAAAGGACCAAAAATTTATGCATGACAGATTTTTGATATAATTAAAAATGGACTCAAGGGGCGCAAAAAATAGCGGTTTAAGAAGAAAAAAAATCATAACTGCGTCAATTCACAGGATATCAAATCCGCTTACATTTATAATAAATCTTAATAATATCTACAACTTTTATATTGACAAATTTTTGATAGGACAAACTCTTACAGCAAAAAAATAAAATAAAAAACAAACAAAAATCCTACTGGCTCCGTCTACAGGCACGTGTATATTTTGAAGTGGGCGGTTCCAAGTGCTGCATCATGGCAAAAATATCCTTTAGTTCCCAATAAGGGTTCATCTCCAATCTTGATTTAGTTTTTGTTGGTGAAAGTACATAACTTCGAAATCTACCTGTGCTTGTAGGCCGAGCCGGCAGGGATTTTTTTAATTTGCAAGTCAATTTTGGCAAAAATATTTATACACATGTACTTTATTTTTATAAGCGAATAAAAAATCATATTTATTGCGACGTCACGAGAATATTGTCCATTGGGTGTATTTTATCTTTATGCATTATAATTTAGTGATGCCACTTTTTCATTACACTAAAATAGTAAATATATTTTTATTTGAATGCATGGTGGTTAAGCATAAAAGTACGTGTGAAAAGCTTGAGCCTGTGAAAATGACGTTATGCTTAGCTTGAAACATATTCTACATTAAAAAACTACAGCAAAAAATCTATATAATTATGTCAACATGATCTAATTTTCACTGATTTTTCATTTCTTAATTATAATGATTAGAATTGGAGCCGAAACTACGTATATAATCACTATATGCAATTTTGATTGGAGGCTTCATTTATTACTTCATCTTCATTATATACCTTGATTGTCTTTTTGTAAAAAATAAATTTTAGGTAAAATGAATTAATTTTTTAATAAGGAATTCAGAAAAGTAAAGTATTTCTAGAAAATTAAAAGTGTTACAAATAGTGTTTACAAATAGTGTTACAATAAAAAAAAAGCTTGAAATAATATTTCTTTTTTATTAAACAATGTAAGGCTAGTATTTTATAGAAATTATTTTTGTTGATTTACTGTAAATTTATATTTATTTAACATTTCTTTATTAGCGACAGAGAACTATTGCTTTCACTTTGGATTTCCCTGTTGTCATGAAAAAATTATAGTCTACTTTGGGAAGCCAGCCAATAACCCAGTTTCAATTTTTAGAAATGTTTACCGATTGCGAGAGTGAACGGCATTGTCGTTTTCATCACTCTTACATCACTTCTAAACACCGTATAATTTCAATTCTTACATCATCGAAAAGGAAGATAATTAACCCTAGAATGAAAGTTATTTGAAAACTGTTGCTCAATTTAGAAACTGTTCAAATAGTTTTCAAGTATAAATTATTTTTTTAGTCTATCTCAAGAGTAACCATCTGCTTTGCTACATTAATATAAAGTACAACGCAATTGGAAATTGATTTACCAAACCAACTTAAAAAGTTAATAAATAAATAAATAAATAAACATAAATCAGATTACAGATAAGATACAGCATTTTGGTTCGAAACTGAAATCTGCCAGCAAAAAGACAGATTTCCAGTTTATGTTGAATATAAAATTAATATCAGGTTGAATTGGTCGATATAAGTGTTGCATCGGAATATGCTAGGAATTGTATTTTATTATTTTTTAAAGATTCATTAAATATGTCATTTTTAGGTGCGTTCGTAATTATATAAATACGTAGCACCTATTGTCGTCGTCTGGTCCGTCCGTCTATCTGTCCGTTCGTCCGTCTGTCTGTACGTCCGTCCGCATATAACAAAGCAAAAACTACCCAACCGGATGGTTTGAAATTTAAGATATATTATCTTTGCTGAATGTTGTCGAGACATTTCAAATTTTATGAAAACCGAATCAAAACTTTAGAAGGTATTAATAAAAATATTTATTAAGAAATTTGAAAATTTAAAAAAAAATCGGTGCTTTCTTGTTATAGGAGCTTTCGAAGTTTAATCGTCAAGCGACCGAGATACTTATTTTATTACAGAAATTAATCTGCAGACGATATAATTCATTTCACAGAATTAAAAATTATCAACACCTGAATATTTATATAACTAGGTATAGTACGAACGCACCTCATTTGTCACGTTTAACGTACAGTTTCCAGCTTGTTATAAGAAGGAAAGGATCCCCGATTGTTAAAAACGGACACCAATCCGAGTTAAGGAAAGGATACGAACAAACCATACAAAGAAATGACAATTGAGAACATTAAAATTTTACCTCATCTGCAGATTATATATTATTGTAAAATAATTTCTCCATTTTTACATAAAAATTTATTAGCTTAAAACAATGGGTGCATTTCAAAAGATATGATTTTGAAACGAACAATAATTGAAGAGGAAATTTTAAATATTTTTTATTTTAACATTTTGAAACTTTTTTTAACGTCAAACTTTCATGGGTTCCACCTCGCAAATTTATTAATTACTAGCTATAATATTACAAAAAATCGTTGCTAAAAGAATAATAAGACTTTGTGAAAAACTATACAACTGGTATAGCTTTATATACTAGCAAAATATACAAGATAGATAAACTACAATAAACGTTCAGAGAGATATGAAGCATAAATAGTAACAAATATTGTTATCGGGGATCATCACCATCGGGGATATTCATCAGGGATCCTGTATGACGTTTTTAAAACCATATCCAAATATGTTTATGATGACTAAATAACTCGGTCAAGTACGAGTATAACTTGCGCTCAAAAGGGTTTCGTACATTACATTTATTAATTACTATTTATTAATTAATAAACACCTACTACCCCTAATTTTTTCATAATATTAGTTTCAGTAGATTGGGAAATAGGAGGGGGGGGGGCATATTTTTCCAGTATACTTTCCACGATATCTCTGAAAATATAACACCTAAAATTAAAACAAATATATTTTTGAGTTCGATGTTGCGAGATCTTTCGAACAATATCCTACGCGATAGATAAAAGGAAAGTTTATTTTTCAAGTATCTCTGCTAATCACCGACAATTATTTTCGAAAATCATTGTCAAATAGCCTTGGATGATATTGCGTCGGTAGATTCCTCGAGCGTCCGTCCGCTGACCGCTCAAAAAGTAAAGTTTGTGTATAACAGAAAAATGAATTTTTCTCAAAAACTATGATACCTGGGAAAATCACTATAAATTTTTCTGCAATGTTTAAATAAACTCTTACTACGCTGTCGTCTCTCTGTCTGTCTGACTGTCCGTGCCCTAAATCTTGTAAATAAGTTCGGATTGTAACACAACTGATATATGTTATTGATGTTCACTATGGCATGTTCGGTATTAAAAATGAAGTGTGTCGCGCTTAAGAGTTATACAAGGACACTCAAAAGAAATCCGTTACATTAAGATTATATGTGGGAAAATCATTTGCGGTTTATTTTAATCATGTTATACTATTTCGAATATAGATTGATATTCATATATATCACTGAGGAGCACTTAAAGGCCCACTAAGGAATTGGGTCTGTACAGAACTTATAGTTTCTGTATAGGGGCACTCAAAAGATTACCGTTACATTACGGTCTATGGTGAAAAATCGTTTGCGATTTATTTCAATACTGTTTCACTATTTCAAGCATATTGAAATTGATATACAGGGTCATTCATAATTCCCTCCGGGGTTTCGAAACGTTATAGTAAAAAAACGAAGACGAATATGAAAAAAAGAAACATATGAAATTATTCCGAAACTATTCAAGTTTTACTTACATACATTACAGGTGTTCTATGTGTGAACCCTTGGTCACACGGCATACATCCATGCGATAGTCCAGTTCCTGCCATACTCTGTTTCTTTAAATCTGAATCAGTGGTGTCAGTTCAACGAGCCTTTCGTAATAAATATCGAAAACAGGGACCAACTGACAAAACAATTCATGTGTGGTACCGGAAATTTAAAGAAACGGAGTATGGCAGGAACTGGACTATCGCATGGATGTATGCCGTGTGACCAAGGGTTCACACATAGAACACCTGTAATGTATGTAAGTAAAACTTGAATAGTTTCGGAATAATTTCATATGTTTCTTTTTTTCATATTCGTCTTCGTTTTTTTACTATAACGTTTCGAAACCCCGGAGGGAATTATGAATGACCCTGTATATCACTGAGTTGCATTACTTAGAGCTTAATATAGAATACTGTGTGCATAGCATTCATCGTTCATTTACAGACACACGCAAAAGAATTTTGCTATGAAGTAAATGATGTTTTAATGTAACTGATGGAAATAGGTTTTCATTTCGCGGTTTCGTATTTCTAAATGTAACAAATATTTTGCAGATTATTCGGTGTGTATAAATTCTATAGATCATATATATAGGGCAGCAAAAACAATCTCCAGCACATTTCAGTTTATTGATGGAAATTCCAGAAGGGGAATTTTAAACGTGCATTTCCTAACTGAATTAAATTTTAGCATTCTGTGTAGTATATATACAAACCTATTTATCATATACAGGGCTGCACAAAATAATTCGGATATCTTACCGAATATTGTTGGTAATTCCTGAAATGGTTTCGTAATTATATAAATACGTAGCACCTATAGTCTGGTCCGTCCATATGTCCGTCTGCCTACATACAACAGCGCAAAAACTACCCAACCGAATGGTTTGAAATTTAATATATACAATCGTTGCAGATTTCTGTAGAGTTATTTCACATTTTATGAAAATCGAATCAAAACTTAAAACGATATTAATAAAAGTTTGCTTTATTCCATAAAGCGCAAGTCATGTGACTGAGGAAAACAAATGCGGGCTAACCCCATCTTTTTCTATATGCCAAGCGGCTATTTTTATTAAATATTTATTTTTTCGAATACTGCATAAAAGTTATATTTTTAGAAAGCCCGTTCAAAAAAATTGTTGCCTTGAGAGATGAGTCATATTAAAAAATGTATACATTCTGAGATAACCTCAGTGAAAATTAGGTTACCAGCCGAATATCTCAATCCATTAAAATAAATAAACGAAAGATTCATTCATCGTGAATCATAGAAATATTAAACCATGGAGGTAATCATTCACAAAGCAAAATCTCCATGGTGTATTTCGCAGCGCTGTCTGGTGTCGAAAAGAAAATTCGCATCTGTAAGCATTTCATACGTAATAATAATAAAAAAGGCCATCCTCGTTTCGCTCTCAGCAGGCGATATAATTTATCTCAATGAAATAATAACGATTTCTTTTTACATTGTAAAACTAGTTATAGCACGAAACGAACGCACCTCATTTTTTATGTTTAACGCACAGTTTCCAACTTGTTAAATATGTTATGCTTTTTCCAAGTTTTTTACTTACAAATCATCTTTCACTTTATTAAGTGGTAAGGATTTGTAAAAGTAGTTTGCACTTGTTGGAAAGTGTTTTATAATCTATGCTTCATGCATGATTTTTTGTTCTTGTTTGCATATAAACTAGAGTATATAAATTCTATAGATCCTATAAAGGGCTGTCCAAAAGATCCCACGTACATTTCCGTTTATTGACGCAAACGACTGAAAGGGAATTTTTAATTGTGCTATGTATGTCCCAACTTAATTAAATTTTAGCATGCCATGTAGATTCCATTTAGCATACCATGTGATTTGTATGCATACAAATCTATAGTTCAGATACAGAGCTGCACAAAAAAATTCACATTTGTTTCTGGTATTAAGTAAGGCGATGACGACTGTTAAAATATAGTAGTAATTTAAAAACGTAAAAAATTGGCAGCTGTGAAATACTGGTGCTACTTAAACATAACAGAAAAAAATAACATCCCTAAGTAATTTTTTCATGGTATAGCAAGTATCTGTGCTTCTGTATTGTTGAAATTAGATTTTAATTTTCGAAAAAGTTTATATGAAAATAAGAAAATGCAATTTCACCGGTTTCTTTCACCAAAAGTATAAAATTTAAATTTTGTTCAAAGATTCTGGAAAAAATCGTGAATAAAGTAAGTGGTAGGGGAACTGGGGGATGAATGGGACAAGGGATGGATGGGACATTCTCAATATTTCAGGCAATAAACATACTTTTTAGGTGCTTCCTATCCTCATAGATGACACTATCATAGTGTGCTTCAAAACCAAAAGCAAGACCACATGGCTGTTTTTAATTTCCTTCAAATAACTTTTATTTCCTGAAAACTTTGCTTAAAAGTAATTTTTTTTAATATTTGAAGTTGTTTACATATTTTATGCATTATAAACAATTAAGATATATTATAGTTATTTATTTCAAGGCTCAATATTGGTAATTAAAATGAATGAACATTAACCATTGTGACAAAATAATTTCTGAGACAAAATGGCTGACAATTGAATATATACATCATGGGGATGATTGGGACATTTCAAATGGGGATGAATGGGACTTCATTGTGAAGGCTTCATTCATCCCTAGAGGATACTGAAAATTATTTTTATTAACTAAATAATATTATACAAGTTGATAAATTAATAATTTGTGTTAATTGTTATTTTAACATTCCTGCTCATTGTAGCCACCGTCGTCTTTAGCCATTGGATGTTTCTGTTTATGGGCCTTTAAAGGCAAACCTGAGATCAGTCCAAGGCTGACAAATAATCTTGGAGAGCATAATACAATTTATAACCTCTCATATTTTGCCAAGGAGACATTTTTGTCAGCTTTTAGTACTAGGAACATACTACACATAACCAGTGGTTTTAGGAAAACTACCAGCAATACATTCACTGAAACTGATTTTATACCAACATGCGACTGACATACCACATTTAGAACATTTTAAACAGATCACATTTATTGTGTTACTGATATTTGCACATCCGTGCAACTTTAACTTTGTAGTTCATTAAAATTTCAGTTAAAATATATAATATAAATTACAGTTTTTTAATGCATAATTAACTGTTTTTTCACTTCTTAGAATACTAACACTGATATATAACAGCCATATAAGATAATACATTACGAATATAATTACATATAAGTTTATAATTATAAATTTTAATTTGGTATCATTGAATACAGAGAGGAAAATATTTGTGTTCCATCCATCCCTGCTGTGCAGATGATTGGGACAGAGAGGAACTTTTGTTTTTTATTTCATAATATATTTTTGTGTAATAATAATCTTGAATAAATATTTTGCATAAGATGTAGACAAACACCTAATGTATGGAATGCGATATAAAATATTAATAATAACTAAATAGAATATTTAAAATAAATATTTTTGTGAAAATGTCCCATTCATCCCCTATCTCTCCTATAAAAATATCCCACCGAAATTAAAGAGGTTATTTTTGAAGGGTGATAGAATATTATCCATACCACTAAATTTTAATCTCCAACTTCCAAATTTGTCACAGAATGTTTATACAAAATTTTGCCGCTGTAATGAACGTCATGAAAAGCATTTATTTATTTATAAATCAAATTCTTCGTACATTCTGGTGACATTCAATTATTTCGACATTTTACCACCTTAACAAGTTTGCCTGAAAGCCACTCTTTAACTCTCTTTAACCGCTCTTTATACCCGCTCATAACTGGCTTACTTTTTTCAATTATGTAAGAGAAATATTTTAGTACGGAAAAAGTAGTGATTAGTCCCTATTTTTAGTTTATTGTGGCCAAAAAAAAAAAAGATAGAAAGAAACTGTTAAGGGGTTAAAAACTGGATTATTTTGTCTATCAAAGGGTTAAAGAGTTAAAGATATATAGAATTTTATGAAAATAAAATTGCACACGAGAAATTTCGTACTGCAGTTTCTATTTTATATAGTATTCTTATTGTATGTGTATTGTATTGACACCAGTAATTTTGTGCTAGTAATTTTGTACATTATTTAACATTGGTTTAATAGTTTATTTCTTACATTTGTTTTGTAGTTCAAGAAAATGTGATAATAGCTCTGTCACGTGGTGGCTGTGGTAAAATATGTTATACAAATTTCGAGATGCATCGCAGAATGCCGATTTAGCGTTTAATGTTTTACCTCAGGAAAATATAAAGTAATGCTTGACAAGAAAAACTGGAAAATAGTAATGATTAAGCATTTTTATATTATATAAAATTAGAGAACCGTTTTAAACTCTGTCTGAAATTGTAAAGAGTTCTATAAAGACTACATAAATTCCACAGTGCTACAATCCTTGGTCAGACTACGAAAGAAATGACCCAGTATATAGGCTTCTATGACTTGCAGTTTACGAAAAATAAATCAAAAGAAAAATTATGACGTTTTAAACGTTGGACTGAAAATAAACTTTATTTGAAACTTTATAATACGGGTCTTCATCTTTTTTGCTTGAAAGTTGTTTGCCAACACTAATTCCGAAAGGTAACCTTAGCTTTATTCAGCCGTAAAGGTTCACTATAAGACGTTTATATAAGACTATTTGTTTTCGATTTAAAATTAGTGGTAGTTTTGTGGGCCGCGTTCCACAGGTTGAAAACACTTACTTTTGAACATTAAAGTGGATTAGAATAAAATTAGCATGGTATTATTTCAATTTTCATTATATTTTACACGTACAAATGCACAAAATTTCCTAACGCTATCCTCTTCGTAAGGGAAAAGTTTACGTTAAGAAATGGAAAGCAGACGATAGATAAACGAATCTGAATGAGTATGGAAAGATTTCCTGGGGTGGTTGGTTGGTTATTTGATTTATGATGGCCGATTATCTACACGAGGAATATAGGTCCTAGGAGGAATGCCCTCCGTAGGGGTCCTTCTAAGGTATCCTAACCCGTACTTACGGCAAGGTTAGAAGAAAACCACATTTCTTGGGGTGAGAAAGATAATCAATTTGATCCGAATTACTTACAAGGAGAGGTTCCGATGTTGGAGTCACGAAATGCCGTGAACGTTTGTCTATCGATTAGTAGACACGTACGCGAGAAATTTCGTACTGCATTTTCAATTTTATATAGTATTTTTATTTTATGTGTATAGTACTGACACCAGTAATTTTGTTCTAGTAATTTTGTATATTATTTAACATTGGTTTAATAGTTTAATTCTTACTTTATTTTTTTTGTAGTTCAAGAAAATGTGATAATAGTTCTATCACAGGGTGGCTGTGGTAAAATAAGATACAAATTTCGAGATGCATCACAGCAGTGTTGCCAGTGGGCTACTTTTTTAAAATTCAAATTACTTGATTGGCACCAGTTTTTTGAAACGGTACAATTCGCTTTGTTTTCCCTCTGTTTAGTCTGTCATTAAATAAGACGAATTTAACTTTCTCCAAAAACTGGTGTCAATCAAGAGAATGGAATAAAAAAAAAGTAGCCCACTGGCAACACTGCATCACAGAATGCCGATTTAACGTTTAGTTTTTTTCCTCGGGTAAATATAAAGTAATGCTTGACAAGAAAAACTGGAAAATAATAATGATTAAGCATTTTTATATCATTTAAAATTAGAGAACCGTTTTAAACTCTGTCGGAAATTGTAAAGAGTTCTATAAAGACTACATAAATGCCACAGTGCTACAATCCTTGGTCAGACTACGAAAGAAATGACCCAGTATGTAGGCTTCTATGACTTGTAGTTTACGAAAAAAATTCAAACAAAAAATTATGACTATATGAACGTTGGACAGAAAATAAACTTTATTTGAAACTTTAGAATAGGGGTCTTTAACATTTTTGCTTGAAAGTTGTTTGCCAACACAAATTCCGAACAATCGCAAAGGTTCACTATAAGACATTTATTAAGACGATTTGTTTTCGATTTAAAATTAGTGATAGTTTTGTGGCCCATGTTCCTTAGTTTTGAACATTAAAGTGGATTAGAATAAAATTAGCCTGATATAATTTCAATTTTCATTATATTTTACACGTACACAATGTAAAAAATTTCCGAACGTTATCGCCTTCGTAAAGGAAAAGTTTATGTTAAGAAATGGAAAGCAGACGATATGTAAACGAATCTGAATGAGTATGGAAAGATTTCCTGGGGTGGTTGGTTGTTTGGTTGATTTATGACGGCCGATTATCTACACGAGGGATATAGGCCCTAGCGGGAGTGCCCTCTGTGCGGGTCTTTCTAAGGTATCCTAACCCGTATATACGGCAAGGTTCGAAGAAAACCACATTTCCTGGGGTGAGAAAGATAATCCATTTGATCCGAATTACTTACAAGGAGAGGTTCCGATGTTGGGGTCCCGAAATGCCGGGAACGTTTGTCTATTGATAGAGTATAGTTAGTATATAAATATATGAAAACCAATAAAATGCACTACAGAGGGGGTCTTAAGAAAGTCTTCAAAGTTTCCGCCACAGCTTATAATCGGATAAATTTCTAATTTTGGCGAGACGCTCAGCAGCTTGTTTGGCAGCGCACTAGATTCAAGATTTTATGTTTGTGTTCGAAACCCAGTTAGACAGTTTTTTCACAGCGAAAAATTTTATCAATTACTTTCGAACCAGAAGTGAAAGAATATGTATAGGGTGAAACCCCCAATATCTGACACTTTAACTCTTTAATGCCCATGGTAGCATATATGCTACCATCAGTGTTGCCAATTTAAAGGATTTTTTTATTCAGATATTCCGAATTCATACCATAAAATCGGAATAAATATCTTTGCTTTATTTAATGACACACACACACTTCGGATTAAAAAAGAAACTAAAATTAATAATTGTTATTTCTAGTGTGAATTCTGGTTTTCTTAATCTTGTGATTTCTAGAATACATTCTACCATGGGCATTAAAGGTTAAGGATTCTTTCTTGTTCAAATCACTATTGCAAAAATTTAAATCTATTTTATACTTACACTTACCTTTGCTTTTGAAAGGATAGTGGAGATATATTAAAAAATTACTGCTGGAAAAATTTTGAAAACTTATACATTTTATTATTAAAAATTAATTTTATTCATAAATATGGTCAAAAACTCCAGTAACTGACACCATCCCTATTTTGGAACACCAATAACTGACACAAAGTGAACCAGTGACTGACACTTTATTTTAAAAGATTAGAATGCTTTAAAAAACTTTATTCTTTATTATAAAAACAAAATAAATTAATATTTATTATAAAATGTGGGAATTAGTAAGTTGTACTACATTATTAGTAATGCAGAGTATATAGTAAGAGTATACATGAGTAATATTTAGTGCTGCACTATTAGTAATGCATATATCCAATAACTGACATTTATGAACCAGTAACTGACATCTGATGGCAGGCACCGGTAAGACAACTTAAATTTTGATGATGTTTACTACAAGATAAATTTAACTTATTATTAAGCATTTTTAAACAGTTCAAATAATATATTTCAACTTTCTTTAATATAACCAATAACTAACACCTTTGTCAGTGACTAGAGAAATGAAATTCTAGGAACCAATAACTGGCACCCCCCATTAAGCTAAATTAAATAACTATAAACCCTAAATCATGGCCCTAATATATCATATGCATCTTTAAACTAATTTCTACAAGTATAACTTTAAGGAAAAGGTTTAGGATGGTTGCATTACAAATAGATTAGAAAAATATTTCCTTAATTTTAGAAAAAAGATGGTTGCTTCAAAACGGCCCTTTTTGTATTCTCAAAAGTTTCTTCCTCATTAAATATGTTCTTGGCGTTCTAGTGGTGAATAAATTGATTCTAAAATACAAAATCAGTGTCTCATTTACCCTTAGACGACATTATTTTTCAGAATTTTACAACAAAATGCTTATTTGAGTTAGATTTTTGTTCAAGTGTCAGTTACTGGTTAGGTATCAATAACTGGGGGTTTCACCCTAATCATTGAAATCATCATGTACAAAATATATATATTAAATATATGTTTTGTAGCATATAAATACAGTTTTAACTATGAAATTCTGCATGTTTAAATCTTTAATGTCAAGTAAAAAGAAATAAAAGTACGTAATTTATAATTCTATAGACCAGAAATTTTTGCTGCTATTTTAACACATTGACGGACAGTAGGAACAAATGAAGTTCGAAAATTGACACTATACGTTTTTGTAATTTTTAGAATACCAGAAGTATAGTTTTACTCTTTCTGCTTAAATAAACTTAATTTTGATTAATTCAGCACCTTTAATTAGGTTGCCCTACTCCCTTCACAACCACGTCAGGGTGGCTAGTGGTCAGGGAAAAATACAGTGAAAAAAAGTGATAAACACCAGTATATTCTTATAGAAAAAATTATGTTGATTATTCGATCAAATAATCAATTTGAATTTTTCTATAAGAATATACTGGTAATTGTAATTTTTTTTACTGTATTTTTTCCTGACCACTAGCCACCCTGCAATTGCATACTGAAGCTGCAACTCGTATAACAGTTGGAAAACGAACTTCAACCTAAAAAATTGTTTCCAAAACATGACACTGGGCTTCTACTTGTACGCCAGTAAATGCACATTTGTGCTGCTATAGCCGTAGTGTCTAAAAACGACCGTTTCGTTTTGTGCGGCTATTGCCGTCATGCCACATAGTGAAATTCGCTTTGACGGCTATAGCCGCAAGTGTCCGTCAACGTGTTAAATTGTTTAAATAAAGAATCTACTATTTTTCACAAAGAAATAAAATACATTTGATATAAATCTATAATATATTATTGAAATTTTTTTTGCATTAACCAAATATTAAAAGAAATTCATGACATATTATAAATATGATTTTATATTTTTAATATGATTTTTTTATCCGAAAATTTATCCGATTATAAACTGTGGCATAAACTTTGAGACTGTTTTTTTTTTTCAATACCCCCTGAGTATCGCGCTTTATGGCTCTCATTTATTTATACACTAACTAAAATACATCGATACCACAAACGTTCACCGCATTCCATGACCCCAACCGCAGAACCCCTCATTGTTAATGAAGAGCGAATAACAGATTTCACCGAGTTTTCTCAGATATCTGAACTGACGATTAAAGACCATCACGTGAGTCAATGTTATTAATTGAGGAAATTAATTGAATTTTTTTTTTCAGATATACACAACTATTCATTCCCAATGAAAATGCCAGATAAAAAAATTCAAATATAAAGCTTCAAGATAGTTTGCAAGAACATGAAAACGAGATCCGGCATGAAATTTTTCTTTTGTATGTATGATATTTCATATTCATATTTAGGATTAGATTGCACATATTTTAAAAATTAATTTTTCTTTTAAATTAAAAGTAGACTTCTGTGTTTCCCTAACACGAATATTTTTGTTTAAATATAGTAGTAGAAAGGAATTAAATTTATGTATTAAAGGTTAAATTTTAACACATTGACGGACAGTAGGAACAAGTGAAGTTCGAAAATTGACACTATACGTTTTGTAATTTTTAGAATATTAGAAGGATAGTTTTACTCTTTCTGCTTAAATAAACTTAATTTTGATTAATTCAGCACCTTTAATTAGGTTGCACTACTCCCTTCACAACCACGACGTGCATACTGAAGCTGCAACTCGTATAACAGGTGGAAAACGAACTTCAACCTAAAAATTTTTTTCCAAAACATGACACTGGGGTTCTACTTGTACGCCGGTAAATGCACATTTGTGCTGCTATAGCAGTAGTGTCTAAAAAGCCGCAAGTGTCCGTCAACGTGTTAATTGATTTAAATATTCATTACTGACCAGTGTGGGGTTAAAGAAAGAAATAAGTTAGTTTTCTTTGCATATATGCCTCGTTGTGAAGGTAATAATGCCTTAGAAAATGTAAGTTTATTTACTTGTGTGGCCTCCATTCTGTTTTCAGAAATTCCAACTTCATATAAGAAATTACGAATAGTAATTTTTGTTTTATGTTGTGGCAGACATTTCGGGATTACATAAGCAAAAATTATTCTTTTGAAATTTTCTGTAAATATTTTGACATTTTGAGTAAAAAAGAGGCCAAACTGGCAATCATTGGTAGCATAAGTTTACTTTTAATATGGTTAATTTAATAGTTAAAGAAAGTTTTTTAAATGAAAAGTTTTTTTGTATGCATATTTGATTCATTGAATCCCTATTGAAAAACTGTGTATAAAGTGTAAAGTTGCTATATTCACTTATTTCCTTACGTAAAGATAAAATCGAAATTTGTAAAGTTCTATAGTGTTCGTTAGCTTTATCTCTAAAATCATTTTTATATTAAAGTTTTTTTTTCCAAGGAATAAAAAAAACGGAATAGAAAACGGCTTCAGCGGTGCCAAGCTCTCACTAATCTTTCGTAATATGTGGGTTAATTTAAACCTGGTTTAATACGTTTCGCACCAGAAATTTTTTAAAGAAATTAAATTAAATATATTCCATGTAGAAATCTGAAATTATCTAAATAAAGATTCATCAAATATTTTTTCTGGTTCGAAGTATTGTTAAACTGGTTGAAATTAATCTATATATTACGGAAGATTAGTGAGAGCTTGGCACCTCTGAGGCTTTAGAAAAATTTTATACAGTAATCTAAAGAGATTGTGCAATAAAACAGCTGTGACACCTTTTGATATTTTCTAAGTTAACACGTTCGCTGCCAAGCTAAAAATGCCGGAATTTTCATTTTATTTAGAAAGTTCAAATTCACACCAGAAAATACTAATAGCAATATTTACTTTGTTTTATTACAGACATTTCGTGATTACATAAAATAAAAATTCTTCTTTTGAAATTTCCGGTGCGAATAACTAATTTTAGATTGAAGAAACGTAGATAGCACTACGAGTATACTCGTAGTTGGCAGCGAACGTGTTAAATAAATTATATTTTGTACCGGGAAATGTTCTTATTAACTAACTGGGCCGCTCGATGCACTGTTGCAAAGCCGCTCCTTTTTTAAAATTTAAATTGTATGATTGCCACCACTTTTTGATACAGTATAATTCCGACTCCATATAAGAAAATTCGAATAATAATTTTTTTTAGCTTATTACAGATATTTTGTGATTACATCTCTAACTATAATAAAAAAGGAAGTTTGTGTACTGTGTCTATGTTAGTCGTCTGTGTTCTGAAGAGACAGCTGCAAGTAGAGCTACAAAATTAGGAAAGGAAGGTACCTCTATGTATGTAGTTTTGAACCTGGAAGGCCGATTTTGAAATTGTTCAATTGTTGAAATTGTTTTTCAATTTAATTTTGTATGCGATTTTTAGTGTTTTTCACACGTTTTGCTGCGCTTTTTCCCCGTTAGTAAAAGGAATCTGGTTCCAATCTTTTAGCCCAATATAGCAAATTTTGTCTTCTTTTCAATAAAGTTTAGGCAGAATTCGTACACTAATTTGTGAATTTTTAGCGAATTTTTTCCTTTGACACTAAGAAATTTTGCCCAGACTGTTTGATGGGTTCGTTGGTTGCTTCCATTTCGGCCTCAACTATGCTCAAAATCATCATTTATTTGTCTGTTTAGCTTGGAGAGAGCGATAATTCTATACAGATAAAAAAAAAAGATTTTAAAAGGAAAGTACGGATTATTAATTATCTCGATTTGGATTTTTTGATTTGATTTTCTTTAATTTTATTTTTTATGTGTTTTTAACGTTTTTTTTTCCTGTTTTGCAACGTTTTTTATTTCAAATGACGTCACAAATCGCTCATTGGAAGTCAAACACCGTTGGAGGACAGTAGTGATTGGAGGCTGAGAGGAATGTAGGCACAACTGGAAGTCAACTGGGCAATTGCGATTGGCAGATGAAAAGGACATAAACTGATTGCAATTCGAACAGTGATTTGTTATTTTTTCGCGATTAATTTTATGCGATTTTTAGAATTTTTTCATGTACGTGACGTATTTGATTTCAGACATTGGCAAGGATAACTTAATGTAATTGTATATCAAAACAAACTGAAAAAGACATTTTGTTTCTGATTCAAAAGTTAATGATAATTCCTAATTTTTTAAGGTCCTTGGTTTAATTTTGAAAGGGGAAGTAGGGGAGTGTCAGGTTGTAATCTAAATATCGACTTAATGCTCTGATGGAAACTCCCTTCTTCCTCCTGCTTCCAAAATCAGAACTTTTTTTTATTATTAGCCCTATTCAAACGAAACCTTTTCTATCATTCTACTCAGGTCCTCCAGGTACTACATAAATTTCGGTATCATTATTTCAACACTTGGTTAAAACTATTTCTAAACATTAATTACAATGCAGAGTATTTCCTGGTGTTCTATGGGCCCAATTTCAACGATATTTGGGTCATTGAGCTTAATACGAACTAATTAAGATATAGATAACTAATTAAGATAGAGATTTTGCGCCCCCTGACAGTAGAAAGTGGAACTAAAAAAATTCGCAGTGCGCGCGCAGCACGCCTGCTATATGGTGTCGCAGACAGCAATGACACATGCCTCAGTTTCAATTGGAAAGTATTTTATTTATAAAAGAGTGCGCTTCCCAGTGGTGGGAAGGTAGGATTTTGAATTTAAAATTGGTCCATTTCAAACAAAAGGCCCGATTTCTACGAGAATTGATTCATTTAACTTAACATGAACTAATTCAGATATAGATAGCTAATTAAGACATAAATTTGGTGCCCCCTGGCGATGGAAAGTGGAAATAAACAAATTTCAGCGCTTGCACAGCAAGCCATCTATACGGTGCCATAAGCAGCGGGAACATGTGCCAGGGTCTCGATCTGAAAGGGGTTTGTTTAGAAAAGCGTGCGCCTCCTGGCGGTGGAAAATGTAACTAAAAGATTTTACATTTAATCTTGGTCCTATTCAAATGAAATCTTTTCTAGCATTCTTCCAATGTCCACCAGGTACTAAATAAATTTAGGTATATTTTTTCATTCCTTGGTTACCACCATTTATGAGTATCTCCAGGGCGGTGATTTATTTTTTCGGGTTATATGGGCCCAATTTCAACGGGAATTAGTTAATTAACTCAACATGAACTAATTAAGATACATATAACTAATTAAGATATAGATTTGGCACTCCCTGGCAATAGAAAAGCGGAACTAACAGATTTACTGCGCGTGCACAGCACGCCTTCTATACGGTGCCATAAGCAGCGGGTACGAGTGCCGGAGTTTCATTCGGAAAGAGGTTTATTGAGAACAGAATGCTCCACCTGGTAGTGGAAACTGGAACTAAAAGATTTTGCAGCGTTTGCGCAGCACATCTGCTATACTTCCGTAGGCAGCGGGGACACGTGTCAGATATTAGTTTTGAACAGAATGTGCCCCTGGAGGTGAAACTAAAAGATTTTCCCGTGCGTACGCCGATAACGGCTAATTTTATTGAAACCATAAAAGAAAGTTATCGATTTGATAATCCCTATTGGAGGTATTGATTCGAAGCTCACAGTCTGTACGTAGTTTATTTTTCTGATTCTAAAAATGAAAATTTATGAAAATCCAAAGGTAACTTTTTTAAAATTTTGACCAAAAACTGTTCCTTTTTGAATCAAATGATCCATACATTTGAAGAGGTGGTATTGAATTTACTTCCGCTTCGGTGTCCATCTCTATCGAATTTACACCTTTAACACCTTCAGGAAGTCTGTCACGTTCCATTTAGAGAGCGTTATGTTTTCTATTTTCTAGTGCCAGCATATTTTTGTGGTAATATTTGCCATGTCTTAACGTAGGTTTTTTGGAAAAAAGGCAAAAAATAAAATACATAATAAAAGGTATTACAAATTTAAACCACTTTAAATGACGGCCGTTCTGAAGGGGTAAACGACATTTTAATTTTTAATAACAGCAATTCTGTATAGTACATTTTGCCTTTTAAATCCAAGAAACTAAGAATTAGATAAGGCAAAGACTACGAATAGAATATTATGGTTAAATAAAAAAACAATCGCACTCTATATGGAACGTACTAATGACACTCAAACTGAAGAGGTTACTGACAAAAACTTCGCAATTAAGTAAGGCGAAGATTACTATTTGAAAAATGTAGTGATAAATGGTTTTTACGCAGGAAGTTAGGACATCACGGGTTTAAGAATCCAACTTCCATATCGTGGCAATTCTTTGAAACTAACATGAGTCGGTACTCTCTTTCTTTGTCTGAATAGGCGCTGACTTCAGGGGAGCAAAGGAGGAAATCAGTCATAATACCACCACTAATTTTGGGCTTTTATATGAATGGTAGATAAACTAGGAATCTATCACGAATATTATTGTTTTTAAATAGTGGTGAGGAAAATAGTTAACAAACATTCGCCATGGAAGCTCTTTAAATAAGAATATTGTGTATATTTTTTAGAATGAAAGTAACGTGTAAAATGCAAAAGAAAAAAAATGCCCTTATGTTAAGTTTTATATATTAAAAACATGTGAATGCACGAGATAAGTCGCAAATATGTTGACGAAGGAGTGTGGAACTTGCATCCCGTACGCCACAGGGTGACCACTATTTCCGAATAGTAAAATTAGTCGTATTTAATGTCAGAAATATAACTATTTAATCAGAAATTTCTGTGATTAATCAATACATATATTATTTTAAAACCCTCTAAGCGGTTTGCCCGTATTTTTTCGTTTTGAAAAATCAACGAATAGGCTGTAGGCAAAAATATTTTTAACTAAACTGTATTTTAGGATGCATGCAAAATAAAGAGATATGAAATGTATTTTAGAAACAAACATGGAAAGAAAATTTTAATTAATATTAGTTTTGGGAATATTTCTATGAAAATGCAGGAAATCCCTCAGACGTTCAGAGGATGAAAATTAGTGGTGGAAATTTTCTTGATTGACATCCTGGCCGTCCTTAAATTAACGCTTATGTTTGTATGTAAAAATATTTTATCATTTTTGCATAAATAACAGAAATTTATTATTTGATGCAAATTCTAAAATTGACAAATAACAAGTTTCTATAAAATTTTCGCAACTGATATCCAAAAATGTATTAATGCATTTTGAAAAAAACACTCTGCATTCTTAGAAACATTTATTATATAATCTGCGTACACTTTTTTGAAATTCCAAGGAATCTGTCACCACTACTTTTGATAGAAAATATTCTAGTTAATTCCTTATGAATTAACCAAGAGCGTGACTGGAGTGGAGAAAAATTTTACCCTTAAAATTAATCAAGAGCGTGACTCGTGATCAATGTAAACGCTGTGGTGCCGGTCCCGATTATTTTTTTAAAATTCAGATTGCTTGATTACCACCATAATTTTGAAAGAGTAATATTCTCACTATTTTGTACTTATTTAATCTGTCATTAAATAACTAGAATACTCCTAAGAATATATAATAAATTATAACACCTTCTAATAATATATTTCTTTTAAACGCTAAAAGGTGTAAACTAGCAACATAATATAGAGTAAAATAACTTTTATTAGATTGCTGACATGTTTCGGCTTGTTATGAGCCATTTTTAAAAACAAAAACAAATGAGACTATTCTATAATTGCACGGTCTTTGAAGTAATTATTTGAATTGCTATCATTTAATTTTCATGCACTTGAAATGTAAGTACATGAAAATTGCTGTCTGGTATTTTATTTTCTAAATATGCCAACAAAAAAGAACACGTCCCCCTTCAACCGTCGAAATGTTAAATCCGAATGAGCTGTAAATTTACATAACATTGTTTTTGACAATTGTGGTTCCTTCTATCGGGAAAATAATCCAAAGTATAATTAATAGTTTTTAGAATAATACTTTTATAAATGAAAAAAAAAATTATTGAAAAAATGTGTTTGGTCAATTCGTTATGATTTCATTAACCCCTTAATTCTCGCTCCCGTCAATATCACGGGCTGAGGTGTCGTTCGTTATATCTCGTGCCCGTCATATTTCCGGGCTTAAGATTTAACTGCTGGAAAAAACTTCTTAAACCAGAAAAAATTTACCTGGAATTTCCATCTGAAGATTCCATTGCGCTAATTGTGATGTTGGACTTTGTATTGTATGTTTCGAAATATATCATACTCAAAAAAGTTATTGATAATCAATGTTTATGTATATATATTATATCAAATATTATTTGTAAAAATTTGCAAAGGTGTGAAAATTAAAGCTCTTATTCGCATTAATTTGTATGGTGTAAAGCTAACATTAACCTCTTAATTCTCGCGCCCGTGATTTTCATGGGCAGTGTAGACTTCATTTTAATTCAGATTGTTTGACTCCCACCAGTTTTTTTTAAATAGTGTAATTGGCTTTATTTTCGCATCATTTTATCTGCCGTAAGCTACGGTGAACATTTCTACATCAAAAAGGGGGTGGGAATTAAATAATCTGAATTATACAAAAAAGTAGCCTACACTTATCGAGGGGCGGTGCTTAAGGTGTTAAGACACAGAATTCTCGCATGATGGCATTTCTACAAATGTGAATTTGTTTTATAACATACTGTTTTTTTGCCTTAAAAAAAACTAATTGCATATTTTATTTAGAAACATTATAATTATTCAATTTCTGTAATAAAAAAAATAGGTACTTTTTTGGTGGTTTTTTTCAAATATTAAGCGACCTTGAAGTGGTTAAACAAATTTAATTGGACGTTTGGGAAGATATAAATAAGAGTTTGACACGAGAGTTGACTCTTTAACTACGAGTCGGGAAACATACGTCTCATTGGACGTTATTTTTATTCTATTCCTACCACTCTTTTAAAAATAATCTCTGCCAAAAATTTAAACTAGGATAGTTTTGAGGGGAAATTGCATCAAAGACTACTTTTAGTGAATTAGGGATCGAATAAATATGAAATATATCGCCACTCCTGTCCCGTAATCAAAGATGGGCAAATTCGCATTCTCATTCATCTGTAACGTAATTACAAATTAACGGCACGTAAGAGGTTATAATTTCCATTACATGCAATGATAATGGTGAATTTGAAAATACATTAGTATTGAAATCGTTATGTAACAAATGCTATGATTATAATTATATAATAGTAATTACAATTAAGATCTTATTGTTACAATTACATGTAATTCTAACGGTAAAATTGTAAATAAAATTGGACTATAATTGTACTGCAGACAGTTATGATTTTCATTACGGTGCTGTAATGGTAACTAAGAAATTTTAGTTATAATTGCGTGTAAATGGAAATAGTAAATTTTTTAATTAGACTTTATTTCAACTGTACTTGGAAAAATTATGATTATCATTATATTCTTGTAATAGGAATTTAGAAACTTGATTTACAATCACCTCATAATGAGGGTGATATTTGATTGTCTCCATTACAATTATCATTTTTATGATGACGGAGAATTTTCATTCATGTTTTTACATAAAACATCTCTAAATTGATTACGCACTTATGTTGAAAAGAAAAATTAAAGTTTTATAAATAAAATGCAAATTCATCGAATTGCAGTTTATTTTTTATGCATTTTTTTAATGAAAAATTAATTTTTCATATGTTTGGATAATATCTGTATACATATGTTTTATTTTCTATTATTCTGTATTTAATTGACCCTTTCCGGCACAGTGGTCCCACTCCGGGCACACCTAAATTTAATTCCAAACTTCCATACGGTACCAAGAAAATTTTAATAAAATTTTGTTTCTATGATGAAAGCTTAAAATAAGGAGTTCATATTTTCTAAAAAAAGTCGTTTGTAAATTCCGGTGTCAGTCAACAATTTCTCATTTTACGAACAGACTTTGTCTGTGCCAGAAAGGGTTAAAGCCGTTTAAAGTATAGTCTTGCATTGGGTGCGATAGTAACCCAAATTTTCCGAATATTTTATTTGTCCTTTTTGAAATTAAGAGTGTTTTCCTGAAATTGATTCAGTTTTTATGGTTAAAGTTAAAAATAAAAAGTAAAGTTTTATATTTAAAATCCGAATTTCTATGCATTCTTTTGATGGAAAATTTATTTTTCACATATTTGTGTAATATATGAATACGTATGTTTTGTTTTCTATTATTCTATACTTAATTAAAACTCTTTAAATTAGTGTTATGCATTGGGTGAAGTAACCCGATTTTACGGCAAGCCAATTGGATTTACTTTTCTGGTCCTTGTCGCATTTAAGTGTGTTTTCCTGAAATAGATGCAGCATTTATGGTTGAAAGTAGAAAAGAAAAAACTGCAGCGCCTAGAATACATAGTGTGGAAAACGGCTACTATAGTATGAAAAAATTCAATCCGATAAATGTTGAACGATGCTGAAAGATAACGGGTCGATCGCAGCGACATCGTCTAGCAGTGACGTAGACAGGGTGGAGATCCAGATGATTTAGATACCACTAATTTTATAAAAATAATTTTTCCTTATCTAATCGGAGAATTTTCTGCGATACTGAAGGCGAAAAAAAATTATGCTATTACTGCTTTCCAGAGCATTTGGACCCCCCCCCCTCTCTGGCTACGCCACTGTCTGCTAGCTCTTTTCAACTCAAATATTGTATAAGAATCGAAATGAGAAAACGTTTCAGCTGGTGGTAAATATTTTAAATAATTAAATTATACCCTATGTCCTTTGACTTGGATAGTGATTTTCATAAGCTTATAAAATAGGAATGATATTGGTCATGGCCAAACAACGTGATACGCATTATTTTGTGCCTGGTTGCATTACTCGATACAAGACAGCAAACTAGAAACTATCCCTATTTAGTATACCAAAGGATGAATCTCTGCTAGAAGATTGGAAAAGATTAATTCCCTGATATGATTAAAAACTAACTTCAAAATCAGTTACATCTGAAATATACACTTACAAGAAGATTTTATTAACAGAAATTATGTTCAAGTTGTCAGTTGCGAAACGGTTACTTTTGCTAGAGGTAAATCTATTTTTAAAGCAGATGTCGTTGCGATCGCCCTATTATTGTACTGCATCGTTGCACGTTTATCGGCTACAATTTTTTAGCACTTTTTAAAGCATTACGAGTTTGGTTTTTTTTTAATTCCGACATTTCGCATTCATACCAGCAATCCCCTATAATTTTCTTTTCGTTACTTAGTGGCAGATATTTCGTGACTTCTTAAAGTAAAAATTCTTGTTTCAGAATTTCCGGCTTGAGTTCGATAATTTTCAATTAAAATACGGTAAAACTGTTTTTCACAGTATGTATTCTAGGTGCTGTAGAAAAACTAAAGTTTTATATTTAAAATCCAAATTCATTGCATTTGAGTTCATATTTTTATGCATTCTTTTGATGGAAAATTAATTTTTCACATATTTGTGTAATATATGAATACGTATGTTTTGTTTTCTATTATTCTATACTTAATTAAAACTCTTTAAATTAGTGTTATGCATTGGGTGAAGTAACCCGATTTTACGGCAAGCCAATTGGATTTACTTTTCTGGTCCTTGTCGCATTTAAGTGTGTTTTCCTGAAATAGATGCAGCATTTATGGTTGAAAGTAGAAAAGAAAAAACTGCAGCGCCTAGAATACATAGTGTGGAAAACGGCTACTATAGTATGAAAAAATTCAATCCGATAAATGTTGAACGATGCTGAAAGATAACGGGTCGATCGCAGCGACATCGTCTAGCAGTGACGTAGACAGGGTGGAGATCCAGATGATTTAGATACCACTAATTTTATAAAAATAATTTTTCCTTATCTAATCGGAGAATTTTCTGCGATACTGAAGGCGAAAAAAAATTATGCTATTACTGCTTTCCAGAGCATTTGGACCCCCCCCCCTCTCTGGCTACGCCACTGTCTGCTAGCTCTTTTCAACTCAAATATTGTATAAGAATCGAAATGAGAAAACGTTTCAGCTGGTGGTAAATATTTTAAATAATTAAATTATACCCTATGTCCTTTGACTTGGATAGTGATTTTCATAAGCTTATAAAATAGGAATGATATTGGTCATGGCCAAACAACGTGATACGCATTATTTTGTGCCTGGTTGCATTACTCGATACAAGACAGCAAACTAGAAACTATCCCTATTTAGTATACCAAAGGATGAATCTCTGCTAGAAGATTGGAAAAGATTAATTCCCTGATATGATTAAAAACTAACTTCAAAATCAGTTACATCTGAAATATACACTTACAAGAAGATTTTATTAACAGAAATTATGTTCAAGTTGTCAGTTGCGAAACGGTTACTTTTGCTAGAGGTAAATCTATTTTTAAAGCAGATGTCGTTGCGATCGCCCTATTATTGTACTGCATCGTTGCACGTTTATCGGCTACAATTTTTTAGCACTTTTTAAAGCATTACGAGTTTGGTTTTTTTTTAATTCCGACATTTCGCATTCATACCAGCAATCCCCTATAATTTTCTTTTCGTTACTTAGTGGCAGATATTTCGTGACTTCTTAAAGTAAAAATTCTTGTTTCAGAATTTCCGGCTTGAGTTCGATAATTTTCAATTAAAATACGGTAAAACTGTTTTTCACAGTATGTATTCTAGGTGCTGTAGAAAAACTAAAGTTTTATATTTAAAATCCAAATTCATTGAATTTGAGTTCATATTTTTATGCATTCTTTTGATGGAAAATTAATTTTTCACAGGTTATGGTAATATTTGAATATATATGTTTTATTTTTTATTATTCTGTAATTAATTAAAATACTTTAAAGTAGCATCATGCATCGAGTTCGGCATTCGAGGATTTATTTTTAACGCATTTCTGAATTTGATCTTTTAGGTAGCTTTCAATACAAAAAAGTATAAAGCTACCTATTGCAGCCGTTTGGAGGAAAGCAGTTCCAGAAAATTTCGATATATTTTCACCGATCATGACCCCCAGACCCCAAAACCAACCTCCGTTCAAATGTTGATTTACATATATATATATATATATATATATATATATGACCTATGCCATACGATAACGCTCGTATTTATAAATCAATTTTGATGAAACTAATTGTGTGTATTAAGCTCACCAATGTCTCGACCGAGTTCGTTGGCCAGCTTGGTCCGCCATTTTGTTTCAAGATGGCGGCCATTTAAAAATTTAAAACTAAAATAAATATACAAAAAGGTAAAAATTCAAATTTATTTTTTAATTAAGTGTTAGGCCTTGATACGAGGATTCCAGAGCATTTTTTGGTTTACCTCTATCTTAAAAAATGGCTGAGATAGAGCAGTTTGAAATTCTAGGGTGGCTGACATTTTGAAACAAGACAGCACATTACAACAATTTTCATTGTTGTAATAATTTTCCCAATCATACGCTTAAAAATATATATTCATATCCGTTAGCGCCAAATTCTCGCCAAACTTGGCGACATTTGGCGAAATATCGCCAAATTTGGTGACCAAAATAAGTCTTCATAAATGAAGCCAATTTGGCTATTGCTCAATAATTTGGCGAATTTCTTATTCAAATTCAGTATTAACGAATCTTTTGTAAACGTTTTCTTTGCATTTTAGCTTGCTGTTTTCGTGTAACATTAGCTAAAATTTTAAAACAAAGATAAAGAAAAGCTACCTTTTCCTCCCGGTACAGGCCCGAAGGACTTTTTTCAATTGAGAATGTTCTCTTGAAATTAATTCTGTATTTATGGTTGAAAAAGTAAAGTTTTTTATTTAAAATCCAAATTCATCGAATTTTAGTTTACATTTTCATAAATTATTTTTACGAAAAATTAACTTTTATATGTTTGCAATGATGGAACAGCGGCACTCAAGAGAACCAACTGACACCACTATATTTAAATAGTAGTCTTCGTCTTATTTAAGGACAGAATTTATGAGATTTACTAAGGCGAATAATACTGTTAAAATTTAATAGTGACAATCGCCCAAATGGTGCTCCACTGTTCCATCACAATGTTTGGGTAATATTTGAATATTTTAGTTTTTTGTATTGTTATTTTGTAATTCATTAAAATTACTTTAGAATTCTGCATTGGGTCGAGTAAATCCGATTTTTACAGAGGAATCGAAGTGGGAGAGAGGGGACTCATTCGTAAGATTTTCCCGCGGATATTATATTTTCCGCTTTTTTCTCATTTTTTATCAATAAAAGTTCTATATAATTTATTACTAATTTTACAGGGTGCCAACGTTCAGAAAAAATCATGAATGGTTGCAAATTGGCAAATGTGGCAATGTGGCAATTGGTTGCATCAATACTCACACTTTTAATTATTTGTTTACACTTTTTATTTTGTACACACTTTTATTTATTTATCAAATATTTAACAGGAGTCATTTGTTTATAATAATAACAATATTAGAAATTATTATAAAGACATTGTTATTAATATTATAATCATCATTTTATTAAGACATGAAAATGATAGGCATACCATTTATCAAAATCTTGCCAAGTTCTAGATTTATTATTAATATGCTATCAATAATTTTTTATTTTAGACAATTTAAACAATGCTATAATATTTCAGTAGATACGTTTGACTGGATTTTATTTGAACTTGGCACCCACTTACTTATTTTCTTTGCAATTTTTTTACAGAACTTGGCTCCCTTTTTTCAGTTATGTTTTTGTTAGATATCATTATTTTTTGTACAGTTCTAATATACTTTGACACTTTACTTAATGGTTTTTAAATTTTTAATGTATTTACAAGTGACTATTTTATTCACCAGGCAACACTCAATTTAATTTAAAACAAAATATTTGGATGTCAATTTGCGGCAGAAATCTATATTTTAATACTGCTGTATTAAATGTATGTTTTGAAACGAAATGTATTGATTCGATTTTTTTATTGTTTCTGAAACAACAATAATCATATTTACATAATTTTATGATTTACCATTACAGACTCATTAACATACACTATATTGCCAAAGGTGACCGATCACTTGCAATTTTAGACGTTTTGTTATCTATCTAGAAAAATACATGAGGAATTAACCTGAAACTCCACGTGTGTAAACAGTATAGTATAGGTTATATATTTCCGCGAAAATTTTTTTCCCGAAACCCCATAGGGGACTGTCAACAAATTGAAAAAGAACGAATATCTTTTGGATAACCCTGTAAAAACTAATGTAGCAAAAGCGTTCAAACTCGAGATTATTAATAAGTGGCTTATTGTAATATACTGTGTTCATTTTTATGAGGATAGCATGTATACTCGTAGAGAAATTAAGGTTTTTATAAAAACAGTCCCAAATTTCACAAAGTTTTTTGCTTATAATTTGCAGAGTTCTTAATATAAAAAAAAGTTCTTTTCAGAAAATATGACAAATAACATTGTACATCATACTCTGAAATCAAAATTAAAAAATAATAAAAATTGGATACAAAATGAGCAGGTTTACTAAAAAACATTTCACTGTGCATGCGCGAATGCAATCAAAATATAATATGCATAATGTATTAGCTAAGTATATAGACCAACTTTTGTGAAAGTCTCAAAATCATAGCTTGAAAATTCTGAAAATTATCGTCGATAGAATGAGCTCGAAATCCGTTGTTCCCAAAAGGAAGAAAAAAGATGAGGGGTTGTATCCAAATATAGCAGTATGTGCAATATTGTGTACGCTATCTTGGCACTAATCAACAGATATTTGATACAAACCCTCATCTTTTTGCTTCTTTTTGGGAACAATGGATTTCGAGCTTATTCTATCGACGATAATTTTCAGAATTTTCAAGCTATGATTTTGAGACTTTCACAAAAGTTGCTTTATATACTTAGCTAATACATTATGCATATTATATTTTGATTTCATTCGCGCATGCACAGTCAAACATTTTTTGGTAAACCTGCTCATTTTTCATACAATTTTTATTATTTTTTAATTCTGATTGCAGAGTACTATGTACAATGTTGTTTGTCATATTTTCTGAAAATAACTTTTTTTTATATTAAGAACTCTGCAAATTATAAGCAAAAAACTTGGCGAAATTTGGGACTGTTTTTATAAAAACCTTAATTTCTCTACGAGTATACATGCCATCCTCATAAAATGAACACAGTATATTACAATATGCCACTTAATTATAATTTCGACTTTGATCAATTTTGCTACATTAGTTTTTACAGGGTTATCCAAAATATATTCGTTCTTTTTCAATTTGTTGACAGTCCCCTATGGGGTTTCGGGAAAAAAATCTTCGCGGAAACATATAACCAATACTATACTGTTTACACACCTGCAGTTTCAGGTTAATTCCTCATGTATTTTTCTAGATAGTTAACAAAACGTCTAAAATCGCAAGTGATCGGTCACCTTTGGCAATATAGTTTATAAATCAACAGTATTCATATTTACAAATAAAATGAAGCTATCCAAATAATATCAAACAAATAGTATAAAATTTAAACAAGCACTAACAAGAAAATCCGGCTAACTTTTACTAATGTAGGGTTTTCGTCTGGTGAAAGAATGTATTGGCTCAAACTATAATTAAAAACAACATGCTAATGCACCTTTTGCTTAATTATGACATATATTTGACACACAGCATATAAACTTTAAAGTAAACAGACAATGATTATTCAAATTCGAATTCGTCCACCAAAACAACAGTATAGCAAGAATTTTGCATCTTCCAAACCTTCCGTACCCAACAGTTTGAAAGTTCGTGTCGCTATCGAACGACATCGAAATGATTCCTCCTGCAAGCATTACCTATATACTCAGCGGTAATCGGTAGAGTACCTTTATACTCAGCGGAATTCGATAGAGTACCTGTAGCAATGACATTGAGAGTCCGTGACACCGCATGGTTGTCCACAGCTAGACTGCTTAGATCCATGGTAGCCAAACATCCATGATCAATATTTATTTGAATCATAGGAATGATTCTCTTTAATTCTGGGATTAGATGAATTTCAACTGCGGTTGTCTCGAAATATATGCGTATTTCGATATATGTATTCTCTCAAGGTGTTTTTGTTTTTTCACAATCTGCCTAAAAAGGTTAATTTTATTAAAAAACTATTATTAAAAAAATATATTCTCTGAAATTAGGCAAAAAATGTCTAATATTTAGGTGATTTTGCTGCATGATTCAACATTTGGCGCTTTTTTTGGCAAATAAAATTTTCGCCTAATAGACGTAATGTTAAAGTAAAAATGGACACCCCCAAGTGGGTAATTAATCAATTTTCACATTTTTTTTATTTCTTAGTTTTATAGTCTAAACGAACTTCGTGCCAAATTTGAAGTGTGTAGGTGCAGCAGATATATGAGATCTTTTTGTTGAGCGAGTGAGTCAGGGATAAAATTATCGATTATCAGACAGATAAAATTATCGATTTATCATTATCTCGGAAACTAATTATCCGTTATTTATAAAATTTTGGATTTTGGGTAATTAGGGAGGTCTTACTATACATCTAAAATTACAAGTATGTAGTTCAAATACATTTTAAGAAGTAGAGTGTCGAAATTTGGCGAAAACCACTCGAAATGGTTCGTGTAATATAACACACTAGTATATCCGACGAACTTGGCTGACACACTGTCGTGTGTCTAGATATTTAAACAATGAAGCAAGATATGAGATAGAAATTAAGAAAAGTAGATGATCAAAGCAGAAATGTCAATGAAATGCGTTTAATTTTGAAGATATGTAGAAAAGCAGAAATATATTTCAATTGAAGATTATATTTTGACAGAGCTACCAGAAACTATGCAGTTAACACATTGACCACTGTAATGTAAAAAAAAAAATACATTCGAGCCAACTACTTTTAGGATATGGAATTTTCTGAATAAAAAAGATGTCCAAACTGGCAACCCTGCATCATGTTCGCGCGTGTGCTCCGTGGTTAAAAAACATATCTGGTTTAAAACAGGTACGGCAGATTTCACGCGGAAGATTCCGCTTGCTAAACCTACATAACACAAATGCCAAATTGAACTTGCACAATTTTCGCGAAAAAAGCTCCAACCGCAGCTCTTTGCTCGAATACTAAAAAAATATTCTCGCTAAGAAGCTCTTCATATGCACGCCACTTCGTCACAATTGCATCAAACAATATCTGTATGTTTTTTCTGGTATCACAACATTATATAAATTATTGTGAAAATATTCGTTATACAGCGTAGCTTAAAAAATACGTACCAAGATTAATCCGCGAGCACACGCTTAAGGCATGCCATTTTACTTATTGCTCTTATTTACTTTTAAAATATATTCTTTCGTGAATCCTGGTGTCAATCAATCATTTCAATATTTTAGCTACACAAGTACTTTGCCCCTGAAGGGGTTAACTGAGTTCCCTCAACATGAGTAACAACGTATTGTCATTACATAAGCTGCAGCATCCTAAAGCAGCTTTCCACCCGAAAAAGAAAGATAATACTACTAAGGAAAAAGGCGAAGAAACAGAAAATACATTTTCATTTTCAGTCTTTCATCTTTTGTTCATAATTGCAAGAAAAAATAACTGTATGTTCTTTCTGGTATTGAAATATACATTTACATATATATATATATATATATATGTATATATATATATATATATATATATATATATATATATATATATATATATATATATATATATATATATATATATATAAATTCTTCCAAAAATACATGAAGGGGTCAGGGCAAAAAAGTGCCAAGCCACATTTTTGGTGAAATAAATCAAACACTGTCATCTGTTGCTTAATATTGTAAATTTTAATATTCTACATATAATTTGTTTATAATGTCACTTGCTGGCAGCATATGTCCCAGGTTTCATTTTTGTCACAGACTTTTATGCCCCCAATGAACATACAAAAAAGTAATAGTAATACCAATAAAGTAATGCCATATTGTTACTCAGAATATATCAAATGTTACTAAGACTTTGGCGAAAAAACCTTTTGTTATATATATTGATTTGAGTATTTGATTAAATTTTTAAATTGAAATATCTCAGAAGTTCAATATTATATAAATCTCAGAAGACAATAGAGTCTCAGAAGACAATATTATATAAATTATTGTGAAAATATTCGTTATACAGCGTAGCTTAAAAAATACGTACCAAGATTAATCCGCGAGCACACGCTTAAGGCATGCCATTTCCAGGTTGCGTAACGGATTTATTTTGTAAGCAAAACTTTCAAATAATTATCGCCCCCTTATTTAATCACAGAGAATTGTGAAGAATTGTGCGATAAAATAATTCGAAAATTACTTTTCGTAAAGATGTGATGACAAATATAAAAAGTGTAAGTACCCCTGATATATCATCATGTGCTCAGAGGTTAGCCGTAAGTCAATGAGGTGTACTAAATGCAGAGTCGCCTTTTTCCGCGATGCATGTGTTAAGAATACATATATAAAAGGTGTTTAGTAAGACTTTTTTTTTCATTTCATTTATACCACTAATTCGAAACAAATATAATCATACTAAATTCCTGTGAGAGGTATGTCGCTTCTTTGTAGAAATTTGCTATGAAGATTACTGCTTCGAAATAATTGGAGAAATAAAATATATAAAGTATGAATAAAGAGGTATTTCCATATCCTCAGAATGGTGAAGCTTCAACTGCAGCCAGTTCCGCAGGGACAAGCTTCAACCAGTAAATTTAAGTAGGAATATTCTCCTTATTTAAACGCCTTATTCATGCAAAAATTATGTCATAATTAAGATAAAAATAAGTATTTGATTTACTACTGGAATTTTGCCCTGGTGGTAGTCAGTCCCTGAGTTTAGTGTGACTACATAAACAATTCTTCTGTCAATGTCAGTGTAAGTGATTATAATACCACCAACGCACATAGGAGTATTTTATGAAAAATGTGGACAAAAATATTTTGTGAGCTATATCAAATTAAAATGTTGTGAAAAGCTATTTAGAGCCATTATATATAATTTTTTAACAAAACATACAACTTTTTTTTACGAATTTACAAAAAAATATTTGCTTTTTAAAAAGTAAACTATATATTTAAAACAATTCAGAATAAACGTTTATGATATTTAATGAAATATTCAGGTTTTTTTTGCATATTTATAAAAAGTTTTTTCTTTAACTTATCAGATTCATCTTCATCTGTTTCATCTTCATCCTCATCTTCCTCTTTTTTTGCATGTTGTCCGTATGGTGTTTCTGGGAGTAATAGTTCTATTGTTTCGCTAGAACATGGCTTGCTTTTTTTTCTTATGCTTTGGTCTTGAACTACTTATAAAAGGATCAGAATTTAGTAAAAGTCTGTTCAAAACATCTTTATTATATTGCTCTCGAGAAAATCTTCAGGAAAAATTTTGCCTATACTGGCGGAAATGTTTGTTTCTAGCTTCAGCAGCCTCCTCCGAAAGTTGACCGATAGGTAATATTGCATGTTTAATTACTGTGGACCCATGTACTAAAACTTTATGTACTGTTCGTGACATTGGGTGCAACCCATATAATACGACATAAAGCTTTGCAGTTTCTTCAGTGTAATTTTCAAATTTCTTAACATCAATTCTATATCCACTTGACAGTGCCTCTAAAATTACTTTGAACCTTTTTATAAGGTCAAAATTTATTCCAGTGACTCGGGAAGCAGTATTAGGGTCCACAAAAAATCTTCTTGATACATTTCCCTCTTGCGTTTTGCCAAAACCTGCCTTGGGAATATCTACTAGACCCATTTCTTCTTTGAAACTATTTTGAATTCGTTTTTTTTATTTGTTTTTTTTTGTTTCTGCCACAACATTTTTGTCTTCATTGATTCTTGCTTGCCACTTTTTAAGATGAATTTTATATGACAAATGCAAAAGTGATTTAAAAAATCGAATCCATGCATGAAGAATTGATAAACCGAATCTTTAGGCATCAGGATTCTCAGGATTCTTCTTCTCCAACGTATTAAATTTTTTTTAAGTTTCTCCACATATGTAGCATCTCATTCTTGATGAAGTAATTGTCGCAGCATTGCAAACTTTCGTATCTACCATAGTAGGTATCAGCGTGTGTTTTACATAATATAAACTACAATTAGCAGTAGGTATATTAGTTTTCTTAAAATTTTTAACTTGATTTTCAATGTATTCAATTTCTTCATTATTAATATAGTTCGTTTCATGAACAAAACAAATGCGTATTGGCCTGCAGAACCCTGTAGTGGAAGGTAGAGGGTTCTGCCACCAAATCTTTTATTGGTCGCCAACTTCTTCAGCCAATTTTATGTTAAGCCAATATTCATTTATCTTAAGAAAGCAACTTTTTTCCCTATTTGGCAGTCTCCCATGTTTCTTTAAAATCCGAATTGAAACGGCTTAACGAACGTTTTATTGATTCTTGTTCATCTACTGGGCATTTCGTCATTTCTATAACTTAATTTCCATGAAACATTATTTTTCATCTATTTTCTTATTAGAACAATCTTGCATCAAGTCGAACAGCAACTTTCGTGAAACATCTTTCACTGTCACTGAAGTTTCTAAAAGAAAAATGAAGTTTTTTCGTTTTCAAAATATCGTCATCTTCTGATACTATTTTTTTATAAAAGGGTAAAAAAAAAATTGGGGCAAATTGGGGCAAGATTTTATTTTATGAATATAACAAGGAATATCTAAATTTTATATTCCAACAAAAAGTTTTGCCGGGAAAAGGGCGGAACGTATTTATAAATCACTAATAATTTTAAAGAACTAGTAAAAATCACTTATTTTTAAAGATAAAACAATGTAGTTTTATTCCTAATTATATTCATTTATAACTAAAACTAAATACAGTAATTTAAGCTACATACCTTCCATTTCTTTGTCCATAAAGGGTTTTTTTCAGATCTATACTGTATACAACGATAAATCCAATTAAATTATGCGCTTCTCACAACAGCGCTGTGAAAAGAGACATCTGCGATGCACGACAGCTGTGTTCAGACTGATAACGCGACGGGTAGTGTTACCGAACATTCCTAAGATAGTGTTTACGTGAAGCACCCACTACTAAGCTATACAAACAATTAAAGTATTGCGGTTTTTAACAAACTTCATTTTTCGACTTTTGTCCAGCTTTTTTTAGAAATACTCCTCTGTGCAACGTAGCGTTTTTTATGTAGTAAGTACTTGAGCTCATTTATTAAATAAAATTTCTTGTTCAAAGCATATTTATTTTTTTGCACAGATTATAGGCCTAAAACTACGTTAACCTCTTGAAGGGCACCGGTATATTATATATACCACTTAATTTTAATCACAAAATGCCACAATGACACCAGAATTTTATAATCAAATTTTGAATTTATAAGGTACAAGAGGAAAAGCTCTTATTTACTTTTAAAATATATTCTTTCGTGAATCCTGGTGTCAATCAATCATTTCAATATTTTAGCTACACAAGTATTTTGCCCCTGAAGGGGTTAACTGAGTTCCCTCAACATGAGTAACAACGTATTGTCATTACATAAGCTGCAGCATCCTAAAGCAGCTTTCCACCCGAAAAAGAAATATAATACTACCAAGTAAAAAGGCGAAGAAACAGAAAATACATTTTCATTTTCAGTCTTTCATATTTTGGTCATAATTGCAAGAAAAAATAACTGTATGTTCTTTCTGGTATTGAAATATACATCTACATATATATATATACAGGGTGTTCCGTTAAAGGGGTCCAATATTAATAGGGGTAATAGAGGAGATCACACGGAGCATAAATCAGTATATAATGCCTGGCCGGATCTCAATAATTTTCAAGTTACAGCAAATAGAATGAAAAATCGGAAATTTGTAAAAAAACCCTCATTGCTAAACTATCGATAATGCTACATAAAAACGAAGCACATATTTAGAAAGAGCAGAAAAAATCCTACGAAATGACATAAGTTGTTTTAGAATATTGAGAATTAATGGCGAGTTACAAGCTCTGAAACAGTGAAAAAATACAAAATCAAATATTTAGCAAAATAGTTAATCGTTAATTCCAAAAATGCAACTCTACCTACATCAAGGAAAATGTTATAAAATTTGGTCCATTCCGAAAGCTTTCGAAGAAGCTGACAATAAACCATATCAGTTTAATTGTATGGGAGAAATCAAGCAGTTCCCTAGTTACAACTCTGTACTGTTGCACGCTCGGAAAGAGCGAAACTCCACCCATGACGATTGTAAACACCCCGTTTTAATATCTTTCAATTATACATTTCTGATCAACCTCTATCAATACCCTTTCATTATTCAGTCTGGTCAAGTGAATGACATATTGTGCAGCTCTCGCCTTGTCTTAAAGCAAACTCCGTGACTGCTGCGTTTCCTCTATGAACTTTCAGGATGATGAAGAAGAAGTACTTTTTATGCAAATTTTCTATGTGTATAGGAAGAAAAGTGTAATAAAACAGCAGTCATCAGTGGGCGTTATGTTAAAGGGAGGCTGTTGTAAGTGGGATTGTAGTAAGTTGATGTATAATAATTATGCCGGAATACTCTAACGAAGAATATGCGGACATGCATCTGATGTACGGGCAAGCTCATGGAAATGCATGTCTAGCACAGCGCATGTACCGTGAGCAATTTCCAAGGAGACGTTGCCCAAGTTCGAAACTCTTCATAAAAATCGATAGACGATTACGGGAGACTGGATCGTTTAATACAGCAAGCATTGATGCAGGGAAACCTCGACATGTACGAACACCTGCAATGGAAGAAGATGTACTGAATATTTTTAAAGATAACCCCTCCACGAGTACACGAGCTGCTGCGTCTGAAGTCGGTGTTTCTCACCAAAGTGTGTGGCGTGTTCTGTGTGCAGAAAACATGCACCCCTTTCATGTGCAGCGGGTACAACTGTTATCAGTAACAGATTGTGCTCAGCGGACAGAATTCGTACGCTGGTTGCTTAATGTAACAGAAAATAATCCACAATTTCTGGAAAATATTTTATTTACTGATGAAGCAACATTTACGAGAGAGGGCGTGGTAAACACGCACAATATGCACACATGGTCATATACAAATCCGCACACTGTTTTCCCGTCGAACGCACAACAAAAGTTCAGTGTGAACATATGGGCAGGTGTCCTCGGCGATTATCTCATAGGACCATATTTACTCCCAGATGTACTCAATGGCAGTACGTACTTGGTTTTCCTACGGGATATCTTACCGCAGTTACTGCAAAATGTGCCAGCAACATTGCGCCACAATATGTGGTTTATGCACGATGGCGCACCGGCACATTTTTTCATAGGTGTTCGCAATCACCTCAATTCAACATATCCTGGGAAATGGATTGGACGCAGTGGACCTGTTGCTTGGCCTGCACGCTCTCCAGACCTCAATCCGTTAGACTTTTTTGTTTGGGGACACCTTAAATCGCTGGTGTATGAAACGCCTGTGGATACACCGGAGGATTTACTAGCGAGAATCGTTGTCGCTGCAGGAGACATTCCCAACTCCGTCGGAGTTTTTCGGCGTGTTCGCCAATCTTTACGACGTCGCTGTCGGCTGTGCGATTCTGTTAATGGGCGCAACTTCGAACACCTATTATAATAATGTCCGTTCGTCTGCCTTCCGACATTGAACTGTGCAGCGCAGGCCAGAAGACTATGCTTCACATATGTCATAAAGTACGTGGAATGTAATTCTTTATTTGTCATTTTTCTTTTATTTTCAACACTTTTTGGCACAGTATTTTGCAAGTCACAGACTGTGGTGTACTCAAATTGTAAATTACAAAGTTTGTATGAATTAATTTAAAATTTAGTGTTTTTTTAAATTTATAATTAATAAAATTATTATGCTATTTGTTATTATTATTTCCTATCATAAATTATGATGCACATATACATACAATAATTGTCCATGTAAAACATGTACTGAAACTTCTTGCATAGTTACAAATCGCAATATTTTTAATTATTTCCGAATTTTCACCACCAGTTTAATTTTAAGGAATTTAACTTAAGCTTTATATCAATAAAAGACCACTTTAAAATGTAGACTATTATTGTAAAGTTATTTTGGTTCATTCAACTCTTGAATAATTAAAAATGTTGCATCTCAGAAGAAGCATGATCGAAAATGTATAGTTGAGAGTAATTAAAAAGGCGGTGTTTCCAATCGTGATGGGCGGAGTTTAACCTTTGCTAGTGTCAAAGAAAGCGGAGTTGTAACTAAGAAACTGATTAATTTCTCTCACACAATTAAACCGATATGGTTCATTGTAAGCTTTTTCGAAAGTTTTCGGAATGGACCAAATTTTACTACATTTTCCTTGTTGTAGCTAGAGTTGTCTTTTTGGAATTAACGATTAACTATTTTGATGTATATTGGATTTCGTACTTTTTTCACTGTTTCAGGGCTTGTAACTCGTCAATAAATATTGCTATTTTAATACAACTTATGTCATTTCGTAGGATTTTTTCTGCTCTTTCTAAATATGTGCTTCGTTTTTATGTAGCATTATCGATAGTTTAGCAATGAGGGTTCTTTTACAATTTTCCGAATTTTCATTCTATTTGCTGTAACTTGAAAACTATTGAGATCCGACCAGGCTTTATACACTGATTTATGCTCCATGTGATCTCCTCTATTACCCCTATTAATATTGGACCCCTTTAACGGAACACCCTGTATATATATAAATTCTTCCAAAAATACATGAAGGGGTCAGGGCAAAAAAGTGCCAAGCCACATTTTTGGTGAAATAAATCAAACACTGTCATCTGTTGCTTAATATTGTAAATTTTAATATTCTACATATAATTTGTTTATAATGTCACTTGCTGGCAGCATATGTCCCAGGTTTCATTTTTGCCACAGACTTTTATGCCCCCTATGAACATACAAAAAAGTAATAGTAATACCAATAAAGTAATGCCATATTGTTACTCAGAATATATCAAATGTTACTAAGCCTTTGGCGAAAAAACCTTTTGTTATATATATTGATTTGAGTATTTGATTAAATTTTTAAATTGAAATATCTCAGAAGTTCAAAAATGTGGCTTAGCACTCTCTTGCCCCAACCCCTTCATATTATTTCAAAAAATGCATAAATTATTTAAATGGTTATAACATTACGGATTTAAATTATCCGGATCATCGTCATTCTGAACGTGAACTAATCTTGAAATTTGCCCTTTTCAACGTAGGTGTTTTAAAACGCAATGGACATTTGATTGTGAATCTCCTACCTCACCAGATGCTTGTCTAGAATATCCATTACCCTCTATTCAGCTACGGGTCTGTTGATGACCGCGGTGTTCCCGAACGTCGCGTATAGACATTTTAAACAATTGCATTTATCTCAAACTTATTTAATGATTGTAAGTCGCGTAGAGTGATCTGTTCAAATTCTTTCCTAAACTGTCTCTGCTCTTAACCACCGTTTTCCAACTTCCTTATAATTTTAGGATTTATAAACTGTATGCATTTGTTTGAAAATGATATTTCACATAAATTTTAGAAGGGTACATTGGAAACAATAAGTAAATTAATTAATTCACTATGTCAAGCATTGTGTTTTTAATGCTTTGACATATTTAAAAATAAATAAATTTATAGTTTTCTTAAAATATGTACCTCAATGGACACTAATATTTTGTTTTATGATAAACTCTCTATCATTTAAATAACCTTTTAATTTGTTTGTAGAATAAACTTTGATTTATGCCTAAACAATCTTTATGATCTTCATACATTTCGTAAAAAAAGCATAATGATATAGTTATGAAAAATTGTGCATTTTGTATAGAAATAATTGCGACATTTTCATGTTTCTGAGCTGTCAAAAAGTACCCAGTCTCCTTAAATCAAAAATTTGCTCATGTTATTATGCAGGACATTCACTGGTTCGCTTTTTATTAACCAGTGTGCTTTTTGCTATTATAAACGCTGTGCACTTTTGATAAATTTAAAGTGAGGATGTGACAGATCTCAATAAAGATAATATAAATAATAGTTCAAAAACGATGTCAATATTGATGGAAACCTTTTTTCAGAATTATTTTCTAGTTTCCCAAACTGTTGTTCAGTCAAACAAACAACAACAAAAAAAATGGCAAAATCCCATGCCTTCCTAACCTAGATTCTTCCGATACATAAGAATAACCATCCTAAAAGACGTCCAGACAGTCGAAGTTTAATAAAAATCGCGTAACATGGATATTCTAAATCAATTACTTCTCAGTTAAGATCCACTCTTATCTTGTATGAAATGTATACCAACAGGAAGAAAAATCTGAACCATTTTTAAAGACTTTAGCACTACGCCTGCTGAAAACTTCAGTGCTACAACCCGTTAAGTTCAAATAGAATCGGATAGAGATGAAAATTATTCAGATGGGAATATTGCCTCATATGATGAATAACCTTAGATTTTGTTAACAAATATGTATATATATATTCTTTTATGTAATCCACTGTGATATTTGTAATATTTTGTCTTCATTAAATTAAATAAATAAAATATGTTATTGATAAACGATTCAAACATCTTTTGATTCTCTCATTTGATTGTACCTCTCATTATTACTGATTTATGCATTATTACTGATTTACTCTGTAAATGGAAAATTAAGGTGTAAAAAACTTAAAAAGAGAGATTTCTAAAGTAGTAAGTTTTTAAATGAAATATAATATATTTAAGATCGATTTCAGAAAGTTCAAATACGCATGAAAAAAAGCCTCTAAAAATCTAAAATCTATATTTATTATAAAAAATATATATCTCCACATTTTTTATTCAAATTAGAATATAACTTCAAAATTTTTAATTATTGAGTTATTCTGTATAAAAGATAGATTTATCTTGGTGGATAAAATCAATCTCAACCAGAAATTTAATCACTAATATTTTATTGTATTTTTAACTAATATCTTATTGGGTTAATATTTTTTTACCAGTTAAATCCACCAAATTCCTCACTGTGCGACGACGCACCGTTATTTATTTTAAAAGGTCGGGCGTAGGCAGGTTTGCTAGAAAAATAGTTAACTTTAATTTTGAATACCACTATTTATATATAGTATTAATCACCTGATTTAAACACAAATCTTCTGCAGATAAATAAGGAGACTATTTTTCCACTAATATAAGTCTTATTCAAATTAAAATTTTAGTATTAGCCTGGCTACGATGAACGCAGGGTTACAAGTTTGGCCTCCATGTTTTAACAAGAACATATGAATAGAAATTTATGCTTTGTTTAATGACAGATATTAAGGGTATAAAAGGTTTATCACTTGGTAAGCAAATTTTAACGCATTCAAAATGCAACTACAAATTACCAAAGAGCCTTAAATGGGTGACTGAAATGAATGCATAGAGATCGGATCACGTTTTCCTCATCCGATGATTAAATTTCAACATATCGCTAACAGTCCTTTTACTCGTGTGCCAAAACTATTCATCTTAAAAAAAGACATTCATATGAAAAATATAGGAAATTTTCTCTAGTTTAATTTAGTACAATAATTTTTTCAAAAAAGTGTAGCCTTCTACCGAATGCAAGGGAAAAACTGAAAAAAAAATTTTTCATGATTTTTCGCTTATAACTTTTTAAGCAGATCAGATATAAGGTGGCAAAGTTGAAATTCGTGTTCAGCACCCCCAAAAACATAAAGTAAGAAACAGAAAAAAAACTTCTCCAAAATTTTCCAGGTAAAATCCTTGATTGACTGGACTAAAAAAGGCGAGGAAAGAAGTAATAAAAAGAAAACTGCCCAGTTAAACTGATGGCATTGAGCTCACAGGCTATTCACACTAATTGTATATTGTACTCTTATTTCAAAGAATTTGAAATCTGCCCCTCGAAAATTAAAGAAATCGACAATATATTAAGGGGGATTATAGCCTCATTCCTCCCCAGCCTTATAGTTAACATAATTAACCAATGAACCTCAAAAACTAATCAGGGAAGCGCCTTATTACAATGAACATATATACAAAATTTGAAGCAAGTCGGATAATTCTGCATGAAAAACCAATCTATCTAAATTAAGGGGGGATTAGCCCCCTCAGTTCCCCCCTTTATACTTAACCAATGAACCGCCAACACTAATCAGGAAAGCGCCTTACAACAATAAACCTATATACAAAATTTGAAGAAAATCGGATAATTCTGCATGAAAAACCAATCTATCTAAATTAAGGGTAGATTAGCCCCCCCCGCACCAGTTTCCCCTTTTATACTTAACCAATGTACCCCCAACACTAATCAGGAAAGCTCCTTATAACAATGAGTTTATATACAAAATTTGAAGAAACTTGGATAATTCTGAATGAAAAACTCATTTATCTAAATTAAGTGGGGGTCAGCCCCCCGTTTCCCCCCTTTACGTAAACAATGAACCCACAAAACTGATTAGGGAAGCATCTTATCACAATGAGCCGATAAAAAAAAAAATCGGATAATTCTGCATTAAAAACCCATTTATCTAAATTAAGGGGGGGGGGGTTAGCCCCCATTTACCCTCTTTATACTTAACCAATGAATCCCCAAAACTAATCAGGGAAGCGCCTTATCACAATGAACCTATAAACAAAATATGAAGTAAAACGGTTATTTCTATCAAGAGTTATCGCGTTACGTACATATATACGTATATACATACATACAGAACGGGCGGGCACATTAACTCTCAGGTTGTGATAGCATGTGAGCTAATAAAAAGGGGGGAAAATCATATTTTACTGTTTCTTGATTAAATTAAGCCATATACTCGGAATATTGTAAGACAGTATATCATTGCATACTTTTCCATGCTTATTTATAATTTCCACAGATTCTCGAATTATTAAATCATAGTAATTTCTCATAGGATATATTACTTTAGCATTATTAAAATTTATTTTAACGTTTGGGGTTAGGTGAGGTCTCGATAAAGCAGTAGATGGTCTGCTAAATTTTAGATCTATCTGATGTTCATTTATTCGGACATAAGAGAGACCTAAAATTTAGCAGACCATCTAATGCTCTATCGAGACTTCACCTGACCCGAAACGTTAAAATAGATTTTAATAATGCTAAAGTAATACATCCTATGAGAAAATACTAGGATTTAATAATTCGAGAATCTGTGGAAATTATAAATAAGCATGGAAAAGTATGCAATGATGTACTGTCTTACAATATTCCGAGTATATGCCTTAATTTAATCAAGAAACAGTAAAATGTGATTCCCCCACCCCTTTTTCCTTCTTTCCTTACTTTTTTTAATATGCAATGTTACCGCCGTTAGACGAATGCGAATGATTTGAACTCTCCCGTAGGCTCGCAGTACAGAAACATACTGTTTACAAGAATGTGATCTGGACGTTTGTTTTAATTATAAATGCCGATGAAGGCTGGGTTCACAGCCAAAAGTGTTCGATTTATTTTAATGTTCTAAAATCTAAATAAAGTTTGAGCCATCTTTTAGGTAATGGAATCACATGCTTTTGTGTGTACTTTTATTTTAAGATATAGCTAACTAATTAAGACATAGATTTGGTACTCCCTGGTGGTGATAAGTTGAATTAAGAGATTTTTCGCACGTGCACGGCATGCCTTCTACACGGTGCCCTAAGCATCGAGAACGAGTGCCGGAGTTTCGTTCGGAGATAAGTTTGTTTAGAACAGAATGCTCCACCTGGTAGTGGAAACTGGAACTAAATGATTTTGCAGCGCGTGCGTAGCACTTCTGCTATAAACGGTATCGTAAGCAGCGGGTACACGTGTCGGAAAAGTTGTTTAGAACAGAATGCATTCCCTGTGGTTGAACTAAAAGATTTTCCTGCGCGTGCGCCGAAAATGGCTATTTTTATTAAAACCGCAAAAGAAAGTTGCCGATTTGATAATCCCATACAACGAAATAGTTTCATTTTCACTCATCCTCGAGTATTAAGAAATGTATTGGAGGTATTGAATCGAAACTCACAATCTGTACGTAGTTTATTTTTCTGATTCCGAAAATGCAAGTTTTGTGAAAATCAGACAGTAACCTTTTTCTTAATTTTGACCAAAAACTGACCCGTTTTGAATCAAATTTTCCAGTCATTTGAGGAGGTGGTATTAAATTACTTCCGCTTCGGGGTCCATCTCTCTATTTAATTTCCGAAAGACAAAGAGTTTCCAGAGGAACGGTTTTGTGCAGCGGTTTTTAGAGTGATTTAGCGTGTCGTTTTTTTTTTTTTTTTTTTTTTTTTTTTTTTGACGGCATCGGGCAACGCCGGGCGGATGAGCTAGTAAGTAATAATTCTAATTAAAAATCTTTATTTCTATTAATACTATTATGGTCTTTTATAATATGCTTTTTACAGGTAACATTTATGGAAGCACATGTTCACGTCTTTTATTAATATCTAACGAATGGAACACTTTTTCGTATGTTTATTAGATATATTTGAATAAAATGATTTTGATTAAATATTGGATCGATTGGTATATTATGATAGCTACGTCATCTTTTGCACATTAGTGCTGAAAAGAATGATACTATTGTTTATTGTGGTATCAGACCGGCTACAAACATCCATCCATTGGCTTGGATTCAAACTATACACCACTTGCCCTGTAGATAGTATCCTATCCATTATAACAGCAGGCGGGCAATTAAACATTGGTATTTTTTTCAATTGAAATTTACTATAACGTCATGTGTCACAGTCTTTCAAGTGTAGCGAAATTTAGTCTGATACACATATAACAAATATCTTTTATTAACATATATTTGCTAAATTTAAATTGTTTTACTGCAATCTATTTTAAGTTTTGAAGTACCAAAATTTTTATTCAAATTCATTTTTATGAATAGAACAAAACGATCAGCATTTAACTGGCATCAAATTTTGATCTAAGGAAAACTGTAGTGAAAAAAAGCATGTAAGGTAAAGCCAGGAGAGATCGCGCGGTCGGAGAGATTGCGCGCATAGGGGTTCGGGGAGAAGGAGTAGAGTGAGCGCCCAGCGACTCCAGGTAGTTGTACAACAGCAGTAGTGGAGTGTCTACTTGAAAGTGCATGTTGATTGTTTTGAGCGTCTAAGATAAAGTATTGCTATTTTGTTTTGTTTTCCCTAAGTAAGTGCTTGAATTTTCATAGCTATTCATCAGAATTTCTATACAATGTCAGTAGTACAAAATATTTTAAACTTAAACAATTTCTCATAAGCTACTCATCTAGACTAACAATGTGACCATCAACGGTTCGTTTTAGTAGCGGCCATGTTTATATAAAAGGCCGCGCAATGTCTTCTACCAAAATTGGAGAGTTTGCGCATCTGCTACTTAGGAGAGATGGCGCATTGTTCCCATTAGTTTCCATGCTAGGAGAGATTACGCAGCTTATTGGTAAATTTGCATAAAAAATGAAAAATTAAAATGGATTAATTTTAAGTTAAACGTGTTATCAAGTAACTTAATGTTATTTTGTAAACTTATCTGGACTGATTCTTTAATTTTTTTCCTTTAATTAACATTTTTTATCGTTTTTAAAATGATTTCCTTTTTCTGATTCTTAATTTTGGCTTTATTTAATGACAGACATTTTGCGATTACTTAAAGTACATTTTCTTCTTTCGGAATTCCTGGTATGAATTGCGAATTTCTGATCAAAAAAGAGACCAAAATGACAAACTTGTGTCATGTCATAGTTGTTTCCCGTTGTTAAGCAATATACAATAGTTGTTGTTTATTTACAGTTAGTGTCGAAGAGATGTAGAAAATGTGAAAGTATGAGTACCCAAAAGTACATTGCGATTTGAAGATAAAAAAATTCTTTGAAATAATTATAACCAGATACGTTTCCTGTGGGAGCGAAAACAACTAAACATTGGTGATACATGGAACACGCATTCTGTCGAAATTTAATCATTTATTTTTGAAGAGACAAGTAAACGTGTATATATATGATCCAATTAAATAGGTGTCTGGCTCACTCCATATTTTTGCAGCAAAGGAGAAAGTGGTGTTACATCAATAATCCAGCAATGAATAACAAAAATAAAATCGCTACAATGTTCAGAGGTCAGTGAGTGGTTTCACCGCCAAACCTTATAGAAGCGCAATTTGGCAAGACTCATTAGCGCCAGGCAAAAAAACCGTTAATGATGAGAGATTAGTTACATTTAAATTTGGCGATAAAAAAGGGGGTTGCAATTTCTCAAAATATATCATAACCTTTCTGTAGTTGTAGGACCCTAAGTCACATCTGCCATCAGCAGAAATTTACTGAGGCAGTAATAATATTTTGTTTAAACAGAAAATGCAGATATATATATAATTTTGCGTTAAAGTGAAGTGACTAAAAGGTTAAATAGAAAAATGCATTTTGATAACTGGTGGATGCTCAAAGTTCAGACTAAAAGAAAGAAAGAAAATGATTCTGGAACAAAGTCTGTTTCTCGCAAAACGTGAAACATTTTGGTAACTGTTCTAACTTTCGGGTTGCGGTGTACATGTGAAATTAAAATAAAAAGACAAGAAATGCGAGAATAAAATGCATCTGCGTACGTAAAAGAATAAAGCCTTAATCTATTAATAAATTAGATATGATTTTGGAATAAAAGGAAAGGAAAATGATAATTTTGACAAATTAATTAAAATATGTGTTTTTTCTTTATTAATATAAAATACATATATATGGATCTATGCCATAAGCAACATATCCAGTTCAAAACATGTTTATTTGTTTAGCAAATAGCACACACACAAAATTCAGTTTGTTAACCCTTTCCGGCGCGGAGCAAGTCTGTTTTTAAAATAATGAAATTATCGACTGACACCAGAATTTACAAAAGAATTTATCAGAAAATAAAAACTTACTTATTTTCCCGTAGTTTATAAAAGGAAAAATTTAATCAAATATTCTTGGTGCCGTTTAACAGTCTTAGAATTAAAATTAGGTGTCCTTCTTTGTGGATACCGCCCGCTAAAGGGTTAAACAAGTTCAACAAAGATCATTAACACAATTTTCACCAGAAAGCTGCATCAGTCAAACGCAGCTTTCTGCTAGAATACTAAAAGAAGGAAGAGGTGGAAGAAGATACTTCCTAACGTAAATTATTATGTCACAAATGCATGAAACAATATCTGTATGTTCTTTCTGGTATTAAAATATATATCTAAATGCTTCTGAAAATATTCGTCGTGCATCGCAGCCAAAAACATATCTTCAAAGGTTAACCATTGAGCATACGTTTCGGGTATGCCATACCCAGGGTGCATGCATACAGGTTTTATTTAGGAACCAACACTTCTAAATAATTATCGTTGGCTTATTTATTTGCACAGAGTTGTTACAAATTCTGCGATAAATAAAGTTGAAGATCACTTTTCATAAAATATTAATGATAAATATAAAAACTATACTTACATCATGATATATCTGCGCATGTGCTCCGGGTTAACAGAAACAGTGTTGCTACGAGTCAGGGAATTTTTCAGATGAAATACCAGTATTTTATTACAGAAAAAATCGCATTGTGTAATCGCGCAACTGCATAAGCCGAGTTTTTGTATAAATAAATACTGGTATAGGTAAATAATTATCTTGAAAAATTCCCTGACCCGTAGCAACCCTGCAGAAAGTCAATAAGGTATAATAAGTGCAGAGTTTCCATTTTCCGTATTTGCGTATTATAAAAATATATATTAACCCCTTGAAGGGCACTGGTATATTATATATACCACTTAATTTTAATCCCAAAATGCCACAATGCCACCAGTATTTTATAATCAAATTTTGAATTTATAAGGTACACGAGGAAAAGCTTTTACTTATTTTAAAATAAATTCGTTCGTGAATCCTGGTTTCAATAAATCATTTCAATATTTTAGCTACAAGTGCGCTTTGCCCCTGAAGGGGTTAAAGGAGTTATTAGCGACATTTTAAAATTTTATTTATACGACTAATTCGATACAAAATTATTTATGTTAAATTTCTGTGGTAAATACGTCGTTTCTTTGTAGACATTTACCATGAAGATTACTGCTTCGAATTATTTGTACAAACAAAATATAAAAAATGTTCCTAATAGAATCTCTGATACATATTTTTAATTTTTGCATTACGGAAAACAGCAAATCTGACTAAGTCTAATTCTTTAAAAATTATGTGATATGTTCGTGTTACTAAAGCATTTTGTTTAGTATTTATATCATTTATCAGGATTGAGAAAAAGGTGAACTATGCACCGATAAGAGGGTTTTTGTTGTCAAACTGTACATTCGAGTAACTGAGAATCCAGATTGAGTGACAGGAGTATTTCATTTGATGCTTTCTGTCAAAATGAACCCCCACATACATAGCATCAAAGTTTTTCGCTTTTTGTTACTACTAACTAAATTTTAATTTTGCCTTACTTAAAGGGAAAAAAAAGACAAATATTACCGTTAAATTTAGTGGTAAGAAAAAAATGGTAAATCTAGCAGCTATGGAAACCAAGAAACTTGTAAATATTTTTAGGATAATGTTTTTTAGTAACAGTCTTCCCAGTTGGGCAGGTTATTTGTCAGACTACTTGATTGCGACCACTTTTTTGAAATAGTAATATTTGCCTTAATTTATGTTTAAAATGGATTAAATAATTGTATTAAATAAGGCGAATATTACTATTTGATAAGTGGTAGCAATCAAGCAATCTGAATAAAAATGAAAACCACACAACTGTAAACACTATTTAGAAACTTAATGTGCGCGGTATTCTTAAATGTGGGTCATAGCTGCCAACCGTTCTGTTTTTTGTTACCACTAATTTTGAAAAGTGATCTTCACCTAATCTAATCACAAAATTCTGCGATTTATAAATCGAATATTACTACTCGGAAATAGTGGCAATAAAAAATAGGAACAGTTGGCAGATATGGTGCTGGTCATTCACAAGATGCGTGAACTACTTAAAATTACCAAGTTGTCTGGAACTTCTATTTGACATGAGACGTGTTTTCCTAATATTTTTTGAATAGTTGCAGAATTTGTCATATTTTTATGTAATTAGGTAAGAAATGCTGTTAAAAAATTTTAATAAAAATGTACGTACCGTGAATTCATAACAGACGATCTCGACCTAAACTTATTCACTAGGGTAAATATTACGTTATTAATTTATCATTACGTTATTTAATCTTGTAAAGTAAGTTGGAGCATCAGTGTACAAGATATTTTTGAATGAAAAATACTAGTTTTCTAAAGGGTTACTTTATTTTTAATACCACTATTTCTGAATATTAATTTTCATTTCAATTACTAAAATTACAAATTAGATGATTATTACAATTCGGAAAGTTTGATATTCAAAACTAAGCACTCGAGAGAACACAATTTCCGGAAATGGCTTTATGCTGTAGTACGCCCGTGACCGTATTAAGAATAATGTTTAAACCACTATTCTAAAATGCTGCTTGGAGTAACCACATGTTGCATGTGTTCTGAAAAGGGCACTGAGTACATGGTATAAATCACCTGCATTGGATGCTCCTGTGTAAGTTCTGCATTGTTCGGAAATTCTACTTGAAATCACTTCATCAATAACATGCAATTTTATCTTCCAAAGAAATTGTGTCTATCCGATGAGTTACTTTTTAAGAATTTGTTTCGCATCTTTGAAAGGAAATTTAGATTTAATACATCCCTAAACGTATATTTACAGGCAAAGCAAACAAACTCACAAAAAATACAGGCACAGAAGAAGCTTATACATGAAACAAAAAAAAAGGTCTCCGTTAGAAAATCTAATTTCCAAAATCTGTTTTGAATTACAAACTGATGTTACAGATTTTTTTTGTAAAGTTACATTTACTTTCGGAACAGGTTCAGAAAGTGAAAGTAGCCTCATTAAAATATTCAACCAAAATCGAAAAACTACAAACAAATAACATTAAAGATCAACGACCGGCTTGATATGCAAATAAAAGTTATTTAACCCCTTCATCATTGCCCCCGATAAGCATAGGCTACTTTTTTAAAATTCAGATTTCTTGATTGCCACCAATTTTTTTAAGTAGAAAATATTCGGATTACTTAATGGCACATAAAATAATGCGAGCATCAAGCCAATCACACTATTTTAAAAAACTGGTGGGAGTCAAACAATCTGAATTTTTAGAAAGTAGCCTACACTGCCCGTGAATGTATCGGGCGCGACGATTAAGGGGTTAAAGATATTAAAATGCAAGCGAGAAATTTTAAAGAACGCAACCATGGGTCTTAATATTAGCTTCCGAAATTTTTCACGTGACTAGTGTAGGCTGTTAACACACACTTTTGGTGTTACATTTGACTTCCTTGGATAAATACAGTCAGGGAAATGATATAACTTTTTTTTTTTTTTTTTTTTTTTTGCTTTTTTTAACATTTACAGGCGAATATTACTATTTGATAAGTGGTAGCAATCAAGCAATCTGAATAAAAATGAAAACCACACAACTGTAAACACTATTTAGAAACTTAATGTGCGCGGTATTCTTAAATGTGGGTCATAGCTGCCAACCGTTCTGTTTTTTGTTACCACTAATTTTGAAAAGTGATCTTCACCTAATCTAATCACAAAATTCTGCGATTTATAAATCGAATATTACTACTCGGAAATAGTGGCAATAAAAAATAGGAACAGTTGGCAGATATGGTGCTGGTCATTCACAAGATGCGTGAACTACTTAAAATTACCAAGTTGTCTGGAACTTCTATTTGACATGAGACGTGTTTTCCTAATATTTTTTGAATAGTTGCAGAATTTGTCATATTTTTATGTAATTAGGTAAGAAATGCTGTTAAAAAATTTTAATAAAAATGTACGTACCGTGAATTCATAACAGACGATCTCGACCTAAACTTATTCACTAGGGTAAATATTACGTTATTAATTTATCATTACGTTATTTAATCTTGTAAAGTAAGTTGGAGCATCAGTGTACAAGATATTTTTGAATGAAAAATACTAGTTTTCTAAAGGGTTACTTTATTTTTAATACCACTATTTCTGAATATTAATTTTCATTTCAATTACTAAAATTACAAATTAGATGATTATTACAATTCGGAAAGTTTGATATTCAAAACTAAGCACTCGAGAGAACACAATTTCCGGAAATGGCTTTATGCTGTAGTACGCCCGTGACCGTATTAAGAATAATGTTTAAACCACTATTCTAAAATGCTGCTTGGAGTAACCACATGTTGCATGTGTTCTGAAAAGGGCACTGAGTACATGGTATAAATCACCTGCATTGGATGCTCCTGTGTAAGTTCTGCATTGTTCGGAAATTCTACTTGAAATCACTTCATCAATAACATGCAATTTTATCTTCCAAAGAAATTGTGTCTATCCGATGAGTTACTTTTTAAGAATTTGTTTCGCATCTTTGAAAGGAAATTTAGATTTAATACATCCCTAAACGTATATTTACAGGCAAAGCAAACAAACTCACAAAAAATACAGGCACAGAAGAAGCTTATACATGAAACAAAAAAAAAGGTCTCCGTTAGAAAATCTAATTTCCAAAATCTGTTTTGAATTACAAACTGATGTTACAGATTTTTTTTGTAAAGTTACATTTACTTTCGGAACAGGTTCAGAAAGTGAAAGTAGCCTCATTAAAATATTCAACCAAAATCGAAAAACTACAAACAAATAACATTAAAGATCAACGACCGGCTTGATATGCAAATAAAAGTTATTTAACCCCTTCATCATTGCCCCCGATAAGCATAGGCTACTTTTTTTAAATTCAGATTTCTTGATTGCCACCAATTTTTTTAAGTAGAAAATATTCGGATTAGTTAATGGCACATAAAATAATGCGAGCATCAAGCCAATCACACTATTTTAAAAAACTGGTGGGAGTCAAACAATCTGAATTTTTAGAAAGTAGCCTACACTGCCCGTGAATGTATCGGGCGCGACGATTAAGGGGTTAAAGATATTAAAATGCAAGCGAGAAATTTTAAAGAACGCAACCATGGGTCTTAATATTAGCTTCCGAAATTTTTCACGTGACTAGTGTAGGCTGTTAACACACACTTTTGGTGTTACATTTGACTTCCTTGGATAAATACAGTCAGGGAAATGATATAACTTTTTTTTTTTTTTTTTTGCTTTTTTTAACATTTACACAGAGTTCTCAAAAATGTGTCAGGGTAGTTGTCTTCGCTTTATTTAATCTCGGAATTTTTTTGCTAAATTAGTTGAAGAATATATTTTAAAAAGGTCTTGAACGCTAGTTCGCATGCAGTCCTTGTGTTAGGAGTTCATCCCAGGAATGCCTTTTTGGCCTACCTTTTTTAGTCAGAAATACTGGATTCATACAGGAAGTTCCGGCAGAATGGTTTTTACTTAAGACAATCCCGAAAAATCTGCCGTTTAACCCTTTTTATCCTGACGGTACTTATAAGTACCACTTTAACAACTTCGCGACGAGCGTCATTTAAAGAATTTTTAATATTTTGCCACCGGTTTTTCAAAACAGAAATTTTCGCCTAGTTGAATCTCAGAAATGCTGCCATCAAATAAGGCAAGGTTTACAATATAAAGTTACTCGTGGGAATAATCGAGGATTCTGAGCACCTTATGCTTCACGTATACGTGTCGCTCGTCCCCAAGGAAAAACACCTATATATTCGTAATATGACCGTTTTTCCTAACGGTATTCGCAATGGCACAAAGGGTGTATTTCTGCCAGCAGGCAGGAGATGGCAAATTCAAGCACATATCCTCTTTCTTTGCATTGTAGGGATTTTACATTTGTCACGCTACATTCGAAATCCATTTTGCAATAGAATTGACATGCATGTTGTTCTTCATTTGAGTAATTTTAGTGGTTTAGTACCGGTTATTTAGTACTATTATTTTCTTTTTTTTTTCTATACTCTACAGGTGAACATTTTCTATAATTTATTTGAAGGTTACTATTTGAAATTTACTATTTTATTTTATATCATAGGGTAAAAAATTTATGGTGGTTACAGTTGCATAATTAACCACTAAAACACTATAAAAATTATTTTCCTTTTCTCTATGTTTATTCTGCACCAAAACTTACCCAATGATGCAAAAATACAATTAAAAAGTAGCTGGAAAATTAATTCAGGATATAAAGGGTTAATAGAGCAAAATATAATATTCGAAATTTCTGATGTGGATTTGGAATGTTTAAATAAAAAGGGCAACCAAACTAGCGACACGGGTACATCCATAAATTTCCAAATTGTAGAATGAAGATCATACATTTAGAAGTACATGAATTATTCTGTTAGTGTGGTATTTAATTAAGTTTCCAGATTAATTATACAAGAATTATGAACATATAATTAACGCACTTTAGAAAAAAGAAAATGCAAAACTTCCTTTTCGGTGAATGTCTAATATTTTATTTTCTACAAATGCCAACAATAACAACAGATGGCCCCTTTCAAATATCAAAAAGTAAAATCCGAATAAGCTGTAAATTTACACAACATTGTTTCTGACGATTGTGGTTCATTATACGTAAAAAATGTAAAACATAATACATAATTTTTTGTTACTAGTTTGTTATTAAGATACATAATTACAAAATATGTTTTTAACCTATAAAATGCCTGAATAGTGTTTGTGTCTATTCTTTGTTATTGCATTAAACAAATTTAATTGGTTGATGGTTGGGAAGATATAAATAAAGTTTGTCATGTGATTTGAGCTTTTGACTACGGGTCGGATCGTATACGTCTCACTGGATTTTTGTTTCGAGTCATACCACTTTTTAAAAATAATCTCTGCCATACTTTTATAAAAGGATGTTTTTAAGTACAACAAACAAAATTTTTTTGTAAATTGTGTTTCGAATAGATATAAAAATAGTTGCCACTCGTGCTCCACAAGCAACAATCGGTGAATTTTAAAACCCAGGGTTGTGTTCTTTTAAAATTTCTCGCATGCATTTTAATATCTTTAACACCAGTGTTGCCGAATCTGACGAATTGTTTATTGAGAAATTCTTGAATTCTGAACAGAAAATTTGAATAGGTTCTTTTGTTTACATTGCGAGACATTCCGTGAATAAAATAAAAGAAATTTGCTATTCAAAATTTTCTGGTATGAATTCGAAATTTCTGAATCACAAATCCGCAAAATTTGAAAACAACGGTTAACACTAAACCTACCAAGAGACTACACTAAACTAAGAGAGAACACTAAACCTTCAAGAATTATTCGATCCATGTATTCGCTTGAAAAATTCAACGAATGCGCGCCACCATTATTTGAAAATTGAAATCATCATTTTATTTAATAAAGGATATAATTGTAGATTCCTGCGATTAACAATAAGGCGAAGACTATTTTTTTTAATTAGTGGTGACAAACAATTGTAGAAGTTAGCAGCCATGCATATAAACTACTACACGGTATACTTGTAGTTTTACCATTAAATTAGCATCATCAAATTACTGAACTTTTCTAGCATGAAATCTTAAGAAAATATTTATAAACCAGGGTTGTAAAAACATGGGCCCCAATGGGCCGATTGCCAGTATTAAATGTTTGGTATTCTTCGCCTAATAATAATACTAATAAAATTTAGTGGTGACAATCGACCCATTGGCGCCCAGTTTCTACACCCATGAGTATACCATTTTCCTCTATACATCCAAGGAACTCAAATAAGGTGTCAAGGTTACCATTTGCAAATTCAAAGTTAATGAAATATGTAATATATAGTTAACCCCTATTTTGAAATATTGTATTTTTATTCGAAAAGAAGAAACATTTCCGAGTGGAACGTTATCTCTCGTATTTCTCTGCAACAATTCGGCGATTAATATATATGATGCATGTGTCTTTTTTCGGACGACTGAACAAATATTGCCGTAAATTAAAAAAAATCTGATTATACATTATTTTTTCAAGAGCTAAGTGATTACCGGCCAGGATGGACGAATATTTTAATTATTAATCCACAATTTACAAGGTTCGCCCACGCCTTGGAATTTCCAAGGATTATGCAACACTATTAATGATAATATTTCTATTTAATTTTTAAAACTCAGAATTCGTAATCGCCTCGTATATTCGCAGCATTTGCAATAATTTTCTGCAGTTAAATCAGTACGAGGGAAATCTAAATTATGAAGAATTGTCTATACAGTGCATTGTGATTGCGAGGGAACAATAAATTCACGCCATCTAACTTATGTTACTGACAGCAATGAACACCTTAGACCAATATCTACAGCTATGTTTTTACAAGAAATAACATAAATAGGAATCCCAGAAATAAAATATATACATCATAAGAAAATAAACAAATGTAAACAAATGTAAACAAACTAAATGCTATCTCTATCGCTATTAAATTAAAAATGTCTTAAGATCAAGATTCAGAAACGAATATCTTGGTTCTTTGAAGTACAGTGATCTCTCATTTATACGCGATACACGGAAATCGGTTTCCGCACCCGTTTTTTTATAAGATAATTTTCGGCTTCTTAAATCGCAGAATTTATAAATCGAATTTTACTGTTTTAAAATAGTGGTGTGAAAAAGTATTTACCGAACATCGCGTATAAGTGAGAGATCACTGTATTCCTTACTTAGTGATAAAAATACTAAATCGTTATGTGTTGGTGATGTTGTCCTCATTTGGACCGACAACTGTAACCAGATAAATTGGCTACTTGGGAAAATTCTGGAACTTTATCTTAGCCAAGACGGCGTAGTACGAGTTGCTAAAGTGAAAACAGATTCCGGAGTGTTAATTCGACCCCATAAAAAACTCTGTCCTTTAGAAGTGTGTGGGAAACGAGAAAATCGGGATGATCCCGCTCTACTGGACTGTCTGACTACTCGACGAGGATAACAAGTACATTCAGCCGATACAGTACATTCAGCCGACTACAAGTATGCCTGAAGTTGAGTTCTGTCTCCTAGTGAATTCAAAGGGAGAATGTGAAAAAGAACATTTAATTCGAACATTTTATAAAACCGAGAGAAATGTGGGGTGTTTTTGTTGGATTATAAAAATCCAACATAAAATATAAATCATTAATGCTTTGATCTTTCAGACTGATAATTTAACCCTTAAATGTCTAGAGTATCAAAGCAACACTTTTATTTAACTTTTAATAAATAAATCAAGTTCTTCGCAACCACTATATTTATATCAAAATATTAATCCCCTAAAAATCACATAAATATGCTACTAAATAAAGTTAAAAATATATCTTAAAATTTCTGGTGTCTAATCCTTAATATAAATTTAAAAAACACAATTCTAAAAGAAAAATTCATGCATTGAAGGGTTAAGGATTAGACACCAGAAATTTTAAGATATATTTTAACTTTATTTAGTAGCATATTTATGCGATTTTGCAGGAATAATATTTCGATATCAGTATAGGGGTTGCGAAGAACTTGACTTGTTTATTAAAAGTTAACCCATTTATGCCTAGCGTCCCAATTTTGGGACGCTTTAGTAAAATGGGAAAAAGCGCATTTCACACCACTTCTTTTTTAATAGAAATTTGGTGTCTTATTTTATCGAGGAGTCCTCGATAAAATAAGACACTAAATTTCTATTAAAAAAAGTGGTGTGAAATGCACTTTTTCCAATTTTACCAAAGCATCGACGACAGGCATAAATGGGTTAAATAAAAAAGTGTTGAAAATTGTGTGCTCTAGGCATTTAAGGGTATGATTAAGGGTACGCACAAGGTATGATTATGACTTATACAAAAATTGATATTAGTATGAATGTATTTGCCATCGATCAAAAATAGAACCAAATTTTCACTATCAGGCGCAAACTGGAGCTGCTGCGCTACAGAAAGCAATATGCCAAAATGCAATGAATAAAAAAATGTTCGAGAACTTTCAATTAGGGGGTCATTTTTGGGGCAACGCGGGTCAAATTAATTTTATATAAAAAATGGCTCTAACGATTTTGATTAAATTTTGTATCCTACGAGTTTCGGGCACGAGAAAATCATTGGGCTAGGTCACATGTCCAAGAAAATTCGATTAGTGGGTCATTTCTGGGTCATCGTGGGTAAAGCTAATTTATCTAACAAGCGGCTCAGATTATTTACACTAAATTTTGCATCCTATGGTTTTCGGGCACGAGAAGACTGTTGGGCTAGGTCACATGTTTGAGAAAATTCAATTAGTGGGTCTTTTTGGTCATGGGTCATTATGGGTCAAGCTATTTTATCTTAAAAACGGCTCAGACTATTTACACTAAATTTTTTATCCTATGGTTTTCGGGCACAAAAAGACTGTTGGGATAGGTCACATGGTCGATAAAATTCAATTAGTGGGTCATTTTGGTCATGGGTCATTATGGGTCAAGCTATTTTATCTTAAAAACGGCTCAGACTATTTACACTAAATTTTGTATCCTATTGTTTTCGGGAACGAGAAGACTGTTGGACTAAGTCACATGAAAATTCAGTTAGTGGGTCATTTTGGTCATGGGTCATGATATTTGAACTCAAATTTAATTTTGACCGAGCATAGCTCGGTCTTCCCTGCTCGTAGCATTTTAAAATGTGTATCATTTTCAAAAAAATGGAGACTATTGCTTTTCATCATTTCATTTTAAAAAAATCTGTTATTGTTTCACTTATATTTTTAGTACAAGTTATATATATATTTATTTAATATGTATAAATGTTAACTACTAACTATATTAACTATTTCTGATCTATTTATCAGAATGAAAATGGATTTCAAATTTATATAGTAATGTTAATTTTACTCCCAACTATTACTTTTTTATTTCTGACGATTATTTATACTTCTAGTAAATTTGTGAATGATCCGTATTTCGCAGAAAAAAAGGTGCTTCAACTTTAAATAGCTATTACTCAGTCAGTTTTAATCGTAGAAGCATGGGACTTTTTTTTACCTTACTTAGTGTAATAGGACATTTTTACTAAATATAAATTATAGGGCCGGCGGATCGTATAAAAATCTAAATTTCGTAATTTTTTTATAAATGTTTTTATTGACCCAAATCGTTTTAAAATACTTCTTTTTCGCATTTAAAACATTTTTGTAATTGGTACGATATCTCTATGAGTAACAATTTTGTAATTAGACATTGTACACCGTTGAGAGTGGACACCCTCTAAAATATAACATACAGTTAAAAATCATCATATAACTGATCGTCAGATAGTTTTAAAGCGGATATAAAACTGCATGATTTCATCAAGCGTTGTCTACCAATAAATAACACAAAAATTACTTTTCAAAAATGGTCATATGCAAATTCAAAATCTTTACGAAACTTGCTTTTGGATATAATTCCATACTCCAGCCACTCTGCATTGGTGCGCTTTGATCTTTTTGCGTAACATTTCCATTACCTTTGAAGTAAACAAAAATATTACGTCTGAACATATTTATATTTATATTAAAATCATTAAAATTGTCATTAAAAATCAAATCATTAAATCTATGTGTTGATATTTTTGAACTGTGACTTACGTTGAGAAAAATGTTTGTTGATGAGGGATTTTCATATAAATCCGAAACATCCAATTTTAATATGTTTTTAATGTTTTATGTAATTGTAATGTAATGTCTGTAATTTCCATTAGCTGTTCCATTGCTTCGTTAATCATGACCATGTTCTTTCCCGTCACTCAGTTTTCTCAAAGGCCCCTCGGCAGTTCCTTTCGGATAAAATTTTAAAAATACATAGAGGCCGTAGCCATAGGAAAGTTTTTATTTAATCCCATCACTATTTATAAGGAATAAGATTAGTGGTAATTGTCTTTAGCATGTGAACTAGCAGTGTATTACGATTAACACTGTTTGGTAAGGCTGGAAGATTGTAGAATTGATTATTCCTACACCGCCCCCTGAATACTCGGCCTGAGCACTGACACAAAAATGGCGACTGTCGTAGGGGGATGTTTTAAGTATTTGTACAGTCCCCTGAATTTACAGACCAGTAATTTCTAAAAGTTTTCTTTGATTTAATTGATCTCGAAAAGATAAAGCGAAGAAAATTTTCAGAATGTATTGTTGTTCAAATTCGAGGGACCGTACAAATGCTGAAAGATTCCGGCTACGACAGTCGCCATTTTTGTGTCAGCCCTCAGGCGTAGTATGCAGAAAGCGGTGATTCCTATCACTGTAAAATCAGATTACACCAACTCTGTTATACTTCAAGCGTGAGCGGTACGTGTTAAATTTCTTAGCGCTCACTGGTGCAACTTGCCTCTGCTACGGTCGGTGTTCAAAACCAAAGCGCTGTGTTTGTAGCATATGCAAATTTTGTTCACATACATGAGCACCACTTTTCTCTCCTGCGGCGAGTTCTCAAAATACAAGCTCGTCACACACAAAAAAAACGTATGGGTTACTTATGGGTTTCATTATCTGACTTGTTAGAAGCATGCATTTTAAATTCAGCGTCCGCATTGCTCCTAGTTAACCACTTTCATTTCAATTTATATTTTTGAATTTCTATTTGTGATTTTTCTGGTTGACTTTTCCTTTTCCAGTATGCAAAAAGTACACCAGTCTTAAGAGGGCGCTATTTTCATCTTCTCAGGCTTAGTATATAATGGCGTTGGACTACACCTCTCGCAGTAAAGAAATATACTCCAAAACCAATGCATACATGACGATGGTAGAGGAAAACCTAGCAAAAAGAACGCCTAGAAGGCAATCAAGTGTGACTTTTCCTTTTCCAGCATGCAAAAAGTACACCAACCTTAAGGGGGCGCTATTTTCATCTTCTCAGTCTTAATGTATAATGGAGTAGGACTACACCTCTCTCAGTAAGGAAGTATATTCCAAGACAAATGCACACAAGACGATGGTAGAGGTAAATCTATCAACCAGAACACCTAAACAGCAATCAACTGTAAATACGTAACAGTGAAACAACTTTTTTTTTTGCTGGTATGAAATGTAATTATATTTTCTGCGCATTATTGGTACCAGGATTGCCAGTTTGGCATACCTGTATTATTCACAATTTCCGAATTCGCAACAGAAATTATGAATAGTAATTTTTTATTTATTTAATGACAGACAATTCGTGTTTACCTAAAATAAAAATAGTTTTTTGGAATTTCCAATATGAATACGGAATTTCTTAATCAAAAACGAGGCTTTAGTGGCAACTCTGACTCGTATGTTGATTTCCAGCGTATAACCCGAGGATCAATTAAAAAAGACATGGATCAGAAATTTTATCTAATAATTATAGCAGGAAAATTAATATTCTTACCACAAATAGGAGCGTGTCGTATTTCTGTATATATAATTGGTACGCTGTTACAACTGTTTTGGCACTGGGCTACTTTTATAAAACACAGATTACTTGATTGGCACCATTTTTTAAATGATATAATTCGCCTTCTTTTCGCCTTTTTTAATCTGTCATTAAATAAGGGAAATTTTACTTCCTCAAAAAACTGGTGGAGATCTGTAATATTAGATACTGAGAGACGTACGTATTATATATCTGTCAATTCTAAAGCACAGCAATACCAAGCGAGTTCTGGAATGAATTCCGAATTTTTAAATAAAAAATTAGCCAAACAAGCCACCATACACTGAAGCAGTTGAGATTTTAAGGCAATGTTCATGTTGACATAAGTGGGGGGAAAAGACTTCTGAACTTTGCATATGGAGGAAAGTAAAAACAGGTATATATTTATTTTAACCGTTTGAGTGCTGAAAATTCGGCCTATAATCCGCGGAACAAACAATTGTGTTTCAACCCAGAAATTTTCTCTTATAAAATGTAACTCACTAGATCGCTGTAAATACTTCAGCTGTTGAATAAAAATCATAATTTCAATTATTGAATAAAATTTCTGGGTTGAAACAAAATTTGCTTGATCCGCAGATACATTGCAGCGCTATCGCGCTTCATAGCACTCAAACGGTTAAAAGACAAAACCTGAAATAACGTCGAAATGAGAAAAAATGCCCTATGTGAAATTGCCCTGTTAGACTGCCTTTAACTTCTTCAAAATCACGGAGAACAGCTTTTTAGCATTCATCCGAATCATTCAAACTACGTAGTGACGTCGTCGTCCGTGTCTGAAGAGACCACGAAACTGCAATCAAATATACGTACATTTACTTCTAAAATTAGTGGTGTGAGAAGAAAGTTAATTTATATAGTTGCCTATTTTCCTGTGATTTATACCTATTGACAGAGGCGTAGCCAGGGTTGGTGGTCCAGATGCTCTGGTTACCACTAATTTTATAACGTTTTCTGTGCCTTATCTAATCAGAGGACATTTTGGGATAATCTAACCGCAGAAAACTTTACGATATTACTGGTATCCATAGTATTTGGACCCCCTTCCTAGCTAAGAAACTGCCTATAGAAATTAGGAACTGATTCCAGCGGCTCACAAACATTCAAAAAGATTAGATTTGAGGTTGTACCACTGAGTTATATTTTTAAAATGTTAAAAAATATCTTACTTAGCAGAAAAATGAGATTGTGCTGACGTATTCGTTTATCACACAACACGGGTTTTTAATTCGTATCAAGTGGAATACGAGATATCACTTATAGAATGAACCCGGAATGTCAGACCACTACTATTTATTTTATTCAGATTACTTACTTGCTACTACAATTTTAAAGAGGCAAATTTCGCCTTATTTTCGTACTATTTGATCTCATAATTAAATAGAACGAGTATTACTATTTCAGTAACAGTAGTAGAAAACAAGAAATCTGAATTTTAAAAGCGAGTGGACTTGTAACAATGTGCCAAATGTATAAAAATATCTCATATGCTTCATAGAAGCGCCATCGTTTCTTGAATACAACATATTTTTTATTATATCTTGAATGTTTCTTGGAAAAAATTTGACGACATTTCGGCCACAATTTGTTTTGTTCTTTCAACAATTGAAAAAAATTATTTTTTTCATTTCAATTACCACATCGTGAAAGGAAATTGAGAAAAATCAAAAAGGAAAGGATAATAATGTATGGACAAGAATCAAGCACATGGATTTTTCAACTGATTTATTCGATTTGCATGTTAAATTACAGAAAGCACATTTAAAGGCGTGTTCGTTAGTAAAAATTTGGAGGTTTTATTAGAAAAGAGTGATGTTACAATTAGCACAGAAATTGCAGTGCCATTTAAGAAATTTTGAATAGGCTAATTATCTTATTTTTAAAAATAAGAATTTTTGATTGGATTCTTTGGGCAAGTAATTTTTCCTTATTAAAGGGTATAGCCAGGTCTCCTATTAAAATATGCCCTTGAGTCAACCAGATCGAGTCCTACATGAATCGATAGCCCTTCAATAGAGATGCCTTTTTGCCAAGTTTGAAGCATATATCTCACACCCATGGGCAGTTATGACTCTTTATGTGCGTTTTGGAAAAAGTGCATTGTGAAGAAAGTAGTGATCGAATTTCCCCGAAAAAAATCAGGGATTTGTAATATTAAAATACAAATAGTGGATATTATTTTCAGATTATTTTCTGCAAAATAGCCAGTTTTATAAAATGTTTCTTGTTTTTAATTTAACTTTTTAATAAAGAATAAATCGAAATTTTTCAGTGACCACCTTCATGTTTTTACCAAAAATACTACGAGGTTTGATGTATATTTGGTGTGAGTTTCAACTCTCTACGCTGGGTGCATCATACAAAAATATATACAGGGTGATTCATAAAAGATGGGCAGAACTTTAAGGGGTTATAGTACACTTAAAGACAAATAATATTAAATAGGAGACTAAGGGTCCCAGACGTATTCCCAAGGAGATAGGGGGCATTAAAGTTTAGGGTCCGAAATTTCAAATGATTATAAAACATGGAAAAATTGGTCGATTCGTTTGCGGTTTTTGCAAAAAATTTTCTTTATGCCAGTATTTTCTTGAAATAAAATTTTAAAGTTCAATTTCAAAAAATGCCGATAGGGGGCGCTTTAGACTTTGGAGTAACAAACAACTATTTTTTAACGTTATTTTTTGTATTTCTTTAAATGATTTCGAAAGCTTAGACTTAAACTTAAATTTTGATCTAAAAATCTGAGTCCTAACGAGTAGTTAAGTAGCGTAAACTGAAATTTGAAATTTGAAACCCTTCTCCCCCCAGAACAAAAATCAGTTATTCCCGATCTTTGTGTCGTAGATTAGGCTCTAACTACTGCCGCGTTTTGCTAAAATTATTCTTTATGTCAGTATTTTCTTGAAAATAAATTTTAAAGAAAATTTTCAAAAAATTCCGATAGAGGGCGCTTTAGACTTTGGAGTAACGAACAACTATTTTATACCGTTATTTTTTGTGTCTCATTAAATGCTTTCTAAAGCTTAGACTTAAACTTAAATTTTCAGCTCAAAATCTGAATCGCTGAGCGTGGTTCAGTAGCGAGGGGAGGGGGTTCAAATTTCAACTTCTGAACATAGTTCAGTTTACCATGTCCACACATTGTGTGCTGTGATACGAGGTAAAAAGACACAAATTAGGATTATGTTACCAAAGCATATTTATTAACATGTAATCACAATAAATGTTCAAAATTGTGACCACCAGAGGTTATGCACGCAGAACAACGGCGACGAATGGAACGGCGAACATTCGCGAAAACATCAGGCTTTTCGAGCACTTCCCCTACAGCGGCGGAAAGTCTGGCGACCAGTTCCTCGGGGGATTCAATGGGTGTCTCATACATAAGGGCCTTCAATCGTCCCCAAAAAAAGAAATCGAGGGGTGAAAGATCTGGCGAGCGAGCAGGCCAAGCAACAGGACCACCTCGACCAATCCATCTGTTCGGAAATGTGATGTCCAGATAGTTGCGGACGTCTCGTACGTAATGGGCTGGCGCTCCATCGTGCTGGAACCACATGACCCGCCGGATGCGTGGAGGAACAACGTTTAACAGGTCTGGCAGCACATGTTGCAGAAATGTGAGGTATGTTTTACCGTTGAGGAAGAAGGTACGGTCTGATTAGGTGGTCTCCGAGGATTCCTGCCCAAACATTGATGGAAAAGCGTCTCTGATGAGCATGTGGATACGTAGCATGTGGATTGACATCCGCCCATACATGTGCATTGTGTGTGTTAAATGTACCTTCACGTGTGAAGGTACATTCATCGGTGAAAAGCACAGTTCGTCCAAAATGTGGATTTAGCGCGTTCTGCTGCAGAAACCAGCGGGCGAATTCAATACGATTTGGATAATCCCCTGGAGACAGTTTCTGGACTCGTTGCACATGAAACGGGAGCAAATGTTCATCCTTCAGTACCCTCCAAGTCGTGGACTGTGAGGTATCCACCTGGCTAGCCACTGTTCGTGTACTTGTACTTGGCTGCGCCGCTACTACATCCAGAATGGCTTCTGCAACAACTACTGATTCGTCCTTTTTTGCACGACCTGCATTCGACCGGGAAGCGAGAAATGATCCCGTCTCACACAACTGTCTGTGCAAGCGCTCGAAAGTTTTGCGGTTAGGCAACCGCCTGTTAGGAAATCGCTCTCCGTACATTCTTTGTGCCTCTGCACCATTTCCATCTGCCGCTCCGTAAATTAAATGCATCTCAGCCTTTTCCTTATTCGTGAAGGGCACCATCTTCCGATTCATTACTACAGCGACTTACACTTGACTCACCGTTCAGTGGTTTTTATGCCTCAATCGTGTCGAAATTTTGCATACGTGTTCTTCTTCTTCCCCATTTGACATTTGCATACTTTCTGTTTCCTTCTTCACCCGGTGACTAGCGTCAGGAATGGAGCTTTAACGTTTGCATGAGCGACGTTTCCAACTGTGCCAGTGCCTTTATGAGTGAATTCCGACTATGCAGTCCTTGACGAAAGTTGTATTTTTGCCTCGTATCACAGCACAGAATCGTTGGGCATGGTTAAGTAGTGCAAACTGAACTATGTTCAGAAGTTGAAATTTGAACCCCCTCCCCTCGCTACTGAACCACGCTCAGCGATTCAGATTTTGAGCTGAAAATTTAAGTTTAAGTCTAAGCTTTAGAAAGCATTTAATGAGACACAAAAAATAACGGTATAAAATAGTTGTTCGTTACTCCAAAGTCTAAAGCGCCCTCTATCGGAATTTTTTGAAAATTTTCTTTAAAATTTATTTTCAAGAAAATACTGACATAAAGAATAATTTTAGCAAAACGCGGCAGTAGTTAGAGCCTAATCTACGACACAAAGATCGGGAATAACTGATTTTTGTTCTGGGGGGAGAAGGGTTTCAAATTTCAAATTTCAGTTTACGCTACTTAACTACTCGTTAGGACTCAGATTTTTAGATCAAAATTTAAGTTTAAGTCTAAGCTTTCGAAATCATTTAAAGAAATACAAAAAATAACGTTTAAAAATAGTTGTTTGTTACTCCAAAGTCTAAAGCGCCCCCTATCGGCATTTTTTGAAATTGAACTTTAAAATTTTATTTCAAGAAAATACTGGCATAAAGAAAATTTTTTGCAAAAACCGCAAACGAATCGACCAATTTTTCCATGTTTTATAATCATTTGAAATTTCGGACCCTAAACTTTAATGCCCCCTATCTCCTTGGGAATACGTCTGGGACCCTTAGTCTCCTATTTAATATTATTTGTCTTTAAGTGTACTATAACCCCTTAAAGTTCTGCCCATCTTTTATGAATCACCCTGTATACAGGGTGTAACTGAAATGCTTCAACAAACTTTGAGGGATGATAGTACTCATGAAGACGAACAAAAAATGCAATGGAACATGGGGTCGCAAATGACGTTTAACCCCTTCAGGGGTAGTGGTATGTTTATGAAAGCGCTTAATTTTAATTCCAAAACGCCATAATGGCACCAGAATTTTGCTAAAATCTTTTCCATTTAATATGTATGTGAAATATAGCCTTTTTCTTATTTACAAACAAATTTTTTTATAAATTCCGGTGCCAGTCATTTATTTCAACATTTTAGTACTAAAAGTAGTTCGCCCCTAAAAGGCTTAAAGGATAAAAATAGAGAAAATGCGTCTGAAAATGGACTGGCACCGGAATTTACAAAAAAAATTGTTTGTAAATAAGAAAAAGGCTATATTTCACATAAATATTAAATGGAAAAGATTTTAGCAAAATTCTGGTGCCATTGTGGCGTTTTGGAATTAAAATTAAGTGGTTTTTTAGACATACCACTGTCCCTGAAAGGGTTAAATGTCATTTGCGACCCCGTGTTCTATTTCATTTTTTGTTCATCTTCATGAGTACTATAATCCCTCAAAGTTTGTTGAAGCATTTCAGTTACACCCTGTATATATGTACCAGGGGTGGGGGGAGTTGCAAGTTGCATGTGTTATTACAAGCTCATGCGCAGTTCTAAGTACAGTTTACGCATGTAGCTATGCTGTTGGTAGCAATCATCTGAAGGGAAGCCTTTTGTTTTGTTACTTGACAGTTGACTGATTTTGTTTTCAATTTTCTGCGTAGTTTTATTTAACACATTGCTTTTCGTCTATTAAACATGAAGCCCCGCCTATGGGCGTTACATTTGCCTTTTCCATTATTTAACAAAAATTTTTATCACCATGTGTTTCTATTATAAAAAGATGTATGTAATAGTGGTATTGTTTCTAATCGAACTATTAATATGCATCGTACTCGAATTGTAAAAATGCGAATTTTGTGTATTTTCTTTGAGAAATAATGTAACATATGAAACACAAAAGCACCGCCCATGGGCTGAATTACAGTTCTACAAAGGACGTGAATTCATGTCTCCCGTTCAGAGCCTGATTACCAACGGAATAATCTTCCACCAGTAAAAATGAAGAGAAATTTCTTCTTATTCAAGACAGTAATTTTTTTTGTGACTAGAGCGTTTAAATAAGGCAAAAATGTCTACTAAAATTAACTGGTGGAAGTTTTCCCCGATTGAGTTTTCCTCAGTATGTTAACACTGTTTTAGATTAATCAACAACAGTGCTAAGTCAAACTGAGCCGAAAATTATTAAAAAATGCGTCAACTGTCAACTGACAAAACACAATTGTATCCTTCAAATGATTGCCACCAACATCATAACTACATACGTAAACTGTACTTAGAACTGTGTATGAACTTGTAATAACACACGCAATCTGCAACTCCCCCATCCCTGGAACACATTTTTAATTCTTTTTCTATGGAGCACCCATCGTAGACAGTTGAACCTCACACCAAATATACATCATACCTCGTAGTATTTGTGGTAAAAATATGAAGATTGTTTGTATATTTATTTTAGTTTTAAATTTTTAAATAACCGCCATCTTGAAACAAAATGGCGGACCAAGCTGGCCAACGAACTCAGTCGAGACATTGGTTAGCTTAATACACACAATTAGTTTCATCAAAATTAATTTATAAATACGAGCGTTATCGTATGACATAGGTCAGATATATATATATATATATATATATATATATATATCAACATTTGAACGGAGGGTGGTTTTGGGGTCTAGGGGTCATGATCGGTGAAAATATATCGAAATTTTCCGGAACTGCTATCCTCCGAAAGGTCTGCAATAGGTAGCTTTATACTTTTTTGTATTGAAAGCTACCTAAAAGTTATGGAAGTTTGTCTTGGCGGTAATCAAGTCTTTGAATAAATTAACGTAACTAATAGCAGGAAACGTACTTCTGGTAAGCTTTCAACATTACATTAACAGAATTACTTGTCCTGGGAAGAGTTTACAGACAGCCTAATGATGATTTTAATCCGTGTATTTATATTGATCCTATATTATCACATCAGTGCTTTGCGCGAGCGTATATACATATGGCGTATGTGATAGAATTAAAAACGCTAGCAAAACGGTGATTACAAGAAGACTCAGAAAGAAACTTTTAGAATAAATGAGAAGGTTTACAATGTATATGTTCAATTAACTAAAAAAATAGGGTATAAAATGAAAATTATATAACATAAAATTGAAGTGGGCGTGTAAAAAATTATGCTCCAAATGGACATGAATAAAGATATTAAAAAACAATATTTAAAACTATAAATTTAGTTCTCTCCGCCCCCTTCCTTAGTTATAATGATAGAAAGCCATAATTCTGTTCCTATTCCAATGATGTCCAGTACTTGCGTGGTATTTTTGATCATGTATGTATCGTATTCGGTGTCGCCGGATGGTGAAATTATTTTATTCGGATATCTAAGAGAATTTTCGAATAGTAATAACTGTCTTATTTAACCCTTTGAAGAGCGGAGGTGTATTATTTACACCACTAAAGTTTAATTCCAAACTGTCAAGTGGCATCCAGAATTTTATATGAAATATTTATTTTGTAAAAAACGTGAAGAAACTTATTTATTTATTTTCAGATTAATGTTTCTTGAAAAATCTGGGGTAATTCAATCATTTTAACCTTTTAAGCAACAGAACTGTTTTGTCCCCGAAATGGTTAATGACAGATTAACACTAGAACAGCCATTGCGGTCGGTTTGTTCTGTACCAAATATATATATATAGATTGGAACCGTAATTGTTTTTAAATTAAAAAATTTCAATAACTTCAATACTGAAAAATGTTATTTAAACAAGCTAAATAGTTTTAAATACAAAATCTATTGCAAATATTTTCACAAAATTTGTGTAATATTCCTAGCCGTTCTAGTGGTAAATAAGATTATAACCATTTGCGTAATATTATAGAAAAATATCATTACTACGAATTTTTGGTGGATAATTGCATAAAATATTTTCTATGCTGGCATAGCATGTGTAAGCCGCAATGTAAAAAGACAAAGAATTGCAGGGGTTCCAACTAGACTTTTCCTTAGCTACCAGTATTTCGACTTAATAATCTTTGCCTTGTTATAATCCCATGAATTTTCTTATACAATAGGGCGAAGTTTACTATAAAAAATGCTGGTAACAAAATTATGGTCTAATTGAAAATACTGCAGAAGTTGAAAATTTCAGGAATTGTTCCCGTTGTAAAAAGTGAGGAAATGACATGAGAACATTACTTACGGAAGAAACCGAAAACAGGTGAAACTTATTTTAACCCCTTAACAGTTTAGCTCGAACTCAGTTCGGGCAAGAAGAGTTTGCTTGTTTTGTTACTAAAAGCTTTTGCACACCAGTAATTTTTAAACGCAACCTTCCCTTTATTGATCGGCAGACCATTTTCGATTACACAAAGCAAATATTTTAGTACTGAAAAAGTGGTGTATCGTGTCTATTTTTAGTTTATGGTGTCAAAAAACCCCCAATAGTTAAGGGGTTAAAAGGTAAACACTCTTAACACATTCGCATCCGGAAACAAGATTTCTTGTTTTAAAAAAAATATCTTTGTCGTCGGAAAACGAGAATTCTCGTTTTTATTGAAAAACATCATTGACTAAGGGCATTGATTCTACCTTACTAAAAATGCATTTATAACATGTTGTCCAATTTTTTTAGATCGTACGACATTTTATAATAATTCCGTATAATGAATGATATATTTTTAGACATAAACTTGAGAAATCCATCTAGGAAACAATTTACAAAGCTTTTCAGAAGAGGGAGGAGCTATTACTGATTTAATATCATTAAAATACTCAGTTTCATTGGAAAATTTATGAAAAAATTGCCCAATGCGAATTCGTTAGCCAACAGGTTCGCCTCGTACTCTGGGCAAGGGTTGTCATTTTGGCCAAGGGTTGTCATTTTTTGAAATTTATCATTCTTACAAGAATTTTCCTACAATATTCTTTTCTTTATTTAATGACAGACATATCGTAATTACTTAAATTAAAAATTCTTCTTTCAGAATTTTCGGTAAGAATTCGAAATTTTTTAATTAAAGAAAGGGAAAAGCCGGCAGCACTACTCTGGACTTAATAAGAACGCGATAGTGCAGAAAGCACCCATACAATCGTTGAATTGCTTTACCTGCGTCAAAACCGGGGAGAACTGCTTTCTAGCGTTCATCCGAATTATTTAATTGAGGTGTTAATTATGACATACGCTAATGCATTTAAAAACTACAATTTAATATACGTACATTTACTCTCAATAATAGTGGTATGAGTAGATAATTTAATTGATATATTTTCTTTTAATGTATACCTATAGAAAGTAGCAACTGACATATATCAGCGGTTCAAAAACTTTCAAATTTATTACAGTTAAAGTTGTACTACTGAGTAATAATTTAAATGAAAAGAATCTTACTTTGCTAATAATGGGGTTAGAACTGACGCATTGGGTCATCGCACAACATGGTCTTCCATTCGTATAAAGTGGAAAACGAGATATCACTCATGCACTTGTGTAATGAAATCAGCATTACCTACTTTTTTTACTACTTTTTTTTACTACTGCATTTAATTATTTTTCATTCAAGCTGAAAATATAAAAGGTTTTGTGTATATAATGGCTTTCTGATTTAATACTAATGTCATTTACCCTTATACTACGGTTTAGGACATATACGTACCAGTATAATTCTTTTATTTTATTCGTGCCGCTTTTTAAAAAAATAATCTCTTCCCAACACTTAGGATATTTCCAATGAAAATCTAACAGAAAGAAAAATAATTGTAAATTCTGTTAAGATGAACATAAAAATTGTCATCAGTGATGATCCATGTTTACCCATGTTAAATAAAAAATATATTTCTGTACGAAAATTCTGATATGATAATAGTTATTTTTTTAATTAAAGGAAAAAATGGGATAAGGAGTATTCCACATCAAATCAGGCAGAAAAAACTGCATATGTGACCCATTATCACAGATTTCAATAAAACTGTGTGTATTTGCTCTTACTATTAAGAGATTATGAGCACTAGAATTTTTCGCTAATAGCTGAATTAGTTTTTGAGAAAAAATATCAATATTTTGGAAAATTTTCATTTAGCAGTTCTTGGCAGTTCGATTTTTAAAGATAGTGCGTCATACATAAATTCATATTTCTATAGGTAAACAACAAATCATCCTCAAAGAATTTATGCATTAGAAGTATGGTACTTAGAATATTCAAAAAATTGCTGTCACTTTAAAAAAAATTTTTGGGTGTTTAAAAAAATTATTAATTTAAAAAAACCCGACTTTATTATGAAAATTAAGAAATAACTAAAAATGCATTATCAAACAAAGGTTGTGGTATGAAATTTACTTTTGTTACAAAATGTACCTATACGTACCATTTTTCTGATTATGAAATAAAAATGGTGGGATTTTGGTAGTTTTAAGTAGTATTTAAATGATAAAATTAAAAGATTCATTTATTTTAAAGTTAGTACTCATTAAATACATGATCTCATGCAATATTTTTATTTACACATTTATTTTATACTTTTAAATACGGCACAGAATACCAACATATTAGAAACTCAAATGTGTCCAATGTTTTATTTGAAAACAAGGGTGGATCCTGAAATGCGAGGTTCGTTTATCTCCTCCCCGAATAAGAAAATAAACATTGCACAGGGTTCGTACGCTTCAAGGATTTTCAAGCACCTTTTACCAGAATTTTCGTAAAGTAACATTTGGCTTATTTAAGGAAAAGAAATTCGATCTTCACATACAGCGACCAGACTCTATGACATTTCTGGTACTAAAACACTTAAATTTTCCTGAATCCCCTGATGCGTACGAACCCTGTTGCACCCATCTCAAAGAAAATTTCAAAAAGACACCTTTGTGTAAAACTAATTTTGAAACAGTATTACTCAGTATTTTAATTAACTGTTACAGAAAAAATACCAAACAATATTTTCTTAAAAATTTTTTGAGATGTTGAATTTAATTTTTTTTAAATTATACAAAATGTTATGTATATTATTATGTTTAAAAAACATTTAAATGGCTATATCTCAAAACTATTTAACTTAGAGAGCTGTAGTTTGTCATGTTATTCAATATTTCATTATCATTAAAATGCTATATTGCCGAAAGATAAATTTTTATTTTACCTCTCACCTCAAAAAAAAAATTAAAAACAAAAGTTTTTATTTATTTATATATTTTAAATATAAATAAGTAAATAAATAAATATTTATAAGCTAAAAGAGAATACATGTGCTAAATTTTAAAATGACTTGTAAATAAGATCCTAAAATAAAATAAAAAAAGTTATCCAATAGAGTGCTGTGAAAATTTGTCATTTGCTATAAAGTCACTATTATGCTGTATCATATCGTGAAAATGTTGGAGATACATGATGTCTTAATATAGATTTTTAGACTTAATATAGATGAATTATTTAATTATATTAAATAACAATAACTTTTTTTTATATACTGACTGCAAAATTATCCATTAAATATAAGTAATGGTTTATTCCATATTATGAAATCCCTACTTGAGTATTTGTTTATGAGAAGTATATAATAATATTAGATTGCCAGAACAATAATTTTTCATGAAAGAAAAAATTGAAATGTATAAAATAAAAATATTCGGTTATTCGGAAAGTCCCTTCCATTTGGAAAAACCAATTCGTACCGGAAAATTCTGCCCATAAATTATTAGACATTAGATATAAGATTTAATCTGGAATAATTAAATGATAAAAATTTCCGGTCCCAACCAACTTTCTCAAACGGAAAGAACTTTCCGAACAACCCAATAAAAGAATAACCAGAAGGATTTTGATAACTATTAAATGTATAACTAAACTAATCGCAAAACACTACACTAAATAGAAGGTAACATGTCATTTTCCTGAAACTTGGTAGTTCTAGTGAAGTTTTCAAAAAGACAGTATCCAAGAAATTTGTTTCTATTTCAGAAATTCCTAATACTCGGTGATATCATTTTTAACACTTTCCAACCTAGTTGAAAAGTGTTTATGACTTCGGTTTGTCTGGCCGTCTGCCGTCTGTCCGTGCTCTAACTCCCGTAAATATGCTCGGATTGCCCTGCAATTTTTATATGTTATAATCGTTATCTGTAGCATGTTCCCTATTTCAACGGAAGTGTGTAGCACTTATAGTTTTTTTACAGGGACACTCAAAAGAATTCCGTTACATTGCGGTCTATGGGGGAAAATCATTTGCGGTTTATTTAAATAATGTTTCACTATTTTAAACGCATTGAAATTTATATATATCACTAAGGTGCATTAGAAGAAGCTTAATATGGAATAGGGTGTGCATAGCACTTATACTTACTTTACAGGGACAGTCAAAAGAATTCCGTTTCATTACGTCTGTGGAGAAAAATCGTCTGCGGTTTATTTAAATAATGTTTCACTATTTTAAACGCATTGAAATTTATATAAGGTTCATTACAAGAGACTTACTACAGAATATTGTGTGTACAGCAGTAATCGTTCATTTACAGGGACACACAAAAGAATTCTCTACTGTATGTTAACAATAATTCCTGGAAGTGCGTTTTAAGTTACTGAATGCGATTTTAATTTTAAATCGCTTTTTGTATATTACGTGGTGTGTATAAATTCTGTAGATCCTGTTGAGGTGTGTAACCCTGAAAATAACAATTCTCTCAATATATTTTAAACAAGAAACTTTTCCTTTTCTGCGCTTTGTGATGTGCACGTGTCGACAATTAACAAAGATGCATACTTGCAGTTTTTATACTCCTACGCTTACACGTGCTGTGATCGCATATACTCTGTTGTTCCGAGTTTAGACTTTGAACTTTTTCGATGTTTCTCACTCAGTTCATGTTTAACTGTCTTTGCAGTAACACCTTTTAAAATGCTCACCGAGAAGATATTTTATTTCTCTCTGTTTACACTTTGTAATGTTAATTTAATCAAGATATAAAATTCTAGTTTTTCCAAGCAGACTCGCTGAAATATTCTAACAAGGAGTTTACACTAAAATACATATTTATACAATATTAATAATATTATTTTTATTTCTTCAAGTAGTAACGTTCCATGTTTTACGTGCTTTCGATGAATAATCTTCTAAAAATCTATAGTGAATATACGGTGAATGAAGGTCGCGCATCCGTTGAACGAATACCGAAGGATCGGGATTATGGTGGGTCTCTGCGCTACTAAAACAGGTAAGATATTATTTTCCTGTCTCATTTTATTAAATATGAAGATAGAAAAGAGATAAATATTTGAACGCACTCACATTATAGTAAGGTATTATATATATTTATAATAGATTATGAGACTTATGTGTGCTAAAATCTTTACTTGAGTGCGAATAGAAGAATTTAACAAACATTGTGCTGATATAAATATTTTGCTACACTTATATAAATAAAGGAATGAAGTAGCAATAGCAATATTTTGAATAACAGAAATAAAATAATACCACTGAATTATTTCATCGAATTGTCAAACATTTATATTATATTATATAAGATTTTGTGTTATCTATATATAATAATAAAAATGAGTATTCTAAAGGATACTGTCATAGAAAAATTAAATTCGAATAACTATGATATTTGGAAATTCCGTGTAGAAATGTACTTGCAGAAAGAAGATCTTTACGATGTAATAATAAACGAGCCCCCAAATCCCAGCACTCCCGAGTATACAACAAAAAATAGAAAAGCTAGAGCAATTATAAACTTGCTAATAGATGACGACCAAATTATACACACTAAAAACCTAGAAACTGCAAGGGAGGTGTGGAATGCGCTTAAGAATGTGCATGAAAGATCGAATTTAAACAGTAAATTATTCCTATTAAGGAAATTATATTCTAGCAGGTAAGCCGAAAATGGCAACATGACTGAACACTTAACTAAAATTTATCAGTTACGCGACAAATTAACTGCCATTGGTGAAACTATTAATGATCAACACCTGGCGGCTTTACTATTATGCTCTTTACCTGCTAGTTATGACACGTTGATATGTGCTCTTGAGGCACGAAATGACGATGAACTGACCCCAAATTTTATTCGGGGAAAGTTAATGGATGAATACGATAAACGACAAAATAATGTCGAAAATACAAACAGTCACTCTGCTTTAAAAGTCAAATTCCCAATGCAAAAAACAAATAAATTTTGTCGTTACTGTAAGAAAAATTCCCATAATATTGAAGAATGTTGGAAATTAAAAAATAAAACCTATGAGAAACCGAAAATGAAAAATTACGGGAATAAACATTATGGTAAGCCTAATAAGTCAGCCGTATGCTTTCAAGACAATGTAGGCGCGAATAATTCTAAAACCAAAAACTTTGATAGGGAAAAGCATGCTGATAAAAATTTAACATTTTTTATAGGTAACGGTTCGAAAGACCTCTGGGTTATTGATTCAGGGTCTTCGGCCCATATTTGTAATGACAAAAGTAAATTTCACGATTTTAATTATGATACATCTAATGTAACTATCGCGAATGGTCAAGAATTAAATTCTGACGGCTACGGATCTGTAAAATTAAATACTGTTATGTCAGACAATACGAGTAAAACCATAACACTAAAAAATGTTTTATATGTACCGGAGGTAGAAACAAACTTAATTTCTATAAAACAAGCTACCGAAAATGGTTGCGTAGCTACATTCGAAAATAATATGTGCAAAATAACTCACGAAGGCGTAACATACCTTGAAGGATTTGTAAACAATAATTTGTATGAAAGTAAAGTAAAACCTTATTCAATTCAAAATGTAAATATGATTAATCACTGCGAAAAGAAAAATTGTTTACATAAGTGGCACGTAAGGTTAGGTCATAGAAATGTTAACCACATAAAAGAATTAGTTGATAAAAACATGGCATCAGGGATTCAAATTGATAAATGTAAACACAGCATTGAATGTGAAGTTTGCCTTGCGTCAAAACTTACTGATAATCCGTACCCCCAAACCGCTAGTTTTAGAGCTACGAGGGCAATTGAGCTGGTTCATAGTGACCTGTGCGGGCCCATGCAAACTGCAACGGTTGGGGGGAAATACTATTTTCTAACTTTCATTGATGATTTCAGTCGCTTTACTATTGTATATTTATTAAAAAATAAAGATGAAGTTTTCTCAAAATTTAAGGAATACGTAGCGATGACTGCAAACAAATTCGGCAGAAAGGTGCAGGCAATTCGGTCCGATAACGGGGGGGAGTACACAGGGAAGGAATTCGAAGAATATTTGAAAAATGAGGGCAAGGCTCCCAACTTCATCATGCGATCGGACTCCATATGAAAAATGGACTGGTCGTAAACCAGATCTATCTAACATTAAAACTTTTGGTTGCCGCGCTTATGCATATATTCAAAAAACCCATAGGGGAAAATTGGACGATACCGCACGACCGGGTATTTTTGTCGGCTACGACAATAGAAGTAAAGGTTACAGGATTTGTACAGATGGAAGGAAAATTGTTATAAGTCGAACAGTAAAATTTTTAGAGGATAAGGATAAGGACTTAGTCAAAAATAATGAATCAAATGAAAATAAAGAAATGCAAACCGAGAATAATCCGCAACCAAAATTACAACTAATTAATGAGGAAAATAATAGCACCGAAATTGAAATGCAAGATCAGGATGCGAACACAAACTTGACAGGCACCCCACAGGATTTACCACGTAGGTCGAACAGATTTAACAGAGGGGTTCCTCCTGATAGATTCGCATTTTTAATAAATGACGTTAGAATAAATGAGCCCAAATGCTGGGATGACATACTAAAAATGCAAAATCCCCTGGAAAAGGAAAAATGGATAAATGCTACGTTAGACGAAATAAATTCGCTTAAAGAAAACTGTACTTGGGAATTAGTTGAGGCCCCACCAGGGACAAAAGTAATTGGAAGCAAATGGGCGTTTAAATCGAAATACAATAGTCAGGGTCAAATAGAAAAGTACAAGGCGAGGTTAGTGGCTAAGGGATTCTCCCAGAAATATGGAATTGACTACGACGAGACTTTCGCCCCCGTTGCGTCTCATACTACGATAAGAAGCTTTTTGGCAATGGCATTGCATAAAAACTTAAAACTTAGGCACATCGACATTAAGACGGCTTTCTTACATGGGGAATTGCAAGAGGAAGTATATATGCGTCAACCCGAAGGGTATGTAGCTCTCGGAGAGGAACACAAAGTTTGTAAACTGAAAAAGGCGCTGTATGGTTTGAAACAAGCCGCGAGAGCTTGGAATTTAAAGATACACGATTCGTTATCAAAATTAGATTTTCACCAAAGCTCGATAGACAAATGCTTGTATAAACGAACCACAAATAACAAAACGATTTATGTAATTGTTTATGTTGATGATCTCCTCATTGCCGGAGAAAGTCAAAACATTGATAAACTTATATGTCAGTTAAAGAAAGAATACCCTGTCACGGATTTAGGTGATGCTAAATATTATCTAGGCATAAACATTAATCGCCCTAACCAAAACACTATGACTCTAGATCAAATAAACAAAATTCATGAATTAATAATCAAATATGGTTTGGAAAATTCAAAACCAACAGATACACCCATGGAACCCGGATTTGTTAAATTAACCGATGATGAAAATCTCTTACCGGATAATGTAAATTATAGACAGGCGGTCGGCGCACTACTTTATATCTCGACCGTATCCAGACCGGATATTAGTGCAGCCGTTAATATCCTGTGTCGGAGAAATGAAAATCCCAGAGCAAAAGACTGGGAAGCTGTTAAAAGAACCATTAGATATTTAAAAACAACTATCGATTTAAAGTTAACATATACTAATTTTGATGAACCTGTCTTGAGGGCATACGCAGACTCTGATTGGGCAAACGACCCACTTGATAGGAAATCTACGTCAGGAAATGTGTTTCTACTTGGCTCCAATCCGATACTATGGTCATCTAAACGTCAAAAGTGTTTAGCTATGTCTTCAGCTGAATCAGAATTCATATCTGCCGCGAGTGCAGCGCAAGAAATAACATGGTTAATAAATCTACTAAACGAACTGGACATTCCGCAGCAGTGCCCAATAACATTAATGGATGACAATCAGTCTGCAATAAAACTTGCAGAATCAGACAATTTTCATCATAAAACGAAGCACATAGACTTGCGCTATCATCTCCTAAAACAATTAGTGAATGAAAATATAATAAAACTCCACTACGTCAACACTGACTTGGTGACAGCCGATCTACTTACGAAACCCCTGCCAAAGCCTAAGTTTACTTTTCATCGAAAGACAATCTTGAATCTGTGAATTGTTGATTCAGGGATTAAGGTCGGGTGTTGAGGTGTGTAACCCTGAAAATAACAATTCTCTCAATATATTTTAAACAAGAAACTTTTCCTTTTTTGCGTTTTGTGATGTGCACGTGTCGACAATTAACAAAGATGCATACTTGCAGTTTTTATACTCCTACGCTTACACGTGCTGTGATCGCATATACTCTGTTGTTCCGAGTTTAGACTTTGAACTTTTTCGATGTTTCTCACTCAGTTCATGTTTAACTGTCTTTGCAGTAACACCTTTTAAAATGCTCACCGAGAAGATATTTTATTTCTCTCTGTTTACACTTTGTAATGTTAATTTAATCAAGATATAAAATTCTAGTTTTTCCAAGCAGACTCGCTGGAATATTCTAACAAGGAGTTTACACTAAAATACATATTTATACAATATTAATAATATTATTTTTATTTCTTCAAGTAGTAACGTTCCATGTTTTACGTGCTTTCGATGAATAATCTTCTAAAAATCTATAGTGAATATACGGTGAATGAAGGTCGCGCATCCGTTGAACGAATACCGAAGGATCGGGATTATGGTGGGTCTCTGCGCTACTAAAACAGGTAAGATATTATTTACTCTCTCATTTTATTAAATATGAAGATAGAAAAGAGATAAATATTTGAACGCACTCACATTATAGTAAGGTATTATATATATTTATAATAGATCCTATACAGGGAAGCACAAAAGTTCGGGAACACATTTCCGTATTATTTAACTGCAGACGGAGAATTTTAAACTGTGCTACGTGTTTCCTAACTGAACTAAAATTTAGCATCCTATGTAGTATATGTACAAATCTATAGATCCTATACAGTGCTGAATAAAAGTATTCGGATTACTTAGATGTTATCTTTTAGCTTATTAACGAGTACGATTCGTAAAATTATTTTGGAAGCGTTGGAAAGTGTTACATAATCTATGCTTGACGCATGATTTTTCGTTCTTGTTTATTCATGTGTGGTGGCAGCGAAGTAAACTGAAACAATATAGAAACTTCATGTGAAACATAGGCTTGATCAGTTTCAGCTACTAAAGTATCAATGACTACGTAATCAATATAGAAATATATTTTATATATTACTTTAAATTTATTTTAGATCGCATAATACTTAAAATTACACATACTCTTAGGTTGATTTTGAAATTGGACATTTTGTGAGTGATTCCTGTCATCTTGAAAAGTACCGGGTGATTATAATTAAAGTTACGATTTCAAAAATCAATAATTTTAAAACTACTGGTCAGAATGACTTGATATTTTAGCAGAACAATCGTGAGGCAATGGAATTTTGTTTGGCGAAGGAAAAAAAATAGTTCCAAATTGTGCCGATAGATGGCGTTGTCAGGGTAATGTCAGGGAAAAGACCAAAAATGTATTCTTGAACCCTTTCCGGCGCGGTGTAAATTTGTTTGCAAAATGATGAAATAATAGACTGACACCGGAATTTACAAACGAAACCATTAGTAAAAAGAAACTTGCTTATTTTCTGGTTCTTAATGTAAGGAAAATTTTAATTAAATATTCTTGGTGCCGTTTGTCAGTTTTAGAATTAAAATTGGGTGTCCTTTTTTGTGACCACCTCCCGTTAAAGGGTTAAACATAGGAATGATGTTGCCAAAGGGAAAAAAATAGAGTTCAGAGATTTACTAAATATTTATTAGCGAAAAGACAAGACTACGTGTTTACAGCGACGACAGCGATAATGACAAAAAATGAAAAAAAAAAAAGAGCTTCATGGAACAAACACCTTACTGATTATTAAGGCATAAGTTGCTCAATATGCCCTCCGCCTTGTTCCGCTACTAATTGGAAGCGCAAAACGGCATGCTCCACAACAGATCGGAGGGTATCTGTACTAATGCAATGGGTGTGTTGTGTGATGCTTGCCTTCAAGTCGGCTAGATTCTGAATCCGCCCGCTATAAACAACATTCTTCAGGTACCCCCAAAGCCAGAAATCACACGGGTTTAAGTCGGGGGAACGTGGCGGCTTATGATCCTATCATCTCCGAAATTATCACTCAGTAGCTGCTTCACAGTAGTAGCAATGTGCGGAGGAGCGCCATCTTGCATGAATATTATGCGATCCACACACTGACGCTGTTGAAGTGCCGGAAGAACATGGTTACGCAAAAGTGCTTCATACCGCTTGCCAGTAACTGTGCAGGTAACGGGACCCGCAGGTGTGATCTCCTCGAAGAAAAATGGACCGACGATAAACGCTGCCGTTATTCCGCACCACACAGTGACCTTTTCAGACTGAAGAGTGATGACTGTAGCTGGGACGGATTCTCGGTCGCCCATATCCTGCAATTTTGCATATTTACAGAACCTTGCAAATGAAAGTGGGCTTCGTCAGACCACAGAATGTTCCATGGCCATCCGTTGTCCACTTCCATCCGGGCAAGAAATTGTAGTGCAAAAGATTGACGTGCTTCCAGGTCAGCAGTTAGCAACTCCTGCACATGAGTTATCTTGTACGGATAACAGCGTAAGACGTTCCGTAGGACTTTACGCACCGTGCTGTTCGGCATATCCAGCATTCGGCCAATCCCCCTTGCACTGCTGATTCCAGCATCACTGTCAGTATGTTCCTGTAATGCTGTAGCCACATCTTCCACTGCCGCAGCTGAAACTGGTTTCCTTCCTCTACCCCGTTTAACGTCAAATGAACCGGTCTCTTCGAATTTAGCAATCATTTTTTGCAGACCATTTGTTGTTATTGGACCTTTTTTATGGATTTTAATGTCCGAAACTTCCTAATAGCTGTAAGTGCACAGTCATCGTTCTTATAAAAAAGCTTCAAGAGCACAGCGCGATCCTTCATAGTCAGAGTCATGATGAAGCATTCAGGCAAAGAGCTGCTGCTCTGCATTTTTATGGTTGCTATGTCTGCGGTGCGCATGTCATGTATTAGTAATTTGCATATCTTCAGACAATGTGAACCCAGACAGCGCCATCTATGGGCACATTTTGAAACTTTTTTTTTCCTTCGCCAAACAAAATTCCATTGCCTCACGATTGTTCTGCTAAAATATCAAGTCAATCTGACCAGTAGTTTTAATTAAAATTATCCATTTTTGAAATCGTAACTTTAATTGTAATCACCCGGTATTTAATTAAAATTTTCCTTTCATTAAGAACCAGAAAAATAAGCAAGTTTCTTTTTACTAATAGATTCGTTTGTAAATTCCGGTGTCAGTCTATTATTTCATCATTTTGCAAACAAATTTACTCCGCGCCGGAAAGGGTTCAAGAATACATTTTTGGTCTTTCCGCTGACATTACCCTGACAACGCCATCTATCGGCACAATTTGGAACTATTTTTTTTCCTTCGCCAAACAAAATTCCATTGCCTCACGATTGTTCTGCTAAAATATCAAGTCATTCTGACCAGTAGTTTTAAAATTATCGATTTTTGAAATCGTAACTTTAATTATAATCACCCGGTATATCACTAAGGTGCATTACAAGAGGCTTACTACAGAATATTGAGTGTATAGCAGTCATCGTTCATTTACAGGGAGACACAAAAGAATTCTCTACTGTCTGTTTACAATAATTCCTGGAAGTGTGTTTTAAGTTACTGAACGCGATTTTAAATTTAACTCACTTTTTGTGTATTTACTTGGTGTGTATAAATTCTGTAGATCATATACAGGGAAGCACAAAAATTCGCGAACACATTTCCGTATTTTGACAAACTCCAGAAGGAGAATTTTAAACTGTGCTACGCTTTTCCTAACTGAACTAAAATTTAGCATCCTATGTAGTATATATACAAATTTATAGATCATATACAGGGCTGAATAAAAGTATTCGGATATTTTTCCGAATACTGTATAGGTTGCAAATTCCTGAAATTATGTTTTTAAATATGTTATGCGTTTTCCAAATTATTTACTTAGATGCTATCTTTCAGCTTATTAAAAGGTATGATTTGTAAAATTATTTTGGAAGCGTAGGAAAGTGTTACATAATCTATGCTTGAAGCATGATTTTTCGTTCTTGTTTATTTTATTCATGCCACTTTTTAAAAAAATAATCTCTTCCCAACACTTAGGATATTTCCAAAAAAAATTTAACAGAAAGAAAAATCTTTGTAAATTCTGTTAAGATGAACATAAAAATTGTCACCAGTGCGTATCCCTGTTTACAGAGGATCCCTGTTTATTAAATAAGTAAAAAAATATTTCTATACGAAAATTCTGAAAGGAAAATAGTTTTATTTTATTTTATTTAAAGGAAAAATGGGATAAGGAGCATTTCTCATCAAATCAGGCAGAAAAAACTCCATATGTAACCCACTATCACAGACTTCAATGAAACTTTGTGTGTTTGCTCTTACTATTAACCCTTCTTTGCATTGTGATGGAAATTTCCATCACTGTTTATTTAACTTTTAATAAAGAAATCAACTTCTTCGCCACCACTATATTTATATAGTGGTGGCAGTAGATAATGAGCAGTAGAATTTTTCGATAATAGCTGAATTAGTTTTTGAGAAAAAATATCAATATTTTGGAAAATTTTCATTGAGTTGGCATTCTTGACAGTTCGATTTTCAAAGTGAGTGCGTCATAAATAAATTCATATTTCTATAGCTAAACAACAAATCATCCTCAAAGAAGTTATGCATTATAAGTATGGAACTTAGAATATTCAAAAAATTGCTGTTACTTTTCAAACATTTTTTGTGTGTTTTAAAAAAAATATATTTAATTTTTAAAACCCCGACTTTTTTATGAAAAATAAAGAAATAACTAAAAATGCATTATCAAACAAAGGCTGTGGTATGAAATTTACTTTTGTTACAAAATATACATATACGTACCATTTTCCTGATTATGAAATAAAAATGGTGAGATTTTGGTAGTTTTTAGTAGTATTTAAATGATAAATTAAAAGAATCATTATTTTTAAAGTTAGTACTCATTCAATACATGATCCCATGCAATATATTTTTTTTTTTACACATTTATTTTATACTTTTTACCACGGCACAGAATACTAACATGTTAGAAATTCAAATGTGTCCAATATTTTATTTTAAAACCAGGGGTGAATCTTAAAAATCGAGGTTCGTTTATCTCCACCCCGAATAAAAAAATAAACATTGCACCCATCTCGAAGAAAATTTCAAAAAGACACCTTTGAGAAAATTAATACTTAAACAGTATTACTCAGTATTTTAAGTAACTGTTACAGAAAAAATACTAAACATTATTTTCTTAAAACTTTTTTGAGATGTTGAATTTCAAAATTTTTAAAATTTTACAAAATGTTATGTTTAAACAAATACTGTAAAATTTACTAAACAAATTTACTAAATGTTATGTTTATGTATAAAAAACATTTAAACAGTTCTATCTCTAAACTACCATAATTTCCGGCGTATAATCCACGGATCAAACAATCAAGTTTCGACCCAGAAATTTTATTCAATAATTGAAGTCAAATACTTACAGCGATCTACCAAGTTACATTTTGTAGAATAAAATTTCTGGGTTAAAACAGGATTGTTTGATCCGTGGATTATACGCCGGAAATTACGGTATTTAACTTAGAGAACTGTAGTTTGTCATGTTATTCAGTTTTTCATTATCATTTAAATGATATATTGCCGAAAGATGGAATAATTGTTTACCTCCCCCCCACCCCCACCCCCCCCCGGCTCTAAAAATGTTAGAAACAAAATTTTTATTTATTTATATATTTTATATATAAATAAATAAATATTGTTTATAAGCTAAAAGAGAATACATGTGCTAAATTTTATAATGGTTTGTAAATCAGATCCTAAAATTAAAAAAAGTTATCCATTAGAGAACTGTGAAAATTTGTTATCTGCTGTAATGTCACTATTATGCTGTATTATACTGGAGATATCCAATTCTTAATATACATTTTTAATTAATGAAATATTTTATTATTGTATTTGACCATAACTCACAAAATTTTAAAATTGTTCATCTTAATTTTAAAGGGCGAAAAAAAGTATAAATCATTACATATTCATAGGTGCACACCTCTCATTAATATTCCGTAATATGCGCATTAATTTGACCCAGTTTAACAACGCTTCAAACCAGAAAAATTATTGGATGAATCTTTATTTATTTAATTTCAGGTTTCTACATGGAATTTATTTAATTCCATTTCTTAAAAAAAATTCTGGTGCGAAACGTGTTAAACCAGGGTCAAATTAACCCACATATTACGGAATATTAATGAGAGGTTGGCACCTATGCATATTATTCATGTCCTTATATGAACTTGTATTCATATTCTGAAAGAAATAAGTATATCTGTTTATAAAACCACTTTTGGTGTGATTTTATCGAAAACGGTCTGCCTATAAAGGCAGATGTGTCTCTTTTTTATATACTGACTGTGCAATTATCGATTAAATAAGTAATTGTTTATTCCATATTATGAAATCACTGCTTGATATTTGTTTATTTGAAGTATATAATAATATTATACTGCCAGAAGAATAATTTTTCATGAAAGTAAAACTTGAAATGTATTTATAAAAAAATATATTGGATTGTTCGGAAAGTTCCTTCCGTTTGGGAAATCCAATTCGCACCGGAAAATTCTGCCCGAAAAAATTATTAGACATTAGATATGGGAATTAATCTGTCATAATTAAATGATTGAAATTTCCGGCATGAACCAAATTTTCTAAACGGAAAGAACTTTCCGAACAACCCAATAAAAGAAACACTGGAAGGAGTTTGATAACTATTAAATGTACAGGCAAATTAAGAGCAAAACGCAGTACTAAATAAAAGGTAATATTTAATTTACCTGAAACTTGGTAGTTGTATTGACGTTTTCAAAAAGATACTAACCAAGAAATCTGTTCCGATTTATAAACTCTTTGTACTTGATGATATCTTTTGTTATTCATGTTTGGTGGTAGCAAAGTAAACTGAAACAATTTAGCGTCATCAGTTGAAACATAAGCTTGATCAGCTTCAGCTACTAAAGTATCAATGACTACGTAAACAATATGGGAATATATTTTATATATTACTGTAAACTTATTTTAGATGAGATAAAACTTAAAATTATACATAATCTTTGAATTTGATTTTGAATTTGTACATTTTGTGAGTGATTCCTCGTTTTTATTGAAAATACATGATGGACTATGGGTATTGATTCTGCATAACTGAAAATTCATTTATAACATGTTGCCCATAATTTGTTAGATCGCACAACATTTTATAATAATTCCATATATTGAATGATATTTCATAGGTGCCAACCTCTCATTAATATTCCGTAATATGCTGGTTAATTTAACCTAGGTTTAACACGTTTCGCACCAGAACGTTTTTTAAGAAATGAAATTAAATCAATTCCACGTAGAAACCTGAAATTGAATAAATAAAGATTCATCCAATAATTTTTCTGGTGTGAAGCGTTGTTAAACTTATATTTTTATACATAAGCTAGAGAAATCCATCTCGGAAACAATTTACGAAATCTTTTCAGAAGAGGGTCCTCCCTCTTCTGAGCTATCATTGATTTCATATCATTAAAATACTGAATTTCGGGAGGAAAATTAAATGGAAAATTGCCCAATGCGAATTCGTTAACCGACAGGCTTCACTGGGTCCTCTGGGCTTAATAAGAAAGTAATGGTGCAAAAAGCACACGTAAAGCAATCGCCAGCATTGCTTTATCTTAATAAAAACCACGGAGAACTACTTTTCAGTGCTCATCAGAATTATTTAATTTAGACGATAAGTGCGGTGTAAACAAAATTTAAAAACTGCAATTTAATATACGTATATTTATTCTCAATAATACTGGTATGAGTAGATAATTTAATTTCTATATTTTCCCTTAATTTATACACATAGAGTCTAGGAACTGACATATACTTACGGTTCAAAAACATACATAAACAGTTGACGTGATTTCATTTCATTCGCAAATCTGTAACTCTGCCTCTGGGCATATTATATTTTTCTTTATTCCTCAAAAATATACACAATAATGGTATTTATACAATCAATGTACTATTCATATAAATACATCGGTTAAAATAGTATGGTTATTTTACAGGATGATTTGATGATGAAAATTATTATTTATTGTGAAACATGGGCGCCTGTAGAACAAAATCTTGGTAGCAGTAAGATTTAAGAACACATGCCCATGTAGCCTATTACTAAAATATATCTTTTTTTATGGAGAAAACAAACTTTTCACGAAACAAATTTCTACGAAAGAAAATAATTGCTACTCTCTCTTGAATTTCTATCGGCCGATGGTAAATAAAATTGTTATCCCTTAACAAATCAACTAGAATTATAGAAATTCTCGAAAAAAAAAAAACTTTTTCTTTTAAGATTTCGAAAAAAATTTATTTATTTTGTCGAATATTTAAGTAATATATTTATTGTTTTAATTTAATTGGAAATCGAGTAGTATACGCTTCCTATAACTCTTTTAAAAAATATATATATCGCCCTATTTATTCGCAGATTTCTGTTACTAAATCAGCTAAAATTATCTTTTTAAAAAGTTGTGCAAGTTTCTCTTGGCGGTAATCAGGCTTTTGGATCATTTAACTTAACTAATTGGAGGAAACGAAATTCTGGTGAGTTTTCAACATTACATTAACAGATTTACTTGTCATGGAATGAGTTTACTGACTGCCTATAGATGATTTTACTCTGTGTATTTATATTGATCCTATATTATCACATCAGTGCTTTGCGCGAGTGTATATACATATGGCGTATGTGATAAAATTAAAAATGCTAGCAAAACGGAGATTACAAGATGACTCAGAAAGAAACTTCTAGAATAAATGAGAAAGTTTAAAATGTATATGTTCAAGTAACTAAAAAAATAGGGTAGAAAATAAAAGTTATATATCATAAAATTGAGCTGGAACTTTTAAAAAATTATGCTTCAAATGGATATGAATAAAGGTATTAACAAAAATCAATATTTAAAACTATAAATTTAGTTGTCTCCGGCCCCTTCCTTAATTATAACGATAGAAAGCCACAATTCTGTTCACATTTTAATGCTGTCCAGTACTTGCATGGTATTTTTGATTAGTCATGTATGGCTATTTGTGTTGCCAGATGGTGAAATTATTTTATTCGTATATATAATAGAATATTCGAATAGTAATAATTGTCTTATTGAACCATTTGAAGAGCGGTGGTGTATTATTTATACCACTGATGTTTAATTCCAAACTGCCACGTGGTATCCAGAATTTTATATAAAATCTTGCTTTTGTAAAAAACTTGAAGAAAATTATTTATTTATTTTCAGTTTAATTTTTTTGAAAAATCTGGGGTCATTGAATCATTTTAATCTTTTAAAAGCAACAAAACTGCTTTATCCCTGAATTGGTTAATGGCAGATTAAAACTAGAACGGCTTTAGTGGTTAGTTTGTGCGGTACCAAATAAATATATATATATATTTGAACGGTAATTGTTTTTAAATAAAATAACTTCGTTCTAGTAGGAAGTATGATTATAAATAATTGTGTAATATTATAGACACATATCGTTACTAGGAATTTCTGGTACATCATTGCATAAAATATTTTCTATGCTGGCATCACATGTGTAAGCGGCAATAAAAAAAAGACAATGTATTGCAGGGTTCAAAGCAGTCTTTATTTTAGCTACCAGTTTTTCTAAATAGTTATCTTTGCCTTGTATAATCCCATTAACTTTCTTATAATATAGGGCAAAGTTTATTATAATAAATAATGGTAACAGTAATATGGACAAATTCAAAATACTGAAGAATTTAAAAAATTCGGGAAATGTTTCCGTTGTAAAAAGAGAGGAAATAACATCCGAATATTACTTATACAAGGAGCTGAAAACAGGTGTAACGTACAGGGTGGTTAAAATTAAACTGACTGTACTCAAAGGCTCATAGCTCCGGTTCTACTGATCGGATCCGAATGATACTTCAAATATATGTTAAATAGATCATGCGGTCGAGCTTTTCGTAAAAAAAAAAAAATAGTTTGAAATTTCGCTACCAGATGACGCTGTATTGCTGAAACCATATGCAAATGAGTAGCTAATGTAATTTCGCTATAAAAGCGATACGTATGGTTCAACGAATTTATTCGTCCGCAGTGACCATGCCGATGAACAAGAAAGAACGCGCATTGATCGAAAACTTTTTTATCAGAATGAGAGCAATGCTTCGGCTCTGAATGCAATTTCCTCTACGATTGCCGACTGAGTTGCTCGTCGTCCGCCTCCGGTGCAACATCCAAAGGACCGGTTTCTTGAAACTTACTAATCGTGCCTCTAACTTCATTTACGGATATTTTTCATCCGCCAATAAACACGGAGTGCTGCCGAAGCATTGCTCTCATTCTGATTAAAAAAATTTCGATCAATGTGCGTTCCTTCTTGTTCATAGGCATTTTCACTGCGGACGTATGATTTCTTTGAACCATATGTATCGCTTTTATAGCGAAATTACATTAGCTGCTCATTTGCATATGGTTTTAGCCATACAGCGCCATCTTGTAGCGAAATTTCAAACCTTTTTTTACAAAAACTTTGGCCGCATGATCTACATAACATATATTTGAGGTTTCATTCGGATCCGATCAGTAGAACCGGAGCTCTGAGCCTCTGAGTACCGTCAGTTTAATTTTAACCACCCTGTATTTTAAAAGGTAAACACGTTTAACACATTCGCATCCGGTAATGAGATTTCTCGTTTTTTAAAAATTATCATTTTCATCGGGAACGAGAATTCTCATTTTTATTGAAAAACATCATTGACTAAGAGCATTGATTGACCTTACTGAAAATGCATTTATAACATGTTGCCCATATTTTTTTCGATCGTACGACATTTTTTAGTAATTCCGTATATTGAATGATATTTGTTTATACATAAACTTGAGAAACCCATTTAGGAAACTATTTACGAAAGCTTTTCAGAAGAGGGAGGAGCTATCATTGATTTAATATCATTAAAATACTCAGCTTCATGGGAAAATTTAAGGAAAAATTGCCCAGTGCGAATTCGTTAACCGATAGGTTCGCCGCGTCCTCTAGGCCAGGGTTGCCCTTTTGGCCTTTCTTTTATTCTGGTTGGTTGGTTGGCTGAATAGGGTTTAATGGCACAAAGTCCCCTCTGGAACATGCTGCGCCAAGAAAAAGTGAATAAAGTACATAAAATTATATCAAGAAGTTATCCAAAACCTTGTCAAAAAAAAAAAAAAAAAAAAGAACACAGTTTAATGAAAACAGTAACGTGATGATATATGTAATTAAAATCACTAAAATTACTTCATACTGTTGTTTAAAAAACACAAACAAATCTTTACATTCTGTATAGTAACATTTATCTAAAATAGTATAAAATATCTAAATAATGTAGAAAAACTGGTATATTTACACACAGAATATTAAAAAACAAAATTAAATCATGTCGGCTCAAATTCCTCAAAAACAGTATTTTCTTCATCTGTATCAGAGTCATAGCTGTCGGACTCCATAGCCTCTTCCATATAGTGGAGTAGCTGTTTGGAATCCTTCGTATTGGTTATTTATGGGCTGAGACATGATTTCCTGTTTTTTCTCTTCACAGTTTCTTTCATTCCGGAATTTGCATTCTTACAAGAATTTCCATGCAATATTATTTTGTTTATTTAATGACAGACATTTTGTAATTACATAAAGAAAAAAACTCTTCTATTGGAATTTCCAGTACGAATTCGAAATTTTCGAATTAAAAAAAAAAAAAGGCCAACCTGGCAACCCTGCTCTGAGCATTATAAGAACGTAATTGCGCAAAAAGAATCCATAAAAAATCGTCTGAATTGTTTTATTTGTATCAAAACCACGGAGAACTGCATTTCAGCGTTCATCCGAATTATTTAATGTAGGTGTTAGATATAGCATACTCAAAATTTATTTAAAAACAGCAATTTAATATATGTACTTTTACTCTCAATAATAGTGGTATGAGTAGATTATTTAATTGATATAATTTATACTTATAGAAACTAGCAACTGACATATACCTGCGGTTCGAAAAAATTCAAATTAATTACATTTTTAGTTGTACTACTGAGTTATAATTTAAATGAAAAGAATCTTACTTTACTGATAATAGAGTTAGAGCTGACGCATTGGGTGATCGCACAACACGGTTTTCCATACGTATAAATTGGAAAACGAGATATCAGTAATGCACTGTATACTGAAATCAGAATTATCAGTTTAACCACTTTTCAATTAAACAGAAACTATGAAAGTTTTTCTGTATAGTATGGTTTTCTGATTTAAGCACGAAATGTTTTGCACATTTATACTTTTACTATGGTTTGGGGCATATACGTTCCAGTACACTATTTTTTATTTTATTCGTGACATTATTTAAAAAATAATCTCTCCCTTACACTTATAATATTTCCAAGAAAAATGTAACAGAAAGAAAAATCTTTGAAAATTATACAAAATGTTATGTTTATTATTATGTTAAAAAAACATTTAAATGGCTACTATATCTCAAATCTATTTAATTTTGAGAGCTGTAGTTGTCATGTTATTCCGTTTTTTATTATCATTAAAATGATATATTGCCCGAAAATATTACCGAAAGATTTATTTTTTATTCCAAAAAATATTAAAATAAAAGGTTTTTATTTATTTATATATTCTAAATAAGTAAATAAATAAATATTGTTTGTACGTTAAAAGAGAATACATGTACTAAATTTTACGATGGTTTTTAAATAAGATCCTAAAATAAAAAAAAAGTTATCCATTAGAGTGCTCTGAAAATTTTTCATCTGTTATAATATCAATATTATGCTGAATCATACCGTCAGAATATTAGAGATACATGTTTTCATAATATAGATTTTTAATTAATGAAATATTTAATTACAGTATTTAACTAAAACATACAAAACTTTGAGATATTTCATCTTAATTTTAAAGGGTGAAAAAAAATGTATAAATGGTTATATTTTATTGAAGTACATGTGAAAGTTTCACTAACACATGCCTATTGCACTAGAACCAAGTTTGCTTTTTTAAGGAAGCTCAGTAAGTCGCACAAATGCGGCAGTAGATTTCATGCTTGTTATGTTGATCTTTTGGCTTTAGTAGCAGATGGTCATGAATCAATCACTTTTATCAACTGTTTGATTATGGGGGATGGCTTGCGTTTATTTTTAGCGTGCATAAATTATAAAGCCTTTTCTTTGTGGTAGATTTCTTTTGAAAATATCATAGTATAAATGTATGGCATAGATTAATTTTCAAAAAGTGGTACGTGTAAAAGAATAGATGTTCCAAACTGTAGTCAAAGGGTTAACCCATTAAGAGCCTACGCTAGTCACGCGAAGAAACGCTCAAGCTAACGTTAAGTCTATGGGAAGTGCACGATTTCTCTCTCGCATTTTAATATTTTTATGTATATAATTTTTTTATTTTATTTTATTTTTTTTTTTTTTTTGCATAGGATAGCTGAGGCCAATCCCTAACGTTAGTTACTAACTAACAGGCCACTCCCTGTTAGTTTTTACTTTTTTGATTTTAGTTATAGTTTTTTCATAAGTGGACATTTCTAATTTCGGAACCGGTTGGAACCGGTTCTGAAAGTGAAACTACCCTTATATAAAAAACTGGAACCAAAATCGAAAAAGTAAAAAATAACAACGTTATAAATCGACCTCAGCTATCCTATGCAAAAAAATCATTTAAAAATATAAAAATGCGAGCGAGAAATCGCGCAAGAACCTTCCCATAGACTTAACATTAGATTGCGCGTTTTTTCGCATGACTGATGTAGGCTCTTAAGGACAGAATTATTTTTCTCAATAAAATACAATTATTGCGATTGATACAACTTTAATATTATAACAACCAAAGAGTGACTTTATCATGGTGTTTCTTGCATCAAATAAAGCGCATATTTATCCTAAAATCAAGCTGCTGCTGCCTTAAAACCTGGTGTAAGAAACATAATGTTGTGAAAACACAACGTCAGTCATTAATGGATTAAAGGTGTTATAGCAGTTAACATACTACCTGGTGTCCCAAAAATTAATGATGGATTTTAAAATTCAATAACTTGCAAACGGTGACAGGTATTTTAAAAATTCTTGCAGGAGGGTTACGTATGATGTCAGGAGTTTTTTTACTGTGATTCTTGATTTTAGTTCGAATTTCAAACAATAGATGGCGTTGACAGCAATTGGCGTTCAGTTTAGGCCGAAACTGGTACCACTCAGCATTGATGCACTGCCTCCTGAATACTAGATGACGGCTGTCGTAGGCGGATTTTTTTTTCAGCGTTTGGACGGTTCCTCGAACTTCAACACCAATAAAATCTAAAAGTTTTCTTTGACTTATTTGATCTCAGAAAAACAATGCGAAGAAAACTTTTAGAAATTATTGGTGTTGAAGTTCGAGGAACCGTCCAAACGCTGAAAAAAAATCCGCCTGTGACAGCCGCCCACTAGTATTCAGGGGGCGGTGCATCAATGCTTCGACCGCGACTGAATCAATGTAATTATAGTAAACCGCATCAATGTTTCGGCCGCGACTGAACGCCAATTGCTGTCAGCGCCATCTATTGTTTGAAATTCGAACTAAAATCAAGAATTACAGTAAAAAAACTCCTGACATCATACATAACCCTCCTGCAAGAATTTTTTAAATATCTGTCACCGTTTGAAAGTTATTGAATTTTAAAATCCATCAGTCATATTTGGGACACCCGGTAAGTTCACTGTAAAGAAAAAATAAATTATGATAAAAAATTAATTAACGATTAAGTGATCGTTTGCTTTTACAGGATTTGTACGCCTGAAAGTAATGTTGCCAGATTTATCGTAAAGAGACAGTTCCCGTATTTAATGAAAACAGTTCTGTGTTTAAATATGGCGACCAATAAATTCTGGTATTGAAACCCCTAAAATCGCCCTGAATCTCCTGAGCAGGGTTGTTTCTAATATGTAACAAAGCTAAAAAAATCTTCCAGTGTTGAACGCTTAGAAAACCCTGCAGATGTTCAGTTGAACTCACTTGACAACAATACTCTTATTCCGCTGACTTTGCGCAAACGCAGCACTCGATTTTGCATGAGGTACGACTAGTTTTCTTATTTTCACTATAAATCAATGCTATATAAGTTCAAATGAATAGCCAATATTATTTATATAAAAAATGTGTAACCCCTTATAGTTTTGGTGGTTAACCCTACAGTGCATGAATTTTTCTTTTAGAATTGTGTTCTTTTATACTTATATTAAGAATTCGACACCAGAAATTTTAAGATAGATTTTTAACTTTATTTAGTAGCACATTTTGTTATTTTTAGAGTTTTTTTACTGTGATTCTTGATTTTAGTTCGAATTTCAAACAATAGATGGCGCTGACAGCGGTTGGCGTTCAGTCGCGGCCGAAACATTGATGCGTTTTACTATAATTACATTGATTCAGTCGCGGTCGAAGCATTGATGCACCGCCCCCTGAATACTAGTGGGCGGCTGTCACAGGCGGATTTTTTTTCAGCGTTTAAACAGTCCCTCGAACTTCAACACCAATAATTTCTAAAAGTTTTCTTCGTATTGTTTTTCTGAGATCAAATAAGTCAAAGAAAACTTTTAGATATTATTGGTGTTGAAGTTCAAGGAACCGTCCAAACGCTGATAAAAAAATCCGCCTGCGGCAGTCGTCATCTACTATTCAGGAGGCAGTGCATCAATGCTGAGTGGCAACAGTTTCGACCTCGACTGAACACCAATTGCTGTCAACACCATCTATTGTTTGAAATTCGAACTAAAATCAAGAATAATATTAGATTAATATTTCTATATAAATATAGTGGTTGCAAAGAACTTGATTTATTTATTAAAAGTTAAATAGAAATTATTGCCAATTGGCTACACTATGCACTGTAGGGTTAATGAGTTAAAGTAGCTTCACATAAGCGTAACACTATGTATGATGCATGTGCAACATAGTGAAAAATATTTGAGTAATATTTTATTTAATAGATTTAAACAAAAACGATTAATATCGGTAGACAGTATTTTTTTTTCATGAATGTGGCAGGTGGCAATTTGTAAGAGATTGTTATGTTTAAAAAAATTCCAATTTTCAGCTGTCACACAGAACGTTTAAGCTTTTCGGGGGATGGTGTATTATATGTAGTCACTTAATTTTAATCAAAATTTTCTCCAGAAATCTTAGGTAAAATTTTGATATCACAATTTACGTAAAAACATTTTAGAAATTGCATTTTTTTCTTTAGAAATTAAATTGTTCTTCAATTCTGGTGTGTATCCATCTTTACAGCAACTGAATTACTTGACCCTGAAAAAGTTAATAAGAAACATTATAGAGAAGTCATGTATTAGCATGAATATTTTTATGCAAAATTTTATTAAAAACTTCTTTATTTTCTAGTTAAGGCATATTTTTAAACGAAAATTCACAAAAAAGGAAATCACAAACATTTCTAGAATATTCCAAAGCAACATTGATAGTTCTATAAAGAACACAGTTATAAAAACATGTTATCGTTCTATTATCCTTCTTATAACCATTGGGGTCTTTATTAAGCACATTGAGGTTTTCATTCTCGAGTTTCGAGTTAAAAAAATTTATAAATTAAACTTAACCCTTTTAAGGGCGGTATTTGCAAATGCGACAGCTGAGTTTCAATACCAAATTCCCCAATGGAATTCAGAATATTTTAATAAATCTTTCCTTTCATGATGTATATGGTAAAAGCAAGAATGTATTTTCTAGTAATAAACTCATTTGTATGTTCTGGTGTCCGCAAATCGTTTAACAATTTCCAACACAGTCACTGCAGGGCTCCCAAATGGCCCGCTTTTTGAATACCGATATTCTCTTAGAAAATTTTTATTTTGAGATTTTTCTTACAATTTTTGCAGAAACCACCCTCGAAGGTAAATTTTTGCGGAAATGTTGTAGAAACCTACCATGAAATTTTCTGTTAAAAAGTATTGGTATTCAGTTAGTGGACCATTTGGATGCCCTGTTACTATGAAACTGAAAGGGTTAATATATGAAATCAAATAGATAAGTCACAGAAATAAACTATTTTTTTATATATATTCTATTTCTAGTTTAAAAGATGAAAACACGAAAAATAGTTGAAAATGCCATGGTACAAGTTACACTAAACTAGTTTACGCATTTTGGTCCATGAACGTTAATAATTTTAAATGGCACTTTTCGTTTCATGATAACAAAAGCCGTGCTATATATTGAACGACTTTTATTCGTGAACGTTCTTGTCAATATAATAAAATCCAAAAAGCTTTCAGCCATTAAATGTATTTGATTAAAATGTGTCTATATTTTGCTGGTGTAAAATTTTGTATTATGATTGAAAAGACATTTATCGCTATTATTAGGTTGAGCAAAAAGTTCTGGGAAATTTGTGAAAGTTGCGTTGTTATGCGCAAATTAACAAGAAAAGCAACAAAGACTATTCTTCAAAGTAGAGACCATCACAGTCCAAGATTTTCTGCCATTGTTCTGCCAGATTCCGGATTTGCTGGAAGTACCATGGCGCTCCTTGGAATCGAAAAACTCTTGACATGCTGCTTCAATTTCATTAACCCTTTAACGGATAAAGCATTTCAATTGCTAAAATGTTGAAATAAATAATTGACACCGGAAATTATGAACAAATTTATTTCTATATATATATATATATATATATATATAAAAGGCGATATTTCACATATATAATAAATGGGAAACATTTCTATTAAAATTCTGCTGTCGTTGTTGAATTTCGTAATTAAAGTCTTGTGGTTTCCTGGGGAAACCAATGAACGTTAAAGGGTTAACGGGTGGTGGTCACAAAAAAGGACACCTAATTTTAATTCCAAAACTGACAAACGGCACCAAGAATATTTAATTAAAATTTTCCTTTTGTTAAGTACCGGAAAATAAGCAAGTTTATATTTTCTAATGAATTCGTTTGTTATTTCTGGTGTCAGTCCATTATTTCATCATTTTACAAACAGACTTACTCCGCGCCGGAAAGGGTTAAAGGATTCAAATAGACGGCTCTTGAAAAAGTGTTGCATTGATCGAAAGAGGCCATAATCGGATGGAGTCACTTGTGGACTGTAGGCGGGGATGGAAGAAATTCGACGCCGTCCAACTGTGCTATTAAATTAAAAATTTCCCAGAACTTTTTGCTCAACCTAATATATAGTTGCGAGATCTCCTGATTTTTGAACACCAATGTATTCAAGTAGATAAATTACTTTTTCTATAATTGCAGAATTCTGCGATCATATAAAAGGAATATTTCTATTTAAAAAAAATGTCTAGTCAAAAATAGGGATATATGGCCACTATGATGCTATTAACCCGAAATAACTTATTAGAACGCTATTGGTCGCGTTCGGACTTCTTGCCGCCGATGCTCGCTGGCAGTAACTGTAAAATAAATAATAATTTTCATTTTAAATATGAATATAACCGTTCAATGAATTTGTAAATTAGTATTTTTCTGAAATTACACAGTGTTCTCCAGAAATTTGGAATATTGAGGAAGAATAAAAATCAAATGATACTAGTGATCGTACCGTAAACTCTTCTGAATGCCAACTTTATTTGTCAATATATACCAAGACAAGTTGGAAATTGTTCGTTAAACGTGACAAATGAGGTGCGTTCTTACTATAACTAGTTTTACAATGTAAAAAATTCTTCGTTACTATTTCAGTGAAATGAATTGTATCGTCTGTTATGAACAAAACGAGCATGCCTTCTTTTTCTCTTATTACGTGTGCCACGTTTACAGATGCGAATTTTTTTTCCGACATCAAATAACACTGCAAAATTCACCATGGAGGTCTTACTTTGCGAATGATTACCTCAATGGTTTAATATTTCTATGATTCACGATGAACGAATCTCTTGAGTTTATATACTTTAATGGATATTGGGATAAATATTGGGCTGTTAACCTTATTTTAACTGAAGTTAACTCAGAATCTATGCAGTTTTTAATGTAACTCATCTCTCAAACAAAAAACATTTTCGAACGATCTTTCTAAAAATGTAACTTTTATGCAATTTTATTCGAAAAAATAATTTTTAATAAAAATGGCCGACTGGCATATGAAAAAAGAAATGGTCAGCCCGTATATGTTTTCCTCAGTCACATAACTTGCGCTTTTATTATATAGATTATGTTTAATAGGGAGATAATAGAATGAAAAAAACTTTTATTAATATCTTTTTAAGTTTTGATTCAATTTTCATTAAATTTGAAATGACTCGACAAAATTCTGCAACTATTATGTATATTAAATTTGCAAACAATTCTGTTGGGTAGTTTTTGCGCTGTTATATGCGGACAGACGGACGGACGGACCAGACAACGACTATATGTGCTACGTATTTATATAATTACGAACGCACCTAAAAATGCAGGAATGTCTTGTAACTTTACTATTTTGAAAGAAATATATTTCAGGTCAGTTACATAAAATTTCTAAACTGTATTCTTAAAGAGAATTTTGTTTGGAATGTTACCTGATACGGGCGGCAAAATGAGCGTTACATGACTACTGCTAGGTTAAGAAGCAACTTTAAGAAACAACTTTAAGAAACATATAATTTGAAGATCTGTAGTGCAATTCACTACATCTAGCATTATTATCATCAGTTTTTTGAAGATTTTAAGCGAAAATTTTCCACGCATACAATTATTTCAAAAATGATAAGAAATAAAATTTTTACTTATATAAATATAATGGGGGATTGCATTCCGATATTCTCGATACCACTATTTGTGAATAGTTGTATTCGCTTTTTATAACTGCATTTCTTTTAATAAATGAGGCGAATGGGGGTATTCAATCTACCTAAAATAACCATCCCTGAAACACACACGTATCATAAAAATACCTTTAAACCTTTTTTATAAGATACGTACTTTTAAGATTGGTTAATAATATTTTTTTACAATGTTTTGTGTACAGTACGGGAATTCAACATTTTGCCGAGAAGACGTTTGCCAACACAAATTTCAAAAGACATTTTTTACTTTTATAATTGAAAATATTTTGACATTAAATAAGGCAAATTTTTCTATTCTAAAATAATGATAGTTCGGATGTTTGCGGACCATAAGTTGGAGATACATAGTTTATAGTGGTACTCTTGTGAAGAGATTTACAGATTGATTGTAACAACAGAATATGTATAACTTCGCTGATATACATTACCAGTGCGTAAAAGCATTTGTTTTTGAAAACTAATATTTTCTAATAGTAATTGTCACCTTATCTAATAAAAGAAATAAGCTATTAAATAAAGCAAAGATTGAAAATCGATAAAATATGTACTTAAAAATAAGCGACGGATCATGATTACTTTTAAACATTAATTTAATTGTACTGAATGGATGCATAAACTCGGATGTATAAAAATAATTAGTTTATTGTTATCAGTATTCTACGTATTTGTCTGTAAGATTGTTCATTTCTATTAAAAAGTAAAGATGATTTTATTTCACATTAAAAATTTAAGTAAAACTGTGGACCCTATCGGAGATTTTGAAGACTATAAGTACAACGCCTAGAATACATAGTGTGGAAAACGGTTTTACCGATTTTTAATTCAAAATTTTCGAATTCAAACCGGAAATTCTTAAACAACAATTTTTACTTTAAGAAGTCACGAAATATCTGCCATTAACTAACGAAAAGAACATTATAGGGAATTTCTGGTATGAGTGCGAAATTTCGGAATATGAAAAAAGCCAAAGTGGTAATGCTTTAAAAAGCACTACAAAATTGTAGCCGATAAACGTGCAACGATGCGGTACAATAATAGGGCGATTGCAGCAACATCTGCTTTAAAAATAGATTTATCTCTAGCAAAAGTAACCGTTTCACTATTGACAAATGAACATAATTTCTTTTAATAAAATCTTCTTGTAAGTGTATATTTCAGATGTAACTGATTTTGAAGTTAGTTTTTAATCATATCAGGGAATTAATATTTTCCACTCTTCTAGTAGAGATTCATCATCATTTGATATGCTAAATAGGGATAGTTTCCAGTTTGTTGTCTTGTATCGAGTAGTGCAACCAGGCACAAAAGAATGCGTATTACGTTTTTGGCCATGACCAATATCATTCATATTTTCAAAGCTTATGAAAATCACTATCCAAGTCAAAGGAAATACGGTATAATTTAATTTTTTTAAATATTTACCACCAGCTGGAACGTTTTTTCAGTTCGACTCTTATACAATGTTTGCGTTGAAAAGAGCTAGCAGACAGTGTCGTAGCCAGAGAGGGTGGGCCAAATGCTCTGGAAACCAGTAATATTATAAAGTTTTCTTCGCTTTCAACATCGTAAAAAATTCTCCGATTAGTTAAGGGAAAAATATTTTTATAAAATTAGTGGTATCCAAACCATCTGGACCTCCACCATGTCTATGCCACTACTAGAAGATGTCGTTGTGATCGACCCGTTATCTTTTCAGCATCGTTCTACATTTATCAGATTCAATTTTTTAACACTATTTTGTACCCGTTTTCCACACTATATATTCTAGGCGCTCTACTATAAGAAAAGGAAAATATAAGAATCTAAATTATATTGCACTCGTATATTCTTAAATGAAATTGTTCGTAAATTCTGATAAGTATCAATCATTAGAACGACTGAATTTCTTGACGCTGAAAATTAAATACGAAACATTGCAGAGCAGGCATGTATTAGCATGAATACGTTAAAAAATTTCGCAAAAAATCCTTTATTTTGCAGTTATTTTAAAGAGAAAATTCAGAAAAAAGAAAATCCAGTTAATTATAATATTACAACACAACATGGATGGTTGTTGAAAGAACACAGTAATTAAAACATGTTCTACAAGATTTTTACTTCGCTTTGTACCATTGGTATATTTATGTATCTCTCTGAGGTTTTCATTTTCGAGATTCGAATCAAGCAAAATAAGAAAATAAACTGAATGTATGAAATCAAATAGAAACCTCGCAGAATGAAACTACATTTTAATGAGTTGTATTTCTGGTTCGAATTATGAAAAACGAACAACGCTTGAAATCGAAATGTTACAAGGAGCTTTAACACTTTGAGGTCTAAGCCCGAGAGTCACTCGGATTGCCGTTTTCGATGAAGTTAACTAATCTCGAGAGTCTCCCGGGGTCAACTTTCAGCTTTCTGAGATATAAAAATACGGACTATGTACGTTCAAAGTATTTTCAGATATTATGTACGAACCTTTTATTTTGTAAAAAAGAATAGAGATGGCAGCACTATTTTCATTATCCATCTCTTTACTTTTCATCATTACATTATTTTTTCTGACTATTTTACATGGAAGACGATCGACCAATTTTTATTTTAAATTTGGATTATTTTTCGGATGCTCCGGAAATTGTTTGTTTCCCACCTGATCCCATTATTGTAAAAGATGAGGAAGCTATAATAGAAAATAATTTTTGCGACGATTTACCCTATGTTATATCTGGTGAAGTAGACCTTTCTGTAAATTCCAAATCAACAGACAATCAATAAATATGTGATTTAGTGTTTAAAAATAGAAAAAAGACAAAATATTAAACTCATCGAGGAAACGTATTTATAGGTTTTAGACAAAAGTTCAGATGAATCTTCAAATCGTAATATGGAAAAAACTAAAAATAAAAACAATAGTTAAAATACCAATTTTAGAAAACGGAAAAATGCAATATAATACATAAAAATTGTTTGATCATTTTCATGTAAAGTAGTAAGACAAAAATGATGTAATGATGAAAATAAAGAGATGGATAATAATAAGGCTTATGGAATCGATAATTTTATTTTTTTATTTTTATTATAAATGTAGATGTTGGACTAATTTATATGAATTCTTCGTAAAATATCAGTTTCAAGACCGAGAAATAACTATCACCAATACACGGAGGCATAAGTTATTTTTTTAAAATATGATTCCCATTCAGCGCCAGTGCTCTCATTTTGGGAACATGCTGTTTCTCCTAAATATAAGAAATTTTTTTTTATTCGGAAGTACTGTATAGACATTCTATTCACAAACAAAAATCAATTGTTCCATAAAAAAAATAGGCTAATATATATAACTGTGCCTAATGTATTAAAAATTGTGTTGGTGTGGACTGGGGATAAACATAAAATTTTATTCCCGCAGGTACAGTATTATAGATTTTTTTTTTTAACTTAAAGAGTCAAAATTGCTTAAAAGATAACATAAAATACCTGGATCTCTTGAAGAATAAATACTGATTTCTGTATAAAGGTTTACCATCACTTAATAAAGGTATTAGAGTGTTGTGACGATAAAAATAAAATTTTATTCCCACAAATACAGAATTACACGAGGTCTACTTAATAGGATGGATCGAAAAGTATATGAAAAAAATTTTTGTTTCGAGATTACTTTTGGCGCGGAGTGCAAAAGTTGCCTTTTACGTATATTAATTTACATGTTTTTTTTTTTTTTTTTTTTTTTTTTTTTTAATTGAAATCCATTCATATCTTCCGGTGCCCCAAAAATAGTTAAAAATTGAAATTTTTATGAAATCTTATAATTTTTTTTTGTTTTTTTATTTGTTTTAAATTAATTTTGGAGCGGGGTGTGAAAGTTGTCATTTATTTCTATTAGTTTGCATGTTTTTTTTTAATCGAAATCCATTCATATCTTCAGGTGTCCCAAGCGTCTCAAAAGTAGTTAAAAATTGAAGGTTTTGTGAAAATTTATAATTTTTTTGTTTTAATTTTTTTAAATTCCATTTGCCGTCGCGTGAGAAAGTTGTGTATTGGGTGTATTACATAATTCTGTAGTTTACATGTTTTTTTAATCGAAATCCTTTCATATTTGCCAGAGCCCCAAGTATAGTTAAAAATTGAAATATTTAAGAAAATGTATTAAAAATTTTAAATTTACGAAAATTGTTTACAAATTTGGCAAAGTGTTTAATTAATAAAGTATAAACTTATAAATAATAAAAATTTTATAATAATACATGAAGTATAAATTTAAAAATCAAAGCATTAAATCATAGAAATTATAATAATTGAACTTACGTAGCAAATTGTTTACTTCTTTCAATTTGGAGATTTACGTATTTCTAAAGTTTGTAATCCTTTTTGGGATTAAAATGTTTGATATGGCGTCTTGATTTTATTCTATTCAATCTGAAACCGAGTCTCTTTTATTGTCCAGATACACGTTCTGATACCTCAGGCATCTTTTATCATCTTGTGTATGACATGGATATTTTGACCATTCCTCCGTTTTTCCTACTTTTACCATGGGCTCAATTGCCTCGTAAGGAACATTCCTCAAAAGAGGTGGTTCAAAACGTCTAACTCATTGCCAGTCAATAAGTTCACAATAATACTTTGCTTTGAAGTGTATTTTTGGTACTTGAAAAATTCTTACTTCTGGTGATCCTCTGTTTTCATTTCTAGCACAATAGTTTTCGTATTGTTAAAGACCTGATAGGCTCTATGTTATCTGAGAGCATTGATAATAACAAATTTTCAGGAATGCAAAAGAAGCTATCTAGTTGAACAACAGCATCTACAAACTTTCGTAGATTATGTTCCAAATATCTATAAAATGTGATAAGTTGCCAAATATACCGCTGTCCTTCTGTCATGGAGGGCTTTGTTTTGATATGGAACAATATAGGTCCATACTTTCATAATATATGTTGTAAGAATAATGAGATTCCCAGATGGATTTTCTGTGGCCACCTACAACCTTAACGTTCTACCTACAGTCGTTAGCCATCTTGAGTAAACAGCTGAAACGGGGTTTTTAAATGCCAGGTCAGAACCACTTTCACCATGTGATATTTTTGCGCAAATATCATATAAATATTGCTGATCATTGCTGAGAACCATTCTATCTATGTTATTCGGCAAAGATATTGTACACACTTATTGAAGAAAAGGAAGCTACCAGTAGCTCCTCGCAGGTTTTGATTGCTCTACCAGTTGGCCCACAAAAGGCTTTAGTACCAATTGTTGCACTTCTAAAGAAAGTAGTAAATGTCGGAAAGTACTTTAGCTATTCCTGTTGCATATGTAGCGTGTCCAATATTCAGGGTGTCAGGTTCCTTTACAAGAGTATAATGTTCCTCCTTTGTGATCTTTGTGTAGTACATTGTGATCTTCATCACTAGCACTTTTATAATGTATTTTTCCCATAGGAAAATAATACGGTTAAAATAGACAGAGACACGACTAAATTGCTCGTCTCTGCAACTAAATTTCGAATCTTTGCACGCTTTCGACGAATTTTTTTTGCGATCTACTAAATTTGAAGTCTCTTTTTTTGTGTACAATTCCAATATCTTTTAAAACAGCACTGGCAAATTGAAGCAGCTGCTCTATTCAAAATTTCGTATATAACAATATAATATAAAATAATAATTTTATACATTTAATATAAATTAATATAAACAATAAACGATTTGTCATCCCCTGTATCTAATAATTACGCTATACAAATGATTATTTAACTCTTATTTTTACTTATAATTTTAAGTTCAAAATTTGCATAAGAATCGATTTTCAACAAATATTTAAGTGTCTTGGGGCACTCGGAAGACATTAATCGAAGTTAAAAAAATGTTTTGCATGTGTGCTAGTATGCTTAAAAGACAACTTTCGCACCCCACACTAAAAGTAATTAAAGAAATAAATAAAGAATAAATAAACAAAACAAATTATAAATTTTCATAAAACTTTCAATTTTTAACTATTTTTGGGGCGTTTGGGACACCGAAAGATATGAATGGATTTCAATTTAAAAAAACATGTAAACTAATATGCATAAAAGACAACTTTTGCTCTCCGTGCCAAAAGTAATTAAAAAAAATAATAAAATATATAAATTTTCATAAAAATTTCCTTTTTTAACTATATTTGGGGCGCTTGGGGCACCGGAAGATATGAATGGATTTCAATTTAAAAAAAAACAGATGTAAACTAATATACATGAAAGGCAACTTTTGTACCCCACGCCGCACAGTGGGGCGTTTTGATGATCTAGGTGGACAAAATTCATTTTTCCGATTGTGTCGGAATTTAACAAGACCGCGTATACTGGTAGCTGAATGTCTCTTTCGTCGAGATCCGTACGAGTTTTGTCGAAAAAACCCGATATGTCGATTAACTACGACCGTAAAGAAGGCAGTTGATTTGAGAAACTTTCAACAGATGCATTATTTTTCTGTAAGTTCAAAAGCAAGTCGTGACTTTTCGGTTTTATTCGAAAGCAGCAGTTTACTGGACATATGTCACATGTTTGTCACACGATTTAACCTACTGTTGTTTGAAAATAAGCGCCATCTTGTTTTCAAACTTCAGCTTGACTTTTAATATAGTATTAAGCATTATTAAGCAATAAGCAATTTTTTAAATCAAAGTGCCATTCCTAAAGTATTGAAAACTTAAAAAAGCTCCTGCGAAAGTTTGCGAATCATTAAGTTGTATTAACTTGAAATGTGTGTCTGAGTGTTTAATTCAAATCTTGCAAGTCAATTTTAACCACTTTTAATTATTCGATTGAACTGAAACTTTGAATACATGTGTAGTTTCAATGACAATACAATATCATAATATAAATAAATAATAATAATATAAATAATAATAATAATAATAATAATAATAATAATTAAATATGCCAAATATTTATCACTGTTTGATTATTTTATTACTGATACATTCGAAAACCCAGCAAAACCTAATTATTCTTCAACGCAATAATTTTGTCCACCTAGATCCTCAAAACGCTCCACTGTGCGCCGATTCGATTATCCAGATTTCGATTTTTCGATCTATCCTACTATTTAATCTAGCTAACAAACAAACAAACTAACAAACCATTCTACTTCAAGGGCGTGGAATTGAAATCAATGGATCCAAAATTATATTCCGCACAAGTATTCACCAGGAGGCTATCATAAGAGAGTCTCTGGAAATAATGTCTAAAAAAGAAATAGTCTGTAACGATGTATTATGATATGATATCCACGTAGTCTGGAAAGAATTAATACATGATTGATTAACCTGCACTTGTTTTTGAAATATTGAATGACCTTTCCCATCCCACCTTATATTCCGCACCCTTGAAGTAGAATGGTTTATTCCGTGCAAGCTAGAAGACGCGAAGAGACAACAACTTAACTATTAGTTTTTCACTGATGAAGACCGAGTAAGTTCAGTTGAAAACGTTTTGATTTTAAAAGGACTTTAATGTGTTTCTAAATGTTTTTATGTATGTTTTTACGCACATTCAAGCAATATATTTACATTCATTTGTATCTTTATGAATTTTAATTATTTATATTGTTTTAAATTCAACCCGATTAATCTTCCGTAATCAAGGTGAACGCGATAGATTTTTTAAAAACACATGGTTGAAATTTATTTTAAACACTTAATATTCCTCTTAATTTTAATCCCCAAATGCCACAGCGGCACCAGAATTTTGGAATAAAATTTTGGTTTTAAAATGAACGTGAATAAAATTTTTACTTATTTTCGAATAAATTTGTTCGTAAATCCTACTCTCACTCAATCATTTCAACATTTTTGCAACAGAAGTACTTTGCGCCCGAAAGGGGTAAAACCATACAAAAACAGTAAACTGAGATACAGTTTTTAAACGAATTGAATTTAAGGCAGGCCGCGCACTGAAGCGACAGGAGCAACATGTATCTTGTCTTATGAAAAAAAGCAGCTTAGAACAAGGAAACAAGTTGGAAATTGTACGTTAAACGTGACATCGTTTTATAACCAGTTTCACAATGTAAAAAATATCATTCTTACTATTTCAGTGAAATGAACTATATCGTCTGCTATGAGCGAAATGGGCATGCCTTTTTTTCCTTATTACGTATGCCACGTTTACAGATGCGATTTTTTTTACATCAGACAGCACTGAAAAATTCACCATGTAGATCTTGCTTTGCGAATGATTACGTCCATGGTTTAACATTTTTATGAAATTTACAATGTTTTACAAACACGAGAAAATTACCGCGACTAAACATAACAACACCACGAGTAAAAATAGCAGATACGGTGCGGTTAATTCTGGCATTTCTCATCGCTGTTCAAAAACTATTGAGACAAAAAACAATTGAGTCTACATCTGCGATCGCTAGATAGTACTCAGACTCCTATAAGGAACTCCTATAAGGGATACATGCTCCAACGTGTGCGACACGCTACGTCACATATGTAAGCGCTTTGGTAGGAAAGGACGCAAAGTATTGGTGATGGGAGAAAAAGAAAAACATAATTTAAGCTTCGATTTTTCAGAAATGCTCTTCCGCTGAGCACCGGAGCACAATGTTTATGAGCTCCAGTAAAGTCTGACCAATATTTAAACATTGACTAAAAACAAAGAAATATCGAAGCCGAGCTCTGATAAGCTCCGGCGCAAATTAAGCACTGCTTGCTCACAGGCGTGTATCTATAAGTCGATGAAATTACAATCAATGCTTCTTTCCTCCATGGGACAGGATGTAGTGCCTCCCCGAAAGCAAGACGTCGTTGCTACATTACCAACAAATGAAATATGGTCTTTAAATTTGTGTACAGACCCCCTGCGAAAAAAATGATTCGAAAGAAACACTGATTTCGAAAATCTGTTCAATCACAATCAAAAAATAGCTTTTTATAACTTTAAAGTACTTTTTTTTTTAATTCTTACTTTTGCAAAGATTTTTTTCCTGGGTACGCACATAGCTTCGTCTTAGCTATAACTGAGAGCAAAAAACGCAAAAAAAAGCCGTTTGAAACTGAGAGAGACATACAAAGTGTATGTTTTATTTTTTACCTGGAATTCGATGATCTGTTATTGTTTTGAACATGAACAAACACAGAAATGCAATTAAGAAACGGCCCACTGTATACTATATAACTCAAAACGTCTGTGTGGCAGTAATATGACCCTTCTTTTACTATAAGATGCCTCGACAAAGTGATCCAGTCGAAATAACCAGTTTTGACTTAACCGATGCATGTAATATGCGTTTTCACAGTTTTAAGTAGAATTTTCGCCGTTTAATTGAATCATATTGTTGAATAGCATTTAATTTAACAAAGCGGCGGATTCCGCAAAGGCGGAAAGGCCAAAAAATTTAATTTTAACTTTTGCTTTGATTCATATAAGTGGCAATTATAGTAATTTTTTTAGCTCTGGGGGGGGGGGGTTAACACCCAACCCCCCCCCCCTTGGCTGCGCCACTGGGTATAGCCAGATTTCCTATTAAAATATGCCCTTGAGTCAACCAGATCGAGTCCTGCATAAATCGATATCCCTTCAATGGAGATGCGTTTTTGCCAAGTTTGAAGCATATATCTCAAACCCATGGGCAGTTATGACTCTTTATGTGCGTTTTTGAAAAAGGTGCATTGTGAAGAAAGTAGAGATCGAATTTCCCCGAAAAAAAATCAGGGATGTGTAACATTAAAATACAAATAGTGGATATTATTTTCAGATTATTTGCTTCAAAATAGCCAGTTTTATAAAAAAAATTCTTGTTTTTAATTTAACTTTTTAATTAAGAATATATCGAAAATTTTCAGTGACCACCTTCATGTTTTTACCAAAAATACTACGAGGTATGTTGTATATTTGGTGTGAGTTTCAACACTCTACGCTGGGTGTATCATAGAAAAAAGAATTAAAAATGTTTTCCAGGGGTGGGGGGAGTTGCAAGTTGCATGTATTATTACAAGTTCATGCGTAGTTCTATGTGCAGTTTATACATGTAGCTATCATCTGAAGGAAAGCATTTTGTTTTGTTAGTTGACAGTTGACTAGTTTCGTTTTTAGTTTTCTGCGCAGTTTTACTTAACACATTGCTTTTCGTCTTTTAAACATGAAGCCCCGCCTATGGGCGTTACATTTGCTTTTTCCATTATTTAACAAAAATTTTTATCACCATGTGTTTCAATTATAAGAAGATGTATGTAATAGTGGTATTGTTTCTAATCGAACTATTAATATGTATGGTACTCTAATTGAAAAATGCGAATTTTGTGTATTTTCTTTCAGAAATAATGTAACATATGAAACACAAAAGCTCCGCCCACGGGCTGAATTATAGATCTTCAAAAGACGTGAATTCATGTCTCCCGTTCAGAGCCTGATTACCAACGGAATAATCTTCCACCAGTAAAAATGAAGAGAAATTTCGTTCTTATTCAAGGCAGTAATTTTTTGTGACTAGAGCGTTTAAATAAGGCAAAAATGTCTACTAAATTTTACTGGTGGAAGTTTTTCCCAATTGTGTGTTCCTCAGTGTGTTAACACTGTTTTCGATTAATCAACACCAATGTTAAGTCAAACTGAGCCGAAAACTACCGTAATTTCCGGCGTATAAGCCGCAGCTCAAAGAGTCGTTTTTCGACCCAGAAATATTATTTTATAAAATGTAACTTAAAAGATCGCTGTAAATATTTAACTACAATTATTGAATAAAATTTCTGGGTCGAAAAACGACTCTTTGAGCTGCGGCTTATACGCCGGAAATTACGGTATTTAAAAAAATCCGTCAACTGTCAACTAACAAAACACAATTGTATCCTTCAAATGATTACCACCAACAACATAACTACATACGTAAACTGTACATAGAACTGCGTATGAACTTGTAATAACACACGCAATTTGCAACTCCCCCATCCCAGGAACACATTTTTACTTCTTTTTCTATGATGCACCAATCATAGAGAGTTGAAACTCACACCAAATATACATCATACCTCGTAGTATATTTGGTAAAAACATGGAGGTGGTCACTGAAAATTTTCGATATATTCTTAATTAAAAAGTTAAATTAAAAACAAAATTTTTTGTATAAAACTGGCTATTTTGCAGAAAATAATCGGAAAATAATATCCACTATTTGTATTTTAATATTACACATCCCTGATTTTTTTCGGGGAAATTCGATCACTACTTTCTTCACAATGCACCTTTTTTCCAAAACGCACATAAAGAGTCGTAACTGCCCATGGGTTTGAGATATATGCTTCAGACTTGGCAAAAACGCATATCTATTGAAGGAATATCGATTCATGTAGGACTCGATCTGGTTGACTCAAGGGAATATTTTAATAGGAAACCTGGCTATACCCTTTGCACTAATATTTATTCTCACTTCAGAAATTTCTCATGTAGAATATTTTGCATTTAATATTTAAAATAGATAAACAGTCGAAGTTGGTGCATTAAAAAAATGTTTGTCTTCTTTAGGAATACTTACACGCATTGCATTTTCTGAAATTTCGGCAATGTGTCTAAAATGTCAACTTGTAATAGAAAATATACAGACGTAAATAAACTTACAGATTGATACAGTTTGCTTTTGCTTAAATATTTTCATTTTTTAGAAGATGCTATAAAATGCATGTTTTCTAAATAATATATATTTTTTTTATTTTGTATATACATCCGGTATCACTTACAAAAGATGTGAGGAAGATAAGAATAAAATTTCATACCTCCTAGGAAGCAATTCCCCAAAGTCTGTCGAGAAAATTAAACACGTTCTTCGTTATAATGGAGGTGTTCATTAAGATTTATTTTACTCACGTCCGATCTTGCTGTCTATTTTGATCTTCTTGCATTGAAACGGTTTTATTAAAGTGTTGTGCGTAAGTTAGTTTTTGAAATATTCAAGAATTTTCAGGCCGGTATCTGACCAAGAGCAAACTCCAGGTACAAAGCAATGGAACTTCGCACAGACAGCAAATATATCAGAAACACGTTAACCCTTAAATGCATAGTGATGCAAATTTGCATCACTCTTTTTTTAACTTTTAATAAATAAATCAAGTTCTTTGCCACCACTATATTTATATAGATATATTAATCATGTAGAATTGACATAATATATGCTACTAAAAAAATTAAAAAATCATTCTTAAATTTTCTGGTGTCTAATCCTTAATATAAGTATAAAACAACACAATTCTAAAAGAAAAAAAATATATGCATTTAAGGGTTAAACAAGAATAATGCTTGCAACAATAGCATCAACAATAGAGCAACAACAAAGTTTACAACAAAGAAGCTAATTTTGCGCGAATTACACTTTTTAAAATATAGCGACAATAAAGTTTTAATTATATTAGAGGTACAACAAAGTTTAAAATAAGGAAAAGGATAAATAAACACTTGTTATTTAAACTTTAACACTAGAACTACTGGAAATTTTTCTCAAGTTTTATAAAACTATTTCACACCAGAATTTTTATTTAAAACTGAGTAACTTATTCATGTAGCGTATTTCTGCGAGTTTTCTACTTAATTTATTTTGAAAAGAAATTCCTGGTTCGAATCGGAATATATTCATTTGATAGCCGTCAAAATGACGTCTCATGGTAGTTCTAGTGTTTAAGTTATATTACCTGCTTTGTATCTATGATAATCAACCCTACCTTGTATTTATTTTTCTGAAGAAGTATGCGTTTTTATACTCATGTTTTGTATTACATACATGAAATTCCAAAGAGAAAGTCTTCGCTTTATTTAGTAAGAAACTTCTGTAATTACATACCGCGAAATTTTATATTTGAATATAGTGGTTTGATTGGAACTGAATTTATTTACTAAAAGTTAAATTTTAATCGATTCATATATCTGCTGTTTATATACACTGCGTAGAGTAGGTTTAATGTGTTTTAACATGAGCATTATTTAGAGGTTATTTAAAGCATGCAGAACTATTCCACGCAACAGAACGTCTAATAGACATCCACAGACCATTGAAAACTATTTCTACGCTCTGAAACGAAAATTGCAGCTGTCGTCAGCGGAATATTTTAGCATTTGTATGGTTCCTTGTATTTTATTGCCATTATCTTCTAAAAGTATTCATCGCCTTATTTAAATGCAATAAAATATGGCAATAAGAATGATTTCGAAAATACTTGTATCCCAATTCAAGGTTACGAAAAAACTCTGAAAAACGTAGGCCTAAGACAGCCACCATTTGAGTGTCAGTGTGTAGACAAAGTATTCAGAGGGCCGTGGAAGATCTAGTATTGAGGATCTCATGTCTGTATCAAATATTGCGCTCAAACTATGAAACTTAAAAATATTTATTTTGAATTCAATTCTTGAAAGTGGTAAGTACAACAAGTTTAGAGATTTCCAATTATTAGTTTTCGTGAGAATTTTTGATCGTCTTAGGCAAGTGTGTCTAACTATGGCAAACAACCACTATCTTTTAAATTTTATTCAACCGCAGAAATTCTACGATTAATTAACGCGAATTTAGTTACATAGACCAATATATACGTATTTGTAATGCAAAATCATTTCTTAAAATATTTCTTCGCCTTATTGATTCGTGAATATCTACGTAAGAAAATGTTTAATTAATAATGGTATTCAAAATCTGCAATGCTGGGCACCTATGAAATTATCAAAAACACGTGTTACCCCGTGGTCCACAGTTTGACAGTACTAGATTAAGGGTCATATTTAGTCATCTTTGTCATGCATAAAAAAAATATCGTAAACCGCCACAGGAATATTTCAACGATTTTCTTTTCTCAAAAAGGGGGAGTAAAATATGTACTTAAAACTTCTAAATAATTTTTCTTCATTCAATGTTTTCGGAACTTTTCTGATCGGAAAATCTTTATTCTACATTTGTGTCCAGAAATTAAGGGGCAGTGACCAATTTCAGACATTTCGTCGAATATCTACTGAAACTCGCGAGGAAATGGCCGAAATGCCCTAGAACATTGAGGATGTAAAAAACATGTTTCACTTCATGTTTTTATGTGAAGATTTTGTCGCAAGGACAATTAGCGGAGGGGGGCGCAAAAATAATTTTAAAAATAAAATAATATTTTTGGTCACCCAAGTAACAGAAAATGTTTAAAATGTTCTGTCACTGTAGCAAATGACTATGTAGGTCCTGTTCAACATTTGTGTGCATTTGTGTAAGCATAGCACGTATATTCGTGAATATATTAACGTTTCTGTTAAAAATTCAAAAGTTTTTTTTTTCTAATAGCATGCAGAGTTTTCAGCCTAATTTAACACCGCTTTCCAAAAAACTTGACAAAAATTCGTAGAAATAGTATACTGTAATTAAAATATTAATATAGTGAATATTTGATGAGATATGGATATTTGTATGAAATAAATTTTAACTGCGCATGCGCGAATCACAACAAACATTTTTTGTCATGATTTGATAGTCAATACTATAGGGCAACTCATAAAAAAAACCCAGTGAAACATCTTGAAAACTCAAAAAGTTACAGCAATAATTGATAAATTGAATAGGAAATCCCATATAAACCTATGGGATGTCCTCCTCAATTTATCAATTATTGCTGTAACTTTTGCACTGCCCCTTAATTTCTGGACATCAATATAACTCATATAAAAAGGCCAGGGAAATATCGTGAAAACTCAAAATGTTACAGCAACAATTGATAAATTGAAGAGGAAATCCCATATAAACATATGGGATTTCCACCTCAATTTATCAATTATTCCTGTAACTTTTGCACTGCCCCTTAATTTCTGGACATCAATACTATAGGGCAACTCATATAAGAAGGCCAGTGAAATATCGCGAAAACACAAAATGTTACAGCAATAATTGATAAATTGAAGAGGAAATCCCATATAAACCTATGGGATTTCCTCCTCAGTTTATCAATTATTGCTGCAACTTTTGCACGGCCCCTTAATTTCTGGACATCAATACCATAGGGCAACATATATAAAAAAGCCAGTGAAATATCGTGAAAACTCAAAATGTTACAGCAATAATTGATAAATTGAAGAGGAAATCCCATATAAACCTATGGGATTTCCTCCTCAGTTTATCAATTATTGCTGCAACTTTTGCACGGCCCCTTAATTTCTGAACATCAATACCATAGGGCAACTTATATAAAAAGGCCAGTGAAATATCGTGAAAACTCAAAATGTTACAGCAATAATTGATAAATTGAAGAGGAAATCCCATATAAACCTATGGTATTTCCTACTCAATTTATGAATTATTGCTGTAACTTTTGCACTGCCCCTTAATTTCTGGACATCAGTGTATTTATTGAAATTCATCGATAAACCGTTAAGGTTCTAATGCGTCTAAGTTTTTTTTTTATTATTGCTGGTGCAAATTAGCATCATGCCACTTTTATTTTTTTCTCTGATTTCCTATAAAACACTAATGCATAACATTTTAACCACTGACAGCTTAATATCTGTTCTGTGTAGTATAAACAATTAAATAATCTAAAACTGATATTTTACATTTTTCTTTAATGTTTAATTTTGATAAAAAATTTAAAAATGTTATTTTCATTTCCATTCATTGCGCGCAAATTTTAGCACAACTATTGATTCTATTGTTTCAAATAATATCGCTAATGATGTGAAACTAATGTACCTTGAACGTATAGTTAAAATTTAGTATTATAATTGCATTGGTAATTTAAAATTGGCATTTTTCGACATTTTTTTTTTGAAAATTTTATAATTTAAATTTCAATTAAAAAATTAAGTGTTTTCAGATGCTTAAAAATGAAGATGCGTTCACGTTAGATTAGTTTTACTTTATTCTTAATATAATTTGGAACTATAGAACCAATAGTTTTGCTACACTTCTGCGTGCAATAATTGCATGTCAAAAGACAGTTTTAATTTTTTTTAGAAAATCAAACATTTAAAGAAAAGTAAAATATCAGTTGTAGAATATTGAAATAATTATTCTAAATGGAACAGATATTAATCTATAAGGGCTAAAGGTGTTTTGCATTTGCGCTTTATATTGAATCAGAGATAAAATAAAGTCGCACATGATGCTAAATTGCACCTTCAGTGAAAAGTAAGACTCTTGAGACTTTGAGAAAACACATAAAAATCATACCATTTTATGTGCTGCCTTGTTTAAAAAAATATTTATGGTGTCAAAAGTAGTGTTACGATTTTATAACTCAAAGGAGCAGGGTCCATAAGCCGTGTTTTAGGCCCATGAAATAAGACTAAAATTCGATTTTGTTATACTGACTTAATTATTTCACTTTTTAATGTTACAAAATTTATCCTGTACGATTTCAACAATAGTTTTTGCGTTTTGTTCGGATTTATGTGACTTACACAAACTCAAAGTTCGTATTATTGGTAGTTTCTGATGAAAAATATGCAATTTCCCCTAATTTTACCTCAATTATTTATATGAGCGCAATCGTGCAACACTTTCTCTTTACATATAATATAAAATACATCAAAATATACGATATGTGTAGAAATAAAAGTGTTGCAAAGCTGCGCTCATAGTAAAATATTAAAAATACGGAGTTAATTAACTGTGTTCCTTCACGTCACTAAGAGACTTTAGGATGCAGCAACGTATTTAAACGTGCTAAAATGAACGTAACCATTGCTAATGAATGCAAAAACTATTGTTGAAATCGTACAGGATAAACCTTCTAATATTAAAAAGTAAAATAATTAAGTCAGTATAACAAAATCGAATTTTAGTCTTATTTCATGGGTAAAAACACGGCTTATGGACCCTGATCCTTTAGTGCCATTTTCAGTATGTAGAACAACAATTAGTGCACAGCATTTTATAGTTGACAGTATTAAGAAACAGTTATTACAGCAACCTTTTTTTCGAAGATTTCTGGCTACTTATTTTTGGAGTATAATTTTTCCCCCCAACTACTATACTTTTATGGACAAAATGCGCTACGATCATACGGTTTACCAGTAGAACGTCTGCATTGGTCAATTTAACCCATAAATGCCTAGTGTACAGGGCTCCCAAATGGTCCGCTTTTTGAATACCGGTATTTTCTTAGAAAAAAATTATTTTTAGATTTTTCTTTCAAATTTTGCAGAAACCACCTTCGGAGGTAAATTTTTGCGGAAATGTTGTAGAAACCTACCATGAAATTTTCCGTTAAAAATAATTGGTATTCAGTTGGCGGACCATTTGGGAGCCTTGAGAGAATCAAATTTGCAAACTTTTTATTTAACTTTTAATAAAAAAATCAAGTTCTTCGCAACCACTATATTCATATCGAAATATTAATTCTGTAAAAATCACATAAATATACTACTAAACAAAGTTAAAAATATATCTTAAAATTTCTGGTGTCTAATCCTTAATATAAGTAACAAAAAAGTAAAAAAAGAAAAAAAACAGTTCTAAAAGAAAAAATCATGCATTGAATGGTTTAGCATAAGACACCAGAAATTTTAAGATATATTTTTAACTTTATTTTGTAGCATATTTATGTGATTTTTACAGGATTAATATTTCGATATAAATATAGTGGTTGCTAAGAACATGATTTATTTATTAAAAGTTAAATAAAAAGTGTTGCAAATTTGATGCTCTAGGCATTTAAGGGTCGATATAAATCAAATGTCCATATACCAAATGTAAAAAAAACAATACATAAGATGTATATCCGTACCATGGATTTTTTCCTTTAAATAAAATTTATTGTTTGAAACAGGATTTTTTTCACCGTACACCAAAAATCCTGCCAATTTTTCGAAAGTCATTTATATGGTGTCAAAAGTGGTGTTACGGTTTTATAACTCAAATTTAATGTCATTTTTACTATGTAGTGAGCTTTGAACCATAATTAGTACACAGCATTTTATAGTAGACAGTATTAAGAAACGGCTATTACAGCAACCTTTATTTCGACGATTTCGGGCTATTTATTTTGGGAATATCATTTTTTTCTCAAGTACTGTTCTTTTATGTACAAATGCGTTACGGTCCTACGGTTTACCAGTAGCACGTCCGCACTGGTCAATTTAATACAAATAAATGTCCATAACCCAAAAAAAAAAAAAAAAAAAAAAAAAAACGTAACACAAAACAACAGGAGTCTGACTCGTTATTCTGCACGAAATGGTTAATATCTGCTTAAACTAGAAAATTTATTATATTTGACTAGACAGTGATAATTTGTTTTCATAAAAATAGCAAGGTGACATACCTCAAGATTTTTAGGCAGATTTGTTGTCGAATCTGAGAATGTTTAATAATAAATATCCCAGATAATCCATATGTCAGACATAAATATTTTCCAAATTAATGACTCAACATAATAATTTGTTTGTTTTGCAATGATGTTAAGGAAGCTTTAAAAAAAAAGTAGAAATAAATAATTTCGTACTGATTCGTACGATAAATAAATTCATACTGACTAGACACATTTCACCGTAACAAACCACCGTTTCAAAAGCCACTCCCTTCGATGAACATCTCTTTAAGATTAATAAATTTTCGCCCTTTAACTCAAAAAAGCCGTACCACGACTTCCTTTCTTGAACATCAATCAATACGTCATAAGTTTAACAACTAACAGCTTTTCAATAAAGGTATTTCATAATAATATCTGTACATATTTCTGGTGGTAGTTTCAATTTTAGTTTAAGTGTTTTATAATTTTCTTTTCTAATATCGAAATTCTGTAAGATCCATTAGAACACAAATAAAGATTTGTGCCATCGGGACGGTTATGAACCCGATTTCTGACAATTGAATTTTTTCCCATTTAACCGCAGAATTGCTGTTATTAAAAAATCCGACAAGCACTTGTCGGATATAGTGGTATTAATTGGACCATTGGTATCGTCGCTCTGCATTACATGGAAATACACCATACAAATGAAATAAATGGGCTATACTTCACTAACATGCACTACGTACCAGTTTTTATTGCTAGATTAGTTAAAAGAAAAGTATTTCGCAACGGAACCTGAATTCTAGAAAGCAGTTTAAATACATGCAAACAGAATGCATAGCTGCCAACTTTTATACTATTTTGCTACCACTAAAATCTCTTTAAGATTAATAAATTTTCGCCCTTTTACTCAAAAAAGCCGTACCACGACTTCCTTTCTTGAACATCAATCAATACGTCATAAGTTTAACAACTAACAGCTTTTCAATAAAGGTATTTCATAATAATATCTGTACATATTTCTGCATACCATATATATTCCTTTCAAAAAATTAAAGCCATCTATATTTTATGTATTTTATCAAATATATTTTCCCCTTTCTGCATAATCGTAATTCATATACATTCCCGGCTGTTAAAAAGCGCACCCTTTTTATCTTTCTCTTTCAACGAAAGACTTTTAGTCAAAATCATGCATATTGTTTTTAAATTATCATTAACATACTTATTCGGTCTCCCACATATCAAAAGAAATGAAATTATACAAGGCATAAAATGTTTTCCTTTTCATGGTCAGCTTTGTCTCGCATATTGTTCCAGATGTCTATAGCATTTAAACGGCGCCTTTGCTGCATTCCTCGAAAGCCCTATTCCCAAAACAATAATTAACGGTAAAATTCTTAATCTCTCTTTTTAGCCAAAGTGCAATCTTCGCCAAAAGATTTTTCCCTTCCAATGACGTCAATTATGAAGTTGATATGTATATAAGTAACGGTTACATTTCCCACGCAAAAAAATGCGATTCTCTTGGCTTGAAATGTATCTCGCTTGGCGTGTTTTTCCTTGCGCCCACTTTCATATCGGATAGAACACTTGCCCTCTGATCTTCATCTCATAAACATCTAAAAATGTCTTGGCCCCTTTGGCCACCCTTTGGTTTTATAATGAAAAATCCTCTTGATGGCTTAAAAAACTCTTTGGATTACGTGAACTTGATCGGACCTGTTCAACAGCATTTCTGGATTATTCTTTGGATCGCGTTTGTGTTCTTCACCTCTGGCTTTAAATTTAAAATGTCACCTCACCAATATTCATCAGATTCATTTAAAAAATCTGAAACTTTGATTGATCAAAATATCACTATTGTGGAAGATTGTGAAGTGTGACATCATTCTCCAATTAAAGAACATTAACTCTAGTGATGTGATTTTCGTCTTCCTTGCTTCACCATACAAAATAAAAGGGAAAACTACACTCCAGTTTAGTACTTCAGTACCCAGGAAAACGCACTCTGCGGATTGCCAAAACAACCAAGTGCCACTATACCTTCTTGTTTTAACAAATTGTTTCACTCCGTAAAAGTAAATCCTTTAGGTCTTTTCAAAGGATTCGCCAACTTTGACATCTTCTCAATAATCACCCCCTGAACTTACTTCCCACGATAACTCTTCTATATGCATAAAGGAACACGACAACTTCCCCATATTAAATAATGGTGCCTGACTTTTAAACTGGATGTGATCTTTTTCGCATGACAATTTCTAAAGTGTGTGTCATTGGGGCCACGAAACAAAAAAAAAAATTTCCTATTTATTTGCAACTTTTCTGATTACATATATTTTTCATTCTGAGAATGCTTTGTTGGAGCCTGCCTGTGACTGTTGTTTTTACCTATCATCGAAAGTTTCTAAATTCAAACTTAACCATTTTCTGTGAGATATGCATCAACCCTCTCCTCTAACCAGTCTGTGAATTTTTTTAAAAAAAAGAAAGAAAGAAAATGCGTCTGCTACTCAACTTTGTGAAATATATTCATCTTACAAGACGTGCTCTTTTTATCGGCAGTGAAATTTTCCGTACACAACTAAATTATTCATTTTCAAGAATCTTCAATCATGCCCTTCAACCTTTGTGTGAATTATAAATTTAACTAAGAATCTTTAAGCATTTCATCCTTTCAACAGATAAAGCGTTACTGCCTAATTAGAATAACTTCCTTGTGACCACAGGATTGTGTTTTGCGCGTGAACTTTCGATTTCAGTCAGCTGTGCCAAGGTTATGAATGAAATTTGTGTTCAAGAGAGTAGTGATATTAATACAACTTTTCTTTCTCTCCTCAATTCATCATAAATTCACGTTACAAAAGAAATATCTTTCTCAATGTATAACTACAAAGAAAATTATTATTTTCGTTTTTTAATTCGTCGAGTGAATCAAGGTTTATCGATTAGGATCCGACATATTAATTTAAATATAGTATTTTGTGCTTTCTTTTTCTATTAATATGTTTTGCAAAAAAAAAAAAAAAAAGCGCTATGGATATATTTTATAGAGGTAAGTCTTTATTTTTGTTAAAGGTTGATAAAAAAAAAGGAAATTTTCAATTTTGCTAGAACTTTTACATTGATGAAATATTATTTCCGTATAGTTTCAAGTAATGTTTTTATATTTTTAAGAGGATCTAGATATATAATATGTGCAATATATGTTAGACGATTAAAAAGCACTCATTGAATTTTATTTATTTAATAAATTTTTTTTGCTGTAGATGTTTAAAAATATAATAATAAGGTTTTAAAAGGTATAATTGTGTTCAGGTAAGACAGAATGGCTTTTTAACATTCATAGACTTTCAAATTTTGATATTTATAAACATTGCATTTTATAGCTAAAATTTTTCATGACGGAAAATTATATTTTTCTCCGTGTTATATTTTGGTATATTATATTTATTTTTGTAGTTGAAACCACTATTTATGATTTATAGTTAATTTTTCTTTAATACTTCTAAGATTAAATATTTAATGATTTTTAAATAAATTATCAAGTGTGGTTTGTTTAAAATTGTTGCTTTTTTTATTTTGCTTATTTTATGATATTTTACCTGTGTCTAAAAAAAAAAAAAAAAAAAAAAAAAAAAAGTTAAACTTTTAAGGTGATATCATCATGGCTAATTCTAAGAATTTTGAGTACGTTGTTGATGATTTTTACGGCGACCCCGAATTACTTAACCATTTCTTTAACCAAATTTTAACTTATCAGAAAATTAAGGAAATAACTAATGAACAAACTGTCGATTATCTTAAAACTAAACTGAAAGGTCCCGCCAAAAAATATATCACCACTCGCTGGCTCATGCAGCTATCAAAATTCACTTTTACTTTTAAACATATTCCAGGTGTTTCTAATGTTCTAGCAGATTATTTATCCCGATGCGAATTTACTGAAGAAAATATTGAAACTTTGAATTCTAATCCTAATCTCATTTCTGAAGATAAACAGGCATTACCTATTGTTGAAAATGATTTTGAGGAAAATAACAACAACAAAATTGTGAATTGCTTAGTCATTAATAGTAAAAATAAAAAAGATGCTTTGCTTGAAATTTCTAATGAAACTTTTGTCCAAGAACAATTAAAAGATTCACAATTAGCTCCAATATATGAAGAGATTTTAAAATCAGGTTCTTCAAAAAAATTTCCATCTTATTTCATTCATCCTGATTCTAAAGTTTTAATGTTAAAAAAAAGTAATGTTGCGGATAATACTTTCGTGTATGTAATTATGGTTCCCAATTCTTTAAAACCTAAAGTTTTAACAATATCCCATCTATCTCATTTTGGTTTAGCTAAAACATATGAATTCCTCTCTTCACGGTATTGTTGGAAAGGTATGTACACCGATACTTTAAATTATGTATCTTCTTGTTTATTATGTCTTCAGGCTAAACATCATCGTATACCTAATGCACCACTTCAACCAACATATACCCCTAAACAACCAGGAAATACCATTTCAATTGATCTTGTTGGTCCTTTTAAAAACGGTCAAACTATTCTCACAGTTACGGATCATTTTTCTCGACATATTGAACTGTACCCTCTCTACAATACAACTGCACCTAAAATTGTAAAGTGTTTATTTGCCTATATGACAACTTTCGGGCGCCCTGCCTGCGTATTATCAGACCTTGGGCCCCAATTTCGTTCTTATGTGTATAATACTTTAAATAATACTCTAGGTATTAAAATAAATCACTCTTCTGTCTCACACCCAGCTAGCAATTCTATAAGCGAGAGGATAAACACATCTCTTAAATACTCAATCAATACTTTAATGAAAGAAGGACATTCCTTTGAAAATCCCATTGCTATTCATAAAAATCTCTATAATGGTTCTAAACATTCTTCTACTTCTTTCTCTCCGAATCTTTTACATTTTGGACGCGAATTATCTCTAATATTTGATACATATGATTTAAATGCTAATCAACCCTTTCTAGACCAAAATGTAGACTTTTACAATCTCCTTCATGATTTAAATGGTATTTACAACAAAGCTTATGACAACATAAAAGCATCTCAAATTAAAAGAAACGAATATCATAAAAAAAAAGGCAAAACTCAGGCCAATTACTGAGAAAGACATTGTATACCTAAAATCATCAGATAAATTTAAGCCAAGGTATACAGGACCTTATGTAGTTGTAAAGAAACACTCACCTGTTTCTTTTTCAATTCAACAACTGAATTCTCATATTAACAATTCAATTTTCAGAGTTCATATAGACAGACTTTTACTTGCACCTCCTAGAAATAACCATTTATTTGACTTAAATTATCATAATGTTCATAACAATACTCCTAGTAATAACAATATTGAACAAAGTGCTCATTCCTATAATTTACGTCCTCGAAAGGTGATAAAATATTAATATGAATATAAAATTTTCTGTTGCCAGATTCATAAATGCTCCTTATCCATGGTAACAGGTGTATTTATGCATGCATGTTATGTAGTATTGTATTATTTGTTTTTATTGTGATATGGCTGGTCCATTGTTTATGTGTTATGTAGCAGTACTGCAGAACTTGTTTATTTGGCAAAAGATTTTTTTCCACCCATATTCTTGTTTAGCAAGTTCGTATAATTTAAAATCCTGTTTAAAAAATAAAATAAAAATAAAAATAAATAAATAAATGGATAAATAAATAAATAAATAAAATATATAGATAATATAAATTAAGAATAATAGGTATTGTTATAAATTTAAACATTTGATAATTCTATTAACACTCTCTGCATTTGTAAGTATACTTAGCATTTAAAAAAAAAAAAAAAAAATCAAATTAATTATCTCATTTGAATTTAATACTCATTTTCCTTTTAATTTAATCTTTGAATTTTTAAATAACTTAAAATAAATGAATTATTTTGAGAATTTAATTTTCGAAACAATATATATTTATCCCGAATGTGACTTTATGCTCTCTTCACTCTAGAACGTGTCTATGGAAGGATTTTTAGGTTTTTGAACAAAAAAAACACTTTGATTTATTTTGCATTTTTTTTAGTTTTTATTCGCCCTTGCGGAATAAGCCCCGTTCAAAATTATTACCCATGTGGGGGTCTTTATTCCATTGTGTATGAGAGCAAAACTTTGTTAAAATTGGTATACCCAATTTTACTATTTTTTCAAACCCGTAGATGAACCCGAGTCGTTCCAATCATAGGCGGAGTTTCCAAATATGTGCGGAGCAAGGGGGCTTTACCAAAAATAAACCCCTCTCCCTAAATACGCCCTGTCCCGAATATGACCAATGTCCTAAACTGCGGTCTCTTCCTTGTTATTACAACAAGTTTAAGGGGAGATATTTTTATCGATGCCCATGTCTTGCATCATTATTATCTCTCCTGTGTCTTTACACGAAAACTTTTTTTTACGTTTAATATTTTATATATGTATCTTTATAATCTTTATAATCTCTATATTATCTTTGTATAATTGTAATTGTGTTTTTTTATTTTGAAATTTTTGTATTTACATTTCATTTAAGATTTTTAATAATATAGTGCAAACTTGTGAACTTTTTAAGCAAATACAAAAAATTTTGTGCACTAAAGACTCATTTATCATGCTCATGTTTGTTGATAAATAAAATCACGTGAGAAAACCTTCAAAGAAAAATGCAGCTGTAATTTTTCATTCTTGAACTCTTTTTAAAGACTGTGTTAAAAAAAAAAAATGAACAATTAAGAGTTTATTTATATAGGTGCACCATCATATTGTAAAATGAATAAACTTGCAAGAAAACAAACAAAAAAAAATATGTTTGCAGCTAACATTAGTTCTAATATGGATAAAAGACTTTTCAAAGACTTTAAAAGTATATTTTGCTGCAATTTGAAAAATGTATGGCCATTTATCATACTAATATGAAGATATTATTGTAGTACTACATATTATTATTTACATTATTGTATGCATACTTATTTTATTTTTATTATTATTTTCTGCTTTGATATTTTGTATTATATTTACAGGGTGACATTCTAAATTTTTCAAAATCTTGTGAAGGGGTGATATATATATGGTAAAGATACCATATATATTCCTTTCAAAAAATTAAAGCAATCTATATTTTATGTATTTTATCAAATATATTTTCCCCTTTCTGCATAATCGTAATTCATATACATTCCCGGCTGTTAAAAAGCGCACTCTTTTTATCTTTCTCTTTCAACGAAAGACTTTTAGTCAAAATCATGCATATTGTTTTTAAATTATCATTAACGTACTTATTCGGTCTCCCACATATCAAAAGAAATGAAATTATACAAGGCATAAAATGTTTTCCTTTTCATGGTCAGCTTTGTCTCGCATATTGTTCCAGATGTCTATAGCATTTAAACGGCGCCTTTGCTGCATTCCTCGAAAGCCCTATTCCCAAAACAATAATTAACGGTAAAATTCTTAATCTCTCTTTTTAGCCAAAGTGCAATCTTCGCCAAAAGATTTTTCCCTTCCAATGACGTCAATTATGAAGTTGATATGTATATAAGTAACGGTTACATTTCCCACGCAAAAAAATGCGATTCTCTTGGCTTGAAATGTATCTCGCTTGGCGTGTTTTTCCTTGCGCCCACTTTCATATCGGATAGAACACTTGCCCTCTGATCTTCATCTCATAAACATCTAAAAATGTCTTGGCCCCTTTGGCCACCCTTTGGTTTTATAATGAAAAATCCTCTTGATGGCTTAAAAAACTCTTTGGATTACGTGAACTTGATCGGACCTGTTCAACAGCATTTCTGGATTATTCTTTGGATCGCGTTTGTGTTCTTCACCTCTGGCTTTAAATTTAAAATGTCACCTCACCAATATTCATCAGATTCATTTAAAAAAATCTGAAACTTTGATTGATCAAAATATCACTATTGTGGAAGATTGTGAAGTGTGACATCATTCTCCAATTAAAGAACATTAACTCTAGTGATGTGATTTTCGTCTTCCTTGCTTCACCATACAAAATAAAAGGGAAAACTACACTCCAGTTTAGTACTTCAGTACCCAGGAAAACGCACTCTGCGGATTGCCAAAACAACCAAGTGCCACTATACCTTCTTGTTTTAACAAATTGTTTCACTCCGTAAAAGTAAATCCTTTAGGTCTTTTCAAAGGATTCGCCAACTTTGACATCTTCTCAATAATCACCCCCTGAACTTACTTCCCACGATAACTCTTCTATATGCATAAAGGAACAAAAGTGATATACATATATTAAAATATTTATTCTGAGATTAGCTGATCTATCTAAAATTATATTAATTATATTAAATTATATAAGTAGACTGAGACTAGATGTGAAACAGATGATATCAAATTTGGTGAAACAAGTTGTGAGTATAACATAATATTATGGCAAAATAATTTTTACAGGCTATGGGGCGGGCATTTGACGCGCCGAAGTTGAGTTGAACTTCTGGTGTTTAGTTTGGAGAGTACTAAAACCTAAATTTATCTTCTATTTTACAAATAAATTAGTAAAAAATAACTTTAGAGTTCCTTTGGGAATTAAATTTGCATGTTATAGAAGAATAAACTAAACATAGATATGTATTCATTTATTTTCTGCCGACTGTATGAGCGAAATTTATAACTTTTTTTTAAAAGTGACAAAAATTTAAATTATTGAGACATGAAGCCAAGTGAATCATAAAACCTGTTTTCCAAATTGTGATACAAAAATGCGTAATTACCATTAACCCTCTGCACGAATCTGCACGAATTTGTTTCTTGGGAGTAATTTTTTACCCATATTTATGGTGAGATATCAGAAATTCGAAACAGAATTTCTTCGCCTTACTTAATGGGAAGACATCTGTGCTTATATAAGGCAAATATTCTTATTTAATAATAGTGATTGCTTGGAAATGAATTTATTTATTAAAGTTAAATTGTTAAATTTCAATTGATTCATTTACATATCACTGCACAGTGTAGGGTTAAATGTGCAAAAAAGAACTTGCTTAAAAATTTCCGTTTATGGTGTAACTTTTATCTATCTTCAGATAATATCTTAAACTCTACAACTATCTACAACTATCTTCAGATAATTGATTGTAAATTTACTGATACAAAAATACCTTTTATATAGAACAGGGATGTCAAACTTTGGCCCGAAGGATACCACTACTTTTTATTAGAAATCATCGGCTTATTTAATTACACGTTAAAAAGATTGAATACTATTAAAAAATAGTGATATCCAGTTGGCCATAGTGTGACACACTTAATCTAGGATAAATGGGGAATAGGCGAGAATGTCGATGTTTTACCCCTTTTTTACTAAAATGTTTGTAATTTGTGTTTGACATACAATAGCATCTCAGCTTGCTACATATAAATTATTTATTATACTTTCTATCTTTCTTACAGCGTCCAATATTTGAAAAGGCACTAAATGAATTAATAAAAAAAATATATCCCATAACACTATCCTTCCCAACTCCATACTGCCATATCCCTCTAATTCAGCAAACTATGATTGTATAAAAATGTTATTGATAATAGCCAATTGGTAATAACATATACCGTAATTTCTGGTATGTAATACGCGGCTCAAATAAATTGGTTTCGAACCAGAAGATTTATTTAATAAAAGGTAACTCGTTTCTATTTGGCATTTCTTTCGATTTTTTTAATAAATAAAATTTCGGGACCGAAACTGATTTATTTGAGCTGCGGTTTATATACCAGAAATTACAGTACTTTTAAATTTTGCGAGCATTGCGAGCATTGCGAGCATTGCGAGCATTAGGGTTTGATGGTAGCCTGCATCTTAAAAATTGAACCAACATTGTTTATTCCAATAGTGAAGCTCGATTTTGAAAGGTAGTATTCGAAAATTAGTGTTCTAATTTAATGGTATTCACGGGCGCAACGTTTAAGAACTCTGCTTAGGAGATATGATATTTTAATCAGAAAATTTTCTGTGTGAAATTTTTCAAGCACACAATTTTTCTAAAGGTGACAATTGTTTGTGTATGATAATTTTTGGTGTATGAATATTTGTTGAAAAGTAAAACCGCTTTCCAACCTGCCATTAGCGGAATATTGTTTGATAGTAGCTATATTTTCTTATTTCATAATAATTTTAATTATACTTTTACTTTTATATACGTTTCCGAAGTGTTTCGCGGATTTTTTTTTTTTTTTTTTTTTTTTTTTTTTTTTTTTTTTTAAGATAACGTCTAGCATTACAGAATAATAAAAAATATCTTATTACATACATTATTAAATAATGCGAATGCGGAATTCCGGTGTTATCTGAATAGAAAAAAATTCGATTAATTGGTAATACTGCATGTAATGCTAAACGCAATTTTGAATTAGTTTCGTATAAAATTTAGCTATTTTCCTCCAATGAAGTCATACTTAAAAGTCTATTTAGTGACTAATAAATCATTTAAACTAATTGCATGTAGTTCTGATTCCTGAACGAGTAAAGATTTTTCCCTCAAAATTTTGAATACATAACTATGAAAATGAAAATTTTTAATTGAGCTTTTAGGGTACCTGTGGAATACAGTGATAAATATTACAATAATTCCCCAGTTCGCACAGTGGTACAGTCATTGTACAGTCGCGGAGGCCAAAAAGGATACCTCTATTTTAATTCGGCAAAAAATTATTGTATAAAAATGTTACGGGTACCAGCATATTAGTAATAACGCATACTATTAAATTCTGTGCGCTAATTAGGTTTTGGGGGTCCTACATACTAAAAATTGAACCAAGTTTATTTTTCCAAATGGTAAAATTCACATTTGCTAATGTAAGTTCCGAAAAGGTATAAAATTGAGCTGCGCCACCAGACGTCTGAGTGGCGTCCGTCAGCACGTCAACCCTCGCACCCAAGTCCTGAGGGAGTTATAACACGCACGACCGGGAGAGGCGCTGCGACCGGTCGGAGCACCGCCACATGCGCATCATTCCGATTAAACCCATGAGGTGACGACATAGGTCGTTACGATACGCGGTGGATCCCAAAATCAGAGGAAACCACCACGAAGGCACCTGATGAATCACCAGAAAACACCCGACGGCTTCGTAGCCGGAACGCCATGAGGGGAACTAGGTCCTCGGCTATATGTCGAGTTCCCCAACAACCCTTGCTTTGCCACGGCGTCCGATCTTCGAGTCCTAGGGAGGGAGGAAACGACTAGTTCATCTGCCGCGGTGAATGGCAATAGCTTCTCGTCAACCCATGACTTCGAAGAAAACTAGTCCCTGACGCATAAACACGTCTTGGCTAAGTTTCTCCCCTCCCAATGCTTTTGGTATAAAAACTAGGCTGGGGCGCCCGGCGCGTCTTCATCGAACGAACCCAAGTTCTGAGGGACTTATAAAGCGCACGCCCGGATTTGGCTCTCCGTATGCGCTTCGGCCGGTCGGGGGATCGCCACCTGCCCCCCTGAACACTTAGACCCATGTGTGGACGATATAGGTCTCTGCGATACGCGGTGGATCCCATTATCAGAGGAAACCAACACGAAACGCTTGGGGACGGGCCGGTGTCCCCCAACAGCTTCGGGTCTGGACACACATGAGGGAACCAGGCCCTAGGCGTTAAGTCGGGTTTTCCTGACGAGCAGTTGCTTAACCAAAACTCGAGGGATGTGGAGAATACAAAGGTAACCACGTTTCCCTCTTGTAATGGATCAATAGTTTTGGTATAATTTATAATATTTTTCTTAAATTTTTATATTATGTGCAGAAGTCTAAATATAAGGATGCTAATGTTAAACTCAAGTCACAAACATTAATATGTAGCTTCCCAAAAAATCCTCCGATCGAAATCTGTCTGTGTTAATGAGACACAATGAATGGATCCAAACATATATACATTCATTTGATTCAACAAAATATTTATATTTATGGAAATTACTAATTAATTCATATTTTTAAAAATATGAACTATTACATATATTAATTATTTCCTAAAACGAACCAGAATCAAGAAGAATATTATTGTGACAGCTTACAGCTCCTTCCACGTATTAGTTTTCGATATACTTTAATTTTATACCGTCTAAGGCGTTTGTGATAAATTGTGACAGCGGAATACCACTATATTATAAATATATTTTTCGGTTTAATTAACTATAGAACTTTTGCGATTAAATAACACGAATTTAATTATATAGGTGTCAAGAAATACGGATTTTTAATGCATACTATTTCTTAAAACAATTCTTCGCCTTATTGCATCGAAAATATCTGCGATTGTATAATGCGAAGAAAATGATTAAAAGATACTGGTATTCAAAATCCATAATGCTTGTCATCTATCTAATTATTAAAAATGAGTGTTATTCCGCGGTTCGCCAGCGGTGAGGTCACGTCACCTGATCAAGGTTCTAAATTACGAGACCAAATCCTTTCTCTTCCTTAATTTTTGCTTTTTTTAAATCTACCAATTCAACAAAGTTAAATAGAAACCTTGCACCGGCAAATAAAGAGAACTGTAGAAACCACTAGAAAGCACTGCAGCGATGCCAACAAGGCTATTGTCAGGTGGATCACCGCCATGCTGTGATCAGGTGAATATCGCCCCGCTCCCAAATACTAACTCGTCAAGCTAGGCGGTATATAAAAAAGAAGACGTTTCCAATCGTAGTTAACACGCAGAGAAAAATAAATCTTAAACAGTCAGAGGAAAGTCTTACTGATTTTCCTATCTTATAAAGTGACTTTAATATATCCTTAAATCTTCTAAATAATTTTATTTGTTAGCCAATTGAATGCTTTCGGAACTTTTCATTGGAATATTTGAATTGTATTTTTCGGTTATGGAGAAATCTTTATCACATTTTAAAGATATTTCTATGAATATTTAAGAAAAAGTATGAAAAACATACATTTTAATGTGTCACTTTGATCCAAGGAACTCGATTAGGGTGCGAAAAGCGATAGTACCATTTGTATAAACAAAGTTAGTGCAATTTATATATGTAGATGGCCCTTAAACCAGAATTCGTGAACATCATTTTATAGTAAGCAATATTAATTAATTGCTTGTACCAGAAACATTTTTATACGATGATTTCTGTCTCATTTAGTAGAGGTGTGCCCCGTTTTCGCACTATTCTACATTTTATGGACAAAATGCATTATGATCATGCAGTTTACCACTAACATGACAACACTGAAAAAAATGGGTACTCAAGATTGAGTAAAAAGTACTCAATTTTGAATACGTCACATACTCAAAATAGCTCCGATCCAAATGTACTCAAAATTGAGAAACGTATGTACTCATTTTTGATCCCATGGATGTATTCAAATATGAACTGCTATGTACTCATTTTTGATCCCATGGATGTATTCAAATATGAACTGCTATGTACTCATTTTTGATCCCGTGGATGTATTCAAATTTAGAAATGTTTATGTCGTTAAAATAAAATTTATAAGATAAAAAAAAAGGTTACTTCGCGAGGACAACTTTATAAGGGATACATACATTTCTGCTCATTTTTTTTCATTCCTGCGTGAGTTTATAGTAATTAACCAACCCTAGCCATGAGAGGAATCGAACCCGTGATGTCCCGTGTACTAACCTGACGACTCAGACCAATGCGCCATGAGTGATCACGCTTCCTTCTCAAATGTTGTTAGTTATTTTATAATGCAAAAACTTGAGGTTTCATCTGTAGAGGGATTTTTTCAATTCCAATGTTTTTAATATTTTCTTTTCATAATTTTCAATATTTTGCTGTATGATTTGGTGCCTTATAACAGATAAATTTCAATTTATTATGTATTATATGCGTAAAACATTGCATTAAGAATTCTGATTGCTTCTTTTTGCAACAGTGCCAACATTTTCTTTATTCAAACATATACTTTTTTTAAATTATTTGCCTGATTATCTATTTATCAATTCTAATAAAAACAACAATTATCTTAATCAGACGTGTGTACATGCTATTAAATTTTTTTTTTATGTCTTATTTTAAAAAAATTATTTAAATAAATTTTTTTATAATAAATTAAATTATTATATTTCAGCTATTCTGAGAGCTTTTGCGTACAGTTCTGTTAAACTAAATAGTTAAAAAATGATTTTTAGAGACAAATTTGAAATTAATGACCTTGGTAGGTTTAAATCTGGACTTATTGATTGAATTTAAATTAAATTAGTTTAATTTATAAAAATATAAGCTAAAGAAATAAATTAAAAACGTTATAAAGTTAAAAACTTTATTTTTATAAAAGTAAAGAAAAAATATTAACTAATTTTATAAATTTAAGGAAAAAATTATAAACTTTGTAAAATTATAATTTATAAAATAATAAATTTTAGCGTAATACATAAATTTGTAAGCCAAATTAGTTTAGTTTAATACCAATTTTAATACCAATTAGCTATAATGTGCAAAGATATTATGTTATGAAACTTTTGAATAACACAATATTGCCTCACGTTAAAAAAGTTAAAATAAATTTTAAAAAAATTAGTGGAAAAAAAATTATAATTTTGAGGTACTATCAAGAAAAAAAAAGTAGATGTGTAAAATGTGAGAAAAAAAAAAGGGTAGTAAATGTGTTGTAGTGGATCCACTTTGATGAAAATCCCGAACAACCAGATCCACTTTTCATTTCTCTTATTTTTCGTTTTTCCTTCAAATAATAGCTTGCTTTTTAGGCTCCGAAATTTCGTCATTACACATTCTGAAATATACAAGTATGTTGGGTTTGATCATATGTTCATTTTGGATCCAAAAATACTCATTTCGAAATGAGTACATGAACTTACTCATTTTTGAGAATACATATGTTCATTTTTTATCCAAAAATACTCATTTCGATATGAGTACATGAACTTACTCATTTTTGAGAATGCACATGTTCATTTTTGATCCAAAAATACTCATTTTGAAATGAGTACATGGACTTACTCATTTTTGAGTATTTCATTTTTTTCAGTGTACATTGATCAATTTAACACAGATCAAATAATCGTATCTCAAATAATAAAAAATATATATATGTAACCTTTTTCTGCGTGGCCTTCATCTGTTTTCTTTAAATAAAATTCCTGTTTCGAAAAATGTGTTCCTGACCCGTTTCTCTGGATTATGTCCACAAGTATACGCCAAAAATCTAGCCAATTTCTCCATAATGGAAACACAAAAATGCAACACTAGTCTGACTCGTTATTCTGCACAAAATCGTTTACCGTAATTTCCGGCGTATAATCCGCAGCTCAAAGAGTCGTTTTTCGACCCAGAAATTTTATTCAATAATTGTAGTTAAATATTTACAGCGATCTTTTAAGTTACATTTTATAAAATAATATTTCTGGGTCGAAAAACGACTCTTTGAGCTGCGGATTATTATTCCCCGGAAATTACGGTAATTTCGTCATAGATTTAAACTAGAAATTTTATTAGCTTTGACTAGACGGTGAGCATTTTTTGCATAAATATAATAAGTGGACATACCATAATATACATAGGAAAAATTGTTGCTGTATTTCAGAATGTGTAATAAAAAAATCCCTGACGGCTCGGCCTACAGGCACAGGTAGATTTCGTAGACGCAGACCGTGGGGCGCCTGCTTGTTGGGAATTGCAGAAGAAATGAACTTTTTTCCATGATGCGGCAGTTGGGACCGCCCACTTCGAAATTTAAATGTGTCTGTAAGCGAAGCTGGCAGGGATTTTTTTAATTTTTTATTTATTTATTTATTTATTTTTGGCTATAAGGGTTGGTTTTATAAAAACTTGTCAATATAAAAGTTGTAGACAAAATTAAGAGGATTTATAACAAATATAAGTGGATTTGATATATTGTGAATTGACGAAGTTATGAATTTTTAATGATATTAAAACTCTGTCATACATAAATTTTCGGCCCTTTTCCTAGAAGTAATAATAACTTTAATCGGATTTGATACGTATCATAATTAAGAAGTTATGGGTTTTTTTCTGTTTTCACAAAAAGCCCTTTCGCGCACACACATCCCCCCCCCCCTTGGTTCGATTTTGCCCATTAACGAACTTGTTCGAGATTTTATGCCCCTTGATTTTATGTATCAGTTTGGAAGGGATTTATGCAGAATTATGGAAGTTATCGTGTCCATAAAAAAGTGATATAGGTAGATGGATAGATAAAGTTTTGTACTGGGGGTGGTTTTGGGTTGTGGGAGTCATGATCGGCGTAGATCTGCAAAATTTTTCAGAAATTCCAACTTAGGGGAGAAGGTAATAAGTAGTATTTCTTACGAAATCTACCTAAAAGACAAATAACAAATAAGTCATAGGTTAGACATGAATATTTAAGAACTAATAACTCAAGATAACAGTTTGATTATTTTACAATTATTTAAATAAAGATTGAGAAAACAAAATTCGCATTAATTAAAATGGAACATGGCTTCCAGGTAAACCCAACATTTTAAAAGGCACTGAAGCTTCCACCTTCCCTTCACGGAATGAGGAAGTTTTCGTAGCCCTATACAAAAAGAGCGGTATAACGGCTTCCTTTATTGAACGTTCGAATGATGCCCCTGGCGAACATGAGTAGCAGCTTTTCAAAAATTATATTTGATAATAATATCTATACATATTTCTGGTATTGATTTTAACTATAGTTTAAAAGCTTTATATTTCTTTTCTAATATTCTAGCTTTGGAAAACACATTATACCAGTGACGGAAAAATTGTGCCATCGGGACAATTGTGAACCGTATTTTCAAACAGTAACTTCTTCTTAGTATTTAATCGCAGAATTTATGTCATTAAAAAGTAGTATTAATTAGTTGTGTTAATTGGACCGTTGGCACGTGGCATCGCCACCCTACGTTCAAATTTTGAGTCACATTGTCTTCTCGAAAATTTTAAAATTCCACATTTGTAGACTGTTGTGTGTCCCTTCCAAGTATATAAATGCAATGATCATGGTATCAGATACGTAGTTCATTAAATATTTAAATTTTCTCAAAATTGATGACAAGCGGTTAAGAACACGGTTGATCTTGTTTTCAAATTGTATGAAAAATCTATTTTCTCTAAATTTACTCTATATCATATTATGTAGTTTTTTGAAATTTAAGACGGCGAAGAAAATATGGAAAAATACTAAATTGAGAAACGCATTACGAAAAAGTATTTTTAACCCCTTAATCGTCGTGCCCGAGACATTCACGGGCAGTGTAGGCTACGCCTGTTTTATTCAGATTGTTTGATTCCCACCAATTTTTGAAAATAATATAATTGGCTTTATTATCGCATTATTATATCTGCCTATTAAATAAGGCGAATATTTCTACTTAACAAAAACTGGTGGTAATCAAGCAATCTGCATTTTTAAAAAGTAGCCTACATTTATCAGGCGCGACGATTAAGGGGTTAATGCCAGATTAGATAAAATTAAGATGTTTCGCACAAGAAACTGAATTTTAGAAACGAATGTAAGTACCGTAATTTCCGGCGTATAATCCGCGGACCAAACAATCTTGGTTCGACCCAGAAATTTCATTTTATAAAATGTGACTTAATTGATCGCTGTAAATTTTTTATTTCAATTATTAAATAAAATTTCTAGGTCTAAACATGGGTGTTCGATCCGCGGATTATACGCCGGAAATTACGGTAAATGCAAAGAAAATATATCGTACATATTATTAAAAATAATGTCTTGCTTGAATTATATTTATAGTATGAGATGTATACATCTCACTCCTGTGACGAAATAAACCCGGGAATGAGATATTGCTAAATATACCCGAATAAATAGCGTTTGGTTGCTCTGACAGTATCGTGAATTTGCAGGTTAAGATTACCGATCCAAATGCTAATTGTTACACGAAAAGCACCGAAATAAATAATACTTACAAGTAATAAGATGCCACGGGTGTGAAATCAAACAACAACAAAAGCAGTCTTCATTTTAAAGACGTATTAAAAAATACATAAAGACGTATAAATAATAGCTAAAGAGAAAAAAAATGATCTATTGACACGCGGATCTGGACGCAAGCAGCTAAAAACAATTGGTTTTTCTATATATTAAAAATTGCACTAGTTTGATTTTTTTTGAAAGATGACAGCACTTTTGGCACCCTAAATGAGCTTCTTAGAACAAGCCATCACATTCTGAGGTATGGTTATCATATTTTATAGTAAACTGGAATTACAAATATTTCTATTGACAGAGTCAAATTACTTCAATTACTTTAAACTTATTTTTTTTTAAATTATGTTCATTTAAAAGTATAGAAACATTCAAAGCCAATAAATAATAAACAACTAATACTTTTATAACAGTCCTTTTATTCTTTTAATGTGTTTGTTTCTTGCTCATTAAAAAAAACTGAAGCATACAGGAAGTCAATAATTAGTGAATACTGTCATTATTTTAAAATAATTTCTATTTACGACTCAATACTCATTTTATTTTTTTAATACATGCAGAAATGAAATCGTATTGGAATGGGATCGTGTTAAGCTTTGGCTATATTTTTATTGGAGGGATGCTGTACAGAGGACTTTTAAAGGGAGAGTGACTCGAATTATCGTTACACATTTCACATTCAACATTTTAGATTTCTTTTGACAATTTCAATCAACCTACAAACGGTTTTATTTAGTATTTTATCTAAGATACTAAAAATTCTGTTAGTTTCTTTAGAGTGAGGGTAATGGCCATTTACTCTTAAGCACTTTGAAAAATCTTATAGCTATGCAACAAATTGATGTTACCTATTTATTGCCCTGCAAACATTTGCATAAAAAATTGAATGTTTTAAATTTTATATAAGTACAGTTTTGTTTATTTCCGATTTTTAGCAAAGAAATTACTGACAAATTTTGTTAATATTTAAAATCCTTTCGGAAAATACTAAAAGACGAAGTTTCAACCATGGTCTAATATTAAATTCAAAACAAAATATGAAAAAAATATTTGACAAATATACAGTACACTTCAGTATAAGGAAAGGGCATGTTTACAAACAAACAGTACCATCAACCAATCTACCAATACATATTTGTCGTAGCGATCATTGCAGGAATCGTAATGACGACGTAATGCAATCATATCAAAGACCAGTTTAACGTAGACCAATGAAATCGTTCCATCTGATGTATACAGTAGGAATAATAAAGAACGAACCCGTTTTTCTTGCGAACCAACAGTAAATTAACCAACAGTGATGTCAGCTGCCCTTTCCTTAATTAGAGATTATTTTTTCAGAAAAAATTTGTGAAATGTCCAAAGTTGTAAAAAATGTTCATAAATAAGAGCAATCCCTTAAATACAGTAGCTCTGCATTATATCGCACTTGTCGGAAGACAAGAAAAAGTGTGATATGTCCGCATGTGTAATAAAACCTAGGGCATTGGGAAATTAGAAACTAGTCGGATGTGTCAATCCCAAAACTTTCTTCTATCTCACACAACTTTCGCATACACTAAAAAGAATCAGCACCAATTTATATCAATGTCTAACTGAAGATCAAGTTTTATTAAATTCCGTGCATTAGTTCTTGAGATATGACTATCGCTAAAATCGTGTAAATCCTTCAAAATGCTGCATAGCAGTGCCACCTGCTGGTCGATTTTAACCAAAAACTAATCAGCACCAATTTATATCAGAGACTAACTGAATATAAAGTTTTATTTAATTCCGTTCATTATTTCTTGAGATATGACTATCGCTAAAATCGTGTAAATCCTTCAAAATTCTGCATAGCAGCGCCACCTGCTGGGCGATTTTTACCAAAAACTAATAAGCACCAATTTGTATCAGAGACTAACTGAATATAAAGTTTTATTAAATTACGAGCATTAGTTCTTGAGATAGAGCTATTGCGAAAATCGTGAAAAATGCTGCATAGTAGCGCCACCTGCTGGGCGATTTTTACCAAAATTTAATCAGCATCAATTTATATCAGGGACTAACTGAATATAAAGTTTTGTTAAATTCCGAGCATTAGTTCTTGAGATAAAGCGCCCACAAAATTTCTGTCACATACAGACAGACAGACAGTGTCACAGAGTCACAGACAGACATTTTCTAAAAATAGTCAAATCGTGTTCAGGACCTTCTAAAACGTATAAATCCGTCGAAAACCGGAAGTCGAAAATTTTCATGAATCCAATACTTTCTTCTTGTAAAGATAGAAGAAAGTAAAAAGATGATACCTTACACGTTAATCAGGGTTCGTACTCATTCACCACAAATTTTTAATAGATTTTTTTTCTTTATTAAAATGCAGAAAAGTATTACAAATCCCGCAATTACAGTTTCTGCTATTTAAATATTAAATAGAAATTTTCTATTTAAAAATTGTGGTAAAAGCGTACGAAACCTGTTAATGTATCATTGAAAATATAAATTTTTAGGCATATTAGAATTTTCTCAATAAATTAACAATATATAATTATTTTTTACATTTTTATCTAATTATATAATTATCATCTGTGGCTACAACGTATTACGAGTATATTACGTATGATTAAATTGGATTTAACAAACGTACGAGTGCGTTTATGCGCACGCAGACCCACATGTATCTAACATAATAGACAGTTATTTAAAAAGTGACAGATACCTAGTCCTCAGATACTTATATAGCGTTTTTTATAACGGTATAGTTTATCAAAGGTTTTCTACCTTTAAATACGATAAAAAAATTACTTTACAGAAATAATGGTATGAAAAGTAAAAAAACTTACAAAAACTTTTGTTTGATATATTTTTGCACTCCAGACGCTGTTAACTCTGCATTTGTCTGATTTGACATTTTTCCGTAACATCCCGATCATCTGTCCCATTGCATTATCAATGATAATCACGTTCTTTCATCGTATGCAGTTACCTCAATGGTCCATTACACTGACGCAGGAGGGTTTTTTACTAAGTCACACCACCACTACTTTTAAACAATATGCTTTGTGGTAATTGTCTTTAGCATGGGAAATAGAAGTGCACAATTATTAACATTGCTCCAAAATCATTGCTCCGGTGGCGCGATGGAATAGGATTTTCCCATCACTGCGCTATACTATTGCACTTCTTCCAATAAAGAAGTGTATTCCAATACAGATGAACACAAGAAAATTTTTATTGCTGATAAAAGACAATCAACTGTAACTACTTACCAATGAAACAGCTTATTTTTATGGTATGAAATGGATTTATATGTTCTGTTCATCGTTTGTACCAGGATTGTGAGTTTCTCCTCCTTGTTTTATTCAGAAATTCGAATTTACAGCAAAAATTCTGAAAAGCAATTTTTCTGTATTTATTTACAGATATTTTGTGACTCCATAAAGTAAAAACTTTTTTTTTCAGAATTTCCCGTATGAATTCGGAGTTTCTGAATAAAAAAAGAGGATTAACTAGCAACTCTGATTCATACATTGATCGTTAGCGCATAGTCTGTGGTATAAATAAACAATACTCGGGCCAGGCATTTTATCTTATACTAGCTGATTCGTCCGGCATTCTACCGGAAATCAGTAACTTTCTTTTGCGGTTTAGATGAAAATAGTTATTTTAAGCGCGCATTCTGTTCTAAACAAACCTCTTTCCAAACGAAACTCATGCACTTGTCCCCCCTGTCTACGGCACTGTATAGCAGGCATGCTACGCATGCGTTGCAATATCGTTTATTCTCAATTTCTACCACTCGGTGGCAAGAAATCATCTTACTTAGTTATCTATATCTTAATTCAGGGGTGGCCAACCTGTGGCACGCGTGCCACAGAGCTACCACTATTTTTAACAGAATTATTCGCCTTAAATAAAAAACGAAATTATGTGACAAAATGAGGTTAAAACATTTATTTAAAAAAACTGATTTCGATCGATTTTCAGGGGATAAGGTTGGCCACCCCTGTCTTAATTAGTTCATGTTAAATTGAATGAGCCAATTCCCGTTGAAGAAGATTCCAAAAAACTTTTAGTACACTTTGGTCGAAATATGATATGCCCTAAGTCGACTTCTTTTAACCACCCTATCTCCCACAACCCCACAGCTACCGACATGCAACCACCATATTGCACGATGGTAGACTCGAGGCTACTATCACACAAAAACACCAGTGGTCTGTGCTGGGTAGTTGTGACTGCAAAGTGAAATATAGGGACACACACATCTATTTATATATATAGATATAGAAAAAGGGGTGTAAAAACTGGGCGCCAATGGGCAAATTCTCACTACTAAATTTTATAGATATTCTCCCCTAAATTTTATTAGTGTACTTCGCCTAAATTTTATCACTGTTCTTATTACGCGAAAAATGCTAAAAATTTAGTGGTGATATACAGTTAGATATAGAGATGTATGGATATAGATTTCAGCAGGGGTTAAAATTCTTACAACCAAGAGATGCGTGTCGTATTTCTTGCACAATATTTATGGTACAATATATATGATATTGCAATTGGAAGATGCAGAGTTGACAAGTTGCTGTGATTCTTCCGATGTCTCACCATTACCGCCTACTTAACTCCTATTTTATTTTATTTTTAAACTTGCCATTTCACCAGAAATTACTATATAGTAATTCTGGTAAAATGATATTTTTCAGTAAATTCTCGTGTCAGTCAATCACTTGAATATTTTACGAAAAGAAGTACTTTGCACCTGAAAGGGCTAAATAAAGCAAATATATCTATACGAAAATACTAGTATTCAAAAATTCTCAGATTTGGCAGCGTTAGAAATTAATTAAACGTTTTTTGTACTAAAAAAATACATTTAACCCATATTATCGGAAAAGTTGTATTTCATGTCAGGCAATGTTGCCAGTTGAGTAGTTTTAATTTCTTTCAGATTGCTTGATTGGCATCAGTCACTTATTTTATAGATATATTCTCCCTTTTTAATGTCCTATTTAACCTTTTTATAAGTGCTTTTAAAATGAAAAATGGACAGGTTGAATAAAAATAATACCTTTATTGGAAATCAAATAAAATTGCCACGGGCGTTATAACACAGATCCCATCGTTTCGGCAGCAGGTCTATGCTTTTGCTGTAGGAAGATTGCGATTGTTTCTTGAAGAAGTCTTGCACAGCTTCCTTCACTTCATCGTCCGAATGGAAAAGTTTCCCCTGTAATGCTATCTTAAGTGGTTCAAAGATGTGGAAGTCACAGGGTGACAAATCTGAACAGTACGCCGATAGTGCTCCCTTGGAGAAGGAAATCAATTAAGAGTGGCCCACGTTGTTCCGACCTGGACGCATCCATGTGTGGCACGACTTTACTTTCGATCAATTTCCTCTAAAAGCGAACAGGTTTCACTCAAGACCTCCTTATCATAGTATCAGACCTCTCAATCAGCAAGTTTCCTGTGACCGCTATACTTGTCCTGCTACTAGCGCCATCAATCGTCAGTAATAGGAGTATTTACGACACGAAATAACACGAAATGTTTTCACAGCTCCATTTGTTTTATGCATTTGCTTATGAACTAGTATCGGTAGCATAGCTGCCAACTTTTACGCTTTTTTCCTACCACTAAAATTTTATAGTAAATTTTATCTTATTAAATTGACAAGATCAAGTGATTACATGACCAAAAAAATTCTATTAAATTTTAGTGGTAAAAAAAAGCGTAAAAGTTGGCAGCTGTGCGGTAGCAGAGCTGCTAGATTTTTCTATTCTTTTTTTGGATACCAGTTTTTTAGTACAGACAATTTTGTTTTGTTTGATCGGAGAGTTCTGGGATTTAAAAGAACAACATTTTCTCTAAAAGTATACTGGTGTTCAAAAAGCCGGAGACTTGGCAACTCTGCGGTAGTATCCACCAGGCGGCGATACTTTCCGGAGAAAGTCAATTAATAAGTTGGCAATTACCGCGGACATTTTCTCCCATAGACTTTCTCCGGATTGTCAAGTCTGATCTATGATAAGGGAGTCTTGGTTTCACTGTTGAACGCCATATGAGGTGCACACCTCCTACCTTCCTTTATATCCTTATTCGGTTGTGCAGCTATAGCTGCCGTCATTCGAACGCAGTCGCACGTGTCCACTTTTCATGTGGGCAACCCTTATAGAAAAAAGTAAATATGTAGCAAAAATGATGATATGATTGAATTCCATCAGAACTAACAAGATATTTATTATATATAAATAACTGCTTTTCTTTACGTATATTTATAAAATCAAAATTTTATTAAAATTATTAAATTAATATTGCTTTCATATATTTATTAGTAGAAGTATTTTATTGTGAGAGAAATTCTGCGCTTAAATAAAGCGAAAATTGATATTCAGAAAAAAGTGGTACCGAAAGATCGCAGAAGTTATCATCTATGCATTTCTAACAATGGCGCTGAATATTGCTTTTGTGTATATTTTTAAGTTAAAGTATATTTATTGGTGAAAGTTATAAACAACATTTAAATCTGTACTGCAATGAGACACTCTCTATTTGGGTCTGTTTTGCCCTCTTATGCAAGAGTTAAAGGTAGCACCTCCCCCCCCCCCCCCCAACAAACCAAACCACCACTCTGTATTTGTTAATTATGACATAGATTACGACTTTGGTTCCTTATTAAAAATTTCTCGTGTAGGTGAACACTAGGACCTCTTCAACATTGTCCAATTTTTTTAAATCATATTTACTTTCTTTTAACATCAAGCATGATTAACAATTTGCATTTTTTTTCAAAAGTCTACTGTTTGATAAAAAATAAATAGCAGTTTTTTTGTGAAAAAATTAAATAAACGGATTTTAATAAGGCATGTGTCCGGTCCTACTTGTAATGAATTTGTGTCATCGACTTTCAATACTGTCAATTAAGTTGTCGGCCACCGGAAAGGGAAACAACTCCCACACATGGAGCAATGCTTGTTCCAGCTCATTTACTGACTTTGGAGGAGGACTTACGGCAGCCACCTGTTGCTGCGATAGTCCCAAAGATGCTATATAGGTTCAAAGTTCGAAGATTGTGCTGGCCATTCCAATCGCTCCAAACCTTGATCTCCTAGATACTCATCAATGACATCAGCTCAATTCGATCGGGCATTATCAGCCATTCAGATTAATTTATCACCAATAGCAACACCATACGGTGGAAAAACGGAGCAAGGATCTTGTAGTGCAAGTAGTGTAGTGTAGATCTTGTAGTTTTTTTACATTTAATAATTTTTTCAGATTTCCCTCTAACAACACCAAACAGTATTTTTATATGAAATATGTCAATTCTATATTCAATAAACATTTAAAATTTATTAAAAGTGCTAATTTCATATTGGCCTTGTGCCAGAAGTTAATAGCCGAAGAAATCGCTAAATATTTCATTATCTACATCTACAACAGTTTTTTTTTAATTATTCTGATAATTTCAGCTGTTTTAAGCGCTTATTACATGTCTGTTAAATTTGTGTTTTATTTGTACTATTTTATTTATTTCTTAATGAAGTTTTAATTTCGTTATTGAATATTAGCAGTAAACAAATGCTGAACGTTTTATATTGTTTAAAATGCAAACGGATTAATATTTTGTAATTGTCTGCAAGCCATAGAGATAGATTTAAAAAATCTTGCTTGAAATTTAATTTAAATGCTATAATAAATCAGCCATTTAAGATACAGTTTCCAAACAAATTACATTCAAAGGTAGATTTCTCTCCCTATATAACGGTGTAAAAATTAAAAATGTGCTATGCTTAGAAATTAAAAAATATTGCAGTAATTAAAATTGCAAAACCGAAATTTCATCCTTAAGTGTTGCCATTCGCAAAATGACGTCAGCATTACGCACGGACACGTTTGTCCTTTATAATATAGATAAGCTGTACTTTGCCAGAAATTACTAACAAAAAGGATTTAAGTAAGGATCAACTCCATTTGCTTGAGATATGTGAAGCAATTTTTTCGGGATTGTGTCCCGAAAAATTGCATAAAAGAAATCCTGGTAAAATTGTGCATTCTAGGTGGCTTACAGTGGCAAATAGAATTCTTAGGCCATACGTTTCTTCATTTGTTAATTCTGAGAAATTTTATACTAAGAGTTTATTCAACTATATGGTTTCAAATTAAATCTAAGCCTTCATGCATTTACGGAGTTAAGTATTTGCATCAAACAGTTATGTTATCAAGATATTTAACAAAGGAATTACAAACAATGATATATCCCGTAATTCAATGAAATGGTTATTTTTGTCACCCGGAAAATATTTTGATTGTCATGTTGGCTGACGATAGAGACTATGTAAGAGTGTTGGCACTACGCAGAATAATAAGATCTCGAAAGTCAAGAAATTATTTACGTGCGTTCAAGTTACCTGAGATCAATTTTGAAGCCAAAGACTATATCGATTTTATAAATTGGGCTGAAGCGACCGTGACAGAACCATCATTAACTAAGTTCTTAGATCATAACATTCTTACAAAATATATCCTAAATCCAAACGCAATAGATGAAAACATCTTACCTAAGATTAAACTACTCCCTTGTCACAATCAAACCACTGAAAGATGTGTGAAACTTGTTACGTGGGCTTCTTCTGCTGTTTGTGGTCCTTTGAGACGCGATGGGTTCATTAAAACTTGTTTGGGGTCTCGGAAAAAAATGCCAGTTTTTGAAACCAAAAAACAGTATGGACTACTATAAAATGGTAACTTCATTGCTTGTAAATTGTAATAGTAAATTATTTTTACCTTATTACTATAGTTCTTAAAGAATAATTTGAAATTATATTTTCTTACATAGGTTAAGTAAAAAATATAAAACAATTACAATTACCCAAATTTCATATATTTAAAAAAAGTATAGTCGTTGAATTAATATAATAAAAGCGAATTTGACATAAATATTACATAATTTTACTATAAATATATAATAATAATAATAATAATAATTCTATGATCATCCTTTTAAATTAAATTAATATTAATAGTTTGTATATTTGAGGGAAAAAATGGAAAAATGCACAACTTTTACGTTTTTCCTCAATATTCAATGACATTGCAGCAGTATTTACTATTAATATTTTTCAAAAATATTTTACATTCAGAATGAGGATATGATATAACAACTTTCCCACCACACCCCATTTCGATTTGGAGAAAAGAAGAATTTGCATAGGCGAGCGCTCCACCCTATTGTACAGGTCCGATCTGGAACAAGTCTTCTTGATACTGAATTTTTGGATTCAAATTGATCTCGAAGCCTTTTCACCACACTATGAGACACATTAACCCTTTCAGGGGCAGTGGTATGTTTATGAAATCACTTAATTTTTAATCCCAAACGCCACACTGGCACCAGAAATTTGCTAAAATCTTTCCCATTTAATATGTATGTGATTGTTTGCCTTTTTCTTACTTACAAATAAATTTCAAAGTTAATTCCGGTGCCAGTCATTTATTTCAACATTTTAGTACTGAAAGTACTTTGCCCCTGAAAGGGTTAAGACATCTAGCATCCCCAGCTTGTGATTACCCCATTTCCTTCCATCAGATTGTACACCATCTTAACGAATGAAGTAAACGACATCTCCTAGACATAGACAACACTATTTTAGTACCAACAAGTCAAGTTCCTCAAGCATTAAAAAAATTCACACAAATTTCCAAAGGGGGATATTCGCAGTTCCTCCTGACAACCATATAAGTATCCAATAGATTAAAATAATTGAGATAGGTATAATTTTTTCATAAGATTTTATTGAAGTTACTTGTGATTATTCATATGAACCATATTTTTTACCTTTATTGTCTTTACTTTTTTTACGCCCCACCAGTGACTGAGAGGTTCTGCTCTCGAAGCTGGTAGACGGGAGGTGCTGGGTTCGATCTCAATCGCGCCCGTCGGTCTAATCGTTCGGAGTTTTCGTGGTTTTCTTCGAGCCGTGGATTTATCCATGCGTAAATACGGGTTAGGTTCCCTTAGAAAGACCCCCACGAAGGGCACTCCCCCCGGGCCTATATCCCAAGTGTAGATAATTGGCCGCCAATAATCAATCCAACCCAACCCTTTACTTTTTTTACTTTTATTTCTTTTAATGTGAGCGTCAAAAAACTGGTTGTACCTTAACTTTTGGGGGTCAGTGTATGTTTATTTGCTTATCAATTGGTAACATATTTCTAATTTAGATACACTCTTTTATAAGTTTAAAAATTTTTTGCACAACTTGAAAGCCTCTCCAAGATTTTAACACTTAATACAAAATTAAGTATATATTTTTTTTTCCAAGCGGAATCAAAGAAACATCTTTTATAAAGAAAATACGGGGGAAAATGTCAAAAAGTTTATTTTTATAGAGAATTTTGAAAAATGCGAATGCAATCCAAGCCATTCTAATTGTAACCAATAGGATTGCCATAGATCAGGGGAATTCGCGGTCTGAAAGTCAACGACAGTCTATGCAAGTTTTTTTAGTTATTCTTTTTATTATTATCCAGATTGCTTTATTGCTACAACTTTTATGAAATAGTAACATAAGCTTTATGTAATCTGTAATTATATAAGTTGCAAAAGAAGTGATATCAATCAAACAATCGGAATAAAAAAAACAAGAACAAAAAATCATGCGTCAAGCATAGATTATGAAACACTTTCCAACACAGCCACAAAACTGTAACGAAAACTTCACCGTTAAATAAGGTGAAAGAAGATAGGTAAGTAAACAATTTATAAAATATATACCGCATTAAAAAATACAGTTATCGAAATTACCTTCCAGTGTCAAAAAAGTAGTCGAAATATTTTGTGCAGCCCTATATATGATCAGTAGATGTGGATGTATTCCATGATAAAATTTAGTTCCATTAGAATATTCACATTTAGCAATTTTCTCCAATCGATGTAAATGCACTCGAAATAGTTTGCACAACCCTGTATATTATCTGAAGACTTTTGTACTTACCACATATTAAGCTAAAAGGCAACTTAAAACTCACTCGCAGCAATTACCAACCGTAAACGGCAATGTATCTTTTTCTTTGAGTAGCCCTGTATATGAATTTACTTATATTTCACAAACTTCTATTAGTCTACTAAATATAATTCAGCAGGAAAATGCGTAATACAATTAAAAACTACCCTTATAAGCACTTCACTCCCATAGTCTGTAAGGTAGAATCCTGATTCAGCTAAAATCTCCTGCTGTGACCCCTACTTACCAACGGTAGATAATCAATGTGACAAGGTTGACAAGTAGGGTGAACGCTAAACATTGATCCCAAAAACTGATCTCCAAAATTACGCCATTTTTGAGCTGTTTATATATAAAAAAAAAGATTCTCCCTCAAAAACGATTTACTGACCGTTAATTACATTTAACGATGTCCGATTGACATTTCTAAAACCATTAACTGATAAAAGAGAAACAGTTTCTTATCAGTTATTTATGGCTCCCAATCTGTTATTATTTCCGGAAATTGTACTTTTTCAGCAAAAAAGCGTTACGTTCCTTTTAAAAAATAAGATACTTTAGCAAAACATAGGTGAAATTTTCCCACAAAATTTCATATGTATGTGTGGATGATTGCGTGTATATTAAAATTTTCTCGCTTTTTCTGGTTTCCAAAGCTCTCACCTTTGTAAAATTAGGAATTTTTTTTATTTATTTATTGTTATATTACTATTTATTTGAACTCACAGTATTCTGTAAAATATTTGAAAAGTCGAGTGGAACCACTCCGGATTTTTTTAAGTAACTGTATTGAAGTATTGATTGTATTATGCATCTCTCAAAATTTCGCTTAGAAATTTATAATAGGTGTATAAGCTAACATTTTGGAGACAAACACAATTTTTTTTTTTTTTTTTTTTTTTTTTGCATGTTATATTTCTTAAAACTTTAATTGACCCGTTTATATCGCACTTATTTAATTGAACCGGGCAGACGCGATATAACGAGGAGTCACTGTATTATTTAATCCGTGTCTTTAATTTCGAGTATTGAATATTTTGGCAAAATCTGAAAGTAACGAAGTAGTGACTACTTTTGAAAAGTACTTTGTAGTCGTTACTTTTTAAATAAAGTAGTTGTAGTTGAAGTTAGCTACATTTCCGATAAAGTAGTTTTCATGACTTCAATTCATGATTTTTCCAAAAAAAAAAAGAAATCCTTTACAATACGTTACTTTGCCATGAGCACCGAACCCGATTATAGAAAACTCACAGCTTTTTTAAGCATGGCAGAAAGTGCGATCTAGTGAATTTATTAAAAAAAAATTATAATTTTTTTTCTTTTTCTTTTTTTAAGATATAGCAGCAGGAATAGAGAAAAAAAAGTTATTTAAACTACCTTCAAGTTCAAGCAAGTACAAGAAAAAAAAAAAAAAAAAAAAAGGAAAGAAAAGAAAAGAAAAAGAAAGAAAGAAAAACTGAATCTGGAAATTGTTCTTAACAAACAATTTTTAAAGGGGAAAAAACGATTGCAAAGGACATTTTTTACATTCATTTCAGTTAATCTCTGTCTATTATCCGTCCGTTCTCTAATATTCGTAAATATATTTTATTTGTATTTTCGTGTAATTGGTATATGATATTGAGGTCTAATATGGGACATTCTCAATTGAAAATGCAGCTTGTAGCATTTACAGATAGGGCGTAAACAGGGCGTAACTTGTAGTTCACTCCGTAAACTTGTAGCGTAAACAGGGACACGCAAACAAATTCCGTAACATTATGGAATGTTTGCAGTATAACTTAATGATATTACACTACTTCAAACATAATAAATTTGATTTGCGTACTACAACATGCTTAAAGAACATGGTCTGTATAAGATTTATCGGTCATTTAAAAGGACAGAAAATAATTCGATTACAGTACTATCCAAGAGCGGTGATTGCTGCAAATAGGTTTTCAGCTGTGTGATGCTTTTTTAAGCTTAACTAAATTATAGTATACTAGCAAGCTACGCCCGCTACGCTGGTCAATTTCTCTTAACGAACCTTTAATCAAACAAAATATTGACATTTCATAATTCACTTTTATATTTTAACAGAATAATAAGGATACTATAATTTGTGACTCGAAATATAGTCAATATACATGTCAGGACACATCGCCCTTATCATTATCTTTTTACGCGTGAAGGTTTCGCTATGGTACTCTATTGTGAAATTTGGTAATTTTAGAAATTCAATAGTTGAAAAATCGCAGAATCATTAGATCATTTTTCTTTAGAAATTGTTCTTAGAGTGCATTTAGATCTTATAAATAACAATCATGCCGAACTTGAGGTTTCTAGCTCCTTCAGCATCGCAAAAATCGCAATTTTAGAACGTTTTTCGCTTCTGCACCCCCCTCGGGGTAGTGGCACCGACATAAAATATAGCCTATGTTGAAGCAGGGATTGTCACCATCCATTTGCCACCATCACTTTTGAAATCGCTTTAGTAGTTCCAGACATTCCATACAAAGTGTAATTTATATTGTTTTTAGAAAATTTTTTGCTTATTTCAGCCTTTTAAATTTCGAATTTTTTTAGATTTTGTTCTTATAGAGCATTTAAATCTTGTAAGTAACGACCATACAAAATGTCAAGTTCCTAACTCCTTCATTATTGAAAATATCATAATTTTGGAACGTTTTTCGCTCCTGCACCCTCTGCGGGCAGTGGCACCGACAAAAAATTTAGCATATGTTGGAGCAGGGACTGTCACCATCCATTTGCCACCATCACTTTTGAAATCGATTCTGTAGTTTCAGAGATTCTATAGAAATTGTAATTTAGAATGTTTTTAGAACGCTTCTTCCTTATCTCACCCTTTTAAATTGCGAATGTTTTTATAATTTGTTCTTAGAGAGCATTTACATCTTATAAGTAACTACCATACCAAATTTGATACTTCTATCTCCTTCAGTACACAAAAAATCGAAATTTTAGAACGTTTTTCGCTCCTGCACCCCCCTGGGGGTGGTGGCACCGACATAAAATATAGCCTATGTTGGAGCAGGGATTGTCACCATTAATTTGCCACCATCACTTTTAAAATCGCTTCAGTGGTTCCAGAGATTACCCCAAACAAACAAACATACAAACAATCTTTACTACTTTATATATTAGTATAGATAAGGGGGAATTAGCCCCTTGTTCCAACCCTTTATACTTAACCAATCAATCCCGAAAACTAATAAGAGATGCGCCTTAACACAGTGAACCTATAAATAAAATTTGAAGGAAATGGGATAATTCTGCATGAAAAACCCATTTACATAAATTAAGGGGGTATTAGCCCCCCGTTCCCCTCCTTTATACTTAATCAATCAATCCCGAAAACTAATCAGGGAAGCGTCTTAACCCAATGAATCTATAAACAAATTTTGAAGCAAATAGAATAATTCTGCATGAAAAACCCATTTATATAAATTAAGGGGGGGGGGTTATCCCCCGTTCCTCCCCTTTATACTTAACCAATCAATCCCGAAAACTAATCAGGGAAGCGTCTTAACCCAATGAATCTATAAACAAATTTTGAAGCAAATAGAATAATTCTGCATGAAAAACCCATTTATATAAATTAAGGGGGGGGGATTATCCCCCCGTTCCCCCCTTTATACTTAACTAATCAATCCCGAAAACTAATCAGGGAAGCGCCTTAACTCAGTGAACCTATAAACAAAAATTGAAGGAAAACTGAATAATTCTGCATGAAAAACCCATTTATATAAATTAAGGGGGGGATTAGCCCCCCCCGTTCCCCCCTTTATACTCAGCCAATCAATCCCGAAAATTATCATGCAAGCGCCTTAACACAGTGAACCTATAAACAAAATTTGAAGGGAAACGGAATAATTCTGCATGAAAAACCCATTTATATAAATTAAGGGGGGGGGGAATTAGACCCTTGTTCCCCCCCTTTATACTTGACCAATCAATCCCGAAAACTAATCAGGGAAGCGCCTTAACTCAGTGAACCTATAAACAAAATTTGAAGGAAAACGGAATAATTCTGCATGAAAAACCCATTTATATAAATTAAGGGGGGGGGAATTAGCCCCTTGTTCCCCCCCTTTTATACTTAACCAATCAATCCCGAAAACTAATCAGGGAAGCGCCTTAACACAGTGAACCTCTAAACAAAATTTGAAGGAAAACGGATATTTCTATGAAGAGTTATCGCATTACGTACGTACATACATACATACAGAACCGGCTGCCAAGCTCTCAGGGCTTGACAGCCAGTGTGATAACTGAAAAATCGCAATTTTAGAATGTTTTTTGCTCCTGTACCCCCTGGGGTTAGTGGCACCGACATAAAATATAGCCTATGTTGGAGCAGGGGTTGTCACCATCAATTTGCCACCATCACTTTTGAAATCGGTTCGGTAGTTCCAGAGATTACCCCCTACAAACAAACAAACAAGATTTACTCCTTTATAATATTAGTATAGATTACGTAGTTAAAAAAAAAAAAAAAAAAAAAAAAAAAAAAAAAAAAATCTGCAGCTTACAGCATATAGGCTGTACAAAAAAAATTGTAGATATTGCCGTTTGTGGACGTGCGTTGCTTAAATGGTATTTTGAACTGTGTTATTTACTTTTCTGCTGAACTGTATTAGATTATTCTAAGAAATGTTTGTAAAATCTAAATAAACTCATATATATATTATGCTTGCTCTAAATAAATTGGACATATTACTGTCTATGGATGGTGATTGTCGGAAGTACGTTTTTAGCTATGCTATACGTCTTATAGATGAAATAAATTTTAGCATATTGTCTCGTATATATAAATATTCATAGATCATACACAGTTCTACAGAAAACAATACGAATGTATTACGGTCGATGGACGGAAATTTCTGAAATTTAATTTTAAACAGTGTTATGCATTTTCTCGGAATTAAATTCTAGCATTGTGGTCCTGTATAAAAATATAAGGGTTGCACAAATAAATTTGAATACAAAACCGCATATGGGTGGTAAAACTTAAAATTGCTTTTTCAACTCTATTATGAGTTTTCTTCTTTCATCGTATCAAAAGATGAAATTGCGATTAAATATTGTGGAAGTTTTGGAAATAGTTTCATCTGTGCGTGAAGCATGAATTTTTTTTCTTGTTCTTCAGTTACAACATTTTGCAGTTGTCTGATCTTAATGTTCATTCTTTTACGAAATATATTTATTCATATATACAATAGATTTATTGTTTATTAATAACTGTTTCTGTGAAAAGGAATTTTTTTTTTTTAAATATTTTAGTTAAAAGCAAAAATAGCAAGAAGATTTTCATTGTATTCTGCCTTTTAGGTAGATTTCGTAAGAAATACTACCTATTACATTCTCCTCTAAGTTGGAATTTTTGAAAAAATTTTGCACATCTACGCCGATCATGACTGCCAGAACCCGCCCCCCCCCCCCAGTTCAAAACTTTATCTATCTATGGCACCTTTTTATGGACACGATAACATCAATAATTCTGCACAAATCTCTTCCAAACGGATACATAAAATTAGGGGACATAAAATCACGGTCAAGTTCGTTAATGGGCAAAATCAAACCAGGGGGGGGGAGGGAAATGGGGGCTTTTTGTGAAAACAGCAAAAACCATACTTTCTTAATTATGATACGTATCGAATCCGTTTAAAGTTATTATTACTTCTAGGAAAAGGGCCGAAAATTTATATATGACAGATTTTTCATATAATCAAAAATGGTCCCAAGGGAGGGGGGGGGAGGGGTTTTTAGAAGAAAAAAATTCATAACTTCGTCAATTTACAAGATATCAAATCCGCTTAAATTTAGTATAAATCCTCTTAATATTATCTAAAACTTTTATACTGACAAGTTTTTTTATAGAAAATAAATAAATAAATAAATAAATCCCTGTCGGCTCCGCCTGCAAAAAAGTTAGGTTTCGAAGTGGGCGGTTCCAACTACCGCATCATGGCAAAAAGGTCATTTCTTCTGCAATTCCCAACAAACAGGCGCCCCACGGTCTGCGTCTTCGAAATCTACCTGTGCCTGGAGGCCGAGCTGTCATGGATTTTTTTTTAAGTATAAGTGTTTGTTTTTAACATCTATTTCTATAAATGGCATATACTGTATAGCCATTTTAAAAGCATCAGAATTTACATATTATTTATTATTTTTCTCCTCTCAGAGTATTTAGAATTTTTCTGTAAACATGTTTTCGCTATAATCACACAAATGGTTAACAGGTGCATATGGCATTTCTGAAACCATTTAACTGATCAAAGAAGGGGCTTTTTTTTGTCATTAATTATACTTAATGCTCGCGAACTGATAAAAATCGTTGAAATGTCCTCTGTACAGTATAAAGCATGCCATCCAGTTAGTTATTGTACTGGAACCCTCAAGTGAAGTACGTGTTTCTAGTTCAAGAATGGCCGAAATTAGTTATATTAAAAGTGAGCATGGAGCTTTGCTTCTAAATTACGAAAATTACCTATTCCGATTTAATAGAAAGTATCAAAATACAGAATACTGGAGATGTGCGACAGACAAATGCAGAACGAGAGTTAATATATAGAAAACAACAATATTAAAAGTAAAATCAAATGTCAAATCATTCCAGAAAATCTATATAAAAAGTTTTCTTTTGAAATTTTCGATTTAATCGGAAAATAACACAATTTCTAATTTACAGCATTGACAGAAAAATGAGATATTGCAGACACTAAGGATTTCAAGAAAAATGTTTTGAATAGCTGTGGGAAAATAAATCATATTAATGAAACTGCATTGAATATTTATTTATTATCGTAAATTAAAAGATTCTTGATAAAGATAGTCAAGAATTCATTGAGTAGAGCAGATTATTTTTTTTTTTAACATAAGACATAGCTCTTACTAATGATGCTTAAATTATAAATAATTTAAATTTTCTACAGAACGAACTGCAATTATTTACTTTAAATTAATTTCAGATGAAGTTTTATTATTTGTATAGAATCCGATAATATTAGAGAAATCGAGACAAATGTACCTGAAACATGACAAATTTTTCTTCATTCTTTCATCAAGATACTACAAATTGTATAAAAATTTGTATTTAATATTTCAAAAGTATTAATAATATTTTTATTGGGTCTTTAAAGGGGGGGGGGGGACAACCTTGAAAATGTGTAACATTAAAATAAACAAATTAAAATCAGTGTTTGATTTATATTTTTTTGTATTCATAAATTATCTGGATTCATCTTAACCTGTATGAGTAGGATTTAAATATGATCCAATTATCAACTAAATGTTACTAATTTTATATAGTTATAAAATATCAACAATGAGTAAAGTGTTCCTTATGGATTATTTTTCCCTCAACCCCTTCCATATTTCTCAAATATGTTAACTTTTTATTATTATTATTATTTTTAATAAATGAGTATCTATATGAAACACAAGGAATATGAAACACAGCAATATTAAGGGCAAATATCAAGAAATGTTGTTCAATTTACGGAAAACTTATCTATAATTCTAAGTAATAATTGATATAAATGAAAATGAATACATATATATGTGTACTTTTAGGAGAATGGTTTTTATTAAGGCTGTTCTCAAATCCAAACGAGATTCTTTCGGAAGCATTTTTAAATTTATTTTTATTCGCAAACATATCAAATTGGCAAGTGCTCTTATTAAAAAACTATGTAATCGAACTGTATTTTTTTCATTTTTCGGTAAAAGAAGAAGATTTTTCAGAAAATGCTGTTAAAGTTGTCATTTTGAACCGAATATCGGCACGTGACAGCGCAGGAATGAAAAATAAATCTACCGTCCTAAGACAATAATAGCTTATAACTCAAGATGTAATTCATTTATCGTAAAATTAAAAAACTGTTTGATTACAAACCTTATTAATAATCATACTTGTAAATATCATTATGCAAGTATGTAAAATAAGACATTAGGTATGTCAGAAGTTTCTCCTTGTTGAGCGGGGATTCTTGAGAAATAATAATTAATTTTAAATTATTTAGAAATTTTATGGAACATTTGTAAAAAAATAATTTATTATTATTACTATAATTTTTTTACTATTATGTTTTCGGAAACCAAATTAAGCTGTTTTATGAAAAATTAACTTATCTTGTTGATAAAACTCATAATATTGTGTTTCAAGAACCAATAGGTAATGTTTAATAATATAAAGTTTTAAAAAGAAATATAATCCTTATAGTTTTTAACATTTTCCAACATAGCTTAAAAGTATTTGTGCCTCCTCTTTGTCCCTCCGTCTTTTTGACAGTTTGTCCCCGCTCTAACTTTCGTAAATATACTTGAATTTCCACGATTTAGATATACGTTATCGAGGCTATATATTCCCTATTGATATTCAAAATGAAGTAGATAGTTATAGCTCGTTTAGAGGGATAGACAAAAGTTTTCGTTTACATTATGGTCAGTGGGGAAAAAATCATTTGCAGTACATTTTAGTGATCTTATGAAACAGCAAATATGATGGAATTGGTATGTGTCCCTGAGGTGGGCTACAGTATACTTTCTATAACGTATGAAGTAAGTAGCATATATGTAGTTCGTTTATAAAACTATGAACACTAATTGCTGGAAGTGCGTTTTCAGTTGTAGTACGTGTTTTTAAATGTAACTAAATTTTAACGCATTACGTGATAAATATAGGAATTCTATAGATCATATACAGAGCTTTACGAAAGAAATCATAAGTATTTCACTTTATGGGCAGCGCCCGATTAAGATTGTCCATTACCCAAGGCCTAGCAGATTTTCAGTGTCCCCCTCTAACCAAAATAGTAGCTAGAAATGTTTTTTTGGAGTGTATATTCTGCAATTTTTCTGCATTTCATGAAAATGGCCATGAAACTCGGGTTAATATAAATTTTCTTTTGCTGCTTGATACTATAATACTTTAAATATTTCTTTAAAAAAGTTCCCCATAAAAATATTTGTCAACAGCATTTATATTTAAACTGTTTGTAGAGAACAGAAAAGTACAGGCAAGGCATTTGTATCTATTTAGACGTATATCTGTTTCTGAGATATCGAAAATTGAAATAAAATTTCTTCTAGGAGAATTTTTTCCTAAATAATTTTACTCATTTTGGAGCATCCGTCTCCAATGGGCCCAAGGCCGTGGTCTACTTGGCCTGTGCAGTAATAAGGACCTGTTTATGGGAGTGAATTCCTAAAGCGTGTTTTTAACTGTGTTAGGCATTTACAGCTAAAATATATTTTATTATTCTAAGATATTCTTGTAGAATAGAAATAAATTCATATGGCTGCGTAAAAGAAATTTAGATATATTGCCACCTATGGATGGTAAGTGCTGTAAGTGCATTTTTAGTTTTGAGTTTTCAAGCTGAATTTAATGTTAGTATATACTACGTGATGTGTATAAAGCGTATGAGATATAGACTCCATCAGCGCCTCCCCCCCCCCCACCACAAAAAAAAAATAATAATAATAAATCATATTAACATCTATGGAAGGGTTTCCTGAAAATGCACTTTTAACCGGTTTGCACGTTGTTTAGCTCAACCAAATTTTGCTGCATTATTCATATACATTGTTGCTCTAAAGGATACTGATACATGAATGTAGTGTCTGTAAAAAACTAATCCATTCATTTCAATCACTTAATATTTTCCACTCAAAGTAAAATAAATAAATAAAGAAAATGATGAAGCACGCAGATAAAAACCCAACGATAATTTTTCTCTCATCTCTTAAAACAAGTGACCTAATTTATGACTCTTAAGTTTCAAGTTTATCATGCAATAGAGATTTATTACCTCGTTATAATCGTTCTCTTCTAATAATGTGAAATATGTTTATAATTTGTTATTTGTGATTATGCCATTATAAACTTATTACAGAACTAAAACATTTAAAAGGACAATTATTCAACGTCAATTTGTTTCAAAGAAATGATGCAACTTTACTCATAACTTTCCAAACTTTGCGAAAATGAGTCAGTGTATTACTATCCTTCATTCTGTAAAGTCACAGGAAAAAATGTTTCCTGATGTTAAAATTAATCTAAATGTAAACCTTTTAAAATTTTAAGTAATGTAAAATATAATTTTTAAAATCAATCCAAACGTGAACTTATTTATTCAATGTGAATTGTGCATTAATATAATTTTTTTACAAGTCTTATTTCAGCAGTGGTACATCTACACGATTATTCAAGAAGTGTTTATAATAAATTCTCAAATAGTTGAAATATATAAACCAGTGGATATTTCATAAATTGGATAGACCTTAGAAAAGGTAAGCAATTCCTTTTCTTTCTGCATGTTGAAGACCAGAGTTAATTTTAATTTGAAGAATTTAATATTCTGATGTTACGCGCTTACCTCGTTGGCCTCGCCCCTTCAACAGTGATCATGAGCCTGATGAATATATGAACTCAGAATTTATTCTTAAGGATTAATAATTGACTCTAATTGATAAAATAATACTCAGCTCTTATGCTAGATTAAAAATTCAAGAAAACATAATTGAATTTAATAAACTATTTAAACTAATAAAACTTTAAAAACTGTATAAACAAGTTCTCCGAGATGGCGACAATAAAGGAAATGCAAATAGTAGATAAATTAAACAATAATAATTATTCTATATGGAAGTTTAAAATTAATATGTTGTTAATTAAGGAAGATTTGTACGAACTCGTAACTCAGGAACCCCCTACACCAATTAACGAAGATTGGAGAAAAAAGGATGCAAAAGCTCGCGCTTTAATAAACCTGAGTATAGACGATACGCAAATAGTTCATGTAAAACATTTAGAAACAGCAAAACAGACATGGGATAGTTTAAAAAATATTCATGAGAGAGCCAATTTGTCCAGTAAATTGTATTTGTTACGAAAATTGTATAGTGCAAAACTTCCCGAAAATGGGAACATGCACAAACACATTACTAATATACTGGAAATAAAAGATAAGCTCTCCGCAATAGGAGAGAACATAACCGACTCGCATTTATCTGCACTTCTATTGTGCTCGTTACCTGCGAGTTATAATACTCTAATAACAGCTCTCGAAGCCCGAAATGAAATTGAATTAACTCCCGAATTCATCAAGAGCAAACTTACTGATGAATTTAATAAACGGGTAGAAAATAGTGAGCAAGTTGAAAACTCACAAAAGGTGTTTAAAACACAAAAGAAATACACTCAAGATTATAAAGGGCAAAACAAATATTGTACCTACTGTAAACAATCAAATCACACTTACAAACAATGCTGGCATCTCAAGAACAGAAACACACAGACCACTACACCTAAAACACAATACAAATACAAAAAGTACACATCGTTGTGTTTTGAAAATACAAAAGGTGATAGTAAAAATAAAATGAATGAATCAAAAACAAATGAACAGGTACAAATAAATAAAAGTGAACATAAAGATGCAGCATTCATAATTGTAAATCCCGCTAATAAAACCTGGTTAATTGACTCAGGAGCGTCTTCGCATATAGCGAACGATAGGGATATATTTACAAAATTCAACGATACTGAAAAAACTACAGTAACAATTGCTAATGGGAATACATTAAATTCTTACGGAACCGGCGAAACACAAATAATGACAAAAACATCTGATGGATGTATAAATAGAATTACACTTAAAAATGTGTTATTTGTTCCACAATTGGAATCAAATTTAATTTCCGTAAGTAAAGCCACAGAACATGGCTACAAAGTATTTTTCGAAAATGAAAAATGCATACTATCGTGCAATGGAAAAATATACTTAGAAGCATTAAAGAAACATAACTTATATCAAGTTGAAACACTAGAAGAAAGTTCTCAAAATAAAATAAACATTGCACATGATTGCAGAAATAAAGATTGCCTCGAAATTTGGCATAAACGCCTTGGCCACAGAAATAATGAAAGTATAAAAGAATTAGTCAAAAATGACTTGGCCAGTGGGATAAAAATAAATAACTGTAATCATAAAACAAACTGTGAAACCTGTATAAAAACAAAGTCAACAAATGCACCGTACTCTAAATCTATCGAAAATAAAACAACAAAAGTATTAGATTTAGTACATACTGATTTATGTGGGCCTTTTAAAACACCCACAATAGGAGGAAAAAATTACTTCCTTACATTCATAGATGACAGTTCTAGATTCACAGTTATTTACTTATTAAAAAGTAAAGATGAAGTTTATGAAAAAATAAAAGACTATGTACAAATGGTCAAAACCAGACAAGGAAAATATCCGACGGCGATTAGATCGGATAACGGTGGGGAATACATAGGAAATAAAACAGAAGCCTTTCTAAGGGAACATGGTATAAAACATGAATACACAGTTCCATTTTGTGCCAGCCAGAATGGCATTGCTGAGAGAAAAAACAGAAGTTTAATTGAAATGACACGAAGCCTATTATCCGAAGCAAATTTACCTCATAGGTTCTGGGGTGAAGCGATAAATACTGCTAATCACCTCCAAAATAGGCTCCCCACTAAATTGACAAATAAAACGCCATATGAAATTTGGTTCAAAAGAAAACCAAATCTCTATTATTTACGTGTATTTGGCTGTAAAGTATACACTTACATAAACAAACACAAAAGATCTAAACTAGATGACACAGCAGAAGAGGGTATCTTCATGGGCTATGATAATAATACAAAGGGATACCGCGTTTTCACTAAAAATGGTGAAATAATAATTTCCAGATCTGTAAAATTTCTGGAAGAAAAACTGAACAATTTAAACGAGAAAATTAATGATCACGAACAATTAATTGAAGATAAAAAATACATTGAAATAGAAATAGGTGACACACCCTGTACACCTGACGCGCCCAAACAATCAGAAACACATCAACCTCGTAGATCTGAAAGACAAAACAGAGGAGTACCACCTCAAAGATATACTTCCGACAATTTTATTGCTTTAGCAAATGATTGCGATACAACAGAACCTGAAAACTGGAAACAGCTTATCAAAATAAACAATCCACTAGAAAAGAAAAACTGGCTTAAAGCCACTGAAAACGAAATACAATCGTTAATGAAAAATAATACATGGGATCTAGTCGATCCTCCTCTTAATAAAAGAATCATAGGAAGTAGATGGATTTTCAAACGAAAAATTGATAGTTCAGGAAATACACAAAAATATAAAGCACGTTTTGTTGCCAAAGGTTTCAGTCAAAATTATGGGGAAGATTATCAAGAAACATTTTCACCAGTAGCACAACATTGTACCATCAAAACACTTCTTTTAGCAGCAGCTTATAATAATTTGAATGTGCGACATGTAGATATTGACACCGCTTTTCTTCATGGGAACTTAAATGAAGAAATATATATAAATCAACCTGAAGGCTATGTAAACGAACAATTTCCTGAAAAAGTTTGCAAGCTCAAAAAGGCAATCTAGGCCTCAAACAGGCCGCCAGAGCTTGGCATAATAAAATCGCTGAAACACTAGACAACTTGAACTTTATCCAAAGTACAGCAGACACATGTCTTTTCACTAGAAAAGAAAAAGATCATACATCGTACATAATAATATATGTTGATGATATACTCATCGCCAGCAAAGATGAAATAATAGAAGAAATCGTAAATTCTCTAAAACAAGAATACGAATTAAAGGATCTAGGCAATATTAGTAACTATTTAGGTACTCAAATTCAGAAATTACCTAACGGTTATTCTCTTGATCAAAAAATTAAGATTGAAAATTTAGCGAAAAAGTTCAATCTTGAAAACTCCAAACCGTGCAAAACTCCAATGGAACCAGGATATAACAAATTAAATGATGATGATAATTTAATGCCAAATAATATTAAATATCGCCAGGCACTTGGTTCATTGCTTTATATAACAATCATAACGAGACCTGACATTTCAGCAGCAGTAAACATTTTAAGCAGAAGAAATGAGAATCCTCGCGAAAAAGACTGGCAAGCCGTAAAAAGAATAATAAGATATCTATATCATACTAAAGAACTAAAATTAATAATTAACACTAATGAAGAACCAATATTAAAGGTATTCGATGATGCCGATTGGGCAGGTGATACCAAAACCCGTAGATAAACATCGGGAATATTATATATGTTGGGCAACAACCCAATTCAGTGGACGACGAAAAGGCAAAGTTGCATTGCCTTATCTTCAGCAGAGGCTGAATATGTGTCCGCAGCACATGCTAGCCAAGAAATAATTTGGTTATTGAAGTTACTTGACGATCTAGGCTTTCCACAGCAAAAACCAATCACTTTATATGAAGACAATCAAAGTACCATAAAAATGGTTGAATCAGAAAAATTCACGAAAAGATCAAAGCACATCGACGTCAAATTTAATGCCATTAAACAATATAGCGAAGAAGGCATAATTGAGTTAAGATATCTTCCAACAGAAAAAATGATAGCTGATGCACTTACCAAACCTTTACCCAAGCCTCGATTCATCGAACACAGAAATTCAATGAAAATATTAGTTAATCCCCATGAATGGATTAAGGGGGAAATTGTAAAAAACTAATCCATTCATTTCAATCACTTAATATTTTCCACTCAAAGTAAAATAAATAAATAAAGAAAATGATGAAGCACGCAGATAAAAACCCAACGATAATTTTTCTCTCATCTCTTAAAACAAGTGACCTAATTTATGACTCTTAAGTTTCAAGTTTATCATGCAATAGAGATTTATTACCTCGTTATAATCGTTCTCTTCTAATAATGTGAAATATGTTTATAATTTGTTATTTGTGATTATGCCATTATAAACTTATTACAGAACTAAAACATTTAAAAGGACAATTATTCAACGTCAATTTGTTTCAAAGAAATGATGCAACTTTACTCATAACTTTCCAAACTTTGCGAAAATGAGTCAGTGTATTACTATCCTTCATTCTGTAAAGTCACAGGAAAAAATGTTTCCTGATGTTAAAATTAATCTAAATGTAAACCTTTTAAAATTTTAAGTAATGTAAAATATAATTTTTAAAATCAATCCAAACGTGAACTTATTTATTCAATGTGAATTGTGCATTAATATAATTTTTTTACAAGTCTTATTTCAGCAGTGGTACATCTACACGATTATTCAAGAAGTGTTTATAATAAATTCTCAAATAGTTGAAATATATATACCAGTGGATATTTCATAAATTGGATAGACCTTAGAAAAGGTAAGCAATTCCTTTTCTTTCTGCATGTTGAAGACCAGAGTTAATTTTAATTTGAAGAATTTAATATTCTGATGTTACGCGCTTACCTCGTTGGCCTCGCCCCTTCAACAGTGTCATCATGTAGTATAAGTAGCATTTCCCTAGAAAAAACTTTTTTAGTTGTTTTAAACTTTTTCCAGCTCATTGAAATTTTAGTTTCATTATGTAGTATGTTTAAAGCTCTATAGATTATATACTGGGTTGCACAAAATGATTCTCATACATTATCTGCTATGGTTAACAATTCTTAAAAATGGATTTTTAACTGCGTTCTGTGTTTTAAATTGTTTATTTAGATGTATCATTGCATTGTATGAAAGAAGGAAATTTCTTAACAGTATTCAAATAATGTTGGAAAATGTTTCATAATCTATAACCGATGTACGAGTTTTCGTTCCAGTTTTTCTTCACTGGAAATGGTGTAAAGAGGTACAGTTCAAATTTTTTGAAATTAAAGGACAATATAAATTTTTAAATTCTTAAGCTAAAATTATACTGTGTATCCTAAAATGAATCACAGCAAAATTTCTCAGACATTTCCAATCAGCACACTAGCTAGAGTTTTTTATTTTTTACAAACTTCCATCATTTGTTGCCATCCTGACTGAATGGCTTGAATGAAGGCTTTGAACATATTTATCTCAACCACTTCCCCACCATTTTAAAAATTCCTCAAAAGCCTAGGACTTTGACAAATTTTTATTTAAGGAGAGGGCTATAATTTTTTACAAAAATGTCTCGAGACTCCCCCCCCCTCCCCCAAGTTTTAAAGCCCAGTTATGATATGCTAATACCGTTTTTTCTTTTTTATATAAAGACAAATTTCCTTTCACAAAATAGCTTGAAAGTCGATTTTTGATCGATTATAACTCAAGATGGAATAAATTTATTGGTAACAGAAAATAGCTATTTGATTCCAAATCACTTGCATTAGTTATGTCCGCAAATTTCATGCTTTTACTTATAAAAACGAAAACAGTGAACAAATCAGAAAATTTAGCTTTGTTAAGAGGGAAACATATTTGTAATAAATAAAACGTTATTTTATTTTATGTAATTGACTATATTTATGTTAAAAATTCTTAACTGCATTTTACTTCAAAAACAAAACAAACCAGTTTCAGCCTTTTTTTTACTCTTTATATAAATAGAGAAATTCGAAGTCCTTTTTACAGGAAGAACAAAAAAAAAAAAAAAAAAAAAAAAAAAAAAAAAAAAAAAAAAGGAGAAAAGATCTATTTAATGGCTGTTCATTTCCTGTTTGCATTCACTAATCGGTTATGATTACGGGGGTTCGGTTTCAATGATCACCGGTTTCAAGCAGTAAAGATTCTAAGCATCAAAATGGCGGTTTGGTTTTTTAAAACTAAAATAAATAGAAGGAAATTAGTTCCTTAGGGATATATTAAGTACTTGATTGATAATGATGGAGAGATTTACACCACAGGAGATTTTAGCTCAATCTGGGTAGAATCAGTCTGTAATACTCACGGATTCCCTTGTGTAGCCCTGTATATGAACAATCGAGTTCATAAACACACAAGTACTATGAAAAAATTTAGTTAAACTTAAAAACGCAAACCAAAGTTGAAAACGCACTTATCACACAGACGGTAAATCTCGCACATGTACTGTAATCGATATATTTTCTGTGCCCCAGTAAATAAACACAATGTGCACCACACATTAACCCTTTCCGGCACAGACGAAGTCTGTTCGTAAAATAAAAAATTACTGACTGACACCGGAATTTACAAACGAATTTTTTTAGGAAATAAGAACTTATTTTAAGCTTTCATTGTAGAAACAAAATTTTATTAAATATTCTTGGTGTCGAATGTAAGTTTGGAATTAAAATTAGGTGTGCCCGGTGTGGGACCACTGTGCCGGAAAGGGTTAAAGAGAGCAATGTATAGTGCACCTCAGTAATGCATATAATTTTCATTATGTTTGAAACAGTGAAATATCGCTAAATTACACTGCAAACGATTTTTCCCCATAGAACAATGTATAATAGAATTATTTTGTTTGACCCTGTAAATGAATAATATATGCTTTGCACACCATATTCTACAAAAAAACGTTTTAATGCTCTTCATAATTATATATCAATTCCTTCATGTTTCAAATGGCGTAACATCATCAAAATGCACTTGAAACAATTATTTCCCATTGACTGTAATGTAACGGAATACTTTTGACTGTCCCTGTACAAAAACCATAAGTGCTACACACTTCAGTCTAAATAGGGAACATGCTACAGTAAACGAGAATAACATACAAAAATTTCAGGGCAATCCGAGCATATTTACGCGAGTTAGAGCATGGACAGACGGCCAGACGGCCAGACGGCAGACAAACCGAAGTCATAAACACTTTTCCACTAGGTTGGAAAGTGTTCAAAAGTAAGAAACTATTTCTAAAAAATCATATACATTACAATAATTACAATATGTTGTACTTAGCTCAGATAAATTTATTTAACCGAGAGTTAGAAAAATCTTTCATATTAATCACGTAATTGTCACGTAATTATACCAGAAAATTTAAACAGCTGAAATTCAAAAAATAATATTTATCGGCTTTTCGGTTTCTCATCTTCTTATCATCTGCTGAAATTCGAGATACAACTGTTTTACATGCTGTTGATGTTGATAAACATGTGTGTCGAAAGATACAGTAACTTGTTTCAGGTGTGTGTTTTCAATCTGAGCATTTGTCAGTACTTCTGCTACAGCGCCTAGAATACATAGTGTGGAAAACGGTTGTACCGTTTTTTTTAATTCAAAATTTTGGAATACAAACCGAAAATTCTGAAACAAGAATTTTCAAATTAAGATTTCACGAAAAATCTGCCGTTAAGTAACCAAAAGAACGTTATAGGGAATTTCTGGTATGAATGCGAAATTTCGGAATTTATAACAAGCCAAACTGGTACTGCTTTTAAAAAGTGCTAAAAAAAAATGTAGCCCATAAACGTGCGACGATGTGGCACAATAATAGGGCGATCACAGCGACATCAGCTTTAAAAATAGATTTACCTCTAGGAAAAGTAACCGTTTCACTATTGACAGCGGTTACATAATTTCTGAATTGAATTATTGAACATAATTTCTGTTAATAAAATCTTCTTGTAAGTGTATTTGCCAGATGTAACTGATTTTGAAGTTAGTTTTTTATCATATCAGGGAATTAATCTTTTCCTCTCTTCTAGCAGAGATTCATCCTTTGGTATCCGAAATAAGGATAGTTTCTAGCTTTCTGTCTTGTATGGAGTACTGCAACCAGGCCCAAAAGAATGCGTATCTCTTTTTTGGCCATGATCAATATCATTCACATTTTCAAAGCTTATGAAAATCACTATCCAAGGGTATAACTGAGAAATAGTGTATAATTTAATTATTTAAAATATTTTCCACCAGCTGATACGTTTTCTCAGTTCGATTCTTATACAATGTTTGTGTTGAAAAGAGCTAGCAGACAGTGGCGTAGCCAGAGAGGAATTCCAAATGCTCTGGAAACCAGTAATATTATAATGTTTTCTTCGCCTTCAATATCGCAGAAAATTCTCCGATTAGATGAGGTAAAAATATTTTTATAAAATTAGTGGTATCCAAATCGTCTGGACCTCCACCCTGTCTACGCCACTGCTAGAAGATGTCACTGCGATGGACCCGTTATTTTTTCAACTGCGTTCTACATTTATCGGATTCAGTTTTTTAGTACTATTTTGTAGCCGTTTTCCACACTATGTATTCTAGGCGCTGTACTTCTGTAATTAATCGTTTGTTTCGGGCATGCCGGTTTGGACTTTTCATTAATTGATCTTTTGATTACGGGTGAGTACGGCTGACTATTTTTATGTCCAGCGTAGCACAATTTCCAAAGAAAATGTTTTGCGGTAGATTTCTCTTGAACGTATCCTAATATAACTGTAGGTCAGAGATTATTTTTCAAAAAGTGGTTCGAAAAGATTAAACAAATTGTCTCTGTGACAACATCTGTCCCAACCCTGTAATCAAAGGGTTATAAAAGTCACTTTAGAAGAATTTTCAGTTTATGTAATCACACGATGCCTTTCATTAAATAAAGTGAAATTTTCTATTCGAAACTTCTGGTGTGAAGTTTGAATAAAACAGCACGTCAAACTATCATGCCTTATTGTTGACAGGTGACGAGTATAGTCGTGAATAAATTAGGTGGTATTTTTAGTCAAACTAAGGACTAGAAATTTTGAATAGCAATCTCTGGTTTTTTAATAATGGGTAAATAATTAAAAATTTGTTGTAGGTATTTGGAACAAAAAAAACCTAAGATAGGAAACACAGCTGGTAAACCATGTGTTAAAAGTCGTATTGTTTTTTATCCCTAATTTTATGGCAGAATATTTTTTGCTAAAGTATTCTCAAACCCCTATTTGCGAAAACTAATTTTCGCCTTTCATAAAATTTTTGGGGGAGCGTAAATGGTAAATACTGTGGTCAGCGGGCAGTATATTGTGTACATCTGTTTTACAAAATGTGAAATTTCCTGAAACCTATGGGAATGTTTTTTAAGGGGTCTCAGTAGTCTTACTTTTCCCCAGAAGATGCAAATTGGCATCATGTCACATTTTATTTTATTTCTGATTTCATATAAAACACAATAAAATGAAATTTTTACCACTAATAGGTCAATATGTGCTTGATTTAACATAATTATTTCAATGTTGTACAATTAATATTTTATTATTTTTAAAAAGTTTAAATTAAAAAAAATATTAAAAAAAAACTTTTTCATTTGGTATCCTATGCGCGTAAGGTTGTAGAAAAAAAATATTGCTTCAAAAATATCAAACAAAACTGATAATGTTGTAAAATTGATGTATCTTGAACTTATACTTCAATTTCAAGCAATTAAAAATATATTTCCTTTTAATTTAAATTTAAAATGTAAAATGTTTAAAAAGCTAATTTTTTGTTTTTTGAAAACATGCCAATTTAAAAAAATTAAATTTTCAATTGTAACTAAATTAAATTAATTTTTATTAATTTTTATTATTAAATAATAAAATGTCTGTTATATTATATATTGATAATGTTAAGCAAACACTGTTTAAAACATATTGAAATTGATATATATCACTGAGGTGCATTACAAGAGGCTTATTATAGAATATTGTGTGTATACCACTCGTCGTTCATTTACAGGAGACACACAAAAGAATTCGGTACTGTCTGTTAACAATTACGTAATATATAATTAAGTAATTATATACTACCTAGTAACATCATGTGCCAAGGATTGTGAATTTTGAACACCACTATTATTTAAAACTTTTCTTCGCCTTAAATAATCTCAGAAATAAAAGATAAATAATACAAAGAAAATTTAAAAAAATAGTGTTATTGTAAATTCGTAATACTTGGCACCTATGACTAATATAAATACTATGACTAATATAACCTACATATGATTTTTCTGAACAGAAAGTAAATGTTCGTTGCCGACGTAAAGCGCTTTTAAAACTTAGTTTCTTAAATGCCAAGTACTTTTAAGAAACCGACATACTTTAAAATTTTTGCTAAAGCTAAGGTTTCAAAGTTTGTAAGATTTTTTTTAAATATTTAAAATAGAGGAAAGTAATTATATAAAATACACAAAGCTGTTGTTAAACGATTTTTGATGGTGATGGTATTATGATGGTGAAAACAGTATTTTAATAATTATATAAGGAAATGATTATATTCAATGTTTAGAGTATCATAGTTGAGATTTATTCCAAGAGAGGAAAAATTTTCGCTCTGTTGGAATAAACCTCAACTATGATACCCCAACCATTGAATATAATTCTGTTACATTACGGTGTAGGGAGAAAAATCGTTTGTGTTTTATTTTAATATTGTTTTACTATTTGAAACATATTGAAATTGATCTATTTCACCGAGGCGCACTACAAGACGCTTACTATAGAATATGGTGTGCATAGCACTTACAGTTCCTTTACAGAGTTACTCAAAATAATTATGTTACATTAAAAAGAGGAAAGTATTTTCAACTAGGTAAATTATATTCAGTGTTTGGAGTATCATAGTTGAGATTTATTCCAACAGAGGAAAAATTTTCGCTCTGTTAGAATAAACCTCAACTATGATACCCCAACCATTGAATATAATTCTGTTACATTACGGTGTAGGGAGAAAAATCGTTTGTGTTTTATTTTAATATTGTTTTACTATTTGAAACATATTGAAATTGATCTATTTCACCGAGGCGCACTACAAGACGCTTACTATAGAATATGGTGTGCATAGCACTTACAGTTCCTTTACAGAGTTACTCAAAATAATTATGTTACATTAAAAGAGGAAAGTATTTTCAACTAGGTAAATTATATTCAGTGTTTGGAGTATCATAGTTTAGATTTATTCCAACGGAGCGAAAATTTTCGATCTGTTGGAATAAACCTCAACTATGATATTCCAACCATTGAATATAATTCTGTTACATCACGTTGTATGGAGAAAAATCGTTTGCAGTTTATTTTAATAATGTTTCACTATTTAGTATTAAAAAGTAGTGGTTTGACAGATGATAGCTGGTAGACACTATAACTCATAATACATTTAACCTGCCTATATACCCTGCTGAAACTTTACTCAATCTGGATAAAAAGATTTCACACCAGAATTTTTTTTGAAAACTATTTAGCATATTTTATTTATTTAGTTCGGTATGTGATTAATTTAACTTTCCTTGCAAATTTTCTGATTCGAATCGATTGAAATTAATTGTAGAAACGGGTCGATTAAGCCCATTTAGGGTAGGGAGGTTAAGGCATTTGTCAGTGAGACCTCAAATTTCCCTCGCTACTGTTAAACCTATACGCGTGTGATGTATTCGTATTTTTAAAATATCTCTTCAGGAGATTAATATTTTTAACTTCCTTTTTTTGTGCAGTGTTCTTAAAGAATGTCTCTTTTTTGTTAGTGGTCAAAATATTTGTTAAATAGATACTTAATTTTATGTGAAGTTTTAAAATCTTAGTCCATTTAGCTAATATTTCAACGCATTAAGTACACTGCTCAAAACAATTAAAGGATATTTGAAGTTTTATATAAAATAAAGATATAAACGAAATTTTTTTTGCCGAAAATAGAAGAAGAGAATCACAAATGCAAATTTTTCTGGTTTTCAAACTGTGGAGTATGCGAATTTTGAGTTCGACGTCAAAAACGTCGCTTCAGCGGCAGCGAATGAAATTTGACTTTCAACTGGATAAAAGAGAATGAAGACAATTATGATCGGCATTCAGTGATTGCTTTGTTTCGATGAGTACGATGTCTCAGCGAAGTCATTTGACAGATTCAGAAGCTTGGAGAATTGTTGGTAGGTTAGAAGGGGGCCAAACTCAAGCCGAAGTAGTGCAAGCCATTGGAGTGTCACAAAGTGTCATTTCCAGGATCTGGAACCATTTTTTGTAGAGTGGATGTGCAGGCCGAAGACCAGGGCAAGGTCGTAGACGGGCAACAACGCCCAATGAAGATCGGTATTTAGCGTTAACAGCTCGAAGACACCGAAACATGAACGCTACTCTTCTCCAACAACACCTTCGCTCGGCTACAGGCACCACGATTTCAACTCAGACTGTCCAAAACCGGCTCCATGCTGTAGGTTTGTATGCTCGCCGACAGTTAGATTAACATCAAGGCATCGTCGCGACCGCAGGAAGTGGGCAACCGAGCATGTCAACTGGAGGAGAAATGAATGGAACAATATTCTGTTTTCTGACGAGTCTCGTTTTTCTGTGCATCCGGATAATAGGCGTATTTTCATCTGGAGGGACCGTGGCAGTAGGAATAATCCTGCGTTCGTGCACGAAAGTGTCAGATTTGGCGGTGGAGGAGTGTTGGTGTATGGTGGCATCTCCATTGACGGGCGCACTGACCTCTACATCATTCGAGATGGAGCTCTGACTGGTCGCCGATATAGGGATGAGATCCTCAGACCTATTGTAGTCCCTTACGCTGCAGCAATCGGAGATAACTTCATTTTAATGGACGATAACTGCAGGCCACATCGTGCAAACCTGGTGGAGGATTTCCTTTTCGAGGAAGGAATCGTTCGAATGAAATGGCCAGCGTGTTCTCCAGACATGAATCCAATCGAGCACGTTTGGGACGCTCTAGGAAGACGAGTTTCTGGCCGCCAACAACCCCCACAAACTCTCCAAGAACTGGAAAGAGCTCTTCTGGAAGAGTGGGGCAGAATACCCCAACTCGTCATTAATAGCCTCATTGAGTCCATGCCTCAAAGGTGTTCAACGCTGCTGGCCGCACGTGGAAACCATACCCCCTACTGAAAATGATTTTCTTTGAAGAAAACACCTTTTCTTATTCTTTTTTTCTCATATGCACAAATTGTGTTTGTTTCCTTTTGTACACAAATGCGCAATAAAATGCATTTTTTTCTGCCAAACATGTGTAATTTATTCTCATATAACCTACTATGTCTGTCGACCATGTATCAATCAGCTAAAAAAATTCCCAGATACAAAATCCACCTAAAACTGCAATATCCTTTAATTGTTTTGAGCAGTGTATATATTTTAGAAATAGTTTGACAACTAACTAAAAGGAGACATCCTTTAACAACAATGAATGGATTACGCCCATAAGTGTAACACTAGCGAGGGGAATTGTGGGAATGTTATTCAATACGAAGGCATGAGTTTGTGGTTCCTCAATAGTAAATAATAATAAAGATAATTAAAAGTTTTACCTCTATTTTCTGTGCTTTATCCAATTTGAAATGAATTTCAATATAGGAAAGGAACACAAATGTATTATATGGAAGAAATACACAAAAACACTGGAAACTGGCTGGAAGAATACAACATTAAAACAAAACTTTAAGTAATATTTACAAAATGAGTCAATGAAACATTTTTAGCATTAGACAATGATTAGCAGTTTCGAAGAAAGTTGTTCCTTTGGAAGATTTTTTTTGGAGATTTTACCATGTCCATTCTGTGGTGCTGCTTCCTGGTGGTGGTTCAGGAAACAAAATCCTTTCGCTAACAGCAATTTGAAATCCGATTTCCTTAACCTAAAACAATGAGAGTTTATGTGACGTTTTAAAATCTTAGTCCATTTAGCTAAGATTTTAACACATTTAAGTATAGATTTTAGAAATATTTTGACAACTAACTAAACGGAGACATCCTTTAACAACAATGAGTGGATTACGCCCATAAGTGTAACATTAGCGAGGGTAATTGTGGGGTGTCGGATTTCGTATCCAATCGAAAGCATAAGTTTGTGGTTCCTCAATAAAATAATAATAAAGATAAGTTAAAAGTATTACCTCTATTTTCTGTGCGTTATCCAATTTGAAATGAATTTCATGATATGAAAGGAACACAAATTTATTATATGGAAGAAATACACAAAAACACTGGAAACTTGCTGGAAGAATACAACATTAAAACAAAACTTAAAAAAAAAAAAAGAAGTAATATTTACAAAATAAGTCAATGAAACATTTTTAGTATTAGACAATGCTTAGCAGTTTTGAAGATAGATGTTCATTTGGAAGATTTTCTTTGAAGATTTTACCATGTCCATTCTGTGGTGTTGCCTTCTGGTGGCGGTTCAGGAAACAAAAACCTTTCGCTAACAGGAATTTGAAATCCCATTTCCTTAACCTAAAACAATGAGAGTGATATTAATATTTCCAAAATACACTACGTAATTCACTAAAAAAATTGTAACCATTAATCTTCAAAAATATTTAGTTGATAGATTCAAAATTGACGGAGCTAGAGTGTCTAACGATTTTGAAAATGCTCCTCCGAAATAAAACCCTCTTATAATTTTTGCTAATGTTTGTCCCCTGTGGGGAAATTGCTAATGTTTGTCCCATATTTCTAAAGCTCCAAAAATACCCATTCACTTTGGATGTCGATTTCTAACGAATAAAGTATGATTTTCGTGTGTATAAAGAATACTTTTAGCGGCAAACCAAATTCTAAATTTTGAATAAGTCAAAGTGTCGGTAAACCTTAAAATGATATAAAATACACTGTAATCTTAGAATAAATCTAGCAAAACATGATTGATCCATTGAAAAAAATAAACATTTTTCCAAGATTTCTGATCTAATCTAGGTGTTTCCACCAAAAGATCCTAAACTTTTGCTTTTTAACCCTTTCCAACCTAGTTGAAAAGTGTTTATGACTTCGGTTTGTCTGCCGTATGGCCGTCTGCCGTCTGCCGTCTGTCCATGCTCTAACTCCCGTAAATATGCTCGGATTGCCCTGCAATTTTTATATGTTATTGTCGTTATCTATAGCATGTTCTCTATTTCAACTGAAGTGTGTAGCACTTATAGTTTTTTTACAGGGACACTCAAAAGAATTCCGTTACAATACGGTCTATGGGGAAAAATCATTTGCGGTTTATTTTAATGATGTTACACAATTTCAAATACATTGTAATTGATATGTATCACTAAGGTGCATTACAAGTAGCTTAATTTAGAATATGATCTGCATAGCACTTATAGTTACTTTACAGGGACAGTCAAAAGAATTCCATTACATTACGTCTATGGAGAAAAATCGTTTGCGGTTTAATTAAATAAATTTTCACTATTTTAAACGCATTGAAATTTATGTATATCATTAAGGTGCATTACAAGAGGCTTACTACAGAATATTGTGTGTATAGCAGTCATCGTTCATTTACAGGGACACACAAAATAATTATCTACTGTCTGTTAACAATAGTTCCTGGAAGTGCGTTTTAAGTTGCTGAACGCGATTTTAAATCTAACTCACTTTTTGTCTATTACTTGGAGTGTATAAATTCTGTAGATCATATACAAGGGAGCACAAAAGTTCGCGAACACATTTCCGTTTATTGACAGAAACTCCAGAAGGAGAATTTTAAATTGCGCTACGCGTTTCCTATCTAAACTAAAATTTAGCATCCTATGTAGTATATATACAAATCTATAGATCATATACAGGGCTGAATAAAAGTATTCGGATAATTTTCCGAATATTGTTGGTAATTCCTGAAATTGGATTTTTAAATATGTTATGAGTTTTTCAAAATTATTTAGTTATATATCATCTTACACCTTACGGTAAAGATTTTCAAAATTACTTTGGAAGTGTTGGAAAGTGTTACATAATCTATGCTTGACGCATGATTTTTCGTTCTTGTTTCTGTTCATTATAACTCTTCATATCCATATGGTCAAACATTTTTTCTGGATAAATACAACTTTCAAGCTTATAAAAATTTATCATGATGCAATTATTAACAAAGGGTCAGTAATTCTAATTACCATGTTATTTTAGCAATTGCGATTACGTATGTACTATTTTCCTATTTTGTTACACTGAACAAAAAAAATGTGGGAAAAAAATTATTTCTTTTATTTGACATTGATGGGAAGATGTAAATTCTGGTATATTGAAAACATTACAGCAACAGAGTTACTTACACTTGATAGGGTTAACCAATTTGTAAATTATATTGTAATTAAACATACTGCCAACTCATGTAAAAAAATTTAACAGGCTAATTTCTTAGAGCAGCTGTTCCCAACGTTTTTTCTCAAACGTGCCACTTGCTTAAACTTGACATTTATGCGTACCCCTTCGAGCATAAACTCGTTCCTATGAACTTTTGTTTACGTTTTTTTTTTAGTAAGTTTCTTATGCAAGTAACAATGTTAGATGCAATTATCTTTAGAATTCCAGTTTAAAACCACTTATTCGTTTTGAGCCACTCTCAAAGCTGGTTGACGGGAGGTGCTGGTTTCAAACCCCTGTCGCGCTCGTCGACCTAACCGTTCGGTGTTTTCCGTGATTTTCTTTTAACCTTGCCGTAAATACGGGTTAGGATCCCTTAGAAAGACCACCCATGGAGGGCAATCCCCCCAGGGTCTATATCCCTCGTGTAGATAATCGGCCGTCATAACATCAACCAACCAACCAATCGTTTTGAGCCACAAAACGATATCAACATGATGTCACACAAGACACTGAATATTAGCTAAATATTTCAAATTAATTACTCACAAAGAAGGAATGAGGTTGCACTCATTAATACGTTAATGAGTTTATACTAATGATGCCCAGTTGAAAATTAAAATGATGACTTGCTTTGAAATGGTGTTTAAATAATATCGTGGAAACCAAATGTCCTGATACGATTCATGTTTTACCTACATATTTCTAGAATTACTAGAAAGAAAATAACAATAAAAGAAAAGGACGGACACATGCAAAATCGCCAGATTTTAAAATATTCTCAGGAATAGGCGGAGATAATAAATGATGAACCAATTACTAAGTTTGGGCATTCTCCTTCATTTTATACGAATAGCCTATTTCACTTTAACAAAAACCTATTTGTGAACGAAAAGTTTAGAGTTTTGTTTTTCTGTTTTCGTTTTAACTTTCATTTTTTGTGTTTTCCGCTAATACGAATGTAATTTTCACATACCCCCAGGGGTACACTTACCCCAAGTTGGTTGGTTGGTTGATATATGACGGCCAATTATCTACTCGAGGGATATAGACCCTAGGGGGAATGCCCTCCGTGGGGGTCTTTCTAAGGGATCCCCCCCCCTGATTTACGGCAAGGTTCGAAGAAAACCACAGAAAACTCCGAACGGTTAGATCGACGAGCGCGACAGGGGTTTGAAACCAGCACCTCCCGTCTACCAGCTTTGATACCCCAAATTGGAAAACCGCTGTCTTCGAGGATGTCAATAATTATATTATCTTGATTTGTGACAGTAGATTTTGCTCAGAGATATTGCGATCTGTCGTGTTATTAAGCAGATAATGTAATTAGCACTTATTCTCAATCCATAAGAGTGCCTCTGTCACTTTTCCACCTAAATTAGCTTTGTACGTAAAGAACTGAAATCCGAAACACTTAAATTAAATATTTTTATTCTAAACAAACATTTATTTACCATTAAAAAGCAGAATCGATTTTCTAGAGCATCCGTTTCGTACTTATTATTATTATTATTATTATTTTTAGGCGTTGCGGGATCGCATTAATCTCACACCCGCAACAAATATAAACTATTTTTTTTAAATATAAAAATAATGTCTAAGAAGATCGACGCTGCTATTTTCATTCTATCGCTAAAGTGTTGAAATGATTGTGTGTCACTAGAATTTACGAAAATATTTATTTGAAATTAAATAAAATTCATTTTTTCACATACTATATAAAAGCAAATTTTAATTAAAATTTTACGATGCCACTTGGCAGTTTAGTATTAAACTTTAGCTGGCAACTTCTACGTTTTTTTAAACTCAAATAAACTTTTATAACCAGAATTTTAACTTAATACATAAAATAAAAAGTGTACTACGTTTCAATAAATAGACATCGAAGTAATTTTAAAAAATGTTTTTGTTTCAAACATGTTTTTGCGATTTCAAAAGGCGTAGAAGTTGGCAGCGATGTATATAAAACATAACACCGCCTTTCGAAGGGATAATATAAAAGAAAAAATTAAAAATATAAAAAAATAATATAAACGATTGGGATTCAAACTCATTTTATACAAATCTATTTTATGTGTGAAAGTGCAAGCACGCCCACATCCGTACCCATGGATGGGGCGAATTATATAATTTTTTTTGTAACTTTCTTATAAGCAGGCTTCTCATATACTGGCCCGCATGAAGCACTATTTTTAATAGTTATCTTCGCCTTATATAATTACGCAATTAAATAAGATGGTAATTACTATGGAAAAAGTGTTGTATCCCACGAGCTAGGGTTTCATACCCCTGTTTATGAGTATTTTCTTATTTATAAACTGAGAAAAAATAGTATAAAAGCGTTTGTTATCTATAGTAGCCATAATAAAAAAATTTACTCAATCGGATCATAGATTAACTCACTTAAGATCGTCCACAACAATGACAACTGTCAAACTGTGGTCTGCTAGAAACCACTAAGTATTCAATAGCAATCCTCAATTTATTTATAAATCTCATTCATACTTATACAAATTGTACATGTATACATGTTTTAAAAAATTGTACAGTCAGCATAAAAAACTTATACACCCATAAAATTTAATCACTTTATTGATGCAAAGAAAAATGAATATAGCCCCAGGATTAGAAAAAATGCTTTCTTTCAATTTATACTTAAACAAAAACAAAAAATCATGTATCAAGCATAGATTATGAAACACTTTCCAACACATCCAGAAAACTGCAACGAAAATTCACCGTTAACCCTTTCAGGGGCAAAGTACTTTCAGTACTAAAATGTTGAAATAAATGACTGACACCAGAATTGACGAACAAATTTATTTGGAAATAAGAAAAAAGACTATATTTCACATACATATTAAATGGAAAAGATTTTAGCAAAATTCTGGTGCCAATGGGGCGTTTGAGAATCCATCTATTTAAAGCAGTTTGGTAATTTTGTCAAATTTCCATCGAAATTGGACCGTATACGCATGCGTCAAAAAAATCTTCCGCCAATGAGGTGAGGGATATTTCCTGTCTCTAGAGTCACATTAGATTAGGAACTGTTTACAAAACGAGTGTACGACCCTTCTGTGGGTATGGCGTCGGCAAGAAGTTTAGATTACAATTGTGAGGTATTTTTTCATTTTATCTTTATTTATTTTGTTTTTATTTAGTTCATGAACATAGAAATATATATCTATTTCTGTGTACATGATTGAATTCTTTGGATATCTCTTAATTCTTTTTGTTCGCGAAATTATTTAGTGCGAGTAATGTAATTGTTGCATGCTTGGTGTATTTTTTGCTACTGAGTACTATTTTGCTTATGAGTTTTTATAAGTATTTTTTTTTCTTTTTTTATTGAAGGGGTTTATTTTCATTTGGAAAAACAGAAATTTCATTTTTTGAATATAATATTTCAGATGTTTTAATAGTTAACATTCGGCTGTTTGAAAATGAGGTGCCACTTTTTGTTGTTGTCTATTGATAGACGATGTTAGAGAATCAATGCATAAAATACTCTCCATGTACTCGCCTAATACTAAATATAACCCAATGCTAAATATAACCTAATACTAAAATATACAAAAGGCTGTTTCAGCATCTTACAAATTTCTATTATGTTTCATTCTAAGAGTTCCTAAATAAGCCAGACTGCAAATATATTTCCAGAAAAAAAGAACTGATCGTACTATAAATAGTTTCCATCCAGTATAATTATATGGTGAATCCAAAGAATTCAACAAACCAGAATAAATAATGATAAAATGAAAAAGTACCAAATATTTATTGTAATCCAAATTTCCAAAACACCACTCACTCGGGGGGGGGGGGGGGGGGAGAGAGATTGTAATTTCAGTAATTTGGTGGCACAAAAATTACACGAATTTCTTCAGTTTGCTGCGGGGAGAAAAATTGCAAAAATCAACCAGCAGCTGCACGAAAAAAAAAAAAACTCATCAGCAGGGACAAATTTAGAAACTTGCTGTGTCGCCAATCCATATATTTAAAGCAGTTTGCATTAGAAGTGTAATTGAGATTTTTTAAGATCGGTCATTCCTCTCGAGTTACTTTAATTTTGAGATTTTTTAAGATCGGTCATTCCTCTTGAGTTACTTTAAATATGACAAGTTTGGTTTACGATTTATCTTGGATAACTATTATCAGGTAATTTTTCATTTTATTATTTTGGTTTATTGAGTTGATGAACATAGTAAACATAATCATGATTGAGTTCCTTGCTTTCGTGAACACAAAATTAGAGATACATTCTGGTGTATTTTTTTCTTCTTTTTATGTCGTATGTATATTGAAAATTAAAATTTTTTAAACCTAAAAGTAATGGTCGAGATTTTATTAGGATTTATTTTTTGAAGGAGTTTATTTTTACTTTGAAAAGCTGAATGTTTTAATATTTACATTCGGCAGTAAAATATCGAAAAGTTTTGATTATATAAAACGGTTTGAAAATGATTGCCACGTTTTTGTTGTTGTTTATTGATTTTTGCTTACATCATGTGCTAATTTCCAAAATAATTTACAGAGCCAGTGTGTAAGTGGCCATATGAATTAGTTAAAATACAGCAGAATGTAAATGATTTTCTGTACGATACAAACAGCATCCAAAGGATTCAATCATGAACACATGTTCATCAACTCAACAAACCAAACTGAAAAAATACCTGATAATAGTTATCCAAGCTAAAAAAAATAAATATTTTTGACTTCAAGAGATATAAAAAAGGTTATTTAGTTTTTTTTTTTTTTTTTTTTTTTTTTTGTAATCTTTTTTACCACTTCCTCATATACCATCAGTTTCATAAGAAATCTCTGTGAAAACATATATTTTACACTTTATTGAATGTTTTCATTTCTTAATTGAAACATCAAACTCAGTTTAAAGTTATAGTAGAGTGTAAAATGTATATTTTCATTAAGATTTGTTATTGAATTAATTTTGCTTCATAAACAATTCTTGAATCTTTTGATTTATTATTGCTTTCATTATTGGGCGATAACGATTTCATTTTATACCAGATTGCATCTCTGTTCTGGGCGATACTTATTAAACTCATAATTTGTCACTAAATGGTGATTTTATTGACTTTGTGCTTACAAATCAAAATGGTATCTTGATAATATACATCTTTGCCCAAGAATGCGACAAAAAAAAAAAAAAAAAAAAAACTATTTTTGATTTTAGGAAAACTTAAAGAGGTTATTTAGTTTTTTTTTGTTGTTGTTGTTCGGTTAATTTTTTTTTGCCACTTTCCCATATACTATCAGTTTCATAAGAAATCTCTATGAAAACATATATTTTACACTTTATTGAATGTTTTCATTTCTTAATTGAAACATCAAACTCAGTTTAAAGTTATAGTAGAGTGTAAAATGTATATTTTCATTAAGATTTGTTATTGAATTAATTTTGCTTCATAAGCAATTCTTGAATCTTTTGATTTATTATTGCTTTCATTATTGGGCGATAATGATTTCATTTTATACTAGATTGCATCTCTGTTCTGGGCGATACTTATTAAACTCATAATTTGTCACAAAATGGTGATTTTATTGACTTTGTGCTTACAAATCAAAATGGTATCTTGATAATATACATCTTTGCCCAAGAATGCGACAAAAAAAAAGATAAATTTTCAAACTTGGTATAAAAAACTTAGGTACTTCTCTATTATCCCATCGTCCACTTTTCATAACAAAATACTATTGCCAAACTGTATGATTAAATGCCAAAAATGCAGTCCCATTTACTTGATGTCGGAAGTATTATACGTGTTTGTTCTGTCATCAAGTGGTTTTTAATTCAACATTTGCGTGTATTAATGACAAAGTTCTCCCGTTTATTTGGCGTTACAGTTTGGCGATAGTTTTTTGTTATGAAAAGTGGTCGATGAGATAATAGAGAAGTACCAAAACTTACATATATGAGTAGATTCCTTGACAGTATTAATCATTACTCGATATTTTAAAACTGCATCATATTTGTAGAATTATATTAATTTAAACAATGCTTCTATTGAAGTGTGAAGAAGCACATACTTATATGAAGAACCATATATTTACATAATCATTTTCATTAGCAATCGAAACACCATAAGATTCATCCCCGATAATAAACGGACTATAAGTGGTCTAATTTTGTATTACGTGTTCTACGATATTTTTACGTACGTTTCAATAATTATTTTCTGTACTATATAAACAAAATGATAGAGATCTAAAAAGACAATTTCCATCGGGATTGATTTCGCGAATGTTAAATGAGCCTAAATTCAATTTTAAACAGTAAATCCGAAATGGACACCTAAGTATTCATACAAATTATAATAAATAAAATAAATGCCTTCTAAACACTCCACAGTGAGTTCTATATAAATACCTTCCTAGGTTTAATGCAACGTGCAAGAAAAAAACAACAGGAGATGATCCAAACACGTTTCTAGAGACAGTAATAGACCCTCACCTCATTGCCCAATCGCGCCCGTCGGCCTAATCGTTCGGAGTTTTCGTGGTTTTCTTCGAGCCGTGGATTTATCCATGCGTAAATACGGATTAGGTTCCCTTAGAAAGACCCCCACGAAGGGCACTCCCCCCGGGCCTATATCCCTAGTGTAGATAATTGGCCGTCAATAATCAACCCAACCCAACTCAACCCTCACCTCATTGGCCGGTCCTACCGGAAGATTTCTTTGACGCATGCGTACTGTGTCGAATATTGTTGAAAAATGATTTTGAAGAAAAAATCGGGAAATTCACAAAATGGTTTTGGGAAAAACTTCACCAAATGGTTTCAAATTTCTTTGAGTGACAGCGGGAAAAAAAATTTCATCTTACATTCAATCATCGCAATTGGCGAGTGTGACTATTAAGTTTAGCCAGTACTGGCAATAACATCAATCACCAATTTTCAGTATTACTTGCTGATTGGTGAGTGTTAATTTTGTCTTATATCACAAACTGTATTTACATATACTACTAGATACAATGATTATGAATCATGATTTTTCTGTTATTGGGCGAGATTCATGTTTTTTAAGCAATTCTTTGACGAAATTCGTGTTTTTTCAGAGATCCTTTGAAGAATTTCGCATTTTTCTCGCGATCCTTAATGAAATTCACATTTTCCAGCGATTCGTTGATAAAATACATTTTATTCCGCAATTTTTAGACGAAATTTAGTAAAAAAGCGTGATTTTTTGGTGAAATTTCCTTTTTTGCGATTCTTTGACAAAATTTGCTTATTTTTCACGATCCTTTTGCATGATTCACGTTTTTTCTGTGGTCTTTTAACAAAAGTCATGTTTTCCCATGATCCTTTGATGAAATTAGTGTTTTTTCCTCAATCATTTGACGAAATCTGTGATTTTTTCCCCCCACGAAGATTGGTTAGATGTTTTTAGTCGGCAGGTGCCCTAAAAAGTCTGTGACGCCCGTTGCTGCATCGCACACATTCGTCCATAGGGCATTGTTTCATTCCTGACATTTCTGGAAAGAAACAACGTTCAACTCATTGGCTGAATTGTAAAGGGCGAAATGTGTCAAACATTAGCGGAAAGAAAGTGCGCAATTCGTTCGTTCATGGAAAAAATCGTGAAATTCATTAATTGATAGTCGATAAAATGCGAAATTTGTCAATCGATAGCGGAAAAATAACAAAATTCATTAATCGACAGTGGAAAAATCGCAAAGGTCATCAACTGGTTTCGGAGGAAAAAGTTTTCGAATGACTTCGAGAAAAAAAATCACAATCCGTCAATTTCGGGGAAAAAATCGTGAAATTCGCCAAATGGTTTCGAAATTTGTCGAGCGACAGCAGAGAAAAAAATCTTTTTCCATTCAGTCATCGCAATTGGTGAGTGTGACTATTATGTTTGACCAGTGGTGGCAATAAAGTCCATTGCCAAATTTTCAGTATTACTCGCTGTTTGGCAAGTGCTAATTTTGTCCTATACTTCAAAACCCTTTTGATCATCACATCAGTGTGCAGGACAATTTTTTTACGGGAGACCATTTGATGAATTTCGTGATTTTTCCGTTATCGATTGACCAATTTTACTACTATCAATTGTTGAATTTTATAATTTATCAACTATTGATTAGCGAATTTCATGATTTTTTCCATGAACGTTTGACAAATTACGCAATAAAATATAAGAATATCGTTAAATTGTCTTGGGTAAAAAAAAATTTATTGTCAAATGCCTCCGAGAAAAAAGTTGCAAGTTGAAATGCCTGTGACCTCTTTTTCATGTTATGCATCTCTGGGGTCCATCCCCTCACTCCCCCCCCCCAAGTGGGACACTTTTCAAAATTTTGCACACACCCCTCATGTGATATATCGCTGGAAAAGTCTTTGACCACTTATTCATGTTATGCATCTCCGGGATCCATCCTGCCACTCCCCCCCCCTAAAGGGGGCTCTTTTCTAAATTTTGTTGACACCCCTCATGTCATATATCATTGGAAAGGTCTGTGACCACTTAGTCATATTATGCACCTCCGATGTCCATCTCCCCACTTTGCCCCCTCCCCCCCAAAGGGTACTTTCTAAATTTTGCACACAACCCTCATGTTATATATCATTGGAAAGGTCTGTGACCACTTAATCATATTATGCATCTCCAATGTCCATCTCCCCACTTTGCCCCCCCCCCCAACCCCCCAAGTGATACTTTTCTAAATTTTGTTGACACCCCTCATGTCATATATTGTTGGAAAGGTCTGTGACTGCTTAATCATATTATGCATCTCCGATATCCATCTAACCACTTTGCCCCCCTCCCCCCTAAAGGGTACTTTCTAAATTTTGCACACAACCCTCATGTTATATATCATTGGAAAGGTCTGTGACCACTTAGTCATATTATGCATCTCCGATGTCCATCTCCCCACTTTGCCCCCCTCCCCCCCAAAGGGTACTTTCTAAATTTTGCACACAACCCTCATGTTATATATCATTGGAAAGGTCTGTGACCACTTAATCATATTATGCATCTCCAATGTCCATCTCCCCACTTTGCCCCCACACCCCCCCCAAGGGATACTTTTCTAAATTTTGTTGACACCCCTCATGTCATATATTGTTGGAAAGGTCTGTGACTGCTTAATCATATTATGCATCTCCGATGTCCATCTCCCCACTTTGCCCCCCTCCCCCCCAAAGGGTACTTTCTAAATTTTGCACACAACCCGCACGTTATATATCATTGGAAAGGTCTGTGACCACTTAATCATATTATGCATCTCCAATGTCCATCTCCCCACTTTGTCCACCCCCCAAGGAATACTTTTCTAAATTTTGTTGACACCCCTCATGTCATATATTGTTGGAAAGGTCTGTGACCGCTTAATCATATTTTACATCTCCCCACTTTGCCCCCCAAGGGGTACTTTCTAAATTTTGCACACAACCCTCATCTTATATATCATTGGAAAGGTCTGTGACCACTTAATCATATTATGCATCTCCAATGTCCATCTCCCCACTTTGCCCCCCCCAACCCCCCAAGTGATACTTTTCTAAATTTTGTTGACAACCCTCATGTCATATATTGTTGGAAAGGTCTGTGACTGCTTAATCATATTATGCATCTCCGATGTCAATCTCCCCACTTTGCCCCCCTCCCCCATAAGGGTACTTTCTAAATTTTGCACACAACCCTCATGTTATATATCATTGGAAAGGTCTGTGACCACTTAATCATATTATGTACCTCCGATGTCCATCTCCCCACTTTGCCCCCCTCCCCCCCCCCAAAGGGTACTATCAAGTTGTTTGCCGTCAAATTTTGACGGGTTCCATCTAGTTAAAATTAAGTGGTTTTATAAACATACCACTGCCCCTGAAAGGGTTAAAAAGGTAAAAGAAGATATGTAAGTAAAGAGTTTACAAAACATATACCACATTAAAAAATACAATTTTCGAAATTTTCTCCCAGTGTAAAAAAAATAGTTGAAGTTTTTTGTGCAGCCCTGTATATGATTTGTAGATTTGAATATATAATACATACAATGAAAAAATTTAGTTCAGCTAGAAAATTCACATTTTGTGATTTTCGCCAATCGATGGAAATGCACTCGAAATTTTTTGCACAACCCTGTATATTATCTAAACACTTTTGTACATACCACATATTAAGCTAAAATTCAATTCCGGTAAAAAACACATAAGGAACCTAAAACTCACTTCCAGCAATTACCAAACGTAAACGACAATGTATTTTGTTGTTCTTTGCGTAGCCCTGTATATAAATTTATTTATATTCCACAAACTTATATTAGTCAACTAAATATAGTTCAGCAAGAAAATGCGTAACACAATTAAAAATTACCCTTAAGCAATTCATTCCCATTGTCTGTAATACTTACGAATTCCCTTGTGTAGCCCTGTATAGGATCAACCGAATTTAAACACACCACGCAATATGAAAAAAAATAGTTAAACTTAAAAACGCAAACCGAACTTGAAAATGCACTTATCACACATAGACTGTAATTATCGCATGTATACTGTAGCCGATATCTTTTGTGTGTCCCTGTAAATGAACGATAAACACAATGCACACCATACTTTTAAATGAGAAATTTATAGTAATGTATATAAATTTCATTATGTTTCAAATAGTTGAACATCATTAAATTACACTGCAAACGATTTTTCCCCGTAAAACAATGTGCAACAGAATTATTTTGTTTGACCCTGTAAATGAAGGATAAACGCATTGCACACCATAGTTTTAAGCGAGCAATGTATAGTGCACATCAGTAACGGATATAATTTTCATTATGATTGAAATTGGGAAACATCATTAAATTACACTGCAAACGATTTTTCCCCGTAGAATAATGTCGAACAAAACTTTTGTTTGACTCTGTAAATGAATAATAAATACTTTGCACCCCATATTCTACAAAAAGCATGTTTTAATGTACTTCATAATTATACATCTATTCCATCATGTTTCAAATGGCATAGCATCATTAAAATGCACTTGAAACGATTATTTCCAATTGACTGTAATGTAACGGAATATATTTGACTGTCCCTATAATAAAAGCAGAAGTGCTACACACTTCATTTGCAATAGGGAACATACTGTGGTAAACGACAGTAACACACAAAAATTTCAGGGCAATCCGAGTATATTTACGCGAGTTGGAGCACGGTCAGATGGCAGACAGCAGACAAACCGAAGTCATAAACACTTTTCAACAAGGTTGGAAAGTGTTAAAAATAATTTTAAGGAGCGGTCTTCACACTGATATCCAAAAACATACGTACGGAATTGGGCGTGATTCACACTTTTAAACCGCAAATATCTTTTTATTAATATGGTATAGAAATTCCAAACTTTTGAATTGAATATTTTTATACTTAAGGTACATTTATTTGCCTTAATAATACAGCCACTATATTCTAAAACATTATTTTCATACTTAAAAAAATATTTATTTTCTGCTGAGGGTATCACATTCATGTCACACAGGCAACACATGAAAAATTTCCTTTTCCAATCTGAAAAGGATATTTTGGAAATCGATGTTGCTGTATTAAGATAGACAATTATTGTTTAAATCTAAAAATATTTAATTTAAAACATTGAGATTTGGATCATTTTAGTAAAATGCCTGTTTAGGTGAAAATCTGTGAGAAACGCCCTTATCGATTCAGCATGAAATTGTAACAAACTCTCAAAATTTCAATAAAAACACCCAAATTTGAAATTACGGTACATAAATTTTCGTGTTAAAGAAATGTTTTTTTCAATTTATAAGAAAACGGAAAGTTTGGCAAATAAATAAATAAACATACACAAATTAAATTAGAAGTCGCACAATACTACTCTGATTTTATCTAAAGGGCCCAAATACGATGAAGCGTATGCTTTCAATGAAAAAATTTAAATAACTCAAAATATATTTTCGCAGAAAAGTTTACTGTAATTTGGTGCCGTTAATTACGCTAAGGAAGTAATTTGTCAGATTTCGTTAGGAGTTCTCTATCTGTCGCAAAAATCTGTCTGTTGGAAAAATTTCTGAGACTTAAAAATTTTAAGAGAATGTAGCTCAAAACCATACAACGTCAGGAGAAAAAGCTCTAAAACTTGTGAAAACGAATCCTACCTACTTGAGGTACAACCTGCCGGTATCTCGAATGTCCCAGTTTTTCAAAAAAAAATGTTTTGTGATAGGGTTTTACAACATTTACAATCGAAATAACCTTCCAGGTACGTTTCAAACATTTTAAGGAAAATTTAATAGGATTTTCATTATGAAAAAAGTGGTTTTCAAAAAACGGATCATTTGGGGGGCCTTTACCCTTTTATGAATACTTCATTATTGTGCATGGCAATTTATTTTCTTCAAAAATCAAAATCTATATGATTCATGCGATTAAATAAATCGCAAATTGCTTTTCAAAACTACTAGTAGCAAAATAATCGTAGCAGTTGACAGTTATGCAAAATTCCTTATACCCTGTTTGTACAAAAACAAATATCGTTGGGATAAAGGGTCAAGCCTTGAAATATCGTTAGAAAGACATCTGCACCAGAAAAAATACATTAAATATATTTCAATCCAGAAATAAATTAATACTAGCCCCAATTATTACCACATAAATTTTTGAAGGTATCACGGTACAAAGCTGTTGAGTGATCAGCTTTGCAAATTCATTGAAAAGATATTGCAGATTTTCGTGATGTTTGTAGAATTTCACAAACGTAATGCTGTATGATTTTTCAGCTCTTATGGTTTTAATCCTATCTAACCAGTAAACTACGCCTTAGTGTAATAATAAAAAAATCTAAATAAGCAGCAATAGAAAGAGCTTAGTGGAATGTGTTTATTGACACATAAATCATTTCTCCTCGTCTGCCCCTTATCGAGATAAAAAGGCTTAAAGTTTGCTAATTTATTTATTTAATTTAGGGAGAAAAGGTGTGGTTTTTATTCAGAAATTTTAATAATCGGATTAATATAAAATACAAAACATATTTAGGTATAGTAATATAAAATGTAAAAAATCCGCAAAAAAAAATAAAAAAATAAAAAATAATTAAATAAATAAATAAATAAATAATTCTATTGAGAAATATGGGTAATGAACCAAAAAATGATTGCATAGAAAATCGTAGCACCAAGTTCATTTAATGAACTTAAATCTAGTGCATTGCAATCATTATAATGTTCAACCTCCTGCAAAAAAAAAAAAAAAAAAAAAAAAATTGCAAGGGCGTTTCAAATAAAAGTAGCTGAATTTGCACTAACCCAGACCTAGAATAGCAAATCATGTCAGATTATTGAGGCGCACTAAACTGGAAATGGACATGTGACTGGAGTTTGATTATATTTGTTACGTTGAAAAATCTCGACTCCCCCTTCCATCTTATTAAATAAATAAATTAGCAAATTTTAAAACTTTATATCTCGATAACGGGGAAACGAGGACAAATTATTTATGCGTCAAAAAATACGTTTCACTATACTCTTTCGATTGATTATTGTTTAGATTTTTTCCTTATTACACTAACGACGTGGTTCCCTGATAAGAAAACAACCGTTTTAATAAAAATGTATCACGTATTCTTGAATGAAAACGTCCAATTCGTGCATACGTATGTGGGCAGGGCCTGTTTACCGAATAGACCCAGGAAGCCCGTGCTTACCCAAAGAAATACATATACCCAAAGAAAATGCATATTTTCCTTACTAAACTTTTATCTAAAAATTATGAAGCTCACTCTTTATACATTTTTGTTTACTTTAAATTTTAATGATAAAATTTCAAATTGATACAGCATACGAAAAATAGATTTAGTAAATAACAAAACAATTCGTAGAGGTTCCCCACCCCAAAGTAAAGTCGGGCTTCCGCTACTTTTATGTCTTAAGCGGGCCCTGTATGTGGGCGTCTGCTACTTTTATACATAAATCAGCTTTGTACCTCAAAAGTTTAAAGCACAAGATTTTAAATTAAATATTTTTATGTTTACCCAACATCCAAATATTTTACACTATATTAATATAGCAAAATCGATTTTCTAAATCATCATTTTCATACTTAAGAAATAATTATTTTCTTTTGCGAATATCACCTGGATGTCACACCCGCATCACATCAAACATCTGTGTGTTAGATATGAATCTCTTGTTTCATAAAATCGAGTCGTACACGCTGCCGTATTAAAATAAGAATACCGACGAAAGTTTCTGAATTTTCAAAAAATATATCAAAATAGACAAAAACAAAAGTATAATTTTTGTGGGGAAATGTTTTCATTTTATTGAGCTTCATTCAGAAAATAAATTCCTAAAATCATTTACTTTTTGGCCTTACAAAGTAAAATCTTCCCTTAATTGATTTGTCTATGTCCCGTATGTGCTAGAACAGTTTGATTTCCCTATTATTCAAAGCTTTTGGATATAACTTATTTTTAGTAGTAATATCCTTTTACTTTAATGATAGAAATATTCTTCGATAAATAAGGCAAATATTACGTTTTAGGAATGGTAAAGTGTATTTTACCCACATTTGTACCACTAATTAGTTTAAAATGTTAAAAAATAAATTGTTATTCCTTTCAGGGCCAAGTAAATTTAGTACAGTAAATATCTCAGGAGCGCTCAGTTCCATTCTATGTTATAGTACGCATCTTAAAATTAAATTTTGGCATAGAATATAGTGCCCCAGCGTTGGTCGAATGCAAAACGAATTCGAGTGCACGAACTTACTATTTTCAACTCATTTGGTGACTTTCTTTTTCAAACAAATTAAAAATGAACGGCAGAACGCCTGTGTCGAATACTTTATGAACTTAATAATATATTTTTCTCTCCCTTCAAAATATTTACAGAAACACGTTTTGACACTTTGAAGGCGGTTGTTAATTTTTTGGACTACTTAATATTAACCCTTAAATCGGGGGTTGCCAAGTTGGCCTTTTTTAAAAAATTCAGAATCACACCAGAAATTAATAGGTGTGAATTTTGCTTTATTTAATGAGAGACATTTTCTGATTTCTCAAAGTAATAATTTTTCTTTTGAAATTCGGAATTAAAAAAAGGCCAAACTGGCAACCCTGCCTTAAATGCATAGTGCATCAAATTTAGAACACTTTTTATTTAACTTTTAGAAAATAATCAGGTTCTCCGCAACCACTATATTTATATAGAAATATTAATCCTGTAAAAATCGCACAGATCACATAAATATGCTACAAAATAAAGTTAAAAATCCATCTTAAAATTTCTGGTGTCTAATCCTTAATATAAGTATAAAAAAACACAATTCTAAAAGAAGAATTCGTGTATTTAATTGTTAATCCATCAATGCCACATTCCCTTCAGAATTTTGGAATAAAAATTTTCTTTTATTAAGTACGTGAAGAAAAACTTTTACACTTTTTCAAATAAATTTCTTTATAAATTCAAGTGTCATTTAATAATTTCACGAATACCAGTAGGATAATTTCCAGCGTATAATCCATGGATCAAACAACCATGTTTCGACCCAGAAATTTATTTTATAAATTGTAACTTACTACATCGCTATAAATATTTGGTCTAAACAGGATTGTTTGATACGTGGATTATACACCGGAAATTACGGCAGTTTGCCAGAAAAGGGATTAATTCCATATTTGTGTCATTATTATCAGTCCAGAATCCGATTGCAAAAATCAATACACTATATATGCACCAATATGCATGCATATGCTATTTCTTTGTTTCGGTTCTTGCATTCAAGGCTTCTAATAACGTATTATGTGTCAGTAAATAATGTTGTAAAATTTTATAGTGGTCAAAAAATTTGCGAACACGTGTACTATTGCAAAAATTTATGAATCATCGCCAATCATGCCAAATGAATACTGAGACTACAGAGATGTCGCTGGCACTAATGAATCCACACAATAAGATGACCTCCTATTCTCTATGTTAATTATGATAATGTAATAATGAAAATTCGCCAAAATTACAAGAACGTACTGTTAATTTTGTTAGCAGTTTTGTAAACAGTTAATTTTAAATTTAAAAAAATACCCTTAAAACTATTTTTGTGCAAGTTATAAAACCAAAATTTCATTCAGTCATGCTGGTAAAAATGTTGATAAAAATTAACTTGTATAAATAATATACCACAGCCTTTTAATAAGTTAAGGGGTTAACCTCTTAAGTAGGCATATTACTCTTAACTGTTCAAAAATTGTAATTTTTCGAGGAACATGTTTATAGAAGAGCAACATTTTTTGGGTAAAAAAAAAAAAAAAAAAAAAAAAAAAAACCAATGCATAAAAACATTCTTATAATTACGCTAGTTATTAGATCTTTATGGTGATGTCTTATCTAGATGTTTATGTCTATTTTCATATCAGGTGATACCTATGTACACAATGCTAGAATAAAGAAGCTTATTTCAAGATGTTGAAAATGTTTGTCTTTTAAATTGTACACAAGATATTTCTTGAACCATTTAATATTTCTATATGCAATATTCACGAATTCATACATTATATCTCTGTATTAAGACTGTACCTAAGCATGTATATTGTTTTCGTAAAATTAATATTTATAAAATAAAATTTAAGTAGTGTATATTGTTTTCTCGTAGTTTATTAGCTCACAAGCTATCAAAGCTTGAGAGCTAATGTACCCGCAGGTTCTGTACGTACATACATATGTATGTACGTATATATGTGTGTACGTAACGCGATAACTCTTGATAGAAATGTGCGATTTGTTTCAAATGTTGTATATAGGTTCATTCTGATAAGGCGCTTCACTGATTAGTTTTGGGTAGTCATTGGTTAAGTATAAAGTGGGAAACAAGGGGCTAATCCCCCCTTTTTAGATAAATGGGTTTTTCATGCAGAATTATCCATTTTGCTTCAAATTTTGTATGTACGTTCATTTTGATAAGGCGCTTCTCTGATTAGTTTTGGGGGTTCATTGGTTAAGTATAAAGGGAGGACAGAGGGCTAATCCCCCTTAATTTAGATAAATGGGTTTCCGTTTTATAATTTTATTTCGTAGGTGAAAGAAGAAAAATATGCAGGTTCAATTTTAAGAAATGAATATAATCCTTAACATCTAAAAATATTATTTAAAAATATCAAGTCATTCCAGAGATATCTTGCACACAATTCTAAAAAACGTCATTTTGTGATAAATCACTTTAAATTACATTTTGCTAAACTTTAAATATCCAATATTTAGAACACTTGTAGCATATTATTTTAACGAAAATAATAAATACGCACTTCATGAAGCATATTCTTTTTAAATGATTATGATATACCACAAATATCTTGTTGAACGGCGATTTTCTATGAAAACAATAGAAGCTCCTCCCTCTTATTTCACCGTTATGCGTTTAGGTCTATGGTTTAGATAGTATTTATAATTTCACCATCAATAAAAATTGTGTTAAAAATTTACAAACGCTTTATGGAAGAAAAAATATACACGTAAATTAAGGATTCAGAGAATGCGTTTTTCAAAAACTTTTGCTTATATAAGGGCAAAAAATGAGGAAAAGAATTGTCGCCGTATAAATCAAAGTAAAAAACAATCTTTTCGATGGCGAAATGTATTGATAGTGTTCAGAATACGGCTCATAGGAAAATTGAGCTGAGTATTAGCTTTCTCATAGCCATAGTAAGCTTGGCAATGAACATTTTCTTTGTTATCAAATCTATGTGGGTGATTATCACCCTTATACACATATATTTGCTTTGTACTTAAAGGGTATCCCAGTTATGGTCTTTAAATATCATTCAGATGACATTTTTCACTACGAAATGTTTACTTAAAAACATTTAGTCGATCCCCAGCAAAGTAAATCAAACCTCGCATTGTAACTGTAGTTTTTACTTTCTTCTATCTTTAAAGTATTAGATTCATAAAAATTTTCGACTTCCGGATTTCGACGGATTTATACGTTTTAGAAGGTCCTGAACATGAGTTGACTGTTTTTTTAGAAAATGTCTGTCTGTGAGTATGTGACTCTGTCTGTCTGTATGTATGTATGTGACAAAACTTTTGTGGGCGCTCTACCTCAAAAACTAATGCACGAAATTTAATAAAACTTTATATTCAGTTAGTCCCTCATATAAATTGGTGCTGATTATTGTTTGGTGAAAATCGCCCAATAGGTGGCGCTGCTATGCTGCATTTTTTGCGATTTTCGCAATAGCTGTATCTCAAGAACTAACGCACTTATTTTCATCAAACTTCAGATTCATTTAAACATTGACATAAATAGACGTTGATTATGTTTTGGTGCAGATATCCCAACCGGTGGCGCTGCTATACCACCTTTTACATGATTCTTATGATAGCTATATTTCAAGAACTAATGCACGGAATTTCATCAAACTTCAGATTCTGTTAGACCTTTACATAAATAGATGCTGCTTATGTTTTGGTGGAAATATCACAACAAGTGGCACTGCTATGCTACTTTTTTCATTATTATCACGATAACTATATCTCAAGAACTAATGCAGAGATTTTCATCAAACTTCAGATTCAGATAGACGTTGACATAAATTGTTTTGGTCTAAATCTCCCAACAGGTGGTGCTGCTATGCTACATTTTGCAGGATTTACATGATTTTAGAAATAGTCATACCTCAAGAACTAATGCACGGAATTTAATAAAACTTTTGATTCAATTAGACCTTGATAAAAATTGGTGCGGATTCTTTTTAGTGTATGCGAAACCTGTGTGAGATAGAACAAAGTTTTGGGATTGGCACATCTGACTAGTTTTTTTTTTTTTTTTTTTTTTTTTTTCTGAGCAATTTACAAAAATTTACTTTGCAAGTGAAAAATGTATGCTTTTAAATGGGTGCCTAAATTTAGTTAAATATTTAGGCACCCATTTAAAATGCGGGCTAAATGTTTCTGCGGGCAAATTGCCCGCAGTCACTTATTACTTTCTTCTATCTTTACAAGAAGAAAGTATTGGATTCATGAAAATTTTCGACTTCCGGTTTTCGACGGATTTATACGTTTTAGAAAGTCCTGAACACGATTTGACTATTTTTAGAAAATGTCTGTCTGTGACTCTGTCTGTCTGTCTGTCTGTCTGTCTGTCTGTCTGTCTGTATGTGACAAAAATTTTGTGGGCGCTCTATCTCAAGAACTAATGCTCGGAATTTAATAAAACTTTAGATTCAGTTAGTCCCTAATATAAATTGGTGCTGATTCGTTTTTGGTAAAAATCGCCCGGCAGGTGGCGCTGCTATGCAGCATTTTTCACGATTTCCGCAATAGCTCTATCTCAAGAACTAATGCTCGGAATTTAATAAAACTTTAGATTCAGTTAGTCCCTGACATAAATTGGTGCTGATTAGGTTTTGGTAAAAATCGCCTGGCAGGTGGTGCTGCTAAGCAGCATTTTTCGCGATTTCCGCAATAGCTCTATCTCAATAACTAATGCTCGGAATTAAATAAAACTTTAGATTCAGTTAGTCTCTGATATAAATTGCTGCTGATTAGTTTTTGGTAAAAATCACCCAGCAGGTGGCGCTGCTATGCAGCATTTTGAAGGATTTACACGATTTTAGCGATATTCATATCTCAAGAAATAATGCACGGAATTTAATAAAACTTGAGCTTCAGTTAGATATTGATATAAATTGGTGCTGATTCATTTTTAGTATATGCGAAACCTGTGTGAGATAGAAGAAAGTTTTGGGATTGACACATCCAACTAGTTTTTCAAGGAAGAAACCTTAATACATTTTATGTTATAGTAAAGTAAGCAGGATTCGTTTTCTTGAAATTATCTTTCCTATTTAAGTTGTGAAAGATTATAAGGAAATAAGCCATTTTATTGAAAAATAAAATCGCTGCATATATCAGATTTCACACTTTCTTTCTTCAATTTTAAATACCACTAATTCCGAATAGTAATATGTGAAATATTTTATCGTAGAATTTCTGTTAACGATAACGAGATGATTGCAATTTGGATATATTGGTAGTAAAAAGTTAAAACCTTGCAAGATTTGCTATATGCATTGTATGCTACTGCACTATTTCAAACTAAGATGAGAAGGCTTGTAGAGCACATTGCAACAACAATGTTAGCATAGGTAAAAAGTCAAAATCTACATATTCAGTCAAAATTACAGCTTGTCTCATTAGAAATAGAAATTGATTTTTAATAATAATATTAAAGAAACTTTCAGTAAAGTTATAATCTAAAATTTAGTTGATAAAAGCAAAGATAATTTTCTAAGGAACAAACATAATGCATTTTCTCCTATGGTCATGTTATTAACTGTGTGCTTTCTTGTTACTGTTAACGATAACGAGATGATTGCAATTTGGATATATTGGTAGTAAAAAGTTAAAACCTTGCAAGATTTGCTATATGCATTGTATGCTACTGCACTATTTCAAACTAAGATGAGAAGGCTAGTAGAGCACATTGCAACAACAATGTTAGCATAGGTAAAAAGTCAAAATCTACATATTCAGTCAAAATTACAACTTGTCTCATTAGAAATAGAAATTGATTTTTAATAATAATATTAAAGAAACTTTCAGTAAAGTTATAATCTAAAATTTAGTTGATAAAAGCAAAGATAATTTTCTAAGGAAAAAACATAATGCATTGTCTCCTATGGTCATGTTATTAACTGTGTGCTTTCTTGTTACTGTTTTACATGATTATATGCAAGCCGTGTATTAGTAAGTAGATGAGTAAATCGTTTTACTAAAATGCTGAATATATAGGTTTATTAAAACTATGCATGACGTTTAAAAAATATGTGTCTTTTTTTCAAGGGTTTGTATAGCACACTGCAACAAACATTTTTCGTAAGCAAAACAAGATTGTAATTATTCATTCAATAATTTCTTATTCTACCTCGAACCCAGATTATCATGCATAATGTTAAAATAAAGGAAATAATGTTCTGATATTTTCTACTGAAAGAATTTTGTTTTGAAATGCACAGCTGTCAACTTCAAAGACCTTTTTGTAACCGGTGTTTTAGTATAGCCATCTTAGCCTTATTTAAGCGCTAATTTCTGCGATTAAAAACGGCTAAGAATATTGTATTCAAATAGTGGTGACAAAACTCTGTAGCATTTGGCAACAATGAAAATGTGATGACATCATGGAAAGAGATAAAAGGTGAGCAGCATTTGAGTCACACTGTTAAACATTCGCCACACTGCATTGTAATATGTCCTGCATGTAATTTTAACGCCTGTATAAAGGTTTCAATACAAATGTTTGGTACATTATTGTGAGAACGTATGATATACAGATTTTCTTCAGGTTTCAGGACAAATACCAGTATTTTCTTATAGAAAAACTTGAGTTATATAATCGCGCGATTACATAAAGCGAGTTTTTCTATAAGTAAATACTGGTACTACCTTCAAGTATTTGGTCTATGTTACCTAAAGTCAGGGAGATTCACTGACCTGTAGGAACCTTGGTATACGGATATTTAATTAAAAATTAAATCCCGTATCAAAACTTCAATCAAAAATTAAATCATCTTACAATTATGCCTCTCTAATTCTAAAACCTTATCAGAAATTACTTTCAATGAAAAAAAAAATAAGAGAATTTGAAATAAAATTTCATGTAATTATTTAAAGAAAACTATTTCAAAATTCTCGTACAAAAAAGGGTTGAGTGGTTAAATTAATGAAAAGTACCCTTCAAAGATTATAAGTAATAAGGGTGCGTATCCGGGCTTATATTTGAGTACCACAATTTTAGAAAAGTAAACCTTCGCCTAATTTAATTGCAGAATTCTGCTATTCTGCAGCAGTGGACCACGCTTTTATACAGTTTTAAATTAAACATGTAAAAGAAATTTCATGTAAAAAATAAATAAATAAATAAATAAATAAATGTATAACACAACTAAAAACGCGCTTCCAGTAATTACCGATCATAAACATAAATGAATCCAGTTCTTTGCGTTGCCCTGTATATGAATTTATTTATATTCCACAAACTTTTCTAAATATAGTTCTATTACAAAATATAGTTCATAAGGAAAATGCACAGCACATTAAAAAACACTTTTAACTCTTTGAGTATGGACCAAGAGTATGCTGAGTATTTTTATTTTCAATCGCAACACAATTTACGAAAAATTTCCTTTGTGGTAGATTTATCTTGATAATAGTATCGTGGTATAAGTGTAGCAAAAATTATTTTTCAAAAATCGGTACACCGGGATGTATATGCCCCGACACGTCGTCAAAAGGTTTAGCAATTCACGTTCATAGGCAGTAATACTTACGAATTATTTAGCGTACTCCTGAATATTATCAATAGAAATAAATACGTTACTCACGTTATATGGAAAAAATTAGTTTAACTTAAAACTCCATACCACAACTAAGAACGCACTTCTAGCATTTATACTTCATAGACAGTACTCTAACCGAATTCTATTGTGTGTCCTTGAAAATGAACGATAGATGCCATGCACACAATATTTTACAGTAAGCTTTTTGTAAACGAGCGACTAGGTTTAGCCATTCTTTCATTAAACAGCAAATGCTTGGCGATAGTCTCACCTCTGTGAAGTCTGCTAGTTTGCCAATTTATCGCTACCACTGGCGAGTAGACATTTACTTTCTAGTCAAAAAATTAACAACACATCCAAAACAATATCAAATATGATATGACTCAATTAGTTAAATTATGATAAAATAATGAGATTGCTATCACAAGATTCATATAGATTTGTAATTGTTTTCACAGATATGTGCAAGAAATACTAAGGTTCCAGCAGCTTAACTAAAAACATGTTTTCGAAATTCGAATATGAAAATATTTTTCTAGATCTCTTTAAGAGATACTATTATTGCATTTAAATGGATATGATATTTTAATTATTTAACAATTTCTAGTAAGTGGTATTAAATATTAAAATTTCATTAACAATATTCGATTTAGAATAAAAATTAGAAAGCAAGTGATGATGACTTAATAAATACAGATATAAACAAAAATCTCCATAGTAATAATAATAATAATAATAATCCTTATTTTATATAGGTATATTGCAATTAATATCATGTTATTTTGTATTAAGGTAATTTTTATGTAAAGGGTAATAATTAATTTTTAAAGATGAATATTTTAATAAATTTATTCTAATAATTTCTATTTATATGTTACTAAAGATCTCGCGTAAAAATGCTTTAATGAAAGTTTAGAAAATATTACAATTACATTTAAATAAATATTCATTTTAATTATTAAAAAAATGTAGCTTATAAGTGATAACAACACTATTGAATTTACAATTAAAAATTACAAAGCAACTGACAAAATAATAATAATAATAATAATATATGAAGGATGGTATTTAAAGTATCCACACACCTTCGGAGATGATTTTTTGAAATTTTCGAAATTTTCTTTATGCCAATTTTTTCTAATGGCATTTAAGTTAAAACTTTGAAAAATATATAAACATTTTAGAAATTACATAGAAATGATTTTTTTAAAGTGAAGAATTGTCAAAATTATGTGAAAATTGGCATTTACGCAAAACATGATAACTCAAAATCAAATCAATGCAGTCACATTTTGTAAATTGAATAAAAAAGAGAATAACTTTTTCTAGAACATAGGCTAGCCACAGTATAATAGCATCTCTATCGCAGATGCTATAGCACTTAAAGTACTAATGTAATGAAATATTCTTAAAATTTCTTGCGACTTTTTAACTTGTACCAGTGTAAATATAAAACTAATTAATATATTATCATGATTGTAGTCTATTCCCTCAATAAACATTTGTAAAATAAGTCAAAAAAATTTCAAGGCATTTCATGCATAATTTTTTGTTATAGGATGTTTTGCGTACAGTCAAAATCTGAAAAACTTCATTTTGAGTAAAAGTTAAAAATAACTTTTAAACGCGGTTCTTGCTATATACTATATACAGCATAACAGCTTTATACAGAATAAACTAAAAATAGAGTCGATACACCACTTTTTCTGAATATTTGCCTTATGTAATTTAAAAATGTCTGTCAATTAATAAAGCGAAGATTACAGTTAAAAATTAGTGGAATCCTAAAGGTTTTAGAAACGAAGCAAGCAAACTATTCTTGACCGAGCGGCGTTCGGGCAAAATTGTTAATTGGTTAATTAAGAAATCGCTATAACATAGTCGCTGATATTTTGTTGTACACATCAGTAATGAAGATAAATTTCATTATGTTTTAAATAGTATAACTTAATTAATATGCACTGCAAACGATTTTCCCCCGTAAACCATAATGTAACGAAATTCTTTTGTATGAAACTATAAATGAATAACAAATGCCTTATTCTCCATGTTCTACAGAAGGCTTGTTTTAATGCACGAAAGAAATAATAACAATTTCATTATGTTTGAAATAGTGTCGGTTTTAGAACCAGCTCCGTAGGTAAAACTCTCCTGAGAAATAAAACTGCAATCAAAATCGAAAAAAAAATCCCTGACGGCTCTGCCTACAGGCACAGGTAGATTTCGAAGACGCAGACCGTGGGCACCTGTCTGTTGGGAATTGCGGAAGAAATGATCTTATTGCCATGATGCGGCATTTGGAAACGTCCACTTCGAAACCTAACTTGTTTGCAGGCGGAGCCGGCAGGGATTGTTTTCGTTTTTATTTATTTTTTTTTTTTTTTTGCTATAAAGGTTGGTCCTATAAAAAACTTGTCAATATAAAAGATTTAGATAATATTAAGAGGATTTATAATAAATTTAAGCGGATTTGATATCTTCTGAATTGACGGAGTTATGAAATTTTTCCTTCTAACCCCTCCTCTCCCCCCCCCCCTGGGGCCATTTTTAATGATATCAAAAATCTGTCATACATAAAGTTTTGGCCCTTTTTCTATAAGTAATAATAACTTTAAACGGATTCGATACGTATCATAATTAAGAACTTATGGGGTTTTTTCTGTTTTCACAAAAAGCCCCCCCACTTCCACCCCCCTTGGTTCGATTTTGCCCATTAACGAACTTGACCGAGATATTATGCCGCTTGATTTTATGTATGTGTTTGGAAGAGATTTGTGCAAAATTATGGGAGTTATCGTGCCCATAAAAAAGTGACATAGATAGATAGATATATAAAGTTTTGAACTGGTGGTGGTTTTGGGTTCTGGGAGTCATAATCAGCGTAGATCTGCAAAATTTTTTCAAAAATTTCAACTTAGGTGAGAATGTAATAGGTAGTATTTCTTACGAAATCTATCTAAAAGTGCGAAAGTTCCCGGTTAGACATCCATCTTATCTTACTAAAAGGAAAACTTTCATATTTTTACTACTGTAACCAAATGAAATTCTTCGAGGGTAAATGTCTAAACTGCGTACTGATGCATATATGAATAAAGTAAAATTTAGTATTTAAAAAAATTAATTCAGTTCCATGGTACTACTATACAGAGTATCCCAAAAACATTGACCTCGGCTTTTATTCCTTAAATATTGATTGTAGACATATATTATAAATTGCAATGTTATGTACAAAAAGGTACACAATTTTCTGAAATCGGTTAAAATTTGCAGGGGATTCAATTTAAAGAAATGCAAAACTTAAATTGTTATACGGCCCCGTACAAAAAATTTCCCAATAAGTAAAATGTGCCCCATACACTAATATGGTCATGTACAAAATTTCAGCTGGCAGAGCATTGGCAGCTTCAGCAAAGATGTCCGTGGTTCGAATTATGGCCTGGACATTTTTTGCCCAGATGGAAAATTACAAGTCATATGATTTATTTAAATATTAGAATAATTGTGTTAAAATTACTCTACCGTATTTCTTCGCTTTATTTTACAGGAGAAATTTGCGATTAAATAACGCAAAAATTACAATTCCGAATTAATGGGAACAAAAATCATAGCTGTTGGCAGCTATGCATTGGAAGTATTATTACAGAAGATATAAAGAACAATGTAGAAAAATTAAACAATGAAAAACTTTCTTATGGAATTTTTATTTGAATTTTACCATTACATAGCTGCCAAACCTTCCCATGTTTTAGTACCACTATTTCCAAATCGACAAATTCGCTTTCTTTACAAACAGAAATTGGCGATAAAATAATACAAAAATTATTTTGCCGAAATAGTGATTCTAGAAAATCGGAAAATGACAACAATATTATATATAAAGCAGGGGTTTTCAACAATCCAACCGCGCCTCCCAGAGTGATTACTATTTCCAAATAGTAATATTCACCTAATTTAATGACAGAAATGTTTGCAATTAAGAATGTGAAGATTACTATTCAGAAACAGTGGTAACTTTAGGGCCCACAGTTGTGTTATTGTAATGTCCTGATATAAAGTCTTTTAAAATGTTTAACCTTAATTTAATCTTCGCATTATAAACTTTTAATGTATCATAAAATTAAAATGATTTTAATGGTTTTGAGTGGAAGTTTATTTAGAAAAATACAGTAATTAAAAATCATTAAATTGACCCTGTGAATGGGGTCTCCGTGGCCGAGTGGTTAAGGCACCACTCCGCTATTCGCTTCATAGCGTAGGAAGCAAGGCCGGCGGTGTTCGACTCCCGCCAGCTCCATTGCACACACTTTGTGGAGCTCCCGGATGTAACTCTTGGTGTTGTAAATTTCCTTGTACTTTCTCGTCAAGATTTATGTAATTGTTGAAGTCATGTCTGTGTTTCTGTGAATAAAAAAAATGTATATGGATCATTCGAGACGACAGCCTTGTAGCGATAGGTCTCAAAGCCCCATCCCCCTTCAAAGTTCAAAAGACCCTGTGAATATTTTTTTGTTTTGGCAAAACTCTTCATTAGTTATTTTAGCTTTCCATGTTTCCATAACTTCATGTCCCCAACACATGGGTACGGATTTCGGCGTATATGACACTTTTACACATAAATTAGATTTATACCTAAAAGGTTTAAAGACCAAACTTTTAAATGAAGTAGTTTTATTGTTATGTGTTTCGGGTGTGAAATCCGTGTGAAACCCGCAACCCATGAAAATTTTCTCTTTTAGATATAGAGCTGATGTTTCAAAAAATGGATCCTGCTAGTATTAAGACAGATAATTTTAGGGTCAACATAAAAATACTTAATTTAAAAGTTTAGACTACACCATATAACACTTTTGGGACTAACAAGGCTTTAAAGTACCCATTAATCGAAATTGATTTTCTTTTGTCTTAACAATTAGTTTTGCTGTTATTTGCATGTAGTAATGATATTATACGTACTTCATTTATGTTTCAGCATTTAGTAATAAATGAAAAATTAAACGGTTGCTTAAAACTCTTCGCAGCTTTGATGATTCGTTTATTTTAAACACTTGTTTCATTCTTTAAATTTAAAACAGATGCACTTTTCTGAACCAATAAGTTACGATAAAAAAAAAAAAAAAAAAAAACACTGGAAAGTTGTCAAGTCTGTTTAATATTGTTGTAATTTAACATTTTCCAAAGGTCTTCAAAAATTATTCCTTAGCCTATTGTCAAATTAACATAACACAAATAGCTATATTCGTTAAATTTCATTAAAAAACATATTCGTTAAATTTCGGCAAACCTTAAAATTTGTGATTTGAATAGCGACTTTTAATTTTTTAAACATAAAAGTAATCCCCCCACCCCACCTAAAACTAGTCGTTGGAGGCAACCGTAATACTTACCCATCATGCATATGCATAATATAAAATATGAAAATAAAACATGTGTAAACAATTTATAAAATGCATTGCAATTCGAATAAAATCGTGGCTTGATGACGTCATAGACTTTAAAGGCTCTATTACCGAATTGCGTAAAAGAAATATCCCTAAAACTCCAAAAATGATCATATTAAATAACAGTTTGCTGCCTCGGATTAAGCGTCTCATTTCCAATTAAAATATATCTTTGAATTGGAATTTTAATGAAATACAGTGTCATGCAAAATCGAAGAGTCAAGAAAACATGATTACAAATATCTCGGCAACTCATTATCCGATCGACTTCATTGTTTATGCAAAATTTATGTTTTTTATTGTCGCTCCTTAATATTCACTTCTTAAAATAAACAATTTCGAAAAATTTTATATACCTTTTATCAAAACGAATATTTCGAGAGTTCGAAAAAATAGTTCCGGATAATCGAGGTTACTGGAATTCAATAAGCTTCTTATTATTATTCCATACTAAGTACATACCAAATTTCAAGTCTCTATCTCAATTTGTTCGGGAGATAGAGCGTTTACAGGTACACACACAGACAGACGGACGGAATTTTCTTTTTCCTAAAAATATGTTTTTCGGAATCTCCAGTGTCTGAAACATGTAAATCCGTCATTTTTTTTTTCCAATTTTTAAAACGATTACACGACTTACCCTATACTGCATATGATGGGTAAGTAAAAATCGATCCTGAAAGGGTTAAGCACAGAGCAAATGTATGTGTAAAACTGTCAGAAACTCCGAAATGGATTTGGTGATGTATAATTAATTTTTTGTTTATAAAATGACTTCTACAGTGTTCGTACGGTTTTACCACAATTTTTAATAGAATTTTTCGCTTTATTTAAATGCAGAAAATTATTACACATCCCGCAATTAAACGTGGCGTCCACAATTGCTGCTATTTAAATATTAAATAGAAAATTCCATTAATACATTGTGTTAAAATTGTACAAACCATGTTCCAGATAAATATACATTGTTGTAATATAAAAGTATATAATGTGAAATAAAATTCTATATATGAACAAAAAGCATTAAAGCTAAAATAAAATTTCAAATAATAATAAAAAAGTAACGTTTAATAATTTTCTAACATCCAGCTTAATGCGTATTTAATATCATTATTTTTATAATAAATTAATGAATCAAGCAGATCTATGAAGTAGAAAGTGCAGTCACCTTCCTTCAGCCCATATTTGATAGCTAATGCAATTATATCGTTCGAAATACTTTAATAATTTGTGACTTTCATTAAATTATGTGGGATGAACAGATTTATATGAGTATATCATAACGTATTAGAGAAACATATTTTTATCTGACCTCTATTTATTTTGATTACACTATTAACGAAAATGCGGGTTCTACAATTTTGGGTATAAATAACAGAGATGTTTGACGATTGGGTATCATAATCAGCTGAGTTTCAGTAGATTCAAAGGATTAACTTCGAAAATGTACACTCTTACCATTGTAGTATTATTTTTTGCATCTGAGGCTTTTGCCTTAAAATACACAGATTGTGGTAAGTGTAGTAATGCTTATTCGCGTTTCTTTTATAAAACTTTTCGATAACAATGAAAAATCTTTGTAGCTTTTGTTGGTCTTCTAGTTTATTCTACTTTTTTCACTGATGTGAAACTTTAAGAAAATATTTATAGCTTCTTTGTGTCTCCTAGTATTTTCTAACTTTGTTTCTGAAGTCTAATTTTAATAAAATCTGTCTAGCTTTGCTTCTTTTCCCAGATTTTTCTACTTTTCTCTCTAAAATCTAATTTTTATCGAATCTTTGTAACTTCTTTTTGTCCTCTAGTATTTTCTACGTTTGGGTCTAAAAGCCAAGTTTTATCGAAATTCATATAGGATTTCTTTGTCTCCTACTTGTGTCTCTAAAATCTAACTTTAAAAAAATCACGATACCATTTTTGATCTTCTAGTTTATTCTACTTTTTTCACTGATGTGGAACTTTAACAAAATATTTAAAGCTTCTTTCTGTCTCCTAGTATTTTCTAACTTTGTTTCTGAAGTCTAATTTTAATAAAATCTGTCTAGCTTTGCTTCTTTTCCCAGATTTTTCTACTTTTCTCTCTAAAATCTAATTTTTATCGAATCTTTGTAACTTCTTTTTGTCCTCTAGTATTTTCTACGTTTGGGTCTAAAAGCCAAGTTTTATCGAAATTCATATAGGATTTCTTTGTCTCCTACTTGTGTCTCTAAAATCTAACTTTAAAAAAAATCACGATACCATTTTTGATCTTCTAGTTTATTCTACTTTTTTTCACTGATGTGGAACTTTAACAAAATATTTAAAGCTTCTTTCTGTCTCCTAGTATTTTCTAACTTTGTTTCTGAAGTCTAATTTTAATAAAATCAGTCTAGCGTTTCTTCTTTCCCCAAATTTTTATACTTTTCTCTCTAAAATCTAATTTTTATCAAATCTTTGTAACTTCATTTTGTCCTCTAGTATTTTCTACATTTGGGTCTAAAAGCACAGTTTTATCAAAATTCATATAGGATTTCTTTGTCTCCTACATGTGTCTCTGAAATCTAACTTTTAAAAAAATCACGGTATGTTTTTTGATCTCCTAGTTTATTCAACTACTGTCTCTGAAATCTAATTTTAATCAAATCTTTATAAATTATTTTTGTCCTCAGTTATTTTCTACATTTGTGTCTGAAATCCAATTTTAATAAAACCTTTTCAGCTTCTGTTCGTCTACCAGATTCCTTTCTTTTTTCTTTTTTTTTTTTGCTTTTGTCTCTAAAGTCTAACTTTTATAAAATCATAATAGGTATAGTTGATCTCCCATTTTTCCTACTTTTTTCTCTGAAATCTAATTTTAATCACATTTTTTGTCCCCCAGTAATTTTTATATTTGTGTCTGAAGATCAGTTGTCAAATCGATAGTTCAAATGATATCAGTTATATCGATAGTTCAAATGATATAAGTTATATCGATAGTTCAGTCGATGTAAGTTTTGTTCGTCTCCCAGTTTTTTCTAATTGTGTCTCCGAACTTTTAAAATTTTGCTCTTCTAGCAAAATGTTTGATGGTTTTGTTAATGTAAAATGCAACGTTCGTTATTTGAATTATCTTCTATAAATGCAGTACTTTAGACATTTTAAAAGGAAAATCACAGGAAATAATTGAATTGTATTATCTTTTTACGAATGTAATTCTTTAAAGAGGGATTTCCCGACTTTGCACATTTAAAACTAAACAGAATGTCGACGTGATAATGAGACAGAGTTTGGAGTATCACTACTTATTTTGTATATTCACATTCAATCATTTTAGCTGATGACAAAAAACAGTTAGAGAGGCTTCTCTTTAAACAGAAATTAATGGAAACGGATAATTTAAATCCTAGACATTTGAGTACGTTATTCGAATAAGCTATATATAAATTTTGTTTGGATAGTATATGTTTTTAAATCGGTAATATTAATTTTACTCATAAGCGTTTGCGATTTTTATATATTACTCAGTAACAACAGCAATTACGGAATATGTGTATTATTGTGATTTCCATTGCATTTCATGAATAATTTAAATGTTGAAAATTATAATTTAATAAAGGTTCCAAAACTGGACGAATTGTTGACGTAAGACTGACCGGATGTGAAAATTCAGATGTTTGTGAATTAAAGAGAGGCGAAACTTATACTTATGGTCTATCTTTTGAGTCATGTAAGTATAAAATATTCTATTCTCAATTAAGTGTGTTCAGAAATTATAATACAAAGAATTTGTGGGTTGTTTTTTTTTTTTTTTTTTTTTTTTTTTTTTGTAAAATACTTTTCATGAGGAATTTTTTCTTAAAAGTACTTTTTTTTTCTAGTATTTTCTACGTTTGGGTCTAAAAGCCAAGTTTTATCGAAATTCATATAGGCCCGTGTTCACTGACACGCCCGTGTTAATACAATCACTAAGCTCCAGGTTTCACTGCAATATAAGCAATATTTAAATTAATATCATTCTACGGATATAATGCCGTTTTAATACATTGAGCGATGATTAATACTCTCAAGATTACATTCATATATATAATTTTTTTAATTATAATTTTGGATAAATCATCTTTTTTTCGCATTTCAAATAAATTACAGAGAAAACAACATTACAAATTTTTAATTAATTCTTCTTCTTCTTCTTCTTCTTTTTAATACAAAATTCCTGGATTTAATTGATCTTTGTAATACAACGTGTTGGCAGCCATGCTTTTGCGCAAGCCTGGATGATTCATTCGAATATCACAGTAAAGCATTATGCCCATCACTAGTTAATCCTCACCTGTCAAATTTGTATCAGAATTTTTGAATATAATTTGTTTTTAGAATGTCTGCAAAGTAAATAATTAATTATTTTCATACCTAGGTGTTCGTAAATTATAGTGGTAGCCTATCTTTTCACCATTTTAACAGAATAATTATTTAAAAATTACTAAACGATTAAAAAGTTATTGCCGTTTTAACAAGAATGTTTTGCGGAAAGCTTTTCTATACAATTCCAGTAAAAATAAATATAAATAATTTAACTCTAGGAATTCTTAATTTTTAGAGATCTAAATAACTATTATATGGATTTAAACATAAAAAGGATTAAAATAGAATGTGAATCAGTTTTATTCTTTACTCTAAGAGTATTTAATAGAAATTTAATTTAAAAAAATCTTTGAAAAAACCTATCAACGCTTAATATGAAACATTGGTATTATCTGTGACAGAGATAAATAATTTTTTTTATTGTACTAATTTTACTAATAATTTTTTTTTATTGTAATAACAATGTTCATTTGACTGCTTATATAGCTAAAAGATAGGAAATATTTTGTTTAGAATTATTTTTTAAATTAACTTATAGACCTCAAAATATAAATAAGGTTACATTTTTTATCCTTTCGGATACTTTTTAACACTTCAAATGTAGTTGAAAATTTTTATGACATCGTTGTTTCATCGGTCTCCAACTTTCGTAATTTTACACGGATTTCCATGTAATTGATATATCGTCGCTATCATATCAAACGATCGAATGTGAAAAAGTGCATTTTTTATAAGTTTTAAAAATGGGCCGATTGTAACCACTAAATTTTAATAGTGTTCTTAACCAGGGTTGCCATTTTGGTCTCATTTTTTATTTAGAAATTTTGAATCTATACCAGAAATTTAAAATGGAAATTTTTGCTTTATTTAATGACATGCATTTCGTGATTATTTAAAGTAAACCTGTTTTCTCAAAATTTCTGGTATGAATTTCCCATCCCTGAATAAAAAAGAATGCCAAACTGGTGACCCTGTTGTTCAATGAAATTATATTAATATTTTTATTATCTGAGTAGTTCTAATACAATTTAGTGGTGACAATCGGCCAATTTCTAAATATTATGAAAATTACACTTTTTTCATATTCGATAGTTTGACATGGTAGCGACGATATGTTTTCAAGACTTAGAATGGCATGTTACACAATTTCGAACAAATTGAAGATAATTTACAGCACTGGTGGTGCTCTAAAAGATGATTACTGTAGAATATGGTGTGCATAGCATTTATCGTTCACTTACAGGGACACACAAAAGAGTTCGTTTACAGTAATGTCTATGACCGATATTTGCTACATGTTCGTTTACAGGTGTAGTATTTGTTTTAAAATTTAACTTTTTTTTTTTGCATATAACTTGGTATGTATAAATTCTATTTAGCGTATACAGGGATGCACAAAATATTTTGAGCACATTTCTTTTTATTGACGGATATTGCTAATAGGAGATTTTTCAATTGTATTATGTATTTCCTAACTAAACTAAATTATAGCATACTATCCAGTTTAGTTACAAGTCTGTAGATAATATACAGGGCACCGCAAAAGAATTCGAATATCATTGATGATAATTGTTAACATTGGAAATATTCTACTGTGTTATGTGTTTCTTAACTAAAATAAATTATAGCATATTATGTAGTATACATACAAATCTGTAAAACATATATTGAGCTCCACAAAATAATTGGAATACATTTCCGACTATTGATGATAATTGATGAAATTGAGTTTTTAAATATTTTACAAATATTTTACAAAATGTTTTCCATTTTTTCCCCTTTTCTTTATTAAACGTGGAAGATTCGTTACCCTGTTCTGAATGTGTTGGAAAGTGTACCTTAATCTATGCTTGAAGGATATTTTTTCTTTTTTAAGACTTTCTGGATAATTACTCATAACCGATAGGAAGAAGAAATATATCTAATTCAATGTTTTCGCCAAAAGTATACTTATATATTAAAATAAATGAACAACGTAAAAATAGCACAAATAAAAAATATAAAAATAGCTAACAGCTGTTTCGGAGTCTCTAAAGCGCCATCATCAGTGCCAAATTTAAAAAGATTAAAAACTGATTTAAATGTTTAAGCCATGTATATATTCTTGCGTCTCCGCACGCGACCAAGATAGATAACAAAACGGCGTTTCAGATAATCACAGTGTTCGAAAAGTTGGAGTACGGTGAATAGGTGATCTACTGTCTGATGCAGTTAAAAGTCGTATTTTGCTTTAAATAAAGAAAACTGACACTGTTTTATCCATAGTTGTCAAATATTCCCATTTTTGACTACCACTATGGAAATCATGTTTATTAATAAACTATATTTTCTGTACATTTTTACTAGATTAAGCATGATCAGTTTTAAATTAAGAAATTTTATACGCGTATATAAAAGTTTCGTACAGTTTTGCCACAATTTTTAATAGACAATTTTCTTTCTTTAATCTCAAAAAAGTACACCTTAAACTATTAAACGTAGCGATTACAAATTCTGAGTCTTAAATTATAAATAAAAGTTTTCTAATCCTAAATATCGTCTTGGAAATTCGAAAGCGTATCCGCACTTTCATGTAACATATATAGGCAGCGTAAGTGAGAAAAAGACAGGGATAGTCATCCTTAATCTTGATGTATACTATAGCAATTAAAAATTTAAATTTGAAGTTTGGTATGCAAAATATAGTCGTAGTTATCGTATACATGTTCTATCATTATATGAGTAGTATAGGTAACATAGACATTAAGTAAAGAAGATTTAGATTTTCCTGCAACAAAACTCACTGTTTACCAATTAGCAATTTCTAACTATTATTTTCAGAAATTGTGTGCTTTTCAGATAGCAATTACTGCGAAAGCCCGTGCGCAGTTGGATGAAATATATTAGATGTAGGCCATAATTTAAAAGATGTGTACAGTTTTACCACATTTTTTAATGGACAATTTTCTTTCTTTAATCGCAAAAAAGTATACCTTAAGCTATTAAACGTAGTTATTACAAATTCTGAGTTTTAAATTATAAATAGAAATTTTCTATTCCTAAATATCGCCTTGGAAATTCAAAAGCGTATCCGCACTTTCATATATAACATATATAGGCAGCATAAGAGAGAAAAAGATAGCGATAGTTATCGTTAATCTTGATGTATACTATAGCAATTAAAATCTAAATTTGAAGTTTGGTATGCAAAATATAGTCGTAATTATCGTATGCATGTTCTATCATTATATGAGTAATATAGGTTACATAGGCATTAAGTAAAGACGATTTGGACTTTGCAGCAACAAAACTCACTGTTTACCTAATAACATTTTCTAACTATTATTTTTAGAAATTGTGTGCTTTTCAGATAGCAATTATTGTGAAAGCCCATGCTTAGTTGGATGAAATATATTAGATGTAGACTAGTATTTAAACCAAATTATTTGAGCTTTTATTTGTGGAACCTGTTTTAGTAATCATCTCCATATCATCAACTATTTTTTTCACTGCATATGAAAAAGATACATATTTCTGATAAACCTAATTTCGAATTAAGAACTGCTTATTTTCATGTTCTTTAAACTTCTTTTTTGTTCTTCAGTGACTGAGAGTGAGAAATTAACAGCAAGTGTATATGGTGTTATTGGTGGTGTCTCTTATCCTTATCCTCTACCAAACAACAATGCTTGCGAAACAGAAGATATCGATTGCCCCATTCAAAGCGGAAAAATTTATGATGTTGAAAACACCTTCACTGTCCGGGACAGTTACCCACCAGTAAGTAAAATTAGCTGTTTTTATTAATTTTTTTACAGCATTCGTAAAGCATAATGTTTTATATTGTTGGTTTTACTCTGGCAGAGAATTATACGCTGGTAAGTAGATTTAACTGTTTTTTTTCTTACGTTTTTCAGTACTCGTAGAGCATTCATTTTAACAGTTTGTCGAACAGCGACGAGTATAATCGTCATTAAATTAGCGCGTTTTTAAAATTCAAAACGTATACCAAAACAATTTAAGTACCGTAATTTCCGGCGTATAAGCCGCAGCTCAAAGAGTCGTTTTTCGACCCAGAAATATTATTTTATAAAATGTAACTTAAAAGATCGCTGTAAATATTTAACTACAATTATTGAATAAAATTTCTGGGTCGAAAAACGACTCTTTGAGCTGTGGCTTATACGCCGGAAATTACGGTAATGATTTTTGATTTATTTAATCGAGGTATTTCGATTAAATAAACGCTCTAAAATGACAAAGCTATCGGTCAACAGTGTGTTAATATGTTTGCTTTACTGTCCATGTGAGTTTTACAGCAGTAAGTAGATTTATTTGTTTTTACAAGGTTTCGCCGCGTTTGTTTTAGTTTGTTCTTGAAATTCACAGGTAATATACTTCCATTTATTTATTGGCGAATTAAAAATCAAATCTTTCAATTTGGGTAAAAGATTTTATTCTAATATTTGTTAGATTGGGGTGTTATTAGGAGTGTAATATTAGAATAAAATCTATACAGAATAATTAAAAGCACTCCGAATGTGGTCCGATATTCGCATCTAAACGGAAGATCTTTCATATCTACTTTACATATGTTAAGAACAATACAGTAAAATAAGAATAGCAGAATGAAATTTAAAATTTTTAAACCCAGTTGTAATGCAGATTTGAAATGTAAAGGCATTTGAATACTCGAACTTAGCAAAAAATTGAAACGTATAATATTAATTGCGGGGATGATATTACGTAAAATCCTGAAGTAGTGTGTGAATCTTTTTTATACTGTCAAATCTAATCTGATCAACAATAAAATAGTTTTCATGAATAAATATGCTAAAGATTTACAGTGTGAATCCTTTTATTCGGATCGTACTGGTTATTACTTTGAAATATCACCATTTCCGTTTAGAAATAGACGCCTTACTCAAATTCTGCGATTAAAAAAGGGCGAATATTACTATTAGGAAATAGTTCTATTCAAAAGTAAAAGCCGGTGGGATGGTAGGAACCCTCTTGACGAATAAAATGTTCCATATTGTAATTTCTTTATAACTGCTATTCAATGATGTGCTTAGGACTGTGCATTATTCGAGTGGTTCTCGCAACACTTTGCAAAAAGTTTTCTCACTCTACTATTTGTGAAAAGTAATATTTGCCTTATTTAATTATTTAGAAATTCTGCGATAGAACATGATGACTATTTTTATTTTTAAAATGTGGCAACTCTGCGGCTAGCGGGATGCGTAGGGAGTATCACCGCAATACCCTTTTAATGCCGATGGGAGGGAGAAATCATTAAGTCTAAATAAAACTAATTAAATATTAATTACTATAATTTATTAAATATGAATAAATAATATAAAAATATGTTATACACGATGTCGTTTTGAACTATGAAGATATAAAAAATGCTTTTTAAGCGCTTTTTAAAAAAAAATGTTTAACATGTGTTGCATTTTTTTACCGTCCTCTTATGATCACCAGAGATGCCAAGCTCCCACTAATCTTCCATAATATGTGGATTAATTTGACCCAGTTTAACAACGTTTCAAACCAGAAAATTTATTTGATGAATCTTTATTTATTTTATTTAAGATTTCTACATGAAATATATTTAATTCTATTTCTTAAAAAAATTTTCTGCAAAACGTATTAAACCTGGGTCAAATTAATCTTCCTATTACGGAAGAATAGTGAGAGCTTGGAACCTCTGTGTTCACGTCAGACGCTAATAGGGTAATACTTGAGTGCCAACCTCCCACTCTTTTTTGTAAAATGCGGGTAAATTTGACGCAGGTTAAATACGTTCAGAAACATAAATTCTTTTAAAGCAATTCAATCAATTCAGACCACCTTATAGCATGAAATTAAATAAATAATGATATAGTAACTAAATTTTCTGGTTCAAAATATGGTTAAACTTTGTGAAATTAATCCACATTTTACGGAAGAATATTTGAAGTTAGCAAGTGTAATTAATAATGAAAAAATATAATTATTCATATTTAGTACCACGCTCACCGAAGAAAAGAAACTAGAATATATATTTTTTCTTTAATAGCGTATCATGCTAGTCTACCTACATACATAAATCCTGCCATTTATTAAGATACCTTCTTTTAATTATCGATCGCTAAGAAAAAACACAAAATTTTTATTTATCATGATTGAGTCACTCGGTTTTTCCTGTTTTCTCAAAAATTATTTTAGATATCGGAATACGACAAATTGAAGATTGTAGCCAGAATCATCATTTATAAAGCTTAATTAGACGTTTCATTCGCCGTAAGATTTCTTAATACATTATTGGCGGTTAGGTTTGCTATTGTAAAGAGAAAATAGCGCCTATGGGCATTATACTTGGGCTGTTATATTTAAATAAAAGATTTTATCTGTTAGGACATTTACTATAAATAAATTAATGTATATAAAAATTGCATTGTTTGTAATCGAAGTGTTTATATGCATAATACTCTAATTGTAAAAATACGAATTTTTGTGTGTTTTTTGAGAAATAATGTAACACATAAAATGAAACAGTACTGCCCGTGGGCAAAATCTCAGATGTCCAAAAGACTTGAATTCACATCAGCCGTCAGCAATCTGTTAAAATTGATCAATTATTAGGTTGATTGAAATGTTTTGTCGTATTTTAATACCTAATTTAAATAACTTTAATACCGGTAAAATTTTAATACCTGATAAGTTTACCTATCAGTTCAAAGTAAGCAGGTGTAATAAAGTTATCAGGTACTAACATCTTACCAGTATTAAACGTATTAAAATTATTTATTAAAATACGACAGGACTTTTGCATCAACCTAATTGTTTTTAGTATTAAAAGATTGGTTTTTTGACATATTTTCTTGATTTCCCCCACTTTTCTCAAAATATATAGATATCGGAATGTGGGAAACTGCAAGTTATAGACAGGCACATTCTGCATCTACCCCTGATAAGTTTAGTGTTTGTTATGCAACACTTTCTAAACCTATTCAGGACAAACAGACAGACTGAGTAACAGATTTTGTTTATTTATTTTTTTACTATATGTCGTCTAAATAGTGGTATGAACTTTGACCTGTGTGTTTTTTGAAAATCACAGACAAACACTACAATTATATATATATATATATATATGAACAGAGAAAATGCTTGCACATAAATTTTCAAGTCGCAGAAAATCCATTGAATCGGTAGTAGTCCAAGGTTTATGACTAGATTTTTCTGTATTTCTAATGTATGCTATTTATGAATCCTCTTTGCCTGTGTCCAACTTAAATATTTAAAATCTTTTTGATTTATTTCGTTGGTTACCCTACAGAATGGTGATGATAGCTTGTAATCATATTTGTGATAATATTTATTTTCAGATGAGACTTGATGTCAAATGGGACTTAAAGGATGACAATAAGGAAATGGTTATCTGTGGAGTCGTCCCAATACAAATTGTTTAAGAATGCTTTTGATCGAGCCTGTTTTATCCAGTCTTTCATCTGATCAAGTCTTTCAATATATGTGTTTTTTTTTACTCTGAGAATGGAAAAAAGTTTCTATAAGTGCCTAAATATTTAATAAATAATTGTTCATTTTGAAAATTTTACGTGAATTATTTATTTACATAATAACATTAATATACTTTCAATCTTTATTTTTTAAACAGTAGTATATATTTCTTCATTTATCTTTATCAATCAAGGGAATAAATAATTTGAAATAACATGTATGAGGTATTTTAATAGGATGTCGGTGTTGCCAGTTTGAGGAATGCTTTTATTCAAATAATCTATCAGTCTTTCCAGTGGCTTAGCCAGGGTGGGGGGTCCTGATGCTCTGTATGCCACTAATATTGTAAAGTTTTCTTTGCCTTATCTAACCAGAGAACTTTCTGCGATAGTCAAAGAGAAGAAAATTTTACAATATTACTGGTATCCAGATCATTTGGATCCCCTCCTCGGCTACGCCATTGAGTATTTCAGAATAAAAATCTTCGCTTTATTTCATGGGAGGCATTCCGTTATTAAATAAAACAAAGTTATCATTTGGATAAATTAGTAGCTATTTTTAATAAAACAATTTTTCAATCTGGCAACACTTCAGTTAATTAACAAATTATGAAAAAAAGTATCGAAAAGGAGTCCAGAGCAAAACCCTTCCACGGGTTTATTAGTAGATATTTTTAGAAAATTTTAAATGTTGTCAAAGCATCATCAAACTTTTCTTATAAAGAGATAGTGAAAATAAGTTTAGATATAATTGTTCTTTAAAAAAATAATTGTTATAAAACGAAATAAAGTTATTCAAATGTAAAAAGAATTAAAGAAGAAAAGGCATCCTTACAATTTATCCTTATATTATAAATATTGGACTTATTATCGGAATCAGACCATTTCATTTATAAAGATATGAAATAATCTACTAGGTGAAACGGGCTACTTAAAATATCGTCAGTTTTTCGGTTGTTCATTGTACCTCTCATCATTTTGAAGACAAAAACTAGAGCAAGTTCATACTTTCAATCCGCTGGGCTTTTCTGTCACCACTGTTTTCAAATAGTCATCTTCCACTCATTCTTTCGCAGAATTCAGCGATTAAGTAACTTCTGATATATACGTAAATTAAATAACTTCTGCAATAGACAACTTCTGAGAATATCTGGCTTCCAGAACTTTTATTATTCTATCATTTAACAGACTAATGCTGTGTTTTGAAACAGAGTTTTCAAGGAACCTTAAGATTCTTTAAGGCAGCATTAGGGGATCTGGGAGAGAGAGCTTTATATATGTTTTGTAATGTATTTGAAATATAAAAATCACTAATAATAATATTTAAATGTCGTTACATACGAGATTGTTTGAATATTGCTATTATTCAAACATTTCATAAGAGATTTGAAATTTGAACAACAGCGGGTTACTACATAAATAAAAGCCTCCTTCTACAGCCCAAAGTTATTGTCATAGTACACAGTTACCAGATATGTCCCGAGTTTTGAATACCAATTTTTTTTAATCGAAATATTTGATTTATATAATAACGGAAATCTCCAATTAAATACAGGAAATATAAAATTATATTAAATAAATTGGTACAGATGGAAAATATCTCCAAAAAACTTATATGGAATCTCAAGGAAAAAAAAAATACTGGCAACATTGTCTTCACTTCAATCGCAAGATGAAAATCACAAATATGAATCACGAATATCGCGAATATTAGTATTCCAACTTTTCTTATTGAAGTGAAAATTTCTTATACGAAGGTAACCATACACAAAATAGTTGAAAAATTACAAAAAAATTAGTGAAAAGTTAAGGATTCAAGCAACTATTAATACTAGAATGGCCGAAAATGTTACTCAAATTTTATAAAAATATGTTACACATTTTGTTTTATTAAAACAATTTAAATAATTTCTGTGTGGTTTGTATTTAACAAGTGTTAACTAGTTAAAAAGTAAGGAATACAATGCGGTGATTATTTATAATACGATCATTTACTTTATAACGCTACGTCTGACCACGACATATGTCACAGGAACGAAGGCCTAAAATACTGCAGCTAGATATATATATATATATATGGCCAGCAATAAGTGATACTTATATCTATTAAGAATTTTTATAGAATCCGACCTCTTCAGAAAAATTTGATACGCCAAAACCCTTATGGACTTAACACAACTCCAGCTACAGCAGAGGGAGGAGCAGCGCTCGTGTACAAGATTAGTATAGCATTAGCTATTGCGAAGCTACACCTTCTACTGTAGAAATTTTCAATTCAGTATTGCTTACTTGGGTGAGACACTGATTTTTTAACCTACATCACAAGCACCCACAATTGATACTTTAGCACACGCACGGGGTTAATTTGACCCCAATATTTAAAAAAAAAAACATTTTTGGCAATGCACGGATTAAATGTAATATTTAATATTCTTATTATTTTAAAACTTCAAAATGTAGATTTATAGTACTTGACTTATACATTAAATTAAAAAAAAGTTAATCTTATCATTTATTTCTACTGTTTTTAGTTGTTTTTGGTTTTGTGTGCATTTCACATAATTTTAGATTCCATTTGCATAAAATAACCAATTTTCCTTGCGTAAAAGTTGTGTATTAATACTACAATCAATAACTTTATGCGTGCTTTAGATTTGAAAAATTTTTAGAAACGAAGGCTAAATACTTGCTGTCAACACGGCGCGATCCACTGCAGATTCATTCATCATATTTTATTCAACTCAGAGAATATTTGCGAAAAGTATTCTCACACCACTATTTTCGATTTATAAAATGCAATAATGGATTTATAAAATGAACGAAAGTCTGGGATTAAATAAGATGACAATTTCTATTCGGAAAAGTAGTAGCTTTACTCCCTGTACCCGTGTAGTCAGTACCACTATCATAAGATATTGTTTCTTGTTTACTCAAAGAAATATATCTCATCAAAAACAACTCGTTGTAAATGATCCCGCCAAGCCACAAACCTAAAACGTCAGTCACAAAAAGAAGTGATATCACATAAAAAGAAGCGATATAGAAGTGCATACTCCGAGTCCCGTGTAAAAATCTATCACCACTCATAATGTTTCCAAAGGACTCGGAGTGAGGTACAGTATGTGAAAACTGCTTGGCGACCGGAAGGCTTTTATAATATATGCAGTATATCAATTTTGAAAATCGAAAAAAATAAATTTTTAATTTTTGTTACATCATTTTTTAAATATTTTTGTATGCGAAAGAACTGACAGAACGGATTTTTCCCCAGATCTATGCGATTCCGCTTACGCTAGAATTACTGCAATATATCTCAAGTTAGTTAGCATTTATTAGCGTTTATAAACGTTATATATATATATATATATATATATATATATTACAAATTCAAAATCTTTACATGTTTACTTAAAAAATCCTCTTCGTAAGAGTGGTGTTTCTAGTTTAAATAAGGTAAATAAAATCAACAAATTGATTTTTCAAGCTCATAAATAAGAAAGGACATGCAAACACAGAAGCTCCAACTTTTTACAATTTTATGGGAGCAAAATAAATAAATAAATAAATTAAATTAAATTAATATAGTCATATGTAATTGCAGGAAACGCAAACATTATAAAAGCCTGCAGGTCGCCAAGCAGTTTTCACATACTGTACCTCACTCCGAGTCCTTTGGAAACATTATGAGTGGTGATAGATTTTTACACGGGACTCGGAGTATGCACTTCTATATCGCTTCTTTTTATGTGATATCACTTCTTTTTGTGACTGACGTTTTAGGTTTGTGGCTTGGCGGGATCATTTACAACGAGTTGTTTTTGATGAGATATCACTCCTTTTTGTAAGGTATTTAATTTCAATTATACGGATTCCATTTTTATTCAGAAAAGAAAAGATGAAAGGGGTAAAAAAAATAATAGTGATGCTATAAACAGAATTATACATCAGAATTATACAATTTATTGAGTGACTTATTTCAATGTACATGTCGCTACCATAACAACTGGGAAACTTTTATATTAATTTCCTTACATTGTATTCATCAGATTATTTATGACATATTTCTTTTTCTTTTGTTTATATCACTCTTCCGTTTATATACATTCAAAAACAAAAAATTAGACAATTTTACAGTAGTTTACAAACTAATTAAAATACTACAGTTTCAGAAAAATGTGGAAAAATAAGAAGCACTTTTTTTCGGTCAACTACAACGATAAGTTTATGGAGCATACTTTACCGAGAATAATCAACATTTTTTTTTCCTACGAACTTATTTCTATTAGTATAAAAGTTTACAGGGATTTTTATACTAACATATTAAATATATTATTTTTGAAAATTACTGAGCACCTTAGAAGTTTTTTATTTGTTTAAGTTTTTTAACTCAACGTTTCGAGAATTTGAAAAATATAAAATTCGCAACGTTTGCAAAAGTATAAAAACTATTAAAGTGATTTCTGTTCATATAGTCTGTTCATTCCAATTCGGTGATCCTAAAATATAGGTCCCCAATCTCCGGCAGTCCATGAATTAATTAGGACATATGTATGCAACTGTTAAAATGTTCTCAAAGTTGACAATAGAGGCAATAAGTATAGCTCGGCAAATATGAAACACGGCATTGCTTCATCATGGCTTTGTTTCGTGAGGTGTTCGTTCTCCGAACATAAAAATCTCACGCGAAAGTGTTCGTTAACCGATTTGTTCGTAAACCGAACAGTTCGTTACCGATCACCTATTGTATACGAAATTTAGCATTTTAAGTTCGTCATAGCCGGAAATTCGATGAACGGCAAATATTTAAACGCAAAACTTGTAATTTTGGGGTATCAACATTTTTACATTCTATTACTCAGCGCATGAACGTAAAGTTAGAATTTTGTAATCGCTATTTCAATCAATTCCTGATAAGCTAGAATTATATATTTATAAATAAACACAGTTTTTTTAATCGATTAAAATACTATATTTTGATAGATTTAGAGCTTAACATCGACGAGATTTCAGACGGACAAAATGAACTTATATTAAATTTTAAAACAAGATAATGAAACCTTACAGAGATTGAAACAGTGTAAAATCATTAAAATACATCTCGCTCAGTAAATATACATTGGTTGTAGTGTAATCAAGATCTTTTAAGAGACTCTGTAAACGAAACGTATATGCTTCAATGCCGCTTTACAATAGAGAGGATGTAGTAACATATTTGAATATCTTGTGTATATAGCCAATTTGACAAAAGTTATGCAATTTACTATTGTTTTTCCTGTGTGTTAAGTACAGGAATCATGTACTTCAACGTAAAAATTTGCTAATTACACAACTTTTTAGTCTTATTAAAAAATCTTTTGAGTTACCCTGTAAACGAACAGTAAATTCTACAATTCTGTTTTACAATAGGAAACTAACTTAGGTAGTTCGTAGTAACATATTTTAACATCATGCGCATACGTTCTTTTTGAAAAGAGTTAGACCATTTAATATTTTGTTTGCTTCATCTTAAGTATAGGAAAAAATCACTTTAAAGTGGTATACATAAAAAACTAATTAATATCTTTACACGAAATATTAAACATTTGAACTACTTATAAAAACAATTCAAATGCTGCAAACCGCGTAAAAATCGGATAATTACACAACTCTTTAGCCCTATATCAAAAGATCTTTTGTGAGACCCTGTAAACGAACCTTAAATGTTAAGATTTTTTATAATAGGAAGCTTACTTGGGTCGAGTGTAATAACATATCTTAATATCATGTGTATACGACCATTCCTAAAAGAGTTGGGTCATTTATTATTTTTTTGCTCTATGTTAAGTATAGGAATCAATAACTTTAAACTGATATAAATCAAAAACTAATTAATATTTTTACATGAAACTTACAAAGGTTTGAACTACTCATAAAAACGATTCAAATAACGTAAACCGCGTAAAAATCCGATAGTTACACATTGCTGTAGCCCTGTCAACAGTTTTTTGCTCTATGTTAAGTATAGGAATCAATACCTTTAAACTGACATAAATCAAAAACTAATTAATATTTTTATATGAAACTTACAAAGGTCCGAACTACTCATAAAAACTATTCAAATAACGTAAACCGCATAAAAATCCGATAATTACACATTGCTGTAGCCCTGTCAACAGTTTTTTGCTCTATGTTAAGTATAGGAATCAATAACTTTAAACTGATATAAATCAAAAACTAATTAATATTTTTACATGAAACTTACAAAGGTTCGAACTACTCATAAAAATGATTCAAATAACGTAAACCGCGTAAAAACCGATAATTACACATTGCTTTTGCCCTGTCAACAGTTTTTGGTCTGAACAAGATTTAAAAAGTGCAAAAAACAGCACTTTTAAAATCGCATTTACTGAAAACCTATTCGTCGGATTTTGCTTTACTTTTGAATTCTTAGTCCCGTGGCACGCCCCATTCCATAGAATCAAGAATTTTGTTTCTATCATAAATACAACGCGAGATATAGATGTGTCAAAAACCCGTTTTGTCCCGTCCGCAAAATATAAACTAGACAGAGTTTAAAAAAAAAATTGTAAAATCGTTTGGCATCCATTGAGGAAATTCCTTTCATTTACAGTTCAATGCATTGCTGTTTCTTATGCTTGGCGAGAAACTCTGTCGAGTTTCTATGATAGCAGTTGCAAATAAATTCTTTCCGCATAGTGGGTACCACTAGTCTAATACCGTAATTTCCGGCGTATAATCCGCAGCTCAAAGAGTCGTTTTTCGACCCAGAAATTTTATTCAATAATTGTAGTTAAATATTTACAGCGATCTTTTAAGTTACATTTTATAAAATAATATTTCTGGGTCGAAAAACGACTCTTTGAGCTGCGGATTATACGCCGGAAATTACGGTATATTCGTTCCTATTTATTCAAAGAAATATCTCCCAATTTATTTTCCAAAATATTTTGATACTACATCTCCAAAATGCGCTTTGCATAAATATTTGATACGCCAGAACATATGAATGAAAATTATACTGAGATTTATTAACACGTTGACGGACACTTGCGGCTATAGCCGTCAAAGCGAAGTTGACTATGTGGCATGACGGCAATAGCCGCACAAACCAAAACGGTCGTTTTTAGACACTACGGCTAATAGCAGCACAAATGTGCATTTACCGGCGTACAAGTAGAAGCCCAGTGTCATGGTTTGGAAACAATTTTTTTGGTTGAAGTTCGTTTTCCACCTGTTATACGAGTTGCAGCTTCAGTATGCACGTGCAGGGTGGCTAGTGGTCAGGAAAAATACAGTAAAAAAAATGAAAATTACCAGTGTATTCTTATAGAAAAATTCAAATTGGTTATTGGATCGAATAATCAACATAAATTTTTCTATAAGAATATACTGGTGTTTATCACTTTTTTTTTACTATATTTTTCCCTGACCACTAGCCACCCTGAAGTGGCTGTGAAGGGAGTAGTGCAACCTAATTAAAGGTGCTGAATTAATCAAAATTAAGTTTATTTAAGCAGAAAGAGTAAAACTATACTTCTAATATTTTAAAAATTACAAAAACATATAGTGTCAATTTTCGAACTTCACTTGTTCCTACTATCCGTGAATGTGTTAATATTATTATTAAATTTGCCATGATTCAGTAGCCAGTATGTATTTACAGATGCGCAATTCTGTACTACAAACTCTCATTTGGACATTCTGCTAAATAAAGTTGATAAGTTCTATATTTTAGATATGATATAAATTGCAACTAAAAGGGGTTGAAAGGTGAACAGTACACTGAATTCTTTCAGAAAGACATAATAAGATACGACAGGGCAGATCATGTTTATCACATTTATGACAGGAATTCTGAGTTTAAATAGGAGGACAATATCTCTTCAGGCCAGTGATTGAATTTGCTTCCACGGTAATCACATTCTTCAGTGCTAAGTCAAGTTTTTAAAATTAAACCTTTTGTTTCGGGGGGGGGGGGGGACAAATCGCTAAGTAAAAATTTTAGGCAGTGTTGTCAGTTGGGTGTTTTGTATTAAGAATGCTATCAATTTTTACAAATAGTGGTACTCACCTAATTCAATGGAATATTAAATAAGGCGAACGAAGAGTTGCCAAGTATCCGGCTTTTTGTATATCAGTATTTTCTTATAGAAAATTATCGTCTTTTAAATCGAAGATTTTTCAAATTAATTAAAATAAAGTTTTCTGTACTAAAATACTAGTATACAAAAAGCTTGGCGAGACTTGACAGCTCTGCGAACAGAATGCGTTGCAGCATTCATGAATGTAACAAAACGCCCGAATGGTTTCGCTCCTTTCGCAGTTCAACGAGCATAATTCACAACATTTAAATACCGCAGCGGTTTTTACAGCAGCTGCCGTCTTGAAGTAACTTTTATCTTTTACCTGTACAAAAGCACACCTACTAATTTTCATAGCACTGAAGTTTCTTAATTATTTTTCTGAGGAGAGTGCTATAAAAAGAAAATTATATTTTTAAATGAACATTTCTAAAATTAGAAATAAGAAATACACAAAATACACAAATATATAAATATACAAATACACAAATAACATATATAGAAATAGTCGATGGTATTTATAATATTTGTTTTTTAAATGTTGTATGTCAGTAAGAACACTAGTTTAGTTTGGTTGCGTGCAGTTTTATCACAATTGCCGAACATAATTTTCCGCCATATTTAATCGTAGAAAAATATTACAATTTATGTGTTTAATTGCAGACAGATTTTTAATATGAAGAAAAAATTATAGAAAAATATTTCTAATTTGAAATATTCGTTTCAGGTTCATTGAAAAATTCTCAACATTGTACGCACCTTTCGGCTAGTTCAGCGTCAATATTTGTAACCCCTAAAAACTAAAATCACAAACTACTAAGAGAGATAAAGATAATTTTATTTTTCGAAATATTTATAAGTCGTTTGGAAAAGTGATTCAATAGATAGTGGCAAATTTTTCATTTGTCATTTTTTGATAATCCTCAAAGCCACATTTCATTGCTAACTATTTGACTTTTATTTCTGCGTAGTATCTCTTTATTATCAAAATTTATGGTAAAAAGTTAAATTTAAATATTTACAAAGTCAACAACGATAATGATAATTTCCTCTTCAAGTAGGATTGGAGAAATATCTTTACACAAGAGCACAGTTACTAACTCTTTTAATTTTTTCTTACCACTATTTTTTAAAAGTAAATTTTATTTTATTTAATTTCCTAATTTCTGAAATTTTATAAGATAAGGTAAACATCGCTTTAAAATATTGTTGTAAGATAAAAAGTGTAAAAGTTGGGAGCTGTGCAAAAGGTATTTAACCCTTTAAAGAGGAAATAGTTCTGCTGCTAAAATATTGAAACAATTTAATCACAACAGAATTTATGCAAAAATGTATTTGAAAATTCTTAAAAGCTTTTCGTAACATATATTATGACAGCAAAATTAAAAAAAATCTACGTAGCATTTGTCAGTTTGGAATAAAAATTAAGCGTTCTCGCCATGCACACACTGCCCTTGAAAAGGTTAAACGGACATTACATACTGGAAATAAGATTATATGTTAGCTTTTCTGCCGCTGTTTGTCATCTTGACTGAGGAAAAAAATCATTATTATTTTCTGATTATAATTATCAATAATTAGAGTATGTATCACCTTCAGACTCGGTTTCGTGCCCACTCACAGACATTCCATCAATTTAAAGCGTATCTCAATTTTAATTTATTTCAATTAACTCGCGTATTCACTCTCATGAATTTCAATCTGTCTCAAATGCTTCAATTCACACTCTGTTGTCTGGGATTAAATAAAGCGAAATTTTCTTTTAGTGTTGCCAGCCAGATACTTTTTTTTAAATTCGGATTTCTTCAATGTTACCAGGTTTTTGAAATAGTATTATTCGTGTTATTTAATGACAGCAGGGTTCGTACGCTTTTACCACAATTTTTAATAGAATTTTTCGCCTTATTTAAACACAGAAAAGTATTACAAATCCTGCAACTAAACGAGGCGTTTACAATTTCTGCAATTTAAATATTAAATAGAAAAATTCTACTAAAAATTTGTGGTAAAAGCGTACGAACTCTGTGACAGATTAATTAAGGCGAAAATAAGCAAATACTTCTATATAAAAAAGTGGTACCATTCAAGCAATCGTAATTTTTAAAAAAAGTATCGAATATACAATACCCATGGCTGCCAACTTCCACGCTTTTTTCAAGTCAAATAAATATATTTGAACCAGAAATTTGATTTAACAAATGAAACAAAATATGTAGTGTCATATAAAATTAAATAAATCCAGGTTACAATTTATAAAAACATTTTCTGGTTCAAAACATGTTTATTTGATTAAAATAAGCGTAGTAGTTGGCAGCTCTGAATACCGGGTGTAAAAAGTTGTGGAAGTTTGCCTGGGTAATAATCTGGTCATGGGCAAAATGAAAAGTAATCTTAAAACGTTGGCACACACGTAATATACAACAGACCCCAACATTGGCATAACAATTTATTAAACGTTTTGTTTTATTTTTTCGGATATTTGTTCTATTTTTCCCTTACTGTACAGTCTACAAACTTACACGACGCAATTCCAAGAATTTGCAAAAAATAAAGCTGCATAGAAAAAAAATAAATCCATTGCGGGTAATAAAGCTGCATTACAATTCGTTCTGGAAATGGAATATGATATTTTTATTCTCACTTTTTTTCAGAAAGTGATGCAGACATTCACTCTTTTTGGACAACATTGTGGTATACCTAACACTAGAGGTGACAACCTCTCATTAATATTCCGTAGTATGCGGGTTAATCTGACCCAGTTAAACAACGCTTTAAACCAGAAAAATTATTGGAGGAATCTTTATTTTTTTAATTTCAGGTTTCTACATGGAATTTATTTCATTTCATTTCTTAAAAAAAAATTTCTGGTGCGAAACGTGTTAAACCTGGGTTAAATTAACCCGCATATTACGGAATATTAATGAGAGGTTGGCACCTCTGCTAAAACGTCTTAACTTAACGTAATTGATATTTAAAATGTTAAATATTTTCTGCAGGTACGCTCTTAATTACTATGTACATTATTTTCAAGTTGTAGATGAATAGAACAGATCGTAATAGAGTAAGCATGGTTTGTGTGAATCATTTGCAGTGGATACCTGTACTATTTATCCAATTTGTTTAAAGAAACAGGAATAATGTTTACAAATACTGTGTCGTTTTAGCTTAACTCGTTTAGAAAGATGAATGTACTTTGAAAGTATTATCTTAAAAACAACTCAATTAATTTTATTCTTTTAAAAATAATCTTCAAACAGATTTTTCTTACTTTCGAAAAAAATATCTCATTTTATTAGTTTAATATTTTCAACGGATTTTAAGAATCAAATTTCAGCAAAAAAAAATTGGTTTTCTCGCAAAAACCTTGTAAAAGAATTTGTACACCTGAAAATTTTTACACATGGAATATTTTTTCTTTTTATCCGGGTTTTAAGTAATCAAATGAATAGTAAACTAAGTTGTTTAGCATATTTTTAATAGAAAAGAGGTATCTCAGTTTAGCAGAAAATTTAAATGCGAACAGATAGAAAAAATAATATATCGAACAACTGTACAAACATATCCATTTAACTAATATTTTTTATTCATTGTTCTTGCAAATATTATTTATTCTGCAAAATTGTTTAATGTATATTTTAAATAAACACAACAATGAATAAAATAAACTGCAAAGAATTTCCCCCAAATAACTATAGTTTACGTTTTACATTCTTATTATTTTCCATAAAATGTATAGTAGATCAGTTTCTTGATTTAGTCATTTCCATTATTACTACTAATATTAATATTGACTCCACTTTCCAAATAATGACCATAATCACTCAATGTGAATGAAAAAATTACTATAAAAGAAACAAGTTATTCATCTTATAAAAACGAAATTAATATGTATGTATCAATATCTTTAATGTTAACACTTAACTGCGCGAATTTGTCTTTTGGAAGTACATTTTCTTATACTCATACTTAGGGTTAGCTACCACAAATCTTAAAGAGTATTTTTTCTCGTTTTTTAATCGAAGACTTTTATGATTACATAAAGAGAATATTTTTATTTAACTCTCCGTCTACCAGACGTGTCTAATGGACCCGACAGGTACATTCAAAATGACTATTCGAACAAGAATTTGTTTCATAGAATCAAGACCGTGCGAAGAGAAAACTGCGCCCGGGACAAAGTTTCAATTCCCCCCCCCCCCCCCACTTCTTTTTATACAGGTAACACAAAACTGATAAAGTACAGAAACAGAAATAAATTCTATTGAATAAACATTTCGAGTTTATTTTGGAACTTTAAAAGGTTTAATTTTAATTCAGGAACTAGCTGTTTAACCCGTTCTACGCACGGGAGTTCATGAATTTAATTTTAAAATCGAAATAAAAAATAAAAATCAATACAACCAAACTAAAGTTTATGAATATGAAAATTTGTTATGTCTATTAAAAATCAGTATTTCCACAACCAATATGAAACATGTATGTACACAAAAAATCAGTTATGTCTTGAAAAATAAATAAAGGTAAGTATTTACACAACTGAATTAACGTTTGGGAATAAAAAAATCAGTTATAAAGTCAATATTTACACAACCAAACAAAAATTTGTAAGAAAATATGAAATGTACATCTTCATTGCAAAAAAATGGAAAAAAAATTTTTAAAAAGGAAAAATCTTTGCACGACCCAAATGAGGTACAATGCGGTAGACTCGTTTTTTTAGTGAATATTTACACAACCAAATTACAGTTTAGGAATATAAAAATCAGTTATAAAGTCAATATTTACACAACCAAACAAAAATTTGTAAGAAAGAATGAAATATATATCGTCTTTGCAAAAACATTGAAAAAATATCTTTTGAAATGAAAAATCTTTGCATTGTTATCCACGTCATGCATGAGGTAAAGTGCAGTAGACTCGTTTTTTTTTGTTTGTTGTTACAATAAAGCAAAATAGTTGCGACTTAGGATAAAACTTCACGGAAGACAATGTTTTGTGTAAATACTTTATCAGACTGTGACAAAAGTTTTCCTTGTTTTGGTCCGTCCTTGACCCAAACACGTACACATCCTCCAGAAGTTGCTCTTGAAAAGGCTACATACAACATCCCATGTGAAAAAACTGGATGGGGCAAATAGATTCCAACCTTTTTCAAACTTTGACCCTGAGATTTATTGATAGTCATAACAAAGGCGAGTCTAAGTGGAAACTGACGGCGGCGTAACTGGAAAGGTAAACTGGTATCCGAGGGAGTAAGCAGGATTCTCGGTATAAAAACACGGGTGCCTCTCCTATGTCCTGTCAAAACTTCTGCATCTATAATATTTTGTGACAACCTTTTGACTATTAAACGTGTTCCATTACAGAGACCACTGGACGGATTCATGTTCCTAAGCAACATAACAATAACGCCAACTTTAAGATTTAACTGATGTGGTGGCATTCCAGAAGGTGTTAAACTATTGATGAAATCCATCTGCAAATTGTTTTGTTCTTCTTCCTCATCACAAAGTATTGTATCAGCACTAAAATAAGACTTGACTTCGCCAGGTACTTTTCGTAAAACCTCCTCATTCAATCTCAAAGAATCCTCATTCTTGGGACACAAAATGGCTCTTTCCGAAAGATGATTAAGATCAATTTCAGACGAACCAAAAATATCATCCACTATAGAATCCTGCACTAAATATTCTGGAGGTATTTCAATAACATCTTTTCCGAGTTCATAATCATTAGTCAACCGACCATCCCCCAGGCGAATGAGCCATTCCCCGAAATCGAGCTCCTCCGGCTTTGTTCGCATATTTGTAACCAGACTGAACTGTCGAAATGTTGGCCAGATAGAAGAATTCTTGATACAACTTTCAAAAATGAGTGTTTTGTTTGCATGCATAACAACAGGTAAAATCTGCCTCCAGTCACCTCCAAGAATAAACACTTTACCCCCAAATGGGACATTATTGCCAACCAAATCTCGCAGAAGTCTATCAACAGCATTCAGAGCATGGATAGGTGTCATGGTACATTCATCCCATATAATGAGCTTAGCCATTTTCAGTAATCTTCCTTCAGATGTATGTTGCCGAATTTTCGAAGCTGAATTATCCAATATGGGGACTGGTAATTTAAATTGAGAATGTGCAGTTCTTCCACCTTGCAAGAGTATAGCTGCGATGCCCGTCCATGCAACGGGAATAGCAATATGTCCCCTTCCTCGAACGTTATGCAGCAAAGTATTGAATAGGAATGTTTTTCCTGATCCCGCAAAAGCATTGACACAGAAAACCTTAGCGGCAGTAGCATAATCATTTTGAATACTTTCAATGACAGCATCAAAAATTATTCGTTGTTCCGGATTTAGCATGTTTAACAATCGTTGTCCCTCTGCTCTTTCTTTTTGTAAATCATAGACATCGTATTCCACAGAGTTCTCCAGCCTTGAGGGTTCAGGCAATCCAAGGCTCTGAAGTGTCATGTTGTGTATACGTAGGTGATTGGCTATGTCTTGAAGGGCTCTATCTCTACTCTCCTGCAGCGGCAGATGGCGAGCAAAATCTTCTGAGAGTTCTGACTTAAACTGTTCCCATAATTGAATCGGTGAATTTGGATTGCCAAAGACACATATGAACGAAAACAGTTGTCTCAGTTTGGGCGGCATTTCAAAACTACATGCTTCTGTTAAACAATGTTGCCATTCATCATCATCTTCTAATAAATTTCTAGCACGGCATGCACCCTTGAATGTTTCATGGACAGTATTCTCATACGTCCTTAACTCTTCGAAAGACTTGGCACCGGAAACATGACAAAGCAGCATACGAAGATGGAATCTCTCAATATCCTTTGGGCTTACAGAATACATCCTTGATACTATGTAGTCACCTAATTTAACACGCCTTTTCCACACATTGCTTTCCCATACAAAGTGCTTTGGAATTTCTGTATAGAGATAGATGTTTGCTGAAGGATCGGACCTGTTAAGTAGAAACCAAGCAGTAAGCATGGTGTCTTTATTTCTTGCTCTATCAAAAGCTTCACGTTCTTCCGCTTCCCTAAAATACACGGATTGCATGTCTTGTAGATGCACCGGCAATCTAATGATAACATGCGACTTGTTCTGCATGGGCTTTTTAAGAAGTCGCCACATTGCCTCTGGTGCCGAAACATATCGTGCATTTAAATAACTCTTCACCTCATCCCACACTACAGATCCCTCACCGTTATTTTCAAAAACAACTTTTGCACAATCATGACCCTTATATACATACTTAAAAATGTACTTAATTGATTTAACAGAGCTGCATATTTCGACATTAACATGCGCATTGTATTTCTTTGTGAGGTATGGGTTATAAGGAACAACCCAACGGTTGTCTACGACATTTCCCTTTATCATTATGTGATTCCCATCATAACGCCGTCTGTACATTGAATAACCATCAACATTCACAGCCGTTTCATTTCTGAACTCCTTTGGATAACCCTTTGAGCAAACACCGTCTTCCATGCAAGGTGAGTTTGGATTTATGACGCCACATGGTCCATGGATCATCGTAGCCTTGACAATTTCGTGCAATCTATTTTCAATTGTGGGATCAGGTAATTCAGCACATACGATGGTGTCAATAGTGGCTGGATCTCTTATCTTGTCATCATCAGTTAAAATCAGTAAAAGGTGCATATGTGGCAATCCTCTCTTTTGGAATTCAATAACATGTATGTCTGCGACTGTGCATCCCAAAATGCCGTTTTTTTTAAGATCGTTCAACATTGCTTTCTTCTTCATGTCGAACACACGTGCCACTAAATCTGGACGATCATGAGGCTTTTGTCCTGGGAAAAGGTTCTCTTTGATTTCTCGCCAATTTGGATTGCACGTTAGGGTGACAAAAAGATCAGTTTTACCAAATTCTCTAACGATTGCCATCGCATCTTGATAATTTTGCTGCATGGCTCTGGGACTTCCTATGAATGTAGATGGCAAAATAACCATTACACCTGGTTTCAAACCAGATTGTTCTGCTAGAGCATTAAGATGATCTGCTAACCCTAAGTAAGATTCTACTCTTAATGTTTTCTGGTTAGACCGGATATAATTCAAACGGTTTCCTTCAACCTTGACATAAGAATCGATGCAATACTGCTGCAAAAGTTTTCCGCCATAAAGTATGGGATTGAAAACATTCCTTCTCACTGACAACCTATGACTGTAAAATTGAAGTTCAGAACATCCAGCATCCACACCCCAACACTTTTCTCCATGTGGGAAAAATAAAACATAAGTCATGGGGTCACCATTAGGATTCAGGACGTTTATTCTACACAGTCGATTCCCCTTCGGATATATGCAGATATCCCTATTGGTAGGTGGTGCACCATCCGAACTATGGAAAACCATGGCTATCTCATTTGACTTTGGTGCATTGTATCTGCCACGATGCTGGTCCGCTGATAAATTTTTATCACATATATACATACACACGCTTTCTGCTGCTTCAGGTCCTTGTTCTGCGATGACTTGTTCTTCCATTTCATGAAGCATTTGAAATGCTTGTCCATAAGGGTTAATTCGCCTGATAACATCGTCAAGCTTGCTCATGATTTCTTCTTTACATTGTGAATTTTCTTTCCTGTTCATACGCTGCCGCAGTGCTATATCAGAATCCAATACATACAATTGAGCATATTTTTCCTGCCCTACTTCAGCTGGATGAAGATGAGAAGTATTATGATAAATTTTTCTATGGATTCTAAAACAATACGGGCCGGTACCTGGGGGTGGTGTAACTTGAGCACCCATAGAGGCAAAAGACAACGCACTGTTATATGACCTTATGTGTTCCTTAAAGTGAGCTGACGATATATCCCTGCCATCTATAAGCTGTCTCATCTGATCTGGATATGGTTGAAGAGGTTCCAAAACTGTTTTGCCGTTATGACAACAGCGAGTATAAATTCCTCTTTTATTCTTCTCCGCATTGAAATAAAATGCATTACACTTGATGCAAACATTGTCCATATCACCACATTGTTGTTCTTCAACTGTTGGGTGTAATCCGCATCTTCCGACATTGTTTGTGCTATTCGTTGTTCGACGTCGAGCAATACATTGTAAGCAATTTTCTCTCACAGCCAGTGGCTGGGTACCCTCATCGTGACGTCTTTGTTGTGCTCGCAGTGCAGCCTCATATCTTCTTGCAGCAGCTTCTTCCTTCGTTTCTTCCATTCGTCTTTCCCTGTCTCTTTCTCTCATGGCGAGTCTTCTTGCAGCAGCTTCTTCCTCTGTTTCTTCCATTCGTCTTTCCCTGTCTCTTTCTGCCATGGCGAGTCTTCTGCAGCAGCTTCTTCCTCTGTCTCATTATCTCGCCTTTCACGCTGCCTTATAGCCCTCTGTTTTAGTGAGGAATTGCCAGTTATTGACTGTTTGCGCTTAGGCATCTTATTTTCAAAACTTCAATTTCCAAGGTTATGATCAAATATTAAAAAATATGCCAATATTAAATAAAGAAATATGTAAAAATCCATGAGCGGTTTGTCACTGTTTTCAAAAGTAAAAAATATGTCAATATTAAATAAAGAAATATGTAAAAATCCGTGACCGGTTTGTCACTGTTTTCAAAAGAAAAAAATATGCAAAAGTCTATGATCCCTTTTTCACAATGTTTTTTAAAATTAAAATCCGTAGTAAAGAGTAGTACTACGCAAAAAATTCACAATTCACATCAAATAGATATGATAATAATCGAGTACGAAACGAAATTTTGCAAAACAACGCAATGACAACAAACAATTATGTAATATCTAAATAAGAAATAAGAATTCCCCTGTTAAAGTGTTGAGTTGTTCAATAACTATTGGATTTAGAAAATATTTTCCTACTACTGTGCAATTTTTTTTAATGAAATTAAATTTATCGTGTTGCTATGGCAGCAGACGATGAAACAATATCTTTGGAATAAGGGTATATAAATAGAATTAAAAGTTTTGTTGATGTTTGTGATAAAATGTTTTTCTTTATTTAAAAAAAATGTAATAATTAAATGCAATTAAATAATTACCCGTGAGGTCGTGCGCAGTCAAGATATTTAACAAATAATCTGCTAAATAAAGTTTTCTGTATTAATAATCTCTATCATACTAATATACGTTATGTAAAAAAACCCTTATACCCAGCTAATTATCATTCATTAAGTCGACAAAATCCTTTAAAATTAAGATTTTAGCATTTGTCAACGGTCAATAATTAAGTTGATTGTCTACATCTCATATAATCTCTGATCCATCGATTTTAAACACTCGACTGGGAATTGAAATCCTCCCTACCTTGATTTTTTTAATGATTTCTGTGGAGATTTTATACAACCAACCAACCGAAGATTACTCTGTGAAAAAGCGTATTTTTGATGAGATCTCTTTGTGGATAGATTTTAATTAATATTTAATCTATCAAAAATCTATTTAAAATTTTCGAATTTTTCGCCCCGATCGTTCATGGGCGCCCTACCAGCTACCCGTGTGCAAAATTTCCTAGCCCTGCGCCCTGTGGTTTTCGAGTTTTTGAGGTTACATAGATAGATACGCGAACGGTTTTTAATAGTATAGATTGCAAACAACTAAATAGCATAAGAGAAAATTGCACTTTTTTATTGGAGGGTACATGATATTTTGCGACAGAATGATGAAGAATGATGAAGAGAGAAAAAGAAATTCCTCAGAAAATGATCGATGGCCAAAAAATGAATAAATAAATAAGTTAAACCGTGGTTGGTAGTATAAATTTGGCGCCCCCCAATTTCGAAGGCCCCCTTCGCCCACCTCTTCGCACGGCCTTGCATAAAATAAGTTAAATATAAACCACAGAGAACTAAATAAGTTTAAGTTGAGAAATAAATAAGTTAAATAATTTTTAATAAAAAAAACTGTTGTGAAGTATTTTTATAAAGGTTGAGTAAAATTTCCGGTAGTTCTGTGGTTAAGTATAGTCGTAGCTCAGATTTAAATTTATTTATTAAAGGTTAAATTTTAAATGATTCATATACGCATGACTGAGCAATGTAGGGTTAAATAAAATAAGAAATCTGGGATGAAATACAAATCCTGTGTTTGATCTTATTAGCTAACTTCCCATATTTTTTTCTAATATATTAGGTGTTATTGATTTAACTCCGGATAAATACGGAAATTGTTAAACGCAATTGAAATATTTTATGAATTCTGCCACACAATTTCATGAATATATTGTGTATGAGACGCAAATTAATATTGGTTAAATGATAATCAACTTTTAATAATTAGTTTATCCTAATAACAAAGTTGATGTAATTTCAAAAAGAAGTTCCTATTAGGCAGTCATTAAAATTTTCTGCATAAACAGCATGTATTTCCTTTTTAGGTAGATTTCGCAAGAATTATTATCTATTACATTCTCCCCTAAGCTGGAATTTCTGGAAAATTTTTGAAGATCTACGCCGATCATGATTCCCAGATCCCAAAACCACCCCAGTTCAAAACTTTATCTATTTATCTATCTATATCACCTTTTTTATGGACACGATAACTTAAGTAATTCTGCACAAATCTCTTCCAAACTGATACATAAAATCAAGGGGCATAAACTCTCAGTCAAGTTCGTCAATGAGCAAAATCGAACCAAGGGGTGGTGGAAATGGGGGGAGGCTTTTTATGAAAACAGAAAAAAACATAACTTGTTATTTATGATACGTATCGAATCCGTTTAAAGTTATTATTACTTCTAGCAAAGGGGCCAAAAATTTATGTATGACAGATTTTTGATATCATTAAAAATGGCCTCAAGGGGTGGAAAAATAGGGGTTTTAAAAGAAAAAAATTCATAACTTTGTCAATTCACAAGATATCAAATCCGTTTAAATTTAGTATAAATCCTCTTACTATTACATATAATTTTTATATTGACAAGTTTTTTTACAGCACCAACCCTTACAGCAAAAAAATAAATAAAAACCAAAAAATTCCTGCCGGTTCCGCCTTAAGACACATTTAGATTTCGAAGTGGGCGGTCCCAACTGCTTTATTTATTTATTTTTAGATTTCTACGTGAAATATATTTAATTTCATCTCTTAAAAAAAATTCTGGTGCGCAACGTATTAAACCTGGGTTAAATAAACCCACATATTACGAACGATTAGTGAGAGCTTGGCACCTCTGCAATTCGAATATTTATTCCGTATGAGTTATTCTCCACGCATAATTACCAACACATGCAAATTTCTATTCTACAAGCTAAAGCGATAGAACATACCTTTTGTTGCACTTGCGGCTATTAATATTTTGCATATCACTATTTCAAAACAATAATCTTCCTATTAAGCTTTCAACAAAGCTTAATGGTAGGTTACTATTGTTCAGAAATAGTAGTACATAAAGTGATAAAATAATCGCCAGTGGCAGCTCTTTTCTTGTCAATTGTTGAAAGTTATGTGCTTTTTTCTTTCGCTTTGCTTTTACCCATCAATTGATTTAAATATTTCAGTTATCCAAACAGTAGCTTTGCAAAACTAAATTCTTATAGCAGGAATCTCTCCACGAAATACATATTCTTCTGTATTTTCACGTCTGTCAATCTATGATTTGTGAAACTCCAAAGCAACACTATTTTGGTATAATAAGTGTGATTTTTTATGACACACACTTTGCACTTAAAGAAGCCCAATATTCTAAATTTGTAGAAACAAATGAATTTCAGGCATATAAGCTAAGTCCCTGAGTTTAATATTTGACGTCCATCAAACATAATCTATAAAATTGCAGAGTTTGTTGTGGTATTTTCAGCAAATTTAGCACTGTAATGGCTGAAAATTTTACTCAAGTTTTATAAAAATATGTCACACCAGAATTCTTCTTTAAAGCTATTTTATTTCAAGACTAATTATGCTTTTTCTAATATGAAGACATATGACATAATTGTCGTTCATAAAAAAAAAAAAAAAAAAAAAAAAAAGGGCGAACGTCACTTAACTAATATTCTGAACTTATAACAGTTACACAGCCCGTTTTTCTGATAATTCTACAGAAGTGCTCTTAACCTTCCGCCAACCAGATGGGTCCAATAGACCAGACATGTACATTCAAAATAACTATTCTAATCAGAATTTATTTCATAAAATAAGTTAAATATAAACCACAGAGAACTAAAGAAAATAAATAAGTTAAATAATTTTAAATAAAAATTCTGGTATAAAAGGTTTTTATTAAGGTTGAGTAAAATTTCAGGTAGTTCTAGGGTTAACCGCTAATCACCCTTTTCTTGCTGTATTCTTCGAAACTTATCACGATTTTATTTTATGTACAGGGTTATTCTAAATGATGGACCCATTTTCAAAAAGTTGCATTTATTAAAGTACAAATCCAAAATGAACAATCTTTATACCAATGAAAAGAGGAAGTTTCAAAGCTTTTTTAAGACACTATAAATGTTCAATGTGTCCACCGTTTGCTGCACGGCAAACATCTACGTGATAGCCAAACTCGTCCCACGCACGAGCAGTGTTGCCAGATAGTCAAAAGTCAATTTCCCCAAAAGTTCTGAAATTTTCCCCAAATCAGTGTTTTGTTTTTTTTCGAAAAAGTCCCCAAATCACCTTTTAGTCAAAAAAGTATATTTTAAATTTTAAATTTACCGATATAAAATTATTTAACCAGTTTAAGATTAATATTTTTTCCCCAAATCGAGCTTTTTTGAAAAGAAATTTCCCATTTACAAAAAGAAAAAACGAACTTGCGAATCGACATTTTTATTGTGATTAATTACTTTTTTGAAGAAAATAATATGAATTAAGAAAAGACAAATAGATATTACAATTAAATTCATAATATATAAGAACTCAATTGACGAATCCAGATCCATTGTTGTCAGGTGACTAAAAGTAAATTTTAACCCGAAAACATGAAATAATGAAATAAATCCTCAACTTCTTCCCCCAAAATGTTGATATTCCCCAAACATTTCCCCACTAATAACTTGCCCCCAGAGGCTCAAACTTCTCCAAAATGGGGACAAAATCCCCAATCTGGCAACACTGCGAGAAAGCTTATCTGTTGTTACTGAGTGCACGGCAGCAGTGCACTCAGCTCGCAGTGGCCTACTGCCGCGCGACCTGTACCGGCCGCCTCTGGAACCGTCACCGCTTTGAAAGCCGTGTACTCAATAACAGCAGATACGCTTTCTCGTGTGTGGGATGAGTTTGGTTATCGTGTAGATGTTTGCCGTGGAGCAAACGGTGGACACATTGAACATTTATAATGTCTTAAAAAACTTTGAAACTTCCTCTTTTCATAGGTATAAAATTGTTCATTTTGGATTTGTACTTTAATGAATACAATTTTTTGAAAATGGGTCCATCATTTAGAATAACCAAATATTTTTAGGAAGCGTAATAAAAAATTAACAAAATATCGTTCCAATGTATTATCAAAATTTTTGTGTTTGCATTTTATTTGGACTTAAAATTAATGGCAAACTAAAACTTCAATTAAATATTTCTATTAACTATAAGATTCGTATTATTATCGTATTCCAAATCACGATCATGATCATGACTTGCGAATCAAATGACGTTATTCACAAAAAAATAAAAACTTTTTAAATTTTTTGATATAAAATCCTTAACAATAAAAATATGAATATAAATAAATATAAAAATAGTAGGTGAGCAGTTCTGCCAGTTAGGCGGATTCTATTTTATTCAAATTGCTCGATTGCTAAAAGTTTTCTGGAATAGTAACAGTAACCTGACTTAACGACAGATTAAATAAACATTAATTAAAGCAAATATTTTTTTAAAAAGAAACTTGCAGCAATGAAGCAATCTTAACCCGGGAGCAGTCGAATGGGGTATGACATACCCCAGGGTGAGTACGGTTTTTACAGTTGTCACCACTATTTTTCGAAAAGTAATCTACAATTTACATTATCATAAAATTTGTAACAATTGTCTCAGACTGAATAAGGTGACGATTATTAATTTTATTTATTGGTGACAATGTAAAAACCATTCATTATCTGGGTATGCGCGACTTCTCCCGAGTTAACAACTCAAAATCTAGCGGCCTCGCAATTGTGCTATTGCGTAGAGTTCTACTGAAATTTTGCAAATTCACCGATTATACTCTGCAAGGTTTCTTATGAGATGCTAAAATATTAGGCGCAGATCCTGTTTGGAAATTCCATGGAGTGTTAAAACGAAAATCCTGCGATGAAAAACAAATTTTGTCTGTAATCTGACGGCTCGAGATTAACTCTGAAAAATTATTTTCGACAGGTTATATGTTCCCGAGTTAACTTGCCGTACTTAAATATGTAATTAATGTTGAACATAAGTTCAATTTTCAATTTTGGTGACATTTGTGACAATTTGTTGTTAAAATAATGTTTGTCATAAAATTTGCGACAGCGTGCCTGCTGGAAGGTTAATAAAACATGTATAGCAAACATGTAAATAGAAATAGCATATTATGAAAAACCTTCTGAAAATTTTAATTTATCTTAAATATATATTTGTGCTTTTAATACGAAAATTATATTTTAAATTTCAACATTAATGCATTAACGGGTAGTTTGCCTTAGCCAGAGTCTTGTGATAATTTGTTTACTAATTAAATTTTTTTGTTTTGCAGATGAAACTTGACGTCAAATTTGTATTGAGAGATGACAAAAGAAAGGAAGTCGTGTGCGGAACTGTTCCAGTGATCATCTCATAAGATGGATTGAATGAAAGAAACATAATTCAATATTTAAATGAAGAATACTATTAAAGTACATATGTAACCTTAAAAAGATGTCTTATACTTAAATAAATTCTATTGCAAAACATTTTAATTGCAGTTTTTGAATACAGATATATCAGCTTTAATAAAAACCGAGCGATAATTATATGTAAAAAATAATATATCACCCTTAATATGAAAATGTAAACTGAATTTAGAAATATTACTAACTGCACCTAGTCGTCATTTAAAAACTCTTCTGTCATGTTACAAAATTTTCTTTCAGTTTTTCATCCCGAAATGTTTGTGACAATAAACTAGTATTCCGCTAATTTTGTAAAATTTCAAGGGCACCGATATTGTAAAAATTCTCGATATTGCAATGACTGTAACCGAGTAACATCTAAATTTAACTTTTTGATTACGGGTTGGAACATATGCGTCCCCGTGAACTGTTTTTAATTCTATTCATATCACTGTTTTGAAAGCTAATTTTTACCATACACTTTTACACGTGTGCTTTTCAAGATAAATGCACCAGATTTTTTTTCTTTTTTTTTTTTTTTTTTTGTAAAATGTGGTATGATTGAATATAAAATAGCCAGTACTAGCCCATAAGCAAAGTATCAATGACTGATAAATTGCGGTAACTCAGCTGCCCGTGCCAGTCCTCTTGAATTTTGAATAACAGTAATTTCCAATACAAAACTTTGTCTAATCTAATTCCAGAATTTTTACATTAAATAAACCGAAAATTTGTATTTGAAATTACCAGTTATCGAAAATTTGGAGAATTGACAGATCTGTGAACGTAAAAGTTAATTCACTGTATTATTGCGTCTGATCGACGTTTTATCACCGTTCAAACATATACTGATACTACAAATCATCATTAAATAAATAAAATGAAATAGTTAATGACGCTACAAATAATATAATTTCAATAAATAAAATTTCTGCGTCTAAATATATTTCTTTTGAGCAGTTCGAGTTCGTTATACATCGTAATATACGGTTGTTTAAAATTCACTTCTACTTTTTTATCATACACTTTTTTACAGAGAAAAGCTAAATTCATATCGATATCAAAAATTTAAACAAATACCAACAGTTGTTTTATACAAAAACAATATCTGGATACCGAAATCTATAACGTATACGAATTCATCCCACATTCTTTTATATAGAGCAAAGACTAAATTTTTTTCATTTTACTTATATGCAGTAGTGGCCGAAAGTGTGGACATTTTTTGAAAATTTCATGTTTTTCAACTTTGTGTGCTTGTAGAATATATTAATTTTCACTTAACTACAAACGTTTATATATCAAATTGAAGGTAATTTAATCTATAATTTAATAATAAAAACAGTATTACAATATCTGTATTGCAAAAAAAGTTATGCAACTAATAGTAAGATCTATCTTAGATTTGCATTTTTTTAAAGTGATACTTACACAATCAATAGTTAGTAGGATAACCCTCATTTTTTAAGACAGCTTCACAGCGTCTTTTCATCGAGTGAACGAGTGTTTGAAGTTCATCTTTCGTAATCACATGATGCCAAGAATCAATTATAGCTTCAATAAGTTGTCTTTTATTGGATGGGCGTTTTTTTCGTACAAGAATTTTCAAACGTCGCCACAAATTTTCAATTGGATTGAGATCAGGGCTGTTTCCTGGCCATGGTAGTATATCTATGCCTTTATTTTGAAACCATGCTTTGCATACTTTTGCTGTGTGGCATGGAGCTGAATCCTGCTGAAAAATAAATGGTGTGTTGTTGGGGAAGAGATCCCTGATGGAAGGTATCAATTTTGATTCCAGGACAGTTTCTATGTATTTTTTGGCATTCAGGATGCCATCAGTCACTTGAATTCGGCCCACACCATCTGCAGACATACATGCCCAAATCATGACATTTGTTGGGTTTTTTGTAGTTGCTTCAATGCAATCAGGATGAAGTGCTTCTCCTACTCTACGTCTCACGTATTTTCTACCATCACTACCAAAGAGCGATATTTTACTCTCATCGCTCCAGATTACTTGCTTCCATTGATTTTCTGACCATAGAATTTGTTCTTTTGCCCACTTAACTCGTTTTTCGCGTTGCTTTTGATTTAAATATGTTTTTTTCCTTGGAATTCTAGCTTGTAGTCCAAATCCTGATAACCTTCTTCTTATTGTTCTTGAACTTACTGCAATACCCGCTGCATTCATTTCACATCTAATGGCATCTGATGAAATTTTTCTATCTTGAAGGCATAGCCGTTTAATTTTTCTATCGGCAGTAGCACTAGTGCATTTTTTTCGGCCTGATTTGGCCTTATTTTCCACTGATTTCGTTTTTTCATAACGTAAACAGAACTTTCGTACACCAGAACAAGTCACTGAACCACCAATTTGTCTTGCAATTTCAGCATAAGAGAGGCCATTTTCTCTCAATATGACAATTCGGCTTTTTTTTTGTAGATGTCCAATTAGTTCTTTTTGTTGATGACATTGTTTAAAATTAGTTTAATTAAAAAAAGGACTTTAAATCTTCAAAAACAGCAATACTCTATTTAATTGTACTAGTATGCATCATTCCGCAAAATATTTCCACAACAATAACTCTTTTACCATCCAAATAACCTAAACTATAGTTACAGACATTTGATTGGTCCTCAGAACAGCATTTGTGATTGGCTAGTACGCTTTTATTACAAAACACGTCCTTACTCAAAACGATTTGTGTTTGTTTGTTCTACTAAAATGGGCATAACTTTTTGTAATACAGATATTGTAATATTGTTTTTATTATTAAAGTCTACGTTAAATTACCTTCAATTTGATATATAAACGTTTGTATTTAAGTGAAAACTAATATATTCTACAAGCACACAAAGGTGAAAAACATGAAACTTTCAAAAAATGCCCAAACTTTTGGCCACCACTGTATGCATAGTTCTAAAACTGTTTTTTATAATGCAATATTTGCAGTCGCGTACAGTTTTACATCAACTACCGTATAGAATATTTTGCTTTATTTAATCGCCGAAAATATTACACATTCTTTAAAATATTGATAATCTGAAGAAAACTTATAAGGAAATTGTTTCTGATCTTAAATACTGGTAACATACTCTTTGGAAATTCTAAGGATTATATACACCTTGCTTTTAAAATAGCTTAATATAATATTTGCCACAAAGTAATTATTTACTAATCATCTTCCGTAATTTCTGGTATATAACCCGCGGCTCAAATAAATCGGTTTCGAACCAGAAGATTTATTTAATAAAAGGTAACTCATATCTACTTGGCATTTATTTCACATTTTTTAATAAATAAAATTTCTGGGTCAAAACCGATTTATTTGAGCTGCGGGTTATATACCAGAAATTACGGTAAGTAAGTAAAATAAAAAATAACAGAAATAAAAAATATTGTTGAAGTTTATAGTTGGCAATTAAATAGTAAATTAATTACTAAGTAATAGTAATTAATTAACAAATTGAGAATTTTATGATTAATTCATTAAATGATAATATTATTTTTAACCAGTTAAAAAAAATCCAAATGATGAAGCTTTTCAAAAATTTATTTTTTTTGAAAATTTACTTATGCTTAGAATGCTTTTAAGAAAAGTCTTAAAATTAATCACTAATGAAACTCGTTAGATACATGCATCATGTTGCGTGGCGATATCTTAATTAATTTATTCTGAAATATTTTTATTATTTTCTTGGGCAAAGTATTTTGATGTAACTAATGAAACCTGTAGCAAGTAACGGAATTCTGATACTTTGTTGTTTGAAACAATTTGAAATATTCAAGTATTCTTTATATTAAGAGTAACTGAAATATCAAAGAAGTTTATTTACTTTTAACGTATCAAGTGATACCACAATAAAATTTGTTTTGCTGTTTTTATTAATTTGTTTTTCTTTATAAGATATTTATACTTATAAAATTGAATTGACTTTTTTTTTTTTTTTTTTTGCTTATAAAAATAACATAAATGCTGTATTTTTGGTGTTTTTACGGGCCCGGGTGTTATGGGCCCATCATACGTAGTATAGGGTAAGTCTTGTAATCCTTTTGAAAATAGAAAAAAAAAATTTGACGGATTTACACGATTCAAACACTGGAGATTCCGAAAAACATATTTTTTAAAAAAAAAATCTGCCGTTCGTCTGTGTGTCTGTAAACGCTCTATCTCCCGAACAAATTGAGATAGAGACTTGAAATTTGGTATGTACTTAGTATGTAATAATGGGAAGAAGCTTATTGAATTTCAGTAACTTCGATTATCCGGAACTATGTTTTTCGGACTCTCGAAATATTCGTTCTGATAAAAGGTATATAAAAATTTTCGAAATTGTTTATTTTAAGGAGTGAATATAAAAGACAATTAAAAAAAACAAATTTTGCATAAAGAATGAAGTTGATCGGATAATGAGTTGCCGAGATCGTTGAAATCCTATTTTCAACACTCTTCGATTTTTCATGACCCTGTATATCATTCAAATTTCAATTCAAAGATATATTTTAATTGGAAATGAGACGCTTAATCCGACGCAATAAACCATTAGTTAGTATGTTTAACATTTTTTGAGTTTTAAGGATGTTTCTTTTACGCAATTCAGTAATTGAACATTTTAAGTTTATGACTTCATCAAACCACGATTTTATTAGAATTGCAAAGCATTTTATAAGTAATTTACACTTGTTTTATTTTCATATTTTATATTATGCATATCCATGATGGGTAAGTATTATGGTGGCCTCCAACGACTAGTTTACCTTACAATATTGCAGGTTGCGTTGAAAACCACTATTTCAGAGTATAAAAATTTTGACTTATATATTCGCAGAAATTATGCTAACATCGTTCAAACTCTGCGATTACAAATGGTGAAATTTTCTTTTCGGACACTGTAATTTAGAATAGAATAAATCTTCAATTCTTAACGAACGAATAAAGCGAAGGTTTGTATATTAAAATAGTATTAATATAAATCAGTAATACGAAGCAACTATGGGGACTGAAATTGTGTTTATAGATACCAATTTTTTCAAAAATACATTTTGAACATATTTAATCGTAAAATTCTGCGATTGAATGACAAAAATATTTCTTCGAGATCCCAGACACTTCCCCATCCTCCCACCCTCTGAAGTTTTCGGAACAATACAATTCAGACTAAAGAAAATAAATGAATTGTTTATTGGACGATGTGTGTAACATGTGCATTGTTTTACCGCTATTTTAATTGTTAATCTTTGCATTTTTATTCGCCGAATTTTCCGATTAAATAAGGTGTATGATTACTATTCGTACGTTTCCACTATACGGCCCTGGTTCTGAATAAACACAAACATATTATATTCATTTTTTTATTTTGAATTTTTGTTTGTGTAAGTAAAAAAAAAAAAAAAAAAAAAAAAATCAGAACAAGTGCGAGTAAAAGTAGCACATTTTCCGTACAGTTATGTCAAATCACTATAAAGTTTAGTAAGTACCTAGTTTCTTGACATATGTAAAAATATTCTATTAAAATGTGTTAATTTGGCTTTGTCCCGATTATGGAAAATCATGAGTTTGTCACGTAATAAATCGTAAATAAAGTAACAGTTTTCGTTTTTTTCCTTTTTCCTCCTTCATGCCAAATTTTAAAGTTCTGTATGAACATGAAGTACCCTGTAATTTTTATTCTTAAAATATAAAGGGTGCTTCCGGCTGACCTAGAATATCGAAATATAGCACTTGTAATTACATGCCTTATACCACATGTAAAATAAAAAGTCCGAAATTCATTAATTTATAAATCTATGACGATTTATTCCGTGACAATTTGCGAACAAATTGTTTTTAAAATAAAATAAATTCCTTCCTTTACATACATTTTAAAAGCAATGTAACAAGAATCGGTGATATTTGGCAGCTGGGAACAAAAATTAAATGGTATAAATAATCTAACACTGACTCTTCAAAATATTAAGAGAACCACAGCATGAGGCATTTTGAACTATGTAAAATATGTTTTGAAGCAGAAATATTAATTAATAAATGTAATCAAATAAAAATGACCCAGATTGTATAGCAACACTCAATACAAGCGGATGCGATCGTGTTTTACACTTTTAAACAAAAATTAGCTTTTTACTTAAATGGTTTAAACCTCAAACTTTATATTAAATATTTTTTTATGTTTATCTGATATTTTTCTGTCGTAATGTAGCAGCATCAATTTTCAAAATCATCTTTTTCATACTTAAAAACAATTGCGGTGTGACATAACTGTCATACTCGCAACACATAAAATTTCTCTTTTTATCAAGTGAAGTTGATTTTTTAGAAAATCAATCCTGATGTATTACGGTAGATGAATGTTGAGTAAACATAAATATTGTTGGTTTAAAATTTTAGGCTATATCAGGGCTCCCAAATGGTCCGCCAACTGAATACCAATATTTTTTAACAGAAAATTTCAGGCTAGGTTTCTACAACATTTCTGCAAAAAATTATTTCCGAAGGTGGTTTCTGCAAAATTTGCAAGAAAATCTAAAAATAATTTTTTTCTAAGAAAATACCGGTATTCAAAAAACGGACCATTTGGGAGCCTTGCTATATACCCTTTAAGCCCAAAGCTAATTTAAATGTAAAAGTTTCAGAAACGCTACTACGGATTCGGCGATGAATGGGTGATTAGTTGGTTGATTTTATGACAGCCGATTATCTACACGAGGGATATAGGCCCTAGTGGAAATGCCCTCCGTGGAGGTCTTTCTAAGGGATCCTAACCCGTATTTACGGCATGGTTCGAAGAAAACCACATTTCCTGGGATGAGAAAGATAATCCATTTGATCCGAATTACTTACAAGGAGAGGTTCCGATGTTGGGGTCACGAAAGGCCGTGAACGTTTGTCTATCAATAGAGTATGTTAACTAAATTCATAATAGACTTATCCTTTTTTGTGTGAAATTATAGGATAACAGAAAAAATGGTGGAAGTGACGACCATCTTTACTCAAAAATGGCTCACCAAAGAGTCACTATTTTCTGGGTTGTGTTGATTTATGACGGCCAATTATCAACACGAGGGATATAGGCCCTAGGAGGAGTGCCCTCCGTGGAGGTCTTTTTAAAGGATCCTAGCCCGTATTTACGGCAAGGTTCGAAGAAAACCACGGAAAACACCGACGGTTAGGTCGACGAGCGCGACAGGGGTATGAACCCATTACCTCCCGTCTACCCACTTTGAGAGCAGAATCTCTTAGCCACTGGTGGGGCCACCGACAATGAATGATATATCAATTTCACGGTATTTTTCTTTAATCTGTATCCCAAATACTCTATTCTAATATTTTAATGCTAAAACAAATTCTGTCTAGTATCTAAGTACCTTTTGCAAATATACATTTATCAAAACCTATTGGCAATCTCTTCTAAAAGCTATTACCAATTTTCGCTTATCAAACAAACATGTTTAGACCCAGTAATTTTATGTATAATCCGCGGATCAAGTAAGCATAGAACGACACAAATATTTTTTTAATTAACGTTAAATATACTCAGCGCGCATGCCAATATCCAGCTTTATTTAAATCTAGAAAAGATACTTCTAACCAGAAATTTATTTAATGAATAAAATCAAGTAAATTTCAATTTACTATCACATAGAAGCAACGCAGATTAAATTACTAATTAAATATCCTGGTTCAAAGTTTTTTTTTTTTTTTTTTTATAAGATGTTGGATGTTGGCAAGTATAGTCAGGTTATCAAGAAAAACACAACTTATTTAACAACATTTCTACCTGTAATATTGTTTGTTTGATCGATGAATTATGAGTCGGAAATACATTTGAAAGGTGCAATTATATGCATAGAATTTTATATTATCTGTATGGATGCAAGAATATAAAAACTGTTATAATTCTTGTTCACGAATCCATAGGTCATAAAACACATTGTTGACTGTCAATTTAATATATATATATATATATATATATATATATATATATATATATTGTTCCAACTGTTTTTGAAAAATAATCTTCAACTTTTATTATCGCATTATACAGTGATGAACAGCTGTGCACCAGAAGGTAGATTGCCACCACTAAATTTAATAATATTCTTCGGCTTAACAATTCTCAGAAATGCTGTTATTAAAGGTGTTTAAATTAAGTGGTGAAATTTGTGTCAATGGGGAGCAGCTTTTCCATCACTGCCTTATACTTTCTAAGAACTCATATCTGCTGTTAAAGAGGAATCTAACTTTTGCAAAAAATTCAATTACCATGTGTCTCAGTACGGGATTGCTAGTTTGGCCGCTTTTATTCAGAATCCATACAGGGAATTCCGAAAGAAGGCTTACTGTCATTTTCTTTAGGTAATCACGATATATGTGTGATTAGCCCGTTTCTGGCTCAGGTGGATGAATTCTTCTCACTTAATTTTAATTTGATCTCCAAATGTCGCAATGACACCTAAATTTCCGATCAAACTTTTTTATTCTATTCATACCACTTTTTAAAAATAATCTCTCCCCTTCACTTATACCAGGATAATGAAATTTATTTGTAAATTGTGGTTCGGTTCTGTAAAAAAAATAATCGCCAGTCCAGACCTGTAATCAAAAGGATAACACTCTCTCGAACAAGATGTTTTTCCAAAACTTACAAAAATAAGTATAATTAAAATGCTATTAAAGATTGTGTCGCTGATTCAACACTAATTTTAAAATTTTATATTTGTCTTAATTACACAGTTAATTAATCACAGTGACTAAATAGAACAAAAAAATGCTTTTTAAAATTACTAGTAGTATTCCTGATTGACTAAATAGACAATTTTCTGATTGTCGAAATAGCCCTTGTGAAGTGGGTGCATATGATTGTGTATAAATTTAGTTTATACCACGAATGAGTCTTTGACGTTTAACAGGTGACAGAGCCAAAATGAAATTTAATATAAAATAATAATTTAATAATAATTTAATATATATTTTAATTTAAAATAATAATTATAAATAATTTAATATAAAATAATAATAATGTATATGACTTAAATTAGGAGCTTCATATCAAGTTTAGGATAGCGAGAGATTTTAAAGACGAAAAATAGCCGTTATCAATAGGTTAACCCCCTCGAACAACTTCCACGATTTCCGAGCTTTATAAAATTTCTTCGCTCTTAATCCATTTGCATCCTAAATGGATGTATGCCTCTATTTCAGTAATTTGTTTTTCATTCAGAAATTCCCAATCCTAACAGGAAATTCCGAAAGAAGAATTTTTGCTTTGAGTAATAACGAAACGTGTATCATTAAATAAAGCATTAATAAATATCATATATATTAATATAATCAAATAAAGAAAATATTACTATTCAGAATTTTTGGTGTGAATTTGGAATGTCTGAATAATAAAAAAAAATCATGAAATGCTCGCTAATGATGCAAATAGACTAGGTGTCAGGTAAAAATCTCGGGAGAAGCGCTGCCAAAGATGATAAATACTTTTATATTTGTTTACCATGATTTCAAATCAATAATTTCCGTGGTACTTTTCTAATAGGCTCTTCATTTATAATAGAAATTTACCACGAAGATTTTTGTTTGTAAAAATTAGTACAAAAATATTAAATAAATAGTTGCACAGGCGACTATTATAAACGATAACCGCTGAAAACGAGTAAGCCATACTGGTTGGAAAAGCAAAAACTAGTAACATTCATGAAACATACTAAAATTGAGTATAACGATTTGAATAGCTGGTGAATACATAGAGAAAGAAAAATTCCGTTTTAAAGACCGGAAAATGACAAAATTTAGCCTTAAGCAGAGAGGTGACCCCTATGCAAAGTGAAAATGCGAAATGCATATAGAAACTAAAAATACATCATAAAGTGAGACAAAATCGTAAATAGTTATATATTATTTATCAAATATCTTTTTAGTTTAAAAAGAAAAACATTTGCGTTAATGTTTGTCGCACATAGAAAAACGAAAGCGTTCCAGTACTAAAATAAGAAACAATGTTTTGTAGCTTAAGAATTATGTAGCATAAAAGATGCCATCACATTTTATATCTAGTCCTTGAACGTGTTAACATGTAAAAGTTACTTTTTGATTATTAAATTTTTTTATAAATTTGACCTTCCTACCCCCTGTTTAAATTTTGCTTAACCTTGATAAAAACGAGTTTTTATTGAAAAATATTTAACATGTTATATAAACTATTAAACTTAGTTCTCTATGGCCTTTATTTAATTTACTTTTAAGAAGAAATTTCTGGGTTGAATAGAATGAAATAAATTATAGAAAGGGCTCGATTAGACCCATCAGGGGTTAAACAATATCACAGCAGCTGGGTTAAATGAACTCCCATATTACGGAAGATTAGTGGGAGCTTGACACCTGTGAGCTTTTCTCTTTTAACTCTTATTAATATCATTTTTTTCTATTTTTCAATCGCACATTTTTGCGTTAAAATAAGGCAATATTTCCGAATGAAATTCAGTCAAAATAATAAGCATAAGAGTTCTCAGCAATGCAATATCATAATAACTATTCATGATATTATCGGTTTTAGTAGTAATAAATGCCCACTTTAAATATATTAGCTAAGGTTTTAGCATGTTTTACTAAATGTTATAAAAAAAAATAGTGTTACTATACTGTTATTATGTAAGAAAGATATAATTTGATCTGTAGGAGAATACGCTGTCTAGATAAAGATTACTTTTACATTATCGGCAAAATGATGCTGGAATTGATAAAGTGTAATTTTAAACTGCATGCGGACAAATTACAATTAAAGTTCTGTTGTTAATTTAAATATTGAATTGTTCATACCAGGTTAATTGACATTTATTCAATAACTGTAAAGTAATACTTGGAAATAAAATAATAAATTGTTCTGTAATTACAGCAATTAAATACTTATTAACTACACATATCAGTGATCCATTCTTTTTTGTTGCCACCAATAAAGAATAGTAATCGTGGCTTTATGTAAGCGCAGAATTATAAAGGCGAAGATTACTATAGAGAAATAGAGGTAGCAAAAATTGGAATTAAAGATAACTATGACTATCTATTCATTACTGTCAACTTTCGGGGATATTCCAAATCAAAAGACATAAATGGTAACATGAAATATATTTTAGAAAAATATTGAATAATGTGAAAGAAAAATTTTCACTTTATGTAATCCAAAGATGTCTGTCATCAAATAAAACAAATTTACAATTCAGATTTTCTGTTATGAACTCTAGTTTTCTAAACATAAAACACTCCATGCTGGAGACTCTGGTTTAAAGTGTGTTTATATGAATTAAAAAAAAAAATCGGAAGGTAATCTTATATATATTTTTGATGTTTTCATTGAAATGCAAATTATACTTTTGCTGTACTGTATCTTATATTACAATAAATATGATTTAATGACAGATTAAATAACGGACAATGGTTAATTTTGTCTGCAGTACTAAACATACCGACTTTGAATGCATTGCGATTTCTCAAATTGCTCCTCTAAAAATATATATTTTTTACTTCTGTTTTGTGTATTGCTGAATCCACGTGGACGGGTGTTAGTGTGTCTGACACATTTGCACATAAATTAGCTTTGTATTAAAATTGTTTAACCCCTTCAGGAAGGGTGGTATAAAATATATCCCACCTTTTTGGAATTGTTTTAAAGTATCATCTCGGTGACATTTTTTCCTACAAAACTATTCAGTGATTGAGCTGGACCATTACACCATCAAAACATTATTGTATAAAAATATTGTGTATAGTAAACAAACGATTTTACTGAATGGTGTATGAAAAATTTCATGTAAAATTATATTTTAAAATTACATGAAATTGACGTTTCGGTCAACTTCTATGACCATCTTCAGAATACTGTAACAATTACGATATAATGAAATACATATATACGACAATATAAACGTATATATATATACGACAATATAAACGAAATGCTTCCATCTTGAGATATTTACATGTAAATATCTCAAGATGGAAGCATTTCGTTTATAAGTGTAATTGTTACAGTATTCTGAAGATGGTCATAGAAGTTGACCGAAACGTCAATTTAATGTAATTTTAAAATATAATTTTACATAAAATTTTTCATACACCATTCAGTAAAATCGTGTGTTTACTATACACAATATTTTTATACAATAAAACTATTCAGATTGTAGTTTCAGCTTTCTTCTATTAAATGAAGACGGCAGCACCATACATATATCATTTTGAAATTATCATACAGAATTTTTTGCAACTGAATAATAAGAAATCTGGAAATAAAGGAACCATTTTGATTTTTCGACCGTAAAATCCTTATCAATACCATAAATACCTATATATATATATATTTATTTTCTAGTGTTTCTAGAATTGATTCATGTTTTTAGAAACATAAAAAGAAGCCATCTTAATCATATTTAGAATCAAGACTCCTTTATCATAGATCAGACTTGACAATCCGGAGAAAGTCTATGGGAGAAAATGTCCGCGGTAATTGCCAACTTATTAATTGGCTTTCTCCGGAAAGTATCGCCGCCTGGTGGATACTACCGCACAGTTGCCATGTTTCGGGCTTTTTGAACACCAGTATATTTTTAGAGAAAATGTTGTTCTTTTAAATCCCAGAACTCTCCGATCAAACAAAACAAAATTGTCTCTACTAAAAAACTGGTATCCAAAAATATAATAGAAAAATCTATAGAGAAATCTAGCTGGTCTGCTACCGCATAGCTGCCAACTCTTATGCTTTTTTCTTACCACTAAAATTTAATAGAATTTTTTCGTCATGTAATCACACGATCTTGTCAATTTAATAAGATAAAATTTACTATAAAATTTTAGTGGTAGGAAAACTACTAGTTCATAAGCAAATGCATAGAACAAATGGAGCTGTGAAAAAATTTCGTGTGATTTCGTGTCGTAAATACTATTACTGACGATTGATGGCGCTAGTAGCAGGACAAGTATAGCGGTCAAAGGCAACTTGCTGATTGAGAGGTCTGATACTATGATAAGGAGTTATTGTTTAGAATCTATGAAAAAGGTGGGATATATTTTATACCTGAGTCCTCAAGATGGCAGCACTAAAATTCTCTCTTGGAGGGAATCTTGAATTAGGGAATTGAATTGTTCTTTTTTGTTTGTTTGTTTGTTTGTTTATAAGAGGGTTTTGTTTATAATTTTTATGTAGCGCATAATTTTGGTGGAGGGGAGGTGTTAAGGTGTGAAAGGCAAAGGACAACAATTGTTTTTAGGAAATATCAAAAAATAAATGCGTATTATAAAACAATGTATGTAAATATTTAGAGCAATAATATAATTTATAGATGTGCGTACACAAGTAAAAGTACATATAAAATAATTAAATAGATTTATTTGGAAAGAATTCTTATTCTTATGTTTTACCATTTTTTTTATGCTGACATCTGTTACATTTATCTGATGTTAGAGTGTTCAGGCCATTTTTCAATTCCTACTATTAGTTCACACTCTCCCTATATATATTTATATCCCTTGTTCAAATTTTCAATCGTTAATAAAATACTTTTTATTCATCCACTCAAGTTCAAATACCTTTTTTAAATCTTGCAGTGGATGACACTTGATGTTAATACAGTTTTTTAAAAAATATTAATTTATTAATTTATTGTAATTAATTAATTTTAGTTTTATATGATAAAAAAAATAGGACCTAAGTAGGAATTGACTTTATTATTATTATTATTATTTTTATTACTTGTTTCTTCTTTACATACATTTGTATACATATATTTTAGTAAATTAAAAATGGATTTATTTATTTATATTAAACTAATTTTATAAGGAAATTATAGATATTTAAAAAAAAAAAAAGAAAAAAAGAGAAAAGAAATGTATAACGTATTTGAAAATTGCATGATATGTTTTGAAGTAGAAAGAAGACTCTAATCGTACTCTATTTATGTGATATATTTGTAGTATACATAATATTTTTATTATTAACCTTTAAAGTCACATGTGTGTGGCGTTCAATGACAATCGCAATTTAATGTACTCACTTTCATTATTTTTATTGGTAAGTTACCATTGGTGTACGGAATACACCGAACGTGTATTTGTGTAATTTATTCTTTTTTTTATGTATATATATATATAAATGTGACGTCAGTTTTATACTATTTCTAGACATAAGACAAAAATGAAAATATAAACTCAAAAATGTTAATAGCTTAGGTGATCAATTGGTATGTATTTAATTAAAAAATAATTGATAAAAATATGTTTTTCAAATTAAAAAAATTCCACATGTTTAAGAAAAATTGTCCTAGAGGGGCAGTGGGATAAAATGTATCCCATCTTTCAAAAATTGCTAAATCCCACGATTTTTTTTAAATTACATATTTCATGTTATGAGGAATTAAATATTATATAAAGTATGTTATATTCAATTTTTGAAAGAAACTTCAAACATTTTTATACATTTTTAAATTTTATAATTTAAAAAAAAAACTAAAAAATATATATATAAATGCAAAACTAAAAATTAGTGTTAATAGCTTATATAATCGATTTGTATGCATTTAAGTAAAAAATAACTAATATAAAATATGATTTTTAAATTTAAAAAAAAATCCACATGATTTGGAAAAAATTACCTAGAAGGGCGGCGGGATATAATATATCCCTCCTCTCAAAAATCAGTAAATACACACAATTAAAAAAAAAAAAACACTTATTTCATATTCTGAAATCCAAATATCTAATATCCTAAAATTAATACAATTGTTTTAAAATGTTGTTTTGTTAAAGTTCGCCCTCAAAGGCTGAAAGTCCAAACTTTTAAATAAATTTCTTTGTGTTTACCCAAAATTTATCTATCGTAATATAGGAGAATCGATTTTATAAATCATCATTTTCAAACTTAAATTATATTTCTTAAATTTTCTATTGCGGGGGTGACATGCCTGTCATACACGCAACACCTGAAAATTATCTGTTATAGACATAAAGCTGAAGTTTAAGAAAATCGAGGCTGCAAATTTAAGATAGATAAGTACTGGGTAAAGTGCTGGGGTATAGATAAAAGTACCCAATTTAAAAGTTTCGACTATATAGAATTTAATTACAAAACTAATTATTTGTAAAGTTGTGAGAAACGCCACCATGGATTTGGCAGAATATTTTTATACACAATTAAACCACTGCAAATTTTAATCAATTCATATATATATATATATATATATATAGATAGATAATTCACGCCGGAATTTGTATTTAATATAATTTAATGTAAATATTAAACTTATTTAAGTGCGATTGGTAGAGGACGCATTTTATGAAGACTGTTCTGGTTGGAATCGAAATATATTTACAAGGTTCGTACGGGGTCTTAGAATTTTTAGGGAATTACCAGTACTTTATTATAGAAAAACTCACGCGATTACAAAAGGCGATATTTTCTATAAGGAAATATTGGTACTTTCCCTGAAACTTCCTGTGCCCAGTAAGAACCCTGTATTTAATTAGTGCCGTTCAAAGTGATTACCATTGCTGTTTTGTCGTTAATCAGTGTTGCTAGTTCGCTACTTTTAGTTAAATTTAGATTGCTTGATTGCCACGTTTTTGAAGTAGAAACATTCGCCTTATATAATGATAGTTTAAATCATGCGAAAATAAGGCGATTTACATTATTTTAAATGTGGTTGCAATGAAGCAATATAAATAAAGTAGTGGATTGTTAATACTTGTGTTAACCCCTTGAAAGAAAGGTGTAATATTATTTTTACCACTTAAATCATTGCCATCAGGAAACGAGAAATCTCGTTTTTATTAACAAGTTGACGGACACTAGGAACAAGTGAAGTTCGAAAATTGACACTATATGTTTTTGTAATTTTTAGAGTATTAGAAGTATAGTTTTACTCTTTCTGCTTAAATAAACTTAAATTTGATTCATTCAGCACCTTTAATTAGGTTGCACTACAACCTTCACAACCACGTCAGGGTGGCTAGTGGTCAGGGAAAAATACAGTCAAAAAAAGTGATAAACACCAGTATATTCTTATAGAAAAATTATGTTGATTATTCGATCAAATAATCAATTTGAATTTTTCTATATGAATATACTGGTAATTATCATTTTTTCACTGTATTTTTCCCTGCACGTGCATACTCAAGCTGCAACTCGTATAACAGGTGGAAAACGAACTTCAACCTAAAAAATTGTTTCCAAAACATGACACTGGGCTTCTACTAGTACGCCGGTAAATGCACATTTGTGCTGCTATAGCCGTTGTGTCTAAAAACGACCGTTTCGTTTTGGGCGGCTATAGCCGTCATGCCACATTGTGAACTTCGCTTTGACGGCCATAGCCGCAAGTGTCCGTCAACGTGTTAAAAAAACATCATTGATTAAGGCCGTGGCTTCTACATAGAGAATAGATTTTTATATCATGTTGTACATAGATTTTTTATTTTGTAATAATTTTTATATTAAATTCGTACATTGAAAACTATTTACTCATACATAAACTGGAGAAACCTATCTAGAAAACTAATTTACGAGAGACTTCCAGAAGAGGGAGGAGCTTCTAGTGTTTAAAAACCCAGATTTTGCACTAACATACCAATGACAATGTGTTAATTAGAATTACAAATTTCTAAATGGCAACTAGATTTTTTAAAACTTTTTTGCTTTTACAATATACGGGAAAAAAATATTTATTTTCAAATTATCATTCTTGTAAATTCTTGTGACAGTACATCATTTAAATATTTTACCAACATAATTACTTTGTTTCTAAAAGAGTTACACTAGAACAGCCGGAAATTTTACTTAAGTTTTATAAAAATATTTTACAACAGACATTTCTTTAAAACTATATTTCATTTATGACACAGGCCTCTGTGTGGTACAAATTTAACTTATTTTATAAAGAAATTTCTCATTTGAATCAAAATTATAATCATTTGGTACTGATCAAAAGCACCTCTCATGGGCGTTCTGGTGTTAAACGGTGTGTCCATTTGGGCGAGTTTTCTTTTTAATTGGATTGCGTAAATGCTAGTACTTTTATAAAATAGGAACATTTTTCTTAACTGATTATTAAATAGGGGAGATATTTCAACTTCACAAGATTTTTATAAAATAGGAACATTTTTTTTATTTGATTATTAAATAGGGGAAATAGCTATATTTCACAAGGTGATAGAAATTTAGTAATACAATAAGACAAATATTTCTATTTAGAATAAAATATTATGAATAAAAAAACCTGCCCAGCGCCCTATGCTACTTCTACCATTTCTCATAATATCCTTACATTTCACACTTCCACAAAATACCTTCATTATTGATTAATTTAGGAAGAAAAATCCAAAATCAGAATGGAGTGACTCTTTAATGAGCGATTTATTGAGTGAGGATGGTCGTCACTTCCAAGATTTCTTCTTTTATCCTATAATTTCACATAAAAAAGGATAAGCCTATTTTAATTTTCGTTAAAATAGTGTTAAAATAATAAGGAAAAATCTTATTCGTATTCGAGTGAGACACGTATTTTGGACTGAATAAATGATTTTTGACAGAAATTTCCTTCACAAAAATTGTTTTTTGCCTGAAAATGTCTGAAAGTTTATATAATAACAGGTAAAATAACGCGAATACTATTATTTCAACAATGTGAATATCCTAATCAAGTAATCTGAATTTTAAAAATACCACACAACAGGCAACACTCATATTGAGGATCGTTAACAGTTAAACCGCAAATTTGCCCTGTCCTATGGTAATCCTATTGTCTTGAATCCTATAGACATGAAATGCATATGCATTCATTTGCATACGCGTTCCGCAATCATTTTTAACATTTGTAATCAGAAAAAGAATGACTTACCGTAATTTCTGGCGTATAATTTGCTGATCAAACAATTAAGTTTCGACCCAGAAATTTGATTTTATATAATATAACTTATTAGATAGCTGTAAATAGTTGACTTCAAATATTATATAAAATTTATGTGTCTAAACATATTTGTTTGATCCGTGGATTATAGGCCGGAAATTACGGTAATTTTTTCTGTCCATACTCTTCTTAAAAGATGTTTCTTTTCTTTCTCATTGGTAAAAATATCTAAAATGTATACTTTATTTTATATTTCAAATGACAAAATCTAGATTGGGATGTAAATAAAAATACTTATAAAACTGAGTATACATTTTTTAAATACCGTAATTTCCGGCGTATAAGCCGCAGCTCAAAGAGTCGTTTTTCGACACAGAAATTTTATTCAATAATTGTAGTTAAATATTTACAGCGATCTTTTAAGTTACATTTTATAAAATAATATTTCTGGGTCGAAAAACGACTCTTTGAGCTGCGGCTTATACGCCGGAAATTACGGTACTTAGTAAGCCATTTCAAAGCACCAAAGTTATGAAAATCAAAATTATAAAACAAAATTGCGACTTTCATTATATTATATGGGATGAACATGTTTTTTTAGGATAGCATCACGTAATATGGAACATATTATTATCGAACCTCTATTTATTTTTTGATTACGCTATTAACGTAAATGCGGGTTCCGCAATCTTTGGATATAAATACTAGTGATGTTTCAGGATTGAGTATCCTAATCCAGTTCCAGTAGACTTAAAGTATTAATTTCGAAAATGTATGCTTTTACCGTTGTAGTTCTCTTTTTCACTTCTGAGGCGTTTGCCTTAAAGTACACAGATTGTGGTAAGTGTTGTAATGTTTGTTCTGTTTTTTTTTATTTTTTATAAAACTTTTCGATGACGTTTAAAGATAGTTTTATCTTCTTTTGGTCTCCTCATTTACTCTCTTTTTTTCACTGAAGTCTGACTTTAATAAAACATTTATAGCTTTTTTTTGTTTCCTAGTATTTTCTACATTTGTCTCTGAAATCTCAGTTTAATAAAAATTTTCTGTTCTTTTCCCATTGTTTTCTACTTTTGTCTCTGAAGTCTAACGTTGTTAAAAGTGATAATAGGTTTTGTTAGTGTACCAGTTCTTTTTTTTTTTTTTTTTTTTTTGTCTAAAATCTAAAATTAATAAAATCATGATAAATTATTTTTGTATTGCTGTATTTATTATAACTTTGCCTGAAGTCCGTTTAAAATAAAATCGATGTAAACTTTGTTTTTCTCTCCAGTTTTTTCTACTTTTGTCTATGAAATCTGAGTTTTTATAAAATTGCTCTTCCAGCAAAATATATGGAAGTTTTTGTTAAAGTGAAGCGCATTGTTCCATCTTTTAATTAGCTTTTATAAAAACAATACTTTAGACTTTTTTAAAGGGAAATATGAGGAAATAATTTAAATGTTGAACCTTTTTACCAATGTAATTCTTTAATGAGAGATTTCCCGGCTTTGTACCATTAAAAGTAAACATAATTTTGCCGTGATAATAACACAGAATTTGGGATATCATTACTAATTGGGTGTATTCACATTGTCTTTTTATTAGAAGGTAAAAGGAGGTTAGAGAGATTTTGTGTAGACAGGAATAAAAGAAAAGATATAAGTCCTAGATATTTCCGTACGATATTCAGGTGTAACGATATTCTAACTGTTTACAATTTCTGTGGATAATATCTCTATATATGTTTCTCTTACGCGGCGCGGAAAAAGGGCTGAATTTCTAGATTATCGTTTGGCAACAATCGTAGTTTCCAGATTCTCCAATGTGGCGGCCAGCGAAAGAGCAGTGAAACTCAAACTAGCAATTATTAAAAATAAAATAACATGTGCGTAATCCAAAGCATTTGAGATGATTCCTCATTTTAATTATGAGTAATATCGTTAATTTCAAATGAATTCTCAACTCTTATTTAGAATTTATTTATGAATTTCCCTCACACGAAATCGGAGATAATAAAAATATCAACTGTCTAGATTGCACCTGCGGCCATCTATTGGTGTAGATGCAAATTATTGAAGTAAAAAATTATATCTTTTGAAAATATCTATAATCATCATATAGAGCAGTTTTACGAAATTTAAACAATGATTGGTGATAATATAAACTGTCTTCCTATCATGTAGTGTTTTTTAAATGAATTTAAACCGTGATGTACAATATTATAGGTGCAATGAGATTTAAACTAATTGTGTTTTCAAGATTTTTTTTCATAGTATTTAAATGATTTATGCCCGTTGGTAGCACCAACTAAATGCATTTTTAACTGTCAACGAAGTTTTCAATTTTATTTTTACATTAAAAAATTGTCAGTTTTATGGGGGTTTATGGTGGAGTTATGGTAGTACTTATTCTGCTAGAATTGCTGCAAAAATAAAAAGAGGCAAGTGAGCGAAGCGAACTGGGACCGGGTAGTGATCTCAACGTGAATTGCTTCGTAATTCACGGGGGTTGGCGAGCGTTAGCGAGTAGGGAGCTGAGCCACCTAGTACGTTTTTAAATCGCTAATATTCATTTCACAGAGTTAAGAATACAGGTGCGTATTTCTGAGCACCAACTAATTCTGAATAGTAACATTTGTCTTAAGGCTGTTCGCGAGTGAACTTCCCGATTCCACTCACTAATGTTAAACATATGGATGTAAGATGCATTCGTATATTTAAAATATCTCCTCGGGAAATTCATATTTTTTACTTCTGTTTTCTTTGTACTGTTCTTAAAGAATGTCTCTTTTTTCTTAGTTATCAAAATATTTCTAAAATATGTGCTTAATTTATAATTTTTTGTGATAAAATCTTAGCGAAACTTAATAAGATTTTATCACTTCACATGAAATTAAGTATATATTTTAGAAAACATTTGACAACTAAGAATAAAAGAGACATCCTTTAAAAGTGTTCACAGAAAGCAGAAGTTAAAAATATTAATTTCCTGAAGAGATATTTTAAATATACGAATGCATCCTACGCCCATAGGTTTAACTTTAGTGAGGGGAATTGGGGAAGTTCACTGACGAACACCTTTAGCAGACGAAGAATTCTGCAATTAAATAATAAGAAGATTACTATTCGGAAATAGAGGTAAAAAAATAATTACCTCTAAGCAAAATTGTTTCGTCAACAATTAAAATCCATAATCGTTTATGTTTTTCATTTATTTATATTATTCAGATACAATGTTAACATTAGCGTATATTTAATTACGAAATGTATTCCATGATTGTATATTATAAATTGTCAAGATAGATAAGCTCAGTAAACCGTCTATAATGTAAAACATTTTAAAACGTTTTCTGCATTGAAAACTTGCAAAATTAAAAATAATTACATATTTGATCGCTGCATAATTGCAGTATTGAAAAAGACTGTTAAAATATAACAACCCAAAGCGGTTTTTTAATGTAGTTCGGTGGTGTAAAAGATGCAAAGCAGTGGGCCGATTGTCACCAATAAACTTTAATAGTATTCTTCGCCTTATAAAATTTCTAAAATTCTGGCATCAAATAACATACTTGCCAACTTTCAACTAAACTTCCGTAAAATGTGAGTTAATTTGATCCAGGTTAAACACGTTTCCAACCAGAAAATATATCTGAGATAATAATACATGTTTAGTTTCATTTTCTTTTGTGGAACCTATTTAAATGCATTTCTTAAAAATAATTCTGGTTTGAAACGTGTTTAACCTCGATTAAATTAACCCTTATTTTACGGAAGTTAAGTGCGAAGTTGGCAAGTATGAAATAAGGAAAAGTGTACTATTAAAATTTAGTTGTGATCGGTCCATTTTTCCCACCAATGGTAATGTCTCTTTAAGAATAAAAAGTAATATATAATTTAGTCAGAATACTTATTATTTTACTGTTTTCCATTTCATTTTATGTTTAATTTAAATGTTGAAAATTATAATTTAATAAAGGTTCCAAAACTGGTAGAATTGTTGATGTAAGACTGACCGGATGTGAAAATTCAGATGTTTGTGAATTAAAGAGGGGCGAAACTTATACTTATGGTCTATCTTTTGAGTCATGTAAGTATAAAATATTTTATTCTAAATTAAGTGTGCCATTTGTTTAGAAATTATAACACAAAGAATTCATTGTTGTTTTTTCATTTAAAAAAAATTATGACGTATTTATTCTTTAAAAAAAGCTTTTGTTTAAAATGTGCATTTTAATTTAATTCTATTTTTTACAAAATTGCTAGTTTAAATTGATTAAAAGCAATACAAGGGATTGGCAGCTATGATTTTTCGAATGCCGGAAAGGTTCATTCGAATCCCAAAATAACGCATTAGGCCATTCACAAGTTAATGACCACTTGTGAAATTTTTACCAGAATTTTTTAATATAATTTTGTTTTTATGATGTCCGCGAAGAAACGAATGAATTAATTTCATATCAAACTGTTCGTAAATTATGGTGGCGGTAAACCATTTCAACATTTTTATAGCATAATTCAGGGTTCGTACGTTCTTACCACAATTTTTAATAGAAAATTTGTATTTAATATTTAAGTAGCAAAAATTGTAGACGTCTCATTTAGTTTCAGGATTTGTAATACTTTTCTGCATTTAAATAAGACTAAAAATTCTATTCAAAATTGTGGTAAAAGTGTACGAACCCTGTAATTAATTTGCCCCTGAAACGGTTAAGGAATTATCGTAGTCTTAACAAGAATGTTTTCACAAAAGTTTTACTATTTGACTTTCATGGCTCCAACTTGCGTAAATGTACACGGATTTACATGTAATTGATATATGTTATTAAGGTCAAGAATGGCATATTCGGTATTGAGAATTAAGTGTTTAGCATTTGTAGTTAGTTTACAGGGACGTTTAAAATATTTTCGTTACTTTGTACTCTATAGAGAAAAATTGTTTGTAAAGAATTTTAGTGATGTTAAACTATTTCAAAGATATTGAAACTAATATATAGCACTGAGGTGCACTAAAAGATGTTTAGTGTAAAATATGATGTGCATATCATTTATCCTTCATTTTCAGGGACACACAAAAAAATCGGTTACAGTAATGTCTGTGAGCGATAGTTGCTAAAAGTTCGTTTTCAGTTGTGGTATGTGTTTTAAAATATAACAATATTTTTGCATATTACTTGGTGTGTATAAATTTTATTCATCGTATGCAAGCATGCACAAAATATTTCTATTTCATTTCTTTTCAATGAAGGATATTACTTATAGGGGAATTTTCAACTGTGTTATATGTTTGTTAACTAAACTAAATTATAGCATACTATGTAGTTTATTTACAAGTCTGTAGATTATACATAGGGCTCCGCAAATGAATTCGAATATTATTGATGATAATTGTTAAAATTGGGTTTTCAAATATGTTATGCGTTTATGAAACTGAGTACTTTCAATTTATTAAACGATGAAATTTTCTTACAATATTCTGAATGTGTTAGAAAATGTTTGACAAATGCTATGTTTGACACATGATTTTTCTTACTTGTTTAAGACTTTCTGGCTAATTTCTCATAACAGTAGGAAGTAGAGAAAAATGTAATTATATGTTTTTTCCCAAAATAAATGTATACGAAAATGGTTTTTCAGATAATCGGAGAATTCGGAAAATTGCATTACAATGATTCGGTGCTCTAATGTCTACTTCATTAGAAAGTCATAATCTTCTCTAAATAATAAAAAAAAAACTGATATTGTTTTATCCATAATAATCAAATATGCCGATTTTTGACTATCACTATGGAAAGTATGTTTTTTATAAAGTTGGGGATTGATATCGTTGATCTAGATAAATACTAGAGGAATTCAAAAACTAAATGTGTAGTTTGGTATGCAAAATATAGCCACAGTTATCGTATATATGGTCGTAGTGTCATTATACGAGAAGTACATCTCATATAGTCGTTACTTAATGAACTATTTGGATTTTACAGCAAACAAATATAATACCTAGTTTACCTAGTTTAACTAATAATATTTTCCAACTAATTTTTAAAGGGTGTTCTTTTTAGATAGCGATTATTGTGAAATCATTAGGTATGCGCTGTTGTATGAAATATATTAAATATAGGCCAGAATATAAATCAAATTAATTGAGCTTTTATTTGTGGAAACAGTGTTAGTAAGTATCGGATTGCCATCAACGACTTTTTCCACTGCAAATGAAAAAAAAAAAATATTTCGACAAACTTTAGTTTGAATGAACAACTGCTTGTTTTCATGTGAATTTTTAAGATTTTAAATCTTTTTTATTCTTCAGTGACTGAGAGTGAGAAATTAACAGCAAGTGTATATGGTGTTATTGGTGGCGTCTCTTATCCTTATCCTCTACCAAACAACAATGCTTGTGAATCAGAAGATATTGATTGTCCCCTTCAAAGTGGAAAAATTTATGATGTTGAAAACACATTTACAGTCCGAGACAGTTACCCACCAGTAAGTACATTTATCCGTTTTTATTAATTGTTTTATAGCATTCTTAAAGCATAAAGTATTCGATTTATTTTGTTGGTTTCGCTCTGGGAATTAATTATCCACTAGTAAGTATATTTAACTCTTTTTTATTGTTATTCTCTACTCATAAAGCATTCATTTTAACAGTTTGTTGTAGGTGATGATAGTACTCGCCCTTAGTTTAGCGTGTTTTATTAATTGAAATATTCTACTAAAATTTTTAAATAGTAATTTTTTTTTATTTATTTATTCGCAGTAAGTCTGTCATTAAATAAAGAGAAAATTACTGTTAAAAATTCTGGTAGTTATTTTGATTTTAAAACGCAGTAACATGTAAACATTGCTGGTTAACAATATGTTAATTTGTTTGCTTTACTGCCCAAAAGGGTTTTCTACAAGTAAGTAGATTTAACTATTTTTAAAGACTTCACAACATTTATTTAATTTGTTTCGTCTTGATATTTACAGGTAATACCTTTACATATATTTGTTTGCGAATTGGAGAAAAATCTTTTAAATTTTGTAAAAGATTTTATTTAAATATTTGCTAAATAGGGGCGTTATTAGGATTGTAACGTTAAAATAAAATCTGTATAGAATACTTATAAACACCATGAATTGGGTCATGACATAATATAAATTGACACTAAATGGAGTAGAAAGTTGAATAGTGTACTGATTTCTTGCAGACATATTCAGACACGACCAGACAAATCACGTTTATTGTTGGATAAACTTCCACTACTTTTTCTGAATAGTTATTTTGCCGTCGTTTAAGACAGGAATTCTGCGTTTAATTAAGCCGACAATATCTATTCAGACAAGTGATGGAATCTTACCCTGTAGTTATCAGACCCTTCGGTGCTAAATCGAGTTTTTAAAATTAAACAATTTTGGTGGTAAAATCGACAAATATAAATTTTAGGCGGTTTTGTCAGTTGGGCGTTTTTAATTAAAAATCCTATCACATTTTACGAATAATAATATTCGCTTTATTCAATGACAGATTAAATAAGGCGAACGGAAAGCGTTGCAGCATTGTAAAATTAAAAACACCTTAACTAAACTGATGTCATTCCTTTCAGATTTCAAACAGTTATAATTCCCAACCGTTATATACCGCAGCCTTATCTACAGCATCTGACTTCTTGAGGCCTTTATTAACCTGTTTTTGCAAAAGGAAATCTGATAATTTTCATTATATTGATGTTTTTCTATTATTTTTCTGAGGAGAGTGCTATAAAAAAAAGTTAATTTTTTAATGATTTTTTTTAAAATTTCATACAACAAATTACATATAAATATAAAAATAGTCTTTGATATTTGTAACAAATTTTAAATGTGTTGTATGCCTGAAAGTAAACGAGTTTTCTGAGGGTGCATACAGTTCAATCACAAAAACTCGAATATAATTTTCCGACATATTTAATCTTAGAAAAATATTACAAATTATGTGATTAATCGCAGAGAGCTTTTTAATATGAATAAAAAAATTAGGCAAAGGTTTCTAATTTGAAATATTGGTGGTACGCACATGGGGAATAGTTCAGTGTTAACATTTGTAAGACATATAAGCTAAAATCACAGACTACAAAGAGAGATAAAAAAATATTTTATTTTTCAAAATAGTCGTTTGAAAAAATGTTTTCAACTCGTTTTGAAAAGTGGTTCAGTCAGTGATGGCAGCTTTTTCATCTGTCATTTCGTGAAATCCCACACAGGGACATTTCATTGTTGACTACTTGGATTTTGTTTCTGCTAAGTACCTCTTTATTGTCAAACTCTTTGGTAAAAATATTAAATTTAAATATATATACAATCAAAAAAGATAATGATAATTTCATCCTCCAGTAAGATTGGAGAAATATTTTTACACAAGTGCATAGTTGTCGAAATTTACGCTATTTCTTACCACTATTTTTAAAGTAAATTTCATCTTATTTAATTGCAAAATTGCAGAAATTATATAAAGCAAGGATTAATATTAAATATTGTTGTAATATTAAATGCGTAAAAGCAGTATGCTATGCGATTGGTCTTTAACCCTTTGAGGGAGAAAATTATTAGAATGCTCTTAGATTATTAAAATAATTAAGTTACACAAGCATTTACGCACAAATTAATTTGAATACTATTAACAGCTTTCGTTCACGTATATTAACCCCTTAACTGTGGGAGGTATTTTGACACCATAAACTAAAAATAGGCGCAATACACCACTTTTTCCGTACTAAAATATTTGCTTTGTGTAATCGAAAATGGTCTTCCGATTAATAAAGCGAAGGTTGCGTTAAATAATTACTGGTGTGCAAAAGCTTTTAGTAACAAAACAAGCAAACTGTTCTTGCCCGAACTGAGTTCGGGCCACACAGTTAAGGGGTTAAGACAGCAAAATATTATGAAAAATTTGTGGGTGCGCTTGTCACTTCGAAATTCAGTTTATGTGTTCGCGCTTCGCAAACACCGCCTTAAATGGACTTTATCAATAATTAGAGTCTGTATCTTCTTCAGACTCTGTTTTGTGTCCACTTTTAGACATTCTCTTCATTTCTACAAGTAAAGTTACCTGCTAATCCCCCTTTTCCTTGCAGCATTCTTCGAAAATTATCATGGCTTTGTTTTATGTATTTTTTGTAAACGTAACAAAGAACAGAGAACAAAGTACTATTTCAATATATTACCAAACTTTTTGTGTTTGCATTCTATTTTGATTTAAAATTAATGGAAATCTTTGACTTCACTTCAATATTTCCACTACCAATAATATTGATTTTATTATCGTCTATCAGATCCCGATCATAATCTTCCCTTGTGAACTAAATAATATAATTCTTACAGCAATAAAACATATTAAACTTTCTTGATTAAAAATTGTTAAAAATTAAAACATGCATATAAATAAATATAAATGTAGCAGGTGAGCATTGTTGCCTAGTTGGTTTGTTTCTATTTTATTCAAATTGCTCGATTGCTACCACGGTTCTGAAATAGTATTATTAACCAGACTTAATGACATACTAGATAATCACTAAGCAAAGTGAATATACTTTAAAAAAACTGGTTGCAGTTAAGCATTCTGAATAAATGGAAACCTTCACGCCTGGGAATAGCGCTGTTGTGTATAGTTTTACCGAAATATTCGAGTAGAGATTTTTGCCTTATTTAATTGAAGAGAAATGCTGCAAATTCTCTGATTATACGCTGAAAGATTTCTTATGAGAAGCTGAAATAATAGGCGAAAATGCGTAATCTAAAAAAGGAGTGCGTTACTGCTTGGAAATTCCAAAGCGTTTACGCAAGCTATTAGTAGATAAAATGAAAAACCTAGCATAAAAAACAAATTTTGTCTGTGATCTGAAGGCCAAAGATTAATTCTCGAAAACTATTCTGGACAGGTTATATGTCTCCGAGATAGTTTACCATGGTTAAGTGTGTAATTAAAGTTCAACGGAAGTTTAATTTTCAATTTTAGAGATATTTGTGACAAGAAAATAATGTTAAAATAACGTTTGTCGTAAAATTTGCGTAAGCGCGGCCGCTAGAAGTTTAATGAAACATGTATTGTGAACATGTAAATAAAAGTACCATATTCTCCATATTCTAAAACTCCTGAAATTTCTTAATTTATCTCAAATATATATTTCTGTTTGAAAAATGAAACTGGTATTTTCAATTTTAACATTATTTATCAACGATTAGTTGGCCTTAAGCATTATATCATGATAGTTTGTTTACTAATTAATTTTTTTCATTTTCAGATGAAACTTGACGTCAAATTTGTATTGAAAGACGACAAAAGAAAGGAAGTCGTGTGCGGAACTGTTCCAGTGGTCATCTCATAATAAGGATTGCATGAAAGAAACATGATTCCATATTTAATTGAAGAATGCTATTAAAGTATATATGTAACTTTAAAAAGGTTTTTTATACTTAAATAAACTTTACTGTTCCAAAAATTTTAGTTGCAGTTTTTGAATACAAACATATGAGCTTCAATAAGAACCGAGCTATAAATATAATTTAAAAATACTACAATTGAAATTATACAAATCATAAAATCTAAATCAGAACGTTTATTTATGGAGTCTTCATATATGAAATATTATAACACTATTTATCCTTATGGACTTAATAGTGAATTATTTAACAGACCAGTTAAAGTTTTTTCAACAAATAATACTACAGATTATTCTCCTATTTATCCTACTCTAAATCATAATTTAAATCATAAAACAACACGTAACAAGCGAGGAAAGTGCACTGCTACAGTTGTTATTTCCAAAAAATTTATTGTTAAACAAATCAATACTCTTCATCATAACTATATTAAGAATTACAACTGGTATTTAATACGAAAATACATTTTTGCTATTAAAAAGAAACTGATAATACAATATTTAAATGTATTTCTTAGTAAATCTTACTCAAATCAATTCTCTGATATTTTTTATGATCTAATTATGACAAGAGCTAATCTTTTTAACATTAATTTAAATAAAAAACAAAAAATTCAAAACACTAATACTCATATGATTATAACTTTTTCAAATCAAATCTTTAATAAAATTAATATTAATTCTATAATTAATGATAAAAACTGTTATTTTCCTATAAAAAATCTTCAACTTTCAAAAACATTTAAATATCCTAATACAATCGGAAGAAAGATTTTTAACTATAATGCATTTTCAAAAAATACATCTGATGCTAGTACTTTTCAGTGTAAAATGCAATGACCCCACTCTAAAAAAATTCATTAATAATGATCATGGACATATAATCACTGGTAATCTTAATATTGTGAATGATTATAAACTACAAAAACTAATGGGTTATGGCACTAAATATAGACTTCCTTCTAAATTTAATGTAAATTCTATTATAAAACAGTTTATATATGATATACACATTTTTATTTATAAAATTTCAATTTCATATAGTAAACCTATTGAATATTTTAATCAATGGAAAATACTAGTTATTGAAAAATTAAGTTCGTCTTTAAAACATAATATATCTCATATGGTTAAAATTAACATAAAACATTTGTTCCAGCAAATTACTAAATTACAAAAAAACTATGTAATAACATATATTGACAAATCTCCTAATAATTATGCAATCATATGTAAAGCTTATTATCACCAACTACCCGTAAGGCATGGTGACGTCACGGCGACGTCACTGTGAAGTCACACTGTGACTTTGTGACCGTCGTCGTGACGTCACGTGACGTCGATGTGAAGTCACTGTGACGTAAATGCGAGGTCGTTATGGCCGTTTTCAAGGCTTTCTGTGACCTCACAATGTGACTACTTTGTGAAGTCACCGTGCGACTTCAATGTGAAAAATCTGACGAATCTGCATCGGATAGGGTGACCAGATTTTACCCGAATCCTATACGGATTGCTCGGATCAAAATTTTTTTATGGTTCAAGTTTGTGACGTTTGTGACGACACTGCACCGGGTCGGGTGACCAGATTTTACCCGAATCCAATCCAGAAACTTCGGATCGATCTTTTTGGATTTGTTTGGCTACAGAATAGATTTAGATTAGTTGTCGTGTGACCTGATTTTCGTGGACCCGATTTGACCCGAGTCGGGTATAATGTTTTTACTGTAAGTCTTGTTTGGAATAGAATCTTGCATAAGACCGAGTAACCAGATTTTATCAGAAATTGTGTTACGATACAATTTCTGATGTCGGCTCGGATCTAGAGTCATACACGAATCCGGTTATATACTTCTTGAACATGATTGAATGTCAACTTGAACAGGAATGATGGTTGACTGAAACTATATTTTGATTCAACCCGTATTCTTATCCTAACCCAACAACAATAACAACAAAAAATCTGTAAGCCCACAACCCGACCGAACCTGATAAATGATTTCGCATAGATTTGGATAACAAGATTTCACCAAATACGGATAAGATCGACGATAAGGATTGGATCGGCAATCATTTTTATTGATGCAACTCGTATTCAAATTAAAACTTTGCATCTGATTGAGAAACCGGTTAACACGAAACTTTCTGACACATTTATGAACAAACTTTTAAACGCATGGCACTTGCATGCCTGATTATTAAAGCTATTTGGAATGAATAGCGTTTTCCATTTTTAGATAAATGTAATACTTAAGATCAATGTCGGTCACGTTTTACCCGTTTCTGATGCTGCGCGTCGGAAATTTGTTTCAAAACACCGACTTTGATAGTGTTTTCTGAAACATCATCTGCCGTTACCAAAAAATGGATAACGCCATTCGATTATATATAGGGTAGATGTGCCAGTAATGGACACCCTTAAGGAATTTCTTTAACAATTATTTTTTAATTAATATTTATAATTGTTATATTCAACATTTTTTAATATTATATTACTCTACCAACAATATTTAACCATGCTCATAGTCACATTTCCCAATGTGAATCTAAATTTAATTGTAAATAACAGAAATAAATCAAAACACCCTAAACTCCAGTAATGGACACCTCGCAAAAAGTAATAGATAAATGATATTATGATTGCATTTAAAACTAGTGCTCGCGATTATACGTTTATATACGTTTAAACGTATACGTAGTCAAGCCTTTTTTCCATATGATTTCTATTAAAAATTGTTACCGGTTACAATACGTTTTATACGTATTATACGTATAATCGCGAGCACTATTTAAAACTAGAATTTAAAGATAGCATATTAATGAAATAAATAAAGCTGAATTTTTATTGGTTATTTTTTTATAAACCAAAAACATTGAAGGTGTCCCATTACTGGAAGGCGGTCCATTACGGGCACATCTACCCTTTTCTGAATAAGAACACCTGCCAATTTCATGTATTTCCGAATAAAAATGAATTCAGAAATATGCCAAAAATTAGCTATTTTGGATTTGAGAACAACTTTAAAGAAAATATAAGTATACATTTTCAAATAAACATTCTGAAAAATTTATATTAGGAATCAATTTAAATAATAGATATACCTATTGTGCGATATTATTAAATAATAAACATTGTATCAAGCAGTAAAACAGTTTTCGTTGTAAATGAAATATAGAACTTAAGATCATAAATGTCAAAAAAAAAATTATATATTTTTTTTCTTTACAAATTATTTTATTTATAGTTTTTGATAGAATACTAAATGCAGAACTTAAATATCAATTTTTACAGTAAAAACATTCGATAACACAGCTGGAAAAATTACCTTAACTAAACAGTTATTTTATTGTTTCATCAATATTTATTATTTTTGTGCATCTAACATTGACATATCTCGACAAATAAATTATTCAATGCATTAAAATGTCACATTTTTTTTCAAATATACCGGAAAATTATTTCTGGAAACCTACACTAGCAACGAAATTATTAAATTGCAAATCAAATATTAATAGTTTTAAAAATTGCAATGTTTTTAATTATAATGAATAACTATGAAAATTGAACTAAGAAACGCAAAACATTAAATAAATGCCTCCTTTTACATAACACTTTACATTTAGAATACATATTGTTAGTAAATTCTTTAAACTTTTTTCCAAATAGTCTATTTAAAAAAAATTAAAACATTAAAGATAAAATTTAATACAAGTGATTTTTTAAAAGAAAATTTAAACATCTTAATTTTTAAATAATGCAATATTAAATGTACTAGTACTAAACATGCACTATTAACAAAACTGCGAAGACATTAAAAGTTACCTGCTGATCTATAGGTAAAGGTGTTATTGTTGAATGCTCCTTATCTGCTTCCCTTTCATTGAAAAATTAGACTGTACATCCACTACAATAATTTTCAAATTATTCCAGCAGAGAGGTGTGTTCATAGATCTGAGAAATCAAATATCACTCAGGCCTTATGAATGCACCCGGCTAGACACAGGGAGATGTTAAAATGGATGGTTTACTTTAAAATGGAGATTGTCCGCTTTAAAACGTTAATTTACTTACACAGTATAAATCTACAAACTTCAAAGAACCCAACACACGCTAATCCTAGCTTCGAATGAGAAAAAGTCGTCTGCCTTCAATATGCGCGCGCAGTATTGTTTAAACACAACAAAATAACAGCTAGCAGATGTTTCCAACTTTACCGCAAATGCTATAGGAAGAAAATAATTTAAATAAAGACATTTCAAAGCCTTTATAATTTGTATGGCTGAAAAATGAACTTCTAATGATGCTATAATATTCTTTTTTTATATGAGAGATTTTTGTTTTCTTAGAAATAAGCTGTGAAAATTTACATTTTTATATATTTTTTAATCCATTGCATTTGCTTTAGACGTCAAAAGTAAAGATAAATTTTAAATAATAATTGATTTAATAGGCTTTATAAAGTAATTTCGATATAAATTTAAATTGCAATCAAATTTCCTAAGTACAAATTTTTTATTTTTTACACTGGATAAATTGCTATAGGAATGACATGTTTTTAATTCATTTTTGCTCGGAAATACACGAAATTGGCTCGTGTTTTGTTCAGAAACTATGTTATTGAAAAACCTTTTCCATTTTTTGTTAAAAGCAGAAGATCTTTCAGAAAAGAATGTCAAAGTCGGCGTTTTGATTTGAATATCCGACGTGACAGTGAAAGACAGAAGAAAAACTGGTCGTCACGTGACACGAATTGCTTATAACTTGATAAATAACTAAATTTCTATTTAAGGATTTTTACCTGTGTATTATATAGTATATTTTGTTAAATTTCATGAAAATGGTAATGAAAATTGTAAAAAATTATCTGCCTCATATATGTAGACAGATATTTATTTATTATTTTATTTTGGAAATACTCAATATATTTAAATAGTGTGTGACAATATTTTTATTAATGATTTAGGTACATGACATAATTCAAATCTATATTTTATGAGTTTTTTTTTCCAAATTCAATCTCCGATCACACCGTGAAGTCACAGAGTGTTGGCATTTTGGTCATAGTTTTTACGTGACTTATGTGACTTGCAGTGACGTCATTGCAACGTCACAAAAATTTCTAAAGCTGTCAAAAAGTAATTTTCTTTATGTTATAAGATGTTCTAAAGTTTATTTTAAGTTTTCTTTAGATCTCCAAGCCGTTCACATTTTGGTCACAGTGTGACGTTACAAAGTGGTGGCATTTTGGTCACAGATGTGACGTGACGTACGTGACTCACATTGACGTCACAATGACGTCACTGTGACTGTGCATGCTATGCGGGTACTTACATCCTGTATTTCTACTAACAATTCTTTTAAAAAATCTAATGAAAATGTAATTGTAAATAATCGTAAAATTCACAGTTATTATAAATTATTAAATATTACTTCTGCTAACTTTAATTATCCTTATTTAGTTCTTATACCCAAATTTCATAAAAATCCAATTAAATTTAGGACTGTAACAATAGGATGCAATACATATAATAATATAGCCAATAAACATCTATTAAAAATTCTCAATCAAATTTATACACTGACAACATCCACTGATAATACACATTATATAAAAAAGAGCTATCAACTCGTCAATATTTTGAAAAATCTTAAATGTGTTAACAATATAATGACATATGATTTCAAAGATCTATTTAATAATATAGATTTAGTAGATCTACATAATATTATAAATGCATTATTTTATAAGTATCATCATTCACTTAATTTACCAATTCATATAGATACAGCTTATTTTAAAACTTTAACAAATTTCATTATATATAATAATTATATAATGCATGATAACACGTTATATTTACAGAAAGTCGGTATACCACAAGGGGGATGTACATCTAGTATACTTTCAGATTTATACTTGTATCATTATGAACGTAATTTTATTAATAGTACTATACATTTATATCGTTATATTGATGACATAATTTTAATTGCCACTGACCACACTAATATTTCTATATTTCCTGTTGATTATCCTACTAATTTAGAATTAACGGAAAACCTCCTTTCTAACAATACTATTAACTTTTTAGATCTTAAAATTACACTTAAAGAAAACAAAACAATAATTGATCTATTTGATAAACGTAAAGAATTTAAATTTAAAGTTAATACATTTACTAATTCTGTATATCGTAATATGCTCCTTAATCATATTTATAGAATAAAAAACTTATGTTCCTCTCAACTAATTAACAACAATATTAAAAAACTTATCTATGAAGCATTACACCATGGTTTTCCAAAAAAAATTCATATATTCCTTAATATACAGTTAGTTCTTATTTGATCTTTACAACCAAATTAACACATGCGTTTAAAAAATGTATAAAAAAATCATATAATTTTATATAAAAAAAAATTTATTATTATAGGACGGTTGGGTGGGTAGACGTTGGATTGAGGAGGTGTGTGGCGGAGTTGTATGGAAAAATACGCATGGTTAATTTATATTATTAATATATATATATAAAAAAATTGGGGCATTTTGATTTACATATTTGTTTGATAATTGTTTTATAATGGACTGTGATGTGATATTTCTATATGTTTTTTAATTTAGTTAGATTTGCTTTTTCATTATTTAAATAATTTAAATGAATTTATATTCATTAATATTAAGAATGTATTTGATATAATGATTTGGATTAATACCTATGGTGGACAATGTCATATTTACTTCTAATATAATGTTTACTTTTATACAGTGTTAATATAATATGTTTTAATTTTATTAAGTGTTTATATTTTATTTAATTTGGCATGAAGGAACATTATTTGTGACTAATTCATTTCAATATTTAATCAACATTAAATTTAAATTCTTTGTATCATAGTTCAAATATTTAGCATTTTATTTTAATTTAATTTAATTGATGTTGCATTTTTGGTACAGTTATTTAATCGTTTTTGTTATTTAATGGTACATATATTTTTATGTTGTTTTAATTATTAATTTTTCCATCATACTACTTATTTATAACATAGAATTAATCATTTATACATCCATTACTTCTATGTAATTCAATATTCTATTTATTAATTCATTTCATTTATTTATTATTTAAGTAATGGCTATCATTAAGATAGTAATTTGGTTTAATTATTAAACAATAATTTATATCCATTACTTTCTATTCAGATTTTATTCACTTTTACCAATAGATGGTAGCACTATTTTAAGTTGCTTTAATAATTAATTTTTCCATCTTTATACTTATTTATAACATAGAATTATTCATTAATACATCCATTACTTTAATGTATTTCGATATTCTATTTATTAATTTCTTTTATTTATTATTTAACTAATTGGTATTATTTAAGATAGTAATTTGGTTTAATTATTAAACATTTATATCCATCGAATACTTTCGATTCAGATTATATTCATTTTTCCCAATAGATGGCAGCACTTATGTTCCTGTTCACTTTACAATCCATAATATTCTAACATTATTTCTGGCATTATTATAAAGCAATTCATATTTCTAAAATTGGCAACATGTAATGATTTTTTTTTTTTTTTTTTTTTTTTTTTTTTTTTTTTTTTTTTTTTTTGCAATTCATTCCCAAGTCATGGTTGAGTTTCATGCTGGTTCTTGGGGTGTAAATTTATATTTCTAAAATTAGCAACATGTAATGATTTTTTTTTTTTTTTTTTTTTTTTTTTGCAATTCATTCCCAAGTCATGGTTGAGTTCCATGCTGGTTCTTGAGGTGAACGGTATCTATTTTAATATTTTTTAATCTTTATGGATTTTATACTTACTGACTCTATAAATTGTTTTCTTTGTAAATTATATGTAAGGCTTCTCTCCTTTTTAATATTGTATTTTATTTTTCATTTTATCACTGGTTTGCTTCAATGTTTATGAGATGTAGTCCCAAAATCATATTTTTTAGCAATGTATGGCTAATATGATGATGAAACATCTCATTTCATTTTATTTGTGGTATTTAGGCATTTGGGACTTGATAATTCTGTCTAAATTCCACAAATTTCATTTCATTTCATTCATTTAATTTCATTTTTATTTAATTTCTTATTCTTTTAATATGTTTTTGTTTCCATATTAAGTGTGTTGGGGAATCTTTCATTGTCAACTAATTATTTCATACTTAATTATTATTTCATTGTTTAAGTTGGTGTTATGATAATGTTTCATTTATGGTTATATATATATATATATATATTATATCAACCTTACACTCTGAAACTCTAAAGCGAATGTACAAACATTACTAACTGCACCTAGTCTTCATGTAAAAACTGGTGTGTAATGTTAGAGGATTTTCTTTCAGTTTTCTATCCCTTTAATTTTTGTGACGATAAATTAGTATTTCTCTAAGTTGCACCTATATTGTAAAAATGCTCGATATTCCAATGACTATAACCCAGTAAAATCTAATTTTTTTAACTTTTTGACTCCGGGTTGGGATATATACTTCCCAGTGGACTGTATTTTATTCTCTTCGTATCATTCTTTGAAAGCTAATTTATACTATAAACTTTTACTCGGGTGCTTTCACGACAAATTCACCAGAAAGAATATTTTCTTTGTAAACTGTTGTACGATTGAATATAAATATAAAAGTCAGTACTATAACCTAATTGTGTAATTTTTACATTAAATAAACAAGAAATTTGTATTTGAAATTACCAGTCTTCAAAAATTCGGAGGATTGATTGCTCTGTAAGAATAAAAGCGAATTCACAGTATTATTGAGTCAGGCGACGTTCAATCCGTGTTCAAATATTGACTGAATTAATATGAAACCAAAAAACTTAAATAATACATTTATTTAAATAAATGTCCTGTTTCATTCCTATCGTAATTTTTTTTATTTAATAATTATAATTTAAGGTTCAAATAGAAGGTGAATCTTAAAGAAGTGTTTAGTTTTGTCACAGTACCATAGGCGCAGAGTAACATTAATTGCGACTGTGATAAACTATATTAAGGAAAATACATTAACCCTTTCCGGCACAGTGGTCCCACTCCGGGCACACCTAATTTTAATTCCAAACTTGCATTCGGCACCAAGAATATTTTAATAAAATTTTGCTTATAAAATGAAAGCTTAAAATAAGGAGTTCTTATTTTCTAAAAAAGTCGTTTGTAAATTCCGGTGTCAGTCAGTAATTTTCCATTTTACGAACAGAATTTGTCTGTGCCAGAAAGGTTTAAGTATTGTTTTTCAAAAAATTTATATTTTTTTTCGTGTAAATAAGTGTCAAATCTATGAGCTTAGATATGTTCTCGAGGTTCACGCATTAATTAAAATGTCTTAATACAAGATTTAAAATAAAATTTCCTACATGTCTAATACAAAAAAAATAAAAAATAGTGAGTTAGCTTTTTTAATTTAATAATTATAATATATGGAAAGTATGTATGAATGTATTTAAAGAACGTTTAACTGATTGGAAAAAACAGAAAGTTGCGGTTAGCATGCTCTGGATCAATATGATTTTTAAATTTTTCACCACTATTTTACAAAAAGATTCTTCGACAAATTGTATTGCATAATGTGTTTCAATTCCATGCCATAAAGTAAGGTGACGATAGATAGTTGGTGACAAAATAAATACTGTACGAACCGTGCGTACAACATAAACAGGGTTTACAGTTTGGCCTTCTTTTTTATTCAAAAGTTAAAAACTCATACTTGAATTTCAAAATATTTTTTTTAATTTTAAGTTCTTACTGTCTGTTATTAAATAAGACAAAAATGACTGTTCGAAATTTGTGGCATTAGTAAAGAATTTCTGAATAAAAATAGGGGTCAAACTGGCAACATTGAAACATGCGCGTGTGATACTGTTAACATTTTTAGCTAAATTTCCCTGATGTATTTAAAATCTTGTGACCACCGCTTTAACAACTTAACAATTTTGCCCGAACGACGCACGGGCAAGAAGAGTTAGCTTGCTTCCTTACTAAACGCTTTTGGATACCACTAATTTTTAACCGTAATCTTCGCTCGCTTTATTCCTTGACAGATATATATATATTTATAAGGTTAATATTTTAGTACGAAAAAGTGGTGTCAAGACCCCATTTTCAGTTTATTGTGTCAAGAAAACAAAACTGTTAAGGTGTTAAGTGGTTTGTGGTTATCGTTTCACAATACATTCCTTATCATCGAATAGTAATATTTGTTTTATTTTATCTGCCTTTAAATAAAGCCCAAATTATTTTTTTTAAATAGTGGTTGAAATTTGATATAAAATGCCTCAAATTAAGCGTCACGGCTTTAATTATATGCACTTGAAATTCCTGTAACGACGTCGAACATTTTCATTGAATTGATTGCATAGCTACCAAATCGTGCACCAAGTTTTTAATAATAATATTCGTGTCAATTTTAAACGAATTTTTGTCATCTAATAAGACAACGATTACTATAAAGAAAAACAGTTCGAGACTTTGAGCCTATGTAAAAATTCGCTAAAAAGTTTCGATGTGCATGCAACATCTTTTCAGAGTAAGTAGTTAAAGCATGATAAAATGAAATTTCTTAAAAGGTGACAACATTGCGTGAAAGTTATTATATTATTCATGTAATGACCGCGACCTTTCAGATATTGGCAGTAATTACTAAGAAGGTAGTGACATTTTTCCAAAGAAAGAAAAAACCCTCGTGCTTAACAATGGCTTAACATTCAGAAGCAGGTTATAATGTTAATTTACATGCGCGTATAAACTGGACTTGCCTGATACATGTTCAAATACACCGAAAATACAAAGTGTTAAAGATACATACTTATATTCAGGAAAGTTATTGTCTTCGGTTGCAACCATCGTTGCCATTTGGGCGATATTATATTCAAAATTCTTGATTGCGTAGAATTTGTTGAAATAGTGATATTCACCTTATTTAAACTGGCTTTAAATAAGGCGAATATTACTATTTCAAATAAGTGGTAGTGATCCACCAATCAGAATTTTTTTAAATGCTTCGATTGCTTGATTGCCACGACTTTTTTGAAGTAATAATATCGCCTTATTTAATGGCAGATTAAAAATGCGAGAATAAGACCGATTTCACTATTTTAAAAATGTGTTGGCAATCAAACACTCTAATTTTTTTTTTTTAAGTAGCCTACTGGTAAACACTGCCAACTAAAAGGAAGCAGCGAACACCATGAGCAGAAAACTACGGATTAAATACAAATATGTTTTTAAGTCGAAGACCTTACTCGACGACTTACTTCTTGACCGGGATACAAAAATCAAAGAGTTTCAGAGAGCAATCCCCTTCAATTAGACGTATACGGTACTACTCTGTGTATATTTCTGGTGTTGAAATTAATTTTAACACCAGAGCACACGAACAGGCTGTGACATACACCGGGTTCAGACAGATTACAAGTTGTCACCACCAAATATTAAAAAGTAATCTTCTACTTGTTTCATCGCAGAATATATATAACAATTTTCTGCGATTAAAAAATCCGAATATAATTATTTGAAACAATTGGGGGGAGGGAGAAATATAAACTATGCACACAATGGTAAATCATATGCCGTGCGTTTTCTCCCATGTATCCATGTTTATATTCTACGTGCTTCGTTAGTAGCTTAGTACTAAAGAACTCAAAACAATGGAAATCTACACAGTTCAACATTTCTTACACATTTGAATCATTAGCGTTTTTTTTTCAGAAATTCCGAATTCATACCAGTAACACTAAAGTGAAATTTTTGATATATTTAATGACAGACGTTTTGCGACTACTTAACCCTTTCCGGCGCGGAATAAATCTGTTTGTAAAATAATGAAATAATGAACTGGCACCAGATTTTAAAAACGATTTCCTTAGAAAAGAATAACTTGCTGATTTTCCCTTACTTTATAAAAGAAAAATTTTAATTAAATATTCTTGGTGCCGTTTGTCAGTTTTGGAATTAAAATTAGGTGTCCTTTTTTGTGACCACCGCCCGCTAAAGGGTTAAAGTAAAAATTCTTCTATCGTAATTTCTAGTATGTATTCGAAAATTCCGAATATTAATTAAATTTTGGCAACGGATGACATATACGTTAATGATGCAAGTGGGTTAAAGTTTTAGGACATACAAACCTTTTTTTAAATACACCTAGAAGCTTAAGAAAACACAAACGTACAAAATTCAAGTAAATGTATGAGATAATATTGTATGGGTACATAATGAAGAGAGGAAAATTTTTTCATCTAGATAAATTGTATATTCAAATGGTTGGAGTATCATATTTTGAATATTGTATGGGTATTTTTCTGGGGTTGAATTTCAAGTATGTTTTTATACAATTACAGTTAATTATCTGGTGTATTTCAAATTTTATAAAAGAAAAAACGCAAAGGATCAGGGTCCATAAACCGTGTTTTTGGCTGATGAAATAAGACTAAAACTCGATTTTGTTATACTGACTTAATTGATTCATTTTTTAATATTAGAAGGTTTATCCTGTACGATTTCAACAATAGTTTTTGCCTTTTGTTCGAATTTATATGACGTAGACAAGCTCAAAGTTCGTATTATTCGTAGTTTTTGATGAAAAGTACGCAATTTCTACTAATTTTACCTCAATTATTTATATGAGCGCAATCGTGCAACACTTTCTTCTTTACATATATTATGATTAAATACATCAAAATGTACAATGTATGTAAAAATAAAAATGTTACAAAGCTGCGCTCATAGTAAAATATTAAAAAATATATTAAAAATTGAGGTAAAACTAGGAGAAATTACCTATTTTTCATCAAAAACTACAAATAATACGAACTTTGAGCTTGTGTAAGTTATATAAATCCGAACAAAATGCAAAAACTATTGTTGAAAGCGTACAGAATAAACCTTCTGATATTAAAAAGTGAAATAATTAAGTCAGTATAACAAAATCAAATTTTAGTCTTATTCCATGGGCCAAAAACACGGCTTATGAACCCTGATCCTTTACAATGTAAAGTAAAACAAGTGGATTTTTAATGATCTTTTTTTTGAAATTCAATACTGAAATTTGTATACGCACACTTCTTCGAAAAGTTCCACAAATAAAAATGTTTCTTTTAAAAATATTAATACAATCGATGCATGAAAATAATTTTCAACGTTTCATGTAAAACAGGTGTCTGAAAACTGTCTTCCGCTGATTACTACTATTTCCGAATTGAAAATTTCGCAGAAAGTAATCGGATATTTTTTGCAATTAAATAAGGCGAGTATTATTATGCTTAAATAGTTTTAACCTACGGTCACAAGTTTGGACAGTCTTAATGACAAGCATATTTTATAGCCAACTACGTGTATCTGTAATATGTTTATTGAATATTGTTGCACAGTACAGCTAAGTTTAATCACAAGCTAGTGTTTACGGTAATGACAAGCATATTTTATAGCCAACTACGTGTATCTGTAATATGTTTATTGAATATTGTTGCACAGTACAGCTAAGTTTAATCACAAGCTAGTGTTTACGGTAATGACAAGCATATTTTATAGCCAACTACGTGTATCTGTAATATGTTTATTGAATATTGTTGCACAGTACAGCTAAGTTTAATCACAAGCTAGTGTTTACGGTACCTAGATTTTGTAAAATTGAAATTAACATTGCAAATTATGTGAATTTATTACACCTTAATTTAAATTGACAGTGGGAAATTTATTTAACCCTTTCAGGGTCGCTTAATATTTGGAAAAACCATCAAAAAAGTACCTATTTTTTTATTACAGAAATTGAATAATTATAAGGTGTCTAAATAAAATATGCAATTTGTTTTTTTAAGGCAAAAAACCAATATCTTATAGAACAAATTCACATTTGTAGAAATGCCATCATGCGAGAATTCTGTGTCTTAACACCTTAAGCACCGCCCCTCCGATAATTGTAGGCTAACTTTTTTTTATAATTCAGATTATTTGATTCCCACCCTTTTTTTATGTAGAAATAGTTACCGTAGTTTACATCAGATAAAATGATGCGAAAATAAAGCCAATTACACTATTTTAAACAAACTGGTGGGAGTCAAACAATCTGAGTTAAAAAAAAAAAAAAGTAGTCTACACTGCCCGTGAAAATCACGGGCGCGAGAATTAAGAGGTTAATGTTAGCTTTACACCATACAAATTAATGCGAATAAGACCTTTAATTTTCACATCTTTACAAATTTTTACAAATAATATTTGATATGATATTTATACATTAAACATTGATTATCAATAACTTTTTTGAGTATGATATATTTCGAAACATGCAATACAAAGTCCAACATTGCAATCAGCGCAATGGAATCTTCAGAAGGAAATTCCAGTTAAATTTTTCTGGTTTCCTAAGTTTTTTCCAGAAGTTAAATCTTGAGCCCAGAAATATGACGGGCACGAGAAATAACGAACGACACCTCAGCCCGTGATATTGACGGGAACGAGAATTAAAGGGTTAATCCGAAAGCACAAACGCAGGGAACATCTCGGCAGAAAAGGTTTCTCCCCCCCCCCCTAAATACATTGACTTCTCACTTATACGCGATGTTCAGTAATTACTTTTTCGTACCACTATTTTAAAACAGTAAAATTCGATTTTTAAATTCTGCGATTAAATAAGGAAAAATTGCTTTATCAAGAAACTGTTGCTGAAAAATAATTACCGTGTATCGCGTATAAGTGAGAGGTCACTGTAAGTCTACCGCGAATCCTCGTATAAAAATATGACTGGTACCAATCGTGTAATAACAACGGCTACTAATAATTACTTTATTTAGATTTCACTTGGGTCGTCTATGCAGTGCTGTCACTGGTGACTATTGTTATATTCTATTCGCACCACTATTAAAGAAAAGATTATTTTTATAGTATATTTCTCTTTAATACATCTGTATGTTGAATATTTTTGTTTTGAAAAAGTGGTGACAGATAGAATTATAAAATAGTCACCTGTGGCAGCTTTGTACAGATATTGTATAACATTTGAAAATTTTCACTACTAACATCTAATTTTGACATCATATTTGTATTCTTCTTTAATCTTACCTTCGGATACAAAATTAAGTCATTCGGTCAGGTAGGTTTAAAATTTGAAACTCCTAACGTTGAATTCCTTTTTAATCATTGCAAAATACATCTCAATGCAGTTATTTATTTAACCCTTTTTATCCTGACGGTACTTATAAGTACCACTTTAATAAACACCTATATATTCGTAATATGACCGTTATTCCTAACGGTATTCACAATGGAACAAAGAGTGTATTTCTGACAGCAGGCAGGAGATGGCAAATTCAAGCACATATCCTCTTTCTTTTGCATTGTAGGGATTTTACATTTGCCACGCTACATTCGAAATCCATTTTGCAATAGAATTGACATGCATGTTGTTCTTCATTTGAGTAATTTTAGTGGTTTATTACCGGTTATTTAGTACTATTATTTTCTATTGTTTTCTATACTCTACAGGTGAACATTTCCTATATTTTATTTGAAGTTTACTATTTGAAATTTACTATTTTATTTTATATCATAGGGTAAAACATTTATGGTGGTTACAGTTTTATAATTAACCACTAAAACACTATAAAAATGATTTTCCTCTTTCCTATGTTTATTCTGCACCAAAACTTATCCAATGATGCAAAAATACAATTAAAAAGTAACTGGAAAATTAATTCAGGATATAAAGGGTTAAAGTAACTCAATGACTACCTGTCGTAATGAGCTGTAATTTTATATTCTTATATTTAAAGGTTTTAAAAATCGATTTCTGTAAAAAAATTTAAAAATTACAATTCATTGTTTTCGAAAATTAATCTTGAAACATACATATTTTAAAATAAACTTTTGAAAAAAAATGATATAAAATGTAAACTATGAATTTTTGACAGAAATCGATTTCTAGAATCGTGAAATATGCGAATCTAAAATTACGGCTCATTCCGACAAAGGAGGTTTAGAAATAAGTTTTAAACCCTACCCACATTTCAACAACGATTAAAAACAAATTTTACGTAGTATTTCTAAATTTTAAACTAAGGTAAGTTTATCGAAGAGTCCAAATATAATGTCAAAATTAGGTGTCACTACTGAAATATTTTAAGTTTGGTAGAAATTTCATATGTAAACGACCCCCTAAGCATGGTATGGAAGCCATTTGTTGGTAGACGTTTTTACTAGTCCATTGTTTCCGGTCCTATTTTATCTGATGACGAGCGTCAGGATAATCCTTTTTTCTTTCAATGACTCCCAAACTTCCGGTTTCTTTTTTTTTTCAAGCCAAGAGAAATCCATAAAATGTATTTAATGAACTTCTTGAATAATATATTTTGTTTCTATGTAGTTGTTATTTGATTTTATTTAATAATTATAATTTGTGGTTTCTATAAGTTTGCATGACATGATTAAATTGGAAGGTTGGCATACACGAGGATATCATGTGCTTTCGTTGCGTAAGGTTTTACGTTTGTCAGCACTGTTTTACAAAAAAAGGCTTATTTTATTACGGTATTTTTATTGATTTTCTGCAATGAAATAAGACGACCGTAATTATTTAGTTTCAAAATAAAAAAGTACGTACCGTGGGTATGTCATAACATGCCCATGCTGCCAATTTTGTCTTTTTTTTACATTCAGAAATTCTGAATTCATACTACATTGTTCTAATAGTAATGTTTTCTTTCTTAAATGACAGACATTTTGCGATTACATAACTAGTTAACAGTATCGAGCGAAAATTACCAGATTACATGCCTACAATATATTAAAGTCGAAGGTCTTGCCAAATGACTTTTTTCTAACACAGTTTGAAGATTTAATACTGTTCCACAACAACCAGAGCGATTATACTTAGAGTGTGTTCAATTTGTTTGGACACACCAGCTCTACACTACATTGCCCTCTTGCGGCCAGTAGTGAAAACAGAAGTGTGTAGCAGCAGCACTATATGCAATTTATGTCCACGTACATGAGCGGCACTTTCCTCTCTTTCGGGGAATTGTCAAAGCAACAGTTCGTTAGAAAAATTAATGGCTACTAGTATTTCATAGGTTCCATAATCAAACTCACAAACTTAACAGAAGTTTTTGGGTTAATTTTTGCACATTTTGAGCTATGGTATTTTTTCAATTTAAATTTTTTGGCCACCGTTTTATAGGGTATCTGACTATCTATTCAGAAAATTATCACTATCTTCGAAAAATAATACTTTTCTTAAAATTATGCCATTCAATAAGCCAAATGTTAATTTTCGATACAAGTTGAAGTATGATACTCTAAACGTAAAATGTCGCCAATTTGGCTGCAAGGCTTTAATCCTTGTGCTTGAAAGATATGCCACGCACGGTCAAGAAGCTTCTGTAAAGGAGTTAAAGAGCTGCCAAGATTAATTGAAAATTTCACAGAAAGTAATCGGATATTTTTTGCAATTAAATAAGGCAATTAAATAAGGCTGCCAAGAGAATTGAAAATTTCGCAGAAAGTAATCGGATATTTTTTGCAATTAAATAAGGCGAGTATTATTATGCGTAAATAGTACTAGTATTTTTTAACAGTAATATTCGTGTCATTTAATTCCAGAATTTCTGTCATCTAATAAGATGAGCAATAAGATATACTCTTTTGCGACTTGGTAACTGTGAAATAAAGTCACAGAAACATCTTCCGTGACATGCACGTCGAGATGGCAAATAGTTAAAACATGATAAAAGGTTAAATCTTGCAAGACTAAGAATAGCAAATATTATTAGCGAAATATACTAAACTAGGAAGCAACGATGTTTCCAGTTGGGAATTTTTTTATTCAGATTAATTAACTACTACCACTTTCTTGAAATAGTAATAATCACCTTATCAAATCTGTTACAAAATAAGGGGAATATTACTTTTTTTAAAAGGTGGTACAGTTTTACCAATCTAAATTAAACAGGTAACTCAGGACACAACTTTTGCTGCCAATTTTGTCTTTTTTTTACATTCAGAAATTCTGAATTCATACTACATTGTTCTAATAGTAATGTTTTCTTTCTTAAATGACAGACATTTTGCGGTTACATAACTAGTTAACAGTATCGAGCGAAAATTACCAGATTACATGCCTACAATACATTAAAGTCGAAGGTCTTGCCAAATGACTTTTTTCTAACACAGTTTGAAGATTTAATACTGTTCCACAACAACCAGAGCGATTATACTTAGAGTGTGTTCAATTTGTTTGGACACACCAGCTCTACACTACATTGCCCTCTTGCGGCCAGTAGTGAAAACAGAAGTGTGTAGCAGCAGCACTATATGCAATTTATGTCCACGTACATGAGCGGCACTTTCCTCTCTTTCGGGGAATTGTCAAAGCAACAGTTCGTTAGAAAAATGAATGGCTACTAGTATTTCATAGGTTCCATAATCAAACTCACAAACTTTACAGAAGTTTGGGTTTTTGATCCATTATCTAGCTTCATCTAACTTTGCATTCTTATCTGGTGTAATATTTCATTTTTTGTGATTTTTTTGGTTTAAACCTTTCATTTTTCACCATGCAAAAAACTGTCTGTCGTACGAGGGCGCTGTTTTTAACAAAACCTCGTACCACTGTTTTTAATAGTAATAGTCCTGTCATTGAATTGCATAATCTCTATCATCTAATATGACGAAGATTACTTTAAAGAAATAGCGGTTCGAATTTTGGCAGCTAGCTAACAAATCTACAAAAACAACTCGACGTGCATGTCACGACTTTTTAGAGTAATTAGAGAGCGCGCTCTCTAATTACAGATAGATCTAATTATAGATAGATAAAACGAAATTTACTGTCCACTAAATATTATTAGCGAAATATAGTAAACTAGGAAGCAACTAGTGTTTCCAATTATACGTTATGTGCATAGGTGCCAACCTCTCATTAATATTCCGTAATATGTGGGTTAATTTGACCCAGTTTAACAACACTTCAAACCAGGAAAATTATTGGATGAATCTTTATTTATTCAATTTCAGGTTTCTACGTGGAACTTATTTAATTTCATTTCTTAAAAACAGTTCTGGTGCGAAACGTGCTAAATCTGGGTCAAATTAACCCGCATATTACGGAATATTAATGAGAGGTTGGCACCTATGGTTATGTGACGTATCATAACCCGTCCATGTACCCTGGTGTTAAAATAAATTTTCACACCAAAAATATGTGCAGATTAGTATAACATACATGTAATTGAAGACCGTTCTTAATAAAAGCGTATTTTTTTTCTTTTAACTTATTTTTTAACACAATTTGAAGAGTTAATACTTTTCCACAAGAACCAGAGCAATTATACTTAGAGCGTGTTCAATTTGTTAGTGTACACTAGTTCTACATTCCCCTCCTGTGGCCAGTAGTGAAAATAGACGTGTGTTGCAGCAGCACTATATGGGCAAATTGTGTTCGCGTACATGAGCAATCCCTTTTGTTTTTCAGTGATAATTAAGTATGTAATATTACATACGTAAACATATGTACGTTATACATTTGCCATATGTGGATGTACACAATCATACTCTAGGATGTAGCCAGAGTTGACAGATTGACGACTTATTATTCAGATAATTTAATTGCTTTCACTTTCTCTAGTTTATAAAATTCACTTTATTTAATCTGCCTTTAAACAATGGTAATACTAATATTTCAAAAAGTGGTATTGATCAACCAATCTGAATTAAAAAACACCCCCAATATGTAACAAGCTGTATATTAACAGAAACTATGCACTTTACGTTTCTATTTGGTAAAGTCGAAGGGCTTGCCAAGCGACCAGTATCGATATATTCAAGCAGACGTTACCGCTTTTAATAAGAACGGTCTTCAAGTAAATGTATATGATACTAATCTGCACATATTTTTGGTGTGAAAAGTTAATTTAACACCAGGGTACATGGACGGGTTATGACATGTTAGGGATTCTTACTGTTTTCCTATTTGTCATCACAATTTTTCGAAAATTAATCTTCAATTTATTTCATCGCAGAATATGTAGCGATTATCTGAGATTAAAAGAGAAAAAAAAAATCATTTAAAGGTATTGGTGACGAAATATAAACTATACTCGCACTAGTATATTAATATCTGAGTGTTTACTTCCATGTATCACTGCGTATATTCTAACTGCTTTGTTATTACCCAACTACACAACTAATGAACACAAAGAAATGAAAAGATAGATACTTCTACATTTTTAACCAATTTACATCATTAGCCTGCATTTCAGAAATTTCGTTTTTAGTCAGCAAGTTTGAGTTTATACCAGAAATTCAGAAGAGTAATTTTATTCTATTTAATGGCAGATGCTTCATCATTACTTTAAGTAAAAAATATTCTTTTCTAATTTAGGTATGTATTCGGACTTTCTGAATAAACAAGAAATTTCTGGAAAGAATGCATATAAAGAACGCACTATATTTCAAAAATTGGCAGTTATCACCTAATCTGAATTCAAACACGTTCCCATGCAACAACAACCCGAAAAACATAAAACAGAAAATGCGGATCGTATTCCATTTGGTAAAGGCGAAGAGCTTATTTTAACACTCTGGCACACGGAGAGTTTATAATACTATAGACCGGATTCTTGCGGTTTTTCTAATTGTCATCCCAATTTTTCGAAAAGGAATCTTAAACTTATTTCATCGCAGAATATATAGCGATTGCTTGACATTAAAAAAGGCAAATAAAAGTATTTGTGGCAAAATATAAACTATACTCACACTTGTGTGTTTACTTGATGCGTGAATGTTTGCTAACTGCTTATATTAACAGCTTTGTTACTACCCCACAACAGAAATAATGAACACAAAAGAATGAAACGCTACATACTTCTACATTTTTAAGTCATTTGATTAGCGTGTAGTTCAGAAATTTCCTTTTTATTCAGAAATTCGGAGTTCTATCAGAAATGATGAATAGTAATTTTGTTTAATGACAGACGTTTCAGCATTTCTTTCTAAAATCAGTCGTGGGTGCTAAATCCTCCAAGTTCCCTGTGAATTATACCGCTAGAGGTGCCTAGTTAGGTGAAGGTCTCGTCACCTGATGAAGGTTCTAAATTACAAGACTAACTCGCATAACGATGGCATGACGTATGGGTGTGATGCCAAGCTCTGATCCATACAAATATAATAACATCAATTAGCAGCAATACAAAAATGGAAACAAAACAAAGTCCTCCACATAGCCGTCTTGCCAGCAATGGCCAGCCGCTACACTCCCCGGTGCCAGGCACTAAACCCGTTTAAACTAGGGAAACCTGGCAGGTAGGGGCCTGGTCGCCGGTCTAAAAAACAAAATACAAATACTTCTTTCGCAATTTCAGGTATGGATTCAAAGTTTCTAAATAAAAAATAAATTTCTGAAAAAAACGCAAATATGCGATAATAATGCAAAAGGGCTACAGTCAAATGATCTACAAACGTTTTTATTTAACACACCTGCAAACTTAAGAAAACATATACGTTCAGAATTCAATTAATTCCATCAGACAACAATTTCACTTATGCTTTTATAAAATCACATTTAATTATTGTATTTATTTGAAATTTTGAGTATTAATAAACGAAAATACACAGTGCAAAGTAAAATGGGTAAATGTTTTTTTCTTTTTTTAGGTGCGTTCGTAAATATATAAATACGTAACATCTATAATTGTCGTCTGGTCCGTTCGTCTCTCCGTCTGTCCACATATAAGAGCGCAAAATCTCCCAACCGAATGGTTTGAAATTTAATATATATAATCGTTGCAGAATTTTGTCGAGTCATTTCGAATTTTATGAGAATCGAATCAAAACTTGAAAAGATATTAATAAAAGTTTTCTTCATTCTATTAAATCCTATCATACGTAATTAATTCATTGATATCCCATGATAGGTAGAGATTCTAGGTTGCCATAGTGATTACGTCCTATTTAAGATGGAATCATATTATTTCCGTATTACTGAATTCAAAAACCGAATGTGTATACTAAAATTGTTTAATAATAGCAATAATATAATCTACCGACAGTTTTTTGTATAGATATTTCCAGAGAAATAGATATGAAATGGAAAAAGAGTCTAAATATGGATTTCAAGTTCTGAAAATTTCAAAGCTACGCTTAAATTTCCCATTGGAATTTTCAGTAAATGTCAATAAAAGATAAATTGTTTCCAACTTAAAATGTACCGTAATTTCCGGCGTATAATCCGCAGCTCAAATAATTCGTTTTCGGACCGGAAATTGTATTTAATGAAATGTAACGTGTTACATCGTGGCACTTATTTGAATTTATTTCTTTAAAAATATTTCTGGTTTGAAACTGACTTATTTTACCTGCGGCTTATACACCGGAAATTACGGTACTTAAAACGGAAATTAATCATATCACAATAACAGACGGTATAAATATTTATAAAACTAGTTATAGTACGAACACACCTTATTTGTCCCATTTGACGTACAATTTCCAACCTATTTCATATTTGATACTGACATTTTTCATACACACACTTCTTCCAAAAGTGACAGAAATTAAAGCATTATTTTTAAAATATTAATACAACTAATGCATGAAAATAATTTTCAACGTGTCATGTAAAACAGGTATGTTAATACCCCACTGGTTACCACTATTTAACATAATATTAATTTTTTCCGTAATATAATCGGGACATTTCTGTACGTAAATAAGGCAAGCTTTATTATGCGGAAATAGTAGTAGCATACGGACAGAAGTTTTTACAGCATTGATGAAAGCATAATTTATAGCCAAATGAGTGTATGTTTAGTATGTTTATTGACTCTTGACACAGCAGAGATAAGCATAATCGTATGCTGTTTTTTAACACGTTCGCTGCCAAAGCTGATATAGTGCATCTGTTCACAGATGCCAAGTCGTATCTCCCATATTATGCTTTTAAATTGTTGTCTGTGGTTTTATTATTTAAATATAGATATAACAGATTACTTTTAGCAAAAAACAATTGTACATAATCATACATAATTTTGTTTCAATATACCTATTAAAATTTCAACGTAATGTAAAACAAATAACTTTTATTCATAGTATTCTCCAAAACATATCGTGAAAAGATAAGTTTTTCTAAACATTTAGTTATTGTATCTAGGTTTTTTAGAAATAAATGATCCATTTCAGTACGCCAAGTGTATTATTTAGTCTCTTTCTGTGTACCAAACACCTAATCAATGCATCTGTTTTCTATGGCAATACTCATAATCGGCGATTTAGATAAGGATATCCATAACGAGTTATCTCGTAGCTGGCAAGGAAACCCGGTTTACCAACTACGAGTATTTTCGTAATTGGCAGCGAACGTGTTAAGATAGCTAGATGTTGTGAAATCGAATCTAACATGTGCAAGTTATGTGTATTTTTTACACCTTTATTAAAATAACCAGATGGAAGTGTACTGAAACCGAGAGCACAAATACAGTAAACAGTCCTGGAAAAAAGTGTTTATCCCAACTACAGCGTCTAGAATGCAAAGTGTGGAAAACGGCTACAAAATAGTACTAAAAAATTGAATCCGATAAATGTAGAACGATGCCGAAAAGATAACGGGTCGGTTGCAGTGACATCTCCTAGCAGTCGCGTAGACAGGGTGAAGGTCCAGATGGTTTGGATACCACTAATTTTATAAAAATATTTTTGCCTTATCTAATCGGAGAATTTTCTGCGATATTGAAGGCGCAGAAATCTTTATAATATTAGTGGTTTCCAGAGCATTTGGACCGTCTCCCCCCCCCCCCATCTCTGGATACGCCTCTATCTGCTAGCTCTTTTCAACGTAACATTGTATAAGAATCGAACTGAGAAAACATTTCCGCTGGTGGTGAATATTTTAAATAATTAAATTATACCCTATTTACTTTGACTTGGATAGTGATTTTCATAAACTTTGAAAATATGAATGATGTTGATCATGGTCAAAAAACGTGATACGCATTCTTTTGTGCCTGGTTGCTATATTCGATACAATATAGAAATCTAGAAACTATCCTTATTTAGCATACCAAATGATGAATCTCTGCTAGAAGAGTGGAAAAGATTAATTCTCTGAGGTGATAAAAAACTAACTTCAAAATTAGTTACATCTGAAATATACACTTACAAGAAGATTTTATTAACAGAAATTATATTAATGTTGTCAATAGTGAAACGGTTACTTTTGCTAGAGGTAAATCTATTTTTAAAGCGCTTTTGTCGCTACGATCGCCCCATTATTGTACCGCATCAAAGCACGTTTATCGGTTACAATTTTTTATCACTTTTTAGAGCATTACCAGTTTGGGTTTTTTTAAATTCCGAAATCTCGCATTCATACAGAAATTCTCTATAATGTTCTTTTCGTTACTTCATGGCAGCTATTTCGTGACTTCTTAAAGTAAAAAATCTTGTTTTAGAATATCCGGTTTGAATTCGAAAATTTTGAATTAAAAAACGATAAACCATTTTCCACACTATGTATTTTAGGCGCTGTACCCCAACTAACTGTACTGTGAATCATCGTATCATGTCTGCCAACATCGCACTAAATTGCCATACAATGAAGGTTAATTTAACCGATGTTAAACACGTTTGAAACAGAATTTTTTTAAAGAAATGCATTCAAATGCAGTCCACGTAAAAACATGGACGAAATATATGTTATTTTTCCAGATATATTTTCTGGTCAGAAACGTCTTTAACCTGGATAAAATAAACTCACATTGTACGGAAGTTTAGTTAAAAATTGGCAGGTATGTCGTATACAAATATGAGTGGTACCAATCGTTTAGTAATAAAGTCTATTACTAAAAATTATATTTTGATCGTGCCTTTGGGGTCGATTATATGTAGATATTGTACCACATTTAAAAATCACCACTACAAACATCTAATTTTGACATCATAATTTGGTTCTTTTGCAACATACTTACTTTATGATGCTAAATGGTCAGTCATTCATTTAGTTTAGAAATGATGAGGGTATAAAATTTGAAGCTCTTAGCTGATAATTTTTGAGTTAAGCTTAAAACATTTCCCACATTTCAATGAATTAGCAACGATTAAAAATAAATTTAACATTTGGAGTTTCAAACTTTTAACGTGCATAATTCGTGATACTTGAACGAATGAAATGCCGTTTAGAATCCCAAGGTAAGTTTTACCGTAGAATCAAAATGTTATGCCAAAATGGGGTGTTACTATTGAATTTCCACTTTTGTACAAGTTCTTTGAGTAAAAGACCCACAAGCCAAATTTAGGTATAGCATTTCTTAGTAGACGCTTCTATTAATAGATTAGTACCAATTATATTTTCATACGATGATGAGCATCCGAGTTAGTAGGATAACCAAGGTTCTGGATTTATCGCGTTCAAAACATACTTAAAAGCAGAAAGTTGTTTTGTAAACCTAGTTAATAATATATCTTGTTTCTGTGTGGTTGTTATTTGATTTTATTTTTTAATTCCCATAGCATACCTCGTGACCGTCTCTTTTTGGGGCACTAAATGCATGGCTAAAAGTTTTATTCTTTTCTTACCATTACTTTTTTATAAGAAATCTTTTCCTTCTTTTAATGGCAGAACTTTCTACCAACAAATAACGTAAATATTTCTTTTACAAAATAGTGGAGTGGAAATAATAAATTTTGCAACCATGTTTTTAGTGCCCCAAATAAAGTCAGTCATGAGCCGCCACTACCTGCCAATACCGCACTGCTCTATCGTACAATGTGCGTTCATTTAACACGTTTCAAACCAGAATATTTTTTTAAGAAATGAAGTCAAATAAGTTCCACGTAAGAACATGAAACTAAATATGTATTATTTTATCACATACATTTTCTGGTTAGAAACGTGTTTAACCTGGATGAAAGTTGGCAGTTATGCTGTAGAAACATTGGGGTCTCTTTTTACCCGATTTATTTTTGTTTGGAAATTTTCCATGTTTCGAACCAGAAAAAATAGTAACTTAAACTTAATTAATAAAATCAAACAGACACCCCGGAAGAAATTTAACTCGGGAGAAGTCGCGCATACCCAGATTATGAATGATTTTTACATTGTCACCAATAAATACAATTAATAATCGTCACTTTATTTAGTCTGAAACAATTGTTACAAATTCTATGATAAAGTAAATTATAGATTACTTTTCGAAAAATAGTAGTGGCAATTGTAAAAAACCGTACGCTCCTGGGGTATGTCATACCCCATGCGACTGCTCCCGGGTTAACTGAATTAATTTAATTAATTTCTGTTGTAAATCATCCAAAACTAGGAACTCTCATATCAAAAATGAAAACTTGGTACTAGGAGAGTTAATCATATTTTGTGGTTTAAAGTATGATTATATGAAGTTCATATAATCATGAATAAATCGGAAGGTTGCACGGTACAAGGGTTACAAAACTATTATCAATATTTCAATTTTTTTTTTTTTTTTTTTTTTTTTTTTTTTTAGAAAAAAAGAAAAATAAAAACTTGGATTTGTTTTTTGTGGAATTTGTGCCAGTCTTTTGCGGTGAAATATAACGCGATTGTGAACGTTTGGTTTCAAAATTTAAAAAACGTACGCACGTTGAAAAGGTTATATCCCGTTTGTCTGTTCGTGGGTTAATTTTTCCACATTTTCATCTAAAATAGACTAAGTTTTTTCAATTTAAAATTTTTGATCGCCGCTTTACAGGCTTTGTACTATCTATTTAGAATATTATCGCTATCTTCGAATAATAATACTTGTCTTATTTACTTTATCATTCGATAAGAAAATATTAATTTTCGACTTTAGTGGTAGAAATCTGAATATAAAATACCGTCAAACTGGGAGAAATGCTTTAACCACCTGTGCCTCAAAATTGTGATACCCGCATCAAGAAGCTTCTGTGAATTAGGTCAATAATTTCTACTAGCATTTCCAATTTTAAATAATAATATTCTTTTCATTTAATTACCGAATTTTTTGTCAGCTAGAAAGACAAAGAATATTATTATGATGTAGTAGTTTAAGACTTAGAAGCTATGCAAAAAACTCACAAAAACATTTAGACTTGGATGTCACGTCTTTTCAGAGGATGGAATTGAAATACAACAAAAGATAAATTCTTAGCAGATTAAAGATAGAAAATAATATTAACAAAATTTATTATCCTAGGATGAAACCTGTACTTCCAGTTGGTCGTTTTTTTATTCATATTGCTTGTTTACTACCACGTCCTCGATATACTAATATTCACCTTATTTTCGCCTTTCTTAATACGCCATTAACAAGGCAAATATATATATATATATATATATATATATATATAATGTGGTACCGATTAACGAAATATAAAAATACGCCGTGCAGGGAGTACTGAATTCAACCAAGCTGAATATTATATTTCGCCTTTTTTAAATTCAGAAATTCCAAATTCCCTAATAGTAACTTTTTGTTTATTTAATGACCGACATTTTGGAAATATTTAAAATAAAAATTCTTCCTTCAAAATTTCCGGTGTGAATTTGGAATTTCTAAATAAAAGAAAAACCAAACTGGCAACCCTGGACACAACCATGGAATATGATTGCCAGCTTGGAAATTTTTTTATCAGAAATTTCAAGTAAATATCGGATTTTCCGAATAGTAATTTAAGGTTTATTTAATGCCAGACATTTCGTGATTATCCAAAGTAAAAATTATTCGTCTTTAATTCCAGACGTGAGTACAGAATTTTGAATACAAATGAAACCGAACTTTCTACCCTGCCATTGAAAAGCACAAAGAGAAATTAGCAGATTACAAAGCTATATTTTAACCTTCTTACCTGTCACCCGCTGTTAACCACTATATCCGAAAATAAATGTTCGACTAAATGTTAAAAAAAACGTAGCAGTTCTCAGCTATGCCATACATATAAAGAAATCGTGAGATTTTAATTACAAAGTGTCAATACGTTGTTGCGCCCGCACTATCAGAAATGGATGCTCAAATTTCACGAAATTTTCTTCATTTTTGACGAAACCGTTTCCTAGGAAATGCTTGGAGCGAATATTTCGTCAAATTGAGTAAATTCATTTCTTCACTTGTTTGAGGATATAAATTTCGTCAAATTGCTTGTTCGAAAGTGTAAAAAAAAAGGCCGGTGGTGCCATCTATTGATAATTTTAGAAGCATCTGTACTTGACAGTGGAAAAAAATTAAGTCGCTTATCTCAAGTCTTCAAGGGGATTCGAACGCGCAGCGTTGGGTGTGGGAGGCGAATGCGCTGCCTACCCCGTCAAAGGGACCTTGCGAAAATGTGATTTCAAATGTATCTACGGGATTTTGCTGTGTGTTTATATTTTTAGAAGGTAGATTGTATTTTTATCGGTGCTGTTGTAATTTCTGTATGTTTTAATTAATAAGGCTAGATTTGTATTGCGGTTTTTCTATGGTTAATAAATAATTGGAAAATGGCTTGATTAATATAATTTATTAGAGAAATTTCCTTTGTTCAAAGAATGATTAAAATATGGTCTAGTTAATTTGTTGGTCGGAAATAATAAATTTTTAAGTGCATATTGGTGGAAAGTTTATCAATTTTATATGATAAGATTTTAACACGTTACTGTTTATAGGGGGGAAAGGGATCAGTTATGCATATTTTTAATTTGATTGTTATATGAATATATTTCTTAAATGAAAAAGAGCTCCTGAAATTTTGTTTTTTTTAACGATTTTGTAACAACAAAAATAATAATAAACATTCCTGAAAATTTTAACAGCTAAAAAAATAACTAATGCAGAAACAATAACTACATACATTCAGTATTAACTGAAAAAGATTTTCTAAAAATATATTGTGACATGAATAACATAAACTTATATCTGCTTACTAAAATCGCGGAATTTGAGGAGGTACAGGGAGTCCCTCTGTAAACAGCTTAAAATGTCTTTCCTTAATATGCATTGAGTCTGGCCGTGAATGGGGAAACAGTTTCGTCAAATGTTTGAGAGTTTCCATTTCATTAAAAATAACGTGATTTTGAGACGAAATGATTGTCAAAAATGATGAAATATAGCTTAAGAATTGCTGAATCGTCAAAAGTGATAGTTTTATTTTTGACAGTGAGGAAGCAGTTTCGTGAGATATTTGAGGTTTCGTGTTTCGTTAAAAGACACGTGAGTTTGTGACGAATGATTGTCAAAAATATTGAAATAAAGCTCAAGGATTGCCGAATCATCAGAATTGAGTGTTTTATTTCTGAGAGTGCAACCGATAAAAAAAATAACTGATTAAAATTCAGTCAAGAAAAAAAAATCTGATATTTTCTTGAGTTTTGTATTATCAGATAATTAACGAGAAATTAAAGAAATCCAAGGAAATTTAATTGAAGTATTTTGTCTTTGAGAAATACAAATAATTAACTAAAAGGTAAATTCTTATCAGATCAAAGATAGAAAATAATAACGAAATTTATTATCATAGGATGAATCCAGTGCTTCGAGTTGGTCGTTTTTTATTCATATTACTTATTTACTACCACTCCACCACATATTCGCCTGATTTTCGCCTGACTTCATATAACATTAAAAAGGCAAATATTAATATTTGAAAAATGTGGTAACGATTAACCAATCGAAATACTAAAATACGCTGTACAAGTAACACAGGATACAACCAAGGTGCAAAATTCGTCTTTTTTAAATTCAGAAATTCTGAATTCACACCAGGCAATACTAATACTATTTATTGGTTTATTTAATGGCCGACATTTTGGAATTATTTAAAGTAAAAATTCTTCTTTCGGAATTTCATGTATAAATTCGGAATTTCTGAATTAAAAAAGCCTAACTGGACACCCTGGACACAACCATTGAAAAGTATTGTCAGTTTGGCTTTTTTTTAATCAGAAATTTAAAATGTGTACCACATATTTTGAATAGTAATTTATGGTTTATTTAATGACAGACATTTCTTGATTATCTAAAATAAAAATTCTTTTTTCGTAATTGCAAACGTGAGTACGTAATTTATGAATAGACATGGAAGCCAAACAGTTTACTCCCTCCCATTGTATAAAGAGAAAATTAAAATATCACAAAGCTATATTTTCTTTTAAGACGAGTTTCTTACCAAAAGACAATTCTTCAGCCAGGGTTCGTACGCTTCAAGGACTTTCAAGGACCCTTTACCAGAATTTTTATAAAGTAATATTTGCGTTATATAATGAATTCAAACTCTATTTTCAGATATAGCGACCAGTACTTTACGAAATTTCTGGTACTAAAACACCTAAAATCCCTTGAATCACGTTATGCGTACGAACCCTGTCAGCATACGTGAAAAGAAATTGCGTAAGAATATCACGTAACAACGATATTCAAAATAATATATCGGATACTAATCTGTGTTTATTTCCGATATTAAAATTTATTATTTTTTTGTAAAATTACTGTCAATTTTCGGATATTTTGGAAATTTCACGTATGAAAAATTGTTATCATTGCAAAATTTTAATCATTGCAAATTACATTGCAATACGGATAGATTTTTAAAGCATAATTGAACCACTTCTTGTCGGAATGAGGTGTTATATAAGATTATCTTATTTGATCTTCTAGAAATCGATTTATGTTTAAAGAAAAAAACACAGTTTCATACTATTCACATAGTTTTTAGAAAATTAATTTTGAAATTTTAAATACTTTGAAACGTACTTTAGAAAAGAAAATATGATATGTAACCTACAAATTTTTGAACAGATATCGACCTCTAGAAGCGTGACATATTCAAATCCAAAATGACTTTTCATTCCAAGTGCCTTTTTGTGTTATGCCTATAAAACCACAAGAGTTCCAAGTCACATGCCGTTTGGCGTCCAAAGTTATATTTTACCGAAGAATCAAAGTACCGAATATCCTAAAATGGACTGACTGGTTTTAAAATTCAATAACTTGCAAACAGTGACACATATTTTTAAAAATCTTGCAGGAGAGTAATGTATGATGTCAGGAGTTTTTTTTTTTTTTTTACTGCGATTCCTGATTTTAGTTAGAACTATCAGCAATAGATGTCGCTGGGAGCGATAGGAATGCAATACAGACCAAAACTAAAATCACCAAGCATTGATGTGAAGGAAGGAGGTTCAATAAATGGAATGGGTCTCATTTGCTAATACAATCTTGTTCTTAGGGTCCGATTCCGAATAAGATTTTATTGGTGAATGAGACCCACCCTATGTATTGAACCTCCTTCCTTCATATCAATGTTGGGTAATTTCTGCTTTTGTCGCGATTGGATGTATCAAGACTCCCTTATCATAGATCAGACTTGACAATCCGGAGAAAGTCTATGGGAGAAAATGTCCGCGGTAATTGCCAACTTATTAATAGACTTTCTCCGGAAAGTATCGCCGCCTGGTGGATCGCCGCACAGTTGCCATGTTTCGGGCTTTTTGAACACCAGTATATTTTTAGAGAAAATGTTGTTCTTTTAAATCCCAGAATTCTCCGATCAAACAAAACAAAATTGTCTCTACTAAAAAACTGGTATCCAAAAATATAATAGAAAAATCTATAGAAAAATCTAGCTGGTCTGCTACCGCATAGCTGCCAACTCTTAAGCTTTTTTCTTACCACTAAAATTTAATAGAATTTTTTTCGTCATGTAATCACACGATCTTGTCAATTTAATAAGATAAAATTTACTATAAAATTTTAGTGGTAGGAAAACTACTAGTTCATAAGCAAATGCATAGAACAAATGGAGCTGTGAAAAAATTTCGTGTGATTTCGTGTCGTAAATACTATTACTGACGATTGATGGCGCTAGTAGCAGGAGAAGTATAGCGGTCAAAGGCAACTTGCTGATTGAGAGGTCTGATACTATGATAAGGAGGTCTTGGGATGTATATTGCTCACAGCGTCATCTATTGCTGATAATTCAAACTAAAATAAGAAATCACATAAAGAATCTGACGTTATACATTACTCTCCTGCAAGAATTTATTTAATATCTGTCATCGTTTGGAAATTATTGATTTTTAAAATCAACCAGTCCATTTCAGGACGGCCGGTATGATGTCTCGTATCAAATCTTATTAACATTTTTAAAAAATCAAGTTTGGTACAATTTATATATTTAAACGTCCTCCATAAAACATTTAAGTATAGTATTATTAGCATTTTTACTAATCGATTGGTATCAGTCATATTTCTGTACTGTGAGGAGCGTCAAATTTAGTGAGGATGATCGCATTTTAATTTTCAGGCCTGTACATAGCTTCGAATCTTTCGTTGTTTTCCAATTAAAAAACATGCATGAAACCAGAAATATATTTAATAAATTATTTAATAATGTTTGTTGCTTGTAACTTGCAGTTGTTTGAGTTTATTTAATAATTATAATGTCAAGTTCATTGTATATTTATTGGATTTAAAAAAAAAATAGAAGGATTTGAAGGCACGTTTGTGTCACATACTTTAGGTGCGTGCGATTTTTACATTTGCCACCACTATATTACAAAAACGAATCTTCCACAAAAAGTTTTGCAGAGTTTGTAGCAGTTGTTTGAGACTAAATAGGGTGACGGTAGTCACTTGGTGATAAAATAAAAACTGTACGCTGCATGTGTATATATTTAGTAGGACAAATGGTTGCATAAATAAAAGAGTTGATCACGTGAGAAATAAATCAAGAAAAGAGTCAGCTGCGGCGAACATCTGCGTACGAAAGTTAGATCGTACTACTCTAACATATTGCTATCAGTTGTTGTTATCATATCATGAGCGCAAATAGAGCTCCTATAATACAGGCTGACGCATCCTCGCAGATTTGGGTCTCAAATTGAAGTTCAGTCGAAAAACCACGCTAATCAGAACCGGTTCAGCCAATCAGAACCGAGTCTTAGGCAACCCCAACTCCGGCTGCGGTAGATTGATGCTGAACTGAGCACGAATAATCCGAAACAAAATGGATATGCGTCAGCTCCTATTATAGGAGTCTTAGCTGGGGCCAGAGTTTCGCCTCCGAGGCTGTCTAGGCAACTTTTGCAGAAATGTTTTTCGAAAATATTTTCAAATTTAAGCCTTATAATAAAGTGAGAAAATAAGCGACCTTTAAAAAAATTCTTAGTGTCCTTTAAAATATATATTTTACAGGGACACTCAAAATAATTCCGTTGCATTACGGGCTATGGGGAAAAATCGTTTCCAGAGTATGTTAATGATGTCACCTTATTTCAAACATATTGAAATGAATATTCACTGAGGTGTACTACAAGAGGCTTACTATAGAATAGGGTGCGCATAGCATTCATCTTTCATTTGCAGGGACACGCAAAAGTATTCGGTTACAGTACTGTCCGTTTAACAATAATTGCTGGAAGTGCGTTTTAAGTTGTCGTACACGTTTTTAACACTTTCAACCTAGTTGAAAAGTGTTTATGACTTCGGTTTGTCTGGCCGTCTGCCGTCTGTCCGTGCTCTAACTCCCATAAATATGCTCGGACTGCCCTGCAATTTTTATATGTTATAATCGTTATCTATAGCATGTTCCCTATTTCAACGGAAGTGTGTAGCACTTATAGTTTTTTTACAGGGACACTCAAAAGAATTCCGTTACATTGCGGTCTATGGGGAAAAATCATTTGCGGTTTATTTAAATAATGTTTCACTATTTTAAACGCATTGAAATTTATATATACCACTAAGGTGCATTAGAAGAAGCTTAATATGGAATAGGGTGTGCATAGCACTTATACTTACTTTACAGGGACAGTCAAAAGAATTCCGTTACATTACGTCTATGGAGAAAAATCGTCTGCGGTTTATTTAAATAATGTTTCCCTATTTTAAACGCATTGAAATTTATATAAGGTTCATTACAAGAGACTTACTACAGAATATTGTGTGCATAGCAGTCATCGTTCATTTACAGGGACACACGAAAGAATTCTCTACTGTATGTTAACAATAATTCCTGGAAGTGCGTTTTAAGTTACTGAACGCGATTTTAATTTTAAATCACTTTTTGTATATTACGTGGTGTGTATAAATTCTGTAGATCCTATACAGGGAAGCACAAAAGTTTGGGAACACATTTCCGTATTATTTAACTCCAGACGGAGAATTTTAAACTGTGCTACGTGTTTCCTAACTGAACTAAAATTTAGCATCCTATGTAGTATATATACAAATCTATAGATCCTATACAGGGCTGAATAAAAGTATTCGGATTACTTAGATGTTATCTTTTAGCTTATTAAAGAGTATGATTCGTAAAATTATTTTGGAAGCGTTGGAAAGTGTTACATAATCTATGCTTGACGCATGATTTTTCGTTCTTGATTAATTTAACTTATTTTTTGCCTATCACTTGATGTGAATAAATTCTATAGATCCTATACAGGACAGCACAAAATAACTCGAGTACATTTTGGTTTATTGAAGGAAATTTCTGAATGGAAATTTTCAACTCTGCTATGTATTTCCTAACTGAAGTAAATTTTGGCATACCATGTAGTATAGTCACAAATCGGTAGGACATATACAGGACTGCGCAAAAGAATTCGAATATTTTTCCGACTTTTGAGGACAATTCCTGAAATTGGAATTTTATATGTGTTATGGATTTTTGTTGTTTGTTTTAATGTGTTATTGGATTTTTAAATGATTTTTTCTATTTTTTTTTACTTAGACATCATCTTTCATCTTATTAAAGGATGAAGTTTTGTTAAAGTATTCTGAAAGTGTAGGAAATTTTTACATAAGTTGTGCTTCACGCATGATGTTTCATTCTTGTTTAGACATCATCTGGATGTTTCAGAAAATCGAGGCTATTATTTTCAGATAGACAAATGCTGGGTAAAGATAAAAGCACCAAATTTAAATTTTAGGCTATATAGACTTTAAGAACAAAACTAATTATTTATAAAATTGTGAGAAACCCCACCATGGATTTGTCAAAATACTCTTATAAACAATAAAACCACCTCAAATTTTAATGAAGTCATATAAAAATAATTCACAGAGGAAATTCTATTTAATACTATTTAATGTATTTATTAAACTTATTTCCGCGTGATTTGTATTGGAATTTATGAAGACTGTTCTGATTCCAGTCGAAATATATTGAATTAGTCCCATTCAAAATTATTGCTATGGCCTTTCTAGTGCAATCAATGTTGTCATTTCGCTATTTTTAATTAAATTCAGTTCAGATTGCTTCGTTGCAAACAAGTTTTTGAAGTAGAAACATTCGCCTTATATAATGACAGATTAAATCATACGAAAATAAGACGATTTACACTATTTTAAATGTGGTATCAATCAAGTAATCTAAATAAAGAAAGAAGCGGTCTGGTAATTGTTGTGTTAACCTCTTGAAGAAAAAGTGCTATGTTATTTTTACAACTTAACACACTGCCGGGAAAAGAGAAATCTCGTTTCTATTCAAAAAACATCATTTAATAAGGACGTGGCTTTTACTTAAGGAACATTTATATCATGTTGTACATATTTTTTAGTTTGTAAGACATTTTATATTACTCTTTTTTCATCAAGTTTCGACGGGTTCCATCTATTTTATATAAATACTGATTCTTATACTAGAGAAACCAATTTAGTAAACCAATTTACGAAATACTTTCAGAAGAGTAAGGAACTTCTACTCTCTTAAAACCCACATTTCACAAAAACATTGCAACAGCAAGATGTTAATTAGAATTCCAACTTGCTAAATGGCATATAGATTTTAATAGAATTTAATAGGCAAATAGATTTTAAATAAAATTTTGCATTTGCAATGTACGTGGAAAAATCATTAAATTTCAAATGAACATTTTTTGTAAATTCGGGTTGCAGTACATAATTTGAACACTTTAGTAACATAATTACTTCGTCTCTAAAAGAGTTTACAATAGAACAGCCGGAAATTTTACTTATGTTTTATAAAAATATTTTACAACAGAATTTTTCTTTAAAACTATAACTCATTTATTTTACAGATTTCTCTATGGTATAAATTTAACTTACTTTATGAAGAAATTTCTCATTCGAACCGAAATATAATCATTTGGCACTGGTCAAAATGACCTCTCATGGGCGTTTTAGTGTTAAACAGTGTGTCCATTTGGGCGGGTTTTCTTTTTAATTAGATTGCGTGAATGCTAGTACTTTTATAAAATAGTAACATTTTTCTTAACTGATTATTAAATAGGAGAGATATTTCAATTTCACAAGATGACAGAAATTTAGTTATATAATAAAGCAAATATTTCTATTTAAAAATATTTTCTGTTTAAAAAGTTGTTTATTTAGGAATAAAATCGAAAGTCTGAATTAAGTCAGACTTTGGTGAGCCATTTTTGGGTAAGGATGGTCATCACTTCCACCATTTTTTCCGTTATCCTATAATTTCACAAAAAGAAGGATAAGTCTATTATGAATTTAGTTAACCCATTAACTGCCAAAACTATGTGGACGGAGGCTTCGACATTTTTACTGAAATTAGTTTCCCACCAAAAATTCTGAAAGATAATATTTGGTAACTTTTACAGCAAAGTTTTTATCATTAAATAAAATATTTTTTACATATTAAAATAGTGGTGGTTATGCAGGTTTTTTCATCATACGCTTTATTTTGAATGTTGACAACCACGAGTATACTCGTGGTTCGCAGCGAATGGGTTCGTTATTGTTAAATTGTTATCTTGTTGCATAGGTGCCAACCTCTCATTAATATTCCGTAATATGTGGGTTAATTTGACCCAGTTTAACAACACTTCAAACCAGGAAAATTATTGGATGAATCTTTATTTATTCAATTTCAGGTTTCTACGTGGAACTTATTTAATTTCATTTCTTAAAAGCATTTCTGGTGCGAAACGTGCTAAATCTGGGTCAAATTAACCCGCATATTACGGAATATTAATGAGAGGTTGGCACCTATGTTGTTGTTGTCTATTGTTATTGTTATATTGTTAAATTGTTATTGTTATCTTCATTATTGTTAAATTAATGAGAAATATCTAAATTAGTATTCAAGTGAGAAACCCAGTATTTTGGACTGAATAAATAAATTTTGACACAAGTTTCCTTCACAAAAATTGTTTTTTGTCTAAAACATCTGAAAGTTGGTCCAATCTTTCTTGAATGTCCCCGTGGAACGTATGCCTCGTGTATTACTGTAATAGTTTATGTGAAAGTTGTGGGTTGATGTTAAATATTGAGCGGTAAGTTGCGTTTAAAATTATATTGCTTGGATACTGCAATTTTTTAAAATAGGAATAATCACTTTATATAAATAAAATAACGTGAATATTATTATTTCAATAATGTGAATATTCCAATCAAGCAATTTGAATTTTAAAAATACTACACAACTACACTACTTAACTACAAGGTGAATATTTCATTCCACTTCAATTTCGTTTTTCGAATTTTCCTGTTTAAAAATACCACACAACAGGCAACACTGATATTGAGAATCGTTAACAGTTAAACCGCAAATTCTCCTTCGCCTATGGTAATAATATTGTCTTGAATCAGATGGACATGAGATGCATTCATAACTTTTAACATTTCTGATCAGAAAAAAAATTACCTATTTTTCTGTCTGTACTCTTCTTAAAAGATCGTTCTTTGCTTTCTCACTGCGAAAAATATCTAAAATATATCATTTATGTTAATATTTTTAAAAAAATCTTAGAGAATTTTTCGAGCTCTGAATAAGAATAATTATAATATTAAGTATATATTTTAAAAATACTTACTAAGCCCTTTAAAAGCAGAACACTTTACGAAAAATAAATAAATAAATAAAATTGTGACCTTCATTAAATTATGTGGGATGAACACATTTTAATGAGGATAACATTACACAATCTGAACCATATTATTATCGGACCTCTATTTATTTTATAATTACGCTATTAACGAAAATGCGGGTTCCGCAATCTGTGAAGATAAATACCAGCGATGTTTTAGAATTGAGAATCATAATCAGCCGAGTTCCAGTAGACGTAGGGGATTAATTTCGAAAATGTATGCTTTTATCATTGTAGTACTCTTTTTTACTTCTGAGGCGTTTGCCTTAAAGTACACAGATTGCGGTAAGTGTAGTAATGTTTGTTCTGAATCCTTTTATAAAAGTTTTGATGACGCTGAAAGGTTAGCTATAGCTTCTTTGGTATTCTAGTTTACACTACTTTTCTCCAGTTAAGTCTAACTTTTGTAATATATATACCGTAATTCCCGGTGTATAATCCGCGGATCAAACAATCTTGGCTCGACCCAGAAATTTCATTTAATAAAATGTAACTTAATACATCGCTGTAAATATTTCTTTTGAATTCTTGAATAAAATTTCTGGGTCTAAACATGATTGTTTCATCCACGGATTATACGCCGAAAAATACTGTACATAGTTTCTTTTTGTATCCTAGTATTCTCTACATTTGTCTCAGAAGTCTAAATTTAATAAAATTATATAGCTTCTATTATTTTCCCAGTGTTTTCTACATTTATCTCTGATGTTTAACTTTTTAAAAATGTCAATAGGTTTTGCTCGTTCCCCAGTTTTATTTTTTACTTTTGTTTCTGAAACTTAACTTTAATAAAATTTTGTCGTGCAGGAATTTCTACGTTTGTGTCTAGAGTCCGTTTTAATAAAATCGACATAAGTTTTGTTTGTGTTCCAGTTTTATTTTTAATTTTGTCTATGAAATCTAAGTTTTTTAAAAAAATGCTCTTTCTGCAAAAGATGTGAAATTTTTTGTTAAAGTGAAGCGAAATGTTCATTATTTTAATTAGCTGCCGTAAAAGCAGTAGTTTTGGGGGTTTTTTAAAGGAAAATATTAGGAAATAATTTAAGTGTATTTCTCTTTACGAATGTAATTCTTTAAAAAGATATTTCTCAATTTTACACCTTTAAAAGTAAACGGAATTTTGCCGTGATAATAACACAGAATTTGGAATATCACTTCAAATTGGGTAAATTCACGTCGTATATTTTTAGTAGAATATAAAGGTCAGTTAGAGAGATTTATATTTAGACCGAAATTAAAGGAAATATATTAATCTGAATCTTAAATAATATTAAAGTGAACTGTTTACAATTTCTACGGTTAATATGCGTTTTTAAATCGGTAATATTGATTTCACATGGTGTATACAGATGCATATTTCTGAGTTTTACTTTTTCTGAATAGTAACATTCTTTAAGCAATCGAAGAATTAAATAAGAAGACGATTACTATTTGGAAATAAAGGTACAAAAATAAGTACCTCTAAGCACATTGTATCGGCAACAGTGAAATCAACAATCGTTTTTTTTTCTATTACTCAGTAGCAATGTTAATATTAGCGTATATTTAATTACGAAATGTAGTCCATAACCTTTTTAGATAGATAGGATGAAAATATATATTGGAAAACTTTTTCTGCATTAAAAGCTTGAAAAAGAATTGATATTTGAACGTTGGATAAGCATTATTGAAGTCAACTGCTCAAAAGCGGTTTTTTAATGCAGTTAGGTGTTGTAAAAGATGCATGGCAGTGGGACGATTATCACCCACAAATTCTGACATTAAATAATAATGGTGAATTTGCTAAACTTTAAGGCCCACTTCCGTGCATATTTCCCATAACTGGTAATGAATCTTTATCCTGTTAACTGGGTATGACGAAATATTTCGTCAAACACGATCTACTACTGCAATATTTTGATCGCATTACTTCCACCAGTAAAATTTTAATGAAATTTTCGTCTTATTAAAAATGATATAATTAATAGTTATTATTATAAATTCATGCAAAATTACAGCCATGAATAAGGACAAAAATTCTATTCTTTTTTACTGATGGAAGTGTGCCCCGTTGGTAATTGTGAAACGAGTTGAACAAAAGTTTATTCCCCTGTTAAAAGATTAAGTTTCAAAAGTAATCTGTAATCCAGTCAGGATTGTTACTTATTGTTTTATTGTTTTATTGTTTCTTTTCATGAATAATTTAAATGTTGAAAATTATAATTTAATAAAGGTTCCAAAACTGGAAGAATTGTTGATGTAAGACTGACGGAATGTGAAAATTCAGATGTTTGTGAATTAAAGAGGGGCGAAACTTATACTTATAGTCTATCTTTTGAGTCACGTAAGTATAAAAAAATTCTATTCTCAATTAAGTGTACCACTTGTTTAGAAAATTTAACACAAAGAATTTGTTATTTTTATATAAAAAAAATTGACACTTTTTTTCTTAAATATAAGCTCTTATTTTCTCTACAAAATTCCTGGTTTTAATTGATTAAACACGTTACAAGGGATTGTCAGCCATCCTTTTTTGTATGCCCAAAAGATTCATTCGAATTTCAAAATAATGCATTATGCCCATATCTAGTTAATGCCCACCTGTCAAATTTGTACCATAATTTTTGAATAAAATTTTGTTCTGCGAAGAAAATAATTAATTATTTTCATATCAATTTGTTCGTAAATTCTGGTAATTTCAATCATTTCATCATTTCACTAACATAATTAATTTGCCTTTGAAACGGTTTAAGAAATTATAGTAGTTTTTAAAAAATGTTTTCACAAAATTTTTACTGTGCAACTCAAGTAAAATTAGATAAAACTATTTTAAGACTATATTAGCTCATTATGGAAGTATAAAATCTGTTGTATTGATTTAAACATAAAAAAACTGGCATAGAATGTTAATTAGTTTTATTCTTTAAGCATATTTTATAGAAACTTAAAGAAAAATGTTTTAAAAAATCATGAATGCTTAACTTGAAACATTGCACTGTTATCTGTGCCAGAGATAAATACATTTTTCATTGTGCTACTATAGTAACTTTTTCAAAAAACATTGTTTACTTGACAGTTTACACAGTTAAGATAATGAATTGTTTTAAATTTAATTTTATTAAGTTGTATCAAATGTATTTTCGTTTTTTGAATGTTTTTATACAAAGCCTGTAGCTGGCACTTTCTCACCCCTATTTTGGAACATAAAATGTTATTTAAGAGTATACATGTCCCTCTACATTCTATAATCATACAGACTTCTTTCTTTCATTATTTGGTCGCATAAAGAGTGATACAAATGTTGAGATTTTATGCATCTTAACCCTTTAGCGGGCGGTGGTCACAAAAAAAGGACACCTAATTTTAATTCCAAAACTGACAAACGGCACCAAGAATATGTAATTAAAATTTTTCTTTTATAAAGAACAGGATAATCAGCAACTTTTTCTTTTCTAAGAAAATCGTTTGTAAAATCTGGTGTCAGTCTATTATTTCATTATTAAGCAAACAGATTTATTCCGCGCCGGAAAGGGTTAAAGCAGGATTTTAAACTAGTCCTTAACACCTATAAGGCTGTCCTCAAAACTCGTGCAATTGGAAACCATGACAAGAGTATTGTCCGGACAGTTCAAAAGAAATACAAATGTTCTAAGGAAAGGGATCTCAGCCTTAAAATGAAACCCAGAATTGACAGGTGAATTTTGAACAGTTGAAGTGAAAAAGAGCAGAATTCATTCTCCACAATCAATTTTAATGCTAAAAGTTAACAAAACTGCACATTGTACAATTGCTAATGTTAGAATATGTAGTTTTCTTAATTTATAGCACTAAAATTGATTGTAGAGAATGTATTCTGCTCCTTTTTCTCTTCAACTGGTCAAAATTCACCTTTCAGTTTTGGGTTTGATTTCAAGGCTGTGGTCCCCTTCCTTAAAACGTTTGGATTTGTTTTGAACTGTCCGAATACTTGTCTTGCCCTGGCCTCTAACTGCATGAGTTTTGAGGAAAGCTTTATTTGTTTTAAGGCCTAGTTTAAAATCATGCCTTAAGATAATCAAAATCTCAACATTTGTATCACTATTTATGTAACCCAAAAATGACAGAAAGAAGCTTGTATGATTATAGAATATAGAAGGACATGTATCCTCTTAAATAACATTTTATGTTCAAAAATATGGGTTAGAAAGTGTCAGCTACATGCTTTGGTATTAAAGCAATCAAAAAACGAAAATACATTTGTTAGCCTAATAAAAAATACGATAGATTCTGATGATCCGAACCTGTCAGAGCAGTTAGGAGATATTTTATTTAGAATTATTTAATGTTTTTAATTACATATAGACTTTAAAATATAAATTAAGCTACTTTTTGTACCATTTCGGATGTTTTTAAAACTTCCAACGTAGTTGAAAAGAAAAACGTTTATGACATCGATTTGTCTCTCCCAGCGACAACTTACGTAAATGTGCACGGACTTCCATCTAATTGATATATGTTCTTATTGTTTAGAATGGCATTTCTGGTGTTGAAAATTATGTCTTTAGCAATTATAGTTAGTTTGCAGGAGCACTTTAAATGTTTCCGTTACATTATAATTTATAAGGAAAAGTCGTTTGCAATGCATTTTAGTGATTTTAAAGTATTTCAAAGATTTTAAAGATGAAAGAAACTAATATATAGCACTAAAAGATGTTTACTGTAGAATATGGTATGCATAGCGTTTATTGTTCATTTACAGGGACACACAAAATAATTCGGTTACAGTAATGTCTTTGAGCCGTAATTGCTAAAATTTCGTTTTCATTTGTGGTATATGATTTTTTTTTTTGCATTTTACTTGGTATTTATAAATTCTATTGATCGTATACAGGGATGCACAAAAGATTTCGAGTACATTTTCTTTTATTGGTGGATATTGCTAATAGGGAAATTTTCAACTGTGTTATATATTTTCTATCTAAACTAAATTATAGCATACTATGAAGTTTAGTTATAAATCTGTAGATAATATAGAGGGCACTGCAACAAAATTTGAATATCATTGATGATAATTGTTAAAATTGTGTTTTCAAACATGTTATGCGTTTTTGAAACTGTATACTTTCACTTTATTAAACGGGATAGTAACATTTTCTTACAATATCCTGAATGTGTTGGAAAATATTTGACAGATGCTATGCTTGACACATGATTTTTCTTACTTGTTTAACTCTTTCTGGTCAATTCCTCATAACGGTAGGAAGTAGAAACAAAATCTAATTCTAAGTTTTTACCCAAAATAAATTTATACAAAAATGGTGTTTCAGATAATAGGACAGTTCGGAAAATTAGAGCACGATGAAACGGTGCTATAATGTTTGCTTCATCAAAAAGTCGTAATATGCTCTAAATTTAAAAAAAAACTGATATTGCTTTATTCATAGTAGTGAAATATGCCAATTTTTGACTACCAATATGAAAAATATGTTTCCTAATAAAGTCTATTCTTGTTCATATTTACTAGCTTAAGCATGATTAGTTTTTAACTGAACAACTTTATTTGTATATATACGGGATTCGTAGAGTTTTACGAAAACTTTTAATATACATTAATTTCTTATATAATCGCAAAAGAAAAAAATTACAAATTCGGCTATTAAGCGTCGTGATTACAAATTCTGCGTTTTAAGTTATTAATAAAAAAATTTAAATAATAAATAGTGGTGAGACAGATTCCTTGGAATGACAATACATGACTTATATACATGACTTATATAGGCAGTGTAAGATAAAAATAGACAGGGATTGTTATCGTTGATCTATATAAATACATAGGAATTCAAAATCTAAATGTGTAGTTTGGTATGCAAAATATAGCCGTAGTTATCGTATTATATGTGGTCGTAGTATCATTATACGAGTAGTATAGTTATTACTGTCGTTACTTAATGAACAATTTGGATTTTACAAAATAAAACTCACTGTTTACCTAATAATACTTTCCAACTATTATTTTCAGAAATTGTTTTCTTTTGAGAAAGACATTACATTATTGTGAAAGCCATCGATATGCGCAGTTGAATAAAATATATTAAATGTAGGCCAGAATTTAAATCAAATTATATGAGATTTTATTTATGGAAACAGTTTTAGTAATCATCAGCGACCCCATTGCGAATAAAAAATTACATATTTCTGAGAAACTTCATTTCGAATTAAAGGTACTTATTTTTATATAACTAATAAGTTCTTTAAACTTCTTTTTTGTTCTTTAGTGACTGAGAGTGAGAAATTAACAGCAAGTGTATATGGTGTTATTGGTGGCGTCTCTTATCCTTACCCTCTGCCAAACAACAATGCTTGTGAATCAGAAGATATTGATTGTCCCCTTCAAAGCGGAAAAATTTATGATGTTGAAAATACCTTTACTGTCCGAGACAGTTACCCACCAGTAAGTACATTTAGCTGTTTTTATTAATTGTTTTATAGCATTCATAAAGCATAAAACATTCGATTTATTTTGTTGGTTTCACTCTGGGAATGAATTATCCTCTAGTAAGTAGATTTAACTGATTTTTTAAAGTTTTTCTCTACTCGTAAAGCTACCATATAGCAATAATTTTAACAGTTTGTTGAACAGCAACGAGCGTACTTGTCATTGGTTTAGCGTGTTTTTTTAATTTAAATCATCTACTATATGTTTAAGTAGTAAATTATTTCTTTATTTACTCGGGAATGTCTGTTTTCAAATAAAGTGAAAGTTACTGTTAAAACTTTTTGGTAGATTTTTATTTAAAAACTCAGTAACATGTAAACATTGCTGGTCAACAATGTGCTAATTTTTGCTTTACTGCCCAAGAGGGTTTTATACAAGTAAGTAGATTTAACTGTTTTTTAAAGTCTTCACAATATTTATTTAATGTGTTTCTTTATGAAATTCACAGGTAATATCTTTACATTTATATGTTGGTGAATTAAAAACGAAATCTTTTACGTTTTGTAAAATATTTTATTCTAATATTTTTTGCATTGTGGTGTTTTTAGGGGCGTAACATTAAGATAAAATCTGTATAGAAAACTTAAAAGCACCATAAATTGGGTCCAATATTGGAATCTAAACGGAACACATTTCGTATACACTTTACATATGTTAAGAGTAATATAGCAAAATAAAAATATCAGAATGGAATTTAAAAGTTTTAACTGTAGTTGTAAACCACATTTTAAATTTAAAGTATTTCTTTAGGTATTTATGCATTTGAATAAAAAGCTTACCGGAAAATTAAAAGGTGTATGATTAAGGGCGAATATGATAACGTACAGTGGCGTAGCGTCAGGGGGGGCACGATCATTTTACTACCAGCATAATTATATACTACATTTAGCCTTATTTAATCTTTGAACGGTATGAATTAAATAAGACCAAGTATAGCGTATAAAAATACTGGTAGTAAAGTGATCCGTGCCCCCCTTGACGCTACGCCTATGATAACGTAAATTACGGAAAATCATGAAATTTTGTTTTTGAAAAAAAAAAGAATTTTTATAGTGTAAATCCCAGTTATAATGATTAATCAAAGGATTTTAATGAATAAATATTCTAATGATTTACAGTGTGAATCCATTTATCCAGAATCTGCCATTTTACGGATTTTTGCTTTCGAATATCACTATTTCAGAATAGTAATATTCGCCTTCTCCAATGATATAAGTTCTGCGTTTAAATAAGTCAAATATTGCAATTCCTAAATATAGGTATTCAAAAGCAAACGCCGATAGGAACCTTGTATCCAGATAAAAGGCTCAATATTGCAATTTCTTTATTATTACACAGCTATTCAATGATATCATATATTCTAACATGAGCAAATCTTGTGTGTGGTTATATATATATATATATATATATATATATATATATATATATATATATATATATATGCAAATTTTATCTTAAAAACGACTCTAACGATTTTGACGAAATTTTGTATCCTACCGTTTTGGTGCACCAGAAAACTATTGGGCTAGGTCACATGTTCGAGAAAATTCGATTAGTGGGTCATTTTGGGTCGTGGTCAAGCTAATTGTATCTAAAAAACGCTTTAAACGATTTTGACGAAATTTTGTATCCGACCATTTTCGGGCACGAGAAAACTATTGGGCTGGGTCACATGTTCGAGAACTTTCGATTAGTGGGTCATTTTGGGGTCAACGTGGGTCAAATTAATTTTATCTAAAAAACGGCTCTAACGATTTTGATTAAATTTTGTGTCCTACGAGTTTCGGGCACGATAAAATCATTGGGCTGGGTCACATGTCCGAGAAAATTCGATTAGTGGGTCATTTCTGGGTCATTGTGGTCAAGATCTAAAAAGCGGCTCAATTTACACTAAATTTTGCATCCAATGGTTTTCGGGCACGAGAAGACTGTTGGGCTAGGTCACATGTTCGAGAACTTTCGACTAGTGGGTCATTTTTGGGTCAAAGCGGGTCAAATTAATTTTATCTAAAAAACGGCTCTAACGATTTTGATTAAATTTTGTATCCTACGAGTTTCGGGCACGCGAAAATCATTGGGCTAGGTCACATGTTCGAGAAAATTCGATTAGTGGGTCATTGTGGGTCAAGATCTAAAAAGCGGCTCAATTTACACTAAATTTTGCATCCAATGGTTTCGAGCACGAGAAGACTGTTGGGCTAGGTCACATATTCGAGAAAATTCAATTAGTGGGTCATTTTGGTCATGGGTCATTATGGGTCAAGCTATTTTATCTTAAAAACGGTTCAAAGGATTTGACATAAATTTAGCACCCTACAGATTTAGGGAACAAGAAGACTATTAGGCTAGGTCACATGTTCGAGAAATTTCGATTAGTGGGTCATTTTGGCCATGAGTCATTATGGGTTAAGCTATTTTATCTTAAAAACGGCTCAGACTATTTACACTAAATTTTGCATCCGATGGTTTTCGGGCACGAGAAGACTCTTGGGCTAGGTCACATGTTCGAGAAAATTCAATTAGTGGGTCATTTTGGTCATGGGTCATGATATTTGAACTCAAATTTAATTTTGACCGAGCATAGCTCGGTCTTCCCTGCTCGTGGTTAGGATTATGCATTAACCGAGTGGTACGTACAACGTTTTACGAAAAATATTCTCTCATCACTATTTTCTAAAGGCAATATTTGCCTTGTTTAATGAAATAAATTCTACAATATAATAAGTTGAAGATTTGTATTTTAACAAAGTGGCAACTCTGCGGGGTGCATATTGAGAAACTTTCCATTAACCTTTTAATGTTGTAGGGAGCAGTGTTGCCAGTGAGCTACTTTTTTTTAATTCAGTTTTCTTGATTGCCACCAGTTTTTTGAGAAAGTAAAATTTGTCTAATTTAATGACAGATTAAATAAAAGAAAACTAAAGCAATTTTTACCATTTCAAAAAAGTGGTGCCAATCAAGCAATCTGAATTTTAAAAAAGTAGCCTACTGGCAACACTGGTAGGGAGAGGAAATTTATTAAATGTACATTAAAAGAATTAATAATTAACTAATATAATTTATTGAATATGAATAAATGCCATGAAAATATATTATATACGATATATTTTTGCAGTAGCGTAGCCAGCTAGGGGGTCCAAACGCTCTGGATACCAGTAAAATTGTAAAGTTTTCTTTGCTTTCATTATCGCAGAAAGTTCTCCGATTACATAAGACAAAGAAAACTTTACAAAATTAATGGTATCAGGATCATCTGGACACCGACCCTGGCTACGCCATTGTATTTTTGAGCAATTAAGGTTTTTTAAATTATTTTTCAGCGTCATTTTTTAACATATTTTGTTTGCATTTTTTCCGTGCTCATATGATCACGAATTATGCTAATGGGTTAATCCTTATCTGCCAACCTTCCAATATCTTCTCGTTGAAGTATGGGTTAATTTGACCCGGGTTAAACACGTTTCGAGCCAGAATTTTCTGTACTGGAATTTATTCAAATATGTTCAACTTATAGCATAAAATTAAATAAATAATGGTACATGGAATAATTTTTCTGGTTTGAAATATATTTACCCTTCGTCAAATTAACCTACATTTTTTGAAAGAATAGTTGAAATTTAACAAGTACAAGGTTCGAACGCTGTTACCATAATTTTTTAATAGAAGTTTTCGCTTTATTTAAATGCAGAAATGTATTATAGATTTTGCAAGTAAACGAGGTATCTACAATTACTGCTATTTAAATGTTAAAGAAAAGAATTCTATTAAAAGTTTATGGTAAAAGCGTACTTACTCTGTAAGTATGGTTAATTATCTAAAAATATTCTTGTTGTTTATTACAACGCTCAACAAAGGAGCGAAACTGGAATATTTCTTAAAGAAAATAACAATTCATGCTGTCTCTACCTACCTAAATAAAGCCTGGCATTAATTAAGATATTTTATTTTAATTTTCTATCGCAAATAGCTATTACTAAATTTTTATTTGTTATGATTGATTCTGCTGGCTTTTCATTGTTTTCGCAAAAACAATTTGAGATGTCGGAATACAACAAACAGCAGATTGCAGCCAGCATTATCATTTATAAATCCTAATTAGATATTTCAATCGTTGTAAGATAACTCTCCACGTTAGTGGAGGCGTGTTTTCGTTTTCTAAACAGGAAGTTCCTCATTCTGGCGTTTTACTTGCTTTTTCCATTAAATAACAAACAATATATTTTTCTTTTCGTCTTTATGTTATATATCGTCCCTAGCATGTCAAACTACCGAATGTGGAAAAATGAATTTCTCATTGCTTTTAAAGATGGGCCGGTTGTCACCACTAAATTTTAATAGTATTTTCCCCCTAGGTTGCCACTTTGGCCGCCTTTTTAATTCAGACATTCCAAATCCGTACCAGAAGTTTCAAGTACAATTTTTGCTTTACATAATGACAGGCATTTCGTGATTACTTAAAGTAATTTTTTTCCTCAAATTTTCCGGTATGAATTCGGCATCTCTGAATGAATGAAAGCCAAACTGGCAACACTGTTCTTCACAGAATTTTTATTAATATTCTTACAAGGCGGCGAATTATAATAAAATGTAGTTGTGACAATCGGCATATTTTTAAAAGTAAAGAAAAATGCATTTTTTCACATTCGATATTTTGACACTATAGCGACGATATGAATGTATATAATATTGGTAATCCATATATTTAAAGCTGTTTGGTAATTCTGTCAAATCTATTCCATCGAAATTCGATCGAATACGCATGCGTCAAAAAATCACCGGCCAATGAGGTGAGGGTCTATGACTGTCTCTACAAACGTGTTTGGGATCGTATCATCTGTTGTTTTTTTCTGTTGTCACGTTGCGTTAAACCTAGGAAGATATTTATCTAGAACTCACTGTGGAGTGTTTAGAAGGTATTTATTTTATTTATTTATTTTATTTATTGTAATTTGTATGAATACTTAGATGTCCATTTCGGATTTACTGTTTAAAAATGAATTTAGGCTCATAAGTTGGCGAAATCCCGATGGAAATTCTTTTTTTAGATCTCTATCATTTTGTTTATATAGTACAGAAAATAATTATTCAAACGTGTAGAACACGTAATACAAAATTGGACCACTTATGGTCTGTTTATTATCGGGAATGAATCTTATGGTGTTCCGATTGATAATGAATTCGATTATGTAAATATAATGTCAAAAGACAGTACGCACGGTAGTAATATTTTTATTATTATGTGTTCGAAAAAAGCAGAATCTGAGCATCTGAATATAAGTTATAAAATAAACAGAAATATATTATCTCTATTCGATTTAAAAGTTTTGTCATTACATAAGTGGGCTATTTTATTTGTAAAGAGTATGTATGCATTATAATGTTTGTATGTATACAAATCTTTATAATGTTTTGATTTGCAAACTCTTAATATTTGAATAATGTTTACATTATATTTGTTTGTATGTATACAAACAATATATGTATACAAAGAAGTATATATACAAACAATGTATAATGTATCATGTAACAATATTAATATTTACATTGTATTGTTTGTATGTATACAAATCTTGAATGTTTTAAATGGGCAAATTTGTAATGTTTTTTCTGTTATTTTTTTTAAATGTCAAAAAAAGATAAATTTTCAAACTTGGTATAAATAACTTAGGTACTTTTCTCTATTATCCCATTGACCACTTTTCATAACAAAACAGAAATATATTATCTCTATTCGATTTAAAAGTTTTGTCATTATATAAGTGGGCTATTTTATTTGTAAAGAGTATGTATGCATTATATTGTTTGTATGTATACAAATCTTTAGAATGTTTTGATTTGCAAACTCTTAATATTTGAATAATGTTTACATTATATTTGTTTGTATGTATACAAACAATATATGTATACAAAGAAGTATATATATGCAAACAATGTATATAATGTATCATGTAACAATATTAATATTTACATTGTATTGTTTGTATATATACAAATCTTGAATGTTTTAAATGGGCAAATTTGTAATGTTTTTTTATGTTATTTTTTTTAAATGTCAAAAAAAGATAAATTTTCAAACTTGGTATAAAAAACTTGAGTACTTCTCTATTATCCCATCGACCACTTTTCATAACAAAATACTATCGCCAAACTGTATGATTAAATGCCAAAATTGCAGTCCCATTTACTTGATGTCGAAAACATTATACGTGTTTTTTATGTCATCAAGTGGTTTTTAATTCAACATTTGCGTGTATTTTTCATTATGTTTATTTGATTTATTAGTTATTTCATTAATTAAAATAACAATTGTATCCTTAAATTCTTATATTTTATTTATTTATTTTGATATTCCAATGACAACGTTCTCCCATTTATTTGGCGATAGTTTTTTTTTTATGAAAAGTGGTCGATGAGATAATAGAGAAGTACCAAAACTTAATTACGTATATGAGTATATTCTTTGACAGTATTAATCATTACTCGATATTTTAAAACTGCATCATATTTGTAGAATTATATTAATTTAAACAATGCTTCTATTGAAGTGTGAAGAACCATATACCTCTATGAAGAACCATATATTTACATAATTGTCTTCATTAGCAATCGGAACACCATAAGATTCATCCCCGATAATAAACGGACTATAAGTGGTCCAATTTTGTATTACGTGTTCTACGATATTTTTACATACATTTAATTAATCATTTTCTGTACTATATAAACAAAATGATAGAGATCTAAAAAGACAATTTCCATCGGGATTGATTTCGCGAACGTTAAAAGAGCCTAAATTCATTTTTAAACAGTAAATCCGAAATGGACACCTAAGTATTCATACAAATTATAATAAATGAAATAAATAAATACCTTCTAAACACTCCACAGTGAGTTCTATATAAATACCTTCCTAGGTTTAACGCAAAGTGCAAGAAAAAAACAACAGGAGATGATCCCAAACACGTTTCTAGAGACCGTAATAGACCTTCACCTCATTGGCCGGTCCTACCGGAAGATTTTTTTTATGCATGCGTATTGGGTCGAATATTGTTGAAACATTTGATAAAATAAGCAAACTGTTTCCACCTAGGTATTTATACACAATACAACAAATAAAATAAATGCCTTCAAAACCCTTTTGATCATCACATCAGCGTGCAAGACAATTTTTTTACCGGAAACCGTTTGATGAATTTCATTATTTTTCCGTTATCGATTGACAAATTTTACAATTTTACCGCTAACGATTGCTGAATTTCACAATTTATCGACTATTGATTAACGAATTTCATGATTTTTTCCATGAACATTTGTCGAATTGCACAAAAAAAATTAAGAATATCGTCAAATTGTCTTGGGTAAAAAAATTTTGAATATTGTCAAATGCCATCGAGAAAAAAGTCTCTTTGTCAAATGATTTTGAAGAAAAAATCGGGAAATTCACAAAATGGTTTCGGAAAAAACTTCACCAAATGGTTTCAAAATTCTTTGAGTGACAGCGGGAAAAAAAATTTCATTTTACATTCAATCATCGCAATTGGCGAGTGTGACTAAGTTTAGCCAGTGGTGGCAATAACATCAATCACCAATTTCCAGTATTACTCGCCGATTGGTGAATGTTAATTTTGTCTTATATCACAAACTGTATTTACATATACTACTAGATATAATGATTATGAACCATGATTTTTCTGTTATTGGGCGAGATTCATGTTTTTTCAGCAATTCTTTGACGAAATTAGTGTTTTTTCAGCGATCCTTTGAAGAATTTCGCATTTTTCTCACGATCCTTAACGAAATTCGCATTTTTCAGCAATTCTTTGATAAAATACATTTCATTCCGCAATTTTTAGACGAAATTTAGTAAAAAAGCGTGATCTTTTGGTGAAATTTCCTTTTTTGCGATTCTTTGACAAAATTTGCTTATCTTTCGCGATCCTTTTGCATAATTACGTTTTTTCTGTGGTCTTTTAACAAAAGTCATGTTTTCCCATTATCCTTTGATAAAGTAGTGTTTTTTCCTCAATCATTTGACAAAATCTGTTATTTTCCCCCCCCGAAGATTGGTTAGATGTTTTTAGTCTGCAGGTGCCCTAAAAAGTCTGTGACGCCCGTTGCTGCATCGCACACATTCTTCCATGGGGCATCGAACGAAGTAAATTCAACCTAAAGAATCATTGTTTCATTCCTGACATTTCTCGAAAGAAACAACGTTCAACTCATTGACTGAATTGTAAAGGGCGAAATGTGTCAATTAGCAGAAAGTGCGCAATTTGTTCGTTCATGGAAAAAATCGTGAAATTCGTTAACCGATAGTCGATAAAATTCGAAATTCGTCAATCGATAGCGGAAGAAGTGCAAAATTCATTAATCTACACAGTGGAAAAATCGCAAAATTCATCAACTGGTTTCGGGAGAAAAATTTTTCGAATATCGTCGAATTTCTTCGAGAAAAAAATTCACAATCTGCCAATTTCGGGGATGAAATTTACCAAATGGTTTCAAAATTTGTCGCGCGACAGCAGAGAAAAAAAATCTTTTTCCATTCAATCATCGCAATTGGTGAGTGTGACTATTATGTTTGACCAGTGGTGGCAATAAAGTCCATTGCCAAATTTTCAGTATTACTCGCTGTTTGGCAAGTGCTAATTTTGTCCTATACTTCAAAACCCTTTTGATCATCACATCAGTGTGCAGGACAATTTTTTTTACGGGAGACCATTTGATGAATTTCGTGATTTTTCCGTTATCGATTGACCAATTTTACTGCTATCGATTGTTGAATTTTATAATTTATCAACTATTGATTAGCGAATTTCCTGATTTTTTCCATGAACGTTTGACGAATTACGCAAAAAAAAATAAGAATATCGTTAAATTGTCTTGGGTAAAAAAAAATTTAATATTGTCAAATGCCTTCGAGAAAAAGGTTGCAAGTTGAAACGGCTGTGACTTCTTTTTCATGTTATGCATCTCCGGTGTCCATCCCCCCCCCCCCAAGTGGGACACTTTTCTAAATTTTGCACATACCCCTCATGTGATATATCGGTGGAAAAGTCTTTGACCACTTATTCATGTTATGCATCTCCGGGGTCCATCCCGCCCTCCCCCCTAAGGGGGCACTTTTCAAAATTTTGTTGACACCCCTCATGTCATACATTGTTGGAAAGGTCTGTGACTGCTTAATCATATTATGCATCTCCGGTGTCCATCTCCTCACTTTGCCCCCCCCCCAAAGGGTACTTTCTAAATTTTGCACATTACCCTCATGTTATATATCATTGGAAAGGTCTGTGACCACTTAATCATTTTATGCATCTCCAATGTCCATCTCCCCACTTTGCCCCCCCACCCCCCTAAGGGATACTTTTCTAAATTTTGTTGACACCCCTCATGTCATATATCGTTGGAAAGGTCTGTGACCACTTAATCATATTATGCATCTCCGATGCCCATCTCCCCACTTCCCCCCCCCCAAGGGATACTTTTCTAAATTTTGTTGACACCCATCATGTCATATATTGTTGGAAAGGTCTGTAACTGCTTAATCATATTATGCATCTCCGATGTCCATCTCCCCACTTTGCCCCCCCCCAAAGGGTACTTTCTAAATTTTGCCCATTACCCTCATGTTATATATCATTGGAAAGGTCTGTGACCACTTAATCATATTATGCATCTCCGATGTCCATCTCCCCACTTTGCCCCCCTCCCTCCCCCAAAGGGTACTTTCTAAATTTTGCACACAACCCTCATGTTATATATCATTGGAAAGGTCTGTGACCACTTAATCATATTATGCATCTCCAATGTCCATCTCCCCACTTTGCCCCCCCCACCCCCCTAAGGGATACTTTTCTAAATTTTGTTGACACCCCTCATGTCATATATCATTGGAAAGGTCTGTGACCACTTAATCATATTATGCATCTCCGATGCCCATCTCCCCACTTCCCCCCCCCCGAAGGGGTACTTTCTAAATTTTGCACATTACCCTCATGTTATATATCATTGGAAAGGTCTGTGACCACTTAATCATTTTATGCATCTCCAATGTCCATCTCCCCACTTTGCCCCCCCCCCAAGAGATACTTTTCTAAATTTTGTTGACACCCCTCATGTCATATATTGTTGGAAAGGTCTGTAACTGCTTAATCATATTATGCATCTCCGATGTACATCTCCCCACTTTGCCCCCCCAAAAGGGTACTTTCTAAATTTTGCACATTACCCTCATGTTATATATCATTGGAAAGGTCTGTAACTGCTTTATCATATTATGCATCTCCGATGTCCATCTCCCCACTTTGCCCCCACCAAAGGGTACTTTCTAAATTTTGCACATTACCCTCATGTTATATATCATTAGAAAGGTCTTTGACCACTTAATCATATTATGCATCTCCGATGTCCATCTCTCCACTTTGCCCCCCCCCCCCCGTACTTTCTAAATTTTGCACACAACCCTCATGTTATATATCATTGGAAAGGTCTGTGACCACTTAATCATATTATGCATCTCCGGTGTCCATCTCCTCACTTTGCCCCCCCCCCAAGGGGTACTTTCTAAATTTTGCACACAACCTCATGTTATATATCATTGGAAAAGTCTGTCACCACTTAATCATATTATGCATCTCCCATGTCCATCCCCCCACTTTGACCCCCCAAGGGTGTACTTTTCTAAATTTTGCATACACCCCTCATGTGATTTATCGATGGAAAAGTCTGTGACCACTTAATCATATTATGCTCCCCACTATGAAATTTGTCAAGTTAAAGCAACTATAAATTTTACTTTTATGGTATTATCAAGTTGTTTGCCGTCAAATTTTGACGGGTTCCATCTAGTCGAAGTATTTATATCGTATATTTATATGCACAATTTGTCTCGCAGTAGCGCAGACGATTAAGCTCGGTTCTGTAAAGATCACAGAAAGTGAAGCAGCATCGACCATGGTCGGTGGTTGGGAGGGTAGCAACCTCGCTCGACTGCGGCTGCTGTGGGACCGAGTACGCTAATGGGAGCTAGTTCACGTAAAATCTGTTCGTGACTCCAATGTCCTCCAAGTTTGAAAACGATACCTCTGGGGGTGCCAAACCAGGTGCTGGTCTCTCATCTGGAATTAGTTCAAAAATTAGGAGACCAGCTCTAGAAGTCCAACCTCTCTTGAGGTTCTGGCACCCCTGCTTTCAGAGAAGTGTCATAACATTTCCTCTGACGCGACAACAGCAACATATGCACTATTTATATTCTAATTGTAAAATACGAATTTTCTGTGCATTTTGAGAAATGATGTAACACATAAAATTCAAAATTACTGCCCATGAAAGGATTTACACCTGTCCACAAAACGCAAATTCACGTCAGCCGTCAGCAATCTGTTAAAATAAAGGAATTCGTTCTTCAGTTTTTGAGTGTTAAAAGATTGTTTTTTTTAGTAATACCACATCTTTTCTCAAAAGATATCTTAGATATCGGAATGCGGGTAACTGCAAATTATAACCAGACACATTGTCTATCTGCCCCTGCTACGTTCAGTGTTTGTTATGCAATTGTTTCAGATCGTATTCCGGATAAACAGACAGACAGAATAACATAATTGTTTTTTTTTATTGTTTTTTACTACATGTTGTCTGAATAGTGGAAAATTTAAAGTAATTGTCGAAAAGTTAAAGTAATGTAAAAAAAGTTAAATTAGAAAGTGCTATTTTAATTTGTCGGTATATTGTAAATCTTGTGCTTGTTTCTCGAATCTCCCCATTCCCCTTCTGAGTAAATGAAACAATCTAATAGGTGAAACAGGCTACAAAACATTCTCGTGTGTTTCAGTTGCTTATTCTCCGTCTCGACACTTTAAAGAATGAAACCGGAACACATTCATACTTTCCGACTGGTAGGTTTTTCTGTCAAAACTGTTTCTGAATAGTTACCTAAGATTTATTTATTCGCAGAAAGCAAAGGTACGATTAAAGAGTTTTCTGCTATAGATAACTTCGATTATTCTCTCATTTAATAGTCTAATGCTGTGTTTCCATACAGTGTTTACAAGGAAATTTAAGATTAGTTCTGGAAAAATATTTTGGACAGATTATATGTCTCCGAGATGACTCACCGAAGTTAAGTCTCTAATTAAAGTTCAACGAAGTTCAATATTCAATTTTGGTGACATTTGTGACAAGAAAAGGTTGTTAAAATAACGTTTGTCGTAAAATTTGCGACAGCACGCCCACTGGAAGTTTAATAAAACATGTATAGGGAACATGTAAATAGAAATACTATATTCTGAAAAACCTGAAATTTTGTAATTTATCCTATATTGAATATATATTTCTGTTTAAAATATGAAAATGGTATTTTAAATATTTGTCTGATTATTTAATTTTTTCATTTTCAGATGAAACTTGATGTCAAATTTGTATTGAGAGATGATAAAAGAAAGGAAGTCGTGTGCGGAACTGTTCCAGTGGTCATCTCATAATAAGGATTGAATGAATGAAACAGCATTTAATGTTTAAAATAATAATACTGTTAAAGTATACATGTAACTTTTAAAATATTTGTAAAAGTGAAATAAATTTTACTGTGCAAAAAATTTAAATTGCATTTTTTTCAATACAGGTTTATGAGCTTTAATAAGAGCCGAACTATATTTATATAAAATATTAGTACATCAACCTTAGAATGGAACTCTAAACTTAATATATAAACATTACTAATTGCACCTAGTTGTCTTAAAAAACTGATGTGTAATGTTATAAGGTTTTCTTTCAGTTTCCCATCATTTTTATTTTTGTGATGATAAATTAGTATTACGCAATTTTGTTGAAATATCAAGGGCACCGATATTGTAAAAACTGTCGCTATTTCAATGGGACAATTCAATGGGAATTTCAACCGTGTAACATCAATTTCAATGGGAATTTCAACCGTGTAACATCTAATTTTAACCTTTTGACTATGGGTGTGACGTGTGAAAATATACGTCCCAGTGGACAATTTTTATTCTATTCATACTACTCTTTTGAAAGCTAATCTGAACAATAAAATTTTACTAGGATGCTTTTGAGAGAAATCTACCAGAAATTTTATTGTCAGGCCTCGGAGTGACCTCTTTTTTGCAACCACTAATTTTTAAAAATTGTTTTCATAGCAGATTATTGCAGGAATTAAAAATAAAATTCAACCCGAAGCGGGTCTGTACAACATTTGCGAGATGAATCTAGCACGAAAAAATTTCAAATGAAAAAGTGGTGCTCAAAAATTGATTTGGTCTCTATTAACCCTTTTTATCCTGACGGTACTTATAAGTACCACTTTAACCCCTTCGCTACGAGCGTCTTTTACAGAATTTTTAATCTGTCACCACCGTTTTTTCAAATGAGAAATTTTCACCTAATTGAATCGCAAAAATGCTATGATTAAATAAGGAAAACTTTACAAAAAAAAAAAAAATAACTGGTGGTAATAATCGAGGATTCTGAGAATCTTATAAAGTAGCTGGAAAATTAATTTAGGATATAAAGGGTTAAAAAGACCGCTTCAAGACCTGTACTGTAAACTGTAGTACGATTGAATATAAAAATAATAACCAGTACTGGCACATAATCAAAGGGTTAAGTAGCAACAACTGATAAATTGTAGTAATTAATTATCAATCCTAAACTGACTGCCCTGCGGAAGTTTGAATACCAGTAATATCGAATACCAAAACTTATCTATCTTAATTCCAGAATTTTTACATTAAATAAACCGGAGATTTATATTTCAAATGACTACTCTTCAAAAGTTCGGAGTGTTTGCAGCTCCGTCAGTCGTGAAAATCAATTCACTGTATTATTGAGTCAGGTATAACCTTTTATCATTTTTCAAACATTTGCTGATAATACAAGGTGATTCAAATAGAAGTGTGTAGTTTCACCACAGTATTGCCGGCGAAGTGTTGGGGTGGGGAAGCACAATGTAACATTAATGTCGAATATAATACACTATATTACGGAAAATCATAAAGTATTGTTTAAAAAAAATAATTTATTTTATCATGTAAATTCCTGTCTAGTCAATAAGAAAATATTTTTATTACTAAACATACTACTGAGTTAGATGTGAAACAGTTTATCTAGAATCTATGCTCTTGAGGTTTTTAATTTTAAATACCACTATTTCCAAAAATTCGCCTTTTTCAATGGCATAGATTCTTCAAATAAATAAGACGAATATTACTTTTCGGAAATAGTGGTATTCAAAGGTAAAAGCCGGTATGAACTCTCTTTTCTAATAAAAGGTTCCATACTGTAATTTCTCTATTTTTAAACAGCTATTCAAAGATACGCTTAGGACTATGCATTATCCAATTGGTACACACACATTTTAGCGAAAAGTATTCTCACACCACGATTTGTGAAAACTAATACTTGTCTTATTTAATAAGAAAAAATCGATGATAAACTAAAGTAAATGTTTTTATTTTTAAACAGTTGGAACTTTGCAGCCCGCGGGAAGATATTTTAATGTTTTTTATATTTTCACGCTCGACGCTAATGGGTTAATACTAACTTGCTAACTTCAGACTATTTTCGCAGTTTGGGGTGTAAAGAACATGTTTGACTTCAAGTTGTTCAGTGAAGATTTTGTCGCGAGGACAGTTAGGGGGGCAATAATAATTTTAATAATAAAATAATATTTTCGATCACCCAAGTAACAGAAAATGTGGTCTGTCACTGTCGCAAATGACTATGTAGGTCCTGTTCAACATTTGTGTGCATTTGTGTAAGCATAGCGCGTATATTCGTGAAAATGTTAACGTTTCTGTGAAAATTCAATTATTTTTATAGCATGCAGAGTTTTCAGCCTAATTTAACACCGCTTTCCAAAAACTTTACGAAAAATCGTAGAAATAGTATACAATGATTAAAATATTATTAGACTGAATATTTGATGAGCTGTAAGTATTTGTATGAAATAAATTTTAACTGCGCATGCACGAACTACAGCAAAGATTTTTCGTCATGATTTGATAGCCAGTACTATAGGGCAACGCATATAAAACGACCAGTGAAATATCGTGAAAACTCAAAAGGTTACAGCAATAATTGATAAATTGTGGAGGAAATCCCATATAATCCTATGGGATGTCCTCCTCAATTTATCAATTATTGCAGTAACTTTTTGAGTTTTCCCGATATTTTATATGTCTTGAGTTTTGATCGTCTAGGAGTTACTCTAAAAGTAAAATAGCTTGCCCGATTTTTTTCAGTTATATAAATTTTTCGGTAGGCCAAAATAAGTTAGCGTGGCTACGTCTTCTACTGTAGAAATTTCTATTTCAGTATTGCTTACAAGGGAAAGGCACTGAGTTTTTTTAACCTGCATCACAAGCACCCGCGTTTGTTAAGTTAGAATACGCACTGGGCTAATTTGACACCAATATTTAAGTGACATTTTTGGCAATTTATGAACGATTAATTAAATATTTCATTTTACTTATTATTTAAAAAGTTTTAAATGTTGATTTATAGCATTTCATACAGTAGTTTATGATTTTTTAAGTTAAACTTATCTTTTTATTTCTGTTCAATTCTTATATATTCATGCTTTTTTCTGTACTTCGCATATTTTGCCATTTCAGTTGTAGAAAATAATCTATAATCCTTGCATAAATGGGGCCTATTAATAATACAATCAATAATTTTATTTGCGGTTTAGGTTTGAAAACTTTTGAAGGCTACATACTACGAAGAAACGAAGGCTAAATATTTGCTAGTAATAACAGTAAAGTAGATCCACTGCATATTGAATTATCATTTTTTTATTGACCTCAAAGAGCAGTACTCGCAAATATTTGGGGAAAGTATTCTCATACCACTATTTACGAAGAGCAGTATTCGACTTTTAATACAACTGAAATTCTGATATTAAATAAGACGACAATTTCTATTTAGAAAAGCGGGAGATTTACTCCCCATGAGCCGGTTAGGCAATACCACTGATCTAAGTTATTGTTTAATATTTATTAAAAGAAATATATACCAGTTTCTAATATATTCTTTTCACGTAGGTCAGTACCACTGCTCTAATATATTCTTTCATTTTTATCAAAGAAATACATAACAGTTGATTTTAGAAAATATTTTGAGCATACAATTTGTAGATGCGCTTCGCGTAAATATTTCACACACAAGAAAATATGAATGAAAATTATACTGAATACATTTTTATAATATCTATATATATATTTGTCTTACGTGGCGCGAAAATAGGGCTGAATTTGTAACTTATGGTTTGGCAACAGCTGTAGTTTTCAGAGCTCAGACCAATGAACAGACTAGATTGTATTAGATCAGCTCCGCCTCCGTCCAATATGGCATTCAGTGTGAAAGCAGTGAAACCATAGAATGAAACTCAAACTAGCAGTTATTAAAAATAAAATAACATGTACGTAATACAAAGCTTCTGAGATGATTCCTCATTTTAATTATGAGCAATATCATTAATTTCAAATGAATTCTCAACTCTTATTTAGAATTCATTTACGAATTTCACTCACTCAGAAGACGGAGAAAAAAAAAATCAACTGTCTAGATATCACCTGCCGCCATCTGTTGCTGTATTGATGAAGTAAAAAATAATTAATTTTGTAAAAAATCTAAAAACAATTAGAACAATAAAATGTCGACCGAAATTTAAACAAAGACAAACAAACTATCTTCCTATGGCATAGTTTTTTTTTCTAATGAATTTAAGTCGTGCTGTACAAAAGATCCTTTTTTCATAGTATTTAAATTATTTATATGCTCATTAGTAGCGCACAACTAAATGCATATTCAGTTCTGTTTTCAACGGAGAATTACCTTTTTACATTAAAATAAATTGTCAATTTCATATGTTCAAATGTTTTATGGTAGAACTTATTCCGGCTAGAATTGCTGAAAAAAGGGGGCGAGCGAGCGAAGCGAGCTGTGACCGCGTAGCAGTCTCAATGTGAATTGCTTCGCAATTCACGGGTTTGTTGGCGAGCGTTAGCGAGTAGGGGGCTGAGCCCCCTAGTATTTTAAATTTGCCATGATTCACTACCCGGTAGTGATTTACAGATAAGCAATTCGTTTATTTAATGGCAGATACATTAAGGAGAATGCAAACAGCTGGTCCATTATTAAATTAAACAAGAACGTAAAATCATGCGTCAAGCATAGATTATGAAACACTTTCCAACACAGCCAGAAAACTGTAAGGAAACTTCCCCGTTAAATAATGTGAACGAAGATATGTAAGTAAACAGTTTAGAAAACATATAACACATTGAAAAATACAGTTTTCGAAATTACCTTCCAGTGTAAAAAAAGTAGTCGAATTATTTTGTGCAGCCCTGTGTATTATCAATAGATGTGGATATATAGAATGATAACATTTATTTCAGTTATAATATTCATATTTAGCAATTTTCGTCAATTGACGGAAATGCACTCTAAACCTTTTGTACAGCCCTGTGTATTATCTGAAGACTTTTGTACACACCCCATATTAAGCTAAAATTTAATTCAGATACAAAATGCATAAGGCAACTTAAAAAAACTTCCAGCAATTACCAACCGTAAACGACAATGTATATTTTCTTTGAGTAGCCCTGTATATGAATTTATTTATATTCCACAAACTTCTATCTGTCAACTAAATATTGTTCAGCGGGAAAATGCGTAAACACAATTAAAATCTACCCTTAAGCAATTCACTCCCATAGTCTGTAATACTTACGAATTCCCTTGTGTAGCCCGGTATATGATCAACAGAGTTTATAAACACACGCGTACTGTGAAAAAATTTAGTTAAACTTAAAAATGCAAACCAAAGTTGAAAACGCACTTATCACTCATAGACTGTAAATATCGTATATATGTACTGTAACCAATATCTTTTGTGTTTCCCTGTAAATAAACGCACTGCACACAAGAGAGCAATTTATAGTGCACCTCAGTCATGCATATAATTTTCATTATGTTCGAAATAGTGAAATATCACTAAATTACACTACAAATGATTTTTCCCCATAGAACGATCTGTAACAGAATAGTTTTGTTTGACCCTATAAATGAATAATAAATGCTTTGCACCCCATATTCTACAACAAGGAGGTTTTAATGCGCTTCATAATTATACAGTGAAACCTGTAAAGTTGACCACCCTTGTAAGTTGACCACCTGTCTATGTTGACCTCTGTTGTCGGGAACCAAATTTATCCTATACAAAACTATAAGACAAACCCTTTGTAACCTGACCACCTGTCTATCTTGTATCTTGACCACTGAAATTATTCAGATTTTACTAGAACTATTATAAAATGCCCATCAAAACCCTTTATAACTTGACCACCCAAAAAGCTAACAAATCATGAATTTAAAAAAAAGTAACTCTCCAAGTATTTTTCTATTTTTTTTCTTTTTAACTAAAATTTCTAAAAGGGTGAAATTGTATTAACCCGGGAAATGCTTTTAGTAATGATAGGTGTAGGGAAATAATTCAAGGCTTATCTATTCTTACATTGTTGCTCTTGTGGATTTGTCTTTTCAACCCTCCCCTTTCATTATTTGATTCTAGATTTCTTTCTTCTATTCCCCCTTCTCTTGTCACTCCTTCTCTTCTTTCAATAACCCCAGGTGTTAGTTTGTTAGCAGAAAAATTTCCACCAGTTGCAATAGTTTGGGGCAATTGTAACAACCCAGCTAAGAAAATTATTTGTGATGAGTTACACTAGAACTGTGTTGTAGTACAGAAGGATTATTATTTTCATCCAGTAAACTTGATGTAGAGGTCATTTATATTGGTGATTTTACAAGGAATTTATATTCACAAGGCATTTATATTTTGTAACTGCTTTTTAACAAGGAAGATTTTGTTAACCTAAAATGGCTGCAAAAAGAAAATTAGTTGAACTTTCAAATGATAAAAAATATTAAATATTAAATTTAATTAGAAAAGGAGAAAGCCAGAGAAAATTAGCTTATAGATATGGAATTTCCAAAACTACAGTGTCTAACATATCAAAGAATGGGGAAGAAATAACTAAATTGTGGTTAGAGAACTGTAGTGGTGATAGAAAAAGAAAATTGAGAAAAACATCAAATGAAGAAATTAATCTGGCAGTTTGGGAGTTTTTTAAGCTATGTCGTTCCAAAAATATTCCAGTTTCAGGACCTATGCTACAAGCTAAAACTAAAGATATTGCAAATGAATTGGGAATTTCTGAATTTAATGCAAGTAATGGATGGCTAGAATCCTTCAGATCAAGAAACAATATAAATTCCGTACTCTTTGTGGTGAATCTGCTTCAGCAGATTGTAATGCTGCAGAAGACTGGAAAGCAAAATTAACTGAAATTGTGAAAGATTATCCTCCTGAAAACCAATTCAATGCAGATGAAACAGGGCTGTTTTTCCGTCAATTGCCAACAAAATCCCTTGTATCAAAAAATGAAAAATGTTTCGGAGGCAAAATGCCGAAAGAAAGACTAACTGTTTTACTTTGCTGTAGTGTCACAGGGGAAAAATTGAAACCTGTTGTAATTGGAAACGCTGCTAACCCTCGTGCTTTTAAAAGAAATGGTGTTAAAGTTGAAATTCTAGCTGTGACATGGAAATATAATAAAAAAGCCTGGATGAATTCATCCATTTTTGAAGAATGGATCACATAGTTAGATGCAATATAGATTTATTTTTTACGATGAGGCAATATCGATAGTTATATAAGCAAAGGGGAGGTACCTACACAAACAATCACAAGTTTTGTACCGCTTTCCTGGTCAAGACAAACGGCCGAAGTGAAAAGTTCTAAAAGTTACATGTACGGGTGTTGGCGCGGAAAGCATGATAAAATCGCCAGTACTTGGCGAGGGAGATTTTGGAGACAACGGTCGGACGCGTATGGGAAAAAACGATAACTGCTCGATTCTGTCTATGATAATGCATTCATTTGAGGATGGGGGGAAGGGTTGTAAGGATTCTTTCATGGAGACAGAAAAGGAAAAAGAAAAGAAAGTAATTTTGGGATTGGCGTTTGATTTTGCTAAAAGACAGCTGCAATTAACGGTTACATATAACTCGAATCTAATAACAGGGTGTGAAGGATATGAGCTTGCATATTATAGTTTACATGTGGGCGAGAGATATTTTAATTAATTCTTTTGAGAGCGGATGAGAAGTGCAAATGCTTGCATAAAGAATATCGGTTATACGTTACATTATTTTAATATGTAGAGCACAGCTGCATATATATTTTGTCTAACTTTTAAGACAGATGCACTTTTGATTTCATGAGAAGGAAACGGTTGAATTAGAAATATGTGAACATTAGTAACTTATTTTTAGCATAACCGCAAATTAAGGACAGAGAGGTTTTTGATATATGAGGGTGACTTGCATTTTAGAATGAAGAAAGTAGATTCGTTATCTAAATTAAATCAGAAATAGATTTTAGTTAACATATTGAATTTTGGGGGGGGGGGGGGATTACAGACATTTAAAATCTATAAACTAATTGTTTATTTTAATTATTTATTTATTTGGGGGGAATGAATGAATCTTTATGAACATTTTTTTTTTTTTTTTTTTTTTTTTTTTAAATCTCTATTTTGGGGGGGGGGGGAGGAGAAGCATGCAATCAATACATGTATGCTAGATGTTGGAAGAGGAATGGAAAAGCTTATGTTAACTTGTTACAATTTTGAGGGGGGGGGGGGGTTTGAACTGAAAGCAAGATATATGACAAACGTCTTTGTCATATATATCACCCCATTGACCAGAAAAGCTGTACTGTTTACAGTACAGTTTAAAAAAATATATACAATACAATTATACTCTCCCCAAGCTTAAAATAATACATACATAATATAAAACAAAATACTTGTAAAATTATATGAGTTGCAACATTATAAAGGATTTTGTTACCTCAATAGTTCGTAACATCAGGCCATAAAATATAAAACATAGTGCACTACCTTCGAAGATTTTTTTTTTTTAAATCTTCGTCCTTTTTATTTTCTGTTTTGATCTTTTTCTTTCTGTCTTTCTGTCTTTCTGTCTGGTACCAGCTTTAAAAAGTTACTATTTAACTAGACATGTCTAATGATAACTGAACACAAAACAGTACTCATTTTCTCAATTTGTTGCACTTAAATACCATAATTACTACTTAAGTATAATATGAAACACAAATGAAAACAATTAAAAAATACACACAAATAACACATAACATAAACATATATCCTTAAAAATTAACTTGACTTATATGAAAAAGTGAAAATGGATTAACTCAAGTGTAGTGTACTGAAAAGTTGTTTGAAAAAAAAGTTTTTTTAAAATTCGTGCAAGCACAGGACGGTAAAAAAAAGAGGTGCATGTGGCACGCCCATAAAAAGGGACCGCCCTTAATCTTGTCAATGCATGACAAGTGTGATGTCTCAGGCTTAGGGCCTTACGACCTAGGTGAGGAGGGCAGTGATGAGAGTCCACATCATTACAACATGAACTCCCTGCTCCCCAATGAAGATCGCACTGATCTCCAAACAGGAGCACGATTCGGGAACACATATACTTTTGGGAAAAGGGAATATTGTGAATTAGTAAACTAAATCACAATTGTCTCTCTAAACACAATCTGGTGAGGGGTGGTAACCTAAGGGCAAAAATTTAGAACGGTACCACTAGCCTGAAGGGGAAGAATTAGTAAAAATAAAAAAAACAGATACAAGTGTATCTTATGCAAATCCTAATGTATTGACAGTCCTAGAGTGTTGAGAGACCTAAAATATGTCATAATCGGGTGTGATGAAGTGAAACTGTACAAGTCATGTAAGCAAATGCTTTAAGTTTGTTTAGGAGAACTTTTTTTTTTTTTTTTTTTTTTTTTTTTTTTTTTTTAAATTTAAAAAAAACTCTTATTTATTTAAAATATTTGCAATGTTGTATTCAGTATGAATGAAAGTTTAAAGTGTGAGAGAAAAAGAATGTGAAAAGATTATATTTATCTACTGTTTATAAAATTGAATGAAAAATTAAAAGAATGGTGTGACCCGATACAAAATATTGTGTAAAAGTGGTCTTCACAAGAAGACATGGACCAGCCGTGAAGTCAGGTGAAGACAAGTTATGCACAGTATACGTAGAATCCTGGCCAGGGATAAAACACTTAGTATCAGATCATATTAAAAATTTAAAAGTTTTTTTTTTTTTTTTTTTTTTTTTAAAGTTTATTATTATTATTATTATTTTAAAATTTGTTACAAATTATCTTTTTCTTAAATTGTAGCGAGGGGCGAGAATGGTGTTAGAAGAATTATTATTTGTAACATGACTTGCAGGATCACATAAATGTCCATATCGAGGTGGTGCTAGAAGAAGTCTATCAATATGTACCCTAAATGCAGTATCATCATGAGCATATAATCTTTTAATTGAAAATGAAACAGGAGAGTGTTTAAATGTTACAATATATGGACCGGTATATTTAGGTTTAAATTTGTCGACTGATTTTAAATAAACAATATCTTTTAAACATATATTTCTTAATTTAGCTTTTCGACTGTGAATTTTGTAACGTCTATCTTGAGCAGTCTTAATGTTGTTATATGCTTTGTCATATATTTTGTTTAAGTCATCTAGTAATTTATAAACTTCAACATGTTTATCTAGAAATGCTTGGTTGGTACTATGATCATATGTGTCAAAAATTAATGAAAGTTCACGACCAAAATGAAGTAAGTTAGGTGAAAATAGTGTAGAAGAGTGTGTCGAACCATTATAAAGTGACTTATGAATAAACAGAGCATTTTCAAAAGAGTGTCCTTCTTGTAGTAATGTGGTAACAGAATATTTAATAGACTTATTAATTCGCTCGGCAATACTATTAGATTGTGGGTGCGAGACCGAACTGTGATGTATTTTTATGCCAAGAGCATCATTAAATGCATTATAGATATGAGAAGTATATTGTGGGCCTAAGTCTGACAAAATACAGACGGGTCTCCCATAGGTAGTTATGTAACTAAATAAGCATTTTACAACTTTGGGTGCAGAAGTATCAGTGAGAGGATAGAGTTCAATGTGTCTTGAGAAGTGATCGGTTACAGTTAAGACATGTTTATTATTTGAGAAAGGACCAAGTAAATCAGTACTGACTGTATGACCAGGATATCTTGGTGTGTATGTAGGTTGAAGAGGTGCGGGTGGAGTGTTATGGTGTTTGGCCTGTAAACATTTGACACATGAAGCTACAAAGTTGAGTGTATCTACATAGATGCCTTTCCAAAAATATTTGGATGTAAGAAATTCATAAGTTTTGGCCATACCAAAGTGTGACAGATGGGATATAGTTAAAACTTTACTTTTAAGTGAATCAGGGACAACAATGTGATATGAGAAAGTATTATTTATGATATCTTCCTTTTTGAACATTAATATTTTAGAATCAGGATGTATGAAGTAATTCGGGAATTTTGAAGAAGGTCCATTTTGTAATATATGATCATAAATACTAGCTAAGGTAGGGTCTTTTTGTTGTTCAGTGCAAAAAGTTTGATTTGATATCTCCAATAATGGGTCTCGTTTTGTTCGTTCACCAGAGATGAGAAAATTAACATGACAATTGTTGTTATTAACAGATTTACAAATATCAGGTGTTTCATGATCGACTATTGGAAGTGGTTGAGGATCATGGATAAGGTTAGGATTGGTTAATAAATTTTCTTGGTTGTTGTCAAAATTACAGCGAGAGAAATAATCTGCTAAAACATTTGAAGATCCAGGAATGTGTTCAAAATCATATGAATATTCTGAAAGGTCAATTAGCCAACGGGTGGTTATGTCTGCTGGGTTTGTAGTTTTTTTGTATTTTTTTAGAGGTTTGCTATCTGATAAGATTAGGAATTTTCTGTTGTATAAGTAATATTTGAATGCAATAACAGATTTGTAAATTGCCATGAGTTCTAGTTTTAAAGCAGGATATTTTTTTTCAGAGGAATTTAAGGATTTAGAAAAGTATGCTACTGGTAGAAGATTTCCATTATGTTCTTGCATTAAAACGCCAGAGATGGCAATGTTAGATGCATCTGTATTCAAATAAAAATTCTTATTCCAATCTGGTAACCTAACCATGGGTGAACCGAAGAAAATTTTCTGTATTGTTTTAAGTATGTCCTGATGTTTTTCTGTCCAGATGAATTTAGTTTTAGGAGTAGTTAAATCAATAAGTGGTTGCACTAGTTTGTTAAATGTTGGAATTAATGATTTATAGAAAGTTATCAAACCAATAAGCCTTTTTAGTTGTCTTTTTGTAGTTGGTGTAGGAAATGAAGTTATTTTTACAATGTTAGAATGGATTGGTGAAATACAATGATTTTCTATTTGAAAACCTAAGTAGTTGACTTTTGTTTGATGAAAGTTGCATTTATTAGGTGAAAGAGTGAGATTGTACTTGGAAAGGAGGTTAAAAATTTTGTCGAGTTTAGCACACATTTCATCAAAAGAATTCGCACCTATAATAAAGTCATCTTGATACGTATACACACCTTGTAGGTGTAATTCGTCAATTAAAGAGTCCATTAGAGCTTGAAAGATTGAGGCACTTGTCTTTAAACCAAAGACAAGTCTGCGGTAAGAAAAAGATCCAAACATGGTGGTAAAAGTTAGTTGATTGTGAAATTTTTCTGGTAAGTTAATTTGGTGGTATGCTTGATGAAAGTCGAGTGTTGTAAAGAATGTGTAAGAAGAGAGATTAGCGATGATGTTTTGAATTTTTGGTAGTGGGTAAGATGATCCTTGTATTACAGTGTTTAACATTCGCAGGTCAAGTGCGAGGCGAAATTTTTGTTTACCAGTACCATCTGGTTTTTTTCTAACAAGTAACATAGGACAAGACCATTCGGAGCAATGTCTTTGTATAATTCCAGCTTCAAGTAATTGATTAATTTGATCTAATGCATCATTTTGTAATGCCTGAGGTATTGGAAAAGGAAGTGTTTTTATAGGATAGTCATTAATGAATTTCAAATCTGGAATAATTTTATCTGTATGCCCAAGTGTATTTAGAGATTTTGAAAATACAGGGTAATATTTGAGTAACATTTCTTTTAGAATTTCAGCCTCATTGGATGGTAAGTGTTCAAGATTGAAATCAGTTGCAGATAAGTCTTCTTTTCTTTTTTTGAGAATGTCTTTAGAAGCTTGAATGAGATTTAAAAATTGTTGATCTGAGTTATCTTGACTAATTTTATCTGGGGAGTACTCAATTATTTCCTCGACCTCAAAAAGTTGACCTATTTTAGCTTTTTTTTGAATGTGAATGGGATTATCAGAATTGTTTTTAACCGAAATCAGGAAAAATGTATATTGTTGTGGAATTTTTCTTTTTCGCTTTGGATTTTTTGATTTTATTATAGCATCAAATCCTATTAAATTGTGAACGGGTGAATTGTATTGAAATAAATAATCTTTGTCTGTGCTAATAGAATCTGTGAAAACTGAAATCCATTTTTGTTCCTGAGGGTTTAAGGAAATTCTACGAGTCAAAGCTACAGTTTGATTTTTGAAGAAGGTGGGTTGTGTACTACATTGGTTTATTTCAGAAGATGAAGTAGTTTGTTTGTTTTCCAAAGGAATCGATAAAGTGTTGTCAATATGGATAATGTTTTTGACGGTGTTTACAACAATATTGAATCGTTTGATGAAATCATAGCCGATAATACCTTGAAAACTAGATGAATCTGGTATGTCTACAATGTAGAAGTGATGATTAAAGTTTTTGTGCTTAATTTAATGGAGGTTCTAATACATGCCGAAAAATCTACATCAGAATTGACTGTTTTGATGACAACACCAGTTGATAATCTCTTATATTTTAAAATTGTTTTTAATTCATCAAATAAAGACTGTGATAGTAACGAAATAGTACTTCCTGTATCGCAAAGTAGAGTAATATCTTTTTTTGCAATTGAGGCCTTTACAAGGGGAAGTGATGTTGAGTCTTTAATGACATTGTAAATAATTTTTGTAGTAGTGTCATCGTATTGTTCTGTGTTTGTTTGTGTCGTTTCATGCTTAGAAATTTTTACACTATCACATGTTTGTGTGCTTACAGAGTTTACTAGTCTATTAAGTGAAATTTTTGGTAAGGACGGATCTGGGAAAAAACTGGCTGATGTGTAATCAGTAGGGGGGTGAGGTGCAAAGCCATCAGCAAAATTACACCTCTGACTTAGTTTTCCTGTTGTCGGTTGTTGTTGTTGTGAAATTGTCCTCGTCTTTGTGTATTTAAGCGTTTCCACTTAAAACAGGCTTGCGCTTCGTGACCACTTTTGAAACATAGCTGGCAAGTAGTGCGGTGAAATCTGTAAGACTTATGTGGAGAGGGGCGTTTGTTATAATTGCGATTTTGAAATTTCCGTTTGTTGTGCATGCCAGCAAATTTAGTTTTGTAAGTTGCCGCGTCTTCTTTAATTTCTGGTTGTGTTTGGGTATTTACAGAAAGGGCGTTTATTTTCTCGGTTAGCTGTTTCAGCTGGTCGGCAAATATTGAATCAGTTGGGGAAGGGGTGGGGTAAGCATGCAAAATTTTTTCTCCGTACAAAATATCTTGTAGCGCCTGGGCTCTTAAAACTGCGGGTTGGTACTCTGTAATCCCTTCCTCTTGGATTTTAATTCGTAGATTGGATGGAATGGTTTCCAGGAATTTCATGTATTTAATTTTGTCACGCGCATTGGCATCTTGAATGTCCGAATAAACTGTTGCAGCCAGAACATTAAGCCTATGGGCAAAGTTTTTAATGGTTTCTGCGGGTAAGAGCGTTAAGTTTGCAAGTTCGACTGCTACCTGTGATTTGCTAGGCGGGGAAAAAAAATTGGAAAATTCTTTTTCGATTACATTTATGTCATTTGAGATTAGTAAATCAGGGTTCTGTGTTAAATATTTTAATGCAGGACCAGATAATTTACTTTTTAATAGAGCAATTGTTGCTTGCGGGCTGTATTTATTTATTTGACTAACAGACCGTACTTGGTCGAAAAAGAATTTGAGTGATTCATGATCACCGTCAAAAGTAGGCAAGTTAATTGGTATTTGCCGAGAAGCCATGGTGGCCAAAAATACTATTAACTAATCAATGAAATTCAAGGAAACACTGCATGCACAATAAAATAACTAAAAAAAATATCAATATACACTAGCAGATAATAAATATAACATGAAAGAAAAATGTAAACTGGATTTATATTATAATAAATAATAATGACTGATCACTGTTTCTTTTTAGCGTATAGATCCCTAACGCTCATTTTTTAAATTCATCTTTAAAAAGAAACAGCGATGAATGAGAGAAAAATAGAGGAGGAAAAAAAATATATATCCTTTTTTTTTTATAACTTTAAAATCAATTTGTATAGCATGAAATACAAGCAAAGATCTTACCTGGGATCAATCAATACAAGTATAAAAAGTAAAAAAATTCATGCAAACTATTTAAATTGTTAAGAATGGAACGTAGCATTTCTTTTCTTCATTTAAAAAAAAATGAAACCAATATTGCAAGACAATTTAAGTTATTTTTTTTTATTTTATTTTATTTTATTTTTTTTATTTTTTTTTTTTTTTTAAACTGGTTTACTAAAAATTAAAAACTCAAATTAATATTTGTATCCAAAACACCTTAAAAAAAAACAATCTTGCCTTAACTATTCATAAAAATATCATATTTTACAACTAAAAAAAAATGCAGGATAAAATAATCATATTTATATGATTTGATGAGAAAGTTCAAAAATTAAATTAACTTAATTTCAACCTGAATATTTAATTAAGAAGGTTTTGGTAAAAGGCAAACACAAAAAGAACATAACTAAAACTCTGTTATTAAATGTATTCTTTTAAAAAAGAAATGCAATAATTTAACCAAATAAAATTCACTACTGACTGGTAGAGAAAAATTAATTATATTACGAGAGAAGTATGAAGGTTGAAATGTGCCTTTTAATCAAAGCCACAGTTTATTTATTTTTTTTTTTTTTTTTTTTATTTATTTATTTATTTAAAGAAAAATTTTTTTTTCTGTGAGTGAGAGAAAGTTACAATATACTAATATTCTATTCATCCTTCATACTTATTAATTTGAAAACCATGGACCACAAAAAAAATATTCATTATCGCGCCGATAATTTAAAAAAAATAATGCCATGTAAAAATCACTGATGGTCTGAATATTTTGTAATTATCTCACTCTTGTAAGTTATGCATTGATTATTTTGTGTACACACCTGAGACACTGCAGACACCACGACCACACGTTTTCTTTTTTTTTTTTTTAATTTCACTTAGCACAGCACTAGACGATAAATTGACAAAAACACATAGCACTGATCTTTCGGAAAGTATACTATTTACGTACTTGACACACACTGGAAAAATTACGAACACTACAGTAGTTTTTTTTTTTTTTTTGAAGAAAGGGGATATTTCTGAAGCACAAATGTTGAAGAAATTTCTTTGGATGTTACTCACACGGACCTTTTAGTGACACAGATCGCACACATAGATGGATGGAAGAGGAGGATACGTGATTTTATGGAACTTAACACTTAAAATGCAACGAAACACTTGTGGTTTTCAACGAACCACACTTTTTTTTTTTTTAAACACTACTTTTCTAACAACACACTGACACTTTTAGATGAGGGGAAAGCACTGGGGGAACACCACAATCTTGCATTCATGTTAGAAAAGATGAGGATCGGCGAGAGAGTTTCAGTTATGCAGATAAACAGACCGACTGTCTTGAATCCGGCGAAGGGGGTGCGGGGGTAGCACTTCCAGAAACAGCAGGTATTCAGCAGAGATGAGGGGGTGAAGAAATACTCCTGGTACAGAAACGATCCCGCATGGCAGGTGGGAGGGCTGTGATGACGAGTTTCGGAGTCAGGTACATCGTGCTGCGAAGAGATGGGGGGGTGACGCGCAGTCTGGAATCAGCGAAGCGGAGCGGATGCAGAGTTACACTTCCAATGGCAGTTCAGAGAAGTTGAATTTAAAGTTCCAGATAGTTGTAGATGAATGAAAATATGCCTCTTATAACTATTGTACCTCGGTACCTCCCCTTATTGGAAGAAAAAAATGAATCGCTAAGTTCAAGCGAAACCGGCGAAAGCACCAGAGTTTATAACAGAGTTTATAACATGGAGCAGTAGATGTTTATTTACCTTGGCGTCAGTGCTTATTAGTATAACGGAGCAGTAAACAGGGTCAAGTAGAGATGAAAAATATGTAGCAAAATCCAGTAGCAAGAAGGATCACATAGTTAGATGCAATATAGATTTATTTTTTACGATGAGGCAATATCGATAGTTATATAAGCAAAGGGGAGGTACCTACACAAACAATCACAAGTTTTGTACCGCTTTCCTGGTCAAGACAAACGGCCGAAGTGAAAAGTTCTAAAAGTTACATGTACGGGTGTTGGCGCGGAAAGCATGATAAAATCGCCAGTACTTGGCGAGGGAGATTTTGGAGACAACGGTCGGACGCGTATGGGAAAAAACGATAACTGCTCGATTCTGTCTATGATAATGCATTCATTTGAGGATGGGGGGAAGGGTTGTAAGGATTCTTTCATGGAGACAGAAAAGGAAAAAGAAAAGAAAGTAATTTTGGGATTGGCGTTTGATTTTGCTAAAAGACAGCTGCAATTAACGGTTACATATAACTCGAATCTAATAACAGGGTGTGAAGGATATGAGCTTGCATATTATAGTTTACATGTGGGCGAGAGATATTTTAATTAATTCTTTTGAGAGCGGATGAGAAGTGCAAATGCTTGCATAAAGAATATCGGTTATACGTTACATTATTTTAATATGTAGAGCACAGCTGCATATATATTTTGTCTAACTTTTAAGACAGATGCACTTTTGATTTCATGAGAAGGAAACGGTTGAATTAGAAATATGTGAACATTAGTAACTTATTTTTAGCATAACCGCAAATTAAGGACAGAGAGGTTTTTGATATATGAGGGTGACTTGCATTTTAGAATGAAGAAAGTAGATTCGTTATCTAAATTAAATCAGAAATAGATTTTAGTTAACATATTGAATTTTGGGGGGGGGGGGGATTACAGACATTTAAAATCTATAAACTAATTGTTTATTTTAATTATTTATTTATTTGGGGGGAATGAATGAATCTTTATGAACATTTTTTTTTTTTTTTTTTTTTTTTTTAGATGCAATATAGATTTATTTTTTACGATGAGGCAATATCGATAGTTATATAAGCAAAGGGGAGGTACCTACACAAACAATCACAAGTTTTGTACCGCTTTCCTGGTCAAGACAAACGGCCGAAGTGAAAAGTTCTAAAAGTTACATGTACGGGTGTTGGCGCGGAAAGCATGATAAAATCGCCAGTACTTGGCGAGGGAGATTTTGGAGACAACGGTCGGACGCGTATGGGAAAAAACGATAACTGCTCGATTCTGTCTATGATAATGCATTCATTTGAGGATGGGGGGAAGGGTTGTAAGGATTCTTTCATGGAGACAGAAAAGGAAAAAGAAAAGAAAGTAATTTTGGGATTGGCGTTTGATTTTGCTAAAAGACAGCTGCAATTAACGGTTACATATAACTCGAATCTAATAACAGGGTGTGAAGGATATGAGCTTGCATATTATAGTTTACATGTGGGCGAGAGATATTTTAATTAATTCTTTTGAGAGCGGATGAGAAGTGCAAATGCTTGCATAAAGAATATCGGTTATACGTTACATTATTTTAATATGTAGAGCACAGCTGCATATATATTTTGTCTAACTTTTAAGACAGATGCACTTTTGATTTCATGAGAAGGAAACGGTTGAATTAGAAATATGTGAACATTAGTAACTTATTTTTAGCATAACCGCAAATTAAGGACAGAGAGGTTTTTGATATATGAGGGTGACTTGCATTTTAGAATGAAGAAAGTAGATTCGTTATCTAAATTAAATCAGAAATAGATTTTAGTTAACATATTGAATTTTGGGGGGGGGGGGGGGGGATTACAGACATTTAAAATCTATAAACTAATTGTTTATTTTAATTATTTATTTATTTGGGGGGAATGAATGAATCTTTATGAACATTTTTTTTTTTTTTTTTTTTTTTTTTTTAAATCTCTATTTTGGGGGGGGGGGGAGGAGAAGCATGCAATCAATACATGTATGCTAGATGTTGGAAGAGGAATGGAAAAGCTTATGTTAACTTGTTACAATTTTGAGGGGGGGGGGGGGGTTTGAACTGAAAGCAAGATATATGACAAACGTCTTTGTCATAGTTGCTCTTGTGGATTTGTCTTTTCAACCCTCCCCTTTCATTATTTGATTCTAGATTTCTTTCTTCTATTCCCCCTTCTCTTGTCACTCCTTCTCTTCTTTCAATAACCCCAGGTGTTAGTTTGTTAGCAGAAAAATTTCCACCAGTTGCAATAGTTTGGGGCAATTGTAACAACCCAGCTAAGAAAATTATTTGTGATGAGTTACACTAGAACTGTGTTGTAGTACAGAAGGATTATTATTTTCATCCAGTAAACTTGATGTAGAGGTCATTTATATTGGTGATTTTACAAGGAATTTATATTCACAAGGCATTTATATTTTGTAACTGCTTTTTAACAAGGAAGATTTTGTTAACCTAAAATGGCTGCAAAAAGAAAATTAGTTGAACTTTCAAATGATAAAAAATATTAAATATTAAATTTAATTAGAAAAGGAGAAAGCCAGAGAAAATTAGCTTATAGATATGGAATTTCCAAAACTACAGTGTCTAACATATCAAAGAATGGGGAAGAAATAACTAAATTGTGGTTAGAGAACTGTAGTGGTGATAGAAAAAGAAAATTGAGAAAAACATCAAATGAAGAAATTAATCTGGCAGTTTGGGAGTTTTTTAAGCTATGTCGTTCCAAAAATATTCCAGTTTCAGGACCTATGCTACAAGCTAAAACTAAAGATATTGCAAATGAATTGGGAATTTCTGAATTTAATGCAAGTAATGGATGGCTAGAATCCTTCAGATCAAGAAACAATATAAATTCCGTACTCTTTGTGGTGAATCTGCTTCAGCAGATTGTAATGCTGCAGAAGACTGGAAAGCAAAATTAACTGAAATTGTGAAAGATTATCCTCCTGAAAACCAATTCAATGCAGATGAAACAGGGCTGTTTTTCCGTCAATTGCCAACAAAATCCCTTGTATCAAAAAATGAAAAATGTTTCGGAGGCAAAATGCCGAAAGAAAGACTAACTGTTTTACTTTGCTGTAGTGTCACAGGGGAAAAATTGAAACCTGTTGTAATTGGAAACGCTGCTAACCCTCGTGCTTTTAAAAGAAATGGTGTTAAAGTTGAAATTCTAGCTGTGACATGGAAATATAATAAAAAAGCCTGGATGAATTCATCCATTTTTGAAGAATGGCTTCGCGATATTAATTCCCAAATGAAAAAACAGAGTAGGAGGAAAATTTTATTTATTGACAATGTATCCAGTCATAAAATTTACAAATCTTTCACCAATATTGAAATAGTATTTTTGCCTCCAAATTTAACGTCACTCGTGCAACCTCTAGATCAAGGCATTATTTGTGCAGTTAAGTTGCATTATCGTAAACTAATGTTGAAGTGCCTCATTACAAAAATTGAACACTGCAATGATGTTTCAGACTTTACTAAATCAGTAAATGTTTTGGACGCAACTCGTTGGCTTAATGATTCTTGGAAAAACTTATCTTCTTCAACTATTTCCAAATCGTTTTATAAAGCAAGGTTTAAAAGTGTGGATGAAATATTGAACGAAGAAGAGACTGAATTTTGTTTGAAGAGTGATATTCAAACTTTGCCAGTAAGTATTCAGCAAGAGCTGGTCGATGAAAAATCATTTCTCTCATTTGACAATGACATCATTGTGCACGAAGAAGTTGAAGAGAATGCAGAGGACATAGGTGCTAATATCTTATCAAAGATGAAAAAACCACTAGAAATAGAAGATAATCAAGAAGAAGACAGTGAAGAGGAGGTCGTTAGTGAAAACAGAAGGAAGACTCCTTTAACTTTTTCAGAAGCTTTAGAATGTGTACAAAATTTAATGTGCTATGCTTCTGATAAGCAGCCTGATATTTCTGAAAAGGTAGTGGATCTGCATGTTTGCATTGAAAAACATTAAGCTGATGTAAAGTCCAAAAACCAGCGTCAAACTACAATAACAAAGTTTTTCTTGGCCAAATAGGTAATGTAAATGACAAACTTAAATTTTAAAATTTTAGCATGTGCATGTGTCTTAACATGTGAAAAAAAGTGTTGTTTTTAAATGTTTTTTTATAAAGTATGTGTAATAACTAGTATAGTTTGAAGAATCACTAATTGGCTGTATATTGATTGATTGTTGAAAAAAAAAAGTAGTAGTATATTAATTGATTTTAAAATTGATACAAAACTATTAATTCATTCTTGTAGTTAATCTTTTCTTGTATAAGGTGTTAGAAATATGCATGGTAATACAATATTATTTTAAAGCCCTGTCAATAAATGAAATTTTTGTGGTAAAGAATAATATGGTATGAATATTACGTTAAGAAAAGGTAAATTTACCATCACCCTTTATAAGTTGACCACCTCTCTAAGTTGACCACTGAAGTGTGGCACCACAAGTGGTTAACTTACACAGGTTTTACTGTATATCAATTTCATTATGTTTTAAATGATGTAGCGTCATCAAAATGTTCTTCAAACGGTTTTACCCTTTGACTGTAATGTAACGGAATGTAACTGTCCCTGTAAAAAAACTATAAATGCTACACATTTCACTTGAAATGGGGAACATGCTACAATAACATACAATAATTTCAGGGCAATCTGAGCATATTTACGGAAGTTAGATCACGAGCAGACGGCCAGACGGCAGATAGCCAGACAAACCGAAGTCATAAATACTTTTCAACTAGTTTGGAAAGTGTTAAAAAAACGTAATTGGAATAGTTACCTTCACGGTTCAATGAACATAAATGATAACAATTATATACAGCAGCTGCCTTCTTGGAGCAGATTTGAACTTTTTAACCTTACAAAATCGGCATAAACTAATTTTCATTATATTGAAGTTCCTTCATTATTTTTGTGAATACAGTGCTATAAAAATAAAGTTATATTTTATAACCCTTTCTGGCACAGTGGTCCCACTCAAGGCACACCTAATTTTAATTCTAAACTTGCATATGGCACCAAGAATATTTTAATAAAATTTTGTTTCTACAATGAAAGCTTAAAATAAGGAGTTCTTATTTTCTAAAACAGTCGTTTGTAAATTCCGTTGTCAGTCAGTAATTTCTCATTTTACGAACAGAATTTGTCTGTACCGGAAAGGGTTAAATGAATTTTTTTTTTAATGTCAAACAACAAATATGAATATAAATATAAAAATGTTCGTTGGTATTTATTATAAAAGTTCAAAAGTATTATACGCCAGAAAATAGACTGGTTTAGTTCGGTTACGCACAGTTCTATCAAAATATTCAAATTTATTTTCTCCATATTTAATTCTAAACTCAAATTTTATATTATATGATTAAATGCAGAAGGGTTTTTAATAAGAATAAAACATATTAGGCAAATATTTCTAATTTCAAATAGTGGTGCAAAGCTCTTTGAAATTTTTTAAGGATAGTGCACAACTTGACCTTGAGCTTAGTTCATTACTAATACTTGTAAGCGCTTACAGCTAAAATCACAAACCACCAAGAGACATAAAGATAATTTTATTTTTCGAAAGATTTATAAATCGATTAAAAATTCATTTACTCAATTATGGCATTTTTTCATCTCTCGTTGCTTGACATTTTACTGTTGATTATTTGGCTTTTATTTCTGACTAGCTAACCCGCCCGGCGTTGCCCATGCCCGAAATATTAATAATCTGTTCTATACTAATATGACTGAAATCTGTAAGGCCATCGAAATCAAGTCGAATGAGGCAAACCCCGTCGTAATCGGGCTCATAAAACCCAAGATAAGAAAGCGCATCCTGGCGGTCGAAAGTGCAACTAAAATATTTAAGGCTATAAATGTCAAGTCGAATGAGCCAAACCCCGTCGTAATCGGGCCCATAGAACCAGATATACTCATATAGTTCCACCGTCCACCGCCAGGAGGCGCAGTCTGTTCTGGAAGAGGCCTTTTCAGAACACTCGATCCAACCAAATTTCCTAGTAGAATTGAAATTTAACCACGGGTAAACATTGCCAAAATAGCGGAAATCGCGAAAGTGAGTTAAGTAAACGATCGGTTTCTAAAGGATTAATGTAGATATTTTTTAAAACCCAACCATGCGTTTTGAAGAAAATGAACGTGCCTATGATCTGGAGTCTACTTTTTGTCCGTATTTCGCGTTTCCCGAGTCGATGCTGATTTTTAAACCTGGACCGAAAAACGAAAATCGCGTGAGTGAGTTTTGAAAAGGAATTTTTTTTCGGAGGGTTAAAATTAAAATTTTTCAAAACAAAGGGATAGATTAGGCGCGGTATTTTTAGTTTTTCGTATCTTGTTTATAAACGTCAATTCGGATTTTTAAAGATAGGAGAAATAGTTAAAAAAGCGAAATTAACTTACGGTAAAAAACTTTTTCGAAAGGGTTAACGTGATTTTTTTTTAACTAAAGGTTTCTGCCTAAACCCGATAGAACGTAGATGACTTTAAGTGTGTTTGTTTTTTGTTTGGTTATTTTAGAGAGCCGATGCCAGATTTTATATATCGCAGAAAATCGGAATTTGCAAAAGAGAGTCCTGCGCACGAATTGTTTTTGAAAAGCTAATATTCATATTTTTCAAAAACAAATACAGATGTCGAAAAAGGAATAAATGTAAATATTGTCTGGTATTTTTAGTTTTTCGTACCTTTCTTTGAATCGCCGATGCGAATTTTTAAAAATTGCCAAAATCACAACAATCGCAAAACGGCATACAAAAAATATACTTTTTAGAAGGGTTAATTTTCATATTTTTAAAAACCAATAGTGGCTTTGAAAAGAACAAACTCAGATCTTTAATTTGGTGACCTTTAATTTGGTTTAATTTGGTGGATTTTCATATCTTTTGTATTCCGGTGGATGCAAGGCTCAGAAAACAGGAGAAAATAAAAAACATGAATTCGATGCTTTTTGATTATTTTTTTGAAAGGGTTAAATGCAAAATTTTTTCAAACCAACCAGATCGTTTGAGACGTAAAAGTGTGTTCTTTCAGAACATGTAGATGGTTTTTCCGTATTTCTAGCCATTCGCCCATGGCGAATTTAGAAATACTTAAAAAAAAATCGGGATGACTTGTTTTTCTTTCTTCTATTCCCGAAGATACGGATATTGGTTTCTGAGCATGCGCGAGCTAGCTTTGAAAAAATAACTTTTTTATTTGTGATCTTTGATCAGTTTTCAATTAATAACTACTGTAATTTTCAAAATTTTAGAATTCTGAGGCTCAGGTATACCAGGAGAGGGTTTGCACTACCTAATTCTAAATTTACAGACTTGTAGGTGCGCTAAATTTTTCTAGCCATCGCCAACAGACACAGACACACACACACACAGACACACAGAGCGAAACTTTCTTTTATTAGTATAGATTAGTATACGTTTATTGTCAAAAATTATGATAGAGCGATAAATATAAATATTTATACATTCAACAACAATAATGATAATTTCATACACAAGTAAGATTGGGGAAACATATTTAAAAAAGGGCACAACCGCAACATTTTAAGCATTTATCTTACCACTAATTTTTAAAGTAAATATCTTCTTATTTAATTGCCGAATTGTGGCGATTAAATAAGACAATGATTGCTTTTAAACTATTGTACTACGAAAATATCTTAAAGGATGGCAGCTGTGGCAAAGGCCTTTTAACGGGTTTTTATTCTTCGTAATCATATGCTATGCTAACTTTGTCTGCCACTGTTCTTGCCTTCTTCATGAGTGAAGAAATTCATCATCATTTTTCTGCTTCAAATAAATTTGAAAAATTACAGTCTGTATTATCTTCAGACTTAATTTCCTGTCCACTATCATACATTACACCAATTTAAAGAGTATCTGAACTATGAATTATTTCAATACCCGTCTGAACAGTGTTGCCAGTGGGCTACTTTTTTAAAAATTCAGTTTTCTTAATTGCTATCAGTTTTTTAGAAAAAAAAATTCACCTTATTTAATGACAAATTAAATATCGCGAAAACAAGGCGAAATATACCATTTCAAAAAAGTGGCGCCAATCAAGCAATCTGAATTTTAAAAAAGTAGCCCGCTAGCAACACTACGTCTGAGCACCCCTTGATGTAGCAACAGGGGACGCTGGATCACTTTACTAGTAGTAAATTTGGCCTTATTTAATCGTGTAGCTTTTAAAGGTTAAATAACCCCATATTTAGTACGTAATAATACTGGTAGTAAAGTGATCTGGATGTGGCGTAGCGTCCCCTGACCGTCTGTTACTAGCCTGCTAGTTTTATAAACATTGGCTTTCTTGATTGCTCTCTGGTTTTTGAAATAGTAATGATAACCTTATATAATTACAGATTAAATAAGGCGAAAGTAAGTCGAATATTTCTATTTCAAAAATATTATACCATTCAAGCAATCGTAATTTTAAAAAGTAGCTGACTGGCAGCACTGGGTGGAAAAAGATGGTGGATGTTTGCCAGGGTGGGATAATCAGACCCCTTCATGGGACATAATGCAATTTAATTTGCACAATATTATAATTTTTAATTAGTATTATTAAATAATAATTACAAGTATATTTATAAAACAAAAAAGGAGAAAAACAAACGTAGCTCGTTCCGGTCTCAAACCCGGACCCGCGGATCAATGATCGCCATAATAACTGAGCTACGACCAACGCAGTAATTGCGTTACAAAGTAAGTATTTAAGTTGTGTTAAAATATTAGACCCCTACTTCTCAACAACTAAAGAACGTTGTACAAAATCCGTTGAACCTGATACTAAGGGGCTTCTACCCTACAACATATATAAAAATAATCAAAATCTGTGATTATCAAGCTTGGTCCTCTCCTTGTAAGGCTTAAGCCCATGAACAAGCCATGCGGGATAAACAGAAGTTCTCGTCCGATCGCTGAAATGAAGTAGCAGGGAGAGCATAATACCTCATGAGAAGATGATAACCTGGAAATCCCACGTGCTGGGTGTACCAGTAATACATTCGGTGTACATTCGCTTTATATCTGTGGTATGGGAAACCCACTCGCTGGGAGCTTCATAGATGGGAGAGGGTTGTGGTGCAGGGAGATTTCTTCATTTTGGCAACAAACAAAAATGGACACTTGATAAAAATAATATAAATCAACCACAAACTGAATTAGTTAGTTGGTCTCTCGGGTCGAATTACATGTTTAAAGCAAGTGTGCAGGTATATAAACCTGTCGATTATGTATGCAGAGTAATACAATGAATCACTCTAACTTTTATTTAAAAAAAATTCGAGTGTCTATTCCTTTTGCGTTATTCTCCATGCATAATTATCGGCTGCAAGATGCAGTCTTCTATTCAACACAATAGAAGCATGTAGCATTATCCCTTCTTGCTTTAGCGCCTATTTCTTATTATCTTTCTTATCACTATTCCAAAACAATAATCTTCGTGATAGATTTCTATTAAGCGTTAAGGTACATTAAAACTCTTTAGGAAAGTTGTAGGTAGACAAACTAATAAAAAATTGTCATCTGCAACCCTGTTCTTGTCAATTGCTTCACAAGATATGTGATTATTTTCGCTTTGCTTTTCTCAATCAATTTATTTAAATTATTCAATTGTCTAAAGAGAATATCTGCAAAACTCATTACTTGAGGCAGTAATTCCTTCTGGATAAGGTAAAGCCAGGAGAGATGGCGCAGTCGGAGAGATTGCGCACATAGAGGTTTGGAGGGAAGGAGTAGAGTGAGTGCGTAGTGACTCCAGGTAGTTGTACAACAGCAGTAGTGGAGTGTCTATTTGAAAGTGCACGTTGATTGTTTCGAGCGTCTGAGATAAAGCATAGCTATTCTGTTTCGTTTTCCCAAAGTAAGTGCTTGAATTTTCATAGCTATTTGCCAGAATTTTTATACAATGTCAGTAGTACAAAATATTTTAAACTTAAATGATTTCTCATAAGCTACTAATCTAGACTAACAGTGTGAGCACCAACGGTTCGTTTTAGTAGCGGCCATGTTTAAATAAAAGGCCGCGCAATCTCTCCTACGGAAATTGGAGAGTTTGCGCATCTGCTATTTAGGACAGATGGCGCACTGTTCCCATTAGTTTCCATGCTAGGAGAGATTACGCAGCTTATTGGTAAATTTTCGTAAAAAGAAAGTAAAAATGAAAATGGACTAATTTTAATTTAAACGTGTTTTCAAGTAACTTTATGTTATTCTGTAATCTTATCTGGACTTGCTTTTTCAGATTCTTAATTTTTTTTCCTTTAATTAAATTTTTTTAATCGTTTTTAAAATTATTTCCTTTTTTTGATTTAATCATTAGGTTGAAATATTCACTTCTAATACAATAATATTTGTTCACAAAAACCTTACAACAATGTCATTTAAGTGTAATTATTATTGTTAACAATTTAATTGTAGTTATTATTAGTAACAATCTCTCCAACCCATGTGCGCAATCACACCAATCCTCTAAGGACAGATTGCGCAAAATAACTTTATTGGTTTTATTACAACTGTTCTATTAAATTACAACATAACAACAAAATAACAATGGAAATGCATAAAAAACAAATGAATTAAAAATTATTCATGGATAGTTTAGCAAAAAATTAATATTTAGATTTTTTTATTGCTATTCTTTTGAATTGTGCGCAGACTCTCCTAGCTTTACTTTATACATAACCTTCTGTTTTTTTTCACATCTTTCATTTAATACAGTAGTCTACAATTTGTGCCTTGCGGGACTCCAAACTACAGAAATTTGGTATAAAAATATTGCCTTATATAATGACAAAATATTTGTCATTAAAGAAGCCAAAGATTATATTTTTGAATTTATAGTGTCTGAATTTCAAGCCAGATGTTTAAAGACTACAACGACTCTCGCACATTAATGTATCTCAACTCTTTTAAACTGGCATACAAGGATGATAACTTTACAAATATTATTCGAAATCAGGTGTCGGGAATAGCAAGCGCATTACTATTTTTGTATAGTAATCTTTGCATTACTTAATCTTAGAAACTGGCAGCATATTTCATACAAATTTTGAATAATAATATACACAATAGTAAGTTAAATTGAAATCCTTGGATGAAATTTTTTTTTCTAATATGACGTTCAGAGATTAATATAAATAATTGCTTAAAAATTAATATTCGGTAATATTGGTTACAAGTAGCCCGCAGGTTGCGTACAAGTTACCAGAATTTTTTAATAGAACTTTTCGCCCTGCGGAAAAATACTACAAATTCTGCTATCAAACAGGACGACTATGAATTATGCGATTAAAATATTTAATAGAAATTTTCTAATCAGAAATATTGGCAGTAGACTCACTGGAGATTCCGAGAAATGTATACACGTTGAAGCCGCCAAATGCTGACCACTGTAAAAACGGTCTTTTTTGGATATATTTACTGACTTAATATTTTAAAAACTACTTTCTATGATGATTCTTTTTCTACTGATGAAATTAAGAGAACTATTCTACTTTTGTTGTGGATTTTTTTTTCTTAATCCAGAAAGTAGACAGGAGAAAAAAGGGAAGAAAAAATGCAAATGCAAAATTTTTGAGGATGGTATGTTCCATTAACATATCAGCGGACGCAAGATGTACTTTTTGCACACGGGTAGTTTCTCTATACATATTGAATTTGATATATATTACTGAGGTGTATTACAAGAGGCTTATTATAGAATAGGGTGTGCATAGCATTAATAGTTCTTTTATAGGGACACTCAAAAGAATTCCGTTACATTACGTCTATGGAGGAAAATCGTTTGCGGTTTATTTTAATAATGTTTCACTATTTAAAACATATTGAAATTGATCTATATCACTAAAATGCATTACAAGAGGCTTACTATAGAATATTGTGTGTATAGCATTCATCGTTCATTTACAGGGACACACAAAAGAATTCGGTACTGTCTGTTAACAATAACTACTGGAAATGCTTTTGCAGTTTCTGAACGCGTTCTTAAATTTAACTCATTTTTTGTCTATTACTTGGTGTGTATAAATTCTACAGGGCAGCACAAAAGTTCTTGAGTGCATTTCTGTTTATTGATTATGGAAATTCCACAAGGGGAATTTTAAATCGCGCTATGCATTTCCTAACTGAACTAAAATTTAGCATTCTATGTAGTATATATACAAATCTATAGATCGTATACAGGGATTCATAAAAGAGTTCGGACATTTTTCCGAATATTGTTGATAACTCCGGAAATTGGATTTATCAATATGTTATGCGTTTTCCAAATTGTTTACTTATTTATCATCTTTCAATGTTATTAAACGATAAAGATTTGTAAAATTATTTTGAAAGTTTTGGAAAGTATTACATAATCTATGCTGGACGCATAATTTTTCGTTCTTGTTAATTTTGGAGACATTTTTGAGAAGGAAATGTTTTTTAAATCGTAAAATTGGAGACAGCGCGCCCGTTGGACGGTTCATAAAACATGTATAGTGATAATGTGAATAGAAATACAATTATCGATAGAATTACAACTTCTCAATTTATATCAAACTAGCTAACCCGCCCGGCGTTGCCCGGGCCCGAGATAATTACAATCTCAGAGAAAGGCGTTAAACCCCTCCCTCCCCATACCCGCAAATATAATGAATAATTTGTTCAAGAGAACCACCGTCACGTACATTAACGCGATCATTAAAAAAAAGAATTACATTTTTTTTTATAATTAGAACATAACGAAGACGCTACGCTAAAATAGCCGGCAGATGACACCCCTTCCCGACCTCAATTTCAAATCTATATCTTAATTAGTTACCTAAATATCTGTTCATTAGTAAAATTTGGAAATTATTTCCTTTCATTTTCGCAAACTAAATAAGAGGGATCGGCCAGAGAAACAGATCTCTTTGTAGTTCAGTTTTTAATAAAAGCCGATCCCTGTCTAAAAATTTCTCGGATCGTTTTCACTGGCGCCGGCAGATTTTTGGCAGTTTTTTGCGTAAATTAAAAAAAATTACAAACCGAATTTTTCAAAAATCATATAGTCAGATACACAATATTTTTTTACATATGCTCAGAAATTTTCAATTTGATATCTCAATTAGTTTTCTTAAAATTCGCTAATTAGTAAAATAATTTCGAATTCGTTCATTTCCGGTTGCAAATCCAATGCGCCTGTCCGTTTCTTTCGCCATTTTGATTTAAAAGATGATATTTTAGAAGTGATGGTTAATGAGAATCTAATTAATATCTAGGCTAATTATCAAAATATTGAAATTCTGAGGCTCAGGTGCACATGGCCAGACCTTGGACTATCCACACCTAAATTTCCAGCCTTCTAGGTGGGCTAGATTTTCCTAGCCATCGCCAACAGACACGCACACACACACACACAGACACAGACACACACACACACAGAGCGAAACTTTCTTTATTAGTATAGATATATAGCGAGTGTCCGAAAAAGGTTGGACTAATTTGAAAGAATCATAACTCTAAAAATAATTGAGTAAATGCAATTATTTTTTTCAAAGTACTCGTCAAATATCCAAAATTTGTTAGATGTAGCTGTTTTAAAATCGTGACATTAAAACGTTGCGCAGAATCGATGATCGGAAAATGCAAATCGCACCACACATTCGCAATTTTAACTTTTTGCTTAGGTTATTTATGTATATAGTGGATCCTTTCCTACTAAATCGAAGAGGCTGAAGAACTTTCTAATTGATATTTTCCCCATAACTCTAATAGACTTATACGCTTTCCACTGCGGAATCATGGAAGAAATTGCGAATGTGTGGTGCGATTTGCATTTACATATCATCGATTCTGCGCATCCGCTGAATGTTACGACTTTAAAACAGCTACATCCAACAAATCTTGGGTATTTGACGAGTACTTTGAAAAGAAAATAATTGCATTTACTCAATTATTTTTAGAGTTATGATTATTTCAAATCAGTTCAACCTTTTTCGGACACCCGGTATATCTGTTTGAAGTGTGAAAATTATATATATTTTACTAATTTTCAGTATTACTGCATTAATGAGTGTTTCTGTTCTCATGATAATTTGTTTGCTAAATTACTTTTTTTTTCAGATGAAATTTGAAATCAAATTTGTACTAAGGGATGACAAAAAGGAGTACGTAGTGTTCATAACTCTACCAGTGATCGCCTCATAAAGAGGATTTGATGAATGAAACAGGATTCAATATTTGAAAGAAAAACACTATTAAATTACAAAAGTGACTTTTAAAAGATTTAAAAAAAATTAATTGAATTTTTTCAACACAGATTTACGTTCTTTAATAAGGACAATGATATATTTATATAAAAACATAACATATAAAATTTACAAAGACGTTCTAAACTGAATTTAGAAACTTTACTAATTGCACCTAATTATCATCTCAAAATTAATGTGCAATTTTACAGGATTTTATTTCAGTTTTATGTCTCTTTATTTGCGGTGACGCCAAATGCATATTCCACTAATTTTATACAATATCAAGAACACCTCTAAAACTTATGGATGTTGCAATCTGTATAATAGAATAATTGTCAACTTTAACACTTTGACTACGGGATCGGGAGGTATAGTACATACCAGAGGACTATTGTATATTCTATTCGCACCAATTTTGAAACGTACTCTGTAAATATATTTATACTATGATACTTTCAAGAAACAATCTACGCGAAAGCAAGTTTTTTGTGATATGCTGTACGGTTGAATATAAAAGTAGTAGTCACTCCTGGTCCATAATCAAAAAGTAACTATAAATGAATGGTAATAAAGAACGGTTACTTACTAGTGCTGAGCTGCTGACCATTCTCATTTTTGAATAGCAGTAATTTATAATTGTGTTATTAAGTCTTTATCTTACTTAATTCCAGACTTTCTAATTTAAATAAACCAAAATTTCTATTTGAAATTACTATTCTTCATAAATGCAGAGGGTTGATAAATCTGCCAGTAGTAAAAGTTAATATAGTAAATTATTGAGGCAGGCAACGTTTATTCTCGTGTAAACATTTGCTGATAATACTAGGTAATTCAAAAAAAAAAGTCTTGGCGCAGCTTGTCCCTAATGGGACCTTGCGCCATTAAACCCTATACAACCATCCAACTAACCAAAAAAAGTGTATAGTTTCAACACAGTATCATAGGCGCAGTGTGTGGGGAGGGAGATCACGGACAAATTGCCACCACATTTTTCGAATAGAACTTTTCGCGGTATTTAGGAAATAAATTCTGCTTTTATATATATAGCGACCATTACTTTTCAAAAAAAGTGATGAAAATTTACCTCTGCTCCTCCTGGCGATATGCCAGAAACCTATTAAAAAGCATACGAAACAACGGTTGCAGGCAGTGTTGCCAGTTCACTGCTTTTATAAAATTCAGATTGAGTGATTGCCACCACTTTTTTGAAGTAGAAATAATGTCCTTAGTTAATGGCAGATTAATAATGCGAAAATAATGTGAATTATACTATTTTTAAAAAAATGGTAGCAATCAAGCAATCTGAATATTACAAAAGAAGCGAATTGGTAGCATCGTTGCACCATCGCTTATTTGTTATTTTAAAAAAATCTACCATCCTACCAGAATTTCTGTGTAATAAATTTTGTTTTATTTACCGACAGAGATTCCGTGATTAAACAATACAAAAATTTCTGCACAGAAATTCTGTTAGGATAATCATTTATAAATAAAAATGGGGGTAAATTGACAACACGAGCAATAGGATCAATTTCATATGATGGACTCTAAACAAATCGTACATACATTTTCCGGTCGTATGTTTCCTTCCAAATCATAATGGAAAGTACCTTATACACAACATATACAGACTACGTTTTGTTTAATTCAGGAACACATAACACGTTCTTAACTGCAGACAATTCCTATTCTTAATCAATAATCATATGACATGAATGTTACAACTTGCATAACTTAGCTCAGTAGCAAGACACAATCTTTATGAGTACACATGATTAACTGTTCAGTGTTGTGTTCTGTGTCCTCATCTGTTACTGCTTTACTGGATCTGCAAACTGTTTTCGTCTTTATGAATCGCCTTGTATTTCATGCTTTTAATTTCATTCTACTTTTTCTTCTACAAATAAAGCAAATTTACTATTCAGATTTTTTGTTATGAACTCGGATTTCCTAAATATAAAAGATTCTAAACTGGCAACCCTTTTTTAAAGCGTGTTTATGAGAGTTAAAAAAGATTTGGAAGGTCTCATGCTAATCTTATATATATTTTTTATATTTTCATTGAAATAGAAATAATAATTTTCTGTACTGTATCTTACATTACAAAATAATAATAATAATAATAATAATAATAATAATAATAATAATTAATGACAGATTGCATAGTGGCCAACTGGTAATTTTGTCTAATTACTACACTTACCAACTTTGAATGCATTGCACTTTTTCATATTTCTCCTCTGAAACAGATTTTTTAAAATCTATTTTGTATATATTACTGATTCCACGCGGACGGGTGTTGGCGTTTCTGACACTTTTACAAATAAATTATCTTTGTATTAAAAGTGTTTAAAACCCAAACATTTAAATAATTATTTTATGTTTACCCAAAATTTATCTGTCGTAATATAGGAGCATCGATTTTATAAATAATCATTCTCACACTTAAAATATATTTTCTACTTTTCTATTGCGGGTGTGATATGCATGTCACACACGCAACACCTGAAAATTATCTTTTTTAGACATGAAGATGATGTTTAAGACAATCAAGGCTGCTATTTTAAGATATATAAATGCTGGGTAAAGATAAAATTACATAATTTAAAAGTTTATGCTATATAGAATTTAAGTACAAAATTAATTATTTGTAAAATTGGGAGAAACGCCATCATGGATTTGGCAGAATACTCTTATACACAATAAAACCTGTATTTAGTCTTTACAGGTTACTGTAAAGACTAAAGGAGGACGTAGCAAATTTCGTCCAATTTGCTGCGACTTTGGCAAATTTAGTCACTGCAAAATTTGACAACTGCAAATTTACTCAAGTCATATAAATATAATGCACACCAGAGTTTTTATTTAATAATATTTAATATAAATATTAAACTTATTTTAGTGTGGTTGTTATTGGGCGCATTTTATGAAGACTGTTCTGGTTCGAATTGAAATATGTTTACAGAGTTCGTACAGTGTCCTTGAATTTTGAGGAGAATTACTGGTACTTTCTTATAGAAAAACTCGCTATATATAATCGCGCGATTACATAAGCCGAGTTTGTTCTATAAGAAAATACTGATGATTCCCTAAAAACTTCAGGACCCCGTACGAACCCTGTATTTAATTAGTCCCGTTCAAAATGATTGACATGGCCGTTCTATCGTTAATCAGTGTTGCCAGTTCGCTGCTTTTAGTTAAATTCATATTGCTTGATTGCCACCACGTTTTTGAAGGAGAAATATTCGCCTTAATAACGACAGCTTAAATCAAGCGAAAATAAGGCAATTTACATTATTTCAAATGTGATGGCAATCAAGCAATTTTAATAAAATAGCGGACTAGTAATACTTGTGTTAATCCCTTGAAGAATGGTGCTATATTATTTGTACCGCTTAATACATTGCCTTCGGGAAACAAAAAATCAGGTTTTTTTTTTTTTAACATCATTGATTAAGGGTGTGGCTTCTACATACAGAATACACGTTTATATCATGTTGTACATATTGTCGTAGTTTGTAAGATTTTTATATAAAATCCGTACATTGAAAAGTATTTACTCATGCATAAATTGGAGAAACCTATTTAAGAAACTAATTTACGAAAGACTTTAAGAAGAGGAAGGAGCTTCTAATGTTTTAAAACCCATATTTCACACTAACATACCAAATGGCAATGCGTAAATTAGAATTCAAAGTTTCTAAATGACAACTAGATTTACAAATATTTGCTTTTACAATGTATGTGATAAAAATAATAATTTCCTAATTAAGGTCTTTTGTAAATTCAGGTGACAATACATCATTTAAACATTAGCAACATATAATTACTTCGTCTGTAAACGATTTTACACTGGAACAGCCGGAAATGTTATTAAATTTTATAAAAATATTTTACAACAGAATATTTTTTAAACCTATAACTCATTTATTTCTCCGATTTCTCTGTAGTATAAATTTCACTTATTTTATGAAGAAATTTCGCATTCGAATTGAAATATAATCATTTGGTACAGGTCAAAATGACCTCTCATGGCCGTTCTAGTGTTAAAAAGTGCTCCAAATTGGGCGAGTTTTAATTTTATTCAGATTGCTCGAAAGCTACCACTTTTATAAAATAGGAACATTTTTCTTATTCAATTATTAACCCCTTCAGGGGAAAAGTACTCTTGTAGCTAAAATATTGAAATGATTGGTTGAAACCAGGTTTCATGAACGAATTTATTTTTAAATAAGTAAAAGATTTTTCTCATGTACCTCATAAACTCAAAATTTGATTATAAAATTCTGGTGTCATTGTGGCATTTTGGGATTAAAATTAAGTGGTATATATAACATACCGGTGCCCTTCAAGGGGTTAAATAGGGGGGGGGGGATATTTTTATTTCACAAGGTGGTAGAAATTTCGTTATGTAATCAGGCGGATATTTCTATTTAAAAATATGGTAGCAATCATACAATCTGAATAAAAAATATCTGCACAGCGCTCTTTTTAGCCACATCTACCATTTCTCATGATATCCTTATATTTCACACTTATAACCTTACTTATATAACATACTTATATAACATACTAACACACTTAAATAACATAATACCTTCAATATTGGTTAATTTCAGAATAAATATCCAAAATCAGAATAGAGTGAGTTTTTGGTGAGCCGATTTTTTGAGTAAGGATGGTCGTCATTTCCAATATTTCTTCTGTTATCCTATAATTTCACACAAAGAAGGATACGTCTATTTTGAATTTCGTTACAATATCTCCATTATTATTAAATTAATGAAGACAGATATGAATTCGTATTAGAGTGAGACACCCTGTATTTTGGACTGGATAAATGTATTTTGTCAGAAGTTTCTTTCACAAAAACTGTTTTTTTTCTACAACGTTTAAAAGTTTGTTCAGCACATTTTAAATGCCCCTGTGGAAAGTGTACCAAGTGTATTACCGTAATAGCCTAAGATCAGCCCCGGTAACGCGTTTTTAGGGTTTCGTTCATCTCACAAAACCCTATTACCCCCGCTCCGTTGTCTGTCCGTCACAGAGGCATTCTCAGAAACTATATAACTTACAGAGTTGAAACTTTGTGTCTATATAGCTGAATACCAGCTATGAAGCTTAAAATATTAAAATTTGAAAAAATCGTATTATTTTAATAAATAGATATAAAAAAACCAAAATTCTTACAGCCTTTTCCTATTAAATTTAAACATTTTTCGTTATAGCAGTTTCCAAAAATTAAAAATCCACAATGGAATTCTTTCTACAATAATTAATTTTCTATTGAACGATTTCCACGTGAAAAATGAAAATGAAATAAGATGTTTCACCAATTGAAAAAAAGATTAATATGAAATAAAATTGATTGACGTCATAGTGGTAATAAAACGGAAATTTTCAAGGATTTCTCAATAATACAAGGAGTATGAGTATGTGTATGCACACAAATCAGATTAATATCACGTCATTAGAGAATTAAAAAGAAAATATGACGTCATTTTGTAAGTTTAGAGAATTTTTCAAATGTTTGAGAATAATACAAAGCGAGTATCAATCTGAGCGATAGAGAATAGTAAATATATGAGTTTGAGAAACATATTGAATCATGATAAAAATCCGATTATGGAAATATTCGCATATTTTAACATTTTGTACAACATGTTTAATTTTGAAATTATTTTTTTTAAATATCGCATTTAGTCCGCATGACAGATATTATTATGACAGAATGTAATAGCGGGCTTCTCCCACTATCGGGCTGGTTTAGATATTCGAAAAAACGAAAAAATAGACCGGTAAATTTTTACTTTATAAAAAAACATGATTTTTTTTTTTTTTTTTTTTTTTTTTTTTTTTTTTTTTTTTTTTGCTACATGAAATTTATTTGGATTTATTAAAGAAAGGATATAGTGTTTTGAAAGGAATATTAAACGAAACTCTTTGAGTGATATTCGATCACACTTACCCACTTGTTGTAAATTACTTTTACCTTTATTATTAAAATGTGGATCAGATTAATACAAAAATAATAAAGATATGAAATAATTGTAATTGTAATTGTAATCATTGTAAATTTTGAAAAACAAATGACCGTACTTGCGGATGATTGAGATTGGGGATAGCTGAAAAATGTCAATATACAACTGTTATTGGGAAATGTTGGGGATAGATCTTAAAAATTGAGCGGTAGGGTGTGTTTAAAATTCAGATTGATTGGCTGTTACAATTTTATTTTTAAGTATGAATATTGACTTTATATAATGACAGGTAAAATAACGCGAATGTTATTATTTCAACAATGTGAATATTCCAGTCAAGCAATCTGAATTTTATAAATACCACACAACAGGCAACACTGCTACTGAAAATCGTTATCAGTTAACACTTTCAGGGGCAAAGTACTATTGAAGCTAAAATATTGAAATGATTGATTGACACCAAGATTCACGAACTAATCATATATTCTAATACGAGCAAATCTTGTGTGTGGTTATATATATATATATATATATATATGCAAAATTTATCTTAAATACGGCTATAACGATTTTGACGAAATTTCGTATCCTACCGTTTTGGGGCACCAGAAAACCATTGTGCTAGGTCACATGTTCGGGAAATTTCGATTAGTGGGTCATTTTGAGTCATTTTGGGTCATGGTCTAGCTAATTGTATCTAAAAACGGTTCAAACGATTTTGACGAAATTTTGTATCCGACCATTTTCGGGCACGAGAAGACTATTGGGCTGGGTCACATGTTCGAGAACTTTCGATTAGTGGGCCATTTTTGGGTCAACGCGGGTCAAATTAATTTTATCTAAAAAACGGCTCTAACGATTTTGATTAAATTTTGTGTCCCACGAGTTTCGAGCACGATAAAATCATTGGGCTAGGTCACATGTCCGAGAAAATTCGATTAGTGGGTCATTTCTGGGTCATTGTGGGTCAAGATCTAAAAAGCGGCTCAATTTACACTAAATTTTGCATCCAATGGTTTTCGGGCATGAGAAGACTGTTGGGCTGGGTGACATATTCGAGAAAATTTAATTAGTGGGTCATTTTGGGTCATTTTGGGTCATGGTCAAGCTAATTGTATCTAAAAAACGGTTCAAACGATTTTGACAAAATTTTGTATCCGACTATTTTCGGGCACGAGAAGACTATTGGGCCGGGTCACATGTTCGAGGACTTTCGATTAGTGGGCCATTTTGGGGTCAAAGCGGGTCAAATTAATTTTATCTAAAAAACGGCTCTAACGATTTTGATTAAATTTTGTGTCCTACGAGTTTCGAGCTCGATAAAATCATTGGGCTAGGTCACATGTTCGAGAAAATTCGATTAGTGGGTCATTTCTGGGTCATTATGGGTCAAGATCTGAAAAGCGGCACAATTTACACTAAATTTTGCATCCAATGGTTTTCGGGCACGAGAAGACTGTTGGGCTAGGTCACATGTTCGAGAAAATTCAATTAGGGGGTCATTTTGGGTCGTTTTGGGTCATGGTCAAGCTAATTGTATCTAAAAAACGGTTCTAACGATTTTGACGAAATTTTGTATCCGACTATTTTCGGACACGAGAAGACTATTGGGTTACATGTTCGAGAACTTTCGATTAGTGGGTCATTTTGGGTCAAAGCGGGTCAAATTAATTTTATCTAACGAATGGCTCTAACGATTTTGATTAAATTTTGTATCCTATGAGTTTCGGGCACGCGAAAATCATTGGGCTAGGTCACGTGTTCGAGAAAATTCGATTAGTGGGTCATTTCTGGATCATTGTGGGTCAAGATCTAAAAAGCGGCTCAATTTACACTAAATTTTGCATCCTATGGTTTTCGGGCAAGAGAAGAATGTTGGGCTAAGTCACATGTTCGAGGAAATTCAATTAGTGGGTCTTTTTGGTCATGGGTCATGATATTTGAACTCAAATTTAATTTTGACCGAGCATAGCTCGGTCTTCCCTGCTCGTTTATTTTTAAATAAGTAAAAGCTTTCCTTCATGTACCTTATAAATTCAAAATTTGATTATAAAATTCTGGTGTCATTGTAGCATTTTGGGATTAAAATTAAGTGGTATATATAATATACCAGCGCCCTTCAAGGGGTTAAACCGCAATTTCCCCCTTGCCTAAGGGAAGTCTATTGTACGCTAGAAATGAAATGCATACGTAAGATATAACATTTCTAATCAGAAAAAAAAATTACTTTTTCCGCATATACTGTTCTTAAAAGATCTCTCTTTGCTTTCTCATTGAGATATATATCTAAAATATATAATTTATTTTATATTTCAAATGATAAAATCTTAGAGAATTTTTCGAGCTGTGAATAAAAATACTTATAAGATTGAGTATATATTTTAGAAATATTTACTAAGCCATTTCAAAGCAACACACTTATAAAAATCAAAATTATTAACAAAAAAAAAACCCCATTAAATTATATGGGATGAACATATTTTTATGAGGCACGTAATCTGGAACAAATTATTATCGGACCTCTATTTATTTTTTGATTGCGCTATTAACGAAAATGCGGGTTCCGCAATCTTTGGGTTTATATACCAGCGATGTTGAAGCATTGGGAATCATAATCAACTGAGTTCCAGCCGACCCAAAGGATTAATTTCGAAAATGTATGCTTTCACCGTTGTAGTTCTTTTTTTCGCTTCGGAGGCGTTTGCCTTAAAGTACACAGATTGTGGTAAGTGTAAAAATGTTTGTTTTTTTTTCTTTTGTAAAACTTTTCGATGAAGTTGAAAGATAGTTGTAGCTTCTTTTGGTCTTCTAGTTTATTCTTTATTTTCACTGAAGTCTAATAATATATATATAGCTTCCTTTTGTCTGCTAGTATTTTCTACATTTGTCTCTGAAGTCTAATTTTTTATAAATGATAATAGGTTTCGTTCGTCTAATTTTTTTTTCCTCGGAAATCTAAATTTAATAAAATCTTGATAACTTATTTTTGCCCAGCAGAAATTTCTACGTTTGTGCCTGGAGTCCGTTTTAATAAAATCGCTATAAGTTTTGTTTGTCTCCCAGTTTTTTCTAGAGAATTAAATATATAGATAGAATTAAAGATGAAATCTAAGTTTTTATAAATATGCTCTTCCAGCAAAAGAAATGAAGTTTTTGTTAAAATGTAGCGCAATGTTTCCTATTTTAACTATCCTCTATAAAATCATATGTTTAGATTTTAATGGGAAATATCAGGAAATAACTGAAATGTAATTTCTTTTTCGAATGTAATTCTTTCAAGAGCGAATTCCCCGCTTTGCACTTTTAAAAGTAAACAGAAATAAGCCATGATAATGATACAGAAATTGGATTATAACTACTAATAAGGTGCATTCACATCGTATCTTTTTAACAGAAGGCAAAAAGTAGTCAGAGAGGCTTGTGTTGGCAGGAATTAAAGGAATGAGATTAGACTAAATCCCAGATATTTCAGTACAATATTCAACTGTACTCTTTACAGTTTCTATGGATAATATAACTTTTTTAAATCGGTAATATTCATTTCACAGGGTGCATACAGTTGCTTATTTCTGAGTAATACTCTTTCTGAATAATAAAGTTTGCATTAAGTAATCGAAGAATTCCGCAGATAAATAAGGAGATGATTACTATTCGGAAATAGAGGTAAAACAATAAGCACCCTTACGCAACACTTGAAAGCCATAATCGTTTATGATTTTTTAATTGTATACTACTCAAAAGCAATGTTAACATTAGCGTATATTTAATTACGAAATGTATTCCATGCTTATATATCATAACTTTTCAAGATAAATAGGCTCAAAATGTAAACCGTCTATATTGTAAAACATTTTTTTTCATTGAAAACTTGCAAAATTAAAAATAATTGCATATTTGGACATTGCATAATTCAATTATTGAAAAAGACTGTTAAAGTATAACAATCCGAAGCGGTTTTTTAATGTAGTTCGGTAATGTAAAAGATGCAAAGCAGTGGGCCGAATGTCACCACTAAATTTTAATAGTATTATTCGCCTTATAAAATCCCAGAAATTCTGACATCAAATAAGGCAAAGAATACTATTAAAAATTAGTGACGACAAATGGTCCACTGCTGCGCAGCTTTCCCACCAGTGGTGATGTTTCTTTAAGATTATGAAGTAATCTGTAATATAGTCAGAATACTTATCATTTTATTGTTTTCCATTCCATTTTATGAATAATTTAAATGCTGAAAATTATAATTTAATAAAGGTTCCAAAACTGGAAGAATCGTGGATGTAAGACTGACCGGATGTGAAAATTCAGATGTTTGTGAATTAAAGAGGGGCGAAACTTATACTTATGGTCTATCTTTTGAGTCACGTAAGTATAAAAATATTCTATTCTCAATTAAGTTTGCCACTCGTTTAAAAACTATAACACAAACAATTTGTTGCTTTTATATAAAAAACATTTTTAGTGGTGCCTTTTTTCCTAAATATAAGGTCTCTTTTTTCTACAAAATTCCTGGTTTTAATCGATTAAACACAATACAAGGGATTGGCGGCTATGATTTTTTCCATGTTCGAATGATTCATTCGAATTTCAAAATATGCGCATTATGCGCATCTCTAGTTAATACTCACCTATCAAAATTGTACCATAATTTTTGAATAAAATTTTGTTTTTATGACGTCCGCGATGAAAATAATTAATTATTTTCATGTTCTGTTCGTAAATTCTGGTGGCTGTCAATCATTTCAATAATTTAACAGCTTGATTACTTCGCCTTTGAAAATTACAACACAATGAATTTTTTGTGATTTTGAAAAAAAACTTTTCAAGCGGCATTTTTTCTTAAAAGTATGTATTTTTTTTATTATATATATAAAACGGTTGAGGAATTATTGTAATTTTAACAAGAATGTTCTAATGAAAGTTTTACAGTACAACTAGAGTAAAATTAAATATAAATAATTTAAGACTATGAATTCAATATTGATTGATGTCTAAAAATCTGTTATATGGATTTAAACTTTAAAAAAAAACTGACATGCATGCAGATCAGTTTCATTCTTTATTCTAGGGGCATTTAATAGAAATTTAATAAAAAATGTTTGAAAAAAATACATGCTTAAATGTGTGCATTATACTGTTATCTGTGCCAGAGATAAATACATTTTTTTTAATTTTGATACAATAGTAACTTTTCTAATAGCACTTTTCACTAAACTGCTTATACAGCTAAAATAATATATATTTTTAAATTTAATTATTTAAAATTTTGATAGATTCTAATGACCCGAACTTGTCAGAAACGTTCGAAGATATTTTGTTTAGAATTATTTTATATTTTTTAATTAACTTACAGACCTTTAAATATAAATTAGGCTACTTATTTACCATTTCGGATACTTTTTAAAACTGCCAACGTACACTGCTCAAAACAATTAAAGGATATTTGAAGTTTTATATAAAATAAAGATATAAACGAAATTTTTTTTGCCGAAAATAGAAGAAGAGAATCACAAATGCAATTTTTTCTGGTTTTCAAACTGTGGAGTATGCAAATTTTGAGTTCGACGTCAAAAACGTCGCTTCAGCGGCAGCGAATGAAATTTGACTTTCAACTGGATAAAAGAGAATGAAGACAAGGATGATCGGCATTCAGTGATTGCTTTGTTTCGATGAGTACGATGTCTCAGCGAAGTCATTTGACAGATTCAGAAGCTTGGAGAATTGTTGGTAGGTTAGAAGGGGGCCAAACTCAAGCCGAAGTAGCGCAAGCCATTGGAGTGTCACAAAGTGTCATTTCCAGGATCTGGAACCGTTTTTTGGAGAGTGGATGTGCAGGCCGAAGACCAGGGCAAGGTCGTAGACGGGCAACAACGCCCAATGAAGATCGGTATTTAGCGTTAACAGCTCGGAGACACCGAAACATGAACGCTACTCTTCTCCAACAACACCTTCGCTCGGCTACAGGCACCACGATTTCAACTCAGACTGTCCGAAACCGGCTCCATGCTGTAGGTCTGTATGCTCGCCGACCGATGGTATGTGTTAGATTAACATCAAGGCATCGTCGCGACCGCAGGGAGTGGGCAACCGAGCATGTCAACTGGAGGAGAAATGAATGGAGCATTATTCTGTTTTCTGACGAGTCCCGTTTTTCTGTGCATCCGGATAATAGGCGTATTTTCATCTGGAGGGACCGTGGCAGTAGGAATAATCCTGCGTTCGTGCACGAAAGTGTCAGATTTGGCGGTGGAGGAGTGTTGGTGTATGGTGGCATCTCCATTGACGGGCGCACTGACCTCTACATCATTCGAGATGGAGCTCTGACTGGTCGCCGATATAGGGATGAGATCCTCAGACCTATTGTAGTCCCTTACGCTGCAGCAATCGGAGATAACTTCATTTTAATGGACGATAACTGCAGACAACATCGTGCAAACCTGGTGGAGGATTTCCTTTTCGAGGAAGGAATCGTTCGAATGGAATGGCCAGCGTGTTCTCCAGACATGAATCCAATCGAGCACGTTTGGGACGCTCTAGGAAGACGAGTTTCTGGCCGCCAACAACCCCCACAAACTCTCCAAGAATTGGAAAGAGCTCTTCTGGAAGAGTGGGGAAGAATACCCCCAACTCGTCATTAATAGCCTCATTGAGTCCATGCCTCAAAGGTGTTTAACGTTGCTGGCCGCCCGTGGAAACCATACCCCCTACTGAAAATGATTTTCTTTGAAGAAAACACCTTTTCTTATTCTTTTTTTCTCATATGCACAAATTGTGTTTTTTTCCTTTTGTACACAAATGCGCAATAAAATGCATTTTTTTCTGCCAAACATGTGTAATTTATTCTCATATAACCTACTATGTCTGTCGACCATGTATCAATCAGCTAAAAAGTTTCCCAGATACAAAATCCACCTAAAACTGCAATATCCTTTAATTGTTTTGAGCAGTGTAGTTGGAAAGTATTTATGACATCGGGTTTTCTCTCCCGGATCCAACTTGCGTAAATGTACACTTGTTTCCATCTAATTGATATATGATATTAAGGTTTAGAATGGCATGTTCGGCATTGAAAATTAAATGTTTAGGATTTATATATAGTTTACACGGGGAACACTTAAAATATTTCTGTTACATTATAGTCTATTGGGAAAAATCGTTTGCAAAGCATTTTAGTGATGTTAGACTTTTTTAAACATATTGAAACTAATATACATCACTGGGTGCACTTAAATATGCTTACATAGTAGAATATAGTGTGCATATCATTTATTGTTGTTTTTTTTTTTTGTTTTTTTTTACGGGGACACGAAATAATTCGATTACAGCCCGTGAGCGTTAATTGCTACTAGTTCGTTTTCAGTTGTGGTATACCGTAATTTCCGGCGTATAAGCCGCAGCTCAAAGAGTCGTTTTTCGACCCAGAAATTTTATTCAATAATTGTAGTTAAATATTTACAGCGATCTTTTAAGTTACATTTTATAAAATAATATTTCTGGGTCGGAAAACGACTCTTTGAGCTGCGGCTTATACGCCGGAAATTACGGTAAGTTTTTAAATTTAACCTTTTTTTTTATTATTTTACTTGGTGTGTATAAATTCTACTGATCGTATACATCGATGCAGAAAAGATTTCGAGTACATATCCTTTTATTGACAGATATGGATAATAGGGGAATTTTCAACTGTATATGTGTTTCATAACTAAACAAAATTATAGTTATGTAACTATGTAGTATATGTACATGTCTGTAGATCATATATAGGGCTCCACAAAAGAATTTGAATACGATTATGACCTAAATATATCCTGATTATAATTGCTGAAATTCAGTTTTCAAATATGTTATTCGCTTTAAAATTGTATACTTTCAATTTATTAAACGATTGAAGTTTTTCTTACAAATTTCTAAATGTGTTGGAAAATTTTCTTAATCTACACTTGATACATGATTTTTCTTTCTTCTTTCTAGCTAATTCCTCATAACGGTAGGAAGTAGATAAATATATATATTTCTGTGTTTTTGCCCAAAATAAACATATATAAAAGAAATGGAGATTCAGATAATCGGACAGATTGGAAAGTTGAGTACGGTGAATCGGTTCTCTACTGTCTGCTTCATTAAACAGCTATAAATTAAAAGAAAATGTGCTATAAATTTAAAAAAAACTCAAATTGCTCTATCCATAGATGTCGAATATGTCGATTTGTGACTACCACTATGGCAACTATGTTTATTAATAAAGCCTAGTCTGGTACATATTTACTAGCTTAAGCATTGTCAGTTTTAAATTAGGAAAATTTATGTGTATATATGCGGGATGCGTAGAGCTTTACCAAAATTTTTAATAGACATTTCTTTCTTTTTTAATCGCAAAGCAAATTACAAATTCAGCTATTAAACGTTGTGATTGCAAATTCTGCGTCTTAAGTTATAAATAGAAATTTTCTAATATTAAATAGTGGTGATAGATTCATTGAAAATTCCAAGACGCTTACGCACTTTCATATATGACTTATATAGGTAGTGTAAGGAAAAATACAGAGGGATTGTTATCATTGATATAGATAAATACTATAGAAATTGAAAATCTTTTGGTATGCAAATTATAGCCGTAGTTATCGCATTTATCGTAGTATCATTATACGAGTAGTATAGCTAATAGAGTCGTTAGTTAATGGACGATTTGGATTTTGCAGCACAAAACGCACTGTTTACCTAATAATATTTTCCAACTGTAATTTTCAAAAATTGTGCGCTTTGGAGATAGCCATTATTGTGAAAGCGTTAGATATGCGCAGTTGGATGAAATCTATTAAATGTAGGCCAGAATTTAAATCAAATCATTTAAGATTTTATTTGTGGACACAGTTTTAGTAATAATCAGCATGTCATCAGCAAATTTTCCCATTCAAATGTCAAAATACATATTTCTGATAACCTTCATTTTGAGTTAAAACTACTTTTTTTATGTGATAACAGTGTTGCTACGGGTCACGGAATTTTTTAGGGAAAGTACCTGTATTTTGTTATGGAAAAATTTACCTAATTTAATCACACGAATCTTCGCATTTTCTAAGGCGAATTTTTCTATAATAAAATACTGGTACATTCCCTGAAAAATTCCCTGACCCGTAGCAACCCTGTGTGAATTTTTAAGTTCTATAAACTTCTTTTTTATTCTTCAGTGACTGAGAGTGAGAAATTAACAGCAAGTGTATATGGTGTTATTGGTGGCGTCTCTTATCCTTACCCTCTGCCAAACAACAATGCTTGTGAATCAGAAGATATTGATTGTCCCCTTCAAAGCGGAAAAATTTATGATGTTGAAAATACCTTTACTGTCCGAGACAGTTACCCACCAGTAAGTACATTTAGCTTTTTTTTTAAATTGTTTTATAGAATTCTTAAAGCATAAAGCATTCGTTTTATTTTGTTGGTTTCACTCTGGAAGAGAATTATCCTCTAGTAAGTAGAATTAACTGTTTTTTAAGTTTTTCTGTACTCGTAAAGCATTCATACAGTATTCATTTTAACAGTTTGTTGAACAGCAACGCGTGCACTTGTCATTAGTTTAGCGTGTTTTATAATTAAAATTGTCTACTAAAAATATTAAGTAGCAATTTTTTCTTTATTTAATCGCGGAAAGTCTGTCATTAAATAAAGCGAAAATTACTATTAAAAAATACTGGTAGTTATTTTGATTTAAGAACACAGTAACATCTAAACATTGCTAGTCAACAATGTGTTAATTTGTTTGCTTTACTGCCCAAGAGGGTTTTCTACAAGTAAGTAGATTTGACTGTTTTTTTAAAGGCTTCACAGCATTTATTGAATTTTTTTCTTCTTGAAGTTCACAGGTAATATAGTTGTTGGTGAATAGAAAAATTTGGTAAAATAATTTATTCCAATAATTGTTAGATAGTGGTGTTATTAGGAATGTAAAGTTAAAAAGTAGTCTGTATAGAAGACTTAAAAGCACCATGAATTGTGTCCGATATTGGAATCTGAACGGAACACATATACAATTTACATATGTTAAGAGCAATATATAAAAATAACAATATTAGAATGAAATTAAAAAATGTGAAACGTATTTGTAATGCAGATTTCAAATTTGAAGTATTTCTTTTGGCATTTATGCATTTGAATACTAAAGAAAATTACACAGAAAATTAAATGGTGTACAATTAAATGCGAATATGACAACCTAAATTAAGGAAAATCATAAAGTATTGTTTTTGGAAAAAAAAATAATGTTTATAGTGTAAATTCCGGTCTAATGATTAATCAAAGGATTTTAATGAATAAATATACTTATTGATTTACAGTGTGAAACCTTTTATCCTAAATCTGTGTTCTTACGCATTTTTGATTTCGAATACCACTATTTCCGAATAGCAATCTTCGCCTTCTTCAGTGACATAAGTTCTACGATGAAATAAGGCAAATATTACAATTCCGAAATATAGGTAATCAAATTCAAATGCTTTTAGGAACCTTATTTTTGGATAAAAAGTTCAATGTTGTAATTTCGTTATTATTAGACAGCGCTTCTGTGATAAGATAAGGATTATGCATTAACCGAATGGTACACACACCATTTTGCGAAAAGTATTCTCACATTACTGTTTGCGAAAGATAGTATTTACCGTAATTTCTGGTGTATAAGCCGCAGGTAAAATAAGTCAGTTTCAAACCAGAAATATTTTTAAAGAAATAAATTTAAATAAGTGCCACGATGTAAGACGTTACATTTCATTAAATACAATTTCCGGTCCGAAAACGAATTATTTGAGCCGCGGCTTATACGCCGGAAATTACGGTACCTTATTTAATGAAAGAAATTCTACAATAAAATAAGGTAAAGATTTGTATTTTAATAAACTGTGTGGCCCGCAGGACGCATATTGAGAACTACTGCGTTAACCTTTTAACCCTTTCAGACACAAAGTAATTACGTTACTAAAATAATGAAATGATTGAGTGACACCAGGATTTATGAACAAATTTATTTAAAAATAAGTAAAGGCTTTTCTTCACGGACATTATAAAAGTCAAAAATTTATTTCAAAATTCTGGTGCCGTTGTGGCATTTAGGGATTAAAATTATGTGGGACGGAAAATGACCCACCATGCCGGAAAGGGTTAATGCTGAAAGGAGTGAAAAATTATTAAATATAGATAGAACGAATCAATGATTAACTAATATGATTTATTAAACATTAATAAACGGCATAAAAATATATCATATAAGATGTCATTTCGATCGATGAAGGTTTTTAAAATTATGTTTCAGCGCCATTTATTAAAATATTTGTTTGCATTTTTACCATATTCTTATCACGCCTTATGCTGAGTTACTCCTTACCTTCCAAACTTCCAATATTTATTCGTGAAATGGGGGTTAATTTGACCCACGTTAAACACGTCTGAACAAGAATTTTCTTTAATGGAATTTATTCAGATATGTTCAACGTATATCATAGAATTACATAAATAATGGTGCATCGAATAAATTTCCTGGTTTGAAATATGTTTAACCTGCGTCAAATTATCAGATATTTTACGAAAGAATAGTTGAAAATTAACAAGTATAGCTAATTATCTAAAAACATTATTGTCCCCATTTATTACAACGCTCAACAAAAGAAAAGAAACTGAAATATTTCTTTAAAAAAATAACGACACATGCTGTTTCTACCTGCATACGTAAATCCTAGCATTTATTAAGATATCTTCTTTTAATTTTCAACCGCAAATAGCAATTAAATTTTTTTTATTTGTTATGATTTATTCTACTATTTTTTTTCGTTGTTTTCGCAAAAACAATTTCAGATGTCTGAATACGACAAACAACAGATTGCAGCCAGCATTATCATTTATAAATCTTCATTAGACATTTCAATCGCCGTAAGGTAATATAATACGTTGGTGATTTTTTGTTTTCTAAACAGGAAGCCTCGCATAAGGGCGCTTTACTTGCATGTTCCATTCAATAACAAAAAGATTTTTTCTCTTCGTCTTTATATTATATATGAAGGTATATAATAATGGTATTGTTTCTAATTAAAGTATTTATACCATATATTTATATGTTGCATTTATACTCTAGTTGTAAAAATACGAATATTTGTGCTTTTTGGGAAATAATTTAACACATACAATGCAAAAGAACAGCCCGTGGGTGGAGTTACACATATCCAAAAGACGTGAATTCACATCAGCCTTCAGCAATCTGTTAAAACTTATCAATTAGTTCTCGAGATTTTGAGTAATAAAATATCGGTTTTTTGAGTAATTCTTCCTATTTCCTCAAAAGATATTTTAAATATCGGAATGCGAGAAACTACAAAGTATAACCAGACACATTCTCTATCTGCTCCTGATAAGTTTAGTGTTTGTTATTCAACTGTTTCAGATCTTTTTCCGGACAAACACACAGACAGATTAACATTTTTTCTTTTTTTTACTATACGTATAGCGTATAAATAGTACAATGAATTTAGAAATGTGTGTTTTCTGAAAATCACATACAGACACTTCAATTTTATATACAGTAGGACCCGTATTTAACGAGGAGCTTGGGACACAGAAAAATGCTCGTTAAATCTGGTCGCTCGCTAAATTCGAGTACATGTTAATAACTAGTGTGTACATAAAAAAAAACAATTTATGTGAATTGCTACTTGATAATCTTTATTGAGAAATGGAAAAATGTTCATCCAATGTTGATTGCTTGACTTTACAAAATTTCGTTTCATTTGATTATCGTCGTAAAACACTTATGCATTAAATTTTGCGTTTCTAAAAGAGTTTTTTAAATGTTGTCAAAGCATCGTCAACCTTATCATATTCAAACCTTTAAAGACATAGTGAAAATAAATTTAGATAAAAAACTGTGTTTGTAATGAAAGCAAATAAAGTGAATGAAACATAAAGAAAGTTAAAGTAGAAAAGACTATTTTAATATATCTATCTATTATAAATCTTGTTCTTGTTTCCTGAATCTCCCCATATCCCTTCTGTGTAAATGAAACAAGATAATATATGAAACAGGCTACAAAACATCCTTGCATTTTTCAGTTGTTTATTGTCCATCTCGTTACTTTAAAGAATGAAACAGGAATAACACATTCATACTTTCCGATTGCTGGGTTTTTCTGTCACAACTGTTTCTGAATAGTTACTTTCGATTTATTTATTCGCAGAATGCAGCAATGGTATGAATTCTGATATATCTGGTGGTTAAATAATTTCTGAAATATATAACTTCTATCAACCAGACTGTGACAACATTTAATTTCCAGAACTTTTATTATTCTCTCATTTAATACTCTAATGCTGCGTTTCCAAAGAGTGTTTTCAAGGAAATTTACGATTATACAAGGCAGTATTAGGGGCTCTGAGAGAGATTTATATGTTTTTGGAATGCATTTAAAATATAAAAGTCACTTATAATAATACTTGAAAGTCATTACATGTGGGATCATTTGAAAATTGATATCATTCAAACGATTCAGCGGAGATAGAAAATTCGAACAACACCGGTTTATCGCATAAATATAATCCTCCGCTATATTCTATACTAAACTAAAACTAAACTCTATGGCGCTGCAATAACAAAGGATTATGGCCTACTGTGTCCACCTCTATTTTCTTTTGTTTTTGTTTTTTTTACCATGGGCCCCTAACCAGGAAACCACGTGTAGTAATGAAAAAAATTCTAAATAAGCAGCAATCGAAAGAGCGTAGTGAAAAGTGTTTTTTGACGCGTAAATCATTTGCCCTCGTCTCCCCGTTATCGAGATATAAAGTCTTAAAATTTGCTAATTTATGGATTTAATAGGATGGAAGGAAGAGTCGATAAGATGGAAGGAGGAGTCATTACGTTTTCAACGTAACAATATCACCAAACTCCAATTACTTGTCCATTTTGAGTTTAGTGCACCTCAATATTCCGACATGATTCGATATGCTTGGTACTAGTCTGGGTTAGTCCAAACTAGGCCACTTCCATTTGAAACGGCCTTGCTATTTTGTTTTTCACAGGAGATGGACCATTGTAATCATTGCACTATAATTCAGTTCATGAAATGTTCTTGGTGCCACGATTTACTGTCCTTCAATTATTTTTTGGTTCAGTACCATATTTGTCAATAGCATTTTTGCGGGCTTCTTTCATTTTTATATTATTATATCTAAACATGCTTTTTATTTTATATTAATCTGATTATTAAAATTTCTGAATCAGAACCACCTCCCTAAATTAAACAAATATTGGGTTGTTCGGAAAGTTCCTTTCGTTTGGGAAAACCAATTAATTCCGGAAAATTCTGCCCGTGAATTATTAATAAACATTGGATAGTGGAATTAATGTCTAATAATTAAATAATAGAATTTTGCGGTGAAAACCAACTTTCCCAAACAGAAAGAACTTTCCGAACAACCCAATAAATCAGCAAACTTTAAGACTTAATATCTCGACAACGAGGAGACAAGGGCAAATGATTTATGTGCTAAAAAACACATTTCTTTATGCTCTTTTTGATTGCTGCTTACTTATATATTTTTCATTATTACACTATGGCATGAATTCTTGGTAAGGTGATAAAAGGCTTGTGTAACGTCCAGTTGGTTAAAATAACGCGAGACCCCCATTGGGTTCCCAAGCCAGCTTAATACTAAATACTATGGACCCCGAACGGATTTGAAAATATTCTATTGCCCGATATTGTTGTCACAATACATATTATATTTACCAGTCCCTACCAATTTTTGTGTACAACATTTTAATAGAAGTATTCGATTTCTATAAACGCGGAATTTGTTCAATTATTTAAAGCGAATATTTCTATTATAAAATAGAAAATTAAACAATTGGGAGATCTGTCAACTATGGGCATTCGTCGCTACCATGTCAAACTATCGAATGTGAAAAAATTCATTTTTCATTACTTTTTAAAATGGACAGTTTTTCATCACTAAATTTTAATAGTATTCTTCACCAGGGTTGCCCGTTGGGCCTCCTTTTTCATTCGAAAATTCCGAATTCATACCAGAAATTTCAAACAGAAATTTTTGCTTTATTTAATGACAGACGTTTCGTAATTACTTAAAGTGAAACTTTTTCTCTCAAAATTTCCGGTAGGGATTCGGCATCTTTGAATAAATAAGAAGGCCAAAATGGCAACCCTGTTCTTCACTGACATTTTATTAGTATTCTTACTAGGCAATGATTTCTAATAAAATTTAGTGGTGACAATCGACCAAAATATCGAATGTGAAAAAATGCATATTTCATTACTTTTGATTTTCAAAAGTAATGAAAAATGCCTTTTTTCACATTCGATAGTTCGACATTGTAGCGACGATATAACTGATATAGAATCTCAAGAGAAAAAATACTTCAGTTTATAAGATTTCCTACATTTTCTTCACTTCAATAACAATATTGGAAATCACGAATATAAAATTCATTCACTCTTATTCCATCTGTTATTATTGAGGTGAAAATTTCTTATGCGAAGGTAGTCTGTCACAAGATACGGGAAATATTTGAACAAAAGTAGTGAAAAGTTATAGATCCAAACAACTATTAACACTAGAACGGCCGGGACTTTTACTCAAGTTTTATAAAAATATTTCACACGAGAATTGTTATTTAAAATATTTATTATTTTCTGGGTGATTTGTATTTATTTTATAAAGAAAATTCATGTTCGACTCGAAATATATTTATTTCGCATTTTACCCAAGATTTATAAAACTATTCCACACTAGCATAGCTGCCAACATTGACGCTTTTTTTTTTTTTAACCATTATAATTTAATAGTAAATTTTAGCTATTGTAATCATCCAAATGCTGTGATTAAATAAAGAGAAAATTTCTATAAAATTTTAGTGATAATAAAAAAACGTAAACGTTTGCAGCTATGCACTAGAATTTTTATTTAAAATATTTAGCTTTATTTCTGTGTGAAAGTAATTACATTTTCGAATACATACATACATATATATATATTTGGTACCACTCAAAATTACTGCTATTGCCGTTCGAATGTTAACTAAATTAAAAGTAAGGAAGGCAATATGGTAATCATTTATACTTCAACCCTTCCGTTTATAACGCAAAACGACTGTCCAAGCCAGGGACGAAAGACGAAAATACTGCAGCTAGGTATATGGCCAGCATTAAATGAAATTTATTTCTATTAAGGATTTTTATAGAATCTGACCCCTTTCAAAACTTTCGATTTTCAAAAATCCCAATGAACGTAGACCAGATACAGCAGAGGGAGGAGATGTATACAACAGTATAGAACATTTGCATACAACATTTATTTGTATAGCGCTATCTGTTGCAAGGCTGCATATTCTACAGTATAAATTTTCATTTCAGTATTGGTTACCTGTGTTGAGACACTGATTTTTTAACATGCAGCACAAGCACCCACAATCGTTAGCACACGCACGGGGTTAATTTTACCCCAATATTTAAGTGACATTTTTTGCAATGTATGGACGATTAAATGTAGTATTTAATTTTACTTATTATTTTAAAGATTCAAAATGTAAAATTATAGCATTTGGTGCAGATTTTTTATTTAAAAAAAAAAAAGTTAAACTCATACTTTTATTTATACTATTTTTTGTTGTGTATGGTTGTGTGTGCACTTCACATAATTTTAGATTTCAATTGCATAAAATAACCAATTTTCCTTGCTTAAATGTTGTATTTTAACACTACATTGAATAACTTTATGTGTGCTTTAATTTTGAAAACTTTCTAGCATAGAAGGCTAAATATTTCCTAATAATACGGCGCGATCCACTACAGATTCTTTCATCATGTTTTATTCAACTAAGAGAATAGTACTCACTAATATTTACGAAAAGAATTCTCACACCACTATTTACGAAAAGTAATATTTGATTTATAAAATGACTGAAAGTTTGATTTAAATAAGATGAAAATTTCTATTCGGAAAATCCGTATCTATACGCCCCCTGGCCCGCGTAACACTGCCACTCACCAAAGATATTGTTTCTTGTTTATTCAAAGAAATATAGAACAGTTGCTATATATAGAAATATAGACCTATTAGGTACCACTGGTCTAATATACTCGTTTCTATTTATTCAAATAAATATATGTCAGTTTCATTTCCAAAATATTTTGAGACTACAATTCCAAATTGTGCCTAGCTTAAATATTTGGTACGCTAGGACAGATGAATGAAAAAGATACTGAGTACACTTATTAATATTATTATAAATTTGTCACGATTCATTAATCAGTCGGGATTTTAAAATACGCAGTTCAATACTACGGACTCTCATTTGGACATTCTTCTAAATAAAGTTTTTAAATTCTATATTTTTGACATGATATAAATTGCAACTAAAAGGAGTTGAAAGTTGAAACTGATTTCTTGCGGTCATAGTAAGAGACGACAAGGCATATCTCGATTAGCGCTGGGTAAACTTCCACCACTTTTCTGAATAGTAACTTTGGCCTTATTTATGACAGGAAATATGCGTTTAAATGAGGAGACAATATATATTCAGAGAAGTGATGTGATTTGCCACTGCGGTTATCAGACCCTTCGGTGATAAATCAAGTTTTTAAAATTAAACATTTTGGAAATAAAATCGCTAAACAGTTTTAGGCAGTGTTGTCAGGTGGACATTTTTTATTCAGAATGCTATCACTTTTTACGAATAGTACGAATTCAATTTAGGTGTTCGCGCCATGCAAACACAGTGCTGCCATTGGCGACTATTTTTATATTCTATTCGCACCACTATTTAAAAAAATTAATTTTGTACTATATTTCTCTTGTACGTGTTGTCAAAGTGCATGTAAAAAATTTTTCCTTTGAGAAAGTGGTGCTAGATATAATTAAAAAATAGTCGCCAATGGCATCCCTGAAACAAAACCCTTCAGGGGCTTAACCCTTAATTGCATAGTGATGTAAATTTCCATCACTGTTTATTTAACTTTTAATAAATAAATCAACTTCTTCGCCACCACTATATTTATATAGAAATATTAATCTAGTAAATTTCCCGTGAACTATGTTGCTGAACAAAGTTAAAAATATATCTTAAAATTTCTGGTGTCTAATATTTAATATATGTATAAAAAACAATTGTAAAAGAAAAACTCATGCAAAGAAGGGTTAAAACGACTTTTCATTCCTGGAGATGGGGTGTTATTTTACCTTTTTCTGCCACTGTTTGCCATCTAGATAGCTTCAAAAATTCATCATTATAATGATTATAATTAACTAAAATTAGAGTCTGTATATTCTTCAAGCTTGATTTCGTTTCCACTCTCAAACATTATCTCAATTACTACAAGTGAAGTTAATCCCCCTTTTCCTTGCAGTATTTTTCGACAATTATCGCGGTTTTGTTTGATGTATTTTTAGTCAGGGTAACATGGAATAAAGTACTATTTCAATATATTATCAAAATGTTTGTATTTTATTTCGACTTAAAATTAACTTCAGTTCAACATTTTCACTACCAGTAAAATTGATATTATTATTGTATTCCAAACCACGATCATAATCATGCCTTTTGAACCAAATAATAATGTAATTCATAAGAAAAAAACTTTTACAATTTCTCTATATAAAATTCTTAAAAATTAAAACATGAATATAACTAAATATAAATGTAGCAGGCGAGCAATGTTGCCAGTTGGGTGGGTATTATTTTATTCAAATTGCTCATTTGCTGCAAGTTTTCTGAAATAGTAATATTAACCTGACTTAATGACATATTAAATAATCACTAAGCAAAGCTAATTTACTCTTTAAGAAAAACTGGTTGCAATTAAACATTCTGAATACATAAAAGTCTGCAGTCTGTCAATAGTACTGTTCTTTCGAAATTTTCTAATAGAATTGTTTGCCATATTTAATTGAAGAGAAATATTTCAAATTCTCAGATTTTACGCTGAAAGATTTCTTATGAGAAGCTGAAATATTAGGCAAAAATGTATAATCTAAAAAAGGTGCACGTTGTTGCTTGGAAATTCCAAAGAGTGTAAGCACGTTGTTAGCAGATAAAATGAAAATCCTGGGCTTAAAAACAAATTTTGTCTGTGATCTGACGGCCTAAGATTAATTCTGGAAAACATTTTGGACAGGTTATAAGTCTCCGAGTTAATTCACCGTGGTTACGTATGCACTAATTAAAGTTTAACGGAAGTTCAATCTTCAATTATGGTGACATTTGTGAGAAGAAAATGTTGTTAAAATAACGTTTGTCGTAAAATTTGTGACAGCGCGCCTGCTGGAGGTTTAATAAAACATGTATAGCGAACAGGTAAATAGAAATATCATATTCTGAAAAACCTTCTGAAAATACATAATTTATCTCAAATATATATTTCCTCTTGAAATATGAAAGTTACATCAACATTAAGGCATTAACGAGTGCCTGCTTTAGGCAGAATCTCATGATAATTTTTTTACTAATTTAATTTTTTCGTTTTCAGATGAAACTTGATGTCAAATTTGTATTGAGAGATGACAAAAGAAAGGAAGTCGTGTGCGGAACTGTTCCAGTGATCATCTCATAATAAGGATTGCATGAAAGGAACAGAAAATAATGTTTAAAAGAAGAACACTATAAAAGCATATATGTTACTTTGAAAAGATTTTTTTAAATGAAATAAATTTTACTGTGCAAAACATTTGAATTCCATTTTTTCAATACAGCAGGTTTCGTTCACTTTTATCACATATTTTTAATATAATTTTTCGCCTTATTTAAATGCAGAAAAGTATTACAAATCCTGCAATTAAACGAGGCGTATACAGGTTCTGCTATTTAAATATTAAATAGAAAAATTCTATTAAAAAATTTGGTAAAAGCGTACGAACCCAGTACAATGAGCTTTAATAAGAAACTAGCTATATTTATATAAAATAGTAATACATCAACCTTACAATGAAAATCAAAACAGAATATAGAAACATTACTAATTCCACCTGTTCGTCATCTCAAATCTAATTTGTAATGTTATAGGATTTTCTTTCAGTTTCCCATACCTTTCATTTTTGTGATGCTAATTTAGTATTCCGCAGTTTTGTTAAAATATAAAGGACACCGATATTGTAAAAATTGTGGCTATTTCAATGACTGTAACCGAGTAATTTCTTATTTTAACCTTTTGAATACGAGTTGGGACATATACGTCCCAGTGGTCTATATATATATATATATATATATATATTTTTTTTTGCTATTCCTTTTACTCGTTTGAAAGCTAGTCTGAACCATCATAAAATTTTACGGTGAGATCTTATAAACGCGACTAAGAGGGAAATATAAATAGGGAAAATAGCGAAAAATAATTAAGATACGGTTTTCGGTATTGACTTTTCAAATCATTCCAAGGTACAGAGAAAAATTTGCGCTCTGATACATAAACCAATTTTACTAGGGTTCATTCAAGAGAAATCTGCCAGAATTGTTTGTAAACTATGGTACGGCTAAATATAAAATTAATAACCATCAGTACTCTCCCGTAATCAATGGGTTTCAGTTGCAATGACTAATACATTGCAGTAATTAATTATCAATCCTAAGCTGACAGCCTAAGGAATTTTGAATACACAGTAATTTCGAATACAAAATTTTTTTTAACCGTTCCAGAATTTTTACATTAAGTAAACGGGAAAATTTTCTTTGAAATTACTAGTTTTAAAAAATTCGATGGGTGCGTAGGTCACCCAGATGGAAAATTTGTGCATATTTGTTCTGCAAAAAAGTATAGATTGTACACAATTTGTGCATAAAAATTGAATCTGTATTTTCATGCATACAAAAAAGTGCATATTCCGTGTTTTCAAAAATTGTGCACATTTTTTACATAAAATAATTGCATGTTTCGTGTTTACAAAAATTGTGGATTTTTATGCTCAAAAATTTTGCAAAAATTATGTATGTTTTATGGATGTGTCTAGCTAAAAGTGAACTGCTTTTTCTACAGAAGTAAAGTAGTATTAAAGTTTTTCTACAGTCAACTGTAGATTTTCTGTAGTGCAATCTGGACTGTAAAAATATACTTCCGTTATTTTGCAGTTAATGGGAAGTGATTTTGCAATAATGTATTTCAAAATTACTGTGAGCTATTATCTGCAAAAATACTGTAGTTTATGTAAAGTCATTTTACTATCATAAATTAAAAAAAATAATAATGAGACTTTACATCTGCAGTAATAATGCTGTAAATTTGAAGTAAGTTCACAGTCATTAATTTAGAAGTATATTTTCTTATGTATCTGCAGTAGAACTGTAGTTACTATCAGATAAATTTATAGAATTAAATTTATAGAAAGCTTTTTTTTTGCTCATTCTTCTTGTTTAATTATTTTAAATTCCTCGAAAACAATCAATTTTACTATGTCCTTTTAAAATATCAGAAAAAAATTTTGCTTATTAACTTTCAAAATGCGGGGGGGGGGGGGTCTCACCGGCCACCGCTTAAATTCAACACTGTCTCTGAATTTTTCGTTTGAGATAATTTTTAACACACAAACTTAAAAAGCAGAGCTAAAATTAACTTCCATTAGGAGATTGATAAACCGCCCAACCCCCCCCCCCCCCCCCAAGCGGAAAATTTGTAGCTCTACATTCTCTTAATATTTAATTCTTTTAAGTTTTTCGAAAACAATAATTTTTACTAGATGCTTAAAAATCGGCAAAAAAAGAAAATTACGTTAATTAAATTTCAAAATTTTGGTGGGGACGGTTGTTCTCTGCCTCCCCTAAACTTAATACTATTCCTAACCTCCCTCCCCGTTTAAGATAATTTTTAAACACACAAGCATAAAAATGAAAACAGAATATTAAAAATTTACTGTCATGGGATTTAGGGTTGGGGGGTACCCACCACTCTTAACAGAAATTACATGTTACTTCTTTATTGTTTAATTATTTTAAATTCCTCAAAAATAATAAATTTTACTATGTCTTTTTAAAACAAAATAATTTATTTAATTTCAAAGTCTGGGGGGCGGTCGGGAGGATATGTTTTTCACCGGGCCACTGCCTGAATTCAACACTGTCTCTGTACTACGCGTTTCAGACAATTTTCAACACATAAACATGAAAAAGAATCAAAAATTAATTTTCATTGGGGAATTGAAATGTCCTCTCTTGCCCGACCCTCCCATTGGTGGCGTCCGTGATTAACAATGCTTTTACGGAATTCATGAATTACAACGCTTTTACGGAATTCATGAATTACAACGCTTTTACGGAATTCATGAATTACAAATGTTTTTATAGAAGAAAAACGAGAATTTAAAAAAAATGTTTCTTCCACTTCTAACCCGTAGCGTGAGATGTCTAGTGTTTACCGTTGCACATGTAGTAAACACATTTATGCTGACTTCTCTAGTATTTACCGTTTATTTTTAATTCTTGTTTTCTGAAAAGAGTTCTTTTTTAGAGCTAGACACTAATTTATTTCGCATCAGCATAATTTATTAGTTGAATTTTCATTTATTACTGTTATTACATATTGCATGTTTTAACACTTTCTTAAGTCTAAATCTACGCCATCAAAGATAACGCCTATTTGTACTATACGCCAACGATAAAATGCATTAAAATACATTAGTGATGTAAATAAACCTTATAAACCTTTATTACATTATTTTTTTTAGGTTTTATCGCACTATCGTCGTTTTTCACATCCTATTGAACTATGTTGATTAACAAAACTAACAGTTCGTTAGCTAGAAGTTATAACTATTATTTCCCAACTGTATTTGTACTACGTTATTCTATCAACACTGCTTAGCTATTCTTCCAGCTTATTTCCCATTCTGAATCAAAAATTATTTGCAAGAACTGAAATAAATCAAAACATTCTAGAATTCAGTAATGGTTATGAAAACTTTAATAATGGACATTTTACAAAAGAATTATATTTAGAAATTAAGCAAGATAATAAAACAAACGAAATATTAAAACTTAAATAAATATGTGCTAATTATTTTAAACAGACTGAAAATGTAAATTTAAAAACATCTTGAGTTTCTTAAAAAATTATACGTTGAAAAATATAGGTGAAATCATATGTGAAAGGTTTAAATGTAAAATTTGTACATTTGAAAAATGTACAATTTACAAGGAAAACTTTCGGAACAGATGTGTTACACACACGCACCGATGTTTTGCAACTTTTTGATTGGCACTTTTTCCAAGCCCGCGCCAAATCATTAACTTTATACAAGCATAATAGCCAAGTTACCATTAAAGAAAAAAATACCCAATGTTTGGTGATATTTTTCCTTTTTATAACCGTTCAACACAAAAAGAAAGTGCATGAGTGTAAGACATCATAGCCAAACATTCTATCTAACAACAATAGCAGTGTATAATACAACTAATTATGCAGCAATGCAGTGTATTACCGTCTGGATATGAAAAGAACTATTTTCAGATAAATTCAAACATAAGAATCGAAAGTAAGGGAAAATTTAGAAAATATCAGAATATTTAAGTTCAGTGGCACTTTAAAGATGCATTTGTCAAAAAAACTCATATGCCATGCTTGGAAGTGTGGCGACAGGTGTCCATTTTTCACGGGCAGTAAAACAACTATAGATCTCGCCTGCTGAACCTGTGTTCGCTGGTTTCATCCTTGGCGCCGCACACATCTTCTGCTTTGGTGACGCAACACGGATGAACATACGTTGTCCAACGTCAACAAATCTATAATACAGAACCATCAATCAGAAATTGTACTCAATTTGGTAGTCGAGACCAACAGATAGCAGTAATGAAAACACCCCTCAGCGCGCAAAGCCTGTGAAACTCTCAAAGCAATAACGTAGCCACGGCAACGTGACAGCATCACTGGCAACTACCACGCAACCCAACTTAACATGCGTTGTCCAACGTTCAACAAATTTGGATTGCAGTTGCAATCAAATATTTTACCCAACTTGGTAGTCAAGACCAACAGATAGCAGCAATAAAAGCACAATCAGCATACAAAGCCTTCGAAACAATGAAAGCACAAACGTGTGCACGGCATATATCTATACGGTAGTCAAATTCGTCCCAAACTTTTGCAAGCATGTCTGCATCCACTGCTACAGTTATGCGTATCTTCAGTTCCGATAATGTATATGAAAGGGGAAGTACATAAACGTAGTCCTTTATAAACCCCAAAAAGAAGAAATCTCACACTGAGAGGTCTCGCGACCTTGGAGACCAGACAATCACAGAAGTGGCGGGCGAAGGAAGAGCGTTAGCGCTACTTGTCGGCAACTGCGTGAAACTCAATATTTCCCTTTTCTACCTACATATTATTCGTCCAAAACGGATTAAAAACTCAATAGTTATATATATTAGTAAGCTTTCAATACAAAAAGCTACCCATTGCAGCCGTTCGGACGAAAGCAGTTCCAGAAAATTGTGATATATTTTCACCGATCATGACCCCCCAGATCCCAAAACCACCCTCCATTCAAATGTTGCTTTATATATACAGGGTGTCCATAATTAAACGACCCTACTTTAAAGTTGTCAACAGACGAAACTATTGGTCAGAAAGTTGTGAAATTTTGTGAAGGATATAATGAAGGAATGGGAATTTGTTTAAGCGGAAAAAATTAGTTCAAAATTTCGCCACCAGATGGCGTTTTTAATGAGTTACACATTTAACATACATTTACGATAGTTTACATATTTTATTGCAACAAAGCATATTCCACATGACGGCCATCATTTTCAGCTACCATCTGTAATCGTAAGATAGCATATTCTACAGTTGACCGCAATGTGTTCTGGGAAATGCTAAAAACATGCGCGAAAAAAAAGTTTTGTTCAACATGTTTTATTGTACTACAATTTGTAACCTATCGTAAATGTATGCTAAATGTGTAATTCATTAAAAAACGCCCTCTGGTGGCGAAATTTTAAACTATTTTTTTTTCGCTTAAACAAATTCCCATTCCTTCATTATGTCTTTAACAAAATTTCACAACTTTCTGATCAATAGTTTCGTCTGTAAACAACTTTAAAGTAGGGTCATTTAATTATGGACATCCTGTATATTCCTCAGTCTAATCGTTGCAATCGTGTATTCATTCCCATCCATTGGAATCAGGAACTCTTTAATGTATGTCAGAAAGATTTATGCGGCCGTAAAGGTCATCACATCTAACCATCTATTTTCTCACAGTTTTACTACAGTATATTAATGAAATTTTTTGACAGAATCAAGTGCATATCAACGTAGGTTATAGATCTATTTCAAAAAGTAGTTGAAAATGAAATGTACGTGTGTGTAGTAATCTGTAATTTAAAGTACCACTTTTTTCGAATTTTATTATTCGCCTTTCCTACTTACAGAATTTTTGAAACTAAGACAATGATTTCTCATCGGATACAGAGACTTTGAAAAATAGTAAGAGCTACGCAGTTTGAATGCTGAGACAAGATTTTTTATATAAAGTTATTTCTTTTTGGCATTTTGATATTACAAAAGTTTTATTGCATACGATATCTGAGGTCGCAGTTCAACCGGGTTTTTTCATACTTTTTGGATTTTGATTAAAGTTTCCTTCTGAGAAGACACTTTCATTTTCGAAATCTTTTCAAAATTAAAAGTGTCATCAGGAAAAAACACTGCAATCCATTTTTAAAAAGCATGAAAACACCCGGTAAGACATCGATAAATATATATCCTATATTATAGAGAAAAAAAAATTTAAAATTATTAATATGCAAACGAGAAATTTGAAAGTAATATTGCTTTTGGTTAACCATTGGCATGCGAGTATGATTGCGCGTTACTAGCTTACGCTTTTAAGATACAATGTTTCTGCTCTAATAAATTCAAAATTTGACCAGTTTAAACATTTAGAGAAACAGAACGAGTTAAAATAAATGTCTGTATCCATTAATGCCTTTTTTTCATTGCCAGCCTTACAAGCGCAGAGGTGCCAAGCTCTCACTAATCTTCTGTAATATGTGGGTTAATTTGACCGAGGTTTAATATGTTTCACACCAGAAATTTTTTAAAGAAATTAAATTAAATATATTCCACGTAGAAATTTGAAATTAAATAAATAAAGAATAATCAAATAAATTTCCTGGTTCGAAACGTTGTTAAACTGGGTCAAATTAATCCCCATATTACGGAAGATTAGTGGGAGCTTGGCACCTCTGCAAGCGAGAACATATTAATCGACTTACGGGTGACGAGAGCAATCAGGTAATCATCTAAATCTAATCTTAAAATTTTATTTTTGTCCTTATTAATCATAGTGATTAAATAAGATAACATTTAAAAAAATTAGTGGTGAAAGTTAGACTGATTACCGTACTTTTTGTCGGCGCCTATGAGCGAGGACATACATTCCCATGGAAGTAGGAACCTATAACTGGAAGGATAACGTCAATACCATAGCATAAGCCGCTTTCTACCTGCACGTTGCCACTATGTTTGAGCCTGTGGAGTATTACTCCCAGAATTCATAGCAGAGAGGGGGATAATTTGGCAAGTTTAGCGCTGTTTGGCTCCTTTCTCGGTTTGCATTTACTACTTTTTATTTGAGTGTTAGTTCGTACACAGATTAAATGTAGAATCAGTACTCCAAATTCATCGATAAGTCATTTCTCATTTTCTCTCGGCGAATTGATGATTCAGATATTTTAATGTTTATTAGCGAATTATTCTGAACTTTAAAAGTTTGATACTGAGAATTATAAATTTTTAAAACTGATATTGAAGGTTAAAGACTTTTTAAATAGTTATTTAAGTTGATCGAGATTTGTATTTATTATTCTGTTAAAATGATGCGTTTGTTTTTAATTCTAGTGATATTTTTACCTTTTTGTAATTTGTTTAAACGTGTAATGTTCCGTTCAAGCTTCATTTCAAATTAAACAATTATTTTAACTTTATTAGCTCAATTATTGATAAAAAATACATTTACGAAATACCATTATTAAAAAAATAAGCATTTTTTTTCTTATATCAGCAAATAGTTGCTTTAATTAGAAAAGAAAAAAAGTATGGTATTCTCTGAAACTTTGCATTTCTCTAAATTGCTCAAAAAAATATTTATTTTTAAAATGCTTGTTTTTAAAAATTCCAAACACATTCAAAAATACTTTTATAATTTGTGCATAAGAGTTTCAGAAATTCTAATTCAAATCCAAAATATATAGAGAGCCACTTACTAAAAGTGTTGAATTCAGACACTTTTCTCCGGGAGAGATTTCTATGGCTCCGGGGAGGGGGAGGAATTGCACATTTTAACCATTAAAAGCATAAGTAATCTGGTGGAGGATATTTCAATGCTCCTGGGGAATGCACGCCCCCCCCCCGGGCAGACACCTTTAAGAAATTTCTTTATATTTTTAGAAAAAATAATAGCTGCAATTATATTTCAGTTTTTAATACTATATTAATCTATCAGTGGTGTATCTAGAAATCGGGGGGGGGGGGGGGGGTGGAGACTGAAATAAAGTAATACTTGCTGAGATGGAAATGCCAAGGACTGAAGAAGATTCCGTTTAAAACAGGTTTTTTATCATAGCAGGTATTAAACTACATTTTTTCATCGGAACCATAAAAATGTAGGCACATTTTTGTTATATGGAAACATTTGTTTTAGTATCTAACTTTATTATAAAATTCAACTGTAAATAATTTTTTAATAACTGTAAAGAATTATTTACAGTTGTCTACTAAACATTTTTTCAAAGTTAAATAAAAGGCATATACATCTCTTTAAGTGCAAGGCCCCAGTGCAAACCTTTTTAATAGCAGTGTATAAAAAATATTTTTATTCACATTGGACACCTGACGCACCCATTTGTGGCTGACCATATCGTTGAAATAGAAATATATAAGCAATTTATATAAATATGGTGATAGAAAATATGTAAGGCAGTTTTATGAAAACAAATTAATCGGGTTCAATTTTTAGAATTAATTAAAACCAGGTATACCGTAATTTCCGGCGAATAAAACAATCTTGGTTCGACCCAGAAATTTCATTTTATAAAATGTAACTTAATAGACTGCTGTAGGTATTTGATTTCAATTAGTAAATAAAATTTCTGGGTCTAAACATGATTGTTTGATCGGCGAATTATACGCCGGAAATTACGGCATATAAAATTTTTGTTCATATTACATCTGGTAATTGCAATTAAAAAAATTAATTTGTTTACTTAACATTTCAGCTAAATTAGAAAGGATTTTATAACCATTATTGATACATTTATCTTTTTTTAATACACTCACATAAACATGTATTCAGCAAAAAAAAAAAAAAAAAAAAAAGTTGAAGCTTTATGCTATGTTTTTATGATAAGCAGTGGCACAGTGAAAGATAATTTAGGAGTCCTTCCCCTTCCCCTCCCCCTCCTACTTGCAGAACCTTCCCACGTTTTTCTCTTTAAATACATTAATTTTTACATTTTTATAAATAGAAATTTTAAATTAAAATAAGATAAATAAGAAAATTTGAAAGCTGAACGCCTTAAAAGACACCTGTGGAGCTCGTGCTTAACCCCTTCGGGACCGGCTGCTTTTGCACAAATTTTATTCAGTTGGCACCACTTTATTAAAAAAAAGCTACCTTTACTTACACTATCACAAAAATGGTCTAATTAGAGAAAGCAAATATTACTTTTATTTTTTACTGGTGCCTAAAACAAATTCTGTATGCTCTTTTTGAGGGTGCATATATGCACCCATGGTCCCGAATGGGTTAAAAGAAGGCTTGCAGAACTAATCGTGGTTGAAAAAAAACAACCAACTAGGCAAAAAAACGCTAAAACTTAGCCAAGCACTTTAGGTTTACTAGTATCCCAGTCCCAGAATTCCCGGCTGAAATGAGAACGAAAGTAACTTCTTATTCTACTTCTAGTTGTTTCCTAGTTCGATGTACATTTCTTAAGAAATTTCAGGGAAATTTCATTTCTGTTCAATCTTACAAGAAATTTTTAAAATAAAAAATATATAAACACATCATTAAGTGCATAATTGAAGAATTTAATGGAAGAAGATGATATATTACACTTTTTTCTAAAATTGTTTCACTATATAGAAGGAGGTGAGCTATCTATCATAGGGTAAAGCCAGAATACTAGAATTTTGATTAGTGTTATTAATTATGCGACATTATTTTTTTATATTTCTTATATTTATATTTACTAATTTGAATAAAATTAATAATTTTTATATTTATATTTTTTTTATCTGACAAGTTGTTCTGAGAGAGTTTATTACCTCATGTTACCATTTCCACCATAATGCTCCAAGAAGAAAATAAATGAAAAAAAATTTACAGCCTCTCTCGAAATTTTACTTTTCTTACATAACTTATTTTTCTAATAATTCTTTCAATTAGCAGCTTTAACCTCATGAAGAGCGATGGAACATTTTTATATCACTTACTTTTAAATCCCAAATGTGACAATGGAACCTTTATTTTCTAATAAAGGTTTTCATGTATAAAGTATATGAAAAAGAGCTTTTTCTTATTTTCAAATAATTTTGTTCGTAAATTCTGGTGTCACTCAATCATTTCAGCATTTTATCAACAGAAGTTTTTTGCTAATGAAAGAGTTAAACTTTTCACCTTCGGTGGTCAGTTATTTGTACCACTAAGTTTTAATTCCGAACTGCCCAGTTGCACCCTGAATTTTAGGTAGATTTCGTAAGAAATACTACCTATTACATTCTCCCCTAAGTTGGAATTTCTGAAAAATTTTTGCAGATCTACGCCGATCATGACTCCCAGAACCCAAAACCACCCCCAGTTCAAAACTTTATCTATCTATCTATCTTATCTATCTATATCACTTTTTTATGGACACGATAACTTAAAAAATTCTCCACAATTCTCTTCCAAACTGATACATAAAATCAAGGGGCATAAAATCTCGGTCAAGTTCGTTAATTTGCAAAATCGAACCACGTGGGGTGGGGGAGAAAAGGAGGCATTTTGTGAAAACAGAATAAACCCCATAACTTCTTAATTACGATACGTATAGAATCCGTTTAAAGTTATTAATACTTCTAGGAAAAGTGCCGAAAATTTATGTATGACAGATTTTTGATATCATTAAAAATAGCATCAAGGGGGGGGGGGAAGAGGGGTTTAAGAAGCAAAATGTATAACTTCGTCAATTCACACAATATCAAATCCGCTTAGATTTATTATAAATCCTCTTAATATTGTCTACAACTTTTATATTGACAAGATTTTTATAGGACCAACCGTTATAGCAAAAAAAAAAAAAAAAAAATAAATAAAAAATTTAAAAAAAAATATCCCTGCCGGCTCCGCTTACAGACACAGGTAGATTTCGAAGTGGGCGGTCCGAACTGCCGCACCATGGCAAAAAGGTCATTTCTTCTGCAATTTCCAACAAACGGGCGCCCCATGGTCTGCGTCTTCTAAATCTACCTGTGCTTGTAGGCCGAGCCGTCAGGGATTTTTTTAATAACATTTTGCTTTTAAAATGTACGTGACGAAAAAAATTTATTATTTTTCAAATCAATTCGTTCGCAATTTCTTGTGATAATCAATCATTTCAACATTTTAGACAGAGAAAACGGAAAGAATTACTGACAACCATTTCATGGATACATAGAACGTAGCAATACATTAATAGCTCTTTCTTTGGATATATTTGAAAAACGACAATAAACACCACAAAAATTATTCTGTAACTTGAATTTAACTTCAAGTGTTCGTTTCGAGCTTAATTCTGTAGTTGGCTCTCCTTTTGATTAATTCTTCAATTGAATTATCACGAAAGAGAAGCCGATATTACGTCGGTTTCTTTAAATTACGAATGTATTTTAACCCCTTAAGCACCACGACGTACCTGCGCACGTCATGAACTCTTCATTTGCAATACCAGGACGTACGTGTGTACGTCGTCATTTTAAGTCTAGATTGTAATGTTCTAACCCAGCCATACTCAACCTTTTTATCTCGCGGGCCGCAAACACATGTTTGCGACGTTATAGGCGGGCCGAAGCACACTTAAAAAAGTGTTTTAAAAAAGTAATTAAAATAGTAAATACATAAGTAGCATAACAAAGCAGTATAGCAAAGTTAGTATTATCAGTAGGGTTGAACGTTTGTTGCAGAAGAAATGTTACCAAAAAAATTTAACACCAGTATTTCCAAACAATAAACTTCGTGGTAGATTTCACTGCAAATGTAGAAAAATGCCGCGATGTTTGTTATTTTGAAATAGCCTTGTAAAAATAGTTTGGTTCCAATTTTTTCCCGCGACAAAGGTTCAACCCTATAAAAGCAGTATTAGCTATACATAAAGTACTAAATGTAACAATATAACAATGCAGAATTTCTCAAGAAAAAAATCCGGGGATTTTCTCTAATAAATCAGTTTTAGCTCAATGCAAAAACTTTATTATTTTTTTTATTGTAAAAATGTACATTACACATTTAATTAATTTTGAATAATGTTTGATTAGTGTTGAAGATTAAGAAATGTATGCACCACTGTAGCACAAATAAAGCTACATATGTAAAAAGAACTTTTGGCTAAGAAAACCGAATTTGAGATGTTTTAACACAATTTTAAATTAATTATAAATAACAGGACAGGTTTTGTCTTCCCATGAAAATATATAAAACAACGGTGAACGTCTTAAATATTTTTATGCACATCTCAATTAATTTTATAAATATGAATCAATATGATTATGCCTCGGGCCGCACATAAAAGGTCGCCAGGCCACATGCAGCCCGCGGGCCGCAGGTTGAATATGGCTGTTCTAACCAATTCGTACTGGAAAATTCTATCGTTCAGTTATTAGATATTAATTCCGATATCTAATGTGTAATAATTGACGGGCATAATTTTCCGGTACGAATTGGTTTTCCCAAACGGAAGGATCTTTCCTAACAACCCAATATGTGGTATTCAGCATACTATCACTAAATTGAATATGATGCTTAAGGGGTTAATAGGGCTCAAACTCACTTTTGCCAGGTCAGCCACTTTTTTTATTCAAAAATAACTACTGATGTCCTACCAGAATTTATTTATTGTAAATCCTGCTTTTATTTACTTGCAGTTACTCCATAATTAAATAAAACAAAACTTAGTATACATACATTGTGGCAGAATTGTTCTTTTTTTTTCAATAAAAATGTGGTACATTGGCAACACTTTTCGCAATTGGTCCATTTTTTGGGTATACTACTTTTAAAAATATAATCTTCTTTTTCAATTATTTTGCAAACTTTGTACAAACCAACTTCGAAGCTTATTTCTGTTTTAAATTTTGTAAGATCTAAGAAGAAATTTTTTAATCAGAAATACTGTTATTTTAAAAACGGAGCAGTGGGAACTCTGTTAATAACATATTTGCTAACCTGTGTTGCCAACATAGCCTCTTTTTTACTAAATAAAAATACTGTCTAACCTGAATTTGTGTACAGTAATTTTATTTTTATTTACTGCTAGATATTCCAAGATTAAATAAAGCAAACATTATTATATAGAAATACTGCTTTGACGGTACTTATTTGAATACTAAAATGGCTTAGTTACTAACATTGCTGCTAAGTTTTGAAATTTTAATTACCAGTACTTCCGAAAAGTAAATTTCTTTTAGTGCCTGAATGTATTACGAATTCTATGTTTAAATAAGGCGGAGATAAATATTCGTAAATACTGGAATTTAAACTATTTTTTCTCTTTAATTTTGAGATCGACATATACTCGACTATATAGTGTACCGACATTTTGGTCAACAAACGGTCATAAATGATCAGGGTCCATAAGCCGTGTTTTTGGCCCATGAAATAAGACTAAAATTCGATTTTGTTATATTGACTTAATTATTTCCCTTTTTAATATTAGAAGGTTTATCCTGTACTATTTCAACAATATTTTTTGCATTTTGTTCGTTTTTATATAAATTACTTAAGCTCAAAGTTCGTACTGTTCGTAGTTTTTGATAAAAAATACGCAATTTCTCCTAATTTTACCTCAATTTTTAATATATTTTTTAATACTTTACTATGAGCGCAGCTTTGCAAAACTTTTATTTAAACATATATTGTACATTTTGATGTATTTTATAATATAAAAATTAAAGAAGAAAGTGTTGCACAATTGCGCTCATATAAATAATTGAGGTAAAATTAGGAGAAATTGCGTATTTTTCATCAAAAACTACGAATAATATGAACTTTGAGCTCCCGTAAGTCATATAAATCCGAACAAAATGCAAAAACTATTGTTGAAATCGTATACCTTCTGAAAACCTTCTAATATTAAAAGTGAAATAATTAAGTCAGTATAACAAAATTGAATTTTAGTCTATTTCATGGGCCAAAAACACGGCTGATCCTTTAACTACTACATCTTCCAAAGAGTAATCTTTGTTCATCTTAAACTGTAGAAATTTACCACAAGTATTATTGTTTGGAAATATTGGCTGCCAAAAAATTGATTGGTTCGTTGTTTCTAACCTACCTCATACTCCGCTTTTCCTGTTCCATACCAAATCTGGCGTTTCTGTATTCCGCTGGTAATTACCTGTATATCCGTTTAGTAATAGTCACCAAGATTGCTATAAGGAAATAGTGGTGGCAAATTGCCTGCTGGCATGCGGTTCCACCATAACCGCTCTATAATTTATAACATCGATTATGAAAGTAATTTTGTTGAAATTTTGGGTAGGAATAACAAATTAGTAGCCAAATGAATTATTACAAATATTTTAATTAAGTAACTTTAATATGAAATTTAGTACTTTTATTTTATTTAATTTATCGGCTTGCGTTAATGTCTCTTTCGAGAATGCTACCTGTTTGTCGTCTAGTGGTTAAAGCGCTGGCTACTGCACAAAGAGTGCCGTGTCGAGTCTCCACTCAGGTATGAATGTTTGGGCCTAATTACACTTTAAACAGACTTTCTGATCTGTTTAACTCTCGCGTGCAAAAAATCATCGTAGCGCCCCAACAAACCAAACCAAACCCATTCAGAAATTTACTTTATAATTTTTCATGCAACAATAAAGCAATTAATCGATCCCAATGTAGGAATACATTCTAGGCCATATGCTTTTGTCTTTTTAATAGTATTACACGTCTATATGAGTTACTCTTACAAGTTGTATTATTTTACAAACATATATTCCATATTCATATTTCTATATATATATTCCAAAACAATATACACAAATAGTTATTCTGAACACATGCAACATGCGCAGATTTCAACCAGTAGTTTAGATCTTATATATCTTACTAGCAAGCTACGCCCGCTACGCTGGTCAATTTCTTATAACGAACTTTTAATCCAACAAAATATTGACATTTCATAATTCACTTTAGATTTTAACAGAATAATAAGGCTACTATAATTTGTGACTCGTGCTATAGCCAATATACACGCCCGGACACGTCGCCCTTATCATTATCTTTTTACGCATGAAGCTTTCGCTATGGTACTCCATTGTGAAATTTGGTAATTTTTCAAATTCAATATTTGAAAAATGGCATAATCATTAGATTTGAAATTTATATCAAGAAAAGTACAATTTTTTACCTTTCAAACGCAGTTTGCCTAACAATTTTCAGACATACTTTTCGAGCTACTATTTTTTTCAGTAACTTCAATTGTTTCATTTTCCGAGATTAATCTGTGGCAACAATTAGCGAAAAACACAGTCGAAAGAAACGCATAGTTTTTTTTATTAAAGAGGATATTGGAGCAGGGATTGTCACCACCAATTTGCCACCATCACTTTTGAAATCGGTTCGGTAGTTCTAGAGATTCTATAGAAATTGTAATTTAGAATGTTTTTAGAACGCTTTTCGCTCATTTCACCCTTTTAAATTTCGATTTTTTTTTGTTGTTGTTTTTAGAGAGCATTTACATCTTATAAGTAACTACAATGCCAAATTTCAAATTTCTAGCTCCTTCAGTATAAACAAAATCGCAATTTTAGAACGTTTTTCGCTCCTGCACCCCCCTGGGGATAGTGACACCGACATAAAATATATCCTATGTTGTAGCAGGGGTTGTCACCATCCATTTGCCACCATCACTTTTGAAATCGGTTCGGTAGTTCCAGAGATTCCATAGAAATTGTAATTTAGAATGTTTTTAGAACGCTTTTCGCTCATTTCACCCTTTTAAATTTCGAATTTTTTTTATTTTGTTCTTAGAGAGCATTTACATCTTATAAGTAACTACAACGCCAAATTTCAAATCGGTTCGGTAGTTCTAGAGATTCCATAGAAATTGTAATTTAGAATGTTTTTAGAACGCTTTTCGCTCATTTCACCCTTTTAAATTTCGAATTTTTCTTTATTTTGTTCTTAGAGAGCATTTGCATCTTATAAGTAACTACAACGACAAATTTCAAATCGGTTCGGTAGTTCTAGAGATTCCATAGAAATTGTAATTTAGAACGCTTTTCGCTCGTTTCTCCCTTTTAAATTTCGAATTTTTTTTTATTTTGTTCTTAGAGAGCATTTACATCTTTTAAGTAACTACAACCCCAAATTTCAAATCGGTTCGGTAGTTCTAGAGATTCCATAGAAATTGTAATTTAGAATGTTTTTAGAACGCTTTTCGCTCATTTCACCCTTTTAAATTTAGATTTTTTCTTTATTTTGTTCTTAGAGAGCATTTGCATCTTATAAGTAACTACAACGCCAAATTTCAAATTTCTAGCTTCTTCAGTATAGAAAAGATCGCAATTTTAGAACGTTTTCCGCTTCTGCACCCACCTGGGGTAGTGGCATCGACATAAAATATAGCCTATGTTGGAGCAGGGGTTGTCACCATCAATTTGCCACCATCACTTTTGAAATCGGTTCGGTAGTTCCCGAGATTACCCCCTACAAACAAACAAACAAACAATCTTTACTCCTTTATAATATTAGTATAGATTGCCACCATCACTTTTGAAATCGGTTCGGTAGTTCCAGAGATTACCCCCTACAAACAAACAAACAAACAAACAATCTTTACTCCTTTATAATATTAGTATAGATTTAATATAAGGAAAAAAATTACTATTTTAAATTTGTGATGGAAATTTACATACAAACATGTTGAACGTGTTCACAAAATGGCTCTTTGATATAGTGATTCCAGTTGATTTGTTTTCAAATTGCTTGATTACTACCACCTTTATTAAAATAGTAATGTTCCCCCTGTTAATCCGTCATTGAATAGGACGAATATTGCTTTATGTGAAATATTGATTAAAATTAAGTAATCCGAATAATAAAAAAAAATCTGCCTAACTGGCAATATTGCTTGGATATAATATATAAAATAACACAGCTGCCAGTTTCATAATTTTTCTTTCTACTAAAGTTTAATAGCAAAATTTGCCTTATTTAATAGTTTAAATATGCGATTGAAAAAGGCAAAAATTTCAGATATTGGATAAAAACTGATAAACATAATATATTAAAACGTGAAATAGCATTTTGTTTTCATTTTGAATATCAAAAAACAGTATAATTTTAATAATTTTTTCAATTAATTTTTAGCAGTGAAATTCACCCGAAATTATTGAATATTAAATTTTTCACACAGTTGGTTATACGCTTAGTTAGCTATGTGAATATTTACGTATTTAATACATCAAACATCAGGTTGCACAAAAACTTTACTGATAAAAATAATTCTCTACTGCGTAACTCCCATCTGTGAATAGTATAAATTATTTTTTTTAAATAAAATATTAAATAAAATGTTCTTTATATTTTCTAATAAAGCTAAATAATTTTAACCATTGTTTATAAGAGATAAAGGATTTTTTTTTCTTCACTCTTTTCAACATAATTTTCAATATGTATAACTAGAGCACCTAGAATACATAGTGTGGAAAACGGCTACAAAACAGTACTAAAAAATTGAATCCGATAAATGTATAACGATTGATCGCAGCGACATCTTCTAGCAATGGCGTAGACAGGGTGGAGGTCCAGATGGTTTGGTTACCACTAATTTAAAAAAGAAAAATTTTTGATATATCTAATCGAAGAATTTTCTGCGATATTGAAGCCGAAGAAAACTTTATAATATTACTGTTTCCAGAGCATTTAGACCCCCCCCCCTCTCTGGCTACGCCACTGTTTTCTAGCTCTTTTCAACGCAAACATTGTATAAGAATCGAACTGAGAAAACGTTTCAACTGGTGGTAAATATTTTAAATAATTAAATTATACCCTATTTCCTTTGACTTGGATAGTGATTTTCATAAGCTTTGAAAATATGAATGATATTGATCATGGCAAAAAACCGTGATACGCATTCTTTTGTGTCTGGTTGCAGTACTCGATACAAGACAGCAAACTAGAAACTATACCTATTTATCATACCAACGGATGAATCTCTGCAAGAAGAGTGGAAAAGATTAATTCCCTGATATGATAAAAAACTAACTTCAAAATCAGTTACATCTGAAATATATACTTACAAGAAGATTTTATTAACAGAAATTATGTCCATTTTGTCAATAGTGAACTGTTACTTTTTCTAGAGGTAAATCTATTTTTAAAGCAAATGTCTCTGCGATTGCCTTATTATTGTGCAGTGTTGCCAGTGGGCTACTTTTTTAAAATTCGGATTACTTCATTTGCACCACTTTTTTAAAATAGTTTAATTTCCCTAGTTTACACCTTATTTAATCTGTCATTAGATAAGGCGAATTTTACTTTCTCAAAAAATTGGTGGCAGTCAAGATAACTGAATTTAAAAAAAGTAGCCCACTGGCAACACTGTTATTGTGCCGCATCGTTGCACGTTTATCGGCTACAATGTTTTAGCACTTTTTACAGCATTACCAGTTTGGCTTTTTTTAAATTCCGAAATTTCGCATTAATACCAGAAATTCCCTTAAATGTTCTTTTGGTCACTTAATGACAGATATTTCGTGACTTCGTAAAGTAAAAATTCTTGTTTCAGAATTTCCGGTTTGAATTATAAAACGGTAAAACCGTTTTCCACACTATGTATTCTAGGCGCTGTAGTATAACCTATCATTAGATGAAAGTTTTGAATATGGTGCAAGATTTATATTTTATGCACTAAAATAAATATGAATATTTTTTACTTTTACGCAATTTTTTTTTAATTACAAGTAAAATCATCTTGACTCTAAAGTATACCTATAATATATACATAGATATTTTTATGAGCACATTAGAATCAAACTGAATATATGTTACTTTTAATTCACATATTTTTTAATAGCGAAGATAAATTGATAAAAAATTAATTAAAAACATATCAAAATACCCATTTAAACGATACGAAATAGTAATTGGAATATATTGCAATGTTTAAGCATACGTATTATATGAACATCTAATAAAGATTTAATTTTTTTTTATTTGTATATTTATTTTCCGTTTCAACATAACAATATTCATCCATAAAGAACAATTAGCCAATAATATTACTATTTGGCAGTAGTAGTACTTATATTGAAGAAAACATACGAACGCTAAAAGCATTCTGCCGTCGACAATCGCTGGTTTTTGAGTCAGTAACATAGGACTTGTAATTTTAAAAAATTATCTTCGTTTATTTCTTTAATTTGTAAATATATTAAGTTTTCCTATTTAAAATACTGTGATTAAACGTCCAATGTAAGATTTCTCTTAGTTGAAAATTGTCATAACAGAATTTGCGCAACTGTAAAAATAATTCATTACTACAATAATACATGTTCATATATATTTTTTATATATAAAATTAAGCTATACAAGAGAGGGAAGTTTAGTATAGAATATAACTTAGTACTACACATACATTTTGGTAATTTGGAGAGTTGTAAAATATAACTAACAAGTAAAAAACAAATCTTCTATAGCCTGCAATTTTTAAAAGATTTCTTAAAGAAAAATTTCTCGCCACTATTCAATTCCCTTACCTTGTATCATTTTTAATGATAAAACAGGTATTTCTATTGACAATCGTCTTACCATTTAAGTAACTAAATCAAAAGACAATTTCTAAGAGGGCAATCAGCAAATCAAAATAAGTAAACAAACAATAAATAAATAATAAAATACCTAATATGAGTCGTATTCCTGTAAACAAGAATTTGCATCGCGATGATAACTGGCTCCTCGCTTATGAATAATTACATGAATGGGGCTAGTTTTCTCTTCGTTCCACAATAATAACTATTACCCTGTTCAGATTGGATATTTAAGATATCTTAGACAGCCGAACTAACTGAGGGAGTTCCACAAACTCACTCAGTGAGTTCGAACTTTCTATTGCTAGATACAGTCATGACCACTCACTTTGATTAGCTCTGGAGGCTAACTTTAAGTGGCTGGCTGTTGAGGCTGGCTTTAACTTATGCGTATGTTCAGATTTCAGACACAGTGAGGTTGAGTGAGTCACAGATTAAAATCTGTGCAGTGAGTTCTCTTAGATGAGTTTTGTGGAGTGAACAGGTATTCAATTCCGGGAGGATATCACATCAAAAATGGTGATCTAACATATCTTAAATATCCAGTGTGAACATGGTATTGGGAATTCAAGCGCTCGAATACGCCATCTGGTGGAAAAAAGATATAACTCCTCCCTTCAGGAAAATCCCTTGCAATCCCATTGCGTTACATGCATTTTTTATTTGTTCATAATGATTATTTTTATGCACAATTTCAGATTTCATGTGCTATTTGTGTTCTGTGTTTATATGTCAAAGTAAAAATTATACGAATTTGAATATCTAACACTTTTAAACGCGTTTACAATAAATAATGGTTTCAATGGCACTTTAGCATTAGTTAAAGAGCCAATTTTCCTGTACCGACGGCTGCAATCAGCGCCTCTATAGGCCGTTTTAAGTCCCAATAAGAAATGGAAAACTTTTAATCCTTAGAAAATCGAAAACTTATTATAAATAACAGTAAAATTGAATACATATAATTAAAAAATATCTCCTCATATTAAAAAATGAATATAAATAGTTTTTCGAAAATGGCAATTTAACATAAAACAGATTAGAACTTAAAACGGCCTATAGAGGCGCTGATCGCAGCAGTTCGGTATAGGAAAATTGTCTCTTTAACTAATGCTTAAGCGCCATTAAAATTATTATTTATTGTAAACGCGTTTGAAAGTGTTATATAATCAAAGCTGGATAATTTTTGCCTTGTCATATAAACACAGAACACAAATATCACATAAAATCTGAAATTGTGCAAAAAAATAATGATTATGAAGAAATTAAAAATGCATTATAACTAAAATAAACCTTCAGTGGACGCATAGATGCTAAGACATAGGTTTCATGGAAATCGTAAAATACACAGCATACCAGCTCCACCTATTAGGCGATATACATCCAAACCTAATCAACAGCAAATTATGTCGATGTCTAACAGAACATGAAATTTGATGAAATCCTGTGCATTAGTTCTTGAGAAAGAGCGCCCTCAAAATTTGTGTCACGGAAAGAAATTTTCCGAAAATAATTAAATCTTGTTCAGGACATCCCAAAACGTGTAAATTCGTCAAAAAATGGAAGTCAGAAATTTTCCAGATTCTTTCTTCTTCTTATGTATATAGTAGACATTAAACAAGAAAAAATTTTGGAAATTATGTCACGTCTATTTAATCCTGTTGAAATACATTTTCCAAACATATTCAAAAATTCTTCCTCATTCTATTGTAATTAATATTAATAATTACACCAAATAATCGCATTCGCTATATTTTAGTAAATAACATATTCGTTAAATTTTAATAACTTTATTTTTTGTCATTTGGATAATTACTTTAACACCTAATTTTTTTAAACCTATTTTTTACCACCAAAAAAGAAAAAAACTCGAAACCGAAATGGTTAAATACAATGTAATATCTTCCACCTAAATTACTTTTCTGCAATAAAACAGATACACTTCTCACAACAAAGAAAGATAACATAATTTCCATTTTGTTTTTATCTGTCTTATAAAAGTTAGAGATTCAGTATAGTACAAGCACATATCACGCAGGTGATTATTTTTCTTTCTCTTTTCTATATTCTAAAATCTAAACAACAACATAAAAAATACCCCAACTCTGCATTTGCTCCAATGAATCACACCACGAGAAGATTAAGAAAGAAAGAAAAAAATATTTCCCCTACTCTAAAGCTGCGTTCAGTCCCTTCCTGAGCAATTCAGTTTACGATAACCATATATCATCCAACTTCCCATTACGCAGACGATCTTGCGCTTGATACGATCGGATAAGAATAGCAATTTATCAATTTATTGATTGGAGAGACATCGATAAAAAATGGATACTATCGATAAAAATATTGATGCTATCGTAAAAAAATTGATACTATCGAAAAAAAAAAATTATACTATCGATAAAAATGATACTACCGATAAAAAATTTTATACTATCGATATAATCGATTTGACCATACTATCGATAAAACATATCGTTATCGCCTATCACTACTTTTACACTACTTAATCATTTGATATTAAAATCAAAATCGTATATATGCTTAAGAGTATATTAAAAATATGTTATCCTTCTTGGAGATACAGTGTTGGAGACACTTTGCTATATCAGAGCAATAACAGACGAAATAGACATTTCAGCATGTTAACGCTATTTTACTGCTGGAGAGAGAATATTTGATACTAGAAAAAACACATATACAAAAAAAATATATACAAGGTATCACTCTATGCAAATTGCATGGGGGTGCATAATTGAGGGGCCCTCTGCAATAACAAGGCAAGTGAAATGGAGTTTTCAACTACAAAGCTTTTAAAACCCTCTGAGCGTCTGAGGGCTTTCCTGCATTTTCATAAAAATATTTGTAAAACTATTAAAAAAAATCCCCGTTTGTTTCTAAAATACACGTTACATCTCTTCATTTTACATATATCTTAAAATACAATTTTGTTAAAAAAATTGTCTAGAGCCGAATTAAGTTGTTTTTGAGAAACGGAAAAATATGGGCAAAACGCTTAGAGTGTTAAATTTACTTTCAACATTTTAATTTAGAATATAGCTTCTTTACATATCTTCCTATTAAGAAGATTTTTCTAGCATCTTTTCTTTGCTTATGATCATAAAAATTATATTTCCTTATATGCTGAATAATACATTACTTAAATCTGAATATTTAAAATCAAGGTAACTCCACTTGCCTTCTTATTGCAGAGAGTCCCTCAATTAAAAGCAGTATTACTGTTGGTTAGAAAACAGTCCCTAATATAATACAGGGTGTACATTTCGTTGGGTTTTACAAAAATCACACTAGTGATTATGTAACCACCTGGTTGAGGATTCTTCAGGTCAGCATCGTAAAATATATCCTCAGTTTTATTAGTTTAAATGCTTTTGATGTTATTAGGGGTCATAAATTGCCTTCTCTATACTTATTGTGTTCCATATGTCAAATGGCGACATTGAGTATTCTACCTTTCAGTCTGTCTGGTTCACATCCGGAGTCGACTAGCTCGATGACAAAAAATCATTGTCTTATTAAACAAAATATTAATTTGCATAGTAATAATAATAATTAAAATACATGAGGTAATTTTTCCTTGTACTAAACATATGTGGAAACACAAATATATAAACAATATACACTATATGGCCGGATGTTATATGGGTCATGATAAATAGTTTCAGGACTCACGCTTTCTTGTTGTCCGTGCAGAGTACTTGATATTGTTATGGCTGGTAGCGTCTGTTGTTGCAATTTCTAGGGAACTTCTAAAGTCGATACTCACTGGAAGTTTCCCGGTAGACTATCCACATTCTGTATATTTATATTTTTCAGACCAAGGTCGATGGATTTGTTTTTAAATATTCAGGTGGTTTACTGTCTGGGGTCCGGGTGAACTGTCAGAAATATTTTTATCAAGCATGTAATAAAGTTGTGCTGGATACTTTGAATATGGATCTGTTTTTGAGAGGGAGGAGACATAAATAGTTAAGGTAAATTGAAATATTTATTTGTTATATTTTTTAGTTGTTCTGAGACGTTTACACATTGCTTTGGTTTATCATAAACCATTCTTATAATGTGCTGGATTGAGTCAGTTAATTGAAATATATACTCTGCCTGTAATAATTAAAGTTTATTTATATTTGTTAAAGTTAAATATAGATTTTAATTGAATTAAAGCTGGTTTAAATTAAGTTAAAGTTAAATTGAATTAAATAAGTAAGTTTAAATTAAAGTTAATTGATAAGATAGTTAAAGTTTATTTAATATGAAAGTTTAAAGAGAACATATATTTTTATTTAATGTTTTACTTTAAAGCTTTTACTTTTTGGTGCTCCAATTTATTAAAATCAACATATTGATAAAGAGTTAAATGTTTTTATTGCACGTTATTCAGGAGAATGTATTTTTAGAGAACTCATGTCATATGTTGGAAATCTGGTTTTTATTTCAAATGGCTTTTAATATTTTCTTTTATTTTTGTTTTATTTAAATTTGTTTATTAAATTTATTGTTTTTAATTTGAGTTGTTATCTTTCCGATATACTAAATTTGCATTTATGATTCTCATATTTAACTTTTTATTGGATTCCAGTACTGATGAGTTTTTGGGTAAACATTTTCAGCATAGACGCTCTACTTGCGTATATGCTCTCAATACATCTATTCTTCATTAGCAATTGCCTATTCTAATTGCTTTCATTCAATAGGATTTATTTCAGGAGTTTGGGCTTGCCAATTGAGCTCTTGGACCCCCATGTCCCCAAACCACTGTTTTATAATGTTCGCTGGAATTATCATGTTGGAATACATATGGTCCACTGCCAAACATTTGCCAGGGAGTAGGAAGCACATCATTGTCTAGAATGTCTTCATAGTGTTCGGCATGCAAGGTTGCAGGCACTAAAACCAATGGATCAAGTCCAAACTATGCAAAGCAAGACCAAACCATGATTCCGCCACCTCCAAATTTAACAGTGGGAACACTGCACTGCGGCAAATAGCTCTCACTTGGCATTCGCTGATGTGATTAGATATAAATTAATGATGATTTAAGTAATAACAGAGTTAAATTAGAGGCAGTGAAATCGTAGCTGAAGTTACCTGACATGTTGAAAGTAAAGTAAAGTTCAATTTATCACAGTTCAATTTCTATTAAAAGTAAACCTGAAAGATAGTTTTAAACTATGAACAAATGAAATAAACCGTGTGGTGATAAAATGAGAACTAATAAATTTAAAAACAAATTATATTTATTAACGAAACAAATTATATTAAAAAGTAATAAAAATGCAGGATACATTTAACAGAAACACAATTTAACATATTTGATAAAGTAACAAAAATAACTTAATAATACATTAACAAATCCCCCCCCACCAAGAGATTTCATAACTACACTGAGTTGATAAGTAGGTTGACATCAAGAGCTAGATTTAAATTAGGTAAACAGTATCCTGAAGCATCGATTAAAATATGAAACGAGCTTTCTTAAATACAAAGCTTCTGGATACTGATTATGTGGACTCAAAGAATAACAAGAACACTAAATGTTCATTCAACATTGCTAATAAAGGTTCATTATGTCAGGACCGAAACAGCCTCCTTCCTCACGATAATAAGCTCTAAAAACATCGACCGTAATCCAAAGATAGTTAAATGCAATGGCTATGAGAATCACAGTAAACAGATAAAAATTGAAGCAGGTTTAAAAGCGAATCGTTGATATATTTTAGCAAAGATAAAAACATCTTTATGAAACTAAATTATAAAACAGTATTAAAGAACTTATGTTTAAAACTTCCATAACGACTTCAATGCTTCAGAACTCCAATAAAAAGGTTAAAAACATTCCTCGTGACCATACCTTGTTCACGGAAAGCAAGAAAAGACCAAAAGCAAACTGAAACTGAACAGGAATACGCTTTATACTAGTCAATTGTTCTAAAAAATAGCTCATTACGCAATTCAAGTAGCATGAGGCAGAAGGAGTCAGATAGTGACGTCAGACGCATACGTGGAACGTAGCGATCCCTGACCTGCGTTATACACGGCCTTTGCATGACGTTTAGAACGTCACATGAAGTGGATCATTTTTACACGGTGATTGGTGCAAAACGGAAGGCTCGCCGCTTTGCACCAATCACCGTGTAAAAATGATCCACTTCATGTGACGTTCTAAACATCATGCACCGGTCGTGTATAACGCAGGTCGCGAGCGATCCCGATCAAACGGCGCCATCTTGCGGTGAAAGAGAGAATCGGCACGTGCATGCCAAGGAAACATGAATAGGAGTTTGACTCAATGGAAATAAAGGAAAGTGATTTAAAAATATCCATATGTAATAACTAAGTAAAAAAACTTTAAATGATATTTAAAAGGATTAGGATGTTAGGATTAGGCCACTGTAAATACAGTAAATGTATGTACTGGATGATAATACTGGAAAGGTAAGTGGAATGCAATGTATAAATTGTTCAAATAAAGATGAACAAAAACAGGGAAAGTGAAAAACAACTGGAGATGTAGTCAGGCAGTGGTAAGAAGAACTTTATTATGTATGGTTATCATTCGCAAGGTCTAGACACGTCCGTCGGAATGACAGAACGTGAAGCGTGATTCACCATTCCACACTATGTTCTTCTCCTGATCCAGTGTCCAGTACCGCCGTGTTGTACACCCCTGCAATCGCTGGCGTGCGTTAATGGCTGTAATCCTGGGCTTATGGACTGCAGTTCGGCCATGAAATTCCATGGCATGCAGCTCTCGATTAATTGTCCGGTTTCTGCTCTCACTTCCAGGTGCCACTTGGAACTGCGCGGCTATGCTACCCAACAGCATTTGCCGGTTGGACTTGTCGACATGGCTGAGACATATCCGGTCCCTCTCCAATAATTTACGTCACATCCTTCGTCAGGGTTACGCTTTCAGGGTTTTCTCTCTTCTCCACTTAACCACAACATCACTAACTGTGGCCTGTGGGATCTGGAACTTTGAGGAAATTTGTCGATTCGAATGCTCGAAACAGTGGGCTCCAATGATCATGCCCCTTCCGCCTTCGCTCAACTCGTGCCATCCTGTCATTTTTGCTGCTACAGGTTCTATAAACATCTCACGGTCAGTGACCTTCCTTTTATCCACATACGAACGTCATTGATGGCGTTTGGACGATTCTACTTTTTCGAAGGGTGTCCGTTGATTAATGCCAATATAGCGTACACAATATTGCATATACTGCTATATTTCGATACAGCCCTCATCTTTTTGCTTCCTTTTGGGAACAACGGATTTCGAGCTAATTCTATAGACGATCACTTTCAGAATTTTCAAGCTATGTTTTTGAGACTTTCACAAATGTTGCTCTATACATTTAGCTAATACATTATGCACATTATATTTTGATTTCATTCACACATGCGCAGTGAAACATTATTTAGTGAATCTGCTCATTTTTCATCCAATATTTATTATTTTTAAACTCTGATTGCAGGGTATTGTGTATAATGTTGTTTGTCATGGTTCCTAAAAAGAACATTCTTTTATATTAAGAACTCTGCAAAATATAAGCAAAACACTTGGTGAAATTTGGGATTGTTTTTACAAAAACCTTAATTTCTCCACAAGTATACATGCTATCCTCATAAAAATGAACACAATTTATTACGAGAAGCGTCTGATCACGTTCAAAAGTTTCGACGCTTTTGAGACATTAGTTTTTACAGGGTTATCCAAAAGATATTCGTTTTTTTTTCAATTTGTTGACGGTCCCCAATGGGATTTCGGGAAAAAATCTTCACGGAAATTTATGACGCCTACAATGCTGTTTACACGCCTGAAGTTTCGGCAAAATACCTCATGTATATTTTTAGATATTTAACAAAACGTTTAAAATAGCAAGTGACTGGTCATCATTGGCCATATAGTGTATTTTTGCTGTGGATAAATATTTTTATGTAAAATTTATACAGTTTGTTTATCATGAGAGACTGTAGTATCTCAGTGACGCAGCAAAAACTGAAATCCCAAATCCGAAGATTTTGTCACTCTATATAGACACCTAGTTTCAGATCAAAGGAAAAGCTAAACGCCGACATTTAATATCTCAGCAAATATGAGGCATATCTTTCTGATTTTTTTCACAGCAGTCTTATATATCCAGTCTAAATCTATCCTGAAATTTATAGACTTCTACATGCAGTATATTTTAAGATCTGGAAGTCCATTTATAAGTAAAATGGAATGGTGTATTCGTGTAATGTTGTCATGTCGTAAGATTTTTTTCTCGAAATCCGCTCAGACGATTTTTTAAAAATTAATATATGATATTAATCTGTTGTCACTGAAGCGAATGCGAGCTCTTCTTAAATAGGAAAACTCTGGTTTCTTATATAATCCGGTTTAAAAATGGGACTATTTTCCTACGTCAATACCATTGGCATTGCATTGGACTTTTCACGTCTTTTTTGTGTAAGCCTATGCCAAATAATCGCTTCACGAATACAGTTAAAACTTCTGCATGTAGGAGATAAATTTATTCATTTCTTTCTAATGCGAAAATAATTAATTATATACTTCTAATATTTAATATATTGGGAATTCAAGCGCTTGAATACGTCATCTGGTGGAGAAAAGACAACTTCTCGCTTCAGGAAAATCCTTTGCAGCCCCATTGTATTAGTAATATATATATATATATATATATATGGAATAGGGAAGAGGGTATTAAGAAATGGGACAACATCCTTTTTGGGAAAGAGTCAAGTTCCCGAGAGAGGGGCAAGAAGTAAATTAATTATATTCAAAGTAAGAAGGATTCGCAAGAATATATCTTTCAAAACGCTTAAAACGGATAAGAGGTATAAAAAATCCATTGTGTTCAGATGATTTCATTAGTGTGAAAATAAACTAAAGGAAATGCATATTGTATAAACAGCAAAATAACAAATTTTAGAATATAACTTTTCGAAAGCTTCGTTTAGGAGCCTTCCATTAATTCTAAGTGAATAAAAGAGAGAATAAGGATGAATAGCAGCAAACTACGACTACGTTGCCGTTTCTGTCTTTTCTCTACCTTTCGTTTAACTTTAAATGACGATTACAGAAGGGGATCTTTTCACAATGAGTTTGGTCATCCGAATTAGAGTCCTGCACGGATCGGGTAGTATCCGACCCAAACCAGACAAAAAACTTTTCTTCGACCCGCAACCCGACCCGTACTCGCAAAAATAATTTTTGGCGACCCGCAACCAAACCTGAACCCAACATATTTCAACACGCAACCCGACCCGAACTCGCAAAAATAATTTTTGGCGACCCGCAACCAAACCTGAACCCAACATATTTCAACACGCAACCCGACCCGAACTCGCAAAAATAATTTTCGGCGACCCGCAACCAAACCTGAACCCAACATATTTCAACACGCAACCCGATCCGCATCTGCAATGAAAGGACAATAAATCACATTTTAATGCTATTTTGAAAAGTAAATGTACAATTATATCTATATAGACCGGGAGGCGGCAGCACAAACAATCACCTCATCGAGTTCACGGCTGAAATTCTAGAATTAGTTAAAACTCGATTCGCATATTAAAACGCAATCAGTCTGCCAAGTCATATCTTGGTGGAAAACACGTGAAAACCCGATTTTAGCGGTTGACTCGTAGGTTTACCATTGTGTTTTCCTGCACTCAGTTCTCCATGTTATCATACTTTTGGGTGCAGGAAAACACAATGCTAAACCTACGAGTCAACCGCTAAAATCGGGGTTTTCAGGTGTTTTCCACCAAGATATGACTTGGCAGACCGATTGCGTTTTAATATGCGAATCAAGTTTTAAATAATTCTAGAATTTCAGCCGTGAACTCGATGAGGTGACTGTCTGTGCTGCCGCCTCCCGGTCTAATAACAACAATTTTATATTTAATTAGAAAAATGGACGAACCTATATTCTTTAATATTCAAATATACTGAAACCTTTGATTAGCGGACACATCGAGATCGTTGAATAGAGTCCTGCATTGGGTCGGATTGTTTTTAATGAAGCGCCATCTGCGCAGACACTGCAACAGCGCCATCTGCTTGATTGCGGTTGACCTCTACCCAATGGTGTATCGGTGTCTTGCATGTTCGCGTTCACCCATTGCCCCCTACAGGGGCAGTGGTTCACCTGCCGTGTCATCTTTCGCCCATAGCCGTTCAACGCTTCGTCCGTATGTAAAGCCCTGATTTTTTCCTGGAGGCTTTTTGAAGCTTATAAAGCTGTATGACAAATGTCTCAATGTACTTGGTACTTATGTGAAAAAATAAAGTTATGTTTTATCTTTAATGTCTTATTACATTTTTTGTCTTTCATACACACCTCTGTCCGCAGTCGCCAGGGGAAACTTATTTTCCGACTGCCCCTCGTAAATGTTGTTAATAAAACAAGAGCTTAATTAAAGTTAATATGTTGCTTTTAATTAGTAAAATAATAATTATACTTAAAGAATTAAATGTAATCAGCGCATTATCTGAATTAAATTTGTGGAAGCAATTCTGCTTTCTCTTTTCTTATTTTGTACATAATGTTTATATGTAAATAAATATTTTTAATTTTAATTTAATTATGGGATTTGTTTAATTCATCATAGTTCATTTGTATGTAATTCTTTGTTAATGTTTGATTTTCTTTCTTTGCAAGTATGTTTAGGTTAACTGTTTCCCGTGAATTATAATTATATTTTAATGAATGACATTCATGTTAATTATAATTTCTTTCGGCAGGCTTACAAATATTAGGGATTTTACTAAAATTTCATAATTCAATTCTTAATTTTATTCCAATTAAGTAATAATATTTTATAACGTGAACGTTCCTGTTTTCTTTAGGTTTGTGCTTCCCTTTACCAGAGCATTTATTATTTTATATATAATCACAATGATTCTAATTGTAGAATTAACATAAATATACTACCAATATTATGGTTGGTTTGGGCGAATGATGGACAGATTATTTATAAGTAACTGTCATTTTAATAATTTGCATAAATCTGTCCAGCACTGTGTTCCATCTCAATAACATAGTTAATTTTCAAATTATGCATTTATTTTTTAAAGTCCCAGTGGAAATGGATAAAGAAACACACACAGACAGAATCTTACTCATATGCTAACAAAACTCACATAAAGCTGTCTTGAAAATACAAATACAACAAAGAATAATGAAAATCAAGTACACTTAATTCAAAGTTAACCTCCCAAATTCCTTGCTCAACAACGCGAAACTTTCTGACTCATTTTTAAACACAAAGGCATAAAATTGGCAGGCTTCATTAATGACGAGATTTAGAATCAAATTGAGTTTTCCATTTTCTGATAAATGAATTACTTATCGAGTTATAAGCGATTCTTGTCACAGGACGACAAGTTTTTCACCTTTCTCACACTGCTGCATCCAGAATTTGTTTCAAAACGCCGAATTTGACAGTACTTTCTAGTGCTCCCGATGCAATACGTATTTCAGTTATACGTTTAACCGATATACGTATACCTTAAACTATACGTATAAACGTATATCGGTTAAACGTATAATTCAAGTATACGTTTAATTCAAGTATACGTATAGTTCAAGTATCGTATTTACTTTTAATGCTAATGGATCTCATCAGTGTTACGTCACTGAAAGGAGAAGAAGTTGGAAATCGGTGGCGTTGCTTTAGTAATCTGTATAATATATTTCATACATAGAATCTTGTTATTTTTCCCTATAAACGATTATCTATATACTAGCCGCCACTGGCGACCAGTTTGGTCTCCCTTAAATGTATGTTAAGCATTGTAACACGTTACTTTTATTCATAATTTAATTTTTTTTCCTAATCTTTTGCCAAACCGGAAGATTCTAATAGACAAATCAAGGACTTTTTGAACATGGTAGCATTTTGCATATTTTTTGTTGTTATGTATTTCATCTTCCTTGATAAAAACCGCTTAACCCACTTAAGCATTTGTCCTTCATGTCCGTTTGCTTATCAGTTGCAATATGTTCGCTAATGCGGAGATTCTCAAACATATTAAGTAATTTTCCGTAATTGGGTCCATTGCCAATTGGCGTATTTTAGTTAATACGATTTGATGCAATGAAGTCTATTTTGTGAAAGTCTTTAATGATATCCACATTTACACTGAACTATACTGTTGCTAATATTTGTTTTTGTTTTTCGTTAACTTGGGCTGTAGACTCGATTACGAAAGATTATAAAATATATCATTATTCTCATCTAAAACGTCTTGAATAATGGGCCATAATCGGGCTACATATTATTACACGTAATTTTCGAGTATGGTTTGGTGGAAAATTGAACTTTTGAAGGCCAGTTTTGATAGTCGCATTCCTTTTAAACCATATTTTCTGTCAGGACTTTTGACCCGTGACGTACAATCTGATTAAAATAACTTCCTTCTAGATGCCTTGTACGACTTTGTTTTTCTTTGCTCCCCTTTCTTGATATAGTTCAGGAGTTTTTATAATAGCGTAATTCTCTTATTTCGGCATGTCTGCTTAATGTCTACTGACTATTAAGATTCGTAACAGGTAAAATACGCCGCGCCAACATTGGCACCTACAATTTTAATTACAGCAACCCATTTTTTCTCTCTATATTGTAACTCTATAGTTAATATTACGTAGAAGAAATATAAAAGACTATTGAAAACGGTTCTATTGATATAGTTGATATAGATATGTATAATATATTCATGGGTATATAATATGTGATTAGAATATATATCATATTCATTCCAGTGGATATAACATACCCCAAATAAAACTTGCATCGTAAATATCTAATCTAAAAACCGTCAATATGATTTTATGTGTTTAGTAAGTGTATACAAAAAGAATTTTCTGTATTATTTTACTTTAATCCTATATTATTTACCATTTTTAATGATGGGTCCTTTTGGGTACAGTTGTCGCAGACGCACCAGGGTATCATTTTGGCGCCAAAATGGCGATTTTATGCCTGGCCAACCCGGCGTTTTTGGTTAGATTTTGCTTCGTATGGCAACCTGGTAGAGCATATTCCGCATGTTTTATAATAAATTAAATATTGTGTGTTTTATAAAAAATTAATGCATGTGTGTGTTTTTTAATAAAATTGTGTGTTTTTTTTAAATATAAAATGAATTATTTGATAATAAAATAAAAGTAACATGCTGTTTTAGCAATCTCTAACAGTGAAAATGGGATTTTCTCGTCAAGATGGCGCAAAACAAAAACCGCGCCAACCCCGGAGCGTTTGCGACAGCTTTTCCAATTTAAAATGCATGCCGTTCACACTTTTCATTTAAAATAGAAAATAGAAAAATAAAAAATAGGTACTTTTCCGTTATACGGACACCATGCCAAAATGTATGCTAATGCATAATGTATGTAAATGTATGTAAATGTATGTATGTAAATGTATGTAAATGCATGTAAATGTATGTATTAAATGTATGCAAATGTATGCTTGGCGACAATGGTGTCCGTATAACGGAAAAGTACCAAATAATAGTATCATAAATCAAAACATTTGATTTCAGAATCAAAGTATCGTTTCTAATTTGAACATGTGAAGAATAAAAACTGGTATTGGCGATTTTAAAAATGCTATTGGCGAGATTTGCACCCAAATAACATAAAAGTACTTAATGATGTTATGTATTTTATAAATGTATATTAAATTACTATTTGGAACGCGATTGGTCATTAACAATGGTAAATATGATTGGCAATTAACAATCATTTTAGGTGATCTCTCTTCCTGCCACGTATAATACATAAAAATCAAATTAACTGACAATTCGTTTCGAAATTTGATTCATTAAATATTATTACATGACCTGTATTTGTTTACATTCAACTTCGTCAAGAAAAGATTCTTTAGGAAGTTGAGTTGTAAAGCACTTCATCAAGCAGAATTATGGTAAACTTTGATGGTCTTACAGGTCCTGGTGCGAATTACTTTTTTGACACCAGGCAGCGCTCCAAAAAATCATTCACGGAAAACTTACTTTACGAACGATTATATCCATGGTTTAATGGTTTAATATTCTAAACCTTCACGACGAATGAATCTTATTATTTTTTTTTGTTTACTTTCATGGATAGAGAATTTGAATTGCGAAGCTAATTTCAACTGAAGTTATTGCAGAATATATACCTAATTGAACGTAAGTCACCTCTCAAATATTAATTTATTTTGAACGATCTTTCTAAAAATGTAACTTTTATGCAGTTTTATTAGAAAAATAATTTTGAATAAAAATGGCCGCATGGCATATGAAAAAGCGATACGGGCATACCGGAACTGTTGAGGACAGTCACATGACTTACAGTTTTATTATAGAGATATAAAAGCCGTTCTTGGTACGTATGTTCCTTATACAAATCTACAGTTTATGTCCGATTTGAACGAAACGTCATATACATACGTTTTAGATCACGAGTAAAATCACTGTCAACTTAAAAAAATTTTCAGACGAATCATTACCACTTTTTTCAAACATCTCCCATAGTTTATCATTACAGAAATCTTTTTTTTCTCAATTTCTAATGCAATTTTTTTCCCGTTGCCATTCAAAGGAACTGCGTATGGACAGTATTTTTATAAACCAATTTCAGATTAACTCGCTATAATTTGAAATCCGAAACTGACGTTAATTTTGGCAGATGTGATTTTTTTCGCATAGTACAAAGATTACTATAAGTCCTTTAAACGACATCTATATATATAAAAGCCGTTCTTGGTATGTATGTTCCTTATACAAATCTACAGTTTTTGTCCGATTTGAACGAAATTTCATATAAATACGTTTCAGATCACGAGTAAAATCACTGTCAACTTTAAAATTTTTTCAGACGAATCATTACCACTTTTTTCAAACATCTCCCATAGTTTATCATTACAGAAATCTTTTTTTTCTCAATTTCTAATGCAATTTTTTTCCCGTTGCCATTCAAAGGAACTGCGTATGGACAATATTTTTATAAACCAATTTCAGATTAACTCGCTATAACTTGAAATCCGAAACTGACGTCAATTTTGGCAGATGTGATTTTTTTCGCATAGTACAAAGATTACTATAAGTGCTTTAAACGACATAGTACATATATTTAAATGTGTTTGATGAAAAATAAATAACTTAGCTCCTAATTTTACAAAGGCAAATTGTTTCCACTGGTTTGTTAATATTAAAGTAAATTTTCGAAGAAATAAAAAGATATTTTTGCGCATTCAAACTTCATGATTCATTTTATTCTACATAATCAAAAATCGTCTGTCAAATATTGACATTTTGCAATCATTACAGCGTAACTTATTTCAGCTTGAGCCTCAACCAAGGAGGCATATTTAAATTCCTCGGATGCAGGTGGACAGTAGATGCCCTATTAATAAAAACTGGATTTAAAAAAAAAATGCAGTATTTTCCATTATTTTTTCTTCAAAAATGGGTGTTAAAACAAATAGGATTAAAAGTAAAATGGTTTATCGGAAAAAAAATTTAAATGCATTTTTTTTAATATAAAACATTAATTTTAATTTTAAAATCGCTTGCGAGTGTAGGAGGTTGTGGGTTCAATTCCCACTGGTTCCATTGCACACACTTTGTGTGGAACCCCCAGGTTGTGTCTCTTGTGTTGTCATGTTTCCTTGTACTATCTCGTCAAGATGTATGTAATTGTAGAATTCATGTATATGTTTCTGTGAATAATAAATAAATGTATATGGATCATTCGAGACGACAGCCTTATAGCTATAGGTCTCAAAGCCCACCTCCCTTCAAAGTTTCAAAGTTTAATTAAAAAAATTAATATATTTTTTATAAGTTCGACAATGTGGCGACATTTTCATTTCACCAGCTTCGAAATTATTATTCAATTCTTAAAAGAACACTATATTTTCGAAAAATAATGTTTTACATCAAAAATCACATAATTTTAAAACGCAATTTTAGCAAATTCTGTTTAAATTACATTGTAAATATAATTTCGGAGTTAAATTTAGTATCTTACTTATAATAAAATCCGAAGGCAAGAAAGTGTCTGTAACGGCTCCGGGCTCGACCACTCTAATCTGCGAATCGACCATAGTTAAACGCCATGTTAGACTTAATGAAAAAGCTATGCTTCATCCGATTCTGCTGTTAAAATATTTGCAAAAGCATATTAGAGCTTTTAAATATTTCAAATTTGTTTAAAACCTCCAAAAACTATTTCATATAAAACACGTATATCAACATTTCTGTATATATTTTTTTCTGTCAGCACTTTTCTTTTCAGAAATAGCGGTGAATTCTTTCGTACAGAGAATTTGAGTGATCAATCCAGTACATTGGCGCCATCTACGGGCGTATTTTGAAATTTTGCTTCCATCTTAAATACAGTACAGGACCTATTATGCGAAATCCTCTGGACCAAAGGCTTTCCGAGTTTTGGAATTTTCCGGATTTTGGGTCCTCCCGAAGTTCACGATTATTTGACAAAATTCATGCTTTTTTTTCGTGATTCTTTGACAAAATTTGCATTTTTTTCTGCTATTCATTGACAAAATTTGCGTTTCTCTTCTACGATCCTTTGTCGAAATATAATTTTTTCGTGGTCCTTTGAAGAAATTTGCGTTTTCTTTTTGCGATCCTTTGAAGAAATTTGCATTTTTCTGCGATTCTTCGAGGAAATTTGCGTTTTTGCTAGTCTTTGACGAAATTTACCTTTTATTTACGATCCTTTGACAAAATTCGAGTTTTTTTCTGAGATTCTTTGACGAAATTAGCGGGTTTTTTTTTTTTCGCAATCCTTTGACGGAATTCGCATTTTTTCTGTGATCTTTTGACAAAATTTGTGTTTTTTCTTCCTTCGATCCTTTGACGAAATTCCACTTTTTTCGCGATCCCTTAACGAAATTAGAAATTTTTTTTCAGTGCTTTGAAAAAAATTTGCGTTTTTTTTTTTTGCGATCCTTTGGAGAAATTCATGTTTTTCCGCGATTATTTAACGAAATTCGCGTTTTTTTTCCCCGATCTTTTAACCAAATTTGTGTTTTTTTTTTTGTGATCCCTTGAAGAAATTTTACATTTTTTCGGAGTCCTTGGAAGAAATTTGCGTTTTCTTCGCAAGCCTTTGTCGGAAATCGCGTATTTTCTGCAATTTGTTAACAAAATTAGCGTTTTTTCGCAATTCTGCGACGAAATTAGCGTTTTTTTCTCAATCCTTTGGCAAAATTCAAGTTGTTTCCGCAATCCTTTGAAGAAACTGTCTACTTTTTCTTCGAACGATAGACATAATTGTTTTTTTCGGCAACGATCGCTCAAAATTCGAGATTTTATGTTCGAATCTTTGGACTGAAGACTAAAATTTTCGAAAACGAATGCCTTAAATTTTTAGGAAAATTCGGAACAGAATCGCCCTTGATGAAATAAATATATAACTAATTTTTGTTTCAAATGAATCGTAATATAAATTAATTTTAAACTAAAATTTGAGAGAAAAATGATTTGTTTCTAATTTCGGGAAGAAGGGGGGGGCGAGTTCACCCGCTACCGAAGTAACAATATTTTAGTGATTACACACTGAAACACAATGGACTGAAAAAAAATTAAAAATCGGTAAAATTTTCGAAAAATTTCAAAAATTCTAAAATTTTTGTAAAAATATACAAATTAAGAAAATTTTCGAAATTTTTTGGCTGACTTCGGGTTTTTCTGGATTTTGGAATTCCGGATAAGGGGTCATATACTGTAAAATGATTCTTTCTTATCAAACGTAATTAAAATATCAGGAATACATAGTACAACGTAATTTGCATTTAATTTTGCTTATGTAATCAAACAATGAGTTATGTGGTGAGTCAATCGGCTTAGAAACTCATTGATAACACTTTTTCACAAAAACTTTCGCACATGGATTATTTGTTAATATTTAATTTGAATGTTTTGTCCAATTGTTGAACTACTTCCGAAATTTAATACTGAGTAATATATATATATATATATAAGTAATATATATATATATATATATATATATATATATATATATATATATATATATATATATATATATATATCCTTATCATTTTTATTTGTAGAAATCATTTGTCATTTTTAAAATGTACTTTTTTACAGTACAGATCTTTCAATAATAAAGTCTTCATGCTGTTTGTTTGTATGAAGTCTTATGAAAAAGAAACGCAGATCAACAATCTGTCATTTTTGACGGGGTTATATACTAGTTTAATAATATTGTTTAAAAATTTTCTATGAGTACAGTAGTATTGGATTTCTTTAATCGCTTTCATGTTTTAAATACAAATGTGCATGTGACGTCACGCACTCAAGTAAAGTCGTTTTTCTCAATTAACTGTAGGCGAAAAATAACAATTCTTGTGGAGTTAGTAATTTAAAATGTAATATTTCCTACACATAATATAATGTATTTTAACTATTTGAAAATTACGAAAAACTTGGCGAAACTTCAAGCAATTTAGCTCAACGTTTGACTAACATGCACATTATCTATAAATATAAATGCATATCGTTACATGATTCATGAAGTAAAAGAATTTGTTTTAACTAGACACGTATCAGTTCAGAGGAAAATCTACCCTGGTGAAAGTGTTGTCATATTTTAAATCATGTTCCTGTTTTCATTCACAAAATATTAGTATTTTATAGCAATTACACAAAGTAGCATAATTTGCATAGAATGTATTGGTCGCCAAAGTATATGTTTAACATTCTTTTTCTGTACAATTTTCAAGAATATTAAATTACTTTAAAATCCATAAAACATCAGTAAATTGAGGTACGCTTTTCAAACGAATAACATTGAGAGTACATGTATTTTATTCGACTGCATAAAAATTGAATGTGCTATGTTTAGAAATAAATGTCTTTACTTTATAAAGATCAAATAAGTTAATCTATCGTAATTGGATTAGACACAGATTTAAAAATATACATGCTTTACAATTACTTTAAAATCCATAAAAAATCAGTAAATTGAGATAAACTTTCAAACTACATTTGAAAGTGTATTTTTTTCTAATTGATAGTTTAAAAAATGAAATTATGCGATATTTAGTAGTTACAAATATGCAGTACATGCCAAATTTAATGGGTAGGTCGTTGCTACCGACAATGTGATGTTGACATTACTCACGGATATGTTTTTATTTTATAATACAGGGTCATTCATAATTCCCTCCGGGGTTTCGAAACGTTATAGTAAAAAAACGAAGACGAATATGAAAAAAAGAAACATATGAAATTATTCCGAAACTATTCAAGTTTTACTTACATACATTACAGGTGTTCTATGTGTGAACCCTTGGTCACACGGCATACATCCATGCGATAGTCCAGTTCCTGCCATACTCCGTTTCTTTAAATTTCCGGTACAACACATGAATTGTTTTGTCAGTTGGTCCCTGTTTTCGATATTTATTACGAAAGGCCCGTTGAACTGACACCACTGATTCAGATTTAAAGAAACGGAGTATGGCAGGAACTGGACTATCGCATGAATGTATGCCGTTTGACCAAGGGTTCACACATAGAACACCTGTAATGTATGTAAGTAAAACTTGAATAGTTTCGGAATAATTTCATATGTTTCTTTTTTTCATATTCGTCTTCGTTTTTTTACTATAACGTTTCGAAACCCCGGAGGGAATTATGAATGACCCTGTATAGATAGATGCCATATGAAAGCGAATTTCACAAAATGTTACGACAGTTGGTTTTTTTTTTTTTTTTTTCATTTTCAAGAAAATCGTTTATTTTTATATTGTATGCACAAAGAAAACGCGCATTCTCATTTATAAAGCTGAAAAATTTTACTATGGTTGAGTTAAAGTAACGCTTTTTTTCTAATTGTCTTATTTATCGATTTATGGTTGAGTATGCACAAATCATATTGTCGTCATTGTTATTGTCGTATTATTGTATTTTAATTTATGTTAACCCGGGCAAAGCCGGGTGGTTCTGCTAGTTGTAAATATATAACTAAAGTAAAAATACTTTTTGAGCAAATAAGGAGAATATACGCGTTTCAGATTTATTGTTAATCCTTATTAAGTATATTCTTTCTGTTTTGATTATATATATATATATATTTGGTGCGTATACTCAAATTGCAGCCGTGGGTCAAATGTTGTTCTTTCGACGGTGCTAATGTTTTCTACTCTGTGTTAATGTATAACGCAATTTCATTTTTTTAACCATGACACTCGTGGTATTTTTATACAAAGTGTACGTGCATTACAAGATATTACGCTTTAAGAATTGTTGTTAATCTTGACAAATTTCATTTTTGTGTTAGTACCTATAAATTTCGATTACTTATAGCCTGACAAATAATCGTCACTGCAGGTTTCAAAATGCAATCACACAAGCTTAAAATGACTTGCCTTCTCTTTTCTTTTGTGCAGTGAAACGTATTTTCAAAATATTTTTAATATAGAAAAAGGTATTCTTAAATAAAATAAAAATATGTTTAATTAGTTATTTGCTATGGCCGATTATCGTCACTATGGATGTAGGCCGGTGGGGGTCTTTAAAATAAAAATAAGATTATGTAACTTCCCAGGAGTTGGATTAATCATTGTCAGTATAAAATATGAAGTCAATGTAAGTTTATGTTCTGCAATACTAATGTTTCGGGCGAAATGTCCACTCCATAAATCAAAATAAGCTATGTGCGTGTGTTACAGATATGCGAAAGGTAAATCATTTCATAACTAATAGGTTAGATTTGAGGGTGAAAAAAACAAAATGTAAACTGAGAAAAAAATGTTCCGATTTTTTTTTTTTCAAGTACCGACTGCACAGGACACAGCGGGTGTTTATCAAAGTCTCTGATCCACAGACCAGCAGGAGAAAGGCATAATTTTTTAAGCAATGAACGAAAACCGTTTAAACGTTGATACGTTTAACCGCTGGTGTAAGATCCGTATATACGATGTACCGTATATGCTGTTTCGTATAATACGTATAACCGTTTTGGTCGTATCATACGTATCCAAAATCTGCACCCGTATAATACGTATTATACGTATACTCGTATAAACGTTTAATAGGGTGCACTAGTACTTTCTGAAAGATCTACTGCCTTTACCCAAAAAAAAATGCAAACAAATTTTTGGATTCCATAGTTTCTGAATAAGAACACCTGCCAATTTCATGTTTTTCTGAACAAAAATGAATTATGAAATGTGTCAGAAAATAGCTGTTTTGGATTTGAGAACAGCCTTAAAGATGTGTTGAAAAACATACTGTTCAATATTATCTCCAGTAAAAAATTACAGTGGAAACAAAATGAAATGAAGAAAAGTTAATTGTACTTTTGTAAAAAAAAATAGAGATTTATCTATCAAAAGAAGGAAATAATATTTAGTTAGAATAATTCAATTATTCAGGGGATATATCAAGGGAAAAACTATTTTTTTCTTTCCATAGGTTAGCAGCGGTTTCCCAACCCGATCGGTCAATACTGCAAAATTATGTTACAACTTTAAATATGCTGTAAAAATATAACAAACATGATATGTTACATCCTCAAAGAAAAATTTCTCAAAGAAATATAGACAAATAACTTCGTGAAAAGACAGTTTTTTATTAATATTTGTATGGAGGGTAAATTGATGGTAAATTAAGTTTGAACCCTGACTGCCTCGTTGGTGCAAAACAATAGCATGAATACTCCGAATTTAAAACTTTATTTTTTTTTTTAAATAATACATTGATTGATAAATATATTTATTCAAAAGAAGATTATTATGTTTAATATTATACTGCACTATTATTACAGTAAAACCTGTTAAAACGAAATCTGTAAAAAATGAAATTCTATATTAAGTAAACCCTGTGTCCTTTGAATTTTTTTTTTTCAGTTATGACTTTTTTTTGTACATCCAATACATGAAATGAAATTGTTAATCAAAATTATTTGTATGACAAAAAATATAAAAGATTTTTTTTTATTAAGTAAAAATTTACCGGTCTATTTTTCTCGTTTTTCGAATATCTGAACCGGCCCGATAACGGGAGAAGCCCGCTATTATACTCTGTCATAATAATATCTGTCATGTGGACTAAATGCGATATAAAAAAAAAAATCAATTTCAAAATTAAACATATTGTATAGAGACCTTCAAAATGTTAAAATATGCCAATATTTCCATAATCGGGTTTTTATCATGATTCAATACGTTCCTCAAATTTATATATTTTCTATTCTCTGTTACTCATATTGATACTCTCTTTGTATTATTCTCAAATATTTGAAAAATCCGTTATGACGTCAGATTAATTTTCTTTTTAATTCTCTAATGATGTTATATTAAGCTGCTTTCTGTATTTGCACACATTCATACTCCTTGTATTATTGATAAATTTTTGAAAATTTCCGTTTTATTACCAATATGACGTCATATTAATCTTTTTTTTTTTTTTTCAATTGGTGAAACTTTTTATTTTATTTTCATTTTTCACGTGGAAATCTTTCAATAGAAAATTAATTACTGTAGAAAGAATTTTTTTTTAATTGTTGGCAACTACTATAACGAAAAATGTTTAAATTTAATAGGAAAAGGCTGTTAGATTTTTGGTATTTTATCTGTATATATTAAAATAATACGATTTTTTCAAAATTTTATTATTTTGAGCTTCATATAGCAGGTATTCAGTTATAAGTAGACACAATTTCATGCTTGTAAGTTAAATAGTTTCTGAGAACCGGCTCTGTGACGGACAGGCAACGAAGCGGGAGTAATAGGGTTTCGTCAGAAGAACGAAACCCTAAAAATGAATTCATGTATTATTAAGAAAATCTTTATTTATTGGGTAAAGACACAAGTATAATAGATGAATTCCAAAGTTAAAGATAACGCTAATCATAGATAATTTTATAACTAAAATATTTTATTAGATCTTCAGATATATATTTTTTTAAAAGAGAAAAATTTTATAAAATAAATAAAAATAAAAATTCATTTAAACTTTCAGAAAACGGGCAGTCCATATCCATATACTAAATCTCCCATATCATCCATATGGAGATTTAGTATATTGGAAATCAAATTCCTCGCTCGTTGTATCCGGGATTTATTAAAAGTCAGATATGCTATTGCAGAGATCATTTGCATATTTTTTATGGCTAAGCCTCAATATTATAAGTTTCGGGGACGCAACTGAAGTTACGCCGCTACTTTTAAACAACAAGCTCATAAAGTTTGTAAATAGTTTTTTAGATTGCTTTTCAAATCAGGATTAGCCATCATGATTAAAAGAAAGCAAAAGAGACATAAAATAACATAATTAAATCTGAATGGACAAATATATATCTCTTTCTCTTTCGGCTAATCAAAGTAAAAATTTTACGGTAATAAAAGTTTCAAATAAGGTGCACCGATGTAAGTTTTAAGATGCAGTTTTTATTGATAGTATTAAATGGTTTTGTGAAAGTTTTATGATTTAATCAGGCAAAAAGTAATTCTTCAGGTATAATTCATTTTGTGTTAAAAATATTTCATTGAAAATCTTTTAAAGAAAATTTCAAAACCACACTTTTGTATAAATATAAACTTTTTGCAACATTTTTCTTTCATACTTTCCTTACAAATCTATATAACTGTAAGGATCACATTTTCAATTAGTTAAAATGTCATGACAAATGTTAATTAGTTAAAATGTCCTGACAAATTTGAAAATAAAATACAAAAGACATTTTATTTAACCTTTTTGTTTTTAGAAAAAAAAAATCTCTATATCTTATTTTTAATTTTACGAAATGCACCTTTAAAGATTACAGAAAGAAAAAAAAAAAGAAAAAAAATAGGAGTCAAATGAAAAATATTTGTTGCAGTTTTATCACTTAGGATATATGAAACTCCTTGTAATTTTTAAAGAGTGTACGCACCTTGTAAATGAAACAAGGCAGCAGTTTTTTTTTTCCATAATCGGGTTTAATTTAGGAATTTTTCGCAAACGTGATTTCTAGCAAATAATTTACTTTCATTTTTTGTAATCATTGTTGCTAGTGTCATACTCTTAAAACTACATAGCTACATAGCTAACATCTTGGAGATAAAAGTAGGTCACCATAAATGAAAATATGTCATAAATGAAAATGTCGTCACAAATTCGCGATAGCTGACAATTTTTTAATGTCCCCAAATATTGACGAAAATTAGGAATCTTCTATAATCGTGTTCCACGCATTTTACCTTCGTGTGTTTGAGGAAAATCCGTTTAATTCTTAAAAACAAGGAAGAGGAAAGCTACCTTTTCCTCCAGTACAAGCCGGAAGGACTTTCCTTCCATCCTGTGGAAAAATGTGGTTATTTTTTTATTGGGGGGAGGGCGCAAAATTTCTTCCTGCCCCGGGCGCCAAAAAACGTAGCTACGCCACTGCTAAAATATACTGTAAAATTTTCGCATAAATATGTATGCAGCATTCATTAAAATAATCTTAATTATATGAACAGAAAATTCGATTATTTTTATAGAAATTGAGTCGGGTCGGGTCGGGTCGAGCCTGATTTCATTGATTTTTGAGCGGCCAGGGCCGGGCTATTTTTAATGATTTTCAAAGGACCTGGCCCGAAAATCAAAATTCTGCTCCCTGCAGAATTCATCGCTCCGTGCAATCAATCACTTCACCTGCGCGTGATATTCCGAAAGCCTGTCCAGTCTGCGCTTTTTTGCTTACAGAGAATGACGGGATGCCAGACGTCTAATGTACCAACCAATCGCGTTAACTTCAGATGTAAACAAATGAGATGAGAAATCAAATCTGCTTCAGTTTTGTTCTGCAAATGTTCTGTTCTGTTTTTTTGGATCGTAAGAACAATAATTGCCAAACCACATTTCTTTGTTATAAATTTTAGGATTCCAAGTAAATCCCTTTCTAAACTTATTGGAGCTCGTAAGTAAGAATATTTTATTTATAAATTTATATTTAATGTTACTTACAATGTTTGGTTTGCAATCAGTCAATCTCGCGTATAATCTGCGGATCAAACGATAATGTTTCGACCCAGAAACTTTATTTTATAAAATGTAACTTATCAGATCGCTGTAAATATTTGACTTTAATTATTGAATAAAATTTCTGGGTTGAGACAGACTTGTTTCATCCGCGGATTATGCGCCAGAAATTACGGTAATTAAAGAGTATTTCAGTTTGTTACACATATAAATAAATTCTCCAATAATAAAATCAACTAGTTTTTTTTTTTTCGATTAATGAAATAATATTTTACTTTGTTATCGCCAGTTATTAACCCATTAAAGCCTACTGGTACCATACGATAAATGTATACCTGCCATCCATTTTGTTGTTGTATACCAATATATTTTAAGAGATATATTCTCTTGATCGGATGAAACCGTAATAAAAGGAGACTAAAGTTGCTACTTTGAAAAATTGGTATGAAATGCAATTTTTGCATTTTAAAGAGGAAAATAATTCCGGCTTTAATGGGTTAAATAAATATATAAACTGCATTTATATTTTAGACAATCAGGGAAGGTTAGTTACAGTCTAGATGTACTTTTGTTTTCTCAATTATCCTTGATTATATCAGATACATTTACTTACTTATAATAATGTTAAAATATATACACTATAATCTGAAAATTTTGAAACATTTGAATATTAAACTTGTCGTTGGGGGCCACCGTAATACTTACCCATCATGGATATGCATAGTATTAAATATGAAAATAAAACACGTATTTATAAAATGCATTGCAATTCGAATAAAATCGTGGATTGATGACGTCATAAACTATAAATCGAGGCTAACGAAAAAAGACAGGCTACCGCGGTGCATTCCACTTATCTTTTTTTACAGACCGCTAGAGTGACGTGATGCTCTTTTCGTACACCTTCATTGGTGCATTCGAGCATCACGTGACGCCGGTGGTCTGTAAAAAAAGATACGCGTAAAGCACCGCGGTAGCCTTTCTTTTTCGTTAGCCTCGCTATAAATGCTGTATAACTGAATTGCGTAAAAGAAACATCCTTATAACTCCAAAATTGATAATCATATTAATGTTTGCGCAGTTAAGAATCTATAGTACGTTTAGGGCTGTATTGCTAATGGTGTTATTTCTAAGTGCTTCGCACTCTTCTGTTTTTCATTCCTTTATTCATTAATTAAATTTTGAAAGGAAATTTATCTTCATACCAGAAACGGTTGTTTAGCTGAGAAGTCATATTTTTTTTTCTTATTAATAAAACATTATTAATTAGATTTAATATCAAATGACATAACTTACATAAACTTAAAACTGATCGATTTAAAGTAATTCTAAATGTATAATTTGCCTAAGTCAGAGCTTTTTGAAAAGTTGCAATACTTTTACTCTGACAACTTCCGAGTGACTCTGTGTATGAATAAATAGCTGCAAACTTCTACGAGTGTTTTTCAGCATGTCACGACTAATTAAAAAGATAAATAATAAAATATAAAAAACGCTTTATTCAATTTCAGAAATCTGCAATTATATATGTGATTACATAAAGCTAAGATTTCTAATCTAAAATACTGGTGACTTGGTGGGTAACACTCGTAAAATTTGGAAAATATGCTACACGTGTCAAATGAGACCTCCGTGGTAGTTTTAGCGTTACATTTCACATTATTTTTTTATTTGATTAATGTGAGTATCATTCCGATTTGTTTTAGAAAAAAATACATTCTTAAAATTCCTAGATACTTTAATGTGTCGTGTTACTTTAGTTTTAGATGTCTAAATGTCTAAAGTGTTCGATATTTTTTTTGTTTAATGTGTACGTCCTTTTTTGAAATAGGCAATGTTTAAATTTATTATAATTGTAAATTCTTTAAAATAATGACAAATTTGACACATTTTAATTACGTTATGGACACTGTAGTTTTTTGTTGTTCTGAAAAATAAAAAAAATGAGTTTGAAGGTCCCTTGTCCCCTTAAGGGGACTTTCGGTTTCATCGAACTTTTTCGGTTTCATCTTGCGACAGACAACTCAACAGGGGGGGGGGGGGGTAATCCAGAATTTTTGCAATCTGTCGCAAGATGAAAATGAGAAATTCATCAATTGGTTGTGAAGAAAAATCTCAAAATTTATTAGACAATCGCAGAAAAAATGATTTTTTTCAAGAGAGGGGGTGGGGGGAAGAGAATGCAGAATTTTGAGAATCTGTAGAAAGATGAAACTGAGAAATTCAACAATTGATTGTGAAGAAAAATCTCAAAATTTATTAGTCAATTGCAGTAAAAATTATTTTATTCAGTCTCTCAACTTGGTGGGGGGGGTGGGGAACGAAAATTTTGGTAATCTGTCTCAAGATGAACCAAAAAGTCATCAATTAGTTGCGAAGAAAAATCTGAAAATTTATTAGTCAATCGCACTAAAAAATGAATTTTTTCATTTTTTCAAGAGGGAGGGGGGGGGGGGAGAATGGAGAATTTTGGTAATCTGTCTCAAAATGAAGCCAAGGAATTCATCAAATGGTTACGGAGAAAAATTTCAAAATTAATTAGTCAATCGCAGTGAAAAAGGAATTTTTTCAAACGGAGGGGGGCGGAGGCGAATCCGGAATTTCGGTAATCTGTCGCAAGATGAAAATGAGAAATGCATCAGATTGTTGCGAAGAAAAATCTGAAAATTTATTAGTTAACCGCAGTAAAAAATAATTTTTTTCAAGGGGAGGGGGGTGAAGAATCGAGAATTTTGGTAACCTGTCACTAGATGAAACCGAGAAATTCAACAATTGGTTGCGAAGAAAAATCTAAAAATTTATTAGTCAATTGAAGTAAAAAATTAATTTTTTCAGTCTCTCAACAGGGGGGGGGGGGGGGGTAGGCTCATAGAAATATCACTTTTAGAAAAGCAAGTTTTTAACAATTCGTGAAATCGCGTCATATTTAAATAAACAGCCATAAATTTTATTTGGTGGTTTCATATTTCTACTATTGCGAATTTGTAATTTTATTATAATTATTATTATTGAGGAACATAATTACTTGGAACAGATATATTAAATTGTGTTTTTCAAGCTTTTGTTTTTTGTTTATTTAGAGGGAAATAAAATGATATACAATATTCAAGTCGCAATAATAACCATAGGTTAAAAAATCCCTGACAGCTCGGCCTACAGGCACAGATAGATTTCGAAGACGCAGATCGTGGGGCGCTTGTTTGTTGGGCATTGCGGAAAAAATGACATTTTTGCCATGATGCTGCAGTTGGAACATCCCACTTTGATCCTAACTTGTTTGTAGGCCGAGCCGGCAGGGATTTTTTTTTTTATTATATATATATATATATATATTTTTTTTTTTTTTGCTATAAGGGTTGGTTCTATAAAAAACTTGTCAGTATAAAAGTTTTAAATAATATTAAGAGGATTTATAATAAATTTAATCGGATTTGATAATCTTGTGAATTGACGAAGTTATGAATTTTTTTCTTCTAAAACTCCCATTCCCCCCCCCCCTTAGGGCCATTTTTAATGGTATCAAAAATCTGTCATGCATAAATTTTCGGCCCTTTTCCTAGAAGTAATAATTACTTTAAACGGATTCGATACGTATCATAATTAAGAAATTATGGGGGGGGTCTGTTTTCACAAAAAGCCCCCCATTTCCTCCCCCCTTGGTTCGAGTTTGCCCATTAATGAATTTGACCGAGATTTTATGCCCCTTGATTTTATGTATCAGTTTGGAAGATATTTGTGCAGAATTATTGGAGTTATCGTGTCCATAAAAAAGTGATATAGATAGATAGTTTTGAACTGTTGGTGCTTTTGGGTTCTATGAGTCATGCTCGGCGTAGATCTGCAAAATTTTTTTCAAAAATTCCAACTTAGGGGAGAATGTAATGTAGTAAGTTTTCTTACGAAATCTACCTGAAATGAATTATACTTTTGAAATCATTAGCAATTTCACGCTCAACGAGAATGGGGGGTAAATAGTCGAGGTTATATATCTAGAGACAGGGATTTAGGGGTAGGTTGAGAATCAAAATTGTAATAATAAAGATTATTTCCAAGTTTGTCATTTTAGGGAAAGCAGCGTCGTAAACGCCTATTATTTCCCTCTATGATCCTGATTATTTATTCAGGAATAATTTAAACAACGATTTATTGAAATACATTTGCAGCATGTAATATACAAATGTAAATACTGAACTATATAAACTAAAAATTAATATAATACTGCCCAGTGAAACTGAGGGCATTGAGCTCACAGGCTATTCACACTAATTGTATATTATACTTTCATTTCAAATTATTTTAAATAAGCCCTCGAAAAATAAAGAAATCGACAATATATTAAGGGCGGATCTTCCCCCGTCCCCCCACTTATAATTTAACAATGAACACCCAAAACTAATCAGGGAAGCGCCTTATTACAATGAACATATGTACAAAATTTGAAGGAAATCTGATAATTCTGCATGAAAAACCCATTTATCTAAATTTAGAGGGGGATTAACTCCCCTTTATCCCTTTATACTTAACCAATGAGCCCCCAAAACGAATCAGGGAAGCGCCTTATCACAATGAATCTATCAACAAAATTTGAAGCAAAACGGTTATTTCTATCAAGAGTTATCGCGTTACGTACATACATACGTACATACAGAACCAGCGGGTACATTAGCTTTCAGGCTTTGATAGCCTGTGAGCTAAAAAATAAATTGATTAAAAAGTACGAATGCATATTTGCATTCACTTCTAATTAAACTGTGTTTTATTTGAAGTGTTTTCTTGATAGAAGTAATACACTGTACTTTATTTAATAATAAACCTGATTTTACATTTTTAATACAGTAGCTGTCGCTTAAATGAATGAAATTCTCTAAAATTTGGTTCAATAAAACCGCTGATACTGGTATACGACAAAAACATATTTAAGATTATCATTTTGCTTTCAGAATTTTGATTCATAAAAGTGGGTTTAATTAAACGGCGATTCACATATTAGGTGTTTACTGCATAAACATGAACAGAGCTTGTCAAATGCGGTCGCCAGGTCGCCACTGGCGACCGGCAATTTAATCATAATTTTTTTTAATATGGCGACCAAGTTATTTAATATGGCGGAGGTTTTTTCTCTTTTTCTTTTTTTTAACAATAAAAGATCTAAGAAACGAACACAAACGGTTTTTTTTTCTCTCCTCTAATATTAAGAAATAAACTTAGAAACTATATTCATAGACAAAAAATATTTTTTACTTTTATTTGTAATTTGGTAAAAATAAGTTTATCAACTGCAAATATTAAAATAATGAAATCAGAATAATTTGACTAACTTCCATACAAAAATGGCATAAAAATGGTATCTTGTTTCACTATTTTACCGATGCCCCCTCATCAGATATAAATTTTGTAGCGCTCTATTATCCGGACATTTGAAGCATTCAGCAATCAGCATTTTCCGAACATGTCGATTAATTCAGTCTTTACAGTATTTCTAATTGTTTTTTTTTTTTCTGATATATATAATTTTGCATTAGAAAACTTAGATATCTTTCTAAACTGTGTACTTTTCTAAAGTATATGCAACTATAAATTCTAAACTATGCTTCTTATTATTTTTTCTCAATTAATTCATAAACTTTTTTTTTAAATCAATGACGGTGGAGGGGGGAGAGTCAATACTTTTTACTGGCGACTAGAATTTGTTGCTGGCTACCAGATTTTATCAAATTTGTAAAGCTCTGAACATGGGACAATTCCACTCTCCTCTCCTTAAATTTTCGGCAAGAAACTTTTAAACTTCATTTTATCTGCATATAATTTACACAATATGCATATTTATCCTTTATATCAGCCTTTAAAAAAATTATTTAATTCATTTTTTAAATACATGTATTTAAGGTGTTATACCTAATCATAAATTTCAAAAGAGCTTTTTTTTTACGCTTTATCAATTGAAGAGGGACAATTTAAAAGTTTTGGAATACATGTTTCTATGAAAGCAAAATAATAATAATTATCGCAGTGTAATTTTAACATAAAACTTTAAACTTGTCTTTCTCAAAAGGGCATTTTTCAAATCGATAATCCAATTACTCTAAAACAACTGGATCTATTCATTTCCTTGAACGAAGGGTCTCTATTTTTATTTTTTTTTAATGATCAAGAAAAAGTTTTTTTTTTTTTTTTTTTTTTTTTTTTGAGATAAAAATTAAGTTTTTCCTTCAGCTAGCCGCCATTTTGGAGAAATCAGTTTTTCATAAATTCGTTAGACCAGTCACTTGAATAAAACTTATTTAATTAAAAAACGTTAATTAATTATTTTAATTTCCCTACAAATAAGGCCAAATTTAAGCTATAACTTTTACCTTATGGCACCACCAACAGCAACAAGAGCCAAAAAAAAAAAAAAAAAAAAAAAAAAAAAAACATAAGAGTGACAATAACTTCAAATATATAGTATTTACTTGCGTAATCAGCGCCCTCGCGCATCATTTTACTTTTGAAAGAAAATTTGGATAAAAAACAAAGATTCGCATAATTTTCGCATCAAGATTATGAGATAATATGAGATAATAAAACCGTATGTATCTTCATAGTTTTCTTTTTAAACACTTTCCAATATAGTTGAAAAGTGTTTATGAATTCGGTTTGTCTGTCTGTCTGCCCGTGCTCTAACTCGCGTAAATATACTCGAATTGCCATGTACTTGATATACGTTGATGATGTTTACTATCGCATGATCGGTATTGAAAATGAAGTGTGTAGCATTTATAGTTCATTTACACGGATACTCAAAAGAATTCCGTTGCATTACGGTCTATAAGGAAAAATCGTTTGTGGTGTATTTTAACGATAAAAATGTAATAAATAAATAAAAAAAACCATTTTTTATTTCTTGAAATGGGATATATATATATATATATATATATATATATTTGCATCGACCTCTGTACATTTAAATTCATCATTGATATCAAGTTCGATAAATAAACAGTAGTTCATCAGTATTATAAATTCAATCTCATTAGCTGACACTGAAAAAAAATTTTAAACGATCTTGCACAAAAAAGTAGGTGTAATCTTTTTTTTCCTACAACATTTATATATACAAAGAAAATTATAAAAAAACACAATAAATCTAAAGAATACATAAATTTAGAAATTGTTTTTATTTATTTATTAGATTAATATTCAAGGTCTAAAATAAATCTGCATTGCCCACTGCATTGCTGTACTGTTTCTGCTACTAATAATTGCTAAATTTGAATTTGGATTTCATCTCTTGTAATGGATTTTATTTCCTTTAAAAATGTAATAAATTTAAAAAAAAATAACTTTTTATTTCTTGAAATGGGAAAATATATATATATATACATTTGCATCGACCCCTGTGCATTTAAATTCATCCTTGATATAAAGTTCGATAAATAAAAACTAGTTTATCAGTATTATAAATTCAATTTCATTAGCTGATACTGAAAAAAAACTTTAAACATTCTTTCGCAAAAGCCCCACCAGTGGCTGAGAGGTTGTGCTCTCGAAGCTGGTAGACGGGAGGTGCTGGGTTCGATCCCAATCGCGCCCGTCGGCCTAATCGCTCGGAGTTTTCGTGGTTTTCTTTCGAGCCGTGGATCTTCTCCATGCGTAAATACGGATTAGGTTCCCTTAGAAAGACCCCCACGAAGGGCACTCCCCCCGGGCCTATATCCCTAGTGTCGATAATTGGCCGTCAATAATCAACCCAACCCAACTCTTTCACAAAATGTAAATGTATCTTTTTTTTGTTGTTGTTTTTATAGCTCAATGTTATTTATGTTAAATACATGTGCACACGTATTTGATTTAACATAAACGGATGTGCAAATAAGATTGAAAGGTACTTTTATGTTAGCTGGGAGCCAGCGATATATATATACATATACCGGGTGAACCAAAAGTTCGTTAAAACTTTAAAAATTCATAAAACAGGAAGAAATTATGATACAGAAGTGCGGTTTGCAAGAAAGGGTTCACAAGGTAGGCGAATTTTTTTTTTGGCAGCCAAAAAATTTTTAGTTAAAAATGCATGGCTAGACGGCGCTGATGACCCGAAACACAATGAACAGGACAACAGTACGCTCCATCCATTTTTTCTTGCAGTAACAATTGTTCAACATCACCTCCAGAACATTGTACGACACAAATAAGGCGACTCACAACGCCCGTTACAACTGAATGCAACATGTCGGAAGGAATTGCAGAAACCTCACGACAGATAGAATATTTGAGTTCGGCCAAAGTTTAAGGTGATTAACGGTACACGAGTGATTTCAAGTAACAACAAGTGATTCTTTTATTGCAGGATTCATTTGCATAATTCTGCAGAATCTCTCGCAAGTTAGCGCCATCTACATCCTTTTTAACTATTTTTTTTCCTTTGCTGAAAAAAAAAAAAAAAAAAAAAAATTCCAACTACCTTGTGAGGCCCTTCCTTGGAAACCGAACTGCTTTATCATAATTTCTTCCCTTTTTAGGAATTTTTAAAGTTTTAACAAACTTTTGGTTCACCCGGTATATATGCACACATATCTATACAAATATGTATATAACATATATATATATACATATATATATATATATTCATGTATGTATATCACTGGTGCTCGGCTCGAATAACATAACAGTACTGATTGAAATTTAATTTTTTGATATGAATAAAATTTTTAGTACAGTTACTATTAATAATTGATACTTCTTATCACGCAGCAAGGCTGATTAAATCTATATTTGATGGGATTAAAATTAGTATACAAAGAATGGAATTTTTATGTTAGTCATAGGCGCAGGTTAGAAATTATTATTTCCCGTCAAATTAGGTTCCCCTCCTCAATAATTCGTACTGCATTAATTTCAATTACACATATTGCACTCATTTCATTAAAAATACAATTTCTTTAAACTAATAATATGATATAACAACCTAAATATTTTATTTTATCAAAATGTAGTGTTTCTAATTAATCCTTGCAAAAAATAAAAGTTGCAAGTTTATGCACAAAATAATAAAAATTATTCTGAAACACTTGTGACTTTTCTTTTATATTATCAACTTAAAAAGTCAGTGTAGTGTTTAGATGTTAAAGAAGATAAAGATCAAGTTTCTTTTACAGATGCGTGTGAGAAAAGAATATCTGTATGTGTTGGACATAGTATAAAATACAGTAAAGGAAAAATTAAATTAATAATGTAAGAATTTGTCGAAACTGAAACTGAACAAGTTTATTAAAGAATAACAACTTTGGATTTAAATACGAATTCAGTTTCGACATTTAAATTTCACGCAATAAGTAAAATTATATTCAGTGGCGTAGTTACGTTTTCTGGCTCCCGGGCAGGAATAAATTCTGCCCTCCCCCACACCCCTAAATAACAAAATAAATGAATTATTTTTTTCCGAAAAAAATTGTCCTTCAAGCTTGTACCGAGCACAAAAGGTAGCTTCTCTCTTCTTGTTTTTAAGAATTTATCTAATTTTACTCAAACACACGAAGCTAAAATTCGTGAAATCGATTACAGAGGATTCCTAGTTTTCATCAATAATGAATTTGAATGGGGATTTCAAAAAGTTAAGTTGGTTTCATTTATGGCAACCTACTTTTATCGCCAATATATTTAGATAAATATTGCCAAGCTTGGCAAGAATTTGGCGTTATCAGATATGACTACAGTAGAACGTTGATTATCCGACCCTCGTTTAACCGGAACTCTCCGTAAACCGACATCGGTTTCCTGATGTTTTTGTTTAATTTATATGATCAGTGAAGCATGGTAATCTATGTTGCAACTGACACTAAAACGAAGTTGGCGAAAACTTTTGCCGAATTTTTTCACTGGCGCAGATGAAAATGTTACAGACATTGAGATAGATGGTGCGATTGAATTTTCAAAACTTTTTAGCCCGATACCTTTTGAAAACTGTGGGATCAAAGAAATCACAGATTGGTTGAATTGTGACTTGGAAGATGAAGGCTAATAGTTGGTTAATGATGAGGAAATTATCGCAGAAGTCCGACATTCTCCAACAGAAAACGAGGAAGATGATGATGAAGGCGAGAATGATTTCCAAGTAAAGATTGGTAACAATCATGCTTTTGGGTGTAGCTCAAAAGACCTTGCTTGCTTGGAAAAACAAGAACAGTGTGATTCCTCTGAAGATATGTTTTTAAGAAAACTTAGTGACAGAGCTGCACGGCGAAGGATGGCCAATTTACGCCAGATGAAGCTTGCATTTAAATCATTGTAAGCTTTTTGTTTCAAAATAAATTTTCATGTATAATTTGAATTTAGATATTTATTTAGCAGTTCAAATAGTCATAACAGAAGTTCGATGACGATGTTACACAATAAACTAAATTATTATTGATAAATTCTCGATTATCCGATGTAGGTTCGGTGCCAATTACGTCGGATAATCGAGGTTCTACTGCATGTAGTTTTAAGCGTATGAGAGTAGCAACAAACGATTACAACAATGAAAGTAAATATGCGAGAAAGCACGTTTGCTACAACTCATATAAACTTGATTATGGAAAAAAATTGCTACCTTGTTTCATTTAGAATGTGCGTACACCCATTGGAATTTCAAAGGTGTTCCATATGCCCTATGTGACAAAATTTCAATAAATATTTTTCAATTGACTCGCTGTTTGTTTTTTCTTTTTTTATTTTGTTCAGTCCTAAGGTGAATTTCATAAAATTTAAAATAGTTTATTTTCTAAAAAAAAAAATTGTTACGTACTTAGTCATTTTTACTGTATTTAAAAATTTGTCATGACATTTTAACTGATTAACTTTTTGAAAATAATTTAGTAATAAAATAATTTAGTAATATAAATAATTATATAACAATAATATAAATATTTATTAATAAATTCATAAAATAATTTAGTAATATCAATAAAAACTGCATCTTAAAAATTGACAACGGTGCACCTTGTTTCCAAATTTTAATTACCTTAAAATGTTTACTTTGATTAGTCCAAAGATATATATATATATATATATATCTTTGTTCATTCAGATAAATTTCGTTATTTTCTGCCTCTTTTACTTTCTTTTAAGCATGATGGTTATTCCTGGTTTTGAATAACAATCTAAAAAACTATTTACAAACTTTTGAGCTTGTTGTTTAAAAATAGCGGCATAAACTCTGAAACTCATAATATTGTGGCTTAGCCATAAAAAGTATGCATAATGATCTCTGCGATAGCATATCTGACTTATAATAAATCCGGAATAAATGAGCGAAGAATTTGATTTTCAATATCGTAAACCTCTAAAATTTTGGTATATAGCGCGTTTTTCTAGTGGCTTTAATGAATTTTTATTAGTATTTATTTGATTACATTTTGTTCTTTTCTGAAATAATATTCCTGAAGATCTAATAAAATATTTTAACTAAAATTACCTATGATTAGCGTTATCTTTACCTTTGAAATTCATCTATTATGTTTGTATCTTTCTCAATAAACAAACATTTCATTCATGATACATGAATTCATTTTTATTTATTACATTCTTTTAAAAGTAAAGGTGAATTTTCTAATTTATTTTTCACTCATTTCCTGATAGGCTAAGACTAAAAAGAAATTATGTACGCAGGTAAATTTCCTATTTCAATACAGAATTTTAATAATTTAAGAACTTAATTATAAATGAATAAAATAATTTTAAGGCATTTTTCCGTTAGCCAGCAGCAGGCGATAAATCGACAAATAATCTTTATAGTTCAATTGTTACGAGTTAAACAATAAGGGATTTAATGCGCCAAATTACAATTATGCACCAAACCAAGTTTGTAAATATTCCAGCTGGCTGGGAAAGTGCAACAACGAAATATTTTAAGCACTAAAACGTTCAAAATATAAAAAATAAAGAGTGTAATAATAATAATAATAATAATAATAATAATAATAATAATAAACTCTTTTATCATTAAATCAATATTACATAAATTTAGACTTTACATTGATAAAACAGATTAGAAATTCTGAATAGATAGTTTAAACAATGCTTTATTCCTGCGAATGATCTGATGTTGAAAATCTTAAAAAAGACAGACTAAATATTATAATTTAAAAAAATAAATTCACCAGATCGCACTTTCTACCAGGCGTAAATCACATCGGTGAATTTTCAATTATCGAGACCCACGTCAAAGTAACGTATTGTACCTGAAATTTTTTTGGAACTGCATGAATTGTAGTCATACAATAAAATGGGATTTTTAAGATAAACATGGAATGCTTAATTTTTTTTTTTAAACTTTTATTATTAATAATTAATTTCCATTAGAAGACTGATTACTCATGAAAACAACACTGTTTGTGACTCAAAGAACAGAGTGAAAAAAATCGACCTTAAAATATAAAATGCACACTTCCTCTTTAAAGGGAATAAACACTCTTCTTTGCGAAATGACGGGCAAAAATATCAATTTTCCATTTTTTTTTAGAAATGCAGTTATACATCTCTAGTATATTCTGGCGAATGATCTGATGATTATAAATGTCTAAAGATCCGATTATTATAAATATGTGTAAAAGGCTTTTTCCTGCATCAGTTTCCCTTTAAATGATTCAGAGTTGCAATCTTTAAATTCCTTTTCTCATTTCGGGTTTATTTTACATTTGGCTACTTTTAAAATCATTTACAAATCATTATCTGAAAACATGCACTGATTACGCTATTTTTTAAATACAATGCATACAAATGCTTTTTAATAAAAATACTTAAACAACATTTCCTTGTTCTTTTATACTTTTTCATTGTATTTAATTTTCTGAAATTTTCAATGTTCCTTTAATATTTTAGATACCTTGAATGTTTGTTTTCGTTATTCAAGGCTCAGTGATCATTTAAATTATCTTTGGATGTTGCATTTCTTAAGAACGCTCGCGAAAATTTTTTTAAATAGTCAAATCCTTCTAAAGATCACACACTCTTACTGGCATTTAAAAGGCTACTTCACTCAGGTGAAAATACCCGCTCGCTAATGGGGGAAATAATTTATCTCCTATGGGGGAAATAATTTACATCTCCTTCGCATTTCAATATTTTTAAATGATTTTTTTTTTCATTGGATATCTGAGGTCGATCTCTATGCACGTGCCTTTGTACTTTTTCGATTTTGATTACAAGTTTTTTTTTTTTTTTTTTTTTTTTTTTAAGATACTTTCACTTTCGGAACCAGTTTCAAAAGTGTTGTATCCTGAATTTAAAAAAAAACTGCAACAAAAAAATAAAAAGTACACAGGAACTTGCAAAGAAATTGACCTCAGCTATCCAATGCAAAAAAAATCATTTAAAATATTGAAATTCGAATGAGATATCGTAAATTATTTCCCTCCATAGGATTAACATTAGCAAGCGGGTATTTTCGCCGGAGTGAAGTAGCCTCTTAACAGTAAACAAGGCCAACAGAATAATTTTGATTTTCCCCCATTTCCACTCAGCCTGGTCTTACTGGAAAGACTGAAAACGTCTGATTTGATTTTTATACGTTTTAAGGAGGGAAAATTTGGAGATACGTCCCCAACTTTTTATTATTTGGATTTTCTCAATGCCAATTTGACAAAACATATATATAATTTCCAATAAAGAAGAAATAATATCTTTACTGACAGTCCCTCCAGCTAAATTCATTTTGCGCTGGTTCACAGAAGCTTCTATTACACGACAATATACATATAGAAAGCTAAGAATTACGAAAATCAGCATGAAAGCCAATAGAGAAATAAAGAAATGCACTTTTGATATTAGAAATATGACGCCAGCAGAGCTGGAAACTAAGCAGCTAAGCTTTTTAAGCTGGAAGCTAAGCAGTAGAGTTGAAATTTCCAGCACGCACGGGTGCTTTCCAGTCTGCACGAGTCGAAATTTCCAGGCCCGGGCCCGACCCGACCAATACAAAAAAATTCAGCCTGGCGCTGCCCGATACAAAAATTAAATGTTCGGCAAGAGACTGGCCCGGCCCGGTATAAAAGCTAAAAGTTTGGTCCAGCCTGGTCCGGAAAAAGTTAAAATATCGGCCCGAGCCCGACCCGAGTGAATTTCTACAAAACATTGATTTTTACGTCGATTTGGTTAAAAATTTGCCTCGTAAGAGGAGATCTAACCAAAAATTTCTATCTTAGCCTTTTTTTTTCATGTTTATAATCTTCATTTTTATAGAGGTGCCGCAACCTGGAATATTTATTTTTTTAATAAATCTCTATTTGTTGTATGTATATGTTTAAGTTATATCATTAATATTGTTAATCCATATTCCATTTATTGAAGTGTTAAAAATCAGAAAAATGCTATACAGTAAAATCTTCTAAAATGGAATTGCATAGGGAAGAAAAAAAATGAGTTATAGACAATTTGCCTTCTTGGCAGGTTTAAATGTACTATATATTCTTTTCTTACGTATTAGTATATTCATTTTTCATGGATCAACGCATTTTTCAGTTTAAGACAGGATTCCGTCATAAGCAGGTTATTTTTCGCACGTTTTACTATATTTTAATTTAGCCATATTTTAATAAGTATATAAATCTACTATTCTTTAAAAAGAAAAAAATAATAATGTTTAATTGTAGAATAATGGCGATTTAAAAATGTATGCATGTTTTGCAAAGATTTTTGTGCCAGGTCTTATTTTACTGTCCTTCGAACGGACCAGGCCAAGCCGAGACATTGATTTTCATATGGGTAAAAACCAGGACTTAAAATTTTGGGGCGTGAAGACTAGGAGAATGAAACCAGTCTACGGCTTTGTACGGAAAAAAATTATTTAAGGCACGGCCTCATCCTTCAGGAGAAAAATAAGGCCCGACCCGGGCCGTAAAGAGTAATCGCTAGGCCCGGCCCGAGCCTCCATAAAAAAGTATAGCCCGGGCCCGGCCCGAAACGAGTGGAGACGATTCCTGGCAAGGTCCGAGTGCCATGACGAAAATAGGCCCGGCCCGTGCAGATCTCTACTAAGCCGTGAGGAGCCTACATCTGCGATTGGCACCTTACGGATCTCCCCATTCTCCCTTCCTTCGCCGAATTTCTTCAAAGTATTCACACACACAGTATACTTTTATGGGTCGGGGAAACACACTGTTTAGTGGAAATTCCTAAGGATGATGATGAGAAAAAAAGTCAACAATTCTTATTTATTGTAAAAAAAATGTGAGGGAATTTCGGTTTAAAGGACCACTCAATTGAGCTCCGCTTCCCTTAATTTAATCCTTTTGCGCATCCTTTCAGGTACGTAATCATGTAAGGTTCAAAAGTGCATGGAGCAATTCCTAGAAACATTTACAGAAACTTTCTCTTTCCTTATTTGGATATAATAAAATATTTTACTAAAGAAAACATTCACACGCACACCTAAAAAAGTTCAAAAATTTGTATTTATTGTCAAAATATGTGAGATAATTTCGGTTAAAAACCTGTCTCAATTTGGAACAATCTGGCAGTGTCGCCAGGAGCGGCCGCTTCCCTTGCCCTCCCCCCCGTCCCTCCCCCGCCTTAGCTACGCTACTGCTTATATTGATATGTTAAATTGATTCAAAATATTTTTAACTATTGAAATATGCACTGCTTGATAATGATATATATATTACATATTAATAAATTTTTATTACAATGAGTAGCACAGAAAAAACAAACACAAAATAAAAATAGAATTTAAAAAATCCCTGACGGCTCGGCCTGCAGGCACAGGTAGATTTCGAAGACGCAGACCATGGGGTGCCTGTTTGTTGGGAATTGCGGAAGAAATGACCTTTTTGCCATGATGCGGGAGTTGGAACTGCCTACTTCGAAACCTAACTTGTTTGCAGGCGGAGCCAGCAGGGTTTTTTTTTTGTTTTTTATTTATTTCTTTTTTTTTTTTTTTTTTTTTTTTTGCTATAAGAGTTGGTCCTATAAAAAACTTGTCAATATAAAAGTTTTAGATAATATTAAGAGGATTTATAATAAATCCAAGCGGATTTGAAATCTTGGGAATTGACGAAGTTATGATTTTTTTTCTTCTAAACCCCCCTTCCCCCCCCCCCTTGGGGCCATTTTTAATTATATCAAAAATCTGTCATACATAAATTTTTGGCCCTTCTTCTAGAAGTAATAATAACTTTAAACGGATTCAATACGTATCATAATTAATAAATTACGGGGGTTTTCTGTTTTCACAAAAAGCCCTACCATCCCCCCCCCCCACCCTTGGTTCGATTTTGCCAATTAACGAACTTGACCGAGATTTTATGCCCATTGATTTTATGTCTCAGTTTCGAAAAGGTGCGGGAGTTGGAACCGCCTACTTCGAAAAATAACTTGTTTGCAGGCGGAGCCGGCAGGGATTTTTTTTTTTTTTTTTTTTTTTTTTTTTTTTTTGCTATAAGGGTTGGTCCCATAAAAAACGTGTCAATATAAAAGTTTTAGATAATATTAAGAGGATTTATAATAAATTTAAGCGGATTTGATATCTTGTGAATTGACGAAGTTATGAATTTTTTTCTTCTAAAACACACCCTTTTCCCCCCCTTGGGGCCATTTTTAATTATATCAAAAATCTGTCATACATACATTTTCGGCCCTTCTCCTAGAAGTAATAATAACTTTAAACGGATTCGATACGTATATCATAATTAAGAAATTATGGGGTTTTTTCTGTTTTCCCAAAAAGCCCCCCCGCCCTCCCCCCTTCGTTCGATTTCACCCATTAACGAACTTGACCGAGATTTTATGCCCCTTGATTTTATGTACCAGTTTCGAAGAGATCTGTTCAGAATTAATGCAGTTATCGTGTCCATAAAAAAGGGACATAGATAGATAGATAAAGTTTTGAACTGGGGGTGTTTTTGGGTTCTGGGGGTCATGATCGGCGTAGATCTGCAAAAATTTTCCAAAAATTCCAACTTAGGTGAGAATGTAGTAGGTAGTATTTCTTACGAAATCTACCTAAAAGAACCTGTAACATACTTGTCTACATTCTTCTTCGGTTTCCGGCAGTTTATAAACCTTGGCTGCAGGGAAGCTATAGCTTCGGCTACCCTAATAACAATTATGTGTACAGATGTTTGGCTTACTTCAGCCAAATGACCAATATTTGTTTGAAAATCGTTGGTGGCATTAAATCGTAATGCTATTAATAATTGTTCTCGAGACGTGATCACATTATTTAAAATGTTTTTGCCACATTAATCTGACGCGCAATGCCTTCCAGAACCTTCCAAGAGATGATGGGGCGATTCCCTCCCCACCTTGAACTAATAAAGGTTCTGCAAAATGACATTAGAGGGCTGCACAGGAAAAGCCATGGGTCGGGGCTCGAGTATGGTCGGGTCCGACTATGGGCAGGCCGCGCCAGTTTTAATTCAAGAGACTTGGACTGGGTCAGATCTGTACTCCTTCAGAGCCGGGCCGGTTCGGAACTTACATTTTTCTGCTGATTCAGGTCGGGCAGGTCCAGAATTCTTTTTATTCCAGTTCGAGCCTGCAGAGGAGTGCATTCTTCCTAGCGGTCTGTACGGGCCAAAAATTCCAGGCCCGGGGTCGGCCCAGTATAAAAGCTTTGACCTTTAAAGTGCAGACCTTGTGCAGACCTCTAAATTTGTCCCCGAGACTACGATGGGCTGGAATCTTACATATTACTTAAATTATAGTGATGTTGTACATTTGTTTAGCAAAATGTATAACAATGTTTGTTAAGAAATTTAATTTTGTTTATTAAATTACAGATATATATTTTTAAAAATCTAGTTTTTCTTTGTAATGCTTTAAAATTATGATTTTCTTTTATCATCTGTTTATTTCATTCTAAACTACGTCGATTTTCTTACTGAATCTTCATTTGAATGAAATTGTGTAAGTCAATTTTCTTTATCAGTATTTACGTACGTAATTGCCTAAGTAATCATTAATATTGTTGTTTTTTTGCACTCAGGAATTTCGAACATAATCTGAAAATAAAATATGTGCTATAAGTATGCTTTATGAATAATTTTATTTGTAGGATAATGTTGCTTCAGAAATATCGGCCTAATTTGTAGAAATTGTGTCAGGCCCAGGCCGGGCTCGGGCTGAACATTTAGCTTTTATACCGGGCATAGCCAATGATTTGTTTGGTACGAGCTGAGCTTGGGTCGAACTTTTAGATTTTATACTGGGCATTACTAACAAATCTTTTGGTAAAAAACTCAAAAAGTTACAGCATTAATTGATAAATTGAGGAGGAAATCCCATAGGATTATATGGGATTTCTTCCTCAATTTAATAATAATTGCTGTAACTTTTTGAGCTTTCACGCTATTTCACTGGTCTTTTTATATGAGTTGCCCTATAGTATTGACTAGCAAATCATGACAAAAAAATTTTGCTGTAGTACGCGCATGCGCATTAAAAATTTATTTCATACAAATACCCATATCTCATCAAATATTCAATATATTAATATTTTAATTACAGTATACTATTTTTACGACATTTTGTCATCTTTCTGGAAAGCGGTGTTAAATTCGGCGGAAAACTGTGCATGCTATATAAAAAAAAACTTTTTTAATTTTTCCAGAAACGTTAACATCTTCGCGAATATATGTGCTATGCTTGTACAAATGTACACAAATATTTGATAGGACATACATAGTTGTTTGCTACCGTGACTGATCATTTTTAGCATTTTCTGTTACTTGGGTGATTGAAAATATTATTTTATTATTAAAATTATTATTCCCCCCCCCCACCCCTAATTGTTTTCGCGACAAAATCTTCACTGATAAACATGAAGTCAAACATGTTCTTTACATCCTCAAAATTCAAGGGCATTTCGGAAATTTCCTCACGCGTTTAGGTAGATATTCGATAAAACGTCTGAAATTGGTCACTGCCCCTTAAATTCCGGACATCAGTGTATATCGTTTATATCAGGAAAAAATATTTAAACTTCCTTTTGAAAAATCGGAGCATCCCGAATCTGACTCGCAGAAATAAAAACCCAATCCGAAACCGACCCGAACCCGAAATAAAGTAAGTTAACCCGACCCGAACCGGACACGCGGCTAAAACGTAGAAGTAAACCCGACGCGCAGCAAAAAGGTAAAAGCCACCCGGCCTGCAGCAAAAATGTAGAAATCAACCCGACCTGAACCAGACGAGCCGCATAAATGTAGAAGTCAACCTCATCCGCAGCAAAAAACAGAAATCAACCCGACCACAATGAAAAATATTAGCCCCGACCCAAATCGAGGATCAGATTGGAACCTCCAAATTTCTAATATCGCCCCCCCCCCTTTCAAGACTCTCTTGATCCGCCCTTGCAAACAATCTTTTAGTCAAACGAAATCTTTTCAGAAATTCAATATCATTAAGTTTATTATAATAACATTTTTTGGTTTTCTTGAGCTTTTTCTTGATTTGCTCCCGCGCTTCAATAAATTCAAGAATCCTACTAATTCTGGTCAGCCATAATAAAAAGTAAAAAATGTTAAAAGCTCCAAACAAACACAGCTTCTTGTTTATATTTTTCTCTCTGATCAAAGGAGAGAGGAATGTATACGCATGCGCCGTGGAGACTGAACTGGAGACTAACTGGAGACTAAAGGAAGTTTGAGGAACTGAAAGTTTTGTTTTCATCTCTCACCTCGTGGGGTTAGTGGAGATTTGGATTAGAGTCCTGCAACTTATCGGGTTATCCGCTTTTACCCGCTTTGGACCCGACCCGTGGTTCGGGTCGGGTCGGGTTGACCTTCATTGTTTCTGGTTCGGGTCTGTTTTGGGTTGAGTTTTGACTCTTGCGAGTCAGGTTCGGGTTGACCCGCTTTTTCAAAAGAATGTCCGCAATATTTTTGCAGATTAAAAATATGTATACAATAACACCTCCAAAATGGACACTCCCGAAAATCACCTTTTACGATATTTTTAACGCTTCTTGTAGAAAATGGAAAAAATGCCATTCTTCTAATCACTTGATCATAATTCGCTTTTATTTTACAAAATGTGTTCTGTGCAACAATTTACGAATGTCAGCGACAAATCTCAGCTCCAGTGACATAGATTTTTCCATTAACTCTTGCTGATAAAGCAAAACCAAAATGCTAATTCACGAAAAGAATACATTTTCTTGTGGTTAACATTTTGTCTACAAACGCATTATTATATCTAATTTTTAATACCGGGTATCTTCTTTTATAATTAAAATTATGAAAGGGAAAAATGAAATTGAACTACCTGGTTCACATATAACGAGTGTTTTAAAGTTATCGAACAACAAGTCTTTGGTAATTACTATGTAACATGTAAATTTTTCCGTTTCTTTGCATAAATTTACTTTCATTGCGGGTGCGGGTCGGGTTGTGGGTTGAGGTTTTACGGGTTCGGGACGGGTGCAGGTTGACTTCAAATGGAATAAAAGGGTTCTGGTTGGGTACAACCCGACCTGTGCAGGACTCTAACTTGGATTTCATGGTCAACCGAGAGTTAGCGCTTAACTCGCGAGTTGAGGTTGACGGAGGATTACCAGGTAATAAGGTGAAAAATGTCATCTAATTAAAGAAGTTGGGAAACGTTGCACCTATTTGAAAAGCCAATTTCAGTAATAATCGGGAAAATATCCCAGTTTTTGTGTGCAGTAAATGAAACACATAACACAGTTGAAAATGCCCATTCGTCAATTTCCGTCAATGAGCGGCAATGTACTTAAGATATTTTGTGTATCCCTGTATAAAATCTATATAAATTATACACACCAGACAATATGCATAAAATTAGTTGAATTTAAAAACCCGGGCAACAACGGAAAACGCACTTCCAGCAATTGCTGTTCATAGCCAGTATGGTGACTGAATATTTTTGTGTGTCCCTGTAAATGAACGATGAATGCTATACATTCCACATTCTATAGTAAGCGTCTGGTAATGCACCTGAGTGTCATATAGGAAATTCAATACGTTTGAAGTAGAGTAACATCATTAAAATACACCGCAAATAATTTTTCCCCCATAGGCCGTAATGTAAAGAATTCTTTTGAATAGCCCTGTAAATGAACTATAACTGCTGCACAATTAATTTTAAATACCGAATATACCATAGTAAATCTCTATAACATATATCAATTGCTGACAATTCGAGTATATTTACGAGAGTTTGAGCACGGATAGACAGACAGACAGACAGACACACGGCAGACTGACAGACAACCCGAATTAATAAACACTTTTCAACTTTGTTGGAAAAAGTAAAAAAGGAAAAACCAGCCCAGTTGGAGATCAACCTCAACTTACAAGTTTGCACGGGACGTAATTTCTAGGCCTGGGCCCGGCCAGAGTAAAATTCTATAAGAAATTCAGATTTTCGTTAATATACAATTAAGATTATTTTTAAGAGCTACACTGGTCAAACCCCGTACAGACCCCACAGGTTTTAAATTCTTGGTAATTTACTCTGTTTTTAAAAAGGTAAAGCCGATTACGGAAGATTGAATGATATTCTCACGACCACTGGCAATATTGTGTAATGGGGTTGCCATTGATTTTCCCTTTAAGAGGGGTATTTTTCGGTACCCAAGGCCACATCCACCGCTGTCCCGTTTTCGAGATTAATTAGTAAGATCTATCACGCATTTGAATTTCAGATTGTACAAAATGGTTAAGTAAAAAGTATCTCTGCCTCACGAGATTTTATAATAATGTCTATAGTCTATTCAAAAGTAAGAGAGAAAACAAGTATAAAAAAGAAAGATAAATCCTGCATCACGCATAATTTATGGAACACTTTCCAACACTTTCAGAATACTTTAACAAACCTTCGTTGTTTAATAAGGTAAATTAGATGCCTAAGTAAACATTTTAGAAAACGCAAAACACATTTGAAATACACAATTCAGAAATTACTGGCCATAGCTAGAAAAATATTCCAATTCTTTTGTCCAGCCCTTTTATACTAACTTACGATTTTTAAACACACCACATAATAAGCTACAATTTAATTTAGACAACAACACGCTGAAAACTACGGAAATCACACTTTCACAAATTATCATACTTAGGCGGCCATGTATCCAGTTCTTTGCATGGCCCTGTATAAGATTTTATTTATATTCAACAAACATTTCTTAGTATACTATATATCTATTTCACGTTCAAAATGCACAAATCGATTAAAAAAATTAAGCAATTCACGCTGATACACAGTAATGTTCATGAATTCTTTTGTGTAGTCCTGTATATGCTCTATAGCATTTATATATATCACATAATTTGCAAATATTTTGTTCAAAATTTATTTAAACTTAAAAACGCGTACACTAACTCAAAGCGCACTTCCAGCAATTACCGCTTACAGACAATACTTCAGATAAAGTACTGTTTCCGAAATATTTGTGTGTCCCTGTAGATGAATAATAAATACTATGCACATCATATTATACAGTTAGCATCTCGTAGTAAACCTCAGTAATGTATATCAATTTCATTATATTTGAAATGGCGTAACATAATTAAAATACGCTACAAACAGTTTTTCCCCCCCCCCGTAGAGCATTATGTAAAAGAATGCTTTTGTGCGGCACTGTAAATGAAAGAAAAAAGCTTTACACTCCATATTCTACAGAAAGCATGTCTTAGTGCCTCTCAGAAATTTATATCAATTTCATTATGCTTGTAATAGTGTAACATGATTAAAATGTGCCGCAAACGATTTTTCACATTAAACCATAATGTAATGGAATTATTTTCAGTTTCTCTGTAAACTAATTATAAGTGCTAGAAGTACCATGTTCGATAGTAAGTATATTGTAGTATATTTCAGTGATGTATATCAATTTAAAATAGTTTAAAATCTCTAAAATACACTGCAAATGATTTCCTTCATAGATCGTAATGTAACGTCATTCTTTTGAGTGCCCTTGTAAGAAAAGTATAAGTGCTACATACTTCAGTTTCAATACCGAACATGTCATAACAAACCTCAATAACATATCAATTTCATGACGATCCGAGTATATTTACGTGAGTTAGAACACAGACAGTCAGACAAACACACGGCCAGACAAACCGAATTCATAAACGCTTTCAACTATGTTGGAAAGTGATAACAAAAACGAAAAGTCATGCAGCACGGCATGATTATGAACAATTTCGAACACAATCGGGATATTGTTACATTTCATTGTTACAAGTAATTTTTGTTCATACAATGAAATGAGAAATCTATATAAACATTAAAATAACCACAACACAGTAAAAATTCATTTTCAGGAATTACTGTCCATTGTCGGTAATGTGCGCGAATTCTATATCGTGCAACCCTGTATGTGAAATACATACCTCATAATACTCTAAAAATAAACATTTTAAATACATATCACAGCTTAAAACTTAAATCTAGCATTTATGGCTCATAGTAATCTGTCTGTGTCCGAAATCTTTTGAGTGTCTCTGTGAATAAACGAGATATTCTACGCATTCAATAAATCTACAGAAAACCTGCTCTAGTGCACTTCAGTAATGTATATCAATTTTATGAAAATACACTCTAAATGATTTTTCCCCATAAATATTAATGCAATGGAATACAATTGTGCGTTCCTGTAAACAAACTATAAATGCTAATTATTCTGTACTCTATATAAATCGTGTTGCTAGCCCCTTCAGTGACACATATATGTTTCCTTATGTTTGAAACAGTGTAACATTATTTAAATTTACTTCAAACGATTTTTCCCCATTGATCGTAATGTAACAGAATACTTTTGAGTGTCCCTGTAAACAAATTATAATTGTTACTTATTCTATACTCTATAGAAAACGTGTTGTCTTCTACCTCAGTAACGCATATTATTTTTGTTATGATTGAAATAGTATAACATTAATAATAGTATAATAATATAATATAATAATAGTATTAATAATAGTATAACATATAATAGTATAACCTTATTAAAATGCACTGAAAACGATTTTTTTCCATTGTGACCGTAACATACCTGCCAACTTTCAACTAAACTTCCGTACAATGTGAGTTCATTTGATCCACGTTAAAGACATTTCTAACCAGAAAATATATCTGAAAAAATAATATATATTTGGTTTGATGTTCTTACATGGAAGCTACCTGATTGCTTTTCTTTGAAAAAAATACTGGTTCGAAACGTGTTTAACCTCGGTGAAATTAACCTACAATGTACGGAAGTTTAGTGCGATGTTGGCATCGCACCGGGCCCGAATTTCCTTCATATTTTGTATATAGGTTCACTGTGATAAGGAGCTTCCCTGACTAGTTTTGGGGGTTCATTGGTTAAGTATAAAAGGGGGTAACGGAGGCTAGCTCCCCCTTATTTTAGATAAATTGGCTTATGATGCAAAATTATCCGGTTTTCTTCAAATTTTTATATATGTTCATTGTAATAATCATAATGTACCGGAATACTTTTGATTGCCCCTGTAATCTAACCATAAACGCTACACACTTCATTTTCAATTATATCAATTATATTGCAATTCGATTGTATTTACGCGACTTAGAGGGCGGACAGAGAGACAGATGGCAAGACAGACGGACATATAAACCGAATTCATAAACACTTTACAACTATGTTGGAAAGTGTATAAAAGCACGTGCGAATTGGCTGATTTTTTCATGCTTTCTACAATCAATGCAAACCAAATATTGATAATTTAAAAAATAGTGATGGCTGGACACGTTACATTTTTTTGTATTATAGTTGTGCAGCTCATTTATATCTTATTCTTGACCCAGCAAGGTCTAGTGAAAATTGTTCACATTTTGTCGACTTTGCAGGACTTTTAAAAATTTGCTACATCGGCCAGACGTCCCGTTAAAATTTTGTGTATCCCGTTTATTATTTTTTTTTGGCCCGACCCGTTTATTTTTTATAGGCCCGACCCGGCCTTTTAAAAAAAACACTGCCTAGGAAATTCATTAAAAATATTAAAATGCGAATGAGAAATTTTAAAAGAAGTGTTTTTCGCTTAATTTTTAAAAATATTATCTCAATTCATAAATTTATATTCCATATTTTGGTGTTCGGAAAAAAAAAGAATGTAGTTTAGTAAAAATTCGAATGTCTGAATATATCAAGAACCGCTTGAATTTTTTTTTTTTTCCGTTAAGTAACCTTCAAAGCCTATTTCAATACGTCCAATACTTGCTCCAATATTATTTCCAGACGGTAGACTTGAAACTTGCGTCTGAAAAAATATGATTCATAGGTAGGACTCTTCCAAGATGATCGTCTTGGGCTTGAGAAAGGGGTGTTGGGCTTATAGCAGACATTCACTTGTTAACCTGAGAACGTTAGTGTGCGGGACTGTCTTCTCAGCTCTACAAGGTAAGAAATTAGGCTATAAATAGCATTTTAGTTTTTAATTATAGATTACATTAAAAAGTACATCACATTCCTTATTTTAATAAAAAGAATTTTTGTAGTTTTTGTTAATAGACCTTTTTTAATCAAAGCGTCTTTTTGGCTGCCATTTTTGTTTACTTTCAGTTACTGTAGTTTTATAATTTGACGTGCCATACCGTGTGAAATGTATTTTATTTATATTATAACAGATTATTTGACCGGTACTGGAAGGAAATATTTCGATTCGAACTAGAAATTTCTTCATAAATTAAATAAAATCTAAACTAAATAAAAAAAGATATATAGTTTTAAATAAAAATTCTAGTGTGAAATAGTTTTATCAAACGTGAGTAAAATGCCCGATAAGTCTGTGTTATTTATGAAGAAATTTCGAATCGGAATATTTTTATTTTGTACCGGTAACTTCAAAACCATTTGAATTTGGATATTTGAAGGTTCTAGAAATCGATTTCTGTTTTAAAAAAATATAAGTTACAATTATTTGTTTTTAAATTAATTATGAAAATCTTTATTTTGAAAATACTTTTTTTCTGAAAAAAGAACAAGAATTTTAGGCAACGAATTATTTAACACTTTCTAAGATACATTTTAAAATATCTTTTTTTTCCAAATGCCAAACTTGCATTGGACTTTCTGAAAAACATGTTATTTTACGATGTGCGTGCGAAAACAGGGGTGTTCCAGTATTTTGTACATCAATAAACTTATTTAGCAATCTTTTTCTTCTTTAATCTGCAATGACATACTAAGAATATTGCTATAAAAATTTAGTGATGTACAAAACACCTGAACACAATCACCCCTGCGAAAAGCATTAAATCACTTTTAAATCAATTTGTTCTTAAATTCAGGTGACTTTAAATCCTTTCAAAATTTCAGCAACAGAATTAATTTGCCATAGAAAAGGCTAACATAATTTTGGAAAAAAAAAAAAAAAAAAAAAAAAAAAAGACCTATTTCAACAGGAATCGACATATATGGAAAAAAAAAAAAATGCGAATCATATTTTTTAGGCCTGGATATGGAAGAGGGGATGGGGTACGGGCCTCTTCCTGGAGTGTGAATTTTAATTAAGGGGAAATTATATTTCTTGGGGTCTTTTTATTTTTTTTTCATTTTTGGCATTTTTTGAGTGTGTTGATTATTACTCTAAAGCGGTTTTGCGATATTCTAATCCTTACTATGTTTTTTGCTCATTAAATGCAGCGTTGAGCGTAATGCTGTTGTAAAATTTTAAACTTGTTTTACTTGAAACTATGTTTTTCAAACTGGCGACTATTTTTCACGAGAATTATTCTACAGATTTTCTTTACTTTTTATTTAAAATAAAGCAAATCATTTGGCTGGAGCTTATACTACCGAAAATTATAATTTTAATTTGTTAAGTATTTTATTTTTCAGGCAGCAAAAGATAAAAAATCCCTGCCGGCTCGGCCTACAGGCACAGGTAGATTTCGAAGACGCAGACCGTGGGGCACCTGTTAGTTGGAAATTGCGGAAGAAATTACCTTTTTGCCATGATGTGGCAGTTGGGCAGCAGTTACTTAAAAACCTAACTTGTTTGCAGGCGGAGCCGGCAGGGTTTTTTTTTTTTTTTTTTTTTTTTTTTTTTTTTTTTTTTTTTTTTTTTGCTATAAGGGTTGGTCCTATAAAAAACTTGTCAATATAAAAGTTTTAGATAATATTAAGAGGATTTATAATAAATTTAAGCGGATTTGATATCTTGTGAATTGACGAAGTTATGATTTTTTTCTTCAAAAAACCCCCTTTTTCCCCCCTTGGATCCATTTTTAATGATATCAAAAATCTGTCATACATAACTTTTCGGCGTTTTTCCTAGAAGTAATAATAACTTTAAACGGATTCGATACGTATCATAATTAAGAAATTACGGGGGTTTTAAGCTAATGTGCTCGCCTGTTCTGTATATGTACGCACGTATGTATGTATGTATGTACGTATCGCGATTATTCTTGACAGAAATAACCGTTTTCTTTCAAAATTTGTTTATAGGATCATTGTGATAAGGCGCTTCATTGATTAGTTTTGCAGGTTCATTGGTTACGTATAAAGGGGGGGGGACGGGGGCTAGCTCCCCCCTTAATTTAGATAAATGGGTTTATGATGCAGAATTATCCGATTATCTTCAAATTTTTTATATGCTCAGTCATTGTAATAAAGGGCTTCCATGATTATTTTGGGGGGTTCATTGGTTAAGTATAAAGTGCGGGACGGGGGCTAACCCCCCTTAATTTAGATAAATGTGTTTTTAATGCAGAATTACCCGAATTTCCTTCATATTTTGTACATAGGTTCACTGTGATAAGGCGTTTCCCTGATTAGTTTTGGGGGTTCATTGGTTAAGTTTAAATGGAGGGAACGGGGGCTAACCCACTTAATTTAGATAAATGGGTTTTTCTTGCAGAATTATATCCGATTTTTTTTCAAATTTTAATATAGATTCATTCTGATAAGGTGCTTCCCTGATGAGTTTTGGGAGTTCATTGGTTAAGTATAAAGGGGATACGGGGCGCCAATCCCCCTTAATTTAGATAAATGGATTTTTCATGCAGAATTATAAGATCTGCTTCAAATTTTCTATATATGTTAATTTTAATAAGGCGCTACTCTGATTAGTTATTTGAGTTCAGTAATTATTTATAAGGAAGGAGCCCCTTAATATGTTGTCGATTTCTTTATTTTTCGTGGGGCTTGTTTCAGATTCTATGAAATAAGAGTATACTATACAATTATTTTGAATAGCCTGTGTGCTCATTGCCCTCAGTTTAACTGGACAATTTTCTTTTTATTACTTTTTATATTGTACATATGTATTAAAGAAAATTTCCTTCAATATCAAAATTGTAGTAAATTAAATTAAGTTTGTTGAATAAAGATTTTTACTTTCGGAAAACTTTAATAACTTTGTTTTTAAACTGAGAAAAAATCTAAGAAAAGTAATTCTTGTTAAAATGAAAAGTTTTATTTATTTTTTAAAACATTCTGTACTGAAATTAATGGTAGTTTTACAAATAAAAGTTTAGTTTTGGCTTACATTTTTACAAAAATTTCGTCAAAATTATGATAGTTAGTCCTTAACTATATTTCTGAAAAGTAAATAATGATAGTTAGTATAAAGTACATCGATTACAGAAATATACATTACAATTATAAAGACCTTTATACATTGGGTTGGGTTGATTATTGACGGCCAATTATCTACACTTGGGATATAGGCCCGGGGGGATTTCCCTTCGTGGGGGTCTTTCTAAGGGAACCTAACCCGTATTTACGCATGGATAAATCCATGGCTCGAAGAAAACCACGAAAACTCCGAACGATTAGGCCGACGGGCGTGATTGGGAACGAACCCAGCACCTCTCGTCTACCAGCTTCGAGAGCAGAACCTCTCAGCCACTGGTGGAGCCCTTTATACATTGAAAATGGATGGGATATTTTTATACTGCTTAAATTTAATCCTTAAATGCCACAATGACACCAAAATTTTGGAATAAAGTTTAGATTTTGTAAAGTAAGCGAAAAAAAGCTTTTACTTATGTTTAAAATTATTGGTTCGAAAATTCTGAATAGTTTTGGGAATTCATTGGTTAAGTAAAAAAGGGGGAACGGGTGTTTACCCCTCCTTAATTTAGATAAATCGGTTTTTCATGCAGAATTATCCGATTTACTTCAAATTTTGTATATAGGTTTATTCTGATAAGGCGCTTCTCTGATTAGATTTGGAGATTCATTGTTTAGGTGTAGGGGGGGGCTAATTTCCCCCCTAATTTAGATAAATGTGTTTTTCATGCAGAATTTTCCGTTTTAGTCCAAATTTTGTTTATAAGCTTATTGTGCTACCCTGATTAGATTTATGGTTTCTTTTTTTAAGTATAAAAAGGGAAACGGGTGGCTAATCCACCCCCTTTTTTTAGATAAATGGAATTGTTTTATGCAGATTTATCTGATTTCTTTGAAATTTTGTATATAGATTCATTGAGATAAGGCGCTTCCATGATTAGTTTGGGGGGTTCATTGGTTAAATAATAAAGGGGGAACGGGGCAATTCCTTAATTTAGATAAATGCGTTTTTCATGTAAATTTATCCGATTTGCTTCAAATTTTCATATAGATTCATTGTGATAAGGCGTCCCTGATTAGTTTTGGGGGTTCATTGGTCAAGTATAGAGGGAAGGAACTGGGGGCTAATCCCTAATTATTTAGATAAATGTGTTTTTCTGCAGAATTATCCTATTTGCTTCAAATTTTTTATGTAGTTTCATTGAGATAAAGAAATTCTCTGATTAGTTTTGAGGGTTCATTGGTTAAGTATAAAAGGGGGGAACGGGGGCTAGCTCCCCTCTTAATTCAGATAAATGAGTTTATGATGCAGAATTAAAATTATATAACATTGTCTACTTTAAGGGGTTACTGTTGAAATAGATTAAAATTAAAACTCTTACTCTTTTTATAATACTATTTTATGTATAGTGAAAAGAGCAAATCAACGATATATTTATAGATTTTCTCATGAGCATTGTGATTTTAGTTAGCAAATTAGCGTTACATTATTATTGCAACACCTCCGATCGCAAAATCACCCAATCTTCAAAATGCATTTCTCAATATTGACAGAGAAAAACGATAAAATTAGATAGAAATTAAGAAACATAGGGGTTTAAATTGAGATTTTTTCAATATCATATAAAAATAAATATGTACGACCACTAAAGAAGATTCTCCTATAACGGGATTACAGAAATTAATAAACATGTATCTAAAGGAACAAACAGCTTTATCCCGCGACATTTAGAATTGGAGTAACGGCTACCGTTCTGATTTTTGATAGATTTCGTAAGAAATAACTAACTATTACATATTTTCCCCTATGTTTTAATTTCTGAAAACTTTTTACAGATCTACGCCGTGCATGACCCCGAGACTCCAAAACCACCCCCAGTTTAAAACTTTATCTATCTATCTATCTATCTATGTCATTTTATTATGGACACGATAACTCCCATAATTCTGCACAAATCTCTTCCAAACTAATACAGAAAATCAAGGTGCAGAAAATCTCGGTGAAGTTCGTTAATGGACAAAATCGAACCAAGGGGAAGGAAATGGGGAGGGGTTTTGTGAAAACAGAAAAACCTCATAACGAATTAATTATGATACATATCGAATCCGTTTAAAGTTATTATTACTTTTAGGAAAACGGCCAAACATTTATGTATGACATATTTTTGATATAATTAGAAATGGCCTCAAGGGGCGAAAAAAAATGTTTTAAGAAGAAAAAATTGATGACGTCGTCAATTCACAAGATATCAAATCCGCTTGAATTTATTATAAATCTTCTTAATATTATCTACAACTTTTGTATTGTCAAGTTTCTGATAGAACCAACTCTTACAGCAAAAATTTAATTAATTAATTAATTAATTAAGAATAATTAAACACAAGAAAATGTAACGCGAAACCCCTCTTCCCAATAAACATAGACTTTCCCAGCGCAGCGCATCACGTAAAATTAGTTCTTAAATTCAAAATCTACCTGCGCCTGTAGTCCGAGCCGGGAGGGATTTTTTTTTTCTTCACGCACTATTCTTGTCATAACTCAAACCAACTGAGAGTTTGAGACTATAATTACTGATATTGTACATCAGAGTAGGAAACTTTTGATGAATTACTCGTATAAAGCAAGTTCTTTTATTAGTAAGCGGCTCCTAGAAATGAAAGAAATTCTTGAATGTTCTTATTTTTAAGATTTCAATCAAAACTCACAATTCTCACCTCATTTTGATTGCCGAAGGATACCATGCTAAAACAGCAGTTACCGGGATTTAGGGATTTATTAAATATCGTATTAACTCCTGCAATATGGGTCGGGACATATACTCCCCCCCCCCTACCCACCAGCCACCAGTGACTATTTTTTATTTTATTCGTACAACTTTTGAAAAATAATCTCTGTCATACACTTATACTAAGAAATTTTCAAGAGAAATATATCAAAAAGAAATTTTTTTGACTTGTGGTAAGATTGAATATAAAAATCGTCCTCAGTCCTGGCCCGTAAATACATGTAATATGTATTTATTACAGGGCTTAACACGTACAGCGTTTGTACATTTCCACCAGTAAAAAAGTAACAGTAATTTTTGTCTTATATATCTGCGATTAGTTGAAAATTACTATTCATTTTTACTGGTGAAAATTTGCACATGCTGTACGTGTTCAGAATAGGGCTCTGAGATTATTATGGAGATAAAGCCGTAGGACAGTATATATATATATATATATATATATATATATATATATATATATATATATATATATATATGCATATTGCTGACAATATTTGTTGAAATAACATATATTTACTATGATATGTTCTTCTGAAGGTTCTATAAGATATTCATATATTTCCAATTTTTGCTTTTTCATCCTATTAGGTATAATTCCTGTAGTTTCCATTCCATTGCATTTTATAATGTCTTATCCTTTCTTTTTGACATGTGTTTTCATTATTAAATAAATAAATATATATTTATTTATTTATTTATTTATATATATGTGGGGTAGTTGTGTGTGTGGGTGTGGGTGTCTGTAAACGCTCTATCTCCCGAACAAATTGAGATAGAGACTTGAAATTTGGTGTGTACTTAGTATGTAATAATGGAAAGAAGCTTATTGAATTTCAGTAACCTCGATTATCTGGAACTATGTTTTTCGGAGTCTCAAAATATTCGTTCTGATAAGAGGTATATAAAAATTTTAAAATTGTTTATTTTCAGGAGTGAATGTAAAGGACAATAAAAACATAAATTTTGCATAAAGAATGAAGTCGATCAGATAATGAGTTGTCGAGATATTTGGAATCCTATTTACCACACTCTTCAATTTTTCTTGACCCTGTATTTGATTCAAATTTCTATTCAAAGATTTATTTTAATTGGAAATAAGACGCTTAATCCGACGCAGTAAACCGTTAGTTAATATGATTATCAATTTTGGAGTTACAAGGACGTTTCTTTTACGCAATTCTGTAATAGAGCATTGAAAGTTTATGACGTCATCAAGCTACGATTTTTTTTGAATTGCAATGAAATTTATACATAGTTTACACATGTTTTATTTTCCTATTTTATATTATGCATGTCCATGATGGGTAAGTATTACGGTGACCTCCAACGACTAGTTTTTATGCATTGTGCGGTAACTTTGAAAGATTTTAATGAAAGTATTTAATACAAAGTGGAATCTTCTACCGAACTCGAAGCAGTGAAGCGATATAGTATAGGATAATTTTAATTAAGGCGAATTAACGTTTAATTCCCGTTTCTTCTTATTATTTTTTTAATTTATTTTTCTTCTTCTAAGCATCAAAGAAATTAGATACGCCATAACATAGAATAATAGCTTTACTTTGGGTGAAATAATGCTGAATTTTGATTTCTTCAATACAGGTATTGTTAAATGAAAATGTATATTTAAGCTTTCTAATGCATTATGCGATTAGATTAAAGGACTTTATAAAAAAGCGATAGTTTCTAACGACAGAGATATGAATGATATCTTTTACAACAATTTTAATTTAGATGAAAAAATGCTAAATTTTAATATCCTTATGTAAAATATCGTTTATGAAAATGCACAAAAATAGCTTTTCTTATCCATTTAAATTGTTTTATTGACAGGTCTAATAAAATGCAGCATTATCTAATACTAGTGAAACAACAGAGATGTAATTATAAAGTAACATTTATTTACATGAATTAAGGCTGTTCTCAAATCCACACTTTATGACATTATTTTTAATTCATTTTTCTTCAGAACCGCATGAAATTGGCAGTTATTTTTATTCAGAAACGGTGTAAGCGAAAGACGTTTTCCATTTTTTGGTAAAGGCGGGAGATTTTTCTGAAAATACTGTCAAAGTCGGTATTTTAAACCGAATTACCCTTCCGGCAGTGCGAGAAAGGAGGAAAAAGCGTTGTCACGGGACACATATCGCTTGTAACTCGGTAAGTAATTTATTTATAAAAAAAATGGAAGACTCATTTCAATTCCAAATCGTTTCAATAGTCAGGCTTGCCAATTTTATGCCTTTGCATTTAAAAGTTAGTCAGAAAATGTGTCAGAATATTATGTGTTGTTGAGCAGGTCATTTGAGAACCATCTTAATGACAAATTCTGATTTCTTAATTTTTCTTTTTCTGTGAAATATACATTTTATTAACAATTTCCATGCAAAAAAAAAAATTGTCGATTTTACAGTATAATACTGGCACCCCAGCTTCCAATATTATACCGTAAAGCTAGCAGTAATAAACAGTAAAATAAGCAATGCGTGGTAGTGTATTACTGCTTATTTTACTGTTTATTACTATTAATTTTACGCTATAATACTGGAAGCTGGGATGCCAGTATTATACTGTAAAATCCAGAATTTTTTTATGCAGTGCAACATAGTTAAATAGTGTTTTATGAATTCGATTTGTCTGTGCGTCTGTCAAAAATCGTTTCAAAAGCATTTTGATGATGTTACACCATTTTAAACATAATGAAAATGAGATGCATTTATGGAGTACACTGAACCATGCTTGGGGAATATGGAGTGGGTGTAAAGCATTTATTATTCATTTACAGGGTCACACAAAATAATTCTGTTACAGAATGGTCTACCGGAAAAAATAGTTTGCAGTGTATTTTATGATGTTACATTATTTCAAACATTGTGAAGTTTTTATGCATTACAGAGTTGCACTATAGTAATAATAATACTTATTGAATAATTAATAATACTTATTGAAAAGTATAGTGGGCATTGCATTTATCGTTCATTTATAGGGACACACAAAAGAATTCGGTTACAGTAATGACTATGAGCGATAATTGCTGGAAATGTTTGGTTTGCGTTTTCATCTTTAACTAAATTTTTGCACAGTGCGTGGTGTGTATAAACACTGTTGATCATAATAAAGGGCTACCCAAAAGAATCCATTAGTATTACTGACTGTTGTAGTAAATTGCTTAAGCGTAGTTTTTAATTGTGTTATGCATTTCCCTGCAGAACTACTTATAGTATATTTTAATAGAAGTTTATAGAATAAAAATTCATTCATTTATAGGGTTACGCGAAGAAGAAGATACATTGCCGCTTACTGTTGGTAATTGCTGGAAGTGTGATTTAAATTTTTTTACGCGTTTCTACCTGAATTAAATTTTAGCTTAATATGTGGTGTGTAAAGTCTTTAGATAATATACAGCACAGTTAAAAATTTGCAGCAAACTGTCCAGTCATTCGACCATTTTTATAGAAAATGGTTACATAACCGTAATTTAACTATATTCTGACCATAACATGAGCAAGAATATTTTCAGAATACAGTTTAATTACGGTTATGTAACTAATTTCTATAAAAACGGTCGAATGACTGGACAGTTTGCTGCAAATTTTTAACAGTGAGGGCTATACCAGGGTCGGCGAACCTTTTCACATCCGCGTGCCAATTTTTGTCAAAAAAACTTTTCAAGTTACCACGGCGTGCCAACGACCTTCCCCCCCTCCCCACCCTCCACCTAAAAAAACCTATAAAAACAATGAATAAAATTACTATTATTATTATTATAGATAACAAACCTTCAGGTAATATCCACATACATATTAAATTAAATAATGTATAATATTGAAAAGTCAAACCAAAAGAACTTGTCACAAGAAAAGATTAATTAATGATAGTAATAATTATAGAAAGAAGTGGATATAATTATAAAAAATAATAAGATATAATTATATTAATCATAAAAAAAAAGTATTAAAATCTCAAATCGAGACAACTTGCCAAATGACTGTAATAATTATGGTAATACATGATGTTGCCCTTGGGACCTGTTGATTTTGACATTTAAAGCGGTGATTTTAGAATTGAGGTAGTTTTATTTTAAAATAGACGATTAGAAAAGAAATATTTTAAAAAAAAAACATTTACGAATCATATCTGCAAAATATTTGTTTTACACCTGCTATTAAATAGAAAATTATTATTTTTTAAATATATTACAATGCATAAGAAGAAATTAGGAAATATAAAAAAACATTACCTAAAGAGTCTGCCTAAGAAATCTGTTTTCTCTTTGGTTTTTGTTGATTGAATTTTGTTTTCTAATTTCTTAAGCATTGCAGCAAAATCTTCTTTTTTCAGACGAAAATTTTAAACTTCGTAAGGTACGTAATGCAGCCACAGAATCTTGGAATTTCGGTGTTAGTTTCTTTTCACCGAGTTCGTTATCATTCTCATTGTCACAAATGTTTGTTTCTTCTATAAAGTAGCTATCGTTTGTGGAAATAAGGTAGATCTAACAAAGCGTCAAACTTTCGTTCATTTAAAGCCTGTGACGATATGAGATTAACTATTTTTGTGACTACGGCTATAATATCACCAAGAGATTCAAAACCAACCTATGCACCCGACCCAGGACTTGTTGATGTATGATGCAGTGAAATCCAAGAATAATATGTTCAATGTAAATTTGAAATAAACTTAAACATTTATTTTACCTATTTTACTGGTGCCCCCATGAACCATAACATAAACTATTTTATACAAATTTATTTACTTTTCAGTAAGTGAATTTATAACTTCTGTACAAATATTTGCACCTTTGATTGTAGTTGCTAATGATAATAACAAGAATAAATCCTCCTTAATGTCATTTTCAACAAAATATTGTACAATTACAGCTAAACGAGCAGATTTAGTTACATCTGTACTTTCATCAAGACAAAATAAGGTGAAAGGAGAAGACGATATCAGACTTTGGTTGCTCTCTTACATTTTCTGTCATTTTTAAGATTCTATATTTGACTGTATTTCTTGAAAAAAGATTATTCTAAATTAGTTAAATTATTTTATCTTTATTTTCGAAATCGTTGAAATGTGATGTAGCACATGTTAACTAGGATTCCTTCAAAAATTCTCCATTGCAGAAAAATGTACCATTCCGAACAATGACATTCCCAGCCGAGAAACTTGCGACATTATAGTTTGAGAATCTTTGCTGATATATGTAATCATGGATGTCAACAGTTTATTTTCTCTTTAATTGCACTGGAAATGAATTCCTTTTGTTCTGCATAACTTTTTGGGGAAAGAGGTTTGCGATTTGTTTCATAATGCTGTTTTACTGCAGACCACTGTCCCGGAACATAAAACAGACAGAGCCTTAACATCTTTATTAACCATTCCATATTTCTCAGTCCACCACGTTTGAAATCCTACTATCTTGCACTTTCTATTTTTCAGCCAAATTGGTTAAGTTGAATAAATATTACTTTAACGGTGCAATCTAATCAGTCTTAGTTTGCCATCGTTGATTATAGGAAGTTAGTGTAACAATAAAAAAGATTATGCATAATAGAGTTGATGAAAGCATCACTAGAATAAAAGCAAATGAGAATAATAATAAAAAAAGAAAACTGCCCAGTTAAACTGAGGGCATTGAGCTCACAGGCTATTCACACTAATTGTATATTATGCTATTTTTTCAAATAATAATGCCACTCGAAAAATAAAGATATATACAATTAATTAAGGGTGGATTAGACCCCCCCCCTTTATAATTAACCAATAAACCCCCAAAATCTAATCAGGCAAGCGCCTTAGTACAATGAATTTATACACAAAATTTGAAAAAAATCGGATAATTTTGCTTGAAAAACCCATTTATCTAAATTAAGGGAGGTGAGCCCCCCCCCGTTCTCCCCTTTATATTTAACAAATGAAAACCCAAAACTAATCAGGCAAGCGCCTTACCACAATGAATCTATATACAAAATTTGAAGAAAATCGGATAATTCTGCATGAAAAACCCATTTATCTAAATTAAGGGGGATTAGCCCCCCGTTTACCCCTCTTTATACTTACCCAATGAACACCCAAAACTAATTAGGGAAGTGCCTTATCACAATGAGCCTATATACAAAGTTTAAAGAAAATTGCATAATTCTGCATGAAAAACCCATTTATCTAAATTAAGGGGGGGGGTAGCCCCCCGTTTCCCCCCTTTATACTTATCCAATGAACCCCCAAAACTAATCAAGGAAGTGCTTTATCACAATGAGCCTATATACAAAATTTGAAGAAAATCGGATAATTCTGCATGAAAAACCCATTTATCTAAATTAAGGGGGAGTAGCCCCCCGTTTACCCCCCTTTATACTTACCCAATGAACACCCAAAAGTAATTAGGGAAGTGCCTTACCACAATGAGCCTATATACAAAGTTTAAAGAAAATCGCATAATTCTGCATGAAAATCCCATTTATCTAAATTAAGGGGGGGGGGAGGTTAGACCCCCATTTCCCCCCTTTATACTTAACTAATGAACTCCCAAAAATAATCAGTGATGCACCTTATCACATTGAACCTATATACGAAATTTGAAGAAAAACGGATATTTCTGCATGAAAAACCCATTTATCTAAATTAAGGGGGAGTTAACCCCCCTTTCCCCCTTTATACTTAACCAATGAACTCCCAAAACTAATCAGGGAAGCGCCTTATTAGAATGAACCTGTAAACAAAATTTGAAGCAAAACGGATAATTCTATCACAAGTTATCGCGTTACGTACGTACATACGTACATACATACATACATACATACATACATACATACAGAACGGGCGGGCACATTAGCTCTCAGGCTTTGATAGCCTGTGAGCTAATAAAATGACTAGCCACTAAATTTACTCAGATTTATATATAGCAGAATTGAGTCGGTACTAGTCAGTCGTCTGCTGGATTAATTACCCCTCTGCCCCCTCCATAAAGCCGATACATAAGAAGACAAAAATATTTCTTGTTATTCAATATTCAACATATTAATATTATCATTTACTATTATCTTTGCATCTTCAACGAATTAAATAATTAAAAATGATTACAGTAAGTTACCTCTAAGGCACGAAAAATCTAATAGCTTTTTTTTTGGTACTTATTTATTGAAAATATCTTAAAATTGTTTACAAATCCCATTTTTCCATGTTCTTTCACTATCGGCAGACAAAATACTTTTGAAATTATAGTTTTCATTTCATTTTATAACTGTTTTAACAACCAATGTATTATTTTTTTCTTAACTTATCTGAAAAAAGGGCAAGTTTTATTACTTTTATTAATACTTTTGTCATTTTAACTGATTAAAAATTAATTAACAAATTACAACAACAGTTAAATAAAGCCTCATATGCAGATCAACATGCATTAAACGGTGTAGAAATTTCGGAAACAATAAAGCAAAAATAATTTATTTGCTATATTTCTCTCTCTTCCAATGCGATCATCGGCGCCGGCAGTACAAAACGAAAGAAGACGGGGGTAGGGGTCAGATATCAGATGTTCTGAGCAGATAATTCAATGATATGACGAGTACACATGTACTTATTATAACAAACAAAAGCTATTTTCAGTCAAACTCGTGTATTAATGGAAGAAAAATAATGAGGTTCAGAATTTTCGGAAGTTTGACTGAATTTTGATTTAGAATTTAAATCAACGGCGTGCGAAAATTATCCTTTCGCGTGCCAGCTACGGCACGCGTGCCATAGGTTCGCCGACCCTGGGCTATACAAAAGAATTCAAGTGCATTTCCATCTATTGTCAAATATTGCTAAAAGTTAATTTTCAACTGAACTAAATTTTAGCATGCTATGTAGAATATATGCATATCTATAGGTCATATACATGGCTGCACAAAATAAGTTGACTATTTATGGAAGGTAATTGCTAAAACTGTATTTTAAAATATGTTATATGTTTTCTAAACTGTGTACTTACATATCTTCTTTCATCTTATTTAACGATGAAGTCTCATCACAGATTTCTATGGATGTGTGGGAGAGTGTTTCACAATTTATGCTATATTTGACTCATGATTTTACGTTCTGGTTTAAATTGTTTTTGTATGGTTAGAAATAAATACTTAAGAAAAAAAATAGCCAACTATAATTAGAAATAGCGTTCCGGTTCGTGGGTTTTTCCATTTCGAGCCCTGAATGATGGTAAAAACATCTTCATCTTATGGTTAAAGCCAAATGTTGGGGAATTGCATCATTTTACTCGCCACTGGCGAGTGGATTTTCTGACAAGACGAGTGAATCTTTCAGAAGTCTTTTAAAAACTGCAGGCTATAGAAGATTTTTTATTTAACTTGTTAGCTATATTTTGCAACTCTCTAAATTATCGCAATGTAAATTTGGTACTAAGTTCTGTTCTATATTAAACTTTCTTCTGTTGTATAGCTTAATTTTATTTAAAAAAATTACGAAAACGTCTTGTTGTATTAATGAATTATTTTTAAGTAAATTCTGTCATAAAATTTTCAAATGTACATTGCTTTTTGCTGGCTAGTAAGATTTTCTGAAAATTTCCCAACCCCGCCCAGATACACTCTTTTCCTTTGCAAATAATTACATACGTCTTAAATTGAGTGCTATCTAATTTCATATGTTGATAAATTTCATAAATAAGGGTTAAACTATCAAGTAAATTTAGCAGCTTTGAGATGCAGTCGACCAAAAGAAAAAGAGAACAACCCTATGAATTTGAATCACAAAATTGTACCAGAAAACAACCAAAACAGAAATTCGATAAGAAGTTATATATTATTTCAATTTATATGAAAAATAAGCTTCAGGTTGAAATTGTACCAAACTATGAAATTTTCAGTTTTACGAACATCAAATTTTGATATCACATTTGGCTTTTACATTAAATTTTACCTTAGTAAACCAAACGGGAAGTCTTTCAGTAAAGCAGTTTAGGAATTATAAAATTAAAAATTTGGAACTCCAAATGTTAAATTAATTTTTAATCGTTGCAGAACATATTGTAATGCGGGTAGTTTTTTAAACTTAATACCAGAACTACTTTGCGGAATAAGCTATAATTTTATAATTCACATATTTGAAAGTTTAGAAATCGGCTTTCATTAACAAAATTCAAAGGCAAAATTCCTAATTTTTATCGAAAAAAATTGCATTTTTAATTAATTTATGAAAAATATTAAGCGTATTAAAAATATTAAACGCAACCTATGAATTTTTTAACAGAAATAAATTTCTAAAAGCTTCAATTATGACTCAGCGCAATTTTGACTCAGCATAAAAATGGCAGCTCATTCCGCCAAGTAGTTCTTGAGTTATGCTTAAAAAATACCCGCCTTACAATCTGTTTTGCAGCAATTACAAATGAATTGAACATTAGTGAACATTAAGAGTTCAAAATTTTAAGCCTTCATAATTCCTAAATTATTTTATGTTCTCTTTGGTATAATAAGGTAAAATTCACAGAAAAAGCCAAATATGATGTCAAAATTAGGTGCTTGTATTGAAATTTTCAGATTTTGGTACAATTTCAGTATAGGAAGACGACCCTTAAGCTTATTTTTTTTAAACGTAAATTTAAAAAGTCATACATTCCAGTCGAATGGCTACTCCTTTTTTTTTTTCTCTGACATTTTTGGACATCAAAATGTTTCATTGTTTCTTGGACAACTGTACCTCCTTGCATAAGTAGATTTAAAATAGATGTTGCAATATTAGAAAAGACTAATGCCAGAGCATATATATATATATATATATATATATATATATATATATATATATATATATATATATATATATATATATTAATATGTTTCTTTTTATTATTATTGTATTTTTTTTTTTTCAATGAAGAAACAGGAAATAGTTGTATATACAATATAATATGGTGTTAAGTTTTTTATATACTAAAGGAATCGGATGTTTATTTGATTGAAGGGATTTAATTAGTTCTACAACTGGTATAAAAACGAAGATAACTTTTTTAACACGTCACCTAACATTTTTCTCTTAAGCGGATGAGCTTCTTCATTAACTACCATAATTTGTGATATAAACTGATTATCATTAATGCTTATAACATTTTCTACCGTAGCGATTCATCAGCTGGTTCACAATCATTTTACTACCAGTATTTTAATGAATTAAATTTCTCCTCGTTTAATCGTAGAACATGCCAAGATTAGATATAGTTAAATTTAATATATTAAAATTTTGGTAAAAAATTTGACGAGCCGCCACTGCCTTTAGAGTTCTTTGAGGTAATAGTTCCCCATCATACGAGGTTCAGTCATTAAGTAAGTCACAAAAGATAATTAAATAATAACTTACAATGATATTCACTTCAAAACTATTTTTATTTCTCTACATATTCTTCATCAATATTTATGAACTTACATCACCGTTTTATCAGTGCCCCAACACCAACTGCATAACATTCTTTGGGTTTCTGTGTCAGCCACATTAGGACTTCAAGTTGAACCTTTTCATCATATGTGAACATCATCTTGTAACTTCTTCAACATCCACCATACAAATTCGACTTAGCCCCAAGCGATTTTCATTTGTTTAGTCTAATAAAAAACCATCTTGAAAGCAAGATGATGAAAAAAACAGTCAAATCCTGTTCAGGACCTTCTAAAACGTATAAATTCGTCGAAAACCAGAAGTCGAAAATTTTCATGAATTCAATACTTTATTCTTGTAAAGCTAGAAGAAAGTAAAAATCTGAAATGATTGCCATCTTAAAATATCAGAACATAGTAAATATAAAAAATGGTCAAAGCTACTCAATCGGACGACATGCAGGAATTTTTCTTTAACTAAAGTGAAATCTGCTGTCATATTTGAAGCAATGTAACCAATGATTTCAAGAAAAAGTTTCTAGAGTTTCATTTGTTATAGTGAAATATTAAAATACCCAACTTTTGGGTATTTACCACCAGCTTGGGTAAGGGGTAAACCCAGGTATATACCCAAAAAATAAATACCTACCCGTGGGGTATTTACCACATCACTAATGGTATCATAGATTTTTTCATTGAGACTTGCTAGTAAAACCAAGTGCTTACCCACCACAGAAAGTAATTTTCTTGCTGGCATTGCTGGCAACATTTACTTACTTACTCTTGATTAGACCTTCATGTAATTCCGAGTTTCTTTTTTTTTTGGGATTGCTTTATTTATAGATTTATTGTTTTTTTTTTATATATGAGAGAGGAAATTGGTATTAAACTACCTGTCCTTGTCAGCATACAATAACAAGTATCTTAAAGCTTTTGAACAAGTAAATGTTAATTACCTTGTAACATGGCAAACTTTGCCAAGAAAGATGATATGCAAGTGTTATGCAGATTCTATACATGAATTTTCTTTTTTTCTTATGGCTATCACACAGTCTCATACAGTGCATCTATAAAGATTGTGGCGAAAATCTGTCAGTAACCTTATAGTGGTACATAAGCTAGCAGTTAAGCGTAAGGCCACTTTTCACTGACCGGGAAAATAGAAACCTAAAAGAAAGCTTACCGAAAAAAGAGACCTTTCTATTACATAATCATATTATATGATATAATGTGCAAAGTTGCCTTACCTCCTTTTATAGGTACCACCACCACTAACGGGTCATTGACCCCCCTTCCACATAAATTTTTCCAGGCATATTTTCTTAAAGGGGTTTTTCAACATTTTCTTGCATGTTATCCATCTTAATTTTTTAATTCTCGCAATTCTATCTCACGTACTTCACTGTACTCTAGTAGACGCGATATAACGATGGGCCACAGTATTACTTCATCCATGTCCTGAATTTCTAGTGTAAATTGTATCTTTTGATGAAACATGGATGTCGTGAATTAGTGACTACTTTTGAAAAGTAGATTTTGGTCGCTACTTTTTAAAAAGAAGTAGTTGCAGTGAACTACATCCAATATACAAACAATTGTGTTAAATTAAGCAAGAAAAGTTACTGTGAAAATTCTGAGACTGAAAAGCTAAACATTAAAAGCTGACTTTTTTTTTTTTTTTTTTTTTGTAATATATTCATGTAAAGTGAAAAAACAAATTTTTTTCGGTATGCAAAAATTTTAAAAATGTTATTATTTTATATTTTTAAAGAAAATATAACTTATTTTTGAGAAACATTAGTAAGAAATCAACTTTTCCAGAAAGAAACCGAAAAAAAAAACTGTTTTTTTTTCCGCCATTTCAAAATTTCCGGAAATATTGCATCTCTAACTCAGTCACCTTCATATCGGTTCATAAATAAGAGAATTACATCATCACAAATGCCAGATATATATATATATATATATACTAGGGGCCTACCCCCGCTCAGACTTCGAGGCCTCTAAAAACATGACAGCGTGCTTCATTTTAAAAATGTTGGTAAATCTGTAATTGGGTTGCCATGCTTTTAACATTTTAATGGGACATTTTTCGATTATCATGGCCTCATACACAGCTGTTGCGACAACTGACGACTGTTTTCGGGATTGATAAGTAAAATCAATTACTACTTGAAAACCAGCTTGTATAAAATGGTTAGGTTTAAATTGTGATTACCTCTCGGACTTTTATAACAACAATCTCTATTCTATTCTTCCTTTGCGTTTAAGGATGAGAAAAATTCCATCTGCTTGTGAATAACATTAAGAACCACGGTATTGAAAAGTACTATGTTATAAACATTTTCAGTAACAGGTTTTAATTTTCTCTCTATTTTAGTGCACCATCATGCATATTTTCATGTTATTTTAAATATGTAAATTATTTTTTTAATTAATATGTATATACGAATTTTCTAATAATTATTTATCATACAAAATTAATTAAATATTTTGTGCATGCATGCCTGCATTTATTCGGCATCAATTGATGAGATATTTAAACAAATTTGCTATCCGCGGTAATTTTACACCATGTTCTGTCACTTGAATATTGTCCATAAGAAAATCGGGTACTTTTCCATTATAGGATCCTTTGCTTTTAGGTTTGGGAGTTTATTCGAGCTTCAAAAAAGGCATAGATTCGTTAATATACATAGATTTGTTGCCAAAAGTTATGAAAATAAACCCAATGAACTTTTGGTGCTTTTCTATTATAGGGGTCTTGACGCTTTTTTAAAAAGCTTGGCGGAAAAAACCAAGCAGGATAGAAAACCAAGCAGGATATTTTATTCTTCCGTTCAGTTGGGCAAATATTATTTTATATATTAGTTTCAAATATCCGAATTAATGGTTTTATAAATTCGTTTAGTTAAATTTTACAAAAAAATAACAAAATGATATCAATAAATAATAATTACTATTAATTCCTTTTCCCTACTTTCTTTTGCGTTTACCTAAATGACGTCATTTGAACGAATTTATTCAAAATATTTTCAGTTTATAAATTAAATTAAATGCTGACAGACGATTGAATCCTGACGATAGAAATGTGATTTTTTTTTTCAAATTTTCTTGAAAAACATAATTTAATCATAATCTTGTCTTCATTATCGATTGAAATAAAAGATAAATTCAATTTCAATTTGAAAATGACGAATAAAAAGAAATAAATAATCCCTATTGAGATCCTTTTCAATTTTTTTCCCTTTTTTGTCACAAAAAACTGAGTAATTAGTTGCCATCATTACAGAAATGTCATTAAAATTAGAAAAAAATTAATATCTCGAAAACTAATTCCAATTTCAAAATTCTATTACCAGTTTTGACATCCGCGGATTTTTATGAACAATTGGTATTAATTTCACCATCAAGCGTTTAATATTTTATTAAAAATAGCCTTGAAACATAATCAGTCGTTTAATCAGTCGTTTCATAAAATCGTTTCATAAATTCGTTTCATAAAATCGTTTCACAAATTCGTTTCATTAGGATTTTATATATATAGGGTAGATATATTAACATTTGAACCGAGGGTGGTTTTGGGGTCTGGGGGTCATGATCGATGAAAATATACCAAAATTTTTCGGAATTGCTTTCCTCCGAACGGTTGCAATAGGTAGATTTTGTAATGAAATCTATCTAAAATCAGATTGTTTCAAAATATCAGCCAACCTAGAATTTCAAACTGACATATTTCTTCCTTTTTTTAAGATAAAGCCAAAACAAAAAATGTTCTGGAATCCTTGTATCAAGATCTTTACACTTAGCGGAAAAAACTTTTTCAATTTATATTTTTTTATTTCTTTTTGAATTTTTAAAAAAATGAAAAAAAAATGAACTTGCCACCATTTTGAAACAAGATGGTGCCTAAAACTGGCTAACGAACTCGGATGGAACCTTGTATGTTCTGTACACATGATCCGTCACATTCATATCGGTTCATAAATACGAGAGTTACATCATAACAAATATAAGATTGTTCCAAAATCTCAGCCACCCTAGAATTTTCAACTGCCCTATCTAAGACATTTTTTTAGATATAGCAGAAACAATAAAATGTTCCAGAATCCTTGCATCACGTTCTAACACTTAACAGAAATAATTGTTTCAATTTATAATTTTTTTGCACATGCTTTTGAATTTTTAAAAATTAAAATCTTTTTAACTTGCCGCCATTTTGAAACAAGATGGCGGATGAAACTGGCCAACCAACTCGGTGGAGACATTCGTATGTCCTATATATATACTCAGTTACATCCAAATCGGTGCATAAATAAGAGAGTTACAGCATGACATACGTCATATATATATATATATATATATCAACATTTGAACGGAGGGTGGTTTGTGGGTCTGGGGGTAATGATCGGGGAAAATATACCAAAATTGTTAGCAATTGCTTTCCTCCGAAAGGCTGCAATAGGTAGATTTTTGTATTGAAAGCTACATAAAAAAGGTAAAATAAATTGACTACAGTTACGTCTGTTCCAAAACCTTTCCCTACCTGAATTTTGTTCAGCTTGCGCGCTTGGGGACAATCCAGTGTTTTCCATGTGTTAAAATTAGTTTTCATATGGTGAATAGGTAATGTATAAAAACCAACATAAAGAAAAGCACAGCTACATTAAATTTAGAGCATGTGTGTTATTCCGGCTGTTTTTTACCCCTTTTTTCTATTTTATACAAAATAATGTGTTCTTTGCGCCCATTGTTCGTTAATTTTCGTAATGTTTACAACCAAGAACTTTGCATACAAACTGATTTTTGCTCATCATGACCAATTTGGCTTTCAAGTCCTAATATCACAACTAGCAGATAAAAAAAGACGCATTTTGAACTATTTGAGTTTTATCAGTGAAAATGAGAAGTTTCGAGATCTCGCTTCTTGTTAAATTATCATGACATTGTTACACACTGAAGCATTGTCTCCCTTTACTATATAAAAGTCATTAAAGGGGCCGCTTCACTGAAACTCCCCGATCGCGAAATCCCATGTTAACTTATAGGAAAACGTAGAAACGCGATGACTCATTGCCTAATATGATTATTAAAATGCGGTTTTCACCACCAGAAAGTACACTTCAAATTCCGATGTTGTGCGTTTTTAAAAATTGTCTACTGAAATTTTAACAATTTAAGAATTCCCCCTTGATGAAATTTTACCAACTTCTTAGAAATACTTAAAAATTAAAGGAGACAGTATTTAAAAACGCCCAACTTCGGCATCTGATGTCTACTTTCTGATGGTGAAAACCGTATTTTAATAATTATATTAGGTAAATTAAATTTATAAATAAATCTCTGGCATATCTCTCTCTACTCATGGGCGTTTCTGTTATATATTTCATTATTTGACAAAAATTAATGATAATTTATTTAATCAATATAATAGTATGGAGTGTAATATTATGTATTCATTTACTGTAAAATTATGAATTTTATGCGCAGATTTTAAGTTATAAAATGATATTAATAATATCAGAGATACTCCTATGGGTGGTTTCACAGATACTCAAAAGATATAGTACTACGTCATGGGTCACGAATGCGTTAATTTGGATTAATAAAAGTAAATTAATAAAATATTAAAAATGCTTACAAAAATTTAATTCGTTTTATAATACTTTTAAACTTATTATTTATAACTCGTAGAGTGATTATAATTTTTAAAACAGCCTTTCATAGGCAACATTCGTTTGAATTTTATTTTGATAGTTATCTGATTTGGTAAGTTATGGTCCTACATTATCACACGAAAAGACTCGGCAGATAATGTTAATCCTGTGGGGGCGTTATTTTTAAATTTCTCGCTTGGATTTTAATATTTTTGAATGATTTTTGTTTTTTGCATAGAATAGCTGAGAAAGATCTCTCAACAGAGCTAGTTTTTACTTTTTCGATTTTGATTTCAGATTTTTTTAGATAGTTACTTTCCCTTTCGGAACTGGTTGGAATCGGTTCTAAAAGTGAAACTATCCTCATATAAAAAAACTGTAACCAAAACTGAAAAAGTAAAAACTAGACGCATTAAAGATCGCTCTCAGTTATCCTATGCAAAAAAAAAAAAAAAAAAAAAAAAAAGGAAAGAAAAAAAAAAAAGCAGCTTCAAAAATATTAAAATTTAAGCGAGAAATTTGAAAATAACGCCCCCATAGGATTAACATTAGCTGCCAAGTCTTTTCGCGTGACAAGTGTAGGGCTTTCAATCATGCGAAGGCACTCACTAGCTAATGTTAAACCTATGGGCAGGTTTTAACGAATTTCTTCTTTGAATTTGAATATTTTTAAACTTTTTTTTTTCTTTTTTACATTGGACAACTGAGGTCGATCACTAGTCTGGCAATTTTTTACTTTTTCGAATTTGGTTGAAGATTTGTTTCAATAAAGACACTTTCACTTTGAAACCGGTTTCGAAAGTGAAAATACCAGAACCTGCCCATAGGTTTAACATTAGGTAGTGAGCATCTTCCCCTGACTGAAGCGTCCTCTTAACCCTTGAATGGAATAATCACTCTTATTTAAAATAGGTGGATTTAACTTTGTGCCGTTATATTAAAAAATAAATGAATAACGTAAAGTAGCACAAATAAAAATTTATAAACTGGCAAGCAGCAGTTTCGGAGTCCTTAAAGCTCCATCATCAGTGCCAAATTCAAAAGATTAAAACCGATTAAAAAATTTAAGACATGTAAATATGCTTGCGTCTCTCGCACGCGCCCAAGATTGAATGACGGTGAGTTTGTGAGTTTTTCAAAAACTCACCGTCATATGATGGAGATTTGGGGCTCCGAAACCGCTGTTTGCCATTTTATATATTTTTATTTGTGTTTTTTTACGTTGTTTATTTTTTTAATCACTCTTATCCCTAATCTTCTACAATGAGAGAATGAGTCAACCCATTCTTCAAGTCTAGAGATATTGAAAGCTCCTCCGCGATAGTAAGGAATTCTTTTAAAATTGCTTTTAACATTTGAAAAATATTTCTTTTAATATTTCGACTAAACTAACTAATTATAACTAATTTAATATGTAAAACGACAGAAGGATGAATTAAAGAAATGGGAAAAATAATCCAGAACACGAAATAATGTAAGTCCACCCGACCCGAACCCGACACGCGGCTAAAACGCAGAAGTAAACCCGGCGTGCAGCTAAAAATTAGAAATCAACCAGAACCAAACCCAACACGCAGCAAAAAAGGTAAAAGCCACCCGGCTTGCAGCAAAAAAGTAGAAATCAACCCGACCCGAACTAGAGGAGCCGCAAAAAGTCATCCCGACCCGCAGCAAAAAATAGAAATCAACCCCACCCGTATCCGACCTGCAGCAAAATAACAGTAGTTAGCCCGACCCACAATGACAAATATTAGCCCCGACCCGAACTACGGGTCAGACTGGAACCTCCAAATTTCTAATATCGTCTCCCCCCGTGCCTTTTGAAAACTCTCTAGATCTGCCCTTACAAACCATCTTTTAGTCAAACAAAATCTTTTCAGAAATTCTATATCATTAAGTTTATTATAACATTTTCTGTTTTTCTTGGGCTTTTTCTTGATTTGCTCCCGCGCATCAATAAATTCAAGAATTCTACTAATTCTGTCAGCCATAATAAAAAGTAAAAAATGTTAAAAGCTCCAAACAAACACCGCTTCTTTTTTGTGTTTTCTCGCTCTGATCAAAGGTGAGAGGAATTTATACGCATGCGCCGGCCGTCCGAATAACTGGAGATGAAAGGAAGTTTGAGGAATTGAAAGTTTTGTTTTCTTCACTTGGCTCGTTGAGTTAGTGGAGACTTCGATTAGAGTCCTGCATCGGGGCGGGTTACCCACTTTTAGCCGCAACCGACCCGACCCGTGGTTCGGCTCGGGTCGGGTTGGCGGTATAGTTTTCCCTTGCGGTTCGGGTTCGGGTCGGGTTGACTTCTAATTTTTTGTTGCGGGTCTGGTTCGGGTCGGGTTGACCTTCATTGTTTCGGGTTCGGGTCGGTTTCGGGTTGAGTTTTGACTCTTACGGGTCAGGTTCGGATTGACCCGTTTTTTCAAAAGAATGTCCACACTATTTTTGCGGGTAAAAATATGCATACAATAACACCTCCAAAATGGACACTCCCGAAAAGCACCTTTTACGATATTTTTAACGCTTCTTGTAAAGGAGGAAAAAATGCCATTCTTCTAATCACTTGATCATAACTCGCTTTTATTTTACAAAATGTGTTCTGTGCAACAATTTACGAATATCAGCGACAAATCTCAGTTCCAGTGACATCGATTCTTCCATTGACTCTTGCTGATAAAGCAAAACCAAAATGCTAATTCACGAAAATAATACATTTTCTTGTGGTTAACATTTCGTCTACAAACGCATTATTATCTCTAATTTTTAATACCGGGTATCTTCTTTTATAATTAAAATTATGAAAGAGAAAAATGAAATTGAACTACCTGGTACACATATAACGAGTATTTTAAAGTTATCGAACAACAAGTCTTTGATAATTGGAATGTAACGTGTAAATTTTTCCATTTCCTTGCATAAATTTCCTTTCATTGCGGGTGCGGGTCGGGTTGCAGGTTGAGGTTTTTCGGTTTCGGGCCGGGTGCAGGTTGAAGTATGTCGGGTTCGGGTAGGGTTGTGGGTGGCCGAAAATTATTTTTGTGGATTCGGGTCGGGTTGCGGGTCGAGGAATTTTTCTTTGTCGGGTTCGGTTGGGGTTACGGGTTGACTTCAAATGGAATAAAAGGGTTCGGGTCAGGTACAACCCGACCCGTGCAGGACTCTAACTTGGATTTCATGGTCAACCGAAAGTTACAGCTTAACTCGCGAGTTGAGGTTGACGGAGGATTACCAGGTAATAAGGTGAAAAATGTCATCTAATTAAAGAAGTTGGGAAACGCTTCATCTATTTGAAAAGCCAATTTCAGTAATAATCGGGAAAATATCCCAGTTTTTGTGTGCAGTAATTGAAACACATAACACAGTTGAAAATGCACATTCGTCAATTTCCGTCAATGAGCGGCAATGTACTTAAGATATTTTGTGTAGCCCTGTATATAATCTATAGAAATTATACACACCAGACAACATGCACACAATTAGTTGAATTTAAAAACCCGTACAAGAATGGAAAACACACTTCCAACAATTACTGTTCATAGCCATTATGGTGACCGAATATTTTTGTGTATCCCTGTAAATGAACGATGAATGCTATGCACTCCATAACCTATAGTAAGCATCTTGTAATGCACCTCAGTGTCATATATGAAATTCAATATGTTTGAAGTAGAATAACATCATTAAAATACACTACAAACGATTTTTTCTCCATAGGCCGTAATGTAAAGCATTCTAGTGGCCCTGTAATTGAACTATAAATGCTGCACACCACATTTTAAAAATAGTCTCTTGTAGTGCACCTCAGTGATACATATCAATTTCAATTTCTTTGTAATTATTTAACATCATCAAAATTAATAGCAAATCATTTTTCCCCACAGACCGCAATGTAACGGAATTCTTTAGAGTGTCCCTGTAAAAAAAACTATAAGTGCTGCACAATTAATTTTCAATGCCGAATATACCATAGTAAATCTCTATAACATATATAAATTGCTGACAATTCGAGTATATTTACGAGAGTTTGAGCACGGACAGACAGACAGACAGACACACGGCAGACTGACAGACAAACCGAATTAATAAACACGTTTCAATTTTGTTGGAAAAAGTAAAAAAGTAAAAACCAGCCTAGTTAGAGATCAACCTCAACTTACAAGTTTGCACGGGACGTAATTTCTAGGCCTGGCCCGGCCAGAGTAAAATTCTACTAGAAATTCAGATTTTCGTTAATATACAATTAAGATTATTTTTAAGAGCTACACTGGCCAAACCCCGTACAGACACAACAGGTTTTTAATTCTTGGTAATTTACTCTGTTTTGAAGAAGGTAAAGCCGATTACGGAAGATTGAATGATATTCTCACGACCACTTTCAATATTGTGTAATGGGGTTGCCATTGATTTTCCCTTTAAGAGGGGTATTTTTCGGTACCCAAGGCCACATCCACCGCTGTCCCGTTTTCGAGATTAATTAGTAAGATCTATCACGCATTTGAATTTCAGATTGTACAAAATGGTTAAGTAAAAAGTATCTCTGCCTCTCGAGATTTTATAATAATGTCTATAGTCTATTCAAAAGTAAGAGAGAAAACAAGTATAAAAAAGAAAGATAAATCCTGCATCACGCATAATTTATGGAACACTTTCCAACACTTTCAGAATACTTTAACAAACCTTCGTTGTTTAATAAGGTAAATTAGATGCCTAAGTAAACATTTTAGAAAACGCAAAACACATTTGAAATACACATTTCAGAAATTACTGGCCATAGCTAGAAAAATATTCCAATTTTTCAAAATTTATTTAAACTTAAAAACGCGTACACTAACTCAAAGTCCACTTCCAGCAATTACCGCTTACAGACAATACTTCGGATAAAGTACTGTTTCCGAAATATTTGTGTGTCCTTGTAGATGAATAATAAATGCTATGCACATCATATTATACAGTTAGTATCTCGTAGTAAACCTCAGTAATGTATATCAATTTCATTATATTTGAAATGGCGTAACATAATTAAAATAACGCTACAAACAGTTTTTCCCCCGTAGAGCATTATGTAAAAGAATACTTTTGTGTGGCACTGTAAATGAAAGAAAAAAGCTTTACATTCCATATTCTACAGAAAGCATGTCTTAGTACATCTCAGAAATTTATATCAATTTCTTTATGCTTGGAATTAGTGTAACACGATTAAAATGTGCCGCAAACGATTTTCCACATTAAACCATGATGTAATGGAATTCTTTTCAGTTTCTCTGTAAACTAATTATAAGTACTAGAAGTACCGTGTTCAATAGTTAGCATCTTGTAGTATATTTCAGTGATGTATATCAAATTCAATACATTTAAAATAGTATAAAATCTTTAAAATACACTGCAAATGATTTCTCTCATAGATCGTAATGTAACGTCATTCTTTTGAGTGCCCTTGTAAGAAAAGTATAAGTGCTACATACTTCATTTTCAATACCGAACATGTCATTACAAACCTCAATGACATATATCAATTTAACGACGGTCCGAGTATATTTACGCGAGTTAGAACACGGTCAGACAGACAAACAGACGGCCAGACAAACCGAATTCATAAACGCTTTCAACTATGTTGGAAAGTGATAAAAAAAACGAAAAATCATGGAGCACGGCATGATTATGAACAATTTCGAACACAATCGGGATATTATTATATTTCATTGTTACAAGTAATTTTTGTTCATACAATGAAATGAGATATCTATATAAACATTAAAATAACCACAACACAGTAAAAATTCATTTTCAGGAATTACTGTCCATTGTCGGTAATGTGTGCGAATTCTATATAGTGCAACCCTGTATGTGAAATACACACCTTCTAATACTCTAAAAATAAATATTTTAAATACATATCGCAGCTTAAAACTTAAATCTAGCATTCATGGCTCATAGTAATCTGTCTGTATCCGAAATGTTTTCAGTGTCTCTGTGAATAAACGAAATATTCTAGGCACTCAATAAATCTACAGAAAACCTGCTCTAGTGCACTTTAGTAATGTATATCAATTTTATAAAAATACACTGTAAATGATTTTTCCCCATAAATATTAATGCAATGGAATACATTTGTGCGTTCCTGTTAACGAACTATAAATGCTACTTATTCTGTACTCTATATAAATCGTGTTGCTAGCTCCTGAAGTGACACATATAAGTTTCCCTATATTTGAAACAGTGTAACATTATTAAATTTACTTCAAACGATTTTTCCCCATTGATCGTAATGTAACAGAATACTTTTGAGTGTCCCTGTAAACAAATTATAATTGTTACTTTTTCTATACTCCACAGAAAACGTGTTGTCGTCTACCTCAGTGACGCATATTAATTTTGTTATGATTGAAATAGTATAATATTTACCTATAGTATAACTAAGCATAATAGCATAACATTAACTATAGTATAATAATATAAAATAATAATAGTATTAATAATAGTTTAACATATAATAGTATAACATTATTAAAATGCAGTGAAAACGATTTTTTTCCATTGACCTGCCAACTTTCAACTAAACTTCCGTACAATGTGAGTTCATTCGAGCCAGGTTAAAGACATTTCTAACCAGAAAATATATCTGAAAAAATAATATATATTTGGTTTGATGTTCTTACGTGGAAGCAACCTGATTGCATTTCTTTGAAAAATATACTGGTTTGAAACGTGTTTAACTTCGGTGAAATTAACCTACAATGTACGGAAGTTTAGTGCGATGTTGGCAGGTATGCCGTAATGTACCGGAATACTTTTGATTGCCTCTGTAATCTAACCATAAACGCTACACACTTCATTTTCAATTGTATCAATTATATGGCAATTCGACTGTATTTACGCGAGTTAGAGGGTGGACAGATAGACATACAGATTGCAAGACAGACGGACATACAAACTGAATTCATAAACAATTTACAACTATGTTAGAAAGTGTTAAAAAGCACGTGCGAATTGGCCGATTTTTTCATGCTTTCTACAATCAATGCAAACCAAATATTGATAATTTACAAAACAGCGATGTAAACTCTACACTGGACACGTTAAATTTTTCTGTATTAAAGTTGTGCAGCTCATTTATAACTTATTCTTGGCCCAGCAAGGTCCAACGAAAATTGTTCACATTTTGTCGGCTTTGCAGGACCTTTAAAAATTTGCTATATCGGCCAAACATCCCGTTAAAATTTTTGTATTGTCTGGGATAAACCTTTTATTATTTTTTTATTTGCCCGACCCGTCTATTTTTTTATCGGCCCGACCCGGCCTGTTAAAAAGAAAAAGTCTAGAAAAATCATTAAAAATTATTAAAATGCGAATGAGAAATTTTAAAAGAAGTTTTTTTCGCTTAACTTTTAAAAAAAATTATCTCAATTCATAAATTTATATTCCATATTTTGGTGTTCGGAAAAAAAGAATGTCGATTAGTAAAAATTCGAATGTCTGAATATATCAAGAACAGCTTGAAATTTTATTATTATTTTGTTTTTCGTTAAGTAATTTTCAAAGCCTGATTATTTCTGCAATTTTTTAATTTTACGCAAGAACCGCTTGAAATTTTATTGAACGTTCAAAGTTGCCATCACCTGACGGTCTCAAACTCGCCAGACATGCAGCGAGAGTGATGTCTCGAAATCTGTGATTCATAGGTAGCAGGGTTGCTCTAAGATGATCCAATGCTGCGCTTGAGAAAGGGTGGTTGGGTTATAGCAAATACTCACTTGTTTACTGGAGAACGCCAGGTTGAGATAACCAAAACGTCCTATTTTCTGAGCTCTACAAGGTAAGAAATTGAGATATAAATAGCATTTTAGTTTTGAATTATTAATGAAAATAGAAATAATATAGTTTTTGTTAACAGATCTTTTTCAATCAATTTTAATTCAAGCGTCCGTTTGGTCGCCATTTTTGTTGACTTTCAATTATTGAAGTTTTATAATTTGAAGGGCGGTACCGTGTAACATTTATTTTATTTATATTATAACAGGGTTATTTGACCGGTACTGAAAGGAAATATTTCGATTCGAACTAGAAATTTCTTCATAAATTAAATAAAATCTCAACTAAATAAGAAAAGATATGAAGTTTTAAATAAAAATTCTAGTCTGAAATATTTTTATCAAACTTGAGTAAAATGCCCGGTAAGTCTACGGAACGGTATGGTTTTTATGGAGAAATTTCGAATCGGAATGTTTTTATTTTGTACCGGTAACTTCAAAACAATTTGAAGAATGAGATATAATTTGAATCTGGATGTTTGAAGGTTTTAGAAATCAATTTCTGTTTAAAAAATATATAGGTTACAACTATTAGTTTTTAAATTAATTAATGAAAATATTTATATTGAAAATATTTATTTCTGAAAAAAGAACAAGAATTTTAGGCAACGAATTATTTAAGATACACTTCAAATTATATTTTTTTCCAACTGCCAAACTTGCAATGGACTTTCTGAAAAAAAATGTTGCTTTTACGATATGCGTGACGAAAACAGGGGTGATTGTGTTCCGGTATTTTGTACATCAATAAATTTATTTAGCAATCTTTTTCTTCTTTAATCTACGACGACATACTAAGAATATTGCTATATAAATTTAGTGATGTACAAAATACCAGAACACAATCACCCCTGCGAAAATCATTTAATCACTTTTAAATCAATTTGTTCTTAAATTCAGGTAACTTTAAATCCTTTCAAAATTTCAGCAACAGAATTGATTTGCCATAGAAAAGGCTAACATAATTTTCGAAAAAAATTTTTTTTAAACCTATTTGACCTATTTTAACAGGAATCGACATGTATGGAAAAAAAATTGCGAATCATATTTTTTAGGCCCTGATAAAGAGGAGGGGGTGGGGTACGGGCCCCTTCCTGGAGTGGGAAATTTAATTAAGGGTCAATTATTATTATTATTATTATTATTTTGCATTTTTGGCATTCTTTAAGTGTGTTGATAATTACTCTAAAGTGGTTTTGCGATATTCTAATCCTTACTATCTTTTTTTTCTCATTAAATGCAGCGTTGTTGTAAAATTTTAAACTAGTTTTGCTCGAAACTATGTTTTTCAAACTGGCAACCATTTTTCACGAGAACTATTCAACTGATTTTCTTTACTTTTTATTTAAAATAAAGCAAATCGCTTTTTTGGAGCTTATACTACCGAAAATTATAATTTTAATTCGTTAAGTGTTTTATTTTTCAGGTAGCAAAAGATAAAAAAATCTCTGCCGGCTCGGCCTACAGGCACAGGTAGATTTCGAAGACGCAGACCGTGGGACACCTGTTTGTTGGGAATTGCGGAAGACATGATCTTTTTGCCATGATGCGGCAGTTGGACAGAAATTACTTAAAAACCTAACGTGTTTGCAGGCGGAGCCGGCAGATTTTTTTTTTCTATAAGGGTTGATTTTATAAAAAGCTTGTCAATATAAAAGTTTTAGATAATATTAAGAGGATTAATAATAAATTTAAGCGAATCTGATATCTTGTGAATTGGCTAAGTTATGAATTTTTTTCTTCTAAAACCCCCTTTTCCTTCCCCCCCCCCTTGGAGCCATTTTTAATGATATCAAAAATCTGTCATATATACATTTTCGATCCTTCTCCTAGAAGTAATAATAACTTTAAACGGATTCGATACGTGTCATAAATAAGATATTCCGGTGGTTTTCTGTTTTCACAAAAAGCCCTCCAATCCCCCCCCCCACACCCTTGGTTCGATTTTGTCCATTAACGAACTTGACCGAGATTTTAAGCCCCTTGATTTTATGTTTCAGTTTGGAAGAGATTTGTGCAGAATTAAGGGAGTTATCATGTCCATAAAAAAGTGACATAGAAAGATAGATATATAGATAGATAGATAGATAGATGAAGTTGTGAACTGGGGGTGGTTTTGGGTTCTGGGAGTCATGATAGGCGTAGATCTGCAAATTTTTTTCAAAAATTCCAACTTAGGTGAGAATGTAATAGGTAGTATTTCCTACGAAATCTGCCTAAAAGAGAGGAGGAAAAATAAACTTTTTTGTTCAAATGACGGACATTTTTTCAAAAATCAACTTTTAAAACTGATTGTTGGTGTAAAATCCAGAGTATTAATGCCTTTTAATAGTTTGACGACCCAATTTGTTTCAGATGCTTGTGACCAGGGAAAAACGATCGCAAGATTGGAAGTTTACAGCAGGATCATTATTTTTTTGCTTACAGGCTTTGATAGACTGAGAGCTAATGTGCCCGCCGGTTCTGTATGTACGTACGTATGTATGTATGTATGTACGTATCGCAATTACTCTTGACAGAAATAACCGTTTTCTGTCAAATTTTGTTTATAGAATCATTGTGATAAGGCGCTTCCCTGATTAGTTTTGGGGGTTCATTGGTTAAGTATAAAAGGGGGGAACGGGGGCTAGCTCCCCCCTTAATTTAGATAAATGGGTTTATGATGCAGAATTATCCAGTTTTCTTCAAATTTTTTATACATGTTCATTGTAATAAGGCGCTTTCCAGATTATTTTGGGGGGTTCATTGGTTAAGTATAAAGTGCGGGACAGGGGCTAACCCTCCTTAATTTAGATAAATGTGTTTTTCATGCAGAATTAGCCGGATTTTCTTCATATTTTGTATATAGGTTCACTGTGATAAGGCGCTTCCCTGATTAGTTTTGGGGGTTCATTGGTTAACTATAAAAGGGGGAACGGGGGCTAGCTCCCCCCTTAATTTAGATAAATGTGTTTATGATGCAGAATTTTCCGGTTTTCTTCAAATTTTTTATATGTGTTCATTGTAATAAGGCGCTTTCCTGATTATTTTTGGGGGTTCATTGGTTAAGTATAAAGTGCGGGACGGGGGCTAACCCACCTTAATTTATATAAATGTGTTTTTCATGCAGAATTACCCGAATTTCCTTCATATTTTGTATGTAGGTTCACTGTGATAAGGCGCTTCTCCGATTAGTTTTGGGGTTCATTGGTTAAGTTGAAAGGGAGGGTATGGGGGCTAACCCACTTAATTTAGATAAATGGGTTTTTCATGCAGAATTATATCCGAAATTCTTCAAATTGATTCATTCTGATAAAGTGCTTCCCTGATTAGTTTTGGGAGTTCATTGGTTAAGTATAAAGGGGATACGGGACGCCAATCCCCCTTAATTTAGATAATTGGATTTTTCATGCAGAATTATAAGATCTGCTTCAAATTTGCTATATATGTTAATTTTAATAAGGCGCTACTCTGACTAGTTATGGGAGTTCAGTGATTAATTATAAAGGACGGACTGGGGGTTAAGCCCACTTAATATATTGTCGATTTCTGTATTTTTCGTGGGGCTTGTTTCAGATTCTTTGAAATAAGAGTATACTATACAATTAGTTTGAATATCCTGTGTGCTGATTGCCCTCTGTTTAACTGGACAGTTTTCTTTTTATTACTTTTTATATTGTACATATGTATTAAAGAAAATTTCCTTCAATATCAAAATTGTAGTAAGTTAAATTAAATTTGTTGAATAAAGATTTTAACTTTCAAAAAACTTTAATATATTTTTTTAAAAACTGAGAAAAAATCTAAGAAAAGTAATTCTTGTTAAAATGAAAAGTTTATATTTATTTTTTAAATATTCTGTACTGAAAATCATCCTAGTTTTACTAATACAAGTTTAGTTTTGGCTTAAAGCTTTACACAAATTTCGTCAAAATTATGATATTTAGTCCTTAACTATATTTCTGAAAAGTAAATATGATAGTTAGTATAAAGTACATCGATTACAGAAATATACATTATAATTATTAAGACCTTTATACATTGTAAATGGATGGGATATTTTTATACTAATTAAATTTAATCCTTAAATTCCACAATGACACCAAAATTTTGGAATAAAGTTTAGATTTTATAAAATAAGCAAAAAAAAGCTTTTACTTATGTTTAAAAATATTGGTTCGAAAATTCTGAATAGTTTTGGGAATTCATTGGTTAAGTAAAAAAGAGAGGAACGGGGATTTATCCCTCCTTAATTTAGATAAATCGGTTTTTCATGCAGAATTATCCGATTTACTTCAAATTTTGTATACAGGATTATTCTGATAAGGCGCTTATCAGATTAGATTTGGAGATTTATTGTTTAAGTGTAGAGGGGGCTAATTCTCCCCTAATTTAGACAAATGCGTTTTTCATGCAGAATTATCCGTTTTAGTCCAAATTTTGTATATAGGCTTATTGTGATAAGGCGCTACCCTGATTAGTTTTATGGGTTCCTTTTTTAAGTATAAAAAGGAGATCGGGTGGCTAATCCACCCCCTTATTTTAGATAATTGGATTTTCTTATGCAGATTTATCTGATTTCATTGAAGTTTTGTATATAGATTCATTGAGATAAGGCGCTACCATGATTAGTTTTGGGGGTTCATTGGTTAAGTATAAAGGGAGAAAGGGGCAAATCCTTAATTTAGATAAATAGGTTTTTCAAGCAGGTTTATCTAATTTGCTTCAAATTTAGTATATGGATTCATTGTGATAAGGCGTCCCTGATTAGTTTTGGTTCATTGATCAAGTATAGAGGGAAGGAACTGGGGGCTAATCCCTAATTAATTTAGATAAATATGTTTGTCTGCAGAAATATCCTATTTGCTTCAAATTTTGTATATACTTTCATTGAGATAAAGAGATTCTCTGATTAGTTTTGAGGGTCATTTGTTAAGTATAAAGGGGGGAAATAGGGGCTAATACTCCCTAAATTTAGATTAATGTGTTTTTCAAGCAGAATATTTCGATTTCCTTCAAATTTTGTGTACACTGTAAAAATGACCAATGTTTCTTATTTTATGAAAATATGCTATAACCACGAACGAAAATATAATATAATCTTCTGAGTTATCTTAAATTCCGAATAGCGTGCTCCATTGTCTTTTGAATCCTCAGAAACCAATGCATTTCCAAAATTAAAAGAATTATTTATAAAAACAATTTTTTTTTTCACTGCCCGTATTTTTCAGAAATATTTCCGAAGAGTTTTTATAGTGTATTAATTAGTGTCCTCAGCCTGGAATACTTTTTTTTTTTTTTTAATGTCATCAATTCTCAAGTATACGTTTTCAGCCGCATAAGTTAATTTATACATGAAAGACTACAAAAATAATCTTAATTTTAATGCTATTGTTAACGCTGTTAATTTTGCATGTTTGTCTGTTAAACATATTTTTTGAGCATGAAAAGGTTTACACGAGAATTGATAGCATTCGAAAAACAGGCATTCTAGGCTGAGGGCACTAATTAATACAATATAAAAACCCTTCGGAAACGTTTCTGAAAAATACGGCAGCGAAAAATACTTTGTTTTTATAAATAATTCTTTAATTTTTGGAAATGTATTGGTTTCTGGTGATTCAAAAGACAATGAAACACGCTATTCGGAATTTCGGATAACTCAGAAGATTATATTATATTTTTGTTCGTGGTTATAGTATATTTTCATAAAATAGGAAACATTGGTCATTTTTTACTGTATATATGTTAAGGGATAAGGGTCTAATTATATTTAACATATTAGCTTCACCCAGAGCGTTTCATTGAAATTTTGTATGTAGATTCATTGAGATAATGCGCTTCCATGATTAGTTTTGGGGGTTCATTGGTTAAATAATAAAGGGGGAACGGGGCAATTCCTTAATTTAGATAAATGGGTTTTCCATGCAGATTTATCCGATTTGCTTCAAATTTTTATATAGATTCATTGTGATAAGGCGTCCCTGATTAGTTTTGGGGGTTCACTGGTTAAATATAGAGGGAAGGAACTGGAGGATAATCCTTACTTAATTTAGATAAATGTGTTTTTCTGCAGAATTATCGCATTTGCTTCAAATTTTGTATATAGGTTCAATGTGATAAGGCGCTTCCCTGATTAGTTTTGGGGGTTCATTGGCTAAGTATAAAAGAGGGGAACGGGGGCTAGCTCCCCCCTTAATTTAGATAAATGGGGTTATGATGCAGAATTAAAATTATATAAAATTGTCTACTTTAAGGGGTTACTTTTGAAATAGATTAAAATTAAAACCCTTACTCTTTTTAACACTTTCCAGCCTAGTTGAAAAGTGTTTATAACTTCGGTTTGTCTGGCCGGATGGCCGTCTGCTGTCTGCCTTTTGCCGTATGGCCGTCTGTCCGTGCTCTAACTCTCGTAAATATGCTTTCATTGCTTTGCAATTTTTATATGTTATTGTCATTATCTATAGCATGTACCTTATTTCAACGGAAGTGTGTAGCACTTATAGTTTTTTTACAGGGACACTCAAAAGAATTCCGTTACATTACGTCTATGGAAAAAAATCGTCTGCGGTTTATTTAAATAATGTTTCACTATTTTAAACGCATTGAAATTTATATATATCACTAAGGTGCATGACAAGAGGCTTACTACAGAATAGTATGTGTATAGCAATCATCGTTCATTTACAGGGACACACAAAAGAATTCTCTACTGTCTGTTAACAATAATTCCTGGAAGTGCGTTTTAAGTAACTGAACGCGATTTTAATTTTAATTCGCTTTTTGTCTATTACGTGGTGTGTATAAATTCTGTAGATCCTATACAGGAAAGCACAAAAGTTCGCGAACACATTTCCGTTTATTGACAGAAACTCCAGACGGAGAATTTTAAACTGTTCTACGCGTTTCCTAACTGAACTAAAATTTAGCATCCTATGTAGTATATATACAAATTTATAGATCCTATACAGGACTGAATAAAAGTATTCGGGTATTTTTCCGAATACTGTATATGTTGGAAATTCCTGAAATTATGTTTTTAAATATGTTATGCGTTTTCCAAATTGTTTACTTAGATGTTATCTTTTAGCTTATTAAACGGTATGATTTGTAAAATTATTTTGGAAGCGTTGGAAAGTGTTACATAATCTATGCTTGACGCATGCTTTTTCGTTCTTGTTTAATACTATTTTATGTATAGTGAAAAGAGCAAATGAACGATATATTTATAGATTTTCTCATGAGCATTGTTATTTTAGTTAGCAAATTAGCATTACATTATTATTTCAACACCTTCGATCGCAAAATCACCCAATTTTCAAGATGCATTTCTCAATATTGACAGAGAAAAAACGCACGGAAAATTAGATAGAAATAAAGAAACATAGGGGTTTGAATTGAGATTTTTTCAAGATCATATAAAAATAAATATGTACGACCACTAAAGAAGATTCTCCTATAACGGGATTATAGAAAGTAATAAACATGGATCTTTGGAACAAACAGCTTTATCCCGCGACTTTTAGAATTGGAGTAACGACTACCGTTCTGAATTTAGATAGATTTCGTAAGAAATAACTAACTATTACATATTTTCCCCTGTGTTGGAATTTCTGAAAATGTTTTACAGATCTACGCCGTGCTTGACCCCGAGACCCCAAAACCACCCCCAGTTCAAAACTTTATCTATCTATATATATCACTTTTTTATGGACACAATAACTCCCATAATTCTGCACAAATCTCTTCCATACTAATACAGAAAATCAAGGTGCAGAAAATCTCGATGAAGTTCGTTAATGGACAAAATTGGACCAAGGGGAAGGAAATGGGGAGGGGTTTTGTGAAAACAGAAAAACCTCATAACGAATTAATTATGATACATATCGAATCCGTTTAAAGTTATTATTACTTTTAGGAAAAGGGCCAAACATTTATGTATGACGACACGTTTTCTACATAATTAGAAATGGCTTCAAGGGGCGAAAAAAAACGGTTTTAAGAAGAAAAAATTGATGACGTCGTCAATTCACAAGATATCAAATCCGCTTGAATATATTATAAATCTTCTTAATATTATCTACAACTTTTGTACTGTCAAGTTTCTGATAGAACGAACTCTTACAGGAAAAAATTAATTAATTAATTAATTAATTAAGAATAATTAAACACAAGAAAATGTAACGCGAAACCCCTCTTCCCAATAAACATAGACTTTCCCAGCGCAGCTCATCATGTAAAATTAGTTCTTAAATTCAAAATCTACCTGTGCCTGTAGTCCGAGCCGGATTTTTTTTTTTCTTCATGCACTATTCTTGTCATAACTCAAACCAACTCAGAATTTGAGACTATAATTACTTATATTGTGCATTAGAGTAGGAAACTTTTTATGAATTACTGGTATAAAGCAAGTTCTTTTGTTAGTAAGCGGCTCCTAGATATGAAAGAATAACTTATTGAATGTTCTTATATTTAAGATTTCAATCAAAACTCACAATTCTCACCTCATTTTGATTGCTGAAGGATACCATGCTAAAACAGCAGTTACCGGGATTTAGGTATTTATTAAATATCGTATTAACTCCTGCAATATGGGTCAGGACATATACCCCCCCCCCTACCCACCAGCCACCAGTGACTATTTTTTTTTATTCGTACAACTTTTGAAAAATAATCTCTGCCATACACTTATACTAAGATATTTTCAAGAGAAATATATCAAAAAGCATTTTTTTTTACTTCTGGTAAGATTGAATATAAAAATTGTTCTCAGTCCTGACCCGTAAATACATGTAATATGTATTTATACAGGGCTTAACACGTGCAGCATGTGTACATTTCCACCAGTAAAAAAATAACAGTAATTTTAGTCTTATATCTGCGATTAAAAAAGTCGAAAAATACTCTTCATTTTTAGTGGTGGAAGTTTACACATGCTGTACGTGTTCAGAATATGGCTCTAAGATTACTATTGATATATATATATATATATATATATATATATTGCTGACAATATTTGTTGAAATAACATATATTTACTTTGAATGTTCTTCTGAAGGTTCTATAAGATATTCATAATTTTCCAATTTTTGCTTTTTCATCCTATTAGGTATAATTCCTGTAGTCTCCATTCAATTGCTTTTTATAATGTCTTATCCTTTGTTTTTGGCGTATATATATATATATATATATATATATATATATATATATATATATATATATATATTTATATATATGTGTGGGGTAGTTGTGTGTGTGTGTGTGTCTGTAAACGCTCTATCTCCAACAAATTGAGATAGAGACTTGAAATTTGGTGTGTACTTAGTATGTAATAATGGAAAGAAGCTTATTGAATTTCAATAACCTCTATTATCCGAAACTATTTTTTTCGGACTCTCGAAATATTCGTTCTGATAAGAGGTATATAAAAATTTTCGAAATTGTTTATTTTAAGGAGTGAATATAAAAGACAATAAAAACATAAATTTTGCATAAAGAATGAAGTCTATTAGATAATTAGCTGTCGAGATATTTGTAATCCTACATACCACACTCTTCGATTTTTCATGACCCTGTATTTGATTCAAATTTCTATTCAAAGATTTATTTTAATTGGAAATAAGACGCTTAATCCGACGCAGTAAACCGTTAGTTAATATGATTATCAATTTTGGAGTTACAAGGACATTTCTTTTACGCAATTCAGTAATAGAGCATTTAAAGTTTATGACGTCATCAAGCTACGATTTTATTTGAATTGCAATGAAATTTATACATAGTTTACGAATTTTTTATTTTTCTATTTTATATTATACATATCCATGATGGGTAAGTATTACGGTGGCCTCCAAAGACTAGTTTTTATGCATTGTGCGGTAACTTTGAAAGATTTTAATCAAAGGATTTAATACAAAGCGGAATCTTCTATCGAACTCGAAGCAGTGAAGCGATATAGTATAGTATAATTTTAATTAAGGCGAAATGTTCAATCCCCGTTATTTATTTATTTTTTAAATTTATTTTTCTTCTTCTAAGCATCTTCTAAGCATCAAAGAAATTAGATACGTCATAACATAGAAGAATAGCTTTACTTTGGGTGAAATAATGCTGAATTTTGATTTCTTAAATACAGGTATTGTTAAATGAAAATGTATATTTAAGTTTTCTAATGCATTATGCGGTTAGATGAAAGGACTTTATAAAAAAGCGATAGTTTCTAACGACAGAGATACTGAATGATATATTTTACAACAATTTTAATTTAAATGAAATAATGCTAAATTTTAATAACCTATGTAAAATATCTTTTACGAAAATGCACAGAAATAGCTTTTCTAATCCATTATAAGTTAACTTTAAATAGTTTTATTGACAGAGTTTAATAAAATGCAGCATTATCTAACACTAGAGAAACAACAGAGCTGTAATTATAAAGTAACATTTATTTACATAAATTAAGGCTGTTCTCAAATCCACGCTGTCCCCTTTATGACATAATTTTTAATTCATTTTTCTTTCAGAACCGCATGAAGTTGACAGTTATTTTTATTCAGAAACGGTGTAAGCGAAAGTCGTTTTCCATTTTTTGGTAAAGGCAGGAGATCTTTCAGAAAATACCTGTCCCTAAAATCTGTCCCTAAAAAATCGTTTCAAATGCATTTTGATGATGTTACACCATTTTAAACATAATTAAATTGAGATGCATTTATGGAGTACACTGAACCATGCTTGTGGAATATGGGGTGGGAGTAAAGCATTTATTATTCATTTACAGGGTCACACAAAATAATTCGGTTACAGAATTATCTGGTCCCTAACTCAAAGCGCACTTCCAGCAGTTATCGCTTACAGACAATACTTCGGATGAAGTACTGTTTCCGAAATATTTGTGTGTCCCTGTAGATGAATAATAAATGCTATGCACATCATATTATACAGTTAGTATATCGTAGTAAACCTCAGTAATGTATATCAATTTCATTATATTTGAAATGGCGTAACATAATTAAAATAAGCTACAAACAGTTTTTCCCCGTAGAGCATTATGTAAAAGAATACTTTTGTGTGGCACTGTTAATGAAAGAAATAAAAAGAAAACTGCCCCGTTAAACTGAGGGCATTGAGCTCACAGGCTATTCACATTAATTTTATATTATACTTTTATTTCAAAGAATTTGAAATAAGCCCCTCGAAAAATAAAGAAATCGACAATATATTAAGGGGGGGGGGTAGTCATCCCCCCGTTACCCCCCCCTCATACTTAAATAATGAACCCCTTAAGCTAATCAGGGAAGCTTCTAATTACAATGAATATATATACAAATTTGAAGAAAATCGGATAATTCTGCATGAAAAACCCATTTATCTAAATTAACGGGGGATTAGCCCCCCCTTTTCCCCCTTTATACTTAACGAATGAAATCTCAAAACCATTCAGAGAAGCGCATTATCACAATGAATCTATATACAAAATTTGAAGAAAATCGGATAATTCTGCATGAAAAACTCATTTATCAAAATTAAGGGGGGGGATTATCCCCCCCCCTTTTCCACTTTATACTTAACCAATGAACCCCCAAAACTATTCACAGAAGCACATTATCAAAATGACCTATATACAAAATTTGAAGAAAATGGGATAATTCTGCATGAAAAACACATTTATCTAAATAAAGGGGGGTTAGCTCCCCGTTACCCACTTTTATACTTGAAAAAAAAATCGGATATAATTCTGCAAGAAAAACCCATTTATCTAAATTAAGTGGGTTAGCCCCCGTTCCCTCCATTTAAACTTAACCAATGAACCCCCAAAACTAATCAGGGAAGCGCCTTATCACAAAGAACCTATAAACAAAGTTTGAAGCAAAACTGTTATTTCTATCAAGAGTTATCGCGTTACTTACATACGTACATACAGAACGGGCGGACACATTAGCTCTCAGGCTTTGATAGCATGTGAGCGAAAAAGCTTTACACTCCATATTCTACAGAAAGAATGTCTTAGTGCATCTCAGAAATTGATATCAATTTCAGTAATGGTGTAACATGATTAAAATGCGCCGCAAACGATTTTCCACATTAAATCATATTGTAATGGAATTCTTTTCAGTTTCTCTGTAAACTAATTATAAATGCTAGAAGTACCATGTTCGATAGTAAGTAGTAGTATCTTGTAGTATATTTCAGTGATGTATATCAATTTCAATACATTTAAAATAGTATAAAATCTTTAAAGTATACTGCAAATGATTTCTCTCATAGATCATAATGTGACGTCATTCTTTTGAGTGCCCTTGTAAAAAAAGTATACGTACTACATACTTCATTTTCAATACCGAACAGGTCATTACAAACCTCAATAACATATATCAATTAAATGATGATCCGAGTATATTTACGCGAGTTAGAACACGGACTGACAGACAAACACACGGCCAGACAAACCGAATTCATAAACACTTTCAACTATGTTGGAAAGTGATAACAAAAACGAAAAATCATGCATCACGGCATGATTATGAACACTTTCGAACACAATCGGGGTATTGTTACATTTCATTGTTAGAAGTAATTTTTGTTCATACAATGAAATGAGATATCTATATAAACATTAAAATAACCACAACACAGTAAAAATTCATTTTCAGAAATTACTGTCCATTGTCGATAATGTGTGCGAATTATATATCGTGCACCAATGTATATGAAATACACACCTCATAATACTCTAAAAATATACATTTTAAATGCATATCACAGCGTAACCCATTTATGCCTAGCGTCCTAATTTTGGGACGCTTCAGTAAAAAAAAAATCCTGTTTTCTAAAAAATAGACTTACTGACATAAAAATTACTTGGAATTAATCTTTAGATTATACTTTTCAAAAATAAACATAGGTGGCTGCAAATTATAAAAAAATTTTTAGTCTTTTGTTGTGTTAATTCCACAATTGATACTGATTTTAACGAATTGTAATAGAAAGGCAAAAAAAGTGAGAGATTATTTTAAATTGATATTTTCTATGAAAAAAGGGGCTCCGCTTACGAAGCCTTCATAAACGTGTACACTAAACGTATTCTGACTATTGGTAGGTAGTTTGTGTAGGTGACTCCTGATTCCTAACTGTTTTTGCTTTTCTTTACGTTTCTGTTTACACTTATGTATTTATCTTATCTATTTTTTAGTGTATCTTATCTGTTTTTAACACTTTCCAACCTAGTTGAAAAGTGTTTATGACTTCGGTTTGTCTGCCGTCTGCCGTCTGGCCGTCTGTCCGTGCTCTAACTCCCGTAAATATGCTCGGATTGCCTTGCAAATTTTATATGTTATTGTCGTCATATATAGTATGTTCTCTATTTCAACAGAAGTGTGTAGCTCTTATAGTTTTTTTACAGGGACACTCAAAAGAATTCCGTTATCTTACGGTCTATGGGAAAAATCATTTGCGGTTTATTTTAATGATGTTACACAATTTCAAACACATTTTAATTGATATATTCCACTAAGGTGCATTACAAGAAGCTTAATAAGGAATTTGGTGTGCATAGCACTTATAATTACTTTACAGGGACAGTCAAAAGAATTCCGTTACATTACGTCTACACTAAAAAATGAAGTACTCAAAAATGAGTAAATCCATGTACTCATTTCGAAATGAGTATTTTTGGATCCAAAATGAACATGTGTATTCTCAAAAATGAGTAAGTCCATGTACTCAGACTGAAATGAGTATTTTTGGATCAAAAATGAACATGTGCATTCTCAAAAATGAGTGAGTTCATGTACTCATATCGAAATGAGTATTTTTGGATCAAAAATGTACATATGTATTTTCAAAAATGAGTAAGTTCATGTACTCATTTCGAAATGAGTATTTTTAGATCAAAAATGAACATATGATCAAACCCAACATACTTGTATATTTCAGAATGTGTAATGACGAAATTTCGGAGCCTAAAAAGCTATTATTTGAAGGAAAAACGGAGAATAAGAGAAATGAAAAGTGGATCTGGTTGTTCTGGATTTTCATCAAAGTGGATCCACTACAACACATTTACTCTTTTTTTCCCCTCACATTTTACACATCTACTTTGTTTTCCCCTTGATAGTAGTTCAAAATTATGATTTTTTTTCCCACTAATTTTTTAAAAATTTATTTTAACTTTTTTAACGTGAGGCAATATCGTGTTATTTAAAAGTTTCATAACATAATATCTTTGCAAATTACAGCTATGCAAATTGGTATTAAACTAAGCTGATTTGGCTTACAAATTTATGAATTACGCTAAAGTTTATTATTTTATAAATTATAATTTTACAAATTTTATAATTTTTTCCCTAAATTTATAAAATTAGTTAATATTTTTTCTTTACTTTTATAAAAATAAAGTTTTTAACTTTATAACGTTTTTAATTTATTTCTTTAGTTGATATTTTTATAAATTAAACTAATTTAATTTAAATAAAATCAATAAGTCCAGATTTAAACCTACCTATCCCAAGGTCATTAATTTTAAATTTGTCTTTAAAAATAATTTTTTTTAAACTATTTAGTTTAACCGAACCGTACGCAAAAGCTCTCAGCATAGCTGAAATTTAATTTACCGTAATTTCCGGCGTATAAGCCGCAGCTCAAAGAGTCGTTTTTCGACCCAGAAATATTATTTTAGAAAATGTAACTTAAAAGATCGCTGTAAATATTTAACTACAATTATTGAATAAAATTTCTGGGTCGAAAAACGACTCTTTGAGCTGCGGCTTATACGCCGGAAATTACGGTATTTTAGTTTTTAATTTAATTTAATTTATTATAAAAAATTTTATTTACATAATTTCTTTTAAATAAGACATTTAAAAAAATATTTTAATAGCATGTAATAAACACGTCTGATTAAAATAATTGTTGTTTTTATTAGAATTGATAAATAGATAATCAGGCAAATAATTTAAAAAGTATATGTTCGAATAAAGGAATTGTTGGTACTGTTGCAAAAAGAAGCAAGTCTTAATGCAATGTTTTACGCATATAATACATAATAAATAGAAATTTATCTGTTATAAGGCACCAAATCATACAGAAAAATATTGAAAATTATGAAAAGAAAATATTAAAAACATTGAAACTGAAAAAAATCAATCTACAGATGAAACCTCAAGTTTTTGCAAGTTTTGCAAAGTAACTAACAACATTTGAGAAGAAGGCGTGAAAACTCATGGCGCGTTGGTCTGAGTCGTCAGGTTAGTAAACGGGACATCACGGGTTCGATTCCTGTCATGGGCAAAGGTTGGTTAATTACTATGAACTCACGCAGGAAGTAACTTTTTTTTTTATCCTATAAGTTTTATTTTAACGACATAATTTTTTTTTTAATTTGAATACATCCATGGGATCAAAAATGAGTACATAGCTGTTCATATTTGAATGCATCCATGGGATCAAAAATGAGTACATGTGTTTCTCAATTTTGAGTACATTTGGATCGGAGCTATTTTGAGTATGTGACGTATTCAAAATTGAGTACTTTTTACTCAATTTTGAGTACCCATTTTTTACCGTGTTTGGAGAAAAATCGTCTGCGGTTTAATTAAATAATGTTTCACTATTTTAAACGCATTGAAATTTATATATATCACTAAGGTGCATTACAAGAGGCTTACTACAGAATATTGTGTGTATAGTAGTCATCGTTCATTTACAGGGACACACAAAAGTATTCTCTACTGTCTGTTAACAATAATTCCGGGAAGTGCTTTTTAAGTTGCTGAACGCAATTTTAAATTTAACTCAATTTTTGTCTATTACTTGGTGTGTATAAATTCTGTATTTCATATACAGGGCAGCACAAAAGTTCGCGAACACATTTCCGTTTATTGACAGAAACTCCAGAAGCAGAATTTTAAATTGGGTTACGCGTTTCCTAACTAAACTAAAATTTATCATGCTATGTAGTATTTATACAAATCAATAGATCATATACAGGGCTGAATAAAAGTATTCGGATATTTTTCCGAATATTGTATATGTTGGAAATTCCTGAAATTACGTTTTTAAATGTGTTATGTGTTTTCCAAATTGTTTACTTAGATGTTATCTTTCAGCTTATTAAACGGTAATAATTTGTAAAATTATTTTGGAAGCGTTGGAAAGTGTTACATAATCTATGCTTGACGCATGCTTTTTCGTTCTTGTTTTAGTTCTCGAAGTGTTTTCTATTTCTTATTGCCACCCGTGCGCCACTGAAATTAAAATGCCCTTCGCTGAGCCAGTGAAATTAAAATATTTACTCATAACATTAGTTTTGAGAATTCCTAACTGTTTCATAACTTTCTGAGTCGTAGCAGGTTGATCCCTTGGGAAACCTAACAAATGCGGGGTATTAGAAACAATCAGGCCTCCATCATTATATAGTTGTTAATGAAACGAACGTAAGATGTGCTAACTGTGAAAAAATGTCACAAGAAAATGTATCAAATGTATGGTTGAAATACATAAAAAATATTTCCAAGAATACCACAGCAATTAAAATTTTCTAATATATAATATCAATGTTTTCTTATTTTATATTTTTTGTAGAAAATTTAATATTTGAATTGTATTTTTAAAATTTAAGATCACTTTTGTATAGATTTTGAAAGAAATGGTATGCTGGAAAAACCTGTACCCTGTCGTGGCTAGCGTCCCAAAATTGGGACATTTTTATTTTGTTATATAAATCATTTTTCTTTTACTTGTAATTTTTTTTACTATTTTTCTTATTCATTTCGTACAATTTTCCAACCCCTACGGAAATTTGAAGCGAAAAAAAAATTCTGGCACTAATGGGTTAAAACTTAAATTTAGCATTTATGGCTCATAATAATCTGTCTGTAACCGAAATCTTTTCAGTGTCTCTGTGAATAAACGAAATATTCTACGCATTCAATAAATCTACAGAAAACCTGCTCTAGTGCACTTCAGTAATGTATATCAATTTTATAAAAAATACACTGTAAATCATTTTCCCCATAAATATTAATGCAATGGAATACATTTTTGTGTTCCTGTAAACGAACTATAAATGCTACTTATTCTATACTCTATATCAATCATGTTGCCAGCCCCTTCAGTGACGCATATGAGTTTCCTTATGTTCGAAACAGTGTAATATTATTAAAATGTGCTTCAAACGATTTTTCCTCATTGATCGTAATGTAACAGAATACTTTTGATTGTCCCTGTAAACAAATTATAGTTGTTACTTATTCTATACTCTATAGAAAACATGTTGTCGTCTACCTCAGTGACGCATATCAATTTTGTTATGATAGAAATAGTATAACATTATTAAAATGCACTGAAAACGATTTTTCCCATTTACCGTAATGTACCTGAATACTTTTGATTGCCCCTGTAATCTAACCAAAAACGCTACACACTTCATTTTCAGTACCGGACATGCTATGGCCAGCCTAAATAAAATATATCAATTATATGGCAATTCGAAGGTATTTACGCGAGTTAGAGGGCGGAAAGGCAGACAGACAGATAGATGGCCAGACAGACGGACATACAAGCCGAATTCATGAACACTTTTCAACATCGAAAGTGTTAAAAAGCACGCGCGAATTGGCCGATTTTTTCATGCTTTTCTGCAATCAATGCAAACCAAATATTTATTAACCAAAAACCGATATAACTCTCTGATGGAAATTCTGCGCTGGACACGTTAAATTTTTCTGTATTAATGTTGTGAAAAATAACTTATTCTTGGCCCAGCAAGATCCAATGAAAATTGTTCACATTTTGTCGACTTTGTAGGAACATTCAAAATTTGTTATGTGGTTCAATCATCCCGTTTAAATTTTTGTATTGTCTCGGCTGGCCCGTTTATTTATTTGTTATTGGCCCGACCCGTTTATTTTTTTTATCGGCCCGACGCAGTCTGTTAAAAAAACTGCCTAGAAAAATCATTAAAAAATATTAAAATGCGAACGAGTAATTTTAAAATAAGTTTTTTTCGCTTAACTCTTAAAAAAATTATCTCAATTCATAAATTTATATTCAATATTTTGGTGTTCGGGAAAAAAATGTAGATTAGTAAAAATTCGAATGTCCGAATCGCTTGAAATTTTACCATAAAAATTTTTATATATATTTTTTAAATTTTACTCATCGTACCGCTTGAAATTTTATTTTATTTTATTTTTTCGTAAGGAACGTTCAAAGTTGACTTTACCTGCTTCTATATTATTTCCAGACGTTCTCAAATGCTCCAGACTTTTGCATGGAACATGTCTGGGAAAGCCATGATTCATTGGTAGAAGGTAGATGTTCCCGACTTCAAGATGATGCATGTTTTGGTTGCGAGGAGGGGGGGGGGGGTAGGAGGATAGCAGTATACTTTTGATATTAGTTGTTTATCAGAAAACGTAGAAGATCAGTCTCCGGAAGGATTTAAAAGGGTGTGTTTCAGTTCAGCTCTAGAAGGTAAGAATTATCTTATATTCAATACTAGCTGACGCGCCCGGCGTTGCCCGAGCCCGTGTTAATAACCTTAAATATACCAAAAATCAATGTTAAATGATTTTATAACGACATTTTATAATGATTTCATATTTAACCGAAAATCTTTCCAAATTATCCTAATAATGGGACCCCACTGCTGTCAGTAGCGTACTACCTCGATTTTGTATGATTTTATTTTGAAATGAAAATCTAACCAAACAAATTTAGAGTGAGGGCCCCATTGACTTCGGCAGCTCGTCCGGTGTTGGTCCTTCCGTCTGTCCACATATAACAGCTCAAAAATTACCCAATCGAATGGCATGAAATATAATATATATAATCGTTGCAGAATTTTGTGGAGTCATTTAAAATTTTATAAAAATCGATTCGAAACTTTAAAATCTATTAATTAAAGTTTTCTTTTCATTTATTAAATCATAATCATACGTAATCATACGTAATCAATTCAATGCTATCCCATGATAGGTAATCATTCTATGTTGCCATGTTGACTACATCATAGTTAAGATGGAATCATGTTATTTCCTTATTACTGAATTTAAAATACGAATTTGTATCCTTTTTTTTTTTTTTTTTTTATAGCAATCATATAATCTACCAACAGTTTTTTGGATAAAATTGGATATTTTTTGGATATTGAATGGAAAAAAGAGTGTAAATATGGATTTCAAGATCTGAAATTTTCAAAGCTAGTCTTAAGTTTCCCATTGGAATTTTCAGTAAATATCAACAAAAGATAAAATTTTGCCAAAATAAAATATACTTATTTTATTATGGAAATTATTCATATCATAATAACAGACGGTATAATTCATTTCACTGAAATAATAACTACGATTTTTTTTTACATCGTCTTGTATTGGAAATTTGTGCATAGTATAATTTTAATGCAACATAATTGTAATTAATTGTTTGTAAAGGTGTATTGAAACTTAATTTAATAAAATAAAATAAATATCTATAATATGAAAATCTGTACATAAAACAAATTTTGCATTAATGCATTTTTGCAAGAGTGCAACAGCTATTGAATCATGATTTTTATGTTTATAAAACTAGTTACATGACGATCGCACCTCGTTTGTCATGTTTGACGTACAATGTTCAACTTGTTTCTTTTCACATAGAGTCACTTCATATATAAAAAATCCCTGACGGCTCGGCCTACAGGCACAGGTAGATTTCGAAGTTGCAGGCCGTGGGGCACCTGTTTATTGGGAATTGTGGAAGAAATGATCTTTTGGCCATGATACGGCAGTTGGAACAGCTTATTTCGAAACCTAACTTGCTTGCAGGCGAGCCGGCAGGGATTTTTTTTTTTTTTTTTTTTTTTTTTTTTTTTTTTTTTGCTTTTAATTTTTTTTTCTTTGCTATAAGGGTTGATCCTATAAAAAACTTGTCAGTATAAAAGTTTTAGATAATATTAATAGGATTTATAATAAATTTAAGCGGATTTGATATCTTGTGAATGGACGAAGTTAGGAATTTTTTTCTTCTAAAATCCCTTTTTTCCCCTCCCCTTGGAGCCATTTTTAATGATATCAAAAATCTGTCATGCATAAATTTTCGGCCCTTTTCCTAGAAGTAATAATAACTTTAAACGGATTCGATACGTATCATAATTAAGAAATTGTGTTTTTTTTTCTGTTTTCACAAAAAGCCCCCATCCCCCCCCCCTCTTTGTTCGATTTTGCCCATTAACGAACTTGACCGAGATTTTATGCCCCTTGATTTTATGTATGAGTTTGGAAGGGATTTGGGCAGAATTATTGCAGTTATCGTGTCCATAAAAAAGTGACATAGATAGATAGATAGATAAATAAAGTTTTGAACGGAGGGTGGTTTGTGTTCTGGGAGTCATGTTCGGCTTAGATCTGCAAGCATTTTTCAAAAATTCCAACTTAGGTGAGAATGTAATAGGTAGTATTTCTTACGAAAGCTACATAAAAATGTTTCATAATTTATGCGTGAGAGATAATAGTTCTTTTATATTTAATATCATAATACAATATATGTAATTAATTAATTATTGTTTAGAGTGAATTCGAGATTTATTTCATAAGTTACAGGTAAATTAAATTATCTAAATTTTAAAGATTTATTTGACTAATATTATATATTTAAAACTGTAACGAGTTATATTATTTTTCTCCTAGTGATAAAGATTAAGGTCTTAAAGTACACTTGATGCAGTACCACTTTGTGATATCCATTGTATTTGCATACATTTAGAGCAGAGCTGCCACGTCTCCGGCTTTTTGGATACCAGTATTTTAGTACAGAAAATGTTGTTTTGTTCAGTCAGAGCATTCTGCGATTTAAAAGAACAACATTTTCTCTAAGAAAATACTGGTGTACAAAAATCCGGAGACTTGGCAACTCTGTTTAGAGTTGTCGTGTAATATATACTTATTATATAGAGTGAAGTTGGTTACTTTGTGAAATTTGGATTTAAAAAAACTAGTGGAATTTTTTTCATCGACAGGTAGTTTATTGATATTTATCAATAATAGATATCAAGTAATAGATTGATTTCTCGATTCAGGTCAGATAGAATTATATTTTTTAACAAATCTCCTAAATCATGTTTTGTTGAGTCGTTAAATTTTCTATGAAATGAAAACTTTTAAAATTCTATGTGAGTTTTCTAGTTTTACTATTAGGTAGATTTCGTAAGAAATACTACCTATTACATTCTCCCCTATGTTAGAATTTTTGAAAAAATTTTGCAGATCTACTCCTATCATGACTCCCAGAACCCAAATCCACCCCCAGTTCAAAACTTTATCTATCTATCTATCTATCTATGTTACTTTTTTATGGACACGATAACTCCCATAATTCTGCACAAATCTCTTCCAAACTGATACATAAAATCAAGGTGAATAAAATCTCCGTCAAGCTCGTTAATGGGCAAAATCGGACAAGGGGGTGTAAATGGGGAGGGTTTTTGTGAAAACAGAAAAACCCCATAAATTCTTAATTACAATACGTATTGAATCCGTTTCAATTTATTATTACTTCTAGGAAAAGGGCCGAAAATTTATGTATGACAGATTTTTGATATCATTAAAAATGGCCCCAAGGGGTAGGGGGGAAAGGGGGGGTTAGAAGAAAAAATTCTTAATTTGCTCAATTCAGAAAATATCAAATCCGCTTAAATTTTTTATAAATCCTTTTAATATTATTTAAAACTTTTATACTGACAAGTTTTTTATAGGACCAACCTTTATAGAAAAAAAAAAAAAAAAAAAAAAAAAAAAAAACCTGCCAGCTCCGCTTGCAAACAAGTTAGGTTTCGAAGTGGGCGTTTCCAAATACCACATCATGGCAAAAAGGTCCTTTCTTCCGCAATTCCCAAAAAACAGGTGCCCCATGGTCTGCGTCTTCGAAATCTACCTGTGCCTGTAGGCCGAGCCGTCAAGGATTTTTTTTATATATTTGATTTAAAATATGCGAATGCTAAAAAAATAAGCAACATATAGAAAAATACTAGTAGTAAATTAAAAATAAATAAATAAATAAGCTTAAAATTTATGTATTATCTTTTTATTGCTTCATTTTCATTTCTATGCAAATCGGAATTGCATAAAATTGAATATCATCGTTAAAACACAACTATGCATATTAGAGTCTTTCTTATAATGGGGCATTATGTTCTAATGACTATGTCTGAGAGCTATTTATAAGATGAGATAGAATATTGTGCAGAAGAAAATTAGGAAGCTGCAATGCGCAAACTGGTGCTCAGAAACCGAAAAATCGCCGTAATTTACGGAGACCTTCGACACTTTTCAAAAATTAATGACAGAACTATTTCATTAACAGATTCTTATTTCCTATCCTTGTTGGGACACTTTTGGAATTTACACTGCCTACTCTATAACAAATAAGAAATTAAAGCGCATTCACCTTATAATTTATATTTAATATCAAGGAACATTTTTGGTGTTGTTTGATAACCGAAAATTATTTGAACTTAACACAAACGTTGGTGCTACATAATAGGATTTATAAAAAACACATTTTTGCCACACCAAAAATTATCAAAATAATCTATACTAATAAAAGAAAGTTTCGCTCTGTGTGTGTGTCTGTCTGTTGGCGATGGCTAGCAAAATCTAGCCCACCTAGAAGTCTGGAAATTTAGGTGTGGATAGTCCAAGGTCTGGCCATGTGCACCTGAGCCTCAGAATTTTAATATTTTGATAATTAGCCTAGATATTAATTAGATTCTCATTAATCATCGCTTCTAAAATGTCATCTTTTTAAACAAAATGGCGAATGAAACGAACTGGCGCGTTGGATTTGCGAGCGGAAATCTGCATCTGACCATGTGATTTTTGAAAAATTCGGTCGGTAATTTTTTTAAATTTATGCAAAAAACTGCCAAAAATCTGCCAGCGCCATTGAAAACGATCCGAGAAAGTTTCAGACAGGGATCGGCTTTCATTAAAAACTGAACTACAAAGAGATCTGTTTCTCTGGCCGATCCCCCTCATTTAGTTTGCGAAAATGAAAGGAAATAGTTGTCAAATTTTACTAATGAACAAAAATTTAGGTAACTAATTAAGATATAGATTTGAAATTGAGGTCGGGAAGGGGGTGTCATCTGCCGGGTATTTTAGCGTAGCGTCTTCGTTATGTTCTAATTATCAGAAAAATGTAATTCTTTTTTTAATGATCGCGTTAATGTAGGTGACGGTGGTTCTCTTGAACAAATTATTCATTATATTTGCGGGTATGGGGAGGGAGGGGGTTAACGCCTTTCTCTAAGATTGTAATTATCTCGGGCCCGGGCGACGCCGAGCGGGTTAGCTAGTTTTTTTATAAAACGCACGGATAGCACATATACAGTGATATTTTACAACATTTTTTATTATATGTATACTGTAATGTCGATATATTTTTCTAGTAAATATTGGGTTGTCCGGAAAATTCGTGGCGGTAGGAAAAAAATAATTCGTACCGGAAAATTCTATCAATTAATGTTTAGACATTCATTCCGATATCTAATGTATAATAATTATCGGGCAGAATTTTCCGGTACGAATTGATTTTACCAACCGGCACGAATTTTCCGGACAACACAATAGAATAGGACTTTTTTAACGTTTTTATATTATTTTCTTAGCTGGTTATACGTGAAGGACTTTTACCTAGTGATATGAAATGTTACATAATTTTTACAGTTTTGTGAGAGTTTTACTAGTTGAAATCCTTATGACGGAAAGCAGCCCGCAAATACAAAAGGGTAATTTTCTGTTAACAGAATAATTTTACATGAGTTGTAATTTTCCAACTGGAAGAAAAATCTCCGGGCCAGGATTCGAACCTGGGATCTCTTGGCTGAAGCTGACAATGCTCTACCAAATGAGCCATCCCGGTCGCATCTGAGGACCTAGTTCATCCAGTTAACCTTAATGATCATAGCATCTGATCTGATATCTGAATCAGCTTAACAGAATATATTCGTCCAGTTAGAAAATTACAACTCATATGATTTCTTTACCAACTTGAATGATTGTGTTAAAATCAATCTAGAATAATTTTAGCATTATATATATATATATATATATATATATATATATATATATATATATATTAATTAATATCCCTCCCCCCTTTAAAATTGTGTTCTATTGCATTTAGGAACTATCTCCAAGTAATAAAATACTATCCACAAAAATCTTTCATAAAGTTAAACATCCAAAAGTAAAATTTTAAATTAAGTAGGTATAGCAATAGCAAAGTGAGAAAGAGGAATGATACTTAGACCGAGAAATAACAAGGGAAATGACGACAGGAGAATGACAAATAGTAAAGTTAGCTTGCCTAACTATATACAAAAAAATCCCTCCCGGCTCAGCCTACAGGCACAGGTAGATTTCGAGGTTAAGAAATAATTTTACGTGATGCGCTGCGCTGGGTATAAGTCTATTTTTATTGGGAAGGGGGGGGGGGGGTTCCGCGATACATAATTTTGTTTTAATTATTTTGATTTATTTATTTATTTATCTATTTATTGGTCCTATCAAAAACTTGTCAAAATAAAAGTTGTAGATAATATTAAGAAGATTTATAATAAATCTAAGCGGGTTTGATATCTTGTGAATTGACGACGTCATGAATTTTTTTCTTCATATAACCCCCTTTTTTTGCCCCTTGAAGCCATTTTTAATCATATCAAACATCTGTCATACATAAATTTTTGGCTTTTTTCCTAGAAGTAATAAGAACTTTAAACGGATTCGATATATATCATAATTAAGTCGGTATGGGGTTTTTCTGTTTTCACAAAAACCCTCCCCATTTACATCCCCTGGGTCCGATTTTGCCCATTAACGAGCTTGACCGAGATTTTCTGCCCCTTGATTCTATGTATCAGTTTGGAAGAGATTTGTGCAGAATTATGGGAGTTATCGTGTACATAAAAAGGTGATATAGATAGATAGATAAAGTTTTGAACTGGGAGTGGTTTTGGGTTCTAGGGGTCATGCTCGACGTAGATCTGCAGAAAAATTTCAGAAATTCCAACATAGGGGAGAATGTAATAGATAGTTATTTCTTACGAAATCTATCTAAAATCAGAACGGTATAGTCGTTACTCCAATTCTAAAAGTCGCGTTATAAAGCTGTTTGTTCCAATGTTTCATGTTTATTACTTTCTATAATCCCGTTACAGGAAAATCTTCTTGAGTGGTCCTACATATTTATTTTTATACGATGTTTGAAAAAATTTCAATTTCAACCCCTGTGTGTCTTTATTTCGATCTAATTTTCCATGCCACTTTTACTATGCCAATATTGAGAAATAAATTTTGAAGATTGGGTGATTTTGCGGTCAACGGTGTTCAAATAATATTATAACGCTAATTTGCTAACTAAAATAACAATGTTCATGAAAAAATCTATAAATATATCGTTGACTTGCTCTTTTTACCTCTTTTTGATTATTTTTTTAATACTTTCATTTTTAACTAAAAATTAACATTTCAAAAACATATTTATTCAAAATATACATGCGTATTGTGTGTGGGTATCATATAAAAGAAGAAGTAAAGAAATACATAACTTAGTGTTCAAAAAAATGTTTAAATAACGGTCGTTTTCCTTTAAAATTGATTGGTTCATTATTCAATCATTTACCCTGTTTTTCTAGTGATTAGGGAATTTGTTATTATAGACAAGAGGGACGGTGTCAAATCCCAACTCATGCATGGATGTTTGCAGTGGGTCGGATTTCACTTTAAGTAGAGGTCCCGATCTGTTTAGCACTCGTGTGCGAAAGATGACCGCAACGCTGGTAATCAAGCAATCAAAAATTTATGTCTCACTAACTTATTCAATAAACATAAAAATTTATATTCCACGTATTTTTGGCATGCAGAATTTAAAAATACAATAAAATTCTCGTGCTGTTGTTAATGAACATTTAAACGTTAGGTTCAACTTTAATATGTAGATGTCTTTTTATGACGAAATAAACAATATGCAATTGTAAAGAATTTACAAGGATTAAAATGGTTATTTTCTTTTTTCCCCTTGAATTAATTATAACTAAATTTATACAGCCTCACTATCTCTACCGGAAATCATTGTATAACTAGTCGGATGTGTCAATCCCAAAACTTTCTTCTGTATCACACAGGTTTCGCATACACTAAAAAGAATCAGCACCAATTTATATCAAGGTCTAACTGAATCTAAAGTTTTATTAAATTCCGCGCATTAGTTCTTGAGATATGACTGTTGCTAAAATTGTGTAAATCCTGCAAAATACAGCATAGCAGCGCCACTTTTTGGGAGATTTAGATCAAAACCTAATCAATAACAACTTACGTCCACGTCTAACTGAATCTGAAGTTTGATGAAAATCCGTGCATTAGTTCTTGAGATATAGTTATCATGTTAATAATGAAAAAAGTAGCACTGCAGCGCCACCTGTTGGGCTATTTCTACCAAAACTTAAAAAGCATCTATTTATGTCATGGTCTAACAGAATCTGAAGTTTGATGAAATTTTGTCCATTAGTTCTTGAGATATAGCTTTCGTAAAAATCATGAGAAAAGTGGTTTAGCAGCGCCACCTTTTGGGGTATCTACACCAAAACGTAATCAGCATCTATTTATGTCAAGGTCTAATTGAATCTGAAGTTTGATGAAAATGACTGCATTAGTTCTTGAGATAGAGCTAATGCGGAAATTCCGAAAAATGCAGCATAGCAGCGCCATCTGTTGGGCGATCTTCACCAAAATCTAATCAGCACCCATTTATATCAGGGACTAACTGAATATAAAGTTTTATTAAATTTCGTGCATTAGTTCTTGAGATAGAGCGCCCACAAAATTTGTGTCACATACAGACAGACTCACAAACAGACATTTTCGAAAAACAGTCAAATCGTGTTCAAGACCTTCTAAAACGTATAAATCCGTCGAAAACCGGAAGTCGAAAATTTTCATGAATCCAATGCTTTCTTCTTGTAAAGATAGAAGAAAGTAAAAATGTTACTGGCATCAACCTATGAATAATAGCGTCTGCTATTAAATGCTTATGCATAAAATAAGGTTTGAGAGCAATCGACATATTAAGAATTGTACCAATTTTCTTTTTTCTAACGGTAACATCCACACTTGACACTGTTATTTTTAATCAAATCAGCCCAGAAAAATATACAGTTTATGCATTTCTTTCTTAAAACATAAGAAATCGAGTTACGTGTTTGAGGTTTATCCATAAATTTAGAAGAATGAAATTAAGATCTTACAGGGAAAAGTCCAAGTGTCTTTCAATTAATAACCGGAAAATTTGTATAAAAATCTAAATGTAAAAGAAACTAACTTTTTATAACAGAAAATTTTATACAAATTTCCCGGTTACTTTCTAAGGTTTTTATTTCTCTCGATGTGAACGATAACAGGAGACGGCCTCAATAAAACGTCGAAAACAAAAATTTTCCATATCTACCAAACTATTTAATGATTTGAATGAGCTGTAAATGTTTACATCTCACGTTTTGATTATGCTGCTTCATTTTATGTAAAAATGAATGTAAGTCATAATTCATATTTTTTTATGTATTTTTTAATAATTTACATAATTAAAAATACCTTTTGAATTAAAAAACATTCCTGACGGCTCTGCCTACAGGCACAGGTAGATTTCGAAGACGCAGACCGTTGGACGCCTGTTTGTTGGGAATTGCGGAAGAAATGACCTTTTTGCCATGATGCCTCAGTTGGGTTCCATAAGGGACCGCCCACTTCGAAATCTAACTTGTTCGCAGGCGGAGCCAGCTGGGATTTTTTTTTTCTATAAGGGTTGGTCCTATAAAAGAAATTTGGCAATATAAAAGTTTTAGATAATAGTAAGAGGATTTATAATAAATTTAAGCGGATTTGATATCTTGTAAATTGACGAAGTTATGAATATTTTTCTTCTAAACCCCCCTTTCCACCCCTTGGGGCCATCTTTAATGATATTAAAAAATCTGTTATACATAAATTTTCGGCCCTTTTCTTAGAATTAATAACTTTAAACGGATTCGATACATATCATAATTAAGACGTTATGGGTTTTTTCTGTTTTCACAACCCCCCCCCCCCCATTTCCTCCCCCTTGGTTCGATTTTGCCCATTAACGAACTTGACCGATATTTTATGCCCCTTGATTTTATGTATCAGTTTGGAAGAGATTTGTGAAGAATTATTCAAGTTATCGTGTACATAAAAAAGTGACATAGATAGATAGATAGATAAAGTTTTGAACTGAGGGGGGGTTTGGGTTCTGGGAGTCATAATCGGCGTAGATCTGCAAATTTTTTTCAAAAATTCCAACTTAAGGGAGAATGTAATAGGTAGTATATCTTACGAAATTTACCTAAAAAAAGCCTGAATTATGTTTGGTTCCATTCGATGCATCTTTTTACAATCGAAACATTTCAATCGGATATTTTTTTCGGCAACTATAAATTAACGTTTGTCACGTAGATTTAACAGTTGTATTCTCAAATTTTGTAAAAAATCGAAAGTAGAGCACCGTTTATAAAAATTGTATGCTTTGTGCTATTTACGACTTATTTTTAATAAAATCACAATGGAAGTTGACTTTGAATAACATCTTTTTTCGTAATATTGATATTTCCCCCCCCCCCCTATTTCCGTCTTTTATACGATCTTTCGACTATAAGAGTTCAAATTTTTAGCATTTTATTTTAATATAAAAGTATAGAATTTAAAGAGAAAAAAATCGTAATGTCGTTTATGTCTGTAACTAAAGAAAAGAAAGGAAACATGGCAAAAATTTTTTTTTAATTTATCTGCCGAAAAAAGGTAAAATTTTCATAAAGTATTAGAAAGTCAGAAAACGATTTATATATTTATATTAGAGCAAAAAGGAGTCCATTGTAGAACTTATTAGTGGGGCTCGGGCCCAATGAGCCCACATTACTCTACGCCTATGTAGCTTTTTGTTTTTCCGCTATTGCTATGAGAAATTGTTACAATTTAAACGCAAGCCAGGATTTTTCTTTCTTGCTTTCTTCTTATCCCCTGTAAACGTTACAGAAAGCTCGTTTCTGCAAAACGTTCTATTCAATAAAGCAATAACTGTCAAACACGTGCCAGCAAAACAGTTCCATAATTCATCAGAAAAAAGTACATCGTTGTTTATTAATAATTCGCCGTTGTTCCTCTTTTTATGATTTCGACGCCTGGAAGCAGCATTTCGTCGCATGAACTCTCAAAAAAGTCATTTATCGGTGATTAGGGAATATATCAAAAGTATTAAATAAAGCGCTGAAATGCGTTGTGAAGTGATTCTCGTTAAGGATATGAGTTAAACTAAACATTGCTGATATGTTTAGTGTAGTAGGATTGTGAATCACACGTGTTCATCAGGTTTCAGTTCAGAAATATTTTTGTATGATTCTTTAAATATATAGTGACTGAATTCCACGAAAATGTTTATTTTGAAAAACCGGCCGTCTTTTAGTAATAGGAAAGTTTGAAGGCCTGAAATTAAAAAGAAGAGGCTTTTTTAATAATTTCCAATATAGTTGAAAAGTGTTTATGGTTTCGGTTTGTCTGTCCATCTCGCCGTACTCTAACTGTCGTAAATATACTGGATTTCCCAGGAATTGTTATACGTTAGTGACGTTTACAATAGTATGATCGCTAATGAAAATGAAGTGTGTAGCATTTATAGTTCGTTTACAGGGATAGTTAAAGTATTCCGTCAGCTTACGGTCAACGGGAAAAAATCTTTTTAAATGTATTTTAATGATGTTACATTATTTCAAACATAATGAAATTTATATGTATTTATGAAGTGCACTAAAATATTTGTTATGTATTATATGGGGTGCAAAGCATTTATTATTCATTTACAGGGCCACACAAAAGGATTCTGTTACATATTGGTCTACAAGAAAAACTTGTTTGCAGCGCATTTTAATTATGTTACACAATTTCAAATATAATGGAATTGATGTAAATTACTGAGATTTATTACACAATACTTGAAGTAGAATATGATGTGCATAGCTTTTATTGTTCATTTACAGGGACGTACAAAAGATCTCGGATACACTACTGTATCCAAAGTACTGTCTATAAGCGATAATTGCTCAAAGTTCGCTCTCAGTTTGGGTATGCGTTTTTAAGTTTAAATAAATATTTGCATACTACGTGATATGTATAAAGGCTATAGATCATATGCAGGGCTACACAAAGGAATTCGTAAGCATTACTGAGTAAAAGCGTGCAGTAGGCTGGGTCGACAAAATCGAAATGTATATAATCGAAACATAATAGTGCGAGAAAGTTGCCATTCTCGTAATAAGGAATAAATTCGCAAAATATTACACCAAATAGTTAATATCTTTTACCATAGCAAGGGGGCCAAAGTTTCGAAAATAGCAAAAAAGGTTTTTTTATATATATATATATTAAATTATCCAACCATAGCAATACAATTTAGAATACTACAGCTACATCAAGATGCTTGTAATGTTCCAATAAAATTTCATTATGGTGAAATAATTTCTATTACCGCCGCAGGGGCGGACAAAATTTTGAAAAAAAACTGCAAAAATTTCAATTTTCCGTTTTTTTAAATTTTTACCATTTTTATTATATGTCTAGAATTAAATAAATTTACATAATATCTCGTAATAACTTATAAATGTCTAGTAATTTTGATCATCGGCGTAGCCAACCAAGCGCGTGACGGTTATTGTTTACCTTGAAAAAGAGAAATTTCCCGTAAAATTACGGCAGCAATTCATGGAGAGTGGCTCGTGAATTTACAATTTTTTTTACAGTGTATGCCATAGAAAAACGTCGCATAGTATTTTAAAAATATTTCAAAAGTATTGTTTCATTTTTAGACAACTTCTTACATAGAAATAACTATTAATTCCCAGCACACAATTAATTTTACGAAAATTTACATCAAAATAAGAGTTTGGTATCAAATAAAAATATAATTCATACTTAAAAGGGATTCCTTTTATTTTCTCCGTTAACAAGCAAAGCTGATGGACACATTAATGAAGTGCGTTTTATGAATAAATGCATGACATTTGAAGCAATACTATTTATATGTCGAAGAATCGAACTACGTTTTTCAATTTCCTATGAAAGGTATGCATCTTTAATTTTATTCGTACGCTTCCTCAGAATAATTTTTCGTGATTGCCGTGACCCTGAAAATCAACTTAAATTAAAAATTTCGCACCGTTATCTGAACGATCGGATACTTTTATAGGCAAAGAGAAAACACTGCTCGATTGCTTTCTACCCATCAGATTCCGATGTTGTGCGTTTTCAAAGTTTGTCTCATAACTATTTAAAAATTCCCTATAAACTTTGAAAATCACACTTGATGAAATTTTATCATCTTCTTAAAAATACTTAAAATTTAAGGACACAATTTTTAAAAACGCACAACTTCGGCATCTGATGTCTACTTTCTGATGGTGAAAACCGTATTTTAATAATTATATTAGGTAATGAGTCATTCCGCTTCTAAGTTTTCCAAAAAGGTTAACATGGGATTTCGTGATCGGGGAGTTTCAGTGAAGCGGCCCCTTAAATGCAATACGGGACAACCCTATTACCATTGTAAAATGACATATATATTAATTTTAATTTAGAAAACTGAAAAAGACAAGTGCTATAATTGCGTCAAAATGACGTTGAAATAGTTTATTATTTTTCTTTATCAGGTGGGCTTTCCCCCCAGCCATAACCCCCTGTTTAAAATAATTTTTAAACAAATGAGCATATAAAGAAAGCCATAAATAAAAATTGTTTTCAACGGTTTAGTTAGGGGACACTAGCCCCCCCCCCCTACCCTTCTCCAATGAAAATTCTTTATTCTTTTCCTTTCAGTATTTAGTTATTTTAAATCATTTGGGAAGAATAAATGTTACTATTCTTTTGAAAATCATGCGAGAAAAAAAAATAAGAATCCAGTAACGGGCAGTTGCTCTCTCCTGACCTACGCCCCTCCCCCCTTGTTGACTCTTATTTTTGTCGAATTTTTAAATAAATAATATTCTTTCAAAATCCCGTCGGGCAAAATCTCTGGCCTCACCATAGATTAATAATAAAGGTTATTATTATTATTATTATTATTATTATTATATATTTATAAACTAGTCTTTCGTAACTAATATTTATTTTGAACAAGAGATATTTTTCTTATATTTATAAACTAGTCTTTCGTAACTAATATTGATTTTCAACGAAGGGAAGTTTTTTATATGAAACGAAAGAAAGATTTTTTTTCTAAAAATATATTTGAAAGCGTAGAAAAATTCGACTTTATAGGTGGTGTGGTGCTTCAGAGGGATTAAAGCTATTTATTTACTAGGGGGGGGGGGGAGGAAACGCCTTTTTATTCCTTCTAGGAAAAGGGCCGAAAATTTATATATGACAGATTTTTGATATCATTAAAAATGGCCCCAAGGGGGGGAAGGGGTTTTTTAGAAGAAAAAAATTCCTAACATTGACAATTCCCAAGATATCAAATCCGCTTAAATTTGTTGTAAATCTCCTTAAAATTATCTACAACTTTTATATATACAAGTTTTTTATTACCAACTCTTACGGCAAAAAAAAAAAAAAAAAAAAAAAAAAAAAAAAATTAAAAAAAAAAATCTCTGCTGGCTCCGCCTACAAGCAGACGTGAAAACAGAAAAAACCCATAACTTCTTAATTTTTATACATATTGAATCCTTTTAAAGTTATTTCTACTTCTAGGAAAAGGGCCAAAAATTTATGTATGACAAATTTTTGATTTCATTAAAAATGCCTATAAGGAAGGGTGGGGGGGAATTGGGGTTTCAGAAGAAAAAAATTCACAACTTCGTCAATTCTCAAGATATCAAATCCGCTTAAATTTGTTGTAAATCTCCTTAAAATTACCTACAACTTTTATATTGACAAGTTTTTTATAGGACCAGCTCTTACAGCAAAAAAAAAAAAAAAAAAAAAAAAAAAAAAAAAAAAAAAATCTCTGCTGGCTCCGCCTATAAGCAGACGTGAAAACAGAAAAAAAAAAAATCTCTGCTGGCTCCGCCTATAAGCAGACGTGAAAACAGAAAAAAAAAACGTAACTTCTTAATTTTTATACATATCGAATCCGTTTAATGTTATTATTACTTCTAGGAAAAGGGCCAAAAATTTATGTATGACAAATTTTTGATTTCATTAAAAATGCCCCCAAGAAGAGGGGGGGGGGATAGGGCTTTCAGAAGAAAAAAATTCATAACTTCGTCAATTCCCAAGATATCAAATCCGCTTAAATTTATTATAAATCTTCTTAATATTATCTACAATTTTTTAAAGGACCAACTCTTACGGTAAAAAAAAATTAAAAACAAAAAAAATCCCTGCTGGCTCCGCCTACAGGCAGAGGTATATTTCGATGTGGGTGGTCCCAACTGCCACATCATGGCAAATAGGTCTTTCTTCTGCAATTCCCAATAAACAGGTGCCCGAAGGTCTGCGTCTTCGAAATCTACCTGTGCCTGTAGGCCGATCCGTCAAGGATTTTTTTTATTGTCATAGATTCACTTTTCACAAGAAACAAGTGTTTTCGCGCATAAACACTTAAACCTAGTGAATAAATTCTTTTACAATTTGATGGGAAGGCTGTCATTTACATTCACGAATTTCGTCGTAAGAAAATATACACTTTTAATTTGGTTAGATAATTTTTCTTAAATATCTCAAAACACGAAATTATGCATTTATGCTGTTACTGAGCTAAACGATTCAATCCATTTATTTGCAGATTTATTTGCATAAATAAATCTCTGGCATATCTCTCTGTACACATCGGCGTTTCTGTCATATACTTCATTATTTGACAAAAAATAATGATAATTTAGGTAATCGATATAATAGTATCGATATAATAGTAGTGTAATATTATGGATTCAGCTTTTGAGGCATAAAATGATATGAATAATATCAAAGATACTCCTATGGGTGGTTTCACAGATACTCAAAAGATATAGTTCTACGTCATCGGCCACGAATGCGTTAATTTGGACTAATAAAAGTAAATTAATCAAATATTAAAAATGCTTACCAAATTTTTAATTCGTTTTATAATACTTTTAAACTTATTATTTATAACTCGTAGAGTGATTATAATTTTTAAAACAGCCTTTCATAGGCAACATTCGTTTGAATTTTATTTTGATAGTTATCTGATTTGGTAAGTTAAGGTCATACATTAGTCACACGAAAAGACTCGGCAGATAATGTTAATCCTGCGGGGGCGTTATTTTAAAATTTCTCGCTTGGATTTTAAAATTTTTGAGTGATTTTTTTTTTTTTTTTTTTTTTTTTTTGCATAGGATAGCTGAGGGTGATCTCTCAACGGGGCTAGTTTTTACTTTTTTGATTTTGATTTCAGATTTTTTAAAAAAAGTTACTTTCTCTTTCGGAACTGGTTGGAATCGGTTCTAAAAGTGAAACTATCTCGCTGTCAGTTATCCTATGCAAAAAAAAAGCAGCATTCAAAAATATTAAAATTTAAGCGAGAAATTTGAAAATAACGCCCCCATAGGATTAACATTAGCTTCCGAGTCTTTTCGCGTGACTAGTGTAGGGCTTTCAACTCACTAGCTAATGTTAAACCTATGGGCAGGTTTCAACGAATTTCTTCTTTGAAATTGAATATTTTTAAACCTTTTTTTTTTCTTTTTTGCATTGGACAGCTGAGGTTGAACTGTAATAAGGCTATTTTTGAATTTTTGACTTTGATTTAAGATTTGTTTTAATAAAGATACTTTCACTTTGAAACCGGTTCCGAAAGTGAAAGTACCAGAACCTGTCCATAGGTTTAACATTAGCTAACGAGCATCTTCCCCTATGACTGAAGAGTTCCCTTAACCCTTGAATGGAATAATGACTCTTATTCAAAATAGGTGGATTTAACTTTGTGCCTTTATATTAAAAAATAAATGAACAACGTAAAATAGCACAAATACAAATTTATAAAATGGCAAACAGCTGTTTCGGAGCCCCTAATGCTCCATCATCAGTGCTAAATTCAAAAGATTAAAACCGATTCAAAAGTTTAAGCCATGTAAATATGCTTGCGGCTCTCGCACGTGCCCAAGATTGAATGACGGTGCGTTTTTGAAAAACTCACAAACTCACCGCCATTCAATCTTGGGCGCGTGCGAGAGACGCAAGCATATTTACATGGCTTAAACTTTTGAATCGGTTTTAATCTTCTGAATTTGGCACTGATGATGGAGCTTTAGGGGCTCCGAAACAGCTCTTTGCTATTTTATATATTTTTATTTGTACTATTTTACGTTGTTTATTTATTTTTTTAATTACTCTTATCCCTAATCTTCTACAATAAGAGAATGAGTCAAAACAACTCATTCTTCCATTCCAGAGATATTGAAAGTTCCTCCGAGATAGCAAGGAATTCTTATAAAATTGCTTTTAACAGTTGAAAAATATTTCTTTTAATATTTCGACTGAACTAACTGATTATAACTAATTTGATATGTAAAACGACTGAAGGATGAATTAAAGAAATGCGAAAAATAGAAAAGGTCATAAAATTGAAGTGTCTTTCATAGATTACAGTTTTTCTCACTAAAAACTATCTTTGACAAATAAAATTAACCTACAGCATTTAGGAAGCTGTCGCATGTTCGAAACATCACGAAACGACAAACATCTGAAATGATTGATGCGACGATCATGCATCTGTAACGGATACCTTTGAGGGGGCTGGAGATTATTGACAAACCAGATGATGTGCCCACGCATTTCTCCACGAAACAACTTGAAAATTAATACTACAGAAATTGAAATAAAATAAATGAAAGAAAAAAAAATTATCATTTCTTGCCATTTTCTTTCTAATAGAATTTACAAACTTTTTGTTTTATGTGTAGCAATTAGGAATCGCTGAATTTTCTATAGCGGAAATAGGTATATGAAACCAATTTTTTTTTCTGCATGTCCACAACTGTACAATTTATTTTTTGACATATATATGTAAAGGGCAATAACATCTTTTACAGTTATCCGCTGAAAAATATTAATCACAATTTAATATCAACACATTTTCTCACTAATTTAATTTTTTTTCTCAATTAGAAATAGTTCCCCCTTTTTAGCTCACAGGCTATCAAAGCCCGAGAGCTAATGTGCCCGCCGGTTCTGTATGTACGTACGTATGTATGTATGTACATAACGCGATAACTCTTTGATAGAAATATCCGTTTTGCTTCAAATTATGTTTATAAGTCCATTGTGGTAAGGCGCTTCCCTGATTAGTTTTGGGGGTTCATTGGTTAAGTATAAAGGGGGAACGGGGGGCTAATCCTCCCATTAATTTAGATAAATGGATTTTTCATTCAGAATTATCCGATTTGCTTCAAATTTTCTAGATACGTTCATTGTGATAATGCGCTTCCCTGACTAGTTTTGGGGGTTCATTATTTATGTATAAAGGGGAGGGGATGGAAGGATAATCACCCCTTAATTTAGATAAATGAGTTTTCATGCAGAATTATCCGATTTGCTTCAAATTTTGTAAATAGGTTCACTGTGATAAGGCGCTTCCCTGATTAGTTTTGGGGGTTCATTGGTTATTTATAAAGAGGAGGAACGGGGGCCTGATACCCCTTAATTTAGATAAATAGGTTTTTCATACAGAATTATCCGATTCGCTTAAAATTTTGTATAGGTTCATTTTGATGGCGCTTTCCTAATTAGTTTTGGGGGTTTATTGTTAATTTTAAAGGAGGGAACGGGGGGGGGCTAATCACCGTTAATTTATTGTCGATTTCTTTATTTTTCGAAGGGCGTTATTCTTTGAAATAAGAGTATTATATACAATCAGTTTGCATAGCCTGTGAGCTCAGTACCATCAGTTTAACTGGGCACTTTTCTTTTTATTTAATATATCAAACTAACCTGCCGAAATGACGCAACTTTAAACAGACTATATTTCTAAACATCATGACTAGCATATTCTTTATTTGTTTTAATCTAACTAACATCTTTAATAGTTTAATAAATAAAATATTTATTTTTTATGTCCATGCAATTAATTGAATATTTGTCCTAGAAAATTTTAACCTCTGTTAATGCATTTGAATTTAGTAGAATAATAATAAGAATTGTTTTAAAGTATATGCATTTTTAGTCAGATTGCATTAATTCGAAATAAAAAGTAAAATTTCAACCAATACTTTTTTTACTTACATTTACATTGAAAGCGAACGATCAACATTTCGAAAATATCTTGCGCATTTCACTAGCAGAATATGTGACCGTTAATTTTCAAAAAGGTCCAGTTGATAAACTAATAATTGGCCGAAACAGAAGGTTTGCTGATTTTAAAGTTTGCTTTTATGACTTAAAAGAAAAAAACGCTTAAATTTTTAATTACTGTTCTCTCTTGCTTCTATAACTCACGGGCAGGGCTAGTGGAGCTTAAGCCATATGGTAGGCCACTCTGCCCGGCATGAATCTGCTTCTATAACTCCAAAATCGCCTTTCACTTTCTATATCAATTTCTAACTATATAATGTATATGTTTTTCGTGTGTGTAAAGAGCACTTTAAGCGCGACAAAAAATATAGTTGAAATTAAGGGAGCTATACTTTGTATAGCTCCAACTAGTTATACGTTGAATAACCCCTAGATATACTTTGTATAACCCTAGCTATACTTTGTGTAACCCCCAGCTATACTTTGTATAGAACCGATCTTGAACATGTCAAAGTGATGTTACTTCTTAATTCGATTTATTACTTCATTTTGCATAGGATTTTAATCGGTTTCTCTATAATGTATAAACCTAATGATTTTATTTATTTTTATTCGTTTCCATTTAAATTATTTATATGAAAGTTCGTCTCTTATTTATTATTGATGATAATTTGGTGAGCTTTTACAGTAAACGTTCCATGTGATTCTAATTTGTCTGTTAGACACTTATTACTTTTTCTCTCTAACTTTTGATAAAACGTTGCAAAATATTAAAGCATTTTGAACGATATATATCGAAAATGTCTATTGCAACTGCAACAAAAAAAGCTTCTGTGGTATCTCTCTGTTCTAAAAAAAGTAACCAACTTTGTCACCCCTCTATTTTTTTTTTTTTTTTTTTTTTTTTTGTGATTGGAGGTCTTTTTCGGGTAATATCAAGAAAACTATTGCACATAAAAATATGAAAATTGGCAGTTTCATAGAGAAATGTTCAATAAACACGCTGAAGCAGACAGTTTTTAAATCGCTAAAGAACTGTTAAAAAGAGCTATTTTTACAGTGCTATTTAATGTTGAAGTCGGTCAAAATAGTTCTGTTAAAAACGTTTTATAGGAACAAAAACTATGCATAGGAATTTAAACATCTTTTGTAGGTACATAGTCGACAAGCTTGTGGTGTGCAAAGTACAATTATTTTTTTGACTAATTTTTCTAGGGTTTTGCTTCAACTTTTTATTCAAATTTTCATTATTTCAATAGAGATTTCTTCCATATTTAGAAAAATATCATATTTTAAACGGTTGCCAAATTGTAAAACGGCGCAAACAATAATATATCATTTCAATGTAAGAATGTATTTACACTTGACTATTAAAAATAGAAAGAAAACTCCAAAATAATAATTAAATGATCACGTGTTAAAAGCATCAAATGGTTGAAAATTACGTCATAAATATTGTATTTTAACGTTAATATTAAAAAAAGAAATAAAACCTTGAAATAATTAAATTATTACACGAGAACGCATTTAATATTGAAAATTACGTCATATATTAAAACAATACATTTAAAACGATTTTCTTATGGACAATGTTCATGTGATATCACTGTGGGAATCACATTGTGTAAAAGTAGAGCGAATAGCAAGTATATTTACATGTTTCAATAACCACAGAAAAGGTAAATGCAAGCATAAAATACTTTAGATTTATTTTGTACTTGCTAACCTGCCAGGCGTTTCCCGAGCCCATGTAATAAACTTCAATCTCTTAAAAAACGAAACTCTGGCCACGGTCATCGATGGCTTCGGCACCGTGCACCGGGCATGCTCGTACGCTCCGGAAAAACTTTTATTTCCCCCTTCCAATGGCAGGGGAGTTTTCTGTTCTAAACAAACAACCTCTTTCCGAACGAATTTCTGAGACATGTCTCTGCTGCCTACCTTACTGTATAGTAGGTGTGCTACAAAATTGTATTGGTTTCCAGAAGATGGGCGCACTATTAGCCGATTTATTGAAATAAGGCACAGTTATAGAAAATAACCTTAAGTGAGGTGCCGGGGGAGGGGATGTTCAAGTGTCCTTCAGAAAATGACTAATTAGAAAGGCCACTATGCATCTTTAACAATTTGTTCGTTTGGTTAAGCTAGGAACTTAATTGCAAATTTGGCTTAAACTATTAATCGGAATAAGTGGTAACCGCTGCTCATAAATTTAGTTTAATGTAACAAAGGGTAACTATTAAGTTAATTATAATATTTGGAATCACTTGCGTTGAAATCGGAAATATAGTTGCTGAGATATGGAAACGAGGCCTAATTAGAGAAAAAAACCTTGAAGAAGGGCCCGGGGGGGGGGGGGATGTTCAAGTGCCCTTCAGCAAATAACTAATTAGGAGACCATTATGCACCTTTCAAAATTCGTTCATTTGGTTAAGCTAGGAACTTAATTACAAATTTGGCTTAAACTATTATTCAGAAATAGTGGTAACCACAACTCATAAATTTAGTTTAATGTTATAAAGGGTGACTGTTAAGTTAATTACAATGTTTCGAATCAGTTGCGTTGAAATCGGAAAGATAGTTGCTTAGATATGGAAACGAAGCATAGTTAGAGAAAAACCTTGAAGGAGGGGCCGGGGGAGAGGGGTTGTTCAAGTGACCTTCAGCAAATGACTAATTAGGAGAACCACTATGCATCTTTAAAAATTCGTTCGTTTGGTTTAGCTAGGAACCTAATTACAAATTTGGCTTAAACTGTTATTTGGAAACAGTGGTAACCGCTACTCTTAAATTTACTTTAATATTATAGATGGTGACTATTATTAAGTTAATTATAATGCTTGGAATCACTTGCGTTGAAATCGGAAAGATAGTTGCTGAGATATGGGAACGTGGCATAGTTAGAGAAAAAAACTTGGAGGGGCCGGAAGGGGGGGGGGACGGATGTTCAAGAGCCCTTCAGCAAATAACTAATTAGGAGGAACACTATACATCTTTAAAGATTGATCCATTTGGTTAAGTTAGGAACTTAATTTGAAATTTGCTTAGACTATTATTCGGAAATACTGGTAAGTGCTTCCTAGAAATACATCTTGAAGCTATGAATGCTGATTTTAACGATAATTTAGTAAAAATGGAACTGGTTTCGAGAAGTTCGGAACAATATTAGGTGAGATTTAAAATAGCGGTATTATCTATATAAAACAGCAATTTAACGCTACGGGTGAAGCTAAAAATGTTAAAATTGTTAAATGTAACTAGACCCTTACCACTCTCCATTCCCACAAATGTAACAAATAATCTGTTAAATAAAGTTTTCTGTATTAATAATCTCTATCATAATAATGTATGTCATGTTAAAAAAAAAAAAAAATCTAACCCGTCTAATTATCATGAAGAAAAACGTGCCTGGAAAAAGTTTCAAACATGTGGCGTCTATGTAATTTGTTGTGTGCAGGTGGCACTACATTAGCATGGCTGTACGCCGGTAACAGCAATCCATATTGACACAATAACGTTAAAAGTCCTTATATATGCATAGCTAATCTGGTTTATTTAATTACTTCTTTTAAGACTTTATACAACCAACCCAAGAAAAAAAACGTATTTTTGATGACATTTTTTTGTGAATTTAAATTACTATTTCATTAAATAATTCAAATATTAAAATTCTGAGGGTCAGGTGCATCAGGAGAGGGTTTAGACCATATTTTCCCAACCTTTTCTAGACCACCGCCCCCTTTATATGAACAAAAAATCCCAACGCCCCCCTCTTCCCTAATACTTAATTATGTATCAAATATTAAAATATTGCTGCGTATTATATTTACTTATTTTATATATGTATCTATCTAGTAAGAGTCACAAAATGAAACAATCATCAAATGTAGTAAAAAAAATTTCACACAAAATCAATGAGAAAAAACAAAGTAATGAGATGGTTGAGACTGATAGAGTTTCAACAATTTGTTAATGTCGGGTTTCCAATTTTGTTAACATCAGTCGCAAATTGCCACGTTCAATGATGTGCAGTCTGTTTCTTTTCTTAGTCAGTAAATTACTACTACACTGAACCCACGCTCAGCCAAATACGATCAAGGAAAAGCAATTAAAAATTTCCATACACTTGCCCACAATCCAGGCTGGAGAGCTAATATTGATTTTTGAAGCCAGAACTCTTTGTATCCATTTCCAAATTTTACTTTTAGATCTTCGTTAGTTATGGGCTCGATGAGTTCCTCTTCTAAATTTGATGATTATGCTGTATCTCTATTTACGAAAAGATCTAAAACCCAACTGTGCATATTCATGTTTAAAATATCCTGGAATCGCACCGTAAAATCAGCATGAAGAACGTCCAAGTGGTGGCAGTAAGTAAATCAGTCTGTTTTCCAGAGATTGGTGGTAATGTGGGCAAAGTGGCTGTATTCACCTCTACCTAGATTTCGTTTGAACGAAGAAGTTTTTCCACAAAAGCAGGTATGACGTTTTTAGTTTTAATTAAATTCAACTCATCACCTAAATTGACTTCATTAAATATTCTAAACACGTCTATCAAATAAACGATTCCATTTTTTGATGTTATCAGTTTTTGCGTAGTTTTTTATCGCTGCTTTCTAGGAAGTTCAGTACTGAGTCAACCAGATTACAAAAACGATTCAGACAAATAGTTTTTGAGAGCCAAGGAACTTCTGTGTACAGAAGCAAGTGATTGAAATCTTCATCATTTTCACTGCAAAGCTGGCCAAATAATGTGCTATGCAATGAATTGCTTCTAATCCTATTGATTGCTATAAGAACGTAATGAAGCGACGTATGTAGACGTTCATTCATATTTTTTGCAACCGAATGCTGACGATAAATAACACAATGTACATCGAGTACATCTGATACTGCTGTTTTAAAATGCGCTTTGTAACACTTATGATGCCCCGTCATTGCTAGAGCACCATCAGTAGCAGCTGACAAAATATTACGAATATGAACTTCTTTCTCTTGAAAAAACTTGCTCATGGTATTAAATATCGATTCTTCCTTTGAGTTTCCAAATTTTTAGCAAATACTAACTCTTGAAAAAAAAATTTCTTCTTTTATGAATGGAACGTATGATAAGTGTATTGCTTCGTTATTTGTTAAAGTTGATTTATAGAGTTGAATGGAAATTTTGCAAGTCTTTAAGTAATAGCATAATGATATTTCAACGTATTTAACCATTTCATCTTTAGTTCTTTGCACCGAATTATTATGAAGAGGAATTATCCTGACAATATCTGACGGTGTCTTATGATGAAGAACAGTTTTATTATGTCTTTGACTGCCGGCAAGATTAATTCCTTGCCAATTGTGAGTGTGGTTTTTCCGCTTTTGCGATTAAAAATGAAATATTATTATATGTGACTCATTGTCTGCCATCTTCTCGCTTAGAAAACGACTCAAAAATATTTGATACATTTCTCTGTTTCAAATATTTCTTTTCCGGGCCTTGAAAATAGGATAAATCTTTGTCCTTTTCATCAACATGCATTTTATTATATATCTAAAAAGGTATATTAAACTTTGTGCCGTTACATTAAAAATAAATGAACAACGTGAAATAACACACATAAAAATATATAAATTGGCAAACGGCTGTTTTGGAGCCCCTAAAGCTCCATCATCAGTGCCAATTCAAAAGATTAAAACCGATTCAGAAGTTTAAGCCATGTAAAATATGCATGCGTTTTCGCATGCATCTTCACACAGAATAAGCAAATTTCTTTTGCAGATTCAAACCACAGGTTCATTTGGAAATCGATGTCCAGGCATGTGTCGCGATCTTTCTGACATTTTTCGAAATACAGGTTGTTAAAAAAAGGAATTCGGTTCCAAACCTTTAGCCAGCCTTTTTTAGCAAGTCTTGCACTCCACGATTTTTGAATTTTAATGATTTTTAATGCGATTTATAGTGATTTTCGCGTTTCGCGTCGATTTTTTTATATTCAAGAAAGAATTGCTGTTACAATGTTTTAGCCCGTTATAATAAAATTTTATCCTTCGCGAGTTTTAGCGTTTATTCGTGTTCCACGGCGATTTTTTGACATTCGTGAAAGAAATTCGATTTTGAGCCTACAGCTAGAGGTTAGTTTGTAAATTTTCATTTAAAAGTATATTTAATTTTTTTTTATTATGGGGCCGAGCAACGCCAGAGAGAGAGCTGTCAGTTTTATTATATTAATTTCCTACATGGGTAGGTACGCCACGGCCGCCCCCCTTAACGTTCTTTACGCCCCCCATTTTTCTTTGAACCCGCTACCGCCCCCCTGGAAGTCTCCAGCGCCCACTGGGGGCGGTACCACCCCCGTTGGGAACCTATGAATTAGACTAACTAAATCTAAATTTTCAGGATTCTGAGTGGGCTAGATTTTCCTAGCCATCGCCAACAGGCACACAGACGCACAGAGCGAAACTTTATTTTATTAGTATAGACTATTACTATTCGATAGTAGTTAGTATAGACTATTACTATTCGCACTAAATGTATATTATACTCTTATTTCAAAGAAAAAACCCATTTAGCTAAATTTAGGGGGGGGGGATTAGCTCCCCCATTTCCCCCTTTTATACTTAACCAATGAACCTCGAAATCTAATCAGCGAAGCACCGTATCAGAATAAACCGGTATAACAAATTTGAAGAAAATCGGATAATACTGCGTGAAAACCCATTTATATGAATTAAGTAGGGGGTTATTTCCCGTTCATCCCTTTATACTTAACTGATGAACCCCCCAAACTAATCAGGAAATCACTTTATCACGATGAACCGGTATACCAAATTTGAAGCGAATCGGATAATTCTGCATGAAAAACCTTTTTACGTAAATTAAAGTGGGATTAGCCCCCTTTTCCCCTTTTTACATAAACAATGAACCCCCAAAATTAACCAGAGAAGCGCCTTATCAGAATGATCCTATATACGCAATTTGAAGCAAATCGGATATTTGTATCAAGAGTTATCGCGTTACGTACATACATACGTACATGCAGAACCTGCGGACACATTAGCTCTCAGGTTTTGATAGCCTGTGAGCTAAAAATTCGTATATACTTATTATATAAGTAAATAATTTATATTTTAAAAATAACATGAAAAATGTTCATGAAGGTGGATTAAAATAGAGAAAAGAATTCATGTATAATCTATCTAAGCTTTGATATAAACTTAAAACGCAAGCGTAAATTTTCTATGCAAGTTCTTTTCAATGCCGCGATTCTGAGTGTTATTTCCCTGCAGACGAATTTTGTTAGCCTCGACCCTAAAGGAAGAATATTGGCCATTGCGTTGTTATAAGAGTCCGAGGGGCAGCGACAGTACCATTTTACACAAGATAATTTTCAAATGTGTAATTGATTTTACTTATCAATCCCAAAACAGCCATCAGTTGTCACGACAGCAGTGGATGAGGTCATGGGAACCGAAAAATGCTCCAGTTCATGATAATATCATTGAATCTTCTGTAACCTGGTATATTTTTAGTACTGAGCACATTAGCACGTTTTTAGAGGCTGCGGAGACTGAACGGTGTTTGACGGGCGTTCCTCGTACGGAACAGAGCCTCTTATTTCTTTAAAATATATATAATTATGTGACTGGTTCTACTTTTTTCTTCAAAACAATTTTAACTTCTGATCGTATAAAAATGGCTAATAGCCTGGTATAAATCTTGTCTTATTATTGTTTTATTCTTAGATCAATATTAGAAAGCCTTATTTTAAGTCAAAATGTTTTCTGGGACGTGCTTAAATGCATTTTTAAATATTAAATTTTACTAACTCGAAATTCATAATGAATGTATATATGTTTTATTTTGGTTCTTTCTGGTACCATTTACATTATATCGATTAAGATTACATTATATCGATAGGATTAATTTTAATAGTTCGAAAATAAATGATACTTTTAATGGTGTGATTAATTTCAGACGCGCGAACAGGCGTCTGGTTGAAAGTGTTTGTTAAAATAACATGTTAAGTTTGCGCATTTCATTTGTTTAATACCTTTAACGTTTTCTTTTCAAATAAATTAATGAAACCAATTAAAATTTTGTTCTATTTTTAATATTTGTAATGTCTATTAAAAATCTTTAGCAGTAATTTAATGTGTTAGAAATGCATCATAAAATGTAATAATGCAAAAGAAAAGAAATAATATTGTAAGGCAATTCCGTAGTACTTTTTTTTTTTTTTTAAGACTATCCAGCAAATTTATTTTCTAAAAGCTGCCTATAACGAAATTCTGCTTTTAACGGAAAATTTTAACGACCAGAATTTACACGATTACAAAAATACAATCGAATTATACCTCCTAAGTCGGAAATAAGCTGTCTAAAACGGTATTTTTCAGTGATCGGTTGCGTTTCCGTCTTAGAAGATTTTATTATATCATATTTACAGCGGAGGGGGAGGGGGCGCATTCGAATTACTACTAGAGCGCGCGGTCTCTCTCTACGGCCATTCACAAAAGTTTAAGATTGTTAGAAATGCATTCGAATGCATTAGAAATATCATTTTATGTATACTTTCAGACAAAGTTAAAATTCTCACAAGAAAACTGACTCATAATACTTCCAGGTGTTTAAACTATAAAATAATGAAGAAGAACGAAAAAAATCATGCGTGAAGCATAGATTATGAAACACTTTCCAACAACGCCATAAAACTGTAACGAAGCATCACCGTTAAATAAGGTGAAAGAAGATGTATAAATAAACAGTTTAGAAAACATATACCACATTGAAAAATACACTTTTCGAAATTACCTTCCAGTGTCAAAAAAGTAGTCGAATTATTTTGTGGAGCCTGTATATGATCTGTATATGATCAATAGATGTGGATATATAGCATGATAAAATTTAGTTCTGTTAGAATATTCATATTTAGAAATTTTCGCTAGTCGATGGAAATGCACTCCAAATCTTTTGTACAGCCCTGTATATTATCTAAAGACTTTTGTACACTCCACATATTAAGTTAAAAGGCAACTTAAAACTCACTCACAGCAATTACCAACCGTAAACGACAATGTATATTTTTCTTTGCGTAGCCCTGTATATCAATTTATTTATATTCCACAAACTTCTATTAGTCTACTAAATATAGTTCTGCAGAAAAATGCGTAAACACAATTAAAAACTACCCTTAAGCAATTCACTCCCATAGTCTGTAATACTTACGGATTCCCTTGTGCAGCCCTGTATATGAAAAACCGAGTTTATAAACACACACGTACAATGAAAAAAATTATTTAAACTTAAAAACGCAAACCAAAGTTGAAAACGCACTTATCACGCAGACTGTAAATATCGTATATGTACTGTAACCGATATCTTTTGTGTGTGCCTGTAAATAAACGCAATGCACACCACACTTTCAAGAGAGCAATTTATAGTGCACCTCAGTAATGGATATAATTTACATGATGTTGGAAGTATTGAAATATCATTAAATTAAGCTGCAAACGATTGTTTTCCATAGAACAATGTTTAAGAGAATTCTTTTGTTTGACCCTGTAAATGAATAATTATTGCTATGCACCTAATATTCTACAAAAAGCTTGGTTTAATGCGCTTCATAATTATATATCAATTCCATCATGTTTTAAATGACGTATCATCATCAAAATTCACATGAAACTATTTTTTCCCATTGACTGTAATGTAACGGAATACTTTTGAATGTCCCTGTAAAAAAAACTATACTGAAGTGCTACACATTTCAGTTGAAATAGGAAACATGCTATAGTAAATGACAATAACATAAAAAAATTTTAGGGTGATCCGGGTATATTTACGCGAGTTACAGAGCGGCTGACGGCAGACAGTGATAGTGATAGTGATGACCACCTCGGGAAACCCGGCCTCCGAAATCATAAACACTTTTCAACTAGGTTGGAAAGTGTTAAAAAATATTATTTTATGTGTACTTTTGTATTATTTTATGCACGCCACACTTTCAAGCAAAGGTAAAATTCTCCCAAGCGAACTGACTCATTCAATTCCCAGACGCAACTTACTCACATCTGGAAATTGAATGAGTCAGGGAGGAAACCATAGTTTTTCAGACAAATAACCGATTTTCTGCGATATTCAGATAAATAAGACGTTCGCGATTCCAGACATTCATATTTCTATGATTCTGCACCTGAATGTCTGAAAAAGCGTGGGAATGTCTGTAAATGAAAAAGTATAACATAAACAAATAAAAACAAATATTTATTTTGATCTTCAGCTCTAAAACGTGTAACTGAAAATCTTAAAATATACTTTTTGAAATGCTCAAAGTTGGAAAGGATACTAATTTGAATCATATGGGAAACGATACTTTTTAAGTTACGTGAGCTATTATATATTTATTTTTTTATTTATTTTATTTATTTTTTTATTTTTTGCTATTTAAGGGATACCTGTACACATTTTTTTTCGAAATTATCAGCAAAAAAATATTTTTTAGGGTTCCGTAACTTAAAAAGTAAAAACGGTACCATTATAAGATCAGTCCTGTGTCTGTCTGTCCATCTGTCAGAGACCTCTTTCTTGTAAACTATGGGACGTGGAATGTTCAAGCTTGGGAAAGTTATATAGCCTTTTTACCCACATATTTCCAGATTATTAGCTATTCACAAATATGTTTAGGAAAAAATTGAAAATTGGGAGGTTACTTAAGTTACTTGAAAAAAAAAATCCTTTTGTGTATCATCGTGTAGGGTGTCATGTGAAAGATCTCGTAATACCGAATTCAAAAATATATTTGTTTAATTTTAGATATTATATTTTCAGCGATATTCTCTAAAATGCGCTGCAAAATATGCCCTCCCCCCCCCCTCTATTTCCGAATATACTGAAACTAAAATTATGAAAAAATTAGGGGTAGTAAGACTTTTAGTTATTTCAGGAAAACTATAGCAATTTTCGTAGGTAACATAGTTTTTGAGAAAAACGCGTTTCTCCGTTACACACAAACTTTAATTTTCGGACGGTCAGCGGGGGTGCTGACGGGTGCTCGAGGTATCTATCGAGGCAGAATCATCCAAGGATAGTTGATAATGATTTTCAAAAAAAAATTGTCGGTAATTAGCCGAGATATTAATTAAGCTACTTAAAATTTTTCTTTTTATGTATCGTGTAGGGTACGTTCGAAAGATCTGGTAACATCGAACTAAAAAAAAATATATTTTTTTAATTTTAGGTATATTTATTTTCATTTTCAGAGATATCGTCAAAAGTTTACTGGAATAATATGCCCCCTTCCCCTCCTATTTCTGAATCTTCTGAAATTAAAATTATGAAAGAATTAGGGGTAGTTGGAGTTAATTAATTAATTAGTAATTAATAAATTTAATGTTACGGAACAATTTCAGCGCGAGTTATACTCGCACTTGACCGATTTTTTTTCTTCTTAAAAAATGAAAGTATGCTTTTTTAAGAACTCATATACGAAATTTCAGAATTTGGGTAAACAGTTCTAATTTTTGGGAGACGTGCTAAATGATGATATTCTATTTACTTGAAAACATTTAAAGGCACGTCATTATTAAGTGCTAAAGATTTGGTATTTATGCGTTCAGAGTTAAAGAGTTTGGGATTTATAAATCTTGATCTAATGTTTAACAAAAGCACAAAAAGATTTTTGATCAAACAAATAGAATTTTTTGCGTAATCAACTGGAAAACTGGGAATTTTTGTGGAACTTTATCACATAAATGATAAATATATACAGTGTATACAGGCGTGTAACGCAACACGCACTTTTAATACAAGAAAATGGATCGAAATTTACAGGTACACGTTGTATCATCATATATATTCTAATACGAGTAAATCTTGTGTGTGTGTGTGTGTGTGGTTATGCAAATTTATCTTAAAAACGGCGCTAACGATTTTGACGAAATTTTGTATCCTACCGTTTTAGGGCACCAGAAAACCATTCGACTAGGTCACATGTTCGAGAAAATTCGATTAGTGGGTCATTTTGGGTCACCATGGGTCAGGATCAAGCTAATTGATCCTGATATAAAAAATGTATATAAAAATGTATATAAAAATTATTCAAACGATTTTGACTAAATTTTGTATCCTACCATTTTCGGGCACGGGAAGACTATTGCGCTGGGACATATGTTCGAGAACTTTCTATTAGTGGGTCATTTTGGGGTCAACGCGGGTCTAGTTAATTTTATCTAAAAAACGGCTCTAACTATTTTGATTAAATTTTGTATCCTACGAGTTTCGGGAAGGTCACATGTCGGAGAAAATTGGATTAGTGGGTCATTTTTGGGTCAATGTGGGTCAAGCTAATTTTATCTAAAAAACGGCTCAGACTATTTAGACTAAATTTGGCATCCCATGGTTTTCGAGCACGACAAGACTGTTGGGCTAGGTCACATGTTGGAGAAATTTCGATTAGTGGGTCATTTTGGTTTTGGGTCATTATGGGTCAAGCTATTTTTATCTTAAAAACGGCTCAGACGATTTGAACTAGATTTTGTATCCTACGGTGTTTGTGCACGAGAAAATCATTGGGTTAAGTCACATGCTCGAGAAAATCCGATTAGTGGGTCATTTTTGGGTCACTGTGGGTCAAGCTAATTTTATCTAAAAAATGGCTCAGACTATTTTGATGTAATTTTATATCTTATGGGTTTCGGGTACGAGAAGACAATTGGGTTTGGTCACATGTTCCAGAAAATTTGATTAGGGGATTTTTTTTTTTTTGTCATGAGTCATGATATTTGAACTTAAGGCTAATTTTGACCGAGCATAGCTCGGTCTTCCCCGCTCATGTCAGATATATAAATGAAAGATTTAAAAACGTAAAATAAAGGCATGACCATAAAAACGGAGATTTGTACATTAATAAACATGCTATTTATTTACAGAAAAAAAAAGCACTAATTGTCATGACATTACATGAGAAATAATAGTTAATATATTTTCCAATGTTCTTTATTATAATTATTATTATTATTATTATTATTAATTTGCTATATATCTCATGAAGGTTTCTACTCCAATATTTTTTTAACATCCTTTAATAAAATGTATTTTAAGCAAACTTTTCCCATACATCGTATTATATCTGACTTCTTTTGCGTGGCCCTGTAAAAGAAATATAAATGCTTACATACGTTATTTTCAATCGGGAAAAGGCTGTTTATATGTACCTCAATAACCTACATAGATTTTGTTAAATTTGAATTAAAGTTTCTTCTTGTAATCTGTAATGTATCCGCAATCTTTTGTGAGGCTCTGTAAAATAAGTAATAAAGGCTACACACCTCAAATGATAAAAATATTGCATTGTCATCGGATTTATATATACATGCGAAGATTCAGCTCAATCAGATAATAGGAAGTGAGTTCAAATTAGAGTACACATTTTGACCCAATAGACATACATACGTACGTTGCAAGTTAAATAAAAGCATGTAAAAATGGAGGCGCGTAATACGGCCAATATACCTAACAATAAATAATTATACCTTCAAATTTTAGATGCGCTTTATACGCCGGATTATATGGTATGTAAAAAAATGGGATATAATTTAAAATAAAAAATCTTTCGATAGCTCCTTAGTGCATATTACGACACAACAGTAGAAATTTAAATAATGTAAAATATTGAAAAATCAGGTAGTATTAGCATTTTTTTAAATGTGAAAATCAGCTAAAAAATGAATGAAATACTTGATATAAAATATATGTACGTAATTTTGCTCTCAATGAATATAGCTAACACATATGTGTAACTTTATTATTTTTAACACAAGCATACTGATTGACATACTGAAAGATATCATACGAATTGAAAATTTCCCACCTGAGTGAAAAAGTGTCCAGCCGTGGAGGCATATACGCCGTTCCCAACCGATATGGCAGAAATAACCAATTGCGCATGCGTCAAAACTTAGAGATTAAAATTCATTTTATTTTATATACCGCTAACCAGGCCCCTACCTGCCCAGCATGAGTGCCTAGCTTGACGAGGCGGAAACTGCCTGATCACAGCATTGCTGTGACCCGCCTGACTATAGTTTTGTTGGCATCGCTGCAGTGCTAGCTCTCTAGTGGTTTGCTACAGTTCTCTTTGTTTGCCAGTTCAAGGTTTCTTTTTAACTTAGTTGAATTGGCAGATTTAAAAAAAGCAAAAATTTTGGAAGAGAAAGTAATTGGTGTCGTAATTTAGGACCTTGATCCGGTGACGAGAGCTTCACCTGACTAGGCACCCCCAAAGGTATAATTCACTGAGAACTTGGAGGACTTTGCATCCACGACAGATTTTACATACACCAGGCGCCTTTAGCGTACTTAGATTAACAAATTTTTCATCTCTATTGGCTTGTCACGCTCATGGTGGATTGTCGCTGTAGTTATTACCGACTTTTTAGGGGGGGCTGATTTTATTTTTCGTTTTTATTTGTCTCTGTCAGGGATTTTTGCCGGTTTTATGGGCTCACCCCTGTTGTGGGTTGTTTTTGTCTATTATCATTCGTTGGGTTTTTGTCTCTTTCTTGATAAATTGATATCTCTAGCTTGTACTAGAGCTGGTTGTCACATGTTACACAGAGATCTACACGAGCCGGAATTTCCCGGCCCGATCCGTACAAAAAATTATTGGCCGGACTCGGCCCGGTACAAAAGTTAAAATTTAGGACCGAGACTGGCTCGGCCCATGCAAAATAGTGATTGGCCTGGCCCGATATAAAAGGTAAAAGTTTGGCCCGAGCCCGGACCGGCCTGTATAAAACAAGTGACTGGCCCGGCCCATGTAAACAGATTATTGCCTCGGCCCAACCCGGCCCGGTACAAAAGTTAAAAGTATGTTCCAAGTCCGGCCCGACCCGGTATAAAAGTTAAAATTTCTGCCCCAGCCCGACCGGCCCGAAAAAAAAATTGCTAGCCAGGTTCGGTCTGTAAAAACAAACTACTGGCCCAGATCGATATACGAGTAAAGCTAAAATCTCGGATCGAGCCCTGACCGGTATAAAAGTTAACAAGAACGAAAAATCATGCGTCAAGCATAGATTATGTAACACTTTCCAACGCTTCCAAAATAATTTTACAAATCATACCGTTTAATAAGCTAAAAGATAACATCTAAGTAATCCGAATACTTTTCATCAGCCCTGTATAGGATCTATAGATTTGTATATATACTACATAGGATGCTAAATTTTAGTTCAGTTAGGAAACGCGTAGCACAGTTTAAAATTCTCCGTCTGGAGTTAAATAATACGGAAATGTGTTCGCGAACTGTTGTGCTTCCCTGTATAGGATCTACAGAATTTATACACACCACGTAATAGACAAAAAGCGAGTTAAAATTAAAATCGCGTTCAGTAACTTAAAACGCACTTCCAGGAATTATTGTTAACAGACAGTAGAGAATTCTTTTGTGTGTCCCTGTAAATGAACGATGACTGCTATACACACAATATTCTGTAGTAAGCCTCTTGTAATGCACCTTATATAAATTTCAATGCGTTTAAAATAGGGAAACATTATTTAAATAAACCGCAGACGATTTTTCTCCATAGACGTAATGTAACGGAATTATTTTGACTGTACCTGTAAAGTAACTATAAGTGCTATGCACACACTATTCCATATTAAGCTTCTTCTAATGCACCTTAGTGATATATATAAATTTCAATGCGTTTAAAATAGTGAAACATTATTTAAATAAACCTCAAGTGATTTTTCCCCATAGACCGCAATGTAATGGAATTCTTTTGAGTGTCCGTGTAAAAAAAGTATAAGTGCTACACGCTTCCGTTGAAATAGGAACATACTATAGATAACGACTATAACATATAAAAATTGCAGAGCAATCCGAGCATATTTGCGGGAGTTAGAGCACGGACAGACGGCCATACGGCCAAACAAACCGAAGTCATAAACACTTTTCAACTAGGTTGGAAAGTGTTAAAAAGTATAAAAGCTAAGATTATGAAATCCCGAGCCCATCCCGATATGGAAGTTAAAGGTTCGGACCGAGCCCAACCGGTACAAAAACTTAATTACTCCTTCCCGACCCGACTGAATTTTTGAAAAACATGCCAGTATTTCCGAAGCAACATTATTCTACTATTACAATTACTATACACAGATTGTATTTTTAGGTTAGATTCGAAATACAAAATAACAACAATTTAGTGTGACCATTTAGACAATTACGTACATAAGCACTGATTTAAAAAAAATGACTTAGATAATTATATTCAAATAAATATTCAGTAAGACAGTCAATTTAGTTTAGAATGAATAAAAAAGAATATATTAAATTGTTTTAAATTTTCTCCTTGCTCAACAAAGATAATCTTTCTGACTGTCTGAAGTTCCACTCAAATCTAAATTAGGTAATTTCTGAAAGATCCATGAAGCCATTTTTAATCTCAGATGCAAGACGTAAAAAACAATTGCACTTATTCAGAACAAATATGATTGAATAGTGTTTAATGAATATGTTGAAAAATAATTCTGTATTCACTGTATTTTAATAGTGTTTCACTATTTTAAACATAATGAAATTTATATGCATTATAGAGGTGCACTAAAAGAAGGCTACTATAGAATATGTTATGTGTAGCCCTTAGAGTATGTTTACAGGGAAGCTCAAAAGTATTTCGTTATTTACCGAGTTAAAGAACTTACAAGTGTATATGTAACCGAAGTAAGTTTATTTATTTAGATAAGGTAAAGCTAGGAGAGTCTGCGCACAATTCAAAAGAATAAAAATAAAAAATCTAAATATTAATTTTTTGCTAAAATATCCACATGAATAATTTTTACTTCATTTGTTTTTTATGCATTTTCATTTCTATTTTGTTGTTGTGCTGTAATTTAATAGAACAGTTGTAATAAAACCAAGAAAGTTATTTTGCGCAATCTGTCTTTACAGGGTTGATGTGATTGCGCACATGGGTAGGAGAGATTGCTAGTAATAATAACTACAATTAAATTGTTAACAATAATAATTACACTTATATGACATTGTTGTAAGGTTTTTGTGAACAAATATTATTGTATTAAGAGTGAATATTTCAACCTAATGATTTAAGAATCAGAAAAAGGAAATAATTTTAAAAACGATTAAAAAATTTTAATTAAAGGGGAAAAATTAAAGAATCAGAAAAAGCAAGTCCAGATATGATTAAAAAACAACATTAAGTTACTTGAAAACACGTTTAACTTACAATTAGTCTATTTTCATTTTTCATTTTTTTATGCAAATTTACCAATAAGCTGCGTAATCTCTCCTAGCATGTAAACTAATGGGAACAATGCGTTGGCCTTTTATTTAAACATGGCCGCTACTAAAACGAACCGTTGATGTTTACATTGTTAGTCTAGAATAGTAGCTTATGAGAAATCGTTTAAGTTAAAAATATTTTGTATTACTGACAGTGTATAAAAATTCTGATGAATAGCTATGAAAATTCAAGCACTCACTTTGGGAAAACAAAACAAAATAGCAATACTTTATCTTAGATGCTCAAAACAATCAATGTGCACTTTCAAGTAGACACTCCACTACTCCTGTTGTACAACTACCTGGAGTCACTGCGCGCTCACTCTACTCCTTCCCCCCGAACTTGTATGTGTGCAATCTCTCCGCCCGCGCCATCTCTCCAGGCTTTACCTTATAGTTTCTGGCGATTGTAAAATAGATATAGATATTTTCCTTAATATCTTCCCAGTTTTGATTCTTTTTCTTCTATGATCAACTATAATGTAATTTACAGATAAATAACAATATTAACTATACTAGATAACAAATTGTTATATATTTGATAAATTACTATTATCAAATAATATAATAATACAATAATATATCGATTACTATCAACATAATTTACAGATAATTAAATTTATGATAAGAAATAAAAATTATTATTATTAAATTTACAATGGTGATTTAGGACTTGTGAGATTTTTCTGTGATATTTTTTACTCTTTTGTGAATCTGCTACTGAAGCCTCAATTACAATTGAGATATGTTAAATCAGTCTCCTGCCTTGGTCATAACCACTACTTTATTACGATATTTAAAGGAAATAGTTTATTGAATTATTTTACCATTACTGCTAGCATGTTACATTTTCTAATATTTATTTGTTATCATTATTGACTTATTATTATTAAATGTTATCAAATATTACTATTTTTACTATTTTATCAATGTAAATAGAAAAGAGGTAATATTTTATAACCATAATAAAAGCATTTCATCTTCATTATTAAAAGAGATAATATTTTTAATAAAATTTATCAATAAATTTATAATATTAAGAGAGATTAAAAATTTATATCTTATAGATAAAATGCTTTTTATAACTGCGGTTATAAAATATTACCTCTTTTCTATTTACATTGATAAAATAATAAAAATAATATTATTTGATAACACTTAATGATTATAAGTTAATAATGATAATAAATAAATATTACAAAATATAACATGCTAACAGTAATGAAAAAATAATTCAATAAACTCTTTCATTTAAATATCTTAATAAAATAGTAATTATGAAGAAGGGAGGAGACGGATTTAAAATATATTAATTGCTAATTGAGGTTTCAGTCGCCAGATTCAGAAAAAAGTAAAATATCACAGAAAAATCTCACGAGTCCTAAAACACCATTGTAAATTTAATAATAATAATTTTTATTTGTTATTATAAGTTTAATTATCTGTAAATTATATTGAATTATATTGATAGTACATATAAAAATCAACAGTAATAAATTGATAGTAATCGCGATGTTATTTTATTATTATATTATATTTGATAATAATAATAAATAATCAAATGCATAGCAATTTATTATCTAGTATAGTTAATATTATGTATTTGTAAATCACATTAAAGTTGATCATAGAAGAAAAAGAATCAAAACTGTGAAGAAATTAAGAAAAATATCTATATCTACTTTACAATCGTTAGAAACTATATCTAATTAAATAAACTTACTTCTGCTGCATATACACTTGTATGTTCTTTAACTCGATAAATTGTATTGTTTTCATCATTTTTGAAAGAAATATACGTATATTGTTCAGGAAAATTCATTATTACATACACTATACACTGTGTCAGCGGCTGACTTGCACGTGTTCACAATAATTGGAAAGACATGTGCCTAAAACATTTCCGAAAGCCAAGCCAAAAAGTAATCGCCAACTTGATATGCAGCAAACTCACAAAGCAGGTTCTAGCGCATGCGCAATTTTCTATCTCCACCACATCGGTTGGGAACGGCGAATATGCGCCCGGGAGTCAAACTGAAGACCTTTGGCTTAAATTTCAAACGTTCTGCCTATTGAGCTACCTGGACCGACAACATTCACCGACATAATCACCCGACACAATTCATTCAGATAACCTTATTGGCAATAGCATCTGGTCTGCTTTGTAGACAGCTCAACAGAATATACTGTGGTCCATTAAACGATGGATACGTAGATACACTACGTACCAATCACACGTAGAATGTAGATACAATACGGTTACAGCCTTGCAGCACAAGATGGAACATCAATCATGAGCGCAACTCCAGTGGCATACATGAGACAAATTAAACCCAGTACCGGTGAATATTTATATACTAATTATTTTTTCAGCAGAGCTGAAATTACGCTGTAAATTAATGAAATACAAAGGATGTGAATTATCACTGTACTAAACAGCGTACAACCAATAAAGTGAAAAAATGTCCAGACCGGGGTTTGATCTCGGATCCCTTGGTATAGCGCACCAAGTGCTTTACGATTTAAGCCATCCGGTCTAGCATTCTCTCACTCTTATATGGCTAGGTTACATCCTTGCAGCACAAGATAGAACGCACAACTCCAGTGGCATACATGAGACAAATTAATCCCAATACCGGTGAACTTGCGCTGCAAGGTATATCACACAGATTCATATATCCCGATAAAGAAGTTCTAACATATGTACGAGTTATTATGGAGTAGATAATATTACCGGAGCTTAGGAGCTGGGAAGATCGGTTCGCTTGCAGCCAATCAGATTGTGTGCTAATGATAAAATTTCGCCTTTCGCCTCGTTGGTGAAGTGAAGCCTCTTCGCTCTTTCACCGTGATTAGTAGCTATTGAGGAGAGTTTCCTAGCTATTAAAGTCTAGTATTACGTTCGCTGAATATGGGCCAATGCTCATTCCTATTAACCTGTCTGTTGCATTATCGGTAGAGAGAGCGTAAGTCCGAGTGAATTTAATATATGCCGTCTTGGTGAAAAAATGTCCAGACCGGGGTTCGATCTCGGATCCCTTGGTATAGCGCACCAAGTGCTTTACGATTTAAGCCATCCGGTCTAGCATTCTCTCACTCTTATATGGCTAGGTTACATCCTTGCAGCACAAGATAGAACGCACAACTCCAGTGGCATACATGAGACAAATTAATCCCAATACCGGTGAACTTGCGCTGCAAGGTATATCACACAACTGTATATCACACAGATTCATATATCCCGATAAAGAAGTTCTAACATATGTACGAGTTATTATGGAGTAGATAATATTACCGGAGCTTAGGAGCTGGGAAGATCGGTTCGCTTGCAGCCAATCAGATTGTGTGCTAATGATAAAATTTCGCCTTTCGCCTCGTTGGTGAAGTGAAGCCTCTTCGCTCTTTCACCGTGATTAGTAGCTATTGAGGAGAGTTTCCTAGAAATTAAAGTCTAGTATTACGTTCGCTGAATATGGACCAATGCTCATTCCTATTAACCTGTCTGTTGCATTATCGGTAGAGAGAGCGTAAGTCCGAGGGAATTTAATATATGCCGTCTTGGTGAAAAAATGTCCAGACCGGGGTTCGATCTCGGATCCCTTGGTATAGCGCACCAAGTGCTTTACGATTTAAGCCATCCGGTCTAGCATTCTCTCACTCTTATATGGCTAGGTTACATCCTTGCAGCACAAGATAGAACGCACAACTCCAGTGGCATACATGAGACAAATTAATCTCAATACCGGTGAACTTGCGCTGCAAGGTATATCACACAACTGTATATCACACAGATTCATATATCCCGATAAAGAAGTTCTAACATATGTACGAGTTATTATGGAGTAGATAATATTACCGGAGCTTAGGAGCTGGGAAGATCGGTTCGCTTGCAGCCAATCAGATTGTGTGCTAATGATAAAATTTCGCCTTTCGCCTCGTTGGTGAAGTGAAGCCTCTTCGCTCTTTCACCGTGATTAGTAACTATTGAGGAGAGTTTCCTAGCTATTAAAGTCTAGTATTACGTTCGCTGAATATGGACCAATGCTCATTCCTATTAACCTGTCTGTTGCATTATCGGTAGAGAGAGCGTAAGTCCGAGTGAATTTAATATATGCCGTCTTGATATGTCAGCTTAACATGAAGTAAAAAAAAAATTAATTAGTATAACACTATTCCGAACTGTGATTTGAATATTTATATTTCAAAAATGATTTTAATTTTTAGGATAGGAAGGTGATACAGTAGAATTTACATAGAATAGAGTAGAATTTACAAAAAAAGTTACAGTAAACTACTGCAAAAAACAGTGTAAAAATTACTGTAAAAAATTACAGTAGATTACAGTGATTTTTTTCTATTAAAAATGCAATGATACCTTAGAGAAAGATTGAAAAACAACATTTCTGCTGCATCTGTCATCCATTGAAAGCTATTTAATTACAAGTATATTGGCTTGACATGTGGCATTAAACCAATTTAAGTTTTGCTGTTGCGTCTTACTTATTTTAATCATATTAAAATCAGCAACGTCCTCAATTTAAGAACATTTTATTTTAGTTTTTTTTTAATAATATTCTCAGTTATACACGAGGAAATTAAATAGTTAAAATAGTGCTTAAAATAGGAAGAACAGGGAACATATATTTATGTGTATTTTTCCAAAAATATTTCTATTTTGTATAACTATGAAACGATAATATTTAAAGGATGCTGTGCGAGAAAATAGGTATAGAGAATTTATTCATTGCTTTCTACACCTGTTTGTACTTAAATTGCTGCTACCATACCATTTATCTTTGGAAATTAACAATGTTTTTTGCCCACACTCTTTAAGGTAGTTATCGCGATATATCACCAATATCAATATTCATTCTTTGATATATTGCGATATTAAATATCTGATATCATCCAGCCCTACCCAGGTGCACCAGGACAAGTTTTGGACTATCCTTACCTAAATTTTCCGACTTCTACATGCGGTAGATTTTGTTAGCTATTGCACATAGAGACACACGGACACACAGAACGAAACTTTCTTTTATTAGTATAGGTTATAATTCATATAATATTTTTGAACGGTAAAGGAGTCCGACAGAAAAAAATTTCGAATTTGATGTGATTATTTAAAATATGAAGCTTGGCACTGATAAAAAGGTGGTGATCCGATAATAATGATCAGATTTTTTAGCTTTTAGGAACATCTGAATTAATTATTTTCGCATTATTGTACCCATAGAAATATAAAGTATCAATCTGTATTTCTTTCAAGTTTTTTCTTTCCAACTATGTAATCAGAATTTGAAGGTTTTTTTTTTTTTTTTTTTTTTTTTTTTGTAAGGAATTTTTTTTAAGTTAAAGCTCTTAATTTTTGTAACTTTAATTAAATAAAGAAATATTTTTCTTTCAGTCTAATTGGACAGAAAACAAAAATTGAAGTATGAAATTCATTTGAGAAATCATTATTATTAAAAAATTTCACATCCCTCAGATATACAATAAAAGCTGTGTACTCTACATAGGTAACAGTTTATAGGCAAAAAAGTAAAATTAGGCAGCATTGTAGTTGGGAAAAATTAATAATCAATTATAAACCACATTCATAGGCAAAAGGTGTTGCACTATTGTTTGTAATCAGAGTTAGAATTATCTGAATTTTCTTTACATGAAAGGATGAAAATGATTTTGTAATTGTACAAAACCATGTATGACTGTTAAACAGAAGAGATGACATGTAACAACTGTAAAAAATAGATGACAGATATTAGCCACTTCGCGACGAGCGTCTTTTACAGAATTTTTAATCTTTTACCACCGGTTTTTCAAAACAGAAATTATCGCCTAATTGAACCGCAGAAATGGTGTCATTTAATAAGGCAAAGCTTACAATAAAAAGTAACTGGTGGGAATAATCGATGATTCTGAGCATCTTATGCGTCACGTATACGTGTCGCTCGTCCCCAAGGGGTTAAAAATCAAAGTAATTTGGTTTTCCACGCAGTTGTCTTTTGCACGATAGTGAAAGAATTTCTCATATTTTTAATTTCGAACAATTTTCTTGCTGTGGGGAAAAAAAATTTAAATCCAAAACACTACTTTCTGATATATTTTCGAAGTTACTTTTATTCTTAGACATACAATTTGTAAGAGCTGTTATTAAGAAACTACGAAATCGAATAGCGTTTTCCATTTTTACTTTCTTCTATCTGTACAAGAAGAAAGTATTGGATTCCTGAAAATTTTCGTTTTTTGACGGATTTATAAATTTTGGAATGTCCTGAACACGATTTCACTGTTCTTAGAAAATGTCTGTCTGTGAGTCTGTTTTGTCTGTGTGTCTGTCTGTATGTGACAAAAATTTTATGGGCGCCCTGTCTCAAGAACTAATGCACGAAGTTTAATAAAACTTGAGATTCAGTTGGACCTTGATATAACTTGGTGCTGATTAGTTTTTGGAGTAAATCGCCCAAAACGTGGCGCTGCTATGCTACAGTTTTCACGATTTTCACTATAGATATATCTCAAAAACTAATGCACATAATTTCATCAAATTTCAGATTCTGTTAGAACATAACATAAATAGACGCGGATTATGTTTTGGTGTAAATAGCCCAAATAGTGGCGCTGCTATGCTACTTTTTCATGATTTTCACGATAGCTATATCTCGAGAACTAATGCACAAAGTTTGATCAAACTCTATGTGCTGTTGTGTGCTGATGTATTGCTGATGTGTGGTTACGTTTTGTGTTTATGATCTAAATTTTTAAACTTTATTCATATTAAAAAATGGTTAAATATTTAATTTGATACTAGGTTCATGATGTTTTTTATTTTTATTGTATCATACATATAAATATGTTTATTTGCATTTCTAATAGACTGTATATGTAAAACTTTCACCACAGTTCCTTCTAAAACTTATACAGCTTATTCTCTCAAACCAAGCCTGTACTATTTACGATCATATCAGATCCATAGCAGGGGTACTTCGGCTATTGCTCCGGCACTAGACATCAAGCAAGATAGACCCTTTATCGTTATCATCATGTACCCTCTATCAATGCATCTGAAAGATGTAGTAAAACATGCAAAGTATTTCATTTTAAACCACGAAATCTAGTAGCTGCCGGAGAGCTGCCGCAATGTATGATATGGACAATTCATGATGAGTGTTTCCAGAAAGCCATAGATTGCAAGATTTATTACATTTTTAAATATTTCATTTCATAAATAACTAGTCGGATGTGCCAATCCCAAAACTTTCTTCTATCTCACACAAGTTTCGCATACACTAAAAACGAATCAGCACCCATTTATACCAAGATCTAACAGAATCTAACGTTTTATTAAATTCTATGTATTAGTTGTTCAGATATGACTATCGATAAAATCGTGTAAATCCCGCACAATGGTGCATATCAGCGCCCCCTGTTGGGAGATTTGGACCAAAACCTAATCAACAACAACTTTTGTCAACATGCAACTCAATCTGAAGTTTGATGAAAATCCGTGCATTAGTTCTTGAGATATAGTTATCGTGAAGTATAGTTAGCGTGAATATCAGGAAAAAAAGTAGCATAGAAGCGCCACCTGTTCGGATATTTACACCAAAACATAATCAGCATCTATTTATGTCAAGGTTTAACAGAATCTGAAGTTTGAAGAAATTCCGTGCATTAGTTCTTGAAACACAGCTACCGTGAAAATCATGAAAAATGTAGCATAGTAGAGCCAGTTGTTGAGCTATTTACACCAAAACGTAATCAACATTTATATATATCAAGGTCTAACAGAATCTGAAGTTTGATGAAAATCCGTGCATTAGTTCTTGTGACACAGCTATCGTGAAAATCATAAAAAAAGTAGCATAGCAGAGCTACCTGTTCCTGTTGGGCTGTTTACACCAAAACGTAATCAACATTTATAAATGTCAAGGTCTAACAGAATCTGAAGTTTGATAAAAATCCGTGTATTAGTTCTTGAGATACAGCTATCGTGAAAATCATTCAAAAACTGGCATAGCAGCGTCACCTGTCGGGATATCTACACCAAAACGTAATCAGCGTTTATTTATGTCAAGGTTTAACTGAATCTGAAGTTTGATGAAAATAAGTGCATTAGTTCTTGAGATAAAGCTATTGCGGAAATCGCGAAAAATGCAGCATAGCAGCGCCACCTGCTGGGCGATTTTCACCAAAAACGAATCAGCACCTATTTATATCAGGGACTAACTGAATATAAAGTTTTATTAAATTCATAGCATTAGTTTTTGAGATAGAACGCCCACAAAATTTTTGGCATATATAGACAGATAGACAGACAGAGTCACAGACAGACATTTTCTAAAGACAGTCAAATCGTGTTCAGAACTTTCTAAAACGTATAAATCCGTCGAAAACCGGAAGTCGAAAATTTTCATGAATCCAATACTTTCTTCTTGTAAAGATAGAAGAAAATAAAAATGAAATTTTGCAATAAATGAACAATGTTTTCTAATAACCAAAAGATTGCCTTAAGTATGTTTTTTAGTTAAATTAAATGCGGGCAAATTCTGAAGTAAAACAAATTACAATATTGTTATAAAATAAAGGTTCATGCATAAATAACAGTAAATAATATTCTGTATGTTAAATTTTTGCTTTTCTCTTTTACTACACCGCCGACCCCGTACAGATTGGCCACTGATACGATAATCAAGCTACACTAGACTAGCGCCTCAGTATAACTCTGCTTTCTATGGAGATATCTGTCTGGCGTGTAATCCAAGCTAGATTTCGCTACGCATTGCTAGTATGGGGAAGAATAAGAGATGTTAGCATATCTAAGTGCATGAGCATGAAATTTTCGCTGAATTATCCGCCATCATCCACCAAAACAAATTTTTGCCAGTGCGTCGTCTTTTAAATGCCAGCAACATCAAATAACTAACGCCGATTCCAGAGCCAAGGTGTACCTAAAAATTTCCGTAGGGAGCAGAGCTATACGGAGACGCTAGTGCTAAACTATGCAAAGCTACTGATCATACATATTAGAATGTTTTTCTTCTATTTGTTCATTTTTTGGATTTAAATCTTGATGGGAATTTTCTTATTTTGTATAATAAATTAAAACTTATTTGTATTATTACTTTTGTCAGTATTATTTTGCAACAAGCTGAGTCATATGATCTCCATATATTTTTATTTTTACCAGGGAAAATAAAATGTGCATAGAAATTTTGAGACCCGGTACAGATATGGAATAGGGCTTCTGCTTGCCCTGTATATGCCTATATTTGATACGAAATCGGCTGCTCACGGAGCCTTTCTCAGCCCGATACAACTATATCTCTTGTGAAACCCCCTGTGCACGCCCCAGATATTTAATAATAATAGTGGAAAAAGCGCGTTAAAAAAAAAAAAAAAATCATACAGTAATTTAAGTAAAAAAGAAATTAGCGCGCGCACTAACCCTCAAAATATTTGCATGTTCATTTCGTTGTGAATCTAAACAAACACCACTTTGCCCCCCTCCATCCAACCTGCAACACATACGCATGGAGCAAAAAGCAGTTTCTTTTTCTTACACCAAATTCTACGCCGTAATGTAAACGCAATTTTTTCGATTCTTGGATCTGAAAGACGCAGCATAAAAGAGAGGTCAAATGAACAAGCGGATAATGAAGCCCCCAAGAGGATTTCATAAATGCGTCAGCCGCTCCGAACTTCTGCGAGGCTTCGAGGTTCAATATTTAACACTTCGGCTGTAACTGCAGTGTCTGTATATAATAAATGTTTCAGCACTTCTTGACAGAGCCCGATTAGCCTCTGGGGAAGAACGGTATCGTTTTGGGGCCCCGTTTCCTTTTGATGAAAGGTTTTTTCATTCTTGAAAACTCACCAAGGATACTAATATTATTTCCGGGAATAGCTTAGCCGAAATCACATATATTTCATTAAATGTTTTTTTTTTTAAATGTTCCCTATACTTCAGATATTTAGTACATGTAGCTGTATGCTAAATTTCCCGGGTGTTTTTTAATACGCATATCAGGATAGTATGATATTAATTAACATCCTTTTGAGGGCATTCATATTTCGCTGTTAAATAAATTTCGTGAAATAGTGAATGAATTACCTCTTGGCTTAAGCAAGCGTTCTTTTCCAAAAAATTAAACGTACAATGTAAAAAAATGAAAATGGGAATTAGCGGGGCCCTCTTCACAGTCATTTTGTAGCCTCTTTAAAATTTTAGAGGAGAAGCATGTGCTTCACGTGCCTTTTGGAAAATCAGGACTTGCTCCTTGACTCTTTTAAACATGTTTTATTCTGAAGCGAGTATATGAAGTGCGTTCTTTTATGTCAGTCATTTTTAGCACTTTCCAACATAGTTGAAATGTGTTTATGCATTCGGTTTGCTTGGCTATCTGTTCGTCAGACTGCCTGCCTGCCTGTCTGTCTGTCTGACAGTACTCTAACTCTCGTAAATATACTCGGATTGACATGTAATCTATATGCATTATTGAAATTCACCATGGTGTGTTCGGTATTAAATTTAAAGTGTGTTAACAATTAGGATTTGTTTAGAGGACCACTCAAAAGAATGCCGTTCAATTATACACTGTAAAAAAAATCCTGAAAAAAAAAACGGAAATTGCACTGGCAATCGAGACCCCAGTACTATTTCCGTATTTTAACGGGGGAAAATATCCGTAAATTCCAGGAAATTTTCCGTGAATTCTGAAATATCCGTTTTTAAATTTCCGTTTTATAACAGATATCTTCTGTATTTTTTACAAATTTTTATGTCGTTAAAATAAAATTTATAGTACCAAAAAAGAAAAAAAGTTACTTCGCGAGAACAATCTTATAGAGGACAGATACGTTTCTGCTCCTGTTTTTCATTCCTGAGGGAGTTTATAGAAATTAACCAACCCTTGACACAAGCGGAAGCGAACCCGTAATCTCCCGTGTACTAAACCGATGACCTAGACCACTGAGCTATGAGCGGTTGCGGACTTTGCTCAAATGCTGCTACTTATTTGAATCGCTTTTTATGATGCAAAAATTTGAAGTTTCATCTGTAGATGGATTATTCAAATGTTTCTAATATTTCCTTTTCATAATTTTCAATAATTTGCTGTATTATTTGGTGCTTTATAACAGAAAAATTTTAATTTATTATGTATAATATGCATAAAACATTGTATTAAGAGTAATAATTGCTTCTTTTTGCAACAGTACCGTATCAACATTTTCTTTTTTCGAACATATAATTTTTTTAAATTATTTGCCTGATTACCTAATTATCAATTCCAATAAAAATAACAATTATCCTAATCAGACTTGTTTATTACATGCTATTAAAATATTTTTTTTATCTCTTATTTTAAAAAACTTATGTAAATAAACAATTTTATAATAAATGAAATTATTATATTTCAGCTATGCTGAGAGCTTTTGTGTATGATTCTGTTAAACTGAATAGTTTTAGAAAAAAAAATTGAAAAAAAAATTGAAAAAAAAATTGAAATTAATGACCTTGGGATAGGTAAGTTTAAATATAGACTAACTGATTTACTTTAAATTAAATTAATTTAATTTATAAAAATATGAACTAACGAAATAAATTAAAAACGTTATAAAATTAAAAACTTGATTTTTATAAAAGTAAACAAAAACTACTAACTAATTTTATAAATTTAAGGAAAAAATTGTAAACTTTGTAAAATTATAATTTATAAAAAAATAAATTTTAGTGTAATTCATAAATTTATAAGCCAAATCAGTTTAGTTTAATACCAATTTGCAGAGATATTATGTTATGAAACATTTAAATAACATAATATTGCCTCACATTAAAAAAGATAAATTAAAAAAAAAATTCGTGAAAAAAAATCATAATTTTGAAGTAATATCAAGAAAAAAATAAGTAGATTTAAAAAATAATATATAGATATACTTTTCTGTAATTTATAAAACTAAATTTTTAAATATTTCATTTAAAAATATAAATATTACTATTATTTTCACAATAAACTGACATGGCCTCAGTTAGAATGGGCTAGCAAGTCAAACCGGGCCAGGCCTGTATCCTAGAAGAACTCTAGTAAATACAACAATCTTAATTCGCATTTCAAAGAAGGCGATTTCTGTACTCAACCTTTAATCGTCATATACGGAAATTGCACTGTTTTGGAAGAAATGCGGACATTGTACTGTTTTGAAAGAATTCCGGAAAAAATCCATTGAATTTACGGAAAAACTTACTGCATATTTACGGATTTGAAATCTCTTTAACGGAACTAATGTCATTTACGGAAATTGTACTAAAAATTTGGAAAAATGAAATTTCTCCGTAAAATTTTACGGAAAATCTCTTGTATTTTCACGGATTTTTTTTAGAGTGTAGCGACAACTGCCGCCCCTATCGAAAAAAATTTGAAACTCGCGATCTTTTTCATGAAGCTTACTACGGCTTCTTTTCGACAGTCGCTGATTTTTTCATGCGGCGTGTGTGTAAATGTAAATAATAAGATAAAAATCAACAAAATCAACATATACTAACACAAATTTAATAACATACATTTTAATAAGAATTAAATCCTTTAAACAAAACATTTACATAATTTTTCATAGTCGAAACAATTGTCATATTAAATGTAGCTTCTTTAAAAATATTTTTTATAGAATCAAATACAGTTCAAAATGTGCTATTCATCCATGTTGGCACACACTAATTACAATTTTCGTCACAGTTCATTAATGTTCACATACAGTCAGAAAAATGATCAGTATCCCACGGATGACTCATTATTTAATCTGTAAACATATATCTTCTCATGCGGACAGGAACTCGATACTAAAACACAGCAGGTCTATTTGATCCGATATAGATAATTATGGCATGTCATAGACTTTCTTTAAATATTTTTCAGAAATCCCTTTTCAATAATTTAAAGCGTGCAGTTATTTTTAAAAACATTATGTAAAACCGGGGCCCGAAGATATGAATGATTTGAGAGAATATATTGTGCTGATATTTTCATTAAATAAATCTATCAGATACTGTCTATAAACTATTGAAACATTTAATAAAAAGCAACTTTCAAATTTTCAAGGCTTAAAGGGAAGACAGCACCCCAAAAATTATCAAATATCGAATTTTTTATTATTAGCTCAAATTATAGATCTAAACTTTTGGTACGGTTACACTTGGTTAAAGTATAAAAACGGTATCTTTAATACTGTTTAAAACAAGATTAAAGTTCAAGGGATTCTTTTTCAGAAATGAAAATTTTAAAGAGATTTTTGATGAAATGCCTTTTAAATGATCAATATATATTCATAATATTCATTTTTTGTTCGTTTTCATGTGTTAAAAATATTAAGTTTTTTTAAAAAAATTAACTTTTATTTCAAATAGAGTTTTATACTTTTTTGAACATGAAATGTATGCACTTTTCCCAACAAAAAAAAGAAATGGTTGAAATGGAGGTGTGATAGTAAAACTATGACGCAGAGTTGGCTGGAATGCAGACGAGAACTCTTAAGAAACCTTTTTCAAATCGTTTATCAGCTAACTTATGATATACAAAAATACCTGGCAGAGCTAGTGATGCAAACCAGTGCTGATGATGATGCGGTGAAGCAGAACTTTTATGTACAAACCTTATAAAATAAAGTTCTAATTTCTTTAGAACATCACGAACTTTCATTTGATATGAATACGTCATAATGAATTGCACATTACTGAATCTGCACATAGAATCTGCACATAGAATCTGTCTGAATAGAATCTGTATAGAATCTGTCTGAATTCTGTCATGAATCTGTCATAGAATCTGCACATACCACTAGTGAGTCTGCACATTACTATGTATGTGATAAAACTGTGCATGGGATTAACTTTATGGCTTTTATTTTAGTTTCATATGAATAAAAGTATATGAAGAAGCGTTAGATTTCACGTTCTTCACTAGATATAACAGTAAAAATATTATGATAAATCTAATATTAGTTTTAAAAATCCATTCACAGCGTTGTATGACACATTTTAGTAAATGTAAATAAAATACAACCGGAAATGCTAATATTATAAAAAGTAGTAGAATTTTTTAAATATCGATTGATTTTTTTAAAATTAATTTGTGCAGTTTAAAAAGTTTTTTTTTTTCAAAATGTGCTTTTAATTGAATAACAATGTTTATCAACATTCTTAAAATAAAAAAATAATATTGAGAAAGTACATTTCCTCTTAACAGCAAAATCACGTAATATTTATTTGTTTTTATTCAGAACATTTCTGTAAAAAGTTAAAATGCTGAGCTGAAATTAGGGGAAAATCTTGCATTTTTATTATCAACTATCACAATAGTAATATTTTTAAACATTTTTACACAACAATTTTTAATATATGCGTATCCACATTTTTCTATTTAATGTGTATCCAACCCGGTTCTGGTTCATTCGAAATCAAATAACCTGATTGGATGGCAGAATTTTAATAAATATCCAACCTGCAGCAAATAAATAAATATGGTAAAATATAGTTCAACAATCCAATGCAGGATTTTAATACGAATCCTACTCGCAAAAAAATTACAGTTGACCCGACCCGGGTCAGCTACGGGTAAAGTCTGGTTACGTGGTCCGATGCAATATAGTTCCCCAACACGATGCGGAAGTCCAATATGAATCCGACATGCAGAAAAAAGCAGTCATCCCGACCTGGGTCAGGTAGCTAGATTCTCCCCAAACGTAATCTGGGTCGGCTTAGCTGTATCGTTTCTGTATGTCGGATTCGTATTAGACTTCTGTATCGGATTGGAGAACAAAAAAAAAAAAAAAAAAAAGCGGCCTTCAATGGGGGGGGGGGAAGGAGGGGGTTCAGGTAATATCTAGTTAAATGACTAAATTCGTCTCAAAATCGCTTTACTTGAACTGATGCAGGATTCAGATCCAAACCCAAGCTCAAGCAAAATATAAAAAATAAAAAAATAAAAAAAAGCATAGTCGACCGGGTATTGCCGGGTAAGAGTAAAATCTACTTATCCAGCCAAATGCTGGGTTCTAAATCGAACTCAACCTCCAGTAAAAAAAATAAGGCCGACCTGACCCTGTCGGGCTCCAACAAATTCATGTTACCTATTTGATGTTGGATTTCTTTGATATTGTTTAAAAATAAATTTGATTGGTTTTAAATCAACAATATGCAGAGGTGCCAAGGTGTCATTAATCTTCCGTAATGTGTGGGTTAATTTGACCCAGGTTTAACACGTTTCGCACCACAATTTTTTTAAGAAATGAAATCAAATAAATCCCTCGTAGAAACCTGAAATTAAATTAATAAAGATTCATCCAATAATTTTTCTGGTTTGAAGCGTTGTTAAACTGGGTCAGATTAAACCACATATTACGGAAGGTTAGTGGGAACTTGGCACCACTGAATATGGCATAAAATATTATTTAAAAATAGAGTTACGATTTAAAATAGTGTTTAAAACAAAAAAAAAAATGGTTTTAAATCTTGTTTATGCCATTATATTTTACCCTGTAAAGTTTGCTTCCTTGCAGTAAGGTGTATCATGCAAATCAAAAATATAGTTTATGTATGATCTCATTGAGATCCCAAGTTGAAATGATGTAGAGGGTTTATGGAAATAGAGAAGAAGAATCTGTATATATTTTTGAAAATATGTAATATTAATTTTGGAAAAGAAATTTTAAAATTTTAAGTTTTAAAATAAATTCAATATGACGTATTCATATCACACGAAATATCATGATATTCTAAAGAAAATGTAACTTCATTTTTTAAATATTTTAATTCTATGCTGGAATATCAAGATGTATGTGCAGGTTGGGTAAAGCCGAAATTGCAAATGTTGGGACATTTAAACTCTTAATTGCATAAAAATAAAATGACATAAAAAAGAAACAAACATAGACCTGAGATCGTCTGTTTTGGTAGTTTATGTATACTTAAAAAGAAAACAATTGTAAATATTAAGATAATGTCTTTGAATCACTTGACATGGAATGACCCATCATAGCAAAATAAAGCGAGTTTCTTGATTATTATTTCGTTTCGGGGGGCATAAAAGGCTTGTTCTTATACTGTTTTCCGGGTTTTGTTTAATCTATTACACTTCCAGTTGCTATTATTCAATATTAATAATAGTTATTTTTTCTAAACTTAAATAGTGTTTTGTGCTAAACTTTTATTCATTCTGAATGAAAATTTAATATACGTTTATGCAAACATGATTTGTCGTTATACATTTTTCCACTGCTACATTTCGATAGAGCTATTTAAAGTATTTTATATTTAAGGCTTTTCGAAAATCAAAATTCGCTAATTACTCTCACATATTCACAAAATCATAAAACAAATCATAAATCATAAAATCATAAAAGTATAAAACACGGTAAAAATCATAAAACTTTCAGATATTGTTAATCAGAGGAGAATTCAACAAAAGTTCCTATTTTTCTATAAAAGTAATGTATTTTTCAAAAATGCCGACAAAGCTGGCGTTTTGAACTCATTTAGAAACATTGCAACATGGCGGAATCATCATGGTGGTCATCGAACAACGATAAACTATAACTCAAAATATTGAACCATAAGGTAACCTAATTTCTAAATCTTGAAAGTTTTGCGCAAATGACAGTGAAAATATATTTGTGAATGAACTTTTTGAATGATTCTTGTGGTTAACCGGGGAATATAAACATTGAGAATAAACATCTCTAAAAGTTTTCAATTGTTATTAAAATGGTTAAATTTTTGACTACGCTGTTGGGACACCATACATCCCAGCAACTATTAGGTACATTTCGTAAGAAATACTACCTATTACATTCTCACCTAAGTTGGAAATTTTGAAAAATTTTTGCAGATCTACGCCGATTATGACTCCCAGAACCCAAAACCACCCCCAGTTCAAAACTTTATCTATCTATCTATCTATCTATCTATGTCACTTTTTTATGGACACGATAACTGGAAAAATTCTGCATAAATCTCTTCCAAACTGATACATAAAATCAAGGGGCATAAAATCTCGGTCAAGTTCGTTAATGGGCAAAATCGAACCAAGGGGGGGAAATGGGGGGGCTTTTTGTGAAAACAGAAACCCCCCCATAATTTCTTAATTATTATACGTATCGAATCCGTTTAAAGTTATTATTACTTCTAGGAAAAGGGCCGAAAATTTATGTATGACAGACTTTTGATATAATTAAAACTGACCCCAAGGGGGAAAAAGGGGGGGTTTTAGAAAAAAAATCATAACTTCGTCAATTCACAAGATATCAAATCCGCGTAAATTTATTATTAATCCTCTTAATATTATCTAAAACTTTTATATTGACAAGTTTTTTATAGGACCAACCGTTATAGCAAAATAAAATTAAAAACAAAAAAAAACCCTGCCGGCTCCGCCTGCAAACAAGTTATTTTTCGAAGTAGGCGGTTCCAACTCCCGCATCTTTTCGAAACTGATACATAAAATCAAGGTGCATAAAATCTCGGTCAAGTTCGTTAATGGGCAAAATCGAACCAAGGGGGGGGGGATGGGGGGGGGGCTTTTTGTGAAAACAGAAAAAACCCATAATTTCTTAATTATGATACGTATCGAATCCGTTTGAAGTTATTATTACTTCTAGGAGAAGGGCCGAAAATTTATGTATGACAGATATTTGATATAATTAAAAATTGCCTTAAGGGGGGGGGAGGGGGGTTTTAGAAGAAAAAAAATCATAACTTCGTCAATTCCCAAGATTTCAAATCCGCTTAAATTTATTATAAATCCTCTTAATATTATCTAAAACTTTTATATTGACAAGTTTTTATAGGACCAACTCTTATAGCAAAAAAAAAAAATCCTTGCTGGCTCCGCTTGCAAACAAGTTAGGTTTCGAAATAGGCGGTACCAACTGCCGCATCATCGCAAAAAGGTCGTTTCTTCCGCAATTCCCCACAAACAGGCGCCCCACAGTCTGCGTCTTCGAAATCTACTTGTGCCTGTAGGCCGAGCCGTCAGGGATTTTTTTTTAATTCTATTCATACCACTTTTTGAAAAATGATCGCTGTCATACTATGATTTCTACATCTCTATATACTAGGACATTTTCAAGAGATATTTACTACAAAGAAATTTTTTGTAAATTGTAGTACAATTAAATATTAAAATATTCGCCAGTCCTAGCCCGTAATAAAAAGCTTACTAATGTGAACCATACAGTACAAAATCTTGCTTAACGCATTGACAGACACTTGCGGCTATAGCCGACAAAGCGAAGTTCACAATGTGGCATGACGGCTATAGCCGCCCAAAACGAAACGGTCGTTTTTAGACACTACGTCTATAGCAGCACAAATGTGCATTTACCGGCGTGCAAGTAGAAGCCCAGTGTCATGTTTTGGAGACAATTTTTTAGGTTGAAGTTTGTTTTTCATCTGTTATACGAGTTGCAGCTTGAGTATGCACGTGCAGGGTGGCTAGTGATCAGGGAAAAATACGGTAAAAAAAATGATAGTTACCAGTATATTCTTATAGAAAAATTCAAATTGATTATTTGATCGAATAATCAACATACATTTTTCTATAATAATATAGTGGTGTTTATCACTTTTTTTGACTGTATTTTTCCCTGACCACGAGCCACACTGACATGGTTGTGAAGGGAGTAGTGCAACCTAATTAAAGGTGCTGAATTAATCAAAATTAAGTTTATTTAAGCAGAAAGAGTAAAACTATACTTCTAATATTCTAAAAATTACAAAAACATATAGTGTCAATTTTCGAACTTTACTATTTCCTACTGTCCGTCAACGTGTTAATAGTATAATTTATCTTGACAAAATAGTTATTCTTATAAGCAGACTCAACTGTACTTTTAAGGCCTTCCTCTCAGTAAACATATATACATGTTCACACTAAATATGCCAAAAACCAGTCATTTGACTGGTACTATATATTTCGAATTGGACCAGAAATTTCTTTCTAAAATAAATAAAATAGAAATAATACAGAAATAAGTTAAATGAATGTTAAATACATTAAAAACTTGGACTTACACTGTCAGATTTAATATTTAAAACACACAGAGATACTCACCAGCGTACAAATGTATAATATTAAAATTAAATTATAAAAACACATTTAAAATGTAATTAACGTTTCGGTCTTTATCTGCAAAACCATCTTCAGGGGTGTTTTGATGTTCTTTTCTGACCACACTGAGCTCTGAAAAGAGGGTAAAAAAAAACCCTGAAGATAGCTTTGAAGACAAAGACCGAAACGTTGGGTACATTTTAAATGTGTTTATAAATTTAAATTTTGATTTTATACATTTGTATGCTGATGAGTATCTATGTGCGTTTTGTATATAATGTTAAATAGTTTTAAATAAAAATTCTGGGGTGAAATACTTTTATAAAACTTGAGTAAAATTCCCGGTATATTTAGTGTTAAGAGCCTACGCGCTTTTCAAGTGAAGAAACTCGCACGCTAATGATAAACCTATGAAAAGGTTCTTTTCAAATTTCTCGTTTGAATTTTAACATTTTTAAATGATTTTTTTGCACAGGATAGCTGAGGTTGATCTCTAAACGGTCTAAAGTTTACTTTTTTGATTTTGGTTGCAGAGTTGTTTTATAAAGTTCCTTTCACTTTCGGAACCGGTAAAAGTAGCCTCATTAAGAAACAAAAACTTCATCCAAAATCGAACAAAAATAAAAAATCATACGTAAAGCACAGATTATAAAAGATTTTCCAACACATTCAGAATATTGTAGCAAAACGTCATAGATTAATATGTTGAAAGATAATATATAAGTAAAAAAGTTGGGAAAGCTTTAATATATTTGAATACCTAATTTTAATAATAATCGGAAAAATATCCCAGTTTTTGTGTGCAGCTGTGTGTATGATCAATAGATTTGTATATATACTACATGGTATGTTAAAATTTAGCTCAGTTAGGAAACCCAGTTGAAAATTCCCATTCGTCAATTTCCTTCAACGAGCGGCAATGGACTCAAGATCTTTTGTGCAGCCCCGTATACGATCTATAGAATTTATGCACGCCAAGCAATATGCAAAAAATTAGTCGAATTTAAAAACCCGTGCAACAACGGAAAACGCACATTACTTTTCATAGCTAGGAAGGTAACCGAATTCTTTTATGTGTCCCTGTTAATGAAGGATGAATGCTATGCACTCCATAATCTATATTAAGCATCTTGTACTTGTAATGCACATCAGTGTTATGTATGGAATTCAAAGTATTTTAAATATTTGTAACATAATTCAAATACACCCCAAACGATATACCCCCATAGGCCCCGTAATGTAAAGAATTTTGAGTGGCTCTGTAAATGAACTATAAATACTGCACACTTCATTTTCAATACCGAACATGCCATAGTAAACATCAATAACATATATCAATTGCATGACATTTCGAGTATATTTACGCGCGTTTGAGTACGGACAGATAGTCAGACAGACAGACAGGCAGATAGACAGACGGAAGACGGCCAGAGAAACCGAATTAATAAACTTCAACTTTGTTAGAAAGTGTTAAAAAGTAAAAACTAGCCCGGTTAGAGATCAACCTCGGTTTAGAAGTCTGCACGGGCTGAAATTTCTAGGCCCGACCCGACCTGAGTCAAATTCTATAAGAAATTCAGATTTCTCTTAATATACAATTAAGTTTCTTTCCAAGAACTTGGGGGCTCTGCATCCTATGGGCTACGCTGGCCAACCCCCGTACAGACACCACAGGCTCTAAATTCACGGTAATTTGCTCCGTTTTGAAAATGTAAAGCCGGTTACGGAAGATTGAATGATATTCTCACGACCAGTGGCTATATTGTGTAATCGGGTTGCCAATCATTTATTTTTAAGAGGGGGATTTTTCGGTTCCCAAGGCCATATCCACCGCTGTCGCGTTTTTGATATTAATTAAGTAAGATCTATCACGCGTTTGAATTTCAGCTTGGACAAAATGGTTAAGTAAAAAATGTCTCTGCCTCACGAACTGTTATAATAAAGTCTATAGTTTATTCAAAAGTAAGAGAGAAAACAAGTATTTAAGAAAGAAAAATCCTGCATCACGCATAGATTATGAAACACTATACAACACTTCCAGAATACTTTAATAAACCTTCGCTGTTTAATAAGGTAAATTAGATACCTAAGTAAACATTTTAGAAAACGCAAAACATATTTGAAACTCACATTTCAGAAATTACAGGCCATAGCCAGAAAAATATTCCAATTCTTTTATGCAGCCCTTTTATACTAACTTAAGCTTTTTAAACACGCCACATATTAAGCCAAAGTTTAACTCAGACAGAAACACGCTGAAAACTACTGAAATCACACTTCCGGCAATTACCTCTTATAGACAATGCTTCGGATAAATTACTGTCCGAAATATTTGAGTGTAGATGTATAATAAATGCTATGCACACCATATTATACAGTTAGTATCACATAGTAAACCTCAGTATTGTATATCACTTTCCTTATGTTTAAAATAGTGTAGCATAGTTAAAATACGCTCTTTTACCATGTAGACCATTATGTAATAGAATACATTTGTGCGGCCCTGTGAATAAATGATAAATTCTTTACATTCCATATTCTACAGAAAATCTGTTTTAGTGCACCTCAGAAATTGATACCAATTTCCCTATGTTTGTAATAGTGTAACATGATTAAATTGTATCGTAAATGATTATTTCCTCGTAGACCATAATATAATGGAATTCTTTTGAGTTTCCCTGTAAACTAACTATAAGTGCAACACGTAACATATTCGATTGTAAGCATTTTGTAGTGCTCTTCAGCGGTGTATATCAGTTTCAATATATTTAAATTAGTGTAAAATCCTTAAAATACACGGCAAATGACTTCTCCCATAGACCATAATGTAACGGCATTCTTTTGAGTGCCCTTGTAAAAAAAGTATAAGTGCTACATACTTTATTTTCAATACCGAACATGTCATTACAAACCTTAATAACATATATCGATTTTATGACGATCCGAGTATATTTACGCGAGTTAGAACGGGGACAGACAGGCAGACAGATGGCCAGACAAACCGATTTTATAAACACATTTCAACTATGTTGGAAAGTGTTAACAAAAACGAAAAATCATGCAGTATGGCATGATTATGAACACTTTCAAACAATATTGTTACTTTTCATTTTTGTTACATGTCATTTTTTGTTCATACAATAAAATGAGATATCTAAAAAAACATTAAACAAGAACGAAATATCATGCGTCCAGAATAGATTTTGAAACATTTTCCAACACATCCTGAAGACTGCAAAGAAAATTCAACGTTAAATAAGGTAAAAGAAGATATGTAAGTAAACAGTTTAAAAAAACATATACCACATTGAAAAATACAGTTTTCGAAATTACCTTCCATTGCAAAAAAAGTAGTCGAATTATTTTGTGCAGCACTGTATATGATCTGTAGATTTGGATATATAATACATAGCATGATAAATTCAGTTTGAAAATTCACATTTAGGAATTTTCGCTAATCGATGGAAATGCACTCGAAATCTTTAGTACAGCCCTGTATATTATCTAAACAATTTTGTTCACATCATACATATAGTCTGTCTCAAAAGTTTAAGCACTCTGCAAATCTGGTTTAAAATAATTGAAGAGGAAAATATTTTATGCTAATTTACAATAAATACTCGACATTTAATCAAAATAAAATAAAATAAGACATTTTGGGTGGTTAAAATAAAAAATATATTTATTTTTATTTAATTTTTCTTTTTTCTTGAAGAAACGCTGTCTCAAAAGTTTAAGCACTTTATGCAAATTTTTTTAGAAACACGGGATTGACCGTGTGTAATGACGTTGTATGACATCATATTGCACTTTTATAAAAGTACTAGCAAGCTACGCCCGCTACGCTGGTCAATTTCTTTTAACGAACCTTTAATCAAACAAAATATTGACATTTCATAAATAACTTTTATATTTTAACAGAATAATAAGGCTACTATAATTTGTGACTCGTGCTATAGCCAATATACTAATCAGGACACGTCGCCCTTATCATTATCTTTTTACGCATGAAGGTTTCGCTATGGTACTCCATTGGAAAATTTGGTAATTTTTGAAATTCAATATTTGAGAAACGGCATAATCATTAGATTTGAAATTTATATCAAGAAAAATACAATTTTTTACCTTTCAAACGCAGTTTGTCTAACAATTTTCTGACAAATAATTTTTGAGCTATCATTTTTTTTCAGTAACTTTAAATGTTTCATTTTACGAGATTAATCTGTTGCAACAATTAGCGAAAAACCCAGTCGTCAGCAACGCATAGTTTTTTATTAAAGAGGCTGATGGAGCAGGGATTGTCACCACCAATTTGCCACCATCACTTTTGAAATCGGTTCCGTGGTTCCAGAGATTCCATAGAAATCGTAATTTAGAATGACTTCAGAACGCTTTTCGCTCATTTCACCCATTTAAATTTCGATTTTTTAAAAAATTTATTCTTAGAGAGCATTTACATCTTATAAGTAACTACAATGCTAAATTTCAAATTTCTTGCCCCTTCAGTATAAAAAAGTCGCAATTTTCGAACATTTTTCGATCCTGCACCCCATTGATGTTAGTGGCACCGACATAAAATATAGCCTATGTTGGAGTAGGGATTGTCCCCATCAATTTGCCACCATTACTTTTGAAATCGGTTCTGTTGTTCCAGAGATTTCATAGAAATTGTAATTTAGACAGTTTTTAGAACGCTTTTCGCTCATTTCACCCTTTTAAATTTCAATTTCTTTTTTATTTTGTTCTTAGAGAGCATTTACATCTTATAAGTAACTACAATGACAAATTTCAAATTTCTAGCTCCTTCAGTATAAAAAATAAAAATAAAACTGCCCAGTTAAACTGAGGGCATTGAGTTCACAGGCTATTCACACTAATTGTATATTATACTCTTATTTCAAAGAATTTGAAATAAGTCCATCGAAAAATAAAGAAATAAACAATATATTAAGGGGGGTCATCCCCCCTTTACCCCCCTCATAGTTAACTAATGAACCCCTTAAACTAATCAGGTAAATCTCTAATTACAATGAATATATATACAAAATTTGAAGAAAATCGGATAATTCTGCATGAAAAACCCATTTATATAAATTAAGGCGGGATTAGCCCCCTCTGTTCCCCCCCTTTATACTTAACCAATCAATCCCGAAAACTAATCAGGGAAGTGCCTTAACACAGTGAACCTATAAACAAAATTTGAAGGAAAACGGAATAATTCTGCATGAAAAACCCATTTATATAAATTAAGGCGGTATTAGCCCCCCGTTCCTTCCCTTTATACTTAACCAATCAATCCTGAAAACTAATGAGGGAAGCGTCTTAACCCAATGAACCTATAAACAAATTTTGAAGCAAATGGGATAATTCTTCACGAAAAACCTATTTATATAAATTACGGGGGGGGGATTAGCCCCCCCGTTCCCCCCCCCCTTTATACTTAACCAATCAATACCGAAAACTAATCAGGGAAGTGCCTTAACACAGTGAACCTATAAACAAAATTTGAAGGAAAACGGAATAATTCTGCATGAAAAACCCATTTATATAAAATAAGGGGGTATTAGCCCTCCGTTCCCCCCTTTATACTTAACCAATCAATCCCGAAAACTAATCAGGGATGCGCCTTAACACAGTGAACCTATAAATAAAATTTGAAGGAAATGGGATAATTCTGCATGAAAAACCCATTTATATAAATTAAGGGGGTATTAGCCCCCCGTTCCCCCCCTTTATACTTAATCAATCAATCCCGAAAACTAATCAGGGAAGCGTCTTAACCCAATGAACCTATAAACAAATTTTGAAGCAAATAGAATAATTTTGCATGAAAAACCCATTTATATAAATTAAGGGGGGGATTATCCCCCCGTTCCCCCCCCCTTTATACTTAACCAATCATTCCCGAAAACTAATCAGGGAAACGCCTCAACACAGTGAACCTATAAACAAAATTTGAAGGAAAACGGAATAATTCTGCATGAAAAACCCATTTATATAAAATAAGGGGGGATATGCCCCCCCCGTTCCCTCCTTTATACTTAACCAATCAATCCCGAAAACTAATCAGGGAAACGCCTTAACACAGTGAACCTATAAACAAAATTTGAAGGAAATGGGATAATTCTGCATGAAAAACAAATTTATATAAATTAAGGGGGGGATTAGCACCCCCCCGTTCCCCCCTTTATACTTAACCAATCAATCCCAAAAAACTAATCAGGGAAGCGCCTTAACACAGTGAACCTATAAACAAAATTTGAAGGAAAACGGAATAATTCTGCATGAAAAACACATTTATATAAATTAAGGAGGGATTAGCCCCCCGTTCCCCCCTTTATACTTAACCAATCAATCACGAAAAGTAATCAGGGAAGCGTCTTAACCCAATGAACCTATAAACAAAATTTGAAGGAAAACGGAATAATTCTGCATGAAAAACCCATTTATATAAATTAAGGGGGGGGGGATTAGCCCCCCGTTCCCCCCCCCTTTATACTTAACTAATCAATCCCGAAATCTAATCAGGGAAGCGCCTTAACTCAGTGAACCTATAAACAAAATTTGAAGGAAAACGGAACAATTCTACATGAAAAACCCATTTATATAAATTAAGGGGGGGGGAATTAGTCCCTTGTTCCCCCCCTTTATACTTAACCAATCAATCCCGAAAACTAATCAGGGAAGCACCTTAACACAGTGAACCTATAAACAAAATTTGAAGGAAAAGGGATATTTCTATGAAGAGTTACCGCATTACGTACGTACATACATACATACAGAACCGGCTGCCAAGCTCTCAGGGCTTGATAGCCAGTTTGATAGCTAAATAAAAGAAAACTGCCCAGTTAAACTGATGGCATTGAGCTCACAGGCTATTCACACTAACTGTAAATTATATTCTTATTTCAAAGAATTTGAAATAAGCCCTCGAAAAATGAAGAAATCGACAATATATTAAGAGGGGGGAACCACCCCCCGTTTCTCCTTCTTATAATTAACCAATGAACCCATAAAACTAATCAGAGAAGCGCCTTACCACAGTGAACCTATATACAAAATTTGAAAAAATCGGATAATTTTGCATGAAAAATCCATTTATCTAAATTAAGGGGGGGTTAGCCCCCCGTCCCCCCTTTATACTTAACCAAAGAACCCCCAAAACTAATCAGAGAAGCGCCTTATCACAATGAACATATATATAAAATTTGAAGAAAATCGGATAATTCTGCTTAAAAAACCCATTTATCTATATCAAGAGGGGTTAGTACCCCCCGTTCCCCCCTTTATACTTTACCAGTGAACCCGCAAAACTAATCAGGGAAGTGCCTTACCACAATGAGCCTATATACAAAATTTGGAGTAAATTGCATAAATCTGCATGAAAAACCCATTTATCAAAATTAAGGGGGGGAGTAGCCCCCGTTTCCCTCCTTTACACTTCACCAACGAACCCCCAAAACTAATCAGGGAAGCCCCTTACCACAATGAGCCCATATAGAAAGTTTGAAGAAAATCGGATAACTCTGCATGAAAAAAATAATTTATCTAAAATAAGGGGGGAGGATTAACCCCCCCCCGTTACCCCCTTTATACTTAACCTATGAACCCCCAAAACTAATCAGGAAAGAACCTTATCACAATGAACCTATATACAAAATTTGAAGAAAATTGGATAATTCTGCATGAAAAAACCATTTATCCAAATTAAGGGGGGTTAGCCCCCCGTCCCCCCCTTTATAGTTAACCAATCAATCCCCAAAACTAATGAGGGAAGCGCCTTATCACAAGGAACCTATAAACAAAATTGGAAGAAAATCGGATAACTCTGCATGAAAAATTCATTTATCTAAATTAAGGGGGAGGATTCCCCCCCCCTCCCGTTAGCTCCTTTATACTTAACCTATGAACCCCCAAAACTAATCAGGAAAGAACCTTATCACAATGAACCTATATACAAAATTTGAAGAAAATTGGACAATTCTGCATGAAAACACCATTTATCTTAATGAAGGGGGGTTAGCCCCCCCCGTTCCCCCCTTTATAGTTAAACAATCAATCCCCAAAACTAATCAGGGAAGCGCCTTATCACAAGGAACCTATAAACAAAATTGGAAGCAAAACGGTTATTTCTGTCAAGAGTTATCGCGTTACGTACGTACATACGTACATACATACATACATACATACATACATACATACAGAACGGGCGGGCACATAAGCTCTCAGGCTTTGATAGCCTGTGAGCTAAAAATGGCAATTTTAGAACGTTTTTTGCTCCTGCACCCCCTGGGGTTAGTGGCACCGACATAAAATATAGCCTATGTTGGAGCAGGGGTTGTCACCATCACTTTTGAAATCGGTTCGGTAGTTCCAGAGATTACCCCCTACAAACAAACAAACAAACAATCTTTACTCCTTTATAATATTAGTATAGATAAAAGGTGGAGAAATTATTTCCTCTCGTTTTAAAAATGCCAAAGGGTAAAAAATTCACAAAATGTGAGATTTTGAAAGTTTTTAAATTGAAATCACAAAATAAAACTGTTTCTGAAATTGCAAAAGTTTTAAATCGATCAAAGCGAGGTATATATCATGTACTCTTTAGAAATGATGATTTTAAGCGGAAACCAAGATGTGGACGACCACATATGACGACTGTTCAGATTGATCTGAGAATATGGAGATTGGTATTTAGACAAAATATGTCCATACGGCAAATTAAAAATAATCTCAGTATACAGGTGTCCAAAGACACTGTACATAGACGTATTAAAGAGTGTGATTACATCATACTAAAGAAAATGGCTCGCAAACCGTCTCTTAAATTACATCACAAACAGGCAAGAATGAACTGGGCTAAAAAACACATGTCCTACGGGGACAAATGGCTTACTGATTTATTCAGCGATGAGAAAATGTGGAACTTAGATGGCCCTGATGGTTGAAACGCGTATTGGCATGATTTACGAAAGGAACCAAGGGCATTATTCAGCAGGCAGCAAGGCGGTAAATCTGTTATGGTTTGAGGGGCATTTGGATTCAATGGCCAGACCTCTCTGGCTTTTCTAAAAGGAAGACAAGATTAAAAAAAGTATCAAGAGACGCTAAACCAACATTTGCTTCCATTCGGTGACATTTTGGGGTGTCCTGAATAAACTTTTAAACAAGACAATGCCTCAATCCACGTATCACATTTTACAAAACTTTGGCTTTCTCGGAAAAATGTTAAAGTTCTTGACTGGCCAGCTTTAAGTCCAGACTTAAACCCGATTGAGAATGTCTGGGGTATTTTAACCCGCCAGATTTCCGGCAATGGAAAGCAGTATGGCTCTATTGAAGAACTCCAAGAGTCTATTGAGAAAGCATGGTACTCTTTACCACCAGAAACCCTACAAAAACTAATAATTTCGATGGACGCACGTTTATTTGAACTAATCCGAAATCACGGGAAAATTATTTTTTAAGTAAAAGTTCTGTAAAAATTAAAAATCTGGTTGTTTTTGACATTGTGCATAAACTTTTGAGACAGTTTTTTTTAAACATTTTTTTTATTATATATTTTACAATTATGTTTTATTTTATTTTCTACTTTTGATATCATTTATTTAAATAATGTTGCGAAATATGCAAATAAAAAAAATTTATTCATTCTAACTTTTTATAATTCTTCGAAAATCGACATTTTATGCTTGTGCTTAAACTTTTGAGACAGACCTTAAGAAAAATTTAATTACGGTAAAAAATGAATAAGACAACTTAAAACTCACTTCCAGCAGTTACCAACCATAAACGACAAAGTATTTTCTTTGCGTAGCCCTGTATATGAATTTATTTATATTCCACAAGTCTACTAAATATAGTTCAGCAAGAAAATGCGTAATATAATTAAAAACTACTCTTAAGCAATTCACTCCCATAGTGCGTAATACTTATGTATTCCCTTGTGTAGCCCTGTATTTGATCAACCGAATTTATACACACCACGTAATATGAAAAAGTTTAAAACGCAAACCAAACTTGAAAACGCACTTATCACGCACAGATTGTAATTATCACACGTATACTGTAACCGAATTCCTTTGTGTGTCCCTGTAAATGAACGATAAACGCAATGCACACCATACTTTTAACAGAGCAATTTATAGTGCACCTCAGTAATGTGTATAATTTTCATTATCTTTGAAATAGTGGAACTTCATTAAATTACACTGCAGGCGATTATTCCCCGTAGAATAATGTGTAAAAGAATTCTTTTATTTGACCCTGTAAATGAACGATAAATTCAATGCACACCATACTTTTAAGGGAGCAATTTATAGTGTACCTAATGCATATAACTTTCATTATGTTTGAAATAGTGAAACATCATTAAATTACACGTCAAACGATTTTTCCCTGTCGAACAAAGTGTAACAGAATTCTTTTGTTTGACTCTGTAAAAAGATTATTTCCTATTGACTGTAATGTGGCGGAAAATTTTGAGTGTCCCTGTAAAAAAACTATAAGAGCTACACCCTTCATTTGAAATAGAGAACATGCTGTAGTAGACGACAATATCATAAAAAAATTGCAGGACAATCCAAGCATGTTTACGCGAGTTAGAACACGGACAGACGGCAGACAAACAGAAGTCATAAACACTTTGCAAATAGGTTGGAAAGTGTTGAAAATAACCACATCACAGTAAAAACTCCTTTTCAGGAATTGCAGTCCATAGCATCCACTTTTGTGCGCTCCTGTAAACGAACTATAAATGCTACTTATTCTATTCTCTATATAAATCATGCTGCCGGCCACCTCAGTGACGCATATGTTTCCTTATGTTTGAAACAAAGTAACATCATTAAAATGTACTGCAAACGATTTTTCCCCATTGACTGTAATGTAACAGAATACTTTTGAGTGTCTATGTAAACGAATTATAATTGCTACTTATTCTATACTCTATCGAAAGCATGCTGTCTTCTACCTTCATGACGCATATCAATTTTGTTATGGTTGAAATAGTGCAACATTATTAAAATGCACTGAAAGCGATTTTTCCTCATTGACCGTAAAGTACCGGAATACATTTCATTGGCCCTGTAATCTAATCATAAATGTAATATCGAGCATGCTATGGTCAACCACAATAACATAAATCAATTACATGGCAATCCGACTGTATTTACGCAAGTTATAGCGCAGACAGACGGACAGACAAACCAAATTCATAAACATTTTTCAACTATTTTGTACAGTTTAAAAAAACACGTGCGAATTATCCGATTTTTTTATACGCTCTAAAAAACATTTTCTGAATTCATAAATTTATATTCAATATTTTGGTTTTTGAAAAAATATATATAGGGTGCTAAAAATTGAAATGTATGAATATTTCAAAAAATCGCTTGAAATTTGATTATGATTATTTTTTTTTCGTTAAGAAAGGTTCAAAATTTCCTTTAAAACCACCCCGAAAGTTTCCAGACACTGTTAGTTTGCTTACTTCCACTTTTTGTTTCCATGCTGTCTGGAAAAAACATGAATCAGAAGTGACGGAAGATTCGACGATTCCATTTTCTGATTGAAGGGGCGGTTACTGCAGGATTTCTTTATTTTCTTCTGATTCATGTTAAACGGAAAAGCACAGTTTAAAGGATTTCGTCAAAGTTAGCAGGTCACGCCAGTTTGAAGGTAAGAAATTAAGCTATAAATTGTTTTAATTCGAAAAAAACCCTAATATATATTGATTGTATATGGAGCTTGCTAGCGAATATGATATGTTTTAATAAAAAGAAATCGGTTTAAATAAAAATTCGTTAACATATCATATTCTTTTTTCTCTTTTATGTAAAGCGTGCATTTGGCCGCCATTTTCGTTTTCTAATTTGGAGGGTGGGTAACCCGTAAAATGTTTTTTATATATACAACAGCACATTTGACCGGTACTAAATGTAAATATTTCGATTCGAACCAGAAATTTCTTCATAAATTAAATAAAATTTAAACACATAAAATAAAAACCGCCACCTGAGCTAAATAAATAAAGTTATGTAGTTTTAAATAAAAATAATGTTAATTTCGTAAACAAATATTTTTTATATCATTTATTTACTAGTTTTAATCTTACTGTCACTCAATCTACAAAAGGAGTTTTCGAATATTGACACGATCTCCGAACACAATTTAACTCATATTTAGAGTATTTTTTCTAGATGTGTATTTTGAATAAATGCAGCATGATAAATGAAAACAATGAAAGAAATATAGAGGTGCCTGTTTCGATTTTTAAAGTTCATATAAAAATAAATATTTAATCCCCAAGAAAATTTAACTGGAATATAGAAAACCTAATACAAGGAACTTTTTTAGCGCATCGATTACAGTTATTAACCCCTTCGCGACGAGCGTCCTTTACAGAATTTTAAATCTTTTCCACCGGTTTCTCAAAACAGAAATTTTCGCCTAATTGAATCGCAGAAATGCTGTCATTAAATAAGGCAAAGTTTACAATAAAAAGTTACTGGTCGGAATAATCGAGGATTCTGAGCATCTTTTGCGTCACGTATACGTGTCGCTCGTCCCCAAGGGGTTAAGACCTCTTTATCCCTTTAAAGTGGGTGGGGTATAGTTATACCACTTAAGGCAACAAATTTTTATTATCAACTTTACACAAATTATTTTTGTATATTATTATGTAAATGTTAAAAAAAATAATTTAATCCAAAAAAAATTAAAAAAATTAAATTATTTTTTCGACAAATTTGAAAAAATTCAATTTTAACCACTAAATAAAAAACAGTACTAGTAATTAATTTTTTTTTTAATTTGCAGTTAAATTTCACGGTCATGAATGATATTTTGAATAGTTTTAAGGATCAGATTTTTTTTTCAATTCAATACTTTTATAGAATTTTTTTTAACTAAATTCAAGTGGAAAAAAATAACTAGTTTTTGTACATATGATTTTTTTTAAGTTATCAAAATATTAAAAATCGGATCAATAAAACTCTTACATATAGTATGATGTTCAACTCGAAAAAAAAAAAAATCTTTCGCTCTTTTTATTAGTTTTGGGAGTTCATTGGTTAATAATAAACGGGGGCTAAACCCCCCTCCCCCCTTAAGACATCTTTATCCTTTAAGAGTGGGAGGGATATATTTATAACATTTAAGGGGACTCGGCAGCCAAAGCAACAACATTTTTATTATCAACTTTAAAAAATATATTTTTGTATATTATTATGTAAGTGTTAAATATAAATAATTTAATCCATTTTTTTTAAATAAAATTACTTTTTGGACAAATTTGAAAAAAATTCAATTTTAACCACTAATTACAAAACACTACTAGTATTTTATTTTTTAACACTAGAACCGCGATGAAAGGTCATTTTGAACCGTGCCAAATGAATACATATCGATTCGAACCAGAAATTCCTTCATAAAATAAATTAAATATATGCGGCCTCAAAATTATGTAAACAAATATGATAAATAGTTTTAAATAAAAATTCTGGGGCAAAATATTTTTATAAAACTTGCGAAAAATGTACCGCGGTTCTAGTGTTAAAATTTTCAGTTAATTTTTTTGTGCAAGTCATGAATGATATTTTGATTAGATTTAAGGATCGGAATTTCTTTTTATATATCAATAATTTAAGAGAAAAAAATATTAAATAATAGTGGAAAAATGTGGTAAAAATGACTAGTTTTTGCGCATGTGATTTTTTTTTTTAATTTTTCAAAATATTAAAAATCAGATCCTTAAATCTCTTATATATAGTATGATGTTCAACAGATTTTTTCCGTATTTCTTTCAAAACAGTACAATGTCAGTCTTTCTTCCAAAACAGTGCAATTTCCGTAAATGACGTTTTGAAGTTTTCGCACAGAAATCGCCTTGTTTGAAATTGAATTAATATTGTTGTATTTACTAGAGTTCAAGTATTCAGGCCTGGCCCGGCTCGACCCGCTGGCCCATTCTAATCTGGGCAATGTCTGGATGGTCATTCTTTGTCAAAATAGTAGTAATATTTATATATTTTAATAAAATATTTAGACATTTAATTTATTTTTAAAAGTTACAGATTTTTAGCTCACAGGCTATCAAAGCCTGAGAGCTTATGTGCCCGCCCGTTCTGTATGTATGTATGTATGTATGTATGTATGTATGTACGTATGTACGTACGTAACGCGATAACTCTTGACAGAAATAACCGTTTTGCTTCCAATTTTGTTTATAGGTTCCTTGTGATAAGGGGCTTCCCTGATTAGTTTTGGGGATTGATTGTTTAACTATAAAGGGGGGAACGGGGGGGCTAACCCCCTTATTTAAGATAAATGGTTTTTTCATGCAGAATTGTCCAATTTTCTTCAAATTTTGTATATAGGTTCATTGTGATAAGGTTCTTTCCTGATTAGTTTTGGGGGTTCATAGGTTAAGTATAAAGGGGCTAACGGGGGGGGAATCCCCCCCCCCTTAATTTAGATAAATGAATTTTTCATGCAGAGTTATCCGATTTTCTTCCAATTTTGTTTATAGGTTCCTTGTGATAAGGCGCTTCCCTGATTAGTTTTGGGGATTGATTGGTTAACTATAAAGGGGGGGGGGAACGGGGGGCTAACCCCCCTTAATTTGGATAAATGGTTTTTTCATGCAGAATTATCCAATTTTCTTCAAATTTTGTATATAGGTTCATTGTGATAAGGTTCTTTCCTGATTAGTTTTGGGGGTTCATAGGTTAAGTATAAATGGGGGTAACGGGGGGGTTAATCCTCCCCCCTTATTTTAGATAAATTATTTTTTTCATGCAGAGTTATCCGATTTTCTTCAAATTTTGTATATAGGTTCATTGTGATAAGGTTCTTTCCTGATTAGTTTTGGGGGTTCATAGGTTAAGTATAAAGGGGGTAACGGGGGGTTAATCCTCCCCCCTTATTTTAGATAAATGATTTTTTTCATGCAGAGTTATCTGATTTTCTTCAAACTTTCTATATGGGCTCATTGTGGTAAGGGGCTTCCCTGATTAGTTTTGGGGGTTCATTGGTGAAGTGTAAAGGAGGGAAACGGGGGCTACCCCCCCCCCCCTTAATTTTGATAAATGGGTTTTTCATGCAGAATTATCCAATTTACTCCAAATTTTGTATATAGGCTCATTGTGGTAAGGCATTTCCCTGATTAGTTTTGGGGGTTCACTGGTAAAGTATAAAGGGGGGAACGGGGGGGACTAACCCCCTTGATATAGATAAATGGGTTTTTTAAGCAGAATTATCCGATTTTCTTCAAATTTTATATATATGTTTATTGTGATAAGGCGCTTCTCTGATTAGTTTTGGGGGTTCTTTGGTTAAGTATAAAGGGGGGACGGGGGGCTAACCCCGCCCTTAATTTAGATAAATGGATTTTTCATGCAGAATTATCCGATTTTTTCAAATTTTGTATATAGGTTCATTGTGGTAAGGCGCTTCTCTGATTAGTTTTATGGGTTCATTGGTTAATTATAAGAAGGAGAAACGGGGGATGGTTCCCCCCTCTTAATATATTGTCGATTTCTTCATTTTTCGAGGGCTTATTTCAAATTCTTTGAAATAAGAATATAATTTACAGTTAGTGTGAATAGCCTGTGAGCTCAGTGCCGTCAGTTTAACTGGGCAGTTTTCTTTTATTTTTAATCTACTTTTCTTCTTGATAGCGCTTCAAAATTATGATTTTTTTTTTCACTAATTTAAAAAAAAAATTATTTCAACATTTCTAAGGTGAGGCAATATTGAGTTATTTAAAGGTTTCAAAACATAATATCTCTGCAAATTATCGCTATGTAAATTGGTATTAAATTAAACTAGAATTTATTACTTTATAAATTATAATTTTACAAAATTTATAATTTTTTCCTGAAATTTATGTAAAAATGTTAATATTTTTTTCGTTACCTTTATAAAAATAAAGTTTATAATTTTATAAAGGTTATTATAATTTATTTCGTTAATTTATAATTTTATAAATTAAATTAAAAATTAATATGTCAAAATTTAAGCTTACCAATCCCAAAATCATTAATTTAAAAATTTTCTCTAAAAATCTATTTTTTGATTTTAATATTTTTAAAACTATTCAGCTTAACAAAACCGTACACAAAATCTCTCAGCATAATTTAATCTATACTAATATTATAAAGGAGAAAAGATTGTTTGTTTGTTTGTTTGTTTGTTTGTTTGTTTGTAGGGGGAAATCTCTGGAATTACCGAACCGATTTCAAAAGTGATGGTGGCAAATTGATGATGACGACCCCTGCTCCAACATAAGCTATATTTTATGTCGATGCCACTACCCCAGGGGGGTGCAGGAGTGAAAAACATTCTAAAATTGTGATTTTTTCTATACTGAAGCAGCTAGAAATTTGAAATTTGGCGTTGTAGTTACTTATAAGATGTAAATGTTCTCTAAGAATAGAATAAAAAAAAAATCGAAATTTAAAAGGGTGAAATGAGTAAAAAGCGTTCTAAAAACATTCTAAATTACAATTTCTATGGAATCTCTAGAACTACCGAACCGATTTGAAATTTGGCGTTGTAGTTACTTAGAAGATGTAAATGCTCTCTAAGAACAGAATAAAAAAAAAAATTCCAAATTTAAAAGGGTGAAATGAGCGAAAAGCGTTCTAAAAACATTCTAAATTACAATTTCTATGGAATCTCTAGAACTACCGAACCGATTTGAAATTTGGCGTTGTAGTAACTTATAAGTTGTAAATTCTCTCTAAGTACAAAATTTTAAAAAATTCGAAATTTAAAAAGGTGAAATGAGCGAAAAGCGTTCTAAAAACATTCTAAATTACAATTTCTATGGAATCTCTAGAACTACCTAACCGATTTGAAATTTGGCGTTGTAGTAACTTATAAGATGTAAATGCTCTCTAAGAACAAAACAAAAAAAAATTCGAAATTTAAAAGGGTGAAATGAGCGAAAAGCGTTCTAAAAACATTCTAAATTACATTTTCTATGGAATCTCTAGAACTACCGAACCGATTTGAAATTTGGCGTTGTAGTTACTTATAAGATGTAAATGCTCTCTAAGAACAAAATTTTAAAAAAATCGAAATTTAAAAGGGTGAAATGAGCGAAAAGCGTTCTAAAAACATTCTAAATTACAATTTCTATGTGGAATCTCTAGAACTACCGAACCGATTTCAAAAGTGGTGGTGGCAAATTGCTGGTGACAACCCCTGCTCCAACATAGGCTATATTTTATGTCGGTGTCACTAACCCCAGGGGGGTGCAGGAGCGAAAAACGTTCTAAAATTGAGATCTTTTTTATACTGAAGGAGCTAGAAATTTGAAATTTGGCGTTGTAGTTACTTATAACATGTAAATGCTCTCTAAGAACAAAATAAAAAAAAATCGAAATTTAAAAGGGTGAAATGAGCGAAAAGCGTTCTCAAAACATTCTAAATTACAATTTCTACGGAATCTCTGGAACTACCGAACCGATTTCACAAGTGATGGTGGCAAATGGAAGGTGACAACCCCTGCTCCAACATAGGATATATTTTATGTCGGTCTCACTATCCACAGGGGGGTGCAGGAGCGAAAAACGTTCTAAAATTGCGATTTTGTTTATACTGAAGGAGCTAGAAATTTGAAATTTGGCATTGTAGTTACTTATAATATGTAAATGCTCTCTAAAAACAAAATAAAAAAATTCGAAATTTAAAAGGGTGAAATGAGCGAAAAGCGTTCTAAAAACATTCTAAATTATAATTTCTATGGAATCTCTAGAACTACCGAACCGATTTCAAAAGTGATTTTGGCAAATTGGTTGTGACAATCCCTGCTCCAACAGCCTCTTTAATAAAAAACTATGCGTTACTGACGACTGGGTTTTTCGCTAATTATTGCCACAGATTAATCTCGGAAAATGAAACTTTTGAAGTTATTGAAAAAAAAATAGTAGCTCGAAAAGTATTCGTCTGAGAATTGTTAGGCAAACTGCGGTTGAAAGGTAAAAAATTGTATTTTTCTTGATATAAATTTCAAATCTAATGATTATGCCATTTTTCAAATATTGAATTTGAAAAATTACCAAATTTCACAATGGAGTATCATAGCGAAACCTTCATGCGTAAAAAAGATAATGATAAGGGCGACGTGTCCTGGCGTGTATATTGGCTATAGCACGAGTCACAAATTATAGTAGCCTTATTATTCTGTTAAAATATAAAAGTGAATTATGAAATGTCAATATTTTGTTGGATTAAAAGTTCGTTATAAGAAATTGACCAGCGTAGCGGGCGTAGCTTGCTAGTTTATTATAAAATGTTTATTTACATAAGTCTTTTTAAATAAGAGATAAAGAAAATTTATTTTAATAGCATGTAATAAATATGTCTGCTTGCTTAAGATAATTATTGTTTTTACTGGAATCGATAAGTAGATCATCAGACAAATAATTTTAAAAAGTATATGATCAAAAAAAGAAAATGTTGGTACTATTACAAAAAGATGCAATCATACAATGACTCTTAATCCAATGTTTTAGGCATATGATACATAATAAGTTAAAATTTATCTGTTATAAAGCATCAAATAACAAAGCACAGTGATGAAACAGCCGCGCCAATTGCGCCAAACGATAATACTGCGGCATTCTGCGCCAAAATGATCATTTAAAGTGCCTCTTTAAAGTGCTTGTTCCGATTCGAAACGTGCTCGCGCGCGCTGATCATTCGATCTTCGATCTTCTGATTGGATTGAGTTTTCTGCAAAGGAACTTGTATGTCTAGAGCTTAGCAGCTAGGAAGCTCGGCTCGCGAGACACCAATCAGAGTCTGCTACTTATAAACCTTGCTTCTTCTTCTTCTTCTTCTTCCTTTTTTTTTTTTTTTTTTTTTTTTTTTTTTTTGCCTTTTTCTCATGTTGGCGAAGCTTATTGGTTACTATTGATCTGAGTTCCAAGCTTCCCAGGTACTAACGTCTAGTCAAAGTTAGAACAAAGAGTTTTGTTTCGAGATCAGAAAACTTCCGACCTCTGATAAAAAAAAATCATGACGACTCGGCCTACAGGCACAGGTAGATTTCGAAGACGCAGACCGTGAGGCGCCAGTGTGTTGGGAAATGCCGAAGAAATGACCTTTTTGCCGTGATGCTGTAGTTGGAAACGCTCGCTTCGAAACCTAACTTGTTTGCAGGCGGAGAGGATTTATGATAAATTTAAACGGATTTGATATCTTGTGAATTGACGAAGTTATGAATTTGTTCTTCTAAAACCCCCTTTCCCCCCCCCCCCCCTTGGGGCCATTTTTAACGATATAACAAATCTGTCATACATAAATTTTGGGCCCCTTTCCTAGAAGTAATAATAACTTTAAATGGATTCGATACGTATCATAATTAAGAAATTATGGGTTTTTTCTGTTTTCACAAAATGCCCCCCCCATTCCCCCCCTCCTTGGTTCGATTTTGTCCATTAACGAACTTGACCGAGATTTTATGCCCCTTGATTTTATGTATCAGTTTAGAAGAAATTTGTGCAGAATTATTGGAGTTATCGTGTCCATAAAAAAGTGACATAGATAGATAGATAGATGTATATATTTAAAAACAGGACAATTGCACCATAATTTCTATAATTCAAATACAACATTTGCTAAATGGTACACACATTAAAATCGTGAATTTACAATCACAATTAAACATCAACGTTTCATTTCGCTTCTGCGAACGTCATCAGGATGTTACAAACAAGTCGAAAATGTCAAAATGAGCATACACGTCAGAGTTCTGGAGAAAACATGATCGGAGAGTGCGCAAACGTCATCAAGTTCCCATGAAAACCAAGTGGATCATACCACCGTAGTGAAAAGAGGGGTTGGAAGACAAAATGAGCAGATTGTATTAATGGATTATAACATATTATGCCAGATTTTATGAATGTTATAGGATAAATTATCGTTACATGTATACTGCCCAAGCTTAATAATCGTAAGGGACTCTAAAATTTTATTAACATAAGAATTCTTGCATGGGATTATGATTCTAGCCTCTTCAAAGTCAATTTTGCTACCTTCATTCGAAAAATAAAACCTTGCGAGAGCTGTACTCTGTTTTGATTGTGAAATATCTCTCTTGTGCTCTTTTAATCTTTCTAAAAAATTTCGTTTTGTCTCACCGATATAATTAGAAAGATTAAAAGAGCACAAGAGAGATATTTCACAATCAAAACAGTGTACAGCTCTCGCAAGGTTTTATTTTTCGAATGAAGGTAGCAAAATTGACTTTGAAGAGGCTAGAATCATAATCCCATGCAAGAATTCTTATGTTAATAAAATTTAGAGTCCCTTACGATTATTAAGCTTGGGCAGTATACATGTAACGATAATTTATCCTATAACATTCATAAAATCTGGCATAATATATTATAATCCATTAATACAATCTGCTCATTTTGTCTTCCAACCCCTCTTTTCACTACGGTGGTATGATCCACTTGGTTTCCATGGGAACTTGATGACGTTTGCGCACTCTCCGATCATGTTTTCTCCAGAACTCTGACGTGTATGCTCATTTTGACATTTTCGACTTGTTTGTAACATCCTGATGACGTTCGCAGAAGCGAAATGAAACGTTGATGTTTAATTGTGATTGTAAATTCACGATTTTAATGTGTGTACCATTTAGCAAATGTTGTATTTGAATTATAGATGTATATAGTTTGGTAGATGTATATGATCGGCATAGATCTGCAAAAAATTTTCAAAAATTCCAACTTAGTGGAGAATGTAATAGGTAATATTTCTTACGAAATCTTCCTAAAAGAAAAGGAATCTACAGTTAAGGTAAAATAGTTCGGTTTTGGAGCAGTTGGAGAACATTGCTCCAGGCGCGAGAATAATAAGGGCGCAAAATTACAAAGGAACGAAATCATTTGTATAAATATTTTTTTTTTTTACATTTGCCATTTTTAACACTTTCCAACCTAGTTGAAAAGTGTTTATGACTTCGGTTTGTCTGCCGTCTGTCCGTGCTCTAACACCCATAAATATGCTTCAATTGTCCTGAATTTTTTGTATGTTACTGTTGTTTACTATAGCATGTTCCCTATTTCAACAGAAGTGTGTAGCACTTATAGTTATTTTACAGGAACAGCCAAAAGTATTCCGTTACATTACAGTCAATGGGGAATAATCGGTTCACGCGCATTTTGATGACGCTACCTCATTTAAAACATAATGAAATTGATATATAATTATGAAGCGTATTAAAACATGCTTTTTGTAGAACATAGGGTGCAAAGCATTTATTATTCATTTACAGGGTCAAACAAAAGATTTCTTTTACTCATCGTAATACGAGGAAAAATCGTCTGCATTATAATTTAGTAATATTTCACTATTTCAAACATAATGAAAATTATATGCATTATTGAGGTGCACTATAAATTGCTCTCTTGTGTGCATTGCGTTTATATACAGGGACACACAAAAGATATTGATTACAGTACATGTGCGATATTTACAGTCTATGTGTGATAAGTGCGTTTTCAACTTTGGTTTGCATTTTTAATTTTTTTTCATAGTATGTGTGTGTTTATAAACTCGGTTGACCATATACAGGGCTACACAAGGAAATTCGTAAGTACTATAGACTATGTGAATGAATTGTTTCAGGGTAGTTTTTAATTGTGTTTACGGATTTTCCTGCTGAACTATATTTAATACACTAATATAAGTTTGTGGAATATAAAAAAAGATCATATACAGGGCTACGAAAAAAAAAAAGATACATTGTCGTTTACGTTTGATAATTGCTGCAAGTGAGTTTTAAATTGCCTTTTAGCTTAATAGGTGGTGTGTACAAAAGTCTTCAGATAATATACAGGGCTGTACAAAAGATTTCGAGTGCATTTCCATCGATTGGTAAAAATTGCTATATGTGAATATTCTAAGTGAACTAAATTTTATCATACTATATATCCACATTTATTGATCATATACAGGGCTGCACAAAATAATTCGAATATGTTTTTGACACTGGGAGATAATTTCGAAAACTGTATTTTTCAATGTGTTATGTGTTTTCTAAGCTGTTACTTACATATCTTCTTTCACCTTATTTAACGGCGAAGATTCGTTACAGTTTTCTAGCTGTGTTGGAAAGTGTTTCACAATCCATGCTTGATGCATGATTTTTCGTTCTTGTTAATATATAAAATTTATAGTAAAACCTGTGAAAGTGGAATCCTGTCTTTTACAGAAATTTTTCGTGATTATACTTACACCCTGTGATTATACTTACTAATACGAAAACCTGTCTAAAACGGAATATTTTGTTCAATGCTTTCCGATTTTGTTTTAGCTAAAAATTAGATAAATGAAATTATAGTATTCCTTGAATTTGACTTATCAAAATATTTATTTAAGATAATATACATTATAAATCTATTGTTTTATGCCTCTGAATTCATGAAAATTGTACAGAAAGTTTAAAAGCACAAATGAGGACATTTGCATGTGCATTACAGGTTTAGAGGTTGTGTTTTATAACAAAAACATTGTATTAATTTGAAATAAGTACAATGAAGTCTATTAAGACGGAATCGCAAGGAACTGGGAGAAATTCCGTTTTAGACATGTTTCTGTCTTAGCAGATATAGTTGTGTGGCATTCTTTCTATCAGCATCATGAAAATTTTTCATTTATGGCAGGATGTTATACTGCATTATATATGTTTTAAACCTGAAAACAAATTATGGGCAACCTTTTCTAGTAGAGAAGGAGGTGATCCGATTGTACTTGCTCCAGGGCGCTGAACATGTATCTACGCCACTGACGAAAAGTGTACAAATTCCAGGAAATAAAAAAAAAAGATTTGCGATTTTAATTTGTTCTTGGACTTTTTGGATGTTGTTCTTTAAGAATAAGGTGAAAATCTATCTATTTTATTAACTGAAAAAATAGAAAAGAAAATCTAATTTTTCGCCGATCTGGCCATCTCTAGTTTTAATCTGAAATATGAAGTAAAAATAAAATAAAACATAAAGAATATTGGGATCAATCTAACCCCCCCCCCCCCCCCGGTCGGTTTCTTGTAAAATCGAGTTAATGATACATGCAGTTTTTCTACCAAATTTTCATTATTCTTTTTAAAAAATCCAATGGCTGTTGTGTCACAATTTACTAGATATATCCATGGGGCCTTTCACTAGACTCTGAATGGCACGGGTCCGGACTAAATTCATTTCTATAAACTCGGGCCGGACCCGAGCTTGATTTTTTTTTCTGTAGTTTCGGTCTAATCCTGTAACTCATTCTTTCCGGGATGGCAGTTTTATTTTTACTTTCTTCTATTTTTACAAAAAAAAAGTATTGGATTCATGAAAATTTCCGGTTTTCGACAGATTTATACGTTTTAGAGGGTCCTGAACACGATTTGGCTGTTTTTAAAAAAATCTGTCTGTCTGTATGTGACAAAAATTTCGTGGGCGCTGTATCTCAAGAAATAATGCACGGAATTTAATAAAACTTTAGATTCAGTTAGTCCCTAATATAAATTAGAGCTGATTAGCTTTTGGTGTAAATCGCCCAACAGGTGGAGCTGCTATCCTGCATTTCTCGCGACTTTCGTAATAGCTCTATCTCAAGAACTAATGCAATTATTTTCACCAAACTTCAGATTCTGTTAGACCTTGACATAAATAGACGCTGACTATGTTTTGGTGTAGATGTCTCAACAGGTGGCGCTGCTATACTCCCTTTTTCATGATTTTTACGATAGCTGTAGCTCAAGAACTAATGTCCAGAATTTAATCAAACTTCAGATTCTGTTAGACCTTGTCATAAATAGATGCTGATTACGTTTTCATATAAATAGCCCAACAGGTGGAGCTGCTATCCTGCATTTCTCGCGACTTTCGTAATAGCTCTATCTCAAGAACTAATGCAATTATTTTCACCAAACTTCAGATTCTGTTAGACCTTGACATAAATAGACGCTGACTATGTTTTGGTGTAGATGTCTCAACAGGTGGCGCTGCTATACTCCCTTTTTCATGATTTTTACGATAGCTGTAGCTCAAGAACTAATGTCCAGAATTTAATCAAACTTCATATTCTGTTAGACCTTGTCATAGATAGATGCTGATTACGTTTTCATATAAATAGCCCAACTGGTGGCGCTGCTATGCTACTTTTTTCATGATTTCACGATAACGATATCTCAAGAACTAATGCACGGACTTTCATCAAATTTCAGATTCAGTTAGACGTTGACAAAAGTTGTTGTTGGTTGAGTTTTGGCGTAAATCGCCCGACAGGTGGCGCTGCTGTACTCCATTTTTTAGGATTTATACGATTTTAGCGATAGTCATATCTCAAGAACTAATGCACGGAATTTAATAAAACTTTAGAATCAGTTAGAACTTTATATAAATCGGAGCTGATTCGTTTTTTGTGTGTGCGAAACCTGTGTGAGATATAAGAAAGTTTTGGGATTGACACATAAGACTAGTTTTGTGTGTGTGTGTGTGTGTGTGAATAATACTGACATTGTACATCTGTTTAACTGAGATTTAGAATTTTAATTTCTTTTTTTTTTCTTTTTTTACTTTTTTATATTTACAAGAAGAAAGTATTGGATTCGTAAAAAATTTCGTCTTCTGCTCTTTGATGGATTTATACGTTTTAGAATGTCTTGAACACAATTTGACTGTTTTTAGAAAATGTCTGTCTGTATGTCACAAAACTTTTGTGGGCGCTATATCTAATGCACGGAATGTAATTAAATTTCAAATTAAGTTAGACCTTTATGTAAGTTGGTTCTGATTAGTTTTTGATGTAAATCGCTCAACAGGTGGCGCTGCTATGCTTCTTTTTTCACGATTTCCTCGACAGCTATATCTCAAGAACTAATGCACGGAACTTCATTAAACTTCATATTCTGTTAGACCTTGACGTAACCAGACGCCAGTTAGATTGTGGTGTAAATCTCCCAACAGGTTGCGCTGCTTTGCTGCATTTATCACGATTTCTGCAATAGCTATATCTCAAGAACTAATGCACGGAATTTCATCAAACTTCATATTTTAAGGTTTAAACCTTAACATAAATACAGTAATACCTCGGTTTTCGTTGACTTCGGTTATCGTGGGTTTCGGTTTTCGTCGATTTTTCGAAAAATTTGTTTCAGTTTTCGTTGGTTGCCTCGAATTTCGTTTATTCCCTGTGTAGGTTTGTGTTTTTTTTATTGATTTCGATTGCTCCAGCATGGGACCAAAGAAAGTTACTTGTAAGCAACATATTTAATGATAATGTCTTGCCCCATTTTGGGCAAATCTTAAAGAGGCAACAGAAATAGACGACTTTAGACAGCTTTTTTGAGCGACATAGGCAAGGGTGAAAAAACTGGGCGCCAATGGGCCGATTGACATCACCAAATTTTATTAATATCCTTCGCATAAATTTTATTAGTATAGTTCGCCTAAATTGTATTAGTATTCTTATTAGGCGAAGAAAACTAAAAATTTTGTGGTGGCAATCGGCACAGTGGCGCCCAGTTTTTACAGCCCTGGACACATGTCTTCTGATTCTGAAGCTACTGTAGTCCTACTGACAAAAGACCAAAAAGTGAAGTGGCCCCAGATATAGTACCTTGATATCATACGCCAAGACCATTTCTTATTGTTTTTAGTATTAAACGCTATACTTATTCCTTATAAAATGTGTTTTTGATACGTATTTCGGAGAGTTAAGAACGAAATAATTGGATTTATATAGATTCATATGGAAATAATTGCCTTGTTATTCGACGGTTTCGGATTTCGCCGATTGTTATGTGACGGATTATCGACAAAAACCGAGGTATCACTGTATATTCTTATTAGATTTGGATGTATACTTGCCAACAGGTGGAGCAGCTATTCTGTCTTTTTCACGATTTCTGTGATAGCTCTATCTCAAGAATGAGTAAATTGTCATTTTATTTTAGTTGCAAACGATTTGATTGTATAGAAAAAAGTTTTGTGATGGCCGCTACATACTGTTTTTTTTTTTTTTCTTTTTTTTTTGTACGTTTTCTCGAAAAAGTTTTTTCATGCTTAAAAGAGAGTGATTTTGCAGATCCGTAATAGTTATTTCCTGCCAAAAAAAAAAAAAACAGTTTTGCTGCTCTGAAATGGGGAATTTGCTGCTCCAAAATGAGCGATTTCTGCTCCAAAGGGCAATTTGCTGCTCCAAAATGATGATCCTGGTGTTCCATCACTGAAAGCACAATATTGAAAATTATGAAAAAAAAATATTTAAAACATTGGAACTCTACCTGAAAGAAAAAAAACGTCTACCGAAGAAACCATCATAAAAAGCGATTAGAATATTAAGTAACAACATTTGAGAAAGCAGCGTGTCCACTTATATCGTAGTGGTGGAAACCGCCAGTTTAGTAAACGGAAGATTCCGGGTTCGATTTTCTTCGTGGAAAGTGTTGGTTATTAACTGAAAACACATTCAGAAATAAAAAAATCCCTGACGGCTCGGCCTACAGGCACAGGTAGATTTCGAAGACGCAGACCGTGGGGCGCCTGTTTGTCGGGAAATGCCGAAGAAATGACCTTTTTGCCGTGATGCTGTAGTTGGAAACGCTCGCTTCGAAACCTAACTTGTTTGCAGGCGGAGAGGATTTATGATAAATTTAAACGGATTTGATATCTTGTGAATTGACGAAGTTATGAATTTTTTCTTCTAAAACCCCCTTTTTCCCCCCCTTGGGGCCATTTCTAACGATATCACAAATCTGTCATACATAAAATTTGGGCCCCTTTCCTAGAAGTAATAATAACTTTAAATGGATTCGTTACGTATCATAATTAAGAAATTATGGTTTTTTTTCTGTTTTCACAAAAAGTCCCGCCCATCCCCCCACCCACCTTGGTTCGATTTTGCCCATTAACGAACTTGACCGAGATTTTATGCCCCTTGATTTTATGTATCAGTTTCAAAAAGATGTGGAAGTTGGAACCACCTACATCGAAAAATAACTTGTTTGCAGGCGGAGCCGGCAGGGATTTTTTTGCTTTAAATTTTTTTTGTGCTATAACGGTTGGTCCCATAAAAAACTTGTCAAAATAAAAGTTTTAGATAATATTAAGAGGATTTATAATAAATTTAAGCGGATTTGAAATCTTGGGAATTGACGAAGTTATGAATTTTTTTCTTCTAAAACCCCCCTTCCCTCCCCCCCCCTTAAGGCAATTTTTAATTATATCAAAAATCTGTCATACATAAGATTTTGGCCCTGCTCCTAGAAGTAATAATAACTTTAAACGGATTCGATACGTACCATAATTTAGAAATTATGGTTTTTTTTTCTGTTTTCACAAAAAGCCCCGCCCATCCCCCCCCTCCCCACCTTGGTTCGATTTTGCCCTTTAACGAACTTGACCGATATTTTATGCCCCTTGATTTTATGTATCAGTTTCGAAAGGATGCGGGAGTTGGAACCGCCTACTTCGAAAAATAAATTGTTTGCAGGCGGAGCCGGCAGGGATTTTTTTTGTTTTTAATTTTTTTTTTTTGCTATAACGGTTGGTCCTATAAAAAACTTGTCAGAATAAAAGGTTTAGATAATACTAAGAGGATTAATAATAAATTTACGCGGATTTAATATCTTGTGAATTGACGAAGCAATTATTTTTTTTCTTCTAAAACCCCCTTTTTTCCCCCCCTTGGGGCCATTTTTAATTATATTAAAAATCTGTCATACATAAATTTTCGGCCCTTTTCCTAGAAGTAATAATAACTTTAAACGGATTCGATACGTATAATAATAAAGAAATTATGAGGGTTTTTCTGTTTTCACAAAAAACGAACTTGACCGAGATTTTATGACCCTTGATTTTATGTATCAGTTTGGAAGAGATTTATGCAGAATTTTTCCAGTTATCGTGGTCAGAAAAAAGTGACATAGATAGATAGATAGATAGATAGATAGATAGATAGATAGATAGATAGATTAGATAGATATATAAACTTTTGAACTGGGGGTGGTTTTGGGTTCTGGGAGTCATGATTGGCGTAGATCTGCAAAAATTTTTCAAAATTTCCAACTTAGGTGAGAATGTAATAGGTAGTATTTCTTACGAAATCTACCTAAAAGCACAAATGTATCTATCCCTTACAAGGTTATTCTTGTGAAGTAACTTTTTTTAAGTCTTTTAACCCTTTCAGGGGCAAAGTACTTATGTTTCTAAAGTGTTGAAATCAGTGAATGACACCGGGATTTAAAAACAAAATTTATTTCAAAATAAGTAGAAGCGTTTCTTCACGTATATTATAAAAGTAAAATTTGATTCCAAAATTCCGGTGTCAATGTGGCGTTTGGGAATTAAAATTAAGTGGTATATATTATATACCACCGCCCCTCAAGGGGTTAAGTTTATTTTAACGACATAAATATTTCTAATAAATACAAAAGATATTTGTTATAAAGCGGAAATTTAGAGATCATGGAAAATTTCCTGGAATTTACGGATTTATTTTCCGGTAAAATACGAAAATAGTACTGACGTTCCGAACAATTTCCGGTTTTTTCAAGAATATTTTTTTTTACAGTGAATGCCACCCGTTTAACTCGGCACTTTTCTTTTTATTTATTTTGCATTTCTGACATTCTTTACGTAAGTGTGTAGATTATTGCTCTAAGGCTGTTACGCGATATTCCAATTCCTTACAATCCTTTTTGCTCATTAAATGTAACGCCGCTCGTTGATCGTAACGCTGTTGTAAAATTTTTAACGTGTTTTTCTCGAAACCAAGTTTTTCAAACTAGGCGACCATTTTTCACGAGAACTATTCAACCTATTTTATTTAATTTTTAATCAAATCGTTTTTGCTATTGCTTATACAATAAAAAAATAATTTTCATTGTTTAAGTATTATTTTTCAGGTAGCAAAAGATAAAAAAAAAAAAAAAAAAACAGGCGAAAAATTAAACTTTTTTTGTTCAAATGACCGACATTTTGTCAAAAATCAACTTTTAGAAGTAAATGCTGGTGTTAACTCTAGAGAATTTAATGGATTTTGATAATTTGGCGACCCAATTTATTTCAGATGCTTATGACCAGGGAAAAACTTTTCGCCCGATTGGAAGTTTACGGCAGGTTCTCCTCGGAGCACAAGGCGTATTCATTTTTCTACGCACACAAAATTTAGATATATAAGTGAAATGTCAGTAAATACAATGGAAAAAGTCCAAAAGTTATATCTCTTTTCTTTGTAACTGATAAAAGTAATCGTAAAAATCACGTGTATTTAGGCCAAACATATAGAAACTCTCTTTAACTGAATTTTAATTTTCTCTAATGATGTGCAAAAAATTATAAAATTTTATTTTAACCAGACTATTGACAAATAAAATAAAAAGTTTTTCAATGCTTTATTTTGCAAAGAGCAAATTTTAACTTAGTTTCGGGTTTTTAATATATTTTTTTAATTACATTTCTGTATTTTTATGTTTATATATTTAAAATTGTCTTAAACTGTTGGAAGATACTTCCTGACGGCAAAACGATCATTTTTTCCTATTTCCAGTTCATATTATGAATTTTGAAAAAAGATAGTAAAAATATTATCTCATTGTAGGTCATTTTAAAATTTGTTAATAGCATTTTCGTCATTAGCATTTTAATATTTGTTAATTGGTACATTTCTGTATTGCTTTTTATGTTGATATGTTTAAAAATCTTCTTGCTTACGGAAATCTGATAAAAAAGTGCTTCTCTGATTAGTTTTGGGAGTTCATTCGTTAAGAATAAATGGAGGGAACTTGGCTAACTCCCTCCCCCTTTAATTTAGATAAATGTGTTTTTCATGCCGAATTATCCTATTTGCTTCAAATTTTGTATATAGGTTCATTGTGATAAGCCGCTTTTCTGATTAGTTTTGGGGGTTCATTGGTTAAGTATAAAGGGTTGGAACGGGGACTAATCCCCCCCCCCTTAATTTAGATAAATGGGTTTTTAATGCAGAATTATTCGATTTGTTTCAAATTTGGTGTATAGGTTCATTCTGATAAAGAGCTTCTCTGATTAGTTTTGGGTGTTCATTGGTTGAGTATAACGGGTGGGAACCAGAGGCTAATCCTCCTTTAATTTAAATAAATGGGTTTTTCGGGTAAAACTACCCAATTTGCTTCAAATTTTGTATATAGGTTTGTTGCGATAAGGCGCTTTCATGATTAGTTTAAGGGGTTTATTAGTTAAGTATAAAGAAGGGGAACGTGGTCTAATTCCCCCCTCTTAATTGCCGAAACGTCAGTTGAGGCTCACTGTGGAGATGCGAAAAGTTTTTGGTTTCCGCTAGTCTGTCTGTCTACCTGTTCCGCGATAACTGCCGTAAAAAGCGCCCGATTAGGTTGATTTTTGGTGAGTAGGTTGGTGAGGTACCCGGAATTAGCTGTATAGTTTTTAGTTACATTTGGATCATTCATTCGAATAATATAGAACATTTCGGTTTAGGTCATAATGCTTTCCTATGGGAATGTAGACGATTTTCAAATTTCATTTTTAACTGAAATGAAAATCATATATTTGAATAATGTATTTAAACGTAAAATTACTGCTGCGAATTTTTGTATACGGGGCTTTAAATATATTCAATAGCTTTGAAAATTTAACGATACATTTATTAGAATTTAGAAATTGTTTAAATTATTGGAACATTTTTTGCATCTGTTCGGGAAATATAAAACAATTTTTTTTCATATATTTTTTTCAAATTTTAGAATGAATTTCTTTTTACTCTGTTCTTTAATGTATTAGTTGCTTAGCAACCCTATTTCAAAGAATATCACAATAAAAAAATTCAAGTAACTCTCATTGCTGCAATATTTTATTAGCAAAATAAATTATTTTCGGGAGATTTTAATATTTTACTGACATAAATGAGAATTTATTTTGACACAAGTTTATTTTTGTATCTAAAAAGTTACATGAATAAGAAGTTCATAAGAATTTCAGAATATCATTGCGTAAACCGCGTTTAATTTAACGCTTCTAATTTCTGATACCTCCGAAGTATGGTATATCCCTAAAAATATGTATGTAATATAGAAAAAATAAATTGCGGATTCTAAGATGCTAAATATAATGAAAAGTGAGATTTAAAAACAATGACATTTAGAGCTGACGTTGAGGCTCCTGATCTGCAGATTTACTGGTTTAGATAAATGTGTTTTTCATGCAGAATCACCTGGTTTGCCTAAAATTTTGTATATAGGTTGCCTAAAATTTTGTATATAGGTTTATTGTGATAAGGCGTTTCCCTGATTAGTTTTGAGGGTTCATTGGTTAAGTATAAAGGAGGCAAAGGAGGGATAATCCACCCTGAATTTATTGTCGATTTCTTTGTTTTTCAATGGGCATTATTCTTTGAAATAAGAGTATAATATACAATTAGTGTGAATAGACTGTGAGCTCAACACTGTAAAAAAAAAAATCCGTGAAAATACAAGAGATTTTCCGTAAAATTTTACGGAGAAGTTTAGTTTTTCCAAAACAACTGTAGAATTTCCATAAATGACATTAACTCTACAAAGGAGATTTTAAATCCGTAATTATGCACAAAGTTTTCCGTAAATGTAACGGATTTTTTCCGTATTTCTTTCAAAACAGTACAATGTCCGTATTTCTTCCAAAAAAGTGCAATTTCCGTAAATGACGTTCAGAGGTTTGTGTACAGAAATTGTCTTGTTTGAAATGGAATTAATATTTTTGTATTTACTAGAGTTCTTGAAGCATCCAGGCCTGCCCTGGCTTGATCCGCTGGCCCATTCTAACCGCGGCCATGTCTGGATGGTAATTCTTTGTCAAAATAATAGTAATATTTATATCTATACTAATATTATAAAGGAGTAAAGATTGTTTGTTTGTTTGTTTGTAGGGGGTAATCTCTGGAACTACCGAACCGATTTCAAAAGTGATGATGGCAAATTGATGGTGACAACCCCTGCTCCAACATAGGCTATATTTTATGTCGGTGCCACTAACCCCAGGGGGTGCAGGAGCAAAAAACGTTCTAAAATTGCGATTTTTTTGCTATCAAACTGGCTATCAAGCCCTGAGAACTTGCCAGCCGGTTCTGTATGTAAGTATGTACGTACGTAATGCGATAACTCGTCATAGAAATATCCGTTTTCCTTCAAATTTTATTTATAGGTTCACTGTGTTAAGGCGCTTCCCTGATTAGTTTTCGGGATTGATTTGTTAAGTATAAAGGGGGGAACGGGGGGCTAATTCCCCCCCCCCTTAATTTATATAAATGGGTTTTTCATGCAGAATTATTCCGTTTTCCTTCAAATTTTGTTTATAGGTTCACTGAGTTAAGGCGCTTCCCTGATTAGTTTTCGGGATTGATTAATTAAGTATAAAGGGGGGGATCGGGGGGCTAATCCCTCCTTAATTTATATAAATGTGTTTTTCAAGCAGAATTATACCGTTTTCCTTCAAATTTTGTTTATAGGTTCATTGGGTTAAGACGCTTCCCTGATTACTTTTCGGGATTGATTGGTTAAGTATAAAGGGGGGAACGGGGGGCTAATCCCTCCTTAATTTATATAAATGTGTTTTTCAAGCAGAATTATACCGTTTTCCTTCAAATTTTGTTTATAGGTTCACTGTGTTAAGGCGCTTCCCTGATTAGTTTTTCGGGATTGATTGGTTAAGTATAAAGGGGGGGAACGGGTGGATAATCCCCCTTAATTTATATAAATGGGTTTTTCATGCAGAATTATCCCGTTTCCTTCAAATTTTGTTTATAGGTTCACTGTGTTCAGGCGTTTCCCTGATTAGTTTTCGGGATTGATTGGTTAACTATAAAGGACGGAACGGGGGGCATGTCCACCCTTATTTTATATAAATGGGTTTTTCATGCAGAATTATTCCGTTTTCCTTCAAATTTTGTTTATAGGTTCACTGTGTTAAGGCGCTTCCCTGATTAGTTTTCGGGATTGATTGGTTAAGTATAAAGGGGGGAACGGGGGGATAATCCCCCCCCGTAATTTATATAAATGGGTTTTTCATGTAGAATTATCCCATTTCCTTCAAATTTTGTTTATAGGTTCAGTGTGTTAAGGCGTTTCCCTGATTAGTTTTCGGGATTGATTGGTTAAGTATAAAGGAGGGAACGGGGGGCTAATACCCCCCTTAATTTATATAAATGGGTTTTTCATGCAGAATTATCCCATTTCCTTCAAATTTTATTTATAGGTTCACTGTGTTAAGGCGCATCCCTGATTAGTTTTCGGGATTGATTGGTTAAGTATAAAGGGGGAACAGAGGGCTAATACCCCCTTATTTTATATAAATGGGTTTTTCATGCAGAATTATTCCGTTTTCCTTCAAATTTTGTTTATAGGTTCACTGTGTTAAGGCGCTTCCCTGATTAGTTTTTCGGGATGGATTGGTTAAGTATAAAGGGGGGGAACGGGGGGATAACCCTCCTTAATTTATATAAATGGGTTTTTCATGCAGAATTATTCTATTTGCTTCAAAATTTGTTTATAGGTTCATGGAGTTAAGACGCTTCCCTGATTAGTTTTCGGGATTGATTGGTTAAGTATAAAGGGGGGAACGGAGGGGGCTAATCCCGCCTTAATTTATATAAATGGGTTTTTCATGCAGAGTTATCCGATTTTCTTCAAATTTTGTATACATATTCATTGTAATTAGAGATTTACCTGATTAGTTTAAGGGGTTCATTAGTTAACTATGGGCGGGTAACGGGGGGATGACCCCCCCCCTTAATATATTGTTTATTTCTTTATTTTTCGATGGGCTTATTTCAAATTCTTTGAAATAAGAGTATAATATACAATTAGTGTGAATAGCCTGTAAACTCAATGCCCTCAGTTTAACTGGGCAGTTTTATTTTTATTTTTTATACTGAAGGAGCTAGAAATTTGAAATTTGTCATTGTAGTTACTTATAAGATGTAAATGCTCTCTAAGAACAAAATAAAAGAGAAATTGAAATTTAAAAGGGTGAAATGAGCGAAAAGCGTTCTAAAAACAGTCTAAATTACAATTTCTATGAAATCTCTGGAACTACAGAACCGATTTCAAAAGTAATGGTGGCAAATTGATGGGGACAATCCCTACTCCAACATAGGCTATATTTTTTGTCGGTGCCACTAACATCAATGGGGTGCAGGATCGAAAAATGTTCGAAAATTGCGACTTTTTTATACTGAAGGGGCAAGAAATTTGAAATTTAGCATTGTAGTTACTTATAAGATGTAAATGCTCTCTAAGAATAAATTTAAAAAAAATCGAAATTTAAATGGGTGAAATGAGCGAAAAGTGTTCTGAAGTCATTCTAAATTACAATTTCTATGGAATCTCTGGAACCACGGAACCGATTTCAAAAGTGATGTTGGCAAATTGGTGGTGACAATCCCTGCTCCAACAGCCTCTTTAATAAAAAACTATGCATTGCTGACGACTGGGTTTTTCGCTAATTGTTGCACCAGATTAATCTCGGAAAATGAAACATTTGAAGTTACTGAAAAAAATGATAGCTCAAAAAGTATTTGTCAGAAATTGTTAGACAAACTGCGTTTTAAAGGTAAAAAATTTTATTTTTCTTGATATAAATTTCAAATCTAATGATTATGCCGTTTTTCAAAAATTGAATTTCAAAAATTACCAAATTTTCCAATGGAGTACCATAGCGAAACCTTCATGCGTAAAAAGATAATGATAAGGGCGACGTGTCTTGGCGTGTATATTGGCTATAGCACGAGTCACAAATTATAGTAGCTTTATTATTCTGTTAAAATATAAAAGTTATTTATGAAATGTCAATATTTTGTTTGATTAAAGGTTCGTTAAAAGAAATTGACCAGCGTAGCGGGCGTAGCTTGCTAGTATTTTAATAAAATATTTAGACATTTATTTTATTTTTATAAGTTACAATTTTTTTTTAATCTATTTTTTTTTTCTTGATAGCGCTTCAAAAATAAGAATTTTTTTCACTAATTTTTTAAAATTTTATTTCAACTTTTCTAACGTGAGGCAATATTGAGTTATTTAAAGGTTTCAAAACATAATATCTCTGCAAATTATCGCTATGTAAATTGGTGTTAAATTTAACTGATTTGGCTAATAAATTTATGAATTAAACTAGAATTTACTACTTTATAAATTATAATTTTACAAAATTTATAATTTTTCAAAAATTTATATTCTATGGTTTCAAAACATAATATCTCTGCAAATTATCGCTATGTAAATTGGTGTTAAATTAAACTGATTTGGATAGTAAATTTATGAATTAAAGTAGAATTTATTACTTTATATATTATAATTTTACAAAATTTATAATTTTTTCCTTAAATTTATACATAAAAAAAGTTAATAATTTTTTCGTTACTTTTATAAAAATTAAGTTTATAATTTTATAAAGGTTATAATTTATTTCGTTAATTTATAATTTTAAAAATTAAACTAAATTAATAAGTCCAAATTTAAGCTTTCTTAGCCCAAAATCATTAATTTCAAAATTTCTCTGAAAATCTATTTTTTGGTTTTAATATTTTTAAAACTATTCAGTTTAGCAAATCCGTACACAAAATCTCTCAGCTTAGCTCACATATAATAATTTATTATAAAATTGTTTATTTCATTATTTGTTTAGTTTTTTTAAATAAGAGATAAAGGAAATTTATTTTAATAGCATATAATAAATATATCTGCTTGCTTAAGATATTTTTTTTTTATTGGAATTGATAAATAGATCATCAGACAAATAATTTTAAAAATTATATGTTCGAAAAAAGAAAATGTTGGTAATATTGCCAAAAGATGCAATCATACAATGACTCTTAATACAATTTTTTACGCATATGATACATAATAAGTTAAAATTCATCTGTTATAAAGCATCAAATAACAAAGCAAAATATTGAAAATTATGAAAAAAAAATGAAAAACATTGGAACTCTCTCTGAAAAAGAAACCCATCTACCGAAGAAACTATCATAAAATGCGACTAAAATAAGTAACAATATTTGAGAAAGCAGCATGTCAACTTATTTTGTAGTGATGGATACCGCCTGTTTAGTAAACGGAAGATTCTGGTTCGATTCTCTTCGCAGAAAGTGTTGGTTATTAACTGAAAACACATTCAGAAATAAAACAGCACAAATATATCTATCCCTTACCAAGTTATTTTTGGGAAATAACTTTTTTTAGTCCTTTAAAGTTTATTTTAACGACATAAATATTATAACGACATAAATTTAAAAACGGATCTTTTAGAGATCACGGAAAATTTCCTGGAATTTACGGAGTTTTTCCCGTTAAAATACGGAAATAGTACTGGCGTTCCGAACAATTTCCGTTTATTTCAGGATTTTTTTTTTTTTTACAGTGAATGCCACCAGTTTAACTCGGCACTTTTTGTTTATTTTGCATTTCTATGGCTTTCTTTACGTAAGTGTGTTAGATTATTGCTCTAAGGCGGTTACGCGATATTCCAATTCCTTACAATCTTTTTTAGGTGCGTTCGTAATTATATAAATACGTAGCAACTATTGTCGTCGTCTGTCCGTCCGTATGTATGTCCGTCCGTATGTCTGTCCGTCCGTCTGTCTGTCCGTCCGTCCGCATATAACAACGCAAAAACTACCCAATCGAATGGTTTGAAATTTAAGATATATTATCTTTGCAGAATTTTGTCGAGACATTTCAAATTTTATCAAAATCGAATCAAAACTTTAGAAAATATTAATAAAAACATTTATTAAGAAATATGATTTTTTTTTTATTATTGGTGCTTTCTTTTTATAGGAGCTTCCGAGGTTTAATCGTCAAGCGACCGAGATACTTATTTTATGACAGAAATTTATCATTAATCTGCAGACGATATAATTCATTTCACAGAAATAAAAATCATCAAGATCTGAATATTTATATAACTGGCTATAGTACGAACGCACCTCATTTGTCACGTTTGACGTACAATTTCTAACTTGTTGCTCTTTAAATGTAACGCCGCTCGTTGAACGCAACGCTGTTGGAAAATTTTTAACTTGTTTTTCTGGGAACCAAGTTTTTGAAACTATGCGACCATTTTTCACAAGAACTATTCAACCTGTTTTATTTAATTTTTAATTTAAAATAAATCAAATCTTTTTTGCTATTGCTTATACAATAAAAAATTATAATTTTCATTGTTTAAGTATTATTTTTCAGGTAGCAAAAGATAAAAAAAAACAGACCAAAAATTTAACTTTTTTTGTTCAAATGATTCATTTTGTCAAAAATCAACTTTTAGAACTAAATGCTGGTGTTAACTCCAGAGAATTTAATGGATTTTCATAATTTGGCGACCCAATTTATTTCAGATGCTTATGACCAGGGAAAATCTTTTCGCCCGATTGGAAGTTTACGGCAGGTTCTCCTCGGAGCACAAGGCGTATTCATTTTTCTACGCACACAAAATTTAGATATATGATATATCCTAATACGAGCAAATCTTGTGTGTGGTTATATATATATACTAGCAAGCTACGCCCGCTACGCTGGTCAATTTCTTTTAACGAACGTTTAATCAAACAAAATATTGACATTTCATAAATAACTTTTATATTTTAACAGAATAATAAGGCTACTATAATTTGTGACTCGTGCTATAGCCAATATACACGTCAGGACACGTCGCCCTTATCATTATCTTTTTACGCATGAAGGTATGGTACTCCATTGGAAAATTTGGTAATTTTTGAAATTCAGTATTTAAAAAACGGCATAATCATTAGATTTGAAGTTTATATCAAGAAAAATACAATTTTTTACCTTTCAAACGCAGTTTGTCTAACAATTTTCTGACAAATACTTTTTGAGCTATCATTTTTTTCAGTAACTTCAAATGTTTCATTTTCCGAGATTAATCTGGTGCAACAATTAGCGAAAAACCCAGTCGTCAGCAACGCATAGTTTTTTTATTAAAGAGGCTGTTGGAGCAGGGATTGTCACCACCAATATGCCACCATCACTTTTGAAATCGGTTCCGTGGTTCCAGAGATTCCATAGAAATTGTAATTTAGAATGACTTCAGAACACTTTTCGCTCATTTCACCCATTTAAATTTCGATTTTTTTAAAAATTTATTCTTAGAGAGCATGTACATCTTATAAGTAACTACAATGCTAAATTTCAAATTTCTTGCCCCTTCAGTATAAAAAAGTTGCAATTTTCGAACATTTTTTGATCCTGCACCCCATTGATGTTAGTGGCACCGACATAAAATATAGCCTATGTTGGAGTAGGGATTGTCCCCATCAATTTGCCACCATTACTTTTGAAATCGGTTCTGTAGTTCCAGAGATTTCATAGAAGTTGTAATTTAGACTGTTTTTAGAACGCTTTTCGCTCATTTCACCCTTTTAAATTTCAATTTCTTTTTTATTTTGTTCTTAAAGAGCATTTACATCTTATATGTAACTACAATGACAAATTTCAAATTTCTAGCTCCTTCAGTATAAAAAATAAAAAAAAACTGCCCAGTTAAACTGAGGGCATTGAGTTCACAGGCTATTCACACTAATTGTATATTATACTCTTATTTCAAAGAATTTGAAATAAGCCCATCGAAAAATAAAGAAAGGGGGGGTTCATTCCCCCGTTACCCCCATAGTTAACTAATGAACCCCTTAAACTAATCAGGTAAATCTCTAATTACAATGAATATATATACAAAATTTGAAGCAAATGGGATAATTCTGCATGAAAAACCCATTTATATAAATTAAGGCGGGATTAGCCCCCTCCGTTCCCCCCCTTTATACTTAACCAATCAATCCCGAAAACTAATCAGGATTCGTCTTAACCCAATGAACCTATAAACAAATTTTGAAGCAAATAGAATAATTCTGCATGAAAAACCTATTTATATAAATTAAGGGGGGATAATCCATCGTTCCCCCCCTTTATACTTAACCAATCCGTCCCGAAAAACTAATCAGGGAAGCGCCTTAACACAGTGAACCTATAAACAAAATTTGAAGGAAAACAGAATAATTCTGCATGAAAAACCCATTTATATAAAACAAGGGGGTATTAGCCCTCTGTTCCCCCTTTATACTTAACCAATCAATCCCGAAAACTAATCAGGGAAGCGCCTTAACACAGTGAACCTATAAACAAAATTTGAAGGAAAACGGAATAATTCTGCATGAAAAACCCTTTAAATATAAAATAAGGGGGGGTATGCCCCCCCGTTCCCTCCTTTATACTTAACCAATCAATCCCAAAAACTAATCAGGGAAACGCCTTAACACAGTGAACCTATAAACAAAATTTGACGGAAATGGGATAATTCTGCATGAAAAACCCATTTATATAAATTAAGGGGGGGTTATCCCCCCGTTCCCCCCCTTTATACTTAACCAATCAATCCCGAAAACTGATCAGGGAAGCGCCTTAACACAGTGAACCTATAAACAAAATTTGAAGGAAAACGGAATAATTCTGCATGAAAAACCCATTTATATAAAATAAGGGGGGGATTATCCCCACGTTCCCCCTTTTCTACTTAACCAATCAATCCCGAAAACTAATTAGGGAAGCGTCTTAACACAGTGAACCTTTAACCAAAATTTGAAGGAAATGGGATAATTCTGCATGAAAAACCCATTTATATAAAATAAGGGGGGGATTATCCCCACGTTCCCCCCTTTCTACTTAACAAATCAATCTCGAAAACTAATCAGGGGAGCGTCTTAACCCAATGAACCTATAAACAAAATTTGAAGGAAAACGGAATAATTCTGCATGAAAAACCCATTTATATAAATTAAGGGGGGATTAGCCCCCCGTTCCCCCCCCCCTTTATACTTAACTAATCAATCCCGAAAACTAATCAGGGAAGCGCCTTAACTCAGTGAACCTATAAATAAAATTTGAAGGAAAACTGAATAATTCTGCATGAAAAACCCATTTATATAAATTAAGGGGGGGGGGGATTTAGCCCCCCGTTCCCCCCTTTATACTTAACCAATCAATCCCGAAAACTAATCAGTGAAGCGCCTTAACACAGTGAACCTATAAACAAAATTTGAAGGAAAACGGATATTTCTATGAAGAGTTATCGCATTACATACGTACATACATACATACAGAACCGGCTGGCAAGCTCTCAGGGCTTGATAGCCAGTTTGATAGCTAAAAAATCGCAATTTTAGAAAGTTTTTTGCTCCTGCACCCCCTGGGGTTAGTGGCACCGACATAAAATATAGCCTATGTTGGAACAGGGGTTGTCACCATCAATTTGCCACTATCACTTTTGAAATCGGTTCGGTAGTTCCAGAGATTACCCCCTACAAACAAACAATCTTTACTCCTTTATAGTGTTAGTATAGATAGATATGCAAATTTTATCTTAAAAACGGCTCGAACGATTTTGACGAAATTTTGTATCCTACCGTTTTGGGGCGCCAGAAAACCATTGGGCTAGGTCACATGTTCGAGAAAATTCGATTAGCGGGTCATTTTGGGTCATTTTGGGTCATGATCAAGCTAATTGTATCTAAAAAACGGTTCAAACGATTTTGACGAAATTTTGTATCCGATCATTTTCGGGCACGAGAAGACTATTGGGCTGGGTCACATGTTCGAGAACTTTCGATTAGTGGGTTATTTTTGGGTCAACGCGGGTCAAATTAATTTTATCTAAAAAACGGCTCTAAAGATTTTGATTAAATTTTGTATTCTATGAGTTTCGGGCACGAGAAAATCATTGGTCTATGTCACATGTCCGAGAAAATTCGATTAGTGGGTCATTGTGGGTCAAGCTAATTTATCTAAAAAGCAGCTCAGACTATTTACACTAAATTTTGCATCCTATGGTTTTGGGCACGAGAAGACTGTTGGGCTAGGTCAAATGTTCGAGAAAATTAAATTAGTCGGCCATTTTGGTCATGGGTCATTATGGGTCAAGCTATTTTATCTTAAAAATGGCTCAGACTATTTACACTAAATTTTGCATCCTATGGTTTTCGGGCACGAGAAGACTGTTGGGCTAGGTCAGATGTTCAAGAAAATTCAATTAGTGGGTCATTTTGGTCATGGGTCATTATGGGTCAAGCTATTTTATCTTAAAAACGGCTCAGACTATTTACAGTAAATTTTGCATCCTATGGTTTTCGGGCACGAGAAGACTGTTGGGCTAGGTCACAGGTTCGAGAAAATTCAATTAGTGGGTCATTTTGGTCATAGATCAAGCTATTTTATCTAAAAAAACGGTTCAGAGGATTTGAAATAAATTTAGCATCCTACAGGTTTAGGGAACGAAAAGACTATTAAACTAGGTCACATGTTCGAGAAATTTCAATTAGTGGGTCATTTTGGTCATGGGTCATTGTGGGTCAAGCTATTTTATCTTAAAAACGGCTCAGACTATTTACACTAAATTTTGCATCCTATGGTTTTCGGACACGAGAAAACTTTTGGGCTGAGTCACATGTTCGAGAAAATTCAATTAGTGGGTCATTTTGGTCATAGGTCATGATATTTGAACTCAGATTTAATTTTGACCGAGCATAGCTCGGTTTTCTCGGCTGATATGTAAATGCTGGTGTTAACTCTAGAGAATTTAATGGATTTTGATAATTTGGCGACCCAATTTATTTCAGATGCTTATGACCAGGGAATAACTTTTCGCCCGATTGGAAGTTTACGGCAGGTTCTCCTCGGAGCACAAGGCGTATTCATTTTTCTACGCACACAAAATTTAGATATATAAGTGAAATGTCAGTAAATACAATGCAAAAAGTCCAAAAGTTATATCTCTTTTCGATGTAACTGATAAAAGAAATCGTGAAAATCACGTATATTTAAGTCAAAGATATAGAAACTCCCTTTAACTAAATTTTATTTTTCTTCTAATAATGTTCAAAAAATTATCAAATTTATTATTTCCAAGTTTTATTTTAACCAGACTGTTGACAAATAAAATAAAAAAGTTTCCAATGCTTTATTTTGCAAAGAGCAAATCTTAGCTTAGTTTCGGGTTTTTAATATATATTTTTTTTATTGCATTTCTGTACTTTTAAAGAGACCTTTTTCGATTTTGGTTCCAGCTTTTTTATATAAGGGTACTTTCACTTTCAGAACCGGTTTCAACCGGTTCCAAAATTGAAAATGTCCGCTTATTAAAAAAAAACCGTAACCAAAATCGAAAAAGTAAAAACTAACAACGTTAGAGATCGACCTCAGCTATCCTTTGCAAGAAAAATAATTTAAAAATATTAAAATGCGAGCGAGAAATCGCGCGATAAGCTTCCCATAGACTTAACATTAGCTGGAGCGTTTTCTCGCGTGACTAGCGTAGGCTCTTAAGTTTATTATATTTAAAATTGTCTGAAACTGTTGGAGGATACTTCCTGACGGCAAAACGATCATTTTCGTTGATTTCCAATTCATATTATGAATTTTGAAAAAAAAATAGTAAAAACATTTTCTCATTGTAGGTTATTTTAAAATTTGTTAATAGCATTTTCGTCATTAACATTTTAATATTTGTTAATTGGTACATTTCTGTATGACTTTTTATGTTGATATGTTTAAATTTTTTCTTAGGGAAATCTGAAAAAAAAAAAAATCCTTTCAAACTGCTTATATCACGTGTGTATTTTCCGTTAAAAAAAAAAAACTTGGTCTAGGCGTCGGACTACAGGCATATCTGATCAAACATATTGTCACTAGCTGTAGTTCGTTCATATTGCGCTTGCGGTATTTGGCAAAATAAATATAAATCATTAAATCCTGTGCCTTAAAAGGCTACACTAGTCATGCGAAGAAACTCGCAAGCTAATGTTAAACGTATGGGAGAGATCTTTTCAAAATTTCTCACTTGAATTAAAAAAAATCCCTGACGGCTCGGCCTACAGACACAGGTAGTTTTCGAAAACGCAGACCGTGGGGCGCCTATTTGTTGGGAATTTTGGAAGAAAAGACCTTTTTGCCATGATGCGGCATTTGGAAACCCCCACTTCGAAACCACCTTTGTTTGCAGGCGGAGCCAGCAGGGATTGTTTTGGTTTTTAATTTTGTTTTGCTATAAGGGTTAGTCCTATAAAAAACTTGTCAATATAAAAGTTTTAGATAATATTAAAAGGATTTATGATAGATTTAAGCGGATTTGATATCTTCTGAATTGACGAAGTTATGAATTTTTTTTCTTCTCAAACCCCCTTCCCCCCCTTATAGGTGTACAATTATAGGTGTACAATTATATCCCAAACATTCGTTATATTTTCTATATTAAAATGAACACATTAATATTGAAATTTGTATTTTTTTCGTTTTGATAAGTTAACCAGACCCACAACGGAAAAAAAAATCTCTGACGGCTCGGCCTACAGGCACCGGAAGATTTCAAAGACGAAGACCATGGGTCGCCTGTTTATTGCGAATTACAGAAGAAATGACCTTTTTACCATGATGCGGCAGTTGTGACCGCCCATTTCGAAATCTACTTGTGTCTGTAGACGTGGTCGGTAGGGAATTTTTTTTCTGTAACGGTTGGTCCTATAAAAAACTTGTCAATATAAAAGTTGTAGGTAATAGTAAGAGGATTTATAATAAATGTAAGCGGATTTGATATCTTGTGAATTGCCAAAGTTAGGATTTTTTTTTCTGAAACCCCTATTTTTCCCCCATTGGTGCCACTTTTAATGATATCAAAAATCTGTCATACATAACTTTTCTGTCCTTTTCCTAGAAGTAACAATAACTTTAAACGGATTCTATATGTAACATAATTAAGAGATTATAGGGTTTTGTTTGTTTTCACAAAAAGCCCCCCATTTCACCCCCCCCCCCCCACAACCACCCGTTGGTTCGATTTTGCCCATTAACGAACTTCAACGAGATTTTATTGCCCCTTGATTTTATGCATGAGTTTGGAAGAGATTTGTAAAGAATTATGGGAGTAATCGTGTCCATAAAAAAGTGACATATATAGATAGATAGATAGATAGATAGATACATATAGATAAAGTTTTGATTTGGGGGTGGTTTTGGGTTCTGGGAGTCATAATCGGCGTAGATCTGCAAAAAGTTTTCAAAAATTCCAACTTAGGTGAGAATGTAATAGGTAGTATTTCTTAGGAAATCTACCCCATATTTTTAAATGTTATTTTTTGCATAGGATAGGTGAGGTTGATCTCTATCCGGGTTAGTTTTTAGGGAGATTTCGTTGGAATTTTTGAAAAACTTGTGCAGATCTACGCCAATCATGACTCCCAGAACCCCCCACCCCCCAGTTCAAAACTTTTTTTATCTATCTATCTATCTATCTAGCTATGTCACTTTTTTATGGACACGATAACGTCAATAATTCTGCACAAATCTCTTCCAAACTGATACATAAAATCAAGGGGCATAAAATCTCAGTCAAGTTCGTTGATGGGCAAAATCGAACCAACGGGTGGGGGGGGGGGGGATGGGGTGCTTTTTGTGAAAACAGAAAAAAAACATAACTTCTTAATTATGATACGTGTAGAATCCGTTTAAATCAAGCAGGGCGGTCGCTCTGCCAAGCCAAGCTTTAAAAAAAAAACGCCACACAAACAACGCCAAGAACTGAACTAGACCGCTACTGCTTATTTACAGGAATCAACTTCGCAATGTTAAATCGACAAAACATGCCAGATTAAAATATCAGATATATAATAAACCAAGCGTCGCAGAAATAAAAAACGAAAACTAGAAGAATCAAATGAAGAATTTCTTCAATGTAAGACCAAACTCATCTTCATAAGTGATTTATAAACAGAGATATAGATTTTTAAAAAAAACGTCGAGTTACTTAAAATGATCACTTTTTTCTTCGTCAAACTTTTTTTTTCAAACAACCTACAGACCTTAATATTCGGCAGAATAAAAAAAGGATTGCATTTTTGGACAAGTAATTACGTAATCTATGTGCTTTTATAAAATTCAGTGTAAAAAAATATTATTTTCTATCCTTAATTAGCAAAAAACTGTTAATTAACTTGGCGATTAAAAAATTATGCCAAAACAGAGATAAAACCCGCCAACGACCATGTACCATTATCTTCTAAAATAAAAGCGTAAGTCATGTGACTGTCATCAACAGTTCCGGGATGGCCGTTTCACTTTTTCATATGCCAAGCGGCCATTTTTATTCAAAATTATTTTTTCGAATAAACTGCATAAAAGGTACATTTTAAGAAAGATCGTTCAAAATAAATTAATATTTGAGAGATGACTTGCGTTCAATTATGTATATATTCTGCAATAACTTCAGTCGAAAGATTCGCAGTTCAAATTCTCTATTCATAAAAGTAAACAAAAAAAAGATTGATTCGTCGTGAACATTTAAAATATTAAATCATGGAGGTAATCATTCGCAAAGCAAGTTCTCCGCGAATGAATTTTTGGACCGCTGCCTCGCGTCAAAAAAATAATTCGCACCAGTGAGACAATCAAAGTTTACCATAATTATGTGCTATACAACTCAACTTTCGGACCTTTTCTTGACGTAAATTGAACTCATGTAATAATATTTAATGAATCAGATTTTTAGCATTTTTAAAATCGCTAATACAGCTTTTATTTATCGCGTGTACAAATTAGAAATGATACTTTGATTTTGAAATCAAATGTTTTGATTTATGATATTATTTCTTATTTATTTATTTATTTTCTCTTTTAAATGAAAAGTGTGAAGTATTTTAAATTTATGTAATATAAGCATTTTAGATTAAAGTTAAGTATTTTAAATGAAATAAGTGACAGGTTTATAATTTAAAATTAAATTAATTGTAGTATGAATGACGGTGATGGGAACGATATTTGGCGAATTATCATCTGCTCCCGGCTAACAAAAATACTCATAATTAAAAAAAAAGAATAAAAATAAATAAATGATAGTTTGATGTAAATAAATATTGATATACATATCAAAAATAATTTATAGAATTAAAATAAAAAATAAAAGTAAATAAACAACAATTTCCATAACAAAGTTTTCGCCAAATTGGCGGGGGAGGGGGGGGAATCGCGCCAACGTGCGTATGTGACATTTGTGCCCAAAAAATATGCGAAATGCTACCATGATCGCAAAAGTTCATGATTTGTCTATTAGAATCTTCCGATTTGGCGAAGGATTAAGGGAAAATTAAATTATGAATAAATGTAACGTGTTGCAATGTTTAACATACATTTAAGGGAGACCAAACTGGTCGCCAGTGGCGGCTAGTCTCTATAATAAAACCGTAAGTCATGTGACTGTCATCAACAATTCCGGAATGCCCGCTTCACTTTTTCATATGCCAGGCGGCCATTTTTATTCAAAATTATTTTTTCGAATAAAACTTAATAAATGTTACATTTTTAGAAAGATCGTTCAAAATAAATTAATATTTGAGAGATGACTTACTTTCAATTATGTATATATTCTTCAATAACTTCAGTTGAAATTAGCCTCGCAGTTCAAATTCTCTATCCATGAAAGTAAACAAAAAAAAAAAAAAAAAAAAAAAAAAAAAAAGATTCATTCGTCGTGAAGGTTTAAAACATTAAACCATTAAACCATGGAGATAATCGTTCGTAAAGTAAGTTTTCCGTGAAAAATTTTTTGGAGCGCTGCCTGGTTTCAAAAAAATAATTCGTACCAGTGACACAATCAAAGTTTACCATAATTATGTGCTATACAACTCAACTTCATTCTTTATCTTTTCTTGATGTAAGCTGAATGTAAACAAATACAACTCCTGTAATGATATTTAATGAATCAAACTTCGAAACAAATTGTCAGTTAATTTGGTATTTATGTATTATACGTGCAAGGAAGAGAGACCACTGAAAATGATTGTTAATCACCAATCATATTTACCATTATTAATGACCAATCGCTTTCAAAACAGTAATTTAATATACATTTACAAAATACATAACATATTAAGTACTTTTGTGTTATTTGGACGCAAATATCGCCAATAGCATATTTAAAATCGCCAATACCAGCTTTTATTTTTCGCGTGTGCAAATTAGAAACGATACTTTGATTTTGAAATCAAATGTTCTGATGGAACAGCTGTCGTAGACGCACCGAGGCACTATATTAACTATAGAGTTGCAATATAGAGAGAAAAAACGGGTTTCTGTAATTAGAATTATAGGCGGTAATGTTGGCGTGGCATATTTACAAGTTACGGATCTTAATAGTCAGTAGACATTAAGCAGAAATGCCAAAGTAAGGGAATTATGCAGTTATGAAAACTCCTGAACTATATCAAAATAGGAGAGCAGAGAAAAACAGAGTCGAACAGAGACCGGCATCTAGAAGGAAGTTCGTGAATTTTACTCAGATTCTACGCCACGGGTCAAAAGTGCTGACAGCAAATATGGTTTAAAAGGAATGCGATTATCAAAACTGGCTTCCAAAAGTTCAATGTTTCACCAAACCATACTCGAAAATTACGTGTTATAATATGCACCCCGATTATGTCACATTATTCAAGACGTTTTAAATGAGAATAATGATAGATCTTCCGTAATCAAGTATACAGCCAAAGTTAGCGAGAAACAAACAAACAAACAAAAGAATATTGGCAACAATATGGTTCAGAGTAAATGTGGATATCATTAAAGACTTTCACAAAATAGACTTCAATGCACCAAATCCTATTAACTAAAATACGCCATTTGGCAATGGATCCAATTACGGGAAACTACTTAATATGTTTAAGAATCTCCTCATTAGCAAACATATTGCGACTGATAAGCAAACGGATATGAAGCATAAACGCTTAAGTTGGTTAAGCGGTTTTTGTCAAGAAAGACGAAATACATAACAACAAAAAATATGCGAAATGCTACCATGATCGCAAAAGTTTCTGATTTGTCTATTAGAATCTTCCGGTTTTTCGAAGGATTACGGAAAAAAATAAATTATGAATAAAAGTAACGTGTTACAGTACTTAACATACATTTAAGGGAGACCAAACTGGTCGCCAGTGGCGGCTAGTCTGTATTATAATAGCACAAATCAGTTACAAGTTATAACAACATCAAATTTCATCTGCAAATCAGCCATTTTCTTCTGAAGATATTTAAAAAAAAATAAAACTTCATAATTATAAGAACACACATTTTATCAAACAATTAAATATGACTGCAAACTGTGGCAGATGACTGTTTCCAACAAGAATAAGTATGAGAAATTCCCGTCAAGCGTATCGATCTGGGTGGCTCAGTCGCAGAGCGTCGGCACGGTATACGCAAGGTCCCAGGTTCGAGTCCTGGCCCAGGTCAATTTTTCACTAGTGTTTGTTTAGTGCATTTAATTGTCTGATAAAATGCGTGTTCTTAAAATATTGTAAAATAAAGTAATCAGACGTAGTGTTTATGCTTTAAAAAATATTTTAAATATATAATATACGTTTTTGAAAGATCTTTAAAAATAAATTAGTTTTTGAGGGAAGATGTACCTTCTAAAATGTATACATTAAGAGTTATCGGCATTTAAAATTTATTTCCAAACGTAAACAAAATTTTTGAAATGAATTAAATGTGATTCATTTATTTCTAAAAAAAAAAAAAAAAACGGTAAAGGACAGGCATTTCGTTCGCAGGAATACCTTTCACGTCATTTTTCTATAAATTAATGAAATCCAGTTGTTAAATTATTTTTGTTTTAGAAGTGAAGTTTCCATTTAAATTTATTGTAACAGTACAATGTTTAATTGAATAAAATAATGTAAATCTAAGACATTGCTGAGAAATTCCAAACATGCACAGGGCAATGCAAAAAAAATAAATAAATAAATAAATAAATAAATAAACAAAAAATAAATAAATAGATAAATAAATAAATAAATAAATAAAAATCAGCTTTCATAAATTCTAAAAATTGTTCATATACAATTACAATCTAAAGGAAGGTTTATTTCTATATTATTCTACATATAATAGTAATTTCAGCAAATATATTAAATTCCAATGCGATCTGTTTTAAACTTTAAGAGAGTTTATAACACATGATAAAAAATTTATAAAAAAGAATGGCGCGTCACAGTTCGGGGAGAGGATGGGGAGGAGCGTGAACAAAATTAGGAAGTATAATAAGGCTATCTGTTATAATTATAGGGAGGCAAAAATTATAGGGAGGGGCGGAGCGCGTTTTGCCTACACAAGGGGGGGGGGGGGTGACACTTTTCTAAATTTTAACGATATCCGTCATGTCACATTTCGTTACAAAGGACTGTGACCACTTATTCATGTTATGCACCACAGGTGAAACCCCCACATTTTGCGCCCCCCCCCGACACTACTCATGTGATATATTGTTCGAAAGGCCTGTGACCGCTTATTCATATTATGTATCTTCGGGGTCCATCATCCCACTTTCACCCCCCCCCCCCCAAAGAGGTCACTTTTCTAAATTTTGCCGGCACCTCTCATGTGATATATCGTTGGAAAGGTCTGTGAACGCTTAATCAAATTATGCAGGTGCGGGGGGTATTTTCTGAATTTTGCACATATCCCTCATCTGATACATTGTTGAAAAAGTCTGTGACCGCCTAATCTTATTACGCATCTCCGGTGTTCATCCCCCACTTTGCCCCCAAACGCGATTAGCTTTCACCACCAGTGGGCGCTTTCCTATCTCTGTTTCTATGGGTCGGATCACGACGGGGTATGGCTCATTCGACTCGACATCTATAGAGCTTTCCGATTTTAGTTAGTTTTTTCACCACCAAGGGGCACTTTCCTATCTCTGGTTCTATGGGCTAGATCACGACGGGGTATAGCTCATTCGACTCGACATCTATAGCCTTAACGATTTCAGTGCCCGAGGTTTGTATAGAACAGATTGCGCTACCTGGTGGTGGAAGATAGAACTTGAGCGTTCGCAGCACGACTGCTATACGGTGCCGAAGGCAACCGGGACCCGTGTCGGAAGTTCGTTTGTTTAGATGTTTATACAATTCGATGTGCAAATTAAGGGATTATTCGGTGCCGAAAGCAGCGTGGAACCAGGTCGGAGGTTCGTGGTTTATCTTATTCGAGGTTTTAAAAGGATTGAGGGCCCGGTGTAAATTAGGGGCCCGCTAGCGGGCGAAGCCAGCTAGTGCTAATAATAAAAGAGCGTGATATCACGTTTGATTTCAAATGCAGCGCTGACACGCTATGTACGTATTCCATTTTTATTCATTTAATGGATTAGTCAGTGATATTTTTTAATGGAGGATAACAAGTATTATAACAAGCCACATTTAGTATGTTGTTTTTAAGAGTGTAAATAATTTAATTGAAAATTCTACTGATATTTCTAGTTAACCCTTTAAACAATGGCTGAAAGTAAAATGTAATTTTAAATTATTTCTCATGTTTAGATTATTTAAATTATGTTCAATATATTTAAAAAAAAAGAAATGATATCTACAAAAACTACTTTTCAAAAGTTAAAAAAGGCCAAGCGTAAAAAAAAAAAAAAAAGTTGTGGCTAAAAAATGGTGTGATATCAAATTTCCAAGCTATTATATTGCTTATTTAACTTTTTTCTATTAAATAAGTTATCATATATATAAGTCGAGTGCCTACGTATATGTTAATAGAAATCGTTTTCTCCTGCACTAAATACATCCTAACGAGTTTCTGAAAATTCAATTTTTTTCAAATTATGCATGATGGGCTTGGCGGTCATCTTTCCATATTTCTAAGCACACAAATTTCTAAAGTAAAAGCGTAATATGTTTGCAATGTAATATGTTTATAAAAATTTCGAACTTCAGATTCTAACTACGGACAGATAAATTAGATAAGACTGATATTTTGATAAATTGATTTTTACTAATTTGAAATTAATAATTACTCTAAAAAATAAATCATAAGATGAATCTTTAAGATAAGTCATCATTATCTTAAGACACAATTTTCAGAGCATGCAAGTCTATAAATGAAACTCTTAAATATTTGCTTAAATAACAATTTTGAACTTCGGATTTTAACTACGGATTTGGGTGGTTAGAATTTTGTGAATAATATGCAAAGATGGCCGCCAAGCCCATCATGCATAATTTGAAAAAAATTGAATTTTCAGAAACTCGTTAGGATGTATTTAGTGCAGGAGAAAACGATTTCTATTAACATATACGTAGGCACTCGACTTATATATATGATAACTTATTTAATAGAAAAAAGTTAAATAAGCAATATAATAGCTTGGAAATTTGATATCACACCATTTTTTAGCCACAACTTTTTTTACGCTTGGCCTTTTTTTACTTTTGAAAAGTTGTTTTTGTAGATTTATTATTACTTCTAGGAAAAGGTCCGAAAATTTATGTATGACAGATTTTTGATATCATTAAAAAAAAGCCCCAAGGGGTGGGGGAGGGGGAAGGGAGGTTTTAGAAGAAAAAATCTCATAACTTCGTCAATTCACAAGATATCAAATCCGCTTGAATTTATTATAAATCCTCTTAATATTATCTAAAACTTTTATACTGACAAGTTTTTATAGGACCAACCCTTATAGCAAAGAATAAATAAATAAATAAATAAATAAAAACAAAAAAATCCCTGCCTGCTCCGCCTACAAACAAATTAGATTTCGAAGTGGGCGGTCCCAACTGCGGCATCATGCCAAAAAGATTAATTCTTCCGCAATTCCCAAGAAACAGGCGCTCCACGGTCTACGTCTTCGAAATCTACCTGTGCCTGTAGGCCGAGCCGTGAGGGATTTTTTTTATTTTGATTTTGGTTCCAGTTTTTTTAATGAGGTATCGATTCCGAAAGTGAAAGTAAATTTATATAAAAATATCTGCAACCAAAATCGAAAAAGTAAAATATATCCCAGTTAGAAATTAACCTCAGCTATCCTATGAAAAAATTAATCATTTAAAAATACTAAAATTCAAGCGAGAAATTTATAAAGAATACACTCATACGTTTAACATTAGCTTGCGAGTTTCTTCTCTTGACTATTATAGCCTTTCAAGACGCAGACGTTAATGATTTGTGTTTATTTTATCAAATACCAAAATGGGTGCCACCCGAACTAACTACAACTAGGTACAATATTTTTGAGCAGATATGACGGTAGTCCGCAACCTAGACAAAGATTTGTAACTGGAAAATACAGTTTAGAAAAATTTAGTTAAGGGGGGGGGGGGGTCTACTTCTTTGGCCAAAATTCATATGATTTATATTATTTTTTTTTTAGTTACAAAGAAAATAAATATAAACTTTGGACTTTTTGCATTGTATTTATTGACATTTCACTTATATATTTAAATTGTGTGTGTGTAGAAAAATGAATAATACACCTTGTGCTCCGAGGAGAACCTGCCGTAAATGCCTAATTGGGCGACCATTTTTCCCTGGTCACAAGCATCTGAAACAAATTGGGTCGCCAAACTATTAAAAAGCATTAATTTTTCTGGATTTTACACCAACATATAGTTTTAAAAGTTGATTTTTGACAAAATGTCGGTCATTTGAACAGAAAAGTTTATTTTTCCTCCTCTCTTTTTATCTTTTGCTACCTGGAAAAAAAAAATGCCATAATTTCAGGCGTATAATCCGCGGATCAAGCAACTCTGTTTCAATCCAAAAATTATTTTTAATAATTGAAGTCAAATATTTACAGTGATCTAATAAGTAATATTTCATAAAATAAAATTTCTGGATCGAAACATGATTGTTTGATCCGCGGATTATTCGCCGTAAATTACTATAATCAACGAAAATTATAATTTTCGTTAGCATGAGATCCTGCAAAAACGATTTGCTTTATTTTAAATAAAAAATAAAGAAAATAGGTTGAATTGTTTTCCTGAAAAATGGTCGCCTTGTTTGAAAAACATGGTTTAGAGAAAAAAAGTTTAAAATTTTACAACAGCGTTACGTTCAACAAGTGGCGTTACATTTTATAAGGATAAAATATAGTAAGGGATTGGAATATAACGAAACTGCTTTAGGACAAAATAATCTGCACGCTTAAAGAAAGCCAGAAATGAAAAAGAAATTACAGATCTCATAAATATAATGAACACAAAATAATTCTTTAAGACGTTGAGAGCCATCATATATATGAAATAAGATTTCGTAGGATGCAATTGTTGAGTGTTGGAACAGTTGGGCGTTTCTCAACATTAAATTTTAATAGTATTCTTTGCCTTAAAAAAAGTCTGAAGTTCTGTCATTAAAACAGACAAAAAGGACAATTTAAATTTAGCTGTGTCAATTGATAATCTGCTGTGCCACTGTTCATGGTTCCATCAATGCATTATACAAAGTGGCGACAGATCAGGGAACCGTAAAAGAGAACAGTAAAAAAAAAAGAGTGAAATACCACTATTTTCTTATGGTACAATTCATATTGTTTATTTGAACGATAAATAAGTCGGATTTTTTTATAAGAAAACACTGATACAAACCCTTTTTTTCGACTGTTTTTCTCTGATCTGTAGCTACCCTGTTATTATATTTAGCGGTAAACTAATAAATTTAGTACCGTAATTTCCGGCGTATTAGTCGCGGCTGAAATAAGTCTGTTTCAAATCAGAAATTGTATTTTCTAAAAAAAGTAAAATAAGATCAAAATAGATAAAAGTTACTTTTTAGGAAATAAAATTTCTGGTCGGAAAGAGATTTATTTTAGCCGCGGCTTATACACCGGAAATTACGGTAATAATTATTTCAAGTGTAAGTAGATATTTATAAAAAATGTGTTTTATGCACCGCCAGCTGTCACGTAAGAAATTTATTTTGAACTTTAGGAATTCTTCTCTTTATTCAATTTATAACGGTACCAATATTGTTTTTATATTAGTAATAACCAGAAATAGCAATAAAAATGGATCCAAGTTTTTTTTAATGGAAAACGTAAAAAGACCGATGAAAGTGAAAGATTAAAAAAAGAGTGAAGAGATAAGTGAAACGATAAGTGAAAGATAAAGAAAAAAAGAAATAAAATTTTGAGTTGTAACGAAAATATTTTTGTTATTCCTTCTATAACTTATCCGAAATATAAGATTAGAAATTAATTTCTAAAATATAAATAAAAAGAAAAGTATAAAGTTAAACTGATAGCATTGACCTCACAGGCTATTCAATTAATTGTATATTATACTCTTATTTCAAAGAATAATGCCCTCCAAAAATAAAGATATCGACAATAAAACTGCATACCAAATTTGAAGCAAATCGGTAATTCTGCATGAAACACCCATTTACCTAAATTAAGGGAGGAATAGCATCCCACGTTTCCCCCCTTTATACTTAACCCTTTAACGTTCATTGGTTTCCCTAGGAAACCACAAAACTTTAATTACGAAATTCCACAATGACAGCAGAATTTTAATAGAAATGTTTTCCATTTATTACATAAGTGAAATATCGCTTTTTTATATATATAAAAATAAATTTGTTCATAATTTCCGGTGTCAATCGTTTATTTCAACACTTTAGCAATTGAAATGCTTTATCCGTTAGGGTTAACCAATGAACCTCCAAATCTAATCAGGGAAAAACCTTATCAGAATGAAATTATATACCAAATTTGAAGCAAATCGGATAATTCTGCATGAAAAACCCATTTATCTAAATTAAGGGGAGGATTGGCATCCCGCGTTCCCCCTTTGTACTTAACCAATGAACCCCCAAAACCAATCACGGAAGCGCCTTATCAGAATGAACCTGTTTACCAAATTTCAAGCAAATCGGATAATTCTGTATGAAAACCTAATTATGTAAATTAAGCTAGATTAGCCCCCTTTGTAATTAACCAATGAACCCCCAAAACTAATCAGGGAAGTGCCTTATCAGAATGAACCTGTATACCAAATTTCAAGCAAATCGGATAATTCTGCATGAAAAACCTATTTATCTAAATGAAAGGGGGGGGGGGGATTAGGCCCTTTATACTTAACCAATCACCCCCTTAATTTAATTTTTGTGATGTTGCATTTTTGGCAAAGCTATTTAACAGTGGCTATGTCATTTCTTGGTACAAATATTTTTATGTAGCATTAATCATTAGTTATTAATTTTACCATTTTACATCTTATTTTTTAACATAGAATTATTCATTTATACATCCATTTTTACTTTAATGTATTTGGATATTTTACTTTTTATTTATTATTTAATTTCATTTATTTATTATTTAACTAATTGTTATCATTCTTTCGTTAGTATTTGGTTTAATTTTTAAATATTAATTTTCTTCCACTGCTTTTTTAATTCATCGCATATTCACTTTTTCTCTCATAGATGGCAGCACCATGGTTTGTGTTGCTTTACAATAATATTCCATGGTAATTCATCTTCTAAAACTTATTTTGGCAACATGTAATGATTTTTTGCAATTCAATGCCTCTGTTTAATTATGCTCCTATATCTGGTTACTGAAGTGCACCAATATCCTTTTTAATCCAATTGTATTTCGCACTTTACGATTAAATTTCAAGTTTTTATCTCTTTATTATGGGTAAGGTTTCTTTCCTTTTTAATATTGTATTTATTTTTTTTAATTTTAAGATTTTTTTCACAGGTTTTATTCTTTGTTTATGAGTGGTAGTCCCAAAATCATATTCTTTAGCAATGTTATGGCTAATATGATGATGAAACCACTCATTTTATTTGTGGTATTTAGGCATTTGGGACTTGATAATTCTGTCTAAAGTCCAAAAATTTCATTTCATTCATTCAAAATTTCATTCATTCAATTTTTAATTTAATTTCTTTTCTTTTAAATAAGTACTTGGTATCTATATTCAGAGTGTTGGGAAACACTATCGTTGTCAATTAATTATTACATACTAAATCAAAATTTCATAGTTTATGTTGGTGTTACGGTAATGTTTCATTAATGGTTTTATATATATATATATATATATATATATATATATATATATATAGGTAATATAAAATTATATGTAAGACGTTATCAGTATGAGCAGGCCTGTATCCTGTTTTAACTGCAGCATTGGTTAAGAGATCCATGAAAGTTTTTTTTTCAAGACAAGCGCTGACTGTGCCACAAAACGTTAGCTAAATGGTTGATAAAAATAACACTCTTAGCAACACTCAAGCAACAGTCGAAATATTTAGAGTATTTGCAGTCGTACAATCGAGCTGAGTAGTGGCAACAGTTCCCAAAGGTGTTTCTCCAAAGCATTTAGGAGACTGGGTTTGAGACAAAAAGTTTATTCCATACTAAATCATACTAATGCACAACTCCACATAAACACAACTTGAATAGAAGCTTCAGACCCGATTAGATCTATTAAAATTCTAAATCTAAGGAAAATCTACCGACGCGTAGAAGAAGGACTTCTCAAGTGACGAGGTTATTTGGACCCTTCGGAATGAGTAAAAATTTGCCTTCCAAGCCAGTGTATGCGGTATAAATATAAAAAAGATTTATTTCAAAGTTACAATGCGCTCTCTAAGAAACTAACGAAATCTGTGTTAAGAGGGAAAAAGGGGTTGTAAGAGGTGGGGCGTGCTCGCAAATGATTGAAAAAGTGGGCCAAACAAGGACGCCATTGACGTCATGTCGTAACTCTTTCTTTTAGAGCAGAATTTTAAAAAAGGTAAATAGTTTACACGGGAGTTGAAATGAATCATGGGATATGGAATGACAATTTTAATAAAAAATAAAACTGGTGTTACAAAATGTTCCAAAGAAACAAAATTTCAATGCCTTAAAGTATGAAGAAATAAAACTGGTGTTTTTTACAAGAAGTGTTGCATTTAATAGAACAATGTTTTTAGATTAAGAATTAAAAGAACATGTTGATTTAAAGTTATGGAATTAAAATACAAATGATACTTAAAATATTATTAAATATTAGGAAAAAAAGTAGAATTGTAAGAATTTGGAATAAATTAATTAAGGTAAAATGGCGAAAATTTATTATTATTACATACATATATATATATATATATATATATATATATATATATTAGTTAAATTAGGTAAAAAAATCAATTTTACTCAAAAAAGCAACAAACTAAAATAATGCTTTAGAAAAAAAAATATATATATATGTAACAAATAACTTTCCCATTCCTTTAAAATTATACACAATATATTTTTTAAAGTTATAAAAAACACTCGTGCAGAAAATATATTCTAAACGAACACATTAAAAATATATATAATAGTTGAAAAAAATTAATTTTCTCAAAAAAGGAAACATTTTTTACCGAATTTAATTATAAATATAATATTCATATTTTACATCTAACAATCCAATTAAGAATATATATAATTCATGTTTTATCCTCTAGTAATACTAAAGTTTTAAAACCTCAACCATCATCTCATAACGCAATCTCCCCGCAATTAACTTAAAAATTACCAGATTTCTAAAACCCAAACTTTTTAAGTCCCAAGCCGCGATTTGAAGAAATCCAGTATCATCGTTTCAAACTCTTATTCTAGCAAGAACCAATGGTCTTACACATAAAACACTTGGCTCAAGGCACTGACATCCCTAGTTCGAGTCAAAGATTAACCAGAATATTTTTGAGGTATATCAAATAATAAATATCAACAGATGGCAGCACAAAGAGAGATGTAATTTTTTAAAAACCGAGGTTATTCATAACGGAAAATTTCCCTTCCTGGCAGTGCTGCCAGGTATATTTCTGGGACTCGAAGAGAGTATTTCTGAGAGCGTAACGGAAAGTTACCGCTTCTTCAAACAGAGTTTTTCCTTTTTTTATCTCTCAAAACGGAAAATCTATTAACGGAATGGAGAAACTCCGGCAACTTTGCTGCCAGTAATTTTACAGTGAATTAACGTATTTATTTTAACAGTGCAGGGTAAGTTATAACATGTCAGGACTCTCGTCCGTACTAGAACGACACAATACTCCTCACATTAAAGAAGGTGACAAAAGGGCAGCCGTCGATGAATGTGATCTGAACGCACCTGGATGCGATATTAAATGTTTTCGCCAAGCATACAGAGGTACCAGTGTGTAGAGAGAGACAGGGTGTGCTCACATCTCAATAACATCGCTTATGACTCAATGGAGGAATTTCACATTGTTATTCTCAAAGGAACAACGAACCCTTTGGAAATAGAGCTATAGGATAGAACGTTGCAACACTAGTACTAGTAAAATGGTTGTTCGGATTTTTTTAGAATTCTCTTATACCACGGTAGGACGATATATATACAACGCATTCATAGAAAATATTGTTTAGAGGAAATGTGTATATCAGGACACATTGGGAGATACCTTGTCGAAGTCGTATAAAGGCGAACTCTTTTTAAGGGCAATAATACTCTTCAGTGTACTATTAGTCACAATTTTAAGCTTGTATTTCTCTGCAATATTTAGAATTATGTCAAAAAGATTAACTAAATATATGACTGCGTGATTCTTTATAGCTAAGAATTTCGGCGGTCTCCTCCGGAGATTACGACTCGGCCCCTTCAGTGGGAAAGATGACCAGAAGCCCGACACAGCGAGATGTTTGACACGATGGGGGCAGAACACGGATGAACCGCCACCTTAATGTGGTGCGCCGGTGATAGAGGGGCGTCCAAAAAAACCGGAGACGCCAAAAAGACTCGGTGACGCAGGCCACTGAGTCTGGGTCTACCCTTCATAATCTCAGGTTTTCTGCGGCCGGCGTAAGGACTCGGCTAATGTTGGAAGCCTTCTCCCTAGGTGGTAGAAGGACGCCTCGTAGGCCTGTATCAGTTGCTCGAGCAGAACCCTCGCCCTGCGACGAGGTAAGTGACGCTGAGCAATGACTAGCTAACAGAGGTCAGATCGTTTCCAAATCTTTATCTGGGGGTGTTGACGAAGGCGAGATCGAATTACGAAGAGCACAGTGCGTGGTGGCTCTGCAGTGACGCTTAGTTACTGCTTGAAGCAACTCTCGGTACTAGCAGGTGGCAGAGCGTAGTTACCGGTATGTGGGCGTACACGCATGGTCCGCAGCTGGAGCAGTTGTGTGTCAAATTCAATGGTCGGGAAGAAAGGGCATTGCCCGATCGTAGGAAGAGTGATAGAAGTCCTCGGGGCCACTTAGGTCACCGTGTGACCGTATTAACTCCTTGAGAGGGTGTAGGTTCTTTACCTGGACTTTTCGATCAGCTGGAATCTTAGAAATAACTTTCACGCAACTAATCTCGATCGGGACCGCTTCTTTGGCGTTTTTGAAGGAATTTTCCATGACCTTGAGATTACCGATATGAGATTACCGATAGTGGTGCTTCCCTTTTTTCATTGTTGTTGTTGTTGTGTGTTTTTTTTTTTTGTTTTATATGTGGATGACACCCCAGTTGAGTCGACTAGCCACTACCTGCATTTCGTTGCAGGGCTTCGCCGGAGGGAAAGCTTCTGGGGTTGATAACTTAACTCAGGACGTGTCTATGCGTTCAAGGACACTTTTCTTTGAGGTCTCGGGCTTGCGAGAAGCTCCTTCTCCTCGCCGCAGCCGATGAGACCAGGGACCTCCCCTAGAACTAAATAATCGGAAACTGCCGTACAATAAGAGTCTTTGGGGTAGCCCGGCTTAAGGCATAGGACCCGGTTCCCTCTTTTGGCTTCCTGCTACAAAGCTGTCGGAGGTCTCATACGTCTCCCCGAGCGTTTTGTGGTGATGTCCTCGAAGTGTGGGCTGCACCGCATATCGCAGATACTTCTGTCGTCAATCTTTTGGGTTAAAGGGTGTGTTCAGCAGGTGGTGGCGCTCCCATCGGCCGCAGCACTTACAGGAATAACCTCCTAGTCTAGTGCGTTAAAAGTCCCTCAGGACTTGGATGCGGCGGTTGATGCGCTGATGGGTGCGCTTAGGTGGCTGGCGGCGCATCCTCATTTTATTATTAAGATTAGTTGTAATTCAGTAAACAATTTTTTAAACATTTTAAAGAAACATACATTTAGTACCTATGGGACGTTGGCTGAAATAAGCATAAAAATTCATAAAACTAGCTTAGATATGTCGGTTAGCCGTCTAAATGGGTCGAAATTTCCAGGACCGGGCTTTCACCGCCCTGTCCAAAAAATTTACTGACACAACCAATATAAAAGCTAAAAGCTCAACCAGAAATCGACCCGGCCCGTACGAATATATATATATATATATATATATATATATTGGCCTAGTACGATATAAACGCTAAAAGTTTTGCCCGACGCAGGCTCAGCCCGTACAAAAGCTTAATTGGCACGGGCCGGCACGACTTAATTTCCAAAAGCATGCCAGAGGGAGGCAATTAAAACTCTAACTGCAATAGTTTCTTTAATCAGGTGTTCAGAGTCGACCCGGTAAAGAAAGAAGACTGGCCCAAACCAGCCTGAAAAAGTAGGACAGAAAAAATAAGTCCCGGGTGTGGCTCAACCCTGAAAGAGCAAAGACCAGGTTCGGTCCCAGTCCCGTGAATAGTAGCCAGACCGGTTTCGAACCAAACTCGTTCCAAGACGCAGACATTTAATTTCTTCCCTAATACCCTCTTTGCATTGGATATTCTTAGATATTATAGATATATCTTCGATCGTAATTTTTGAGGTGGTACCCTCCCGGAATTGAACACTTGTTCACACCGCAAAACTCATCTAAGATAACTCACTGAACATCACCGTGTCTGAGATCTGAACAAATATAGAATGTGAGTATTCTCATAAGTTAAAGCCAGCCTCAACAGCCAATCAGTTAAAGCCAGTCTTCAGAGCCAATCAAAGTGAGTGGTAGTGGCATTATCTAGCAATAAAAAGTTCGAACTCACTGAGTGAGTTTGTGAAACTCCCTCAGCGAGTTCGGCGGTCTAAGATATTTTAAATATCCGATCTGAACGGGGTATTACGACCGAGGTCTTTTAAGCAGACCTCTTTATGTCTGTTTGACACTTTATTAGCTCAAAGGGGGGAGGCTATAAATAGATCACAGTCAATTTCGATTCTAGTTTTTTTAAACGAATGATAACAAAAAGGAACTGATTTTCCAGAAAACAAAATGATCCGAATATAGCTAATTATAGTACTTATAATATATATTTATTGAAATCACTTCAGTAGTTACCGAGAAGAAGCAAGGGCGTCTTCAAAAAAGGGGGCCGGTTAGAAGTTTTTTAGGTTCCAATACAACTGGCAGTTTGGGTGAGGTCGGGTCTAATTTTTTTAAATTGCTTGCCGGGTTCGGGTCGGATTGACTTTTATTCTTTTTCTGTGAGTCGGTTTGGGATCGGGTTAACTTCTACTTTTTTGCTACGGCCTGGTTTGAATCGGGTTGACTTCTACTGTTTGCTACGTGTCGAGTTGACTGACATTATTTCGGGTTTGGCTCAGTTTCGAGTTGAATTTCTACTCTTGCGAGTCGTGTTCTCGTTGACCTGATTTTTCAAAAGAAAGTCTAAAATATTTTTCCGATAAAATCTATATACAAGAAAATTTTCATAAGGGACACTCTTAAATAGCGAAAAGCCTTATTTAGGGAATACTTTCTAAACATTTTATACAGTAAAACCTCTGAATAATGGACACTTTGGGAACCGTGGAATTTATTCGCTATTGAGAAGCGATAGCATGTACAGTAAGTCTTTCGTACTGTCATTCCTGAATAGGATATTTAGCAAACACTTTTGAATCCCCAACACAAATATTTGTATGTCTTTGCCTCTGAACAGCGCACACCTCCGTGACAAAATTGGCAGGTGTCCGAGGTGTCTGTTATCTAAATTTTTGATATAATATATATCATATTTCAATAATATGCATTTGAATATTAATGAGTATATACTATATTTATATATATAAAAACAACAACATAAAACTGATATTCGAGATATAAAGAAAGATAGAGATAAAATCGATATTAGACAATAATTTATAATTCTACTAAAATATTGGTTTCACCTCCAATGGAATCTTAGGGTTTGAGTCGGAACAACCCGATCTGGCCAGGACTCTAGATGAGACCAAACGAAACTTTTAAGTGGGTTGTTCGAAAACTGCAACAACGAACCCTTTGGAGATAGCTTCTTTTGGAGATTCCTTTTAGAGATCATATTGCAGTACTAGTAAAAAGGTTCGGATTTGTCTTAGCATTCTACAGCGGTAGGACAAAAATGTACAAAGCATTCATACCAAAAATATTGTTAGTGGAAATGTGTATCCAAGGGTACTTGGAGAGATACAATCCAGAAGTCGCATAAAGTATACAGCTCGTAAACCGTTTTTCGCTTTGAAGGCCTACAATTTCTTCTTCAATGTATACATAGAGACAATTTTATGCTTTGATGTCTCGGCAGATTTCAGAATCATATAGACAAGACTAACAGGGTATAAGATTGTTTGTTTCTTTATATCTAAGGTCAGTTGTAATCTAAGAAATGTAAAAAAAAGTTTTGAAACTTATTAAATAAACATATAGTTAGTGGCTATGGAACGCTGGCTGATAGAAGCATTTAAAAAACATTAAAACAAGCTTAAATATGTCGGATAGAGGTTTACACTTGCCGAAATTGCCCGACCCGGGCAAAAACATTTGGATCGACCCGATATAAAAGCTAAAAATATGACCCGGCCTGATCTGTACAGAAACTTAATTGGTATTTCTCGGCCCTACTGAAATTTTACAAAATAGGCCGATATTTTTGGAGCAACATTATCTTACAGTTAAAAATATTCACAAAGCACACTTACGTATGCATGTATGTTATTTTCAGATTATATTCGACATTCATGAAATACTAGACGAAAACAATATTAATAACAGTTAAACAATGGCGTACATAAAAATTGGCTTATAAAATTACTTTCAAATGAATATTCAATAAAATATCAGCGTAGTTTAGAATTAACGAAACAAATGATAAAAGAAACCATAATTTTAAAGCACTACAAAAAAATTAATTTAAAAAAATAAAACTCTGTGATTTATAAAACAAAACTAAATTTCTAAATATTACGCTAAACAAATGTAAAACATCTCTATAATGTTTACGAAAATAAATAAATAGTATTTTGTAGCCATTTCAAAACTTTCTTCTATATAAATCAAAGCATCTGCAACAAAACTTAAAGGATGATATATTCGTTCTTGAGATATATCTAACTCTAAAATTGTGAAAAAAATATAATAGCATCTACATCTGATGGGCAGATGCACCCATACCTAATACGGATTTGTTTATGTTAAGGTGTAACGGAATATGTTTGGTGAAATATGGTGCATAGTTCTTATATATAAGCTATCGCGCAAATTGGGTTAAACAAAGCATAGAAGCAACACCTGTTGGACAATTTACACCCAAAGCTAGTCAACGTCTATTTATGTCAAGGTCTAACACAATATGAAGTTTCAGGAAATTTCATACAGTAGTTCTTGGAATATAGCTATCGCAGAAATCGTGAGAAATGCAGCATAGAAGCTCCCCCTGTTACGAGATTTACACCAAAACCTAATCAGCACATATTTATGTCAATGTATACTGAATATGAAATTTGATTACATTCCATGCTTTTTTCCTGACATAGAGCGCCCAAAAATTTATGTCACATACAGACAGACAAACTCGCAGACAGATATTTTCTAAAAACAATAATATCGTGTTCAGGATTTACAAAAAAGTATAAATCTTTGAAAAACAGGACGTCGAAATTTTATACAAATCCAATACTTTCTTCTTGTATCGATAAAAGAAAACTAGTCGGATGTCGGATGTGCCACTCCCAAAACTTTCTTCTATATCATACATGTTTCACATACACCAAACACGAATCAGCAACAGCATATAAACAAGGTCGAACTGGATCTAATGTTTTATTAAAATTCGTACATTAGTTCTTGGGATATGACTATCGCTAAAATCGTGTTAATCCTGAAAAATGCAGCATAGCAGTGCCACCTGTTAGGAGATTTAAATTAAAACCTAATAAGCAAAAACTTATGTCAAAGTCTATACTGTAAAAAAAAATCTCTCAAATTAACAGAAAAAACTGTCAATTTTGGCGCCGGTGGAAAACCGTTTAATTTGCAGAAAATATCCATATATTTTCATTAAAACAGTTTTTTTTTCTTCAAAACATATAGATTTTTTCTGTAAAAATGAAAAATCCACATTTTTTACAGGTAAAAACTGTTTTTCTTTAAAACAGTATTTTGTGTAAAAAAAATAAAACATTTTTTTGTCAAAATTAGAGATTTTTTTTACAGTGTAACTGAATCTGAAGTTTGATGAAATTCATGACATATTGCTATCGTGACATATTGCTAGCGTGACATATTGCTATCGTTTTGACATATTGCTATCGTGAAAATCGTGAAAAATGTAATATAGCAGCGCTACCGTTTTAGCGATTTACACAAAAAATTAATCAGCACCAATTTATATGAAGGTCTAACTTAATACAAAGTTTTTTAAATTCCGTGCATTAGTTCTTGAGATATAGCTAACTTTAAAATCATAAATAACTAGCATACAGCGCCACCTCTAGGGCGGTATACACCAAAACATAATCAGTAACATTTTATGTCCATGTCTAACTGAATCTGAAGTTTTATGAAAATCTGTGCATTAGTCCTTGAGATAGAACTTTTGCGGAAATCCAGAAAAATATAGCATCGAAAATCGAAAATCGAAATATAGCATAGAAAATCGTGAATACTGCAGCATAGCAGCGACATCTTTTGGCGGTGTACACCAAAACCTAATCAGCAGCAACCTATGTCAATGCCAAACTGAATCTGAAATTTGTTGGAAATTTCTGCATTAGTTCTTGATATAGAGTTAGCTTGAAAATTGTGAATAATGCAGATTGGTAGCCCTACCTCTTGGGCAGTATACACCGAAACCTAATCAACAACAAATGATATCCACGTCTAACGGAATTTGATGGTAGATGAAAATCTGTGCGTTAGTTCTTGAGACAGAGCTATTACGTAAATCGTGAAAAATGTAGCATAGCAGTGCCACCTGTTGAGCGATTTACACCAAAAACTAATCAGCACTAATTTATATCAAGTTATAGCAGAATCTTAAATTTTATTAAATTCTGTGAATTAGTTCCTGAAATAGGCCGCCCACAAATGTTTTTCATATACATACAGAAACCCATTTTCGAAAAACAGTCATATCCTATTCACGTCTTCTAAAACGTATAAATCCGTTAAAAATCGGAAGTCAAAAAATTTCACCAGTCCAATACTTTCTTTTTGTAAAGTTAGAAGAAATGCAAACACTGAAATCGTGTTTAGTACCTTTTAAAATGTATAAATCCGTCGAAAATCGGAATTCGAAAATGTTCATGAATCCAATACTTTTTTCTTGTAAAGATCAAAGAAAGTAATAGAAATGCCAATCCAACATGGGCTGGGAGGAAAGAATTTAGAGGATGCATGGTTCAAGATAACAATGGTTTTCATATTTGTTGGGTTGGATCCGGAACGAAATCTTAGCTTATATACCGTGCGGATCCCGACACTGGATATTTTAGCCGGTGCACACCTCTACACTGTTAAAAATTTGCAGCAAACTGTCCAGTCATTTGACCGTTTTTTATAGAAAACGGTTGCATAACCATAATTTAACTTCATTCTGACCATATTATTGCCTATATTATGGTAAGAATATAGTTAAATTGCGGTTATGTAACCTTTTTCTATAAAAACGGTCAAATGAGTGGACAGTTTGCTGCAAATTTTTAGCAGTGTAGGAAGAATGAATTCCACTCCAGGCTCGACCTAGAAAAGAAGTCTAGTGCGGCCCGGCACGAGTCTGCAGAGAAAAGTAATGTCCGGCTCGGCCGTGTGGAGCCCAAACCGGACCCAAGTTTCGTGAATGACAATTTACTTGGCCAGCGGACCTCGCCGGTATCAGTCTTTGTCCTGTCCCTTTCGGGTGCAGACCTTAATTATAGTTTGTAGACCTTTTATTAGCTCAAGGGATGAGGGCGATCTCCTCATCACCCTGCCTTAGACTTCATTTCTCCCCCTCCCTCTGATAGAAAACATACAATGTTTAAAATCTTCATATCTGTTTTTTTTTTTAAATTTAATTTCATAAAGATGCTATTTTAACATGTAATGTTATTGAATCTTATTTGAGTCTTTTAGAAAATTGCGAATTCTAAAAAACAAGGTGAGACCGATAAGTAAGGTGAATCTGCCCCCTCCTTTCCAAAATGTGAACAGGCCGATGCGCTGAAGCATGCGCATAACGTTCTTCCCTGTCTTACATAAATATTGCACTTCATTTTCAAAATTTCTCGGTAGGTGTTTGTTGATGCAGTAGCTGCAAACTGACAGTTGTTAGTACATTGCGTCATGGAGCAGAGAGTCAATTGGATATCTGAAATGTTTGCAAATCTGTATCCTTCCAGTGCCGATTTCAAAAAAGTCTAGTGGCGAAAGGTCATGGGAATATAGAGGGTGGGACAACTCAGTAATTTGATGATGAGCAAGGAATCATTTCACACACGTAGCAGTATAAGGCCGTACATTATCGCGCAAAATGTACAATTTTCATGATTTTGTAGCATCGAATTGCGTCCGCACACGACGAATACGCACTTTTACCCAATTTGAAACAGAATTTCATATTGACTCTCTGCTCGATGATGCAATGCACTGACAACTGCTACGTTGCAGCATGATACAGTATAAAGAAACGCCTACCGAGAAATGTTGAAAACGAAGTGCAAAATTTGCGTAAGACAGGGAATAACATAATACGCATGAGTCAACGCGTCGGACTGTTCGCAATTTCCAAAGGAGGGGGGACTTAACTTACTTCTCGGTCTCACATTGTAGATAGCTTTATGAACTGAGAGTTTAAAATATATAAGTTTAAAAATTCTCTTGCAGTGACATATTTGATTTCGGATAGCCTGTTGAAGGTCTGACAATTTCTGTGACGGAAGTTTGCAAGATAAAATTTTTGGAAGCAGAAGTGCTAAAGAAGGAGAATTTCCCTGGCAAGTAAGTTTCTTTATTTGTTCATAAAATAAAACAAAGATTTTTCAACATTCAGTTATCTGAAACTTCATATTATCCATCACGTTCATCGAGGCAACATTTAGAATCACTCATGTCTACAAGACCTGGGATATAGGATACAGACGGAAAATTTATGATTCTAATTGATTACCAAAATTTATTATTGCATTTTGGTGATTTCAATGTACTACAAAGTTGGTTTAAAACTTCATTCATGGCAGTGTTTTATAAGAGACGCATTTCTTTTGCAAATAAATAAACGGGCATAGTTTAATTATCTTAAATCTAAATTATATTATCTGATAATTTTGTTTGGGGATGAATGCAAAATATTTTATAATTATGGATTACAGTGATTTGTTTTTATTTAGGAGGATTCGGAACTAAAAGAAAAAAAATGGCTGAATGTTTATTTTTGTTGTTGTTATTATTATTATAACGTGAATGCTAAACAATTAAATTAATGAATAATAATAATAATTAAATTTTGTATAGCTTTTATAGAAAAATTTATAAAATTAAAATTTCTGTTACTTAAAATTTAAACCTGCTAACCCATTTTATTTTTAAAAATCTTTGCTTCAATTTGTTTGTATCATGTCAATTAGCGATTTGATTAACCCCTTAATTTTTTTGACACAATAAACTAAGACTATAGGCAGAACACCACTTTTTCTGAACTAAAATATTCGCCTTATTTAATCGAAAAATATCTGTCATTATATAAAGATGAAGAAAATAATTAAAAATTAGAGGTATCCAAAAGCTTTGTGTAACAAAGCAAGCAAACCGTTCTTGCCCGTACACCCTACGGGCAAAATTGTTAAGTGGTTACGACTTTAAGGATTGAATTTTTTTAGTCGGATGTGCCAATCCCAAAACTTTCTTCTATCTCAGTCATGTTAATACTTCAAAATTCGCTATCACATCGCCAATAAAATCAATATTTTTCGTCATTCTGTTGTACGTCAGCTTCTTGCGAATCGTCGGGTTACCGGGATGCGATCAACTGATGTATACTAAACTACGAAAAGTCCTTCTGGCCTGTACTAACAGGAACAGATAGCCTCCCTATTCCTTGGCTTTACGATTTTAGCTAATTTTACTGGAAAACATGAAGCTAAAAAGCGTGGAACCCAATTAAAGAAGATTCATTCCCAGTTCTCGTCAACATTGAATTTGAATGAGAATACCGCCAAATTAGTCCTCTACAGACAAGTTGGCTTCATTTATGGCAACCTATGTTTGTCGCCAAATATGGCTATATTTCGCCAACTGTCGCCAAACTTGGCGAGAATTTGACGTTGGTGAATATAAATAAAAAGTGTTAAGCATATAAGAATAGGAACAATGGTTACAACAATGAAAGAGAATTTGCCGAAACCATGTTAACTAAAACTCATAAATTAAACCCGTTTAAGGATGAATTCTGCTGTCTTGTTTGAAAATGTCAGCTACCCTAAAATTTCAAACCGCTATATCTCAGCCATTTTTTAAGATAGAGGCAAAACAAAAATTGCTCCGGATTCTCTGGATGAAGGCCAAACGTTTAACGAAAAAAACTTTTAAGATTTCTAATTTTTTGTACATCTTTTTAAATTTGAAATTTTTAAATGGCTATCACAGCGCCCCCTTCCGGCGGAATATCACCAAATTCAAGTAGGACCTGCTGGTCATCTCCAAAAACATACAAAAAAATTTGTTTTAATTATCTGCATAACATCATACACTTTTCGATGATACAATAGTGAAAATCGAACAAAAATCGCGATCCTAGCGGCCCCTTTCGTTGAAATATTCTCGAATTCAACTTGTACTGGCAGTTTATAGTCAAAAAAGTACAAAAAAATTGGTTAGATTATCTGCATAACTTCATACACTTTTCGATGATACAATAGTGAAAATCGAACAAAAATCGCGATCGCAGAGCCCCATTTCGTCGAAATATCCCCAAATTCAACTGGAACCTGCCGGCTATAGTAAAAAATATATAAAAAAAATTGTTCAATTATCTGCATAACTTCATACACTTTTCGATGATACAATAGTGAAAATCAAAGAAAAATCGCGATAGCAGCGCCCCCTTTCGTCGAAATATCCCCACATTCAAGTAGGACCTGCTTGCCATAGCCAAAAACACATAAAAAAATGTGGTTCAATTTGAAGCATACCTTCATACATTTTTCGATGATACAATGAGAGCGGACAGACGGACAGATAGACAGACATTTTGTAAAAACATGTTTTTCGGAAACTCTGATCCCTAAAACGTGTAAATCCGTCGAAAACCGGAAGTCGAAATTTTTTTTTGATTACAACACTTTCTTCTATTATAGAAAAAAATACTTGGTAAAAATTACCAAGAGAGTTATTTCAACTCATTTATACCTGATATTTTATTCTTTTTCAATACTCCGGTTTTTGTAATTGCACTACATATAATAAAGTAATTCTTAATATTATACCAATATCAATATTTTGTTGTAAAAAGTGTAAAATGAATGAAAAAATAGAAAAAAAAATCTGTCAAAAAATATATTAATTTGTTTTCGAAAATTCAAAACGTCTTATTTTTTGGACGCTAATCATGAACGGGTTAAAATCATTCCTTTTCGTAGACTTTTAAAATCTTGGCAATTACCAAAGAGTGACAGCAGCAAGAAAATGTTACAGATCATTGGTTGAATTTATTCTTTTTCTAGTGGATTTCCTTGTCAATCATTTGAAGTTAGACAATCCTCTTGTCGGCTTGAAATCACCAGCTGCCATCTCGTTGCGAGAAAAAGTATGACTAGTGTAGGCTCTTAAAATTGTCTCTGTCATAAAATATTAAACTTGATTGCATCAAAATATATCATTTTTACTCTGTAGGAAAAACGTGAAACGGAAAAACTGTCATTTCTATTCTTCAGAAACTGAATTACTCAGAGTAATCTTCACCGTCCGATTTTCACAAAATTTGCATTTTCGGAATCGGAAAAATGAAGTACTTTAAAATTGCATGTTTCGAATCGATACCTCTAACGGTTTATTTAATATTAAAAGATGAGAAAAAAATGTGAATATTTCGTTGTCAGGGATTATCAAATCGGTAATTTTCTATTGCCGTTTCCATTAAAATAGCCCTTTTCGTCGCATGCGCAAGAAAATCTTTTAGTTCTACGTCCTGGCAGCGCATTATGTTCTAAGCGAACCTCTGACACAAGTCCCCGCTCTCTATGGCACCGTATAGCAGGCGTGCTGTGCACACGCTGCAAAATCTTTTAATTACATTTCCCCAGCCAAGAAGCACCAAATCTATATCTTAATTAGTTATCTATATCTTAGTTATTTCATGTTAATTTTAATGAACTAATTCCCATTGATATTGGTCCCATAGAACCCGAGAAAATAAATCCTGCCCGCTGGAGATTGAAATTCAGAAATGGTGGTAACCAATGCAAAATCTTTTAGTTCCACTTCCCACCGCCAGGGAAAGCACTCTGTTCTAAACAATCCTCTTTCTTAACATAACTCCGGAAAGTGTCCCGCTGCTTATGGCACCATATAGCACGCGTGCTGCGTACGCGCTGAAAATCTTTTAGTTCCACTTTCCAACACCAAAAGTGCCAAATCTATACCTTAATTAGTTCATATTAAATTGACTCAACAAATTTTCGATGAAATCGTGTCTATAGAAGCCGAGATAATACTCCCCCCCCCCTGGAGATTAATATCCGGAAATGGTGTTAACCAAAAGCTGAGAAAATGATACCGAAGTTTATGTACTACCTGCGTGATCTAAGAAGAATATTACAAAATATTTCGTTTGAATCAGTTTAATATTAAAAAAGTTCTGATTGGGGAGGGGGAGTATCGATCAGAGCATTAACGCAATGTTTAAATTGCGTCCGGACACCCCCTCGTCACCTCAAAATTAAACCAAGGACATTAACAATTATCGTTAACTTTTGACACAGAAACAAAATGCGCTTTCTTTGTTTGACTTCCAAATACAGTAAGTTATCGTTGCAAATTTCTAAAATCAAATACATAAATGACATGAAAAAACTCTAAAAAATTGCATAAAACAAATCGCGAAAAATTCAAGAATCGATGTTCGGTTACTTTATGGAATAACTTTTTCTGAAAAAAGAAAAAAGAATTACTATATTGGGCTAAAAGATTAAAATTGGATTCATTTCAATAATGTAAAGAAATCACAGCAAAACTTGAAAAAAAACGCATAAAATATATAAAAAATCTAATCAAAAAATCCAAATTGGAATTATTAATGACTCTCCCTTCCATTTAAAATCTTGATTTGTTATCTTTTAAGAATTATCAACACTCTCCAAGCTAAAAATGGAAAAAAAAATTCATGATTTTGGACATAACTGAGGGCGAAATCGAATCAATCAAAAAAACAATTAATTATTCTGGAGAAAATGTCTTACTGACAAAATAAAAAAAATCGCCAAAAATTTCAAAATAGTTGTACGAATAAACTTTATTGAAAAGAGCACGAAATTTATTATATCGGGCTAAAGGATTGGAACCGGATTCTTTTTACTAATGTGAAAAAATCTCTGTAAAACGTAAAACGAACACTAAAAATCTCATAAAAAATTAAATAAAAAAGAACTAATCAAATTCCATAATCGGGCTTTGAGGTTCAAAACTGCATGCAGAGGTACCAGAGGCTTCCAAATTTTGCAGCTCTGCGTGCAGCAGTGTCTTCAGAACACAGCGAAAAGACACACAAATACACACACAAACATCTGTTTTCTTTATTTTAGATATAAATTTAATTACATCGTCCTTCTTTATTGGCATTCTCGATTGCCGTTTTATTCCTGATTATAATTATTTTATATTATTACTACAAATGACTACGGAGGTATTAGATCTATACCCTCCCCCCAACCTTCTCTCGGGAATTTATGCCTGCCGTTTGCCCCCCCCCCCCTTTCCTAATATGTACAGAAAGTACCATGCTTAAAATAAATCTGTTTAACTTTTTTTCTTCTAATTTCATGAAGATGCTATTTGAATCTTCAATGTTATTGAGCTTATTTAATTCTCTTACGACATTGCGAATTCTAAACAGAATCCACCAAGATATTGTTATTTTAACTCATTTGTCTCTGATATTTTTTAGTCTTTCAATACTCCGGTTTTTGTAATTGCGTTCACATATAATAAAGTAGTTCTTATATTATAATAATCTCAATATTTTGTTGCAAAAGGTGTAACATGAACGGGAAAACAAATCTGTACAAAAATATATTGCGAAAATCAAAAGATCCGATGACTTAATTTTTTGGAATCATGAGCATGTTAAAACTCTTTCTACTTTTAAAATCTTGGCAATTACCCAATAGCACCAATGCTTTCGAGACGGAGGGAAGAAATTACAGTTCACTTGCTAATTGGAGGAATTCCTGTCAGTCATTTGAAGTTAGACAAATCTCTCGCCCGCCTTTAAATCACAGGCAGCCATCTTGATGCGAAAAAAATTTGACTAGTGTAGGCTCTTAAGTAAAGTTTTATTAAATGATGCATATGTGTTTGTGACATTTGTGTTGTTTTAAATAATAATTAAAGATATTTGTTCGCCCGCCTTTAAATCACAGGCAGCCATCTTGATGCGAAAAAAATTTGACTAGTGTAGGCTCTTAAGTAAAGTTTTATTAAATGATGCATATGTGTTTGTGACATTTGTGTTGTTTTAAATAATAATTAAAGATATTTGTTAAACGATTAATGTTCTATTCTCTATTACTGGATTTTGTTGACTTATATACATTTGATGCAAAAATAAGTACTAAATTGTGCTTTAAAACATCGTATCTTACTTATAATAAAATCCAAAGGCGAGAAAGTGTCTGTAACGGTACCGGACTTTACCACTCTGGTCTGCGAGTCGACCGTAGTTAAACGCCATGTTAGGCTTACTGAAAAAGATATGCTAACACATAACCACTAATCTTACTTATAATAAAATCCAAAGGCGAGAAAGTGTCTGTAACGGTACCGGACTTTACCACTCTGGTCTGCGAGTCGACCGTAGTTAAACGCCATGTTAGGCTTACTGAAAAAGATATGCTAACACATAACCACTAAATGATAATTTCTTCTACTTGAAATAATGTCTGTTCAGCATATTTTGGTATAAAACATGTATATCATATCCAGTTATAATGTTTTAAGTTTTAAATTAAAAACAACAGATTAAACATCCGATTACCTGATGTAAACAAACTAATAATGTTGCCATTCAAAAGTACAAATTCCATCACAAATTCCAAATGAATGACTCTTTGAACGTTTCATTAAAATATCCGATTATGCTCTTAAAATATTTGTAAAAGCATATTAAAGTCTTTCAATAATTTAAAGGATTTCTTTAATTTATATCTGAAAAAAAAAATTCTGTAAGTATTTTTTTTTCGCAGATAATGTTTGCGATGATACGGCAATGACTTTCACATAATTTAATTAACTTTTTGCGGAGTCTGACTTTCCAGTACTTACCAGGACTTTCCAGTAATACTAATGCATTTAATAATGAATTTATTTTGGGGTTTTTCAGGCATATTTTTAAAATGAGACAAAATCAGTTTTTAATTTGATGAATACTTTTAAAAGTTAAAGTTATACTATCTACTTTCGTCGTTTAAATATTTGTAAAAGCATATTAAAGCTTTTAAATCTTTTGGTTTTGTTTAAAACCTTAAAAAACTATTTCATAAAAAAAAAATGTATATTAACATTTCTGTAAAAAAAAAATTCTGTAAGCACTTTCTTTTCAGAAGCAACGGGGATTTATTTCGTAGGGAGAGATTTGAGGTTGATTCAGTATAGTGTCGCCATCTACTGGAGGATTTTGAAATTTGCTTCCATCGTTCCGGATTTGGGATCCTCCCGAAATTCACGATTATTTGACAAAATTCATGTTATTTTCGTGATTCTTTGACAAGATTTGCATTTTTTCTGCTGTTCTTTGACAAAATTTGCGTTTTTCTTCTACGATCCTTTAACGAAATTACATTTTTTCGTGTCCTTTGAAGAAATTTGCGTTTTCTTTTTGGGATCCTTTGAGGAAATTCACGTTTTTTGCTATTCTTTGACGAAATTTGCCTTTTATTCAAGATCCTTTGACAAAATTCGAGTTTTTTCTGAGATTGACGAAATTAGCGGTTGTTTTTTTTCGATCTTTTGACGAAAATTCACTTTTTTCGCGATCCCTTAACAAAATTAGACATTTTTTCGCAGTGTTTTGAAGAAATTTGTGTTTTTTTTTTTTTTTTTTTTTTTTTCAAGACCCTTTGAAGAAATTCATGTTTTTTCGCGATTATTTGACGAAATTCGCAGTTTTTTTTTTTGCGATCCTTTAACCATTTTTTTTTTTGTGATCCCTTGATGAAATTTTACATTTTTTCGGAGTCCTTGGAAGAAATTTGCGTCTTCTTCGTAAGCCTTTGACGGAAATCGCATTTTACTGCAATTTGTTAACAAAATTAGCGGTTTTTTTTTTTTTTTTTTTTTTTTTTTTTTTTTTTTTTTTTTTTTTCAATCCTGCAACGAATTTTGCGTTTTTATTTTCGGTCCTTTGACGAAATTCACGTTGTTTCCACAATCCTTTGAAGAAATTTTCTATTTTTTCTGCGAACGATAGACATAATTGATTTTTTTCGGCGACTATCGTTCAAAATTCGAGATATTTATGTTCGAAATTTTGGACTGAAGACTTAAATTTTCGAAATCGAATACCTTAAATTTTTAGGAAAACTTGAACAGAATCACCCCTGGTGAAATAAATACATAACTATTTTTTGTTTCTAACGAATCGTAATATAAATTAATTTTAAACTAAAATTTGAGAGAAAAATGAATTGTTTTTAATTTCGGGAAGAGAAGGAGGGGAGGGGGGATCGTGTTCACACGCCACTGAAGTAACAATATTTTAGTGATTAAACATTGAAACACAATGGACTGAAAAAAAAAATTAGGAATCGGTAAAATTTTCGAAAAATTTCAGAAATCTAAAATTTTAGTAAAAATTTACAAATTTAGAAAATTTTCGAATTTTTCTTTCCGGACTTCGGATCTTTCCGGATTTTGGATTTTCAGATAATGGGTCATATACTGTAAAATGATTCTTTCTTATCAAACGCAATTAAAATATAAGAAATGCATAGTACAGCGTAATTTCCATTTAATTTTGCTTATGTAATCAAACAATGAGTTATATGGTAAGTCAAGCTGTTTAAAAACTCATTGGATAACACTTTTTCACAAAAACTTTCGCACATGGATTACTTGTTAATATTTAATTTTGTCCAATCGATATATATATATATCCTTATTATTTTTATTTGTAGAAATCATTTGTCCTTTTTAAAATGTATTTTTCTACGATACAAACCTTTCAATAATAAATCTCCATGCTGTTTGTTTGTATGAAGTCTTATGAAAATGAAACGCAGATCAACAATCCGTCATTTTTTACGGGGTTATATACTAGTAAATTTATATTCGGGGGTTGGGGGTTATTTTTTTAATGTAAGCATGCAAATATTTTTTTTATACTATAATAACAGTCATTTTAAAGAATTGCTTATAGAAATACACAATTTTTTAAAATGACTGTTTTACCTAAGCATAAAGATAAATCGTGGCTGCAGTACACTTGAAAAATAAAAAATAAACATATTAAAATCAATTAAAAAACTATTAACTATGTACATATATACAGGGTGTCTCAAAATTTACTGACATAATTTAAAATTCAATAAAAAATTAAGCAACTGGTTTACGAGAGTGCAGTTTGGATGAAAATTCTTCTAGTCCAGTACAAATAGCGCAAAGAAGGGCCTTTCCTTTCAAAAAGTCGGGTAACTCTGATTTTGGGATATGTTGCATAGGTTGACCCTCTAATAAAAAAACCAAGTTTTCGTCCTTCTAGACCTTGTGCGTTTTTCACAATATCGAATAAACCAATATTTTTCGTCCCTTTTTCGATTTTTTTTAAATAACTCAGTTTTAGTGCATTTTACAGAAAAAGCATGTTCATCATTTTGTAGAGGATAATATTCTCTACAATATGCATTATTCATGTTTATAAATTGTCCAAATAGTGGGGGGAGATACAGAGCCGTGAAAATGGGGTAAAATTTGCAAAAAGTGCAAAAACCCACAAATGACGTTAGTTTTTGCTTAATAACCCACTTTTAGTGCATTTTAGAGGCAAAAGTGTCATAATACAAATTTTGCAAAGCATGAGGTAGTCTATAAGTTTCATTTGTGAGATTATTAAATATAATAGACTCTAAAAATCGGAACAAGACGATTTATGGTTAAAACAGGAAAATACCGCCTGACAAGTCACTAATTTAAAAACGAGCTTTTATTTTTTATATTGATTAAACGATGTGGATAATTAATTATAGTATGTACAATAAAAGGTAACTGTTGAATAGTTGAGGTGGGGAGCGAAATTAACCAAAAAAACCTAGTCGGTAGATATAGGCGCGGCAAAGAGGTTGATCCTAGAATTCAAAGTCGAAAGTAAAATTAATAGCTGGGAAAAATGTAAAAAAAATACTTGAAAGATAAATTAGTTATAATTTAAACATTTTAAAAGGGAAAAGGAGTATCTAAAGCCGAAAATAAGGGAGGCGTGAGCAAAAGGAGCATATGGCCCGAGCGCTAGAATGGAAGAAGAAGAGGGCACACAATGAAGATTTGGTTTGTCATGTTTGCATTAATTTGTCCCACATATTTTGGTAGTTACTGAAAGTTTACATTGATGGTAATGCTAAATGTATCTCATGTTGCGAATGTTAGTCCCAACAGAAAGAATACCAACAATTATATCTGATAAGACGGAAATCTGTATAAAGGGAAATTGTTTTTCAGGGTTTTGAATTCATTTTTAAGTTTTAAAATAAAGAAAATATTAGAAACTAATAAAATTTTCTGTGTAAATTTAATTTACAGAGTGGGGGGGAGTTGAAAAATCCATGTTTCTCCAGTGTGAAAATAAAAGCAAGTATCATCCCTAGGAGTGTCGAATAAGAATAACTGTTAAAAGTGAAGGAAGGTATGCGCAAAGGCACCAAGTCGATGTTTTACTCTGCTTTTACCCCCCCCCCCCCCCTAACAAGCGACATAATATTGGGAAAGAAAAGAGTGGAGGTAGTTGATGGAGGATATCTTCTACACAAAGTTCGTTGGGATTGTAACGAATATTTCTCTGCCATTTTTGCAAAATATGTAAGGAAGTAAACCATCATCACAGTGAAAAGGATGTCTTTGTCTTTGATGGTTATCCTGAACATAATTAAAAAAAGTATTAAAGGTGCAGAAAGAGCTCATCGCTGGAAGATTCATACTTCTGCTGAGCTTAAGTTCAATGAGCCCATGTTTCCACAGATACCACAAGTGAAATTGTTTGGGAATGAAAAAAACTAAAAACTTTTCATTTTTATGCTTCGAAATTAATTTAAAAAAGCACAAATGATCACTAAGCAAGCCACTGAAGATGCAGATGTGCTAATAGTGAACACAGCTATATCCTTAACCCGTGAGTATGATGTTGTCATTGTCAATGATGAAGACATTGACCTTCTTGTTCTTGTGGCTTCTTTAGCTCCAGACAATGTTTATTTCCAAAGGGCCGGGAGAGGAAAACTGCTTGATGCTCTGTACTCTAACAAGTGTTTCAAGTTTAAGCCAGTTGCTCAAAATATTCTTTTCTTCATGCAATAAGTGGTTGAGACACCACTTCTGCGCTCTACAGCCATGCGAAAATGAAATAGTGCAGAATTTTTCAGAACCCATCCCTGAACAAAAAAGTTCAAATCTTTGCAGAGAGGCACATACTTGTTGAAGCCACAGAAGCTGTACTTTTTGCACTGTATGGAGGTGATCCCAGCCAAAATTTGAATGTATTGCGTTATGTCAGCTTCGCTAAAGCAGCTAACAATATTAAATTTAATTTAGCGATCCTACCACCTACTTGCGATGCTACTGAATATCATGCGTTCCGAACATACCTAGAAGTTCAGACATGGCTAGGAAACGAAAAGGATCCTCTTCGAATGGGGCCGGAAGTGGGGTGGTCATGGGCTCATTCCACTCAACATGATGAATGAACCAGCCCCTCAAACTTTACTCGATTTCATATCTTGCCATTGCAAAAAAGGTTGCAGCACGAAGTGTAGTTGTAGAAAGGCAGGCTTGAAGTCCTCAGTTATCTGTGTGAAGTGCCACAACCAACTATGTGGCAACGCTCCTGATATTATACTGGACCTTGAGGACTTTCATGACCTAGAACAACCAATCGAGTAAAGTACAGAGACGGACGATGAAGTATCCGAGACAATGATATCATTACTAGGGTCAAGCAGCAGAAAAAGGAAACATGTATGACAAAGTCACTATACGTACTACATATTTGTTGATTAATTTCTTGTACATTCTATAATTAATTAACCACATCGTGTTTTCAATATCAAAAATAAAAGCTCGTTTTTTAAATTAATAACTTGTCAGGCGGTATTTTCCCGTTTTAACCATAAATCGTCTTGTTCTGATTTTTAGAGTCTATTATAGATATTTAATAATCTCATAAATGAAACTTCTAGACTACCTCATGCTTTACAAAATTTTTATTATGACACTTTTGTCTCTAAAATGTACTAAAAGTGGGTTATTAAGCAAAAACTAACATCATTTGTGGATTTTTGCATTTTTTAGAAATTTTACCCTATTTTCCCGGCTTTGTATCTCACCCCCTATTTGGACAATTTACAAACATGAATGGTGCATGTTGCAGAGAATTTTATCTTCTTACAAAATAGTGAAAGTGCTTTTTCTGTAAAATGCATTAACACTGAGTTATTTAAGAAAAATTGAAAAAACGGCTGAAAAATATTTTTTTTTTTTTATTGGGAAAAACGCACAAGGTTTAGAAGGTCGAAAACTTGGTTTTTTTATTAGAGGGTCAACCTTTACAACATACCCAAAAATCAGAGTTACCCGAATTTTTGCAAGGTAAAATGCTATTTCTACTGGACTGTTCTTACAATCGAAAATTATCTTTAAAAAAATCGTTGCAAAAATTTCTCATAGATCGTGTTACTTCTGCAAATCTACCGAAAATGTAGAATTCCTTTAAACACAACAGTGGCCAAAGACGGACAGTGCACTGTTTTTTTTTTTTGTTTTTTTTTTTGTTTTTTTTTTTCAAACTGTGGCATTCCTAATTTCCAGACCTTAACAATACTCGTCTTCATGAGTTCGATTAGACCAGTGAGACAAGTCAATAAACATTAGTTTGACGATAATAGAAAGCTCAGCAAGTTGCTTGACGAAATTAAATAGTATTAATATGAAATTTAGATATTTTTCATGAAAAATTTATTTAATATATTGGTAGCTATAGATCTTTTTGTAAAATATCTACAAGAATAATTATATTAAGTAATTATAAATACTGTTATGAAAATTACACAAGTCTTATAAAATAAACGTGTGTAAATGTTTTTTCTGATACTGTCTGTAAATGGAAAGTATTTAATTGTTCCAAATTTTTCGTATAACATTCTTTAATAAGATAAACACTAAACACATATAAAATGTTTAGAAAATAACCACTTTAAAAATATTTAATTTCGTCTTTTTCACTGTGCCTTCTAAATTTTATAGAGCAAAGCATTTTTTGTGAAAAGTGTTTTTTTTTATTAACTATTACTGGATTTTGTTGACTTATATACATTTGTTATAAAAATAAATAATAGATCGTGCTTTCAAGTATCATGTAAAATTATATTAGGGAGGGAGAGGGATTAATTTTTCAATATAAGCACGAAAATAATTGTTATATTTTAATTGTTAACCACATGAGAATAACATTTCTAGCTCATATATTTAGCCTGAAATTCATGTGTCCAGTAGTAAGTTACGGATAAGAAAAAAAAACTTTTATTTTTATTTAATACATATGTGAAAATAAAACAAATAGCATCTCTTAAAATACAGAATAAAGTTATCCTGACATTTCTCAAAATATATTGAATCATATTTTCTTAACTGAAGCCAACAGCAATAAACTTGAACTGTGACAAACAGAAATTGTACGCTACATTTGACGTCATGCATTTAAAACATTTGTTTTAAGAATTGTTTTGTTTTACTATTAAAAGGTAAATAATAAACAATAATAATAATAAAACTTTCAAAATTCGGCTTATAAAAGTCGTATAAAAATGTATATCTTAGGGGAAATTTTATTTCATGGAATATTTTGTGATGCAACCATAAAAAAATAACCTTAGAAAATAAAACATTATTTTATTTAACCTTTGATAACTTATGTCACTTTAGTGTTCAATGATAATTATAGAATATTTGTTTCTTTTCTTATAAACACGATATCCTCATATCCATTTGAAAAAAAAAGTACTAAAAAATGGGATTATATTGTATATTTATTGTTGTAAAACAAGCTGCATTAAATACAGGTGTATGGAATTACATGTTTATATTTTAATCCTTTATTGTAACAATTTACTCTTTTTTACACTGTTTTCAGAGAAAAGATTGATTTTTTAATTTAAAAAAAATCCTTTTTATGTGCTTTCCTTTGTCTCTATAAAATTTTCTGATATATTTTAAAATGAAGCAAAATAGAATGGCAAAAATTTCATCCTTTTAATAGCCTATACTAGTCACGCGAAGAAACGCTCACGCTAATGTTGAGTCTATGGGAAGGTTCTTGCACGATATCTCGCTCGCATTATAATATTTTTAAATATTTCTTTTTGCATAGGATAGCTGAGACTGATCTCTAACGTTGTTAGTTTTTACAGTTTCGATTTCTGTTGTAGTTTATTTCTGAAGACCCTTTCAATGTTGGATCCGGTAAAAATCGAGTTCTTGTGTCTTTTAAACTCATATAAAATCGATACCAGCAAAATTAAAAAATAAATAAAAAACTAACAACGATAGCTGAGAGTTTAAGCTTTCCAATAATATGCTTTTTATAATTCTACTGCAATTACAGCGAGTATAATCACGCAAGAACTTTGATCAAAATTTAGAAAAAACAGCTGAATTAATTATATGCGGACCGCCTGCACTCGGGTACACCCACAGGTATTATGTGATTGGACAAAACATTCTCTGAACTCTGTAGATCTGTAGATACGCCTCTCAGAAAAACCTCACCACTATGATTGGCTATATGTTTTTCTGATATATATTTGTTTTCTGTATGTATATTCACGCAAAACTTTGGAAGGAATACTCCAAATTTGATACTTTTTTTTAATGGAAAAGTATATCTTTCCAGCAGACTGTAAGCAATAATAAGTTTATCTGTCTGAATATTTACATTCTTTTTTTTTTTACTTTATAAATTTTAACTTTCGTAGCAATTGACTAATAACCCCAGAGCGGACTTGGGGAGACTACAGAGGAGGGGGGAGGAGAGATGTTCAGCTACAATCCGACCCGTAGTTCTGGTCGACTTGGGAATAACTTTTTTCATTGTGGATTGGGTTAATTTGTACTTTTTGCAGCGGGTCGAGTCGGGTGGTGTGGATTTCTACGTTTTTGTTGCGGGTCGGGTTGACTTGCATTATTTCGGTTTCGGATTGGGTTTTCATTCTTGTGGTCGACCTGAAAATATTATTTGAAGTCAATTCGCAACCCGGCCCGGACAAAACAAATTCATCGACCCACAACCGGACAAGTAAATTTTCGTTGACACTCGAATGGACGCGAACCTGACGTATTTCGACTCGAACCGGAAATGAAAGAAAATAAATTCATGTTTTAATATGAAAAGTAAGTATTCAATTGTATCAATAATACAAATTTTATCATTTATAAAATGATCACATCTGTATTTTTTTAATATTCAAATACTGTAAAACCTATGAATAGCTGACACTGTGTAATCGTTGAATAAAGTCCTGCATAGGGCCAATTTATGTTCTTTTTTTTATGGGGAAGAGGGGGTTTCAGTGACTAATTATCTTTCTGCGGTCGAGTTCACTCTAGAAGGTTGCTTGTGGGTGAGATTTACGTTTTTCCAGGTCGGGTTTTAGTAATTTTCCCAAAACGTTTTAGCAGAAGTATGTATTATGAGATGCAAATAAATGTATATTCGAATATGAATGAGAATACATACTTATTCAATTTTCTGCATGGGAAATAAAAAGTATATAAGAAATGAGATAATATATATTATTCTTTCTTTATAGTAGAGTTAGGAAACCTTTTTAACACTTTCCAACATAGTTGAAAATTGTTTAGGAATTCGGTTTGTCTGTCTGCCTCTCCGTGCTCTAACTCGCGTTAATATATCCGTACCGTCATGCAATTGATATATGTTTTTAAGGGTTACTATAGCATGTTAGGTATTGAAAATGAAGTGTGTAGCAATTATACATTTTTTACAGGGGCCTTTACACTATGGTGTACGGGGGAAAATCCTTTGCAGTGCAATTTAATGATGTGACACTATTTTAAATATATTAAAATTCATATACATCACTGAAATATGCTACAAGATGCTTAACATCGAACATGGTACGTCTAGCACTTAAAATTAGCTTACAGGGAAACTGAAAAGAATTTCATTACATTATGGTTTAATGTGAAAAATCATTTGCGACGCATTTTAATCATGTTACACTATTACACACATAATGAAATTGGTATCAATTCCTGAGACGTACTAAGACATGCTTTCTTTAGAATATGGAGTGTAAAGCTTTTTTCTTTCATTTACAGTGTCACACAAAATATGCTTTTACATGATGATCTACAGAGGAGACACTATTTGCAGCATATTTTAATTATGTTACGCCATTTCAAATATATTGAAATGGATATACATTATTGAGGTTTACTACAAGACACTTGTTATGCGAAAAGCATTTATCATTCATTTACAGGGACATAAAAAATATGTCGGGTACAGTACTGTGTCCGAAGTATTCTTTATAAGCCATAATTGGATGTGGGATTTTAGTTAGGTATGCGTTTAACTAAATTTTTGAATGCTATGTGTTATAATGCTACAGATAATATACAGGGCTAAACCAAAAAATTGGTAAGCATTACGGTGCAGCAGCGTAATTTGATTGAAATGGGTTTTAATCGAGTTATGCATTTTGAACGTGAAATATATTTAGTATACCAAGAAAGGTTTGTAGAATGTAAATAAAATTATATACAGAACCACGCAAAGAACTGAATACATGGCTGCCTATGTATGATAATTCCTGGAAGTGTGATTTCAGCGTTTATTTGCCTGAATTAAACTATAGCTTGATATGTGGCGTGTATAAGAAGCTTATGTAATATACATGGCTGTACAAAATATTTCAAGTATGTTTCCATCTAATGGTAGAAACTGCTGAAAATGAATTTCCAACTGTGTTATTTGTTTTATTGCTAAACTAAATATCAGCATACTATAGAATATCTACAAATATATAAATTATATACAGGGCTGCAGAAAAGAATTGGAGTACTTTTCCGGCTGTGGATGGTAATTGCTGATATCTGGTTTTCAAATGTGTTTTGTGTTTTTCTGTAATGCTTACTTAGATAACTTATTTACTTTATTAAACAGCGATGGTTTGTTAAAGTATTCTGTTAATGTTGGAAAGTGTTTCATAATCTATGCTTGGTACAGGATTTTACTAATTTTACTAATTTTACTAATGAACAAAAATTTAGATAAATAATTAAGATATAGATTTGAAATTGAGGATGGGAAAGGGTGGCATCTGCCGACTATTATAGCGTAGCGTCTTCGTTATGTTCTAATTATAAAAATAATTAATTTTTTTTAATGATCGCGTTAATGTATGTGAAGGTGGTTTTCTTGAACAAATTATTGGTTATATTTACGGGTGTGGGGAGGAAGGGGGATAACGCCTTGCTCTGATTTGCAGAAAACAAATTCCCTTTAAGAAATTTAACATTTTTTGCTTCTGACGTAGCGTTTTTTAAATGTTATGTATAGAGAATACAGGAAATTTTAAATAACGATTTTCGTAAATATTTATTTTATGTTCCTAATAAAAGTACACAACCCGTATATACCTGATGGATACCAACAATCAAAATAAATCAATTGTTGTTGAGCATTTGACCAAGTGCCCCCCCAACAGGCAATCCTACGAGTTTCTTTATCTAACTGTGCATTCTTATCTCGGGTACTACGGGTTTCCTATCACAACGGCCTTTAGATGATTCGTTGTGGTTTTCGTTCGTGTTACAGATTTTAGTTCCACTTTCCACCGCCAAACGGCGCATTATTGTCGAGAGTTCTACGGACTTGATTTCGACGAGCATTGGTTCATTCAACTCCATCATACAACGGGTACGCGTGTTGGATGTTCGTACGGGACAAATTGCGCTCTCTGGCATTAGAATACGGTACTAAAGGATTATGAGCGCGTGTGCAGAACGCTTGCTATTCGGTGCTGGTGGCAGTGGGGACACGATTTGGAGTTTCGTTCGGAAGGTGGTTTCTTTGGAACATGGTGTGTCCCCAGGCGGCGGAAGGTGGAAGTAAAAAAGTTTGCAGCGCTTGCGCTGCATGCATACTATATGGTGCTGCAGGCAGCGGGAACACGTGTCGGTGGTTCGTTTTAACAGAATGCGCCCGTATTTGCGGAAAGTGGAAATAAAGGATTTTCAGTCGACGTGCAAAGCACTTTTAAATAAATAATTTTATACAAAATCGGGTTAAATATATAAAATCATACAAACTTTAGGTTTGTTTGATTTTATTATCATGGGCCCGAGTAACGCCGGGCGGGTCAGCTAGTATATATATATATACCGGTTGCGTCATAAATTCGTGCAAACTTAAAATATTCATAATAAAATAAGTAATGCTCGGAAAAATTTTCGGTTTGCGCGAGAATGGTCGAAGGTTTTTGGAATTTTTTGTCATGTATAATAATAAATTATTCCAAAAGTAACTGATAGAGGGCGCTCACATGTCATACTGAGTCGTTTTATGCAAATCAGGAAAGCACAAACAGACAATAAAACAAATCACAGTAACATGACACTGTGCATTTATTTTAAAGTAAAAGATGCTAAACATGACCACCATCACCAGGTATTAGGGAGGTGAGACGTGTCAACACGCCTGTTAGAGCTGAGTGTAGCATGTCGGTATCGATGCCACCGACGGTCCGTCGAATGACATCTTTCAGTTCCACCAAAGTGGCTGGGGAGCCCCGGTATAAACAAGACTTTAAGTATTCTCACAACCAAAAACCTGCCGAGGTCATGTCTGGAGATCGGGCGGGCCATTGAAACTTATTTATCACTCGGTCTTCAGTGAAAGTGTCTGACAGGAACGTCTTGACTTCACGTGCAAACTGGTGCGGGGCACCATCCTGCCTGAAGGTGATGACAGGTATCGCATGTATTTCCTGCAATGCAGGTACAACGTGGTCACGCAAAAGCGTAACACACCGTTCTGCTGTGACTGTACAAGATTTCCAGCCAGATTTAGGACAAAACTCTTCAAAAAGAAAGGACCCAGAACTAAAGACGCGGTGAAACCACACCAAACAATCACATAAGGAGTATGCAGTAGCTCGGTCAGGTACTCACGAGGGTTTGATGTCGTCCAGATACGACTGTTTTGCATATTGACGTCCCCATGCAGTGAAAAGTGTGTTTCATCCGTCCAGTTGACGTTCAATAACCATTGTGGTTCTCGCTCCATTTGTGCCAGCGCCCATTTAGCAAACTTTAGTCTTTTATCTGTATCTGCCAATAATAACTGTATAACCAATAATAAGTATCCCTATTTGGAGCTGTCTGTAGCTTGAAGGAATAACCCAAATGAAACCAAAATTCGTACACATACAATTTGAGAAGGGAGAAGAAGAATGGAACAATAAAAAAAATAATTGCATTAATCGCCGACAGATAGCGCTTTTGTGTGTAAAATGTAATGTGCAATAATAGTAACCGAACACATTACAGGGCCTGTTGGCCGTAACCCCTCAAAAAAAATATGGACCAAGAATGAAACTCTTGCAGTAAAGCCACACCGCACAGTGATTTTTGGAGAGTGGAGGGGTATTTCGTGAACAACAGTTCGTGGCTCCAAAGCCCATATTCTGCAGTTCTGCGTATTGACTGTCCCATTCATATGAAAATGGGCTACATCTCCCCATAAAATCTTCCATGAGAAGGCATCATCCACCTCCATTCGTGCTAAAAACGTTAAAACAAAATCCAGTCTCTGCTGCTCGTCACCTGGTAACAATATTGATGGCAACTAATTTTAAACGGATAAAATTGGATTACCTTTCTTAGGACTTTTCAAACAGTAGCATATGGAATATCCAAATTTCGGGCAACTCCACGTGCACTAGGACCGGCTTCCGGAATCCCTGACAACTCCACATTCGCAGTGGCAACTTCTTCTTGCATGCTGAGAGGTACTGAATTCCTCTCTCTTCCACATTTTAAAATAAACGATCCAGTCTCCTCGAATTTTTTTACCATTCTTCTCACTGCACACGGTTTCAAAGAACCTTTTCCTTTGTGCATTCCTTTCACACGCCTAAACTCACGCAAAGCAGCTGCACTGTTTGAGCTGTTAACGTAGAATAATTTTTAAATTAAAGCGCGGTCTGGTAAACTGAGAGCCATGTCGTACAACGTTAATGGCAGAAATGACTGCGTTTTTAGTTTACTAATGATTACTACGGCGTTTGCACCGACAGGACCCGTAGCGCCAACTGTTGCCGATTATTGTAACTATTTTTTTATTGTTCCATTCTTCTTCCCCCGTCTCGAATAGTATGAGTGCAAATTTCGGTTTCATTTGGTTATTCGTTCAAGCTGCAGACAGCTCCAAATAGGGATACTTATTTTATAACCACCCTGTATATCACACTCTTAGTGTAAGCAACAGTCGAAATATTTAGAGTATTTGCAGTCGTAAAATCGAGCTGATTAGTGGCAAAAGTTCCCAAAGGTGTTTCTATAAAGCATTTAGGACACTAGGTTTGAGATAAACAATATTCCATACTAAATCATACTAATGCACAGCTCCACATAAACACCACTTCAATAGAAGCTTCAGACCCGATTATATTTATTAAAATTTATTGAAGAAAATCTATCGACGCGTAGAGGAAGGACTTCTCAAGTGACGAGGTTATTTGGATCCTTCGGAATCCGTAAAAAATTACATTCCAAACCAGTGTATGCGGTATAAGTAGAAAATAGATTTAGCTCAAAGTTACATTGCGCTCTTTAAGAAACCAAAGAAATCTGTGTTAGGAGGGAAAAAAGGGGTAGTGAGAGGTGAGGCGTGCTCGCTAATGATTGAAAAAGTGGGCCAAAAGGTGGTGCCATTGACGTCGTGTCGTAACTTTTTCTTTTAGAGCATAATTTTAAAAAGGTGAATAGTTTATGCGGGAGTTGAAATGAATCATGGGATATGGAATGATAATTTTAATAAAAAATAAAAATGGTATTACAAAATGTTCCAAGGAAATAAAAATTCAATGTCTTAAATTATGAAGAAATAAAACAGGTGTTTTTTTACAAGAAGTGTTGTATTTAATAGAATAAGGTTTTAAGATTAAGAATGAAAAGAACATGTTGATTTAAAATTATGGAATTAAAATATAAATGATACTTAAGATATTATTAAAAAACAAGAAAAAAAGTAGAATTGTAAGAATTTGGAATAAATTAAGTAAAGTAAAATTGCAAAAATTTATTATTATTGCATATATATATATATACAAGGTACGGTCAAAAAGTTCCCGGAATAGGCCAATTGCAAATTATTAAAAAATAGAACAATAATTTTACCATATTGGCCTTCAAAGTACTTTCCTCCTGCATCCACACACTTCATCCAGCGTTCGTATGACTGTTCAAAACACCCCTTGAATCCATTTTTTGAGACGACCTTCAGTAGATTCGTCGCATTTTCGGTCATCTCATCTGAATCCATAAAACTGTGTCCCTTTAATTTCATTTTCAGCTGTGGAAACAGTTAAAAATCCGCTGGTGCTAGGTCGGGAGAATAAGGAGTGTGTTCCAGAGTGGTAACATTGTGTCTGGCAAGGTAATTTTTCACAATCAGAGCGCGATATGGTGGAGCATTGTCGTGTAAAAGATACCAATCATTTGTTGCCCGTTTTTCAGGTCGTTTTCGTCTGATTGCATCTCGTAGTCTTTAAGGATCTCCAGGTAAAGTACTTTATTGACAGTTTGTCCTTCAGGAATAAATTCGTAGAGAATGACGCCCTCGTAATCGAAAAACACCTCCAACATCATTTTCCCTCGGCTTTTGTCCAAGCGAAAATTTTCCTTCCTTGGTGATGTTTTTGCTGACCTTTACGAGAACGCTTATGTCATCGTTTCCGTATGCTTTCTTTAGCTTCTCGAGCTGCTCAGAAGGCGATTTCTCGAGCAAAACGCAGAATTTGATGTGTGCACGCTGCTCTAAAGACGACGTTTCAAAATCCGACGAATGAAAAATTCGTTTTGTCAGAAATGATCTGCAGCGAACGCCAACAGTACCGGAAATGAATTCCAGATGCCTGTGTGTTTTCCTTATCAGTGCTGCCAACCTCCAAAAAAGATATTTCCCCTCCAATGAACACCTGCGTGAATGTAGGCGACCATTTCGGGAAATTTTTGACTGTACCTCGTATATCTATATATATATATATATATATATTAGTTAAATTAGGTAAAAAAAATCGATTTTACTCAAAAAAGCAACAAATTAAAATAATGCATTAGAATAAAAAAAATATATGCAACAAATAACTTTCCTATGCCTTTAAAACTATGCACAATTTAAAGTTATAAAAAACATTCGCAGATAAAATATATTCTAAACGAACACATTTAAAAAATATATAATAGTTGAAAAAAATTGATTTTCTCAAAAAAGGAAACATTTTTACGGAATTTAATTCTAAATATAATATTCAAGTTTTACATCTTACAATCCAATTAAGAATATATATAACTTTTGTTTTATCCTCTAGTGATACTAAAATTTTAAAACCTCAATCATCATCTCATAACGCAATCTCCCCGCAATTAACTTAAAAATTAATAGGTTTCTAAAGCACAAAATTTTTAAGTCCCAAACCACGATTTGAAGAAATCCAGTATCATCATTTCAAACTCTTATTCTAGCAAGGGCCCAATGGTCTTACATGTAAAACACTTGGCTCAAGGCACTGACGTCCCTAGTTCGAGTCAAAGTTCAGCCAGAAAATATTCTTGACTATATTCTATTCTTGAAAATAATAAATATCAACAGATGGCAGCACAAAGAGAGAGGTAATTTTTTTTAAACCGAGGTTATCCATAACGAAAAATTCCCTTCCTGGCAGTGCTGCCAGGAATATTTCTGTGATTCGAAGAAAGTATTTCTGAAAGCGTAACAGAAAGTTACCGCTTCTTCAAACGGAGTTTTCCCTTTTTTTATCTCTCAAAACGGAAAATCTATTAACGGAATGGAAAAACTTTGCTGCCAATAATTTTACCGTGAATTAATGAATTTATTTTAACAGTGCAGGGTAAGTTATAACCATTTCAGGACTCTCGTCCGTTCTAGAACGACACAATACTCCCCACATTGAAGAAGGTTACAAAAGGCAGCCGTCACAGAATGTGATCTGAACACACCTGGATGTGATATTAAATGTTGTCGCCAAGCATACAGAGGTAACAGTGTGTAGAGAGAGACTGGGTGAGCTCACATCTCAGTAACATCGCTTATAACTCAATGGAGGAAATAAAATTCTCAAAAAACAAAGAACCCTTTGGAAATAGAGCTATAGGATAGAACGTTACAACACTAGTACTAGTAAAATGGTTGTACGGATTTTTTTTTAAATTATCTTATACTACGGTAGGACGATATATATACAAAGCCTTCATAGAAAATATTTTTTAGAGGAAATGTGTATATCAGGACACATTGAGAGATACCTTCTCGAAATCGTGTAAAGGCGCAATCTTTTGAAGGGTAATAATACTCTTCAGTGTAAGTGACAATTTTAAGCTTTAATTACTCTCCAATATTCAGAATTATGTCAAAAAGATTAAATAAATATATGAATGCGTTTTTCTTTATAGCTAAGAATTTCGACGGGCTCCTCCGGAGATTCCGACTCGGCCCTTTCAGTGGGAAAGTTGACCGGAAGACTGACACAGCGAGATGTTTGACACGACGGGGGCAGGACACGGATGAACCGCTACCTCAATGTGGTGCGCCGGTGATAGAGGGGCGTCCAAAAAACCCGGAAACGCCAAAAAGACTCGGTGACGCAGGCCACTGAGTCTGGGTCTACCCTTCATAAGCTAAGTTTTTCTGCGGCCTGGGGACTCGGCCAATGTTGGAAACCTCCTACCTAGGTGTTATAAGGACGCCTCGTAGGCCTATCTCAGTTGCTCGAGCGGAACCCTCGCCCTGTGTCGAGGTATGTGACGCTGAGCAACAACTAGCTAACAGCGGTCAGATCGTTTCCAAATCTTTATCTGGGGGCGTTGACGGAGGCGAGATCGAATTCCGAAGAGCACGGTGCGTGGTGGCTCTGCAGTGACGCTTGGTTACTGCGTGAGGCGGCGTGAAGCAACCATCGGTACTAGCAAGCGGCAGAGCGTAGTTACAGGCATGAGGTCGGGTCTATTTTTTTAATTGCAGGCCGGGTTCGGGACGGGTTGACTTCTACTCTTTTTCTGTGGTTCGGTTTTGAATCGGGTTAACTTCTCCTTTTTGCTACGGCCTGGTTTTAATCGGGTTGATTTCTACTGTTTGCTACGAGTCGAGGTTTGGAGTTGAATTTCTACTCTTGCGAGTCGTGTTCTCGTTGACCTGATTTTTCCAAAGAAAATCTAAAATATTTTTCGATAAAATCTATATACAAGAAAATTTTCATAACGGACACTCCGAAATAGCGAAAAGTTTTATTTAGGGAATACTTATTAATATTTTATACAGTAAAACCTCTGAAGAATGAACACTTCGGGAACCATGGAATTTGTGCGTTATTCAGAAGTGATAGCATGTACAGTAAGTCTTCCGTACTGTAGTGTGCAGTACAGAATATGATGTTTAGTGAAATAGGGTGCACTGCACAGTTCTTAAGCTACTGTGGAAATCGGGATAAACACAGCATAGAAACAATACCAGTTGGACAATTTTCACCCAAACCTAATAAGCACTTTTTTATGTCAAGGTCTAACACAATATCAAGTTTCAGGAAATTTCATGCAGTAGTTTTTGGAATATAGCTATCGCAGAAATTGTGAAAAATGCAGCATACAAGCACCCCTGTTACGCGACTTACACCAAGACCTAATCAGTGCCAATTTATGTTAAGGTATAACTGAATATGAAAATTTATTACACTCCATGAATTATTTCCTGTGATATATCACCCAAAAATTTGTCTCACATACAGACAAACTTGCGGACAGACATTTTCTAAAAACAATAAAATCGTGTTCAGTTTCTCTGAAAATGTATAAAACTTTAAAAACCAGAAGTCGAAAATTTTGACAAATCCAATACTTTCTTCTTGTGTAGATAGAAGGAAACTTGTCGGATGTGCCTTCCGAAAACTTTATTTTATCTCATACATGTTTCACATACACCAAAGTCGAACTGAATCAAAAGTTTTAATAAATTCCATGCATTAGTTCTTGAGATATGACTATCGCAAAAATCGAGTAAATCCTGAAAAATGCAGCATAGCAGCGCAACGTGTTGGGAAATTTACATTAAAACCTAATAAGGAAGTAATTTCTATCAACGTTTAACTGAATCTGAAGTTTGATGAAATTCTGTGCATTAGTTTTTCAGATATAGCTGTCGTGGAAATAGAGAAAAATGTAGCATAGCAACGCCACCTGTAGAACGATTTACTCAAAAACTAATCAGCGCTAATATATATGAAGGTCTAACATAATATAAAGTTTTAATAAATTCCGTGCATTAGTTATTGAGATATAGCTATCTAGAAAATCATTAATAACCAGCATACAGTGCCACCTGTTAGGCGATATACACCTAAACATAATCATCAACAACATATGTCAACGTCTAACTGAATCTGAAGTTTGTTCAAAACTTTTGCATTTGTTCAGGAGAAAGTTTTTTGCGAAAAACCTTAAAAATGCAGCATAGCAGCGCCACCTGTTGGGCGATTTTCACCAAAATCTAACAAGTAAAACTTTTGTCAATATCTAACAGAATCTGAAATTTAATGAAAATCCCTGCAGTAGACCTTGAGATATTGCTATATTGAAAATCATGAATAATGCAGCATAGCAGCACCACGCAGTGGGCGGTAGGCACCAAAACATAATCAGCAATAACCTATGCTAGTGTCTAACTGAATATTTAATTTGTTGATAATCCCTGCATTAGTTCTTGCGAAAGAAATATTGAGGAAATCGAGAAAAATACAGCATAGCAACGCCACCTGTTGTGCTATTTACACCAAAAACGGATGAGCACCAATTTATATTACAGTCTAACTGGATAGTTTTATTAAATTCCATGCATTAGTAAGACTATCGCTAAAATCGTGTGAATCCTGAAAAAATGCAGCATAGCTGCGTCACTTGTTGGGAGATTTATACGAAACCCTAATAAGCAACAAATTATGCCAACATCCAACTCAATCTGTAATGTAATGAAAATCCGTGCATTAGTCCTTGAGATAGAGTTATCTTGAAAATCGTTAATAACGCAGCATATCAGCGCTACCGGTTGGGCGGTATACACCAATACTTAATCAGCAACAACTTATGCCAACGTGTAACTGAATCTGAAATTTGATGAAATTCTGTGCATTAGTTTTTTAGATTTAGCTATCGTGAAAATCATAAAAAAGTAGCATAGCAACGCCATCTGTTGGGCTATTTACACCAAAGCGTAATCATCGTCTATTTATGTCTCGGTCAAACAGAATCTGAAATTTTATGAAATTCTGTGCTTTAGTTCTTGAGATATAGCAATCGTGAAAATCGTGAAAAATGTAGCGTAGCAGCTCCACCAGTTGAGCGATTTAAACCAAAAACTAATCAGCACCAATTTATATGAAGGTTATAACTGAATACAAAGATTTATTAAATTCCGTGCATTATTTCTTGAAACGGAGCTATCTTGAAAATCGTAAATAATGCATCATACAGCGCCACCTGTTGAGCGGTATACAACAAAGCATAATAAGCAACAACCTATATCCACGTTTACCAGAATCTGAAGTTTGATGAAAATCTGCGAATTAGTTATTGAGATAGAGCTATCTTGAAAATCATGAATAATGCAGCTTAGCAGTGCCACCTGTTGGGCGGTATGCACCAAAACCTTATCAACAACTTATGTCCACTTCCAACTAAATCTGATGTTTGATGAAAATCTGTGTATTAGTTCTTGAGATAGAGCTAGTGCGCAAATCCTGAAAAATGCAGCATTGCTGCGCCACCTGTTTGGCAATTTACATTAAAAAAAAATAATCAGTACAGATTTATCAAAGTCTAACTGAATCTAAAATTTTATTAAATTCCGTTCTTGAGATATGACTATCGCTAAAATCGTATAAATCCTCAAAAATGCACCATAGCAGCGCCACCTGTTCGTCAGTATACACGAAAACTTAATAAACAACTTATGTCCACATGTAACAGAATCTGAAGTTTGATAAAAATATGTACATTAGTTCTTGAGATAGAGTTATGGAGCAAATCCTGAAAAAGTGCAGCATAGCACCGCCACTTGTTGGGCGATTTACACCAAAACCTAAAAACTAACAACTTATGTCAACGTCTGACTGAATCTGTAATTTAATGAAAATTCGTGCATTGTTTCTTCAGATATAGCTATATAAAATCATGAATAATGCAGGGTGGCAGCGTACATTTTGGACGGTATACATCAAAACCTAATTAGCAACAACCTATGTAAATGTCTAACTGAATCTGAAATTTGTTGAAACTCCCTGCGTTAATTCTTGAAATGGAGCTATTACGGAAATCGAGGAAAATACAACATGCGTCTAACTGAATCTGAAGGTAGATGAAAATCTGTGCATTAGTTCTTGATATGCAGCTGTTGCAGAAATCCTGAAAAATGCAGCATAGCAACGCCACCTGTTGGGCGATTTATACCAAAACCTAATAAGTGACATCTTATGTCAACGTCTAACTGGATCTTAAATTTAATGAAAATCTGTGCTTTAGTCCTTGAGATATAGCTATCTTGAAAATCGTGAATAATGCAGCAGAGCAGCATCACCTTTTGGGCGGTATGCACCGAAACCTTATCAGCAACAACTTATGTGAATTTCAAACTGAATCTGAAATTTCTTGTAAATCCCTGCATTAGTTCTTGTGATAAAGCTATAACAAAGATTCTGAAAAATGCAGCATATCAGCGCAATCTGCTGGGTGGTATACACCAAAACCTAATCAGCAACATCTTATGTCCACGTCTATCTGAGTCTGAAGGTATATGAAAATCTGTGCATTAGTTATTGAGGTACAGCTATTGCGGGAATCCTAAAAAATGCAACAGAGCAGCGCCACGTTTTGGGCAATTTACACCAAAACCTACTAAACAAGAACTTATGTCAACGTCTTACTGAATGTAAAATTTGAAAAAAATTCGTGCATTAGTCCTTGAAATATAGTTATCTTTAAAATCCTGAATAATGCAGCTACGTAACGAAACCTGTTGGGCGGTATACATCTAAGCCTAACCAGCAGCAACATATGTCCACGTCTAACTGAGTCTGAAGGTAGATGAGAATCTGTGCATTAGTTCTTGAAATACAGCTATTGTGGAAATCGTAAAAAATGCAGCATAGCAGCGCCATCTTTTCGGTGATTTTCACCAAAAACTAATCAGCACCAACTTATATCAAGGCCTAACTGAATCTAAAGTTTTATTAAATAGTTCTTGAAATGTGACTATCACTAAAATCGTATAAATCCCGATAAATGCAGCATAACACCGCCACCTGTTGGGCAATTTACACCAAAACATTATAAGCAACACCTTATTTCAACGTCTAACTGAATCTGAAATTTAATGAAAATTCATGCATTTGTTCTTGAGATATAAAAATCGTGAATAATACAGCATAGCAGCGCCACTTCTTTGTGGTTTACACCAAAATCTAATCAACAACAACTTATATCCACACCTAACTGAATCGGAAGGTAGGTGAACATCTGTGTATTAGCTCCTGAGAGAGAGCTATTGCGTAAATCGTGAAAAATGTAGCATAGCAGTGCCACTTGTTGAGCGATTTACACCAAAAACTAATCAGCACCAAGTTCTAGCAGAATCTAAAATTTTATTAAATTCTGTGAATTAGTTCCTGAGATAGGCCGCCCACAATTTTTTTTCATATACATACAGACACCCAATTTCTAAAAACAGTCATATCGTATTCAGGTCTTCTAAAACGTATAAATCCCTTTAAAATCGGAAGTCGGAAATTTTTACGAACCCAATACTTTCTTCTTGTAAAGATAGAAGAAATACAAATAGTCAAATCAGAACCTTCAGAACCTTTTATAACGTATAAATCCGTCAAAAATCGTAATTCGAAAATTTTCAGGAATCCAGTACTTTCTTCTTGTAAAGATCGAAGAAAGTAATAAAAATGACAGTCCAACATGGGCTTGGAGGGAAGACATTAGAGTTATGCACGAGTAAGGACAATAATGGTTTTCATATTTGTTGCGTCGGATCCGGTACGAAATCTTAGCTTTTATATAGTGCCGGACACCATTCTGGATATTTCAGCCCGTGCACATCTACAGGAAGAATGAATTCCACAGCAGGCTCGACCCAGAAAAGAAGTCTAGAGCTGACCCTGTACGAGTCTGCAGAGAAAAGTAATGTCCGTCCCGGCCCGGCCCAGTCAGGAAAGAAGGGATTCCAAGCTGGACCTTAGTCTCGTGAATAAAAACTTACTCGGCCAGCGGGCCTCGCCGGGATCAGACTTTGGGCCTGTCTTTTTCTGGTGCAGACCTCTAATGATAGTTTGTAGACCCTTTATTAGCCCAAGGGGGGTGGGGGGGCTTTATTTGCGCCGGAGCTCACCGGAGCTCAGCTCCGGTACTTCTCTGTTTTTAGTAAATATTTAAATATTGGCCAGAATTCCCCGGAGCTCATAAACACTGCGCTCCGGAGTTCAGTGCAATAACGCTTTCGAAAAACGAATCCTAAATTACCCTTTATTTTTCCTCCCATCTCCAATCTTTTGTCTTCTTTTGTATCAAAACACTAATAAATGATGTAAAGTGTTGCTCACGTAAGAGATGGAGATGAAACGGGCTCGGTTTTTATATCAGTCTTCGGGTTTCGGCAGACTTGAGCTCAATCTGTCTTAGATTCAAATTTTAATTTTTTTCCATTTTAAATCATTTTAATGCTACACTGCTCAAAACAATTAAAGGATATTTGAAGTTTTATATAAAATAAAGATATAAACGAACTTTTTTTTGCCGAAAATAGAAGAAGAGAATCACAAATGCAAATTTTTCTGGTTTTCAAACTGTGGAGTATGCAAATTTTGAGTTCGACGTCAGAAACGTCGCTTCAGCGGCAGCGAATGAAATTTGACTTTCAACTGGATAAAAGAGAATGAAGACAAGGATGATCGGCATTCAGTGATTGCTTTGTTTCGATGAGTACGATGTCTCAGCGAAGTCATTTGACAGATTCAGAAGCTTGGAGAATTGTTGGTAGGTTAGAAGGGGGCCAAACTCAAGCCGAAGTAGCGCAAGCCATTGGAGTGTCACAAAGTGTCATTTCCAGGATCTGGAACCGTTTTTTGGAGAGTGGATGTGCAGGCCGAAGACCAGGGCAAGGTCGTAGACGGGCAACAACGCCCAATGAAGATCGGTATTTAGCGTTAACAGCTCGGAGACACCAAAACATGAACGCTACTCTTCTCCAACAACACCTTCGCTCGGCTACAGGCACCACGATTTCAACTCAGACTGTCCGAAACCGGCTCCATGCTGTAAGTCTGTATGCTCGCCGACCGATGGTATGTGTTAGATTAACATCAAGGCATCGTCGCGACCGCAGGGAGTGGGCAACCGAGCATGTCAACTGGAGGAGAAATGAATGGAGCAATATTCTGTTTTCTGACGAGTCCCGTTTTTCTGTGCATCAGGATAATAGGCGTATTTTCATCTGGAGGGACCGTGGCAGTAGGAATAATCCTGCGTTCGTGCACGAAAGTGTCAGATTTGGCGGTGGAGGAGTGTTGGTGTATGGTGGCATCTCCATTGACGGGCGCACTGACCTCTACATCATTCGAGATGGAGCTCTGACTGGTCGCCGATATAGGGATGAGATCCTCAGACCTATTGTAGTCCCTTACGCTGCAGCAATCGGAGATAACTTCATTTTAATGGACGATAACTGCAGGCCACATCGTGCAAACCTGGTGGAGGATTTCCTTTTCGAGGAAGGAATCGTTCGAATGGAATGGCCAGCGTGTTCTCCAGACATGAATCCAATCGAGCACGTTTGGGACGCTCTAGGAAGACGAGTTTCTGGCCGCCAACAACCCCCACAAACTCTCCAAGAACTGGAAAGAGCTCTTCTGGAAGAGTGGGGCAGAATACCCCAACTCGTCATTAATGGCCTCATTGAGTCCATGCCTCAAAGGTGTTCAACGTTGCTGGCCGCCCGTGGAAACCATACCCCCTACTGAAAATGATTTTCTTTGAAGAAAACCCCTTTTCTTATTCTTTTTTTCTCATATGCACAAATTGTGTTTTTTTCCTTTTGTACACAAATGCGCAATAAAATGCATTTTTTTCTGCCAAACATGTGTAATTTATTCTCATATAACCAACTATGTCTGTCGACCATGTATCAATCAGCTAAAAAGTTTCCCAGATACAAAATCCACCTAAAACTGCAATATCCTTTAATTGTTTTGAGCAGTGTATTTTGATCAGAATAAAGAGTAAAGTCTTTTTCTATTCTACATAGCTGCAAACTATTCATTTTTTGTGTTAACACAATTTCCGAATCATATTCATGAGCTTATTTAATCGGAGAATTTTGCGATTAATTAACTTAAGATTCGGCAAAGATTTATATGTGGAAGTAATATTAACTAAAAAGTAGAATAGTTAATAGCTAAGTATACGCAGAGAGATTATATTATTTTTATTTTGCTAAAAAATAACAATAATATAAAAAATACTTTAAATTTTAAAAATAATTTATGAAATACTGGCAAGCTACGCCCGCTACGCTGGTCAATTACTTATAACGAACTTTTAATCCAACAAAATATTGACATTTCATAATTCACTTTTATATTTTAACAAAATAATAAGGCTACTATAATTTGTGACTCGTACGCCAGGACACGTCGCCCTTATCATTATCTTTTTACGCATGAAGGTTTCGCTATGGTACTCCATTGTGAAATTTGGTAATTTTTCAAATTCAATATTTGAAAAATGGCATAATCATTAGATTTTAAATTTATATCAAGAAAAATACAATTTTTTACCTTTCAAACGCAGTTTGTCTAACAATTTTCTGACAAATACTTTTCGAGCTATTATTTTTTTTCAGTAACTTCAAATGTTTCATTTTCCGAGATTAATCTGTGGCAACAATTAGCGAAAAACCCAGTCGTCAGAAACGCATAGTTTTTTACTAAAGAGGCTGTTGGAGCAGGGATTGTCACCACCAATGTGCCAACATCACTTTTGAAATCGGTTCGGTAGTTCTACAGCTTCCATAGAAATTGTAATTTTAAATGTTTTTAGAACGCTTTTCGCTCATTTCACCCTTTTTTCAAATTTTTTTATTTTATTTTTAGAGAGCATTTACATCTTATAAGTAACTACAATGCCAAATTTCAAATTTCTAGCTCCTTCAGTATAAACAAAACCGCAATTTTAGAACGTTTTTCGCTCCTGCACCCCCCTGGGTATAGTGACACCGACAAGAAATATATCCTATGTTGGAGCAGGGGTTGTGACCATCCATTTGCCACCATCACTTTTGAAATCGGTTCGGTAGTTCCAGAGATTCCATAGAAATTGTAATTTAGAAAGTTTTTAGAACGCTTCTGGCTCATTTCACCCTTTTAAATTTCGAATTTTTTTTATTTTGTTCTTAGAGAGCATTTACATGTTATAAGTAACTACAACGCCAAATTTCAAATTTCTACTTCAGTATAAAAAAGATCTCAATTTTAGAACGTATTTCGCTCCTGCACCCCCCTGGGGTTAGTGCCACCGACATAAAATATAGCCTATGTTGGAGCAGGGGTTGTCACCATCAATTTACCACCATCACTTTTGAAATCGGTTCGGTAGTTCTAGAGATTCCATAGAAATTGTAATTTAGAATGTTTTTAGAACGCTTTTCGCTCATTTCACCCTTTTAAATTTCGAATATTTTTTTATTTTGTTCTTAGAGGGCATTTACATCTTATAAGTAACTACAACACCAAATTTCAAACCGGTTCGGTAGTTCTAGAGATTCCATAGAAATTGTAATTTAGAATGTTTTTAGAACGCTTTTCGCTCATTTCACCATTTTAAATAATCGAATTTTTTTTTATTTTGTTCTTAGAGAGCATTTGCATCTTATAAGTAACTACAACGCCAAATTTCAAATCGGTTCGGTAGTTCTAGAGATTCCATAGAAATTGTAATTTAGAATGTTTTTAGAACGCTTTTCGCTCATTTCACCCTTTTAAATTTCGAATTTTTTTTGTTTTGTTCTTAGAGATCATTTACATCTTATAAGTAACTACAACGCCAAATTTCAAATCGGTTCGGTAGTTCTAGAGATTCCATAGAAATTGTAATTTAGAATGCTTTTAGAACGCTTTTCGCTCATTTCACCCTTTTAAATTTCGAATGTTTTTTTATTCTGTTCTTAGAGAGCATTTGCATCTTATAAGTAACTACAACGCCAAATTTCAAATCGGTTCGGTAGTTCTAGAGATTCCATAGAAATTGTAATTTAGAATGCTTTTAGAACGCTTTTCGCTCATTTCACCCTTTTAAATTTCGAATGTTTTTTATTCTGTTCTTAGAGAGCATTTGCATCTTATAAGTAACTACAACGCCAAATTTCAAATCGGTTCGGTAGTTCTAGAGATTCCATAGAAATTGTAATTTAGAATGCTTTTAGAACGCTTTTCGCTCATCACCCTTTTAAATTTCGAATTTTTTTTTTTTTTTTTTTTTTTTTTTTTTTTTGTTCTTAGAGAGCATTTACATCTTATAAGTAACTACAACGCCAAATTTCAAATCGGTTCGGTAGTTCTAGAGATTCCATAGAAATTGTAATTTAGAATGTTTTTAGAACGCTTTTCTCTCATTTCACCCTTTTAAATTTCGAATTTTTTTTTTATTTTGTTCTTAGAGAGCATTTACATCTTATAAGTAACTACAGCGCCAAATTTCAAATCGGTTCGGTAGTTCTAGAGATTCCATAGAAATTGTAATTTATAATGTTTTTAGAGCGCTTTTCGCTCATTTCACCCTTTTAAATTTCGAATTTTTTTTTATTTTGTTCTTAGAGAGCATTTACATCTTATAAGTAACTACAACGCCAAATTTCAAATTTCTAGCTGCTTCACTGTAGAAAAGATCGCAATTTTAGAACGTTTTTCGCTCCTGCACCCCCCTGGGGTAGTGGCATCGACATAAAAATATAGCCTATGTTGGAGCTGGGGTTGTCACCATCAATTTGCCACCATCACTTTAGAAATCGGTTCGGTAGTTCCAGAGATTACCCCCTACAAACAAACAAACAAACAAACAATCTTTACTCCTTTATAATATTAGTGTAGATAAATATGGAGACTGGGGTGACGGCGGAGGGGAACGGTACGCTACGGGTGTTAGTACTACGGAATATTAGGGCTCCGGTACTTTTGTTTCTTAGATTAGATTTCTTTTTAAATCTTTATATCTGTTTCAATTTTTTTTTTCTAATTCCATGAGGATGCAAAATCCGTTCTTTTTGTGGACTTAAAATCATAGCAACTACCAAAGAGTGATAGCGCGAAGAAAATGTCACTTATCTTTTGTTGAATTTATTATTTTTCTCAATTGGAGGAGTTGTCTTGTCAATCATTTGAAGTTAGACCATCCTCTTGTTTGTTGGAAATCGAGGGTTGGCTATCTTGTTGCGAAAAAAAAGTGACTAGTGTAGGCTCCTAATGCTCTGATCGAAACACCCTCCTTCCCCCCCCTCCCCCCTGCCTCCAAAATCAGAACTATTTAATTATTAGTCCGATTCAAACGAAACCTTTTCTCAGGTCCCCAGATACTACATAAACTTCGGTATCATTTTTTCAGCACTTAGTTAGCATTATTTCTGAACATTAATGACCAGGGAGTGATATTTTCTTGGGGTCTATGGGCCCAATTTCACGAGAATTAATTAATTCAACTTAACTGGAACTAATTAAGGTATATATATCTAATTAAGATACCGATTTAGCGCCACTTGGCGGTAGAAAATGGAACTAAAACATTTTGAAGCGCACGCCTGCTATACGGTGTCATAGGCAGCAGGGACACGTGCCGGACTTTCGATCAGAAGGAGTTTTATTTGGAGTGCACCCCTAGGGGTGAGAAGTAAAACTAAACAATTTTGCATTTAAAATGTGTCCGATTCAAACAATGGGTCGATCTCTGGTCGAATCTGGTCGATTTCTACCCGATTTCATTCAACTTAACATGAACTAATTAAGATTTAGATAACTAATTAAGACATAGATTTGGTGCCCTCTGGAAAGCAGGACTAAAAGATTTTCTGCGCATGCACAGAACGCCTTCTATACGTTGTCATAAGCAGTGGGGACACGTGCAGGAGTTTCGTTCGGAAAGAGATTTGTTTAGAACTGAGTGTACCCCCTGATGGTGGACATTGTAACTAAAAGGTTTTGTATTTTATCTTGGTCCGATTCTGACATTCTTCCGAGGTCTCCCAGGTACTAAAAAACTTCGGTATCATTTTTTCAGCTCTTGGTTACCACCATTTATGAATATTAATATCCAGGGAGGTGATTTATTTTCTCGGGTTCTATGTGCCCGATTTCAATGGGAATCGTTTCATTCAACTAAACATGAACTAATTAAGATATGGCTAATTAAGTAAGACATAGATTTGGTACCGCATGGCGGTGGAAAGTGAACTAACAGTTTTTTCGAGCGTGCACAACACGCCTTCTACACGGTGCGTAAACAGCGGGAACGAGTAACACGATTTTTATTCGGAAAGGGGTTTATTTAGAACAGAATGCTCCACCTGGTGGTGGAAACTGGAACTAAAAATTTTGCAGGGAGTGCGTAGCACGTGTGTGATTTACGGTATCGAAATCAGCGGGGTCACGTGTTGGAAATTTGTTTAGAACAGAATGCATCCCCTTGCGATGGAAATAAAAATTTTCCTGCGCGTGCACCGAAAATAGCTATTTTTATTGAAACAGCAAAAGAATGTTACCGATTTCCTAGACAACGAAATAGTTTCATTTTCACTCATCCTCCAGTTTTAAGAAAAGTACTGGAGGTATTCAATCGAAACTCACACTCTGTACGTAGTTTAATTTTCTGATTCCGAAAATGCAACTTTTGTAATAATCCGACGCTAACTTTTTAAAATGTTGACCCCTCTTTGAACCAAATGATCGAGACATTTGAGGGGGTAGTATTGAATTTACTTCCGCTTCGGGGTCCATCTCTATTTATCTTCCTGAAGACAGGGATGACCACCTCGGGAAACCCGGCCTAAGCCTTAGAGTTTTAGTGCAATCCCGAGGGGCTGGCACACCACTACCAGCCAGCGGAACACCAGCCAGAAGAGCAGGCCAGAAGGAATCCCCAGGGAAAGGAGACCCCCATTTATTAAAACTAAAATTAATGGAAGAATATTTTACAATCTCAATCACAAGTGGTTACCTTATTATTCAAGGCGAACCAAAATTTAACTTTGACATTATTTACATATTTATTTACATTGTTAAAATTTTAGAGTCTTTTCGTTGTTTTAAAATCTTTGCATTATTATAAAGTCTATGTACATATAAGAACTGTCCTTGACATTATTTTCCAATTTATTTACATTGTTAGAGTTCTAAAGACTTTTCATAGTTTTAGAGTCTTTGTACATTTAAGAACTGTCCATATACAAACTTTCTTTATTACCTTGTATACAGTTTCTAAGATTATTACCAGTCCATCATATTCTTGGTTATATAATAAAATGAAATTAAAAGAAGATGTTTAGAGAAACAATGTTTGTTGATACACCCCCCCCTGACCCAAGTTCACACACACTTTGACTTAGAATCACACACACTTTGATTTAAAGTTATGCACTATTTTTGTTGCTGCTGTGGGACACTTTATAGACACACACACTTTGGCTTAAAGTTATGTACTATTTTTGTGTCTGTTGTTGAGCAGTTTGTAGGCATTGACGTTGATAAAGTCTGTAAGACTGGCAACAGTTGTCATATGCGTAGTGATCTATGTCTAGTTTTCTTTCACTTTGTTGTTTTTCTTTGTTTAATGTTTGACAATTGATACAGCGTTTTTTGGCTGTGTTGCAAGCTTTGGTGTTGTGTGGGCCCGCACACCTAACACAGGTTTCTTTATTGTCACAATTTTTTGCTATATGGCCAAAGCCCTGACAGCAAAAACATCTAGGTATATTGATGAATTTTCTTACATTGCAACGGTTGAAGCCAACGTAAACCAATGTGTTTAACAATTGATTAGAATAGTCCCGCGGAAGATCTATTATCAGATGATTCGTATCTTTGTTACGAGGTAATGAAATGATTCTTTGTATTTGAAAATCTAGTTGCTTAATCTTTAGGGCTTTTAATAGTGCTGGTTTGAGGATGGTTTCAGCATATACTTCTCGCTTGTTTTCTTTTTCTAAACTTTCAGTGTTTTCTTCATCTTCGACTACTTCTATACATGGAGCATTGAATATTATAACTTTTTGTCGTTTTGGCTGAATCTTGTCTATTCCAATTTTCGAGGTTATTTTATCATTACTTTCCAGTTGTTGTTGTAGCTTTAATATCTCATTTTCATTCTGGCTGGATAATACTAAGTTACCCGCCTTTGTTTGTCGACAGTTAATTTTGGGCAGCATCGCTATTTTTACTTCTTTGTTTAATACATTTCTTAAATCTCTTGGTGTTTTGTCTGCGTCCTTTGATTTTATTATTATAGATGACTTTCGCTTCAAAACCTGTGCATATGTGTTCCCTTCAGCACATGAGGCCAAACCTCCTCCGCCCTGACACACCGACTGATGATAGAGTTCCCTCAGAGTCTCCACCTCTGACTTGTGTTCGGCCAGTGTTGTTTTCATCAATTCTTCTTGTTGTTCCATTTTCTTAACTAATCTTTCCTCTGCACTATCAAGTAGGATACTCATTCCTTCTAGTTGTTGTTTTAGTCTTTCTTCTAATTTTGTTGTTAGATCTGTACTTATTTCACCCTTTTCTTCTTGTCTAAAACTTTCTATCCTCCACTCTGCTCTATCTACTTCTCTTCCTAAAGACAAAGAGTTACCAAAGGAACGGTTTCGTGCAGCAATTTTTAGATTGATTTCCAATGTCGTATTATTTTTTGACGGGACAGTGCAACGGCGAGCGGATCAGCTAGGAGATAATAAACATAAATAAATTTATCCCTTTTGAAAAAAAAAGTCAATATTTTAAAGAGAGAAAGTCTTTTATTTTCATTTAAGAAATTTATTCATTGGAAAATATTTTTATTTCACTCGTATACTCGTGTTAAGAGAGTGAAAATGCTGCATGCTCAAAACATTAGCCTGTCGACAAATTCGCTGTTTTGGAAGTTTTTATAAAATTAAAGTAATAAAAATTAAAACTTCAGAAAAATGGCATAAGATTTTGCAACACATTAATATTTGTATGACGAGAACATCAACATTGCATACGAGAGAAAAAGTCTACGTAAACTTAAACAATTTCTGTTTACGAGTCAAAATACTCCCAAGCCTGTTTGTTTGGTATGTGGAACTTGTGTAGCAGTGCCGAAAAAATTTAATCTGGACTGACATTTCACACAACTGCATAGTGATTTCAACAACAAATGACCTGTCGGATCACACTTGCGAATGGAATTTAGCAATAAAACAAGAACGAAAAATCATGAGTCAAGCATAGATTATGTACCACTTTCCAACACTTCCAAAATAATTTTGCAAATCTTTACCGTAAGGTGTAAGATGATATCTAACTAAACAAATTTGAAAACGCATAACATGTTTAAAAATCCAATTTCAGGAATTACCAACAATTTTTCGAAAAATATCCGAACTCTTTTGTGCAGCCCTGTATAGGATCTATAGATTTGTATATATACTAAATATAATGCTAAATTTTAGTTTAGTTGGGAAACGCGTAGCAAAGTTTAAAATTTCCCTTCTGAAATTTCCGACAATAAACGGAAATGTACTCGAGAACTTTTGTGCTGCTTTCTATATAATCTATACCATTTTTACACATTAAGTAATAGACAAAAAATGAGTTAGATTTAAAAACGCGTTCAGCAACTGAAAAAGCATTCCCAGCAATTATTATAAATAAGCAGTACTTTAACCGAAATTTTTGTGCGTCCCTGTAAATAAACGATGAAAGCTATATACACAATATTCTATAGCCTCTTGTGATACACGTTAGTGATATATATCCATTTCAATATGTTTGAAATAGTGAAACATTATTAAAATAAACTACAAACGATTTTTCTTCATAGACCGTAATGTAACGGAATTCTTTTGAGTGTCCCTGTAAAGGAACTATAAATGCTATGCACACCACATTCTATAATTAGTCTCTTGTAGTGCATCTCAGTGATATATATCAATTTCAATATGTTTGAAATAGTGTAACATTATTATAATAAACCGCAAATGATTTTCCCCATAGACTGCAATGTAACGGAATTCGTTTGAGTGCCCCTGTAAAAAAAACTATAAGTGCTACACACTTCACTTTCAACACCGTACATGCCACAGTAAGCCTCATTAACATATATCAGTTGCATGACGATGCGAGCATATTTACGCGAGTTAGAGCACGGCAAACAGTCAGACACACAAACCGAATTCATGAACACTTTTCAATGCACATAGCAAAGGACAATTCTAAACGCATGCGCAAAAGCCAACAGTCTAAAAATGTAGGTCGGGTGAAAACCGGTCGGACAAGGTGATCAAGACACAAACTTGTGCTTCGTGCATTTTTCGATGTTCTGTTTTTCGATGTTAATCTTAAGAACCATTGAGCCGGTTTGCAGCGGAAACCAGCTAAGGTCTTTTTTTTTTTTTTTTGCAAAATCAACAGAAAGATTGCTTTTACGGAGTTATTTTCTGATAAACAAACTCTCAGCGCTACGTTTTCTGGAATTGCTTATATTTCAATAGTGTGTTGTGTTTTAGTGATAATTGTCAAGTTTTATTAATTGTTTTTGTTATTTTTTGTTTCTTTTTCTTATGTTTTGTAATTTCTGTTATTTATTTCTGTTAAGGCTGCAACAAGAATAAACGAAAGTTCGTTGGACATCTGATGAAATTAAAATATTATTAGACTTATACAGAAATTAGAACATTCGGAATGAAATTAACGACATAATCCAATTACCTTTCAAATTCAAGAATAATTTAACTGCTTATATTTTATTTTATCACTAGCTCACCTGCCCGGCGTTGCCAGGCGCCGTGTAATAAACTGAAATATCTTAAAAAACGAAACTGTGGTTCCGGTCTCCGATGGCTTCATCACTGTATACCGGACATGCTCGTACGCTCCGGAAATCTATGGGGAAAATCGTTTGTAATGTATTTTAATAACGTTATACTATTTTAAACATATTGAAATTGATATATATCACTGAGGCGGACAACACTATGCTTACTGTTGAATATGGTGCACATAGCATTTATCGTTCATATACAGGGATACACAAAAGTGTACGGTTACTGTACTGTCCATGAGCTATAATTGCTAGAAGTAGGTTTTAAATTGTGGTATGCAAATTAACATTTTTTTTATATATGAATTATGCAGATACAGGGCTGTACAAATGAATCCGAATACATTTCCGCTTAACCCCTTGGGGACGAGCGACACGTATACGTGACGCATAAGATACTCAGAATCCTTGATTATTCCCACCAGTTACTTTTTATTGTAAGCTTTGCCTTATTTAATGATAGCATTTCTGCGATTCAGATAGGCGAAAATTTCTGTTTTGAAAAACCGGTGTTAAAAGATTAAAAATTCTGTAAATGACGCTCGTCGCGAAGGGGTTAATGACGGAAATTGCTGAAAGGAAATTTTCGACTTGGTTATGCATTTCCAAACTGAATTAATGTTTAGCATAATATGTAGTATATATACAAATCGATAGCAGATATATAGAGATTCACAAAAGAATTTTAATTATTTTCTGACTGTAGATGGTAATTGTTAAAATTGTGTTTTCAAATGTTTTGTGTGAGTTTGTGTACTTTTTAGATATGATGCTTCCCCTTATTAAACAGGGAAGTTTTGCTACGATATTCTGAATGTGTTGGAAAGTGTTATGTAATCTATGCTTGAAGCATGAATTTTCTTTCTTGCTTATGGTTTTCATACGATCAAGCGATCGCTGATAGCGATTTCCTCTCTTTCAATTCTCAGTCAGAAACAAATCATTGCGATGGTAGAATTATTGCACAATCCCCGTCAATGGGATTAAATTTCCTGCAGAACTACCGTTTTGAATTACAATTTTAGCTTCTCGGTGTGACAATTGATTGTCGAACATCTCGAATGGATGATTTGGGAATTAATTGATGACAGTATCGATTGTTATTTTCTAAGATGGCGTTTTTTCTTTTCTGGATTGTAGAACTATGGAGAATCGCCAATCACTATCTTTAATATCTAAATTGTTAGAAATATCATTAAGATAAGAGGTTTTATACATTTTGCATAAGTTTTATTTTGTAATTTATTTACAAACTGAAAACTATTTTTTAAGCAATCTTGATTATCATTTTCAATCGTTTTATTTCATATCGGAATGAGACTATTCACCAATAAAGTACAGGGTGATTATAAAAAAACTATCCCAATATATGAGCCCCTAACTATCATACCGTTCACAGAAACTGAATGAAACTTTGGTTTAAAGTATTTTGACGTATGCGCTCAAGAATCATATGAAAAACAACAGTTAAATTCTAACAGTTACGGTTACAGTGACAAAATTTCGAAAATTTCAAATGGCAACACCTACATTTTTTATTGGAATGGGATCTTCATAGTGAAGAACCTTAAAAAGCGTTGGAACGGTACCTGTAGCACGAAAATCGCCGGCGCTAGACAGACTAAGAAGAATAGTGAAAACAACCAATAAGGACAGAGAAGCAACAGAAAACAAAACATTTTATTGTGTTTCATACATTTTCCATTTCACACACGACGACACTTTACATGCGGCAGAGGGTGGATAGCACTGAACAATAAAATGTTTTACTTTCTGTTGCTTCTCTGTCCTTTATTGGTTGTTTTCACTTTTCTTCTTAGTCTGTCTAGCGCCGGCGATTTTCGTGCTACAGGTACAGTTCCAACGCTTTTTATGGTTTTTCACTACGAAGATCACATTCCAATAAAAAAAAGTAGGTGTTGCCATTTGAAATTTTTGAAATTTTGTCACTGTAACCGTAACTGTTAGAATTTAACTGTTGTTTTTCACGTGATTCTTGAGCGCATACCTCAAAATATTTTAGCCCAGAATTTCATTCAGTTTCTGTGAACGAACGGTATGATAGTTAGGGGCTCCTATATCGGGATAGTTTTTTTATAATCACCCTGTACTTGTAGCATTATTATATGCAGTACAACGAATAGTTAGAGTACGAAATTTCATCGGATTTTTACGAAATTTTTGTACGATAACAAGATATGGATAATTAAAATTTTAACAATTTTCTATTATTAATTTCAATTTTAACTATATTTTGTTAAAAATATTGCTAGTATTATTAGCATTGTAGAGTAACTGTTTACAGTACTATTTACAAATAATGGTATAAGGTTTGGTGATTTATCAACATAAGGAATGATAAACTTATCCATATACTTAAAGCTAACCTGCTTTTTAGTTTTTCGTGCAAAAATGCTATTTATACGCATGCGCGAGCATTCAGCTAATCAGCTAGAGGCTTTTACTATCTTCAGACGCGATGTTCCAGCCAATGAGATGAAGGCTTTTTCCTCTCTCTAGAAGCGTATGTGGTCCATTTGGTTGTTCGGTTGTTGAAACTTTATAGATTTCTTTTATTAAGGTATTTTTTCATTTTACCGTATTTATTTTCTTTTTAAGTCGTATGTATTTTAGTACTTTGAATTTTTTATAACTAACCCTTTTTTTTTGAGAGAGAGAGATTTCGTGGCACGAAATTCCGCGAATCGTTTCCGATGTAAACAAACTAATTTTAAACTTTTAATATGTAATTCTGTGTGATATGATTAAATTCAGGTTTTCTCAGCGACGATCACAGTATTTTTACCAAATAATTTTTGTATTAATCAAGCTTTTTTGGTTATTAAGCATAGCTAAACACGAAAGAAAACTTTGTTATTTTAAGATTTTGATGTGAATTATTTGCGTACATTTATAAGACGAGTTTCACTGAATAATTCAAGAAAAAAAAAATCTCATCATTATACATATTTAGTTTTGCATTATTAATTATTTACTTGGCCTTTACTTTTAATATTTCAAACTTACAGCTGAATGTAACTATTAAAACATTTGAAATACTGTATTCGTAAAATGAAATTAGTTTAAACACTCGACAATTACTTTTAGTTATGCATTATTAATTATTTACTTGGCCTTTACTTTTAATATTTCAAACTTACAGCTGAATGTAACTATTAAAACATTTGAAATACTGTATTCGTAAAATGAAATTTCAGCTTAAACACTCAACAATTACTTTTAGTTATGCATTATTAATTATTTACTTGGCCTTTACTTTTAATATTTCAAACTTACAGTTGAATGTAACTATTAAAACATTTGAAATACTGTATTCGTAAAATGAAATTTCAGCTTAAACACTCGACAATTACTTTTACTTATGCATTATTAATTATTTACTTGGCCTTTACTTTTAATATTTCAAACTTACAGCTGAATGTAACTATTAAAACATTTGAAATACTGTATTCGTAAAATGAAATTAGTTTAAACACTCGACAATTACTTTTAGTTATGCATTATTAATTATTTACTTGGCCTTTACTTTTAATATTTCAAACTTACAGCTAAATGTAATTATTAAAACATTTGAAATACTGTATTCGTAAAATGAAATTTCAGCTTAAACACTCAACAATTACTTTTAGGTTAAATTCAGGTTTTCTCAGTGACGATCACAGTATTTTTACCAAATAATTAAAAGTACTACATGCATGCATCTATCTATCTATATTAGAAATTGTGCAGGTTTCTGGTCACTGTTTTGTTTACATATTTTAAACAAAAATTTCAATTTAATAATGCACTGAAAATTATAATGAATGCTTACAATTAAACACAACAACACAAAACAAAAAATTTCACAAAAACACATTATTTCCCCGATATTTTCCCACAACTAATCAATAAATTTCATGATATTTTATTGCGATTTTAAACCATGAACTTTAGTACTTTTCTGTTATACGGACACTATGCCAAAATGTATGTATGTATGTAAATGTATGTATGTATTTTTGGCGACAATAGTGTACGTATAACGGAAAAGTGCCTGAATTATTATTTATATATATATATATAAAATATAAACATAATTGGCGACACAGCAAGTTTTCTGGATTTCTCCCTGTCTCTCTAACCACATTGTTAACAAAACAAAAAATTCACGAAAAACACATTATTTCCCTGATATTTTCCCACAACTAATCAATAAATTTCATGATATTTTATTGTGATTTTAAACCATGAACTTTAGTACTTTTCTGTTATACGGATACTATGCCAAAATGTATGTATGTATGTTTGGCGACAATGGTGTCCGTATAACGGAAAAGTGCCTGAATTATTATTTTTTTATATATATATAAAATATAAACATAATTGCCGACACAGCAAGTTTTCTGGATGTGAAAGGCGGAGATGAATTTCATTCATTCAATGACTGTTTTAAAAGTTTCAAGTTTGGATTGAGTGCACCTGAACATAAAAACCAATACCTATTTCTATGTTCATGATTGAGTTATTTGGATATCTTTTCGTATAGCACAGAAAATCATTTCTCCCGCTTTCGTAATACAGATAAATTCTGGTGTATTTTTTTTTCTTCTTTTTATATCATAAGTACTTTTCTACTTTAAATTTTTTAATTGTCGAGTTTCTAAGCTGAAATTTCATTTTTCGAATGCAGTATTTCAAATGTTTTAATAATTACATTCAGCTGTAAGTTTGAAATATTTAAAATATTAAAAGTAAAGGTCAAGTAAATAATTAATAATGCATAACTAAATATGTATAATGATCAGAATGACATATTAAAATGTGTACAGAATGACATGAAAATTTAAAAAACTGAAATTTTGCACTTGCAACTTAATTGTAAATTTCATTGTTTACATTGGAAACGATTTGTGGATTTTAAGAATTTGCTGAACTTCGTGTCACCAAATTACTAAATCTCTCTCTCTCACTCTCCAAAAAAAAAAAAAAAAGGGTTAGTTTAAAAAAATTCAAAGTAGCAAAATACATACAACACAAAAAGAAAATAAATACGGTAAAATGAAAAAATTACTTTAATTATAGAAATCTATAAATTTTCAACAACGACATCAAACGAACGTATCTCATCTTTCGTTTGTGATGAGGAACGCTCCTTTGGCCCCCTCCACTCATTGGCTGAATTGTAAAGGGCAAAATTGGGGGACAAAATGACTACAGCATTTCTGAGAAAAGAAAAAATCAGAAAATTCACAGAAAATAATTATTTTTGTTGCAAGTTGGGTTAACTGTCTTTATGGTTCGAGTCGATTTCAGACTGAGTGTAGATTTCTGCAAGTTGGATTTGGGTTAACCTGATTTTTCAAAAGTTAGTTCAAGTTCAGTATATTATTTCAGATTAAAACTATACCTATCAGGGCTTGAATTTCAGGGCGGAATTCGCGCGGAAAATTTTGAAATCCCGCCCAAAAAAGATCATGAGCGGGAGCCTCCCGCCCAAAAAATGTCAGCATTTTTGGAGAAATTTGCATTATTTAATTTACCTGCAACTGAACGATAAATTTCTTGATTTTTTTCCCCCGCAACTGATTGACGGACTGTGTGTTTTTTCCGCGACTGATCGACGAACTTTGTGGTTTTTTCCGTGACAGATCAACGAACTTTGAGTTTTTTCTGCAACAGATTGACAAACATTGCGTTTTTTAAGCGACTGATCGACGAACCTTGCGTTTTTTGGGGACATATCGACGAACTTTGCGTTTATTCCACAATCGATCGACGAAATTTTTCTTTCTTCCCTGACTGATCGACGAACTTTGCATTTATTCCGCAATCGATCGACGAAATTTGCTTTTTTCCGCAACTGATCGACGAACTTTGCGTTTTTTCCGCGACAGATCAACGAACGTTGCATTTTTTTCTGCGACTGATCAACGAACTTTGCGTTTTTTCTGCGACAGATAGACGAACATTGCGTTTTTTAAGCGACTGATCGACGAACCTTGCGTTTTTTGGGGACAGATCGACGAACTTTGTGTTTATTCTGCAATCGATCGACGAAATTTGCTTTTTTCCCACGACTGATTAACGAACTTTGCGTTTTTTGGTGACAGATCGACGAACTTAGCGTTTTTTCCGCGACAGATTGATGAACTTTGCGTCTTTTCCACGATCGATCGGTGAATCTCAATCAAGTAAAATCTAAAGTCAGAAATTTATTTAACAACCTAATTGTTAAGGGTCCCTAACACATTTAATGGAACTTGAAAAGTACACTGCATATATAAAACTTAACTTTCTTCCCTTTTTTATAATAAAAATAAACATTTTACATAATCATTCTCAGTTGACTTAATTTTTTCAATGGTATTTTGTCATGTCTGCATTAATGTAATTCTTTAAATAGCACGTAAAAGAATAGTGGGGTTTAAAGATTTTTTTTCTCCCTCCCAAACATTACAACTCCCCTCCATTTAAAAATGTTGGTAGGGAGACTCCCGTCTTTGGAAAAATTGAATTTCAAGCCCTGCCTATAATATGTTTGTGTGTATTGAGGTTTGTATAGATGTTTGTGTGTGTGCTGTTTTTAATACAGACAGTTTCATTTTTCACACGAACCTTTCAAAAAATTCACATTCTTTGCGCAATGCTTTAACAAAATTCGCATTTTTTTTCGCGATTCTTTAATGAAATTCGCATTTTTTTTCTGTATCTTTTTTTTGTCGAGATTCATAATTTTTTCAGCTATCCTATGACGTAATTCGTGTTTTTTTTTTCAGCGATAATTTGACGAAATTTGTGTTTTTTCTGCGATTTTTTTTTTCACGAAATTTGCGTTATTTTCCACGATTCTTTTATGAAATTTGCGTTTTTCTGTGATCCTTAGACGAAATTTTCTTTTTTCGCAATGCTTTGATAATAATCACATTTTCTCTGCTGCCTTTTGATAAGATTCATGAATTTTCAGCAATCCTTCGATGAAATTCGCGTTTTTTCAGCAATCTTTGAATAAATTCGCATTTTTCTCGCGATACTTTAACGAAATGTACGTTTTCCAGCGATTTTTTGATAAAATACATTTTATTCCGCAATTTTTAGACGAAGTTTGGCAAGAAAGCGCTATCTTTGGGTGAAATTTCCTGTTTTGCGATTCTTTGACAAAATTTGCTCATCTTTTGTGTAAATCGCGTTTTTCTGTGGCCTTTTAACAAAATTCACGTTTTACATGATCCTTTGATGAAATTAGTGTTTTTCCCGTGATCATTTGATGAAATCTAGGATTTTTTTCCCGCGAAGATTGATTATATGTTTTTAGTCTGCAGGTGCCCTAAAAAGTTTGTGACGCCTGTCGCTGCATTGCACGCATTCTGCCACGGTGTATCAAACAAACAAAATTCATCCTAAAGAATTATTGTTTCGTTTCTGGAAATGAACAACCGTCAACTCATTGGCTGAATTATAAAGGGTGAAATGTGTAGGCACTGAGTATCATCTATACTATTAATGTCGGTAAACGTCTGTCTGTGTGTGTGTTGTTGTGTCTGGCGTCTGTAAGCACAAAACTCTGCATGCAGACGACGGACATAAGTGCTTTTGGTATAAAAAAATTCGTAAGTGGAGTTTTTAAAATTCACAACATTTTGCGGGAGAAGAGGGGTGCGAACGAATTTAAAGAATGAGTCTGCATCAATAATTATGGCGGCGGGGGGGGGAGTATGTTTTGCCTACATGGGGCAGAGACTTTTCTTTGTTGACACCACTCATATGATATATCGTTCGAAAGGCCTGTGACTGCCTTTTCATGTTATGCATCTGTGTGGTCCATCCCCCCCCCCCCTGCCAATTGGGGCACTTTTCTAAATTTTGCACATACCACTCATGTTATATATCGTTAAAAAGGTCTGTGACCGCTTAATCATATTATGCATCTCTGGTGTCCATCCCCCAAATTTGCCCCCCCCAAGGGGGTACTTTTGTAAATTTTGCACAATCCCTTCATGTTACGTATTGTTGGAAAGGTCTTTGACTGCTTATTCATGTTATGCATCTCCGGGGTCCATCCCGCCACTTCCCCCCCCCTTAAGGGGGGCAATTTTCTAAATTTTGTTGACACCCCTCATGTCATATATTGTTGGAAAGGTCTGTGACTGCTTAATGATATTATGCATCTCCAATGTCCATCTCCTCACTTTGCCCCCCCCTCCCCCAAGGGGGTACTTTTCTAAATTTTGCAGACAACCCTCATGTCATATATCGTTGGAAAGGTCTGTGACTGCTTAATTATATGCATATCTCCAATGTCCATTTCCCCACTTTGCCCCCCCCTCCCCCAAGGGGGTACTTTTCTAAATTTTGCAGACAACCCTCATGTCATATATCGTTGGAAAGGTCTGTGACTGCTTAATCATATGCATATCTCTGATGTCCATCTCCCCGCTTTGCCCCCCCCCCCCCAAAGAGGTACTTTTCTAAATTTTGCACACAACCCTCATGTTATATATCGTTGGAAAGGTCTGTGACCACTTAATCATATTATGCATGTTCCGTGTCCATCCCCTACTTTACCCCCCCCCCCAAGGGGGTACTTTTTAAAATTTTGCACACACCCCTCATGTTACATATCGTTTGAAAGGTCTTTGACTGCTTATTCATGTTATGCATCTCCTTGGTCCATCCTGCCATTTCCCCCTCCCCAAGGGGGCACTTACCATTTACTTGCACAACAGCGCTAAATGTGTCAGATGAAAGAAATTCCGAGAGTACATGTGCCAGTGAAACTTAGCCAATTGCTGTTCTTCAACCTAGCTTTAATTCAAAGTGGGTTTTTTATTTATTTGAATTATTCTGCAAAAGTTTCAAACATTTTAAAGCAGCTATGAATTTTATTTTTATGGTACTATCAAGTTTTTTGCCGTCAAATTTTGACGGGTTCCATCTAGTTTCATTTTTAAAGTGATAATCTATGATTTTAATTTTCCATTCATTAAAAAACTCATTTATAATAATAAATTACAATTGTATAGAAAAATAACTATAATTCCTACTAAAATGCATTAATATTGTTTTAACGATATTTTTCTATGGAAGGCGGAACTGTAATACATTAGTTTTTCATATATTAAAGCCGGTGATAATGTGCGCATGTGCGGTGTTTATATACTTTTTATATTATGGATCATTACAATAACAAATGAAATACTAGATGAGTTTAATATATGTATATATATATGTATGTGTGTGTGTACAAGGGTGTAAAACTTGACCCCAATAAGCCGATTATGTAACCGCTAAATTTTATTAGTATTCTTCGCATAAATTTTATTAGTTGTATTTCGTCTAAATTGTATTAATCATATTTTTAGACGAATAATAATACAAATTTAGTTGTGACAATCTGTCCATTGGCGCCGAGATTTTTACACACCTGTATATATATATATATATATATATATATATATATATATATATATATATATTTCATTTTGAGAATCTTTCATTTTTGGACGGGGTTGCCACGTCTCCGACTTTTTGCATACCAGTATTATCTTACAGAAAATGTTGTTCTTTTGAATCGCAGAAAGTTCCAATTAGATAAAACAACATTTTCTGCTTTAAAATACTGGTATCCAAAAAGCCGGAGACTTGGCGGCTCTGTTTTTGGATATATTTCTTTGTATTTTATTATAATTAACGGCTCTTATATTGTCGATGATTAGTTATGTGATTTGATGGCTATTATTAACAAAAGCTTATTATATATATATATATATATATATATATATACGTATATACAATACATAGTTTATTTTAAAATCATTTGTTTCTTTTACAGGATTAACTTCAAAAATGTCGGACCGTAAGAAGGATGAAGAGTATAGGCGTTACCTGCGGGTTAGTGTTTCACCATTTTACTTTTTTCTTCTCTTTTAAAAAATCACTCAAATTTATTAAAATAAATTCAACTACAGACTTTATTGTTAAAAATACAAAAAATTCTGTGTTTCTGTCAGGGGCGTAGCTTGAAATTTTTATTGGGGGGGGAGGACCTGACTTTGGCGCCCTTTATATAATTTTCATTTTCCACTCTCCCCCCCCCGCCACCCCCCTCTCTCGCCACATTGTAATCAGCCGCGTTAGAGGTCTGCAGGTGCCGACATGCCCAGGCCCGGCTCGGCATAAAAGCAAAAAGTTCGGCCCGACCCGTTCAAAATTATTTTGGCCCGGCCTGGTATAAAAGCAAAAAGTTCGGCCCGAGCCCGGACTGGCCTGCCCCGACTGAATATATACAAAGCATGCCGATATTTCTGAAGCAACATTAACCTAAAATTAAAATTACACTTACTTATTCAAAAAGCACACTTATGCATAGATTTTATTTTCAGATTATGCTCAAAATGCATGGAATGCAAAATATCAACAATATTTATGATCACTTAGACAATTACGTACATAAACACTGATTAAAAAATTGACTTAGACTATTACATTCAAATGAAGATTCAGTAAGAGAAGAAAAATCCGTTATAGGCAGGTTCCATTCTTAGTAGGTACATCGTCTGTTGTATGTATTATATTCTTTTTGCACGGATCAAGACATTTTTCCGTGTAAGAAAGGTTTTCGCCATAGATTGTTCCTATTTCAGAGGTTTTACTGTATTTTAATTTTTTATTGCTTAGAATAGTATGTATACTGTTCTTTAAAACGAATTTTAATTGTAGAATAATGGCCATTTAAAAATATATTCATTTTTCGCAAAAATTGTTGTGCCAGGCTTAACTTTCTGATTTTTACGCTGGCCTGCAAATTTCGGTCCATGCAGATCTCTAGGAAGAATGACGCCCAAGCACAGCTTGGCCCAGAAAATAAGAAGTCTGGCCCGTCCCGGGCCAAGTCTGCAGAAAAAAGTTAAGCCTGCACTGTGCAGATCTCTAACTCTAAACATGTTTAAAATATCAGTTTTAATTTCTACAGAAAAATTACAATACTATTTGATTCTTAGAGACCTGATTAAAAATATATGAAATTTTATATGCAAACAGGTGATAATGATTTTATGAATGTGTCAAACGTGCTATTTTGAAATGGATTTGAACCTTAACTAAAGCAAACATTTGTACATGCTCTTACATTCTGCTCCATCATTAACAATTTGAAACCACTCGTTCATAAATGAAGTTACATAATCTGCTTTCTTCTGAAATTCATTTATTGTTTTGATTTTTGTAAAAGGTACCTAGTTTTTTACTTTTATTTATTTACTTTAGAAAAATTCGTACCTGGGATATAAGTTTTCAAAAATATATACAGTACACTCATTTCAAGAAACAAATGCCTCTAATCCTCCAAATGAACGGAATATCAATGTTTGTTGTCTCTTTTTGTACAAGAGGGGATTTCAAAGAGTTCAAATGTCAGGGTGGAGGACATTTTTTGTTTAGTGGAATCTTTCAGGAAAATTGCCGTATGACCACCTTATAGAGTAGAGGTCAGCACAAGATCATACCCGGCCCAGCAAAATGAAGGTCAATTTTCAAATGGACCGGTTAGGCAGAATGAAAACAGTCTTTTTAACGAGCCTGGGCGGGCCGATGAAGAATAATAAACGAGTTGGGGCGGGTCGGTAAAAATACTAAGTGAGCCGACAAGTGATATAAGAAATTTAAAAGGATCAAACTAAGCTGATAAAATATGAACAATTTTTAATGGATTCGTCTGGGACGAGAATAAGTAAATGTACTGCATGAGCCTTCACAACATCAATACAGAAATATGTCAAGCGTAGAAATCGGCATTGGGCAGTTGCATCATACCTGAGACTGGGCTTAATTTTTTCAGCATACTCGGGCAGGCTGGGATCAGGCTGACATTATTTTCTGTGTACTCAGGTTGGCTGGAAACTGGGCTTAATTTTTCCCAGGACGTGTCGAGTTGTTTTGTAACAATAGTGATAGCGATAATGAACTTCTGTTAACGGAATCTTTGGAAGTATACTTTAATAAATTTCAGAGAAACATTTTTTTTTACTATACAGCAACAAAAGTAAGGATGCTTTTAACCTTTTTTTTTTCAATACTAAACTACATTAATTTTTTTAATGTCTTTATTTGAATGTAATACTCTATGAGTCTAAGTGATCATTAATGATACTATTCTGTATTCTATGGCATGTATAAAGTATTCTAAAATATACTGTAAAACTTTCCCATAAATATATGCATGCGGTATTCATTAAAAGAATCTTAATCGTATGTTAATAAAATTGGAATTTTTTGTAGAAATTGAGTTGGTCGGGCCGGGCCTGATTTCATTGATTTTTCAACGGGTTGGGCCTGTTTTCACTGAATTTTAAACGGACCGGTCCGAGCCCATGCCAAACTTTTAGCTTTTAGACCCGTCTGGGCTTTCCCAAGATAGCTTTCGTTCGGGCCGGCCTGTAAATTCTGGCATGTGCAAACCTCTGCTCTAGAGATCACGATCTGCACGGCCCGATTCCCGCACCCAGCCAAATGAAGTCAAACGTTCAAACGGTCTGAGCTGATAAAAAAAAAAAATAAACGGGATAGCCACAGCCAACTTCAGTACCGGCCGAGAAAGCTCTTGTTTGTTTCTCCCGCCTTAAGACGGAATTCATGATGTCAGACCACGTGATCTTCGGCCGACCGAATCGGCTGAGAAAACTCTTATTTGTTTCCCTCCTCCCTAAGGCTCCTATAATAGGAGCTGACGCATATCCATTTTGTTTCGCATTATTCGGGTCTCAGTTCAGCATCTCAATCTGCCGCTGCCGGAGCTGGGGTTGCCTAAGGCCTCGTTCCTCCACCTTCTGAAAGAGGCTGGATGTTAAATGGCGGAAAATTAGCTTGGTTTTTCGACTTTGAGACACATATCTGCGAGGATGCGTCAGCCTGTATTATAGGAGCTCTACTCCTCCCTAGGACAGTTTTCTCGGCCGATTGGTTCGGCGGAGATCACGCGATCTGACGTCATGAACTCCGTCCTAAGGAGGGAGAAACAAACAACAGCTTTCTTGGCCGGTACTGAAATTGGCTGTGGGCTAGCCGGCTAGTTAAAAAAATTAAGAGGGATTACCGGCACCGATGTACCAAATTTAAAAGGATCGTATTAAGCCGATAAAATATGAACAAAATTCAATGGACCTGGCTATGCCAGAATACGTTATAAATGTATTGCACAATCCGATACTAGTTTGACAACATCAATACAGAAATTTGGTTGGTTCCTATTTGAGAGCACCATTTGGCGAAATCTTGCCAAATGGTCGATAGTCAGCCAGATGTAGCTCTTTTATTGTTGGAAAGGCTGAGCCACAGCCAACTTCAGTGCCGGCCGAGAAAGCTCTTGTTTGTTTCTCCCGCCTTAAGACGGAATTCATGATGTCAGACCACGTGATCTTCGGCCGACCGAATCGGCTGAGAAAACTCTTATTTGTTTCCCTCCTCCCTAAGGCAGTTTTCTCGGCCGATTGGTTCGGCGGAGATCACGCGATCTGACGTCATGAACTCCGTCCTAAGGCGGGAGAAACAAACAACAGCTTTCTTGGCCGGTACTGAAGTTGGCTGTGGCTGAGCTATGATATTTTTTGTGATGACGCGTTTGTTACGTATGACTTATTTGTTACGTCATCAAGTAATTCTTTATTCAATGTTTATTTGTATTTTAATGATGTTTAATGATTTATTATTTATTTAAAACATTTTTTAATATAATTAAATAACACTTACGTCATTAAATGGATATGTCATAATATTAAAAGAAAAAAAGCATTGAAAAAATTTTAGCAAAGAGTTTGAAAATTTTAGCAAAAATAAAAAGATAAACAGTAAACAGAAAATGAACGAGAAATTTAGAATATCACACACAATTAAAGTTTTGATATTAATAAATTTATTCTACATTTTTAACACTTTCCAACATCCTCTGTCCGTGCTCTAACTCTCGTAAATATACACGGAATGTCATGATTTTTTTTTTTTACATTATTGAATTTTACTATAGAATGTTCTGTATTGAAAATGAAGTGTGTAGCGTTAATAGTTCTTTTACATGTACACACACAAAAGTATTCGATTACATTATGGTCTATGGGGAAAAAATCGTTTGCGGCGTATTTTATGGATGTTATGATATTTCAAACATAATGAAAGTAATATGTACTACTGAGGTGGACTACAGCATCTTTTATCGGATTATAAAATTAGTAGCATTTGTAATTCAATTACAGGGACTTGCAAAACAATTCCTTTGCATTATGATATTTTGGGAAAAATAGTTTGCAGTGAATTTTGAGCATGTTATGACACTTGAAACATACTGAAATTTAAAAGCATCACCAAGGTTCATTACATCTCATTTTCTATAGATTATGGAGTGCGTAAGATGCTCGTTCGTGGCTGATGGTCCATACTGACGTAATTTGTTTAATTATATAACAATTCCCATCACTTTTTTATGGACACGATAACTTCAATAAATCTCCACAAACCTCTTCCAAATTTATACATAAAATCAAGAGGCGTAAAATCTCGGTCAGGTTTGTTAATGGGCATAAGCTCGTTCATGTATACATAGATGCATAAGAGAATTCGTTTAAAGAACTGATTATAACCGGTAACTACTTAGAAGTACTCTTTCCGCTGTGATATGCAATTTTATGTAATTTTTAGTGTATGACATGTTGTTTACAAATTCTGTAGATCCTATACAGGGTTGCACAAAAGACTTCGAATACGGACAGCAATTGCTGAAAATGGATTTTTGCTGAGTTATGCATTTTTAGGTAGAATTCGTAAGAATTACTACCTATTACATTTTCTCCTATGTTGGAATTTCTTGAATTTTTTTGCAGATCTAAGCTGATCATGACTACCAGAACCCAAAACCACCCCCAGTTCAAAACTTTATCTATATATCTATCTATCTATGTCACTTTTTTATGGACTCGATAACTTCAATAATTCTCCACAAATCTCTTCCAAACTGGTACATAAAATCAAGAGGCATAAATTCTTGGTCAAGTTCGTTAATGGGCAAAATCGAACCAAGGAAGAGAAATGGGGGGGGGGGCTTTTTGTGAAAACAGAAAAAAGCCCATAACTTCTTAATTATGATACGTATTGAATCCGTTTGAAGTCATTATTACTTCTAGCAAAAAGGGCCTAAAATTTATGTATGACAGATGTTTTATATCATTAAAAAGGGCCTCAAGGGGGGGGGGGGGGGGAATAGGGGTTTAAGAAAAAAAATCCTAACTTTGGCAATTCACAAGATATCAAATCCGCTTACATTTATTATAAATCCTTTCATTATTACCTACAAGTTTTATATTGACAAGTTTTTTATAGGACCAACCCTTACAGAAAAAAAATTCCCCACCGGCTCTGCCTACAGACTCAAGTAGATTTCGAAATAGATGGTCCCAACTGCCGGATCATGACAAAAAGGTCATTTCTTCTGTAATTCGCAATATACAGGCGACCCACGGTCTACGTCTTTGAAATCTTCCGGTGCCTGTAGGCCGAGCCGTTAGAAAAAAAAAAAATCCGTTGCGGGTCTGGTTAACTATAATCAAAACGAAAAATATACAAATTTCAATATTAATCTGTTCATTTTATACAAAAAATATAACTAGTGTTTGAGATATAATTGTACATCTATAATTCTAATAAATATGCATTAATTTTCTGTCACTTCATGTTCGGATCGGGTTTGAATGTTTTGGATGCGGCAAGTGCGCCGGTCAGGTTTTAGGTTGTCGTTAGGTAGAATTTTCAGGATCCAATCCGCGCAGGACTCTAACACAAAGCGGTTATTGTGTATATTTGAAAATGGTTTTCCTGTACGGTAAAATGTATGGGTGCCGGCTGAAAGTATTTCAGGGACAGACAATGATTTTTCTGTTGGTCCGCATCTTGATCCGATTTTTTTTAATACGGAAAATAACATGAAATAAGCCAAATTAAAAATTTTTCGTCACAACTTCCCGTGCAAGAACATTTTTAATCATATCAATGTAAGAATCAATACAGAAACTTAGCAATTAAGGTGGTTCTCAAATTCGCTGCAACGCGAAAAGTTTCTGCCACATTTTCTAACTCGTTTTTAAAGGTAAAGGAATAAACTTGGCACAACTGACTATAGAAACCGTTTGGAATAGTTTTCCATTTTTTTTTATAAATAAATAAGTTATCCAGTTATAAGCGATTCTTGTCACGTGATTGCAATTTTTTTTCTTTTTCTCGTGCTCCCGCTTCAGGAATTCGGTTGGTTTCTAAATAAGAACACCTACCAATTTCACGCGTGTCCGAACAAAAATGAATTCAGAAATGTGTCAGAAAGTAGTTTCTTTTGATTTGAGAACAACCTTAAAGAATAGTATTAAATATTCAAAAATAAGTTTCGCATTTTACAAAATGCATGGAGAATTGAAACAATGTGCATACGAACAGAAAGTTGTAAAGCCCTCTGCTCCTCCCCCTGAGTCCCCCGCTAGCTGTTTAAGGTAATTTTAAAAAACATAAAAGCAAACAGGAAAACGGAAAAAATAACCCTGACAACTCGGTGCACAGGTAGATTTCGAAGACGCAGACCGTGGGAAGACTGTTTATTGGGAATTGCAGAAGAAATGACCTTTTTGCCAAGATGCGACAGTTGGGACCACACACTTCGAAATCTACTTGTGTCTGTAGGCGGAGCCAGCAGGGATTTTTTTGTTTTTAATTTTGTTTGCTGTAAGGGTTGGTCCTATAAAAAACTTGTCAATATAAAAGTTGTAGATAATATTAGGAGGATTGATAATAAATTTAAGTGGATTTGATATCTTGTGAATTGACAAAGTTACGAAATATTTTCTTCTTAAATGCATATCCCCCCCCCCTCCTCGAGGACATTTTTAATGATATCAAAAGTCTGTCATAGATAAATTTTTGGCACATTTCCTAGAAGTAATAATAACTTTAAACGGATTCGATACGTATCATAATTAAGAAGTTATGAGGTTTTTTCTGTTTTCACAAAAAAAAACCCTTTCCCACCCCTTGGTTCGGCTTTGCCCATTAACACGAACTTGACCGAGATTTTATGCCCCTTGATTTTAACGATAATTTTGGAAGAGATTTGTGGAGAATTATTGAAGTTATCGTGTCCATAAAAAAGTGATAAGGTAAAGCTAGGAGAGTCTGCGCACTATTCAAATGAATAATAATAAAAAGTCTAAATATTAAAGTTTTGCTAAACTTTCCATGAATAATTTTTACTTCATTTGTTTTTTATGCATTTCCATTGCTCTTTTGTTGTTATGTTGCAATTTAATAGAACAGTTGTAATAAAACCAAGAAAGTTATTTTGCGCAATCTGTCCTAACAGGGTTGGTGTGATTGCGCACATGGGTAGGAGAGATTGTTCGAATAATAACTACAATTAATTTTTTAACAATAATAATTGCACTTAAATGACATTGTTGTAAGGTTTTTATGAACAAATATTATTGTATTAGGAGTGAATATTTCAACCTAATGATTAAAGAATCAGAAAAAGGAAATAATTTTAAAAACGATTAAAAAATTTTAATTAAAGGGGAAAAATTAAAGAATCAGAAAAAGCAAGTCCAGATATGATTAAAAAACAACATTAAGTTACTTGAAAACACAATTAACTTACAATTAGTCCATTTTCATTTTTCATTTTTTTATGCAAATTTACCAATAAGCTGCGTAATCTCTCCTAGCATGTAAACTAATGGGAACAATGCGTTGTCTCTCCTAAGTAGCAGATGCGCAATCTCTCCAATTTCGGTAGGAGAGATTGCGCGGCTTTTTTATTCAAACATGGCCGCTACTAAAAAGAACCGTTGATGTTCACATTGTTAGTCTAGATTAGTAGCTTATGAAAAATCGTTTAAGTTTAAAATATTTTGTACTACTGACATTGTATAGAAATTTTGATGAACAGCTATGAAAATTCAAGTACTTACTTTGGGAAAACAAAACAAAATAGCAATACTTTATCTTAGACGCTCAAAACAATCAACGTGCACTTTCAAGTAGACTCTCCACTACTGCTGCTCTACAACTACCTGGAGTCGCTGCGCGCTCACTCTACTCCTTCCCCCCAAGCCTCTATATGCACAATCTCTCCGACCGCGCAATCTCTCCTGGCTTTACCTTATATATGTATAAAGTTTTGAACTGGGGTTGGTTTTGGGTTCTGGGAGTCATGATCAGCGTAGATCTGCAAAAATTTCCCAGAAATTTCAACATGGGGGAAAACGTAATAGGTAGCATTTCTTACGAAATCTACCTAAAAGGTCTAGATGAGGGGTGCAGATGGGCAGATCTCCCTTGACGAAAAAAAAAAAAATCTCAGTTTCTCTTTGTCTTAAAGTTCAATTATCTTAACGTTTGAATTCAAGTTTTTTAGTTTATATATATATATATATATATATATGAAAGGATAAAAGCTAAACCCCTTTTTAAAATGCAAAATCCCTTTTTGCCCCTTTTAAAATTTTAAATTACCGTTTTAAAAAATAGAAATTTAAATCAAAACTTTTAAATGCTTTAATAATTGCGTTTCAATTGATTGAAAATGCCGTCGCCCCTGTTAAATTAGTTTTCCTGCATCGCATCTTATAACTTTCAAAGATCGTTTTCTGACTCTTCATAAGAATATTTGTGCTGACGCTAACGCAATTTTAAAGTCTTGCGGCATCCGATCGGCCGATAGAGCCAACGCCTTTATTCCGCACAATCAATCACTCAGCTCGCGGCCAATTAAAATTAAAAATACGCCTCTTTTGACTTAGACGACCTCTAGCAGAAATAATGCAAAAACCTCATATTTATACCATTGCACTGCTATCAGGAGCGAACTTTTTACGATTTCCCTCATCTAAACAAATCCACGCCAATCTGCTCTCTCGGAATTGCCTCGCGATGGACGAACCTTCGATGTCCAGACAGACTTAAAAAGCAGCTCTCACGCCAATATGGGCCTGGTTTAAAAGGAATCATGTAAGAAAAAGAAATAAACCAGGTTCCATAATAAACTGAGTCTTCCTTTAAACAGAAATACATTCACTCGGAATTTAACCGAATCCCGCTTACGGCCCAGGACTACACGAACATGCAAGGGAATCAGAATGAGCACTTTGACGTACGGAGCCGCCATCAGTCAGCGCAGCCACCGGCCCGGCCCGGCGATCAAGGACCCACCGACGGAGCAACACGCTTCGTTTCAGAAGTCGAGTAGGACAGTTCATCTCAACGGGAAAATCCCAAAAACTAAACAGTTACGTAATCTACGCCCGTCAATCAAAGCGAATACCTCCGTGAAAAATTCTTACAGCATACGATGAAAGACTTACGGAATTTATCCCAAAAACTCAAAAGTACTTAATCTCCCTTCGTCAAAAGGAAAGTGAATCATTAACTTTTCTTCATTTTCAATCTTGTGCAGTATTTCATTCTGCCGGCAAGAATCGAAGTGTTTTATCGGATGAAAAGTAGGTCAACTACACAGCTGTTTTCAATTTTCAAGAGCGCGCCGGTAAACAAATGAACTCGTGACTCAGATGTTTCGGTTTCTGGTTTGTGGACTATACAGAAAAGGAAAGAAAATAAATCATTTGGTTAATGATCAGAGAAATCTTTCTGCGAAAGTTATTTTTTTTATTATTGTTTTGTTTCGCGTCGTGGTGGTGAAATGAAAGTAAAAGCTATTTTATTTTTATTTTTTTTGTTGTGTCCGGTGTGTTGTGTTTTATTTTGGATTTATTTAAAGTAAAGGTTACAGGTATGTAATATAGTTTTGATATTAACCTTAACGAAGAAAACCTTTTTTTTTAAGACTTTTTAGTGGGAGGCATTGGTTCTCAAACTTTTTATTTAATTTTTTATGCATGCCAAAAATAAATTAAAGATGATTATGTTTATTATGCTATTATTTGTGTGAAAATTTTAATTATTTTTAAGTCAGCTATTTAAGTTCAAATATATAATTGTTTATGTATTGTGTTTAACGTAATTTTAAAGAGATGAAAGAGTAAGAATGGTGATTTTTATGAAAATTCTTTAGTTGTGTTGAACTGATAATTACGATTTTAATGAAAAAATAACATTAAATAAACCTCATATTAAAATCATTTTTCTAGACAGTTTGAAAATATTTTAACAAAAGTGAAAATTTTATTGGTATTATATTATTATAATATTTTTATTATTAGGTGTTAAACTTTTTAAAGGTGATTTATATGCAACGTACTTTATAGTTAGCGAGGTTATTTAAATTTTTATTGAATTCAAGTTATTGAAAAAAAAAATTATTAAGGTGGATTTTAATTTAAAAAAGATGATTTTAACAGATTTTTACAGATATAGTGTTACAAATTTTAAATAGTTTTGAAAGATTTTTTCATTTTTATTCTTATGTGCTTTAATTGTGTATTATATTTCTGTGTAATTCGGTGATATTTTGTATTTATATCCATCATGAGTATCCCAACCCCTCCCAAAGAAGTAACTGACTTAGCAGACAAATCAGGTGACCCTGAAAAAGACAAAAATCAGAGCCCGAGCGACGATGATAGTCCAGTTAATAACCCTGAAGAGAAAGATAATCAGAAGGCCTTTCCAACCCTCTTCACAAAGACCAACTTCAAATGTTCAACCCCGACCGAATGTACACCACCAGACCACTTTGCCGCCCTCTGCATGCAAAGTTTGTCTTAATATCGGAATACCAAATGCGTATCATTGGGTGGGAAACTGCCCTTTTCGACAACAAGTTTTAGCAGTACCAACCCCTAGTCACAATATGACTGTGTCGAACCCCAACCAAGATCATAGCGCTAATGAGTCGTCCCGAAATACATCTAGTAATCAATGACGATTTCTTATGTCCGGACATATACAAAAAGAAAAAGCTAGCTATAAAAAATCAAATAGAGATTGTCATAAAGTTACTTATGTAAAAAATGAAGACTCACTACCTTGTTTGATCGATACTGGGAGTTCGATTAGTGTTATTCCTTGTCATTTAGCCCATAAACTTAACCTAAAAATATGTAAAGTTCAGCAGAGTATACCAGTCACCCAAACACAAGGTGTTCTTGCTTTGAAAGAAAAATGCCTTGTTAGTTTGCAATTAGGACGTATCTCTAAGAGAATTGAACTTTTTATAATTAACAATCAGTTACCTTATGCTTTGATTGGGCTACCCCATTGCAAACTGTTTAGATTAAATATTGACTGTGTTAAAATGCAAATAACTCAAGATAATAAGAAAGTACCTCTCATGGACCATATTCCAACAAATGCGTCTCACCATACTTTACATTTATCAGAAGTATATACTAACCAGCCAGCAATTGAAAATGCAGAGATATTCGAAGAAAATTTTGAGCCGGAGTTGTTCGAGACCACTGACCATGTGCAAAATGTTCAGTCTGTCAGAGAACAATTACCTGCTCTTCTAGCCAAATATGTCTGTATTTTCGCCAAAGATAAATATGATATAGGCTGTGTAAACATGGAACCCCAGAGAATACAGTTAACCTCAGATCTCCCCGTTTCTTTAAGAGCATATCGCACTTCCCCTAAGGAAGAAGAGGAAATTAAAGAACAAATTCAAAATTTATTGCGAGCCGGTATCATTAAAGAAAGCTATTCCCCTTATTCATCACCCGTAACTTTGGTGTATAAACGTGAAGAAGGGAAGAAAACCCGGTTATGTATTGACTTCCGAAAATTAAATGCCATTACAAAAACAGATGCAGAACCCTTACCTCGAATCGACACCCTGTTAGATAAATTGGCGCATGCTAAAATTTTTTCCACTCTTGATTTAGCTAGTGGATATTGGCACATTCCTATCCACCCTCGAGACACTGAGAAGCTGGCATTTGCCACCACCTTTGGATTATATGAGTGGAATCGTTTACCGTTTGGATGGAAAAACTCACCTGCTTGGTTTAACCGTACCCTCCGTAGAATTCTTAATAAATACAAAATTGACTTTGCCTGTAGTTACTTTGATGATGTTATTGTATTCTCCCAAAATGAAGAGGAACATTTATGTCATTTAGAGACATTATTTAATATATGTGTTCAAGAAAACCTTAAACTCAAATTGTCAAAGTGTAATTTTGTGAAATCCAAAATTAATTTTCTAGGATATGAAGTTTCGAACGGTTGTATCACACCTGACAACCCTAATATAGAGACGATTAAGAAATTAACACCACCAACGAATGTAAAAGAATTACAACGTTTTTTGGGATCTATAAATGTTTATCACAAATTTATTCCAAAGTATGCTAACATTCGATACCCTCTCAACAATTTGTTGAAGAAAAATGTCCCTTATGTGTGGGACCAAAATTGTCAAAATTCTTTTGAAAAATTAAAAAATGCTTTAATTGAAAAACCAATCTTAAAGTTGTTTGATCCCAAAACACCTTGTCATTTGTTTGTAGACGCATCAAGTCATGGAGTGGGATGTGTAGTGAAACAAGTTGATGAAAAAGGAACATTACATCCTATAGCATATCACTCTAGAAATCTTCGCGATTATGAAAAAAATTATGCAATTACGGAGTTAGAATGTTTGGCGATTGTGGATGCTTTAGATAAATTTTATCATTATTTACACGGTCAAAAATTTGTCATACATACAGATCATGCGGCACTTACCTGGCTCAAAAGTGTTAAAAATTTAAGAGGACGTCTTTTCCGCTGGTCCTTAAAACTTAGTATGTTTGACTATGAAATTAAATACCAGAAAGGCTCCACTAATGTTGAAGCTGATATGCTATCTAGACAACCTGTTTCAGAAAATTTACCCCATATTATACATCTCCTTGACTTGAATGAAGTAAGAGACAATCAGAAGAAAGAAAATGTAACAATTGATGGTAAAAAGTACACTGAGATAAATGATGTTGTTGTTATTAAAAAGAAAGGTTTGTATAAGATTGTGGTCCCCATGTCTTTACGTTTACCCCTATTAGAAAAAACCCACACACAATTTGGCCACCCTGGAATTTATAAAATGATAAATTTAATCTCTCCGCAATATTATTGGCCTAACTTTAATCAGGACATTGAAAATTTTGTAAAACACTGCCACACTTGTCAGATAAACAAAAAATGTAGACAAAAAAGATTTGGCTTATTGCAATTAATGCCCCCAACAGAGATACCTTTTGAATGTTTGGCAGTAGACTCTGTTGGCGGATTTAATTATTACAATTCTACAAAAAAATATTTGCATTTAGTCGTTGACCATGCAACTCGCTATGTGTGGGGTTTTCCTTCAAAAAGTGTAACTACCGAAACTTATACAAACATTTTGAAACAATTATTTCAGATACAAGTACCAGATAGATTGTTAACCGACAGAAATGGAGCATTTACAGCTTCCAGGTTTAGGAGATTTCTTCGTAATTACAATATAAAACACAGATTGACGAGCAGCCATCACCCGGAAACGAATGGGAAAATTGAACGACTAAATCAGACTATTGTCACTAGATTAAAATGTAAAGTCAATTCCACATCCAAGAAAATACCCTGGACTAAGCTTTTAGATGAAGTCTTATATGAATATAATAACACCCCTCATTCTGTAACCCAATTCACCCCTAGCTATTTATTTTTAGGAAATTTACCATATGATCCCCCTTTACCAAATAATAGTTACTATCCCCCTGTGGAAGAAGCTAGAAAATTGGCTAAAGAGAGAACAATTGCTTACCATAAAAAGAATAAAGTCCGTTATGATGCTCGTTTCCTTCCTGTAAAGTTTAAAGTTGGTGACATTGTGATGTATGAAGAATTTCACTATCCGAATACCCGTAAATTGACTGCACCATATTCTGGCCCATACACCATTTTAAAACAACTTTCTGATGTATCCTTTGAAATTGATAAACCCAGCCCACATTTTAAGAGAAATTCCGAAATTGTCCATTCCTCCAAGTTAAGATACTACCACCCTCCTCAAAATCTTAAACTCAGCCATGAATAAACCCCATCTATCTCTTTCAGCTGTCAATTTTTTTTAATTTTTGCTTTCCTATCATCCCCCTTACTCGTAGCATTTGGATGAGGACCCAGCTGGGCGTGTAACCTATCTCCCCAGCAGTGTAGAATGATGGTGACAGTTTAAAAGTACTGTTAGAATTTTTATTATTTTTTTTAAAAATATTATAATGACGAATTGATGACACATGAAGGGGTCCTCCGCTCCGTGGCCACCCATCTTTAGCCGGACTGTTTTCCCAGATTCTCTTTCCAGGTTGAACGGAGAATCTGGCAAAACTGCTTCGCTTCCCCTCTGCAGGTGAATATCGATTACCCACTTTTCTTTTTCTGTCGTGCGAGTGGCACATTTTTGGGTGATATTCCCCTCAGAGTATTAAAACCCATATCGCACTGACCCTGCGCATGGTGAAAATTATAGCAAGTGTATATTTAGTTTTTATTAGCTGTAGTTTTCTTTTTTTTTTAAAACAACTTAGTGTTGTTTTTTTTTCATGGATATAAACCTAAGGCTGCATCATAGAAGTAGCTAAGTCCCTAACAAAACGGAAAGGTATACGAAGAAATATAATTTGTTTTTGTTATTAGTATTTTAGGATATTTTACTGTTATTTTATCTCAGTGTGAAAATTCAATATTTCTAGAAATGCAAGCTTTTCAAATTGCATTTGAGATACAATATATTTTGTTGATAGTATTAGTGCATATTTTGTATTATTGAATATTTTATATTTTTGAATAATTTGTATTTGTGAATATATTTTACATTTGAACATTGTCTATTATTGAATATTTTTTACATTTGCATATGTTGTATAGTTTTCAGTATGTTTACCTGTGAATATTTTAATATATTATATAGTTTATGGTTGCAATTTGCAATTATACACAAAAGGATGTTTCCCAACAAACTATATCAAAAACTTTAAAACAAAAACTGGAAAGAAAGGGAAACACTACAAACACAGTTATGTTATGACAACTGTTATAATCAAGATATGTCGTCTCGAGACACATTATTGTTTTGCTGCAGCACCATTGAAAGAATTCCATTATTTTAGTGTAACCAATATTTTTATGTAAATTTGATATATAAATGTAAAAATAGGTCCAATTGACTTGAGAGCTGAAGTAAATACTGAAGAGCTGGAGAAATTACTTGAGAGCTGGAGAAAATAAGAATCTAAAAAACATGGGTTAAATTCACGAGATAAGACCCACAGGTCTTGCAGGCGAGCCCTGTGGCTCTTGTTTTAGTGGGGGGGGATATGAAAGGATAAAAGCTAAACCCCTTTTTAAAATGCAAAATCCCTTTTTGCCCCTTTTAAAATTTTAAATTACCGTTTTAAAAAATAGAAATTTAAATCAAAACTTTTAAATGCTTTAATAATTGCGTTTCAATTGATTGAAAATGCCGTCGCCCCTGTTAAATTAGTTTTCCTGCATCGCATCTTATAACTTTCAAAGATCGTTTTCTGACTCTTCATAAGAATATTTGTGCTGACGCTAACGCAATTTTAAAGTCTTGCGGCATCCGATCGGCCGATAGAGCCAACGCCTTTATTCCGCACAATCAATCACTCAGCTCGCGGCCAATTAAAATTAAAAATACGCCTCTTTTGACTTAGACGACCTCTAGCAGAAATAATGCAAAAACCTCATATTTATACCATTGCACTGCTATCAGGAGCGAACTTTTTACGATTTCCCTCATCTAAACAAATCCACGCCAATCTGCTCTCTCGGAATTGCCTCGCGATGGACGAACCTTCGATGTCCAGACAGACTTAAAAAGCAGCTCTCACGCCAATATGGGCCTGGTTTAAAAGGAATCATGTAAGAAAAAGAAATAAACCAGGTTCCATAATAAACTGAGTCTTCCTTTAAACAGAAATACATTCACTCGGAATTTAACCGAATCCCGCTTACGGCCCAGGACTACACGAACATGCAAGGGAATCAGAATGAGCACTTTGACGTACGGAGCCGCCATCAGTCAGCGCAGCCACCGGCCCGGCCCGGCGATCAAGGACCCACCGACGGAGCAACACGCTTCGTTTCATATATATATATATATATATATATATATATATATATATATATATAAATGTTGGCGGTCTGACAGACAGCTGTTTAACACTTTCCAACACAGCTGAAAAGCGATTGACTTCGGTTTGTCTGTCTGGTCGTCCGTCCATTCTCCAACCCTCGTAACTATATTCGGAATGCCCAATAATATTTATATGCTATTGAAGTTTACTACAGTACGATTGCTTTTGAAAATGAAGTGTGTAGAATTTATAGCTCGTTTACAGGGACAGACAAATTATTCCGTTACATTACGGTTAATGGGAAAAAATCGTTCCAAGTGCATTTTAATGTTACATCATTTCAATCATGATGAAATTCATCGGAATTTATAATGTGCACTAAAAAGTGCACTCTGTAGAATATGATCTACATAGCATTTATTGCTCATTTACAGGGACACACAAAATATTTCGGATACAGTATCCGAAGTACTGTATTAGCGATAATTCCTGGAAGTGCGTTTTCAGTTATGGTGTAAGTTTTCAAGTTTAACTAAAATTTTGCATACTACGTTGTGTGTATAAATTCTATAGATCATATACAGGGCTACACAAAATAAATAATTCCTAGAAGTTTGATTTCAGTAGTTTTAAGCGTGTTTTAGCCTCAATTAAATTTTAGCTTAATATATGGCTTGTATAAAAATTTCTGTTTCTAAATACGTTTGTTTAATCCGCGCATTATATGCCTGAATAACAGGCAAATCATCCTATTTGTGATTTCAGTGTTTATCTTTCAAACTTTATCTTTTAGAAAGAAATATGAGCGTATGTGTACTGATATATATTCTAAATATGTCTTTCTCCTGATCTGAAACATTATTCTGGATTTTCTTTTAAAAATTCTGGTATACCCGAAAACCACAAAATGAAGCCCAATCCGGGAGAAAAAAAAGTCAACTCTGCTCAAAAATTTATCTACTGCCCGCCCCTGCACACACACAGAAGATATAAAAGGTCAATCTAGTCTAATTTAGAGTTATTAACTTGGATTAAACAGTTTATATCTCCTTAAAAAGACATTTTTTTAAACATTCCCCCCCCCCTTTAAAAAAGTACACTTTTTTTACACAGCAGAAACTTTCTGGCTCATTTTTAAACGTAAAGGCATAAAATTGGCAGGCCTGATTATTAAAGCTATTTGGAATCGAATAACGTTTTCCATTTTTTGATAAATAAAATACTTATCGAGTTATAAACGATTCATTTCACGTGACGAGAAGTTTTTTCTCTTTCTCGCTCTGCCGCGTCGGGAATTCGATTCAAAACGCTGCCTGTGACAGTAATTTCTGAAAAATCTTTCGCTTTTACCAAAAAATGGAAAACCTATTCGATAACATAGTTTCTGAATCAGAACACCTGCAAATTTCATGCGTTTCCGAACAAAAATGTATCAGAATGTAACGCCTTTAAATTTGAGAACAGCCTTAACTTGGATTCAACAGTTTATATATCCTTTAAAAAACCTATATTTTAAACTTTTTGTGCCCCATACCCTACCCCCTTAAAAAAAGTACACCTTTTTTTATATATTTAAATATACAATAGAACCTCCAATTTATGTAACTACGATTTATATTTATTTACTCAAAATTTACAACATATGTATCATAACATCACCGATATTATCTTCCTATATTTTACTTTTATCCCACAGCTAGCATTTTCATTCATTTATTTGGTCTCCACAAACTTGTGGGGAAAAAAAATCTTCCTTTGTATAAAAATAAACAAATGAAAACTGCCTAATCCAGACGATTTCATTTTCCTCTCCCCTTCCCTCCCCTTCCCTCCCCTCCTCTGTTGTGTGTTGTTTCCGCGGACAAGAAAATCAAACACGCCCCCCCCCCCCACACACACACACACACATACACCTGCTTGCGTATAATGCAAATTCCTACGTATAGTGTGGAATTATTTTTGTTTCGGTGCAAGACACAAAATGGAGAACAGAAAGGATTGTTATTGTGTCTCACAGCTGTGACCTTCGACTGGGAGATATTGTTTACGGAGATCTGTGCGAAGGGAAAAAAAACGTTTTCTGTTGCAGTTGAGATCCGTACTAAGAAGCTTTCTGTTGCAGTTTTGGGAGGGAGGGGTGGTAGGTAATTACTAGAACGTGTTTTTATTTAAAATTGAGCTTTTGTGTATTTTTCTATGGCCTAGTCTATCTCTGAGAAAACAACGATTTTAAGATACAGTAAAACCTCTATAAAACTCTCTCCCGAATAGCGGACACCTCCTTAGCGAAAACTGTTTTGATCCCGAACACATATATATCTTACGAGTTGTAATTTTCCAACTGGACGAAAAATGTCCCGGGCCAGGATTCGAACCTGGGATCTCTTGGCTGAAGCTGCCACGCTCCACCTACTGAGCCATCCCGGTCGAATCTGGAGGGCATAATTCATCCAGTTAACCTTATTGATCATAGCATCTGGTCTGATATTTTAATCAGCTCAACAGAATAGATCGCAGGTAATGGAACTCCAGAAAACGCTGGATACGTGATTACACTGGATTAATTTTAACACAATTATTTAAATTGGTAAAGAAATCATACGAGTTGTAATTTTCCAACTGGACGAAAAATGTCCCGGGCCAGGATTCGAACCTGGGATCTCTTGGCTGAAGCTGCCACGCTCTATACTCGTATGATTTCTTTACCAATTTAAATAGAGCGTGGCAGCTTCAGCCAAGAGATCCCAGGTTCGAATCCTGGCCCGGGACATTTTTCGTCCAGTTGGAAAATTACAACTCATATGATTTCTTTACCAATTTAAATAATTGTGTTAAAATTAATCCACATATATATCTGTATGTTTTTATCTCTGAACAGCGGATACCCCCGAATAACGGATAAATTCCGTAGTCCTGAGGTGTCCGCTATTGAGAGATTTTACTGTATTTTGTAACTTTTTCTTTTGGGAGAGGATGGGGTTATTCGTTTGGAGTCCTTGTACTTTACCGCTAGAGATGTCTAAGTAGGTAAATTTTAATTATAATAGTCCTGTTCATAAAATCCGTACAGAAACAATATCCTATGCGTTAATAAGGCCTTCTTTAGATCAAGCGGTCTCGGAGACCGCTCATAGTAACTATGACTATGGTGCAATTTCTCTGTCTGAGCTTTTACGAATATTACTACGGTATAATTTAACTCAGCGAAAATAGTAATTTTAAAATACTAAACTAATAGTCTCGATTTAAAACTGTTGATGCTAGAAAACTTTGTTATTAGTAAAAAAGAAACATACATACGTATGCGCTGAGTTACAGAAGAATATTCGACACTTTCGTCTTATAGCGGCCCTCAAGGATCAATCGCCAAGCGACCATGATTTATCGCCAAATTAGAAAGCATATATCATATTATAATAACCAGGCAAGTACAGAGGGGGGTAGTGCCGGTGCAAAATACCGGGTCCCGGTTTCGGTCGTGGTTTTTAAATAAAATACTAGAAAAAGTTTACTCGTACTTTTTTAAGTACGAGTAAAAAAACTCAAAAGTCAAAATTTACTAGAACATATTTATGGGCCCGCCAGGCTCAGGGACGTACTCCTGCGTATGTATCAAATATTTGACAGTTACGAAACGTTTATGATTCGTATGGGCGTAATTTTAAGAATTTTCCTATCGGACCAATAAAAGTAATAACAGTTAATTTTTTTTGTCTTTTCAAACCCTTCTAGTCACCTTAACCAATTGCGTTATGTTTTTAGATATTTTGAGAAATAGTGTTTTATTAAAATGACCTGTTATTAAAAACAAGTCTCATACCCTTTCAATTTTAAAGATTAAATATTCTTAAAAGTTGGATATTTTAAAAACTTGAAACAAGCATAAATTTGGGAACATTAGCATAAGTATCAAGATTTTATGTTATCATGAGAGACGGTAGTATCTCGAGTGACGCAGCAAAAAACCGAAAACCGAAAGCCCAAAACCGAAGTTTCCGTCACTCTTACATATACAGCTAGAAGGACATCAAAGGAAAATCTAAACGCCGACATTTAATATCTCAGCAAATATGAGGCATACCGTTCTGATTATTTCACATTAGTCTTATATCTATGGTCTAATTCAATTCGGAAATTTATACGTTTCTACATGCAGTAGATTTTAAGACCTGGAAATTTTTAACTAAATTTCTGTAAATGTAAGGGCGTCATACCTGTTATCTCCAAAACGGCTCGGACGATTTTTTAAAATTAATATATTATATTAATCGGTTTTAGATTAAGTGAATGTCGTTTTGCGCTAACGTAGCAAAACTCTTGTTTTCTATATAATCCACTTTTAAAATTGGACTATATTCCAGGGATGAGATTTCTCCGCTTTTTTTGCATACCAGTATAATCTTACAGAAAACGTTTTTTTATTTAATCGGAACATTCGGCGATTTAACCGAACAACGTTTCCTCTAAGATTATACTAGTGTGCAAAAAAGCGGAGAAATCTCATCCCTACTATATTCCTATGCTTTTTCCCATAAGAAAACATTTAACGCTTTACTACTTTTTCCTACGCGACAATGAGGTTACTAATGGCTGTCACGGTTAGAGTTAAAATACGTTACGTCTCCATATGGCTGAAAAACTATTTAGAAATATAAGAAAATATCAGGTTTTATAAAAAATCAGATTTTTTGCTCAGCAAAATGCAATCAATATATCATGTATTCATGGGCGCAAATATCCATGCAAATTCTTCGATTATGCTTATTTTTTTAAAAAATCTTTGTGGCGCCATCTATTAATCTAAAGAAACATTCTATTGAAATTGTATTATTTTAGGAGCATTTAAAAAGAAAGCTATATAACTTTGAAATTTTATTCAATGTAAACAAAATGAAAATTATTATTTTTTATAAAATTTTAATTTAGTGTTATCAATTTTTAAAAACTTAGCTTATATCCACTTAAATTTTGCTTTCATTGTAAACAAAAATGAATAATTTATTTTCAAATGTAATTAAAATATTAAATTTTGTAATGTGTAAAATAATTTTCAGCCATGCTAATGTAATTAATAGTTGCTATTAATAATTTACTTATGGATTAAAAAAATTATTTTTATGATAAATTTAATATAATTTTCTTTAGATTACGCATATTAAGAAAAAAAAGTAAAGAAAAAAAATTCAGGATTTATTTTGGGATAAACTTCTGTAAGTTTAAATTATATAAATTTATATAAAATGAAATAGAAAGAAAAAATATTATTATTATTGTAAATAAAAATCCAAATTGTGATTTTTTTTTCAACTTTCACCTTTTAATCCATTTAATGTTTTTCATTATGTTTCCATTATAAATAAAATAAGAGTTTTTGAAATGTAATTAAAAAATACATAAGGAATATATAGACTCCTAGTTTTTCTTATATTTTTTAATTACATTAAAAAATACTTATTTTATTTATAATGGAAAAGTAATGAAAAAAATTAAATGGATTAAAAGGTGAAAGTTGAAAATATATATATATCACATTTTGGATTTTTTTTAGTTAATGAATATATTTACAAAATATATTCATTAACTATAAAAAATTCAAATTGGGATTTTTTTTTCACTTTCACCTTTTAATCCATTTTTTTTCATTATGTTTCCATTATAAATAAAATAAGTATTTTTTGAATGTAATTAAAAATATAAAGAATATATAAAAACAGTTTCTGATATATTAATACAGATAAAATTTAATTTTAATAACATCTTCAAAAGGCAGTTATAACATCCATCTCTCATACACACTAATGCTGTTTTTTGTGTTTGTATGTGCGCTTTTAAGTTAATTGAACACTCATAAAAACAGAACACCCTCCCCCCCCCCCCCCCCATCCCAAAAAAAAAAAAAATTGTTAAATTTATTTTATGCTCATATTCTAGACTGTGGGCCATAGGCACACCTGTTAAAAAATATTTCCCCTCCCTAGATTTTATTTCCGGTGTCCATATTCCTTAGTATTTGTCCCCAACAAAATTAACTCTCAATTCATTGTGTCTTGTTTCCTTTTTAGCTGTATATTTAAAATTATCATAATATTGTTATAAATTGCTGAGCATCAGTAACAGTATATTTACATTTTATATTAATATGCACTAAAAAGTAACAAACATGTTGATTAAAATAGCACATCTGCAAAGAATTCTAATAATTGTCTCACATCCAGTACCATTAGTTTTTGGAGAGAATAAGCAATTGCATATAATTTTAAAAAGGACTTAAATAAGGTGAATATACTGAAAAGCCTCAACAGGTGGGGGGTTGTAAAAATAATATAATCAACCTTTAAATCAAAAAAAATTTTGATAAAATAACTATATCTAATCTTAAAGATCCGATTCCAAATCATAATAGTTGGGGTATTTACAGGATATATTGTGAATGTGGTCTTTCTTATATTGGACAGACGAGGTGAGCACTCAAATTTAGATTAAAAGAACACGAAGGTTATCTACAAAAGCAAGAACTTGATAAATCTATAATAGCGAAGCATTGTTGGAATTTTGACCATAGATTTAAATTTTCCGGAGCCAAAATTATTCAAAATTGCAATTCGATATTTGATCTTGATTTTTACGAGGCACATTATATTTATAAATATACAAATTCATTGGTGAATGACATGTCTAGCACCCCTTTTCTTTCTTCCATTTGGCGAGAGCCTGCGCTGTGATGAATGTTTTCGGTGATTTCCTGTCAGTTGCGTCACTTCTGCTCTTCTGGTTACGCTTGCTTTGCCATTTTGGTCAGATTACAGCCAGTACTCGGAGCTATAGCCGAGCGTGTTTCTTTTGAACCGTTTTAACTTATTTTTTCTCCTTATACTAATGTAGGGATCTATGTATCCTTGAAACGGCCGTATGAGTTTTAAAGTTTTATAATTTGTGTGCTTCAACGTTGTTTTTAGCTTTTTCGTATTAATAGCCACACAAAGTGTACCTTTTATACCTAACATATCAGTATCAATAATTTAAATATGTAAAATCGAAGCAATAATAACAATAATAGAATAGTCTTTTGAAATTACTTTTATTCTAAAAAAAAGGAGGAAATTATAAAAGGATAGATAATAATGTAACTGCGCAAAAACGCAATTCTAAGATGGATCGTTAAATTTATTGATAGGTTATAAAGTATTTGTCTCAAAAATAAAAATCCTAAATATTGTTGAAATATTTAAAAAACTTATCTTAATCGAGCTCTTACATAATATCTAGTAGTTTACTAATATGAAATTATTTTACACAATATGAAAATTTTATGCTAAAAAGCTAAAAATAATAATAAACAGAAAACATTATTAACGTATTTAAAGGGAAAAACCCGGAATGTTGTTCTATTATTCCATGATATCTGCCTGCATACGTCGGAGAAATTGGCATGTTTTTATGAATGGAAAGTCGGCGAATGGGCGGGTCGTTAGTATCAGCTGTTGGCATAGATAATAACAAATAATATTAAAAACAGAATATATCTATATAATTTTCCAGTTGATGGCGACAAAACAACAAACGCAATTGATGGTAGGAAGGAAGCGTAATCGATGAGCCCCAAATATCTGCTGTCTTGATCCACTCCTTGAAATTTTGGCTACGGATAGTCCAAGGCAGGTCCTGATGCAACATGAGGATCAGATTTTTAATTTCTTAAGTCATTGGCCCCCTGGAGCTCCTTTTAGATTTTTCTCTAAATTGTTAATAACTTGCCCCATTTTTATCCGATCTTCTTCGTTTTTGGGGCCCCTTTCTCCATTTAGTTCTTCCCTCATTTTTGCATTCTAGTTAAGACCCTAGGGTCTGGTACTCTTGAAGTTTTTGTTCCCCAAATTTTTAATAACTTGACTCCTTTTAATCCGATCTTCTTCGTTTTTTGAGATCTTTTTTACATTTAGTTATCCCACCACTTCTACATTCCAGTTAGGACACTGGCCTCCAGGGGACAAGTGCCGGGGCCCTTGAACTTTTTGTGCGCGATGCATTTTCATCCCCCTAATTGTGTCACTCTCTCGCTGTATAACTTTAGAGTTAAGTCTTAGACTCCTCTCCCTGAGCCACCACCCTCATACTTTTATTGGGGCCCTAGGGGTCTTTTTTGGCATTTCTTTAAAATTTTATTCTAATGATTAATTTATACCCTCTGCTTAATTTCGGCTAATTGAAATTTTCATCAATAACCGCAAAAAAATAATGATATTAGTACAAAAACCCTTAACGGATTAAAACTTGTGACGCAGCAGTTTCTTATGGCTCTAAGAATTTTAAATATGGGTCTTAAAAGCAATGATATAAAATTTGAGTGACGCTATGTTAATAATTAAAAAAAAAAAATCACAATTTTCTTTTCTGTTTTATTTACATTCACAGAAGCAATTATTATTTTTGACATGAAAATATACAGGGTAAGTCAAAATGAATATAGCGATTACAAACGGCTATAACTATTTAATGGAACAGAATTTATCGATAAGATTAACACAGAATGTAGACGGAACTTCAAAATTTTGTAAACATACGTCATAGATGTTCTATGTGACTTCCCTTGGTCACACGGACAACATCTAGGCGATAGTCCATTTCACGCCATACATTCTGAAGCATTTGTTCAATCACCAACGCAAGCGCATTACAAATGCGTACTTTGAGTTCTTCTATTGTTTTCGACATGGTAGGCACTGCGAAAAAAATCGCAGGTTGTCAAGTCCGGAGATCTCGGTGGTCGAGAGCAGAAGACATCGTCGGCTCCACTTCGACTGATCTATGGGGTTATGTGAAAGACATACCCATGGCCAAAACAATTGAAGAACTCAAAGTACGCATTTGTAATGCGCTCGCGTCGGTGACTGAAGAAATGCTTCAGAATGTAGGGCGTGAAATGGAGTACTACCTAGATGTTGTCGTGACAAGGAGAAGTCACATAGAACATCTTTGACGTATGTATACAAAATTTTGAAGTTCCGTCTACATTCTGTGTTAATCTTATCGATAAATTCTTTTCCATTAAATAGTTGTAGCCGTTTGTAATCGCTATATTCATTTTGACTTACCCTGTATATAAAATTTATTCGCTGATGCTTTTTCATTCATATCTCTCCTGAATTCAAAATATGGGTTTTAAAAGAAATGATATCAAAATTCGAGTGACACCTTCACATGAATTTAATAGTATTGTTTTTAAATTCAATTTAAATTATTTTTGGTTTGTCTTCTAAAGTACATTTACACATACAAAAAATACTTATAATTTCTCAATACACTGTTAAAAATATTACTTTCACTGAGCCTATATTATGAATTGAAATGTATTTATTTCAATAAATTAATTTATCTTTTGTGCCATGCTATCCAAAATCATAAGTTAAATTTATGTAAATGATTATTTTGCGTCATAGTATCCAAACAAAGGGAAATGTATTCAAGTGGGTAATATGACGCAAAATAATCATTTAAATAAATTTTAAACACATATGTATTTACATACAATTAATAAATATCACTAATGTTTGCCAAAGCCTTGCTATTGCAACTTCCTCAAAGTGAAGCACATTTATCAATAATAAGTACTTTAGATAATTTTATAACGAAATGTGAGAATAAAACTGTATCAATTGCTTTTCAACTGTGAAAAAAAAATTGCATCTCCTTCCCCCCCCCCCCCTCTTTTCTCAAAAAGTTTTGAAATGGCGCCCTTATTTTAAAGAAATGGATGATTTCAGACGGGCGAAAAAGAATTAGATGGAAAGCTGGGTAAATTGACATATTACAGTTTCGCATTTTATTTCTTTCATACTTTTAACTTTTTCATTCAAAATTAATTGATGAATTTAATTAAAATTTAATTATATTTTCACTATTTTAAATTTTTATTTAAAATCTTGATGATAAAGAGTTGCAAGTGCATTTTAAATTGTAATACTGCAAAAGGAAATAATAAAATACTATATAAATTTAAAAAATAAAAAAAGTATTATTCAGAAAATTATTTTCTAATACAGTAAAGCCTGTTTATAAAGGAATGCTGCTATAAACGGGAAAAATCGTGGTTCTGCCAAAAAAGTACCACGCAATTATACCTTCTAAAATGAAAATAATCTGTCGGAATTCTGCACTGGTTGTTTGCGTTTTCCTCCTCTAAGCAGGTTATATTGTATCATACTTACTATGGGGGGGGGGGGGTGCATTGGAATTATTACCGGGGCCCGCGGTCACTTTGTAAGGCCCTGATAATAATATATGATGTACATTTTTGACGTATACGGCCAAGTTATAGTCATATAGGACGCATATATATATATATATATATATATATATATATATATATATATATATATATATATATATATATATACAGTGAAACCTGTAAAGTTGACCACCCTTGTAAGTTGACCACCTGTCTATGTTGACCTCTGTTGTCCGGAACCAAATTTATCCTATACAAAACTATAAGACAAACCCTTTGTAACCTGACCGCCTGTCTATCTTGTATCTTGACCACTGAAATTATTGAGATTTGACTAGAACTATTATAAAATGCCCATCAAAACCCTTTATAACTTGACCACCCAAAAAGCTAACAAATCATGAATAAAAAAAAAAGCAACTTTCCAAGTATTTTTCTTTTTTTTTTCCTTTTTAACTAGAATTTCTAAAAGGGTGAAATAGTATTAACCTGGGAAATGCTTTTAGTAATGATGGGTGTAGGGAAATAATTCAAGGCTTATCTATTCTTACATTGTTGCTCTTGTAGATTTGGCTTTTCAACCCTCCCCCTCCATTCTTTGATTGATTCTTGAGTTCTTTCTTCTATTCCCCATTCTCTTATCATTCCTTCCCTTCTTTCAATAACCTCAGGTGTTAGTTGGTAAGCAGAAATATTTCCACCAGTTGCAATAGTTGCAATAGCAAACACAAGGAAGACTCCTTTAACTTTTTCAGAAGCTTTAGACTGTGTACAAAATTTAATGTGCTATGCTTCTGATAAGCAGCCTGATATTTCTGTTGCATTGAAAAACACTGGGCTGATGTAAAGTCCAAAAACCAGCGTCAAACTACAATAACAGAGTTTTTCTTGGACAAATAGGTAATGTAAATGACAAACTTAAATTTTAAAATTTTAGAATGTGTATGTGTCTTAACATGTGATTTTTTTTTATAAATTATGCGTAATAACTAGTATAGTTTGAAGAATCACTAATTGGCTGTGTATTGATTGATTGTTTAAAAAAAATAATAGTAGTATATTAACTGATTTTAAAATTGATACAAAACTATTAATTCATTCTTGTAGTTAATCTTTTCTTTTATAAGGTGTTAGAAAAATGCATGGTAATACAATATTATTTTAAAGCCCTGTCAATAAATGAAATTTTTGTGGTAAAGAATGATATGGTATGAATATTAGGTTAAAAAAAGTAAATTTATCATCACCCTTTATAAGTTGACCACCTCTCTAAGTTGACCACTGAAGTGTGGCACCGCAAGTGGTCAACTTACACAGGTTTTACTGTATATATATATATGACATGTGTTTAAGACCTATATGATGTATTCTGGCGTATAAGACGTAAATAATATGTATATATTGATGTTTATGGCACATATATGAGTGTTTGGAGTATATACATATGTAAGATTAACAGTTTTCTTGGCGAAATCATAGCTGCAACCTTGGCATAATTGTAATTGCGGGACCGCTTTAACATGAAAGTACCGAATATTCTTTCTGTAATGGGAAACATTTATGTATTCATTTAATGTGTAATTACAAATATTTTATTTATTTTATTTTATTTTTTATAAATCTATAGACTTTTTATAATGCTCGATGTTTGAGATAGCAATATTTATGATTGGAGGACGGGAGGAAATTCCCTTAGAATTTCACAAAAATATGTCGAAGTAGAAATGAACTGTGGAATTTTGCGTGCAGCCATCATTATTATGATTGAATATTTCCGTATTTTCTGTTCCTTTTCTTTCTTTTTAACACTTTCCAACATAGTTGAACAGTGCTTATGAATTCGGTTTGTCTGTCTGTCCGTGCTCTCACTCTCATAAATATACTCGGATTACCATGACATTTTTATATTATTGAGGTTTACTATAGAATGTTCTGTATTGAAAATGAAGTGTGTAGCATTTATTCTTCATTTACAGCAGGTATGTCAAATACGTGGCCCGCCGACAACTTATGTGGGGCCTGCGAAGACTTTGGCATTTTACCTGTATTTAATTTAGTTTTTAGATAACGCATGCTGAAAATACACTTTGCACGAACATGCTTGCGGAGTCTTAGAGGTTTTAGTCGTAGTCTTAGAGGTAGCAAACATAAGAAAGATATGTATATCAGTTTTACTTGTCTGGCGGACTTTTTAACACTTTCTGACAAAGTTGAAAAGTGTTTATGAATTTGGTTTGTCTGTCTGTCCATGCTCTAACTCTCATAAATATCCTCGGAATGTCATTCAATTGATATATGTTATTGAGGTTTACTATGGCATGTTTGGTATTGAAAATGAAGTACGTAGCACTTATACTCCGTGTACAGGAGCACTCAAAAGAATGGCTTTATATTATGATCTATGAGGAAAAATCTTTTGCAGTGCATTTTATTGCATTGTAAACTGAAATGTCTGAAAATGAGACACACAAGAGTCTGAAACAGATGGTTAAAAAAGAGACACTTTAAAGTGTCTAGTTTTTTTTAAAGACATATATGTGTGTCTTAATTTAAGACACACGAAGTGTCTGAAAAAGCGCCATTTTTTACCCGGACAAAGAGCTAGAAAAAAATTGTAAAAAGAGTGAAGAAGTGCTGCAATCTGTGAAAGCTTTTAGATTTTATCTACGATACGAGAAAATTACTTTTTTCCGCCAAGAGTGAATCGAACCAGAGACCTGTGTGTTAGAAACTTAATGTCTTAATCCATCGCGCCAGCTGAACCACGGAAAGGTTTCATTTTAAATACAAGTAATGGAGTTATTGGGCTGCATGTTTATATTCTAACTAGCCGATCTTCGCCCGTCTTGCCGGTCGCTTCCGAGTGGGGCCCCAGATAGTGAACTGTACCGCCCTGACTTCGCTTGGGGCTCAGAATGTGTATTTTACATGCTACCAGAAAAGCATAAATAAAATGCTTTAAATTAAAAGTACACGAAAATAACTAATAAGAATATAAAAAAGCACTTAAATAAAGATTTCGCGACATAAATATTTTTTTTCATGAACACCCTGATAAAGTAATACTGGGCCCTACCCGTGATTATCTAGGGGTGGGGCCCAAGTAATACTTTGTATCTGGGCCCCAGTTGGAAGCGACCGGCTAGACGGGCGAAGACCAGCAGAGTTATATATATGAGAAATAAAAATGAGACACATAAGTAATATTTTTTTATTATATATCATCGTCTGAAAAGGAATTCCGTCGAGCCGGACTTGAACCAGTGACCTACGGATTTCTGATTACTCCGTCTTCTACAGTCCACCGATCTGGCAACAGAGCTATCGACGGACACTTTTTTTATTCGTTTAACATATTAAATTAACTACCAAATGAAACTCATTTTTTAAACGCATTCTTACAACTTCTCTCAGTGTAATTATATGCATGAGAAATAAAGTGAGACACATAAGTAATATTTTTTTATTATATATCATTGACCAAAAATGAAATTCCGTCGAGCCGGATTCGAACCAGCGACCTGTGGATTTCTGATTACGTCGTCTTCTACCGTCCACCGCTCTGCCAACTATGAGATATCGACGGACACAGCCTTTGATTCGTTTAACACATTACATAAAATTCAAAATGAAACTCTTTTAGTTTTAAGCGCTTTCTTACAATTTCTCTCAATGTAATTATATATAAGAAATAAAATGAGACACATAAGTAATATTTTTTTATTATATACATTGACCAAAAAATAAATTCCGTTGAGCCTGATTCGAACCAGAGACCTATGGATTTTTTATTTCTTCGACTTCTACAGTCCACCTCTCTGCCAACTGAGCTAACGACGGACACAGCGATTGTAAGGTGCAATCACAAAAAATTTTTGACCCATCATTTAACCCCCTTTGTAGCTGAATTTCTAAAATCGCCTGAAATGGATGTTTAACTATCCTTTAGTAGATTTGTTATCCCGAATTTCCCGCTCCTAATTATAACTTCTACTGAGACATGGCAAAATAGCGTAAAACATTCGACCCCCATTTAACCCCCCCCCCTTAGTGTCTGAATTTCTAAAATCGCTGAAATACGTGTTTAACTATTTTTTAGTAGATTTGTTATCCTGAGTTTCATGATTCTGTCTATAATTTCTACTGAGATATGGTAAAAGGACCTAAAATATTTGACCTCCTATTTAACCCACATTAGTTGCTGAATTTCTAAAATTGCTGAAATACATGTTTGTCTATATTTTTTGTAGATTTGTTATCCCGAATTCCGAGCTTCTAACAAGAAATGCTGCTGAGATATGGAGAACAGGCAAAATGACCTAAAACTTTCGATCCCCCTTTAACACCCATAATGGATGGATTTCTAAAATCGTTGAAATATGTGTTTAATTATTTTTTTAGTAGATTTGTTATCCTGAATTTCACGTTCCTACCTAAACCTGCTGCTGAGATATGGCGAAAACGTGAAATGACTAAAAACTTTCGACCCCTCATTTAACCCTCTTAGCAGTTGAATTTTTAAAATCGTTGAAATGTGTGTTTAAGGCGGTATTAAAAAAAATATTTTTCCGCGCTCAACAACTCAAAATTTTGAGACACATTCTCAGACTCATTTTTAAAAGTAACAACAGGAAACTTGGCGGTGTGATTTATAAAGACATTTATAAGGGCCCCATGTTTTTATTTTTCGTTCAATTAATTAGAAATTGATTTACAGACAATTATTTTCACAGTACGATAATTTTTTTTTTGTTTCCAGCGCTATCGCTTTGGGAAATTCGGTTCAAAATGTCCAATTTGACAGCATTTTTTGAAATATATTCTGCCTTTATCAAAAAATCGAGACAATACGGACATTATAAAGTTTCTGACTAAGAGAACCTGCCAATAGGATGCATTTTAGAGCAAAAATTAAGTTACAAATGTGTCTCAAAATAAGCAGTTTGGATTTGAATACACCCTTAAGTAACTTTTAGTACTTTTGTTTTCCTGAATTTCCCGCATTTAACTAAAACTGTTGTTAAGATATGGCGAAAAGGGAAAATGACCTAAAACTTCAGACCCCCATTTATCCACCTTAGTGGTTGAATTTCTGAAATCGCTTAAATACGTGTTTAATTACTTTTTTATCTTGAATTTCACGCTCTTACCTAAAACTGCTTATGAAATATGGAGAAAATGTAAAATCACCGAAAATTTTTGAACTCCCATTTAACCCACTTAATAGTTGAATTTCTAAAATCTCCTGAAATACATGTTTAACAATTCTTTAGTAGAATTGTTATCCCGAATTTCACGCTCCTACTTAAAACTCCTGCTGAGATATGTCGAAAAGATGAAATTATCTAAAACTTTCGACCCCCCATTTGTGACCCCCTTAGACTGTGAATTTTCAAAAATCCTTTCTTAGTGCGTGCCTACATTGTGTAAAGAACATGACTTCCAAATTTCATTGTTCTAGGACAAACAGTTGAGGCTCGGCGTTGATTATGAGAAAATCAAGCTACTCCTTTATAGGTATAGACCCCACCAGTGGCTGAGAGGTTGTGCTCTCGAAGCTGGTAGACGGGAGGTGCTGGGTTCGATCCCAATCGCGCCCGTCGGCCTAATCGTTCGGAGTTTTCGTGGTTTTCTTCGAGCCGTGGATTTATCCATGCGTAAATACGGGTTAGGTTCCCTTAGAAAGACCCCCACGAAGGGCACTCCCCCCGGGCCTATATCCCATGTGTAGATAATCGGCCGTCAAAAATCAACCCAACCCTTTATAGGTATAGATAGGGAAGATTGTGATTTATCGGCGTTGTCATAATACTTACTATTTTCAATTATTGAGGTTCATTCATTACTAGAGTTTTTCTATGGTTAATGAATATTTAGAATATGGTTACATTAATACACTGGCCTCAAAAAGTTAAGGTACAACCGGTTTTTTGCGTCTAATTTGCAAATGAATGAATATAGAAACAATAAATTTGGAGGAAATGTGCGCTAAACTGTTATTTATTAAATGCGACATAAAAATTTACTTAAGTTAAACTTATAAAGGAAATTACAACAAAAAAACACACATGGTGGAAAATTCCATTCTTGGAGAAATCAGTACATCGCAGTATTATGCAGTAAAATGTGACAGAAACATTAAAAAACTGGTTCTAATACGGAATATGTCTACCCCGGACTTCAATGCATTGGCAGCATCGACTTTCCATGCTCTCAATTAAATTGTCGGACACCGAAATAGGTAACGCTGACCAGACTTGGAGTAAGCCTTGTTCCAGCTCATTTAATGACCTTGGAGGAGGACTTAAAGCCGCAACCTGTCTTCCAAGATAGTCCCAAAGATGTTCTATCGGATTCAAGTCTGGAGAGTGAGCTGGCCATTCCATTTTCTCCAAACCGTGATCCTCAAGATAATCCTCAACAACCACAGCTCGTCTTCTCCTTCGGGCCGAAAGAGCTAGAAACCGGTCTTCTGCAGGTGTAACACGTGGGCGGCCTGGAACATGTCTTCTGGACACAGAATCTTCGGATTCATACTGATCCCAGTGTCGTTGGACTACACTGCGAAACACGTTGAGCCGTCTAGCAGTATCGGTCTGTGACAACCCTATTTCCATCCATCCTACCGCCCGCCACTTTAATGAATCGGGCAGCCGACTTCTTCTAGACATTTCTAGACTCTACTGGCTGTTGTGAACAAAACTGACAACAATAGTTCGAATACAACAAAACTTACACGCGAAATTACGAAAGCTTCGTAATTGCATATTTTTCTCTCATTCACAAATACCTATTCTTTTCTATAAAATAAAAGTGATAGCTGTAAATTTTGCGTAAGTTTTCTTAAAGCTTATTATTGTCATTCATATAAACTATTAAGTTTAATCTGACTGCCATTTTTTGTCTGGTGAGCTTCGAAAAACATGTTGTACCTTAACTTTTGGATGCCAGTGTATAATTTACTACAAAAATTTCCTTTGCTTAAAAATTGGTTTGTATATGATATGATGCATTTGTTGACGAGAAAATTGGATATTGCGAAAAGGATTTGGGGTGTATTTTATCAATTTGAGGTGGTAGTTAGGATTTTAAAACTTTATTATTTACATAAGGCGAGGGGATATGAAATATACATACTTTCAATTCGATTGTTATCAATATATTTCTTAAATGAAAAAGCGTTCCCTAGATTTTGAAATTTTGATTGACTAAATTTTTTTTTTGATCGATTTTGAAAAAACACGTAAACTTATTATTTTCGAGTAAATTAAAATAATTGAACCCTAAGAAAAAGTGGAACTAAGAATTTTCCGTTGGGGGGGGGGGGCTTTTTTTTTTACCCATGGAAGTTATTTTTTTAAATTTCTATTTTATTTATTTATTTATTTTTATGTCCATGTGTTAAAAATGTATTTCAAACTGGTGGTCCAAGGCAGTCTTGAATCAGGTGGCAGTAGACCGGCGGTGACTCCCCCCCCCTTCCGCCCAAATTCTGAAATTAAAAAAGTGAAATTTTCTTTGTATGTTATTATTAAAAAAATTAATTTAATTGTCCAAGTGGCTGCAGAATATTTAAACAGTAACAGAATAAATAACTAGCATTTTTTTTGTCAGGCACTTCCCTGAACATCTCTAAAAGAGAATTTAAATTATGCTTTCTTTTTAATGTTACGTGTATTTATTTTAGCTTAAACGGATGATTCAGGAGTGCAGAGACTCCCGACAGAAAAAAAAAACAGTTTCAGTTCTTTAGTTTGAGAAATGTTGTTCAAAACTTTTTTTGAACATTCAATATTTCTTCATTGTTAAATTTTGCATCTCTTATACGTTAAAAATTGTCTGCACAAGGTGCCCTGGCACAAAAAAACATGACTTAGCTTATTTCATGTATATATTATGCATTTTTAAAAAGTGATCTATGCTGTACATCAGGGTGGTCCTTATGTTTGAAGTTTTAAAATTCATTGCTCTCATCTTCTAAATTTGTTCCATTCTATCTAAAAATAATTCTTGTAAAATTTAATTGCTAAAAAGTAATATTTCTAGGTAGCTCAAGGCAGCATAAGTTTCATTTTGTTGTTTTCTTATCCTTTAACTTGAAAAAATATATCTAATCCCAGTATTAATAAAGTTATTTCAATTTATTGAAAAGTCACTTATGTACACTATTCAATCCATAAAAGCATTTGTAAATGTAATTATTAAGTTAGTTATCCAAAAATAATTCATTGATATAAAGATAATAAATGTCTGGAATTATTTGAAGAATGAAGACTGATTAAAGAAGAATAAAGAAAACTAAAAAGCATGCATTTTCTACAAAATTGCATAACGTATTTCATATTGCTCATGCCAATGCATTAAACATAATCAAAATAGCTGAAGATAGAAATTTCTTGCTAGCACAGCAAGAAGATGGCAGACGAGCATCAATGATTGGTTTTGACATAAATAAATCTCTTACCGGAGGAATTGATTGATTATAAAAAGAAGAATCTTCTGAAGAAAATATTACAAAAAAGGAAATATTCACAGAAGAAAGGAACAAAAATAGCAGTACTTGAATGTTCTACAGATAGCTCAAATGAAGAAGATAGAAGTGAATGAAAATAAACAACATGATCAGGAAATAAAACTGTTAAAGGATGCAGCCTCAGATCGTGGTCAATCCAAAGCTAAGAGAGGGGAGGGCGTATGGATATTATAACTCCAGATTTAGCAACAGCTCTAGACAGGACAAAAGTATCAGGCAGTATTTGTAGTTGCCGAAACTGCAGAGTTTAGGATATGTATTAAAGAAGTCAGTCTGGTTGAAAAAGAATTGTTCATAGAATTAAACAATCACAAAAATTAAAAGAACAGCTACAAAGAAATGTTCCTCTCATTGTCCATAGAAATGGGAAACCTTTACCAGAATTAACCGGTAAAGAGAAAATAGATAAACTACCAATTATAATTTCCGGAAGAGGAGTTTCACTGCTGCTCTCAGTTGCTAAACTACTTTCTGCAACAGGCAAATCACAAGACTTGCAATTTATAAAGTTCTGAATGAATGGGATATTGCGGATAAAGTGATTGGAAGGAGCATCGATACCACATAAGCAAATACTGGAAATGATAAAGTGCTTGTGTCCTTTTAGAAGAAAACCTTGGGAAGAAATTTTTTTTTGCCTGTCGTCATCATATTATGGAAATTATTGGAAAATTATTTCATAATTCTTTGAGAACTTTGTCATCAAGTCCAGAAGTACCTTTATTCAAACGTTTCCAAGTGTACTGGGGATTTCTAGATAGAGACAAATTTGAAACAGGTTTGAAAGATAATATTAGAGTTTTTGTACAAAATGTAAAAGATGAAATTTTGGAGTTTGCTACTAGAAAAGATTCATGATCAACACCATCAGCACCTGGACCAAGAGATGATTATCAAGAATTTGCAGAACTTATTATTTTCCTTGGAGGAATACCTGTCAGGGGAATTTGTTTCATGCTTCCCTGAACAATGCATCATGCTCATTGGATCTCTAAGATGATATATTCTTTGAAGATATTCATATTTAAGTCCCAATTCATGCTTATCAAAAAGGAAGAAAGAGGTCTTCGTGATGTTTGTGTTTTTATAGTGAGTGTATTTTAAAGTTTGGATTACTGCTTCAATAACTGAAATCTCACCAAACAATGACTTTCAGTTAATGAATAGTTTATTAGAGTATTCAAGAATACATGAAGAAATTGTAAAAGCTGCATGAGAAATTTTCAAAGCATCTGTAATTTTTGTTAGATTTTTCTGGACTGTCCCTTTTCGATAGCCATATCCCATTAGAATCCTGAGAAGAAGATGAGTGTTTCCCTTAAACATTTTCATAAAAATAAGTTTGAAGATTTTGTTACCATAGAATTTTTCAAGCTGCACAAAGAAATGAATTTACCCCAAGGATTATTTCAAGTAGACACTGAACGTTGGAACACGAATTCCGATTACAGGATTGCATTAGAAATGGTACAATCTGTTAAAGTGGTAAATGATCATGCTGAGAGAGGTATTGCTTTGACCAAAGAATACACCAGAATCCTCCTTGCCTGAAATAACCTCAGTTTCAGCTAGTGAATGTTGTGGAAGAACACTGGAAAGCTTATCCTTACTGCAGAAAAATGAACTTAACAAATTAATCTAATTACTAATACTTTCATACTTTAAATTTTTTATATGCTTAATATTGTGCTTTTATATTATATAAAATATGAAAATAATTTACTATCGTAATAAAAATTATCATTTTGACTTAGTTTTATCTTGTCAATAACACAATGTTTTTAAGTGTAATCGCCAAACTTCAGCAATCTTGAGCTACCTGTAAATATATTTCTTTTTCATTCAAACTTTTCCTACTTTGTTTTTTACGAGGCTAACGAAAAAGACAGGCTACCGCGGTGCATTCTACTTATCTTTTTTGCAGACCGCTAGAATGACGTGTTGCTCTTTTCGTACACCTGCATTGGTGCGTTCGAGCATCACGTGACTCCCGCGGTCTGTAAAAAAAGATACGCGTAAAGTACCGCGGTAGCGTTTCTTTTTCGTTAGCCTCGGTTTTTTACTGTATTGGAACAAATTTTGAAGGTGAGACCGAAGAAAATTTAAAAAAAGTTAAAATCGATCATATAAGGACCACCCTACTGTACATGTAGATGATTGGCACATATATTTAAAAACTTTGCCTCTACCTACATTTCTTTCTTGACTCTTAGTATTTCATGCTATATATCTTACCATCTCAAAAAATTTAGTTTGGGGGCGGGGTTTTACGACCTTGCATTTCCCTGCTTACGCTTATGCGTGCCAGTAATTTTTGGAGCACTAGATATATTTTTTGAAAAAAAATTGTTTTCTGACATACTACACCAAAATTAATTAGTTCCATGATTTGATCTACAATTTTGACACTCGTTCTATGGTCTTATCAAGTTATGGTCTAATCAAAGTTTAGTGGATGGAAAAGTATTTTAAATACCTATCATCTAATCGAAAACATTCTCTGATGCTTCTGGCATATATAATGGCATGGTTGTATCATAGGCATCGTGTATATGGTACAATTGTATAACATTCAGACGCTTAAGTGTCTAAATTTCTAAATGTCATCATTTCAGACATATCAGCATTATTCAGATATTTTTTTGAGTCTTGTTGTTGGGGCACTCAAAAGAATGACGTTACATTATGGTCTATGGGGGAAATCATTTGCAGTATATTTTAAGGATGTTACTCTACATAATCACAAAATAAGATCACTAAATATAATTAAAATCTAGAGAAATGCTTAAGTGATACTAAAAGAAACAACAAAAGGCTTATAAAAAAAATCTTTTAATGATCAACATGCGTTTCAACGCTCCTACGGCGCCATTTTCAAGAAATATAACGATAAACAAAGTATTCTCGCAAATTTGGAAAATAAATTTGAAAACATGAATCATGAGATCAGACATGTAAAAAAAAAGAGAAAAGCAGGTGCTTGAAATAGCCAACTGTAATCGTGAAAATTAATATTTCGTTATTGCTTTTTAAAACGGAAAAGTACCTCGTGCCAAATTTTAGGCAATTCAAATGAGGCGGATTCATTGCAAATGTTTACGTTACGCATGTCGATTTCTATTGATTCACGGATAATAGATGGGAAGTAGACTCTTGATGGGTAAATTATTTTACTATTTTTAAAATCAATTTTTATTGCCTCGGTTCTATGTAGTCGTGCCAGTGCTGTAGTACTCCTGTCATATTTGATATCTTCTATATGCTCTTTTAATCTTGTTTGAAACTTTCTGGTGGTCATTCCTATATAATATTGTATCGCATGTAGATTTCTATTGATTCACGGATAATATTATACAATATTATATAGGAACTAACATTTAATCGCAGTACACTCTTCTTAATCCATTTCTGTAATTTGAATTAGGGGAGATGGGGGATGAATGGGACAAGGGATGGATGGGATGTTCTCAATATTTCAGGCAATAAACTTTTGTTTTAGTTGCTTCCTATCCTCATAGATTTCACTACCATAGTGTGCTTCAGAACCAAAAGCACATGGCGGTTTTCAATTTTCTTCAAATTTGCATTTCTTGAAAACTCTGCTTAAAAGTAATTTTTTTGTACATTTGGAGTTACTCAAATATTTTATGCAATATAAACAATTAAGATATGTTGTAGTTTTTTATTTAAAGGCTCAATATTGGTAATTAAAATGAATGCATATTAACCATTGTGACAAAATAATTTTTGAGACAAAATGGCTGACAATTGAATATATGAATCATGGGGATGATTTGGACATTTCAAATGGGATGAATGGAACTGTCTCATTCATCCCTAGAGGATGCTGAAAAATATATTTATTAACTAAATAATATTATATAGGTTGATAAATTAATACTTTCTGGTAATTATTCTTTTAACATTTCATCCTCATTGTAGCCATCGTCTTTAGTCCAACGTTTATGGGCCATTTAAGGAAAAGCTGAGATGAGTCCAAGATCATTGACTAACAAATTATCCTGGAGATCATATTACAATTTATAATCTCTCAGCTTTTGCCAAGGAGGCATTTTTGTCAGCTTTTAGTCCAAATGAGGAAAATGTTTGTGTCCCATTCATCCCTGCTGTGGGGATGATTGGGACATAAGAGAACTTTTTTAAAATTTAATTTATATATCTGTATAATAATAATCTTGAACAAATATTGGGCATAAGATGTAGTCAAACACTTAATGTATGATATGTGATATATAATATTGATATTAACTTATATAAAATATTTAAAATAAATATTTTTGTGAAAATGTCCCATTCATCCCCCATCTCCCCTGCAGATTTCTTTAATCAAAAAATAAAGTCTTAAAAGTTACTTGGCTACAATTTAAAATAATTTACAGTTTGCAAAATATTTTTCCCCATCAAGAAATAAATATGAAATTATATACGTAACTTGTGTACATTATATAAGCTTTAATAAAAAAGTAGTAAACTATTTCATTTTTAACACTTTCCAACCTAGTTGAAAAGTGTTTATGACTTCGGTTTGTCTGGCCGTCTGGCCGTCTGGCCGTCTGCCGTCTGCCGTCTGCCGTCTGCCGTCTGTCCGTGCTCTAACTCCCGTAAATATGCTCGGATTGCCCTGCAAATTTTATATGTTATAATCGTTATCTATAGCATGTTCCTTATTTCAACGGAAGTGTGTAGCACTTATAGTTTTTTTACAGGGACACTCAAAAGAATTCCGTTACATTGCGGTCTATGGGGAAAAATCATTTGCGGTTTATTTAAATAATGTTTCAATACTTTAAACGCATTGAAATTTATATATATCACTAAGGTGCATTAGAAGAAGCTTAATATGGAATAGGGTGTGCATAGCACTTATACTTACTTTACAGGGACAGTCAAAAGAATTCCGTTACATTACGTCTATGGAGAAAAATCGTCTGCGGTTTATTTAAATAATGTTTCACTATTTTAAACGCATTGAAATTTATATAAGGTTCATTACAAGAGACTTACTACAGAATATTGTGTGTATAGCAGTCATCGTTCATTTACAGGGACACACAAAAGAATTCTCTACTGTATGTTAACAATAATTCCTGGAAGTGCGTTTTAAGTTACTGAATGCGATTTTAATTTTAAATCGCTTTTTGTATATTACGTGGTGTGTATAAATTCTGTAGATCCTATACAGGGAAGTACAAAAGTTCGGGAACACATTTCCGTATTATTTAACTCCAGACGGAGAATTTTAAACTGTGCTACGTGTTTCCTAACTGAACTAAAATTTAGCATCCTATGTAGTATATATACAAATCTATAGATCCTATACAGGGCTGAATAAAGTATTCGGATTACTTAGATGTTATCTTTTAGCTTATAAAAGAGTATGATTCGTAAAATTATTTTGGAAGCGTTGGAAAGTGTTACATAATCTATGCTTGACGCATGATTTTTCGTTCTTGTTTTAATTTAAATTAAATCAGTATTGCAATTTTAAACATTTGTTAAGAAACAGTTTTTAAATGCAATACAATCAAAAGTATGAATGTTTGTGAAGATATAAAGTTTGTTACAGGCATTTAACGTTATCATCCTCAATTTTTGACTCTTCTAACTCTATTAAAATCTAAGAAGGAGTGCGTAAACTATATTCTTTTGCCTTGATCCAAATAACTCAAATAAGGTGTCAATTGTCCGTGCTACTCTTTGAAAAATGGAAGTTGATGCATTTTTAATATGTTGAACTTCCCTATTTCAAAATTTGCATTCATATTCATAAAGAAGGCATACCTCGAGGCTAATGGTGCTTTTCTTGGTAATTTATTCTAAAGATACCGTTTTAAAAACAATTCTGACATTATTATACGCCTGCTTAGTTAGTACAATTTCAGACTGTTTGGGTCTATTGAACGCTGTCCTTTGTATATGTGGATACTTTATCTCGGTTTTGAATTTTAAAGGTTTTTTGTTTAATACATATATTGGGTTGTTATGAAAGTTCTTTGCGTTTGGGAAAGTTGGTTCGTACCGGAAAATTCTATCATTTAATTATTAGACATTAATTCCGATATCTAATGTCTAGTAATTGACGGGTAGAATTTTCTGGTACAAATTGGCTTTCACAAACGGAAGGAACTTTCCAAGCAACCCAATACTTTTCATGTCTCTCTTTTATCTATCATTGTTTTGGGGCTATTCCAACTGCAGATAATATTTTATGAAACGCCTTATATGAAGGATAAAATAATTATATATTTATTAAGGTTGTTTAAAGTCAAAAGCGTTTTTATGGCACATCATTACATTCATCAGTACGTGTAGAAAACTTGAGTGTAATTTTATGTCAATTATTACGAATAGAACAATGTTTTTCATTTTTATAAAAAGAAACACCTTTCAGAAAATGCTGATTTTTTATTTTTATTTGGAGTTGATTTCCGTGAATTTATATTCACAAGAAAGTGGTCATCAGATAGAAATTGGTTGTTAACAAAGATGTATCACGTTCAGGGCTTTACAAGTTTGATAAAATATGGTAGCCAGAAAAAATACCTAGTCGCCAGTAAAAAATATTTACCCCCGCCCATCGATTTTCAAAAAGCAAATTATGAATTAATTGTAAAAGAAAAAAAACAGGAATAGCAAGCAGAGTTTAGTCTTGTTAGTTACATACAGGGCTTGACAATTTCGGTCGCCAGGTCGCCAATGCCGACCAAATTTTTTATCGGGCGACTAAATTATTTAATCTGGTGACTTTTTTTTTAGTACAAAAATTGACTTAAGAAATGAGCACAAACGGCATTTTTTCTCTCTCTCATCCCTACTTATGCATGGAAAGCAGCGATCTTCCTCTTCTCTCGTATTTTTAATGGAAGAACGAAGTTTAAAAGTCATTTTCCATCTCATGCACAGAAAACGCCCTCTTTTGCCGCTCTTGCCAGCTAGCATGTCACGTTATTAGAATGTGGAAGGAGGGGGTAGGTTTCAATAAAACAATAAGAAATAGTGTCAATCTAGCCTCTGTGACAACTAAAATTGGATACCGTGCTAAAAAATGCTCAAGTTTTTTGTAAGTTTCAAATCAGGTTTTTATGTTTATTATAAAGCTGATTAATCTATCACATTCTTTTTAACGAATAATAACATATACGTGATTATAAATACTTAATTTGAAGTAAATCTATAAAACTAAATCGTGTACTATTCTAAACTATGTTGTAGTTAATATTTCTAAACTATGTTTGTTATTATTTTTTCTCAATTAATTCCTAAAAAATTTAGTGTTTTTTGAAAATCTATGACGGGAGAGGAGGGGGAGAGGAGTTAAATATTTATTACTGGCGACTAGAATTTTTTGCTGGCTACCAGATTTTAGGAAATTTGTAAAGCTCTGGTTTCATAATTTAGAATAGTACATAATTTAAAAAGGTAACATAAACTAATTTTTTAATTAAAACTTAATAAAGTTGTATATCTCTGAAGAAAAAAAAAGAAATACTGTAAAGACTGAATTACCGGCATGTTCGGGAAATGCGGATTCTTGAATGCTTCAATTGTCTGGGCAGTTGAGTGCTACAAACTCTGTATCTGATGAGTGGAAATAAATTACAGCGATTCAAATGCAAAAAAGATCCTAGGACTCCAATGTGCAGGCAGCACAAAATATTTCACTAGCGAAATAAAATATTATCAAACGAAAAATGAATACCTGGGAATTTGTTTTCAAGTTTTTTTCTTCTCTGTTTAAAGGAAATAACCACTCTCTGCGAAGAAGTAGTACCCCCAATATTTCACGTCATCAGTGGCGCAGCCAGGATGGGGGTTCAGAGGTTCAACATACCATTATTTTAGTATTGTAAGCATCGCCTTCTTCAATTCCATAATTTTTTCTATTAAATAAACTTCAAAAAATTCTTAGAAAAAAGTGGTATCCAGTGCCTCAAAACCCCTACCCTGGCTGCGCCACTGCACGTCATATAGACTAGACAATTGTCTCCAAAACAGGCTGTGGCTGGCGACTAATTATTGTGCAATGTGTGCTGTGTGCAGATAATAAAAGCTCCATGTATTTTACGCAAGGGATGAATATTTTAAAAATACATATTATTTAATTTTTTTGAAAATAGTTATTCTTGAAATTTTAATTAAGTTTTATAGATTTACTCCAAATGAACTACTTATAATCACTTAACTTAGATGCTGTTATTCTTTAAAATGAATGCGATCGATTAATCAGTTTTAATTCTAAACTACAAAAATCTGATTTGAAACAAACAAACAAACAAAAAAATCTTGGAATTTTTTTAGCATTGTATCCAAATTTAGATACCACCATTCTTACTTTTTAGGGTTTCGTTCATCTCACGAAACCTTATTACTCCCGCTTTGTTGTCTGTCCGTCACAGAGCCATTCTCAGAAATTATGTAATTTACAGAGTTGAAACTTTGCGTATATATAGCTGAATACCAGCTATGAAGCTCAAAATATTAAAATTTGAAAAAATCCTATTTATTTAATAAATAGAGATAAAAAAAAACAAAATTCTAACAGCCTTTTCCTATTAAATTTAAACATTTTTCGCTATAGCAATTGCCAAAAATTAAAAATCCACAATGAAATTCTTTCTACAATAATTAATTTTCTATTGAACGATTTCCACGTGAAAAATGGAAATGAAATAAAAAGTTTCACCAATTGAAAAAAAGTTAAATATGAAATAAAATTTATTGACGGCATAGTGGTAATAAAACGGAAAATTTCTAAGATTTCTCAATAATACAAGGAGTATGAGTATATGTATGTACACAAAGCAGATTAATACCACGTCATTAGAGAATTAAAAAGAAAATCTGACGTCCTATTGGAAGTTTAACGAATCTTTCAAATGTTTGAAAATAATACAAAGCGAGTATCAATATGAGTAACAGAAAATAGTAAATATATAAGTTTGATTTGAGAAACATATTGAATCGTGATAAAAATCCGATTATGGAAATATTCGCAAATTTTAACATTTTGTAGGTGTACAACATGTTTAATTTTGAAATTATTTTTTTAAATATCGCATTTAGTCCGCATGACAGATATTATTATGACAGAATATAATAGGGGGCTTCGCCCGCTATCAGGCTAGTTTAGATATTCGAAAAAACGAAAAAATAGACATATAAATTTTTACTTTATGCTCAATAAAATTTATTTGGATTTATTAAAGAAAGGATAAAGTGTTTTGAAAGGAATATTAAACGAAACCCTTTGAGCAATCTTCGATCACACTTACCCAGTTGATTAATCAGTTTTAATTCTAAAATACAAAAATCTGATTTGAAACAAACAAACAAACAAAACAATCTTGGACGTTTTTTAGCATTGTACCCAATTTTAGATGCCACCATTCTTACTTTTTTAGTGAAACCTCCCTCCCCTCTGCCCACATTCTAATCACGTGACATGCTAGCTGGCTTTAACGGAAAAGGACTTTTCTGTGTGTGATATAGGAAATAAATGTATTTTAAACTTGGCTCTTCTATTAAAAGTACTATAGAAGAGCAAAATCACTGCTATCTGCGTACAAGTAAAGGTGGGGAAAAGGAAAACCATTTGTGATCATTTCTTAGGAAATTTTTGTAAAAAAATATATATATAAATAAATAAAATAAATAAAAAACAATAAAAAGACAGATTAAAAAAGTTGGTCGCCAGATAGAAAAAGTTGGTTGCCAGTGGCGACCTGGCAACCGCATTTGTTAACCCTTTCGCGACGAGAGTCCTTTACAGAATTTTTAATCTTTTACCACCGGTTTTTCAAAACAGAAATTTTCGCCTAATTGAATCGCAAAAATTCTAGGATTACATAAGGCAAAGCTTACAATAAAAAATAACTGGTGGGAATAATCGAGGATCCTGAGCATCTTATGCGTCACGTATACGTGTCGCTCGTCCCCAAGGGGTTAAGGCCTGATCACGTTTATAGGAAAATGAAACATTTTGATCCGTTCGTTGATATCTGGATATGAATACCAGGAAATTTTAGCGTAATATAAAAATAAAAATTTATAAATGTGCCTGAAATTTTCACATCATTTATAAAATATATTAAGAAAAAATATAAGCACTCATATGAAAAATAACGAACACGATTAAAGCTAATTTTAAATCGAAACTTACTATACTTTTTGACGCATTCACGAAATCATTTTCATTCGTAAATGTATAAAACGTGCATATATTCTTATTTAGTTTTTAAGTAAGCAAGCAACGGTTTTCATTTTTATATAAAAGAAAACTATGTTTAGTAAATTTGTGTTCTGAATAGGTTTTCTAATACAAAAATATTAAAAGAGGTATCTCTAAGAATTCCGCTATAATAAATATTGCAAATACAAAAAAAAAATTGATTCTATTATACCTAATTGAGAATACTTACAAATTTCCTACATATTGGATTGTAAATTAGTTTTCAAATGCGTAAGAAAATTTCATGTTTTTGAGAGAGGAAAAAATTAAGAACATTCTTAATCAAACAAAATGATTGCAGTACCACCGTGGGTAAAATATTTAAGATTTTTCAGAAATCTGAGCTCACTACTTCATGACACATTCTAAACTAAACTCTGTGGTGCTACAAACCCTAGGAAATTTGGTCTACAATGTCCCAAATCAGTCTCTTTGACCTTGAGCCCATTGGTGCTATACAGCATATGTCCCGGACATGTGGTCAACTTAACCCCCCCCCCCCAGTTCTTATTTCCAAAGCAAGCTTGGTACTCATTATATAGACCACGATGGGATCAAAGTTTTTTATGAACCTCACCCGGGGTGGAACTCTCGGCCGGTAGCGTGGTAGCGCGACGCGCTGACCACTAAGCTGCTTGACTTGAATTGTGACGCATTCAAGATACCATTTTAAAGAAAAAAGACATAACACTTAACATACATTGCAAAATGTCAAAACACAAGTGAAATGCCTTGTTAGTAGAGGGGAGAAGGGTGGTCAGTTTCACATGGGAACATGCAAAAATAAATAAAATAATTAATTAATTATAAATAAAAAATAAGCTGTAAAAATCGTTATTGAGATTTGGTTACATAATAGTTAATTATGTAGACTGCAGAACAGCACCCGTCAGCTGCGTTGTTGAGTAAGAAAAAAACTGCGAACATTCTTAAGGAAACATATTTTTTATCAGAACATACAAAGTAATAAAATTTATTCAGTGATTATCTTTCTTTAATTTTTTTTCAGTGGATTTCTATCAGCAGTGCAGAGTGTGCCCCAGTTCCCTTCCCAGGGGAACAATGTGACGAGGAAAAATTTTATTTTTATATTACACATACATATATTCACACGTATACGCATACGCATATATGTATTTATGCTCATATGGCATTCAAAAAAATCTAATTCTTTCCCATTTTGTTGATTTTATTAACTAAGGAATTTTCAAGTACTGCCTAAAATTTCATCTAATAATTTAGAAAATAACAATAGGCGATTAATATTCTGTTAAGAATTGAACTGCAACACGTTCGTCTCTATATTTGGACAATCTAAATTGATGAAGGTCTTATCTGAGTGTCAATTTTAAATACACCATTTTTAGCGAAATATTGATAAGGAAATATCGTATGTATTACTTTCGGCACACATATTGCAGAAGTGGCACCAGTTCTCATTCTCTGCTTGCGTCATGACACTTCTTAGAAAGGTGCCAATTTAGAATCAAATGTTATGTCAGATCACCCTCTATTTTGAAAGACGATTTCACAGCTATTAAAAAAGGCATGCAAACTGCAGTTTCATCTATTGGTTGATGTCGTAACTAATGAAAAGACTCTTTGTCAATTTTAGCGATTCCCTATTAACACATTCACTTATTTCACGCTTCTATCTATCCCCGTTTTAGTGTTATGAGATTTTAAAAGTGAGAGATTCACTTTAAATGTCATTGAAAGAAAATAAAAATGCTGCTGTCATATCTAATCTTGGTGCTTTGACACAGTCGTGAATGTATTTACTTTCGTAACTGCTTAAAACCTGCAGGTATTCTTATTCATATTCAAAAGACTCGGAAAATGATTTTAATTTTATTTATTTTTAATGGATTACAGGGACATTTTATTGTAATATATATATATAGTATATCGAGTGTGCTTCTTATGTAATTCAATGATTGTCAATTGCAAAATTAAAAACAGGTATAAATAATTGCTTACCTGTTCTCAGTAGCACAGAGACCCTCCAAAATCCCGATCCTTCAGTATTCGTTCAACGGAAGCACGACCTTCATTCACCGTATAATTCATGATAGATCTTTAGAAGATTATTCATCAGAGGCACGAAAAACATGGAACGTTACTACTTGAAGGAATAAAAATGATATTATTAATATTGTATAAATATGTATATTAGTGTAAATTCCTTAATAGAATATTCCAGCGAGTCTGCTTGGAAAAACTAGAATTTATATTTTGACTAATAAAAAATTACAGTGTGTATTCCAAGAGAAAAACAATCTCTTCTCGCAGAGCATTTTAAAAGCTCTTACAGAAAAGCCAGTTAAACATGAACTGAAATAGAAAACATCGAAGAAGTCCAAATTTTGAAAAAGAAACAACAGTGTATAGGCGATCATAGTACATGTAGACGAAGGCGTGTACAAAACCACGAGTATGCATTTTATTTTACCGTCCACACATGTACATCACGAAATGAAGCAGAGGAGAGTTTCTTGTTTAAATGAGATTAAAAGTTTTAATTGTTCTTTCAGGGTTACACATCACAACATCCCTCCTTAAACCCTGAAACAATGATTCTCAGATTCATGATAGTTTTTCGATAAAAAGTGAACTTAGGTTTGGGCAGGGGTTTTGTAAGTAGATCAGCTGTCATCAAGTCAGAGTTGACGTAGCGGAGTCTTATAATTTGTTTGTTCACTAATTGTTTTAGGAGATGATAGCGCAAATCTAAGTACTTTGTTTTATGATGAAATTTATCCGATTCTGCGAGTTTTATTGCAGATTGATTGTCATCCATTAACGTTATTGGGCACTGCTGTGGCATGTCCAGTTCGTTTAGTAGATTTATTAGCCATGATATTTCTTGCGCTGCACTCGCCGCAGATATGAATTCTGATTTAGCTGGAGACATGGCTAGGCATTTTTTACGCTTAGATGACCATAGTATCGGATTAGAGCCCAGTAGAAACACTCCTGACGTAGATTTCCTATCACGTGGGTCGTTTGACCAATCAGGGTCTGCTCATGCCCTCAAGACAGGTTCTTCAAAATTAGTATATGTTAACTTTAGATCGATAGTAGTTTTTAAATATCTATTGGTTCTTTTAACAACTTCCCCAGTCTTTTGTTCTGGGATGTTCATTTCTCCGACACAGGATATTAACGGCTGCACTAATATCCGGTCTGGATACAGTCGAGATCTAAAGTAGTGCGCCGACCGTCTGTCTATAGTTTAAATTATCCGGTAAGATATTTCCATCATCCGTTAATTTAACAAATCAGGGTTCCATAGGTGTATGTGTTGGCTTTGAATCCCGGAGCTACATACCCTTCGGGTTGACGCATGTATACTTCCTCTTTTAATTCCCCATGTAAGAAAGACGTCTTAACCCTTTCAGGGGCAAGCAGTTTTGTTCTTGTAACGTCGAACTCACACCGGTATTTACGAAAGAATTTAGTTCAAAATAAAGAAAAGCAATTTTATAACTTTTCCCGTCAAAGTTAAAAAAGTAAAATATAATTAAAAGTTTCTGGTTTGAATCGGATTAAAATTAGGTGGTATATAATATATACCACCGCCCCTCAAAGGGTTAACCCTTTAACGGATAAAGCACTTCAATTGCTAAGATGTTGAAATAAATGATTGACACCGGAAATTATGATCAAATTTATTTTTATGTAAGAAAAAGCGATATTTCACATATATAATAAATGAAAAATATTTCTATTAAAATTCTGCTGTCATTGTTGAGTTTCGTAATTAAAGTTTTGTGGTTTCGTGGGGAAACCAATGAACGTTAAAGGGTTAATGTCGATGTGCCTAAGTTTTAAGTATTTATGCAAGGCCATTGGCAAAAAGCTTTTTATCGTAGTATGAGACACAACGCGTGCGAAAGTCTCGTCGTAGTCAATTCCATACTTCTGGGAGAATCCCTTAGCCACTAAACTTGCCTTGTACTTTTCTATTTAACCCTGACTGTTGTACTTCGATTTAAACGCCCATTTACTAACAATTACTTTTGTCCCTTGTGGGGCAAAAATAGTATTCGCAGAAGGAGCTGAAGGCCATACATCAGTCAGCCTACGAAAAATATATGTACGATTGTTAAAGCGCTAGCATAGTTGTATTGGACTAGATGAGGCCTATTTTGAAGCCCCCAAAATAAATATTGCTAAATAAATATTTTTTGTGTTTATTTAACAATTCCTGGTCTTTTTTACACAGAATGTGTGCAATATGCGTATCTAATTTAGAAATCCTCTTAAGAGATGATCGTTAGAAGTTTTCGGTGACAATTTAAGGAACGAATAGTATTTTTTGGGTCTGTTCTCATTATGCCCCACCCCACCCCACACTCCGTTCAACAACGCGAAATTGTCTGACTCGTACCGAACTCATTTCCAAATCACATGAGTCGTTTTTAAGATAAAAATAGCTTGACCCATAATGACTCATGACCAAACTGACCCACTAATCGAAATTTCTCAAACACGTGTCCCAGCCCAATAGCCTTCTCGTTACCTAAAACTGTAGGATACTAAATTTTGTTCAAATCCTCTGAGCCATTTGTAAGATAAAAATAGCTTTACTCATAATGACCCATGACCAAAATGACCAACTAATCAAATTTTCTCAAACATGTGACCAAGCACAATTGTCTTCTCGTGCCCGAAAACCGTAGGATGCAAAATTTAGTTTAAATAGTCTCAGCCGGGTTTTTAGATAAAATTAGCTTGACTGACAGTGACCCAAAAATGACGCACTGATCGAATTTTCTCAGACATGTGACCTAGCCCAATTATTTTCTCGTGCTCGAAACTCGCAGGATAAAAAATTTAATCAAAATCTTTAGAGCAGATTTTAGATAAAATTAAGTTGACCCGCGTTGACTCAAAAATGACCCACTAATCTAAAGTTCTCGAACATGTGACCCAGCCCAATACTCTTCTCGTGCCCAAAAATGGTGAGATACAAAATTTAGTCAAAATCGTTTGAACCGTTTTTTAGATACAATTAGCTTGACACAGACAAAAATGACCCACTAATCGAATTTTCTTGAACATGTGACCTAGCCCAATAATTTTCTGGTGCCCCAAAACGATAGGATACAAAATTTCGTCAAAATCGTTAGAGCCGTTTTTAAGATAAAATTTGCATATATATATATATATATATATATATATATATATATATATATATACAGGGTGATTATAAAAAACTATCCCGACATTTGGGCCCCTAACTATCATACCATTCACAGAAACTGAATGAAATTTTGGCAAAAGGTATTTTGAGGTATGCGCTCAAGAATGATATGGAAAACAACAGTATCACTCAAACAGTTACGGTTACAGTGAGAAAATTTCGAAAAAATCAAATGCCAATACCCAGTTTTTGTATTGGAATGTGATCTCCATTGTGAAAAACCCTAAATAGCGTTGGAACGTCAACTGTAGCATGAAAATCACCGGGACTAGGCAAGGGAAAAGTAAAAAGGACTTTGCCGTGCACCAGAGCATTAATTTTCGTTTCATTTACATCACACGTCACACCGTTTCTTTGGCTGATATCCCAACCTGATTAGTTCTCCACAAAACGAGGAGAAGAAACCAAGAAACGCAAATTTCGGGTTCTACGTAAGACACAGTCATCACTGACGTCGTCACGCTTTGTGAAAGAAAAGGCACTGCGAAATGCGAGCCGCGTATGTTCCTTTCTGCCATTCCGAACAAGATGCCGCTTTCAGGGAAAGAACAGGGGGAAATCGTAAAGATTTATTACCTGAATGGATAAAATGCCACAGAGACATTGCGTGTTTACCACAGAAACCATGGATTACGACGAGGCCCGTGCACTGTCAAAGCTGTACGGGACTTGATTCATAAATTTGAAGAAACTGGTTGCACATGCGATCGACCTCGGTTTGAACGACCTTCCGTTCCTGTGGAAGCTGTTGCAGAAGTCCATCAGACGATAAGCACAGTTCGTCCCGCAACTGCACGCGGTGTTTCAAGTGTTCTGGATCTGCCGAATTCAACTGTACGCAAGATTCTGCACTCTGTTCTAAACATGTTTCCGTATCGATTCCAGCGTGTCCAGATGTTGGAAGAGGGAGACTATCAATTACTGCTGGATTTTGCAAATCAATTCCTTATCCGGTACGATGAAGATAGCAGCTGGCCTTTACGCATTCTGTGGACAGATGAGGCGCATTTCACCTTAACTGGTAACGTGAATTCGAAAAATTGTGTGCACTGGGCAGAGAATAATCCACATGATGTGCATGCACGTCCATTACACGAGGAAAAGGTGACTGTGTGGTGTGGTATAACGAGTACGTTCATCCTCGGCCCTTACTTTTTTGAAGAGGTTACTGCTGGTGATCTGCAAACGTGTACAGTAACGAGTACTCGCTATCTGGACATGTTAACTCATTACGCGAACCCCACACGATTCCCACATTGCAACGGCAAAATGCTCTATCTGAAGTTATGTGGATGCAAGATGGCAGTCCTCCACATGTCGGGTCTTCAGTCAAACGTGTCTTAACTCAACAGTTTAGTGACAGAGTTATCTCCCGTCATTTCCCGTTTCCATGGTCACCAAGGTCGCCTGATCTGACACCAATGGATTTCTGGCTGTGGGGATATCTGAAATCCGAAGTGTATCAGTTTCGTCCTCAAACTGCATCTGGTTTGAAAGATGCCATCAGAGCAGTGATTCAAGAGATTCCTCTTACCATGATACGTGCTGTAGTGCTATCCACCATCAGCCGCATGCAAAGTGTCATTGTGTGTGAAGGAGGTCATGTGGAAAATTTGTGAAACACAATAAAATGCTTTATTTTATGCTGCTTCTCTGTCCTTATTGGTTGTACTCACTTTTAGCCTATCTACCGCCGGTGATTTTCATGCTACAGTTGCCGTTCCAACACTATTTAGGTTTTTTCACAATAGATATCACATTCCAATACAAAAAACTGGGTGTTGCCATGGATTTTTTTTAAATTTTCTCACTGTAACCGTAACTGTTTGAGTGACACTGTTGTTTTCCATATCATTCTTGAGCGCATACCTCAAAATACCGTTTGCCAAAATTTCATTCAGAGTCTGTGAATGGTATTATAGTTAGGGGCCCAAATGTCGGGATAGTTTTTTTATAATCACCCTGTATATAACCACACACACAAGATTTTCTCGTATTAGAATATATATGATATACTAAAAACAACTTTTTAAAAGTAAAAAAATAAATAAATAAACAGGATGAAAGTTGTGGTTAAAAATGGTGTTATATCACAATTCTAAGCTGATATCACAGTATACCTATTTTACATCTTCCATTGACTAACAAGGGAGCCACCAAACATGGTGTGAACAGATTTTGATGTCTTTAAAGTAGGGTGTAGGGGTCATACCCCTAATTATTCTGGTGAAAGGTTTTCTTGAAATGGGCCTTAGTTTTTGAAAAATTGGGGTTTAAAGTTCAGCATATTTTTCAAATACCCATTAATGATTCATCTTCTGTGCGTTAAATTCGTGACGCCGAGGTAGGGTGCGCGTTTGTTGCCCAGGGGATGGAGGGTTTGATCCTACCTTGAGACATTTTTTTTAAATTTATTTTATATTTTTGACACGTTAAAAATTTAAGCAGAATTATAAATTTTAAAGCTTTAAACTTTTTGATATTTTCCTAATAAATTATATTTACATTTTTTAATTTTTCATGAAAATTTGTATTTTTTGCAATTTTTAAACTTATATTTGTGTTGGCGAATGTCCTAATTTATCAACTAATTTATGTCTAGTTAGGTAATCTTTATAAAAACTTATTGTTATTGCTTCCATTTATGTATATAAAGAATTTAAATTCAAAGTTAATACACTTACCAATTTTAAGTCATCCCTTATTATTTCTGATTACCATAACAGACTTCTTAATCATTGAGGACGTGAGTTTCAAAACTCGCCTTATCCAAAATTTACAAAATCGTGTTTTCTCCATCAATATATAACTATTGGTAAATTTTCACTGAAAAAACACTACAATCCGCAGAAAAACTAGTTTTAACATGTATTCCTTGCATTCTAAACTCTTGGTTTACAATGAAAACCAGTAGAAGCAGTCAGAGATTTTTCGCGATTTCCTGGAATTAGATTTTTTTGATAAGGCGAGTTTTTAAACTCGCGCCCTCATATGTTCAGAATATGCGCTTCTCATCATATAAATAAAAATATGAAACAACTTTTTTATGATGTATTACAACATGGTTTTCCAGAAGAAATTCACATATTTTTTTATATATTAGTTAGTCCGTGATTGAATCTATAGCACGCATGCAGGACTCCCTCATGGTCCGCTTTTTAAATACAGGTATTTTCTTAGAAAAAATTATTTTTAGATTTTTCTTGCAAATATCGCAGAAACCATCTCCGGAGGTAAATTTTTGCTGAAATGTTGTAGAAACCTACCATGAAATTTTATGTTAAAAATATTGGTATTCAATTGGCGGACCGTTTGGGAGACATGCCGATGGATGGGCAGATGTTCGAGTATGGAGGAGGGAGGTGTTGTATGGGAAAACTATACTGATTAACTCATTAAAAAATAAAAATTACAAACAAAAAATATTATATATTTTTTAATTAAATAAAATTAAAAATTATAAAATTAAAAAATACTTACAAAATAAAATATGACAGATAGGAAGGTAGATGTTAGAAACCTACCATGAAATTTTCTGCTAAAAACATTGGTATTCAGTTGGTGGACCATTTAGGAGACCTGTGGTTGGGTGGGCAGATGTTAAAAGTATGGAAGAGGGAGGTGTTGCATGGAAAACTATAGAGGTGGCTGTGTTGTATGGTAATTAAAATGCAATAGTTAATTACAATAAAAAAGGCATGAGAATGCGTTATTAGTTTATTATTCATCCTTTCATTACCTGTTATTCTTTTGCTGATTTTGTATATTTCATTCATTAACATTCGTTTCATAACATTTACTTTATGTAGTATTTCTTTAATTAATTTAATTAACTTCTTTGATTTGTGTAGGACACTGTCATTTTAACTGGGCTCACACTCGGTCCGTTTTATGAACACGACTTTTTTTTTTTTTTTTTAAGAAAATTCTTTTTTACAAATATCGTAGAAATTTACCTCGAAGGTAGTTTTTGTTGCAATTGTTACAAAATCCTACAACGAATTCTTTTTCTTAAAAATTACTGGTTTTCAAAAAACGGACCAGTGGGGGAACCCTGTTTTAATCACTTCATCAATCATCACACTTTATTATATTTATTATTTTTTTCTTATTTTTACCCAATTAATTAATATTCTTTCTGAAAATTTCCTTTTTATATTAATAGTGTGATTTCATATAATCTAATATGCAGTTTTAATTTAATCTACAGTATTTTTATTAACTGCTTTGATTTATGTGGCACAATGTCGTACCTAAATAACTTCATAAATCATCTTTCTTTAATAAATATCTTTGTCTTAGTTAAACATTTCCTTCACCCTTTTAAATTTTATTATTATTTGCTTATATAAATAATATTATTATGCACTGACAACGTATTAATTCATTTATTTATTTTTCATTTATTAATGTTTTACATGTTTTTCTTATTTATTTAATTAATGTTTTACATGTTTTTCTTATTTATTAATTTAATTAATGTTTTTCCCTTAATCTTACCTTTTCATTCATTATTTACATAAAATTTTCTGAATTTATTAACTTTTCATTTGGCACTTTCTTTAAATTTCAAAATTCCACTTGTAATAACAAAATTCTGATATTGATTTTTAAACTAAAACTAGATGGCATATCTATATCTAAATTTCTTATTCACCTGTCTCTAATATTGAATTATTTCTTGAACAGCCAATATGTAGCACTAGGTTCCTCAATGTTATTTAATTATAGTTTTAACGCGTAGTTTGAATTTCATTTTTTCATGGTTTGAATCATTTAGCTTGAATATTTATGAATCATCCATTTCTCTTGCAATTCATCAACTGAAGTAATAACTGTTTTTTAGAAACAGGTGAAGATTTGTTGATTCATGTATTTATGCATGTAAGCACGTTTTTTAATGGTTAACTATGGGGAAATCATCCTCATTTTTATACTAATTTTCATTTTGCAATTTCTTTCAAATTCTTGTTTATTAATGTATGATTGCCAAAATCTTGTACATTTTTAGCTTTTTAGTTTTTACAAGGACGAAATCATACATATTTTGTGGAATCTGAGGTAATTTTGGCTTGAGAATTCTGTGCCATGGTTCCAGAATTATTTCAAATTGTTTCATCTCTTCAATTATTTCAAATTATTTCAACATTTCACTTTTTTTCTATTTTTGATATTTATAAATACTTCTCATAAGAGATTTTAGATTCTTCTTTCATGTTTTATTTTATTTTCATTTTCCCATTCAATCTGTTTATATATCTTTTTTTATATTATTTTTTCTACATTTTTGCGGATATTATTCAAAGAGGTATGTGTTCATTTTTCATAATTAATATTTTTACCGACTTGTATGATGTTTTGTTTCTGTGCTGTTATTTATCGGTTATATATATATTATATATATATATATGTGTGTGCATTTTCTATAAAAAAAAATTAAAAAGTATTTAATCGACTAGAGAAAAAAATATAAGAAAGAAATATCTTTTTAATATATGAATTTGTCTAACTATATTTCAATATGTTAAATGATGAAATACAAAAATGTTCATCATTTCGAATATCGGAATTTTCAGTTTAATAAATGTGCAATTACTAAATATGCGGGTGCTACATACGGTAAACATATTCACAACATAAAATTACATTTAAAATATCACTGTAAAATAATTTCTTTGCATGAATTTTTATGAATGTTGTAAGAAGGCATTTATTACCATATTGTACACTTTTAAATAAATGATTTATGAGTAATATATTGAAAAAATCGTTAAAAGTTTGAAAAACAATGCATAATCATCATTCCTAGTAGTGTGAGTAAATACACACTTAATCGGGGATAGTTGGAAAATCATTCACCATATAAAATAGCATTAAAAATGGCACAATAAGTTGCATGCACATTTTTTTTTTTTTTTTTTTTTTTTTTTTTTTCATGATCATGAATCTTTTTAACATTGTTGGATAAAAGCATCAAGGAAAAATAATATTTCGAAATATAATATGTAAATTTTACAGAAACATGTATAAAGGTGACATTAAACAATAACACAACTGGTAAAAATTTAGCGTTACTCTTTTAATATTTTATTAATCTTTTAAAGATATGCTATTACAATTATCTAATTGTAAATACGTTTGGCAGATTCGACGTGAAAAATATTTTGTATAAGTTATACAAAAAAATGATAAATTTTCATTTTAAATTTCCAAAATAATAATAATAATAATAATAATAATAATAAAAGTATTATTTCATAACTGTGCTAAAAATATATAAAAAGCAAACTAATAATAAATTTACAAAAAATCTAGACTTAAATTAATTCGTATTTTTGTCAATAACAATACTAGTTTCAAAATTGCAGAAAAAAATAAATTAATAGTATTATTTTTCTTAATAAATTATATTTACATTTTTAATTTTTCATGAATTTTTTTTCTGCAATTTTTAAACTAATATTGTTATTGATAAAAATACCAACTAATTTATTATTAAATTAACTATTTTGTAAACTTATTATTAGGTAACTTTTTTTATATTTTAGCGCAATTCTGAAATCTTTAGTATCTAAAGTATTAATATAATTAATACTTTATAGTTTATAATACTATATATCTTTTAATACTTTATTTGCGATAAATAGCATTATCAGGGTTCGTGCGGGGTTCTAATAATTTTCAGGGTATATATCAGTATTTTCTTATAGAAAAATTCACCTTTTATAATCCCGCTATTACATAAAACGATTTTTTCTATAATAAAATATTGGTAATTCCCTTGAAATATTTTAGAAACACCAAAAATATGTATATCTTAAATATAATAAATGTTTAAGTCATGTTGAACTACAATAATCAATCTTTATAAAAAAAAAAATTGTATAGGTGTTTAAATTTGCCTCAATAATTTCAAAAATTTATTAAGGTTACAGCAATCTTTTTTTTTTTTTTTACACTATATAATAAAAATACAAAGACTGCTTTTAAATTATCTATAACTCAAAAATTAAAAAAAATGCTTTGAATCATTTAAAAATTGCTTCATGACAAACTAAGCGAAATGGATTTAGACAATTATCGTAATTTCCGGTGCATAAGCCGCGGCTCATATAAATCTGTTTCCGACCAGAAAGTTTATTTAATAAAATGTAACCTGTTTGTGCATGGAACTTATTTGACCTTTTTTAATGAATACAATTTCTGGTTCGTAGCAGAATTTTTTTAGCCGCGGCTTATACAGCGGAAATTACGGTAGTTGGAGATTATGCGCATTTGGCAACACCGTAATATTTTTTTAGTGTGGGTGGTGCGTGCGTTGAGAAAACTTTTTTATGTGTGTATTTCATTGACTCAAATAAACTATTGTTTATTTAAACCAATCTAATTTTCCTTTGAAATATATTAATCAAATATATAAATAGGAACAAACATTAAAATATACTGTTAGTAAAACATACGAATGATATCTGTATGTCATAATGAATAGAGGAAAGTATTATTCAACTAGGAAAATTATATCCAATGGTTGGAGTATCATAGTTGAGATTTTTCCAACAGAGCGAAAATATGCCGGGACGCCCAGGCAAGAACGCCCAGGAGGAAAATATGCCCAGGTTCGAGTACTGGTCCCGGCATATTTTCGCTCTGTTGGAAAAATTTCAACTATCATACTCAAACCATTGGATATGAGATATCTGTATGTTTAAATCTAAAAGAGCATTGTTTCAAATTTCATATGAAATTGGCCTCAGTGCGCATGCTTCAACTTTTTTTAAAGCATGAATAGAAGGGGAAATACCAGGGAGATTCTCCCCTTCTATAATTTGAGAGTGCGCTGGTCTGAACAAAAGGTAACAGGAAGTGGTTTAAACTCACACAATGAGAAACCCATTCATCTATCGCCCCACTTCCAATGGGAAGGAAAAATTTATATTTCTTTGAAATGGCACCTTTTCCTTCACACGAATTTTACAAGCAGCAATTTTGTTACCTGGAGCGTCGGTCAATTTTCGTTGAAAAGAAACGCTTCGCCCTTCGGACAAAAAATAAATCAACAATCGCAATTTAAAAAATACGTTGATGCAGTTTCTGCAGTAGTCGAAATGAAAATTTCTTTTTTTTTTTTTTGTTTTTATTCAAATCAGACTTGACCGTATCCGAACACAGTGGGGCGCTCAATCCTAGGTTCGTTTAATTCGAGGACCGTTTGGAATAAACCGACAAGAGTAGCTGGCGAAGCTCCGCTAGTAGTTCATTATATAATGACATTTTGTCAAAATATTTTATTTTTCCAAAAATAATTACCTATAATACGAAAATATTTCATTAAATTTAAGGGGTTATGTCAATGTTTTTGCTTCAAAAAATGATTTTAATTTAATTTAATTTTATTTCCTTTTTTGCATTTTCTAAGTGTCTGACATTTCTAAATGTTTTCTCGAAGCCGTTTTTGAAAATTGAAACTCTTATAGAAGATATGCGGATTCTCGTCGCATAGTGCACGTACGACCGACACTTTGAAAGTGATTTTCCCAAAATGATATTTTGTAAGGTGTTAAAATATCTCGACAATGGATGAAACCATGGTTCGTACGCTTTTACTACAATTTTTAATAGAATTTTTCTATTTAATATTTAAATAGCAGATATCGTAGAATCCTCGTTTAATTGCAAGGTATGTAGTACTTTTCTGCATTTAAATAAGGCGAAAAATCCTATTAAAAAATTGTAGTAAAATCGTACGAACCCTTGAGCCACTTTCTTTGCATTATTTTAATGAAAGCTTATATATATATATATATATGTCCCTAGCCGTTGACCAATGTTTTTTTTTTATTTGTAATTATTTTTTTAATAAGAAAAATAAAATCTGATTGTTTGTTGAAAACTGATACATTAAATTTGATAGCTGTTAAAGTTTTTTTTTTTTTTTTTTTTTACTTTCACATGAAACCACCCAGAGAAAGTTTGGGTACCGTGGAATGCTACACGCCGCACAACATAAACGGAAATGTGAGTCCAAAAGGTTGGACTCGCTAAAAGGTTTAACACATGGGCTGATAAATTCCCGGTCAAATAAAGAAAACACAACTTTTTAACATAACTTTACAACTTTATAACTTTATTACTCTATAACTTTAATAAATAACATAACTTTTATAATAAATAATAATTTAATAATAATAATAATAATAATAATAATAATAATAATAATAATTTAATAATAGTAATTTAATAAATAAATAAAATTAATAATTTTATAACGAAAAAGCTCCAAACAGTGCTTAGAATCATCGACTCGTTGTTGGTTTTGGTCAAAGTCAACATGCGCGGCACCCACTTTGACAACATTTTCAATTTGACTTTTTCATAGACAAATGTTTATTCAAAATAAAACCTACACGTTCCTTGGATATCTTCAGAGTCTGAGCTATCGCCTGCAACTTCACTTTACGGTTCCCCAAAACGATTTTGTGGACTTTTTTATGTTTACCGGAGAATTCGCCTCTTTTGCGTGGTGCAGCACTGGTGTCCGTACGACCACGTTTAAATTCAGCAAACCAGTCAATAATGTTCATATTCAATGGTTGGAGTATCATAGTTGAGATTTTTTTCCAACAGAGCGCAAATATGCCAGGACCAGGACTCGAACCTGGGTACTTTGATTTGCCGTACCAACGCTCGCCCTACTGAGCTATCCTGACGATATCCTGGTCCGGCATATTTCACTCTTATTTGTTGGACAAGGCTGAGAACTGCAGCGCTAATTTCATTCATCCGAGCTATAATTATAGCATTTTACATGATGAATCTGAAATAAAACGGAAACTCTTGTATACCATGTAATTAGGTCATAATGAACAGAGGAAAGTATTTTCAACTAGGTAAATTACATTCAATGGTTGGAGTATCATAATTGAGATTTATCCCAACAGATCATTGGGATAGCTCAGTAGGAAGAGCGTTGGCACGGCAAGCGAAAGTACCCAGGTTCGAGTCCTGGTCCCGGCATATTTTCGCTCTGTTGGAAAAAAATCTCAACTATGATACTCCAAACATTGAATATAATTTACTTAGATGAATATACTTTCCTCTGTTCATTATGGTCAGTCAATAATGGTTGATTTACCTGGTGCCGTGTCCGGATAACGTTTATCCAGCCAAATTTTGTTTGAACGGTGTTTTTTCCCATCAAATAACAATTCTTGACATTTTTGTTTATCCATTTTTTGTTTATCAACAAAGTCGTTCAACTAAAACCCTTCTAACGTTTTATCCACACGGCGAATCGTCATAACATTTTTTCTGCTACCTTTTAAAGGTTAGTATTTACTAAAAAAAAGCATCGGTTCGGCGATTGGAACGCCATCTGTGTGCCAGACCAGGAACTTTTCAGCCCATATGTTATCTTGCAATAAAAATAATAAAAACATGATTTTGGAAAATTCTAAATATGTGTTTTTTATGCAAATGATAGATTTTACTATCTCGTTCCTAGACGTAAAAAATTATTCGTTACTTAATAAAATAAGCCAATTTTTCACACCGAAAAAGTACTATACTCCTTAATATTTCTAACAATTGACTTGTTCTGAATATATAACATACCTTATCAAAGGATGCAACAACACCAATAGCAGCAGCAGCAGCAGCAGTAGAAATACAAATGAAGGACGACAAAAGTCATTATAGCAACCTATACTAATAAAAGAAAGTTTCGCTGTGTGTGTGGTTGAGTCTGTTTGTCTGTCGGCAATGTCTAACGAAATCTATTGCATGTAGAAGCCTGAAAATGTGTGCGAGGATAGTCCAGGGCAGGTCCTGATGCACCTGGGTCTCAGATTTTTCAGTTTTTCATAATTAGCCAAGATATGAATTAAAAACAAAAATTAAAAATCGCATCACCGACAAAAGCATACAGGATACAGTTGATGACATCTCCTGAGCGCCAAAGCATGGAACAACCGAAGTTTATTTCTCATCAGCGTTATTTCGAAGCGCGTATTGGTAAAACTATTCGGAATAGGACAAAATTGAAGTCATATCCTTAAATTTCGCACCGTTACGTTTAAAATGTCAAAATTTGTTGGAAAAAATATTAATATTAACCCTTTCACAACAAAACTTTTTTAAAAGGTAGATTTCGCCATATTTTTTATCGTTTTCTTTGACGCTGGCCTCCCTTTCAATTTCAGAGATGAGAAAAAACTAAAAATATCTTATTACAGCGGATAACTTCTTCTCTACGACCTTTACGGCGGTGTAATTCGTGTTTGAAAATACAAATTTCAACCCTTTCGAAAAAAACTCGCTACTTCAGACCACTTGGCGCTGCCCGTAGACATTTTTTCTACACTAAAAGTAACTAAACGTCGGTATTTCGACACACTTTTTTACACGTTCTTAGCACAACTGGTTTACATCACATAAAAACTTTTCAAACGTTCCGAAGACTAGAAATATTTAAAATAAATAAATAAATTCTACGAAAAGTTTGCTCCGAACGTGAGCACGTGAGCAGCTTCGGCACGGCTTCGACTCATGTTTTTACGACTAAATATGCATACATTTGCACGATATTTTTACTCGGTCTTCGAAACTGTTATGTTTATAAAAGATAAATCTTCAAAAAGTTCAGATCATATGAACTATTTTTTTATGTTAAGTGACACGACGCGAAAAGAAACAAACCAAAAAAAATAAGCGAAAAGAAAACCCAATTCTTTTACAACTAGATATCAATATATTTTCACAAAATTTTTACACGGACTATAAAAACCCTCATACCCGATAAAAATTCCAAAAAGTTCGGACAACAAGAACTTTTATTTTAATCTATTGAACTATCCGAATTGAAAAAAAAGTATTTCTACAAGAACCTTCACCACTAAATATGAATATTTTTTCACGAATTCTATACGCAGGCAACGAAAAAATTATATTTTTAACTCATAAAATTTTCAAAGAGTATGGACAATAAAAACAACTTTTTTTAAACATCTAATGTAAACGACGACCTTTCTCCGTTTTTCGACATACGCCAAAATTATGCTCGGGTCAGGAAATAAAAATGAGGAAAATACCGTTTCATATGTACAGTCGTGGAAAAAAGAAACTGAACACCCCTACTAACTCTGCAGCAAATTATTGTAGAAGAAAGTTACTGGAAATAAAGTCTACTTTTAAATGATGTATATAAAATTTGCTTAGGGGGCCATCTACATATAAAAACACACCCAAACTTTGTTTTTTTCAATATCAAGACCCAAATTTGACAAAAGATTTTAAATCTTCAGTTCAAACTGTGCCTAGATACCAAATTTCATGAAATTCCTACGATTAGTTTCAGAAAAATTAAATACTTTATGAAGAGCATGTTTTAGGTGCTGTATCCAAACTGAAGTTCGGTACTCGATTGTTGAATTGCTGCAGAATGATTAAGTCACTTCTTTTAATGTATTATGTTTTACCGATATGACCATTTTACTCACTTAGTAAGTTCGGTTAATGTTACATGCAGTAAAATGATGTTTACAAGTGTTGAATTATCCGATTAAAAAATATATAAGATTATCTGTAGTTAAAATAGTTTTAGAATATGTAAATGTTATTGAAATTTTACAGGTGTTTTTATGATTCTTTTTTAATATACAACTCACACGTTTTTTAATTTATTGGCAGAAACGTGAATAATATTGGCAAATACAAAATTTAGATTAAAAAAATAGTATAAAGAAGGGTAAGGAATCAATGCAAAAAAAAAACAGATAAATTGCTTTTTAGTCTGAAAATAATTCCCAACATTGCTTTTTTTGAAAAGGAGGGGGTGGGAGGCGTGTCTTGTTTTGAGATGTATTCGCAGGATTTATATTCCGATATATTTGAAAAACTAAAACTAAATCTATGTTATAAAGACATCTGAATAACTTTACATCCGTTACTCTCCTTTGGAATAAGGCTAATAATTCTATGATTAAACCCATTCTGGTAGTTCATTTGAAGTTTTACAATTAACTCATTAATGCCTCTTGGCAAGAAAACTTACCATTTGCCATTTATTTTTTATACTTATAAATTTTTTTGCACACTGCTAGCGATTGGGAAAGAAACTTGCCTATCAGAAAACGGTAAAAATAACTAGTAATATTTTTTTTCAATTAGCCTGTGTAATCGAATAGATATAAATACGAAAGTTATAGAAGAAAAAATTTAATTATTTTAAGTTCGTTTTTAATTGAATAAAAACTGATCATCCATACATATTTGTAAAGATTACAATTTTTGATTGATATAAAAAAGTTAATAAAATATTAAATTAGCATTTTTAAGTAACAAACTAATAATGTCGCGGGAATATTTTATCTAATAACCCTTTAGTGTAATATTGCAAACAATTTAACAAGATTCGAGTAAATTCAATTAATAAGTACAAATATCTCTGTGATTATAATGTTTATATATTAAAGTTTTAAATGATGTAAATTGTTTCTGACCAAAGTTTTAAAGATATCCAGTGTAAAAAATTATATTAATTTTTTCTCGTAAATACATCATCGGAATCTATTTAAAATGAAGAAAAAACATTTAACGTGTTTTTCTATTTTGTGGAATACATTGAAATGAATAATTTCGTGTATACACCACAAAATTAGCTTTGCTCTCTGAAATTTTATGTTAATTTTATCTTCACAGATTCTTTAATATTGATATGAACAATTATATAATTTTACGGATTTGAAATGTTCTAAATCCGTGTTTCAAAATTAAAGATATAAAGCAAATACAAAGATTTGTAGTCATATTGTATTCTTCACCTAACTTTATAAAATTACTATGTTTTCTGTCTTTCTTTCCAAACGCAAACATGATATACAAGGACAATGTGGCTCACATAATAAAACCAAAAATCAGCAGTGGAAGCAACTGGCAACCAAAATTTTAAAGTACTGAAGTTTATCTAGATAACAAAAATATGATTACGTCAAATAAGAAAATCATAGAACTTTAACAAAAGAGTAGAAGAACATCGTGGGCTGGTTAGTACACAAAAAATTAAAAGGCAAAATCCTGCACTAATAAGCCGCATTTTGTAATTAAATAAAAAAGGGGAGGGGAGAATTTGCTAATATGACGTATAGCAATTATTTTTATGATAAACTTCTTCCAATCTGCGTGGCATTGATTAAATGAGGCTGTTACCATAATTTCCGGTGTATAAGCCGCGGGTAAAATAAGTCCGTTTCAAACCAGAATTATTTTTAAATAAATAAATTCAAATGAATGCCAAGATGTAACACGTTGCATTTCATTAAAAAGAATTTCCTGTCCGAAACAGATTTATTTGAGCCGCGTTGTATACGCCGGAAATTACGGTAAGAATATCAGTATCTCTTTTAATAGTTTACCAAGCATAAGAAACATATTTCCATAGCTAATTAGCCGTTCTAATTCTCCCCAGACAAACTTCATCCTTCCACAGAGCCCAAAAATTTCCCATTGGGTTCAATTCCGCTGCATTGCTTGGCCATTCTAACTTCATTATGCAGTTCTCTTCGCACCAAGTTTTAATTACACCACTTCTGTGGATAGGACTATTATCCTGCAAATTCCAAACAAAATTATGAATTATGAACTTCACTTAATAAATAATGATTTCTATAAGATTAAAATTTATATTTCCAACAAAAAATGTTAATGAAATCAATATCTAAATATATTCGCAAATATTTTAGCGTAAATTTTCTGAAAAGTTTCTTTATAAATCAAAAGTTGAACAAACTTTAAATGGTTTATTTTTATTTTTAATAAAAAATATTATAATTCTGTGAAAGATTATAATCTGAAAATAGCAAAAGTTCTGAAATTATGTACATAATAAGGAAATATGTTGTTTTAAAATTTCATATTAAATATACAACCGGTTTTGATGTCAATTAGTTATTTTAATTTTATTCATATTTTCACAGTTAATATTAGTGGTTGTAACGTTCATTTAATGGTTATATATAGAGAGAGATAGATAGATAGATAGATTTTGTCTTAATTATTTTTCAAGAAATAGCGGTTATTTTTTTTAATAAATTTGCATGCATTTTTTTCATACTGATTCATCTGCTAAAATCGTTAAACATGAAACAAAAGAAAATTAATTTCATCACTGAATTTCTATTGAAAATTTTCACTCTGTTCTGTAAAGATGTGTGAAAGGCGTGTTTTATCGCTGTCGATGTGATATGTGTGCTAAATCTGACAAGTTAAAGGATTTATATCTGCATACTTGTCATAAAAAGAATCATTATTGCGATTAAAAATAACAAGTTAGTCTTTAAAACAGAAATTAATTTTAATGGTATGGTATAGCATATAGAGTAAGTTGCTTTTTAAAATATTTTCTTAATTCATTTTACGAAATATTTAATTAACATTCTAGAGCAAGCAGTGATAATTCGGATTTGAATATTGAAGCGAGGGGGGGGGCAATGTTTTGGGAAAATAAACCAGTAATTATGATCTAAAACGCACAAAACTATAAAATAAATATTTTTTTTATATTTTTTAATTAATAGTATTAATAAATGATTTTATATAGTATGCTCTAAAAACCTTATTGTTTAGTAATATCATTTACCAAATAACAATATATACCTGTTGGAAGAGAAAAAATCTATCCGGACAGTGGTTTTCTAAAACATTAGGTATCATTGCGTGTTCTAGTGTGTCACAATAAAATATTCCGTCTAGACGATCTCGAATGCACGACAGAGATGCAATGCCCTGCGTGGACATACAATCCCACATCAAAATTGCAATTCTTCCTCTGCGTTTAATATTATTTGTATACCGTGGCTGAAACCTAAATCCCAGTGGACGGTACACTTGAACCGAAGAACTGAAGACTGACTAAATGTAGCTTTCGTCTTTAAATAAAACTTATCTCCATTCATTTATGGCGCAGTTAATATATGTTTGGGCAAAATGAAGGCGTTGAAGTCGCTGGTTTTCGGCTAATGCTGGTTTTTTAGCTGCCATCCGACTTCGGAAACATGCTTCTTTGATCGTGTTGTGAATGGTACGAGATGATACATAATTAAAAAAAAATATGCTGTAAATATATATATATATATATATTCATAATACATTCCATCATTTCTTATTTATATATGCTTACTTGAAGTTGCAAATCATCTTTAGTTTGATTAGAAGACATATAGGGATCTACTGTAGCCATTGCAACAACTTCTCGAGCATGGCTGTCTGATAAGATCCTAGGCCGACCCCTACTACAAAGACGGTTCATCGAATTTGTATTCCGAAACATTAAAAAAATTACCAGTAATATAAATTTAATTTAAATTTAAATAAATTGAATGTAAATGTAAAGGTTTTTTTTTTTTGCCATAAATTACCAATATAAAACTCACCTGTTAATCCATGTTGAAACAGTTTGAAGAGACACTTGAAAATGCCTAGCTATATAACGAAAACTTCTTCCAGCTTGCCACATGCCATTCATTTGGCTTTTCTTTGCTTCAATTAACTGTTTTATTAATTTAAAAATAAAAGCGAAACTATTTTGCATAAATGACGTAAACATACATCTCATACAAATACGTTTTACGTAATTTTAATGAAAAATTTAAAAGCAGACATTGAAAATTAAAAGATATATATATATATGTTTTTGAAATTCATAGATATTATAATTATATATATATATATATATATACAGGGTTGTTATAATTAAAGTTCGCCTATTCCGAAGGCTCTAAAGCCAGTTCTATGGCTCCAAACGAAACAAAATTTCACTAGTACGTAGTTGAAGAGATGCGCTTTGCGAAAATAGAAAAAAAATTTAGTTAAAATTTTTGTAATAGGTGGCGCTGCGACAATATTTAAGCCAATATTTGCAGATTCCTTTATTTTGTAAAAAACAAAATTCAGGAAATTTTATTTCACAGTTGGTAAAAGTAAACCTTTTTAGATTCGTTATATCAACTTCGGTCAATTCAGATGAAACACACAAAATTTTACCGAATGTTTTCAAAGTTGCGACGTCAAAGTGACGTCGCAACTTCGAAAACTTGAAATACCCTTCTAACCACCTGACGATTTAAAACTTGCTGATAAAGTGTGTCTGTGATTTCTGTGACACTGGAACAGTTGATTGTTTCTGAAAAGCGTTTGAATCTACGCTTTGTGGAGAATGGTAACTTTGAAAGAAAAGGCACTTCTTGTAAAGTTATTTTGTCAAAATAACAGCAACGCAGCTGCAGCTCTTCGAGAATTCCGGAAACTAAAAGATGTTAGACGTGGACCAATGTCGGATCGTGGAGTTCACAAAATGATTAAAAAGTTCGAGGAAACAGGAAAACTCGACATTCTTCCTGGCAGAGGACGAAAAAAGGTAGACATTTCTAACATTGAAGATATTGCTACTGCTGCTGTGGATTTAGCAAGCCAGTCCTCATTTGGTAATGCAAGTGTGCCAGCTATTGCGAATGAAGTCAATATGCCGATTTCCACGCTCAGAAAAGTTATGCGTCAAATTTTGCGCTACTATCCATACAAGATTCAGAGGGTGTAACAACTAATACAGGGTGATACCGAAAGTCGGCTATCATTTTCACTACAGTTTCTTGCACGAATGAATGTGGACAATTCTTGGCCCTGGAATATTCTATGGAGTGATGAAGCGCATTTTTATTTAAACGGACAAGTGAACACATACAAGTGTCGAATTTGGGCGAAAGAGAATCATAATGTTGTCCAAGAATTTCCATTGCATGCATCTAAAGTGACGGTGTGGTGCGGTTTCACAGCTACGTTTATGATAGGGCCATATTTTTTTGAGGAACTAACATCCACAGGACCCATTACATGTTCCGTAAATGGGAGAAAGTATCTCAATATGTTGTCAAATTTTCTGATTCCCGAGCTGCAACAGCGAGGCTGCCTTCAAAATATCGTGTTTATGCAAGACGGTGCACCACCGCACATTACTACAGCACTTCGGACTTTCTTAACAAACCATTTTACAGAAGACCGCATCATAAGTCGTTATTTTCAAACAGTCTGGCCACCACGATCGCCTGATCTAACACCATGCTATTTTTGGTTGGGATTTTTGAAAGATTCTGTATCTAAAGACAGATGTCAGACAATCTCTGATCTGACGGACAGTATTAGACTTCATATTCGCTCAATCTCACAGGACAGTTTGCGCAATAATGTAGAAAGCACAATTCTGACAATGGAATGCGTTATTGAAAATGTTGGAGGATTCATTGAGCATGCGTAATATTCGTTATTTTCTCGCTGCCGAGCGACATGTTTTATTTTTGTTGATGCAGATTTCATCACATGAAATTATATTAAGTTTTCTGTATTGTTTGGAGTCATAGGTCAGGCTCTAGAGCTGTCTGATTAGGTGAACTTTAATTATAACAATTCACAGTTCGTCGAAGTTTGTTGAAACTTTTAAATTTATGTGCTTCGTCTGGATTGACTTAAATTTATATAATGAATCTGCAAACATCGCCTTAAATATTGGCGCAGCGCCACCAACTGGCAAAAAATGTAACTATTTTTTTTTTCGATTTTCGCAGGGCGCATCTCTTCAACTACGTACTAGTGAAATTCTGTTTCGTTTGGAGCCATAGAACCGGCTATAGAGCCTTCTGAATAGGCGAACTTTAATTATAACAACCCTGGGTATATACTAATAAATGCTGGGATTCTGGTGCCTCGCTATCTTACATCTTACTCCAATCATAGGTCGTTGTCAGGTTTGTTGTGCTCGCGCGCACATTCACTTACGCTTCAGTTTAAGCTAGCTTTCAAATTAGCGTAACATCGCGAGGCACTGAAATACGGTTTACGCATTGTTTATATTGTAAGATAGACTTAATCTCTAAGTTTATCAAGTCACTGTAATCCCAGCCTATGGGTATATTTTCAAACAGAGAAGAGAGCGCTCCGACCCGAACGTCCGATTCTTACCACTAAATTTTAATAGTATTCTTTACCGTGATGAATTTCAGAAATTCTGTCCTTGAAAAAGGTGACAAATACTATTAAATTTTAGTGGCGACAGTCGGGCATTCGAGTCGGAGCGCTCTCATTCTTGTATAAACTATGCTTTAATGCACATTATAGACGGCCCCTTAAAGCAGCATCTTGCCGTTTTTAAAGCATAATTTGAAAACTACTTGGAAGAAAAATTTGAAATTTTGAATACGCATAAAGCATGACATAATAAATATAAATCCATCCAAAAAATTGTAGGTTGCAATTCATAATTTTTCCGAATATTAATTTTTTAATTCATATTTCATATTATAAAATTATAAAAAATACAAATTCGACATAGTTATGTTTGGGTTTTTGAGTATTATAACCAAACAAAACATTTACACATTAGGATTATAATTTCAGGAGATATTAATAAAAATATAAAAATGTAATTTAAAATTAGAAGATCTAGACTTTGAATGTTTATAATTCGAAAACTTATCATCCAAATGAATTGAAATTTAGTATCTAAGCATATTTTGAACCGAAGATTTAAAATATCATGTCAAAATTGGGTGTTGCCATTGAAAAAAGATAAAGTTTAGGCTGGTTTTGATATGTAGATGCCCCCTTAGAAAATTTTATATACATAATTTAAAAGTAGACTTTATTTCCAATCGTTTGGTATCAGTCACTTCCTTCTACTGTAATTTGTTGCAGAGTTAGTGGGGGGGGGGTGTTCAGTTTCTTTTTTCCACGACTGTACCTTAATTTTTTTTTACAACTGTGCATTCTGTTTAAAACTTCTTAAGTCCCACGCAAATTTCGTTTATATATATGAGCATCGGCTTTGGAAATAGAATTATGACAGAATCCAAAACATGTTTACGTCCAATTTGCTTTAACATGTCGTCTTTGGTTTTAAGAAATGTCAAAATTAACCCTTTTAAAAACGTTTGTTTCCGTAAGTCAATTTCGCGAATTCCATTTTCGTTGCAATGTTTAACGTTCTGCCTCAGAATTTCTAATCGAAATAAGAAAACACAAATCATATACGCTTAACAAGCGTACATTCAGCTTTTAAAATACTTCAAAAATACGAATATTAATCCTCTGAAAAAAATTATTTCCGAAAGTCACTTTTGCTGAACTTCGTTTTTTCGCACATTTACCCAAAAGGATTAACGTTATGCACATTTTGATCGAAAAATAAACTTCATTTTATACAATCTCACTGAAATTTTAGTACAAGAGTTAGTAATTTTAGCTAATGATCGAGTCTAAATTTGGTACAGAAATTATAAGATTTAAAGGGGAAATAACCAGCTTGGAAATAAAACTAAGTCCCATAAGATTAACATTGTGCACTTCTTATTTACAATTTAACTTGAATTAATTTTTACACTATTGCACAAAAATTTTATTTCCTTAAACTAATCTTTTATCTGTTGGTTTAGTAACATTTTGGTTTAGAAATACTGAAATTTAGGAATAAAATAAATAATTTGAAAATTAAAAAATCCCATAGGATTTCGATCTGTAGAAAAAATAGCAGCAAAATTATACATAGGCTTCGGAAACATATTTATAACTCATAAAAATTTCAAAGAATTTCGACAATAAGAACTGTCTTTTTAACACTTTCCAACCTAGTTGAAAAGTGCTTATAACTTCGGTTTGTCTGTCGTCTTCCGTCTGGCCGTGCTCTAACTCGCATAAATATACTCGGATTGGACTGAATTTTTTTTTAAATGTTATTGTTGTTTACTATAGCATGTTCCCTATTTCAACTGAAGTGTGTAGTACTTATAGCTTTTTTACAGAGACTGTCAGAAGTATTCCGTTACATTACAATCAATTGGAAATAATCGTTTCAAGTGCATGTTGCTGAAGCTATGTCATTTAAATCATGATGAAATTTATATATAATTATGAAGCGCATTAAAACATGATGTTGTAAAATATGGGGTGTAAAGCATTTATTATTCATTTACAGGGTCAAACAAAAGAATTCTGTTACACATCGTTCTATGAGGGAAAATCATTTGCAGGGTAATTTAGTGATATTTCATTATTTCAAACATAATAAAAAGTATATACATTGCTGAGGTGCACCATAACTTGCTCCCTTGTGTGCATTTTGCTTATTTACAGGGACACACAAAATATATCGGTTACAGTGCATGTGCGATATTTACACTCTATGTGTGGTAAGTGCGTTTTCAACTTTGGTTTGCGTTTTTAAATTTAACTAAAATTTTTCATAGTACGTGTGTGTTTATAAACTCGGTTGATCATATACAGGACTACACAAGGGAATTCGTAAATATTACAGACTATGGGAGTTAATTGCTTAAGGGTAATTTTTAATTGTTTCACGCATTTTCCTGATGAACTATATTTAGTAGACTAATAAAAGTTTGTGGAATATAAAAAAATTCATGTACAGGGCTACGCAAAGAGAAAGTTACGTTGTCCTTTACGGTTGATTATTGCTGCTAATGAGTCTTAAGTTGCCTTTTAGCTTAATATGTGGTGTGTACAAAACTCTTCAGATAGTATACAGGGCTGTCCAAAAGATTTCAAGTGCTTGTTCATCGATTGGCAAAAACTGCTAAATGTGAATATACTAACTGAATTAAATTTTATCACGCTTTATATCTACAGCTATTGATCATATAGAGGGCTGCGCAAATAATTCGACTAATTTTTTGACACTGGAAGGTAATTAAGAAAACAGTATTTTTCAATGTGTTATATGTTTTCTAAACTATTTACTTACATATTTTTCGTTGCAGATTGTGTTACAGGCTGTGTGGGAAAGTGTTTCATAATCTATGCTTGACGCATGATTTTTCGTTCTTGTTTAAAAATTAAACGAAGCTATGTGGAGAAAAAAAACGCGCAAAGAAAACACTTTTTTGCTGCCGAAGGCAGTGTGCAACCCATTAGAATTCCGTTTAAATATATAAACTCATTCAACACTGATTTTAGGTATATTTAAGGTTATTATCTCGTTCCCGAGCTTTGCGGGTCTATCGTTTAAAATATAAAATGAAAATAGAACGGAACACTTCCTGTGTACGCTGCTGAAGACTGTGTGGTTCTCAACTCTAAATTTGATTGAGTAGATTTTATTTTTAAAAAAATCCAAAAAATTCGACGGTGTACGCCCACGAAGGCAGTAGGGCCCCAACATTGGAATCTTTTAGAAAGATTTTCGTTTAAATTTACAAAATCTTTCAACATTAATTTTAGGTGTATTTAAGGTTATTATCACGGAAACGGTCAACCCCGGGCGTGGCCTTCTAGTATTTTAATAAAGTAAAATTTAAGAAAAAATAAGAATTTCATTATGATTTAAAAAAATTATCGAAAGTATTATAATAAAAGTATTATTTTTTTAATCAGAATAAACTTCCCTGAAAAATATGGCGCAGATAAAAATTGAAGAAATATAATTTAGAATTAAAAGTATATAATAATATTTTAATAAAGAAAATAAGTGGGAAATTAAAAATTTCTGCTATACATACATACAATTATACATAGTTCGAAAATGCTATAATAAAATTCATAATAATTATAAAAATCTGAATGTATGTAAATAAAGTGTACAATTTTGGGGGAAGATACACAAATAAAATGTACCTTTAAAATTTTTTGAAATGTAATAAAACATACTATATTGAAAATACATTAGAACCACACAAATACTTTTTCAGATTTGTTCTATCGCTAAATTATGCAATAAAAGCAATTTCTTTAAACTCAACATTATTCCGAAGATCTAGAATATATTGACAGCTGTATAACAGACTTCGTGAATATATGAAGTAATAATTGAGATTCAATTTAAGAATGCAATTAAAACACAGTGTCCTTTGTGCACATTTTTTTAATCAGAATAAACTTCCCTGTAAAATATTTCGCAGATAAAAATTGAAGAAAAATAATTTAGAATGAAAAGTATTATAATAATATTTTAATAAAGAAAATAAGCGGGAAATTAAAAATTTCTGCTATACCTACATACATGTATACATAGTTCAAAAATGCTATAATAAAGTTCATAATAATTATAAAAATCTGAATATATGTAAATAAAGTGTTCAGTTTTGGGGGAAAAGGATGTCCTCTCCCCCCCCCCCTAAACACACTAATTCTGCTACAAATCATGTTATTAGAATCTCCCTACTACCAACAGATTGGTAATAACTTCTACTATGAAATTATATGCATTTATTAGGGTTTGGAACTCGTATACATATTGCTAATTGTACCAAATCTGCTTTTCCAAGTGATAACATTCATTTTCGACAAGATATTCAAATTCCTTGGACCAAATCAGACCAAACTGCATGATTGTAAATTAATCCAGTGCTGTAAAGTTTTAGAGAAGAACAGAAGATATCTAAATGTATCGGTAGTTAACCCAATTATTCGCCCACAGATGGTGCTAGTAGTTGCATGAAAATAAAACCAGTCACTTTTCCATTGGGCGGAGTGTATAAATAAATTATATAAATTTTATCATTACCATTTTTTATTGGATATTATTTTAAGATTAAAAAAATATGCATGAATAAGGTATCATACATCCTTTAATTGGATTTCTGATTTTGCTGTTTTGGTTATTTTTGCATCTTTCAATAAATTTCGTTAAATATTTAAAAAAAAATTCAATTAAGCTTTTAGCATAGTTTTTAAAGTTTAGATAAAGTTCAGTTTCGGTGAAAAAATTGCCGAACTTTCGGCACATACCGAAACTGTAGTCGGGTTTAGTAGAGACATACCTATTGAAGAACTCACGCACTTCATATACTCTATGTAGTTTTAATTGGCTTCTCGAGGACATCCCTCCTCCCCACTTCATCCCTTCGTTGTCATGGCTGTAAAAGATGTTTTGTTTCTCTCGTTTTCACCACTGCTATAATCAAAAGAAAGGCGAAGCTATCTTCTGATCTCAATTAGGGTCTAATACAAGAGCAGCCAGTCAGTCAAATGTACTGTTACTATTGTTACTGACCTAATATAAGGACAGGAAAACACACCTTGAAAAGCCAATTGAAATTACGTATAGTATAGTATGGTAGATAAGGTATTTTAGGATGTTTCAAAAATACATATATTTTTAAGAGCTAATTTATTTGATTAATGAGAGTTTCTTTTTTTTCAATAAAGGCCGTTCGTGCGGAGCACCTTCGGATCCAACAAGAAATTACGGATCGCCTAGCAGAATGCCGAAGAGAAGTTGAACAGGAGCAGCGTCGGCGTGAAGAGGAGCGCATAGCTCAAATTGAACGAGACAGAGCTGAGAGAGAAAGACGCCGACAGGAGCGCCGTCGTAACGAAGAGCAACAGCGCTCTCGGGATTCCCGCCGTCGCTGAGAAGAGGTAAGAGTGCAGTCATGTACTATTTTTATGTGATTTGTTCCTTTCTTGAATAGTGTAAAACTTTTTAAACTAACGTTGAGAATAGTGTTGTTTCAATTAAGTATTCATTCAATGGAAAATCATTAAAAAATATTCCATGATGATTTAAGATTTCTTCTGCAAAACATAAATACAAAATACACAAAGTAAAACTGTTTAAAGGCTCCTTTTGTCAATGCAAAATGAGAAAAAGCAACGAGTAATTTTTTTTAAAATAAAATAAAACCCACTTCAATGGATTGTTTCGTATCTTATTACATTGGTATTTGCTTACTGTACGCAAGTTGGCATAATTTAGCGACAGTGGATTGGCACAACAGAATGTATCGTGGCAACCCTCTTTTGTTATCCCCATTCACTGTAAATCACATTTTTTGGAATACCGCTCATTATGAGGCACCGCACAGTGGATCAAAGTATAGCAGATGTCGAACATAGGATCATCACAATAGCATAAGCCTATATATAGGATTTTTCGGTTATATGTAGGTTTAAATAAGTAAAATAAATTATATTCAATAGATCTACATGGTTTTTATGAGCAATTTGCTTTTTTTTGTTTAAAACAGGACTTTTAGAGACATACTGGATAACTAAATTAAACTTGAAAAAACAAAGTAAAAGAAAAAGCTTATCAGACGATAATTTTAATACCTATCTTGTTTTTACTTATATCCTAATGACATTGGCAAAATATTTAAAACATTTGTTTAATTTTTAATTGGCAACATATGTAATATTTGAATAACTCTTCAAAATCATTCTACAAAACCGCAACATTCTTCTGCAACATTTTAGAGCCTATTTCAGTGCATATTTTTTATCATCGGGATTGAGTTTTATAAAATTATTTTGTAGTAATATTAATTTTGGTGTATTTCTTTTTTATTTGAATCAAGATTATTTCATTTTCCTTTTTTTATATTCTTTTGAAAGATGATAACAAACAGAGATTTGTTTCTGTAACTAAAGAATTTAAATAATGGTTTTAGTTATGAAAAATCAATGCTTAGTTTTATAAGTGAACACTCTTTCTTGGCTTCAGTGTTCCTTCAAAGTTGGTAATAATATTAAACCATCTGAAGTTGAAAATTCGCAGAAATCCGGATCTCGGAAATCTTTTTCAGATGTAACCAAAAGTCATAAAAGAAGACTAACTCAAACTTTAAAAGAAGATACTTCTGGAGAAGCTCTTTTGTATGCAGCAAAACAAAAATTAACAACTGAGGGTTTTAAGGATTTTGCAAAAGTGATTGATCATCTTATAAAAAATCCGAATGAAGTTTCACAAATATAAAAATTTTGTTAGAAAAAGATTTAAACAAATTTACAGTGGTGGCCAAAAGTTTGGACATTTTTTGAAAGTTTCATGTTTTTCAACTTTGTGTGCTTGTAGAATATATTATGTTTTACTTCAATACAAACGTTTATATATCAAATTAAAGATAATTTAATGTAAAATTTAATAATAAAAATAGTATTACAATATCTGTATTACAAAAAAAGTTATGCTCATTTTAGTAGAACAAACAAACACAAATCGTTTTGAATAAGGACGTGTTTTGTAATAAAAGCATACTAGCCAATCACAAACACTGTTCTGAGGACCAATCAAATGTCTGTAACTATAGTTTAGGTTATTTGTATGGTAAAAGAGTTATTGTTGTGGAAATATTTTGCGGAATGATGCATACTAGTACAATTAAATAGAGTATTGCTGTTTTTAGATATTTAAAATCCTTTTTCTTAATTAAACTAATTTTGAACAATATCATCAACAAGAAGAACTAATTGGACATCTACAAAAAGAAGCCGAATTGTCATATTGAGAGAAAATGGCCTCTCTTATGCTGCAATTGCACGACAAGTTGGTGGTTCAGTAACTTGTTCTGGTGTACGAAAGTTCTGTTTACGTTATGAAAAAACGAAATCAGTAGAAAATAAGGCCAAATCAGGCCGAAAAAAATGCACAAGTGCTACTGCCGATAGAAAAATTAAACGGCTATGCTTTCAAGATAGAAAAATTTCATCAGATGCCATTAGAAGTGAAATGAATGCAGCGGGTATTGCAGTAAGTTCAAGAACAATAAGAAGAAGGTTATCAGGATTTGGACTACAAGCTTGAATTCCAAGGAAAAAAACATATTTAAATCAAAAGCAACGTGAAAAACGAGTTAAGTGGGCAAAAGAACACATTAAATGTCAGAAAATCAATGGAAGCAAGTAATCTGGAGCGATGAGAGTAAAATATCGCTCTTTGGTAGTGATGGTAGAAAATACGTGAGACGTAGAGTAGGCGAAGCACTTCATCCTGATTGCATTGAAGCAACTACAAAAAACCCAACAAATGTCATGATAGTATGTCTGCAGATGGTGTGGGCCGAATTCAAGTGATTGATGGCTTCCTGAATGCCAAAAAATACATCGAAACTGTCCTAGAACCAAAATTGATACCTTCCATCAGGGATCTCTCCCCCAACAATGCACCATTTATTTTTCAGCAGGATTCAGCTCCATGCCACACAGCAAAAGTATGCAAAGCATGGTTTCAAAATAAAGGCATAGATATATTTCCATGGCCAGGAAACAGCCATGATCTTAATCCAATTGAAAATTTGTGGCACCGTTTGAAAATTCTTGTACGAAAAAAACGTCCATCCAGTAAAAGACAACTTATTGAAGCTATAATTGATTCTTGGCACCATGTGATTACGAAAGATGAACTCCAAACACTCGTTCACTCGATGAAAAGACGCTGTGAAGCTGTCTTAAAAAATAAGGGTTATCCTACTAAGTATTGATTGTGTAAGTATCACTTTAAAAATGCATATCTAAGATAGATCTTACTATTAGTTGCATAACTTTTTTTGTAATACAGATATTGTAATACTGTTTTTATTATTAAATTCTACATTAAATTACCTTCAATTTGATATATAAACGTTTGTATTTAAGTGAAAATTAATATATTCTACAAGCACACAAAGTTGAAAAACATGAAACTTTCAAAAAATGTCCACACTTTTGGCCACCACTGTATTTTCAAAAGAAAAGTGTTTAGAAATTATGCTAAATCTCGATCTGTCTAAGGAACAATATATCACTTTACGGCAAAGTTGCATTGACGAAGGTAACAACCAGTGGCAGACATACTATTATATTAAACAAAAGCGAAACTGGACTGTTACGTTCCAAAAGAACAAATATCTATTACTGATAGTTTTGTTCAAATCAATTTGCAGTTAATTTTAGACTTAACTTTAATTAGACTTTTAGATGCATCTAAAAAACATTTGAATCCAAAATAAACTTAAAATTGAAATGTAAATGGGGTTTTGATGGTGCTTCAAACCAAAACATGTATAAACAAAAATATGATGAAGGATGCTCATTACAATCAGATAGTTCAATGTTTATGACTAGTTTTGTTCCTATTAGATTATTATGTGGAGCTGAAACTATTTGGCAAAATCAAACTCTATCATCCACTAAATATTGTCGCCCTGTTAAATTTGAATTTGTCAGCGAGAATACTGAAATATCAAAAAAAGGAATATCAGCGAATGGAAGAAGAAATAAAAAATCTACAGCCTACAGCATATAAAATATAACCATTGATCACGAAATGAATTTAACCATGATTGATGGAAAAATTATAACGGCAATTTCAAACACATCCTCCTGTTCAACATGTTATATTTGTGGTGCAAAGCCTTCGGAAATGAATAACATTGATAAAATTGTTAAAAGTAGTGTAAACGCATCCTCATACAGCTTTGGTGTATCTAGTCTCCATGTAAAGATACGGTTTATGGAATATTTGCTTCATATTTCTTACAATTTATAATTTAAAGCTTGGAGTGCTAGAACTGAGGACCAAAAGAAGCAAAAAGAAGAATCAAAGAGAATAATTCAACGCGAATTCAGAAAAGAATTATGTTTGATAATTGATGTTGTATAACAGGGGAGTGGTTTGACACAGGGTGGAAACACTGCAAGGACATTTTTGCTGAGTTTGAAAAGACAGCTGAGACCACTGGATTGGATAAAAAAACTTATTAAATGTTTTGCAATTATAATGCAAGTCATCTCTTTTGACGAAGTAATTAATGCCGAAAAATTTGGCGAATTTTCACTGGAAACAGCTAAAGAATGTATTTCGAAGTACGGGTGGTATTATTTGCCAGATTCTATTCATAAGTTATTAATTCATGGAAAAGACATAATTACAAATTTTACTGTTCCAATTGGCCAATTTTCAGAAGAAGCTGGCGAAGCTCGAAATAAAGAGTTTCGGAGGTACCGGGAGTCCCCCATACGAGAATAATAAGTCGAAGAGCATGTAACGAAGATTTGTTGCATCATTTACTTATAACATCTTACCCGTTGATTTCTAGTATTAGACACAAAGTAAAAAACGTTCAAAGGAACAAAAAATTTCCAGAAGCGTTAGAACTTTTACTTTAAATAACACTTTAGCACTCACACATCATGCATCCGTTTATTAGAGTAGATTTAACCCTCTGAGAGTCTTTGCGCTTTTCAGCATTTTCATGTTAATATTTATATAACCCAAGATACATATATATTGAATTTAACTTAATAGTTTAATTTTAAATTATTTTTTTACATTATCTCATCTTAGAAAATTCTTACAGTATAGTATTTATTAAAAATATTTTTGTCTACAGACAATTTACCATGCTTTCCGGAAACGGAAAATTATGTGATAGCCAGAATATTTCAAATCCATTTATTTAAAAAATGCGCAGGTTTACACAAAGATTGCCTTATACCACATTAAAATACAGGCTTTTAGAAACACAAAAATGTCTTTGAAATTTCACGCAACTTCATGCAATTTAAGATTTAAGTTACACAATATTTAAGTTTATGATACCGTTAATTTTATATGGGCTGTTCATAATGTAAAATGATACATAAAATTCAATCAAAATGTTATCAGTAGTAGTTTAAAATGTGTTTTAGGAAATTAATAATGATATTTTAAACGATTTATTATTGGTAGTTACCTTAGTTTCATTTCTGAGCACATTTAAAAATCACAAAAGTTCGCAGACAAATTCCTCTGCTGAAAGGTGTATATTCCGAGCTATACAAATAAGATATAATTTTGTATAATTTAAAAAATAAACATATATTCGTATTTTGTAGATATTCTTTTAACACACTATCTGCGGAGAAGGTATTAATACCTTTTCCACAGACTGGCGCTTATCAGCGGGTCGGGTATTAATGCCTCTTATGCAGAACGTACGCTAAGTGTTAGTAAAACACTTACCAATGCTTGTTTTTTCAATGTCACTAATTTTTGGGCAGGAATGATGTTTTTGGTTGTTTTTCGTAAAGCTTGACCAGTGTGTAATCCTAAATTTATTAATATGTTTCCGTTACATCTGTACTCCGGTGTACTCTCTGTCCTCACTGTTTTTTAAATTTAAACTCCGCCCATCTTCATTATGATATGTATTCGCTCAGAATAAATCATCACTGCAGAAAATCTAGCTTTTTAAAGTAGGCGGAGCATCATCTATGCGGTACAATTTGAATGCAGATGTAAATTGTTTTAATTTTTAAGAAAAACTAATAATTTTATGAAATGTGCTATTTTGACACAGCAAGTTTCGTGCTTACAAAGTAGCATTCAGTTGATTGATTTTGATAGCATTGAGTTTAAGTTTTCTGTAAGTATCAAGTGCATATGTGTCGTTTTACGAAATGACAAAATACAAAGTTTCAGGACGTAACAATAAGAAATTCGCCTGTACTATCAGAGTGCGTAAAGGATAAGAAGCAAAAGAAAATAATTGACAACGCCGATCGTGTAACGATACTGAAAAAAGAACTTTGTGCAGATGTGCTGTTCTTTTGATCACTTTTTCCAAGAATTTCGTTCGGAGAAAGATACTAAAGGACTATTGTTCATTTGTGCTTTTTTTTTCTTTACACCAAAGTAAGAAAACCTTCGCTCAACTTTATATAAGTCGTTTTAACGAAACCTGATGAATTTTGCTTTGAAGGTGTGCTGTTTTGACTGAAATTTTCTCAGAAAATAACTGTAAATTAAAAAATAATAATGAGGCAGTTTTTTGCAGAACTTACAATTCTGGCAAGTAGTGTAACGATTTCCCTTTAATTTTCAAAATTTCATGGAAATCCTATTATTAGATGTGAAGATATTACCGTAATTTCTGGCGTATAATCTGCGGATCAAACAATTCGGTTTCAACCCATAAATTTTATTCAAAAATTGAAGCCGAATATTTACAGCGATCTGAGAAGTAACACTTTATAAAATAAAATTTCTGGGTCCAAACATGATTGTTTCATCTGCGGATGATACGCCCGAAATTACGGTACATGTTTTTTAAAAAGTGCACTTTTTTCATACTTCACTAAATTTCTCACGCTATACGTGTGAGTCAAGATCATGATGTTAACCACCGATAGTGTGTTAAAATATTTCATAGCAAAAAATTAATTACTTAATGATTATTTTTGGCCCTATGTTCGCATTAACTGTGGGAGGTTTTTTGACACCATAAACTAAAAATAGGCACAGTACACCACTTTTTCCGTACTAAAATATTTGCTTTATGTAATCGAAAATGTCTGCCGATTAATAAAGCGAAGATTGCATTTAAAAAAGTTACTGGTGCGCAAAAGCTTTTAGTAACAAAACAAGCAAACTCTTCTTGCCCGAACTGAGTTCGGGCTACACTGTTAAGGGGTTAAGGATTGATCCACTGTGCGCCGTACACAATGAAATATTAAACATTTTGACGTGTCCTTGTGAAAAGAATATACAGGATGCAATGAATATTTTGAAGACGTAAAGTAACGACTGAGTACCTTAATATCATTTTAAAAATTATACCATCTTGGGCGTTACCAAAATTGAAACGGAACCAACACCAGAAAGTGCCCTTGCCAACAGAAAAAAATTATCAAAATCGAAGTATCCATTCAAATGTTATACACTATATGACCATTAATGACCGGCAACTTTCAATTTTAGGCATTTTGTCGAATATTTAAAAATATGCTCGTCAGATTCTTCTGGGATTTTAGGATTAAAAAGAAAAGGTTTGACTTCATATTTATCAACGTCGATTTTATAAGGAGGACAATTAGGGGGCCAGCAAAAAATTATAGAAAAAAAATAATACTTGGGATCACCCTGTAAAATAAAATACACGAAATGATCTATCGCTACAGAATATGCATAGGCAGACATTGTACAATATGTTTATTCATTTGTGTAAGAATAGCATGTATATTAATATGAATATAGCGATTTTTTTTTTAATTAAAAAAAATTCTTGCATGTTTTTGCTTGTAACATACAGGGTTTTTAACCAAATTTAACGCCAGTTTCAGAAAAATTGACAAAATATAGTAGAAACAATATAGTGCAATTGGAATGTAAATATATTAAATATTTAAGGAAATATGAGCAGTTGTATAAAATATTTTTTATCTGCGCATGTGCGAACGATAACAAGAAACTTTTTGCAAAATTTAATAGTCAACTCCATGGAGCAACTTATTTAAAAAAATTAGTCAAATATCGTAAAATTCAGAGAGATATCGGCGTTAGAGTGAGCTGTTTTTTAGTTACTCACTAAAACTCGCTGAATGATAAGGGATTTTCCACAAATTGGCATTTTTTATTTTATACTATTTTCCAATTTTTAATGATACTTTAGTTCTCTTTGAAAAACTACCCTAACCAGCTTATTCGAACAAAAAAAGAATTATCAAAATCAGAGGATCCGTTCCAAAAGTATTATAACCTGATGGAATAAAGTTTTCCAAGGCGAACTAAAGTATCAATAAAAAATGAAATATAGTATAAAAATTAAACATGACAATTTGTGAACAATCCCTTATCATTCAGCGTGTTTTAGTGAGAAACTAAAAAACAGCTCACTCTAACGACGATATCTCTCTGAATTTTTACGATATTTGGCTGATTTTTTTTAATAAGTTGCTCCATTGAGTTGAGTATTAAATTATTCAAGAAGTCCCTTGTTATCTTTTGCGCATGCGCAGATAAAAAATATTTTATACAACTGCCCATATTTCCTTAAATATTTAATATATTTACATTCCAATTGCACTATATTGTTTCTACTATATTTTGTCAATTTTTCTGAAACTGGCGTTAAATTTGGTTAAAAACCCTGTATGTTATAAGCAAAAAACATGCAAGAATTTTTTTATTTAAAAAAAAATCGCTATATTTCTATTAATATACATGCTATTCTTACACAAATGAATACACATATTGTACAATGTCTGCCTATGTATATTCTGTAGCGATAGATCATTTCGTGCATTTTATTTTACAGGGTGATCCCAAGTATTATTTTTTTTCTATAATTTTTTGCTGGCCCCCTAATTGTCCTCCTTATCAAATCGACGTTGATAAATATGTAGTCAAACCTTTTCTTTTTAATCCTAAAATCCCAGAAAAATCTGACGAGCATATTTTTAAATATTCGACAAAATGTCTAAAATTGAAAGTTGCCGGACATTAATGGCCATATAGTGTACATGGAGATGCATAAGAAAAAAAACATACAACCGAATACTGTAACCTCATTTGTTGGAAGTCGATTAAAGGACATTAGCATCTGACTTCTTTTTATAGTCAATAAAAGACTTGTATGTACTTCATTTACTATACTTATTTGACATTTTCTGAAGTGATTTTTTTCTCAGTAAATATATTAATGTTTTAACCCCTTAAGCACTATATTCAATTTAGTGACAGTATGCTGAATACCAGCTATGTGTATTCGTCTATTAAATATTTTATTCGTTTTAATTTATCGTTTAATTCGTTTTATATTTTATCGTATTCGTAATAAAATATTCGTTTATTAAAATTATACATTTGTATATTAAATTGCGTCAAAAATACAAAATTCATACCGGAAATTCTAAAAGAATAATTTTAATTTATGCAATCACGAAAAGTCCGTCATTTTATAAAATACAAATTACTACTATAACTTTCTGATAGAAATTCAAAATTTTGAATTTAAAAAAAGGCCAAACTGGCAATCTGGACGTACACACATACGTCCTGGTATGTCAGAGGTGTTCATGACGTACGCAGGTACGTCGTGGTGCTTAAGGGGTTGATATTGGGTTTTATATATATCACGAAAATCTTTCGGATTTATCTTACGCAATGATTAGCGATATTTTTCTATTATGAATTTTTGTTACTGCATTTAACTACTTTATCACCTTTTTTAGTTGAAAAAAAGCTATTTTCGTAAGTTGTATGATTAGTATTTGATTATCAAACTTTAGTTTATTTCTAATTTTATACTATTTCATATTTAAACATTTTAAAATCAACAATGGTAAGATATTGTCTCCCTTGGCGTGTATGTTTTAACTTAGTACATCTAGTTACAGTTTTTATTTAGAACTAGCAACCGACTCCAGCTTTGCATGGGTGCCATGATGTTTTAAAGATATGCGAGGGACAAATTTAAATGCGAGGGACAGTCAAAATGTTCCAGGAATTTCGTTGTAACTCTTTATTACCCGAGTATATGTACACATTTACTCAATCGCCTTCAAAGTAGGCTCCATCAGAACACACACATATGGTCAACCGCTTCTGCTGTTGCTGGAAACAACAATGAAAATCCTGTTTTTGTATCTTTCCAAACTCAGCCATCGCGTTGGTTTCGATGTTTTCTGCGGTGTCAAAACGGTAAACATTCAGGTCCATTTTGATCTTGAGAAAGAGCCAGAAATCTAAAGGTGCTAAATTCGGTGAGTAGGGAGGCTAGTGGAGGTGAGGAATGTTCATTTCTGCGAGGTTGTCTGCACAACAATCGATGTGTGGGAGGGAGCATTGTCGTTATACAGTGACCATCCTCCTTGCCGTTTGATGGGACGTTTTCTTCGTATTGCCTCCCTCAGTCTTTTCAAAACTTGCACGTACAAAGAGCCGTTAACTGTTTGTCCAGCTTGTACAAATTCATGGTGCACCACACCTTCGTTGTCGAAAAATGCCATAAGCATCACTTTTGTTTTGGATTTGACAGGACTTGATTTCTTTGGTCGAAGAGATGTAAACAAATAAATGTATAAACAATCAAAATAATTGTATTGTGTTATTAAAGAGTTACAACTAAATTCCGTGAAATATTTGACTGCCCCTTGTACATTTATCTGTGAAATTCAAACTCAACATCTTTTTTAATTTACACAGAAAAAAAAATTACAGATTACATTTAATTTTTTTTTCTATCACGTAAAAACACTGTCCACGTCATACATAAATGTTCAACTGGAAATACAAAATCATCTGTAAATGAGAGATAAAATTTACGATACATATACAATTCTTTTCAATTGCCTGCTGCGACTTTCATGGTAGTAATATATGTCATAAAGAAAAAGGCCCTAAAAGAACATTTTTTCTTATCCAAGTGTCAAATATAGGCAAGAAAAGTGATAAATTGTCAATTATTGTTTCAATATGGCCGCCTTTAACATTAAATATTTCTTTTAAGCAGTACAAACAGGGATGCAAAAATCTAGGTGCCAATTGGCCAATTCCCACCACTAAATTTTTAGCATTCTTCGCCTAATAAGAATACTAATAAAATTTAGTGTCGGGAATCTGCCCATTGGCGCCTAGATTTTTGCACCCTTGGGTACAAACATTACTTTCATATTTAAATTAAATATCTTCGTTTTATAATATTATTTCTCATTCAAACTTTTTTTTTTGCATTTTAAGTAAAATCAATAATAGTTTTTTATTTTATTTTTCGAGGTGTTTGTATTTTTTTATCTCCAACATAAACTCACGGAAGAAGAACAAGTCGATCGCCCTTCTATGCGCTCGATGATCGGACGCCGTGAGAAAGCAACGACCGTCGGGAAGCCTGGCACATGACTGAGGGACCAACTCTTCTTATGGGGTTTCGGGGACGAAGTCGCTGGGTTGTCTCGACGGTTCATCGGGTGTCTGTATTGAGGTCTCCTGTGAGATGTGGGATCCTCCGCACACCGCAACGACCTATGTCGTCGCAGATTCGGGAAATCGGGTTGGCGGTTCCGCAGATGGCGGTCCTCCGGTCCGGCCTCAGCGCACCTGGAGAGACAAATCCTGTGTGCGCGTTATAGGTTCTTGAGGACCTGGGTCCGGTCGTCGAAGTCGCTCCGGGCGCAACCTAGTTTTATCTCTAACGTAAAGCCGTTTCTGAAAGACCGTTAATCAAATGATATCCCAATATACCGTCGCCAAGATGAAAAATATATATCAATAACTACGTTTTCTTCCAAAATAAGGATAGAATACCAAATTTTATTACAAAAAATCATGGTTATATCGGTATATTATAAATCAAAATGACCGCAGGAATTTTCTATCCCATGGTAAAAACTGCAAAAAAAAATTCCATCGGGTACTACACTTTTAGAACTTTTTGCTTTATAATAGTAATGATATGATGATACAGAACAGGACTTCAAATAAGGAACCCCTTGTACGAGCCATGTTCTGGATTTTAGATCTTTATAATATTCGCATTATATTATTTATATATTATTTCGCATTATATTATTTATAATATACGCACAAATTTAATTTCAAACAAGCATATGTTTAAAATAGATATAATAAACTACTGAAAACTTTAAAAGTCTTATCGATTATATTCATTAGAAAAATTTTAATTATCTCTTATTTATCATCCAATTAAAAAAAAATTTAAAGGAAAGTTACCAATTTATTTATATATTTTGTACAAAATAAGGAAAATTTTACATTCCTAAACATTTCTTCTTAAACGGTTACTTTTAATTGTTTTAGATTTGGTTGTTCTTTGGTGAATTTGTATTAGATTGTTTATACTTGAAATTATTTGTACTTCCTTCTTTCTATCTCGCGGATATACTCTTTTGTTAATTTGATATACCGCTCCATTGAAATTTTGTCTTCCGCTACCGCATTGTCATCTTCATCACAATCTTAACTGCAACGTGTTTTAGGGAATGTGTATAATTATCAGTTAATTTTCGAACTACAGGCTCAACCACATCAATATTCAAATACCCTTTTTGATAGTTTTCTCACCTAATCTATTATTTCATGAATTAAAACCTTTTCACGACAAATGTGAAATCACTCGAAATCATTTTCAGCTTAATCTTAATTAGAAAACCAAACCAAAGGCACATTAAACACTTCCAGGCCTGAGGAATCTTCAGAAACTTTTGGACAGGTGGTAGATTTTATTTCTGCAGGCTCTAAATACTCTTGCTCACAAAACATGTATTTTTCGTATCTATAACTAGTTACAGCGGTCGCTTTATCGCTCTATTTAATGTGACAAGTCTTCTGTAGCCCATTCAAGAAAGATAAATCCACGGAAGGGAATCTCTTGACATTTTTATCGCCGTTCACTCTTTTTTGCTGATAACCACAGAGCCTTTAGAAAAGAAAGCCCGTCGAAATAATTTATGAATTTTTGAAGCAAATGTTATCTGAACGTAACCTTAAGCTTCGATTAATGGAAGAAAAAATGAAGTGTACAAACTAAACCCGTGAATGCTTCTTCCATGCTGGAATCCCCATACAACGCAGGTCGTATGACATGCAAAATAATAAGTTTCGGATTTTGTGAGTCCGGATTTTTGTTTCTGTACGGTTTTTTCTGATAAAGAAACAATATCTGATTGAAGTTTCGGTTTAAACTTTTAATTTTAGTGAGTTCCTGTAGAGAATCTGAATTTTATGGAAACATGTTATCTATCGTAAATCTTATTGCTTCGACAGCAGTAGTTTTTAGTTGTTCGCAAGTTAAAACTCGTTAATTTCTGACTCTTTCACGAATTTTTTTTAAAGGCAAAAATATACAATTTGCCGGTATAATTATTCAAGTTTTAAAGATTCGAATAACGACATATTATGTGGTAAAACACATGTTCTCATGACAATACCAAAGTTAAGCCAGTGGAAAGTTATGAACGCTGTCAGTACTTTGGAGTGTTCACTCCGGGGGTCATTGCGCTGCTAATGATACACATTGCGAATACCACAAAACCTGCACGTAAAATCAGTTATGTGATGAGTCCTCTTTCTGCGAGGTCAGTAGGAGAGAGGTGTCAATCCACGAAATCCCCCTTTTTGGTGAATACCAAAACTGTAGAGAAACATGGAAACCAAGCCACCCTATAGAGCCCCGTCGAATATAAGCTGTCTGACTTCAGCCAGCATCTGGGCCTGATGTCCTGTTTCGCGCGGTCAGAGATTATATTAGTAAAAGCAACAAGAGCAAAGTATCGGATAGAAATTTTTATATGTAAGTAACGGATTTTTAAGAAAGTGGCATTCAAAGTTGGCGTTTTGTGCCGATTTTTAGAGATATAACGCTGATGAGATAGTGGTCGACTGGTAGAAACTCAAAATGCATCGAATTTACATTGAAGCGGAGAACATATTCATTTTTTTTCCAGCTAAATATGAATACTTGAAAATGTTAAAGTAAATAGGAAAGAAAATGTGTTCATGAATATTTCAGAAACATCTGTGTTTTTAAATTAATATAATGTTTAAGAACACCCTTAATAGAATTCTTGTTAGTCTTTCATTATTAAATTTTGTATGCCAGGTCTTAATTTCTAACAATAAAAGAACCGGAGCCTTAATATTCGACGGTAATTAACTATCGTAAAGCGTCTCTTTGCCCCCTTAACTCGCATATTTGTATTTTACATATTATTTGCAAAGCATTTTTTTTTCAGCAAAAGAAAAAGGTAATACATTTTAAATATATGAGTATGAATAATAAATTTTAATGAAAAAAAAACTTGAATTAATGGTAATGGGACTCACCATTTTGTGAGTACCACTTCAGTGACAAATATTCCACAGGAAAATTCAGAATTTGCATCTTTTTCTTTACTTTTTTTTATTGGATGGCAATTGCACACTAATGGCCATTTCCTAGCCACGAACGGACATATGACCCTGGTTCAATTTTTTTAATATTTAGCATTAAATTCCCTAATGTTTTGTTTTGATGTTAAGTGAAGCAGGTTAAAATTAAAGACGGGCTTGGTGCGCAGTATATGTAAGCTCCTTTAGGTTTCAGTAAATATTGAAATTTTACTGACGGAACTGATTTCTGGTTGAACATTAAATATTGAAAGGGGATTGGTTTGAGAGCTTTAGCTTCCATGACTGTGGTCTCGAACGATAAGTTATATTAACATAATATTAGAACACAATATTTGACATAATTTTTTCTTCTTTATTTTTATACTTATCTTCTTATTATTTTATTCTTCCATACACAACGTGACAGACTTTATACAGAATATCCAGAGGACGACACAAATACAGTCGGGAGAACCACACTAAGTGTGTGAAATCTGAGCTCCGGTGAATTAAGCGCTGTCGGTGTCACTAAATGAATTTTTCTTTTGTATTTGAACATCAGGTTTCTTTTCTTAAAAAAACGCAATATTTTAATATTTCTGTTTCTTGTATAAATGTGTTCCTATATATGACGCTTTTGACCAATTGAAAGTAATTTAAGTAATTTACTCTTCAAATAAGTTATACATATTTGTAAAAAAAAATCCTCTTTCGGAAAATTCCAGTAATTAATCTTAAAATTACTTTACAGGGGATGCTATTACTACCTAATATTTTTTATGCAACTTTTTTATGAAATATTTTTTTTAATGCTATTTTTTATTGACTTTCAGACTGATTTATCATTTTTTCCGATATCATTAAGAGAAATGAAAATCATAAAATAAAACGTTTAGTTTTTATTATTGTAAAATAATTATTTGATCATGTGAAAAAATGTACTTTTTTAATGAATAATTCTATAAACAACATTTTAAAGAAGTTGTACCAAATAATAACCTAATCGAATATTGAGCATATGCATGAACTATAAACCATATATGAAATACATTTTTATATAATAGATAAAAACTTTATCCTTAAACTCACTTTTTTAATTAAATTTGCATTTTGTATTGTTAAATCAAAAATTATAAGCATTTATATTTTACAGCGGCTATATTACTTATTAATAAACTTGATATTTAATTTTTGATAATATTTAATTTCTTTTTCATCCTAATTTTTTGTAAGTAAATAAAAATATTTTCAAAAATCAGTTTTTTGCTTATTAAATGTTCATTGCTACACACGATGTCGTATAAGGAATATTCTAAAGTTTATGCATTTCCTTAAGTAGTAAGTCTGAATCAGTGTGTGTATAACATACTTAAAAAAATAAATTTTAAATGAATATTCTAAAATAGAAAAGTTCAAGCATTAGTGTTACTTTCAAATTATACACTCGACAGAAGTAAACAATTAAAATTATTTTTTTTTTTATAAATCTTGCGTGAGTAGTACTGCATAAAATGCGTAAGATATTTTAGAGTAATTGAAAATGTTCCTCGGGCCAAACTTTGTTACACCCCAACCAGTGGCGTAGCGTCAGGGGGGGGGGCACAATCATTTTGCTACCAGTATAATTATATACTACATTTAGCCTTATTTAATCCTTGAACTCCATGAATTAAACAAGGCCAAATATAGTATATAAAAATACTGGTAGTAAAGTGATCCGTGCCCCCCTTGACGCTACGCCTCTGACCCTAACCATATTTCATATTTTCGAACAAGATATTTTTATTTTTTAACGCTAGAACTGCATTGAGGGGTCAGTTTGACCAGTACCAAATGAATAATAGTGCAATCGAACCAGAAAATACTTTATAAAATAAGTTAAATTGCATACCTCATAAAAATAACTTAAATAAATAAGGTAAATAGTTTGGAATAAAAAGTCCGGTGTACAGTATTTTTATAAGCCTTGAGAAAAATTTCCTTCTATCCTAGTGTTATACCTGCTCTAAAATTTAAACTCACTATTTTCTGATATATTCATGAAATCATTTTAAAGTTCAAGACTTAAAATTTACCTATATTACTTTTTTTCAGAAGTTGGCTACTTTGATAGCAGTAATGAACCACCTTAAATTGAAGATTAAATTGGAAAGAAACAAAATAAATCATCTAAACCATCCATTCCTGTCCAAAGAAACCCATCTTAGAGCCGTCAAAAGACTTTTTATCGGATAACTATTGACATTTTTTTTACACATTACTTTCTGTAATAAATTTTAAACTGATTTTATGCTATACTTATTAGAGTACATTAGTTTTATTTAAAAAAAAATAGTAGGGGAGACTGGGAACACATTCACAATTTTTATTTTTTTAATATATAGAAATGTAAATTTCAAATAATACTGTTAAAACCTGTTATATTAATTGCTATCTAATTATAATTAAAGTGTTATTTAAAAAAAAATATTACTTCAGTATTATTTCATTTTGATCACAACGATAACTTACTGCTTAGTTAATGAAATCAATAATTAAATAATTATATGTAATGAAATATATCATATGTAATGTTTTCAAAATTAATTTAAAAGGTTGAGTTTCAATCCTTGTAGTTAGTGGACTTGGATAGTATACATGGTAGACTTAATTAATATTAATCAAGTCAACTCAGGGATAAATTCACTAATAACAAGCCTATGCTAGTAACTTGAACATATTGAACAAAATTTGAAACGCATTGAGCATTCTAAAGATGTATAGATTGTTAACATTTAATTTGAAGAAAATGCATTTACAATGCAATAATTATTATTAAGAAGCATGTAAACATTTTGCCATGTATATGGCAATATATTGATATTTTTCAAAATGTAACACGTTTTAATACAAAAACATCGTATTTTTGATAAATATTTGCTCATTTCAAAATCTACCATCCTTTAAATCTTTAGCTCATTTGGACCTCATATGAGGCTCCTAACTTAAGTTACAAAAATCAGTGTATTAACCTTTTAAGGCGTTACCTTGTAAATGCTTTTCTGCAATGTTTAATTCGTACCAGAATTTTTGAAAAAAATTTCTTCCAAAATAAAGAAGTGCAATTTTACAGTCTTTCCTTCATCAAAAATGTAAAAGTAAAATTTTGTTAAAAAATTCTGGTACAAATCTTGAATAAATTAAAAAATATATCCCACCGCCTTTCAAGGAATTAAAATTGCTTTTTCGGCTAAATATTATTTTGACTGTCATTTATTAAAATTCAAGGCCTCATATTTGGTATAAATCTTAAAAACATCGGTTAGACTAATCTTTTTTTTTAATTAACTTTATTAAATTTTTCAAAGAATAACATTTGAATAACTAATAATAATTTGAATTATTTCTAAGTAATAATAGACTAAATGGATAAAGTTTGGGACTGAACTTAAACATAATTATCGGTCTCCTATTTAGTGTATCTATTTAAACCATAATTATCGGTCTCCTATATAGTGTATACATTTAAACCATTTGTTGGTCAATCACCACAAACTAAAATGTTTGACATTGTTTTAGCCTTAGAAAACAGTTAAAAGTGCCTTAGTGTCCCAGTCTACCTTGCTATATTCTTAATGCTAAAAATTAAAATTTTTATCTAACTGTCAGTCTTATTATTTGATTCTACCCAATCTTTTTTTTAAATGCAAACTTTATGTATTTTTATAAATGTGTTTATGTGTTTTTATTTTTATAAACTTTATATATTGTTCGATTTAAGGACATATTATATATATATATTTGTAAACTGTTGATGATGTTGAAACTTTAAAGATTATTAACATCAAAAATTTGTATTCTGGCGTTTATAGGAAATGTAATTACTAGTATTATTGTGTTTGTATGAATTATATCAATAAATTTTTTAAATCATTATTCATATTTATTGTTTCACATGTTGTGACTTTTTCTTCAATTCATTAATCTATTATATCCTACTGGTACCATATGGTACCGGAATAACTGCCATCCATTTTGTTGTTTCTATACCAGTATATTTGAAGAGGAATATTCTGTTTATCTGATAACAGAAACTCCGTAATAAAAGAAGACTAAAATTGCAGGGCTAGCATTCCCCCTAAAATTCCTAAATTTCCTAAATATTATTTTATCCCCTAAAATTCCTAAAATTCTCCTAAAATTTTCTTCTTGTTCCTAAAAATTCGAGATTGCCCAAATTTCACCAAAAAATATCATGAATTTTGACAAATGGTCATCGAAAAAGATGCGTATTTCGTCAAAAGATTGCTAAAACAACGCGTAAAAAACGCAAAATTCGTCAAAAGATCACAAAGAAAAGCAAATTTCGACAAAGAATCGGGGAAAAAACTTAATTTCATCCAAGGATATCGTGATGGGGGAAAAAAAGCTAATTTCGACAAACAATCCTGAAAAAAAACTCTAAAGATCGTGACAAACACGAATTTCTTCAAAAGATCGCAATTTTTTTAAAAACATCTCGGGGGGGGGGGGGGACGAATTTCTTAAAGATCGCAGAATAAACGTGAATTTCGATTTAAAAAAATCGTGTAAAACCCCTCCAATTTCATCCAAAAATTAAGGAAAAAAGATAATTTCGTCTAAGAATCGCGGAAAAAAAGCGACTTCCGTCAAAAGATCACGAAAAAACGTGGGGTTCTTGCCAATAAATCGTGCAGATAAGGCGAATTTCGTGAAAGAATCTTAAAAAAATGCATGTTTCGTCAAAATATCGCGGAAAAAACGCAAATTTCGACAAAGAAGTTTGAAAAAAAAAAACCTTTCAGAAGTTTTTCTGTGAGCTTCAGAATTTTTTTTCTCTCATAATCACCCCTGCTTCCTCTTGTTCTCTAGGTTCACCGAGAACATCCAAAAGAGAGAGAAGGAGAGCATTCATTCTGGTTAGGCTCAATGATCCAGGAACTCAAAATTCTAATTAATACAATTGCAGTAAGCATAAGCTGTCAAAACGGTTTGTAATACGAAGCCGGTTATTGTCCAAATTTAAATGCGCTCATTCGCAACAAACAACACAAGCACATGGAACAAGGGCTGAATTCATTGGAATGATTGGAATATTCTTTGGCAGAATACCACATGTGCCTGACTAGCGCAAAAATACTGTTATTACATACTTGTAGTGTTAAAAATATCGCAAATGCCCCTAAAATTTTCCTAAAATTTGGGAAAAAATTCCTAAAATTCCTCCCTAAAATTTTGAAAAATCCTAGTGCTAGCCCTGAAATTGCTACTTTGAAAAACTGGTATGAAATGCAATTTTTGCAGAGAAAAATAATTCAGGCTTTAATGGCATAAGGTGCCAACCTCCCACTAATCATCCGTAATATGTCGGTTAATTTGACACAGGTTTAGTAAGTTTCGAACCAGAATTTTTTTAAAGAAATGAAATTAAATAATTTCCACGAAGAAATGTGAATTTAAATAAATTAAGGTTCATCAAATAAATTTACCTGTTCGAAACGTGATTAACCTGGGTCAAATTAAGCCACATTGCGGAAGATTAGTTGGAGGTTTGCAGCTATGTAATGGGTTAATGTAACAGGAAAGATTTAAGTTGATGCACTGAGAATTCAAGCATCCCAATGTTAAATTATGCATCAAATAGCATAACATCAATAAATACCAATGTTAAATTATGCATCAAATACCATATCATCAATAAAATACAGATTTTGCATCTTTTTATTACACAAATAATCATAAATAATGCAAATTATTGTATACCTGTGATACATTTTGAAGTTGTTAATAACATTTAAGAACTATAAATTAACATTTAAGAACTATTTATTTAAAAAAACTTCAACAGCATATTTTACTATAACAGAACAATATTAAATTTAAATGGTAAGGTTATTAAAAAATCTATAGAACTACTAAAAAATCGGTATCTTCTGACAGTAATTTTAAAAATGTTTCCTTCAGGCCAAGCTTATATTAAATCACCTCAACATCTTGAAAACATATCTACGTGCAACATAATTTCATACATCTTGATCTAATAAAGACAACTTTATAATTATTGCTTAGAAACTAATCACTTCTCAGTTCGTAGTTTAAAGACATTTTTTTATAGTGATATTTTTTCTTGCGGCCAATTTTTGCTTGTGGTAGCAATTAGTTTGAGATAATTTTTTTTTCAGTTACTCTAATATTTAAAATCCTAAATTTATTTAAATAAAACTTCGACAGCATATTTTACTAAAACAGACCAATATTAAATTTAACGGTAAGGACATTAAAAAATCTACAGAACTCATATTTAATACTTTGGAAATTTTTCTATAGAAAATTTCACACGCCTTGCATTCATAATAATGAAATTTTAATTGCTTAATAAGCGTATAGCCAACATAGTGAAAAAGTACCCAAGCCGGGCTCGAACCCGGGTTATCAGTATAGCGTATCGACGTTCTGCCAACTGAACCACTTGGGAACGATACTCAGCCTGGAACTTTCTCACTATAACATATTGGCCAAGACTCCCTTTTCATAGATCAGACTTGACAATCCGGAGAAATTCTATGGGAGAAAATGTCCGCGGTAATTGCCAACTTATTCATTGACTTTCTCCGGAAAGTATCGCCAGCTGGTGGATACTACCGATACTAGTTCATAAGCAAATGCATAGAACAAATGGAGCTGTAAAAAAAATGTCGTGTTATTTCGTGTCGTAAATACTCCTATTACCATGGAGATCATGCCTATTACTGACGATTGATGGCGCTAGTAGCAGGACAACCATGCGGTCAAAGCAAACTTGCTGATTGTGAGGCCTGACACTATGATAAGGCGGCCTTGATATTGGCAAGGCTACAAACGTAGCACCAGATGGAATATTTTCCGTGAGCCACCAACACTGGGGCAAACACAAAATCAAAGAAAATCCAGCATCGATAATTGAATAAACTCATATTTAATACTTTGGAAATTTTTCCATAGAAAATTTCATACGCCTTGCATTCATAATAATCAAATTTTATTTTAATTGCTTAATAGGCGTATAGCCAACGTAGTGAAAAACTACCCAAGCCGGGACTCGAACCCGGGTCATCAGTATAGCGCATTGTGATGCATCAATAGCGCATCCAAGACACCCTTATCATAGATCAAACTTGACAATCCGGAGAAAGTCTATGGGAGAAAATGTCCGCGGTAATTGCCAACTTATTAATTGACTTTCTCCGGAAAGTATCGCCGCCTGGTGGATACTACCGCAGAGTTGCCAAGTCTCCGGCTTTTTGAACACCAGTATATTTTTAGAGAAAATGTTGTTTTTTTAAATCCCAGAATTCTCCGATCAAACAAAACAAAATTGTCTGTACTAAAAAACTGGTATCCAAAAGTAGGAGACTTGGCAGCTCTGATACCGATACTATTTCCATAGTTGCCAACCTCCCGATTTTTTTAATACCAGTAAAATCTTTTAAAAAAATTCTCTTTATTAAATTAAAGAAATTGTACGATCACATAAGACAAATGTTTTCACATAAAAATACTGGTATGAAAAAATCGGGAAGTTGGCAACTATGTAGTTCATAAGCAAATGCATAGAACAAATGGAGCTGTGAAAAAATTTTGTGTCGTAAATACTCCTATTACTGACAATTGATGGCGCTACTAGCAGGACAAGTATAGCGGTCAAAGGAAACTTGCTGATTGCGAGGTGATGATAAGGAGGTCTTGAGCGCATCAAGTGGTTCAGTTGGTAGAACGTCAATGCGCTATACTGATGACCCGGGTTCGAGTCCCAGCTTGGGTACTTTTTCACTACGTTGGCTATACGCCTATTTAGCAATTCAGATTTGATTATTCTCTACAGAACTACTAAAAAATCGACTTTTACTGACAATAAAAAGGGCCAAGCTTGATAATCATAGATTTTGATTATTTTTATATATGTTGTAGGGTAGAAGCCCCTTAGTCACAGGTTCAACGGATTTTATATAATGCCGTTTATTTCTCGAGAAATAGGGGACTAGTATTATAACACAACTTAAATAGTTACTTTTTAGGGAAATTACTTCGTTGGTCGTAGCTCAGTTGTTATGGTGTCTGTTCGTTGATCCGTGGGCCCGGGTTCGAGACCGGAATGCCCTACGTTTGTTTTTCTCATTTTTTGTTTATAAATATAGTTGTAATTATCATTATTATTAATAATTTAATAATCTCACAATTAAAAAGTTTATAATCGTACATTCATTATAATTTTAACATATTTTAATTTTAATTTAGCATTTTGGATTTTTAAACTATTATTAGACATTTTTCATCATTTAAAGAGATTTTCTTAAATATTAGATATGACTAGTAAAAATTACAAAATCGTTACAAAATCATACCTTAGTTTATTAATAACATCATATAAATTACTTTCTTTAATATGCAAAGAAATATGTTGTAATTTAATTCTTATGCTTATTTATAATATAATTGAGCTTCTTACTTTAAAAACAGTAGTATTCTCATCGCAGTGACTTCCCTTGTTAAGGCAATATATAAATGATGTTTGTTTAAAATCACAAATTGACACAATTGTTTAATTTAATTGCATCGATAAAGCATATATGAAATACATTTTATAAGCGATTTAAAAGAAAACTTAACCGTTTAAGGATGTTTTATACAACGATTTAATTACAAAAAAAAAAAAAAAAAAAAAAAAGGATTAACATTATAATTAATGTACAATATTATAATTTTTAAGTGCGATTATTAAATTTTAATTACAATTATTATATTTATAAAACAAACAAGAACGAAAAATCATGCGTCAAGCATAGATTATGTAACACTTTCCAACGCTTCCAAAATAATTTTACAAATCATACCGTTTAATAAGCTAAAAGATAACATCTAAGTAATCCGAATACTTTTATTCAGCACTGTATAGGATCTATAGATTTGTATATATACTACATAGGATGTTAAATTTTAGTTCAGTTAGGAAACGCGTAGCACAGTTTAAAATTCTCCGTCTGGAGTTAAATAATACGGAAATGTGTTCGCGAACTTTTGTGCTTCCCTGTATAGGATATACAGAATTTATACACACCACATAATAGACAAAAAGCGAGTTAAAATTAAAATCGCGATCAGTAACTTAAAACGCACTTCCAGGAATTATTGTTAACTTACAGTAGAGAATTCTTTTGTGTGTCCCTGTAAATGAACGATGACTGCTGTACACACACTATTCTGTAGTAAGCCTCTTGAAATACATCTTAGTGATATATATAAATTTCAATGCGTTTAAAATAGGGAAACATTATTTAAATAAACCGCAGACGATTTTTCTCCATAGACGTAATGTAACAGAATTCTTTTGACTGTCCCTGTAAAGTAACTATAAGTGCTATGCACACCCTATTCCATATTAAGCTTCTTCTAATGCACCTTAGTGATATATATAAATTTCAATGCGTTTAAAATAGTGAAACATTATTTAAATAAACCGTCAATGATTTTTCCCCATAGACCGCAATGTAACGGAATTCTTTTGAGTATCCCTGTAAAAAAACTATAAGTGCTACACACTTCCGTTGAAATAGGGAACATGCTATAGATAACGACTATAACATATAAAAATTGCAGAGCAATCCGAGCATATTTACGGGAGTTAGAGCACGGACAGACGGACAGACGGCCATACGGCCAGACAAACCGAAGTCATAAACACTTTTCAACTAGGTTGGAAAGTGTTAAAAAGGAGGAAAACACATGTAGCGCGTTCCGGTCTCAAATCCAGGCCCACGGATTAACGAGCAGGGGTCATAACAACTGAGCTACGACCAAAACAGTAAGCTCTTTACAAAGTAAGTATTTTAGTTGTGTAGACCCCCTATTTCTTGAGAACTAAGGGGCGTTGTATAAAATCCGTTGTACCTGATACTAAGGGGCTTCTACCCTACAACATATATAAAAATAATCAAAATCTATGATTAACAAGCTTGGCCCTCTCCTTGTGAGAACAGTTTTAAAAAGGTTTTCTTCAGAACAAGCTTTAAATCACTTCAAAATCTTGAAAACATATCTACGTGTGAGATAATTTAATGCGTCTTGACTTAACAAAGACAACTTTATAACTATTGCTTACGAAACTGGTCATTCCTCAATTCGTAGTTTAAAGACATTTCTTTTATACTTATATTTTTTCATGCTAATTTTTCAAATTACTCCAATATTTTTTAGGAGTAAAAAAAAAGATTATTTAATATTATTCACTTAAACATTAGGGTGCAAGCAATATCATAAACAAATCCCCTTTTTTAGGTGCGTTCGTAATTATATAAATACGTAGCACCTATAGTCGTCGTTTGGTCCGTCCGTCTGTCTGTCTGTCCGCATATAACAACGCAAAAACTACCCAACCAAATGGTTTGCAATTTCAAATATATTATCTTTGCAGAATTTTGTCGAGACATTTCAAATTTTATTAAAATCGAATCAAAACTGTAGGAGATATTAATAAAAATATTTATTAAGAAATTTGATTTTTTTTTTTTAAATCGGTGCTTTTTTGTTATAGGAGCTTCCGATGGATGTTAAATCGTCAAGCGACCGAGATACTTATTTTATTACAGAAATTAATCTGCAGACGATATAATTCATTTCACAGAATTAAAAATCATCAAGATCTGAATATTTATATAACTAGCTGATACATATATATCTGAATATTTATATAACTAGTTAAGATATTTGTATGAACAGTGTCATAAAATATATACTTAACTAGCTGTTTAACCCGTTCTATGCACGGGATATCATGAATTTAATTCTAAAACGTGCGTACGAAACGTACAATTTCCAACTTGTTAATTTACAGAATGTCTGCTTTCTTCCATTTTCAAAGAAGTGAAAAAAGAATTTTTTCATGATATTGCTTTTGATCTTACAATCTATCCTATGCATTATTAAGACTGTTTTCAAATCCTAACTGACTAATTTATGACACAATTCTGAGTTTATTTTTACACGTAAACTCATACAATTCGAAGGTGTTCTTAAACGAAGAAATTGAATATTTTCCCCATTTTTCGATAAAAGCAGAGGATTTTACAGAAATTGCTGGTCAAATTTGACGGTTTGAACAGAATTCTCAGACGCGACAGACAGAGAAAAGTCGCCATGAAGCAGCAATCACTTATAACAGGAGAAGAAGTACATTTATCGAAAAAATGAAACACGCTATTCGATTTAAAATCATTTCAACAGTCGCGTCTGCAGTTTCATGCTTTTACATGCTTAATTTTGGATGAATGAGTTAAATCACATGCTTGAAAAAATTGCAACTGAACTTCGCCAAATCATAACGCCAATTCAAACTGATGAGCAAATATCTTTGTTTTTGTTTTATCTTGTAGCAATCAAAAAAGGTACTTAAACATGGCAAATCACGAGTTGGCTTGTGTTTTAGGGAAATTACCGTTCAAGGTCGGTTGTACTATACAGAGGCGTAGCGTCAAGGGGGGCACGGACCACTTTACTACCAGTATTTTTATATACTATATTTGGCCTTATTTAATTCATACCGTTCAAAGATTAAATAAGGCTAAATGTAGTATGTAATTATACTGGTAGTAAAATGATCGTGCCCCCCCCCCCCCCTGACGCTACGCCACTGGTACTATATGATATACGTCAAGAAAGTGACATAAGATTGTTAAAAGAAGTTTAATTTTTTTAGAATTAAAACATTGTTTTTAAGTGTAAATTCTAGACCCAAATTGGATTGATGATAAACGACATTCTTTGTTCTGTCTTCATAAGGTTTCCGTTTAAATATGTAAAACTGAAAAATCACGAACATTAAAAAATGGCATAACGACTTCCATTACTGAAAGGTAGGGGAAATTTATTACATTGTGTATAAAGGTTGTAATAGGATAGCGTTATTTTACCATCACTTCATCCTGGAAAAAGAGATTTTAGTAAATTTTTTTAATTCACTATATCTTCTGTGATGTGAGGGAAGTGAAAAGATTGGAAAATTTTCTAGATTGGTTATAAAGAATGAAATCAGATTATTATTTTTTTTTCGAGAGTGCATCAGGAGAAAAGGGATTTTAGTAAGGTTTTTCTTAATTCCCATTTACCTACTTGGGAGCGGGTACAGATAAAATCATATCTCAAGATCTTTCAAGGCCATAAAGGTTAAATTTTGTACAATGATGAATCTTGGGTCACAGGCAAGGTGTAATAAAGAATATTTTGGAAATTCACGGCTCCACGCACTTATACTGTTGGAGGCCAAAATGATTCCTAAGAATAGATCAGTGGTATTCAGATGAAATTTTCCGTTAAGGTATAATTATAAAGCTCCAAAGTTATCCTCAGTAACGCCTGACGAGTCTGCTAGTAATTAACAAAGTAGAAATTTATTCTGCATTTAGTATATTTACCATTGATACAAAAAATATTTATATGTGGTTGAAAGGTAATAACAATAAATAAAATATATTATATTTCAGAAGTAAGGAAATTAATTATGAATAAATATAAAATATATAACTATTGAAATTAAATATGTGAATATTACTGAAGAAAATTAAACCATCAAACTCAAGAAAAAAGTAATAAATAACAACCCCCCCCCCCTTAAACAGAAAATAAACTGGGCTGCTTAAGAATATATTAATTAATGTTACTTTATTAATGTATTTATTAAAATTTTATCTTCAAATAGTTTATTCTATCCAGAAAATAAAATGGGAAATTTTATACACAAATGATATCTTATAATTATTCTTAAAATTATTTCCCGTTTTATTAATTAATTTTCAAATTTTAAGTTTTGATTTAAGCAGTAACTTAAGCATAGACACTCTTTTGACGTTAGAGAAAGAGAAGCGGAAAATAAATTTGAGGGAATCTCTTAAAGTGGAAATCTCTTAAAATACAGTTGAAAGCTCAAATATGTTCTGCCATTTTTTCACGGATTTGCGTTTGGGAAAATACATTCGCCGTCAATAGCATCATTTATCATCCACGTTTTCAAAGGAATTCCTCGGATGTACAATTTTTTTTTTTTTTTTTTTTTTTTTTTTTGAGAATCAAAGTTTGTAAACAGAAACTTTTTTTTTCGCAAGTGTTCTTGGGTTTAAAATACTGATGAACTTTAAATTTACTTTGATATCTTCATTTTTTTAACTGTAAATGCACCAATTTAAGTACTTCTAGTTTTTAAATTTTGTCTTATATAAAAGTTTTCACTTAATTTTTTTTTCTCTTACGAAATAAAACTTCTGAATTTTGAATTTATATTTTTTGTTTTACTTTAAAGGAAAATGTTAGGGAGATCAACCTTATAGGATGTAACTAGGATTGATATAAAATGGTATGCAATATTTTAGGTAAAATATTAACCCTTAATTGCATAGTGATGTAAATTTCCATCACTTTTTATTTAACTTTTAATAAATAAATCAACTTCTTCGCCACCACTATATTTATATAGAAATATTAATCCAGTAAATTTCCCGTGAACTATATTGCTGAACAAAGTTAAAAATCTATCTTAAAATTGCTGGTGTCATGTATAAAAAAACAATATTGTAAAAGAAAAACTCATGCAAAGAAGGGTTAAAGTTAATGTTTGGTTCAGGGATCATAAGACTATAAAATCTTCAGGAAATTTGACTTAAAAAAAACTACAGAATACCTCTTCTTATCGTTGATTAATAGTTAATTCCTAAACAGTTCGTTTCAGAAGTATAGTTTCACTTGCAGAAATGTTTCAAATGTTGTTCTGCATCATATGATATTGATTTTCGTCAATATAGTTATTATTTTTTTTTAATTGCGAAATTTAAATTTTTATCCTGTCTCTGTGTCCTATAAGTTATATTTAGCAAACAATAAAAATTCCATATTTGTGCGACAAAAAGTTACCGAGTTATCATAATTTGAATTTTATGAATTTTTTAGCCTTTTCCTAAACAAAAATGTGTTTGAACGAGGAAATGCTGCAAAGCCAAACTTAACTAAGTTTTGGTCGTACACAGATGGGATTTTTAGTGTTTTACTTGTTAGAGCATGAAAAATGTTTTCCTTAATATAACTTATAGGACCCAGGGACCATATAAAAAAACTAAAACAAATAACTAATGATGTTAATGGATTTTCATATGATTCAACATTTTAAAATATTTTTGCAACCGCAACTATAGCTCTAAAACTAACGGTGTAGGACTTATCTACTGGTCAATGATAAGGTGGATATATATGATACAGAAGTACTTTTAAGACTTAAAAAATCCGCTTAAAAGAATTCCTATAATTACGCTTTTTATGACTAAAGATGTAGAATATAGTGATAGAATAAAAAAATCAGCAATTATCGCAATGCAAAATAAATAAATAAATAAATAAAAATAAAGTTATTCATTGGCAATTTTCATAACCAGATTCTATTATTACAGGAAGAACCCAACTCAGGCTAGTCTAATGAAGTAAAAATAATTATGTCAGATCTGGAAATTTCTTTTTTTTAAGTTTTGCTGTCAATTATTGTAACACAACTTTTTATAAATCCTGTCAAGCATCAAAATAGACTATTCATATAACTTCATTCCTGAAACAGATACTAAGTAGTTATTTTGTTTTTGACGCTGCATCACATCATATGCTGAACCATTCCAGTGACTGTTGTGCTCAATATTAGGAGAGAACTGTACTCTCACATTCTCAGTCAATCGTTTTCACATGCGTAGCATAGCTGCCAGCTCCTTAGATTTCTTGTCACTACTATTTCCAAAAAATAGTTTCCACATTCAGTAGCGTAGCCAAGGAGGTTTCCAAATGCTCTGGATACCACTTATATCGTAAAGTTTTCTACTCTTTGATTATCACGGAAAGTTCTCCGATTAGATAAGGCAAAAAAATTTTCATAAAATTAGCGGTATCCATAGCATCTAGACCTCCACCCTGGCTACGCCACTGTCCGCCTTATTTAACCGCAAATTCTGCGGTGACTATGGACCCAGATCTCTCTACCTGACCCCTTGTGACATTTGACTGTGGCCAAGTTTCAATTTAAATGTGTACCACTACTATTCTTCAGAAACAGAGTTGTGATATCATTATGAAAAGCTGTATATAATAAACACGTCATCTAATAGAGTTGAAATTGTTCAAAAAGATAGTGATTTTCATTAATTTATTTATGATGTATTTATAACATTATATTTAAATGAAAAAATTTATTTTTCAAAAGTTCACATATATGTATCCTTTGTTTTAACATAAATTTAATGAGATACAACAAAAGATTTAATAGAAAACTATCAATTAAAATAACGTTATATTCCGTATAACCAACGACATTTATTATCAAATAAATAAAATACATAAAAATCATCTATAATTTCACAATCTGAAATGTTATTATACAAATTAAGACGTCTCAAATATATGCATTATTTTTCCTTCACATCTGGATTCATCTTCAAACATTGGTTGAGATTTATTCCAAAAAAAGTATCTGTAAAATAAATATATTTCAGTGGATTAAAATAAAATAAAAGATTTTTGTCTTTTTTCACAAATGGATAAAGCAACACATTTTAGCAGAGAAATAGTCATAGTATAGATATCACAATTTACAAATTTCATTTCTGAATGCTTTAAAATCAAAATTCATGAATATAATATACATGAAGATGCCAAAAATATCCAATATTTTTAAAATAGCCAACTTGCTGCTGATTATAAATATTATTTGACTTAATATAAACTAGAAACTGAAACATATTATTAACATGAAAACTTATTCTAAATGCTTTTTTGTTTTTATTATTTAAAAAAAAAAAAAAAAAAAAAAACAGTTATAGCAAAATTGAAAATCAACTAATTGAAAACAGAAACAATTTTTTAACAAGTTGAATTTTTACACCCATCAAAACACAGAATATAGGATTCCGTCTAAAGTTTAAAAAAAAAGTTTCATTTTTCAAACAATAAAATTTTAATGTAAGTTTGTGTGTTCTTTCATTCCCTAACTTACTGCACACTTTAAACTGAACTAAACCAAAACCAGAAAAGATTCTTTCTAGTGAAGGTGTTGAAGTAAAAACATTTAAAATTTCAGCTTCAAACATAAATCTTAGAATTTTTTGGGGGGGTTGGGGGGGGGGGGGTAAAAAGAAATTGTCAGAAACAGAAACAAAGGCTCTTTGCCTACAAAATGGCAAAATTTATTACAGTTGAAAACTTTATTTACACTTATTTCACATGAAAATATATATTTTTTTTAAGTCATTCTTAATGAAATTTGAAAATTAATATTAGCCATATAAAAACATCGAAAATATCAAACATGATAGTTTGAAAATAAATATCAGATAAAATATATATTTAAATGCTTAAGTGATAAAAGTAGAACACAAAAAGGCTTATAAAAACCTTTTAATGTAATAATCGACATACTTCGAACACACAAACGGGTACCATTATCAAGATCTACAGGATAAACTATTTTCGCAAATAAACTTGAAAAAACATAAATAACAAGATCATATGTGTAATAAAAGCAGGTGCTTAAAAATAGTCAACTGTAAATGTGAAAATTAATATTTCCTTATTGCTTTTTTAAAATTGAGCAAAACCTTGTGTCAGATCTTAGATACTTCAAAAGATGCTGATTCATTACATATGTTCTTGTTACACATATAGATTTCTATTGATTCATGGATAATAGATGGGAAATAAAGTCTTGATGGATAAATTATTTTACTATTCTTAAAATCAATTTTTAAAGTCTTGATCTGATGTAATTTTGCCAATGCTGTAGTTTTTCTGTCATATATGATATCTGCCATATGCTATAGTTCTCAATTGTCATTCCTATATAATATTGCATTGTTCCATCTGCTCTGGTGAACGGGATTTCATAAACACTTGATAGTTGATATGACTCTATCAGGTCTATTTTCTTACAAACTATACTTTTTAATTTTATGGATGTTTTGTAAGTTTTGTGATAAGGCATATAATATTGAATTTGCAAAGTTTATATTTCAATCTTTCAAAGAGGCCAGGGAAATATTGTAAAGCGGATAACTTTGAATTTTGTTTATTGAAGTTTTTTTCTCCATGCTTGTAATAATATAAACTTACCAAATTCATATTTATTGATTTTATTATATGATTCATTTAGTGATTTTATTATATGATTATGTAAATATCAGATAATTTTAATGATAAAATGTATTGATATATATCGCCAAAACCAGAAAAGATTCTTTCTTGTGAAGTTGTTGAAGTAGAAATATTTAAAAATTCAGCTTCAAACATAAATTTAAGGTGTGTGTGTGTGTGTGGGGGGGGGGGGGGGGAGAGAGAATAAAAGGTCATTGTCAGAAGAAAAGGTTTTTTTTTGTCTACAGATCGACAGTCTATTGCAGTTAAAGACTTCATTTACACTTATTTCACATGGAAATATAAAAAAAATAGCATGCATAGTGATATTTTAAAAATAAATATCAGATATTTATTATGACAGAAATCTATTGACATACATCACAAACCCTCTTTAAAACGTTTTTTCAGACTCGGTACACATATCCCTGGAGGTTCATGAAAGACTTATAGGGAACAGGCCATGTACAAAGGAGTGGTTTAGGGTGTCTGCCCTCTATCTCCCTAATTTTTGTTTTCCCCTACAGTAAAACTTCCAACATCTAGAATATTTTTGAATGGTAGCAGCATAAGATGTCGGACAGAAGTGGTACATATTAGAACAATAAAGTAAAGCAGGTTGGTACAATATCACAGACTGGCACAGAATGTGTGGCATCTGCTGGCTAGGAGGTTGGTAGGTGAAAGTAAGGTATGTAGTCAAAAACCCGATCGATTCCAATAGGGATCAAATCAATTGCAGAGAAACTTTGAAGTTAATTAAAAGAAGTCAGCCCTTGTAAGTCCTTGTCGTGCTTTGTCAGATGACAGCTGCCCCCTTCATCATGTGCCTTCAGGACCTTGTGTCCTGTTTTGGTACACCAGGGGATACTTGTACCAAACTTTTTAATCTCAAATGAATTTTATTTAAGAGAATTGACATATTAAGTTGGACATGTTTTCCTCATTATATTTATACACTAACTAGTTTTCTTTTCATGCATAACTAGCAAGTCTAGATCAGGGTTGCAAAAAAGCCTGCTAAAAGTTTTTAAAAGCCACACCGGTGATTTAATTGGTCAAAATTAGCTTGTAATTTTAAACTACAAATTTTTACCCTTCAAGCCGCCGCAAACTAATATATCCATTCACTATGCTGTAGGTTTCACAGCAATATTAGCATTATTTAAAACATTAATTAATGATTTACATGTGATGTAATCTTCCCAACTGGGCAAAAAAGTCCTGGCCAGGATTCGAACCTGGATCCCTTGACTGAAGCTACCAATGCTCTACCAACTGAGCAATCCCGGACGAATATGGCTGAACTAATTTACCCAGTTAACCTTAATGGTCATAGCATCTGGTCCGATATCTGAATTAGCATAACAGAATAAAATCACAAGTAATGGGACCTCCAGTCCATTTAATCTAGTGTAATCACATTTCCAGCGTTTACTGGAGGTCCCATTACCTGTTATTTATTCTGTTGTGCTGATTCAGATGTCAGACCAGATGCAATGGTCATCAAGGTGAACTGGGTGAAAAAGTTCATCCATATTCGTCCGGGATTTCTCAGTTGGTAGAGCATTGGCAGCTTCAGCCAAGAGATTTCAGGTTCGAATCCTGGCATGGACTTTTTCGCCCAGTTTGAAGGTTACATCTCATGATTTTTTTTTATCAATTAAGAATAATTGTGTCAAAATTAATCTAATGATTTATAGTTTCAAGGATGATATTCATATACAAAATTAAGTTTTTTATATAATGTTGGAAATATGTTTTTTTAGCATTAAAAAAAATTATATAGAAAACAGCATTAAACTTTTGCCCTTTTGCTCGGTGGTCAAAGGGTTTTAAATGTGATTTAACTAACTTCAAAGGTTTAAGTTGTTTATTAAGTTTGAATTTAATATTATTTCAAATAATGAAAGCATTAAATTTTAATAACACATAACTGAGTTATTTATAGGCAGGGTTGTAAAAGTCAGCTAAATTTTAAAAAAAGAGTAAAAATCGCTTTGCACCAGACCTTTTAAATTATTTTAGGGTTATTGATGTAGTATTTTGTTTTAGTAACTGTTATTAAGTATTTATTTAGTAACTATTTAACAATATGATTTATTACTTAATTTTAAGGACTTTATTGAAAAGTAATACACTTTTTTCCCCTCTCAGATATTCAAAATCCTACCTAAAATCATTTAGTAAAAAAAATTCAATTTCTCGCTTTTGAAAACAATATTAAGAAAAACATAGCATGAATAACTCTTTTGAATAAGTTTTATTTTGAGCACGTCTTTTAACTTTGAGCACTTATTGAGAATAAGTTACAAAACCACTTAGGAGCAGGAAAAAAAAATATATATCTATTAAACATAAAAATATATATATAATTTTTATAAATCATCAATACCCACTGTGTGCTAATTACAGATGATCTCATATATTGTCAAATAATTCCATTTATAAAATATATAAATTATTTTGTTTCAATCAATATAAAAATAAATAGCAGTATATAAAAATTGTTTTTTCTTTTTAAAGTACAACTGTTTTTTTTTTTTTTTTTTTTTTTTTTTTTAAGAGTAGTTCATTGTTTGATTGCATAGTATTCTCTTTAAATTGTATAGTATATGTAGAGCTATGTGATATAGGCTTTCAAAACACCATACTGGTGCCTTATTTAATGCATTATACTACTACATATTGATTTCGTAATATTTTTCTAGTGGTCATAAAAACTTAATTTACTTCATAATATTTAACAGACGTTTACAAACTTTTTAGAAAAAACAATTATGAGTGCATAAAAAATAAATTAATTTAAACTTAATGTGAATTTTCTGGAAACCAACTATTTTTTTTATTATTAAAAGCCAGTGTTTTTTAACTGGTTAAAACCAAAAAAGAGGCAATTGGCTTTTTTTTTTTTTTTTTTTTTTTTTTTACCCGGCTAAAATCTGGCATCCCTCCTAGAGATGATTTGATAAACTGAAATGTAATTATTGTAAACATGCAATTAATTTAAATTAATGCATAGTTATGTTATAAATACCAAAAATCAGGAGATATATATATTTTTTTTAATCAAGACTTTTTCAATGAACAGCTTGATATTATATAATATTATTTATAACACTATAAAGAATTTTTTTTCTTTTTTAATAAACATACAATTAATAGTTAAATACCAGCAGTGCATTTTGAGAGCTTTAAGAAATGCATCCATAATAGGAAGCATCCTAGAGTGAACACTAATGTGTTCACTTTTCACTCTAGAAAGAAAAAGGACAGGGATAGAGTAAAAAAAGGCATTACTGAAGCAGAAAACTGGGCACTAGTTGAGCAGAAAAAAGAATGAGAAAAGTATTATTGCACTTAACAATAAAAAATAAAAGAAAGAAAAATATATAATTTTTAGATGTGACAAATAAAGTAACACTAGCATTTCACACTGCAGTCTAATATATTTTAGCAATATCTAATGTATTTTAGTTGCAGGTTTAAACTTCTACAGAAAAATTAAGGATTAAAAATCTCTACAAACAACATTAATCAAGCCAGAATATCATATTCATTCCATCAAAGTTGCAGAAAAAGTTGATCGAAGATAGCAAAAATGAAAAATTGTACTAATTCCAAATAAAATAAGCCAATACACAGACATCTCACTTTTTATACTAGTATTTATTTTTTTATGATCATTGTTGAAAATGATATAATGTGGTATTTTATTTTTGTAGCAACATTGTTCTGAAAACCTTTCATTTCATTTATGACAACAACAGTGATTTAATTTTTAATTAAGAACAATTTTTAGTCAGATGACATGTTTTAAAGAAATGTGAGTGTACTATGTCAGAAGTCGGTTAAAAAACCATTCAAATAATATCTTATGAACCTTAATGAGAACAGGCTTAAGGTAGAAAGACATAACAAAATTATACTTACACATATTTTTTTTCCCTTTAGTTGGACACAGCTTCCTGCCAAATCATCCATCTGTATGAACTTGTTTTGTATATTTCAGGCCATGGCTATCCTAACAATTTCCAAGAATATTTGAAAAAAAAATGTACAAATTAATCTATGACAGTAAATATTATTAAAATATACAAATTTACATATTATGATTGTTACATTTCTACACACTAGCATTTTTCCTCAAAATGCATTTAGTTTTATTTAGAAAGAAAAGAAAATAGCCTTCTCAATAATATCAAAAAATAGCATCTGATATTCAGTTTTCACAAATATTTCTACTATTTTAAGTATTATTAGATTACCCCCCCCCCCACCACTCCCAAATATCTCAGTTATTGTCTGCTTTCACAAACCCACCACCACCGTCTTTTACCAAGAATAAAAGCAACTGAAAAATGGTTATTTTAATCGCTGAATTAGAAGGGAAAAAGCCTTCCAAAAATCAATTAGAGCCTGTATTTATAAAGGATTGGCTTGTATTAATTTTCTTTTCATATTTTCTGAATTTAACTCAACCTTCCGTGGCTTATTGGAAAAATTTATTGGTGTTGATGCGTTTGAGAATTTGCGATTAATGTCATCAATTTTCTATACCTGAAATTTTAAATAGTTTTAAGGGAATGGAAAATAGATTATTTAAATGAAAGAGAATGCTTTTACATTATTTATTCGCTGTTTGAAAACAGTCACCTAAGAAAATTAACCATTAATGATGATCTTCATAGGAACTAATGATGTACAAATAAATGAAAGTTCCTAAAAACCTGTCTAGTAAATAAGCTGTTTCTTGCTTTTTCGCAAACATCATGTTTCTAAATAAAATAGAAAAAAAACTTCATAGGTGATAATAGACATCAAGACAGACAATTTTTGTTCAGGAAACCAGGATCGCAACACACTTATTCATTCAAAAATAAAGCGCATCTCACTCCAGGACAAATTTGAATTTTCGTTTGTTATTTTAATAATATTGAAGATATTGTAAAAGCTATATTTTCAACATAGTTACTTTGATTTCTGTGAATCATGAGAAGTACTGGAAATTGCTGCCATTCCTATTTAAACAACACTGAGCTAGAAATTCCTTTCTTCAGAGTACAGCCTACAGAACAAAAATTCAGTTTCAGCTTACGGTGACACACTCTGGGTTTTTGATAGAATGTATTTATTTCTGATGGAATGAGTGGATTGCGATAATGTTTCTCGCTCAAACAATGATTGCCTTGACCACATTATCTACGCAGAAAGTTTGTTCCAAGATGTATGAACACCCTGTTTACAACCTCTCAATATGATCGCCCATTCCAGACACCTGCTCTCTGGTTCATTTAAAAACTTCCTTGCCAAATCAAAAGGGAAATTATTCTTGCTGATTTGCCATAATTTTAATATGTTACTTTAGTCTTTTCCTGACAAATAAACACTATACCACTGTAAAATGTTTCTTATAATTCATTAAATTTTTTTTTAATTACTTGAGAGTATTTTTTTAAGAATATAATAACATTTTATAAATTTATTTTAATTCACAGAAGAAACCACGAAGTTTAAAGCTTTATTAATTAAAAAAGCTTTAAGACAATCCTCTTTTTAAATTATAACTCAAAGCACAGATTATTTTTGTGTAAATGTAAATGTTTCTAGTAAAAACGTCTAGTTCATAAAATGGTAGTATTTATGTTAAATATTATGTAAAATTGTTTTATAATTTAACTTTTATATTCTGAAATGTAAAAATATTCGGCCAGTCGAATATTCGGTATTCGGCTTCACTGTTTACTATTTGGCTAGTCGATTATTCGGTATTCAGCAAAAATCACTATTCGGTGCATCCCTAATATAGATATGTATATTATATTCATTATATAAGTATACAATTAGTATATATATCATTCATTCAGATGGGTATAACATATAACCAAAAATATTGTAACTATCTTTTATAGCTAAAAGCTGGCAATCTGATGTTATGTGTTTAATACATGCTTTTATATTATATTTACCATTTTAAATGATGTTATGTATTTAATAAATGTACTATATTAAATTACTGTTTTGAGCTGGATTGGCCATCGACAATGATAAACATGATTGGTGAGCTATATTCCTGGTATGAGTATTACATAAGTATCTTTTAAACTTTTCAAAAATTCAACAGTTAACCTGTAATAATCCCAGTTGATAAAAACATATTAATAGTTTAACAAGAAAATTTTGCTTTTGTATGTTCGATGGAAATGGTTTTATAATGGTCATATTGATATTCAGTTATTTTTTCAATAATATATATAGCAAAATTAGATTCACGTGTCATCTTTTTGTTGCAGCATCTTATGAAATTCACTGAAAGAAACAAACGTTTATAAATTTGTACTGAAAAGAAATGTTGATGTAATCGCAAAAAAAGAAATTTTTTAATATGTTAATTCAGGCAAAAACAAATTTCCACCATAGCCCACATTTCATACAAAGCTAAGTTAACACGACACAAATATCGCTAAAATATCTTGATTACAATTAAAGCTGTGAATGAAAATTCGGGTTCAGCTAGAAGTGAGACACTCTGTATTTTTGATGGAATAAGTGGACTGTGATGTCGTTTCCAGTGATAGAAATTTGAAAATGAAAGATAGGCGTCAAATGACATCTGCTGTAAATAAATATCTTAGGCACCACAGTAAAGGTGAAAATAAGCACTCGCCAGTCGCCACTCGTCGATTAAACTTGAAAAACTGGCGATTAAAAATATGGAACAAACCGGCCAAATGCAAGATTTTCCAATAATTTTTTTTTGTAAAATTCGTGATTTTTCCGCGCTTGTTCGACAAAATTCGCGATTTTTCCGTGCCCGTTCGACAAAATTTGTGTTTTTCCACGCCCGACCGCCGAAATTTATGATTTTTTTTTCGCTCCCGTTCGACGAAATTCATGATTTTTCCTCGTCCGATTGCAGAAATTTGTTTTGTCCATGTCTGATTGCTAAAATTTAAGATTTTTCTGCATCCGATCGATAAAATTTATGATTTTTTCCGCGTCCGATCAACGAAATTCAGGATTTCTCCACGTCCGATCGACGAAATTCATTATTTTTTCACACCTGATCACCGAAATTCATGATTTTTCTACAACCGATCACCGAAATACTTGATTTTTACGGCCCCGAATGACAAATATTCATCATTTTTACACTCCCGAATGACGAAGTTTGCAATTTTCCCGGACTAATTGACGAAATATGCAATTTCTGAAGATGCTGGCCACTTTTGGTCCGCGGGCCACAGGTTGTGCATGTGTAATATATATCATGTGGTGGGTTATTATTTAGTGCATAAACTAGGGGTGCATAACTTTTATAAGGGGAGGGCCACTCACAAAAATGACTGACGATGTTTTTATGCAACCTATGGACAAAATTTGCAATTTTTTTTTTCGCGACAAATTGGTGAAAATTGCAATTTCTGGAGATGTTGGCATTTAGGTTCACTGCGGGCCGCTTTTCGCCTGCCGGCCACGGGTTGTGCATCCTTAATATAAACATACCTATTTTATTATTGTCAGATCTTAATTCTAAACATTTTTTTTTAAAGGTACTTATGTAGTTAGCCACACAAGTACCTAAGCTTAATGAGACTTATGTATTTAGCTACGTAGGCATGTGTGTATAACTTTGCTGTTAACTTATTTTAAAATTTAAAATAGATTGGAAATTAGTATCTCAAGTTTATTCAAAGCAATATAAATTAAAATATTTTTATTTAGTACATAAATTACTTCACTGTAAACTAATTATATATATTTTTTAATTAATTATGCAATGACATAAATGTACTTACTGGCTACTAAAGAAATTATTCTCACTCGCGACTAACAGGCTACTAAAAAAATTGAACGTACCGGCCAGTGGCTACTAAGCAAAGTTCCTTATTTTTACCTTTCTTTACACCACAGTAAAATTTCTAAAATTTATTTTTAACGTAACCGTAACATTATATGCTACTTTATGGAAAAGCATAAATATTTAGCTTTTATTTAAAATTATTGAAGCTCTTAGTCTACAAGATTATAATAATTGAAGCAACTGTAAAATTGACAAAGAATTTTTAATTATTACTTTATTTAGAAATTAATAGAAAAATGCAGTTAATCATTTAAAACAAAATGAAACCTGGATAACTTCCTCAGATGTCAGAAACAAAATTTTATCTATTGTTGATAATTACACTTAAACTTAAGTAAAATAGTAATATTAATAACAATAATAATGTGGAACAGCTTTAGGATTAGCCTGCTGTCCGCCATCTTGTTTGTTTGTGTAAATGTTTTGCTTCTCATTTCTAAAGTAATTTTCATCCATATTTACTTATTATAAACACATTTAATTTTATTGACTAATTTATTTATATTTAATAGTAAAGGTTAAAATGTTTTGATTTTAAAAATGAGATGGCTGACTGCAGGCAATAAATCAAAACATTTGTTTTGTTTCTGACATAATCAAGTTAAATCAAAACATTGATTTTAAAAATGAGATGGCTGACCGCAGGCAATAAATCAAAACATTTGTTTTGTTTCTGACATAATCAAGTAAAATCAAAACATTTTAACTTTTATTATTAAATATAAATAAATTAGTCAATAAAATTAAATAACGTATTTATAATAAGTAAATATGGATGAAAATTATTTTGGAAATGAGAAACAAAATAAATATGTTTTGATTTAAAAAACAAGATGGCGGACAGCAGGCTAATCCCAAAGCTGTTCGAACAATAATAACATAATGTAATTACAGATTAATATTGTTAAAATGAAATCTAAAGGACAACATTTATTTATTATTATTAATATCATTATTTTTTTTTGGTTAACCGTTAAAATAATAGTACCAAGGTATCAACTTATCTGTTGGGACTGCATTATTAATTGTGTTAAAGCGAAAATTCATATTAAAGCGATTTCATGCAAAACAATGTTTGACTGCATATAGATTGCAAAGATGAAACAAACAATGGACACTAATTTAAATAAAGTTAGATGCTAAAAAGAAGTTTATTAGATGCAGGCAACTATTTTTTATTTACAAATCAAACAATAATCATTCAAAAGAATTATTTTTAAATCAGGACGTCTAATCCATCCTTCAACGACATCATTTCACCAGGGATTTATGGCTTTATCTGGACAAAAATCTGCTAAATTAAGTCCATACAGTTTCACCATTAATAAATCATTTAACAGTATCAGTGGATAAATGGTTATGTGTATCAATTTTTATTAAATTTAACTGACTGAATCCCTTTTCACATTGAGTAGTGCTAAATGGCAGAATCAATATAAACATAAAGTTTAAAAGTTTACATAAATTAATATGTTCATTTGGATTTGAACACTCTGCTAAAATTTGCTGCCAAATTGTCTCAAATGAGAGTTTATCTTTGGTGAGAGACCAAATTTTTAAAAAATGGGTGATCGGCTAAGTTAAACAAAAATAAGTGTTAAAAAATTTGATGCCTGATAATTTTGTAGTCGTCAAAAGCAATAATTTAAGTTGCATTTGACAAGGATGACTAACAACCACTAATTTTGAATACTGGATTTCCTGTATTATCAAACTATTAATAAATTTTTATGTAACTTGGATCATTACAAGTTAGATGTTGCCTTTTTCAAAAGTTAAAAGGGTACTTGAGTAATATCTGTGACAGGAATATAGATCACCAATCATGTTTATCATTGCCAATCGGATTCAAAACAATAATTTAATATTTTCAATAATTTAGTTAATTATTCAATAATTTATTAAATACATATCATCATTATGATAAATAATATAAAAGAAAGTTAAAATAATACAAATTAATGACTGATGTCTTTTAACTATAAAATATATTTACGATGGTAGTTTTTTTTGGTACTTTTCGGTTAGCCGGGCACCAGTGATATATGTATACACATATATATGTATAGTATATTCATACATATATGCATGTACATATATGTATGTATATATATATGTGTGTATGTAGATATTTTTGTATCTATATATATATATATATATATATATATATATATGTGTGTATATAAATCACTGGCGCCCGGCTAACCGAAAAGTACCGGGGTTTTTTTTGGCTGTATATGTTATGACTAAGGCTTGACAAATGCGATCACCAAATTGCTGCTGACAACCAAGTTATTTAGTCTGGCTGTTTTTCTTTTTTTTACAAGAAATGACCTAACAAATGAACACAAAAATATTTTTTCTCTCCCACAATACTCATGTGTGGCAAGCAGTGATCGTCCTCTGCTCTTGTACCTTTAAGGCAGTTCAGTTCTAAAAAAATATATATTCCCTGCTCAATAATGCGAAACTTTCTGATACATTTTTAAACTCAAAAGCATGACACTTGCAGGCTTGGCTATAGGTGCAGATTCGCGGTCACCAGTCACCACGTGGCAACTAATTTTTTTTCTGTGGTCACTAACTTTCGGCGTTTAAGTTGCCATGTGATTTAAAAGTAATCAATTTCTGGTATTCCCAGTCCCCATCGTGAAATGTTAATATTTTTTTTAAGATTAAGACCAAAACACATAAACATTATCAGAGTTTCCCCCAGAAGTTTCAGAAGGGTGCTGCACCCTGCCTGCCCTTTGGTTTACAAAATAGCACCCTTTTTGCCCCCTCCAGTAAAATAATTAGCACACTTCTTGTCCTCAGTAAAAAAAAAGTGCCCTTTCTCCTTTTTACATTAAAAAATTTGCTTTCACAGTAAAAACTTACTCAATGTTGTCTTTAAAAGAGTGTTTTCACTTTGGAATATCAAAAGTGGCTTTAAAAACCAAAAGAATAACTTTAACAATTAAAAAAGTGCCCTTAAGAATTTGAAAAGTGCCCTAAAAAACCCAAACAGTACCCTTAAGAATTAAAAAAGTGCTCTTAAGAATTAAAAAAGTGCCCTTTTCTTACCAGCAGCACCCTGCCTTTTTTTAAACCTGGGGGAAACTCTGCATTATTATTATCTTTTAATAACATTTCAGAATGATCTGTTTAACACAGCAAACTATTAAATATATTCGAATAGCAATGTTATTCATAACAATCTGAATCTGATAATTTTACATAGACTGTGATTTAAATATATATATAATATATATAAACAAATGTTTGAAGTGTGTTTTGATTTTTATACTGCAAAATAATCTCACAAATTCGGATTTTCTGTCATATGGACTTTTGTCTGGCATAATCAAAATAAGAAATATTTTTCTGATATTCCCCGCTATCATGATTGCTTAGCTTATACATATTTTTTTTAAACCGTATCTTGCCCAACTTTATACTGAATGTACATGATTTAAGATTTAATTATTATTCAAATTTTGGTTGTACATGTGTTTATATTAAATAAATTACTTTACTCTTTGAATTCCTAAAGGGTTTTTTTTTTTTTTTAAGTTTTTTACCCCATATAAACACTATTGTTTTTATGCGTTTGTTTTTAACTGTGGCCACTGGATTTTTTGGGTTTAGGAGCCACTGACTCCTTCCAAATTTTGGGAATCTGCACCTATAGGCTTGACCTGTAGGTCTAGTAAATTAGAATTAAATGATGTTTTCCATTTTTTGATAAATAAATTATTTCTAGGGTTATAAGCAGACTTGTATAAAACCAAAAACTTTCTGCGCACATAAATATTGAATCAAAAACTTTCTGTAAATTAATTTAACGTTTAATAAAATTACATGTTCTATTATTTTGACGATATAATTAAAAACAGTAGTTTAAAATAATTACCATTTAAAATTAATTAATATTAATTAAAGAATAATTATTTTGGTTAAAAATCATAATAAAACTAAAAATCAAGGATAGGAAAAGCTGAATTCTTATCAATTATTTTGTCAATGCATTTAGAAACAACCCAATCCTTAATAATTTGACCTCTTTGCAAGCGTCTGTAATGTCACAATGTTTTGCATCTTTAAATTTTGAATTGTGCGCAAACAGTAAATAAATCTTACATAAAATTGGGAAATATTTTAAATTTTTTGGTATTAAAAAATTTTCTTCTAAAAAAATTTTCTGCAAAATTCGGAATTTTGCAGAAAATTTTCCGCGCACGCCGTGCGTCTATATTATACAACTCTGGTTATAAGCGATTGATATCACGTGATGACAGGTTTTTCACCTTTCCCGCACTGTCGCATTTAGAAATCGGTTCAAACCAGGGCCCGACTAAGCTCATTTGGGGCCCGGGGCAGACTTCAATTTTTGCCCCCCCCCCCCCATAACAAAATTTTCATATGCAATATTTTTGCTACAATAACATTACACAGTATTTTTCCATTAGCGGAGCACCAGTGATATATATACATATACACACATATATATACATATAAATATATCTGTATAGATGTGTATACATATGTATATATATCACTGGTGTTAAAGGACTAAATAAGCACTAGCCACCAGCTTTTTTACAAGGAAAGAGTAAAAAATTTTTGCATTTCACCAAGGATTCTATTTACTTTTAGATTAATACTAATTGAAATTTTAATAAAAGTTTAGTGTTTAGAACTTTTAAATAAAAGTGTGTCCACTAGTTTAAAGAAAGTGGCCTACTAAACTGCTACTACTGGCCACTAATGGAATTTCCCAGTTTTGCCCTTTAACTGTCGCCCGGCTAATGGAAAAGTACCCATTGCACATATAAAGTGTTTTTATACATTATAATTTTTGAAATTATAGAACAAATTTAAAACTATACATTCTGATTTTATATCTTGGCTTCTGCTAGTTGGATTGGGCTGAAACTTTCCCAATCAGATAAGATTATGCTACATGCATAATTTTACATGCACGATATTATATTCCCTAAAAACTCACAATTTACTTTTTGTGATGTTTTAAAATATGTATTTTTTAAACAAACAAGTTCACCAGAGAGGAAAGCTGCAGCAAAAGGATTTTAAAAAGTTTTTGTTAATAAATGCTTAGTTCAAACTTGAGTAACTGGATTTTGACTTTTGTTATAAAATGTTATTTTTCATAAAAGTAACCTTTACTTTTCACAAAATAAAAAGGAAAAAAAAACCTGCATCGACACCTGCAAATGTACATATACTTCACTTACTTGTCAGTTATTTTCAATATTAACTCAGAAAAACTGATTACTCTCTGATAAATATTCTATTTAGAACAATATTGAATTAAAAAGTATAATTTAAATATCAAAAATCAGTCGTTTTATTCTTTACACCAGGTAACAAGACAGTATATAAAATTTACCTCAAAAAGAATATCTCAAAAAGTCTCAAAATATCTCAAATTTATCTCAAAAAGAATATTTACATATTTTTATTTAAATATACACTAATTTTAGAACTACTTTCACCATGGAGTAAAGTGATGGTATCAAAACATGCTGTTTTAAATGCATCACTGAGAGAAAACAATCAAAGAGCATTGAATGTTTATATGCTTCATATTTAATCTATATGAATCCAATGTATATAAAATGCACCAAAAGTTTTATAAAAAATATATTAGTTTTGTTTTAGAACCTTCTCTGAAAAAAAAATGCTTGATTTTACCCCAACTTTCCCCCACCTGACCCTAATTTAAATATTAAAAATCAGTCGTTTTATTCTATACACCAGGTAACAAGACAGTAAATAAAATTCCTCATTACTTTATATAAAAATAGGTAGATTAAAACAAATGCAAATTAAATAACATCTTATAAGGTTGTGAACTGAAAATGCAAAAATGCAAAAATTCATGAATTTAACATTGAACAAGTAGAAGAGCAAAATTTAAGTAAATATCTTAAAAATTATGTAATGTTTTAAGGAACATAAAATATTTTTTTCAGAATTAATGCACAACTAAAATGAATCACCTGTTGTTATGATGCATTGAGTTAGATGCAATGGATAACTATGGAATTTAAGATAAATTACAAAAAACTCTTCAATAAACACATATCCTGAAAAGATCTCCCATATATACACAGAAAAAATGTTATTGTTAAATATAAATATCAGAAAATTCCATTTATACATTTCATATGCAAATATATGCAATTTCAATATTGTGTGATAGTCTTATTTTCTTAAAATTAATTATTATGAAATCGTCAACATATTTTCAATCACAAAAATATATTATATGTATTTGGTTAATTTAACTCACTTGTTTTTTTAAGCCTTGTAATGGTGTTGAACATATATCTTATTTTATTTTTAGAGGTTTCTTTCTAATTTTGCATTTAACAAAAGAATCTATAATATCGTTATAATCAAGTTTATTAGTAACATCTCCATTTAAGGATAATATAGCTAAGCATGAGAGCTTTTACTGATGAAGATAGGATCAAAGGGGAGATTTTAACCTTTTCAGTAAAGAAAATTATCTTTCTCCTGAGCAATTAGAAATAGACATTGTTAAAAAAATTCGTAAAGCAGTTTCTACATTAGGAAATGCTGAAGATAAATGAGGGTTTTGTAATGTCTTTAACACTTGGAGAACAGTATCATCTTTGTTTACAAATGAGCTAAATTGATTCAGTTCATCAGAAAATTCCTCTTCTAAATCTGACGGTTAACTTTGTTGAAGAGATTTTGCATCTTCATGTAGCGAAGCATTTGAATGCAAACTTATAAGAGCAAAAAAACATTTTTGTCATTTTATCATACGGCTGTTTGCTGTTTGAGAGATGGCTTATTAAGGAGTCACAAAGTACATACTCTAAGGGACAAAAATTTTATAGTGGCAACAACTCTCATTAGCACTGATCGCCAATAATCCACTTCATTTTTATACTGAAGTACTACTGCACAATCAGTTCTTTGGCTGGTTTTAAGTCTAAAAGACATTTTTAAAACTATCTCTTGGTGCGAAAAGGAGTTTTCATGCTCTGCCAACCTCAAAGAAACATGCTCCCAGTCATTAAATCTAAAAGTGTAAAGTTTGCTTGTATTGTTGGAAAAAATGTTGCATATCCAACAAAATATCGATTTATTTGTTAGAGAAAGCACAAGCCATTCTCTGAGTACTTTTTCATTATTTATTTTAATGCGATAAAAGTTATTTTCAGTCAGAAGTCGTTTACAACCAGAAATATTTTTTTCTGTTTCACTCAAGAGTTCCATATTTTGCTTCGGGGGATTGTTAATAAAATGTTCAATCATGTCCGGTGAAACAATGTTCCATGATGCTGGATCAGAATTGTGACCTGAACTCGCAACCAATGAATCATCAGTTGTCGTTACATTTCCTATTGTTTTCATCACCTCTTCTTGAAAGTCATCTTTATCACCACTTATATTTTTCGAATTATCTATTTCTTCAGGTAGTTAATTACTGCTTTTATCTGTTTCTTTTTCACTGGAATTTTTCTTCGTGTATTCCAGCATCATCTTTTTCATTTTCTTAGCTTGTTCTTCATGAGATCTTTTCAATTTTCTTTTTGCTACACCGGACAAGTAATTTCGCTGCATGACTTATGCAAATATAGGAATCTAGCATCGATTAATATACGATAAAAAGATAAATAAAGTTCGTAAAATCTGTATTCCTTCGCGGCTAGAGCACCAAACGAGGTAATACAAGTGCATTAGATACACATGTTAGATAACAACAAAAATGTAAACACATAGGCACGGCACAGTTGCAGTTAAGTTATCGTGGCGGTTAGTGAATGAGGGAAAATCCATAGAGAAAAGAAGTGATTTACGTAGCGGCAGAGAGGTAAAAGTTTCTACTACGTAGTATCCGCATTACAAATCCCCTTCCGGTGGCACTGAAATTAATAATTATGGTGTATAATTCCAGCTATTTACCTTATTGTAATTCGCTGAACAGTTTGTTTAACTTCGCTGAATGCATTGTGATTCGCTCAGTGTAACTGAAATAAATATTTAGAACATCTGCTACCAGGTAGCATATTAGAGCACTCAGAGAATAAACTCTGGGCTGGAATCGCAAATAGGGCGGTTGCAATTGACGTCATCATGCTGGAGGTCACACATGACAAATAGGCAGTTCTGATTGGTAGAACTGCCCTGACCTCCAGTTTAAGTACAATGGTTGATCAGCTGATTGTAGATCCCGCAAATCATAGATCTTATATAAAAAGAATGAAAAAAAAATCTATTTTTTAAATTTTTTCTTATATACAGGAACATAAACATTGGGCTACGAAAATTTGTCATTTGGGGGCCCCCTTAAGATGGGGGCCCGGGGCAGCTGCCCCGTTTGCCCCTGCGGTAATCAGGCCCTGGTTCAAACCACTAACTTTGACAGCATATTTGGAAAGATCTTCTGCTTTACCAAAATATGGAACAAACCATTTGATTACATAGAATAAAAACACCTGTCAATTTCATGAGTTTTCAAACAAAAAGGAATTCAGAAATGTGTCAAAGTTTGGATTTGAGAACTTGCCTACAATTTCTATGAAGAGCAGCATCTGTTATTCATCTTAGTCACAATGTTAAATTAAAATTCTCATAAGATATCTCATTACAGATGTTACAAAATATTAAGAAAAATCATATTCAAACAAAAAACATTTTTAAATTTTATTTTTAATTTGGAAGAAATAAGTTCACCGAATGCAAATTTTAAAATAAAATCAGAATTATTTGACTGAATTTGAGAGGAAAATTGGCAAAAAATTGTTTTCCTCCTTCAACATATCTTCTACGTCCCCCCCCCCCCTCCCCTCACCATACAGAAATTTTGTAGCATTCAAATATCTGGATATTAGAAGCATTCAGCATTTCTCGAACATGTCTGTTAATTCAGCGTTTTTTTTTTTTTTTTTTTTTTTTTTTTTTTTTTTTTTTTTTTGCAGAGATATATAATTTTGATAAGTTTTATTAGAAAACTTAGTATATATTAACTTTCTAAAGTATATACTATTCTGAACTATATAACTAATAACTTTAAAGTATACTTATTATTTTTTCCAATTAATTCATAATAAACTTTTTGAAAATCAATGACGGAGGAGGAGGGGGGAGGTATAAATATTTGTTGCTGACTACCAGGCTTCATGAAATTTGTTGTAAAGACCTGATTATGACTGCCAGAATGAATATGATATATATATTTATTACAGTGACCTCTCACTTCAAAGCGATGTTCAGTAATTACTTTATTTAGTTTATATTCAGTTTAATTCATTATTCAATTTATAAATTATGCGATTAAATAAATAAGGCGAAATTTACTTTTAAAAAAACTGGTAACGAAAAATAATAGTTGTGTATCGCGTATAAGCGAGACGTCACTGTATACTAAAAGAAACATTATAAATAAACGCTATTATATATTCTACATATATCTTAGCATTTAATTACTTTTAAAAACGATGAATTTAAGCTTACCTGTTAAAATCATTAGCAAGTTGAGACAATAGGCATCCCGCGTCCCACGCTGACTTCCTCTTCTTAAACGTAAACAAGATTGATTGTTGCCAATTCGCATTTCATAAAGTAGCTCGCACAGCACAGCAAAGGATTATGGGTAAGATTCTCGTAGTCACAGAAGATTTATTTACAAGCTCAGAAAACATATTAATAAACAAAAGCATATTTTATCATTATTTAATTAATAAATAATGGAAAATTTGATAAAAACACCTACTTGTAAGCATTATTTGTAAAATTTAAGTATAAATTTTCTTAAATAGTAAAAATTAACATTTGAGATCGTTAAGTAAAAACATTTAAACTAGATAAATTTAATTTACACAATTTTTCGCCAAAAAATTTAAACACTTGAAGTTTTCGTAATTTATATCGACATCAGTTATAACCTAATTTATTTTAACGTTATGCATATTTATAATAAATTCGATAATCAACACAAAATCAATCTGAAATTAAAAGAATGTTCCTTATATTTTTCAGATCTATTGTGCATATTTTTTATCATTAAAGTACTAGTAGAATAAAAAATAAGTGAATTCTTTAAAAGCATAATGCTTTTGAAATCAAATGGGGCAGTTTTCGTTTTTGAATTACATTAAATGCATTGTATTAAAATTATTTTAATATTGGGAATGGAATGTATTAATAATAATAATACTATATTCACATGTTGAATATAAGATATTAACCATCAGACCATCAAATAAAATATCCAATAATTATCGTTTGAGTCTATTGGACCCATATATAAATATAGAATTATCAAAATATAAATCATATATTAATCAAATCTTGTGTGTGTGCGGTTATATATATATATATATGCAAATTTTATCTTAAAAACGGCTCTAACGATTTTGACGAAATTTTGTATCCTACCGTTTTGGGGCACCAGAAAATCATTGGACTAGGTCACATGTTCGTGAAAATTTGATTAGTGGGTCCATTTTGGGTCACCATGGGTCATGGTCCAGCTAATTGCATCTAAAAAACGGTTCAAACGATGTTGACGAAATTTTATATCCTACCGTTTTCGGGCACGAGGAGACTATTGGGCTGGGCCATACGTTCGAAAACTTTCGATTAGTGGGTCATTTTTGGGTCAACGCGGGTCAAGTTAATTTTATCTAATAAACGGCACTAACGATTTTGATTAAATTTTGTATCCTACGAGTTTCTGGAACGAGAAAATCACTGGGCTAGGTTACATGTCCCAGAAAATTTGATTAGTGGGTCATTTTTGGGTCACTGTGGATCAAGCTAATTTTATCTAAAAATCGGCTGACTATTTAGACTAAATTTTGCCTCCTAAGGTTTTCGGGCACAAGAAGACTGTTGGGGTAGGTCACGTATTCGAGAAAATTTGATTAGTGGGTCACTTTGGTCATGGGGCATTATGGGTCAAGCTATTTCTATCTTAAAAACGGCTCAGAGGCTTTGAACTAAATTTAGTATCCTACAGTTTCAGGGAACGAGAAGACTATTGGGTAGGTCACATGTTCGAGAAATTTCGATTAGTGGGTCATTTTGGGTCACTGTGGGTCAAGCTAATTTTTATCTTAAAAACGGCTCAGAAGATTTGAACTAAATTTTGTATCCTACGGTTTTGGGGCACGAGAAAATCATTGAGCTAGGTCACATGCTCGAAAAAATTCGATTAGTAGGTAATTTATGGGTCACTGTGGGTCAAGCTAATGTTTTCTAAAAAAACACGGCTTTTTGTGTGAACGCACAGGCCTAGTACTCAGGGCGTGGTGGATAAATTACTGTTGGCTAGTAAGAAATATATGTCCGTCTTTATGGCTCCTACTGTACACATGTGTCCGGGAGATCTGATAGGTTAACGTTTAACAAGTCTGTTAAGGCTACTATATATGATCCATGATATTAGTAGTCTACGTCGCAATGACGATTCTTGCAATGATCGCTAAGGCAAAAATATAGTAATAAATTGGTTGACGTTAAGTGTTTGTCTGCCCTTTTCTTTTACCCTATTCTGTACTCCTAGGCAGAACTAACTGACCATACGTTGACCAAATTCTTAAATGCAAAAATGGGGCAAATTGCTTAATGGTTTCAGTTTCTTCTTTAAAACCAAAACTGGGATCGAATCGCCGCACCGTTAATATATAAATTTTTTGATAGGTTTAAATGCCATAAGTAATTGCATATTTCTATAGGTTGTACTACATTATGAAAAAAAAAAACCTTCGAAATCATAAGTACAGTACTACTCTTCGAAATAGTTTTATATTGGCTGATCTTTCGTTTTCAAATTTCATTGTCTGCGCTGAGCGCTAAATCATCTGAAGTAAAATCGCAAAATACCTGAGAATTTTGGAAAAATCGAAAAAAAAACCCGGAAAATTCGGAGAAAAAAGTGGCAAATTTGGAAACTTTTCGAGGAATAAACAAATTTAAGAAATTCTCAGAAGAAAGAACTGTTTACATGATTTTAAGAAGTTTTTAAGTTTTCAGTTATTTTATGTTTTATGATGCTCCGTGTCAAATGTCCTTCCTGAATTCATCCCTAATTCCTTTGATCAGTAACATTAACATAAAGTTTCTATATCAGAATAGTGACATACAGGAAATAAAATTTGATTGAATAAGGCCATTTTGGACAAAAACGAATCGATAAGTATCTTGGCGAAACTGCCAATATTTCAAAATTAATGTTTGTAAACTTATTTCACTTATCTAATCGAACACGTTCAGGCGATTATCGCAAAGTTGTGGAATGTAGGTTTGCCATGGTTTAGAAAAAACCATCTGTTTGAGCGTGTGCCCTTTGATATGTCGCAACTGTCATATAGAGGCACACTACCTCTGTATGAGCGCGACCTACGTTATACACGGCTGGTGCATGACGTTTAAAACGTCACATGGAGTGGATACGAGGCTAACGAAAAAGAAAGGCTACCGCGGTGCTTTACGCGTATCGTTTTTTACAGACCGCCGGTGTCACGTGATGCTCGAATGCACCAATGAAGGTGTATGAAAAGAGCATCACGTCACTCTAGCGGTCTGTAAAAAAAGATAAGTGGAATGCACCGCGGTAGCCTGTCTTTTTCGTTAGCCTCGGAGTGGATAATTTTTATACGGCGATTGGTGCAAAACGGGGGGGGGGGGCGTCGCTTTGCACCAATCGCCGTGCAAAAATGATCCACTACATGTGACGTTTTAAACGTCATGCACCGGCCGTGTATAACGTAGGTCGCGGTATAAGTGTGGTTACACCAGAGAAATGTAATTTGATTGGCCAAGAGAAATAAGGTTTTAAAGCATACAAATGAACAATTGACGTAGTTTGAAAAAGTGTTCGGTAAATAAATCTGTTTGTTATTGGAGAACGTGCGTTATATATGTTTTATGGACGATTTAAAAAAAAATGCACCTCAAAGGATGTTGGTGAGCCTAACATTATCGCAAAACGAAAAGTAATTTTTGTTGACTTTTCTCGTGTAGAGTGTCTATATGAGAGCGGCGACATACGCACAGGCAGAATGTTCAGATCGAAGTTACAGTCCAAACAGGGCAACACTAAATACCGGGCTTGCTCATTCATTCTCATGACGTCACAAATAGTGGCTGGCCGCAACCAGTCATTGGTACAAAGTGGCGTGCCCATCATTTTGTTCCAATCGCTGTATGTTTTCTGTCGCGGACAGCTACCATTTGTGACGTCATGAGAATGAATGAGCAAGCCCGGTTTCTAGTGTAGCCCTGGTCAAAACTGTGGCAAACCAGAACTTGGCGATACTCGCCTGGACGAGATCGATTAGACGAGTGAAATAAGTTAACAAACATTAGCTTGGCGATAATGGCAATCTCACCAAGATGCTTTGCGATTCGTTTTTGTATAAAATCGTTTTAAACAGTAACATTTTATATCGCGTATGTCGCCACTTTCATATACAGACACCCTAGTCTCACTTGTCTAGGCGCAATCGCCAAATTCTGGAATATGGTTTGTCATAGTTTGGACAAAACGTATGTCCCCACGAGCAAAAAATTGGATTGGTCGAGACGATTTTGAACAAAAATGAATTGCAAGCATCTTCGCGAGACTGCCATTGTTGTCAAACTACTGCTTGTTGACTTCTCTCTTCTCTCTAACCAAATCTATACTCATTTTAAGCTACTATTGCCAAGTTCTGGAATCTTGGTTCTGATAGATTGGACAAAAACTAGAGTATGCATTTTGTGTGTATGTTACCACTCAAGAGGCATTCAACAGAACACTACTCTGTTCTGTGACATTTTAAATTTTAGTGTTCGACAAAAGCATTATTTACTTAATGACAGAAACGCATTGAAAAGTTTTCAGAATCATGCCGTATCTATCAATAATCTTTGTCTGTTTTAGAACCTGATCCTGTACTACAGCGCCCAGAATAGACGCTTTCCGAGGCTAACGAAAAAGAAAGGATACCGCGATGCTTTCAGCGTATCTTTTTTACAGACCACCGGAGTCACGTGATGCTCGAATGCATCAATGCAAGTGTACGAAAAGAGCAACACGTCACTCTAGTGGTCTGTAAAAAAAGATAAACGGAATGTGCCGCGGTAGCCTGTCTTTTTCGTTAGCCTCGGACGCTTTCAGTGTGATGTCAGTCATGACGTTTTGTTTGGATACTGACTCCAAACAAACGGTTGCTATGCTTTATTTCTTATTAATAATAAATAGTAGAAAATGTTACTACTGCATATAATGTATTAAAACAGCTTGCCGTGAACTATAGCTATAAGATTTAGCTATATTGTACAAACATAATAGAAAATACAACATAGCAACCGTTTGTTTGGAGTCAGTTTCCAACTAAAACGTCAGTACTGACGTCACGACTGAAAGCGTCGAGGCTAACGAAAAAGACAGGCTACCGCGGTGCATTCCACTTATCTTTTTTTACAGAGCGCTAGAGTGACGTAATGCTCTTTTCGTACGAGGCTAACGAAAAAGATAGGCTACCGCGGTGCTTTACGCGTATATTTTTTTACAGACCGCGAGAGTCACGTGATGCTCAAATCCACAAATGCAGGTGTACGAAAAGAGCATCACGTCACTCTAGCGGTCTGTAAAAAAAGATAAGTGGAATGCACCGCGGTAGCCTGTCTTTTTCGTTAGCCTCGCTTTTCGTGCATTTGCATTGGTGCAATCGAGCATCACGTGACTCCCGTGGTCTGTTAAAAAAGATACGCGTAAAGCACCGTGGTAGCCTTTTTTTTCGTTAGCCTTGTGAAACCGTCTATACACAGTGTGGAAACCGGCTATCAGAGCAACACTAGATACCGAGCTTGCTCATTCATTCTCATGACGTCACAAATAGTGGCTGGCCGTGACCAGCCGCGACCTACGTTATACAGGGCCGGTGCATGACGTTTAAAACGTCACATGGAGTGGATCATTTTTACACAGTGATTGGTGCAAAGTGGCGCGCCCTTCCTTTTGCACCAATCACCGTGTAAAAATGATCCACTACATGTGACGTTTTAAACGTCATGCATCGGCCATGTATAACGAAGGTCGCGGACCAGACGCTGGTACAAAGTGGCGCGCCCATCATTTTGTGCCAATCGCTGTATGTTTTCTGTCGCGGACAGCCACCATTTGTGACGTCATGATAATGAATGAGCAAGCCCGTTTTCTAGTGTAGCCCTGTTTCTACACTATTTATTCTAGACTCTGTACCTGGACTACTTTATTGAAGACTTAAGTAGGTATCCAGAGAGATATTTTACTATTTTTGAAATTAGTTTAACCAACAGGTACTTATATTCTGCAAATTTTGCTGAAAATGCAAAAATTTTGCATAAATGCAAGCTTTTGATTGGCCAATCTAGCTTCTGAAATAGAGAAAAGTGTTTCTGCATCCATAAATTCCAAAAATACACAATATTTCGTCCAGACCGTATTTAAAATAATTAGCTATGAGCTGAAGGAGTGTAGCGTGAACGTTTTGACTGAAAATTCTCGACTTAAGAAGTTTTCATAACTCTCGTAAATGTATGGTGAGGTCCTGGTTGCCCACTTCAAAGATTTTAGCTAAGAATATTAACTCTTGTAGATTGAATATAGGGTAGTTGACGTCAGAAATGATCTGTTTGAGGACAAACAACCGTTGGAGGATAGATGTGATTGGTAGCTGAGATAATTGTGGACGTAACTGGAGGTCAAGCAGGCTGTTATGATTGGCGGATGATAAGATCATCAGCAGATTGCAATTATCTATAAGGAAAGGGCATGTTTACAAACAAACAGTTCCATCAACCAATCTACCACTACATTTTTGTAGTAGCGATCATTGCAGGAATCGTTAAAGGGACATAGGCCAATCATATCATAGACCAGTTTAACGTAGACCAATCAAAACGCCCCATCTCATGTGTACAGTAGGAGTCTTAAAGAGCGAACAGGTTTTTCTTGCGAATCAACAGTAATTTAACCAACAGTGACGTCAGCTGCCCTTTCCTAGAGGCTAACGAAAAAGAAAGGCTACCGCGGTGCTTTACGCGTATCTTTTTTTACAGACCGCGCGAATCACGTGATGCTCGAATGCACCAATGCAGGTGTACGAAAAGAGCAACACGTCACTCTAGCGGTCTGTAGAAAACGATATGTGGAATGTACCGCGGTAGCCTGCCTTTTTCGTTAGCCTCGCCCTTTCCTTATATATTACAGAACTTAGCAATATTTGTCTGAACGAGTTTGTTTGTTTGTTTTATTGAGAACATACATTTGACTTGTGTGCTTGACATCAAGTGGCCGCTTACAAGTCATCGTCACTATACAAGGACGAGATAGCCACAAAGAAATTTATAACACCAGTGAATTACAACTGCGAGCTCCACAAAGTGTGTGCAATGGAACTGACGGGGTATTTTTTTTGTTTGTTTATTGAACATATACATCAGAATTGTGTCAAGGCTACACTAGATTCCGGGTCTGTTCATTCATTATCATGACGTCACAAACGGTGGCTGGCCGCGACTTTAAGAGTCCTATAATAGGAGCTGACGCATATCCATTTTGTTTCGCATTATTGGTACGCAGCTCAGCATCAATCTACTGCAGCCGGAATAGGGGTTGCCTAAGACTCGGTTCTGACTGGCTGAACCGGTTCTGATTAGCTTGGTTTTCCGACTGGGCTGCAATTCGGGTACCAAATCTGCGAGGATGCGTCAGCCTCTATTATAGGAGTTCTAGCCGCGACGAAAGACATACAGCGATTCGCACAAAACGCTGGGCGCGTCGCTTTGTACCAATCACAGGCCGCGGTCAGACACTATTTGTGACGTCATTAGAATGAATGAGCAAGCCCGGTATCTAGTGTTGTCCTGCTTGTTTGCTTGATACAAATATCCGCTTATAAATCTTCGTCAAGATGAGGACGGATAGGCAAAAGGGAATTAAGCACAGAATAATTACAGCCCGGAATTCCACAAAGAGTGTGCAAATTTTAAGCTTGTAATTTATAACCTATTATGCTTGCTTTTTAACAGGAATTTAACTAAAAATATTAATTGAATGAGCAATCATTGAGGGCATTTATTTTTATTTACAACAGTCTCAATGTTTTCTTTTTTTCTTTTTTTTAAATTTCAATATTTAGTTTTTTTTTTTTTAGTTATACGACCTTCAAAATTTTTCATTACTTTTATTTTTACTAGCCTGACTCTGAAACATTATTTATATGTTAAACCATGTATATCACGGTGATTTCTTTTATAGTTCTTATATCTATAGTTTTCCTTCTTTCTTTTTTCTTTTCATTTCTTTCTTCTTTTTTTTTTACGGAGAATAATCCCTTACTTTTCTTAGTATATAAACATATCTTCTTGATAATGGTCTGACAAAATATTGATAAAAGTTTAGGTCAATTTATTTAATCGATAACGCATGGAATTTTTTTTAATTTAAATATTTTTAATATAAAATTAGTAATTAAAAAAATATTGTCGGGTGTTAAATTTTACTTACCACAGTCACAATATTTAAAAAAATAATAACAATACTGAGTATTTTCTGAATATTTTTAAATTACGTGACTTTTATTTATTTTTTACTATTATTAATATTTTTTTTATGAGTCTTACTCTAAAACCATGAACTTAAAATTTGTTGTTTGCAGCTAATGATTTATAATACATATTTTTTAATTACTTGAATTTTATTTTACATTTTCATACATTATTTAATTATTAAATCATGGATATCAAGGTAATTTCCTTTAGGTTTCCTGTATGAATATATTTCTCTCCTTTTATTTTTCCTTTTATTTATTTATTTTTATAAAAAAAATAACATATTTTTCTTGATAATTGTCACACCAAATATATTAAAAATTGTAAATCAGTTCAATTTATTTAATCAATAATTACATGCACAGTCTTTGAATTTAAATATAAAATTGGTTTAAAAAATATTATTGGGTGTTAAAATTTACTTAATTATAAAGCATTCTAATAAAAAAAAAATTACAAGTTATATACCTACGGAAATAAAATAAGAAATTATTGAAATGAATTATCTTATCGCCAATAAAGTAAAAAAAAATCGACTGCTTGAAGCGAGTCTCGAACCCATGCTTTTAACAGAGAACCACAGATTAAAACGAACGCCTTAGACCGCTCAGCCAACCTCTGACTGCCTGCTAGCCACTACAGAGGGAGATCATACCTTCCTCCGTGCTAGCCACTCTAAAACTGTATACATCCTAGATGTAATGTTACACATGTGCATTTATGTCTTTTTTTGCACCAAAAAAAATTTATCTTATGAATTACCTTTTCGTTTTAATATATAATTATTATTTTCATCAAGAATGGCTTTTGTGGCGGGAGAGAGAGAGGGGGGGGGGAGGGGCACAAGGAAAAAATACTTATTAAATTACATACAGATATTTTAAAGGGTATGAAATAAAGACGAACCGATGAGAACATTTTGAAAAGTTAGCTTTTTCATTATCTGTCCTTTTTCCAGTAAGGGTTTTTCCTTATATGCAATCTATGTATTATATTATCTTTAGTCCTTGTTCCTCCCCTTTCTTACAGGAAGACTCATCCTTTGAATAAATACAACATTTAAAAAAAAAATCTGCCAGTAAAATTTCATAACTGGGTGTTCGTTGATATTTTATAACATTTTTCTTTTCTGCTTCCCCCCTCCCTCCTACTAGGCTAGACAATGAAAAATCTTATGTTTTTAAAAGTTTCTGCTTTGGTAGTCTTTATTTCATCCCCTTTAAAATTTCTATGTAATTATATATTAATATATGTACATATATATATATATATATATATATATATATATATGTATATCTTGAATTCCTCCCCCCTCCCTCTTCCCTAAAGACAATTGTTGGTGAAAGTTAAATATATATATATATATATATATATATATATAAGAGCTTCTTTTCTAAAATACAAGTTATCTAATGTAGCGAGTATAAATAATCTATGGATTGTATTTTCCTTTTAACCAGTCCTGCCCCCCCCCCCCCCCCACCTTGCATGTCAACCCAACCTCTTTTGAAGAAATAAAGCATTTTTTTAAAATTTTACGTCAATAAAATGTAAATGGGTGTTCGTTGGCTAAATCTCAATATTTTATCCGTATTTTTTGGTTACTACCTAACTGTGTCCCAACCCCCCCCCCCCTCTCTAATAGACATTCTTGGAGAGAGTAATATATAGAGAGCTTTGTTATCATATAAGCTACCCATGTAGCCGGTTGAAAATAAATTTATATATTGTATTTTCTTTTAAACCCCTGCGCCCCTCTCCCGCCGTCCGTGCAAGAAGATTCAGTCATTTGCTGAAATACACCGTTAAAAAAAAAAAATAAAAATAAAAATAAACTACAGTAAAATCTCATTTTTGAGTGTTTGTAGACCAAATCTCAATATTTTATCCTATTTTTCTGTTATCCTTTCAGCTTTGCCCTTCCCTCTACCCTAAAAAGGCTTGAAAATGAAAAATCATAACTTCATTTTCTCCTTTGTTTCTCTTTATTGCATCCTCTTTAAAACATCTATATGTAAAGTTTAATTTTTTCCTTTCACCCCCCCCCCTCTCCTCTCTCAATGGTCAATGTTGGCAAAAGTTAATACATACATATATGTATATACATATATATATATATATATATATATATATATATATATATATATTGTTGTGAGCTCGGGGTTCGAAAGGACTGATGCCAATATATAAGAACAATAAAAAGGCTTTATTCACTATAAACAGTGCAATACGATCACAAATATCTTCTGAAAATTACAAGATATTCAGTAATCTTCAAATCCAATAAAAGCGCAGCAAAATTTGACACAGAAACAATGCGTTCAATACGACGTATCAACGACAAAATCGATCAGAGTAACACAGTTCTCAATGCAAAGCCTCTCGTATGAATTCAATCGCAGTTGACAGACAACTAACTAACTGAACTGATGGAGGTCCTTATATAGGTTTCAGAGATCTTTCCAGATTATTCCAGAGCCTTCAGATGCTAGAAATTACCAGAAAGTGCTTTAACTTTCGATAGAGAACCCAAGCAAGAAAGGATCCCAATGTATAGGTATAAGGGGGGTGTGGTTGCACAAAAAGTCGCCAAATCCGTCGCCAACTTGGCGACATTTGGCGATATATCGCCAAATTTGGCGACAAAAATAAGTCGCCAAAACCATCGCCAACTTGGCGATAAACCCATTCCTTGGCGATATTTCAATAGACTTCCATTATAAAGATGAGGGTGTAAGGTTGTTTTCCTTGCAAACCATCTGAGGCCTTTAGCATTGAGTTACATGATGCTCAATAGGAAATACATTAATAATATGCAATTTTCACAATAATCAAATAAAATAAATTTAAACAAATGGAATATTTACAGATATATACAAAATTCATAACATTGCCCCCCTCTCAAGGACTGCACGTCCCGGGCAGTTCAACCTTTGATCGGAAAGCAAACCCGTTACCAACAAATGCTATACTATTCAAAGCACTTAAAGCAAACATGGAAAATAACAATTAAACACATTCATAATGCTGAATTATACAAAATATACACTTATTTAAAAAAAAAAATTAAATTAAATTAAAGCATAGACATCATTACATACAAGTATTTAAATAATAATAACATTAATAATGATAATGCTAAGCAAAAGAAATTATTACATTAACTTATATACAAGACCATGGTCATACTAATTTACATTATTTACATTACACTATTTACAATCAAGAACTAAGTACTATGGCCATAGTATGGAGCCAGCCTGTCGTAATGAACGACTCTAGGCTTCGAACTTGGTGACTTTCGGATCCGAATTACGACATCGTTCAGTCTGTTTAGGACTGTATAAGGACCGTCCCAGTGCGATTGCAGTTTGGGAGAAAGTCCTTTCCGTCGAGTCGGATTATAAAACCAAACCTTGTCACCTTCTTTGAATTGATGTCCCGTGGATTTCGTGTCGTACCTGGTCTTCATCTTCTCCGTCTGTATATTGATCCGCTCTCGAGCCAAGTTGTGGACGTCTTCAAATCGTGCCTGGAGATTCTGCACGTATCCCTCTGGCGATGAAGGCGCATCTGAAGGGCGACCAAAAATCAGATCACAAGGTAGACGAAGATCACGACCGAAAAGCATCTGAGACGGGGAATAGCCGGTCGTTTCATGGACGGCGCTGCGATAGGCGAGGAGAAACCAGGGAAGTTTTTGGTCCCAGTCTTGTTGGTTTCTTGAAACTAGCAGTGAGAGGTTGTTGAGGATGGTACGATTAAACCTCTCAACCATGCCATCCGACTGTGGATGTAAAGGCGTCGTCCTAGTTTTGTCCATTCCGAGAAGTTGACAAAGACCCTCAATCACAGCAGATATGAAATTTCTCCCTTGGTCAGAATGCATTTGAAGGGGAACTCCATACCTTGATATCCACTGGTGTACCAAGGCATCCGCAACCGTAGAAGCTTCTTGATCAGGGATGGCATAAACTTCAGGCCATTTCGTAAAATAGTCCATGACAACAAGGAGGTATTTGTTGCCATCAGCACTTCTTGGCAGAGGACCTAGGATGTCAAGGGCGATGCGTTCAAAAGGTGCTCCTACATTGTAGAGATGTAGTCTTCCTCAGCTAAGTTTCTTTGGTCCTTTCCGAGCTGCAAATGCATCGCAAGATTTGCACCATTGTTCGACGTCAGCTCTCGCTTTTCCCCAGAAGAAGCGCTCTCGGACTCTGTGTAATGTTTTCATGACTCCAAAATGGCCACCAGTGGGACTGCCATGTAATTCCTTGAGGACCTCTGGTATTCGGGATCGAGGAAGTACCAACTGCCACCGAGATGTTTTCCCATCTTCCGATTCGAATTTTCGGAACAGGACACCATTCTTGACGTGGAGGGAGTTCCAAAGAGCCCAATATTGCTTCGTCGTAGGACTGTAAGTCGAGATGTCTTTCCAACTGGGCTTCGTGCTAGAAGATTCTAATAACTCCAAGATTGGTTTGATGTCAGAGTCTGGCATTTGATCTTCTCGAATCTTCTCATCACTCCAGGGATCTGGTGGCGTTGATAGTGAAGTCTTCGTCTGGCGTATGACATGTTCGGGATTATACTTGTTCTCCGCTCTGGAACAATAGCGACAACTTTCGGGACACGGTCTTCTTGATAAGGCATCAGCATTTCCATGCGATGAGCCTTTACGATGCCTGATGTCAAAGTCGTATTCCTGGAGTCGTTGTATCCATCTGGCTACTTGGCCCTCTGGGTTCTTAAAATTCATCAGCCATGTTAGGGATGCGTGATCAGTACGAAGGAGAAATTTCCTGCCATAGAGATAGTGATGGAAGTGTTCTATGGCTTTTACTATAGCTAATAACTCCTTACGAGTGACGCAATAATTCCGCTCTGGTTTCGACAAACATTTGCTCCAGTATGCTACGACTCGTTCTTGGCCATCTATTTCTTGGGAAAGTACAGCACCGACACTTTCATGACTAGCATCCGTGTCCACAATGAATTGTTTGTCGGGGTGTGGATAGGTTAGGACTGGAGAGGATGTGAGAGTTTCTTTCAGCTGCTGGAAGGAATTCTCGCATTCTTGTGTCCACAGAAACTTTTGCTTGCTTTCAGTGAGCCTATGCAAGGGTCTTGCGATGTTGGAGAACCCCTGTACAATCTTTCTGTAATAAGTGCATAGTCCCAGAAAACTTCGCAACTGATGGACGTTTTCCGGACGCTTCCAGTTCTTTACTGCAGACACTTTTTCAGGATCTGTTTGAACACCTTCAGCTGAGATGATGTGTCCTAAATAATTTACTTCGCGTTGGAAGAACTTGCATTTCAGAGGGTTCAGCTTTAAATTCGCCGCTCTTAGCTTCGTTAACACTTTTCGAATATTTCCAAGATGTTCTTCAAACGTGCGGCCACCAATGATGACGTCATCTAGGTAGATGAGACAAGCTTCAAAAGTCAGGCCTTTTAACACTGTCTCCATGAGGCGCTCGAACGTTGCTGGAGCATTGCAGAGCCCGAACGGCATAACTTTGAATTGCCAAAGCCCTTGTCCAGTAGTAAATGCGGTCTTCTCTTTGTCATCAGGATGGATCTCTACTTGCCAATATCCACTCTTCAAATCCAGCGTGGAAAACCATTTATGTCCTGAAAGAGTATCTAGCGTGTCGTCTATTCTTGGTAGAGGATAGCTGTCCTTCTTCGTGATATCGTTAAGTTTACGATAATCCACACAAAATCTTGTGGAGCCATCTTTCTTTCGGACCAACACGATGGGAGAGGCCCACGGACTTGATGACGGTTCGATGATGTCACTATCCTGCATCTCTCGTAAGAGCTTAGAAACCTCTTCTTGTTTTGCGAACGGCAAGCGTCTTGGATGCTGTTTAATCGGTGGATGGTTGGCAGTATCAATTCTATGACGTGTAAGTGAAGTGCGCCCTATATCACTCTCGTTTTGTGAAAACACATCCTTAAATTCCTGGAACAGTCTTTCTGCGGCATGTCTCTGTTCAGGAGATAAATTTTCATTTCGTCCAATTACAGCTGTTAAACTTGTAGGCGGCTCCGATAACGTCAAGCTCGGGTCTTTGCAAACACAGGTGACTGGAGCACAGGTTGCAAGCACTTCACCTTTCTGGATAATTCTAGACTTTTCACTTACGTTCGCAATCCTCACAGGTATCACATCTCTCGACAGATCTACCAGCGCTGATGCTATTAGCACTCCCTTTGGGCTCTTCTCAGGATATCCAGTCAAGCCATACTGGAAAATTCTTTCGTTTCCAGTTAATCCAGGTATCATCATTTCGGTCCGAGGAGGGATGATAACATCTGCCTTGGCTGTGATCCGTTGAATAGACCCGGACTCATTTCCAAGTTTGAAAATAGTGACATCTTCTTGAGCAGAGCGTAACTGATTATTCTTAAAATCCAGTGTAAATCCTTGCTCTTTTAAAAAGTCCAGTCCGAGTATGAAAGGGTCTGAAATATCGGCCACATAGACTGTATGATGGTAAGCGGCGTTCCCAAACTTTATTTTCAATTTCATTCTTCCATGTATGTCGATCTTATCCCCGGTCACGGTTTGAAGGATAACACGGGGCGGGGTCCAGAGGAGTTTTTCCTTTAGCCGGTGAGCTAGATATTTCCGAATGATGGTTACATTGGCTCCTGTATCGATGATCATATTACAGGGCAAATCATTCACACGCCCGACTATAAAAACTCCGTTCTCGCCGCAACTTCTTGCAGAAATTTGACACACTTGATAATGGGGCTTCTCGAAATCTGGCAACCTCCGCCCCGCGAGATGGCCATTAATTAGTTTTCCTGCTCCGCCGTTCGTGGGGAGCCATTACCTTCTGTGCTGGGTCGTTTTAGGCAGTTTCTTTGAATATGGCCTTCTCCACCGCATTTCCAGCACTTGATCTTTTTGCCAGTTTTGTTGTCCATCAAGGAGTTCATCTGCCTCATCATGTCCTTCACCTGCTGCTGTAAATGCTCCACAGCTCTATCCGACGTCTCAGGCATGTTGGCTACTCGCACAAAGTGTCGATCTTTCCTTGTAGCTTGCTGGGCTGCCTCGAATTTCAGGGCATAAACTAAAGCCCCTTTTAAGTCACTGAGATCTGCAATCCGGAGTGCTTTCTGGATCTCAGAGTCACGCACACCATCAATAAAATGTTGCAGAGCTAAACTCTCTCTAATTTCAGTCGGACAGTCAGGATAAGCAAGATGTGAAAGTCTCTCGACATCCGTAGCAAGATCTTGCAGGGATTCAGTGGATTTCTGCTGTCGAGATTTGAGCTGGAGTCTGCTATATTCCTTCATGCATTTCTCGCCAAAGCGCAATTCTAAGGCACTGACGAGCGTTTCAAAATCCAGCGGTTCATTTGCAGGCAAAGTCTGTAGGACGTCGGCAGCATCAGCTCTTAGAGAAGCAGCTAACTGGCAAGCCTTTGTCTGGGAATCCCATCCATTGGCGTCCGCTACGATCCCAAATTGTGTCTTAAAAACTGGCCATGAGGATTTTCCGTCATAGGTCGAGAGTTTAATAGAGGCCCGAGGAAGCATACCTTGATACTTGACATCTTCGGGATAGTTTTCGGCAGTTATCTTTTGTTTCTTCACATTTTCCAACTCCTTTTCTACACTCTTAATCCTTTCTTCTACGGTTTTGGAGATCTTTTGAACTTTTTCTTCTACTCTTTCTTCTACGGTATTGGCTGTCTTTTGAACTTTTTCTTCTATTTCCTGAAATCTTCCTTCAAATTTGTTTTCCACGCTGTCAATTCTTTCATTTAAAGATGTAATTTTATTATCTATTAATTCTTTCAACTCACCAAGGTTGGTTGACATATCTTTCTTCATTTCTTCCGACATTTCCTTCATTTCAGCCTGATTCTCAGTCATTTCCTTCTTCATTTCTTCTTTCAACTCAGCAAGGTTGGCAGTCATTTTCTCATCCATCTCCCCTAATTTCTCCAATAATTTAGTCAGCTGTGCCTCCATTGCTCTGGTAATCGGCATTCAACCCCACTCCTGACACCAAATGTTATGAGCTCGGGGTTCGAAAGGACTGATGCCAATATATAAGAACAATAAAAAGGCTTTATTCACTATAAACAGTGCAATACGATCACAAATATCTTCTGAAAATTACAAGATATTCAGTAATCTTCAAATCCAATAAAAGCGCAGCAAAATTTGACACAGAAACAATGCGTTCAATACGACGTATCAACGACAAAATCGATCAGAGTAACACAGTTCTCAATGCAAAGCCTCTCGTATGAATTCAATCGCAGTTGACAGACAACTAACTAACTGAACTGATGGAGGTCCTTATATAGGTTTCAGAGATCTTTCCAGATTATTCCAGAGCCTTCAGATGCTAGAAATTACCAGAAAGTGCTTTAACTTTCGATAGAGAACCCAAGCAAGAAAGTATCCCAATGTATAGGTATAAGGGGGGGTGTGGTTGCACAAAAAGTCGCCAAATCCGTCGCCAACTTGGCGACATTTGGCGATATATCGCCAAATTTGGCGACAAAAATAAGTCGCCAAAACCATCGCCAACTTGGCGATAAACCCATTCCTTGGCGATATTTCAATAGACTTCCATTATAAAGATGAGGGTGTAAGGTTGTTTTCCTTGCAAACCATCTGAGGCCTTTAGCATTGAGTTACATGATGCTCAATAGGAAATACATTAATAATACTGCAATTTTCACAATAATCAAATAAAATAAATTTAAACAAATGGAATATTTACAGATATATACAAAATTCATAACAATATATATATATATATATATATATATATATATATAACGTATAAGCAATCCACGTAGCGAATTGAAAATATCTATACATTATATTACCATTTTATGCCCCCCCCCCGTTATAAGCTCCCTTTCTTGAAGAAATTAAAATTTCTCCTGTCAAATATCATGATTGGCGTAGATAAAATTTCATGAAGATAAAATTTCAGAATTTTGTCTTATATATTTCAATTATCCCCCCCCCTCTCAACTCTGCCCCCCCCTATCCTGAAAAGGCCAAGTAAGAAGGAAATTACAGGTAACGGAGAAAGCTTTCCACTTTGTTCTTCTTTATTTCAACCTCTTTAAAATCGCTCTACGTATAATTGTTTAATTTTCTTGCCCCTTTACGCCCCCCCCCAAAAGGCTATTCTTGATAAAAATTAACTATTGAAAAAAAGTAGATAATATATATATATATATGAGGCTGTGAATTTAACGATTTGAAAGATTTTATAGATGGTATTGTTTTTTCAACAAGCCTTCGCTTCCCACCCCACCCTTGTAGAGAAAACATAGAAAACTTCTGTCAGTAAAATGTCAAAATTGTGCACCCCCCCCCCCTAAAAAAATTCAGAATTTCATTTCACGTTTTTCTGTTAGTCTATGATCCTCCTCGCCCCTCCCCCCCCCATTCACCCTATAAATAATGAAAAATCTTAACTTTATAAAAAATTTCCATTTTATCGTCTTTGACGGTTTTTAACTGACATTGACAGACAAACATTGAAAATCAGAGGGCGGTTACAGTTTGGTTAGGAAGTAAAAAAAAAAAAAAAAAAAAAAAAAAAAAAAAAACAGAAAAAAACTGTTTTTTCTTTTAAACAGATTTTTTTTTCTCTAAAAAATATGGATTTTTTCTGAAAAAAAACTGTTTTTTCAGAAAATTTGAAAAAAACTGTTTTTTCTTTTAAACAGTTTTTTTCTGTAAAAAATATGGATTTTGTAATTTTTACAGAAAAAATCCATTTTTTTAACAGACAAAAACTGTTTTTTTAAAAAACAGTTATTTTCTGTTAAAAAAATGTTTTTTTTCTGTAAAAATTACAGATTTTTTTTACAGTGTATAATACCGTGTATGCTGCGCCAGAATGTTGCCGTGTATGCTGCACCAGAATGTTGCCGTGTATCTGCTGGCATTTTCGAACCGTCTGTAAAAATCAATGGATGGGGCGACGCTGGCATTTTCTTGGTCACTGAACGCGTGAATTCAAAGTTATGAAATTTGTAATAATTAGGATACTCAAAAGATCTCTTCCTCTTCATAATGCATGATGCATCTATTGTTTTCTCACCAATTCTTACTGAACCATCACCCCTGAGAACTTCATAAGAAACCGATCTGAATTTAAGTGAGATCTCCACTGGAGATATACCCGTAAGTGCACATAATGTCATTGTTGATACCGATCTGTATGTCTGTGCAACTGAAAGGAGACCTAGTATCTGACATGAACTGAGCTTTTAAGCCCCGGGATGCGCAGATATGACCACCAAATGTCGTGATCATAAGAAATCAGTTTTTCTGTAATGGCCAGATACAATGACTTAAGATAGTCTCTCGGAAGGCCTCTGTCCCTTATCCTTGTCCTTCCAACATTGTCGGTGAAGCTCTTCATCTTATTACGTATGGTTTCAAAATGTTCAGTCCATGCAAATGTATTATCAAGGACGAAGCCAAGATAACTAATTGTCTTTGCAACTGGAATCTTTTCATATCGGTACCTAAAGAGAGGTCTTCGACTGGCCATTGAATTTTTACCGAACATCGTTGAAGTAGATTTAACAGCACTGATCCGAAGATCCAGGTCTGAGTACACCAAGCCAAAACCCTCTATTCCCGCATTTATCTGATCCTCTAGGGACGTACGTGTGTCAGCTCCTTCGAATCATCAGAATAAGACACCAAGTGCGGTTTAAATTTTTCTTTAAGAAATTTAAGTAAAACATCGGCTATCAACAACTATAGCAAAGGACTGAGGCATGATCCCTATAGACAACATCTTGAAAATTCTGAACCAGTCAACGCCAGACGTAAATCTGAAACCAATTAATCCGTTCGAAATATAGTTTTTAAGGATAGATTTCAAGTAAAGTGGAAGTGGTAGATCGTCTATGATCTGTGCCATCACATGGCAGTTGAGATTGTCGAAAGCACCACGAATATCAAACGATATTAAAGCACAGTATTTATGCTGTTTCAACAGATCTTTTATGTGAGTACGTACCGAAGCAAGAGCAGTCAAGGTGCTACGGCCTTCCCGAAAACCATGTTGGTCACAGTCCAATGAATAATGTTCAAGAGATGTAATTATTCTGTACTTCGCAATCCTTTCCAAAATCTTTACCAAAAATGGTAGTAATGCAATCGGTCTATATGAACTTGAACTCCCAGGATCCTTATTGCTCTTTCTGAAAAACAATACAACTCCTTTTTTCCATTGTGTTGGGAAGTGACCAAGTGTCAAACATTTGTCAAATAGCTGCAAAATAAGATCTGTAAAAGTATGACAAATGTTCTTGCCTATAATATCATCAATGTCGTCTAATAAAGGAACCTTATCGCTATGCTGTTTGTTTAGTGCAAAAAATATTTCGCGAGATGAAATTGGTATCCAATCTATTGACTCCTCATAGTTGTCAGCCAAAACAAATGAAAACGGATCAACAATGTTCTCATCATTACTAAAATATGAAGACATTATTGAGTGAGCCACGTCATTATAAGAATCAAATATACTTGAGGACTCAAGTGTAGTAAATATTAAATCAGTATGCTGTTAGATTTTCCCTAAAAAAATTTGAAGAGGTTACCAAAGCGTTCATCAGTAGATTCACAGAAGGCTAGCCATGCGTTTCCCTTTGCCTCCCTGACCAATTTTTCATACAAATGACATTGACGGATATATTTTTCTTTAATTTTAGAATCCTTCAAATTCTTCCTGTGTAGTTTATAAAAACGTTAACCCTGTTTCTCTGTGACCTCAGGTCCTGTATATACGAGTGAATTATTGTTTGCTTTTTAAATGTCCCCTTTCTAAAGCCTTTTTTGATTACATCATCCAAAAGACAACAAAAGTCCACCAGTCAATTATCTAGTGAATCTGGACAATCAGTTCTATTGAGTGTCTCACGTAATCGAACCTCAAACTTCTTGAAAAATGTATTAAACCTGCACATACTCTTGGTTTTAGTTTTATATCTCTCAAGAAATTTCATTGTTGTCTCGAAATTCATGGAAAATTGAATGTAACGGTGATCGCTATACGAAAAATTCCCGCTGTCTACTTTCCAGTAGTCCAGCATGTCAGCAATATGTGTTCACCCGAAGTCAGATCAGAACGTCCTCTAAGCTGATCTTGAACATAAGTATGTTCCGCTGTCGCATCATTAAAAATCACAAGGTTACTTAAAGTTAGGTGATCCAATAGAATTTCAGACCTTGTATCCTCTCGTCTGTAGCCCAAATATTTCAATGGAGTGTTGAAGTCACCACCAACCAGTAAGTTAGAGCTGTCTGAAAAACAAGACGTCCAATTCGCAAAGTTCTTATCAAGATCACTCGATGGAGCTGAGTATTGGAATCCCAACATAATCTGTCCCCCTTGACTTTGAGATTTACAAAAATTGTGTTATTAGTAACATGACATCTCACACATGTGAAAGCTTTATTAATACATAAAATAAATTAATTGAAAGTCAACGAAGAAAAAGCAAGCCAGTCATCAGGAATGCCAATCATTTAACTACTCCTAACATAAGGATCCTGACAGAGGAAAATAAAAACACTCTTTTTAGTGCATATTTGACCAACACATCATTGGCATCCTCGCGATGGTTCAAATTAATCTGGAGCACAACTATGGCACCAGGAACCCTAGGGGTGCCCGTCACATCCTCGAGAAAAGAATACTCCCTCTATACTGTTTAAATGTCGGACAATTTGGACTGTCAGCACGATGATCAGCCGAGATATCCGAATCCCCCAAAATACAGTTAGTGCAGACAACAGATTCTGATTTACAATCCTTTTGGCCATGTGAACCTGCACAAACAGCTCACTTTATTTTAACCGAGCACCTCGACGGCATATGGCCAAAGGTCTGACAGCGGAAACACCTAATAATTAGGAAAAAATCAACCACTCTATAACGTTCCATATCTATACACACTCTTTTCTTTGAAATTAACTGATTTCCAACTTCCATATAAACATCCAGTAGAAAATTTGTCCTGCTATTTCTCGTTTTAATTTTTCTAGTGATCTCAATATCAGATCTGCCACCACTATTCGAAGAAACCGAGTCCACTATTCTATCCAATGTTCTAAGCACAACACCGTCTTCAACATCCGGATCGACACTAAGAATCAGAATTCTCGACCGACGACGCTTCAAAACTATTGTCTTAATTTTGTCCTTAAGCTCCTCAGCTTCATTCAATAAAACAGTAATCTTCTCCGTATCCTCCCTTGTCTTTACTCTAAATATAAGCTGACCCGACGTAGTAGAGACCATATCACTTGGCACCGGAAGTTTGGCATCCTCTCTCCATAACTTTTAACATCCTGCCTAATTGAATCTAATTCCTGATCTCCAGTAACTGTTACTATAACTGCAAAGTCATCACGTACTGGACGTTCGGCCAATGCCAATTTAGCAATCACAGATACATCCGCCGGAGCTGTAGTCTGAGATCGCGAATGGCGCTGGGCCAAAACCTCATACGCCTTATTATCCGTGAACGTCGTCTTCAATCGTGTCTGATTAGTCACTATGTCCCTATAGGCAAAGGTGGTCTGCTCCGTCACAAAATCCATTATATGCTTAACTGTTGAAATTACATCCAGTATAACGCGTAAACTTTAAGTTCTCTTGTTCTCCAAAAAAAAAAGTTATGTATTGGCCCTATGATTATCTGCCGGAAATGCTTCCTCCCTTGCCGACGCCAATACCTCATCTAGTTTTTTCATATCAAAAACCAATGAAAATCCACCAAACGATAGTTAACCAAAGCTCTGTACTACTATGAAACAGAAACCGAAAACAATTTAAGACGGCGATAACCACTAAACCAATTCCCTAGTAAACAATTAACAATCGAACAACAAGGAATCAATTACAAAGTGAACAAGACTCAAGCACCCGTCCACAGATGAGCACCCGTTGAACAACAACACAAGCTTTCACCTTGTATACATATATATATATATATATACAGGGTGTCCGAAAAGTCTGGAAACGGACAAATAACTCGAGAAATATACATGGATTGAAAAACGGCAAAATGCGTGTTCAATATTTTTTTAATCTATTTAGGGATATGAAAGTTAACCCCCAACTTTGCCCCCCGGAGGTGAAAGGGGGCCAACTTTGAAATCTTAAATGATGACCCCCATTTTTTATTGCAGATTCGGATTCTACAGAAAAAATACGTAACTTTTGTATTGAACATTTTCTTCGAAACATTGTAGATGGCGCTGTAATCGAGTGCAATGCTGTGAGAATCGTTACCATTGCAATGTCTGGAAACGCTCGAATAACTCGAGAAATATACATCATATTGAAAAACGAAAAAATGCATGTTCAATATTTTTGAAAAACCTATTTAGGGATATCAAAGTTACCATTTTTATAATATATTAAACACGTATTTTTCCGTATGGTACAAAATCTAAACCCCCCAAAAAGCAAAAGTCTGAAATCTGCTAGACACTCCTCACAGCAAGGCAATCAGATAACACTGAATGAGACCGGATGAACCCAATGAACACCAACTGAATGAACCCATAACCGGTGACTAACAAAAACTAAGAAAACCATGCAGAAACAAGTCAAACAGCAACCTGAAACAGCCCCTAGACACTTGATATACATCACGTGACCAAAGAACCAACAAACACGTGACCGACACACAAAACAACCTCAAAGCACGTGATAACTACCATTCGCGAACCAAAAACCCAAGCCAACACGTGACCAAAGTACAAAATCTAATCCCCTAGAAAGCAAAATTTAGAAAATTGCTGGACACTCCTCACAGAAAGGCAATCAGATAACGCAAATCGCAAATCAAAATGAACAAGCACAGCACAGAATAGCGCAATAATCAACTACCAGACAGCAGCCAAAAACAACACAACACTAAGAACAAACAAGATGGCGATGACAACAAATGGACGTGAAACGCCCACTTGAACAATACAGAAAAGAAAAACAACTAATACAAGGAAAATACAGAGATTAAATAGCTTAAACTACCAACAGAAGAAAGGTAAGTAAACCTTAATAATAATATATTAGTTAAATAAAATAATTACTCGAAAATAAGCCATATTAATTAAAATAAGAGAATGCGCACACATGGTGAGAATCAACTAGAAGAGTTTCAAAGACTTGTTATATCAAAAATAATAAATTAAATTACTAATAAAGTGCATGGAAATGTTCAGAGAAGTTAGTAGAAAGCTTCACAAGCAAAATTGAGATGTAAATTTGAATATTTATCCACATACCGTAAGCCGGGACGAGTGCCGAAGTTTCGTTCAGAAAGAGGTTTGTTTAGAACAGAATGCTCCACCTGGTGGTAGAAACTAGAACTAAAAGATTTTGCAACATGTCCACTATACACGGTACCGTAGGCAGCGGGGACACGTGTCAGAAATTTGTTTTGAACACAATGCCCTAACAAGAACAATGGTGGTGGAACTAAAAGATTTTCCTGCGCGTGCGCCCAAAATGGCTATTTTTATTGAAACTGCAAAAGAAAGTTACCAATTTGATAATCGCAGACAACGAGATATTCTCATTTTAACATTACTCGTCGTTATTACTCATCCTCGAGTATTAAGAAAAATATAGGAGGTATGGATTTGAAACTCGCAGTCTATAAGGAGTTTATTTTTGTGATTCCGAAAATGCTAATTTTTTGAAAATCGGACGGTAACTTCTTTTAATTTTGACCAAAAAGTGACTCTTTTTGAATCAAATAATCCATACATTTGAGAGGGTGATATTGAATTTACTTTCGCTTCGGTGTCCATCTCTCTATATAATTTCGGAAAGAGGAAAGAGATACCAGAGGAACGGTTTCGTGCAGAGATTTTTAGAGTGATTTAGCATTTCGTGTTATTATTTACGGGATCGGGCAATGCCTGACGGATCAGCTAGTTTAAAATATTTCTTTGAAAACGAGAAAGAATTTCGAAGAATATTAAAAATATATAGTATACATATAAATTAAGATACAAAAGTTCAACATTTTGATATTAAGCAAAGATAGCTGTAGAATGCTTAGGGAAAATTACAAATAATAATGTATAATAGTTTCTATAACACAAGGAACATCGACGTTCAAAAACAACATTTTCAGAAAACCGAGTTTAACAAAAGCAAAATATATATTCTTAAAATACTCGTCCTCCGTTGCATTATAATTTCTTTCACTATATTCAAAATTATTCTATTCTTTATTTCAAATTTTGTTGGTAATATAGGTGTAGATTAATTATAACACAAAACAGTGATTATTTTCACATCGGGCTCCCAAATGGTCTGCTTCTGAACACCGGTATTTTCTTAGAAAAATTTTATTTTTAGATTTGTCTAGCAAATTTTTCAGAAACCACCTTCGAAAGTAAATTTTTGCGGATTAGAAACCAACCGTGAAATTTCTGTTAAAAAATATTGGTATTCAGTTGGCGGACCATTTTGTAGCCATGCATCGATTGCATCACACTTATAAATATTGTCAGTGTTGTTTAAATGGACGTGGTTAAGGAGAATTACAAAATGTAACAAACGGAATTTATTAAAATTTTGAAACATCTCATTGCCGTAGAAACAAAAATAATGCACCTTTAGAAAAATGAGGCATGGGGGATTCAAATTATTAACCATTTCCATCGTCGATATTTTTCTTTTTTAACATTTTTGGATTACGAGTTCCTTTAACTAAAATTAATATTTAAAATATTTATATATATATATATATATATATATATATATATATATATATATATATATTACCCTATTAATAACATTGGGGTCATTTTTAACCATAATATTTTTTGTTTTAAAGTTTTTCTTGTTCCAAACCGGAAAAAAAGATAAATTAAACTTAATCAATAACTTTAAACCGACACATCGTAGAAAAAAGATCCTTTTAAGATAATTCAACTTCTAGTTGAAATCATACCAACCTAATGAATGCTCATCAAAAATTACAATCTGGTACGAGAAGGGTTAAATAAAAATGTATTCCTAATATTAAAAAATATATCGAAATAAACAGATATTCCATTTTTAATAAAGCTGTTAATTATTGTTTCTGTTTTAGAGTGATTTAGCATTTCGTATTATTTTCTGACGGGACCGGAAACGCCGGTCGGTTCAGCTAATTTACAGGGTGTTTTTTTTTTTAAGTTGTGAAAGTAAAACCCTATAACAAAAGAACCACTGATCCAAATGACCTAAAATTTCACCAGTATGCTCCCAAATCAATGTATATTTTTTTGACGAGGTTAAAAAAACTTAAAATTGCACCACCAGATGGCACTGTATATGCAGAATACGTTTCCAAGTCCGGAGACGAGCTTGCGGACGACATACGCACAGTGTCTTCGCTCTGTTGTGGAACATGCGGTTTTCGCGTTCCCAACTTGTAGCTGAAAACGGTGGACAGCACATAGAAAATCTCTTGCGTTAGTTGCGCAGTTCCGTACGAATGCTTTACTCCATATTTGTATTTCGTTCTGTTGCTGCGAAGGTGTTCGCAGTTCCTTTTCCCAATTACTTCATTCTGTATGCTTTTGATATGTGTAATAAAGTTTTCTTTTTCTTAAAGTACCGTCCATTATTTTCCTCCCACTGACGATGTTCTTCGTTTCTGTTAACTTATAGCGCCATCTGTTGGTGCGATTTTAAGTTTTTTTAACCACGCCAAAAAAATCCCATTGCTTTGGGAGCATACTGATGAAATTTCAGGTCATTTGCATCAGTGGTTCTTTTGTTATAGGTCTTTACTTTCACAACTTTAAAAAAAATCACCCTGTATAATATTTCTTTGAAAACAAGAAAACATTTCGAAGAATATTAAAAAAATATAGTATACATAAATTAAGATACAGATCTGTGTGGTGTACAAGTACAAGGTACGTACACTTATTAGAGTTTACAAAAAGTCTGGCGCTACTATTGTTAATGAAAAATTTCTGTTTAATATTTAAATCAATGAATTCGCAATTGCCTGCTTAAATCTAAGATCTTACAACATTATCTCGCGATTAAATAAAGCGAAAAAATCTATTAAAATGTGTGTTAAAACTCTGCACTTTTAACAAGTACTACAGGGTGTTTCACGAAAGACCGCTAACTTTGAAAATAAATAACTCGTAAACGGTGATAGATAGAAACATGATACCAGTGGTATGTTTATTAAAAAAACATAAGAATCTGATATAGAAACCTCAAAATTTTACTAAAAAATATTCCTATAGGTGGTGCTGCAGGCAGCATTACGGATCCCTATAAAGAGAGCTCAGGCGGCAAGAACGCTCAGTCGTAGAAGATTTCGCCGTTGAAACGGGATCGCTATTAGCGTATAGTGAAAAAAATTCTACAAGTGACACTAAAGGACATTGTTTACCGCAAAAATCGTTTAGCATTTGACGAGCTGGAGAAGGCTATTAGTGAAGCGTGTGTTGATTTCTGGTGACATACTTCAGAGAGACACTGACAATTTCATTCTTCGTTTGCGACATGTGTGTTGTGTGAAAGGTGCATATTTTGAATCACTTTTGATGTGATACAGCCTACTTATGGTTATGCCAGCGCCATCTAATTAATGTTACTAAAATTTTGAGGTTTCTGTATCAGATTTTTACGGGTTTTTTAATAAACATACCACTGGTTTTATGCTTCTAGCTATCACTGTTTCCAAGTTAGTTATTTTCAAATTTAGCGGTCCTTGGTGAAACACCCTGTATATAACACCCTGTAAATATTTTAAACCTATTTTAACATTAAAATAATTGTAAATATCTATTTACCATACAGTTGAATTTCTTAAAGAGCGCTGTTCAGCAATGCGCATCACGTTTGATGATTTGTTATTCTGAAGGAAAATATTAAATGTAATAATCTGTTCTAGCAACTTGGATCAATTTCACTCTCTTTGCTTACTACGTAATATACCGTTATTTGAATTAATATTACTCATATACGTCTTCACAAAATTAACAGTTTGTCCTGACTCTTACTGTCAGTAAAATATCGAACATGTAAAATATGATTTCGGTGAATAAAAATTAATTTGAGACATTTGATTCTTAATTTTGTAAATTACCAAACATTATTGCTAAGTTTACCTTAATTACTTTTATGAAGAACGAAATTTGTTAAGGGTAAAATCTAATTTGGTGGGAAAAAACAAAGAACCACACTGTAAAAAAAAATCTGTAGTACTACTAGAAAATCTCTAGGCAACTGGGATTCCATAAACTTTTCTAGTAACCACTACAGCTTCTTCTTAAGTAAGATTACTGCATTAAACTTAGTAAACAACACATAGATTTCCTTAGTGAACCACTAAGAAATCGTTTGTAGCCATTACAGGTGCTTTTTTAGTAATGTATACTAAGAAATGGTTAGTAGTATTACAGATACTTCTTTTGTATCTTCACTAAGAAATGGTTAGTAGTATTACAGATACTTCTTTTGTATCTTCACTAAGGAATGGTTAGTAGTATTACAGATACTTCTCTTGTATCTTCACTAAGGAATGGTTAGTAGTATTACAGATACAGTGCAACCTCGATTATCCGAGCTAATTGGGACCGCTAGTACCTCGGATATCGGAAATCTCGTTTAATAGAAATTGTGCATAAAAACTAACCGTGGTCGCGAATTTAACAGCTCTTAGCATAAAATACAGTAAAACGTTTTTTGAATAATAAAAATAAACATATATAAAGTTATGTTTCACAGCTGAACAAATTTAAAGAGGAAATCAACTAAAAATAGTAAATTTTAAAAAGCAAATTGAAATGTTTTTAACTATTCTAAATTAAGTCCAGATTTTCTATCAGTGGCTGTCCGATCACGCCAATTTTTGAGCAGCAGAAGATCTATCGGCGCAACATCGCTTCTTTGCTCCAAATATTTTAGGGCAGTTGTTAGTGCTTGAACACCTTCAGTATGACTTATAGTCCTTGAATCCTCAAAGTCCTGGTCCTCATTGTCAGCATCATTAATGTTCAATAGGAATTAACGGCTTGTATAATTTCTTCATCATTAAGGATTTGAAAACTTGGATGTTGCTTTTCAACGTCCAGCCATTCGGAAATGTCCTCTTCCAAAACTTTTTCACACATTTTAATGCGATTAATAATCTCAAATAGTTCTCCGTCCGTCGGTCGGTTTACCCTTTGCTGGGATTCATCCTCTCTTCTCTTTAGAATAATTATGTAGCCTGTAGCATGGACAGTGAACTAAAACGTGTGGTATTTTTCAAGGCTCATTCACAAAAAAAAAAAAAAATCAGACTTTGTTATCGGCTCGGTTAACAGAAACCTCGATTAATCGAAGCTCGGTTAACAGAAACCTCGATTAATCGAAGCTCGATTAATCGAGGTTCTACTGTACTTCTCTTGTATCTTCACTAAGGAATGGTTAGTAGTATTACAGATACTTCTCTTGTATCTTCACTAAGGAATGGTTAGTAGTATTACAGATACTTCTCTTGTATCTACTACAAATACTTCACTTGTATCTTCACAAAGAAATTGTTAGTAGCCGTTACAGGTCCTTTTTTAGTTTGTTTACGAAGAAATTGTTAGTAGTATTACAGATACTTCTCTTGTAGATTCACTAAAAAATTGTTAGTAGGTGTTACAAGTGTTTTTTCAGTATGTATAGTAAGAAATGGTTAGTACTATTACAGATATTTCTCTTGTATCTTTACTAAGAAAATATGTGTAACCATTGCAGGTGATTTTCTTGTATTTTTACTTAGAGACTTTAGTAGAAATTACAAAAACTTCTTTTGTATGTTCACTTTCACAATGTTAGAATATTTATAAAAAAAACATCTGTAACACTACTAAGAAACTGTAGTAACAGGTACTTTTCTCATAATTTACACTAGTTTTAAATGGGATAGCATTTTATCTTTCATCCAAATATTCTGCAACAATTTCTGAATGTCTTTCATAATATTTTATGCTACAAAATTATAATATATATATATAATTATATAGTAAAATATAATGCAATTAATTATAATATATATATATATATATAATATCAATTACAATTACAATTATAAACATTAAAATTTTTTATACCAAATACAGAGGCATCCTTTAAATATAACTTCCATTTGAGTTTTTTATCCCTGTTAATTATTAATTTTATAATATAAAGATCTAATTCTTTAATAAGTGCATCTGTAGTTAGTATACAAATATTTTAATGTTAATAATTATATTTATACTAAATTATTTTTGTAGCATAATATATTATATAAAGACAAAGAAATATTTGGCTTACTATATTTCTTATTCTTTTAAACTGCTCTAAGTAGCATTCTCAATCTATCTGTTGAAAATTAAAATTCTATCCCATTTAAAACAAAAGTGTACATTCATCTAGATTACCTGAAGTATTTCTTCAAGTGTAACTTGAAATTTAAAAACTAGACAAGACATTCATGTTAAATATAAACTGAAGAATTTTTCAAATAACCTATTTTTCCTTTTCAAACACATTTTAATAAGTTTTTTCAAGCTTTGAAGACACTGTGCTGCTTCACTGACTGCAAATCCCAGCAACACAATACAGAACGCAAAACTAGCACAACTATTGAATGCATAAAATGTGTTCATAATGTGTTTCGTGGTGTTCTCGTGTGGTAAAAAATGTTTTACTCCTGATGCTAAATAAAGTGTTCGTGAGGTGTAGTTTTATACAGTTTTTACATGCATCGCTTTCTTAAATGCATTCACACCACATGTTTATATACATTTGGAGCAGATAAAATGATGCATATGCATCGGGAAGCATATTTTGACATCGGGGATTTCAAACTTACGTTTCTGGTTTAAGTCATAATTTCTTGATGAAATATATTAGCTTTTCCAATCTTTTTTGTTAATAACAACTGATGTTAAGTAGACATGGTGGTTTGTGTTATGCAGTTGTACACTGTTAAAAATAAAGTTCGATGTTTCACAAAAAAACTGGTGAAAAGTAGCTGAAATTTAGCTGCAACTAAGATATTGGTGATAAGTTTCACCATTTTTATGGTGCTTTTGAAAATACCACTATATTGGTGAAAGACTGAACAATGATTCAGGTTTTTTTCTAAACCAATTTTATGGTTAAACGTTGAACAACAATTCAGGGTTTTTTTCTAATCCAATTTAATGGTGAAAGGTTGAACCACAATTCAGGATTTTTTCTAATCCATTTTAATGGTGAAAGGTTGAACCATAATTCAGGATTTTTCCTAATCCAATTTTATGGTGAGATGTTGATCCATGATTTTATTTAGTCTAATCTAATGGTGAAAGGTTGAACCATGATTCAGGATTTTTTTCTAAACCAATTTTGTGGTAAATTGTTGAACCTTGATACAGGTTTTTTTCTAAACTTATTTTATGGGGAAAAGTTATACCAGATTGAACCAGGATTTTGGTGTTTATCATTTTATAGTGCAGTTAATGAACCAAGATTCTGATTGTGTGAGATTATGTTGCTCTTGAGAAGCTTACTAATTTTCTAATTAACATTAAACTGAAAATTATTATTAAAGTATTAATTATTGATTGTATTTGAAATGTATTTTTAAAAAATAAATGTAAACAGCTGTTCTAATTTAATTACACAAAATAATAGCATTTTTTTTCATCAATGCTGATTAATACCATTCTGCACTTGTAAATTATAGAACATTTTTTTTACACTTTTTAATTAGTTACTTATAATTCCTTTAGTATTTGTTTATCACAAACATTCATAATAAAATGTAATAAAAAAAATAATTTGATATACAGTTTTAGAACTTTTACTTTCTTTTCACAAAATGAAAAAAAAGGGAAAAGAAAAATTTAACATTTTAATAATTAGTAAAAAGTACATTTAGACTTTTCTTTATAATAAAGGTGCAATGGTGGTTACACATATGGAAATTTTATATATTTTTTCACTATTTTAGGTTTTATACATTTTAATAGAATTTTCTTAAAGTTTTCGATAGTAAAATTCATATGCATTATCCAAAACCTCAATTCTGAAAAATTATTACTTATGCATTTATTTTAAAATGTTCATACTCTCTTTCCATGATAAAATTCAAGCACCTTTCCAGAAATGAAAATTTTAACGTTATAAAATACTATATTGCTTGTTTGTATAATGTAAAAGTATAAAGGAAAAAAATTCCATTTCCACATGTTTTCAGGTGAATGCCATACATAAAATACAGTAGCAATGTCTTAAATGTGAAATGTTATGAGAAAGTCTCCAAAAAATATGGAAAATCTTTTTGCATTCTTGAAAGTTATTTGTGCTAACACTAGACAACAGTAGACACTTGAAAATTTTACATTGCTATGATATTAATACAAAATTTTAATTTTTACAAAAACTAAAAAAAAAAAAAAATTCAAAATTTACTTTTTTGAAAATCTCCAATAAATCATTTGTGAAAAAGGTATATTAAAACACAAACTATTAGCGTTAAATAAACTATTTTTCACTTATTGCTGGTTTGTTTATTTTCCTAGAAATCAAAGTAATATATATATACACTGTTGTCAAAAAATTAAGGGGCAGTGACCGGATGCTTTGTTTTTATAGTTTGTGGAATATCAACTGAAATTCTTTACAAATTGTTCTTGAAGTTAAAGGATGTAAAGCACATGTTTGACTTCAAGAACAGTAGAAACAGTACAATGCAATTAAAAAATTATTATATTGAATATTTGATGAGATATGGGCATTTGTATGAAATTATTTATAACTGTGCATGCTTGAACTATACCAAAGATTTTTTTTTCAAAGATTTTCGCCAGTGGCAGCCTTGCAGCAGCTGAAACAAAAATAGTCATAGACACAATAAAATAAAAAAATTCAGTTAGGTTGCGGTACGCCACTCCATTTATTGAAAATACAAATTGATTAATATTAATCTGACATTTATTAATGTAATCACAATTACAGTACAGAGTTTTCCCCAGACAGTTTCAGGAGGGTGCAGCATCATGTCTACCCTTTAAAAATTCTTTCATTCTTACAAAAATGAAGTTCATCAAAAAGTCGGGTAAAACGGAATTCCTCCAAACATCAAGTTAATTTCTCCACCTGTTTTAGTAATAAAAGGGTAAAATTATTAAGATATAAAATTGCTATTTTTACAGATATAACATAATTTTACTTAAATATATTCAACAAATTATATTAGAACAATGAGGAATTTTCACATTTTCAAGATTTTATTTTTATACAATAGAAAACAAAAAAATAAGAACAGTATATTTGCTTTCTTGATTTCTAACAGTTTTTATATCACTCTATTTACTGTGCTGTGAAGACGCTACTTTTCCTATGCCAGGCTTGTGATGTCGCAGTTCATGATAAGAAATGTAACATTTGTTCACATTTTGGATAGTGCGATACATACCAAGCCTCTTTTTGTCTTGTAATAAAATCACGTGTAAAAATCACGAATTTTGTCAATTGGGCATGTAAAAATCAAGGATTTTATCAACCGAGTGCGTAAAAATCATGAGCTTCGTCGATAGAAAGTGTAAAAATCATGAATTTTATCGATCATCGAATAAAAATCATGTATTTCGTCGATCGGCTACATAAAATTAAAAGCCCGTCATTCGGGAGTGTAAAAATGTCGATGGAACATGTAAAAATAATGAATTTCGTCGATCAAATGCATAAAAATCATGAATTTTATCGACCGAGCGTGTAAAAATCCTGAATTTCCTCGAACTAGTGTGTAAAAATCATGAATTTCATCGAACGGGTGCGTAAAAATCATGAATTTCCTCGAACGGGTGCGTAAAAAACATTAATTTTCTTGAACAGGTGTGTAAAAATCATGAAATTCCTCGAACGGTGTGTAAAAATCATGAATTTCCTCGAACGGGTGCTTAAGAATCATGAAATTCCTCGAACGGCCGCTGAAAAATTATGAATTTCGTCGATCAGGTGCAGAAAAATTTTGAATTTCGTTGATCGCCTTAAGTAAAAATCTTGAATTTCGTCACTCGGGAGCGTAAAAATCATGAATTTCGGCAATTATGTATGGAAAATCATAAATTCCTTCCAACGGGCATGTACAAATTGCGAATTTCGCCAAACGGACCTGGAAAATCCACGAAATTTAGGGGGAGAGGGTAATCGGGAAATCCTGCATTTGGCCGGTTCTTTCATATTTTTAATCGCCAGTTTTTAAAGTTCAATCGACGAGTGGTGACTGCTTTTTTTCACCTTTATGCTCAGATTGCTTGCAACAACTAAAATAAGCAATAATTTATATAAGAGACACTCATTTATATAAAATTTAGGAATTGTTATTTAATTTACCTGCAACCGAACAATAAATTTCGTGATTTTTTCCCATAATCGATCGATGAACTTTGCGTTTTTAAAGCGACTGATCGACGAACTTTGCGTCCCCCCCCCGCAACTGATCGACGACCTTTGCGTTTTTTAAACGACTAATCGACAAACTTGGCTTTTTTTCGCTACTGATCAACGACCTTTGCATTTTTTCCGCGACAAATCGACGAACTTTGCTTTTTTTTTCGTGACAAATCGGCGACCTTTGCGTTTTTTCTGCGACAAATCGACGACCTTTGCATTTTTTAAATGACTAATCGACAAGCTTTGCATTTTTTAAGCGACTGATTGACGAACTTTGCGTTGTTTCCATGACAGATCAGCGAACTTTGCGTTTTTAAAACGAGTAATCGACAAACTGTGTTTTTTTCCACGACAAATCGACAAACTGTTTTTTTCCGCGACTGATCAACGACCTTTGTATTTTTTCCGCAACAAATCGACAAACATTGCTTTTTTCCGCGACAAATCGACGACCTACGCGTTTTTTCCGCGAGAAATTGACGAACTTTGATTTTCTCTCGCGACTGTTCGACGAACTTTGCATTTTTTAAACGACTAATCGACAAACTTTGCATTTTTTAAGCGACTGATTGACGAACTTTGCGTTTTTTCCACGACAGATCGACGAACTTGCCGTTTTTTAAACGAGTAATCAACAAACTTTGTGTTTTTTCCACGACAAATCGACAAACTGCTTTTTTTCGCGACTGATCAACGACCTTTGCATTTTTTCCGTGACAAATCGACGAACTTTGCTTTTTTTCCGTGACAAATCGACGACCTTCGCGTTTTTTCCGCGACAAATTGACAAACTTTGCTTTTTTTCCGTGACAAATCGACGACCTTCGCGTTTTTTCCGCGACAAATTGACAAACTTTGATTTTCTTTCGCGACTGTTCGACGAACTTTACGATTTATTAACGACTAATCGACAAACTTTGCATTTTTTAACCGACTGATTGACGAACTTTGCGTTTTTACCCCGACAGATCGACGAACTTGGCATTTTTTAAACGAGTAATCGACAAACTTTGCATTTTTTCTAGGGATGCACCGGATATCCTGCTTATTCGGCACTCAAACCTGATATCCGGTCCGGCCGGATACTTCAATATCCGGTTGCCGAATAGTGACTCATTTTCAAAATCATTTTTTAACATTATTAGAAAAGGTTAGTGCAAAATTAATTTGTTTCTTACCAACATTATCCCGTTAAAACAATGTTAGTAGGAATAAATATTCATATTTTCGCAAAAATGAAATTATAAGATTTATATATACATGAAAATATAATATTTAAAATATGACAATTATTTATAATTAAAGACAAGTTATGGTGCTCAGCATTTTCAGGCTCTGTTAAGTTTTTCTCACAAATATTTTCCTCCTTCTGAGAATAAGCATTCACTCCTGATTGTCTCGTTTTCTAGTGTTTTCAACAATTCTAAAGTAAAAATGATTTTATTGAATCTTTTGTCACTACTTTGTCTATGGATGGAAGACCGGCTGTGGTAAAATAATACTGATCATGAAAAGAATTGTGCCACTTTCTTGAATACTTCACTGTCCCCTTTCTACTACAAAACAAGATACTTGCAATGAGGAGCTTCTCTATTTAAATTCTGTTAGAAAACATTCGTTATAAGAAAAGTAAGTAGGGGAGACCGGTACACAATGGACCACTTTTTCAGTTAACATTTTTTTTCTCTTTAACAGACTGACCGATCTGTATGAAAATATTTTTGAATATTCCTTAAACCTTCTTACATCCATCATAATTTTCTCACAGCATAGTTTTCAATACATTTTTCAAAATAAAAATTATATACACTGGTCTACCCACCGGGGTACAGTGGACCACTATTAGGTATTATATAAAATACAATATAAATCTATTTTTCATTAATCTAATTCTTTTTTGTTGCCCCTTCACCCGCAAAATAACATAGTAATATAAATTTCGAAACAAAAACAAAAAATTAATTATATTTTGAAAATAATAACAGATTCATACAGGAACAATTGCAATTTAGTTGAAGTTATTACTTAAGTACAAAAAAATCAGCGCACATTAAAATTTGTAAATGAAATTCCAAAGTACTTATGAGTAAGATTGAGCCTGGAATTTTCAAGAAATAATTTTGGGTCTGAGAGCAACATTACGAAATCATTGACATCAACAGAAGATTCATCTACAGTTTCGGGAGAAATAAACTGATTTCCATTCAATTTGCGTCTCATGAATCTTACTTGAATAGAATCATCAACAATTAGACTACAGTTATATTTATCAAAGGCAGTAAATACAAAACAAAATATTTCTTACTATGTTAAATAAAATGTTATTTTTATTTATTTACTTTATTTTACAGTTAAATCTACTTTAAAACAATGTTTCTTTATAGAAAATAAGCAATTATTAAAGATTTTGAACATTCTGCATTAGAGGAGCAGAGTGGATTGTGGACCACTGTGCCCCAGGAGTGAGTGGTCCACTGTACCCCATGTTGAAGTTCAATAAATAATCATATTAATATTGTTTATAGCTTTCTTTTAAACATATTAACTTTAAAGTAAAATAAAAACAAGTATCTTAGCTTTGCAAAAAAGCTGTTTTATTTTATTTATCTACAACCTTTAATTACTAAAAAAATAAAAATATGATGATGAAAAATTTTACTTTTAGAAGCTCAAAACAACCAATCAGGATAAAATAATTCAATCTGAGCTAAACATATTTTCTGAAGGCTATAAATAATCATCGCAGTGCTGTTGTCTATTAGGATAGAAGAGAAGCTTAAAAAAATTTTAAATAAATAAAATATTAGGAGGTGGTCCACTGTGCCCATAGGTCCAGTGTGTACCGGTCTCCCCTAATAATATGTATCAGTATGTAAGAAAAGAAAAAGACGCTTCAATAGGATGTTTAGTATTTATAAATAACAAAGATTTATAAGTATGAAAAACAGAGAAATTAAAATTATTTAATGGTTTATCTTTTTATGTTCAATGATCCTGAATAAAGGGAAAAAAAAAACTACTAATATGTATATTAGAATAGGCAAAAGACAAAACATGATTAAATTGGAATACTTAATTAGTAAAAAGGATTTGTTTTTAAGTAACTTTAACTTAATAAATGAGTTAATCTATTATTAACATTTGAATGACAAAAAATTATAATAATTTAAAGTTTTCCTTCTTTAAAGCAAGCATAAAATAGAAATATTACTATTGAAATTAAAAACAAAAAAGTATTCGGCCGGATACCGGATATTCAGTAAAATTTTGTACCGGATATTCGGTATCCGGTATCCGGCAAAAATTCACATCCGGTGCATCCCTAGTTTTTTCCATGACAAATCGATAAACTTTGCTTTTTTTTCGACAAATCGACGACCTTTGCGTTTTCTCCACGATAAATTGACGAACTTTGATTTTCTTTCGCGACTGTTCAACGAACTTTGCATTTTTTAAACGACTAATCGACAAACTTTGCATTTTTTAAGCGACTGATTGACGAACTTTGCGTTTTTTCCATGACAGATCAGCGAACTTTGCGTTTTTAAAACGAGTAATCGACAAACTGTGTTTTTTCCCACGACAAATTGCTTTTTTTCGCAACTGATCAACGACCTTTGCATTTTTTCCGCAACAAATTGACGAACTTTGCTTTTTTTCTGCGACAAATCGACGACCTTCGCGTTTTTTCCACGACAAATTGATGAACTTTGATTTTCTTTCGCGACTGTTCGACGAACTTTACGTTTTTTAAACGACTAATCGACAAACTTTGCATTTTTTAACCGACTGATTGACGAACTTTGCGTTTTTACCACGACAGATCGACGAACTTGGCGTTTTTTAACTTTGCACTTTTTAAGCGACTGATTGACGAACTTTGCGTTTTTTTTCATGACAGATCGACGAACATTGTGTTTTTTCCACAACAAATCGACGAACTTTGCTTTTTTTTCGCGACAGATAGACAAACTTTTTCTCGATCGATCGGCGGAATTCACGTTTTTTCTGCAATCGATCGACGAAATTCACGTAATTTTTCGTTTTTTTTCTTTCGACAGATTGGCGAATTTCGTGATTTTTTTTTTTCATGCACCAAACTGACAAATTTAGATTTCCTTCCCTGCATTCGACTGATGAATTTCACAATATTTTCCCGTGACTGATTGACGAATTTCTCGATATTTTCTGGCAAAATAAAATTAAAATTCTTAGAAACATATTTGTATTTTGTTTTAAAACAATGTTTTGGATACATACTGTGTGTAATAAACTAACAGTTTTTTACAAGTTGTAAGTAAAATTGAAAATCGATAAAATCAGAAACGATAAAAATAATTTTTTTTTCTCGTAAATGTATATAAAATGCAACTTTTTCACTTTAAACATTGCTATTAGCTTATTACACACAACTAGAAATGACACATTAACATAAAAGTACATTATTAAAATATAAAGTAAGGAAATGATTGTTTAGATTATTTTAATTCATAAAATGAATATCTTTTTAATGTAAATATAAATTAATTGGAATTTAACTCAAAACAATAATTTGTTGATAAATTTTATCACCACACATGATGGGTTTTTTAAAATTTATAATTTAGATGTATTAAATGTAGTTTTATATATATATATATATATATATATATATATAACATTACAAACCCCAATGTTAAAGTACCTTTCAGATTTTTGTTTGTTTAACCAGGTGGAAATAATTTCAGAAGTATAAATACTTTTGTATCACTTTTTATTTAAACATAATTATAATATCCGTTTACACATATATAAAGCACTGATACAACAACCTGTATATATAATATATATACAAATTTGATATGATGTGTCCAAAAACCCCACATACCAGTATATAATTAATGTTTTTTGCATAAAAGAAAGACTGAAATTTATAATTAACCTGAAAAAAAAATGTATTTCTGTGATGAGTCAGTATTTTTTAGCAGAAATCAAAATATAAACTTTGATTAGGAAAAATAATAAGATATTTATGCATGAAATAAACACATACACACACACACAGCTCTCTCTCTGTATATATATATATATATATATATATATATATGCCTTCCTAACAGTTATGCACGACAACTCTCATCCAGACCCCCCACAGTAGGGTGGGTCGAAAAAACAGATATTTATATAATCGAAACGTAATAGTGCGGAAAAGTTGCCATTGGTAATAAGGAATAAATTCGCAAAATATTACACCAAATGGTTAATATCTTTTACCGCCGCAAGAGGGGCAAAGTTTCAAAAAATCGCAAAAAAAATTGTTTTTTTTTTTTTTCAAAAAAAAATTAAATTATTCAACCATACCAATACAATTTCTAATAGAATGCAACAGCTACACCAAAATGTTAGTAATGTTCCAGTAGCATTTTATTAAGGTAAAATCATTTCTATTACCGCCGCAGGGGCGGTCAATATTTTGTTCAAAACGGCAAAAATTTCAATTTTCCGTTTTTTCTAAATTTTTCATTTTTTATTATATGTCTGCAATTAAATAAATTTACATTATAACTAGCAATAACTTATAAATGTCTAGTAATTTTGATCATGGACATTGCCAACCAAGGGCGAGAGCCCCCCCCCCCTAAAATTGAAAGAAAGGGGCTTTTTGAAGGGCTTTTGGGGATTTTCCGGAAATTTTTAGGGTTTTTTTTGAAGGGGGGGGGGGGCAAACATGAAAAATGAGGGGGAATTTATGTAAAAGCACCCCCCCCCTACCAAAAAAATAACCAAATTTACTGAAAAATCCCCGAAATTTCTTCAAAAAACCCCTTTTTCTCAAATTTAGGAGGGGCGGGCCCCTCCCGCACTTGGTTGGCAATCCCCATGATCAAAATTACTAGACATTTATAAGTTATTACTAGCTATAATATAAATTTATTTAATTGTAAACATATAATAAACAAGAACGAAAAATCATGCGTCAAGCATAGATTATGTAGCACTTTCCAACGCTTCCAAAATAATTTTACAAAACATACCGTTTAATAAGCTAAAAGATAACATCTAAGTAAACAATTTGGAAAACGCATAACATATTTAAAAACATAATTTCAGGAATTTCCAACAGATACAATATTCGGAAAAATATCCGAATACTTTTATTCAGCCCTGTATATGATCTATAGATTTGTATATGCTAGGATGCTAAATTTTAGATTAGTTACGAAACGCGTAGCACAGTTTAAAATTATCTTTCTGGAGTTTCTGTCAATAAACGGAAATGTGTTCGCGAACTTTTGTGCTGCCCTGTATAGGATCTACAGAATTTATACACACCACGTAATAGACAAAAAGCGAGTTAAAATTAAAATCGCGTTTAGTAACTTAAAACGCACTTCCAGGAATTAGTGTTAATAGACAGTAGAGAATTCTTTTGTGCGTCCCTGTAAATGAATGATGACTGCTATACACACACTATTCTGTAGTAAGCCTCTTGTAATGCACCTTAGATATATATATATAAATTTCAATGCGTTTAAAATAGTGAAACATTATTTAAATAAACCGCAGACGATTTTTCTCCATAGACGTCATGTAACTGAATTCTTTTGACTGTCCCTGTAAAGTAACTATAAGTGCTATGCACACCCTATTCCATATTAAGCTTCTTCTAATGCACCTTAGTGATATACAGTGTCTCACAAAAGTGATGGGACACTTGTGCTTTATAAAAAGAAACTGCAATAAAATAAATAAACAAACATGTGCAAAAATTTTTTGGGTGTGTTTCATATTTAAAGTTAGTAACAATTATTACATAACATACATTTTGTCAAAATATTAAAATATTAATTTAGTAAAAATACAATTGTTCAGAACGGAGCAAAAAATGGCTCACATAAGTGATGGGACACTTACTTTTCCATCAAATATTTATCCAAAAATTTTACTTTTTAAAAGGTTTTAATATTTTGTTGGATTTCCTTTTACTTTTAAAACATGATTTAATCTTTTTGGGATGGATTCGACTATTTTTTTTGTGATTTCTGGAGTGATTTTACCCCATTCTTCTTGAAGCACCGATTTTAGTTGTTGTTTTGAAGAAATGGTGTGTTTGCGAATTCTTGATTCCAATTCTTGCCAAATATTCTCTATGGGATTTAAGTCTGGAGATTGTGGTGGTGTTTTTATTATTTCAGGACAGTTATATAGCAGCCAGAGTCTAACGTTCAGAGCAGTGTGCTTGGGGTCATTGTCCTGGTAGAATTTAAAATCGTTATGAAGGTTCAATTTTCGTGCTGAAGATTTCAAATTTTGCTTTAAAATATCAATATACTTGTACTGATCCATTATACTGTCAATAAAAACAAGATTACCAACTCCAGCGGACGACATACACCCCCATACCATAACTCCTCCCCCACCATGTTTTACTGTTGGTACCAAGTTCTGTTTGCGAAGTTCTTCCCTGGGTTTTCTCCACACCAAGATTCTACCGTCAGAACCAAATATATTAAATTTACTCTCATCAGCAAATATAACTTTATTCCAGTAATCAGAATTCTTATTTATGTTGGATTTTGCGAAAGCTAGTCTGAGTTTTCTATTCTTTTCACTTACGAAGAATTTTTTCCTGGCTACTCTACCGTGATATCCAGCAGATCGAATTACCCTTCTAATAGTTTCAGGATTAACAATTATTCCATATAATGCTTGTAAATCAGCAGCAACTTTTGAAGCACTAATTCTTGGATTTTTTTTAATATTTCGAACGATAATTCGCTTTATTCCATTGGATAGCTTTGATGGTCAGCCAGGTCTTCTTTTATCCTGAATCATATGATTCTTTTTATATCGTTTAATGATATTGAAAACTGTTGAACGACTCAAGTTAACTGTTTCAGCAGTTTTTCTAATAGATTTTCCACGTTCAATATGCAAATTAATAACTAATTTTCGAATTTCAGGCGAAGTTTCTTTTCGTTTAGCATTCATGACTACACAGAGCTAAAAAACACAAAAATTCCAAAACAAACTGGAGAGAAATACTGCAGACGATTTTATAAATTATTGCCAATTGCTTTTAAGTAAAAATAAAACCCCAAAAAATATTTTTATTGCTTATTTCAGACGATTTTTGTTGCATATATAATGGTGTCCCATCACTTATGTGAGCTATTTTTTGCTCCGTTCTAAACATTTGTATTTTTATTAAATTAATATTTTAATATTTTGACAAAATGTATGTTATGTAATAATCTTTACTAAATTTAAGTATGAAACACACCCACAAAAAAAATGTGTACATGTTTTTTTAATTTATTTGATTAGTTTCCTTTTGTAAAGCACAAGTGTCCCATCACTTATGTGAGACACTGTATATAAATTTCAATGCGTTTAAAATAGTGAAACATTATTTAAATAAACCGCAAATGATTTTTCCCCATAGACCGCAATGTAACGTAATTCTTTTGAGTGTCCCTGTAATAAAACTATAAGTGCTACACACTTCCGTTGAAATAGGGAACATGCTATAGATAACGACAATAACATATAAAAATTGCAGAGCAATCCGAGCATATTTACGGGAGTTAGAGCACGGACAGACGGGCAGACGGCAGACGGCAGACGGCCAGACAAACCGAAGTCATAAGCACTTTTCAACTAGGTTGGAAAGTGCTAAAAATGAAAAATTTTAAAAAAACGGAAAATTGAAATTTTTGCTGCTTTTATCAAAATTTTGACCGCCCCTGCGGCAGTAATAGAAATGATTTCACCATAATGATATTTTATTGGAACATTACTAACATCTTGATGTAGTTGTTGCACTCTATTTGAAATTGTATTGGTATGGTTGGATAATTATTTTTTTTTTTTGATAGAAAAACATTTTTTTTTGTGATTTTTCGAAACTTTGGCCCCCTTGCGGCGGTAAAAGATATTAACCTTTTGGTGCAATATTTTGCCAATTTATTTATTATTACCAATGACAACTTTCCCGCACTATTACGTTTCGATTATATAAATTTCGGTTTTTTCGACACACCCTACCCCACAGGCTTTAAAAACACGCTAATTTTCTTCATTTAAAAAACTTTATCTGATTATGGAAAGTTAAATGATATTATCACAAGAAGAGGCGATGTCCTGTAATCAGATTGCCATTTATTTCCCTTTAAGTGGGGGGATTTTCGGCGCTCCAGACCGCATCCACTGTTGTGGCAAAAGCTGACGTCTGTTTTCGTGATTAGTTAAGAAATATCAATTAAAGATTTGAAAATCAGCTGTTATAAAATAGTTAAGGTGATTCAAAAATGGCCTTCTCAACAACGCGATTCATTTTTAAATGCAAAAGCATGAAATTGGTAGGCATGACTATTGAAGCTATTTGAAATCGAAATGAGTTTTCCATTTTTTTAATAAATAAATTACTTATCAACTTATAACCGATTTGTGTCACGTGACATACGTTTTTCCTTTTTCTCATGCTGCCGTGTCGAGAATTCAGTTGAAAACGCCGACTTTGACGGCGTTTTCTGAAAGATCTTCTGCCTTTCCCAAAAAAGAGAAAACGTCTTCGATTACATAGTTTCTGAATAAGAACACCTGTCTATTTCATGCGTTTCCTAACAAAATTGAATTCAGAAATGTGTCAGAAAGTAGCTCTTTTGGATTTAACAGTCTTAAGTTAAAACTGTTGCTGCTTCCCGAAGTTTTATAATGCTTAGAAAAAAGTTTATTTTACATGCTATAAGAAAATCGTTTATATGATGTAAATAATACGAATTAAATATATATCGTTTTAATTAGGAGTGATTTTTAACATTCGTTGCTTTTCGCACGTAATAATTTAATTATTTTAAAGTTTCTTTATTTTTTTTTTACTATCGGGTGTAAATAAATGTTTCGATTGAAAAGGATTTGTAAATGTTATTACATATTTAGGCTTCTTTTAAACAGGTAACAGTGGGAAATAAAATGTTATTTCAAACTATGAATTAAATCTTTATTTAGATAATGAAATTTTGAATGAAAAATTAGAAAAATATTTTAAAAATTTAACAAATTAAAAAAATGTTTGCATATTGCAAACCACAATCGAGTCAAGTATGCCTAAGAAAGATTATTAAATTGCTAGGCATAGTTTTTGAACCTATAAAACTTTTTTAATGAGCTATTTTGACCAATTTTAACATTAAATAGCTAATAAAATGATTCTTCAATTTAGAAACTGCTTGCTTCAGCGTATTTATTATACATTTATCTACAAAACTACATGTTTTTATGTTGTTATATGCAATAATTACTGTATTATAAGCCGAGAAAGTCAAAATGTCACAAAAAATTCAATTACGTCAGCGGCATCAGCATTAGTTAAGTACTTTTTTTTAGAATAGTGAGATACAACGAAAATAAGATATTGATAAAAATATCGTAAAGACCAAAGTAGAAATAAATTTTGGAGATAAAAAAAATTCAAAATGCTTGCAAAACCTGAGCCGAGAACCAAAACGCCGCTTGCAAACAAAATGTAAACATTGGCACATCGTGAACAGTGACGTCATAGCCAATCACACAGCGTTTTCAAGTCACGTGGTTTTCTCGTAACTTTAAACCTAATTTAACAATTATTGAACGATTATTTTACATTTTTGAGAATATTTTTGAAATTTATGAGCCTGGAATTATCAGAAAAATATAAAGTTGGCCGATTACCTCATGTGTGCAAATTCTTCATTGTTCCTGGATTAATCCGTTATTATTTTCAAAATATATATTACTATGTTATTTTGCGGGTGAAGGGGCAACAAAAAAGAATTAAGATTCATGAAAAATAGATTTATATTGTATTTTAGATAATACCTAATAGTGGTCCACTGTACCCCGGTGGGTGGACCAGTGTATAATAATTTTTTTTTTTTTTAAATGTATTGAAAACTATGTTGTGAGAAAATTATGATGGATGTAAGAATGTTTAAGGAATATTCAAAAATACTTTCACACAGATCGGTCAGTCTGTTAAAGAGAAAAAAATGTTAACTGAAAAAGTGGTCCACTGTGTACCGGTCTCCCCTATCTCATGCAGATTTCACACGATTTACATAAATTTTATCTTAAATTGAACATAACGTTCTGGACTACAATTTGATATAAAATTTTATAAATGTTTAAGTATATAAACAGTAATTACTTTTTAATTATAAAAAATAGAAATCATAAAAAAATTTCATACATTCAACCTTATAATTTTTTTTATACTAAAAACATCTGTATAATTTTAGTTCGTTTTCACAATTATATGCACATTTAGGTAAAGTAAAAAGTTTGTAGCTCTATTTCAAACGGTTTTGGAAATATCACACGCGCAAGTTCAAAAAGCATCATTTTGAGAAAAAGCCGCACATTAAATTGCATTTCAAAAATATAAAACTCATAATATAAGAAACAAAACTACTAATAATATAACTTATTCAGTATTAAAAAGTCTGATGTTTGTTTAAGTTGAAAATTATAAAATAGTAGTTTGTAAAATGCTACAAAATGTAGGAAGCTGCGTAAACTTTTAAGATTCGCGAAAAATGTGAAATTCAGTCATTTGCTTTGCATTTAAAAAAAAAAATAGTAATGACTCATAGTAGCACAAAAACTTCAAGGTATCTTTATATGATAGTGAACTATGTTTAAAAAAATTTAGTTTGGATATAATATGACAGAAAAAAAATTTAAGGGGTAGGTTTCAAAAATATATTTTAAATATTTTGCGTCGAATAACATTTCACCGCACACAAGATATCTCATGCAGATTTCACACGATTTACATAAATTTTATCTTAAATTGAACATTCTGGACTACAATTTGAGCTAAAATTTTATAAATGTTTAAGTATATAAACAGTAATTACTTTTAAAAAATAGAAATCATGAAAAATTTTCATACATTCAATCTTATAATTTTTTTTATACTAAAAACATCTGTATAATTCTAGTTCATGTTTACAATTATGCGCACATTTAGGTAGGGTAAAACATTTGAAGCTCTACTTCATATGGTTTTGGAAATATCACACGTGCAAGTTCAAAAAACGTAATTTTGAGAAAAAGCTTCACATTAAATTGAATTTAAAAAATATAAAACTTCTTATAAAATAAACAAAATTCACTAATGCTACAACTTATTCAGTATTAAAAATAAAATTAGATTCTAGTTAAAATTGATAAATATAATAGTTTGTAAAATGCAAAAAACTTATAGGGAAGGAAAAAAAAAAGTAAAATACAGGTATTTCTTGATTAATGTGGTTAATTAATCTTTGCAGTATTTCCACACTAATAAAAAAACACATTCAATAGGGAAAAGTATAGATACACAGCCAATTTTCTTAAAAACATCCACACTAATCGAAATTTTTTAAACACTAATTGAGGAAGCGTCTGAATTTTTTTTTTTTTTTGCACCAACTGAAATTGCACTAATCGAGGAATACATGTAGTAAAAATATACCACTTACATGTGCAAAATAATTTGGTCCAAAAAAAAAAAATTAAAATTTTCTTTCACAGTCTGCAAAGCAAATTATTTATGTCATCATAACCAATTTGGTTTACATAATTTTATCATATATTTCACATTAAAATTTTCCACTTTCATATATAAGGGAGACCGGTACACAGTGGACAACTTTTTCAGTTAATTTTTTTTTTCTCTTTAACAGACTGACCGATCTGTATGAAAATATTTTTGAATATTCCTTAAACCTTCTTACATCCATCATAATTTTCTCACAACATAGTTTTCAATACATTTTTCAAAAAAAAAAAAAATTATATACACTTGTAAAGTAGACCAGTGTACCCCGGAAGCGGGGTACAGTGGTCCACCCACCGGGGTACAGTGGACCACTATTAGGTATTATCTAAAATACAATATAAATCTATTTTTCATGAATCTAATTCTTTTTTGTTGCCCCCTTCACCCACAAAATAACATAGTAATATAAATTTTGAGACAAAAACAAAAAAATTATTATATTTTGAAAATAATAACAGATTAATACAGGAACAATTGCAATTTAGTTGAAGTTATTACTTAAGTACAAAAAAATCAGCTCACATTAAAATTTGCAAATGAAATTCCAAAGTACTTATGAGTAAGATTGAGCCTGGAATTTTCAAGAAATAATTTTGGGTCTGAGAGCAACATTACGAAATCATTGACATCAACAGCAGATTCATCTACAGTTTCGGGAGAAATAAACTGATTTCCATTCAATTTGCGTCTCATGAATCTTACTTGAATAGAATCATCAACAATTAGACTACAGTTATATTTATCAAAGGCAGTAAATACAAAACAAAATATTTCTTACTATGTTAAATAAAATGTTATTTTTATTTATTTACTTTATTTTACAGTTAAATCTACTTTAAAACAATCTTTCTTTATAGAAAATAAGCAATTATTAAATATTTTGAACATTCTGCATTAGAGGAGCAGAGTGGATTGTGGACCACTGTGCCCCAGGAGTGAGTGGTCCACTGTACCCCATGTTGAAGTTCAATAAATAATCATATTAATATTGTTTATAGCTTTCTTTTAAACATATTAACTTAAAAGTAACTTATTAGTAAAATAAAAACAAGTATCTTAGCTTTGCAAAAAAGCTGTTTTATTTTATTTATCTACAACCTTTAATTACTAAAAAAATTAAAATATGATTATGAAAAATTTTACTTTTTTAGAAGCTCAAAACAACAAAGCAGGATAAAATAGTTCAATCTGAGCTAAACATATTTTTTGAAGGCTATAAATAATCATTGCAGTGCTGTTGTCTATTAGGATAGAAGAGAAGCTTAAAAAATTTTTTAATAAATAAAATATTAGGGGGTGGTCTACTGTGTCCATAGGTCCAGTGTGTACCGGTCTCCCCTAACCCCTTCCTCTTGTTTTATTTTTTCTAATTTTGCTGTATTAAGTGATGTAAACTGGACAGTTATAGACACATACATATTAATTTTGTGTTGTTATATAGCATTTTTACAAAAACCAAAGACTATGTTCCACGATTTTAAACCACGTTTTTCTGATACATTTCATATTTGAAGTGGAACTGAAAATCTTTAGGCTTACTTACGCAAGATACTGTCGATAATTTTTTTCAAGACAAATTTTATATTCGAGAGAAACAGTAATACATTGTGTACAACAGAAAAATCAAGAATAATCACTTGTGCACTTACCTTGATTGTTTCACGAAAGACAGTTCTTGGAAAGAAGGGTGTTGTTGATGCTGGATACAGGAACATGGAATGGAAGGAAGAAGCCAGACGCCATTAAATTGATATCGTTGCCATTTGCCGGTTGCCGATTAAGATTATGATTATTTCCTCTTGACGGAAGCGGAAGGACGCATGCGCAATAAACATTCAGTTACAGCTTTTTTCTATGTAAAATTACTAAGAACGATTTATGACAGGTGATTTTCTAGTAATTGGTACAACATCTGTAATGATACTAAGTATATTTTAGTAAAATTGCATACTTTTTTTTACAGTGCAGATTGTTCTGGATAGATATTGCAAACTATGTAGCGACATTGAAACATCCAACATTATGTCTCTATTGAATGAATAAGCTATTTTTATCAAACACAAAAAGTAGTTTTGCTTATAATAATATAATAGAGTAAAATATAATGTTTTACAAAAAATTATGCATTTACAAAAAAAATAATGTTGTCGAATAGCTTAAGCATAGATAATGTCAACTGTTACACTTTTTGCGTACCAGTAAAATTTAATATTAATGTTTGTCTTATTTAATCGCGAAATTCTATGTTAAAATAAGGTTGAAATTAATTACGAATAAAATTAGTGGTACTAACCAGGAAAGGTCCCCAACTGCCAGATCGGTATTTTGTCGAGAATGATGTCGTTGGAAAGCTCTTACCATGAGGATCAAGGAAATGCATGCAACTACCCGCCCGAATGCAACTAGTGAAGAGTTATATGCCGATGTATTTATGTAATTTATAGATTTCTCCAGATCTTTAGCTATGCAGGAAAGACACTCTGTGTGGTAGAAAAGACAGCTTATAGTACAGTTATGTAACCTGTTGTCTCCAGTGTAAAGTTGGTGAAAGTTTCATGTTCCCTCTAGTAAAAAACAGAAAATTTTGACCACATTTTCACAATCATATATAACTAATTGGACTGCACTGACTTGGAGTATGCTTTAAGGAACATCAGGAACTAATTCCTCGTCTGATCCTACGGGATGAAAAAAGGCATTGACAGAACCTATGGGGGCAGTTCCCAAGGCGCTCAACCATGAAGAATTTTAGCAGTACCTGTGGCTCGCTGGTTCAGGGGAGGTGGCACGCAACCCTGTGACATGCGAAGTCGGGCCCAGTTCTGAAGGTGTCGTAGGCGAATCTTCAGGCTGTAATACTATCGCCGACAAACCGAAGATTGCAAAACACCTTAGTTTGCAACTGCTAGAATATTTTGGGGAATCCGATGAAAAGGAGTCAACGACTGAAGTGAAGGCCATTAGTCAGCGACTATTCAAGACGGTGATGGGATGATCGAAAACGAATTTTTCCGGTCGCTCGATATTCTGCATGAGAGCAGCATCGACGAAAATGCACTGACAAGTAATTTGGAAATAAATAGGGACCCCACTTTCAAATATGAAGAACCTGTGAAAAAAAGTGGACAAGAAGTGAAGGAATATCCGTAGAAATAATGGCGAAAGCAGTAGAAACGTATAAGAAGACAAAGAAAATAAACTAAAGGCTGTGCAAGATATATGTAGGCAGGTAAAAGACCACAAGATGGCGGAAAAGACCACAAGACCATGGATGCAAAAAAACACAAAATGGCGGAAAAGACCACAAGACCATGGATGCAAAAGACCACAAGGCGGGCATAACACGTAGGAAAAGGCGGTAACATGCAGAGAAAAATGAAATTAATTTCCAAACACGTGTGGTCGCTATTGTATCATCATCGCCGACAATTAAAAGCCACCGTTCATGACAGGGATCTCAAAATGTGGGCCACTGACAAATCATTGGAGCTTGGAATTCCCGGATTCACAGCAAGCTCACACTTCATCAATAATTTCAAACAGGCACATAAAATAACAAGTCGAAAGACGACACAAATCGTAACAAAAAAAATATTTGTGTCTTTGCAACCTGTGATTGACGAATTTTGGGAAAACGTGAAAAAATGATGGAGCAGAGAAAGTGTCGACTGTCCACTGTCCAACGTCTTGAACACCGATCAAAGGGGTTTCCAATACGAGATTGTATCTAACAGAACTCTCGACATGAAGGAAAATAAAGACGTGGGTTCATCGGTAATCAGTAAAAACAAAACGACTCATTCCTATACCGTACAAATGTGTATTAACGCAGCTGAGAAATTTATGGGACCTTTACTACTTGTAACACAGGAATGTCAGGAGGAATTCGGTCTCAAAGTTATGGAAAATGTTCAACAAATATCATCCACACATTTACTCATTACATGCTCCAAGTCAGGAAAGAGCACAAAACAAATAACTGCGGCATACTTCGATAAACTAAAAGAATCGATTGGTGGTCAGGAAACATTCAGGGTGCTGGATAGTTGGAGTGTCCAAACGGATCTGCGTTTATGCATTGAGAAATTTGGATTCAATGTGGAGCCTGTTTTTCTCTCAACGGGCACGACAAAATTTCTTCAGCCGTTAGACATTTATTTCTTTCAACAATTCAAGTACTTAATAAAGAGAATAGTGGAATATTGAAAAACTTGTGAGAGTGTTTGTGGAGATATCGACATGACCACTATAAAAAGCATAATAAAACTGCATAAGTTGGCCTATAACCCATTCTCCTCGCCCACCTTCAATGGCATGCGTTGGTATGCCTTTCAAAAACCTTTAATTAGAGACACGGATCCCGTCTTTCGATCAGTTAAAAAGGCATGCTTTAACCTAACAAATAACACCTGTGGAAAATACGGAACAGGGACCAGTAAACAAATAAACGTGTCCGTACATGGCTCTAATGTAGGCCCTTTAAAATAGCGGAAAGGGGTAAGTAGGATGTCTATCTCCGGCCATGTTATATCATTGAATATTCCTTCTACGCAAAAATTTCAATTTCAGAGGGAAGGGTCTATTAGTTATTTAAATATAAGCATTTTAAAATCTCTCACTTGTTTTTAGTGTTTAAAATGGGATTTTGAATCTGATGTCCGCCATGTTCAGCCACGTCTATCCATATTTAATTTAGTTTTTCTTTTTACATTCCCTGACTTATTTTCCTCTTATAACCCATCCTAAAGTCTATAAAATTCATTAATAGAACGAAAAATATGGTTCAATACTTCTTATTATTTTTAAAACTGTAATCTGTTTTTCAATTTTCACAATGTTTATGTGTTGGGAGTCTACACGATTATGCACATACGATTTTATTTACTGCACTTCCGGTCTCCAGATCCTTTTAAAATTTTAATATGTTTTCAATTAAACTGTAAATTAGCTTCGGTTAAATTTTGGTGAATTTTGTTCAATTTTAAGTATTTTAAATTAATGTTCTTAAATCCTATCTGTGCTCTCCGTAGATACTTAGCTCCCGGAAATTTCTAGACAGCAATTCAAAATAGCTAAGTTAGTGGGTCTGAAATGAAATATCAACAATGGATTTAATGAGGTAAAGGTCACCTCTCTCTATCCTCTGGTTTGTCTAGTGCGTTTCGTCTGTTGAAGTGATTCACTTATAGGACATAACTTAGTTTTCCTGTTCGATGGGATAATTAGCAGTAATAAACATTATCAAATATATATGTAATGAATTAATTACCATAACTATAATTTTAGAAAACTTACAAAGCGCGGTGTATATTTAAGAGTCGCATGACTTTTTGTAAATAAAGTTGACTAGTTACATGCATATAGGGAAAAAACTATATACCTAGGGAGTTGGAATTAACTTCAGCTTATTACTGCAAGGGACGGTATAGTGTTGTAAAATAAAGGGGAATTCACTCGATGTCTTAGGTAAAATAAATAATTACATACAAAATAAGAAAAGTAGATTAATATTTAACAATAACTAGAGTAGTTATTTACTTATTTAAATATATACAAAAGGAAAAAGAGTATCCAAAAATTGGATAATAATAAAACAAAACATATTAAATCATAAGGAATTAATATTCTGATTACCTTCCCATTTAAATATAATTGCATAATTTATTAATATCTCGTTTAAAAAAAATAAGATTCGTTTCTTAAATTAAATGTACGCTTAGACATCACAAACATATTTTTCAGTTATTAGAATAAACATAATGATCCCTATCAAAGGACTATAAATCCAAACCCTGTAGACAAATTCTACAAACATTGATACAGAATGTAATTCAGAGTACCTTTGCTATTTTGTAGCAGCACGCATCTTTGTGGTGAAGTCATCAATTGACGATGTAGACCCATTACCGTAAAAAAAGGGGGGCGATTATATATATCGCAAAGTAAATTTTTTAAAAAATGCTTCCATTTAGTTTTAGAACAAGGTTTCAGTTTTAGCTCTCTGCAGCAATTACATTTTTCTAACTAACTACTTTAAACTTCTCAATAGCTAGAGTCAGCAATCAGTGCAAGCGGACAGGTGAAGTTAGACAGAATAATAATTTTTTGTTACACATTAAAGACGAGAGGAAGGGGCGCAAAAATACCCCCTGGTCTCTTGTGTGATTTGCTATAACCTGCTTATGTAAAACTTCTTTTTACGCCCTCAGAGCAGTTATATTGGCTGGTCGTCAAACAAGCCCCTTGATAGACATTGGTCCCTGTGAACCAGACAAGCCCTGTAAATTTCTTCCCATGCAGGGACATCTGGCGATAATTAGGTTTGACTTCTTGACTTGTTGTAAACTTTTACTGACAGGCTCGATTCTTTGCTGCAGTAAGCAGAGCCATAAAAACAGGCATGTGTGTGGTCTGCTGGGACTTCAACTGTATTTACATACTCTTTGGTAATGCAATCTACATGTATAAGTATGAAATACATTAAAAAAATATATATAAAGCCATTAATACAATTTTTATATATAATTAATAAGATAGCAATACATTAATTTGATATACAATTGCGTTTATTTCTTTTTATACAGGCTCGTATTATTTGAAATAATGTTTCAATGCTGCCACTTAAATGTGGTGTGGAATCACCACCATCAGCAAAGTAGGATCTCTTTTTCATTAATTCCAGCTTTTTATCAAAATATTCATATTCTGAGCTTAATTAAGGTTGAATTATTAATCTAGTATGTTTTTTAAGGGTCTGGAGACATTCTTCTGTAGTTCTTGAAATGTTTAAGTAAGTAATAGTGTATTTGAAGTCTTCATGTATGTTATCTCATTACGGTTAACTAGAGTATCATCCCCTTATGTTTACATTTTTATACTGTCTAAAGAGTATCTAAAAATATCAGAAAATCTATATAAACGTAAGGGTAGTTGGGGCAACTGAACCACCGAGGTAACTGGGCCATACGCTATTTTATAATAAACTTTTGGTGTCTTTTAAGTTTTAGCAGTTGGCAACACTGCAGCGCCATCTGTACTTTCTGAAACAACGCGTGAGGACTCAGTCGTAAGCCTGCCATTGCTGTGGTAACAAAAATTTAAGCATTTGTTTTTACAAACAACGTTGATGTCGTTTAACTTCCTCGGCTGTTTATGAAAATATGGTAAGTACTTTTATCAAACAATCATTTTTAATTTAAAGTTTACGCTTAAATACATTAATATTATGTGCTATACATATTTACTTCAGGTTTTAAATGTAAGGTCGGTGTTCCAGTTACCCCAAATGTTTTTCAAAAATGGGGTAACTGGGACACGTGTCAGTGGTAACTGGATCACGTATGGTCCAATTACCCCATAGGTGTTCCAGTTACCCCATATTTTTTTCAAGATGGGGTAACTGGATCACAAAGAACCCAGTTACCCCAACAGTTACAAATAATTTTTTGAGTTGCTCTTACTATAGGAACCATCCAGATAGTATTACTTAGTGTATTACTTTTATTTTTATACTTCACTTTTTTACAATCCTTAATATATGTTTTATACACTGTATAACTATATCTGGAGGGGTGACCCCACCCAGATGATTTTATCATTAAGCTTTGTTTATTTTTTGTGTTTTATTGTGGATCGTTTAAAAAAAATTTCTTTACTCTTACTCTGGCGCAGCTTGTCCCCAATGGGACCTTGTGCCATTAAACCTAATACAACCAACCAACCTTACTATAGAACATTAATTTCTCCATTGTATTTTGATTGAAAAAAAGAAAATTATATAATAATTATAATTTCGTAAAGGATCACAAGACGTTTAAACTTCCAGAAAATCAATCTGCAGATTTTGTTTTATTCTGTACTAGCAAGCTACGCCCGCTACGCTGGTCAATTTCTTTTAACGAACCTTTAATCAAACAAAATATTGACATTTCATAAATAACTTTTATATTTTAACAGAATAATAAGGCTACTATAATTTGTGACTCGTGCTATAGCCAATATACACGTCAGGACACGTCGCCCTTATCATTACCTTTTTACGCATGAAGGTTTCGCTATGGTACTCCATTGGAAAATTTGGTAATTTTTGAAATTCAATATTTGAAAAAAGGCATAATCATTAGATTTGAAATTTATATCAAGAAAAATACAATTTTTTACCTTTCAAACGCAGTTTGTCTAACAATTTTCTGACAAATACTTTTTGAGCTATCATTTTTTTCAGTAACTTCAAATGTTTCATTTTCCGAGATTAATCTGGTGCAACAATTAGCGAAAAACCCAGTCGTCAGCAACGCATAGTCTTTTATTAAAGAGGCTGTTGGAGCAGGGATTGTCACCACCAATTTGCCACCATCACTTTTGAAATCGTGGTTCCAGAGATTCCATAGAAATTGTAATTTAGAATGACTTCAGAACGCTTTTCGCTCATTTCACCCATTTAAATTTCGATTTTTTTTAAATTTATTCTTAGAGAGCATTTACATCTTATAAGTAACTACAATGCTAAATTTCAAATTTCTTGCCCCTTCAGTATAAAAAAGTCGCAATTTTCGAACATTTTTCGATCCTGCACCCCATTGATGTTAGTGGCACCGACATAAAATATAGCCTATGTTGGAGTAGGGATTGTACCCATCAATTTGCCACCATTACTTTTGAAATCGGTTCAGTAGTTCCAGAGATTTCATAGAAATTGTAATTTAGACTGTTTTTAGAACGCTTTTCGCTCATTTCACCCTTTTAAATTTCAATTTCTTTTTTATTTTGTTCTTAGAGAGCATTTACATCTTATAAGTAACTACAATGACAAATTTCAAATTTCTAGCTCCTTCAGTATAAAAAATAAAAATAAAACTGCCCAGTTAAACTGAGGGCATTGAGTTCACAGGCTATTCACACTAATTGTATATTATACTCTTATTTCAAAGAATTTGAAATAAGCCCATCGAAAAATAAAGAAATAAACAATAAATTAAGGGGAGAGGGGTCATCCCCCCGTTACCCCCCCCCCATAGTTAACTAATGAACCCCTTAAACTAATCAGGTAAATCTCTAATTACAATGAATATATATACAAAATTTGAAGCAAATGGGATAATTCTGCATGAAAAACCCATTTATATAAATTAAGGGGGGGGAGGGTATTAGTCCCCCCGTCCCCTCCTTTATACTTAACCAAACTAATCAGGGAAACTAATCAGGGAAGTGCCTTAACATAGTGAACCTATAAGCAAAATTTGAAGGAAAACGGAATAATTCTGGATGAAAAACCCATTTATATAAAATAAGGGGGGATTAGCCCTCCGTACCCCCCTTTATACTTAACCAATCAATCCCGAAAACTAATCAGGGAAGCGTCTTAACCCAATGAACCTATAAACAAATTTTGAAGCAAATAGAATAATTCTGCATATAAAACCCATTTATATAAATTAAGGGGGGATTATCCCCCCGTTCCCCCCCCTTTATACTTAACCAATCAATCCCGAAAACTAATCAGGGATGCGCCTTAACACAGTGAACCTATAAATAAAATTTGAAGGAAATGGGACAATTCTGCATGAAAAACCCATTAATATAAATTAAGGGGGTATTAGCCCCCCGTTCCCCCCTTTATACTTAATGAATCAATCCCGAAAACTAATCAGGGAAGCGTCTTAACCCAATGAACCTATAAACAAATTTTGAAGCAAATAGAATAATTCTGCATGAAAAACCCATTTATATAAATTAAGGGGGATTATCCCCCCGTTCCCCCCCCTTTATACTTAACCAATCAATCCCGAAAAACTAATAAGGGAAGCGCCTTAACACAGTGAACCTATAAACAAAATTTGAAGGAAAACAGAATAATTCTACATGAAAAACATCATATTTTATATGAAAAACACATTTATATAAAATAAGGCGGTATTAGCTCTCCGTTCCCCCCTTTATACTTAACCAATCAATCCCGAAAACTAATTAGGGAAGCGTCTTAACACAGTGAACCTTTATACAAAATTTGAAGGAAATGGGATAATTCTGCATGAAAAACCCATTTATATAAATTAAGGGGGGATTAGCCCCCCCCCCGTTCCCCCCTTTATACTTAACCAATCAATCCCGAAAAACTAATCAGGGAAGCGCCTTAACACAGTGAACCTTCAAACAAAATTTGAAGGAAAACGGAATAATTCTGCTTGAAAAACCCATTTATATAAATTAAGGAGGGATTAGCCCCCCGTTCCCCCCTTTATACTTAACCAATCAATCCCGAAAAGTAATCAGGGCAGCGTCTTAACCCAATGAACCTAAAAAACAAAATTTGAAGGGAAACGGAATAATTCTGCATGAAAAACCCATTTATATAAATTAAGGGGGATTAGCCCCCCGATCCCTCCCCTTTATACTTAACCAATCAATCCCGAAAACTAATCAGGGAAGCGCCTTAACTCAGTGAACCTATAAACAAAATTTGAAGGAAAACGGAATATTTCTGCATAAAAAACCCATTTATATAAATTAAGGGGGGGGGAATTATCCCCCCGTTCCCCCCTTTATACTTAACCAATCAATCCCGAAAACTAATCAGGGAAGCGCCTTAACACAGTGAACCTATAAACAAAATTTGAAGGAAAACGAATATTTCTATGAAGAGTTATCGCATTACGTACGTGCATACATACATACAGAACCGGCTGGCAAGCTCTCAGGGCTTGATAGCCAGTTTGATTGCTAAAAAATCGCAATTTTAGAACGTTTTTTGCTCTTGCACCCCCTGGGGTTTGTGGCACCGACATAAAATATAGCCTATGTTGGAGCAGGGGTTGTCACCATCAATTTGCCACCATCACTTTTGAAATCGGTTCGGTAGTTCCAGAGATTACCCCCTACAAACAAACAAACAAACAATCTTTACTCCTTTATAATATTAGTATAGTGTAAAGAATTTGAGCTTCGACATCCAGCTGCACTATGTGTCATTCTAGCATTTCCTGTGAGTGCACTTAACTGCATACCTTCCCTCGCTATTTTTGCCTTGAAGACTAGCAGACGCCGAATTCTATTGTACTGTGAGCGGAAAGTTCGGACAGTGATGAAGTGGTAAGGCGTTACCCAAAAAGGGGTCTTATGCTTTGATCCTTGCCGAGTTCGTGGGAAAGAGTTCATCTGCGAGAGAAGCGATCTCTGCACACGATTTTTAGGTTTGCGCCCGAAACTTTGCCCTTTGTCTTAGAACGTCCAATGACGGACTTAGTGAAAACGAAACAGAGGGATCTCAAGGCTGCTAAGAGGCTGGAGAGTTTCGAGGGGCCCGCCTCGACAAAGCCCCCGCCCCCAGAAGAAGTTCTCCTGCGAGAATGAAAAAGTGAGAGAGGACAGTTTTTGGAGAGATCGAAAAGGAGAGTGTTGACTCTCTGGAGAAGGGAAAAGGAAACGTCAGTTTCTAACTCAGCGTGGTGTAAGCGCTAGTGAGGTCCGACCTCGAGAATTGATACAGCAGGTATCCGGTGAAAATCCCAGCGAAGTGAAAAAGCACACCAAGTGCGAGAGTGAGAGTTCTTAGACTCAGAATTAACGAGTATTAGTAGATCTTCCGAAGAGAAGGAACGGACGAGCCTTGGTCCGAATGAACTTTGTTTTGTAGTCACGACTGTCTGTAATGTTTAGAGACTTTTGTTTGTTTCAGTTACACTTGGAGTCAAGAGGTCATTAATTTATAAGCGATTGACTCACGAAAAATAATTAAATGCTGTAATTAACTTTCTTGTACATATTTTCATTAGAATTAATATTGGTATGCAATAAATTCTATTTTCTAATTTATACGAGAAATTCTCTGTGCCAGCGATCCGATCTCGCTACCACTCACCATCTTTTATCGGGTCGGTATAGAGGAGTTACTACAACTGGTGGCTTGCGGTGATGGATTAATTAGCAAAAATTAATGACAATCTTCAAAGACAAAGAGTGGACTCTGAAATTTAAATCATCAAAGTGCTCCAAGAGAGAGTCTCCTTGTGACTTGTGACCTGAGTCTCCTTAGACACCCCTGTGGATCAACACAGCATCAGAAAGAGTAATCTACCAAGAATTCTGGAGAGTGTTCCCCCATCCGGAAGAGTCCCCATCCGAAAAGTGTGACAGAGAACCCCGTCTGTGCTCCTGAGAATCTCTGAAGTCTGTGCTTCTGACGACCTGAAAGACTCTTAGTAATGGAGGTAAGCTCTTTTTATACTCAGAGTGGCTTTAATTGTTATTAGTGTTTGTATAGGTGTTGTAGGCTTCAAAAAAAAAAAGTTGTATGTTTATTTTTGTGAGAGTAAATTTTTGAGAAATTTTTCCGGTAGAAAAAAAAAAGTATTATGAGATACTTCCGAGATTACTGTAACTTATTTAATAGACAAATTTTGTAGTTAAAAATTAAATTATTGTTGAATTAATTTAATGCAAACTGAGAGTTGTGCAGTGTTACAAAATTTTAGCTGAATCTATAAATGAGAGTTCATTAAAAAAAAAAAGTATCGAACGCATTTCATATTTTACGATAACAGAGTTGATTTTATATGTTTTTTGTGAATTATTCTAAATTTTTTAAGAGTGGATGCAGAGATTAAGACCACCATTGATTTAAAAAAAAAAAAAAAGGAATTGAATGAGACTTTTGCAATTTAAAATATTTTTACTGTACTTTTGGAATTTGAAATTTTTGTTTTGTGTAGAATTTATCCCATATGTATTTTATAACCAAATACCAAGGTGAATGTAGACGTTAGGATAGAGTTGCTTATCTTTATATGTTGCATATTTCCTATATTATTGCTAAGCGTACTTTTTTTATGAGCGTATATTTTGGTAATATTTTGACGCACTTGGTAGGATTTGATTTAATCTTATTGTATTGTTTTATATTTGTGGGAAAGATAATTTCTAATTTTATACTTTAAAAATGTCGGAGCTTAAATATTTTAGGAAAGCTGATTTGCAAACGTTAGCTTACGAATTTGAGGTCATTTTAGAGGAAAATGATACTGTACCGAAAATTATAAAAAAAATAGAGTCGTCAGAGGGTTTTGAGAAAGAGCTAGCTTTAGCACAAATTAAACTTATAGAAAAAGATAGGGAAAATAAAGTGGAGCGGGAACATGAGTTAGCTAGGTTAAAAGCGACGCAAGAGTCAGATGACCGGAGTACCGCATCTAGTAGCATCTCAGTTAGAACGAATCATTTACCCCTAAAAACAATTATGCATCGCTTTGATGAAAAGAATTCGGATATTTCGTTGTTTTTGAATTTATTCGAGAGACAGGCAAAAAAATGTAATCTAAATTCGGATGAGTTGGTGACGAATTTACTATCATTATTACCTGTGGGAATGGCCGAGTTAATTTTAAGAGAACCCGAAGACAAAATTGATGATTTTCAATATGTGAAAGAAAAACTGTTAGAACGCTATCGTTTGAATGCAGAGACATACCGACAAAAATTTAGTCAACATCCACGAAATCCTAATTCAGTTTGGAAGGATCTGATTTTTGAACTTAATAGTTTTTTAGAAGGTTGGCTGTCATGCTTACAAGTTTCGGATTTTGAGGGTTTGAAAAATTTGCTTGTCACGGACCAAATCAAACGGAGAGCGTCTCCAGAAATGCGCGAACATTTTATAGATAACTGGGCGGAGATTAAAGATCCCGAAAAGTTAGTGAGGCTTTTAGATGCGTACGAGGCAATCAAGCGCCCGTCAAAAAAAACTTGGAATACGAAACTCCCTTTAGAGAAGAATTTTGAAAGACCCAGGACTTTTGAAAATGGGCGAAACCGTAACAGAAATCCGGAGACTAACTTTAACTGGAGGGATCGCGATGATCATAAAGAAAGGGAAAGGGTTTACGAAAAAAGGCGAGAAGTTAAGTGTCATGCGTGTTTTCGAAGCGGGCACTACAAAGTAGATTGTCCGGAAATTAAAAAGAGAGATGTTGCACGGGTCGGTCACTTAATAAGTATGCCGACACTTGAAGAAACTTTCTTCCCTTATTTGAGTAAAGTATTAGTGAATGGAATTCAGGCAACTGCTTTAAAGGACAGTGGGAGCCAGATAGATTTGGTCCCGCACCATTTAGTCAGTCAAGATAATTTGAATGGAGATCATGTTTGGATTAAAACACCGGTGGACAGGAAATTGTTTTGTTTACCTATAGCAGAAGTCACGTTAGAAATTGAAGGTGTGGGGGTCATTGAAACCAAGGCAGGAGTTAACAATAGAAATTCAGATATGTACTACTATTTGTTGGGTAATCGCACTCAGAAATTGTTAGAACAGGCGAAGAAAAAACCCGAATTGATGAATGCAGTTTTGACACGCGCTCAAACGAGGGAAAAGGGTGGCCCAGCTCCGAATCCGGTAAATAAACAAATTATGATTTCCGAGGAAGAAAAAGAAGAGGATATTTCTAGCGGGAATGTGGAAGCGGAAACTTTGAATTCCGAGGAAGAAAAAGAAGGGGGAATTTTTCGCGAGTGCAGTGAAGCGGAAGCGTTGAATTCAAAACTAGAGGGTGAAAACCTAGAAAACCCTATTGAACTGGTCAGTGTGGATAAGGGATTATCGCCTTTGCCGATATGTGAGGAATCTTCGATCTTAGCAAACATTGAAAGAGGGGTTAGTAAAATGGAAAATGACAGGTATCCATCTCTCGAAGAGATTAGAGGGAAAGGGGAAATTGAAGAAACGCATTGTAATGCAGGAGATTCTTTAATAGTGGCAAAAGCCAGAGATAATCGCATGAGTGGGGGAATGCGGGTGCTTGTCCCATTGCATTATAGAGTGGATATATTTGGAGCGTGCCTAGAAAAAGTGTCATTACACTTAGGGAAAGGGAAAGTTAAAGGAAATGTGTCAAAATACTTGGACCTTGGGAAAAGATTGATAAGCGATTTAACTACCGCATTTCTAAAAAGGTTCGGTGTTAAATTGAAAAATCCGAGAGTGTGTCGCACAATAAGCGATAGTATTGCATGTTGGCATCGAAAAGTTAGAAAGCTTTTGAAAGCGTTAGTATTTGGAGAATGGATAAGAGAAACGGAGGAAAATAAATTCGTGAAGGGATGTGTGTTTAATCTCACGAACAGGTTAAAAAGAGGTCGAGTTTTAGCCGTTGAAAATGTGTCAGAAAAACGAGAAAAGAGGAAATTTTGGTTTGACAGAAAGGCGGTAAAACGGAAGCTTAATGTGAAAGATGAGGTTTTAGTTTTAACTACCAGAAAGCCAATTAAAATGTCAGATAGTCGGGTAGGGCCGGGAAGAAATGACTCAATAATTACGGAAACGAATTATATTGTGAATGTTCCTGGGAGGCGACAGAAATCTCAGATTTCTCACTTGAGTTTAGTAAAGCCTTACAGAAAACGGGTGGAGTTAGCAGATATCTTAACGCGGGAAATAAACGCACTTAAGGCGATTTTTTCAGATAGTTGGGAGGACAATATGCGTCATCTAGAAATAGTATTGAAAAGGGTTAATGACGCGAAACTAAAAATCAAATTGGCGAAATGCAAGTTCGCTCAGAAAACCGTAAAATATCTTGGGCATATTGTAGGTGAGGGCAGACGGAGGCCAGCTGAGGCGAAAGTAAGGGCAATTAAGGAATTACCGGTTCCGAAATCGAAAACTGAAATTCGTAGATGTTTGGGAATGGCTGGATATTATTCCCGGTACATAAAAGATTATGCAGTGATTGTAGAACCATTAACGAGGGCGCTTAAAGGGAAAAATAAAAAAGAAAAGATTGCATGGAGCGACGAAATGGGAAAAGCCTTTGAGACTTTGAAAATGAAGCTTACTGAAGAACCGGTGCTTTACGCTCCTAATTTTCAGAAAGAATTCATAGTACAAACTGATGCTAGTGACTTAGGTATTGGCGTGGTTTTGGCTCAAAGAGAGGGATCGGAAGAGCACCCCATAATATATTTAAGTCGAAAATTTACTGATAGTGAGAAAAGTTTCTGCGCCACTGAAAGAGAGTGTGCAGGGATTATTTTTGCGATAAAAAAGTTAAGGCATTATATTGATGGACAAAACTTTTCTATCGAAACCGATCACAATCCTTTGGTGTTTCTAAAAAGAAATTCTGGAAATAATCCCAGATTATTAAGGTGGTCCTTAGCTCTGCAACCTTATAATTATGCCATTTCTCATCGCGCAGGCAAAGACATTCCGCATGTTGATTGTCTGAGTCGAGTTTAAGGAGATTTCTTGATAAACTTTTGTATATAATTATTTTAAGATTTTTTATTTTTTATTTCACTGTGTTTTATTTCATTATATGTTCATGATTTCTTATCAGAGCGCGGAAAAAAAAAGGAAGGTAGTATTATCTTATTCATGTATGTTTTATTTCTTGCCACTCTGATGTAATTTGAGCTTGCAATTCTTTATCCGACTCTTAGAGATTCTTAGTGTTTCACCCTTAAGAATCGTTTGAGGAGGAGGTGCTGTAAAGAATTTGAGCTTCGACATCCAGCTGCACTATGTGTCATTCTAGCATTTCCTGTGAGTGCACTTAACTGCATACCTTCCCTCGCTATTTTTGCCTTGAAGACTAGCAGACGCCGAATTCTATTGTACTGTGAGCGGAAAGTTCGGACAGTGATGAAGTGGTAAGGCGTTACCCAAAAAGGGGTCTTATGCTTTGATCCTTGCCGAGTTCGTGGGAAAGAGTTCATCTGCGAGAGAAGCGATCTCTGCACACGATTTTTAGGTTTGCGCCCGAAACTTTGCCCTTTGTCTTAGAACGTCCAATGACGGACTTAGTGAAAACGAAACAGAGGGATCTCAAGGCTGCTAAGAGGCTGGAGAGTTTCGAGGGGCCCGCCTCGACAAAGCCCCCGCCCCCAGAAGAAGTTCTCCTGCGAGAATGAAAAAGTGAGAGAGGACAGTTTTTGGAGAGATCGAAAAGGAGAGTGTTGACTCTCTGGAGAAGGGAAAAGGAAACGTCAGTTTCTAACTCAGCGTGGTGTAAGCGCTAGTGAGGTCCGACCTCGAGAATTGATACAGCAGGTATCCGGTGAAAATCCCAGCGAAGTGAAAAAGCACACCAAGTGCGAGAGTGAGAGTTCTTAGACTCAGAATTAACGAGTATTAGTAGATCAATGCTTTTTCAATGTTCTCAGTTTAACTTGCAATTTCAAGTTTAACTATAATGACTAGCGAAATTTTGTTTCGTTTGGAACTCTAAAACTATCGCTAAAGACTTTTGAATAGATGAAATTTAATTATAATAGCCCAGTACATAAAGTTTAGTACATAAACAGAATCCCATGCGTTAATAGGGCTTTTTATTCATCTTTCAATCGAGCAGTCTCACAGACCGCTCACAGTAGTTATGCGACAATTTCTGTCACAGCAGTTAATAATTAATTAGATATAAATTTATGTTTTTTTCTCAGACTGAATCAGTTTGAGTTTGCGCACACTGTTACTTTCAAACTATATAAGTTGACATTTTAAAAATTTAACCACATGTGCGTTACTTTATCTAGTCTTCATGCGAAAACAAAAAAATAGTATCCCTCTCTCTCTATATATATACATATAATATATATGTATCTCTCTCTCTCTCTCTCTCTCTCTTTATATATATATATATATATATATATATATATATATATACCGTAATTTCCTGCGTATAATGTATAATCCGCAGAACAAACAATCATATTTCGACCCAGAAATTTTATTTTATAAAATATAATTTACTAGATCGCTGTAAATATTTCACTTCAATTATTGAATAAAATTTCTGGGTTAAAGCAGAATTGTTTAATCTGAGGATTATACTCCGGAAATTCTGGTATTATATATACACTGGTGTGCAAAACTTAAGCAACAAACACAAAATGCTAATTTCTGAACACGTGAGTACTCTAAAGGAAATTCTATAAAGAGCAAGTGTAGAAAAGAGGTACTACCCTAACAGCACGGCCAGTCGATGTGAAGTCCACTTGACGTCACACATGGTTAGAAGTGTCACAATCGCTACAGTGAATCAAAATATGGTATATTTCACTGTCTCATTATTACTCTAAAATGATTGATAACACTGGAAAGTCACTGTGACTGTCGCTTTGTGATGGGTCACCAGGTGACATTACAATGAAGTCACCTTGTGATTCTCAAGTCACTGGCAGTTGAAGACTGAACTTTGAAGTCATTGTGAGCATTGAATTGTCATGAGTCGCCAAATAATGTCACAATGAAGTCGCATGGTGACTTTTCGGTGATCGACACTCTACTGTGAAGTCATCATTGCACTCCTTTGTGAAAAGTCACCAGATGATTTCATTTTCTGAAACTTGGGAACTCGTCACAGTACAGCTATCATGATGACTTTACAATGGAGTGTCAAAATGACAGTCACATGAGAGTCACAAGATGACTTCATTGTAAAGTCACCTGGTGACTCGTCAAAAAGCAGCAGTGATGGTGACTGTTCAGTGGAGTGACCAAATGAGAGTAAAAATGAGACGAATGAAAGATATCACATTTCTGTTCATTGTAGTGACTGTGACAATTGTGACCATTTGTGATGTCAAGAAGACTTCACATCGACTGTCTGTACTGTTAGGGTAATACCGATTTTCTACACTGGCTGTTTATAGAATTTCCTTTTGAGTACTCACGTGTTCGGAAATTAGCATTTTGTGTTTGTTGCTTAAGTTTTGCACACTAGTGTATATATATATATACTAGATGGAACCCGTCAAAATTTGACGGCAAACAACTTGATAATACCATAAAAGTAAAATTAATAGTTGCTTTAACTTGACAAATTTCATAGTGGGGAGCATTATATGATTAAGTGGTCACAGACTTTTCCATCGATATATCACATGAGGGGTGTGTGCAAAATTTAGAAAAGTACACCCTTGGGGGTTCAAAGTGGGGGGATGGACATGGGAGATGCATAATATGATTAAGTGGTGACAGACCTTTCCAATGATATATAACATGAGGTTGTGTGCAAAATTTAGAAAGTACCCCTTGGGGGGGGGGGCAAAGTGAGGAGATGGACACCGGATATGCATAATATGATTAAGTGGTCACAGACCTTTTCAATGATATATAACATGAGGGTTGTGTGCAAAATTTAGAAAGTACCCCTTGGGGGGGGGAAAGTGGGGAGATGGGCATCGGAGATGCATAATATGATTAAGTGGTCACAGACCTTTCCAATGATATATGACATGAGGGGTGTCAACAAAATTTAGAAAAGTATTCCTTAGGGCGGTGGGGGGGCAAAGTGGGGAGATGGACATTGGAGATGCATAATATGATTAAGTGGTCACAGACCTTTCCAATGATATATAACATGAGGGTTGTGTGCAAAATTTAGATAGTACGGGGTGGGGGGGGGGCAAAGTGGGGAGATGGACATCGGAGATGCATAATATGATTAAGTGGTCACAGACTTTTCCATCGATATATAACATGAGGGTAATGTGCAAAATTTAGAAAGTACCCTTTGGTGGGGGCAAAGTGGGGAGATGGACATCGGAGATGCATAATATGATAAAGCAGTTACAGACCTTTCCAATGATATATAACATGAGGGTAATGTGCAAAATTTAGAAAGTACCCTTTTGGGGGGGGGGGGCAAAGTGGGGAGATGGACATCGGAGATGCATAATATGATAAAGCAGTTACAGACCTTTCCAATGATATATAACATGAGGGTAATGTGCAAAATTTAGAAAGTACCCTTTGGTGGGGGCAAAGTGGGGAGATGGACATCGGAGATGCATAATATGATAAAGCAGTTACAGACCTTTCCAATGATATATAACATGAGGGTAATGTGCAAAATTTAGAAAGTACCCTTTTGGGGGGGGCAAAGTGGGAAGATGGACATCGGAGATGCATAATATGATAAAGCAGTTACAGACCTTTCCAATGATATATAACATGAGGGTAATGTGCAAAATTTAGAAAGTACCCTTTTGGGGGGGGGGGCAAAGTGGGGAGATGGACATCGGAGATGCATAATATGATAAAGCAGTTACAGACCTTTCCAATGATATATAACATGAGGGTAATGTGCAAAATTTAGAAAGTACCCTTTGGTGGGGGCAAAGTGGGGAGATGGACATCGGAGATGCATAATATGATAAAGCAGTTACAGACCTTTCCAATGATATATAACATGAGGGTAATGTGCAAAATTTAGAAAGTACCCTTTTGGGGGGGGGCAAAGTGGGAAGATGGACATCGGATTTGCATAATATGATTAAGCAGGTACAGACCTTTCCAACAATATATGACATGAGGGGTGTCAACAAAATTTAGAAAAGTATCCCTTGGGGGGGGGGGCAAAGTGGGGAGATGGACATTGGAGATGCATAAAATGATTAAGTGGTCACATACCTTTCCAATGATATATAACATGAGGGTAATGTGCATAAGTTAGAAAGTACCCTTTGGTGGGGGCAAAGTGGGGAGATGGACATCGGAGATGCATAATATGATAAAGCAGTTACAGACCTTTCCAATGATATATAACATGAGGGTAATGTACAAAATTTAGAAAGTACCCTTTTGGGGGGGGGGCAAAGTGGGAAGATGGACATCGGATTTGCATAATATGATTAAGCAGGTACAGACCTTTCCAACAATATATGACATGAGGGGTGTCAACAAAATTTAGAAAAGTATCCCTTGGGGGGGGGGAAGTGGGGACATGGGCATCGGAGATGCATAATATGATTAAGTGGTCACAGACCTTTCCAATGATATATGACATGAGGGGTGTCAACAAAATTTAGAAAAGTATCCCTTAAGGGGGTGGGGGGGCAAAGTGGGGAGATGGACATTGGAGATGCATAATATGATTAAGTGGTCACAGACCTTTCCAATGATATATAACATGAGGGTTGTGTGCAAAATTTAGAGAAGTACCCTTGGGGGGTGGGGGGGGGGGCAAAGTGGGGAGATGGACATTGGAGATGCATAAAATGATTAAGTGGTCACAGACCTTTCCAATGATATATAACATGAGGGTAATGTGCAAAATTTAGAAAGTACCCTTTGGGGGGGGGGGGCAAAGTGAGGAGATGGACACCGGAGATGCATAATATGATTAAGCAGTCACAGACCTTTCCAACAATGTATGACATTAGGGGTGTCAACAAAATTTTGAAAAGCGCCCCCCTTAGGGGGGGGCGGGATGGACCCCGGAGATGCATAACATGAATAAGTGGTCAAAGACTTTTCCACCGATATATCACATGAGGGGTGTGTGCAAAATTTAGAAAAGTGTCCCACTTGGGGGGGGAGTGGGGGGAGTGGGGGGATGGACACCGGAGATGCATAACATGAAAAAGAGGTCACAGCCGTTTCAACTTGCAACTTTTTTCTCGAAGGCATTTGACAATATTAAATTTTTTTTTACCCAAGACAATTTAACGATATTCTTATTTTTTTTTGCGTAATTCGTCAAACGTTCATGGAAAAAATCATGCAATTCGCTAATCAGTAGTTGATAAATTATAAAATTCAACAATCAATAGCAGTAAAATTGGTCAATCGATAACGGAAAAATCACGAAATTCATCAAATGGTCTCCCGTAAAAAAAATTGTCCTGCACACTGATGTGATGATCAAAAGGGTTTTGAAGTATAGGACAAAATTAGCACTTGCCAAACAGCGAGTAATACTGAAAATTTGGCAATGGACTTTATTGCCACCACTGGTCAAACATAATAGTCACACTCACCAATTGCGATGATTGAATGGAAAAATATTTTTTTCTCTGCTGTCGCGCGACAAATTTTGAAACCATTTGGCAAATTTCATCCCCGAAATTGGCAGATTGTGAATTTTTTTCCCGAAGCCATTCAACGATATTCGAAAATTTTTTCTCCCGAAACCAGTTGATGAATTTTGCGATTTTTCCACTGTGTCGATTAATGAATTTTGCACTTCTTCCGCTATCGATTGACGAATTTCGAATTTTATCGACTATCGGTTAACGAATTTCACGATTTTTTCCATAAACGAACAAATTGCGCACTTTCTGCTAATTGACACATTTCGCCCTTTACAATTCAGTCAATGAGTTGAACGTTGTTTCTTTCGAGAAATGTCAGGAATGAAACAATGATTCTTTAGGTTGAATTTACTTCGTTCGATGCCCCATGGAAGAATGTGTGCGATGCAGCAACGGGCGTCACAGACTTTTTAGGGCACCTGCAGACTAAAAACATCTAACCAATCTTCGCGGGGGGAAAATAACAGATTTTGTCAAATGATTGAGGAAAAAACACTACTTTATCAAAGGATCATGGGAAAACATGACTTTTGTTAAAAGACCACAGAAAAAACGTAATTATGCAAAAGGATCGCGAAAGATAAGCAAATTTTGTCAAAGAATCGCAAAAAAGGAAATTTCACCAAAAGATCACGCTTTTTTACTAAATTTCGTCTAAAAATTGCGGAATAAAATGTATTTTATCAAAGAATTGCTGAAAAATGCGAATTTCGTTAAGGATCGTGAGAAAAATGCGAAATTCTTCAAAGGATCGCTGAAAAAACACTAATTTCGTCAAAGAATTGCTGAAAAAACATGAATCTCGCCCAATAACAGAAAAATCATGGTTCATAATCATTATATCTAGTAGTATATGTAAATACAGTTTGTGATATAAGACAAAATTAACATTCACCAATCGGCGAGTAATACTGGAAATTGGTGATTGATGTTATTGCCACCACTGGCTAAACTTAGTCACACTCGCCAATTGCGATGATTGAATGTAAAATGAAATTTTTTTTCCCGCTGTCACTCAAAGAATTTTGAAACCATTTGGTGAAGTTTTTTCCGAAACCATTTTGTGAATTTCCCGATTTTTTCTTTAAAATCATTTGACAAAGAGACTTTTTTCTCGATGGCATTTGACAATATTCAAAATTTTTTTACCAGAGACAATTTGACGATATTCTTAATTTTTTTTGTGCAATTCGACAAATGTTCATGGAAAAAATCATGAAATTCGTTAATCAACAGTCGATAAATTGTGAAATTCAGCAATCGTTAGCAGTAAAATCGTAAAATTTGTCAATCGATAACGGAAAAATAATGAAATTCATCAAACGGTTTCCGGTAAAAAAATTGTCTTGCACGCTGATGTGATGATCAAAAGGGTTTTGAAGGCATTTATTTTATTTGTTGTATTGTGTATAAATACCTAGGTGGAAGCAGTTTGCTTATTTTGTCAAATGTTTCAACAATATTCGACCCAATACGCATGCGTAAAAAAAATCTTACGGTAGGACCGGCCAATGAGGTGAAGGTCTATTACGGTCTCTAGAAACGTGTTTGGGATCATCTCCTGTTGTTTTTTTCTTGCACTTTGCGTTAAACCTAGGAAGGTATTTATATAGAACTCACTGTGGAGTGTTTAGAAGGTATTTATTTATTTCATTTATTATAATTTGTATGAATACTTAGGTGTCCATTTCGGATTTACTGTTTAAAAATCAATTTAGGCTCTTTTAACGTTCGCGAAATCAATCCCGATGGAAATTGTCTTTTTAGATCTCTATCATTTTGTTTATATTGTACAGAAAATGATTATTCAAATGTATGTAAAAATATCGTAGAACACGTAATACAAAATTGGACCACTTACAGTCCGTTTATTATCGGGGATGAATCTTACGGTGTTCCGATTGCTAATGAAGACAATTATGTAAATATATGGTTCTTCATAGAGGTATATGGTTCTTCACACTTCAATAGAAGCATTGTTTAAATTAATATAATTCTACAAATATGATGCAGTTTTAAAATATCGAGTAATGATTAATACTGTCAAAGAATATACTCATATACGTAATTAAGTTTTGGTACTTCTCTATTATCTCATCGACCACTTTTCATAAAAAAAAAACTATCGCCAAATAAATGGGAGAACGTTGTCATTGGAATATCAAAATAAATAAATAAAATATAAGAATTTAAGGATACAATTGTTATTTTAATTAATAAAATAACTAATAAATCAAATAAACATAATGAAAAATACACGCAAATGTTGAATTAAAAATCACTTGATGACATAAAAAACACGTATAATGTTTTCGACATCAAGTAAATGGGACTGCATTTTTGGCATTTAATCATACAGTTTGGCGATAGTATTTTGTTATGAAAAGTGGTCGATGGGATAATAGAGAAGTACTCAAGTTTTTATACCAAGTTTGAAAATTTATCTTTTTTTGACATTTAAAAAAAATAACATAAAAAAACATTACAAATTTGCCCATTTAAAACATTCAAGATTTGTATATATACAAACAATACAATGTAAATATTCATATTGTTACATGATACATTATATACATTGTTTGCATATATACTTCTTTGTATACATATATTGTTTGTATACATACAAACAAATATAATGTAAACATTATTCAAATATTAAGAGTTTGCAAATCAAAGCATTCTAAAGATTTGTATACATACAAACAATATAATGCATACATACTCTTTACAAATAAAATAGCCCACTTATGTAATGACAAAACTTTTAAATCGAATAGAGATAATATATTTCTGTTTTGTTATGAAAAGTGGTCAATGGGATAATAGAGAAAAGTACCTAAGTTTTTTATACCAAGTTTGAAAATTTATCTTTTTTTGACATTTAAAAAAAATAACAGAAAAAACATTACAAATTTGCCCATTTAAAACATTCAAGATTTGTATACATACAAACAATACAATGTAAATATTAATATTGTTACATGATACATTATACATTGTTTGTATATATACTTCTTTGTATACATATATTGTTTGTATGTATACAAACAAATATAATGTAAACATTATTCAAATATTAAGAGTTTGCAAATCAAAACATTATAAAGATTTGTATACATACAAACAATATAATGCATACATACTCTTTACAAATAAAATAGCCCACTTATGTAATGACAAAACTTTTAAATCGAATAGAGATAATATATTTCTGTTTATTTTATAACTTATATTCAGATGCTCAGATTCTGCTTTTTTCGAACACATAATAATAAAAATATTACTACCGTGCGTACTGTCTTTTGACAGTATATTTACATAATCGTTTTTATTATCAGTCGGAACACCATAAGATTCATTCCCGATAATAAACAGACCATAAGTGGTCCAATTTTGTATTACGTGTTCTACACGTTTGAATAATTATTTTCTGTACTATATAAACAAAATGATAGAGATCTAAAAAAAAAATTCCATCGGGATTTCGCCAACGTATGAGCCTAAATTCATTTTTAAACAGTAAATCCGAAATGGACACCTAAGTATTCATACAAATTACAATAAATAAAATAAATAAATAAAATAAATAAATAAAATAAATACCTTCTAAACACTCCACAGTGAGTTCTAGATAAATATCTTCCTAGGTTTAACGCAACGTGACAACAGAAAAAAACAAGATGATACGATCCCAAACACATTTGTAGAGACAGTCATAGACCCTCACCTCATTGGCCGGTGATTTTTTTACGCATGCGTATTCGGTCGAATTTCGATGGAATATTTGATTTGACAGAATTACCAAACAGCTTTAAATATATGGATATATATATATATATAGTGTATATTTTTGGTGTTGCGTACTTAAAAAGTAAAAACTTTAAGATCACATCACAAGATCACAAATAAAAATTATAAAATCACATCTGTCAGAGTCCTTTTTCTCGTAAACAATGCGACATGGAAAGTTATAGAGCATTGTTACCCACACATTTTCAGATTATTAGCTATTCACAAATATGTTTAGGAAAAATTCAGGGGGATAATTAAGTTACTTGAAAAAAAAATTATCTCGTGGGGTATCGTTCGAACGATCGTTTAATATTGAACTCAAAAAAATATATTTGTTTTAATTTTAGATATTATATTTTCAGAGATATTGTGGAAAATATACCGGAAAGATATGTCCCCCTTCATTTTTCCAAATAGACTGACTAAAACTACGAAAAAATTAGGGGTAGTAGCAGTTTATTAATTAACAAATTGTAATTAATAATTGTAATGTATGGAATCTGTGAGCGGTGTTATATTCGCACTTAACCGACTTTTATATTTTAAAATTTTGTGAATTGTTTAAAATGTCTTGTTAAAATTGAATTTTAACTATACTTTTTGTGTATATTTTGATCCAGTATATTTTGGTCCAATCATGGCCCAGATACCCCAACTTACCTTTAATTTATAATGGGATATTTATTCCTAGAATCATGAGATAAAATAATGTATTCTTGCTTTCAAAACACCACAAATTCCATTGTGGTTAAAGAACAAAGAGATATACACCAAAACTTCAAGCTTCCCGCATCCTTTTAACAACTGCTATTCGATTTATATATTTTTAGTATGCATCCATCGATTTCTGTGAATATTCTGTGAATAATACATATGTAAAAATCAAGAACAAAAAATCATGCTTCAAACATACATTATGTAACACTTTCTAAAACTTCCAAAATAATTTTACAAATCATTACCGTTTAATAAGGTGAAAGATGATATCTAAGTAAACAATTTACAAAACGCATAACATATTTAAAGACCAAATTTCAGGAATTACCAATAGTATTCGAAAAAATATCCGAATTCTTTTGTGCAGCCCCGTATATGGTCTACAAATTTGTATATATATACTACATTAAATGCTAAGTTTTAGTTCAGTTAGGAAACGCGTAGCACAGTTTATCCAATAAACAGAAATATTTCGCCATTGTTATGTATAAAGGCATTCTACCTATTCGATAACTTACCAGAAGCAGACAAAGGATCAGGGTCCATAAGCCGTGTTTTTGGCCCATGAAATAGGACTAAAATTCGATTTTATTATACTGACTTAATTATTTCACTTTTTAATGTTAGAAGGTTTATCCTGTACGATTTCAACAATATTTTTTGCATTTTGTTCAGATTTATATAACTTACACAAGCTCAACGTTCGTATTATTCGTAGTTTATGATGAAAAATACTCAATTTCGCCTAATTTTACCTCAATTTTTAATGTATTTTTTAATATTTTACTATGAGCGGAGCTTTGCAACACTTTTATTTTTACATATATTGTACACTTTGATGTATTTTATAATATATGTAAAGAAAAATGTGTTGCACGATTGTACTCATATAAATAATTGAGGTAAAATTAGGAGAAATTGCGTATTTTTCATCAAAAACTACGAATAAGACGAACTTTGAGCTTGTGTAAGTCATATAAATCCGAACAAAATCCAAAAACTGTTGTTGAAATCGTATAGGATAAACCTGTTAATATTAAAAAGTCCTTCCGGCCTGTACCGGGAGGAAAAGGTAGCTTTCCTATATCTTCGTTTTAACATTTTAGCTAATGTTACACGAAAACAGCAAGTTAAAATGCAAAGAAACGTTTACAAAAGATTCGTTAATACTGAATTTGAATAAGAAATTCGCCAAATTATTGAGCAATAGCCGGCTTCATTTATAAAGACTTATTTTGGTCGCCAAATTTGGCAATATTTCGCCAAATGTCGCCAATTTTGGCGAGAATTTGGCGCTAACGGATATGAATATATAGTTTTATGCGTATGATTGGGAAAATTATTACAACAATGAAAGAAAATAATTTGCGAGTAATCGCGTTATGTGCTGTTTTGTTTCAAAATGTCAGTCACCCTAGAATTTCAAACTGCTCTATCTCACCCATTTTTTAAGATAGAGGTAAACCAAAAAATGCTCTGGAATCCTTGTATCAAGGCCTAACACGTAATTAAAAAATAAATTTGAATTTTTAACTTTTTTGTATATTTATTTTAGTTTTAAATTTTTAAATGGCCGCCATCTCGAAACAAAATGGCGGACCAAGCTGGCCAACGAACTCGCTCGATACATTGGTTAGCTTAATACACACAATTAGTTTCATCAAAATTGATTTATAAATACGAGCGTTATCGTATGACATAGGTCAGATATATATATGGATATATATATATACATATAAATCAACATTTGAACGGAGGGCGGTTTTGGGGTCTGGGGGTCATGATCGGTGAAAATATATCGAAATTTTCCGGAACTGCTTTCATCCGAACGTCTGCAATAGGTAGCTTTATACTTTTTGTATTGAAAGCTACCTAAAAGTGAAATAATTAAGTCAGTATAACAAAATCGAGTTTAGCCTTATCTCATAGGCCAAAAACATGGCTTATGGACCCTGATCCTTTTTGGAATTATTTTTTTTATTTGCTTAAACAAAATTTCAGATCATAAGAAGCATTTTTGTCCAAATCGCACTCTCGTACGCCAATTGCTTGATCTTTTATTGAATTTTAAAATGTGGGAAGGACTTTTGGGACATCCTGTATATATATACATATATATCAATTTAAATGTGTCTGGAATAGGCTCTGAAAAGAATTTTCCCCCTTAGACGATAATGTATCGAAATTCTTTTGAGTGTCCCTGTAAACGAATAAGTACTACACACATCATTTTGTATACCGAACATGCCATAGTAAACCTCAATAACATATATCGATTGCATGACAATCCTAGTATATTCACGCGAGTTAGAGCACGGACAGACAGACAGACAGATGGCAGACAAACAGACAGACAAACCGAATTCACAAACACTTTTCACCTTTGTCGGAAAGTGTTAAAAATAGAATTCTTAATCTACGAAAATTTATTATAAGCACGAACGTAAATATACAATAACCTCTTTGGAGTATCCAGATTCCGAAAACGTTCTTTGTATAAATATCAGAATCCTGTATATTTTTGGAATTTAACGAAGCATTTATAAAAACAAAGTCTCTTTTGCTACCACTTATTTTCAGGAACGTTTCCAAATAGATTTTTAGTGTATTAATAAGTTTTCTCAAACCATAATATCGGTTTTGAGGATTCTGTAAATTCTCAAAAAAACATTCCCAGCTGCGTAACAGAATTTATACATGTAAGAGTAACAAAATAATATTAATTTTATTGTTAATGTTGTTAATTTATCATGTTTGTCTGTAAAAAAAATGTTTGTTGAACATAAAAATCATCACTTCAGAATATAGCCTCCGAAAAACCTATATTCGGGTTTAAAAATGGAGTTGATTAATACACTATAAAAACTATTCGAAAGCGTTTCCGAAAATCAGTTTCAGCAAAATAAACTTTATTTTTTATAAGTGATTCTTTAAGTCTTGAAAATATTTTAGTTTTTAAGGTTTCTAAAGATAAAAAATGCTTTTCGAAAACGTGGGTAATTCGGAAGAGGTTATTGCATATTTTCGTTCATAGCTATATTATATTTTGCAAAATTGAGAAAGATTTGCCTTTTTACTTAATTGAATCTTTACAGCAGCAATGTCATGAAAAAATATCAGATATGTTTTAGCCATTCCAAATGAAGGCAACTTCATGGCGGCAGCATAACGAAAATTAATTACTTTTATTGTTTCTGAATTCCATCTATATTTTGAGTTCAATAAAATATCTATACTTTTCATTAAACTATCGAGGTAATTGTTCAATAACGTGTAGGTCTAAAAATGGGCTACCTGCTGAAAGTGGGGGAAGAGGGTCGCGTACGGTCGTGGAAATGGCACCGAACGGAACAACAAGAAGTCTCGGAAATGGCACCGAACAGAACAGCAAGAAATCGTGGATAACTGGTGAGCAGATGGCTTTGATCCCTGACCCACTTGCCTTGGCACGAAGTGTTTTCATCGGAAAACCTACTTTTGAAGAAACCAAAATTTCCAGGTATGTAAAATTTAATTTATCCCTTCCTTAGTTCTTCAGTAAAGCAAATGTCTTCCATTTCATCTCAAAGTAGATGTACTGTGCTTCATGTAGAGCACCTGTTTCGCTTGATTTATTTGTTTTGTATAGTTTGCTGAGGCTGAGACCGTCAACTTAACACTAGGACCGCGGGAAGTTTTATACTCAAGTTACTCAAATTTTATAAAAATATTTTGCACTAGAATTTTTATTCAAAACTATTTACTTTATTTATTTAACTAGCTTTATGCAGTATGTAATTTAACTTATTTTATAAAGAAATTTCTGGTTCGAATCAACAATTATTCATTTGTTACGGGTCAAATTGACCCCTCATCGCGGTTCTAGTGTTAAAGCATTGGATGGTCTAAAACGTGGCTACCATGCCGACTACAGGGATGATGACGAGTTGGAACGTTGCTCTGGGGGATAACTCTGGTAAAGATCATGCAGCATGCATTTTCTGCGATGGACTTTTTTCAGATAATGTTAGAGGGGAAGTTTCGATTTAGTGCTAAAAGTGTGGAGGTTGGGCACATTCCGAATGTGCTGGATTAGAAAAAGAGGCTTACATCTGTGTAAAAAGAGAAGAAAATGTTATTTTTTTACATAATTTTTCAAGACAGTAGCTTAATAGAATTTGGAATAAATTTTGGTGTTTGTTTGTTTTATTAGAAGATAAATTGTTAAGTAAACCGTATTTGGACCAACCCTTGAGAAACAGTAATTTTTACTTTTTGGAATAAAATGGTTCTGGAAAACTTAGACTGTTTATTAGGATTTCGAACCCTCATATCGCCTTCCTTTTTTAGAAGTAAGTGGCAGAAAAATTATTCATTTTGAGTGAACATGGTAAATCGGTAGATACTAAAATAAAAGTGGTAGCCCGTTTTCGAACCATTTCCTCTACTTTTGTCACCATTCCTATTCCTAACTAACAGTTTAAGCGTTACTTTTCCTAATATTTGCGTATAGCAAGGGCGGATCTGGAGAGTCTTCAAGTGGAGGGGGGGGGGAGGGCGATATTAGATTTTGGAGGTTCCAATCCGACTCGCAGTCCAGGTTGAGTAGGTCGTAATTTATTTTTAATTGCGGGTCGCGTTCGGGTCAGGTTAAAGTTTTTTTTTTTTGCTTCAGGTCGGGTTGATTTTTACGTTTTTACTGCACGTCGGGTTGACTTTTACATTATTTCTGGTCAGGGTCGGTTTAGGGTTGGGTTTTCACTCTTGTTCGGGTTGACCCGATTTTTCAAAATAGAATCTAAAATATTTTTTCCGATAAAATTTATATGCTGCAAACGTTTGATAACGGACAGTCCCAAATAGCGGAAAGTTTTTTTAGGGAATATTTTAAAATCTTTATATAGTAAAATCTCTGAATAGCGGACACCTTGAAGCCGTTGAATTTATTCGCTATTCATAAGTAGCAGCATGTAGAGTAAGACCTCCGTAAGGTCACTCCTGAATAGCAGAGACAAACCTCAACACAAATATATTTTCACATTTTAGTGCACACGTCCGAATAAGAGACAAAGTCGGTGGCATCGAGGTGTCCGTTATTTAAATGTTTTACAGTATTTGAATATTAATGAGTATAGATATACTATATATTTATATTTCTATATAAAAAATATAATTGAAATTAGAGATATAATTGCACACTACATTTTATAAGTATATTAAATTATGGATTAATTTTCTTTCATTTAGGTTTCAGGAGGACAAAGAACTTTTTTTTCGGGGTTCGGTTTTGGTTCCAATAGGGATTTTCAGTTTGGGTCGGGACAACCCGATCCGCGCAGGTCTCTAGGCGAGATCAAACGAAAATTTTAGGTGGGATTTTTGTAGTATCTCAAAAATCGTTCACTGCGCTAATTTTTTTAGGAACTCACAAACTCCGCTGTATTAAAAATTATAGTATAAGAAACTACAGTAGTCTCTAGGGAATGAGCTCAATTTTTTTAACTGCCCCGGGCGCTTAAAACACAGCGTACGCTATTCATGTTGTATTCTTATATGTGTATGAATAAAAGCGAGTTTGTTTTTGAAAACTAAACTTACAATCCATTAACGCTTTCAAGGGCGGCGGTACGTCTATGAAGCCACTTCATTTTAATTCCCGAATGCCACAATAGCACCAGAAATTTGGTATAAAATTTTACGTTTATTATGTATGTAAAATATAGATTATTTTCCCTGAATAAATGTGTTCGCAAATTCTGGTGTCATTCATTCATTTCAACATATTAGCAATGGAAGTGTTTTGCCCTGAAAGGGTTGAGGCCTACAGTACCGAGCCCTGCTTGTTTGATAATGGGCTCAAGGGTGCTATACAGCATCAGGTGGTCAGCCTAACACGGGACCCAAGCTTGGAACTGGATTTATGGACCGATAATGGATGAAAGGCTGCGTTAGCCTTGCCCAGTCCACAGTTCAAACTGGGGACATGCAGCGTGATGGCGAGACGCGCTGACCATTACGTTACTGGACTTACTGTTTTTGAGAAAATTAACAAAACAATAATCAAACTGTTTATGCTGTAATGCCCTTACTTTTTTAATATTTACCACCTTTTTTAGCCTATTTTTTATAGTGGAAGCTGCACAATTTACTTCGAAATTTCGTTCCTTATTTTATATAAAATTATCCTTGTGTTTTCTTCCATATTTCCCCGGAATCGCATAAGCTAGAACGCTAGTTTTTCTCACTTTTCGCAACAAACACCTCAAATTTTGAATCCGAATCTCTGTTATCTATCACTTGGCTCATGTGTGCAATTGCTATATAACTTGAATATTTTTACTCTCACTGCAAGTAAATTATGGAAAGTGAGGTTGGAGGGAGTGACGATTATCGTAAGGAATGCGAACTTGTAAGTTGTTGCCAACCAGACAGATGTAGTGGGGATACAATGAGACTGGACGAGCATTCCTTCCTGTAAAATTGCCTATGACTCAATGGGTGAAATGGACACTGTAATAAAACGTCCAGAGAAACAACGAACACTTCGGAGATAGAAGTATAGGGAATAATGTTATCATATTACAGTACTAATAAAAAAGTTGTTTGGATATTTCTTAGAATTATACAGTGTCAGGACGAAAAATATACAAAGTATTGATACAAAACTTTTTTTAGAGGAAATGTGTATCTCTGGGCACTTGGGGAGATACCTTCCAGAAGTCGTATACACGCTAAATTTTTGGAAGGCCAACTACTTCCTTTTCAATAGACACATAGAGACAAATTTAAGCTTTGTTGCCTTTGATACCTTGATATTTCAGAATTATGTGAGAAAATACTAACTGTGTATAAGACTGCTTGTTTCTTTATATCAAAGATCAGTTGTAATTCAATAAATACTGTTTTGAAACGTATTAAAGAAACATATATTCAGTAGCTATGGAACGTTGGCTGAAAGAAGCATTAAAAAAACATTAAAACTAGCTTAGATATGTTGGTTAGAAGTCTACGCTTGCCGAATTTTCCTTCCCCAAGTCAGACCCGATCCATATAAAAAAATGTTGGCTCGGCCCTGTATAAAAGCTAAAAGTTTGGCTCAAACCCGGCCCTACCTGTACAAAATTTTAATTGGTTCTTTTCAGTCAGACTTAATTTCTACAAAACATGCGATATTTCTGAAGCAACATTATACTACAATTAAAATTATTCATAAAGCGCTGTAATAGCGATTTTTGTGCCATTTCCATTATTGTATCATCGAAAAGTGTACACAATAACTTATTTTCCCCCCCAAACAATCAGATTTTTGATAAATAAAAATTGACAGGCCGATTTTTTGCGATTTTTTTAATATCCTAAATTATATATGACTTTGCGTATATACAGGGTGGCCAGAATTAAAACACCCTACTCTGACCTCTCTATTTATTGAACTACTCAATGTGTAAGCTTCATATTTTGAACATATACCATTCAAGACGTGGGGAAACTGATTATCCGAAAAATAATTAACTCTAGAAATCCCCGATAGATGGCACTGTACAACTGCACATATGTTGAAAAGACACATAAACGCAATTTATGTGAATTTACTAAACATTCATGTTATAACGATCTTATCGACGCAGGGAATGCTGCTCAATACGGTTCCCTTCTTGAAGATGTAAAATCTGCAGTCTGTGATCAACTTGTTAAACTGCGGATCGTAACTGGTCAACTGAGATTCTTCTCTCATGCAGAGTGATACCTTCTTCAAGTCTGCCAAGGTTACCTGACGCCCTCGATAAAAAAGATTTTTTAAGTGTCCCCACAGCCAAAAATTGCAAGGACTAAGATCCGGAGAACAAGATGGCCAAGTTGTCGGAAACGCAAGTCGTGAAACGCTGCTGAAGAAACTGCTCTATACAGAGTTTAATGTGTGGAGGCGTAAAGGTAATTGAGTCAAGACATTGCCGCTTTTGCAAATGGCGTACAAGAAAAGTTTCGAACATCCTTTTGTACCTATTGATCATCACAATGCATATCACAGAGCCATTGCGAATAGACTGTTCGAAAATAAAAAGGATGAAGAATAAATGTGGCTGTGAATCCACACCGGACTGTAGCTTTTGGTGAGTGGAGTGAAATCTCTTGCCAAGGTACCAGAGTTTTCAGTTTCCCAGATGCTACAGTTATGGGTGATCACTATTCTAATGAGGTGGAAATGGGCCTCATCGCTTCACAGAATCTGTCATGGCCATGATGCATCCACTTCAACTCTTCAACTTCTCTTTTGTTATATTTTCGTTGTACAACGGTATCTATCGGTATTTCTGGAACTATTTTTTTTCCACGTAATCCATTTCCCTATGTTTTGAATAGTATTTTCAAAAAAATTTATTTAATGATATCAAAGTTGCCATTTTTCTAAAATATTAAACACGTATTTTTACGTTTTTCAATCTGATGTATATTTCTCCAATTAGTCGAGCGTTTCCAGACATTGCAATGGTAACGATTCTCAAAGCATTGCACTCGATTACAGCGCCATCAACAATGTTTCGAAGAAAATGTTCAATACAATAGTTACGTTTTTTTTCCGTAGAATCCGAATCTGCAATAAAAAATGGGGTCATACTTTAAGATTTCAAAGTTGCCCCCCTTTCCCAAAGTTGGGGGGGGCAACTTTCATACCCCTAAATAGATTTTTCAAAAGTATTAAACATGCATTTTGCCGTTTTTCAATCCGATGTATATTTCTCGAGTTATTTGACCGTTTCCAGACTTTTCGGACACCCTGTATATATATATATATATATATATATATATATATTGATAAAATAAAAACTTGTGGGCCAATTTTTTCGAATTTTCGAAAATCTTAATCAGCATATGATTTTGTGTATATATACCAATTTTCAAATCCGTACACTCTAAAATTGGGAGGAGTGAGAAGTTGACTCTTTGGAAGAGTGAGAGGCATTTTCACTCTCTTTGGAGTGAATTTTATAAAAATGCACTCTTTAAAGAGTGGAATTTTCCACTCCCTAGAAAAGAGTGAAATATGTCACTCCGTTGTCGAGAGTGACTGTCTCACTCCTTTGACAAGAGTGAAATGTTTCACTCCGTTGAAGAGTGAAAGCCTGGCATTATGTAATTTTGTCCCTATATATTTATTGAGAGAAACGAAATTATCATTTTTTCTTTTTCTTTTTAGGTAGATTTCGTACGAAATGCTACCTATTACATTCTCCCCTATGTTGGAATTTCTGAAAAATTTTGCAGATATACGCCGATCATGTTACTACCCCCCAGTTCACAACTTTATCTATCTATCTATCTGTCTATCAAGTTTGATTTTTTATTGAATTTAACACGACAGCGCAAGCTTGGCAATTCAAGAGCGATTGAAACTTACTTCAAACTTGCGAAATGTCACATGATAAACCACGCAAGATGTTCCTTGAATCGGAAAAGATAAAAGCTGCGCGCGCAGGTGTAGATGTTGCCGCCTTGCTGTATTTTGTTTTGACGAAGATGTATGTCGTGATCTCAGATGATTTTCAAGCTAAGTTACAAAAAATATTTTAATAATTTTTTGTACTATTGCTTGCAGTAATAATCTATACCTCAATAAAAGTCGTACTCATATTTATTTTATGCATACTAGTTTAGTTTTCATTCGTGGCGAGTAAAATGAAAGTTCTAAGCCTAAGTTGAACTCGTAAAAGCCGTATCATCGTAGGCTACGTAAAAGCTTATAAATGTACCACTTTTATATATTTATATTTCGATAACGTTTGGCGAAATCTGATAATGGATAATTCATTTCTTTCTAGTTGCTACTCCTAAATTAACGCATGTATTTATAACATATTTTAGTAAGCAAATGAAAAATAATCTTAAAGATAGAAAAAAAAATATATATATATGGTTACATACTTAAAAGGTAAACAAACATTTTGCCTTTTAAGTTTCAGTGTAGGCTGAGATCTTTCATTTTATTCTCAACGAATGAAAAATTAATGTGCTTAAGCTTAAACCAAAATGTATATACAATTTTTAGCGCCGATTGAATCAGAGTTTCCAAGTTTGTTTGTTTTTGTATTTTACTACTTTTAAAATTTGTATTATGCTTGATGATAAGGATTATTATTATTGTACTGATTTTAAATGTGTTAGAGAAACAATCTGTGTATGTTAACGTCTGTTTATATATTGTTTTATTACTTTTTGTATTCAGAGAGTGGGGGGGGGGGGTGAGCAAAGATCAACCAGACTTGATAGTAGGTTATATGTAATAATTCGAAACAATGACCCCTCGAAACCCTATAAGTAGCAAAACTGCAGGGAATAGTTCTTACTTTTCCCAATAGTTTATAATGTTACACATGGTTTTTGAAAATGTATCATGTAGTGTTGTACTGAAAAATCACTAGTTTGTAGAAAGCATCGACATTATTTTCATAAGCAGATTTAAGCGTCACTTTACAAATCATGTGGTCATTCTTGCTGTATTTGTGCAAAATGTTGTGTTGGCACAACAATCTGCTTATGACAGCGACAAATCTCCAGTTTTTGAATAAAATTTTCCTTTTCTTTGTGACTTTTTGGCAAGAAATAATTTTCTAACAGTTTATGTTTAAAATTAAGAGTTTAATATGTTTAAAATAAAATAAAAAATCTATTTAGACAATAACTAAACTGTTGATTAGTTGGAGGAAGCTTATTTAAATTATTAAAAGAAATTTTATGTTAAAACTGATGACTGGGTGTAAAATCGTATTTGTCAAAATGAAATTTATTAATATGTTGTTAATTTATTATGTTGTTAAATTTATTAATATGGTTGTTATAAACTTTTCCTCACCTTTTTTATAATTACTCTTAATTTTGTGCATTCTTGAATCGGTGATTCCTGGGTGGGATTACAAAAAAAGTTGTCTAAGATTTAAAAATGCTATGCCAGCAGCTTTTATTTTTTTATCTTTATTGGTTTTTGTATAATGAAGTATTGTTAGTTTAAATTAAAAAAAATTAAGTAATAAATTGTGTAATTTAACTAATTTTAAAAAAAATTAATTTTATAATTTTAATAAACAGGGTTGGGGGAAATACATGTTTTTACTCACTACTGGTGAGTGGATTTTCTGACAGGGCGAGTGAATTTTTAGGAAGTCTGAAAAATTGCAGACTATAGAAGATATGCCAACAACTTTATTTTTTTTACTAGTTCACTATATTTTGTAACTTTCCAATTGACTGTTTAATTTTATAGAAAAAAAATATGAAAATGCACTGTAGCAGTAGCAATTGACTATTTTTGAAGACGTGCATTTTGTCATAACAATTTTCAATTCTATGCTGACTGGTAAGATTTACTGAAAATTCTCCAGCCCTGTTAATAAAGTAACATACATATCAAAACAGTGATTTGTATAGTCAGAGTTGAAAAATAGTCATTCGATTTAAACAACATACAAGTCTTATTTAAATTGACTTTTGACATTTATTTTTTAACTTAAATAGTGAAATATTTTTAATTTGAAAAGCACTCACTTAATGAAATAATATATTTATTATAACTAATTTAAAGAACTTTATTGGATGTGTAACAGTCTTGTTTTCTTCCATAAAAATTAGTCATTTAATAAAAACACCATTTTTGACTATTGAAAACTGCTTTAGGAATAATAGATGAAGAATATTATTTATCTTTACTCTTATTGAGGTGGGGTCAGGGAGTGAACTAAAAGTATAAAACTAGCCAACTGAATTATCAAAGCTTTTTTGGTTATTTAAGTATGGCTAAACATGAAATAAAACTTTGTTATTTTAAGAGTTTGATGTGAACTATTAGTGTACACTTATAAAGTGAGTTTCACTGAATAATTCAAGAACAAAATTATCTCATCATATGCATAATTAATTTTATTTACTTGATCTTTACTTTTAATATTTTAAATGTTTTTAAAATTTTCTTAATTTTTTATTATTTTACTTTATTGTAAGCATTCATTATAATTTCGAGTGCATTATTAAATTCAAAGTATTGTTTAAAAAATGTAAACAAAACAGTGACCAGAAATCTGCAAAATTCTAAAATCCACGCAACCTCTGGTTTTCAGCTATGCAGATTTAAGGGAGTCTACTGTAGAAGATTTTTAAAAACGCACATCTTGAAATGAGGTGACCAAATAATTATATAAAATAAATAAAGCCACAGGGCATTGCACTTTTATCTACTATTGAACCAAGCTTTAAAGACTGGTCACATGAGTAAGAGGTCTGGGTGAGACGAGTCTATCCTTGATAATAGGGAAGTAGGTAATGAAAGGAATCTCTCCCAGTTTTGCTTTTGTGAGGGATGAACAGGTTTCTGAAAGTTGTACTAGTACAAGAACATAAAACAGCCAGTGAAGAAATGACATGGCGGTTAGACAGTTAAGCGAAACCTGAATATGTCTCCTCCTTATCCAATGCTTCCCTCCATTTGGAATGGTCTATTTTTTGGCAGCATGCCAAGGTCTGTCTTTTAAAACTGTTCAAGCAGTAATTAACCTAGAGTCAAGACTAATAAAGACAGTGTGTAGAAAAAAAAAGTACAAATATATTAAAATGTTAGACTTGAAGCTAATCTTTAAAAAGTTCTTATAATAAGGAAAAGTCTCATAACCTGTGTCAGAAGATTTGGTAAGTTTTTTTTTTCTTCACTGTAAATATTTTGATGTGGTTGTTACATTTTTCAGCCTTTGGGGTTATAATTTACCTTTATTTTTTAATGATATTTTTATGTAAGGGAGACTAGTACACAGTGGACTACTTTTTCAGTTAATTTTTTTTTTCTCTTTAACAGACAAACCGATCTGCATGAAAATATTTTTGAATATTCCTTAAACCTTTATACATTCATCATAATTTTCTCAGAACACAGTTTTTAATACATTTTTCAAGAAAACATTTTTTATATGCACCTGTAAAGTGGACCAGTGTGCCCCAAAAGTGGGGCACACTGGTCCACCCACCGGGGCACAGTGGACCGCTATTAGGTATTATCTGAAATACAATATAAATCTATTTTTTATTAATCTAATTCTTTTTTATTTCCCCTTTATCCACAAAATAATATAGTAATATAAATTTACAAGTAACATTTTGAAACAAAAACAAAACAAAAAAATTAATTATATTTTGAAAATAATAACAGATTAATACAGGAACAATTACAATTTAATTGAAGTTATTACTTAAGTACAAAAAATCAGCGCACATTAAAATTTGCAAATGAAATTCCAAAATACTTATGAGTAAGATTGAGCCTGGAATTTTCCTGAAATACTTTTGGGTCTGGGAGCAACATTATGAAATCATTGACATCAACAACAGATTCATCTACAGTTTCAGGAAATATAAACTGATTTCCATTCAATTTGCATCTCATGAATCTTACTTGAATAGAATCATCGCCAATTAGACTACAGTTATATTTATCAAAGGCAGTAAATACAAAACAAAATATTTCTTACTATGTTAAATAGTTATTTTTCTTTGTTTACTTTATTTTACAGTTAAATAACTACTTTAAAACAATATTTCTTTATAGAAAATAAGCAATTATTAAATATTTTGAACATTCTGCATTACAGGATCAGAGTGGATTGTGGACCACTGTGCCCCAGGAGTGGGTGGACCACTGTGCCCCATGTTGAAGTTCAATAAATAATCATATTAATATTGTTTATTATAGCTTTCTTTTAAACATATTAACTTTAAAGTTAAATAAAAACAAGTATCTCAGCTTAGCAAAAAAGCTGTTTTATCTTATTTATCTACAACCTTTAATTACTAAAAAAATAAAAATATGATAATGAAAAATTTTACTTTTTGAAGCTCAAAACAACCAATCAGGATAAAATAGTTCAATCTGAGCTAAACATATTTTCTGAAGGCTATAAATAATCTGTGCAGTGCTGTTGACTATTATGATAGAAGAGAAGCTTTAAAAAAAAGTAAATAAATAAAATATTAGGGGGTGGTCCACTGTGCCCATAGGTCCACTGTATACCGGTTTCCCCTAGATGTAATATTGTGTAAATATACTTTTTTGAGAATTTTTTATAGATATTTTCCTTTTTTGCGTTTATTTTTAAATATAATTCCAGTTGTCAATGCTTAAAAAAGGAAATTCTAAAACTACTTGGTATTGGCTGAGTACTCGTCTAAAATTTGAATAAGTACCAGGTACTCTGCAAATTGGCTGAGTACTCTGTACGGCTTTAGTATTTTCATTATTTGTTAAAACATTGAAAATGCTGATAAATATTTTTGTTTTAACATTGTACTAACTTTTTACGATTGTGCAAAAAAACGGTTTAATGAACGTATGTTTATAAATATTTAGTTTTTCCGCCATCTTAACAAATTTGATACAATACTAAAATGCCAATCTAAAGATAGTTTATTTTAAGAAAGAGTTGATTCAAAAAAAAAAAAAAAAAAGGCTATTAAAAATTATACTACAAGATATGCATCCATATGGTGTTCCTGTGTACTAGCTAAAAAATAGCAGTTTGTATGAGATGACCTTGCTGCTAATTTAAATATTTATAGATTACATATCATCAGTGCAGTAGTACTTAAAATTAAGATTTTTATGTGCATTAAGAGGTTTTTTTTTATCATATTTCAGTATTGAAATATAACAATAAGAAATAATTCTTTGTTCAAAATTGAAATGTACTAAAACCTCTCCAATTCAAACAAATTGGGACCAAAGTCTATTTGAATTTGCTGATTTTTTGGATTATCTGAATGATAAATTATTACAGTAACATATAATAAAAATTATTATTATTAAACTACATAATGCATAATAATTTAATTAAAATTACATATCAGGACTCTAATTTCAGGATGGATTCACATCAAAATTTTTGAAATCCCTTTTGGGCAAGAGACTCCAAAATATTTTATCACTTTCTGGAGAATTTTTCTTTTTTAAACGACGATCAACTTCTGTGACCGACTGAGGAATTTTGCTATATTTTCCCACTACTAAACAACGCATTTCGTTTTTTTTTTTTTTTTTTTTTTTTTTTTAACCACAACAAAACGACAAATTTTGTGATTATTATATTTTTTCTACCACAACAGAACGACAAATTTCGTAATTTTTTTTCAAGCGACTGATTGCAGAATTTCACAGCTTCTTGTGACAGATTGACAAGATTCATGATTTTTTTTTTCCTGCATCAGACTAAAAATTTTCTTTTTTTTTTTTCTACAACTGACAGACAAATTTTGAAATATTTTCCATGACTGATTGATGAATTTCTTGATATTTTTCACCGACTTATTAACAAATTTTGCAATATTTTCCTGTGACCGATAGATAATTTTCTTCCTTGAAACTGACACATTTCTCTATTTTTTTCTGCAGCTGATTGACGAATTTCTTCTTACGATAGCTTGACAAAATTCACGATTTTTTTCCTCTGGTCCAACTGAAAATTTTTTCCCAATTTCTCTTTAGCCTTGACTGACTGACAAAATTCACAATATTTTTTCTATCACCAATGGACGTACATCATGATTTTTTCCCCATTGACTGCAGAAAAGATCAAAAAGGGCAGTAAGGGCCACCGGGCGCTGCATCCTCCCAAATTGTTTTAAAGTCTGCAGTAAACAAAAATAAGATTAGAAGAACTGGAAAGATCTTGTAGTGCACTTGAAAAGAATAAATCAAAATCCGAATTACAAGGAAACACATTTAGAAACACAAAATTAGTTGATCTGTTCAATTCACAGAAATTAGGACTTGACAATTACAATTTATAGTTAAACTACAATTCCCATGTGATATAGGTGAAAATTAACAGTCGCCACTTGCCATGTGGTGATTAAAGTTTGCACACGCCTGCACGGTCACTTTCCAGTTACACATTCCATTGTAATCCTTGAACGACAGGCGAATTTTGCGATTTTTTTCCTAAGAACGTGTTAAGAATTTTGCGATCCCCCCTGATTGATTGACAAATAGTGCAGTTTTTTTTCGCCCCTGACTAACGAATTTCGTGATAATTTCATGTGACCGACTGGCGAATTTCACAGGTTTGTTCCATGATCGATTGACGAATTGCACGATTTTTTTTCATGATGAACTCACAAGTTTCACTTCGTGAACGACTGAAGGATTTTGTGATTCTTTTTCTTACGATCGACTGACAAATTTCTCAAATTTTCCCTGCTAGCCAATTGAAGAATATCGCGATTTTTTTCCTGCTACCAATTGGTTAATTGTGCAGTTTTTTCTTGCGACCAATAGGTAAATTTACGTATTTTTTCCCTGCAGCTTACTAGCGAAATTCGCGGGGGGTTTTCATGCGACCGACTAAAGAATTTCCAGATTTTTTTCACACGATTGATTAACAAATTTAGTCATGAAAATAAATTTAGGAACTTCAGTGTGGAATATCACACTCTCATTATGTTTTGTAGTTTTGTATATATATTATATAACATTTATTTATTACATAAATTAGTTGAAAGTTTTTAAAGAGTATACAAACTGAAAATATTCTTTCATTTTACATTACTAGGAACGTGGATTAAAAAAAGACTTGCTAGAACAACATTCTCCAGTATGAAGCCCAACTGAAAGAAAAAAAATAAAGAAAAAGTTTCATTCCTTACTTGTAAGTTGCAATTTTCCCCGTTCTTCCCTTATCTCATTTTCATTATACTGATAGAAAGAGTTATATATATATAATTTTATAGAAATTCTAAAAATTACATATACACATATATACAGTGACCTCTCACTTATACGCGATGTTCATTAATTACTTTCTTGTAGCACTATTTTAAAATAGTAAAATTCGATTTATAATTTCTGCAATTTAATAAGGCTTGAAATTATATAAAAAAAAAAAACATACTGAAAAGTAATTTTTGTGTATCACATATAAGTGAGAGATCACTATATATATATATATATATATATATATATATATATATATATATATATAGGGATGCACCGGATAGAATTTTTGCCGGATACCAGGTATCAAATATCTGGCAAAAATTTTACCCAATATTTGGTATCCGGCCGAATACTTTCTTGTTTTTAATTTCAATAGTAATATTTCTATTTTATGCTTGCTTAAAAAAGAAAAACTTTAATTTATTATAATTTTATTTATGTCATTCAAATGTTAAATAATAGATTTAAATTCATTTTTTAAGTTAAGTTACTTAAAAACAAATGCCTTGTAGTAATTAAATATTGATATTTAATCATGTTTTGCCTTTGCCTATTCTAATACACATATTAGTAGTTTTTTAGATAAACAATTAAGTAATTTCTCTGTTTTTCATACTTATAAATCTTTGTTATATATAAATACTAAACATCCTATTGAAGTGGCTTTTTCTTTTCCAACATACTCGTACATATTATTACTTACCTTACTCATGACAAATGTTTTCTAACAGAATTTAAATAGAGAAACTCCTCATTGTAAGTATCTTGTTTTGTAGTACAAAAGGGACAGTTAACTATTGAAGAAAATGACACAATTCTTTTCATGTCAGTATTATTTTACCACAGCTAGTTTTTCATCCATAGACCAAAAAAAAAAAAAAAGAATAAAATCATTTTTATTTTAGAATTGTTGAAAACACAAGAAAAGGAGACCATCTGAGATTGAACACTTATTCTCAGATACAGGAAATATTTGTGATAAAAAAATATAACAGATTACAGGCTGAAAATGCTAAGCACCTAATGTTCCTACATAATATATATATATATATATATATTTGTCATTGTTTATTTATAAATATTATATTTTCATGTTCAAAATATTATAGTTTCATATATAAATCCTATAATTTCATTCAATTCGACAGTGAGAATTTCTTTCTATTAACATTGTTTTAATAGGATAGCACATTAATTTCGCACTAGCTTTTTCTGACAATGTTAAAAATATAATTAAAAAAATTTTGCTATTCGGCAACCAGATATTGAAGTATTCGTCCGGACAGAATATCTGTTTTGAGTGCTGAGTAAGCAGGATATCCGACAGGAGCTTGATATCCGTTGCATTCCTAATATATATAAATATATATTCCTAAATGCCACAATAGCACCAAAATTTTGGTATAAAATTTTACATTCATTATATATGTGCTTTTTCTTATTTCAAAATTAATTTGCTTGTAATTCCAGTTTCATTCACTCATTTCACATTTTAGCAGTAGAAGTGGTTTGCTTCTGAAAGGGTTAAACATTCAACATTAACAATACTTTTATTTATATAACATCATTAATTGTACAGTGGAACCTTGCTAACTGGGACCCTTTTAACTCTGATCTCTGGATAACCCGGACTAAGTCTGCTTGAGTTTTGAATTTCCAAAACAGTATTTTCTCGCTCATTCACATTACATTTTGAAAATATATTTTCTATCCTAAAACTTTCTAATGGCTATGATTGCGAGTAAAAAGAAGGCGTTTCAGGTAGTGGGGCTTTGCCTAAAGACTGGAACAGTGCATAGATCAGGGGTCGATGCAGGTTTTTTTCCTTGGGGCCCATTTTGTAAAAAGTAAGTTATTTTGTGAAATTTATTTTTTATGAAAAATAACATTTTGCAATGAAAGATGAAATCCAACTACTGAAACTTAAACAGAGCATTTAATAATAACTTCTTTAAGTCCTGCTAAAGTTTTTCTTTCTGGTGAACTTGTTTTATTTACAAATTACACATTTTAAAACTTAACAAAATTAAAATAATTAATGAATATTTTTATGGCATGGGATTTTGTGAAGGGGCTTGTTTTATTAAATGGATTTTTGTGAAGGTGTCCCAAATTTTTCCTGGATCAACCCCTGTAAACTTAACTCGCATGTTTTCGTTTGCAATTTTCAGAATCTTTGATGTTTTATAACTTTCACAGAATGTCTAAAATTCAGAGTTCAAAGCAATAGCAGTTAATAGGAGGAGACAGCTGTTTACACCACCCCTTTCTTTTGTACCTGACCACAAATTGATTCGAGAAGAATGGGAAGGGAAAGGATTTATGCCAACTGAGGACAGCTTGCAAGTTTGCACACTAAACACAACCTTAGGGCTTTCCAAGTACTATTCCTCGAAACAGCCACAGACTATTGTTACGTTTCTTATCACCAGTGACAATTGGTATTCAAAGCTTCTTAACAGGAAATGCTTCTTAACGAAGCTGCCCTGATCAGCAGAAATACCCACAGTGTTCAGAGAATAAATATAGATGATATGTTTATGTTTGGTGTGACGCTGAAAATGCAACCCTACAGTCGGCCCAAACAGCTGGTGGCTTTCTTTGAAAACCTCTCCCCATCCAATGAATCCAGTCCTTGTTTCACGTGCAGCCTCTCTCCGACCAATGAAGTCAGCCCTTGGGCCACATAGAACATAGAGCTCGAAGCCGCAAGGATCTTTTGATAGCTTCAGAGCCCCGAGCCCAACCCTTCCCGCAATTCGGTGTCTTTAATTTAATAAATTTCCCTTTTAAATTTGTCCGGTTTCAATTTTCACACTTTTTTCCCTTTCTACCTGGCTTCCGCAAGAGTCCCGGTATAAAAGGGACGTAGCAAAGGACCAACATGCTAAACATCGTGCTCCGTGAATTCTGCGACGGTCGGAGCGATTTGAAGGCGGATTTGAGCCATAACCGACTTCATATTGCAAGTCAATTTTACGATTCACTGCCTCTCTATTCTTTCTCTGAACTTTGTGAAAAATACCACACACAATCACTTTTCTCTCTAGACAAGGTCAAGCAACATCATAATTCTTTTTCTCTCCTTATCCATCTCAATTTGTGAAAGAGCCGAATTCTGTATGTGCATGCATGTGCCAAGATTTCGGTAGAGTTCTGCATGCGCATTAGAGATGTGTCATTTGTCAAGGAACGATTCCAAAGGAACGACTCCGGCAGTGAAATTGAAGGAACGATTCCAGTCTTTAAAAAGGAATCGGTCCTTTTTGGAACGATTCCTCAGATTCGGTCCAAAACATATCGAATCCAAAAAGGACTGATTCCTCGGAATTGGTCCAGAATGTACCGACTCCAAAAAGGACCAAATCCTCGGAATCAACTCCGAAAAGGACCGATTCCTCGGAATTAGTCCAAAATGTAGCGATTCCAAAAAGGAGCGATTCCTTGGAATTGGTCCAAAATATACCGACTCTGAAAAGGACCGAGTCCTCGGAATCGACTCCGAAAAGGACCGATTCCTCGGAATTAGTCCAAAATGTAGCGATTCCGAAAAGGAACGATTCCTAGGAATCAATCAAAATTTTCTTATTCCAAAAAGGATTGATTCCTCGGAATCGGTCCTGAATGTACAGACTCCGAAAAGATCGAGTCCTCAGAATCTGTCCTTGTTCTTGTAGACTGGCCAGTTTTAATAAATTAAAATACGCTATTTTATTTTAAAATAGCAGATTTTGATTCTATTAAAGCTGAGTTTCTGGCCAAAAAATCCTTCTAATGTGTACGTGATAAAAAAAATAATAAAAGAGAGAGAGAAGTGCGGGGGGGGGGGGAATTGATTAATAAACTACAACTGTGTATTACTTTCTCTTAAATTTATCTTAAGATAAATAGAAGTATATTATTGTACTTCAGTTAAAATATTGTCTATTATTTAACTATGTACTTATCACCTGCGTTTGCTAGGAATTGCGGAAGAAATGATCTTTTTGCCATGATGCGGCTGTTGGAAGCGCCCACTTCGAAACCTAACTTGTTTTCAGGCGGAGCCGGCAGGGATTTTTTTATTATTATTATTTGTTTCTTGCTATAAGTGTTGGTCCTATAAAAAACTTGTCAATATAAAAGTTTTAGTTAATATTAAGAGGATTTATAATAAATTTAAGCAGATTTGATATCTTGTGAATTGACGAAGTTGTTAATTTTTTTTCTTCTGAAACCTCCCTTTTTTCCCCCCTTTGGGGCCATTTTTAATGATATCAAAAATCTGTCATACATAAATTTTTGGCCCTTTACCTAGAATTAATAATAACTTTAAATGGATTCGATACGTACCATAATTAAGAAGTTATGGGTTTTTTTCTGTTTTCACAAAAAGCCTTCCCATTCCCCCCCCCCCCCCCCTGGTTCGATTTTGCCCATTAACGAACTTGACAGAGATTTTATGCCCCTTGATTTTATGTATCAGTTTGGAAGAGATTTGTGCAGAATTATTGAAGTTATATAATATAAGTGAATTTAAGTTATATAATATAATGAAGAATAAAAAAGTGACATAGATAGATAGATAAAGTTTTGAACTAGGGGTAGTTTTGGGTTCTGGGAGTCATGATCGGCATAGATCTACGAAATTTTTTCAAAAATTCCAACTTAGGGGAGAGTGTAATAGGTAGTATTTCTTACGAAATCTACCTAATAAGAGCATTTATGAGCGCTCGAGTACCACTTTGTTTCCTCAGTTTGGGGTCTTATTTTTCTCTTCTGATAAAGATGATTCAAAAGATCTCGGAACTCTCGTAGATAGTTTTAATCAACTTACAGTGGAGACATAAAGGAAAACCTATTTGAACAAGGAATTTTTGCAAAACGTTTTCAATTCTTTCTTAAAATTCCTATAATAAAGATATTAAAAAAAAAAAGTTTAATAATAATAATAATATAACAGTAGCAGTATTGGGTGGGATTCAAATAATTTAACCGCTGTTCGCTACCCGTATGGCCGTTTTGAGTATGAAAACGGGAAAGAAAAATTTCTTGCTACATATAGATTGTCAGACATTTTCCAACATTGTGACATATGTAAAGCTGCGTATTTTATGCTTTTTCTGTTTAATAGATTTATGTTAAGATTACATTAAACTAGTTTTATATTATATGTATATAGTAAAAAAGTATATAGTATATAGTAAAAAAAAAAAAACATAATTTACAGTAAAGACGTTTGTTTTTTATTCTTGTCTTTTTTTTAACTGATTCTAGTGCTAATATAATTGTATAATTATTGTGTACGTGTATACAGATTAATCGACATTTTTATATTTTGCCAAAAAAAAATGGAGCAGCACTATTACGCTAATTTCTTTTTTAATTATTGATTGCTAAAGAATGCAAATTGTGATTTTGTATAGTTTTTTTTTTGTCATTTTATTTCTATTTTTTGCTAAATAATAAGAAGTTAAATATCTTTGACTTTGTTTTAATACAACGTAAAATAAAAGCAAGACAAAAATCGTTTTCCATAATAATTTCTTGTGACAATCGCGATTCCACAATCGGGATTGATACTCGCAACTCCCGAAATCAGTTCCCGGATTAATGGCCGTTACTGTGGTGGTGGATAACAGATATTTGCAGTGCCAAAACTACAGAGGAGCAAAGGGGGCATATGGCCCGGGCGCCAATGTAGAAGGGGGTGCCAAAATAGGATTTGATTCTTCTTTCGGTACAAAAAACAAATAACGAAATTTGAACAAAAAAGACTTGTAATCAGGAACCTAAAATAAAAACGTATTCGTTCATTTTATTATCTTTGCTTTCAACAGGGCTGGTTTTTATACTTAGGTGATTACATAGGAGCAACAAAACAGTACTTGATTAACGAATTCTTCCAAGATACTTGCAAGAACAATATACTGTCCTAATTCTTTTTAAATATGCTCAGTATATTTCGGATGTTATCGCGATGACAAACTTTGAATGTTTTTTGCTTTTGTGTGCTCCTGTAAACGAACTATAACAGCTACATACTTGATTAACAAACTCATCTATTGTTTACACCAATGAATGAAAAATTTTAGAAACGAATTACCATTCCTGGTTGTTTTATATTATTGATGTTAATTTTTTTTACTATCATGAAACTGTTGTTGAATTGTTTGTTGTATTAACATTTTAGCCTGCTTTTTTGTTGCGGATTATTTTAGGATTTCACCAAATCACCAAATTTTATATATTCCTATTTTTGAAATAAAATCTTTTTTAAGAGTATTGTATTTTGTATTTTCTTATTTATTTTGTGTATTTGAAATCGTATTTGTATTAAACTATAAAGTTGACGAAAGTTAGTTAAGTTATTGAAACGTATTGAACTATATAGTTATGATTTTGTTTCTTATCGCAATATCTACAGTTCTAATTATGTGCAATTTCTAAATTTAAATATACTGGTATACCTTTTCAAAAACTTTCAATCACCTAACAGTTGAATTTCAGAAAACATCTTTTTAATGGATTTTTATATCATAACAGGAAGTAACAACTAAAATTTTACGATTTCAGGTGCAGGCATTTCGGTTTCGGCTGTGCATTGATAATGCAGTCAGAAAGGACATTGTTATATATTAAGACTCTCAAATATACTTCGTTTAATAAATTATGTTTTCCCAAATCGACAGGTATCCGAATTTGATTTTATAAAAGATTCTATTCACGCATGAACTTAATACTAAAAGGTGATAGTCCTGGGAATTGTTTAGAAATGGGCAGACTGAGACAATGACCGATTTCCAAATAATCGTATCGAAATGGAGGGACTCTGAAAACGGCCGGTTCCGAGGACCGACATGTAAATGAATGGTTGGTTATCTTGGGGTGGATTTTGAAGAGGGATCTTAATTATAAGGCTTAAAATTGCGTAGACCATGGTGCCAAACATCAGAACTTCGTAGAATAAAGATTCCTGCATAAAATAATTAATAGTATAAATAGAGGGTCATTCAACGATATATTTTCAAGAGGAAACCCGATTACACTAAAAATCGAATGGATCGCCAGCCTGGTGGGCAAAACAAACAGCTACAATAAAATTTCTTTGATAAACTATAGCGGTAAATGAAAGGTTATCCAGGGGTAAATTTTCAAGAGGAATTGAGTTTAATGCCATAAACCATAAAGTCAGGGAGTATACTTGTATTATGGTAATTAGAAATAATTGCTAATTAATTGCACACACTCATCAATGAAATGAACTCTTGAAAACGAAATCATCTGTCCAAAAAATTTAAAAATAAGGCAGATGGATGCGTAAGAAAATGAACGAATACGTAAGAAAATAAATTAGTATTATTAATATTATGGATTTCATGTTCGTTCTAATACTTCCGGATTTGTTCCTTTTTTCTCAAAATTATCCCTTTTATCTTGAAATTGTTATTTTTATCTCAAAAACGTTTCTTTTTCTCGAAAACCTTTTTTTTTTTTTTTTTTTTTGGAATTGTTCCTTTTTCTCGGAATCGTTTCTTTTATTTCGGAATCATTCCTTCTTTTCGGAATTGTTCCTTTTTTTCGAAACGATTCCAAAAGGAATTACTCCAAAGAACTCGTTCCTTTCGGTGAACGATTCCGGCTGGAACGATTCCCTAAAAGGAAAGACGTTGCCAATCTCTAAAGCGGATGCATGTGTTGAGACTTTGGTAGAAAGAGCTCTCTTATTGCAAAATATCAGTGAACTGAGTTAGTAATGGTGACTAAATGAAAAAATATTGTTGTGACTATGCAAAAGAAATTGGAAGCATTTGATAGAATTGATAAAGGTGAACCATTAAAAAAAATGCCTTTGATCTTGTAATAGGAACATAAACAGTGTCTGACTGGAAAAAAATAGAAAAAATAGTGAGGATTTTTGCTTTAAGTTGAATTTGAGTGACAATTTGGATGAGCAAAAAAAGCTAAAACGGGTAAACTTGAAATGCTGGACAAAGCTTTATTTCTTTGGTTTTGCGTTGAAAGAGAATATGGCCTACCATTTTCAGGACCAGTCATTCAATGAAAAGCCCTAAATTTAAACAAACAGTTACCTAAAGGCGATCCCAATTTTACTGCAAGCGAAGGATGGTTAAACAGATGAAAAAAAAGGACATGGTGTGCATCAACTAACGGTAGCTGGAGAAAGCTTGTTTAATGAGCTTGGCAACAGACTAGGTAGCTAAGATGGGCAACATCATGAAAGTCTAAAATTTATCAGAATAATGGGTTCTGATACAAGTTCAGTATCTTAAATTTCAGTTTTTAAATATTTATTACATATCTTAATTCAAAGAGGATGATTATTCCAAAACACAGCTATTGTACAATCTATGAAAAATAGCATTATTGCAAAAGATTTTCTGCATTTATGGCTGTTCTCAAAGAAAATATTTTTACCCGCTCAACAATTCGAAACATTCTGACATATTTGCAGACTTTTTTAGACGTAAAAGTATTTGGTAAGGTATAACCACTGAAGTAATTTGGAAATGAACAGTATTTTTCCTTTTTTGATAGATTTATCTCACCTTGAATTATAAGTGATTTTTGAATCATAAAAACCTTTCCAGGTCTGTAGCATTCCAAAATTAAGTTAAAAATGTCATCTCTGGTAATATTTTCTAAAATATCCTTTGTTTTTATGGAAAAATGGAAAACTCTATTTGATAAGTTTGTCCTGCTACAAAACTGTTAAACTGAGCTACAGAACTGCAATTTATCCTGCTACAAAAACATATTTCTGGGGTTTCTTTGTTGTAATAGTATGTAAATATCTTTACAATTTCGACCCCCTTCCATGAGCCCACAAAGTTTGACATCTGTAACACTCAAAATTTAATCTTCACTTTATATTTTTGTAGTAAAGAAAAATTCTGCCTCATTTTCTGCATTGTAGTAACAATAAATAATTGTATAAATTTCATTCATGAAATTTCTGCATCTCCTTTCCCAGCAGCAAAAGGATATTCATTAGGGAAGGGAAGGATAGGAAAAGCAAAAGAAATATTTTCTTCTTTAAAGCATTTTACCTATTCTCATGCCTGTTTTAAAAGACAGAGATGAGGCAGGCCTCAACCCCGTGTTGCATCAATTTGTCGTGGATAGATATTTCTAGGCCCCAAAAACCGCATATAAAAAAAAATCCTCTCTATTTTAATGATTGGTATTTTAGTGTAAAACTGCAAAAGGACAAATATATCTAAAATGTTATTTAAAATTCTATATTTGAGAAAAAAAATATCCTTAAATAATTTAACTAAACTAACTTTACTTTTATCATCATCGCCTTCAAAAACATTTTAGCTATGATGAATTGACGCCAAGAAAAATTGTCCCAGAGCTGCTCAACCCGAGTTCAGGACTCGTGTTCTCTTTCAAGGGGGAGGGGGGGGGGATATGTTTGAAAACGAGAGTTTTGTTTAATTGCATTTCCGTTTTGTTTAATTGCAATTTAATTTTGTTTAATTATTTAATTTTATTTTTCCTAGGGGCTGCAACAAAGAAAAGTATAGTATTGACTTGCAAGAAAAAGACTTCTGTAATTTTTGTTATATAATATTAAAAAATGATTGTAAAATAAACTTTATTTACATGTTATTTGTGTCATTTCATTTGTGTTTGAATTTTATTTTCAGGTGATCCTTAAAAGTAATTTAAATCTTTAAATACAAGAGAAAAAAAATTCTATTTTTAAATTTGATTTAATATGCAATATGTTATTTTTTTTTTTTTTACTTAGCTGAAATAATTCTCTTAGTATTTAATTTATATCTTAATTTAGAATCCATTATCAATTTACCTTTAAAAAATCCATTTTCTGAGAATCAGTGGTTAATAATTTTTCTGATTTTTTTTCCCTTCTTAAAAGGAGTTTCTATTTTAAATTAAGATTGTAAATCCTGTTTTGATTTATAAGTTCACAGAGAAAAAGAAAAGAAAAACTTTAAAATATGCTACTTCTTATTTTATTTTTTGGAAAAAGGATTGAAATCCTCAAAAAAAAAAAACTATTTTCTAAATGGAAAAAAAAAATTAGAATGTTAAAAACAAATAGTATAAATTACATGAAAAAGAGATCGGTAAAGAACATGAAAAAAAAAAAAATATATATATATATATTGGCTTCCATGTACGAGTAAAATCGGCAATTTTCAACATTGTTGATTACAATTTGTAGTCAACCTATTTCATAGTGAAAATTTTCTCTTTAGAAAACATAGTGTTTGTTAAATCATTTTAAGTTACCTCCCATATTTATTCATAATGGTTATATCACCTTGCAACTGTTATTTTTCCTATATGCAAAATATTTTAGACAAAAGTAACTTGTTTGTCAAATATTGAGATCAATATTATTAACTTTTCTTTTTTTTTAATCCTTGTCTTTGCCAAGAAAAATGAAAGAAAGAAACGTGTCCTTGAAATATGAATAGGGTGTACTGTACATATGTTTGTTTGTAAAGTTGTCTTTGAAAATGTATTTATAAAGTCTATAATTGGATATTTTTAATTCTATATTTTTATATTCTTAGAAAATTGGAAAAATTCACTTTTATTTTAGAAATTGTAGCTGAACTTTCAAGTGAAAACCAAGTATTGTTGAATACACGTATCTCCCTCTATCTCACTTTATGCATTTTTGTTATAACATGATTTAGGTTTTAAAAAAATGTCAAGAATAACTTTCAGTACAAAACGTTGCAAAATTAATAATATTAAAAAATAATTATAAATTAGCCTTATATTTAGAGAGCAATTGCCCTCTTTTTTGGCAAATATCTTTCATGTGTGCTCATTTAATACATTAAAAATTGTGTGGTAAGTATCACAAATGTGTACAAATACGAGTAAGAATTTTTATAATGCAAGATTTATGGTTGGGCTACATCACTGTTCCAAATTCCACCTTAATACTTTCTCTTTCTTTAATGTACTATAATATTTGCACACAGAAATATTTTATTAAAAGAAAATGCCTGCTAAATATATTTTTTATTTAAAAAATATATAATTCAATTTTTTTGTAATGAGATATTTAGAAATATTTCTTATTTTTATTACATTTTAATACAAGTTTGTTGACTTGATACCTCATTTGTTGTTGTGTGTTTTGTAAATTCATAGAAAAAGGGATGTTGACAACAGAAATAATATGTATGATTTTAGAATAATAGGACTTTGCAAAATAGCGCTAATTTACTGAAAAGTACGGTCAAAAGATAAGAGTTTATATTTAAAACAAAAATTAAAGTGAAATCACACATTGTTAGTCATAGAATATCCATCTATTAAATAGTTATAAATAAAACTTTTTAAAAAAACTAAAATGCAGTAAACAATAATGTTTGATTAGATTTAAATTCATTAGCAATTAATAAAGAGATCTAAAGATTTAAAATTTGAATTACACATGAAAAAAAAAACATAACGTACATCACAGGAATTATTACAATACTAAATACAACTTAATGGGTATTTGAAAAGGAAAAAAATAATATTAACTGATTAAGATTTTGGTTAATTACTTGCCCTTATGGGCATTTTAAAACTATCATATCTTTATAAGGCATGCAATGAAAGCAAACACAATAGTGATAAGCTTGGAATAAAATATTTTAGTTTATTTCTGTCAGTAATCTAATTTAACTCATTATGTAACACTAATTGAATTTTTCCTTAAGAGTTCAATTACTGTTACAAACTATGAATTAAATAAATATTGCCAATAAAGTATTTTATTCCAATCTTTACCACGCTTGTGTCTATTTTCATTGCATGCTCTAAAATATATGATTCTTTTAAAATGCCCATAAAAGAAACATAAAAAATAATAATTCACTCCATAAAAAGTGAACATTCACTCCTATGAAAGAGTGGCTATTCACTCCTGTCAGGAGTGAGAAATCCACTCCTTTTGCAAGAGTGGATAGTCACTCCTCTGAAAGAGTGAGTATCCACCCCTGTTTAGAGTGAATATTCACTTCTCGGGAGTGAGTATTCACTCTTTCAGAGAGTGAACAATTTCACTTTTGCCTAGAGTGAATAGTGACTCTAAAGAGGTTGGGCAAATTTTGACTCTGCGATAGAGTGAATATCCACTCCTCCGGAGTGAATAGCCACTCTTTCTTATTTAGAGTGTATCTTATATAGTTTTAAAATTTTGTATATACCTTAAAATTTGTGACTGGAATCTTTATCTGGTAAACCCTCCATTGTGGCAACCTCTTTACCTCTTTCCTTTCTCGGTGAAACGTCTGCACCTGCTTTAATTTATTATTTTTACGGTTAGCGCTTTTTTGATAAAAATATGGCATTTTTGCGATGTTTAATGAGCTTTTAATTAATATCTAGTCTAAATATCAAAATATTAACCATCTGAGACTCAGGTGCATCAAGGTCTGCGTTGGACTGCCTAAATCCAAATTTTCAGACATGTAGGTGCGCCAGATTTTCTTAGCCATCGCACACACACAGACACACAGAGCGAGACTTTCTTTTATTAGTATAGATTGTTGTTGTTGCTTTTTTTGCTGCTTACATCAAATGCACTTAAAAGATAAATTTGCCTACTAGTTGGTGCACTTTCTGCTATCTAAATGATCAGTGACATTTGTGTCGTGCATGGAAACTTATCTACAATGTCTATTGGTCTACCATACTATAATATTTATCTCCTCACTCGTCCCTTATCAGTTTGGAGAGGATTGGATGGCGTATTGGTTAAAATACAACTCCGACTGTGACCAGCGACCATAAGTCACTTTGGCCTTAACGTTTACAGCATATAGCCAGATGTCTTGTGCTTGTTGGGTTACAATCTAAGATAACGACTAATAATATTAGACAGACTGATCTCTAAAAACAAATCATTCGCTGATGGGAAAACTTACTAAAAATTGAGTCATTTTTACAATAGAACATAGGGTCACAATCCATATATTCAACTAAAAATATCGGGTGACCCACTCTAACCGAACGCGGATTGCCTTAATAACTTTGAGAAAAGGGGAGATATTGTAATACAAACTTGAAGAGTGCCTTGCTTTATGCAAAATCTGATAACATATTACGAAAGATTCTGCAATGACACAGTAATTGAACCAGTAATACCATATACATTAAAATGTCACATTCCAAAATGTGGAGTATTGAGTTCGTGTTGTTTAAGAGCCTACATCACTCATGCGAAAAAACGCGCAAGCTAATGTTAAGTCTATGGGAAAGCTCTTGCGCGATTTCTCGCTCGCATTTTAATTTTTTTTTTCATAGGATAGCTGACGTTGATATCTAACGTTGTTAGTTTTTACTTTTTCGATTTTCGTTCCAGTTTTTTTATATAAGGGTACTTTCACTTTCAGAACCGGTTCCAAAATTGAAAGTATCCGCTTATAAAAAACTGTAACCAAAACCAAAAAAGTAAAACTAACAACATTAGAGATCGATCTCAGCTATCCTATGTAAAAAAAAAAAAAAAAAAAAAAAAAAAAAAAAAACATTTAAAAATCTTAAGATGCGAGCAAGAAATCATGCAAGAACCTTCCCATAGATTTAACATTAGCTTGAGCGTTTCTTCGCGTGACTAACGTAGGGGAAGAAACGTTCAAGCTAATGTTATGTCTATGGGAAGATTCTAGCGCGATTTCTCGCTCGCATTTTAATATTTTAAATGCTTTTTTTTGCATAGGATAGCTGAAGTGCAACGTTGTTAGTTTTTACTTTTTCGATTTTTGTTGCAGTTTTTTTTATAAGCGGCCACTTTCAATTTTGGAACCAGTTGGAACCGGTTCTGAAAGTGAAAGCACCCTTTATATAAAGTAACTGGAACCAAAATCGAAAAAGTAAAAACTAACAATGTTGGAGACTGACGTCAGCTATCCTATGCAAAAAAAAGCTTTTAAAAATATTAAAATGCGAGCGACAAATCGCGCTAGAACCTTCCCATAGACTTAATATTAGCTTGAGCGTTTTTTCGCATGACTGATGTAGGCTCTTAAGCACGGATAGTGGTAAATTCTAGCATTTGTTTTGTTATAATAACATTTCGTCTTCACTTTTCTCATAGTTGTTAAGGAAACCCGTATTCTGTTAGAGAAACTCTGTGTTTTTTTCTGTGATCCCATATAATATTGTAAAATTCAGTTGTTATTTTTATATCTGACCTAATCATATAGTTTGTCTAAGAACTTTTGCATCACCCTTATAATACCGCCTATTTATCAATAAGTGTATATCTACGCGGAAAAAAAATTAAGGTTCTCATAACAAATGGTGCAAAAAAGTGACATAAAGTACATTTTTAGGGTTTTGTTCATCTCATGAAACCCTATTAGTCCCGCTTCGTTGTCTGTCCGTCACAGAGCCGATTCTCAGAAACTATATAACTTAAAGACATGAAATTTTGTGTACTTACAGCTGAATACCTACTATGAAGCTTAAAATCATAAAATAAAAAAAAATCGTAATATTTTAATAAAGAGACATAAATAACCAAAAATCTAACAGCCTTTTCCTATTAAATTTAAGCATTTTTCGTTATAGTAGTTGCCAACAAATAAAAATCCACAATAAAATTCTTTCTACAATAATTAATTTTCTATTGAAAGATTTCCACGTGAAAGATGAAAATTAAATAAAATGTTTCACCAATTGAAAAAAAGGTTAATTTGACGTCATATTGGTAATAAAACGGAAATTTTCAAACATTTCTCAATAATACAAGAAGTATGAGTATGTGTAAGTACAGATAGGAGATTAATATGAAATCATTAGGGAATTAAAAAGAAAATTAATCTGACATCATATTGGAAGTATAATAGACTTTTTCAAATGTTTGTGATTAATACAAAGAGAGTATCAATATGAGTAATAGAGAAAGCAAGCAGATATGACGTCAGCAAGTGATTATAACGTCATATGAGTTTGAGGAACGTATTGAATCATGATAAAAACCTGATTATGAAAATATTGGCTTATTTTAACATTTTGAAGGCCTCTATACAACATGTTTAATTTTGAAATTGATTTCTTTTAATATCGTATTTAGTCCACATGACATATATTATTACGACAGAGTATAATAGCGGGCGAAGCGCGCTATCGGGCCGGTTCAGATATTCAAAAAAACGAGAAAAATAGACCGGTAAATTTTTACTTTATAAAAAATATGACTTTTTTTTTTTTTTTTTTTTTTTGAAAATGAAATTTGTTTGGATTTATTAAAGAAAGGATAAAGTGTTTTGAAAGGAATATTAACGAAACCCTTTGTGTGATCTTAGATCACACTTAGCCACTTGTTTATAAAAGGGCTTAAAAGTTTTGTTAAGTATGAATTATTCAAAAATAACTCATTAATTGTAGCAAGATATGGAGTTTATTCCCTTGCCAATTAATATTGGTATCTAAATGTTAAGAAACAAACAGGAATTGAACATATTATAGGAAAGAAAGAAAGTATGACCACAAATTATATGCATATTAAGTACACGAAGCAGAAAACATCCCGTAAAAAAGTATTATACCAGTATTTTTTAAACAAAGAAACGTGTTTGTAATAAAAATGGCTTGTTTGTTACGGTCAATGTTACATACAAGTTTTTTTTTTTAACTAACGCTATTCAGAGCCATCTGTAGCTCGTTCTAACAATCACAGTAAACTTGGTAAAGGGACTAATGACGTAACAGGAAAAAATCCGAAAGAAAAGCTCAGAAACACCGGCGTCTAGCCCACCCTCATTAACTTCAAAACAGATAGAGTAATAGTCATAAACGTGGTGTTTACGTATAGTAAAGTGCCTATCACTAAATAATGAGACCTCTTACAGCGCCACCTAGTGGCAAACTGTGCAGTTAGCGTTCTTATACCGCCGATAGGGGGAAATGTGGCACTGTGGCACGCCGCCGAGAATTAGCATAAAACACGGGTGGTAAATGAAAATGCAAATTTATGCCTACGTAAGCGACAACAGTGCCAATAATTTGGGATATAAAGGCATGCGAAAAGCTCTGAGAAACATTTTCAACTCAGGTTGAATATGAGTCTGTCTAAAGTTAATTGAAGTTGAAGACTGTGAAGTCACTCTTGGTGAAGTCACAAACCTGACTACTTTAAAAGACAACATAACACAGACAATGACATTTGGCATTTTTATTAACATACATCTGACTTGTGTGCTTGGCATCAAGCGCCCGCTTATAAGTAGAGTTGCAAAGGCTAGAAAAAACCCGATTTAAACCTGGAAATAAACCGGGTTTTTTGGGAATAAACCAGGTCTTTTGGGAAAAAACCTGGGAATAAACCGGGTCTATTGGAAATAAACCTGGGAATAAACCGGTTCTTTGCAACTCTACTTATAAGTCATCGTCAATATATACAGGGACGAGGTAGCACACACAAGGAAATTTACAACACACAGAAATACAGCCGAGAGCTCCACAAAGAGTGTGCAACGGAGCCAGCGGGATTCTAACCCGCTCCCACCTACACTCGCAAGCGATTATCGGTGTGATGCCTTGACCACTCAGCCACGGTGGGCCCACAGTCAATGAGGAATATTCCTTGTGATATGTTACGTTCGGCCATAGAGAATGTTGTGCAAAGAATGCAAGGTGTAGTCCAAGAGAACGGCGGTCACAATGATTGGGCCGAATTCCTCCCCGGGAAAGTGAATGTGGTGAATAAAGCGTGACATTTTACGTATGTTATTAATTGTGCCTATTTTTTAAGCACTTTTTTATTGTACAGTGGCACATTTTCCCCTGTCGGCGATGCTTTGAACTATTTTTTATTTCGTAATCTTTTTTCCTATGGCGTTATTAGTCTCCTTTCCAAGTTTATTGCCATTCTAGTTATTAGAACAAACTACAGATGGCTCTGAATAGCGTCAGTTCTTAAAAAATGCCCGGTATTTGAAAATTGCTTTACAAGTGCGCCGGACCTAAAATCTATCCTAAGGAGTTATGGAGCGATGGATGGTAGGAAAAATAGATCCTAACGACAAGTCTCAAATTTTTGTGAATAGCGTAGAGGCGAAGGTCTGAGTGGATTTCATTTGATTAATGTATGTCTACATCAGGAGAATTACTGAAATTTCCGTTTTCGCTGGAAATTTCCACATAGATCGCATTCATTAGTCTACATTATATAAATAAAAAAATCCAAAAAAGGAGAATGAAAGTTATATGAGTTATTTTTGACTGACCATTTAGATTTGAGCGTACATGGGAAGTTGTTTGAAACATTTTTAATTCAATGCATTGGCATATTATTTCCTATTATTATTTCTTGAAGTTTCTATGCAAGGGAATGTAATTTAGTCGAATAGATTTTGAGTAATAGCCTACTGAGCAAAATTTGAAGGTTTCTATTTAGAGGCATTTTAAGTCTCTGTATTGTAATATTTATTCTGTAATTTACATCATATTACGTTGTGACTGATTATACATAGAGGGTTAGCATAGAGGGCTTACTAAAGTCTAGCCCACCCTCATTAACTTCAAAAGAGATAGAGATATAGTCATAAACGTGGCGTTTAAGTATAGTTAAGAGCATTTCGCTAAATAATGCGACCTATTACAGCGCCACCTAGTGGTAAACTGTAGAGTTAGCGTTCTTATCTCAAAAACGATACGAACTACGGTGAAAGCGTCACTTATAAAATTTACGTCATTGATACAGTATGAAATAATGTTTTGCATGTAACTATAGCTTTATTAGAAGCCTTGATATGTTATTTTTATACATCCAACCACTAGCTTAAACACATCCCCCTAATTACAAACAGAAGTATGGCAGTATAAGGCAGTTACACATTTTCTAATAAAACTAACACATGTAAGCAATTTACCATTTATTTTGATAGGAAAATTAAGTTAGGTATTTTGCTGTGTAAATTGGTTGGCACCTTGACCATACTTAATTTGATTTTTTTTATTAAAAAAAAGCTGCATCTTGTTTACATGTGTTACTTTTATTAGTAAATTTGTGCCGTATTTCAGTTGGTGATTGGATATAAAAAATTACATTTCAGTTCTTCGTAAATAGTTATTTCATACTAAATCGAGGATGCTCTATAACTTTGCAATTATTTTCCCCGTATCCTGCACCGTTTTCAAGTTAAGAACGCTAACTCCACAGTCGGCCAGTAGGTGGCGTTGTAAGCAGTCTCAATAGAGTTGTGCAAGGTGACGTCACGAACAGGTTTTTGCTACAATTATCAATGATTTTTTCTACTTGTGTGTGCTACAGCTTTTTCAATGTTTTACGGTAAAAGTCACGTGATTTGAACTGCTCTATACGTAGCACATACCCACTTTGCTATTCCTAGACACCATTTTATGACTATAGATGAATTCTATTTAAACTTAATGGGTGTGGACAGGACTTCAGTGGGCATCATGTATAATGTTTTTTAGTTACACTTGGGAATTCCTGATATTTCTGAAATATTCAAAACATAAATAGTGCGACGCTCAACAGTTTGATAGGATGAGAAGGGATCGCTGTAGGCAAATTCATTTATCTCCTCATTTGCTAATATTAGGAAGATTTTGGTATTCTTCTCTCGAAATGGATTAGGATTTATTTAGATAAGTATTTTTTATTTTATTATTATACAAGATCGCTAAAAACTTTTTTAAACAAAAATTGGGAAATGTTTAACTTTCAAACAAATATTTTTTTAAATGTAAACAATATTTAAATCTTGTAGTTATAGTTTACACTGTGATTTCATTTGGACGTGAATCTTTGATTCTTCAATAGCTGCAGATGTTTTGTATTTGGTACGTAAGTAAGAATTGCTATTAGGGTAAATTAAAATCTCCTGTGCAAAGAGACTATTATGCTAATTAAATTGCAGTGAATAATGCAGCCATGAAATCTTGCAATAAGACACATATTGGAAATTACAAAAGTAAAATATATGAGTCAACGGTGTGTTTAGGGTAACGGATCCTCCCTGAGAAATAATATTTTTTTATATTAAAAAACTTACAAGAACAAATAATCAAAGAATATCCTCGGGTACAATCGCGTTTAACGTGGCAGTCCTTAAAACTTACGAGAAATCTTATATATTCATAAGTCTTTGGCAGAGTGTTTGAAATTCAGCTTTTTGAGGACCGTGCCTGGTCTAGCTTTCTTATAAATCTTGTGTAACGTAAAAATAAATAAATTCACATGAATTTTGTATATTATGTAAAGTGCAATTAAAATCAAAATGTGAGTTCCAAAGTTGACATTGAGGGATCTTGTCTACAGTTTACCAGTTATTAGCTATTAGTTTATGTATTAAAATATTTAACTAAATTATATAAAAAGAAAGTAGTACTTAATTGTTTCAAAACTTTCAACTACAAATATCTATCTCAAAAAAAAAATAATCAAGAAAGAAAAATTATTTATGAAGCCTAAATTGTGAAACACTCTCCAATGCATTCTGAATACTATAATGAAACTTCGCCGTTTAATAAGATGAAAGAAGATATCTAACAAGGAAGATCTCCTTAAAGAGCATATACAAAATATTTTGAAAAGAAATGCCAGTGAAACTATTCATGTACCTTATAAAGGTTCAGTGAAATTTAGCTGCGGAATTCCAATAGAAAATTTGTAAAAATATGAAATACTTTCGATTATTTGGCGCAAAAAGACACGATTTGGTGAAAAAGAAATGTCTTCGCCAAATGCAAGCAATTTTAATGCATTTGCAAATTGCTTGTTAAATGAGTGTTTAAAAGCGCAGTACTTTCAATACGGCGGCAAAGAGGTCTACCTTTTCATTAGATTTTACTTTACAGGACTTAAATTCAGAAAATAGGAACATATGCCTGTCATGTACCATGTACTTAAGTGTTACCATAACCCCAATTAATCGTAGTCGATTTTAACTATTAACTGCAACCGTCCACTTAACCGTTTTGTAGTTGTTATTCCTTCACCATCTCCCGGCCAACTATGCTGCTGTCTCTTGAATAAAACTCAATCCTCTTTAATCTATTTGTTTCATCTATTTGCAACTATATACATCTAAGCTGCAAATGTAACATGGTGTCAGAAGTCAATATTTCGTTCATCTATCGTCAATTTATTTTTTTTTTGCTAAATTATAATCGTACACAGAGATAGCATGGCTCACAACTTTTTACAAATGGAACAATTTGTTCCTGGTGACAATCCAGCAGAATCCTGGACGGACTGGCGTCAAAAATATGAACTTTTTGAGACTGCAGTGAAGTATCATAAATAAGAGGATGATACTCGCATCGCTTTATTACTTAGCGTCATCAGCAAAACCTCGTACAAGGACTATTTAACGTTTGAATTTCCAGCTCTTACAGACGGTCAAACAAGAAAGGTAAAAGGTGTTTTAGACAAATTTGATGAACATTATAGACCGTATCGGAACATTATTCTCGCTACGTTCATTTTCAATAATATGATCCAAAAGCCTGGACAAAATTTTGACTCTTTTGTTACTTAAATTAAACTGAAAGCAGAACAATGCGAATTCGATGCCACCTACGAACGGAACGGAACGTCAAAGATCGCATTATACAAGGACTACGTGATGATGCCTTACGTGAACGTCTTTTGAGAGAGCCTCAACTATCTTTAAAGAAAACTATGGAAATCTGCAAGTTAGCTGAACTGTCCAAGCTACACTCTCTTGCCATGTCGCAGTCGTCTACGCATGTCTATGCAATTAGCCACCAGAAAAAAAATTCCAGGGTCAAGGAAACTCAGCCAAGCATCAAATGAACAACTCCAAGCACAACTACAGCAACAAACAACAGGCAGCTCAACAAAAACGACTATGTTCCAGATGTGGATCTCATCATGCACCCAGAAATTTCCAGCTTATGGAAAATCGTGTCATAATTGCCACATGTTGAACCATATTTCCAGTGTCTGCAGACAACCCAAACGGCAATCATCAAAGCAACAACAAGTTTCAGCAAATGTTTGCAATTCATATATAGCTTATATCTGTGCTATTTCAACCTCAGAGCAATGTGATTGGGTTCAGCAAATTTCTATCAATAATCATCCAATTACATTCAAACTCGATACAGGTGCCCAAGTGAATGTGCTTCTCTTATCAGTGTTTAAAACCTTAAACAATTGTCCAGCAATTTGTCCAAGTGCGCTTAAAGTGTTTACTTACACTGGTGATGCCTTACCAGTTGTAGGTGAAAGTATTCTCCAATGCAAAGTGAATCAAGTATGTTATGAATTAAAATTTATTATTGTGAATCTTAATGTACAACCAGTGTTAAGTGCAACTGCATGCACAGCTTTAAATCTCATACAACGAACGGATTCCTCAACACAAGTAAGTGGAAAGTATAATGTTAAAAGTGTAAATACAAATTTTCGTGCAAGTGTGAATTCCCAATCTAATCTAAATACTGATTGAATAAGTGATATTCCATATTCTCTGTCATCTACTCGTGCTCACTTTAACTCATCTAATAATGTAAATACTCATTCATCTAAATTATTACAAATTATGAAAGAATATAATGATATATTTAAATATGTAGATCGTTTACCTGGTAAACACAAAATTATTTTGTATGAAAATGCAACATCTGTTATAGCTGCTTCTCATAAAATACCATTAGCATTAGAAAGTAAACTTAAAAATAAACTCCTAAAAATGGAACAGGATGATATAATTGAAAAGGTCACAAAACCTACTGATTAGGTAAATCCAATTGTTGTAGTACCCAAAAAAGTTGGCTCAATAAGAGTTTGTCTTGATCCTCGTCCCCTCAACAATTATATTAAAAGATCACATTTTTCAAATTCCCTAACAAGACCAATTGTTGTCAAAGCTCAAGGGCTCTAAAATCTTTCCCTTGTTGATGCCAAAAATGCATTTTACCACAATCAATTAGATGAGGAAAGTTCTGATCTTTGCACCTTTATAACACCATTTGGTATATTTCGTTTTTTAGCATTTGCCATTTGGATTAAATTGTGCTCTTGAGGTGTACCAAATGTCTATGGTTAACATATTTGAAAATTGTTCAGATATTGATCCATATTTTGACGACATCTTGGTGTATAGTGAAAACTTAGATGATCATTGTAATAAATTGAAGAAAGTATTTCGAATCGCTAGAGAAAGTGGACTGAAACTCAACAAAGATAAGACTCAAAATTACAATATTTAGGGCATATTATTTCACCTGATGGTCTTTCTCCTGATCCTAAAAAAGTGTCAACTATTACAGATTTTCCTATCCCCACCAACAAACAAGAATTGATGAGATTTTTAGGTATGGCCACATATCTTATGAAATATGTATCTAAATTTTCAGAAGGAAACATCCATTTTAAGAGATCTTCTTAAGAAAGATACCAATTGGCTATGGAATTCTCATCATAATGAAGCCTTCTTGCGAGTTAAAGAATTGTTACAGTCGACCCTTGTTCTCCATTTCTTTGACAATAATAAACCCATAGTGGTGTTGATGCAAGTTCTTTTGGCATAGGTGGTGTTCTTCAATTGCTTATACATATGCAACTCTTTTTGAAGCTCAATCAAGATACTCTTAAATCAAAAAAGAGCTCCTTGCAATTGTACATACCTGTGAACATTTTCATTATTATGTTTTTGGTCAACATATTGAAGTAGAAACAGACCATAAGCCCTTGTTAGGTCTCATCCACAAGCCATTTGAAAACGTATCGCCAAGATTACAAAGACTGTTATTGCGACTACAAAGATACATTTTCAGATTAACTCATGTTCCTGGAAAATATTTAGTTATTGCTGATGCCGTATCCAGAGCACCTTTGCCAGTACAGACTGTTTTAACATCTGAAATTGACAAAACTAATGTAATGGTTTCTCTACTAGTGCAAGCCTCAAAATCCAAACTAGATGAAATCATGCTAAAAACTCAAAATGACATAGAGTTCCAAAGTGTCAAGAATTACATTGAAAATGGATGGCCTAAAAGTAAACATAATGTGATCCTGCATGCACAACCTTATTGGCATTGCCAGTCTGAACACATGGACAATGGCTTATTTGTACAAGGCGAAGACTTGTGATTCCAAAATCATGTCGTACAGCTGTCCTGCAGCGTCTTCATGTTGGACACAGAGGAATAGTGTCTTGTAAAAATCTTGCCCGTCAATCCCTCTATTGGCCAAGCATAAATTCTAATGTTGAAAACATGGTATCTCACTGTGTTGTCTGTCAACAAAACCAAAGGTTGAACAGCAAGGAACCTCTTTTGGACAGACAACTAGCAGAGCGACCATGGCAAAAGGTTGCAATTGATTTCTTTCATCTATCTTCAGTGACATATGTCTCAGTTGTAGATTATTTTTCCAAATATATCGAGCACCAGCATTTGCACCAAACAACAGCTCCTACAGTTATCAATGCATTGAAAACTTGTTTTGCTCGTTTTGGTATTCCTGAAGAACTTGTTGCGGATAACGGGCCATTATTTGATTCTAACGAATTTAGTAAATTCTGCACAAATTGGGACATCTTTTTTAACCCATCAAGTCCTGGATATCCTCGCTCCAATGGACAGGTTGAACGATGTATTCAAACTGTCAAATCCAGCCTTAACAAAGCTGCACAAGACAAGAATGATGTCCACCTTGTGTTGATGGAGTACAGAAATACTTCCAGGGATGGCCTGCCCTCTACAGCAGAAATTCTAATGGGTTGTCGTATTCGTACCCTGGTTCCTACTCTTACATCATAACTTGTTCCTCAATATGATTGCAGTGCTGTGCAAGAGCATCTGCAGTTCAGACAGCAACGACAGCATAAATATGATCTTCATTCATACACCTTGCTACCACTGAAAGAAAATCAAGAGGTGCTGTTTCGTCTAAATAATCAGTGATGTAAAGCGAAAATATCCAAAGTTGGACCTCAACCCAGGTCTTACATCATAACAGCAGAAAATGGCAGAGAATATCGTAGGAATCGTGTTCACATAAATATTTTAAAACCTGCTCAGCCAATGAATCGTAAAACAACAGCTGAAGATTTATTTATAACACGCACAACCAGAAATCATTTTATATCTCCTACAAGCAGCAACCGAGCTAATGTACCAATAGCTTCGATGCATTCGTCTGTTAGTAGCTCTGTTACATTGCCTCAAACTCGACCATATGTTTGTACTGCTGCTCAAACAACTCGCACAGGTCGAGTAATTAAATTTCCAAAACATTTTAAAGACTTTGTATGAACTTTAAGACATTTTTAATTTCTTGATATTTCTTACTTTATTAATTGTCTTATTATTGTTTTATTTCTGTATGTTCTTATTGATGTGCTTTACTTAAAAAAAGGGGCGATGCCATGTACCATGTACTTAACTGTTACCATAACCACAATTAATCGTTATTCCCAAATTCTTCCAAAAAATCGTTCAACCCAAATTCATCTAAATACATGTAAGCTGCAAATGTAACAATGCCGAGATCTTTTGTCAGGCTCAAAATGTTTCTTCAGCGTTTCCCATACGAATTTGGGGTTATCCTTGTTTTCTATAATTTTCCTAAAGTCCTTTTCCATATTTAAATATATGGACGATAAAGCAAGTCTCTTCCTAACATGAAAATCTTTCACATCCCTTGCTGTCACCCCCTTTTCTGCGTCAATTTCCGGTTCTTTCTCAGCTTCGGTGACTATATCCCATGCGTCTCTCTCCAACAACAGATATTTCATATCTACTTGCCAGTTTGAATAGTTTAAAGCTCCAAGTTTATCTATCTGTACTTGTGTAGTCGCCATCTTAAAAAAATTATTACCCCCCTCCCACCTCTTATTAAACTCGACAATCTCTGAAATAGATCTAAAAATTATGAATTTTCTTGTCGAACTACAATAAGCTTTATTCTTCAGATATGGCGTTGTCCATAACCTCTTCTTATCTAATAGCCTGTATTAGTACAGGTCTAATATCCTTGATAATGCATGTAGCAAAGATTTAAAAATAGTGCCCTGGAAAATACCTGAAATAAAGCTATGTGTTGAGTTCAAAACCAATAAAAAGTCATTTGTTTGGTGACTACAGTTCTTTATTCAAAGTAAACTTAATCTTCATTTAAAACTGTTAAACGCCCATTCAGATTTATTTTAATTCCGAGCAAACGTGTGGATAAGAACGAGCTTCATAAGTAGAAAAATATCTTAGTTAAACATAACTTGATAGATTAAAAGGGAGTTTTAAAATAGTCTATTGAAATAAAACTAATTCCTAAGAACAACTTACTTAAACTTTCTGTTAAATTTTAACTAAAACTTATTTAAATACACTGTAAAATTAAATCATACTACTGTAAACTTAAGTTAATCCATTTATAAGAGTAACATAATTAATGCAGTTTAAAACCAAAGATAAAACGCTACAGAAGCGAAGCTAAGCTCCTGCCTCAAAACGTTGAAAGCATTTATACTTTCTGAAATACGAAATGAAGCGATTCCACTTTGGCAAAAGGGTACGTTCCGCAGCACTCGATTACGGAACAACCAACGCCATCTATAATATGCTTTTAAATTAAACTGAAGATTTCAAACATTGAAATTATAACGAGAGCTATTAAACCAAAATAAGTTTAGCAGTTTAGCCATAAGTGACAAGTAAAAACTGGCTGATTAGATAACAAGGTTAAATATATTAGAAAGAACTGACAATGGGAAAGAGTTTAAGAATGATAACTTTAAGATTTACTGTGAGTGGAAAGGCTTTAAACACGAATTCTCGAACGTGTATACCACAGAACAGAATAGAACGATTGAGAGATACAATCAAACGATTTCTAATGGGATTAGGTCAGTTTTAAATGAAAGTGGTTTAGATTAAAGTTTTTTGCCAGATGCAGCGTTGTAGTTTACATATACTTGGAACTGTATTTGTTATAAGCCACAGTTGAAGACCCCTTTTGAACTCTATAGTAGGTCTAAACCATCCGTTAGACATTTAAAACCCTTTGGTGCTGCTGCATATGTAGATGTTCCCAAGCAACTTAGGTCGAAACTTGATGCAAAAACCAAAAAGGGGATAATGATTGGTTACGTCTTTAGTACAAAAGGTTACCGAATTTGGCTACCCGAAGATAACAAAATCATTGAAACTATTAACATTTCTTTTAATGAGGAAATTCCCGACAGTGTTAGAAGCAGTAGAGTCGTGATAGGCTCAAAAGGCCCTGGGTCCTCTATTTTTTGAAAAGAATCTGAAGTAAGGTCCGAAGGTGAGTTTGAGGATAATTATACCCAAATTTTAAACTATTTCCCTTCCTATACCTACCTATAACCTATACCTATTCCTATACCTATAACCTCCAGATTCATCCTCATAAGAGGAAGACGAAAATCCAGCCGAGGAAATAAAATCAAGTAAAGATGTTTTGAAAGGGGTTCCACTGTCAGATACTGTTTGTTTAAGAAAAGTTATTCCAAGTGCAAACGGTAGTCGTAATTATATTTATTATTACGAGCAGGGGAAATCTGAAAAGCTAAGATCCTTAAATGATGTAGAGAAATATTGTAAAAGACATCATCTTAAGTTTGAATCTCATATATTTTGCTTTAAAGGATCAAATAAATTTAAAGGGATAGTTTCAGGTGAAGAGGGTAGCTCTTGTTCAAACACGGAGGCTTCTGATAACAATAATGATATATGACTAGACGATCACAAAATACCTAATACCTATAAACAAGTTTTAAAATCCCCACAGAGAAAATTTTGGGAACAGGCCATGAGAGAAGAATTAGATACTATGAATGAAAGGGGAGTTTGGAAACTAGTAAAGTTACAAAACGGTACTAAACCTTTAGGTTGTAGGTAGGATTTTACATTAAAAAAAGATGACACGGGTAAAATTTCAAGGTATAAAGCTCGACTACTGGCGCAAGGGTTCAAACAAGTTAAGGAGGAAACCTATGACGAAACCTTTAGCCCAGTCGTTAATTTTGCTATTATTAGATTTTTCTTTTCCCTTTTAGTCTCCAGTAAAAAATGGACACACCTGCAATGTAACGTGAAGTGTGCTTATTTATATGCACCTCTGGTCGTCACAATATATATGTCCCATCTCCCAGGATTTGTGGAAAATGAAACTTTAGTATGTAAACTAGAAAAATCTTTATATGGTTTACATCAGTCAGGTAGAATGTGGTATTCTGAAATAAATCAAATTTTGCATGATATAGGATTTGTTAAGTTTGAATGGTGCAATTGTGTGTATAGTTTCGAGTACAACATCACCCGGCTTCTTTATGTGGATGACATTGTAATTTTCGGTAAAAATGATAGAGTGGTAGAAATAATGGTTAAACTTTTGAGTGAATAGTTTGATCTTAAGATATTATGGAAAACCAAAAAGCTATTGGGTGTGGAATTCGAGGAAGACGAGAACTTTCTAGCAATACATCAAATTCCATATATTGATGAGATTTGTCAAAAATTTAAAAGGTTTAATTTTCCTATTACTTCTCTCCCAATAAGCAAAGGTGTAGTTTACTCAAAGACACAATCTCCTCAATCTGATAACAAAATATTTGAAATGTCTAAGTTTTGTGTTGGGGTGTTTGTCATTCCTAGCTAACAGAACCAGGCCCGGCATTAGCTATGCAGTAAACATATTCATAGTCCAGTCAAATTGTGCTCAAAAAGTGCTTGAAGTGGAAAATTTTGGTGTAATTGTTTTTAGTGGCTTATTTTATGTTTTTTGGGGTGCTGAATACGAATCTGAAGTTTTCCAACAAAATTTCGTTCGGCAAATTGGTTTTTTTTTACAAAAAACCTGTAAAAACACGGACTTTTTTCGTTTTTTTCAAAATAACTCCAAAATTGTGCATTTTGGGTGAAAGTCGGCAGTATATGAGTTAAAGAAAATAAAATTTCCTACATTTATGTAATGAAAGATTTTTTCTATGATCAATGGTTTAGCCGTGAGAGTGCCGCAAAAATGGGTATTAAAAACAAAAACTGTAAAAAAACGGGAATTACGGCACTGTATGTAGATGTAACATGGAAACAAAGCATTTAACGCAAATATTAACCATCATTTATATTAAAGATTATATGATTGACTATATTTTATGCATTTAAAGTAGGGGGAAAGTGCGGTTCCGGCACCAGTGGAAGTTGGGAGCAGTGGAGCAGCTCCACCTACTTTCATGAGTCAAAGTTGCTCCTCCTCCCGGGAGTTCTTACTCTAAGAAGTGATAAAATTTTCTAAAAAGAGGTAAAATTAGGTAAAGCAAGTAAAACTAGGCAAAATCGTCGAAAAACAGTACTTTTCGGAAAATAGCAAAAAACACATTTTTTTACAGCCTTTCTGTTTATAAGGCCTAAAAATAAACATTTCACTGTATACATTATACTATGCTTTGAAAAAATAGATAAAATTCTCTACAATTTATGTGCAAGTAATTTTCTTGGACCTTGAATAATTATGAAAAAAGCAATGACGAATGCACGAAGTAGTCATCCACCACCTTATTAAAGGCATATAACTTATATGCATCATTATACATGTGTGCAGATATGTAAAACGTTGATGTTAGGTTATATAGGTACAAAAAATGATAAATGATTCACGATTGATTAGTATGTAAACTGTTTAATGTTAAATAATATAGTAAAATAGGTAGTTATGTATTTATACAATATTAATTAATAATTATTATGGAGATTGAAAGGAACTTGTCAGTCAAACCGAGTCCTCTTGGCCAATGGTTTCATGTTTCCTGAGGGTATGCCTTCTAGGTCTTCTACACCTATACAAAAGAAATTAATTATATAATAGCTATTTACGCATACGGGCGCGAAAAGCCGTTTTTGTCCCGAGGATCGAAACTTATGCTCCGGAGAAGAACTGGTTTGTATAATATTTTTTTAAACGGTGGAATTAATTATAACTAAGTTAAGATTCATACAGCATTTTATCATAACATTATTTTTACCTCTTTTTAATATCAGCCCTCTTTTACAGCTCATTTCGGTCACTTTTGGTCCCCAAATCAGGGAGCAAAAAAGCTATTATACTACATATCAGGGTTTTTAAAAATAATTAATGACATATTTTTAATTGTCTAAAAACTAAATAGTTATGCACAGTGTATTGGGATACATATTTTGACCACACCAAATTAAAAATGAATGAAAAATTAAATGTGAAATGGAATGATTTATGTATAATTACCTTCAAGTACTTCAGGGTATTCCGGGTCATCCTCGTATTCTTCTATTTCAATATTAGGCATGTTATTACAACTGCTCTCGCAGTTTAGACACATATTAGAGCAGCTGAGGCCTGCTTTTTTACATCCACAGTTTTTACGGCATGTCTTCTTGCATTTGCAAGAAATGAGTTTTAGAACGGCTTGAGGTGCTGGTGGCTCTAGCGTGGTTATCGTCTCTAGACCATCTTTGGTGCTTTTCCAACCCCATTGTTCAGGATTTTTTTCATTCCCAAGCCATTGCTGAACTTTAAAATACACCCTTAAAGAATGTTGTTTAGCTGCAGCCTCCGTAGGAGGTAGGGACGCCAAATGGGTTGATGGCTTATATGCAGACTTAAAGTAGCATAGATACCTCAATTTGTTTAATGACGTGGTTTCCTTGTCAGATAATTTGTACAAGGAAGTCAAAAAACGATTGCCAGCATCAGTAATTGCATCAGCATCTGCCATTTCACACTCCCGCCGAAGCCCATATTTAATTTGCGTTCATCTTGAGCTTATCAGCACTTAATATTTCCTTTTTTGGACAGCATTATAAACAGTTCTTTTAAAAGCATATTGGTTTTCAAAAAATCTATATTTCAGTAAATATCTTTTTAAAATGGCGAAAATCTGTTGCATATTTGCCTGCAAGGAAACTGCCATTTCAGAAATTTCTAGAATGCGGGGGGGGGGGGGGAGGAGGACAAACGTACACATATTTAAATGTTAAGTTTTGAATTAAAAATATTGTTTGTGTGTCTGAAGAGGATTCATTATTATATTTATGTAATTGTTCAATGGATTTTTTTAAAGTGTTTATTGCTATTTTCCAAAAATTACTGTTTTTCGACGATTTTAGATAGTTTTATCTCCTGTACCAAATTTTACCCCCCTTTTTCAAAATTTTATATTCTCTTAGAGTACTAGCTCTCCGGAGGAGGAGCACCTTTGACTCTTGAGAGTAGGTGGAGATACTCCACTGCTCAAAACTTCCACTGGTGCCAGATCCACACTTTTCCCCTACCTTAAGTGCATAAAATATAGTCAATAATATAATCTTTAGTATCACTGATGTTAATATTTGCGTTAAATGGTTTGCTTCCATGTTACATCGACATACAATGCCGTAATTCCCGTTTTTTTACAGTTTTTGTTTTTAATACCCATTTTTGAGGCACTCTCACGGCTAAACCATTGATCATAGAAAAAAAACTTTCAATACATAAAATGTAAGAAATTGTATTCTCTTTAACTCATATATTGCCGACTTTCACGCAAAATGCACAATTTTGGAGTTATTTTGAAAAAAAACGAAAAAAGTCCGTGTTTTTACAGGTTTTTTGTAAAAAAAACCAATTTGCCGAACGAAATTTTGTTGGAAAACTTCAGATTCGTATTCAGCACCCCAAAAAACATAAAATAAGCCACTAAAAAGAATTACACCAGAATTTTCCACCTCAAACTACAATTTGACTGGGCTATCAGTCAAATGCAGAATAATCCGGTATTAGTACACTGGAATAGATAACTAAAGCTGTTGGGGTATGTTATGTTCGTTTGACTAAATTTTTGAAATTAAATTTAAATTCTACAAATGTACATGTAATTGCATATTCAGACGCCAATTTTACTACCAATAGGGATAATAGAATTTCAATGGGGGTCAGATGTTGTTTTTAGATTATTCACCAATAATGTGGAGGCCTTTAAAGAAAAATGTATAAGTTTATGAACCATGGAATCCGAATTCATTGCCATGACGGAAGCTGCTAGAGAACTTTTGAGGTTTTATAGAATAATGGACGAATGCATTGGTCGAAAAATAATTTGATGAAAAAGAAAATCTTTATTGTTGGTTGGGCTCAAATCCCTATTGAAAATCACAGGTCTAAACACACAGATGTAAAATTATTTTTATAAGAGATTTAGTATACAAAAATGTTTCTGAATTAAAGTATGTTAAAAGTAAGGAAAACTTCACGGACATCTTCACCAACCCACTTACCAAATTTGATTTAACGGAGTTTAAATTGAAAATGTTTTTGAATTGTTAATTTTGTTCTTGGATTTATTGTTAAAAAACCCTCATTGCATTGAAATGTATGTGTGGAATCCTGTGATATTAAATGGCTCAGTTTTATTTTTGTATCAAGTTATCATTCTTACAGTTTTAAGTATAAGATAATGTATAAGGTCAATTTTCATGTATATGGTTGGATTTAATTTTACCTTGTAAACCAATTTAAAATTCCGCTGGAATGCAATAAGTGCCTTTGCCCTTCCATCCTCCGGATCTCGAGCGGCCTTTTGTAACGTCTCGTTAGAGGTGAAAAATGTAATCAACCAGACAGTCTGCAGGGGGTAGTGCTCGACGAAGGTGTAACTCTTGCAGGAAGACCCAATTCGCGGGTACGTTAAAGTTTATTTCATTAAGTCCGTTTTGATTCTTTTAACATTGGATAATACCACTTTATGGTTCCGGTTAACTTGGTGAAGGGTAAATTTAAAGGTTAAGTCGACTTCAACGCGTGAACTTTGATATAAGGTAATTGAAATTTGCTGTTTTATCAGTTTAGTACTTTTATGCTAATGAAAGTTTAATTTTGTTCTGGCTGAAATTTGAATATAAAAGCTTGCAGAAATTATTGAATTGGAATATGTTTAAAATGAATTTGCATATATTGTTTCATTATTTGTAACATATATTGTGTGTTATGAAAGAGAATGAAATCTTGAACCCAAGTACGATGATGGATGAAAGATGATGGATGAATGAAATATTTGTACAAATTTTGGCATGTATTAATATATTAGAAGTTTATTTTGCAGTTGTATCGTTACAGAATTGTAAAATTTTATATTAAAACTATTTTCTTTTCAGGAAATTTTGAATTTATATAGTAATGTATTAAAATACAGGGTGATCTTTTTTAAAGTGACAGTGTTTGGAGCACCCTGCAGAGCGATCTAATAGCCGAAATGGCACCAAACTTGGTATTTAGACTAATCAAGACATGGGAAAAAGGATTCCGTGAAAAAAAATTTAGTTCCAAAAATCGCCACTAGTGCATTTTGTGGCGCTGCTGTAGCTTACAATAACGAGAATTAGCATAAAACACGGGTATCAAAGAAAAATGCAAATGTTGTGAGATGACAGCGCCAGTAATAGGGGCTATAAAAGCAAGTAGTAGACAGCTCCGAGAAATAATCTCAGCTGAAGTAAACGAGCTCCAGTGGACATGCCTCTCACGTTACCGGAACGTGCGTTACTGGTGAAGCTGTATTCTATGAATCAATGTAATGCATCCGCAGCTCTTCGGGAATTTCGAACCAGAAAAAAATTACGAAAGGGGCCTTTATCGCTGAATGGTCTTAAGAAAATTATTAAGAAGTTCGAGGAAACGGGGTCACTGACCATTCGCGCTGGGAGAGGACGTAAACAAGTATCAGAAGATGTAATAACTGATGTGGCAACTGCAATTGTCGAAGGATCGCAGGGAACCATTGCTGGTACTAGCAGCGCCCGGGGTGTAGCTCTACAATTGGACATGAATTATTCCACGGTATGGAGAGTTTTGCGGCGCGTTATTGGATTTTACCCCTACAAAACCAGCCTCTTGCACGAACTGAAACCAAGTGATTATGATAAGCGAGTGACATTCGCTCTATCGTTTCTTGCCAGGGTAGAATTTGATGATGCTTTCCCATGGCACATTCTGTGGGGAGATGAGTGCCATTTTTATCTCAATGGGTCCATAAACGCACAAAATAGCCGAATTTGGGCTTCTGAGCATCCCCACACCGTGCATGAAATCCCATTAAATTCCCCAAAAGTCACTGTTTGGTGTGGTTTCACAGCCGAATTCGTAATTGGGCCATTCTTTTTTTAGACCATCACTTCGACAGGACCCGAAACGTGCACCATAAATGCAGAAAAGTACCACGAAATGCTGCAAACGTTTGTTATTCCACAACTTCAGCAAAGAAACCGTCTCCAACAGACAATCTTTATGCAGGATGGTGCTCCGCCACACATTGGTAATAAGGTAAAGCAGCTGTTGCGCTAAACCTTCACTGATGATAGAGTCATAAGTCGGAGTTTTCCAGTTGCATGGCCGCCTCTTTACCCTGACCTCACGCCATGCGCTTTTTGGCACTGAGGTTATTTGAAATATCAAGTTTATGTTGGTGGAGTATCAAATTTGTCTATTCTAAAGGAAAACATAACAAAGACAGTGCGGAATATTCCTCGTGATATGTTACGTACGGCAGTAGAGAGAAAATGAGCGTCCAACCCCAGGAGGTGGTGTGTGGTGCTGGTGCAAGGTGCAGCACCTCCTCCTCCTCCCAAAGTGTGCACCTCCTCCTCCTCCCAAAGTGTGCACCTCCTCCTCCTCCCAAAGTGCGCACCTCCTCACGAAGTTCCCACCTCCTCCCGAAGTGCCCACCTCCACCACCTAAGATAAGGGGATTAATTAAGGATTAGTGTTAATTAATTTTAATTGCGAGACTTAGAAATTTTTCGAAGCAATTTTTTTTTTCAACTAGAGTAGGGTGGGAAATATTTTTTCAGCTTGTGAATTGTATTTAAAAATAGTAATTAAAAAGGGTCATTAATTAATTTTAATTGGGAAACTTAGAAATTTTTCGAAGCAATTTTTTTTTTAACTAGAGTAGGCTATTCGATATACATGTTAGAGGTGAATTTTAAAAGTCAGTAATGGTTTAATTAAAAATGGTGATTAAGAAATAATGAGCGTACTTAAGATATTTTCGCGGGATTTTTTTTTTTTTTTTTTTAACAAAAGTACGCAGTTTGAATAGGAGTGTATGCAGTAGAAGGGAATGAAATAAATCAAAAATTGTGATTCATTAATTTTAATTAGAGAACTTAAAATTTTTTCGAAGCATTTTTTTTTTTTTTTAACTAGCGTAGTCCATTCGATATACATGTTAGAGTATATTACAGGTGAATTTTAAAAGTCAATAGTGGTTTAACTAAAAATGGTCATTCATTAATTTTAATTGGGGAACTTAGACATTTTTTGAAGCATTTTTTTTTTCTAAACGAGAGTACGCAGTTTGAATATGAGTGTATGCAGTAGAAGTGAATGAATAATTAAAAATAATAATTAAAAAGGGTCATTCATTAATTTTAATTGTAGAACTTAAGAAATTTTTGCGAGTTTTAGTTTTAAAAATTGCCAAAAAATAGAATTTTTAGTTTTAAAAGTCGCCAAAAGTAGGATTTTCAACTGAAAGTAATCTAAGATATAAACTCTCAACTGAAATGAATTTTGCCTTAAGGTGTGAGCTTTTGGCTAGAAGTGACCTAGAGTCAAAACTTCCTGGTCCCAGGAATCACCATGGGGGTTATAGTAAAAAATACAGGGTCCCGTATGAATTATACAGTACTAAATTTAACAGCTCGCCCCCTCCCCCTCCTCCCTTTTTTTACCCAGAGGGGTTGTTCGATGGACTAACAATACACACTTTCAAAAGTATAGAGTAATATAAAAAGAAGAATTTTAACGTATATATAAAAGTGTAAATAAACAAGAATGAAAAATCATGCATAGCATCATAATTCATGAATCACTTTCCACAAAAAAATACAGAGTGGTACCAAAAGAATTTTAACGTATATATAAAATAATAAATAAACAAGTATGAAAAATCATGCGTAGCGGTATAGTTTATGAATCACTTTCGAACATTATCGAAATGTTATGCGAACAAAATTTAATTTTATCAGCTAGTACATAGTTAATTAAAATAGTGAACAGATTCCCTTTAGAATAAAAAAGCATCCTTCACAAAAAACCAATTATGCATTAGATCCCTTCATACATTCAGTTCATTGACCCCCCCCCCTTTTTCCCCCCCTTCTAACTGTAAACACGCATTAGACTATAAGATCCCTTCATAAAATAAATGAGATACATGCCCTATTCGAATAAAAAAAAAAACCCTTCACAAAAACTGTAGGGGTTCCCTTTAGGAATAAAAAGGCCCCTTCACAAAAATCCAAAAGTCAATAATGGTTTAATTAAAGAGGGTATTAAGATTTTTTTTTCTTTTAAATCAAAAATAGAATTTAGAGTTAAAAATAGAATTTTTAGTTTTAAATGTTGCCAAAAGTAGGATTTTCAACTGAAAGTAATCTAAGATATAAACTCTCAATTGAAATGAATTTTGCCTTAAGGTGTGAGCTTTTAGCTAGAAGTGACCTAGAGTCAAAACTTCCTGGACCCAGGAATCACCACGGGGGTTATAGTACAAAATACAGGGCCCCGTATGAATTATACAGTACTCAACTGAATAGCTCCCCCCTCCCCCTCCCCCCCTTTTTTTGTTACCCAGAGGGGCCCTTCGATAGACTAACAATACGCACTTCCAAAAGTATAGAGTATTATAAAAAGAAGAATTTTAACGTATATATAAAATAAACAAGAATGAAAAATCATGCGTAGCGACATAATTCATGAATCACTTTCAAACATTATCGAAATGTTATGTGAACAAAATATAATTTTAGCATCTAGTGCATAGATAATTAAAATAGTGAACAGATCCCCTTTAGAATAAAAAAGCATGCTTCACAAAAATTCAATTATGCATAAGATCCATTCCTAAAATTAGGTAATTTACACCTTTCCCTTTTTATAAAATTCAAGTTAGGCTAAAAATACAGCTTATGCATCGATAGGTTCAAAATATATAGTTATAGATATTAAGCACCCTTCACAAAATAAATCCAATAGATTCATATTATATTACAACGACAGAAATACTAGGGATATTGACCTTTCATAAAAATGCAAGTTCCGCTGTTTGAATGAAAATGCCCCTTCGCAATATATCCTGTAAAATTATTATGATTCCACAAATATTTTAAGAAATAGACTGCTATTCTCAAATGAATACGAATTCAGGCAATGTAGAAATAGGTTTTACACGAATGCATTTTTAGTATAACATTCAAATTTAGTTTTTAGAAAAAAGATTCATGTTTTACCAAATTTATCATACAAATCTGTAAAATAGGGTAGAACGTTTCATGAAAAATAATTGAATTTTCGATTGATTATGCTTTAAAATACATATTTATAACTGCAACTAAGATTTGAGTGTTACCCCCTCAACATGCATATCGCTGAATCATAATGAGTCATATTATCAGACAAGCGAAGATCTTGCTTTGATTTCACCCCGTATGCGATAATGAGTCACTCCGCGATAAGAAATACCTGAGACTCGTAATTTCTGACACATTTTTTGTAGGTAAATGAACTATTTAAAACCGTCAATGTATACGAATTATTTCGTGTAGTTCTATATAGGTGCTACTCTTCATATATACATATGGTGATATATACTAAAATCTGTTAAGTTTTAAAAGCCTTCACTGTGTATTCATTGTAAAATAAGAACCAAGAAATATCCCTTAAGAATTTTGAGTATAAGAGACGGGTTTAAAGGAATTTGAACCTGTTTAAATGTACCTGTGTTTAAATGAATTTTATACAGCTTAGGGTAAAAAATATACAGGGGCCCCTATAGGGCATCCTATAAAATATAGGAATTAAATTTTAAATAATATAAAACTAAATTACATTAGTCTATGCTTTTTTTGTATAGAAAAATTATACTAAATAGAGTTTTTAGTATTTTAACTTAAAAACTTCTTTTGAGGAATGAATAACTAACCTTTTGACTTAGTTTTTATAAAATATATATTGTACTATTTAGTTAGGACATTATTTAAAAAATTTTTGTTTTTAATATTGAAAAAAAAAATTTATCTTACCTAAATATTTAAACCATAATGTACTGGAATTCATCCAAATTTGATCGACTGCATGCATGTCTTAAAAGAACTAAACGTGTTCGCTTATCTCTTAAAACCACGGGATATTATAACGTTATGGATAAAGCATAGGGTAGAATACAGTATGAATAGGTATTATAAAGCAGAATCATAAATTTTGCATACTTTACTCTCGTAGTATGTGAAACGATTGCTACTATTGCCTATATGAGAAAATGAATCATCAACGAATCTTATTAGTGTATGTTATATTTAACCAACAGGCTTGAAATGCGTGAATTTTGACTAGAATTAATCATTGAATGTAAAAATGATTTATTTTTAGATCTAATATTTATATCGTTTAACATTTTAAAATATATACATAAATTAATCTTACCTTATTCACAAACTTGCAATCCCGTCTTCAATATATGACTACAGCATGAAAAAACATGCGTGCTACTTGTACAGCAACTAAGACCAGAAATGATTTCAGTACAAGTCCATTATCTTATCGTTAATCTATAGATTAGTAACATCACGTGACTGATTGCGATAACATTCTATATAAGATTTACTGATAAGAATACATTTCAATTCATTTCTCCCAAAAGCAAGTGTATCAGTTGGTTGTAAGATCTAGGTAAGTATCCTTACTTTATATGTTTAAAGTTATAATATATGAATAGATATAATAATAATGTATTTTTTCAATATGTATGGTAGGCAAAAAGGAATAGGTAAGCAAAAAAGAATAGGTATTATTGCATGTTTCCTCTAATTTATTTTAAAAATAATTATTTTAAAAATACATACTAACAATTTATGCGATGAGTCACACAGCATGATGGGACGATATATGAAATTTATTTTTATATTATACAAGCTCCTATATACAATTCATATGCGTGAGCAAGATTATTTTTAGAATTTTTCACTCTTACCCTCTATAGGCTATACTTTTAAAATAGTAGTATTCGAATACTCGTAAAATGTAATTATAGCTTAGTAATTTTCTAGTCTTTTAACTATGCCGTTAAAGGAGTATTGTCATATTTAACTAACAGGCTTGAACATGCGTGAATTTTGACTAGAATTATTCACTGAATGTAAAAAAAAATGATTCATATTTAGATCTAATATTTATATCGTTTAACATTTTAAAATCCTATTAAAAGTATATACATTAGTATGCTTGTGAAAGGCCTATTGTTAATACGAAACGTTGTGTGAAGTGTCCTGTTTTAGGGTTAAAAGTTTCGTGAAGGGGTCTGTTTGAAGGAGCCTGTTTCGAAATGACTTAAGAACGCACAATTTATTCCTAAACATTCAACTCGATTCGTTATATATGCTTTATTAAGTATTCAATAAAAAATAATAACTAAGAAATAAAATTAAAAATAGTAATTAAGAGATACCCTTAAGAATTCTTGCGATAGGAGATTGGTTTTAATTAAATAGGTTAGTGAATCTAATTCGATACAAGTCTTGTTAAAACAGAGATTATAGTTAAAATACACATTAATTATACAGCATTACACTGTATTACACAATGCGCTACCTCACCTATATTATCACAGAAATACCTTCGATAAAATTTAGACTAACAATACACACCTAAAAAATATATACAGAGTACCCAGAAAATGATAGGAATGAATGAAAAATTTTAACGTAAATTATAAAATAGGATCTACAATAAGTGACAATAAATAAATATGAAGGAAAAATCATGAGTCATGGTATACTTTATGAAACACTTTCCAATGCTATGTGACTATCGTTAAGAATTTGAAATAAGTGAATTAGATTTAATAATTCATACTGGAAATGTATTTTTTTTAAAATTAGTAGCTTCGCCTACTTTTAAATCATTCAAGACATATGATGAAGATTTAACCGCTGTAGAACGACTAAAAACTAGCATTTTAATGAACCAACCCATCTATGTTGGATTTTCTACTTTAGAATTATCTAAATTAGTTATATATGATTTTCATTACAATTTTATAAAGAAAACATACAAAGATCGTGCAGTTATACTCTTTACGGATATAGATTCCTTAACTTATCATATTCAAACACATAATACTTATAAGGATATGGAGCACCATCATGATTTTTTAGACTTTTCTGAATACTCGAAATCCCATCGTCTAAACCGCACAAGTTTCGAACCCACAAACATATAATCAGACTTGTCATTTTATAACCAGGACGCTAACCACAGGGCTAAGTGAGCCCCCGCTTATTTTATAGTCACCACGCTGACTATTGGGCTTAGTAAGCCCCAGGCTAATTTATATCCACCACGCTAACTATTGGGCTTAGTGAGCCCCAGGCTAACTTATACCCACCACGCTAACTTTTGGGCCTAGTGAACCCCCGCTTATTTTATAGCCACCATACTAACCACAGGGCTAAGTGAGCCCCCGCTTATTTTATAGTCACCATGCTAAGTATTAGGCTGAGTGAGCCCCAGGCTATTTTATACCCACTATGCTAACTAATGGGCTGAGTGAGCCCCAGGCTATTTTCTACCCAACACGTTTACTGGGCTTAGTGTGTCCCCGCTTATTTTATAGCTACCACGATAACCACAGGGCTAAGTGAGCCCCCGCTTATTATATAGTCAACACGCTAACTACTGGGCTGAGTGAGCCCCAGGTTATTTAGTCGCATGAATATGATTTCCAAGGTATATGTCCTAACTTGATTTAGACCATTGCCTATAGTAAGATAAAGCTGGGAAGTAAATTGGTAAACTATATGTACATTTCTCTTGAAAACTCACTTGTATTTTCTTAAATATCTGCAGAAATCAGCACAGTTTATTAAAATTATATACATTCTCATTAGTTTATGAATCTACTAACTTATAATATCTATATGGTAACTTGGATTATTAGTATTCCCACTTAAAAATTTCTTTTGTAAATTTAATATGATAAACACTAACATGAGACTGACTAAACTTTTACCATTTTCATTTCAACTTAGTTTTAGGAAATTTAGCTACATAGCTTTAAATTTTACTGTTTAGTAAGTCTATTATTTCAAAGTATTATTTTTTAGTTCTAATATTCAAAACATATTCATATCGTTTTTCATAGTAGGTATCAAATTAATTTAAAGTCATATTAAAAATATATATACAAATACTATTCTTACCTAACACGCCAGCTAGCTAAGCACCCAACCGTCTCACACTAAGACTCTGAAAAAAGTGAATGCTTGTTCAGGGCCTTATCAGCTAATATAATCACTGATAAGATATGATCACGTGACATGTGACGTCACTGATTAAGTGATATCACGTGACCATGTGGTATCATTCAATACGTCACCAGTGACGTCAGAGATCACGTGATCAAATCTTATCAGTGATTATATTAGCTGATAAGGCCCTGAACAAGCATTCACTTTTTTCAGAGTCTTAGTGTGAGACGGTTGGGTGCTTAGCTAGCTGGCGTGTTAGGTAAGAATAGTATTTGTATATATATTTTAATATGACTTTAAATTAATTTGATACCTACTATGAAAAACGATATGAATATGTTGTGAATATTAGAACTATAAAATAATACTTTGAAATAATAGACTTACTAAACAGTAAAATTTAAAGCTATGTAGCTAAATTTCCTAAAACTAAGTTGAAATGAAAATGGTAAAAGTTTAGTCAGTCTCATGTTAGTGTTTATCATATTAAATCTACAAAAGAAATTTTTAAGTGGGAATACTAATAATCCAAGTTACCATATAGATATTATAAGTTAGTAGATTCATAAACTAATGAGAATGTATATAATTTTAATAAACTATGCTGATTTCTGCAGATATTTAAGAAAATACAAGTGAGTTTTCAAGAGAAATGTACATATAGTTTACCAATTTACTTCCCAACTTTATCTTACTATAGGCAATGGTCTAAATCAAGTTAGGACATATACCTTGGAAATCATATTCATGCGACTAAATAACCTGGGGCTCACTCAGCCCAGTAGTTAGCGTGTTGACTATATAATAAGCGGGGGCTCACTTAGCCCTGTGGTTATCGTGGTAGCTATAAAATAAGCGGGGACACACTAAGCCCAGTAAACGTGTTGGGTATAAAATAGCCTGGGGCTCACTCAGCCCATTAGTTAGCATAGTGGGTATAAAATAGCCTGGGGCTCACTCAGCCTAATACTTAGCATGGTGACTATAAAATAAGCGGGGGCTCACTTAGCCCTGTGGTTAGTATGGTGGCTATAAAATAAGCGGGGGTTCACTAGGCCCAAAAGTTAGCGTGGTGGGTATAAGTTAGCCTGGGGCTCACTAAGCCCAATAGTTTGCGTGGTGGATATAAATTAGCCTGGGGCTTACTAAGCCCAATAGTCAGCGTGGTGACTATAAAATAAGCGGGGGCTCACTTAGCCCTGTGGTTAGCGTCCTGGTTATAAAATGACAAGTCTGATTATATGTTTGTGGGTTCGAAACTTGTGCGGTTTAGACGATGGGATTTCGAGTATTCAGAAAAGTCGAAAAAATCATGATGGTGCTCCATATCCTTATAAATATTATGTGTTTGAATATGATTAGTTAAGGAATCTATATCCGTAAAGAGTATAAATGCACGATCTTTGTATGTTTTCTTTATAAAATTGTAATGAAAATCATATATAACTAATTTAGATAATTCTAAAATAGAAAATCCAACATAGATGGGTTGGTTCATTAAAATGCTAGTTTTTAGTCGTTCTACAGCGATTAAATCTTCATCATATGTCTTGAATGATTTAAAAGTAGGCGAAGCTACTAATTTTTTAAAAAATACATTTCCAGTATGAATTATTAAATCTAATTCACTTATTTCAAATTCTTAAAGATAGTCACATAGCATTGGAAAGTGTTTCATAAAGTATACCATGACTCATGATTTTTCCTTCATATTTATTTATTGTCACTTATTGTAGATCCTATTTTATAATTTACGTTAAAATTTTTCATTCATTCCTATCATTTTCTGGGTACTCTGTATATATTTTTTAGGTGTGTATTGTTAGTCTAAATTTTATCGAAGGTATTTCTGTGATAATATAGGTGAGGTAGCGCATTGTGTAATAGTGTAATGCTGTATAATTAATGTGTATTTTAACTATAATCTCTGTTTTAACAAGACTTGTATCGAATTATAGATTCACTAACCTATTTAATTAAAACCAATCTCCTATCGCAAGAATTCTTAAGGGTATCTCTTAATTACTATTTTTAATTTTATTTCTTAGTTATTATTTTTTATTGAATACTTAATAAAGCATATATAACGAATCGAGTTGAATGTTTAGGAATAAATTGTGCGTTCTTAAGTCATTTCGAAACAGGCTCCTTCAAACAGACCCCTTCACGAAACTTTTAACCCTGAAACAGGACACTTCACACAACGTTTCGTATTAACAATAGGCCTTTCACAAGCATACTAATGTATATACTTTTAATAGGATTTTAAAATGTTAAACGATATAAATATTAGATCTAAATAGGAATCATTTTTTTTTACATTCAGTGAATAATTCTAGTCAAAATTCACGCATGTTCGAGCCTGTTAGTTAAATATGACAATACTCCTTTAACGGCATAGTTAAAAGACTAGAAAATTACTAAGCTATAATTACATTTTACGAGTATTCGAATACTACTATTTTAAAAGTATAGCCTATAGAGTGTAAGAGTGAAAAATTCTAAAAATAATCTTGCTCACGCATATGAATTGTATATAGGAGCTTGTATAATATAAAAATAAATTTCATATATCGTCCCATCATGCTGTGTGACTCATCGCATAAATTGTTAGTATGTATTTTTAAAATAATTATTTCTAAAATAAATTAGAGGAAACATGCAATAATACCTATTATTTTTTGCTTACCTATTCCTTTTTGCCTACCATACATATTGAAAAAATACATTAATATTATATCTATTCATATATTACAACTTTAAACATATAAAGTAAGGATACTTACCTAGATCTTACAACCAACTCATACACTTGCTTTTGGGAGAAATGAATTGAAATGTATTCTTATCAGTAAATCTTATATAGAATGTTATCGCAATCAGTCACGTGATGTTACTAATCTATAGATTAACGATAAGATAATGGACTTGTACTGAAATCATTTCTGGTCTAGTTGCTATACAAGTAGCACGCATGTTTTTTCATGCTGTAGTGATATATTGAAGACGGGATTGCAAGTTTGTGAATAAGGTAAGATTAATTTATGTATATATTTTAAAATGTTAAACGATATAAATATTAGATCTAAAAATAAATCTTTTTTACATTCAATGATTAATTCTAGTCAAAATTCACGCATTTCAAGCCTGTTGGTTAAATATAACATACACTAATAAGATTCGTTGATGATTCATTTTCTCATATAGGCAATAGTAGCAATCATTTCACATACTACGAGAGTAAAGTATGCAAAATTTATGATTCTGCTTTATAATACCTATTCATACTGTATTCTACCCTATGCTTTATCCATAACGTTATAATATCCCGTGGTTTTAAGAGATAAGCGAACACGTTTAGTTCTTTTAAGACATGCATGCAGTCGATCAAATTTGGATGAATTCCAGTACATTATGGTTTATATATTTAGGTAAGATACATTTTTTTTTTCAATATTAAAAACAAAAATTTTTTAAATAATGTCCTAACTAAATAGTACAATATATATTTTATAAAAACTTTGTCAAAAGGTTAGTTATTCATTCCTCAAAAGAAGTTTTTAAGTTAAAATACTAAAAACTCTATTTAGTATAATTTTTCTATACAAAAAAAGCATAGACTAATGTAATTTAGTTTTATATTATTTAAAATTTAATTCCTATATTTTATAGGGGCCCCTGTATATTTTTTACCCTAAGCTGTATCAAATTCATTTAAACACAGGTACATTTAAACAGGTTCAAATTCCTTTAAACCCGTCTCTTATACTCAAAATTCTTAAGGGATATTTCTTAGTTCTTATTTTCAGGACTCCCACTCGGTCCGTTTTTTGAACACCACTTTTATTTAAAGAAAAATCTGCTTTATAAATTTTGTAGAAACTAGCTTCGAAGCTCGTTTAAGTTGCAATTGTTGCAAATACCTACCACAATTTTCTTTCTAAAAAAATACTGGTTTTCAAAAAACGGACCAGTGGGAGCCTTGTATTTTACAATGAATACACAGTGAAGGCTTTTAAAACTTAACAGATTTTAGTATATATCACCATATGTATATATGAAGAGTAGGACCTATATAGAACTACACGAAATAATTCGTATACATTGACGGTTTTAAATAGTTCATTTACCTACAAAAAATGTGTCAGAAATTACGAGTCTCAGGTATTTCTTATCGCGGAGTGACTCATTATCGCATACGGGGTGAAATCAAAGCAAGATCTTCGCTTGTCTGATAATATGACTCATTATGATTCAGCAATATGCATGTTGAGGGGGTAACACTCAAATCTTAGTTGCAGTTATAAATATGTATTTTAAAGCATAATCAATCGAAAATTCAATTATTTTTCATGAAACGTTCTACCCTATTTTACAGATTTGTATGATAAATTTGGTAAAACATGAATCTTCCTTGTCAGATAATTTGTACAAGGAAGTCAAAAAACGATTGCCAGCATCAGTAATTGCATCAGCATCTGCCATTTGACACTCCCGCCGAAGCCCATATTTAATTTGCGTTCATCTTGAGCTGATCAGCACTTAATATTTCCTTTTTTGGACAGCATTATAAACAGTTCTTTTAAAAGCATATTGGTTTTCAAAAAATCTATATTTCAGTAAATATCTTTTTAAAATGGCGAAAATCTGTTGCATATTTGCCTGCAAGGAAACTGCCATTTCAGAAATTTCTAGAATGCGGGGGGGGGGAGGACAAACGTACACATATTTAAATGTTAAGTTTTGAATTAAAAATATTGTTTGTGTGTCTGAAGAGGATTCATTATTATATTTATGTAATTGTTCAATGGATTTTTTTAAAGTGTTTATTGCTATTTTCCAAAAATTACTGTTTTTCGACGATTTTAGATAGTTTTATCTCCTGTACCAAATTTTACCCCCCTTTTTCAAAATTTTATATTCTCTTAGAGTACTAGCTCTCCGGAGGAGGAGAACCTTTGACTCTTGAGAGTAGGTGGAGATACTCCACTGCTCAAAACTTCCACTGGTGCCAGATCCACACTTTTCCCCTACCTTAAGTGCATAAAATATAGTCAATAATATAATCTTTAGTATCACTGATGTTAATATTTGCGTTAAATGGTTTGCTTCCATGTTACATCGACATACAATGCCGTAATTCCCGTTTTTTTACCGTTTTTGTTTTTAATACCCATTTTTGAGGCACTCTCACGGCTAAACCATTGATCATAGAAAAAAAACTTTCAATACATAAAATGTAAGAAATTGTATTCTCTTTAACTCATATATTGCCGACTTTCACGCAAAATGCACAATTTTGGAGTTATTTTGAAAAAAAACGAAAAAAGTCCGTGTTTTTACAGGTTTTTTGTAAAAAAAACCAATTTGCCGAACGAAATTTTGTTGGAAAACTTCAGATTCGTATTCAGCACCCCAAAAAACATAAAATAAGCCACTAAAAAGAATTACACCAGAATTTTCCACCTCAAACTACAATTTGACTGGGCTATCAGTCAAATGCAGAATAATCCGGTATTAGTACACTGGAATAGATAACTAAAGCTGTTGGGGTATGTTATGTTCGTTTGACTAAATTTTTGAAATTAAATTTAAATTCTACAAATGTACATGTAATTGCATATTCAGACGCCAATTTTACTACCAATAGGGATAATAGAATTTCAATGGGGGTCAGATGTTGTTTTTAGATTATTCACCAATAATGTGGAGGCCTTTAAAGAAAAATGTATAAGTTTATGAACCATGGAATCCGAATTCATTGCCATGACGGAAGCTGCTAGAGAACTTTTGAGGTTTTATAGAATAATGGACGAATGCATTGGTCGAAAAATAATTTGATGAAAAAGAAAATCTTTATTGTTGGTTGGGCTCAAATCCCTATTGAAAATCACAGGTCTAAACACACAGATGTAAAATTATTTTTATAAGAGATTTAGTATACAAAAATGTTTCTGAATTAAAGTATGTTAAAAGTAAGGAAAACTTCACGGACATCTTCACCAACCCACTTACCAAATTTGATTTAACGGAGTTTAAATTGAAAATGTTTTTGAATTGTTAATTTTGTTCTTGGATTTATTGTTAAAAAACCCTCATTGCATTGAAATGTATGTGTGGAATCCTGTGATATTAAATGGCTCAGTTTTATTTTTGTATCAAGTTATCATTCTTACAGTTTTAAGTATAAGATAATGTATAAGGTCAATTTTCATGTATATGGTTGGATTTAATTTTACCTTGTAAACCAATTTAAAATTCCGCTGGAATGCAATAAGTGCCTTTGCCCTTCCATCCTCCGGATCTCGAGCGGCCTTTTGTAACGTCTCGTTAGAGGTGAAAAATGTAATCAACCAGACAGTCTGCAGGGGGTAGTGCTCGACGAAGGTGTAACTCTTGCAGGAAGACCCAATTCGCGGGTACGTTAAAGTTTATTTCATTAAGTCCGTTTTGATTCTTTTAACATTGGATAATACCACTTTATGGTTCCGGTTAACTTGGTGAAGGGTAAATTTAAAGGTTAAGTCGACTTCAACGCGTGAACTTTGATATAAGGTAATTGAAATTTGCTGTTTTATCAGTTTAGTACTTTTATGCTAATGAAAGTTTAATTTTGTTCTGGCTGAAATTTGAATATAAAAGCTTGCAGAAATTATTGAATTGGAATATGTTTAAAATGAATTTGCATATATTGTTTCATTATTTGTAACATATATTGTGTGTTATGAAAGAGAATGAAATCTTGAACCCAAGTACGATGATGGATGAAAGATGATGGATGAATGAAATATTTGTACAAATTTTGGCATGTATTAATATATTAGAAGTTTATTTTGCAGTTGTATCGTTACAGAATTGTAAAATTTTATATTAAAACTATTTTCTTTTCAGGAAATTTTGAATTTATATAGTAATGTATTAAAATACAGGGTGATCTTTTTTAAAGTGACAGTGTTTGGAGCACCCTGCAGAGCGATCTAATAGCCGAAATGGCACCAAACTTGGTATTTAGACTAATCAAGACATGGGAAAAAGGATTCCGTGAAAAAAAATTTAGTTCCAAAAATCGCCACTAGTGCATTTTGTGGCGCTGCTGTAGCTTACAATAACGAGAATTAGCATAAAACACGGGTATCAAAGAAAAATGCAAATGTTGTGAGATGACAGCGCCAGTAATAGGGGCTATAAAAGCAAGTAGTAGACAGCTCCGAGAAATAATCTCAGCTGAAGTAAACGAGCTCCAGTGGACATGCCTCTCACGTTACCGGAACGTGCGTTACTGGTGAAGCTGTATTCTATGAATCAATGTAATGCATCCGCAGCTCTTCGGGAATTTCGAACCAGAAAAAAATTACGAAAGGGGCCTTTATCGCTGAATGGTCTTAAGAAAATTATTAAGAAGTTCGAGGAAACGGGGTCACTGACCATTCGCGCTGGGAGAGGACGTAAACAAGTATCAGAAGATGTAATAACTGATGTGGCAACTGCAATTGTCGAAGGATCGCAGGGAACCATTGCTGGTACTAGCAGCGCCCGGGGTGTAGCTCTACAATTGGACATGAATTATTCCACGGTATGGAGAGTTTTGCGGCGCGTTATTGGATTTTACCCCTACAAAACCAGCCTCTTGCACGAACTGAAACCAAGTGATTATGATAAGCGAGTGACATTCGCTCTATCGTTTCTTGCCAGGGTAGAATTTGATGATGCTTTCCCATGGCACATTCTGTGGGGAGATGAGTGCCATTTTTATCTCAATGGGTCCATAAACGCACAAAATAGCCGAATTTGGGCTTCTGAGCATCCCCACACCGTGCATGAAATCCCATTAAATTCCCCAAAAGTCACTGTTTGGTGTGGTTTCACAGCCGAATTCGTAATTGGGCCATTCTTTTTTTAGACCATCACTTCGACAGGACCCGAAACGTGCACCATAAATGCAGAAAAGTACCACGAAATGCTGCAAACGTTTGTTATTCCACAACTTCAGCAAAGAAACCGTCTCCAACAGACAATCTTTATGCAGGATGGTGCTCCGCCACACATTGGTAATAAGGTAAAGCAGCTGTTGCGCTAAACCTTCACTGATGATAGAGTCATAAGTCGGAGTTTTCCAGTTGCATGGCCGCCTCTTTACCCTGACCTCACGCCATGCGCTTTTTGGCACTGAGGTTATTTGAAATATCAAGTTTATGTTGGTGGAGTATCAAATTTGTCTATTCTAAAGGAAAACATAACAAAGACAGTGCGGAATATTCCTCGTGATATGTTACGTACGGCAGTAGAGAGAAAATGAGCGTCCAACCCCAGGAGGTGGTGTGTGGTGCTGGTGCAAGGTGCAGCACCTCCTCCTCCTCCCAAAGTGTGCACCTCCTCCTCCTCCCAAAGTGTGCACCTCCTCCTCCTCCCAAAGTGCGCACCTCCTCACGAAGTTCCCACCTCCTCCCGAAGTGCCCACCTCCACCACCTAAGATAAGGGGATTAATTAAGGATTAGTGTTAATTAATTTTAATTGCGAGACTTAGAAATTTTTCGAAGCAATTTTTTTTTTCAACTAGAGTAGGGTGGGAAATATTTTTTCAGCTTGTGAATTGTATTTAAAAATAGTAATTAAAAAGGGTCATTAATTAATTTTAATTGGGAAACTTAGAAATTTTTCGAAGCAATTTTTTTTTTAACTAGAGTAGGCTATTCGATATACATGTTAGAGGTGAATTTTAAAAGTCAGTAATGGTTTAATTAAAAATGGTGATTAAGAAATAATGAGCGTACTTAAGATATTTTCGCGGGATTTTTTTTTTTTTTTTTTTAACAAAAGTACGCAGTTTGAATAGGAGTGTATGCAGTAGAAGGGAATGAAATAAATCAAAAATGGTGATTCATTAATTTTAATTAGAGAACTTAAAATTTTTTCGAAGCATTTTTTTTTTTTTTTTAACTAGCGTAGTCCATTCGATATACATGTTAGAGTATATTACAGGTGAATTTTAAAAGTCAATAGTGGTTTAACTAAAAATGGTCATTCATTAATTTTAATTGGGGAACTTAGACATTTTTTGAAGCATTTTTTTTTTCTAAACGAGAGTACGCAGTTTGAATATGAGTGTATGCAGTAGAAGTGAATGAATAATTAAAAATAATAATTAAAAAGGGTCATTCATTAATTTTAATTGTAGAACTTAAGAAATTTTTGCGAGTTTTAGTTTTAAAAATTGCCAAAAAATAGAATTTTTAGTTTTAAAAGTCGCCAAAAGTAGGATTTTCAACTGAAAGTAATCTAAGATATAAACTCTTAACTGAAATGAATTTTGCCTTAAGGTGTGAGCTTTTGGCTAGAAGTGACCTAGAGTCAAAACTTCCTGGTCCCAGGAATCACCATGGGGGTTATAGTAAAAAATACAGGGTCCCGTATGAATTATACAGTACTAAATTTAACAGCTCGCCCCCTCCCCCTCCTCCCTTTTTTTACCCAGAGGGGTTGTTCGATGGACTAACAATACACACTTTCAAAAGTATAGAGTAATATAAAAAGAAGAATTTTAACGTATATATAAAAGTGTAAATAAACAAGAATGAAAAATCATGCATAGCATCATAATTCATGAATCACTTTCCACAAAAAAATACAGAGTGGTACCAAAAGAATTTTAACGTATATATAAAATAATAAATAAACAAGTATGAAAAATCATGCGTAGCGGTATAGTTTATGAATCACTTTCGAACATTATCGAAATGTTATGCGAACAAAATTTAATTTTATCAGCTAGTACATAGTTAATTAAAATAGTGAACAGATTCCCTTTAGAATAAAAAAGCATCCTTCACAAAAAACCAATTATGCATTAGATCCCTTCATACATTCAGTTCATTGACCCCCCCCTTTTTCCCCCCTTCTAACTGTAAACACGCATTAGACTATAAGACCCCTTCATAAAATAAATGAGATACATGCCCTATTCGAATAAAAAAAAACCCTTCACAAAAACTGTAGGGGTTCCCTTTAGGAATAAAAAGTCCCCTTCACAAAAATCCAAAAGTCAATAATGGTTTAATTAAAGAGGGTATTAAGATTTTTTTTTCTTTTAAATCAAAAATAGAATTTAGAGTTAAAAATAGAATTTTTAGTTTTAAATGTTGCCAAAAGTAGGATTTTCAACTGAAAGTAATCTAAGATATAAACTCTCAACTGAAATGAATTTTGCCTTAAGGTGTGAGCTTTTAGCTAGAAGTGACCTAGAGTCAAAACTTCCTGGACCCAGGAATCACCACGGGGGTTATAGTACAAAATACAGGGCCCCGTATGAATTATACAGTACTCAACTGAATAGCTCCCCCCTCCCCCTCCCCCCCCCCTTTTTTGTTACCCAGAGGGGCCCTTCGATAGACTAACAATACGCACTTCCAAAAGTATAGAGTACTATAAAAAGAAGAATTTTAACGTATATATAAAATAAACAAGAATGAAAAATCATGCGTAGCGACATAATTCATGAATCACTTTCAAACATTATCGAAATGTTATGTGAACAAAATATAATTTTAGCATCTAGTGCATAGATAATTAAAATAGTGAACAGATCCCCTTTAGAATAAAAAAGCATGCTTCACAAAAATTCAATTATGCATAAGATCCATTCCTAAAATTAGGTAATTTACACCTTTCCCTTTTTATAAAATTCAAGTTAGGCTAAAAATACAGCTTATGCATCGATAGGTTCAAAATATATAGTTATAGATATTAAGCACCCTTCACAAAATAAATCCAATAGATTCATATTATATTACAACGACAGAAATACTAGGGATATTGACCTTTCATAAAAATGCAAGTTCCGCTGTTTGAATGAAAATGCCCCTTCGCAATATATCCTGTAAAATTATTATGATTCCACAAATATTTTAAGAAATAGACTGCTATTCTCAAATGAATACGAATTCAGGCAATGTAGAATTAGGTTTTACACGAATGCATTTTTAGTATAACATTCAAATTTAGTTTTTAGAAAAAAGATTCATGTTTTACCAAATTTATCATACAAATCTGTAAAATAGGGTAGAACGTTTCATGAAAAATAATTGAATTTTCGATTGATTATGCTTTAAAATACATATTTATAACTGCAACTAAGATTTGAGTGTTACCCCCTCAACATGCATATCGCTGAATCATAATGAGTCATATTATCAGACAAGCGAAGATCTTGCTTTGATTTCACCCCGTATGCGATAATGAGTCACTCCGCGATAAGAAATACCTGAGACTCGTAATTTCTGACACATTTTTTGTAGGTAAATGAACTATTTAAAACCGTCAATGTATACGAATTATTTCGTGTAGTTCTATATAGGTGCTACTCTTCATATATACATATGGTGATATATACTAAAATCTGTTAAGTTTTAAAAGCCTTCACTGTGTATTCATTGTAAAATAAGAACCAAGAAATATCCCTTAAGAATTTTGAGTATAAGAGACGGGTTTAAAGGAATTTGAACCTGTTTAAATGTACCTGTGTTTAAATGAATTTTATACAGCTTAGGGTAAAAAATATACAGGGGCCCCTATAAAATATAGGAATTAAATTTTAAATAATATAAAACTAAATTACATTAGTCTATGCTTTTTTTGTATAGAAAAATTATACTAAATAGAGTTTTTAGTATTGTAACTTAAAAACTTCTTTTGAGGAATGAATAACTAACCTTTTGACTTAGTTTTTATAAAATATATATTGTACTATTTAGTTAGGACATTATTTAAAAAATTTTTGTTTTTAATATTGAAAAAAAAATTTATCTTACCTAAATATTTAAACCATAATGTACTGGAATTCATCCAAATTTGATCGACTGCATGCATGTCTTAAAAGAACTAAACGTGTTCGCTTATCTCTTAAAACCACGGGATATTATAACGTTATGGATAAAGCATAGGGTAGAATACAGTATGAATAGGTATTATAAAGCAGAATCATAAATTTTGCATAATTTACTCTCGTAGTATGTGAAATGATTGCTACTATTGCCTATATGAGAAAATGAATCATCAACGAATCTTATTAGTGTATGTTATATTTAACCAACAGGCTTGAAATGCGTGAATTTTGACTAGAATTAATCATTGAATGTAAAAATGATTTATTTTTAGATCTAATATTTATATCGTTTAACATTTTAAAATATATACATAAATTAATCTTACCTTATTCACAAACTTGCAATCCCGTCTTCAATATATGACTACAGCATGAAAAAACATGCGTGCTACTTGTACAGCAACTAAGACCAGAAATGATTTCAGTACAAGTCCATTATCTTATCGTTAATCTATAGATTAGTAACATCACGTGACTGATTGCGATAACATTCTATATAAGATTTACTGATAAGAATACATTTCAATTCATTTCTCCCAAAAGCAAGTGTATCAGTTGGTTGTAAGATCTAGGTAAGTATCCTTACTTTATATGTTTAAAGTTATAATATATGAATAGATATAATAATAATGTATTTTTTCAATATGTATGGTAGGCAAAAAGGAATAGGTAAGCAAAAAAGAATAGGTATTATTGCATGTTTCCTCTAATTTATTTTAAAAATAATTATTTTAAAAATACATACTAACAATTTATGCGATGAGTCACACAGCATGATGGGACGATATATGAAATTTATTTTTATATTATACAAGCTCCTATATACAATTCATATGCGTGAGCAAGATTATTTTTAGAATTTTTCACTCTTACCCTCTATAGGCTATACTTTTAAAATAGTAGTATTCGAATACTCGTAAAATGTAATTATAGCTTAGTAATTTTCTAGTCTTTTAACTATGCCGTTAAAGGAGTATTGTCATATTTAACTAACAGGCTCGAACATGCGTGAATTTTGACTAGAATTATTCACTGAATGTAAAAAAAAAAATGATTCATATTTAGATCTAATATTTATATCGTTTAACATTTTAAAATCCTATTAAAAGTATATACATTAGTATGCTTGTGAAAAGCCTATTGTTAATACGAAACGTTGTGTGAAGTGTCCTGTTTTAGGGTTAAAAGTTTCGTGAAGGGGTCTGTTTGAAGGAGCCTGTTTCGAAATGACTTAAGAACGCACAATTTATTCCTAAACATTCAACTCGATTCGTTATATATGCTTTATTAAGTATTCAATAAAAAATAATAACTAAGAAATAAAATTAAAAATAGTAATTAAGAGATACCCTTAAGAATTCTTGCGATAGGAGATTGGTTTTAATTAAATAGGTTAGTGAATCTAATTCGATACAAGTCTTGTTAAAACAGAGATTATAGTTAAAATACACATTAATTATACAGCATTACACTGTATTACACAATGCGCTACCTCACCTATATTATCACAGAAATACCTTCGATAAAATTTAGACTAACAATACACACCTAAAAAATATATACAGAGTACCCAGAAAATGATAGGAATGAATGAAAAATTTTAACGTAAATTATAAAATAGGATCTACAATAAGTGACAATAAATAAATATGAAGGAAAAATCATGAGTCATGGTATACTTTATGAAACACTTTCCAATGCTATGTGACTATCGTTAAGAATTTGAAATAAGTGAATTAGATTTAATAATTCATACTGGAAATGTATTTTTTTAACAATTAGTAGCTTCGCCTACTTTTAAATCATTCAAGACATATGATGAAGATTTAACCGCTGTAGAACGACTAAAAACTAGCATTTTAATGAACCAACCCATCTATGTTGGATTTTCTATTTTAGAATTATCTAAATTAGTTATATATGATTTTCATTACAATTTTATAAAGAAAACATACAAAGATCGTGCAGTTATACTCTTTACGGATATAGATTCCTTAACTTATCATATTCAAACACATAATACTTATAAGGATATGGAGCACCATCATGATTTTTTAGACTTTTCTGAATACTCGAAATCCCATCGTCTAAACCGCACAAGTTTCGAACCCACAAACATATAATCAGACTTGTCATTTTATAACCAGGACGCTAACCACAGGGCTAAGTGAGCCCCCGCTTATTTTATAGTCACCACGCTGTCTATTGGGCTTAGTAAGCCCCAGGCTAATTTATATCCACCACGCTAACTATTGGGCTTAGTGAGCCCCAGGCTAACTTATACCCACCACGCTAACTTTTGGGCCTAGTGAACCCCCGCTTATTTTATAGCCACCATACTAACCACAGGGCTAAGTGAGCCCCCGCTTATTTTATAGTCACCATGCTAAGTATTAGGCTGAGTGAGCCCCAGGCTATTTTATACCCACTATGCTAACTAATGGGCTGAGTGAGCCCCAGGCTATTTTCTACCCAACACGTTTACTGGGCTTAGTGTGTCTCCGCTTATTTTATAGCTACCACGATAACCACAGGGCTAAGTGAGCCCCCGCTTATTATATAGTCAACACGCTAACTACTGGGCTGAGTGAGCCCCAGGTTATTTAGTCGCATGAATATGATTTCCAAGGTATATGTCCTAACTTGATTTAGACCATTGCCTATAGTAAGATAAAGCTGGGAAGTAAATTGGTAAACTATATGTACATTTCTCTTGAAAACTCACTTGTATTTTCTTAATTATCTGCAGAAATCAGCACAGTTTATTAAAATTATATACATTCTCATTAGTTTATGAATCTACTAACTTATAATATCTATATGGTAACTTGGATTATTAGTATTCCCACTTAAAAATTTCTTTTGTAAATTTAATATGATAAACACTAACATGAGACTGACTAAACTTTTACCATTTTCATTTCAACTTAGTTTTAGGAAATTTAGCTACATAGCTTTAAATTTTACTGTTTAGTAAGTCTATTATTTCAAAGTATTATTTTTTAGTTCTAATATTCAAAACATATTCATATCGTTTTTCATAGTAGGTATCAAATTAATTTAAAGTCATATTAAAAATATATATACAAATACTATTCTTACCTAACACGCCAGCTAGCTAAGCACCCAACCGTCTCACACTAAGACTCTGAAAAAAGTGAATGCTTGTTCAGGGCCGTATCAGCTAATATAATCACTGATAAGATTTGATCACGTGACATGTGACGTCACTGATTAAGTGATATCACGTGACCATGTGGTATCATTCAATACGTCACCAGTGACGTCAGAGATCACGTGATCAAATCTTATCAGTGATTATATTAGCTGATAAGGCCCTGAACAAGCATTCACTTTTTTCAGAGTCTTAGTGTGAGACGGTTGGGTGCTTAGCTAGCTGGCGTGTTAGGTAAGAATAGTATTTGTATATATATTTTAATATGACTTTAAATTAATTTGATACCTATTATGAAAAACGATATGAATATGTTTTGAATATTAGAACTAAAAAATAATACTTTGAAATAATAGACTTACTAAACAGTAAAATTTAAAGCTATGTAGCTAAATTTCCTAAAACTAAGTTGAAATGAAAATGGTAAAAGTTTAGTCAGTCTCATGTTAGTGTTTATCATATTAAATCTACAAAAGAAATTTTTAAGTGGGAATACTAATAATCCAAGTTACCATATAGATATTATAAGTTAGTAGATTCATAAACTAATGAGAATGTATATAATTTTAATAAACTATGCTGATTTCTGCAGATATTTAAGAAAATACAAGTGAGTTTTCAAGAGAAATGTACATATAGTTTACCAATTTACTTCCCAACTTTATCTTACTATAGGCAATGGTCTAAATCAAGTTAGGACATATACCTTGGAAATCATATTCATGCGACTAAATAACCTGGGGCTCACTCAGCCCAGTAGTTAGCGTGTTGACTATATAATAAGCGGGGGCTCACTTAGCCCTGTGGTTATCGTGGTAGCTATAAAATAAGCGGGGACACACTAAGCCCAGTAAACGTGTTGGGTATAAAATAGCCTGGGGCTCACTCAGCCCATTAGTTAGCATAGTGGGTATAAAATAGCCTGGGGCTCACTCAGCCTAATACTTAGCATGGTGACTATAAAATAAGCGGGGGCTCACTTAGCCCTGTGGTTAGTATGGTGGCTATAAAATAAGCGGGGGTTCACTAGGCCCAAAAGTTAGCGTGGTGGGTATAAGTTAGCCTGGGGCTCACTAAGCCCAATAGTTAGCGTGGTGGATATAAATTAGCCTGGGGCTTACTAAGCCCAATAGTCAGCGTGGTGGCTATAAAATAAGCGGGGGCTCACTTAGCCCTGTTGTTAGCGTCCTGGTTATAAAATGACAAGTCTGATTATATGTTTGTGGGTTCGAAACTTGTGCGGTTTAGACGATGGGATTTCGAGTATTCAGAAAAGTCGAAAAAATCATGATGGTGCTCCATATCCTTATAAATATTATGTGTTTGAATATGATAAGTTAAGGAATCTATATCCGTAAAGAGTATAACTGCACGATCTTTGTATGTTTTCTTTATAAAATTGTAATGAAAATCATATATAACTAATTTAGATAATTCTAAAATAGAAAATCCAACATAGATGGGTTGGTTCATTAAAATGCTAGTTTTTAGTCGTTCTACAGCGATTAAATCTTCATCATATGTCTTGAATGATTTAAAAGTAGGCGAAGCTACTAATTTTTAAAAAAATACATTTCCAGTATGAATTATTAAATCTAATTCACTTATTTCAAATTCTTAACGATAGTCACATAGCATTGGAAAGTGTTTCATAAAGTATACCATGACTCATGATTTTTCCTTCATATTTATTTATTGTCACTTATTGTAGATCCTATTTTATAATTTACGTTAAAATTTTTCATTCATTCCTATCATTTTCTGGGTACTCTGTATATATTTTTTAGGTGTGTATTGTTAGTCTAAATTTTATCGAAGGTATTTCTGTGATAATATAGGTGAGGTAGCGCATTGTGTAATAGTGTAATGCTGTATAATTAATGTGTATTTTAACTATAATCTCTGTTTTAACAAGACTTGTATCGAATTATAGATTCACTAACCTATTTAATTAAAACCAATCTCCTATCGCAAGAATTCTTAAGGGTATCTCTTAATTACTATTTTTAATTTTATTTCTTAGTTATTATTTTTTATTGAATACTTAATAAAGCATATATAACGAATCGAGTTGAATGTTTAGGAATAAATTGTGCGTTCTTAAGTCATTTCGAAACAGGCTCCTTCAAACAGACCCCTTCACGAAACTTTTAACCCTGAAACAGGACACTTCACACAACGTTTCGTATTAACAATAGGCCTTTCACAAGCATACTAATGTATATACTTTTAATAGGATTTTAAAATGTTAAACGATATAAATATTAGATCTAAATAGGAATCATTTTTTTTTACATTCAGTGAATAATTCTAGTCAAAATTCACGCATGTTCGAGCCTGTTAGTTAAATATGACTATACTCCTTTAACGGCATAGTTAAAAGACTAGAAAATTACTAAGCTATAATTACATTTTACGAGTATTCGAATACTACTATTTTAAAAGTATAGCCTATAGAGTGTAAGAGTGAAAAATTCTAAAAATAATCTTGCTCACGCATATGAATTGTATATAGGAGCTTGTATAATATAAAAATAAATTTCATATATCGTCCCATCATGCTGTGTGACTCATCGCATAAATTGTTAGTATGTATTTTTAAAATAATTATTTTTAAAATAAATTAGAGGAAACATGCAATAATACCTATTCTTTTTTGCTTACCTATTCCTTTTTGCCTACCATACATATTGAAAAAATACATTAATATTATATCTATTCATATATTACAACTTTAAACATATAAAGTAAGGATACTTACCTAGATCTTACAACCAACTCATACACTTGCTTTTGGGAGAAATGAAGTGAAATGTATTCTTATCAGTAAATCTTATATAGAATGTTATCGCAATCAGTCACGTGATGTTACTAATCTATAGATTAACGATAAGATAATGGACTTGTACTGAAATCATTTCTGGTCTTAGTTGCTGTACAAGTAGCACGCATGTTTTTTCATGCTGTAGTCATATATTGAAGACGGGATTGCAAGTTTGTGAATAAGGTAAGATTAATTTATGTATATATTTTAAAATGTTAAACGATATAAATATTAGATCTAAAAATAAATCATTTTTACATTCAATGATTAATTCTAGTCAAAATTCACGCATTTCAATCCTGTTGGTTAAATATAACATACACTAATAAGATTCGTTGATGATTCATTTTCTCATATAGGCAATAGTAGCAATCATTTCACATACTACGAGAGTAAAGTATGCAAAATTTATGATTCTGCTTTATAATACCTATTCATACTGTATTCTGCCCTATGCTTTATCCATAACGTTATAATATCCCGTGGTTTTAAGAGATAAGCGAACACGTTTAGTTCTTTTAAGACATGCATGCAGTCGATCAAATTTGGATGAATTCCAGTACATTATGGTTTAAATATTTAGGTAAGATACATTTTTTTTTTCAATATTAAAAACAAAAATTTTTTAAATAATGTCCTAACTAAATAGTACAATATATATTTTATAAAAACTTTGTCAAAAGGTTAGTTATTCATTCCTCAAAAGAAGTTTTTAAGTTAAAATACTAAAAACTCTATTTAGTATAATTTTTCTATGCAAAAAAAGCATAGACTAATGTAATTTAGTTTTATATTATTTAAAATTTAATTCCTATATTTTATAGGGGCCCCTGTATATTTTTTACCCTAAGCTGTATCAAATTCATTTAAACACAGGTACATTTAAACAGGTTCAAATTCCTTTAAACCCGTCTCTTATACTCAAAATTCTTAAGGGATATTTCTTAGTTCTTATTTTCAGGGCTCCCACTCGGTCCGTTTTTTGAACACCACTTTTATTTAAAGAAAAATCTGCTTTATAAATTTTGTAGAAACTAGCTTCGAAGCTCGTTTAAGTTGCAATTGTTGCAAATACCTACCACAATTTTCTTTCTAAAAAAATACTGGTTTTCAAAAAACGGACCAGTGGGAGCCTTGTATTTTACAATGAATACACAGTGAAGGCTTTTAAAACTTAACAGATTTTAGTATATATCACCATATGTATATATGAAGAGTAGCACCTATATAGAACTACACGAAATAATTCGTATACATTGACGGTTTTAAATAGTTCATTTACCTACAAAAAATGTGTCAGAAATTACGAGTCTCAGGTATTTCTTATCGCGGAGTGACTCATTATCGCATACGGGGTGAAATCAAAGCAAGATCTTCGCTTGTCTGATAATATGACTCATTATGATTCAGCGATATGCATGTTGAGGGGGTAACACTCAAATCTTAGTTGCAGTTATAAATATGTATTTTAAAGCATAATCAATCGAAAATTCAATTATTTTTCATGAAACGTTCTACCCTATTTTACAGATTTGTATGATAAATTTGGTAAAACATGAATCTTTTTTCTAAAAACTAAATTTGAATGTTATACTAAAAATGCATTCGTGTAAAACCTATTTCTACATTGCCTGAATTCGTATTCATTTGAGAATAGCAGTCTATTTCTTAAAATATTTGTGGAATCATAATAATTTTACAGGATATATTGCGAAGGGGCATTTTCATTCAAACAGCGGAACTTGCATTTTTATGAATGGTCAATATCCCTAGTATTTCTGTCGTTGTAATATAATATGAATCTATTGGATTTATTTTGTGAAGGGTGCTTAATATCTATAACTATATATTTTGAACCTATCGATGCATAAGCTGTATTTTTAGCCTAACTTGAATTTTATAAAAAGGGAAAAGTGTAAATTACCTAATTTTAGGAATGGATCTTATGCATAATTGAATTTTTGTGAAGCATGCTTTTTTATTCTAAAGGGGATCTGTTCACTATTTTAATTATCTATGCACTAGATGCTAAAATTATATTTTGTTCACATAACATTTCGATAATGTTTGAAAGTGATTCATGAATTATGTCGCTACGCATGATTTTTCATTCTTGTTTATTTTATATATACGTTAAAATTCTTCTTTTTATAGTACTCTATACTTTTGGAAGTGCGTATTGTTAGTCTATCGAAGGGCCCCTCTGGGTAACAAAAAAAGGGGGGGAGGGGGGAGCTATTCAGTTGAGTACTGTATAATTCATACGGGGCCCTGTATTTTGTACTATAACCCCCGTGGTGATTCCTGGGTCCAGGAAGTTTTGACTCTAGGTCACTTCTAGCTAAAAGCTCACACCTTAAGGCAAAATTCATTTCAGTTGAGAGTTTATATCTTAGATTACTTTCAGTTGAAAATCCTACTTTTGGCAACATTTAAAACTAAAAATTCTATTTTTAACTCTAAATTCTATTTTTGATTTAAAAGAAAAAAAAATCTTAATACCCTCTTTAATTAAACCATTATTGACTTTTGGATTTTTGTGAAGGGGCCTTTTTATTCCTAAAGGGAACCCCTACAGTTTTTGTGAAGGGTTTTTTTTTATTCGAATAGGGCATGTATCTCATTTATTTTATGAAGGGGTCTTATAGTCTAATGCGTGTTTATACTTTGAAGGGGGGAAAAAGGGGGGGGCGGTCAAGGAACTGAATGTATGAAGGGATCTAATGCATAATTGGTTTTTTGTGAAGGATGCTTTTTTATTCTAAAGGGAATCTGTTCACTATTTTAATTAACTATGTACTAGCTGATAAAATTAAATTTTGTTCACATAACATTTCGATAATGTTCGAAAGTGATTCATAAACTATACCGCTACGCATGATTTTTCATACTTGTTTATTTATTATTTTATATATACGTTAAAATTCTTTTGGTACCACTCTGTATTTTTTTGTGGAAAGTGATTCATGAATTATGATGCTATGCATGATTTTTCATTCTTGTTTATTTACACTTATATATATACGTTAAAATTCTTCTTTTTATATTACTCTATACTTTTGAAAGTGTGTATTGTTAGTCCATCGAACAACCCCTCTGGGTAAAAAAAGGGAGGAGGGGGAGGGGGCGAGCTGTTAAATTTAGTACTGTATAATTAATACGGGACCCTGTATTTTTTACTATAACCCCCATGGTGATTCCTGGGACCAGGAAGTTTTGACTCTAGGTCACTTCTAGCCAAAAGCTCACACCTTAAGGCAAAATTCATTTCAGTTGAGAGTTTATATCTTAGATTACTTTCAGTTGAAAATCCTACTTTTGGCGACTTTTAAAACTAAAAATTCTATTTTTTGGCAATTTTTAAAACTAAAAATCGCAAAAATTTCTTAAGTTCTACAATTAAAATTAATGAATGACCCTTTTTAATTATTATTTTTAATTATTCATTCACTTCTACTGCATACACTCATATTCAAACTGCGTACTCTCGTTTAGAAAAAAAAATGCTTCAAAAAATGTCTAAGTTCCCCAATTAAAATTAATGAATGACCATTTTTAGTTAAACCACTATTGACTTTTAAAATTCACCTGTAATATACTCTAACATGTACAGGGTGTTCCGTTAAAGGGGTCCAATATTAATAGGGGTAATAGAGGAGATCACACGGAGCATAAATCAGTATATAATGCCTGGCCGATCTCAATAATTTTCAAGTTACAGCAAATAGAATGAAAAATCGGAAATTTGTAAAAAAACCCCTCATTGCTAAACTATCGATAATGCTACATAAAAACGAAGCATATATTTCGAAAGAGCAGAAAAAATCATACGAAATGACATAAGTTGTTTTAGAATATTGAGATTTAATGGCGAGTTACAAGCACTGAAACAGTGAAAAAATACAAAATCAAATATTTAGCAAAATAATTAATCGTTAATTCCAAAAATGCAACTCTACCTACATCAAGGAAAATGTTATAAAATTTGGTCCATTCCGAAAGCTTTCAAAGAAGCTGACAATAAACCATATCAGTTTAATTGTATGGGAGAAATCAAGCAGTTCCCTAGTTACAACTCTGTACTGTTGCACGCTCGGAAAGAGCGAAACTCCACCCATGACGATTGTAAACACCCCGTTTTAATATCTTTCAATTATACATTTCTGATCAACCTCTATCAATACCCTTTCATTATTCAGTCTGGTCAAGTGAATGACATATTGTGCAGCTCTCGCCTTGGCTTAAATCAAACTCCGTGACTGCTGCGTTTCCTCCATGAACTTTCAGGATGATGAGAAGAAGTACTTTTTATGCAAATTTTCTATGTGTATAGGAAGAAAAGTGTAATAAAACAGCAGTCATCAGTGGGCGTTATGTTAAAGGGAGGCTGTTGTAAGTGGGATTGTAGTAAGTTGATGTATAATAATTATGCCGGAATACTCTAACGAAGAATATGCGGACATGCATCTGATGTACGGGCAAGCTCATGGAAATGCATGTCTAGCACAGCGCATGTACCGTGAGCAATTTCCAAGGAGACGTTGCCCAAGTTCGAAACTCTTCATAAAAATCGATAGACGATTACGGGAGACTGGATCGTTTAATACAGCAAGCATTGATGCAGGGAAACCTCGACATGTACGAACACCTGCAATGGAAGAAGATGTACTGAATATTTTTAAAGATAACCCCTCCACGAGTACACGAGCTGCTGCGTCCGAAGTCGGTGTTTCTCACCAAAGTGTGTGGCGTGTTCTGCGTGCAGAAAACATGCACCCCTTTCATGTGCAGCGGGTACAACTGTTATGAGTAACAGATTGTGCTCAGCGGACAGAATTCGTACGCTGGTTGCTTAATGTAACAGAAAATAATCCACAATTTCTGGAAAATATTTTATTTACTGATGAAGCAACATTTACGAGAGAGGGCGTGGTAAACACGCACAATATGCACACATGGTCATATACAAATCCGCACACTGTTTTCCCGTCGAACGCACAACAAAAGTTCAGTGTGAACATATGGGCAGGTGTCCTCGGCGATTATCTCATAGGACCATATTTACTCCCAGATGTACTCAATGGCAGTACGTACTTGGTTTTCCTACGGGATATCTTACCGCAGTTACTGCAAAATGTGCCAGCAACATTGCGCCACAATATGTGGTTTATGCACGATGGCGCACCGGCACATTTTTTCATAGGTGTTCGCAATCACCTCAATTCAACATATCCTGGGAAATGGATTGGACGCAGTGGACCTGTTGCTTGGCCTGCACGCTCTCCAGACCTCAATCCGTTAGACTTTTTTGTTTGGGGACACCTTAAATCGCTGGTGTATGAAACGCCTGTGGATACACCGGAGGATTTACTAGCGCGAATCGTTGTCGCTGCAGGAGACATTCCCAACTCCGTCGGAGTTTTTCGGCGTGTTCGCCAATCTTTACGACGTCGCTGTCGGCTGTGCGATTCTGTTAATGGGCGCAACTTCGAACACCTATTATAATAATGTCCGTTCGCCTGCCTTCCGACATTGAACTGTGCAGCGCAGGCCAGAAGACTATGCTTCACATATGTCATAAAGTACGTGGAATGTAATTCTTTATTTGTCATTTTTCTTTTATTTTCAACACTTTTTGGCACAGTATTTTGTAAGTCACAGACTGTGGTGTACTCAAATTGTAAATTACAAAGTTTGTATGAATTAATTAAAAATTTAGTGTCTTTTTTAAATTTATAATTAATAAAATTATTATGCTATTTGTTATTATCATTTCCTATCATAAATTATGATGCACATATACATACAATAATTGTCCATGTAAAACATGTACTGAAACTTCTTGCATAGTTACAAATCGCAATATTTTTAATTATTTCCGAATTTTCACCACCAGTTTAATTTTAAGGAATTTAACTTAAGCTTTATATCAATAAAAGACCACTTTAAAATGTAGACTATTACTGTAAAATTATTTTGGTTCATCCAACTCTTGAATAATTAAAAATTTTGCATCTCAGAAGAAGCATGATCGAAAATGTATAGTTGAGAGTAATTAAAAAGGCGGTGTTTCCAATCGTGATGGGCGGAGTTTAACCTTTGCTAGTGTCAAAGAAAGCGCAGTTGTAACTAAGAAACTGATTAATTTCTCTCACACAATTAAACCGATATGGTTCATTGTAAGCTTTTTCGAAAGTTTTCTGAATGGACCAAATTTTACTACATTTTCCTTGTTGTAGCTAGAGTTGTCTTTTTGGAATTAACGATTAACTATTTTGATGTATATTGGATTTCGTACTTTTTTCACTGTTTCAGGGCTTGTAACTCGTCAATAAATATTGCTATTTTAATACAATTGATGCCATTTTGTAGGTTTTTTTCTGCTCTTTCTAAATATGTGCTTCGTTTTTATGTAGCATTATCGATAGTTTAGCAATGAGGGTTCTTTTACAATTTTCCGAATTTTCATTCTATTTGCTGTAACTTGAAAACTATTGAGATCCGACCAGGCTTTATATACTGATTTATGCTCCATGTGATCTCCTCTATTACCCCTATTAATATTGGACCCCTTTAACGGAACACCCTGTATATCGAATGGACTACGCTAGTTAAAAAAAAAAAAAATGCTTCGAAAAAATTTTAAGTTCTCTAATTAAAATTAATGAATCACCATTTTTGATTTATTTCATTCCCTTCTACTGCATACACTCCTATTCAAACTGCGTACTTTTGTTAAAAAAAAAAAAAAAAAAAAAAAAAAAAAAAAAAAAAAAAAAAAAATCTCGCGAAAATATCTTAAGTACGCTCATTATTTCTTAATCACCATTTTTAATTAAACCATTACTGACTTTTAAAATTCACCTCTAACATGTATATCGAATAGCCTACTCTAGTTAAAAAAAAATTGCTTCGAAAAATTTCTAAGTTTCCCAATTAAAATTAATTAATGACCCTTTTTAATTACTATTTTTAAATACAATTCACAAGCTGAAAAAATATTTCCCACCCTACTCTAGTTGAAAAAAAAAAATTGCTTCGAAAAATTTCTAAGTCTCGCAATTAAAATTAATTAACACTAATCCTTAATTAATCCCCTTATCTTAGGTGGTGGAGGTGGGCACTTCGGGAGGAGGTGGGCACTTCGTGAGGAGGTGCGCACTTTGGGAGGAGGAGGAGGTGCACACTTTGGGAGGAGGAGGAGGTGCACACTTTGGGAGGAGGAGGAGGTGCTGCACCTTGCACCAGCACCACACACCACCTCCTGGGGTCGGACGCTCATTTTCTCTCAACTTACGGCTGTGGAGAACGTTGTGCACAGAAGGCACGGTGTTATTTCTGAGAACGGTGCTCACATTGAAGGTGGTCTAATTCCTCAGCGGGGAAGTTAATGTAGTAAATAAACATTAATAATTTAACTGTACGATTGTATGTGTTAGTATTTTTCTTTTCTCACATTTTATACATTGCAAAGCGCCACAAAATGACCTAGCGGCGATTTTTGGAACTAAATTTTTTTCACGGAATCTTTTTTCCGATGTCTTGATTAGTCTAAATACCAAGCTTGGTGCCATTTCGGCTATTGGATCGCGCTACAGGGCGCTCCAAACACTGTCACTTTAAAAAAGATCACCCTGTACTTATTGAAGCTGATGAACTATTGGGAAAGCCAGAGTTAAGTATTAGGTATTCTGGAAATATTGCACATTTGGATGCATGAAGGTAAAATGTTTTCTTGTTAAATCATTGTTAAAAATTTTTGTTAATGTTTTATAATGTTTTAAATGTTACTGTTTAAATGATTACAAGCTTTTTAGATGAATTATTATTAGAACTAAGAAGATTGAAGCTGTAATGGTAATTTAATATGAAATTTGTTTAAACCTTGTAAATTCAGAGTAAACTTTTGGATATTCTGTGTTTTTGTACATGTTTAATATCATCTTTGGATATCTAAATTTGTTTTTCCCATCAGTGACAAGTGGGCGGGGGGAGGAAAGCATTGTTATCTAATCAGCCGGTTTATATTTGTCACTTATGACTAAACTGTTAAACTGGGTTTAAATCTTATTTTGGTTTAATAGTTCTCGTTATAATTTCATCAATGTTTAAAATCTTGAGTTTAATTTAAAAGCATATTATAGATATCGTTGGTTGTTCCGTAATCGACTGCTGCGGAACATACTCTTTTGCCAAAGTGGAATCGCCTCATTTCGTATTTCAGAAAGTATAAATGCTTTCAACGTTTTGAAGCAGGAGCTTCGCTTCGCTTCTGTAGCATTTTTCTTTTGGTTTTGAACTGAATTAATTATGTTACTTTTATAAATGGATTAACTTCAGTTTACAGTAGTATGATTTAATTTTACAGTGTTTTTAAATAAGTTTTAGTTATAATTTAACAGAAAGTTTAAGTAGGTTGTTCTTAGGAATTAGTTTTATTTCAATAGACTGTTTTAAAACTCCATTTTAATATGTCAAGTTATGTTTAACTAAGATATTTTTCTACTTATGAAGCTCGTTTTTATCCACACGTTTGCTATGAATTGGAATAAATCTGAATGTGTTTCTAACAGTTTTAAATGAAGATTAAATTTAGTTTGAATAAGCAACTGTAGTCACCAAACAAATGACTTTTTATTGGTTTTGAACTCAACACATAGCTTTATTTCAGGTGTCTTCCAGGACACTATTTTTAAAGCTCTGCTACATGCATTATTAAAGATATTAGACCTGCACTAATACAGACTATTAGATAAGAGATGAATTTAAACTTAAATGATGAAATAATTTATTATTATTTTTATAAGCTTAGATAATATATATAAGTTGCATGTTGCTGCAGTTATTTAATTTGACACGGTTTCACTGGCTGGACAAATTTTAAGTGAATTTTACAAGTAACTACCTGATTAAGAACGCTGTCATTATAAATTTCAATTCAAGATTGAATAAGTTGTGTTTCCATAGCAAGAATACAATGCTCGGAATCTGACCTTAATTTTGAGCTTGGAACAGTTTTAATCAATTTAAATATTGTTCTAAACATACAATACGATCATTAAATTTTATATTATATACATATAATTGTATATAGGCAAACTGTAGTTATAACAGTTTATTTTAGAATGTTTGTAGTACATATTTTGGTCATTTCACCCTTTTAAATTTTGAATTTTTTTAAGTTCTTGGTGAGCATTTACATCTTAAATGTAACCACCATGCCAAATTCTAAGTTTCTATCACATAAATAACAATTTTAAGGCATTTTTTACTCCTGGCTCCTTTTAAATTTCGAATTTTTAGAAAACTGTTCTAAGCCAGCATTTGCATCCTAAAAGTAGCAGCGATGTCAAATTTGAAGTTTCTATTCTTAACAATTCCATAGGAAACGTAATTTATAACGCTTTTCGCGCTTTCACTCGATTTTTACTTACCCATTATACGTAGTATAGGGTAAATCTTGCAATCGTTTTAAAAATCGAAAAAAATGTTTTGACGGATTTACACGTTTCAGACACTGGAGATTCCGAAAAACACATTTTTAGAAAAAAAAATTGCCGTCCGTCTGTCTATGTGTATGTATGTGTGTATGTAAACGCTCTATCTCCCGAACAAATTGAGATAGACTTGAAATTTTGTATGTACATAGTATATAATAATGGAAAGAAGCTTATTGAATTTCAGTAACCTCTATTATCAGGAACTATTTTTTTCGGACTCTTGAAATATTCGTTTAGATGAACGGTATATAAAAATTTTCGAAATTGTTTATTTTAAGGGGTGAATATAAAAGACAATGCAGAAGCATAAATTTTGCATAAAGAATGAAGTCGATCGAATAATTAGTTACCGAGATATTTAGAATCATATTTCCACACTCTTCGATTTTTCGTTACCGTGTATTTCATTCAAATTGCAATTCAAAGATATATTTTAATTGGAAAAGAGACTCTTAATCCGACGCAGTAAACTGTTAGTTAATAAGATTATCCTTTTTGGACGTTATTAGTCGTTATTGGACGTTATTAGTTTATTTTACGCAATTTAGTAATAGAGCAGTTAAAGTTTATGACGTCACCAAACCACGATTTTATTTGACTTGAAATGCATTTTGTAAATAGTTTACACATGTTTTATTTTCATATTTTATATTATGTATATCCATGATGGGTAAGTATTACGGTGGCCCACAACGACTAGTTTTCTTAGCGAGCATTTGCGTCTTAAAAGTAAAACCACCATGCCAAATTCCAGGCTTCTATACCAAAACTGTATGACATTAAACGCTATTTTAGAACTCTTTTTGTTCCTTCACCCTTTTAAATTTCGAATTTTTAGGAAACTGTTTTAGCGAACATTTGCGTCTTAAAAGTATCAACCATGTCAAACTTCCAGTTTTTCTCCTTAACAATTCCGTAGAAATAAATCATAATTTAGAATTATAGCATGCTTTCCGCTCATTTCACAATTTTAAATTTCGAATTTTTTTAGAAACCATTCTTAGAGCGCATTTTTATCCTAAATGTAAACGCCATGCTCAATTTCAAGTTTCTAGTCCTTTCAAGTATCACAAAAATTGTAATTTAGAATGTGTTTTACTCCTACATCCTTTTAAATTTCGATTTGTTTAAAAGAACAGTGTCGTGTGTGCATTTGCGTCTCAAAAGTAGACGTTATGTCAAATTTCAAATTTCTATCCTTAAGAATTCCATAGGAATCATAATTTAGACCGCTTTTCTCTAATTTCAATCTTTTAAATTTCGATTTTTTTTTTTTAGAAAATGTTCTTAGCGACAATGTATATCTTATGTGTGATCAACATGCCAAATTTTAAGTTTCTAGTCCTTTCAGAATCACAAAATCCGTAATTTAGAGCTTTTTTCCTCCTGCACCCTTTTAAAGTTCAATTTTTTTAACAGTGTTGTGTGCGCATTTGCGTCTTAAAAGTAGCAGTCATGTCAAATTTCAAGTTTCTATCCTTAAAAATTCATAGAAATCATAAGTTAGAATGTTTTTAGAAGGTTTTCCACTCATTTCATTCTTTTAAATTTTGAAATTTTTTAGAAGCTGTTCTTCGGGAGAATTTTTATCCTAAAAGTAACCGTCATGCGAAATTCCAAGTTTCTAGTCCTTTCAGAATCACAAAAACAGTAATTTAGAACTTTTTTTCTCCTGCACACTTTTCAAAATCAGAGTTGTGTGTACATTTGCGTATTAAAAGTAGCAGCCATGTAAAATCTAAAATTTCTATCCTTAACAATTCCATAGAAATCGTACTTTAGAACGCTTTTCCTTCATTTCACCCTTTTCAATTTCGAATTTTCTTAGAATCTGTTCTTAGAGAGCATTTACTTCTTATAAGTAACTACCATGTCAAATTTAAAGTTTCTAGCTCCATCAATATCACAAAATCGCAATTTTAGAATGTTTTTTGCTCCGGCACCCCCTTGTGGATATAACTGAGCTGCGTCGCCAGGTGCCTGAGGGCGCCCGTCAGGCACGTCAACCGCAGTAACCAAGTTCTGAGGAACTTTTAGCGAGCACGACCAGGAGAGTTCCTGTGTGCTCTACGTACGGTGAGATGCCGCCTCCTGCTGACCACCTTCATTAAACCCAAGTGAAAGGACGACATAGGCCGTAGTGATTTGCGGTGGCTCCCATCCTCTTGGGAGGCCACCACATTACACCTGGGGACGAGCCGGGGTCCCCCAACAGCTTCGGAGCTGTGAACACAAAAGGGAACCAGGTCTAAGCCTTAAGTCAGGATTTCCCGACCCGCAATTGCTTTAGAAAAACTCGAGGGGGACGTGAAGAACTACAAAGATAGTCACACTTCCCTCTCGTATTGGATGACCTGAAAGAGAATGGGTTAGACAAGCAAGCAAAAACTTTAACAAAAACAGAAACACAACATTGCCCCTGAACTTGTCCCCCGACGGCTTTTCCTCCGGCAAACGCCGGTGGCAGAAATCCGGCGTAGCACAGTCAACTCCGTGGGGAAACGAAACAGAGACAGAAACATGCAAAATAATGCATAAACTTTAAAACTTTAACAGCATGCACAACAACAACCTCAAAACTTTAGACATGCAAAACATTGCATAAATTTTAAAACTTTAACAACATGCACGCACAACAACAACTTCAAAACTTTAGACTTGCAAAACAACAACTTCAAAACTTTAGACATGCAAAACAACAACAAAACTAATACAGAAAATAACAAAATGTTTACATATCACAAACAAAATGCCGGCTCACAAGACGAGCCTGCGAACTCATGCACCATTCCCGCCTGCACCGCGGGGGCAACGGGCAGGTTGGATTCCGTTCAAACGCAGTCTCCTACCGCAAAAAGCTTGGATTTTACGGCCAGCTCTTCGGCGACCTAGGTTGCGATCTAATGTCCGCAGAAGGAGTCGGTCCTTTTCTGGCATAACCATCTAGACATAAATCGCGTGGCGTTCTAGTCTAGCAGTCGTGAGGGGAAATTTTCTCTCGCGTGGACCTACAGAGAGGGCACACGAACAGTGTGTGGCTGATCGTGCTGTCGCCTACTCCCCAAAAGCACGTGGAAACATCATGGAAGAAACGAGTCTGGTGATCACTGAAGGTGCCGTGTCCTGTAAAGACCTGGTTTACGTAGAAATTGCTCTGCAGTGCATTCTGTTTTCCTGCACCCAGTTCTCCATGTTTTCATACTTTTGGGTGCAGGAAAACACAATGGTAAACCTACGAATCAACCGCTAAAATCGGGTTTTCACGTGTTTTCCACCAAGATATGACTTGGCAGACCGATTGCGTTTTAATATGCGAATCGAGTTTTAACTAATTCTAGAATTTCAGCCATAGGTGATTGTATGTGCTGCCGCCTCCCGGTCTATAAATATTCTATTTTGAATTAAGTTCACACCATATTTACTGCCAGTTATATAAACAGACTTTTGTGGATGAATTTCAACGTGTTTTCTAATAAATAAACACACGTTACAGTTCACTAAGCTTATCGCCGTACAAAACTATAATCGGCTAAAAGTCTATCTGAAATACCCTGTGGATGTATATGGATTAATAAAACATTACCTTCAACATGTTATACGGTAGAATTAAATCCAGACGTCTCCATTCATCGTGAAAGCTGTAGTTGAAACGGTTATGGGCGTCCTCGTTGTTGTAGCAGTGCTGAAAGCAGGCATGCGCTCTTATTTAAGCACAAGAGGGTTACCACACTTGTTGCGTACTGAAATACGCCAAGCGGGAACGAAAATCGCCAAGCACGAAAGAGGGAACTGTTCCAATAGGATGCAGGAAAAGAACGATGGTTCTGCGATCGCAGAAAGCGACATTTTGGCGAAAGCCAAACAAGTATTCAAACATGCGATCGCGAGGCCAGAATAGAAGTGAAAATTGCAGTGCTTGTTTTTAAGCAAAGAGGAGTGTGAAATTTAGAAAATGGATAGGAAAAATAACTATTGAAATAAAAGAAAGGATATAATGTAAAATGAATGTAATAAAAGTAAAAATAGAAAAATAAATAAAAATGGAGTGGGAAAATTGGATATTCACTAAATAGAGTTCTCCTAACAGACAAATTCGCCATGTTTCGACCGCTACAAAATGTTTCTGTTTGTTCTCCTAGCGCCATTATATTGATCCACAACTTATTGTACAAGCACTTGCTGACTCCTTCTATCTCGCTAACCTTAGTTTGGTGTCCAAGCCATAAAGTAGATTCCCTAATGAAGTTGCAAAATGCAACGGTCGTTACTTGACGTACTCCCACAATTGAGTTGTACCTTAAAATTTTAATTGGCTGGTCCGCCGCGGCTTGGAAACAGAAAAAACTAATTCCTGGATGAATAGTCACTGTTTCTTTTATTTTCCGAAGATTTTAATTTCCGACATTAGACCAGATATTGCCCGTAGGACGCATTTATCTCTCGTTGGCGCACCGGCATGTCACTCAAAAATAAACGTATTTTCAGCCAGTCACCGCTGTGCCTACTGTGCTGTGAGGTTCATGCCCTGATCATGCTTTGCTTCCCTTTGTCAAGTATTGCTTGCTTATTTTCCATGCTTGGTCTGATCTGCCTTGCCCCCTGTCTACTTATTCTGATGATGTCTTTTCTATCGGACTGCAGTCTCGTAAAGCTGTTACTGCCCATAGATTAATACACAAGATAGGACACTGTCATAGGGCGTGATGGTAACGCAATGACGAACGCAGCGCCTGTAGTGACAAAGGAGAAGGAACGTCTCAAAGACAGAATATTTCTCCTTTTCAACATCGATCTTATTATGATCTTTCTTTTTATAATGCTATAATTTTACATTTTCAACTTTACATTTTCAACTTTGTAGGAAAAGCGGAAAATCTCCGTGGGCGAGTGGTTAACCCGTTTGGGACGAGCGACACGTATACGCATAATTTCCCTGTCCACCGCCGATAGACGATTGCGATTATCATGCTTTCTGATTAGTTGTTAAACCGAACGCTTCTTAAGTCATTACTGGTTGAACTTGGTTTCTTATATAATATCTATTAATTTCTATATAATCTAATTAATTTATAACTGTAATATAATAAATATTATAGTAATATAATCTAATTAATTTCTATATAATCTAATCTCTATCTAATCTAATATTTCTATATAATCTAATAATATATATTAATTTCTTATATTATATCTTCTTATATCTTCATAATACTCTAAAATACCGGAAATGACTTAAAAAGCGTTTGATTTTACAAATAATCAGAAAGCGTAAAAGTCCCAATCGTCGATCGGCGGTGGAGATGGAAATTATGCCACGTCGTATACATGACGCATAAGATGCTCAGAATCCTTCATTATTCCCACCAGTTAATTTTTATTGTAAGCTTTGCCTTATTTAATCATAGCATTTCTGATATTTACTAGGCGCAAATTTCGATTTTGAAAAACCGGTGGTAAAAAAATATCGCTTGAGAGCGTAGGAATCCGGCCGGCGGGTTCGACTCCCGCCAGCTCCATTGCACGCACATTGTAGAGCTGCTGGTTGTAAATTTCCTTGTACTATCTCGTCTAAGAAGATTTGGGCAATTGTTGAAGTCATGTATGTGTTACTGTGAATAAAATACAGGGTGATTATGAAAAAACTATCCCGACATTTGGGCCCTAACTATCATACCATTCACAGAAACTGAATGAAATTTTGGCAAAAGGTATTTTGAGGTATGCGCTCAAGAATGATATGGAAAACAACAGTGTCACTCAAACAGTTAGGTTACAGTGAGAAAGTTTCGAAAAAATCAAATGGCAACACCCAGTTTTTTGTATTGGGATGTGATCTCCATTGTGAAAAACCCTAAATAGCGTTGGAACGGCAACTGTAGCATGAAAATCACCGGAAATAGGCAAGAGAAAAGTAAAAAGCACTTTGCCATGCACCAGAGCATTAATTTTCGTTTCATTTACGTCACACGTCACACCGTTTCTTTGGCTGATATCCCAGCCTGATTAGTTCTCCACAAAACGAAAAGAAGAAACCAAGAAACGCAAATTTCGGGTTCTACGTAAGACAAAGTCATGACTGACGTCGTCACGCTAGGTGAAAGAAAAGGCACTGCGAAATACGAGCCGCGTATGTTCCTTTCTGCCATTCCGAACAACATGCCGCTTTCAAATCGTGAAGATTTATTACCTGAATAGACAAAATGCCGCAGAGACATTGCATGTTTACCGCAGAAACCATGAATTACGGCGAGGCCCGTGCACTGTCAAAGCTGTACGGGACATGATTCATAAATTTGAAGAAACTGGTTGCACATGCAATCGACCTCGGTCTGGACGACCTTCCGTTCCTGTTGAAGCTGTTGCAGAAGTCCATCAGACGATAAGCACAGTTCGTCCCTCAACTTCACGCGGTGTTTCACGTGTTCTGGATCTGCCGAATTCAACTGTACGCAAGATTCTGTGCTCTGTTCTAAACATGTTTCCGTATCGATTCCAGCGTGTCCAAATGTTGGAAGCGGGAGGCTATCAATTACGGCTGGATTTTATAAATCAATTCCTTATCCGGTACGATGAAGATAGCAGCAGGCCTTTACGCATTCTGTGGGCAGATGAGGCGCATTTCTCGTTAACTGGTAACGTGAATTCAAAAAATTGTGTGCACTCGGCAGATAATAATCCACATGATGAGCATGCACCTCCATTACACTAGGAAAAAGTGACTGTGTGGTGTGGTATAACGAGTACGTTCATCCTCGGCCCTTACTTTTTTGAAGAGGTTACTGCCGGTGATCTGCAAACGTGTACAGTAACGAGTGCTCGCTATCTGGACATGTTAACTCATTACGCGATTCCCGCATTGCAACGGCAAAATGCTCTATCTGAAGTTGTGTGGATGCAAGATGGCGCTCCTCCACATGTCGGGTCTTCAGTCAAACGTGTCTTAACTCAACAGTTTGGTGACAGAGTTATCTCCCGTCATTTCCCGTTTCCGTGGCCACCAAGATCTCCTGATCTGACACCAACGGATTTCTGGCTGTGGGGATATTTGAAATCCAAAGTATATCAGTTTCGTCCTCAAACTGCATCTGATTTGAAAGATGCCATCAGAACTGCGATTCAAGAGATTCCTATTGCCATGATACGTGCTGTAGTGCTATCCACCATCAGCCACATGCAAAGTGTCATCGTGTGTGAAGGAGGTCATGTGGAAAATTTGTGAAACACAATAAAATGCTTTATTTTATGCTGCTTCTCTGTCCTTATTGGTTGTCCTCACTTTTAGCCTATCTACCACCGGTGATTTTCATGCTACAGTTGCCGTTCCGACGTTATTTGGGGTTTTTCACAATGGAGATCACATTCCAATACAAAAAACTGGGTGTTGCCATTTAATTTTTTCGATATTTTCTCACTGTAACCGTAACTGTTTGAGTGACACTGTTGTTTTCCATATAATTCTTGAGCGCATACCTCAAAATACCTTTTGCCAAAATTTCATTCAGTTTCTCTGAATGGTATGATAGTTAGGGGCCCAAATGTCGGGATAGTTTTTTTATAATCACCCTGTATATATGGATCATTCGAGACAACAGACTTTGTAGCTGTAGGTCTCAAAGCATCACTCCTTCAAATGTTCAAAAGCGAAAAACGAAAGTTTTAAAATTCTGATTTGTATGCAGACATGATTCTACATGACATATTTTAAGATTTTTAACCATGCTAAAAAAGTTCTGAAAAGAACTGTTGTTTCAATAATAATAAAATAAAAAATAAGATGACGTTCTTTAAAAAGAAACTTAAGACACCAGCGAGAGGACAATTTGAAGAGAATCAAGAGAATCCTTTGCCTCGAAACGAAAAGAATATATATTAAAAACATAGAGCATAAACAGATTTAATTTTCATGGATAAATTTCGGAAGCTTGTTAGTTTTTCCCCTTTGTCACTAGTGACGCTATTATTGCTACTATTACAGATTTTGTTGTAACTGTACTATCTTGTATGTTAATCTATGTTACTGCCTTGATCTGTTTCTTTTCGCTGGTTGCTCTTAGGTAGTATGTCTTTGACTGCCCGCTTATAGTGACGGGTTTATCCTAACAATGGCAAACCGACATTCCAGAACTTGAAGATACTCACATGGAGACAAGTAAACAAGCATTAGCTATTTAGCTTGACGATAATGGCAGACCCGTCAAGGTACTTTGTGATTTGCTTTTGTACAGAATCGTCTCAACCAATCAAGTTTAGATCTCCTATGTGGCCACTCTCGTATTCACATGCCTAGTAAACCAATCAACCAAGATATAATTTAGGTTTTAACTCGATTTTAAACGAGCGAGAGGCTCTCGATAGAAAAATTGTGTACCAGATTACGGAATCATCTTGATTGCAGCTGATTATAGTGGTGTCATGTGATTATACCTGATTACATATAGATTACAACTGTTTACACTTGATTGCGGTTGACTACACTTGGAAATATGCGATTACACTTGATTACACGTGATTAAATTGCTAAAGGTTATGATTCAGCAGTTTTACTTTATTTTACAGCATTCCAAACAGATGTTATTTTTCATTTTAACTTCTAGAGTTGTCAAAAATTAGAAAATAGTATATAGACCGGGAGGCGACAGCACAGACAATCGCCTCATCGAGTTCACGGATGAAATTCCAGAATTAGTTAAAACTCGATTCGCATATTAAAACGCAATTGGTCTGCCAAGTCATATCTTGTTGGAAATCACGTGAAAACCCAATTTTAGCGGTTGACTCGTAGGTTTACCATTGTGTTTTCCTGCACCCAGTTCTCCATGTTTTCATACTTTTGGGTGCAGGAAAACACAATGGTAAACCTACGAATCAACCGCTAAAATCGGGTTTTCACGTGTTTTCCACCAAGATATGACTTGGCAGACCGATTGCGTTTCAATATGCGAATCGAGTTTTAACTAATTCTAGAATTTCAGCCGTGAACTCGATGAGGTGATTGTATGTGCTGCCGCCTCCCGGTCTAATAGTTATAAATACAAACTTCCACAGACACAACTGTACGAGGTTGTCAAACTCATTTAATAACAAAAAAGGACAAAAATAAAACAGTCACACAAAATACTCAGGAAACAATAATTTTTAATTCAAAAACACTTGCATTTCCGTAGCGATTTTTGAAATTGTGTTCGATTCAGCACCTTGGCGAAAAATTTTGGCGAAAAGCCTTGGCGAGAGCGGTGTTTGAGAGGAAATTCAAATATGGAACTCCGATAGCTCGTGTCTGGTCTCTGGCGTTCCTTTCGCTGTCGTCTGTTGATCTGTCGTGGATTCGGCAAAACTGTTGTGTTTACTGATTTTCTATTACTATGTCAACTTATTTTTGCGTCTGTTTTTGAATTTTATTCGCGTTACACGTTTGTTTTACTAATAACAATAAATAAAGAATCGCTACTCCCCCCCCCCCTTTTTTTTGTTTCTTGTGTGTTTATGCTGAATGAGCATATCATTTTTTTTTTCTGAATTAGCTGTATTATTGTTATTGTATCAGGATATAGTAATAATATGTTTATATTTTATTTTTGTCGTTTTATTCTGTAGATTTTCACTGTAAAAGATATTTTGACACATTTAATATCTTTCAACGGATGGTGTGCTTTGTTGTCAATTGTAAAATAAAATGTTTAAGAGTAAAATTGAGCATAAATATTTCTGGAAAAAATTTAAATATCTTGTCACAAGACTAGAACCAGAACATTTCATAAAAATCTTTCAAGAATGCAAGTTAAAGAATTGTTTATTAAATATAAACATTTGTTAATAATAAAAGTTGATTTTGTACTTAAATTCTGCCTTTCAATATAACTTATATGTTTCTTAATATTAAAGGTAAAATTAGAAATAAAATGCAATTGAAAAAACTTTTAAAAGAAGCGAAATTATTCCTTGAAATATTTTTTTTGGCTAATTCTGGTGTTGACATGAGAAAAAAAAGGTTTCGAATTTTATTTCTTTCATACTTAAAACTTTTTTTATTCAAAATTAATTGGTATTAAAATTTAATTATACTTTTCATACTTTTATTTTAAATCTTTAGATGAAAAAAGTGTGACAAATGTATCATAAACTGTAATACTGTAAAAGAAATATTTCAAAATTGTCAGCAAATACTGTATAGATTTTTAAGAAAGGTACTATCCAGCAAATTTATTTTCTAATAGAGTAAAGCCTGTATAACAAAATCTTGCAATAAACTGAAAAAAAAAAAAGAGAGAGTGATGGTCCAGCGCGCCCCCCCCCCCCGAAAAAAAATAAAATAAATAAAAATAAATAAATAAAATAAAGGTACTTTTATAGGTACATATAAAAGTACCTATAAAGTACCTACCAGTAATAAAGGTACATATATTACTGGTTAGCCGGGCGCCAGTAATATATGTACATATATAAACGCATATGTATATGTAGATATGTGTATATATGTATATATATGTGTGTGTATATATATATACATGTATTAACACTGGCGCCCGGCTAACCGAAAAGTACCTAAATAAATAAAATAAATAAATAAATACAAATATTATACAGTCATACCTTATAAGATGAAAATAACCTGTATAAATTGGAATTTTTCGCTGGTAGTTTGCACTTCAGGTTTTATTGTATCATACTTATGGCAGGGGGCCCTGTATAGGAATTATTCCCGTGGCCCATGGTTTCTTTGTGTGGCCCTGATATCAAGACACATTTTAATGGCTCAAACAGGAAAAATTACATGGTGGAAGGGTGTTTGTAAGTCAATAACATACCAGGTGAATGGAATGGATACGTTGAAGTGCTTTTAATCTGTCCTTTTAATTCTGCATACTCAAATGGGTTGTTTCTTCTTTTGCATTAATTCATTCTAAACTGAGAAATCTATTGCAAAATTGCTCTGCAAAAAAAGAAATTGTTGTACTATGGTGAACTATGATAAAGAAAATGAAGAGTGAAATGACATATTTTAATAATGTAATTTGTAATTATCAATATTAAGTAATACACAGTATGTACTATGTAGCAATAGCAATGCTTACATTTGACCACAGTATATCAGTATTTTTAAGTAGATTTCCTAAGAAATACTACCTATTGCATTCTCCCCTATGTTGCAATTATATATTTTTAATAATGTCAAATCTATAAAACTGCATATCATAATGATATTAAATTGCAAATTATAAGCTGCATATGGGCAAAAATCAGTTTTACATCCATGGAAACTAATTTTTCTTAGAAATAGCAAAATTGTTTTTCTCTCATCGTATCCTTTCATCTAGTAGATGTACCTAAGATTCCTAGCTCTGTGATAAAATAAAATAAAAGTATTTTGGTGCATTTTTCACTCATATGAATTATTTTGTCCTAATAGTTAAGTCACAATAATTGTTTGAAAATAATGGTTTATTAATTATTAAGTATCTAAAGATTATTTATAAACTAAAATGGTTGTTGGCTGTTGTTGTAAATGTTTTAGTTTTGGTAATTTCATGCTCAGTTATTTTATCATGTAAATATTAAAATGCACAAAAGATTAACGATACACTGTGATCTAAAATACATCCTGATCCTTCAAACATCATATTAAAAAATATATAGTTTGGAAACCAAATTTAAAATTAAATTCTTGCAACGAAAATTGTTGCATGCTGCATGAAATGTATAAATAAATGAATGATTGAATGTATTATCATAGGCTTTTGGCAAAATTCAGGATTTTATAAACTTTCATTAGTGTGGAGTGAATTTTCCTTTCCCTCTGGATTTGCACTAATGGCTGGTTTCATCAACACAAAAGCCCCAGAATTCTTCCCCCTCCTTCCCCATCACACACAAGGAAAAAGTGCTAATTTGGGTAGACAAAAATCAGTTTTTAAAACTTTTTCAATATGTTAGGTAATTTGCTTAAATAATCTTTAATAACGTCTGCAATTGCTCTGTGTAGAAGGCTATATATTTGTTGGCACATGTTTCAATTTATTTTTCTGTTGTAGAGTGATTTCTTAGAAGTACATTATTCATTTTACATTTCTTTGTTTTAAAATTTTATTACTTTTGTAATTATTTAAAGAAATAACTATATAATAATAGTTAAATTAGCTAATAAAAAATTTAACTATATAAAATAGTTAAAACTTAAATTACATTCCAGCAGAGAAAATACAAAAGTGATTTTTAATAAAATTTCTTCTTGTAGAGGACTTGAATTGTAGAGAGTTTCCCTTTATCTTAAAATGCGAAATAGGGACACATCTAGTTATACATTATTTTAATAGAAGACATCACAGAATTGTACCACTCATTGGTTCTTAAACATTTTGCTTCTGATGAAGCATAATGAATACAAGTGTAATTGCAATTGTATTTTCGCTAGCATTCAGTACGGAATATAAATAAGTGGTTTTAAAATATTTATTGCCTAATATTGCTAATATGATTTAAATATGTTTAGATATAATCAAATAATTCAAGTAATATATCATTTCCTAAATTTAATTATGACTTTGCTATATAATTTGTCAAAAACATTTTGAGCTCTGTCTCTGAAATTTAAAATGTCAACACTTTTCCAATATAATTTGATAATAATAACAACATAATATCCCCCTTTTTTTTTTCTTTAAAAAAAATCAATAATAATAATAACAAATAGACATATATACGAGAATACTGAATTTAATGGAATTTATTTTCTAAATTTCACAATATTGAATCTATATCCATGATATATGTATATCTGCACTAAAAAAATATAAGAAAATGAAAGAAGTATCGCTCATTGTTAACTGATTATGATACACTTTCCAGATTTGTAACTGATGATGTAACAGGAAATCTTTAAACTGAATGAATCATTATAATGGTTTAATGAACAGAGTTAAAATTATTAAAATGTGCTAAAAAAAGGGGAGGGGACGAAACTTTGATACATTTACGAACTCATTTTTGGCTGTACAGTACATGCATGAAATTGAAAGAAAATACTAGTTAAGTGCCAAAGTATCGAATAACGTTTTTCATTTTCTGTGAATACAGATGTCGATGCAGGTTTTTTTAAGGTTATCTTAATAATTTTTAAACGGTCTGGAAGGGGTTTTAACCATAACCTCTCCCCCCTCCTTTTTTTTCTGTGTCAGTGAGTGCATATAGTCGATTTTGAATTACAATTCATAAGTGATCTGAAATCGTATTTATAGTATTAATAATATGAAGAAATGAAACTGTGGATTGAAAGTTTCAAATATAAAATAAAATGAAGATGTGATTTGAATAGTGGGTGTTGGGGCCCCTGATCTGCAGAATTGCATGTTATAATCAATATTTGTACTGCTTCGTTATGTATAGAAGTGTTTTTTCACAGATGAATTATCAAACATTGCAAATAAAAAAGTGACATCCTTTGGAAGAGCATTTGTAACTTTAAAAAGAAAGTTCCTTCATCTGAATGGGGAGTGCCTGAGATTACCATTTATAAATGAAAATACATGCTCTTTATTAAAAAAAAAAAAACTGTTAATTGAAAATTTAACTTATTTAAATCAACTTATTTAAACCAGGTCAAGCTTGTAGTATGTAGTTAAGATTTTAAATGTAGTTTGATATCCTGCTATTTAATTATAGGGTAGATGTGCCAGTAATGGACACCCTTAAGGAATTTCTTTAAAAAGTATTTTTTAATTAATTATATTATATTCCACGTTTTTTAATATTATATTAATCTACCAACAATATTTAATCATGCTCATAGTCACATTTCCCAATGTGAATCGAAATTTAATTGTAAATAACAGACATATATCAAAACACACTAAATTCCAGTAATGGACACCCTCTGTTCCAGTAATGGGACACTCTCTGGTCCAGTAATGGACACCCCACAAAAAGTAATAGATAATTGATATTATGATTGTATTTAAAACTAGAATTTAAAGAAAGCATATTAATGAAATAAAATAGCAATTTTCAAATAAATTTAACAATTAGGATATCAATAATTAAATAAAATATTTATGAGAATAATTCACTGTTTATATTAATTGTCACTATCACAAGATCAATATTTTAATTATTGAGACATAGGGAGGGGGGGGTTAGAAGGGTTAGTTAAAAAAAATCTGAGTACTACTGCATGGAATTTTATTTCCTATTATTTTTAATAATTTAAACTTCCTAAAACTGCTTGATATATTATTTTTTGTAATTTATATAAAAAATATCAAATAAATGAAAGTATGGATTGAATGTTTTTTAAATACTAAATAAAATTATTTCAAAATAAAATTGCAGAATTGATATTTGAGCCCCATAATCTGCAGATTTACTCGTTTCATTGCTACTATAATTTTATTTTATTTTTAATGTATGCTCTAGTTGTTTTGTCAGAGATGAAAAATCAAACATTTAAGATAGCAAATAGATTTTTAATAACTTATGTGACTTAAAAAATTGTCTTTATTTAAATGGGGAGAGCTTGAGCCCTATGAACTCCTCATTCTCCTGTGACCTTAAACATTATTCTCTGCTTCCTAATTGGATGTTGATTGTCGTATTATAAAGTATGCTAAGCACGATTTAAAAAAAAATATTATTACATTCTAGTAAGTGAAACTTAAAAAATTAAATTTAATTACTTAGCTTTTCAGTTAAATAAAAAAAAATTATGCACTATGAACATTACTGAAATTGCTTTTTTAGTAACGTCCACATGGGGTGTCCATTACTGGAAATTGACTAATTAAGCATTCCAGTAATGGACCATAGTCTTAAAATCTGAAAAATAAATGAAATTTTGTAAATAGACATTAGTACATAAAATTCAAAGTTTTCTATTACTATTAAAACAAAAACATGCAATTTTTTCAAGAAAATAAAAAATATATAAATTAATTAAGTGAAGCCAGCTCTTAGCATTTTCATTAAGATTTTCACAGAAAAACAGTGGAACTGTGAAACATTATTTTCTGCTTCTTGATTGGTTTAATTAAGAGTGTCAACGATAACCCAGATTATAAAACATGGAAGAGGGAGTAATGAAAAAATATATCAAAAGCTAAATTTTTATTGGTTATTTTTTTATAAACCAAAAACTTTGAAGGCGGCCCATTACTGGCACATCTACCCTATAAAATGAAATTAGTTTTAATCTAGGCTAGTTTATTTAGAGATGAGTTTATTCTGTAATATTCTGAGTTTATTCTCTGATATTGTAGAGTAAAACAGTAATAAATTAAATAAAAAGTAGCATTCATAATTTAGTTTTTAATCATTACATTTAAAAAAATATTTTATTAATTGAAAACCTGCATTCATAATATTGTTTGAATCATTTTATTTAGAATTTTTTTTTTTAAATATTACTTTTAAAAAGCTTCACCAGCATTTCATATGTTTGAATTTCTTTTACCAAAAGAATCATTATTCAAATTTATTCTTTATGCAACCATATTTTGAAACCATAACGTTTCATTATTAACCAATAGATGGCGCCTGTAGTACATAAATAGGTTTGTTTACAAACGATAACGTTGTTTACATTTGTTTCTTTCTATCAAGTAGTTGTGTTTTATTAGTAAGATTTAAAATATCATATCTTTAATAGAAATCGGTTTATTTACTTATTTTATAGTACAAAAATTGAATCTTTAATTTAACTTCTTACTTTTTAATGACAATTTTTTAACTGTTATTTTATATGTTTTCAAAAGTAAACACACTCAATTGCATGAACAGTTTTATGCCTAAATTAATAAATTTACGTATAATGGCTCAGTAACACGTGGTAAGTTTTGCATATGAGCAATGTTATTTAAATTATTCATAGTTTTACAGAATTTCCCTTTTTTTGTTATGTTTTTATGCTTTTTAAAATGGGTTGTCCTGTTTGCTTTCAATTTTCAGTGTATTTGAAATAACGTTTTTTTTTGTTTTTTTTTAACTAAGATCAGCAATAGGAGGGTGCATTTTTTATTTAATTCTGTTTGCCTATGTCCTGTTAAAATTTCCCACATGTTTCATGAAACAACAGAAAATGTAGAACAGTTTAAATTGTAAATGTATTTTAAAAATATATACATCACTTTATTTGACAAATTTTTCTGTTTTAATGTTTAGAACTATAACAAAATAGAACATGAGTGAATTTTGAAAAACAGTCTGCTAAATCATATACAAATATCATATGAATTGTAAATTTAAAAAAATAAGCAGAATTAAAAAAAAAAAAATCATTTTGCTTGTTTATAGAGATTAAGTAAAGGCTGTTCTTGCCTCAGAATTTATCATTAACCAAATTAGTTTTCTTGTTTATAAGATAATTAGGGTGATTAAGTAAAGTTTGCCAAAACTCTGTTTCAGTGGGGGGGGGGGGGGAATGGTGCAAAAAGATTTTTTAATTAGATCTAATTCTCATAAGTGCTTGCTTATGTAAACCAATAACAGCCCATTGTGTCTTCAGGTATTCTTTATTTATGTTATCATTAATTGATAATTCAAATAGTTGTAGCAGTATTAATCAAAACAAAGCACTTAGTTATAACAATAACTGTTTATTATTTGTAGTGATAAAAATAAAACCAGATAGTATCACTAAATTATACTATAATAGAAGTTGTACTGGATCTGTATGCAAAACAATCTTAAGATTTCTTATTTTGTTTATAATATCTTTGATGTTTTCATTTGTTTCTGCATGAATAAAGAATATGGTGAATTCCAGTTAACTGAAAGTATGTATTGAAGTGTGATTTTGGTCAAATAAGCCTAAATTATATATCTCAAAATACAGTACAATATCTTTATTACATTCCTTGGTGCAGAAGTTGTGCAGATTATAAATTTCATTGTTAAATTTACTTTATAAACAGGTTCCAAATGTGTCAAAATAATTATATAATAATTCATTATTTTCCCCTTTAAAATTTTTTTATTGTAATAGCAATTATTTCATTAAAGTGCTCCAAATTAAGGAGATAAAGTTGAACTAATGAATGAAATTTAGTCTTTTAAAGAGCAGCATTTTTTTTAAAACAATGTGGGAATGCAAATGCTTCTTAAATACAGAATTCATTGTTTATGTCTGAGAAGTTGTATGATATATAGAGAATTGCATTATAGACTCGTGTTATAAAGATCTTATACTGTATTATACAATATAACATCTTTGTTCTGGACACTTCAGTAATCCAAACATTTCAGAACAATTATTCTTTTAGTTTTTATTTTCAACTCAGAAAAGTCACATGCGTAACGACTTTACTATTTTTTTAAAAAAATTGTTATTACTTTAGACTAAAGGTGTCACTTCAAAAATGATTCTGTATGTGTCCTGTAATAGCAATAAAAAAATAAAGCTTATCTAAAAAATTTCACTTCCAAATTTGTCGCAATTTGCAAAAAAAAAAAAAAAAAAAAAAAAAAAAAAAACTCTCTAAAAGCCACACACATAACGATGGAATCGCCCATTACACTCTTCTTTATTTATAATTTATTTACTACTTTTAACTCTTTAAAATAGCGCTTTGGCATATTTTCGTGAACATTTGTCACATAATTAAATCCATTGTTTTTTTTCAACTCCCACACAATTGCACGAGTTACAGAGTATATTTGGTGATTTTGTTGGGTAGCCGATTTTCATATAAAATCGTTAATTATTTTGTTGCGTGTACTTTCAAATAATAATAGTGACATCGTATTTCAGTTTGAACTTATCAGATTTATTGACATCGAACAAACTTTTTAGAAAGCAAAAAACACAAAACAAAACTTTTGAGTGTTGCCAAATTTTAAAAACTAAATGACATAAAATTGTAAATTAGATAAAAAATAATACAATGAGCTAAACATAATATGATGTACGTATAAAGACTATAAATTGTGCCACAACAGTACTCCCCTCCCAGTAACAAAGTTACGGTACAATCTATACAATACAATGAAATATATACAGAAAAAAGTAAATTACAAAATTAATCGCGAAATCGCACAGGAAGTTTGATCGTTCGTCCCGTACGTGAATGTTTTTCTGGAAGTTTTTGAACTTGAGGAGGTAAATCCTGTTTAGGTTTCGCAGATTGTTTTGTTTTTGTTGAGTTTTTTGTAGGAAGGTCTGGTGTTTGCAAGAAATACGCCGGCTTTAATCTATCAATAGACACAGTGACAGTTTTGTCTTTGATTTTGAGTGTGAAGTATTTTTCATTTATGTCGACGACTTGAAGGGGACCTTCGTATGGGGGTTCCAGTTGCTTTTTAACTCTATCCTTGCGAATAAATACATGTGACGTGGTTTTTAAGTCTTTTGGAACAAATATTTTTTTAACATATTTTTTTGACACAGTTCTTGGTCCAACTTCTTCCATTACTTGTTGAAGTTGTTTTGCAAAAGTATCAGGTGTTGTTTGAGTTGTACTTTCGTGGAAAAATTCTCCAGGTAATCGTATGTTTTGTCCATAGACCATCTGGGCAATGGTGTATTCCGAATCTTCCTGCATGGCAGTGCGTAGACCAAGAAGAACAGTTGGCAGTGTTTCACTCCAGGCCAGGCTATTGTGTGCCATTAGTGCGGTCTTTAAAGATCTGTGAAGCCGTTCGACTTTTCCATTGGATTGGGGGTGATAGGCAGTCGTGGGCTGCAATTTTATTCCACATATTTTCGACAGGGCGTTCAACAACTCTGATCTAAACTGTGCACCACGATCCGTGACGAGTCGGCATGGGGTTCCAAATCTAGAAATCCAATTACCGTAAAATGCTTTGGCAACTGTTTCGGCTGAAATGTTGTTCAGCGGAACTACTTCCATCCAGCTAGTATACCGGTCGATGCAGGTTAGGCAGTAAATATTTCCGTTCGATGGTGGTAAAGGTCCTATAAGGTCAACATGGATGTCACTGAACCTTTCCGATGGCGGTTGAAATTCACCGAAACCTGATTTGGTGTGCCGATTAATTTTGCTTTTTTGGCAAGCCATGCAAGATCGGGTCCATAGCTGTACATCTTTTCAGATACTTGGCCAGATGAATTTTGATGTCAGGAGTTTCACAGATGATTTGATTCCAGGATGGGATACTCCATGCATTTGATGAAAAATTTTCATGCGATGGGATTCAGGAATGTATGGTCTAATATTACTTGTTGAGGTTTCACACCACAAAGACTTTCCAGAAGGTAGCGGATATTGCTTGAAGTTCAGGGAAGTTGTGGTTGCCTTTAAAGTTTGGAATTCGTCATCTTGATCTTGTTCATCTGCTATTTTATCATAATCGATCAAAGAAATTTCTTCCACTCTGGATAGGGTATCTGCGATGATGTTGTCGTGACCTTTAATGTGTTGGATGTCAGTTGAAAATTGTGAAATGTAGTGTACGTGACGAAGTTGACGAGGAGATGCTTTTTCAGGCTTTTGTAGAAATGCAAAGGTTAAAGGTTTGTGATCTGTATATATCGTGAATTTTCTTCCTTCTAGCAAATGCTTGAAGTGTTTAATGGAGAGGTAAATACCAAGTAATTCTCTATCGTAAGTACTGTAGTTCTTTTGTGCATCATTTAGTTTCTTAGAATAAAATGCGATAGGTTTCCATCCATTATCTTCATACTGTTCAATTACTGCTCCAATCGCCGAATCTGAAGCGTCCGTACTTAGTGACAGAGGTAGTTCAGACTTTGGAAAAGATAAGAGTGCAGTATTGACTAAATCATCTTTGCATTGTTGAAACTGTTCTTTCGCTTCATCTGTCCAAGGAATTTTTCGTCTATCTTTCTTTTTTGCTCCTTTGAGGTAATCATGTAAGAGAAATTGATGTTTTGAAGCGTTCTTTAAATATCGACGATAAAAGTTCATCATGCCTAGGAATGTTCTAAGTTCATGAATAGTTGTTGGAAGTTTGTAATTAACGATGGCTTGAACTTTGTCAGGTAAAGGACGTGAGCCTTGAGGAGTAATTAAATATCCCAAAAATTCTATTTCTTGTGTTCCTATGACAGATTTGGAAATGTTAATGCGAAGTCCATAATGGTTTAATCTTTCAAAGACCAATTTGAGATGATTCTTGTGTTGTTCTTCACCTGTAGATGCGATGAGAATATCATCTAAATAGGCGAAGACAAAATCTAGACCTGAAAAAACTTCATTAATAAATCTTTGAAATGTTGCTGGTGCATTCTTTAAACCAAAACTCATTACATTGAACTCGTACAAACCAAATGGAGTAATAATTGCTGTTTTACACCTATCTTCTTCGGCAATGGGCACTTGGTAGTAGGCTTTAAATAAATCAATTTTAGAATATATAGTTGTATCTTTCAAAGTATGATGGAAATCTTCTATTCGAGGGATAGGATATCTATCAGGAACAGTTCTGGCATTGAGTTGTCTGTAATCTCCACATGGGCGAAAAGTACCATCCTTTTTCGTAACCATATAAAGAGGACTTGACCATTGAGAACTGGAGAGTCTTATTATATAATTATTGAGCAGGAATTGGAATTCTTGTTTCGCTGTTGCAAGTCGTTGATGATTTAATTGTCTTGCTTTAGCATGGACAGGTTGACCTTGTGTTATAATGTGATGTTGAACATTGTGTTTTACACTTGATAAAAATAAATTTGGTTTGGTTATCTCGGGATATTCCTTTAGCAGGTTATAAAATTTATTGGTATTATTTACAGTACCGACATCACTATCTTCACTGACGGCAGCAACTTCGCCAGTAATAGTTAGCTGAGTTACTCCGTCAATCAATTTCTTATTATGCAAATCAATTAACAAGTTAAATTTGTTTAGAAAATCAGCTCCCAAAATGCCTTTATTGATCTTTGCAACGATAAAAGGAAATTGAAATTCCCGTCGAAGTCCTAAATCAAGTGTTAGCATCTTCATACCATATGTTTCAATTTCTGTGCCATTTGCTGCATACAATTTATAATCCACAGATTGTTCATCTTGATTAGAAGCTGGTAAAATACTAACAACTGCACCGCTATCTACCAAAAATCGCAGTTTCGATTTTTTATCTTTAACAAATAAGCGAAATTTGCGACAATCCGTAAAATTATTAGCAGAAGAGCATGCCGCATTCTCTACTGCATTTTGGCGTTTCCCTGGTTTGGTGAATAATCAGTTGACCAACTACACGGCGGAGTACATTTATCTTGATGACATTTGGCACCATAACGGAAATGATAAAAACAGTATTTTTCTCGAGGATTAAATCTCTTTTTAGAATTGCTTCGAGATCTTCTGCCAGAAACAGAGTTATTCCGTAATCGTGGTCGTGATATATGATCAACACTTAATTTGGCAATTTGCTGTTCAATGGATTTGATTTTGGATAGTAATTCGGTGTTCGAGCAATTACAAGTAGAAGATACGCTGCAAATATCACTAGAAGGTGTCATATCGGCAATCTTGTCAGCCATAATCGCCAGCTTTGGTAGCTCTTCATCACTAACAAGTATTATATTTCGCATAGAATCTGGTAATTTTTCTAGCCATAAGGTTTTTATTAAATTTTCAGATACATCTGATGTTGCGACTGATCTCAGTTTCTGTAATAATTGACTGGGTTTTAAATTACCTAAATCAATTCCAGTAATTAGTTTTTTAATACGAGTGCTTTCACTTTCTTTAAACAAGTCTAAAAGTCTTGTTTTAGATTCCGTGTACTTCGTATCGCTATCTTTTGTTACAATGTCCCATATGTTCTCAACGTATTTAGGTTCCAATTGCGATACTAAATAATTAAATTTGGTTTCCTCAGAAACAATTCCGCTTATCTTAAACTGCGCCTCAACTTGAAAAAACCAAATTTCCGGACGATCATTCCAAAAAGGAGGAATTTTAACACTCACCTTACATAGTTCTTGCGTAGAATCTTTTGATTTTTCATCGTCTGCAGGCATATTTACTTAAAGATCGATTGATACAGTTATTGAGCAATGTTTTTTAGAAATGCGGGTCACCAGTTGTTGGGTAGCCGATTTTCATATAAAATCGTTAATTATTTTGTTGCGTGTACTTTCAAATAATAATACTGACATCGTATTTCAGTTTGAACTTATCAGATTTATTTACATCGAACAAACTTTTTAGAAAGCAAAAAACACAAAACAAAACTTTTGAGTGTTGCCAAATTTAAAAAACTAAATGACATAAAATTGTAAATTAGATAAAAAATAATACAATGAGCTAAACATAATATGATGTACGTATAAAGACTATAAATTGTACCACAACAATTTAATCCGCGAGGTCGCTAATTGAAAAATGTCTTAATATTAATGTATCAATTTCAAATTAAGTTGTAAAAATATTAAAATGTATTGTCATTGGAAACACACCTTTGTACATAATTTATATAATTCTAGCCTCTCAAGAAGTGGGTTAAAAATCTATTGCAAAATTCCATGCATAAAAAAATATATCAAATAAACTAACAAAAAAATATTTTGAAAAAACTACCGAGCGAGACTATCTACTGGATACTTAGTATTTCTCTTATCATGATGATTTTGGATTAAGAAGTTATAGTATATAAGCAATAAGCATAATAGAAATAATAAAGTATTTGATTGTTTAAGTTCCTTAAGAATGTAAACACTTATTTATTTAACAATTTCCAAATGCCTTAAAATCACTTGCATTTGGCAAAGAAAAAATGTTTCTTGTCAAATCGCATCTTTTTAGCATAAAATATTTAAAAGTATTTTTTTACATAAATAGTTTCATTGGAATTTTTTTTTCAAACTAATTTAAGTATGCGCTTTAAGGAAACCTTGTCAATCATTATCTTCTTTTCAGATGTGACAATACTGCTTTTCATTTCTGCATAAGTTCCACTATGAGTCGCTTTTTTTCCTTTATACCTACCTACATATACAACTTTGGACAAACGACAAAATTTATAATTTTTCATTAAACAGGGCTACAACCCTTAATGAATGTCTTATAATGGACAAAAATGAAATCCGCTGAAATTAAATACCAACAAAACTAAAAATATATAGTTTTTTTAATTGCCATTTTCCCAGTGGTTGATCAATCGAAAATCTAAAAATTAATCTTTAAAATATCATTGGCCTGTAATTAACAATAATTCTTATAAAAATATTAGTTGAAATAAGCTAGATGGAAGTGGATTAATTTAACTTATTGTAATTGTCTCCAACTAATCAAAAACTAAATATTTACACTTTTTAATAAAAAAATTTCATAAAATGGCTTCTCTTACAGCAGACGGTTGACAACAATGTAATAACAGGTGCACTAACATTCAAACAAAAATATTATGTCTAGTGCTACATATAAAACTGATTTCTGTTTGAAATGGCACAATATATCAAAAATTTGATCAACTACTGGCGGGGTGGTGTCACCTTACGTATTTGTATACGAGTATATATATATAATAGTGCTAAATTTATAACACTTCCGGAGTGAACTCATCTGGATCATGATAATCTTCCTTTAAAATCAGCCATTTTATTTTTTATTTTTTCAATAAAACTGCATAAAATTAACCTTTAAACAAAGATGTGAAAAACAAAAACAACTTGAGTTATGAGCTATATCAAAATATGCATGTTTTTGTGCATGTCTACGAAAGCTGGCTCAATCCTTTTTTGTCAGAAAATGTGACTAAAAGTGTGCTATTTATCTGTTTGATTTGTGAATATTCTCACCAAAAAAGTTGCTTCTACATTTATACAAAGTAATCTTGAGCTGTATGAGCATGTCAGTAGGTAATATCCACAGCCAACAAAAGAGGCAAACTACAATACTTCTATCTCACATGATTAAGATAAGCTAATTTCCATACATTGTTGAACTGTTATGTTATCAAAATAGGCTGAAAAGTAGTTGGAATGGTGGAGTGAGCTTGCCTCTTTTGCTGACTGTGCTAATTATGCTACAGTTGGTATGAAATAGAGATGAGATGGGCTCAGGTTCTGTTTTCATAACAATCCTTCCGAGTCGGGCTCAAAGTGAAAATTTTATCTATTCAGAAATATAAAAAATCTCTAACGGCTCAGACTACAGGCACAGGTAGATTTCGAAGGTGCAGGCCGTGGGATGCCTGTCTGTTGGGAATTGTGGAAGAAATGAGCTTTTTGCCATGATGCAGCAGTTGAAACCGCCCACTTCGAAACCTAACTTGTTTGCAGGCAGAGCCGGCAGGGATTTTGTCAAAGAATGGCCCTACATTTTTTATTTTCCTATAAATTTGATATTCCTTGAATTACAAAACAATGACAACATTTATATGACTGTAGTGCCTGGGAAATTGACACAATATGCAATTTTTATTACCATTATCGGAGAGGTCATTTTTATTTATCAGAAAACCTGAAACGCTATTTGATTTCTTAGTATTTCAAAAGAATATTTCCAAATTCGGATGCATTTACTAATAAATGAATTATATCTTGAGTTATAAACGATTGTCGTCACAGGAAGACAGTTTTTTTCCCTCTTCTCTGGTGTCGTAACAGTAATAATTCTAGTGCTGACAGAATGGAAACTAAACTTGAAGAAGAAATAAAATATTTTATAAAGAAAATTGCAATATTTCTAGAAAAAATTTTGTTTACATCCATAATATAAACATGTCTCAACCTGAAAATGGACTTTCAAAATATAAACTAAAACATTATGAACGATGTGGATTTAAAAACTCGGTTTTCATCCAGTACAAAGTATTTTTATTGAAACTGCAAAAGAAAGTTACCAACTTGATAATCTCAGAAAACGAAAAAATTTCATATTCACTCATTTTCGAGTATTAAGAAAAGTATTGGATTATTTGAATCGAAACTCAGTTTTCTTCTGATTCCGAAAATGTAAATTTTGTGAAAATCAGACCTTTTTTACCTAAAAATAACCTTTTTAGCACTTTCCAACCTAGTTGAAAAGTGCTTATGACTTCGGTTTGTCTGGCCGTATGGCCGTCTGCCGTCTGGCCGTCTGCCGTCTGCCGTCTGGCCGTGCTCTAACTCCCATAAATATGCTCGGATTGCTCTGCAATTTTTATATGTTATTGTCGCCATCTATAGCATGTTCCCTATTTCAACGGAAGTGTGTAGCACTTATAGTTATTTTACAGGGACACTCAAAAGAATTCCGTTATATTGCGTTCTATGGGGAAAAATCATTTGCGGTTTATTTAAATAATGTTTCACTAATTTAAACGCATTGAAATTTATATATATCACTAAGGTGCATTAGAAGAAGCTTAATATGGAATAGGGTGTGCATAGCACTTATAGTTACTTTACAGGGACAGTCAAAAGAATTCCGTTACATTACGTCTATGGAGAAAAATCGTCTGCGGTTTATTTAAGTAATGTTTCACTATTTTAAACGCACTGAAATTTATATATATCACTAATGTGCATTACAAGAGGCTTACTACAGAATATTGTGTACATAGCAGTCATCGTTCATTTACAGGGACACACAAAAGAATTCTCTACTGCCTGTTAACAATAATTCCTGGAAGTGCATTTTAAGTTACTGAACGCGATTTTAAATTTAACTCACTTTTTGTTTATTACGTGGTGTGTATAAATTCTGTAGATCATATACAAGGAAGCACAAAAGTTCGCGAACACATTTCCGTTTATTGACAAACTCCAGATGGAGAATTTTAAACTGTGCTACGCGTTTCCTAACTGAACTCAAATTTAGCATTCTATGTAGTATATATACAAACCTATAGATCCTATACAGGGCTGAATAAAAGTATTCGGATATTTTTCCGAATATTGTATATGTTGGAAATTCCTGAAATTATAATTTTAAATATGTTATGCGTTTTCCAAATTGTTTACTTAGATGTTATCTTTTAGCTTATTAAACGGTATGAATTGTAAAATTATTTTGGAAGCGTTGGAAAGTGCTACATAATCTATGCTTGACGCATGATTTTTCGTTCTTGTTTCATTTTTGACTAAAAACTGACCCGTTTTGAATCAAATGATCCAGACATTTGAGAAGGTGGTATTAAATTTACTTCCACTTCGTGTAAATCTCTCTATTTAATTTCCGAAAGACAAAGCGTTATCAGAAGAAGGTTTTCGCATTCCGTATTATTTGTTGACGGGACCGGGCAATGCCGAGTGGATTTGCTAGTATTAAAATAAACATTTTAATAGTAAAATTTAAATAAACTTTCTTTTTAACCCGTTTTTTTAAATTAAAAAATGCTTTGAGTATTTTCTTAATATCTTAATATACATTCTGTTATTTAAACACAAGTAGATATAAGAAATGATCATTTATAATAAAATTATAGTCAAATGATAACAGAAAATTTTTAATAAACTTCCTTTATTTGAAAATTCAAGTTACAGAAATAAAACAACAAAATATTGTTCTATATTATAAATATTATCATATAACAAATTTATTACTGAATATAATGATATACTACATATCAGAAATAAAATACATAAATAACAGTTTGGCATGCTAATGATGATGGCACGATACTCAGCAGAAAACTTTATTCTATTAGCCTGAAAAAACAGGTATGTATTTTAATCTAATGGGAGAAACAAGTTATTAATAATTTTCAGTCATTATAATTAAAAAATGAAAAATAATAACATCAAAGCCAAGCACTGGCATGCTTAAAAAAAAGAAAGAAAAACAAATTTCAGTCTATTATTAAAATACATAAATTAATCAGCGAGATGAAAAGAAATGTCTCATTCAAACTGCTAAGAATACCTGTGGATTTGAAGATATCAGAAATACAAGTGGTTTTAACTCCAGTTCCAATAAATGAAAAAATATTACTATATTCATGGGGTGATTGTGGGTTCGTGAAAAAATACCTGAAATTTTGACAAGAAAAGGGAACATAGAGAATATCCCAAGAGAGGGAACATATAATTTATATATTACAAGGAGGTCAAATTATGAAAAATATGAATTTTAATTATGTTTAGCAATCATATGAAATTGATATTTTAATCTTATTTTATGAATTTAACTATCAGAAAAACTGGAATTTCTGTATTGAAAATGAAAAAATACCTCAATTCAGGTATATAACCTGAACACAATCACCCCTGTATATTTTATTTATAGTGCAGTATGTGTTACAGCCACTCATTAATTAAACAGGGGTCGATGCAGGTTTTTTTTCTTGGGGCCCATTTTGTGAAAAGTAAAGGTTATTTTTGTGAAATTTATTATATTTTTGTGAAAAATAACATTTTATAATGGAAGTTGAAATCCAGTTAATCAAATTCGAACCAAGCATTTATAAACAAAAACTTTTTAAAATCCTTTTGGTGAAGTTTTCTTCTTTGGTGAACTTGTTTGTTTACAAATTACACATTTTAAAACATCACAAAACAATAAATAAATAATAAATAGCAAGTTTTTATGAAATGGAATTTTGTGAAAGGGCCTATTTTAGTAAAAAGAATTTTGTGAAGGGTCCCATTTTGTCAAATTGATTTTTGTGAAGGTTCCCATTTTATTAAATTGATTTTTGTAAAGGGGCCCTAAATAGGCCCCAAATTTTGCCTGGATCAACCCCTGTTAAAGAAACTTATCGATGGAAAGAAAATTGGCATGATAGGGTTGTTTTCAGAAAAAAAACTCGCTAAATATTTAAAAAAGTGCATGAAATTATTCATTAAGTGGGAATTGGGGGGAGGGTGTGTTAAAGCAACTTTTAACTTCAAACTGATTATAAATTTCATAGCATTATATTTTTTATCACATTTGCCATTCATTAAAGAAACAAAAAAGTAGAATTATATCGAAATGTACGTGAAAAAAAAAGTATTTGTATATGCATAAACTTAAAAAAAAAAAAAAATTAACACATTTCTTGTAATCAAGTAAAATTATAAAGTGGTGGTATTACTGCACAAACCTTTATTTTTTCCCTCAAGTTGGGGGGGGGGGATAAAAAAAATAGGGCTATATCTGATAATGAGCAATTTAATAGGAAGCTACTACAGTATTATCTTTATTTTTTACAGATAAAATGCGAAAATGCTACTTTCAAGGTTCCATATGTCTATAAAATGACATGTTTAAAGGAAATCCAATGTTAAATATCTTCTTTAAAAAAGACAACTATAATTGTTATTCTAGTATGTTTTTTTAATCGTTTATGTAATATTTTCAGGAATACTATGGCTATTATGACACATAATGCAGTAAATAAACAAAAAATCAGAAAATTTATCCCCAGTGTTGAATTCAGACATTGTTCTCCGGAAGGGATTTCTGTGACTCCGGGAGGGACATTATAAAGCTCTGGAGGGTAAATTGTACTTTTTGACCATTAAAAGCATAAAATCTCAAAACTTCTAGGGAAGAGAGGGGACATTCAAGGGCCACCCCTTGAATTCAACACTGTTTCCTCCTTCCCTTGATATTCAATAATTTTTTTTAAAACTTATATCGGAAAACATACAACACATTTGCATTTATTATCTCGAAACATTCACTGCTGTAGTTTTGGGATGGTCAATAGCAACGCACACCTGACAATGTTTAAATTTCAGTTTTCAAAAATTGCATTTTTGTTAAATCACTTGGAGTAAACAATAAAGTAATTTGAGTAAAATAAATTATGAAGAGTAATAGTTAAATTTCATTTTTAAGAATTAATTTTCAGCTGCCTGTATTACAAGCAAAGCAACAAATTAAATGTTTAATTGCTTTACATAATTTATAAACTTATTTTCTCATGGATTTAGGGAGACAGTAAATTAAAAATTTAATTAATAAAGAAGAGAAATATGAAAGTACCGAACAACAAACAATGTAGAATGTATTTTAAAATCCCTCTTTATTATGCAACAAACTAAATATACGTTGAAAAACTACATACTTACAGTCAATATACTTCATTGATTGTTATTATATTTACCACAGTTCCTGCTTGACAAATTTGGAAGCAAAAATAGCACACGTCCAAGGCCCAAATTAAAATTTCTTGCAGAAGATCACAAATGATAGCCAATTACTAAACAGTAAAACTACGCATGAGTGATCTCCTGAGAGCAACATATCCTGGGACCAGTAGATTCACCAGACAATCCCTCTTGCACCATTCATGAATTTTGAAAGTTTTCAAACTTTTTCTGAAAAAAAAAATTATGAAGTTTTCCAAATTAAACCAATCCTTGTTGAGAAAGGGAAGGGGTGGGGGTTACAATAATTCATGTAATGTACTACTGATTAATTATTAAAGGGAATTTCAAAAAATAAACAACTAATAAAATTTTTAAAAGAATAAGGAATGGTTTAATAATTAGTAATAACAACTAAATGTAAAAACTGTTTACTTAAAAACATGTTTGTTCACCTTAACAAAAGTTAAATTTTATATTTGTGTAGTTATCCTGAGTGTTCTTTTTGTAGGGGGGGGGGGGGAGGGCGAGATGGCTAAGAAACTAAATACAATCTAAAATCTCTGCAATATTTTAGATATATTAGGATTGATTCATTGAAAAAATTAACACATTTAAAGCTGATGAATAACAATGCAAATCATGTACAGAGATTGCTATGATCAGTCAATTATATGACAGAGAAGATAGAAGTTTAAAAAATATATATCAGATTAAGATAAGCAATCATGGTAGTGGGGAATATCAGGAAAACAATATTTCTTATTTTCATGTTGTCATACAAGAGTACACATATAGTACACACTGCACCCTATAATTAATGAAATGTATTAATAATATAATGAATTTAATAATTTTTAAATTTTTATATATAATTTAATAAATAATTGATTAATAATATAATGAAAGAAATTAATACATTATTACATTACATACATAATTAGAAATTTAAGTTCAATGAGCAAGAATATCGATTTGAAAATCACAGGTTTTAAATTAATTTATTAATAAGATTCAATATTTTATATTGGATGTAAGAATTTATTTTTACAGTGCCATAGTATTTGTTGAAACTATCCTATAGCAGTTGTTTTACCAGATGACTTAAAGACAAGAATATTGGAATAAGTAATTGATATTTCCATTTTAAATGTTGCATGAAATGTATATCTAGAAATAAAGCACTATTCAGTGTTTTGATATCACAGCAAAAAGCATGGTTAAAAGTTAAAACAGAGTAAAATATCACTGCATTAAAAACATGCTAATTCTGCACGCAATAGATAATAATAAGGAACTGCATTTGATAAAAATAAATATATTTTTTACATTACATGTGAATGCTTATTCCAAAATTAAATAAGAACCTTTCCAATCAGTCTTGATATTTAAGAAAAGCAATTATAAGAATTAAGAAGCACAATTCATTTTATATTAAATTTCAGAAAAACAAAGCAAGTCTGCAACAAAACGACAATTTATATATGCAATAACAATATTAAAAAATTACCTTTTCATGTTCGGCTTTGCAAGTTTTATTCGAAAGTTCGTATTTGTAGCTTTCTGTATTTCTTGCACAAAAGAGCACACTTCATCAGAATTTTGAAAGGACGTTCTAATAACAGCAAATTGTTTAGTTGTGGATTTTTCATCAACTGTAAAATTATAGTTTAGACTCTCCAATAACGATACTGTGAACTCAGCTATTACGAAAAAATAAAGCTAACGGATTCAAGCAAAAATCACAATCACCATGCGGTAAGCACATGTAGTCGTCCAGATGCTGCTGCTGCTGCTGAACTGAAAATCTTGTGCAACCCTACGCGCAGGACTCTCGCCAAGGTTTTTCACCAAACTTTTTCGCCAAGGTGCTGAATCGAACACAATTTCCAAAATCACATTTCCGTATGTCAAAAGATCATTAGAAATATATTTGTAAGTGGTTGATGACATAAAAAGTACGTAAACAATCAGATAGACCGGGAGGCGGCAGCACATACAATCACCTCATCGAGTTCACGGCTGAAATTCTAGAATTAGTTAAAACTCGATTCGCATATTAAAACGCAATCGGTCTGCCAAGTCATATCTTGGTGGAAAACACGTGAAAACCCGATTTTAGCGGTTGATTCGTAGGTTCACCATTGTGTTTTCCTACACCCAGTTCTCCATGTTTTCATACTTTTGGGTGCAGGAAAACACAATGGTGAACCTACGAATCAACCGCTAAAATCGGGTTTTCACGTGTTTTCCACCAAGATATGACTTGGCAGACCGATTGCGTTTTAATATGCGAATCGAGTTTTAACTAATTCTAGAATTTCAGCCGTGAACTCGATGAGGTGATTGTATGTGCTGCCGCCTCCCGGTCTAATAGTTATAAATACAAACTTCCACAGACGCAACTGTAAGAGGTTGTCAAACTGATTTAATAACAAAAAAGGACAAAAATAAAATAGTCGTACAAAATACTCAGGAAACAATAATTTGTAATTCAAAAACACTTGCATTTCCGTATGTCAAAAGATCATTAGATTACTAGTATTTGTAAGTGGTTGATGACATAAAAAGTACGTAAACAATCAGATAGACCGGGAAGCGGCAGCACATACAATCACCTCATCGAGTTCACTGCTGAAATTTTAGAATTAGTTAAAACTCGATTCGCATATTAAAATGCAATCGGTCTGCCAAGTCATATCTTGGTGGAAATCACGTGAAAACCCGATTTTAGCGGTTGATTCGTAGGTTTACCATTGTGTTTTCCTGCACCCAAAAGTATGAAAACATGGAGAACTGGGTGCAGGAAAACACAATGGTAAACCTACGAGTCAACCGCTAAAATCGGGTTTTCACGTGATTTCCACCAAGATATGACTTGGCAGACCGATTGCGTTTTAATATGCGAATCGAGTTTTAACTAATTCTGGAATTTCATCCGTGAACTCGATGTGGTGATTGTCTGTGCTGTCGCCTCCCGGTCTAAGAGGGTATGAATTCTTTCTCAAAATATTATAATCAATATTTAAACATTAGTTTTACTGGATAAAATTGGATAAGTACTATAATAAAACAACTGTTTGACGAATACTTGGCAGTACATCAGTCACGTCACACAAGCCATAAAGATTTATAACATGCCTGAATATATTGTTTTAATGTCACTAAAGGTAGTTGATTTGAGTACGTCCAGTTCATTATTGAAATCAGAAGCAGAAAGTTCTCTGGCACAGATGTTGAGGACAGCACCATAACATTCAAAAATGTAACAATGGTACACTTTAAAAAATCCCTGACGGCTCGGCCTACAGGCACAGGTAGATTTCGAAGACGCAGACCGTGGGGCGCCTGTTTATTGTGAATTGCAGAAGAAATGACCTTTTTGCCATGATGCGGCAGTTTGGACCGCCCATTTCGAAATCTATCTGTGCCTGTAGGCGGAACCGGTAGGGATTTTTTGTTTTTATTTTTATTTTTTTGCTCTAAGGGTTGGTTTTATAAAAAACTTGTCAATATAAAAGTCGTAGATAATATTAAGAGTATTTATAATAAATTTAAGCTGATTTCATATCTTGTGAATGACAAAGTTATGAATTTTTTTCTTCTTAAACCCCTATCCCCCCCGCCCTTGAGGCCATTTTTTATGATATCAGAAATCTGCCATACATAAATTTTCGGCCCTTTTCCTAGAAGTAATAATAACTTTAAACGGATTCGATACGTATCATAATTAAGAAGTTATGGGTTTTTTCTGTTTTCCCAAAAAGCCCACCCCCCCCCCCTCCCTTGGTTCGATTTTGAGCATTAACGAGTTTGACTGAGATTTTATGCCCCTCGATTTTATGTATCAGTTTGGAAGAGGTTTGTGCAAAATTATTGAAGTTATTGTTCCATAAAAAAGTTATAGAGATAGATAGATAGACCGATAGATATATAAAGTGTTGAACTGGGTGTAGTTTTGGGTTCTGGGAGTCATGATCGGCGTAGATCTAGAAAAATTTTCCAGAAATTCCAACATAGGGGAGAATGTAATAGGTAGTATTTCTTACGAAATCTATCTAAACAGGATGCTGAGTATATATTTTGGAGTTTTTGGACTGAAACAAAACTTTTGATAAGTGAAAGACAGACGTAGTACGACATTGTAAAATTCAGTGTTAAGGGGAAAAACAATTATTGAACGACTTGAGTACAGTTTTAGAAACAAAAAAAATCCATAGAATCCATATAAAGACCGTCAATATGCTTTAGGTACAAATAAAAGAATTATAGTCTGTTTCTGACACACATTTCCCTCATTACTATCACGGTTACTTTCTATCTTCTAATTGTCAGTCAAAGTTTCGTTTTCTGAAACTTTGGGAATTTCTGCATTACTAGCAATGATGCCGACTATAGAAATAAGTCGTTTGGCTTTCTGATGTGCAGCTGTCAGAGCCTGTTGAACTTTATAGAAGTCTCTACTTGTTGTTTCGGTGATAACTTGCTGATGCAGGTGCATTTAGATTTGTTCGATGAGAAGAATATTTTTTTTTTTCGTGTGAATTGCAATACTTTTTGGGTTCGCCATAACCTTCATTTGGACATACAGACGGCGAATACGGCCCATTATACCGAAGTTAACAGCAGTGAAAAATACACTAGACATACTCCTCATTGCTCGAAATAGAGACTGGCATTGTTGTGATCCCAACCAAGGTGGGTGCAGAGTATGTAGCTGACCAATTTCAACTAGATACATACATGTTAAAATAAGGCTATAAGCATTCAGCTCTATGCAATAGTAGGCATTTGTTGTGATGAAATTGTCCGAAAGGTTCAGGTTTTTTGTGGATTGTAACCACAATGCCCATTCTCGTAAACAGAATACAGCTGTCCAAAACATTTCAATTCACTTGACTGGAGTAATTGGCTTACTAAATGAATATAAAACATAACACGTAAACCTCAAATTCAACTTGGTTGCTTCAGCTTTAATATCGGTGATGGCTTCAATTACATTTGTAGAACACAAGTGCTCTGCAGCTGCGTACTTTTGTTTGTCTTTCCTTTGCAAGTCTGAGGGTTCAAAGCAATGCATTGCTTTCTGATGAAGAAAGGCCTGTACATAATTTACATCACACGTGAATCTTCCCATTTTGAGAAGGGTTTCAGGCTTCAGAAATTGGCATCTCAACTTAGCACCTATACTCACAGTATCTTGAAACAAAAAAGGTACCTCGACATTTTTACAAATGAATCCCTTTAGGCTTTGACACTTTTCAAGCTGATTTTTCCTTTCACGGTTACACATGTGTTCAGTGATGGAGAATCGAATAAACCATTCACGAGCATCATAGCCTTTAACACTTTAGGATCACCATATGCTGTAAAAGAATTAACTGTTATTTTCGTTTACATGCACTCTGTTGTAATTAATTCCCATCTGCGCAAAACCTCCTCAGAATCAAGCTTGTTGTTGATGCAATGCAAGTTTGCTAAACAGAAACTGGGAACATGTTGTGTGATGGGCAGGATCAACTTTGAAAGTGTATAGAACGGGAGGCGACAGCACAGACAATCACCTCATCGAGTTCACGGATGAAATTCCAGAATTAGTTAAAACTCGATTCGCATATTAAAACGCAATCGGTCTGCCAAGTCATATCTTGGTGGAACTCACGTGAAAACCCGATTTTAGCGGTTGACTCGTAGGTTTACCATTGTGTTTTCCTGCACCCAGTTCTCCATGTTTTCATACTTTTGGGTGCAGGAAAACACAATGGTAAACCTGCGAGTCAACCGCTAAAATCGGGTTTTCACGTGTTTTCCACCAAGATATGACTTGCAGACCGATTGCGTTTTAATATGCGAATCGAGTTTTAACTAATTCTAGAATTTCAGCCGTGAACTCGATGAGGTGATTGTATATGCTGCCGCCTCCCGGTCTAGTAGGTGGGAGCGGGTTCGAATACCGCTGGCTCCGTTGCACACTCTTTGTGGAGTTTCCGGCTGTATTTCTGTGTGTTGTAAATTTCCTTGTGTGTGCTATCTCTTCCCTGTATATAATGACGATGACTTATAAGTGGGCGCTTGACGCCAAGCACACAGGTCAGATGCATGTTAATACAATGTCAATGTCAACTTTGAAGTACAAACGTGACAAGTTGTTATTGTTGTTGTTGTTGTGGCCAGTGAACGCGGTGAGTAGCATCCATGGTGAGTAGCTTTCTATTTCTGTTTAGTTGCCTTACTCCGAACGTGACAAGTTATACTTGTAGAAATGGGGAAAATGCTGTCGTTGCTTGTTATTGGAGAAACCAAGGCCTCCTTATCATAGTATCAGGCCTCACAATCAGCAAGTTTCCTTTGACCGCATGGTTATCCACCAGGCGGCGATACCTTCCGGAGAAAGTCAATGAATATGTTGGCAATTACCGCGGACATTTTCTCCCATAGACTTTCTCCGGATTGTTAGGTCTGATCTATGATAAGGGAGTCTTGGGAGAAATAAGTATGGAATATTGTTTACCATCTGCAATAGACCGGGAGGCGGCAGCACATACAATCACCTCATCGAGTTCACGGCTGAAATTAAAGAATTAGTTAAAACTCGATTCGCATATTAAAAAGCAATCGGTCTGCCAAGTCATATCTTGGTGGAAAACACGTGAAAACCCGATTTTAGCGGTTGACTTGTAGGTTTACCATTGTGTTTTCCTGCACCCAGTTCTCCATGTGTTCATACTTTTGGGTGCAGGAAAACAAAATTTCCTTGTGTGTGCTATCTCTTCCCTGTATATAATGACGATGACTTATAAGTGGGCGCTTGACGCCAAGCACACAGGTCAGATGTATGTTAATACAATGTCAATGTCAACTTTGAAGTACAAACGTGACAAGTTGTTATTGTTGTTGTTGTTGTGGCCAGTGAACGCGGTGAGTAGCATCCATGGTGAGTAGCTTTCTATTTCTGTTTAGTTGCCTTACTCCGAACGTGACAAGTTATACTTGTAGAAATGGGGAAAATGCTGTCGTTGCTTGTTATTGGAGAAACCAAGGCCTCCTTATCATAGTATCAGGCCTCACAATCAGCAAGTTTCCTTTGACCGCATGGTTGTCCTGCTACTAGCGCCATCAATCGTCAGTAATAGGCATGATCTCCATGGTAATAGGAGTATTTACGACACGAAATAACACGAAATTTTTTCACAGCTCCATTTGTTCTATGCATTTTCTTATGAACTAGTATCGGTAGTATCCACCAGGCGGCGATACCTTCCGGAGAAAGTCAATGAATAAGCTGGCAATTACCGCGGACATTTTCTCCCATAGACTTTCTCCGGATTGTTAAGTCTGATCTATGATAAGGGAGTCTTGGGAGAAATAAGTATGGAATATTGTTTACCATCTGCAATAGACCAGGAGCAAGGCAACACTAGATACCGGGCTTGCTCATTCCCTCTCAAAACGTCACAAATGGTGGCTGACCGCGACCATCGATTGGTCCAAAGCAACGCGCCCATCGTTTTGTGCCAATCGCTGTATGTCTTTCCTCCTAGTCAGCCACCTTTTGTGACGTCATCATAATGAATGAGCAAGCCCGGTATGTAGTGTAGCCCTGCCGGGAGGCGGCAGCACATACAATCACCTCATCGAGTTCACGGCTGAAATTCTAGAATTAGTTAAAACTCGATTCGCATATTAAAACGCAATCGGTCTGCCAAGTCATATTTTGGTGGAAAACACGTGAAAACCCGATTTTAGCGGTTGACTTGTAGGTTTACCATTGTGTTTTCCTGCACCCAAAAGTATGAAAACATGGAGAACTGGGTGCAGGAAAACACAATGGTAAACCTACGAGTCAACCGCTAAAATCGGGTTTTCACGTGATTTCCACCAAGATATGATTTGGCAGACCGATTGCGTTTTAATATGCGAATCGAGTTTTAACTAATTCTGGAATTTCATCCATGAACTTGATGAGGTGATTGTCTGTGCTGTCGCCTTCTGGTCTGAAACGTGTTTTCAAATTTCATTTTTCAGCTGATAGACCGGGAGGCGGCAGCATATACAATCACCTCATCGAGTTCACGGCTGAAATTCTAGAATTAGTTAAAACTCGATTCGCATATTAAAACGCAATCGGTCTGCCAAGTCATATCTGGGTGGAAAACACGTGAAAACCCGATTTTAGCGGTTGATTCGTAGGTTTACCATTGTGTTTTGCTGCACCCAAAAGTATGAAAACATGGAGAACTGGGTGCAGGAAAACACAATGGCGTCTCAAGCCGAAAGAGCTCGTCGATTGAATGAGAGGTAAGTAATTTGTTTCTTATTTATCATTTATTTCTTTATCATGAATGTTTGTTTCGATAAAATGCAGGAATAGCCTTGTTTATTTGTATCCATATACTTAAAGCTAACCTGCTTTTTAGTTTTTCGTGCAAAAATACTATTTATACGCATGCGCGAGCATTCAGCTAATCAGCTAGAGGCGTTTACTATCTTCAGACGCGATGTTTCAGCCAATGAGGTGAAGGCTTTTTCCTCTCTCTAGAAGTGTATTACGATTCCATTTGGTTGTTCGGTTGTTGAAACTTTTATGGATTTCTTTTATTAAGGTATTTTTTCATTTTACCGTATTTATTTTCTTTTTAAGTCGTATGTATTTTACTACTTTGAATTTTTTTATAACTAACCCTTTTTTTGAGAGAGAGAGAGATTTCGTGGCACGAAATTCCGCTCAGTTTTTTAAACTTTTAATATGTAATTCTGTGTGATATGATTAAATTCAGGTTTTCTCAGCGACGATCACAGTATTTTTACCAAATAATTTTTGTATTAATCAAGCTTTTTTGGTTATTAAGCATAGCTAAACACGAAAGAAAACTTTGTTATTTTAAGATTTTGATGTGAATTATTTGCGTACATTTATAAGGCGAGTTTCACTGAATAATTCAAGAAGAAAAAAAATCTCATCATTATACATATTTAGTTATGCATTATTAATTATTTACTTGGCCTTTACTTTTAATATTTCAAACTTACAGCTGAATGTAACTATTAAAACATTTGAAATACTGTATTCGTAAAATGAAATTAGCTTAAACACTCGACAATTACTTTTAGTTATGCATTATTAATTATTTACTTGGCCTTTACTTTTAATATTTCAAACTTACAGTTGAATGTAACTATTAAAACATTTGAAATACTGTATTCTTAAAATGAAATTTCAGCTTAAACACTCGATAATTACTTTTAGTTATGCATTATTAATTATTTACTTGGCCTTTACTTTTAATATTTCAAACTTACAACTGAATGTAATTATTAAAACATTTGAAATACTGCATTCGTAAAATGAAATTTCAGCTTAAACACTCGACAATTATTTTTAGGTTAAATTCAGGTTTTCTCAGTGACGATCACAGTATTTTTACCAAATAATTAAAAGTACTACATGCATGCATCTATCTATCTATATCTATCTATATTAGAAATTGTGCAGGTTTCTGGTCACTGTTTTGTTTACATATTTTAAACAAAATTTCAATTTAATAATGCACTGAAAATTATAATGAATACAACAACACAAAACAAAAAATTTCACAAAAACACAATATTTCCCCGATATTTTCCCACAACTAATCAATAAATTTCATGATATTTTATTGCGATTTTAAACCATGAACTTTAGTACTTTTCTGTTATATGGACACTATGCCAAAATGTATGTATGTATGTTTGGCGACAATGGTGTACGTATAACGGAAAAGTGCCTGAATTATTATTTTTATATATATATATAAAATATAAACATAATTGGCGACACAGCAAGTTTTCTGGATTTCTCCCTGGCTCTCTAACCACATTGTTAACAAAACAAAAAATTCACGAAAAACACATTATTTCCCCGATATTTTCCCACAACTAATCAATAAATTTCATGATATTTTATTGTGATTTTAAACCATGAACTTTAGTACTTTTCTGTTATACGGACACTATGCCAAAATTTATGTATGTATGTATGTTTGGCGACAATGGTGTCCGTATAACGGAAAAGTGCCTGAATTATTATTTTTTTTTATATATATATATATAATATAAACATAATTGGCGACACAGCAAGTTTTCTGGATGTGAAAGGCGGAGATGAATTTCATTCATTCAATGACCTTTTTAAAAGTTTCAAGTTTGGATTGAGTGCACATGAACATAGAAACCGATACATATTTTTATGTTCATGATTGAGTTATTTGGATATCTTTTCGTATAGCACAGAAAATCATTTCTCCCGCTTTCGTAATACAGATAAATTCTGGTGTATTTTTTTTCTTCTTTTTATATCATAAGTACTTTTCTACTTTAAATTTTTTTAACCTAATAGTAATTGTCGCGTTTCTAAGCTGAAATTTCATTTTTCGAATGCAGTATTTCAAATGTTTTAATAATTACATTTAGCTGTAAGTTTGAAATATTTAAAATATTAAAAGTAAAGGTCAAGTAAATAATTAATAATGCATAACTAAATATGTATAATGATCAGAATGACATATTAAAATGTGTACAGAATGACATGAAAATTTTAAAAAACTGAAATTTTGCACTTGCAACTTAAAATTGTAAATTTCATTGTTTACATTGGAAACGATTTGTGGATTTTAAGAATTTGCGGAACTTCGTGTCACCAAATTACTAAATCTCTCTCTCTCACTCTCCAAAAAAAAAAGGGTTAGTTTAAAAAAATTCAAAGTAGCAAAATACATACAACACAAAAAGAAAATAAATACGGTAAAATGAAAAAATTACTTTAATAATAGAAATCCATAAATTTTCAACAACGACATCAAACGAACGTATCTCATCTTTCGTTTGTGATAAGGAACGCTCCTTTGGCCCCCTCCACTCATTGGCTGAATTGTAAAGGGCAAAATTGGGGGACAAAATGACTACAGCATTTCTGAGAAAAGAAAAAATCAGAAAATTCACAGAAAAGTTTCTGAAAAGTTTCAGCACAGGGAGAGAGGGTAAATGCCCTCTCGGCAATAATTATTTTTGTTGCAAATTGGGTTAACTGTCTTTATGGTTCGAGTCGATTTCAGACTGAGTGTAGATTTCTGCAAGTTGGATTTGGGTTAACCCGATTTTTCAAAAGTTAGTTCAAGTTCAGTATATTATTTCAGATTAAAACTATATCTATCAGGGCGGGATTCGCGCCGAAAATTTTGAAATCCCGCCCAAAAAAAGACAATGAGTGGGAGCCTCCCGCCCAAAAAATTTCAGCATTTTTGGAGAAATTTGCATTATTTAATTTACCTGCAACCGAACGATAAATTTCGTGATTTTTTTCCCCGCAACCCATTGACGGACTTTGTGTTTTTTCCGCGACTGATCGACGAACTTTGTGGTTTTTTCCGTGACAGATCAACGAACTTTGAGTTTTTTCTGCGACTGATCGACGAACCTTGCGTTTTTTGGGGACATATCGACGAACTTTGCGTTTATTCCGCAATCGATCAACGAAATTTTTCTTTTTTCCCTGACTGATCGACGAACTTTGCATTTATTCCGCAATCGATCGACAAAATTTGCTTTTTTCCGCAACTGATTGACGAACTTTGCGTTTTTTCCGCGACAGATCAACGAACGTTGCATTTTTTTTCTGCGACTGATCAACGAACTTTGTGTTTTTTCTGCGACAGATAGACGAACATTGCGTTTTTTAAGTGACTGATCGACGAACCTTGCGTTTTTTGGGGACAGATCGACGAACTTTGTGTTTATTCTGCAATCGATCGACGAAATTTGCTTTTTTCCCCCGACTGATCGACGAACTTCGCGTTTTTTAGGACAGATCGACGAACTTAGCGTTTTCTCCACGACAGATCGATGAACTTTGTGTCTTTTCCACGATCGATCGGTGAATCTCAATCAAGTAAAATCTAAAGTCAGAAATTTATTTAACAACCTAATTGTTAAGGGTCCTTAACACATTTAATGGAACTTGAAAAATACACTGCATATATAAAACTTAACTTTCTTCCCTTTTTTATAATAAAAAAAAAACATTTTACATAATCATTCTTAGTTGACTTAATTTTTTCAATGGTATTTTGTCATGTCTGCATTAATGTAATTCTTTAAATAGCACGTAAAATAATAGTGGGGTTTAAAGATTTTTTTTCTCCCTCCCAAACACTACAACTCCCCTCCATTTAAAAATGTTGGTAGGGAGACTCCTGTCCTTGGAAAAATTGAATTTCAAGCCCTGCCTATATAATATGTTTGTGTGTATTGAGGTTTGTATAGATGTTTGTGTGTGTGCTGTTTTTAATAAAGACAGTTTCATTTTTCACACGAACCTTTCAAAAAATTCACATTCTTTGCGCAATCTTTTAACAAAATTCGCATTTTTTTTTCGTGATTCTTTAATGAAATTCGCATTTTTTCTGTATCTTTTTTTGTCGAGATTCACAATTTTTTCAGCTATCCTATGACGTAATTTGTGTTTTTTTCAGCGATAATTTGACGTAATTTGTGTTTTTTTTGCGATTTTTTTTTTCACGAAATTTGCGTTATTTTGCATGATTCTTTTATGAAATTTGCGTTTTTCTGTGATCCTTAGACGAAATTTTCTTTTTTCACAATGCTTTGATAATAATCACATTTTCTCTGCTGCCTTTTGATAAGATTCATGAATTTTCAGCAATCCTTCGATGAAATTCGCGTTTTTTCAGCAATCTTTGAAGAAATTCGCATTTTTCTCTCGATACTTTAACGAAATGTGCGTTTTCCAGCGATTTTTTGATAAAATACATTTTATTCCGCAATTTTTAGACGAAATTTGGCAAGAAAGCGCTATCTTTTGGTGAAATTTCCTGTTTTGCGATTCTTTGACAAAATTTGCTCACCTTTTGCGTAAATCACGTTTTTCTGTGGCCTTTTAACAAAATTCACGTTTTACATGATCCTTTGATGAAATTAGTGTTTTTCCCGTGATCATTTGACGAAATCTAGGATTTTTTTCCCGCGAAGATTGATTATATGTTTTTTGTCTGCAGGTGCCCTAAAAAGTTTGTGATGCCTGTCGCTGCATTGCACGCATTCTGCCACGGTGTATCAAACAAACAAAATTCATCCTAAAGAATTATTGTTTCGTTTCTGGAAATGAACAACCGTCAACTCATTGGCTGAATTATAAAGGGTGAAATGTGTAGGCACTGAGTATCATCTATACTATTAATGTCGGTAAACGTCTGTCTGTGTGTGTGTTGTTGTGTCTGGCGTCTGTAAGCACAAAACTCTGCATGCAGACGACGGACATAAGTGCTTTTGGTATAAAAAAATTCGGAAGGGGAGTTTTTAAAAATTCACAACATTTTGTGGGAGAAGAGGGGTGCGAACGAATTTAAAAAATGAGTCCGCATCAATAATTATGGCGGCGGGGGTAGTATGTTTTGCCCACACGGGGTGGAGACTTTTCTTTGCTGACACCACTCATATGATATATCGTTCGAAAGGCCTGTGACTGCCTTTTCATGTTATGCATCTGTGTGGTCCATCCCCCCCCCCCACCGCCAATTGGGGCGCTTTTCTAAATTTTGCACATACCACTCATGTTATATATCGTTAAAAAGGTCTGTGACCGCTTAATCATATTATGCATCTCCGGTGTCCATCCCCCCACTTTGCCCCCCCAAGGGGGTACTTTTGTAAATTTTGCACAAACCCTTCATGTTACGTATTGTTGGAAAGGTTTTTGACTGCTTATTCATGTTATGCATCTCCGGGGTCCATCCCGCCACTTCCACCCCCTTAAGGGGGCACTTTTCTAAATTTTGTTAACACCCCTCATGTTATATATTGTTGGAAAGATCTGTGACCGCTTAATCATATGCATCTCCAATGTCATTCTCCCCAATTTGTCCCCCCCCAAGGGGGCAATTTTCTAAATTTTGTTGACACCCCTCATGTCATATATTGTTGGAAAGGTCTGTGACCGCTTAATGATATTATGCATCTCCAATGTCCATCTCCCCACTTTGCCCCCCCCCCTCCCCCAAGGGGGTACTTTTCTAAATTTTGCAGACAACCCTCATGTCATATATCGTTGGAAAGGTCTGTGACTGCTTAATCATATGCATATCTCCAATGTCCATCTCCCCACTTTGCCCCTCCCCCAAGGGGGTACTTTTCTAAATTTTGCAAACAACCCTCATGTCATATATTTTTGGAAAGGTCTGTGACCGCTTAATCATATTATGCATCTTTAATGTCCATCTCCCCAATTGTCCCCCCCAAGGGGTCAATGTTCTAAATTTTGTTGACACCCCTCATGTCATATATTGTTGGAAAGGTCTGTGACCGCTTAATCATATTATGCATCTCCAATGTCCATCTCCCCACTTTGCCACCCCCCTCCCCCAAGGGGGTACTTTTCTAAATTTTGCAGACAACCCTCATGTCATATATCGTTGGAAAGGTCTGTGACTGCTTAATCATATGCATATCTCTGATGTCCATCTCCCCACTTTGCCCCCCCAAAGAGGTACTTTTCTAAATTTTGCACACAACCGTCAAGTTATATATCGTTGGAAAGGTCTGTGACCACTTAATCATATTATGATTGTTCCGTGTCCATCCCCTACTTTACCCCCCCCAAGGGGGTACTTTTTTAAATTTTGCACACACCCCTCATGTTACATATCGTTTGAAAGGTCTTTGACTGCTTATTCGTGTTATGCATCTCCTTGGTCCATCCCGCCATTTTCCCCTCCCCAAGGGGGCACTTACCATTTACTTGCACAACAGCGCTAAATCTGTCAGATGAAAGAAATTCCGCGAGTGCATGTGCCAGTGAAACTTAGCCAATTGCTGTTCTTCAACCTAGCTTTAATTCAAAGTGGGTTTTTTATTTATTTGAATTATTCTGCAAAAGTTTCAAACATTTTAAAGCAGCTATGAATTTTATTTTTATGGTACTATCAAGTTTTTTGCCGTCAAATTTTGACGGGTTCCATCTAGTATTTATTTATTTTTCAACTACCTTTCTTTCTTTTTTCTTTTCTTTCTTTCTTTTCTTTTCTTTTTTTTAATATTATTTTGATTTAATCACATATAGTAAGTATTTTAAATTAATTTAATTAAATTCAAGTACGTTATTCTGAAAACATCATTTTTAAGAAGATGATGAAATTATCCTTCTCTGGTTTTAATTTTTATACAGTACAAAGTCCAAAATCCAGAATCCTCCGGACTTCAGCGATTCCGGATTTCCGATTTTTGTGAATTTTAGATCATTTGCAGTTTGTCTTCCCCCCCCCCCCTTCCCCGTTAATTATTTATGAGGAACGCATTTCAATACTGAAAAAAGATTATACTGAAGCAAAATAAATATTTTAAAAAGGAATATATTTTTTAAAAAGGTAAAATAATAATAATAATCTACAACCCACCCCCGTTTATTTTACTGAAATAAGGTAATAATAAAGCAAATATTTCAATAGAGGAATATTTTTTTTTAATTATCGCAATTTCAGGAAATTTTACTTACAAAACGTAATTTTTCTGTTACGTAATTGAATATGTCCGTTATTTTACGCTGCTTTATCAATTGTAAATCATTTGCAGTTAGTAAAAAACTAATCAACCCTCCTCCCCCCCCCCCCCCCACCGATTTATTTACGTCAGGAAGGCATTTGCAATGCCGTATAAAGATACACACTAATACGATATTCCAATAAAATAACCAATAAAGGGTTTTAAAAAAACCCTTTTAATCACAATTTCAACATATTTTACTAACAAAAGTTAATTTTTTGTACGGTATTTACAATGAACATGTCCGTTATTTTACGCTGCTTTAGCAATTTCGATTTTTCAGCAATAAATTTTTCCCTTATTCTATAAACAGACATCAACTCTTGTCCTGTGACGAAGTTCAGATGTTCTAAATAGAGATGCAACGGATGTCAATGGATGCACCGGATATCCGGCATAACTTGCAGCCGGATATCCGGCTGCAGTATGTTTTGATCTGTCCTTTTTAAATTTTTATTTATTTTTAAAGAAATTAAACATGGGTTTAGATTAGCTAGCCAGCACTATATAATTTTCTTTTTTATCTAATTTTTAAATTTTCTATTAACAATTATTTTTATGATAATTTCTGTTTTAGTACCAATATATTATAATTACATTATTTTAAATTTTTAGTTATAATAGTATCAGCTAAATAGTTTAGTAATAATAAATTAATTTTATGAGAAAAACTTACTACTGAATACTTTGGAAAGACAATGTTTAAAATACTTTCATTTCGTTTTTTTCTTGAACAGTATGATGTTCAACCTGTAAACTCCCCTCGTTATCTTTTATTGCTTTAATACTTAAACAAATTTTGTATTGTGATAACAAAAACTTGTTCTTGCTTGTTGTTACTAACATTACAACTGAATTGCATAACAAAAAAATTTATATTTTAATAGTAAACTATTAGTTTAGTAATAGTAGATTATTTTCATGAAAATAACTTAAAACTGAATATTTTTGTAGCAAAGTGTTTTATTTAATATCTTCTTTTTTTTCTTTTTTTCTTGAACTTCATTCTAATCTATGCACAACTGTACCTTATAAAAACAAATTTTGTGTTATGGGAACAGAAAACTTTTTGCTTGCTACTAACACAGCAAAAGAGGTTCTTATTTGATGAGTCAGTCTGCCACTTTTTCCTTTTTAACTGTGTCTGTTGCTCATATATGCAGGCACATGTGTATGAATAGTTATAGTTGTGTGCATATTTGCTTTTTTATAGGTTTAGAAACACATTTTGCCATAAATATAAGTAAATTATTTTTAGTTTAATAAATTAATGCTTTATATTTTTCAAGATTAAACTCTAGGCCTTATAATATGGAAATTTTAACAATGAAATAATTTCAGGCCGGATGTACTGCCGGATAATCATAATATCCGGCTACTGCCAATTATCCGGCATAGTGGCCGGATCAGCCGGATACAGTATGTTCGCCTGATATCCGTTGCACCCCTAGTTCTAAACCTTTTATGACATCATCTAACGAAGTGATCATTCCCTTTTCACTTTCCCACCTTCCAATTTTCTTAAAAGCTCCACTTTCTTATTAATGCTAAGACAGTTATGTTTTCGTTTGCTGCTCTTAGCATCCTTATCGCTAGGTCTCTTCGACATACTTAATTTTTAACTTATTTAAAAATAAGAAAATGGAAAAATTGAAAATACGTGTTAACTCTGTGATCATAAGAAAGAGAATGATCACACACAACTCAAGTCATTTCGGGTTAGGACTTTGAACTGCAATCACTAGTGCAACAATCTTTTAACCAATAGAGTTTTCTATCACGTACTAGGATACTGAACAGAGTACCACCCACTGAGATAGATTCGCCTTCCACAGTATTCCGTGCACATCTTGACATGTAGAATGAATGAAGTGCAGACCCATGGTGAAGAAAAGGTTCGTGAATTGTGCAAACTATTCACATTGGATGAAAAAGAAATCATTCGCGGATTTAGACATTTTAAAATGGATCAAAATGAGGCTCCAGAAGATTTGAAACCTCTTTTCAAAGCTTTGGCAAAAATTGCAGTTTTGACAAGCGAATGCGAGAGGAATTTTAGTTCCATGAATGAAATCGTGACGCCATTGAGGTGTTCGCTGTCCATTAATACTGTGGCAGCTCTACTTTTTATTAATTCTGTAGGACCACTATTGTGTCAATTTAAACTGGAAAACTATATTCGTTCCTGGTTGGCAAAGGGTCACCATTCAGCAGATGACACGAACAGCAGGAAAAGAGAATTAAAAAAGGATACTACTTTTGAGCATCTTTGGAAACTCCTTTAAGTTTCATAGATACACAGGATTTTGTTAAGGAAAAATTTAGGTATTTTAAAGGATCCTTCACAAATTCTTTCATCTTAAAACAGGACTCTTCAAAACTTTTTTTTATCGTAAAACACAACAGGACACTTCAGAAAATTCTTTGTTTTAAAAAGGAACCTTTCACAAAACTTTTTCATTTAAAAAATGAACTCTTCACAAATTTAATTATCTTAAGCCAAAATTGAACATGACACGAAACATCTGAAATTAACAAATTATGTAGGTATGCTATATTTATAATTAATGTAGTATACATATAAATGTATACATCTAATTTTAATGCATTTGTCCGCTAAAGGACGACCTCGTTCGAATTCAATTGTCTGAACTGGAAACTTCATAATTTTGTGAATTTTAAGTTAGCATTTCATAAGTGTAATTCTTTCTTTACACTTTCATAATTCATAAAAGCAACTTTCAGAATTTTCATAAAAACAGGACCTGCGAGAAAAGTCTGGACAGAGCCTTAATGTAGGTATATATATTAATTTTAATTGTTTTTCTCAGTTTGTTATCTTCTGTACTAATTTTTTAATTATGTAAATTTCTAATAAGTCAATACTAATATTTATCATCTTAATAATATATTCATTTTTATTTACCTATTGTTTATTTCTTCTGTACAGTTTCTATTGCTATTCAGTTAAACTATATAAATTCATATTTATAGTTTAATTCATCATTTGGTTTAAAATTCATCCTTTTGTTTTATTTTTCATCAATTAATAATTTATTTTTATATTATTAAATCACCGTCGTTTGATATTACTACTTTTAATAATATTATTGGTCAAATACATGCATGTTCATTCTCTTTCCTATGAATGCAGAAAATGAATTCTGTCAATAAATAATAAATTTAAAATCTCAAACAATATATCAGTAGATATAAATGAGATGAAAACAACTTTAATAAATCATAAATAATCATACCTTCATGTATATAAGTTGATGAAAGTTTTATAATCATTCTGTGGTTGGTCTGGTTCTAAACAAATTTTAATAAAATCTTTAAAAATTTACTTTAGAAAGACTTTAAGGCACTCCTTTAAGACAGATCTAACTCTCATATGCGTAATTTTATAGAACAAAAAATTCATTAGAATCTGACAGGGTTTTAAGTTTTAACTGTCAAAAACCAAAATATTTAAGTACACTTTGAACAAAAAAGAAAGGTAAAGATATAATGCTGTTAATATAACAAACAAAAAAGGGTTTTTTTTTGTTTAATTGAAAGTACACTTTAGTTTATATATCAAATAATAAACAAATATGAAAATGTTTTCTGTGTTTGTAACTAAATTTTAATTTATTTAATTTTTTGTATACCTTTAGGTGAAAACTGGATTTTTTACATACTTGGATAAGTATTTTTTAAATATATATACTATATGTATAATAAAGAATTTATTAGAACTATTTTCTCTACAGGATTAATTATTTTAATAAAAAATTGTCCTTTTTCTTTGTGTGTGGGGGGTGGGGAGGATGCATAATTACAAGGTAAATAATTTAATTTTGTAGATGACAAAGAAATTTCAAAGAGTTAAAATAAAATGTACAATATTTAAATTATTTTATTTTCATATTCAGTTTTGTTATTTATTGATAAGTTAGCGTTGAAATGACTTTTTAAAGAAATATTTCCTGCCACTAGGAAAAAAGTAAATCTCTATTGATCTGGCCTTAAGATGAAATTTTTCTGGGGTTTTGGTGTAAACTTAATAAGGAAAAAAGCTTAAAGTAAATCAACATTAACGCAGATTTAGATAAAAAGAAAAACTCCATGTCCGAAATTATAATTCTCTCTTTTATCAAAAAGTCCCAAAATTAAAATTAACTTTTATGTTCATTTAGAGAATTTTATTCCTAGTCCAAAATGAAATTAATACTTTGAAAGAAAGTATAACAATTGTCAATCATTTAACAGTTTTCACGTATAACGAAAAATTTTTACTTCCATTCTTTCGCCAGAAGCAAGAACATAGAAATAAATAAGGCGGGGGGGGGGGGGGGGAAATCTTTCCTCAAAAAATTTTTTTAATAGGTGGCACCGGCGTAGGACAGTTGTATAATTCGTCTGCTTGACAGTCATCGTCTGGGTATCCTATATACTAATTTTATTGTCATTTTGTTATTTATTTTAATTGGATATTAATATATATGTTTATATATTATTAACTAAATATGGGTGGAAAGCATTGTTGTTGCATTCCTGGGAATCTTCGTTGGTGATTGTTTTGGTTTATTGTGTGTGTGGGTAGCGCTACCATAGCATAGTTGTACGCTGCCTGCCATTTAGTTCCAAAATCGCGATTCGATATTAACACTTATGTTAGAAATCCTTATGTATTTCTATATTCATGTCCTGAATAGTGACGGCGAAAAGGGTAGCAAAAAGAACTACTGTCAGCAGCTAGACCAACATATGATCCTAAATTACAAACACTGTTCTGAGGACCAATCAAATGTCTGTAACTATAGTTTAGTTTATTTGGATGGTAAAAGAATTATTGTTGTGGAAATATTTTGCGGAATGATGCATACGAGTACAATTAAATAGAGTATTGCTGTTTTTGAATATTTAAAGTCCTTTTTTAAATTAAACTAATTTTAAACAATGTCATCAACAAGAAGAACTAATTGGACATCTACAAAAAGAAGCCGAATTGTCATTATGAGAGAAAATGGCCTCTGTTATGCTGAAATTGCAAGACAAGTTGGTGGTTCAGTCACTTGTTCTGGTGTACGAAAGTTCTGTTTACGTTATGAAAAAACGAAATCAGTGGAAAATAAGGCCAAATCAGGCCGAAAAAATGCACAAGTGCTACTGCCGATAGAAAAATTAAACGACTATGCCTTCAAGATAGAAAAATTTCATCAGATGCCATTAGATGTGAAATGAATGCAGCGGGTATTACAGTAAGTTCAAGAACAATAAGAAGAAGGTTATCAGGATTTGAACTACAAGCTAGAATTCCAAGGAAAAAACCATATTTAAATGAAAAGCAACGCGAAAAACGAGTTAAGTGGGCCAAAGAACACATTAAATGGTCAGAAAATCAATGGAAGCAAGTAATCTGGAGCGATGAGAGTAATATATCGCTTTTTGGTAGTGATGGTAGAAAATACGTCAGACTTAGAGTAGGAGAAGCACTTCATCCTGATTGCATTGAAGCAACTACAAAAAACCCAACAAATGTCATGATTTGGGCATGTATGTCTGCAGATGGTGTGGGCCGAATTCAAGTGATTTATGGCATCCTGAATGTCAAAAAATACATCGAAATTGTCCTGGAACCAAAAATGATACCTTCCATCAGGGATCTCTCTCCCAACAATGCACCATTTATTTTTCAGCAGGATTCAGCTCCATGCCACACAGCAAAAGTATGCAAAGCATGGTTTCAAAATAAAGGCATAGATATATTACCATGGCCAGGAAACAGCACTGATCTTAATCCAATTGAAAATTTGTGGCACCGTTTGAAAATTCTTGTACGAAAAAAACGTCCATCCAATAAAAAAAACTTATTGAAGCTATAATTGATTCTTGGCACCATGTGATTACGAAAGATGAACTCCAAACACTCGTTCACTCGATGAAAAGACGCTGTGAAGCTGTCTTAAAAAATAAGGATTATCCTACTAAGTATTGATTGTGTAAGTATCACTTTAAAAAAATGCAAATCTAAGATAGATCTTACTATTAGTTGCATAACTTTTTTTGTAATACAGATATTGTAATACTGTTAAATTCTACATTAAATTACCTTCAATTTGATATATAAACGTTTGTATTTAAGTGAAAATTAATATATTCTACAAGCACACAAAGTTGAAAAACATGAAACTTTCAAAAAATGTCCACACTTTTGGCCACCACTGTATATACAATATTGCCAAAGGTGACCGGTCACTTGCGATTTTAGACGTTTTGTTAACTATCTAGAAGAATACATGATGAATTAACCTGAAACTGCAGGTGTGTAAACAGTATTGTATAGACTGGATTATTTTTTTAACACAATTATTTCAAATTGGTAAAGTAATCATACAAGTTGTAAATTTCCAACTGGACGAAAAATGTCCGGGCCAGGATTCGAACCTGGGATCGCTTGGCTGAAGCCGCCACGCTCTACCACTGAGCTATCCCGGTCGAGTCTGGAGGGCATAGTTCATCCAGTTAACCTTATTGATCAAAGCATCTGGTCTGATATTTTAATCAACTCAACAGAAAAGATCGCAGGTAATGGAACTCCAGTAAACGCTGGATACGTGAATACACTGGATTATTTTTTTAACACAATTATTTCAAATTGGTAAAGTAATCATACAAGTTGTAAATTTCCAACTGGACGAAAAATGTCCGGGCCAGGATTCGAACCTGGGATCGCTTGGCTGAAGCCGCCACGCTTTACCACTGAGCTATCCCGGTTGAATCTGGAGGGCATAGTTCATCCAGTTAACCTTATTGATCAAAGCATCTGGTCTGATATTTTAATCAGCTCAACAGAAAAGATCGCAGGTAATGGAACTCCAGTAAACGCTGGATACGTGAATACACTGGATTATTTTTTTAACACAATTATTTCAAATTGGTAAAGTAATCATACAAGTTGTAAATTTCCAACTGGACGAAAAAAGGCTTTGATCAATAAGGTTAACTGGATGAACTATGCCCTCCAGATTCGACCGGGATAGCTCAGTGGTAGAGCGTGGCGGCTTCAGCCAAGCGATCCCAGGTTCGAATCCTGGCCCGGACATTTTTCGTCCAGTTGGAAATTTACAACTTGTATGATTACTTTACCAATTTGAAATAATTGTGTTAAAAAAATAATCCAGTGTATTCACGTATCCAGCGTTTACTGGAGTTCCATTACCTGCGATCTTTTCTGTTGAGCTGATTAAAATATCAGACCAGATGCTTTGATCAATAAGGTTAACTGGATGAACTATGCCCTCCAGATTCGACCGGGATAGCTCAGTGGTAGAGCGTGGCGGCTTCAGCCAAGCGATCCCAGGTTCGAATCGTGGCCCGGACATTTTTCGTCCAGTTGGAAATTTACAACTTGTAGTATTGTATAGGTTATATATTTCCGTGAAGATTTTTTCCCGAAACCTCAAAGGGGACTGTCAACAAATTGAAAAAGAACGAATATATTTTGGATAACCCTGTAAAAACTAATGTAGCAAAAGCGTTCAAACTCGAGATTATTAATAAGTGCCTTATTGTAATATACTCTGTTCCTTTTTATGATGATAGCACGTATACTCGTAGAGAAATTAAGGTTTTTATAAAAGCAGTCCCAAATTTCGCCAAGTGTTTTGCTTATAATTTGCAGAGTTCTTAGTATAAAAAAAAGTTATTTTGAAAAAATATGTCAAACAACATTGTACACAATACTCTGTAATCAGAATTTAAAAATACTGAAAATTGGATGAAAAATGAGCAGGTTTACTAAAAAATGCTTCTTTGCGCATGCGCGAATGCAATCAAAATATAATGGGCATAATGTATTAGCTAAGTATATAAAGCAACTTTTGTGAAAGTCTAAAAATCATAGCTTGAAAATTCTGAAAATTATCGTCGATAGAAAAAGCTCGAAATCCATTGTTCCCAAAAGGAAGCAAAAAGATGAAGGGTTGTATCCAAATATAATAGTACGTGCAATATTGTGTACGCTATCTTGGCACTAATCAACCGATATTTGATACAACCCCTCATCTTTTTGCTTCTTTTTGGGAACAACGGATTTCGAGCTTATTCTATCGACGATAATTTTCAGAATTTTCAAGCTATGATTTTGAGACATTCACAAAAGTCGCTCTATATACTTAGCTAATACATTATGCATATTATCTTTTGATTGCATTTGCGCATACACAGTGAAACATTTCTTAGTAAACCTGCTCATTTTTCATCCAATTTTTATTATTTTTAAATTCTGATTGCAGAGTATTATGTACAATATTGTTTGTCATATTTTTTGTAAAGAACTTTTTTTTATATGAAGAACTCTGCAAATTATAAGCAAAAAACTTGGCAAAATTTGGGACTGTTTTATAAAAACCTTAATTTCTCTACGAGTATACATGCTATCCTCATAAAAATGAACACAGTATATTACAATAAGCCATTTATTAATAATCTCTAGTTTGAACGCTTTTGCTACATTAGTTTTTACAGGGTTATCCAAAAGATATTCGTTCTTTTTCAATTTGTTGACAGTCCCCTATGGGGCTTCGGGAAAAAATCGACACGGAAATATATAACCTATACTATATTGTTTACACACCTGCAGTTTCAGGTTAATTCATCATTTATTTTTCTAGATAGTTAACAAAACGTCTAAAATCGCAAGTGACCGGTCACCTTTGGCAATATAGTATATATATATCTGTTTACAATATTCGATTAGTTTTTACTGTAACTTTGATGGAATAAATAACATGATATTCTGGCTTGACTAATGTTGTTTGCAGATATTTTTAATCCTAAATTTTTCTCTTAGAAGTTTAAACGTGGGTCTAAGAAATATTAGATATTGGTTAAAAAATAATTAGATTGCAGTGGAAATATTCGCACGGTTCCACTGGTTTGCTTTATTTCACTAAAAGAATGAAACTAGATTCCTTTTAAAATTGTGAAAAGATAAGCAGGAAACGCGAAATAACACTAAAAATAGCATGAAAAATTAAATTAGGGTTTTAATTAATTAAAAAAATTAAATTAAAAGGAGATAAAATAAAAAGGAATTAAAAAAAAGGTTTAAAAACTGGCTTTGAGATGCATAACTTCAGATATATAGGCACCTTTATGTCAAATTTTGTTCTGCCCGCAACGCTCTCTTCAGAAAACTCTGGACGTGGACTGACAAAAAAACATATGTCTAGGCCCACAGAAAGTTACGTTTATATTACACGAGCATTCTGGTTTTTTTTTTCGTTGTTTCAGTTTTAGGAGGAAAGCAATTCCAAAATATTTTGGTATATTTTCACCGATCATGACCTCTATTCCCCCAAACCACCCTCCGTTCAAATGTTGATTTATATATCTGACATATGTCATGCTGTAGCTCTCTTATTTATGAATCGATTTGGATGTGACTGAGTATGTGTGTAAAACATACCAAGTTCGTTGGCCAGCTTCATCCACCATTTTGTTTCAAAATGGCAGCCAGTTAAAAAATTTTAATTTTTAAAAAATTCAAAAAGGTGTACAAAAATAGTATAAATTGAAAATATTGTTTCTGTTATGTGTTAGAATGTGAAACAAGGATTCTGGAACAATTTTTGTTTTGGTTATATCTTAAAGTCCTTCCGGCCTGTCCCGGTAGAAAAAGGTAGCTTTCGTACTCCATGTTTTAAAAAATTCAACTAATTTTACTCAAACACCCGAAGCTAAATTGGATTATAGAACCCGATTATAGACGATCCAATTCCGGTTTTCGTTAATACTGAATTTGAATGCACATTTCAGCATCAGATTTGCAGCATAACAAAAATCAGATTGTTTCAAAATGTCAGCCACCCTAGAATTTCAAACTGCCATATTTCAGCCATTTTTTGAGATAAAGTCAAAACAAAAAGAGTTCCAGAATCCTTGTATCACATTCTAACACATAGAAGCAACATTTTCAATTTATACTATTTTTGTACATTTTTGTTTTTAAAAAAAAATAAAAACATTTTAATTGGCCGCCATTTTGAAACAAGATGGCGGATGAAGCTGCCCAACGAACTCTGTCGAGACCTTGGTATGTCCTATACACATACTCAGTTACATGCTGAAATTCGCATTCAAATTTAGTATTAACGAAAACCGGGATTGAATCTTCTATAATCGGGTTCCAAGCATTTTAGCTTCGGGTGTTTGACTAAAATGAGTTAAATTTTTAAAAACATGGACTATGACTAAAGCTACCTTTTTCTCCCGGTACAGGCCGGAAGGACTTTTTTTCCATCCAGGCAACTTGTATGACAATTTAAAACTGCAGAAAAACAGGACAATATGAAAGCGACCTCCAAAAATAATTTATTTTAAATAATAAATCTGTATATATTTTTTAATGCATGAAAGGCACCGTTGAGAGCAGAAAAAGTTTTTCTTAGTGAGTATTTTTTGTTTTGTTTTACCTTCCTGTCGGGTCACACTGATAGCAATTTCAAACTGAAAAAAAAAAACGAAAAATTATGAAACTTACTTCCAGGGAATATATATAGTAAATAACTATATTTTCTAAAACAAAGGGTACCGTTGAAAGTAGAAAAAAATGTCCTATAAGTGGGTATTTTTACTTTTTTTTTAATTAAATTTTCATTCTTGCCAAACTGGTGGCAATTTCAATATAGATAATAATCTATAATAATAAGGAAAGAAGTTTGTGTGAATGTATCTGTCTGCAATGTGTTTGGAAGAGACCGCTGAATGCACAGCTACAAGATTACGCAGGAAGGTTCAAATAAATACTACACAGAAACAAGCCATATTATTAAATAATGTTCATGGTGGAAAGTATTTATATATATTTTTTTTACTTGAACAGATAAAATAATTGCCTTGCCTTTATGTTTTTATGTTGCACGAATCAGTAAGACTTCACATTCCAGAAATAATTATTGTCTAAAATCAACTGTGAAACTAGTTAGTGGAACTAAAAATAAAATACTACTAATAATAATAATAATAATAATAATACTTTTTTCACCTTCTACATTTATGTATACATAATCTTAGATCTTAAAAAAGCACGAAAGAAAAGTTCTATTTTTTGTCATAGGAAAACAAATGTTTTCCGTATCTACTGAAATTCTGTTGAAGTAAATTTTTAAGTATCGTTATTCAATTTGAATTTATAACTTTATATTGTTTTAAATGTCGAATTCTTACATTTAAATTTAAAATTACAACTTTGTGCTTCAATAAAATAAACAAATAAATAAATACAAATATTGCCTATATTATATAATGTATTTGTTTATTTTTCAGTTGCTGTAAACCATCTGACGCACAGACACCAGCAATAGAGATTACAAATGAAGTTACACCAATTTCATTTGAGGAAATAACAGCAGATGATTCTACCGATGGTTCGCTTACATATGAACATTGTGATTTGATTCAATCCGAAAAATGTCCATCAGGAAGGGTCATTTGTGATTTGATTCAATCCGAAAAATGTCCATCAGGAAGGGTCATTTGTGATTTAAATCATGTTATTGCACAGGCACGAAAACTTGAACAGCACTGTATAGAGTGCAACTTTGGAGGAACCATGGTTTTCAAAAAATTCATACGTAAAGGCTTGTTTGTTTGCAATCAAGCTTTGTGTAATGAGGAGGGCACAGTCTCACATCAGAAAAAGAATCTGGTGTATTAAATAACTTGGCTGCTTTTGCCGCTATATCCATAGGAAGTGGTTTTTCCCAGGAGGAAGAAAAATTCAACTTGCTAAATATTGAATATATGTAAAAAGAAAAACCTATGCAAAATGCGCAAATGCTACGGGGAATTTAATTGTTTTGTATGCTAAGGAGACAATGGAAAAATCACTGAATGAAGAAAGACAATTATGGGAAAAAAGAGCAGACAAAACTAGCACTCACTACGATATATGTGCTATTGTTGATGGTGGATGGTGCAAAAGATCATATGGGCATGGCTACAATGCATCCAGTGGAGTAACTGTCATTATTGGAGCTGCTAAGAATAAAATATTTTTTTTAAGTGAGAGAAATAAAGTGTGCCTCATATGTAACGCTGTTGAAGAAGGCAGAATTGCATTTGCAGAACATGTTTGTTCAAAAAATTGGAGAGGCTCTTCTACAGCTATGGAAAGTGATATAGTAGTAAGAAGGAATGCATTATTTAGAGAAGGTCCATAACATTCATTGTATGAAAATTATAGGGGATGGTGATGCGAATGTAATGAAAAAAATACAAGAACAAGTCAGTTTCGGAAAGCAAGTGCAAAAAAATTGAATGCACAAATCATGCTGTTCGCAGATACTTCAGAGCTCTTGAGAAGCTCCAAAAAAACTGTGTAAAATTTGCAGGATTAAAAGGTAGACAAGCACCGAAATTTCTGCAACAAAAAATACCAAAGTCAGTGATTGGGGCAAGAGAAGCTATTAAAAGACATTCTACCTCTATAATGTCTCAAACTCACACAGATAAAGTGAAAATATTAGCAGCAGAATTGCTAAATGGGCCTTCTCATGTGTTTGGAAAGCATGCTTTATGCACTGATTTTTGTAAGCGGAAAACGGAAGCTGAGCTGCTAATGTATAAAATTATGGATGGTACAGGCATGTTATCATGCATTATAGAGCAGGTAACAAGAACGTTGGTTACCTACACGAACTCATTGATATACAATGCCACAAATAATCCTGCGGAGTGTTACATGAGCCAATTTTGCAAGACATTGGGTGGGAAAAGAATAGACTTTTCTAAAGGGCATTCTATTGAGAGGAGAGCTAATATTGCAGCTCTAGCCTACCAAATGCCAGGTCAAAAATGGCAATATAATGCATCTAAAGTAGTCCTTACACCCCCCCCCCCCCCAAAGAAATTTTCTACAAAGAAGAGAGACAATACTTGCAAGGGCTAAAACGGAAAAGTCTCTTTATATTAAAAAAAAAAAAAAAAATTGGATCATATAGCACGAGGTGGAGACAAAAATTATGGCGATCAACCAATTCTTCCCGATTTAGATGCAGATGCCATGAAATTAAACAGTGATGCATTTATATCATCACTAGCCATTAATTCGAGGAATGAACTGGAAATTGCAGGAAATTAGAGAGATCAAGAAGATTATCATCCACATTCTTCAAGGACGTAGCAAGAAGACATTCAACTACCTTGTGTGCAAATCTCGTTATGAGAATTGTCTACCTTATTGAAACTCGATTACCAGCAATTGAATACGGTAGAGATCTAGAAACAGATGCAGTTGCTGCTTACGAAAGAATATGGAATGTCTCAATTGAAGAATGTAGATTATTTATTGATCCAGAGTACCCATTTCTATGCGCAAGTCTGATGGTTTTGTAGGAACTAATGGACTTGTAGAAATTAAATGCCCGTTTTCAGCCATAAACGAACAAAACTTAATAGAAATATGCAACCAAAATGACATTGGCATCAAAGTAAATGATAATGGTGAGTATTATGTGTCTACTACACATAGATACTATTATCAAGTCCAAGGGCAGCTTGCTATTGCTGACAAAGAATGGTGTGATTTGTTTGTTTAGTGTCCAAAGAATAATATCACAATCAGAATTGCAAGACACAGAGATTTCTGGAAGAATATTCTTCCTAAATTATCAATATTTTTTAAAGAATGTATTCTTCCGGAACTCGTAGATCCAAGAACATCCAGGAAAATGGACATCAGGTAACCAAAGTACATCTTAGAAGTAATTAAAGAAAAATAAAAATAATAAAAGCATTCCCCCTCCCTCCAAAAAATTAAAAAAATATAAAAATATTTGCAATGCTACTGGCCAAAATACAAATGGCAAAAATCTAAACAGTGTCATCTCCCAACCTCGCACAAGTTTTCAAAATGATAAAGTTGAATCAACAATCAATATACCTTGGAGGCACTTGAAACCTCGGAAAATATTAGATTTATAAAATAAATGAAGTTTGCGAAACTTTTCCTTTTTAATATATCAAAATATAACTAAAGATAAACTAAATTAAAAAAATAATTTTCTCTCCAATTGTGGCCATTTTGAATTTTTTTTTTTTAAATCTGCCTTTCTGTACAATAATTTTTTGTGCGCCATCTTCTTTTGTATATAAAAATCAATTTTTCATTTAACCTTTTTTGTGTAAAACTGGTTGTCCCTATGTCTTTTTATAATTATAGCTGACATACAAGATATTTTAAACAATTATACCCTCAAGCTTTTGCATAGCCATTTTTTAGAAATTTCAACAAATCTGCCTTTCTGTACAATAATTTATTTGTGTGGCCTCCTCTTTTGTATATAAAAATTAACTTCTCATTTTTTATTGTAAGAACTGTACATCAAACATATTTCTATATGTGGATTATATACTGATAGGTATCGATCCTGCGGATATATATTTACGGGTTTTATTCTCGAAAATTTTCCTTAATTTTGAAAGTTATACTTTGAAGCCTCTTCATGTAGTGTACATAATGATGTATTACATGTTAACATTGAGTGTTATTAAGTATTTTCAATTTTAAGTATGTGTCTCCATTCTTTCAGTTTTTATAGATTCTTTTCTTGAATATTTAAATTGAAATTTGAAAATCAGTCATCTGTGTCTATATATTCTCTTCTTTCATAGATATTTTTGAAACATATTAATTTCTTAACCTTCGGCCCTGATTTTTTTTTTTCAATTTTTTTTTCAAAAATTACTGTTATGCTAACAAAATTAAAAATAGCTATCGGAATCACAGAAGTTAGGGTTTAATGAAAGTTAACGAATGCGTTCTTTACCAAAACCTCACAAATGTAGTTATTTTGCGTGTTTTTCATATAACAATAGTCTAAGGAAGAATTTTTGAAGACGTTTGGAAAATGTCGTATTACAACTAAATTAAACAAGCATAAAAATTTAGTAATATTTTTTATCTTTTATCACAAATTACCAATTCGGAAAAGGATTCCCAAATTTTAATTTAAAGAGTGAAACGTATGTTTTAATTAAAAGAAATGCCAACGGCTTGCTAATAATTATGAAAATTATTATTATTATTATTATTACTAAATACTAAACATAAGTGAAGTCATAATAGGAAATGTAGAGATTCATACTATCACTATTAGGTGCTGGAATTAATAAAAATAATGTTTAAGACAAAATAATACTTAATAAGAGATATGTCCTATTAGTAGGACGTCAGGGCCGAAGGGGTTAATATATGCCTATGACTAATTTGTATTCCAGTTATATCTCACCATCATACGGAACTGTTTAACGTATTATTTTTTAGAATCAATAAGAGTGTATGTGTCTGTCATCCACATTAAAAGGTAAAGTAAATAATAATGCATAACTAAATATGCATAAATGATGATAAATTTTTTTTAATTATTCAATGAGACTTGCCTCATAAAGGTACATTAATAATTTACATCAATCATAAAAAATGAAGCTTTATTTCTTGTTTAGGCAGGCTGAATTACCAAAAAAACTTTAACTGTATTTGGTAGAAAGATCATGATTGTCATTGATATCAGCGCCAACTTTTAATTTTTTTGGAAATAAATTTATTTACTTCAAGAGAGTATGCGTTAACCAGAATTACATATTAAAATGTGTACGGAATGATGTAACAATAAAGAAATCTTGGAATTTTCCTCCCTGCATCCTAACTGTAAATTGCGTTGTTTACACCAGCAACAATGCAGATTTTTTAGGCATTTGTGGGTTTGAATGGTAAGAAAATTAAAGGAATGAAGTGGCAGATTTAAGGAAGTCTATTGTGTATATGTATATATATATATATATATATATATATATATATATATATATATATATATATATATATATATTATAAAAATTAAAATTCCACACTTTATTAAAATTATTCCGTAAAAATTTTCCCTTCTAAATTCATCCTACAACCGTAGCCATGGGTTGAATGAATAAATTAATTCCAGCCGTGAGTTTTTCGTCCACAGGATGGAATTCCGTCTTTTGAAAATACCTGAGGACAGAAACAGGATGGAAGAAAATGCCCGGGGATTTCCAGCAATTAAAACGTGATGACAAAATATATTAGAAATATTGCTCTACGGGATGCAGGTGCTATACTGCTGATATCTATTCTGATTAAATGGGTTTTCCTGTTACTTATTTAATTTCTAATTATTTTAACTAATAGAAATGTTTTGCCGTTAACCTAAATACAGTAATTTAAAAGGAAATTATGAATTTAACCAAAGAATGTACTTATATATATATTTTTCTACAATACAGAATGGAGATGAGACAAAGGTCAGACAGGCATTAAAACCTAATGCTGAGGAATTTGTACCAAAAATTTTTTTAAGTAAATTTTGATTTAATAATTTTAATTTAGAGTACCTATTGAGTATTGACACTTATAAAGGATCAGGGTCCATAAGCCGTGTTTTTGGCCCAATTAATAAATTGGGCTTACTCTTTCTTTTCTCTTAATAATAATAAATTTGCTCAACTTTAATTTTGAAACTTAATGGATCATCCTTTTGATAACAATTTGAGTTATAATATAAATAATGAGGAATGAGTGGTAATGTTTATCATTATCTATTAACAGGAAAATAGTTTATCAGTTGCTTAAAAAATTAAACTATTAGTTTCTACAAAGAGAAGAATTCAGATTTAAATAAAATTTACTTTGCTTTTATTTACAGTAGGAGTAGTGAATTTTTAAAAAAATCTTCTTACAATGTATGTAATTATTTTATATTTTAAATATTAGGGTTTTTTTGTGATAAAATTTCCATTTCTTTTAAAAAATTATGAAGATGATGATGTGGCCTGGAACTGATTACAGAATCAGTTCACATGACTTCAATGTGAAAAAAAAATTCCTATTATGAAACATGCAAATTCTTGCATTGCCATGTTAGGAAAGATGTGTTCTATTCATGGAATTTTGAAAGATGGTATGATTAGCAAAGTATTAAAAGCTGTATTGACTATTCCTCACAGCAGTGCTGAATGCAAATGTACTTTCAGTTTAAGAAAAATATGACTTCCACTCATCAATGATGACAAAAACTCTAGAAAATATTTTGTTAGCAAAATCATTTATTGACAATAAATGTTATAAAGCACAATTTTCTAATGACTTTTTAAAAAAAAGCTAAGAAATCTACTATGAACATGTTGTCAAAAAACTTTTTCTTGTAATTTTTTTTAGTAATATATAATCAAGTTTTAGTAAATTTTCTATTCACATGTTTTATTATTATTTTTTTTCTATCATAATATACAGTATTTATTGCCAATATTTTAATGGTTCATGTGTTGTCAATTTTGAATAATATAAATATTTTTACCCAGTCTTGGTTGTATATGGCGACAAAAAATATTTTACTGGTTAAATTGTTTAAGTGGTATTGCATAACATCACCAGTTAACTAGTTTAACACCAATATTCCAAATCACAGTCCACAGCGTCAACATCACTTATCCTTGGTTACTAAATGTTTGGAAGCTGAAGTTTTAAGGGCTCGGAAGTAGCGAAACTACAGTAGCCGCTACTTCTTCCAGTAGTTTGTAGTGTAGCGCGCTACATTAAAAAAAGTGTAGTGTAGCAAGTAGCGCGATACAAAATATCAGTAGTTTGTAGCGAGCATCGGCGCTACTTTTGACGCTACTTTATGAAGGAGGAAAAAAGTGCCAATCTTCAAATCACGTGATCATAACTCGTTTCTTTTGTGCGAAATATGTTATCTGCAACAATTTTCGAACGTCAGCGAAAAATTTTAGTTGCAGTGTCATATATTTATCCATAGACGACGGGCACAGTCACAAATTAACTGTCATTTTCACAGTTTGGATGTCAGAAACTTCGTGTATTGTTATTTAAATCTATAGAAATCTTCTCAATATAATGTATTTTTATACGACTACGATTGATTTTACCAAAATGTAGTCGTTTTACTATGTTAAGTCTTTATCGGACTAATTTCTTCTCCCTTTTGCCTCCCACCCCAACAAGCAAAAAAATGTAAAATCTTTATTTTTTTTTAAAAAGAAAAAGAAAAAGAACTGATTTATCTAAACATAAATCATCTAAATTGTCCCTAACCTCTCAAATGCACGCTTCCCCCTAGTAGCATACAAAGGAGTTTAAAATATTTTTAAATATTTATTTTTATACAAAAATAAAATCTTTCACTTCATTTGTTGCTCCCTAATGACAATAAATAAAAATTATTTCCTTGTCCCCAAAATGTATGATTCCCTTTTTGCCCCTCCTCCAGCATACAGTTACAAATATTTAAAACTCTTTATTTAATAAAAAATGGCCACATTCTTTTCTACCTAATAATAATATATAAGAAACCATCTAAATTGTCCCATAACCTCCCGTAATTTACTTTTTTCTCACCCCCCCCCCCCAACATACAAATAAATTTAAAATCTTTAAGTTATTTTTATATTTAAAAAAATCTTCTGCCGTAAATAGTACTCTGTAGTGACGATAAATAATCAGTATTATAAATTATCCCCCTTCCCCTAAAATCTCCCCGACCTCTCCATACACAAAATTTAAAACTCTGCTTTTTTTTATAAGTTCCGTTTTCTTTGCTGTCTGGTAACATTTAATAAATAATCAATCATCTAAAATATTCCCCTTCGAGCAAAATTTCTGCCTCGCTTCCTGCCAGTTTAAAATCGTTAGAACTATAATTAAAAATATATATATATTCGAAAAAGCACAGAAAAAGAACAAGTACACCATTTTATTATTAAAAGTGCACTAGGAAGAAATGATTTCTGCCTTCAAACAAACTAGCAGCTGAAACGTAAAGTGTCAGTATGCCCATTATCTATTATTTGCTGGATTTGCTGCTAAAACCGCAATGTACTCACTCATCAAAAAAATTAATTTTCTTGCTGGCAACTCTTTGTCTTCTTACTCATTATTATATCTTGTGTTTTAATGTAGGGATGGTTCTTTTGAGATTAATGTAATAGAATGACAGACAAAGTAGTATAAAACTGCCCTGGTCGGCATATAATGAATATTTTGAAGTTGTAAAACAAGAAGAAAGTGGCAATTAGTCTGTAACATGTAAACTTTGTCCAATTAATAAGAAGTTATCCATATCAAAATCATCTGCTTACAACTTGAAGTTGAAAATAGAAGTGAGTTAGCATTTTCTTTATTAATAATAATTACTGGATCGCATCTCGCACCGGATATCTAAATAGTTATTCACTAAAATTCATAAATCATTAAAAAGAGTATTTTCGAATTAAGAACCCTGGTTCAGACAATATTCTTATCGAAGTGTTTATTATCGCAAAAAATTATTTTATTAATACATCTTTTGATCGTTGTGAAATATTTGTCCAATGTATGCATGCAAATTAATTTACTGCATATTTTCTTTTGACGATTCCAATAGATAAAACAAAGATGGTTGAAAATAAAAAAAAATATTATTTTAAAAAATGCCTAAGAATGCTAAATTTTATTTTTATGGCTATTTATTTTTACTTTAGCTGCACAGGTTTTTTATCGCTAAAATAATTGATTTATAATGTTTTATATTTGATTTGATATTGGTTAGCTTGGTGTTTTAATCAAATATCTTTATCTTTGTCTCCAGAATGAATTTAAAGCCCAGTATGTTGAAATTTGGGTTTTCAAAGACAAACAAACAAAAAGAGATAAAAAATAAAAGAAAAGCTAGGATTTTTTTAACTTATGCAAGTCTATATGATCTTTTTCAATTTTTACATTGCTTTCAGGAACTATATTTAAATTGTAAAGAAATAGGACAATTTAGCTCTATTTTAAAAAAAATAAGGTATAATAAAATTACCAAGGGCTATCCCCTCTTAACATGAATTCAGACACTTTTCTCCGGGAGGGATTTCTGTCGCTCCGGGGGGGGGGGGGGGCATTATAGAGTTGCGGAATGGGGGATTACACTTTTTAACCATTGAAAGTATAAAATCTCAAATCTTCCGAGGGGGGACTTTTCAATGCCTCGGGGGGTCCTTCCCCCGGGGCCACCCCTTGAATTCAACATTGGCTCTTAAGGTTCTTCTCAAATCCAAACTGGCTACTTTATGACATATTCATTAATTCATTTTTGTTCGGAAACGCATGAAAATGCAGGTATTCTTATTCGAAACTTTGTAACCGAAAGACGTTTTCCACTATTCATTTTATTTTATTTTATTTTTTGGTAAAGACAGAAGATTTTTCAGAAAACACTGTCAAAGTCGGCGTTTTCAACCGAATTTCCGACGCCGCAGCAGGGGAAATGGAAAAAACGTGACACGAATCGCTTATAACCCGATAAGTAATTTATATATCAAAAAATGAAAAACTCATTTTGATTCCAAATCCCTTCAATAGTCAGACCTGCCAATTTTATGCCTTTGTGTTTAAAAATGAGTCAGAAAAGGTATCGGAAAGTTTCGCGTTGTTGAGCAAGGAATTTGAGAACCACCTTAAGCGCTACTGTGCTATATTACTCATTTATTATGATCCAGCTAGTTTCATTTTATCCATGTTGAAAGTTTTATAAAATTTTAAAAATCATCTTATTTTTTCTGATTTTTCATCAAAATCTTCTTCAGCATTTCTTCTGATTTTAAACAAAATTTAGTTGGCAGGTATGCATCTGTTGTATATTTTTTAAAATCTCAATTATACTGAATTATAAATAGCATAAATCGAAAAAAAAAATATAGGATAGTGTTAAATATTGCAAATGAAACTCATTTTCTAAAAAGGAAGAAAACATTATAGATATATTTATATATAGATATAATTATATATAAAGATTTTAATTATTTTAAATGAAAAATCTTTATTACATTGACATATTTACAATGATAATACCTACACAAGGTACTATTATGAAAAATTAAATATGTAGGGTTAGTTAGTTTTAAGAAAATCTTATCAGTCAAGAATTTATTTATTAAATTTAAAATTTAACATAAATTCAAATTTTAATAGAAAAAAAAATATTTTAACAATGTTAATATGCAAGTTTATTATTATGAAAAATTATAAATCATATAATAAAACAAATTATTACATTTAATTTTAAAATTCTAAAAATATAGTAAAATTAGATATTATTGAATCAAAAATTATTTTACTATGTTAACAATTAAACAATGGTAAGCTACTTTAACAAAGCTATTATTATGAAAAATGAAATAATACTTTCAAATAAGCAAATCCAGGCATTGAAAACTTCTAAGAAAGGAGAAATAATATAATCTGATTGTGATTTGTTTCGGAACCATCTGTTGTGTGACCTTTGGAGAAACAAAATTAGTTATATATATATATATATATTTATATATACACAAGACAGCAAATTGAGAGAGAGGGGGCATAAAGTACAATAGATCCAAAAAGTGAGCAGAGATTTAGAAAATCCATAATTATCGTATAATTAAAATGCTCTGTGTTGTTTAAAAACTTGTTAGGTTAAAAACCTTCTATTTGGAAGTATTTTTAAATAACAATATTTTTATAACAAGTTTTTATTTAGGTTACAGTTTAAAAACAGATATTTTATTAGCATTGCTTTTTCTGTTTGACTGATTTCAAGTTTCTTTTTCTATTTCCATTCAGTCCCAGACTACTTCCAGCAGTGTCTCACAAAATGCAGTGAATGAAACTGCAAATGGACATTCAGAAACTGTAAGTTTGTCCTAGTTATTTATTGGCTTTTATATTTTTAAACAATTCCATAATCTTTCCATTTTCAAACTGGAAAATCTGTCAAATATGCTTATGTTTCTGACATATTGTATTTTTCTTACAAATTCAAGTGTTATTACATTTTTTTTCTAATTTCAGCTAAATTATATAAGAAAAAAGATTAAAAAAATAACAAATATATTAGTTACTGAATTTCAATAAAACCCTTCAATTAAAAGCTTCATAATAATTTTATTTTTTCATTCTCACTGTTTTATTAGAAGCTAAATGAAAAAGTCCAGAAAAAAGAAAAGGAATATTTGAGGATGAGTTTTGGCTTACTTTTTGATAAAGCTCCCTTTTTACTTCCCTTTTCTTTTGTACTATACTGTCTTTATCATCAACTAACATGTGATAATTTAAAGACGTTCTTGAGGATTATAAATTTGAAAATATTTTGTCTTGTTGGAAATTTGATTAAGGCTATTAGTCAGTGAACTTCTGAATTCTCCTCACTAATGATAAAGCTATGGTTTTAGAATGCATTCATATAATTAAAATATCTTCTCAGGAAATTAATATTTCTAACCTTTTTTTTCTCTGTACTTAAAAAATGTCTCTTTTTTTACTTGGTTTTTAAAGTGTTTCTAAAATCTATGCTTAATTTAATTTATGTCTTAAAAGCTGAAGTACTGTGCGAGATTTTTACACTTCACATAAAATTAAGTATGTTATTTTAGAAATATTTTGACAACAAAGAAAATAATAAGACATCCTTTAAGAAGAACACACAGAAAAATAGAAGTTAAATATTAATTTCATTGATATTTTAAAAGTACACATTGATTCTATGCTCATAGGTTTAACATCAGCAGGTAGAATTTAGAAGTTGGTGGACTAACAGCCTGGTTATCTTATCACTGTTCTCAAATCCAGGCTGGCTACTTTGACACATTTTTTAATTCATTTTTGTTCAGAAATCCATGAAATGGGCAGGTGTTCTTACTTAGAAACTTTGTAATCGAAAAACATTTTCCATTTTTTGTTAAAGGCAGAAGATCTTTCAGAAAATACTGTCAAAGCCAGCGTTTTGAACCGAATTTCAGATTCCGCATCTTAAAAAACAGTCGTCACGTGACCAGAATCAGTTCGATTCAGACTCTATAAATAATCTATTTATTAAAAGATGGAAAATTCATTTCTATTCCAAATCTCTTCCAGGCTTGCCAATTTTATACCTTTGCGTATAAAAATGAGTCAGAAAATGTGCCAAGTTTCACGATGTTGAGCAGGTCATTTGAGCACCACCTTAAAGATAGCATTGGTTTCTGATCTATTGGAACGAGTATATTCCTGAAAAATTGTTAAAATGATTATGTTCCTTTGCCCTTTATGCGTGATTGGCTTGTGCTTGCTCCTACGGTCATCTTAGATCTTACTTTGCTTTAAAAGCAAACAGAGACCTTTATTAGTAGATTCCTACCCAATATAAATATCCATGACTGAATTGGTGATTTTAAAACCATTGACTAGTCACTGTTCTATCCACTAGGCCTGGCATGTGAGCCGTATTATGTATGGGTTCTAATTTTTAACGTTTACTTGAAACTGTTGTCTTTTTCTACCCACTATGTAATGTATGAAGGTCAATGCTCTCATTAAAAGCTTTTAGGTAAAGTCATCTGACATGTATTTTATTTCATTTTTTTTATTACAGTACAGAATTGTCTGAATTTTTTTCTTTTGTTTACATGCTTTTTTAAATAAAATTTCAAAATATCTAGATTACAAAGCAAAAATATCTTTTACGAGGGAAAAAAGTTTAAACGTTTTTAGGGGTGGATCCTTCTTTGTTCTTTGTTCTTTGTATGATTCGCAGGGGTCGTACTTGTCCTGAAATTCCTGATATTCTTGAAAAAAATTAAAACATCCTGAAACGTCCTAAAATATGGTAGTCTGTCAAAAAATTCCTGAAATTTTACGAGTTTTGTGCTATATTAGCATTCGAAATCATTAAATAGCAGGGTTCCCAGCAACATGGAAAATCTGGAAAGTCAGAGAATTTCAAAGTAGTCAGGGGAAAGTCATGGAAATTTTAAAATATATAAGAAAAGTCAGGGAATTTACACATATTTCCTAAAAGTCATGGAAAGGTCTGGGGGGTGGGGAGGGGATTTGAATTTCTTTCTTTTTCAGAAAAGTGTTACTATATTTTTCGCTACATGGTGCCTCTGAAAAATCTCCTCTTGTCGGTTTCAAGATTCAATTCAAAGATTCAAGATTCCTTCAAATTCAATACAGAAAAACCATAATATGGAAAAAAGTTTTCTACATTTTTTAGAATTTTTCATGACATTTCACATTCTAGACTTTGCCAGTTTTCAAATGAGTGCCACACAACAAAGATAGAACAGTTTTTTTGCATTATAGTACTTTATAGAATTTCATTTTGCAATTTTCTTGAAAGGTGCTGGAATTTTCTCCTGAGAAAAGAGTACAAACCCTGTTATTACGATACAAATTTCTGGATTTTTTTTTTTTTTTTTTTTTTTTTTTTTGTTATTTAAAGCAGATTTTGTGTACGCCGTTTGGCCATGGAAATTTTTTGGACTTGGTCAGGGAAAATCATGGAAAATCAGGAAAATTGCCAGACATGTTTTGCTGGGAACCCTGCTGTTACTTTAATGAAAATTTCTGATCACGTTGAGAGTTGGATTCTATGGCTTGAATCTCGTTCTAATTGATTTATAGCTATATATCCTTCATAATGCCTATTCATATAAATATATAGTATAATTTTTTCACCTATACACTAAAACTCATTCGTTGCATCACCAATATTATGACATGTATATGCATGACATAAGGTTTTTTCATATAAATTCACCTTAGGTGTGATTCCTTTCAAACATTTTTTACAGATCATTAAATAAACATACTGCTTATAAATGCTTTTAAAAAATGCAATACTAAAATTTTTGCATTTCACTTTTTCCTACTTTATCTGCAATTAGCGATTTCAGATATTATTTCCCATCCAAGAAATTAAAATACAATAATACGACAATAACAATGACAGAACTTTGCGCATTTTCGACCATACATTGATAAAAAAGACAATTAGAAAAAATACATTACTTTGACTCAACCATAAGTAAGATTTCTCAGCTTTATAAATGAAAATGCGCGTTTTCTTTGCACATGCAATAGAAAAATAAATAGGGAGGTTAAGGGTTCAAAACTTCTATATCCAGAGTACTTACAAATTGAGAAATTGAGATACATATGAAAAAACTGCGCAAAGATAAATACATGATCTGCAAAAAACAATGCAAAGAAAAGCACAAATATACACAGAAATTTTATCTTGCACCTGTTTCAAGGCTTCATAATAGGAGCTTTTTCTTCAGTGCCAAACGAATGATAGAGAAATGAGTAATAATAGCAGCAAAATGTGTTATTGTTACCCTGTTTTCTCACTTGTTAACTTTTACATATTTATGTTTAGATATTTGTGTAGAGGGGGGGGGAATTTTTGATAATTAATCAGCACCAATTTATATAGAGGTCAAACTGAATCTGAAGTATGATGAAAATCCGTACAATAGTTCTTGAGATATAGCTGTCACGGAAATCATTAAAAATTAAGCAAAACAGCACCACGTGTCGGGCAATTTAGACAAAAACTAATAGACCGGGAGGCGGGAGCACAGACAACTACCTCATCGAGTTCACGGCTGAAATTCCAGAATCAGTTAAAACTCGATTCGCATATTAAAACGCAATCGGTCTGCCAAGTCATATATTGGTGGAAAACACCTTAAAACCCGATTTTAGCGGTTGACTCGTAGGTTTACCATTGTGTTTTCCTGCACCCAGTTCTCCATCTTTTCGTACTTTTGGGTGCAGGAAAACACAATGGTAAACCTACGAGTCAACCGCTAAAATCGGGTTTTAAGATGTTTTCCACCAACATATGACTTGGCAGACCGATTGCGTTTTAATATGCGAATCGAGTATTAACTAATTCTGGAATTTCAGCCGTGAACTCGATGAGGTGATTGTCTGTGCTGCCGCCTCCCGGTCTATAATCAGCACCAATTTATATTAAGGTCTAACTGAATCTGAAGTTTGATGAAAATCCATACTTTAGTTCTTGAGATATATCTATAATGGAAATCGTGAAAAATGCAACATAGCAGTGCCACCTGTTGAGTGATTTACACCAAAAACTAATCAGCACCAATTTATATCAAGGTCTAACTGAATCTGAAGTTTGATGAGATTCCGTGCTTTAGTTCTTGAGATATAGCTATCACGGGAATCGTTAAAAAGACAATATAGTATCGCCACCTATTGGGCGATTTATACCAAAATATAATAAGCAACAACTTATGTCAACATCTAACTGAATCTAAAGTTTGAGGAAATTCCATATATTAGTTCTTGAGATACAGCTATTGCGGAAATCGTGAAAAATACAGAATAGCAGAGACACCTCTTGGACGATTTACACCAAAAACTAATCAGCGTTAATTTATATCAAGGTCTAACAGAATCTCAAGTTTTAGTAAGTTCCGTGCTTTAGTTCTTGATATAAAACGCCCAAAACATTTTTGTCAAATACAGACACACAGACACATTTTTTAAAAGCAGTCAAACCGTGTTCTGGACCTTCTAAAACGTATAAATACATCGAAAACGGAATTTGAATTTTTTCAATAATCCAATACTTTCTTCTTGTAAAGATAGAATAAAGTAAAAGAAAGAAAAATTATTCATCAAGCATAGAATATGAAACACTTTCCAACACTAACTTTAATAAGCCTTTGCTGTTCAATAAGGTAAATAAGATACCCAAGTAAACATTTTAGAAAATGCAAAACACGTTTGAAAACCAGATTTCAGAAATTACAGGCCATAGCCAGAAAAGTACTCCAATTATTTTGTGCAGCCCTGTATATTATCTATAGATTTGTATAATATAGTATGCTACAATTTAGTTTACTAAGAAAACACATAACGTAGTTGAAAATTCAGCATCAGAAGTTTCAACCAATAGACGAAAACATATTTGGATTCTTTTGCTCAGCCTTGTATACTACCTTAAGATTTTTATACATGCCACATATTAAGATAAAGTTTAATTCAGGCAAAAAATTCGCTGAAAACTACTGAAATCACACTTCTCAGAATTTATCATACATAGGTGACCATTCTTTACGTGGCCCTGTATACAATTTTATTTATATTCTACAAACAACTTTTAGCATACTAAATATATTTCACGTTCAAAATGCCTAACTCGATTTTTAAAAAAAAGCTTTAAAAAATTTACGCTCATACACAGTAATGCTTACGAATTCTTTAGTGTAGCGCTGTATATGATCTATAGCATTTATGCATATCACATAGTATGCAAAAATTTAGTTAAACACATACCTAACAGAAAGCGCATCTCCAGCAATAATAGAGTTAATACATCGGATACAGTACTGTATCTGAAATATTTTGGGTGTCCCTGTAAAAGAACGATAAATGCTATGGACATCATATTATACAACAAGTAACTTGTAGTGAAGCTCGGTAATGTAGGGGATATAGGGGATGAATGGACATTTTCACAAAAAATATTTACTTTAAATATTTTATTTTAGTTATTATTAATGTTATATATCGCATTTCATACATTAGGCGTTTGTCTATATCTTATGCACAATATTTATTCAAGATTATTATTACACAGAAATATATTATGAAATTTAAAAAAGTTCACATCTGTCCCAATCATCCCCACAGCAGGGATGGATGGGACACAAATATTTTCTCTCTGTATTCAATGATACCAAATTAAAATTTATAATTATACACTTATATGTAATTATATTTGTAATATATGATCTTATATGGCTGTTATATATCAGTGTTAGTTATCTAAGAAGTGAAAAAAGTTAATTATGAATTAAAAAACTAATTTATATTATATATTTTAACTGAAATTTTAATGACTTACAAAGTTAAAGTTGCACGGATATGCAAATATCAGTAACACAATAAATGTGTCTGTTGGCGAAGACCAAGAAAATCTGCCGTGCGCAGAAATCTGAAAATTTGTTTTAGGATAGATAGTTGAAAGCAAGTTATAATCCATCCCCAGGCTCAATTTTTTCATTTTTTGATAATTAGTGGAGATACTAATTAAAAACTCATAAAATAAACTATCCGTTTTTGCAAATCGGTGGAGGTGCGCATGGGGATGCTTAACTCTCCTCTTCCCGGAGCACGTAGAAGAGCGACCAACGAAATACACGGCGGATTCATGATGTTTAAAACGTCACACGGAGTTAATCATCTTTTTACGGTGATTAGCACAAAGCGGCGCACCCATTGTTTTGTATCAATTGCCGTGTGATGTTTTAAAAGTCATGAACCGGCTGTGCATTTCGTTGGTCGCGGTAGAAGGGAAGAATCAAATGCTGTATTCTTTTTTGGCCGATTGTCTTAACGCGCATAGGCCGAACCGTTCGTGATACGGAAAAAAGGAAGACATCCCAGCTAAAAATGAACTGCAGTTTTTCTACAGAAGTGAAGTATTTTTAAAGTTTTTCTACAGGCAACTGTAGATTTTCTGTAGTGCAATCTTGACTGTAAAAATACTTCAGTTATTTTGCAGTTAATGTGAAGTAATTTTGCAGTAATTTATTTCAAAAATACTGTGAGCTTTTATCTGCAAAAATACTGCAGTTTACGTGAATTTATGTTATAATCATAAATTTAAAAAATAATGAGACTTTACATCTGTAGTAAAACTGTAGTAAATTTGAAGTATTTTTACAGTCATTATTTCAGTATTATATTTTCTGATGTATCTGCAGTATAACTGCAGTTACTTTAAGGTAATTTTACAGAACTCAATTTTAGTAAGTTTGTGAGATATTTTCTGCAATTTATCTGCAGTTTTAAAAGCTAAGCAATATTAAAGTCTTTCAGTTTTTGACAATATTGCGTATTTACTCTGTTATTAATAATTAACACTGTTTTCAAGACTTTTAGTTTAATGGGACTAATTTGAACAAAAATCAAAATCCTCAGGCGGGGGGGGGGGGGCGAACACTGCTTTGAACCACCCATTTTGAGAAAAATTTTTAACACATAAATATATATATAAAAAAATAACTTTCATGGGGAATTTAAGGGGGAATGTCCGCCCTTCCGCCCAACGGGAAATTTGTACTTTCTCTTAGTGTTTAATTACTTTAAATTACTCGGAAAAAGAATAAATTTACTGTTTTACAAAATCGGTCAAAATAAAAAATTAAATAAAATTTTAAAATCCAGGGAGGGTTAATGACGCAACCCCCCCCCCCCCCCCCCCGCCTCCAACGGAAAATTCTTAGTTCCTCTTTTAAGTTAAGCGAAGAACAGCGAGTTAAGCAGCGGACATTGCTTTGAACCACCCCTTTTGAGATACATTTTTAACACATAAATATAAAAAATAACAAATAAATAACTTTCATGGGGAATTTAAGGGGGGAAAGTCCGCCCTTCCCCCCAACGGGAAATTTGTACTTTCTCTTAGTGTTTAATTACTTTAAATTACTCGAAAAAATAATAAATTTACTGTTTTACAAAATCGGTCAAAATAAAAAATTAAATAAAATTTCAAAATCCACGGAGGGTTAATGACGCCCCCCCCCCCCCCTCCAACGGAAAATTTTTAGTTCCTCTTTTAAGTTACTCAAAAGAACCAATTTTATTATGCTGTTCAAAAACGGAGAAAACGTAATTTTAGTTACTTAAACTTTAAAATTCAGGAAGAAAGTAGTAATTGAACACCCCCCCCCCCCCACACACACACACACACACACATATACACCCTACACACAACGGAAAATTCTTAGTTCTTTTATTTTAAGTTTTTTTTTTATTATTATTATTATTTATTTTAGTTATTTTAATTATTTAGTTATTTAAATTTCAAAATCGAGGGAGGGAGAAATTGCCTTTCCACTAATTAACTACAGGCATGATGACTTCCAGTTTTTAAGAAAATTTTACTTCAAAAAACAAGTGAAAAATGTAAATCTCCTTTTGAACATTTGATTTTTTTTTTTTCGTAACTGACTATGTGAAGAAACGCTACATCTCAACTCAACTCAGATTCTGATCGTTCTGTTTACGTTTTGACGGCGACACGGCGGTAAGCGGTAAGTGCAAGCGTTTGTATATTATTCTTCTTATTCGCTAGCTTTGTTAATATAATAATTAATGCCGTAATTTTTTAAATGTTTATATATAGCTATAAGATGGCTAAAAATATGTACCGACAGACACCTCTACAAATCTAGATAGATTAAAAAATTAGATACATTCAACGTATTTATAAAGTACCACGTTGTCTTGCCAAAAAAAAATTATTTCGGAGGAGATTTGTACTGTCAATGTGTCGTCCATATTCTTATTTTAGACTTTTTTTTTTAAATACTGTAATAGCGATGGAGTTAATTTAAAGTTTGTTGCCCCTACAATTACGATTATGCCAAGGTTGCAGCTATGATTTTATCAAAATCATCGCCAAGCTTACAGAGGCGTAGCGTCAAGGGGGGCACGGGTGACTTTACTACCAGTATTTTTATATTCTATATTTGGCCTTATTTATTTCATACCGTTCAAAGATTAAATAAGGCTAAATGTAGTATATAATTATACTGGTAGTAAAATGATCGTGCCCCCCCCTGACGCTACGCCACTGCTTACATATGCATCGTATATATGCATATGACTATAACTTTCGGCCACATAAATCACGAAATGTTGAACACATATATAGTATTATTATAATGTCATATATGCTTTATAATTTGATAAATTTTGGTCACTAGATGTTTTTTCTTATATTAATTTTACATTATTTTGTAATAAAAAATGCAAAAAATGAATCCTGAAATGTGTTTTATGGTGTTCAATGGATAAATAAGCTAAAAAAAATTATTTTCTTTAAATCCAATGTTTTTATTATTACAAACTAGTAAGCATCCAAAATTTAAAAATAAGCTATCAAGCTGGGGTGTAAAAATCTAGGAGTCAATGGGCCAATTCTCACCACTAAATTTTATTAGTATTCTTCGGCTAAATTTTATTATTATACTTCACCTAAATTTTATCAGTATTCTTATTAGTCGAAGAATATTAAAAATTTAGTGGTAGCGACTAGATTTTTACACCCCTGCTATCAAGTATAAAAATATAGCAACAAATATTTTGTTATTAATTGAAAAATGTTAACTGACACCTGTAACATACCAATTTGGCAAACTATCTTGGAAAAAGAAGAAAAAGCTTTTAATCACATTTCATGTAACATATCATTCAGGAGGACAATATTTAAAATAGCATTACTTTAAATTAAATTATAATTTTTATAAAGTTATTTTCCTCCTGGTATATTATTTGTAAACTTTGATTAAAAGCAATTGAAAATATATGTAAAAACCTTGAGAAACCATTAATTGTATTGACACACAGGCTAAGTACAGTCAAGATCAACCCAAACAATATTATAAATTTCATTGTAACGATAAAAGGCTCAAATATTTAATTTAATTTTGTAATAAATATGAGTTATTTGAATTCACAATAACAAACTCTAAATTAACTCCATCACTATTAAAGAAAAGTTTAAAATAAGATAATATGAACAAAACTTTGAAAATACAAATATCCTATGAAATATTTTTTCTAGTAAGGCTTTTATAAATACGTTGAATCTAATTTTTTTTAAAGAGAAACCAGTTTTGAAGAAGTGTCTGTCGGTACATATTTTTAGCTATCTTATGGCTATGTATAAACATTTAAAAAATGAATTAAGGTGTTAATTATTATATTAACAAAGTTAGCGAATTACGGAAAATAATGGACGAACGCTGTCACTTATTGCTCAATGCCGAGAGTCGCATGTAAAATGTAAACAGGTTTAGAATTTAGCTATAGGTGAAAATTAGCAGTAGCTATTCACCACATAGCGATTAAAGTAGTAAAACGGCAATTAAAACATTGTCATTGTTTACCACCTCTGCTTTCAGGTAACACATTCCATGGCAATCCTTGAGCGACTAATTTTGCGATCCCCCCCTCCCCTAAAGGTGAAAATAAGCAGTCGCCAGTTGTTGATTAAACTTTAAAAACTGGCGATTAAAAATGTGGAAAGCACAAGCCAAATGCAGGATTTCCCAATTACCATTTTCGCCTAAATTTCAAGATTTTTCAGCTTCCATTCGACGAAATTCATAATTTTTATGCGTCCGTTCGAAGAAATTCATGGCTTTTATGCGCATGTTTGAAGAAATTTACGATTTTCCGTGCATAATCGAAGAAATTCATGATTTTTACTTGGCGATCCATAAAATTCATGATTTTTATGCGTTTGATCAACGAAATTCAGAATTTTTACACTGTTGAATGACGAAATTTGATTTTTACGTAGCCAATCGACAAAATTCATTATTTCTCTCCGGCCGATCGAAGAAATTCATTATTTTTATGCACACGATCGACAAAATTCAAGATTTTTACACTGCCGAATGACAAAATTTGATTTTTACGTAGCCAATCGACAAAATTCAAGATTTTTACACTGCCGAATGACAAAATTTGATTTTTACGTAGCCAATCGACAAAATACATGATTTTTACATGCCGATCGATAAAATTCATGATTTTTATGCACTCGGTCACTAAAAATCATTATTTTTACATGCCCGATCGACGAGATTCGTGATTTTTATGCATTTGATCGATGAAATTCAGGATTTTTTACACTCCCGAATGGCGAAGTTTTTTTACGTAGCCGATCGACAAAATTCATTACTTTTTCTGAGCATGATCGACAAACTTCATTATTTTTACGCACACGATTGAGAAAATTCATGATTTTACACGCACTATCGATGTAATTCAGGATTTTTGCACTCTTGAATGGTGAAATTTGCAATTTTTCTTCCGAAATTCAATTTGTGGGGTTTTTTTTTTTCGGTTAATGTGTGTGAAGTGTACATATATATATAAGTTACTAACCGCTGTTTGAATGAATTTCATGCATTCTAGAGATTGCTGCATTGTGAGTTTCGTGCATCCAGGAGTGTTTTTTTTTTTTTTTTTGGGGGGGGGAGTTATTGTAGGCGAAGCGTACATATATATATATATATATATGTTACTAACTGCTGTTTGAATGAATTTCATGCATTCTCAAGATTGCTGCATGGTGAGTTTCATACATCCACGGTTTTTTTCTTAGTTAATGGGTTGGGTTGATTATTGACGGCCAGTTATCCACACTAGGGATATAGGCCCGGGGGGAGTGCCCTTCGTGGGGGTCTTTCTAAGGGAACCTAACCTGTATTTACACATGGATAAATCCACGGCTCAAAGAAAACCATGAAAACTCCGAACGATTAGGCCGACGGGCGCGATTGGGATCGAACCCAGCACCTCCCGTCTACCAGCTTCGAGAGCACAACCTCTCAGCCACTGGTGGGGCTTTTCAGTTAATGTATGCGAAGCATACATATATATGTTACTAACTGCTGTTTGAATGAATTTTATGCATTCTAGTGATTGCTGCATGGTGAGTTTCATGCATCCAGGGTTTTTTTTTTCAGTTAATGTATGCGGAGTTAATGTTCGGTTAATGTACCTGCTTAATCCGGTAACGGATAATTGCATATATTTGCATTTATATAAGTGTTTTCGCGGTCTCCTCTGGTAATGGGATCCAGGATAATGGATATTCAGGGCCATGTTGCCTGCAAGTTTGTTGTAAATGTATCACTTGTACGTGCCACTATTCGGAACAAGCTAAATTCGGCAGCAAAGGCTGTGAAATGTGACAAGAATTTGTAAATACATTTGGTATTTAAATACGATGTAAATTATAAAGCATAAACATCAAATGTTAATAAAATGGTTTTTTTTTAATTTAAACCTTATTTGCACCATAATTGTATACAAGATAAAATTGGAAGGACAAATCAGGACGCAGGTAAGAGTAATTTTTGTAAATTTTAGCATTTTTTTAGAAAAACAGAAAAGCATATATTTGTTTTGCTTTTAATATGAATTTTATGCAGTTATTTTTTATTAGCTGTAATATATGTAATACATTTTATTTCATAGTAAATGGTATATAATTTAGAAATTTACATATATGTATGTATCCTTTCATATAATTTATTTTATATATTCAAAATTATATAAATATTCAATGCACATATAGATAATTTCTTTAAGAGATGCAAAAATATTCCAATTTGAAATTTACATTGTGGAAAAATTAGTTGCAATTAAAATTAATTTTTGCATTTAAATTTCGTGTAGGGGAGACCGGTACACACTGGACCTATGGGCACAGTGGACCACCCCCTAATATTTTATTTATTTAAACTTTTTAAAAGCTTCTCTTATATCCTAATAGACAACAGCACTGCACTGATTATTTATAGCCTTCAGAAAATATGTTTAGCTCAGATTGAACTATTTTATCCTGATTTGTTGTTTTGAGCTTCTAAAAGTAAAATTTTTCATCATATTTGAATTTTTTTAGTAATTAAAGGTTGTAGATAAATAAGATAAAACAGCTTTTTTGTAAAGCTAAGATACTTGTTTTTATTTAACTTTAAAGTTAATATGTTTAAAAGGAAGCTATAAACAATATTAATACGATTATTTATTGAACTTCAACATGGGTCACAGTGGACCACCCACTCCTGGGCACAGTGGTCCACAATCCACTCTGCTCCTGTAATGCAGAATGTTCAAAATATTTAATAATTGCTTATTTACTATAAAGAAATATTGTTTAAAAGTAGTTATTTAACTGAAAAATAAAGTAAACAAAGAAAAATGACAATTTATTTAATATAGTAAGAAATATTTTGTTTTGTATTTACTGCCTTTGATAAATATAACTGTAGTCTAAATTGGTGATTATTCTATTCAAGTAAGATTCGTGAGATGCAAATTGAATGGAAACTGTAGATGAATCTATTGTTGATGTCAATGATTTCATAATATTGCTCTCAGACCCAAAAGTATTTCAGGAAAGTTCCAGGCTCAATCATACTCATAAGTATTTTGGAATTTCATTTGCAAATTGTAATGTGCGCTGATTGTTTTATACTTAAGTAATAACTTCGACTAAATTGCAATTGTTCCTGTATTAATCTGTTATTATTTTCAAAATATAATTCATTTTGTTTTTGTTTCAAAATGTTACTTGTAAATTTATATTACTATGTTATTTCGTGGGTAAAGGGAAAATAAAAAAGACTTAGATTAATGAAAAATAGACTTATATTGTATATTTCAGATAATACCTAATAGCGGTCCACTGTGGTCCACTTTACGGATGCATATAAAAAAATTTCTTTTGAAAAATATATTGAAAACTATGTTATGATATAAATGTATAAAGGTTTAAGGAATATTCAAAAATATTTTTTATGCAGATCGGTTTGTCCATTAAAGAGAAAAAAAAATTTAACTGAAAAAGTGGTTCACTGTGTACCAGTCTCCCCTACATTTAATATTTAAAATTATCATCTAAATCTGCCACAATAGACTTCATTATGAATTGCTTATGAGATTAAAAATTTGTAATCCCTTTCGCACAATATATATATTCTGACAAGCTTTGTAATATATATTCTCACAAGCTACAAAGAAAATCATTTTTTTTTTGGGGGGGGGGAGGCAGTAAGTACATATTGAATAATCAAACAGTTACAGCAATTAAAAAAACAAGGATATTTTATACAAATGTTTAAATGCTTGGGTAACAAAATTACAATGGACAAAGAAAAAGTTATGTCCACTCTGATTTAAATTCTTGTGCATCTATTTGCTTTATCAATTTGAAATTTCTGTAGAGGATTGAAAAGATATGCCATTATATAAAGAATTATAATTTAATTTTTTTAAATTCATATACAATTATTTTTAATTGCAATTTTTATTGTTGCAATGGAATTACTAAATACACATTATCAATTTTCTTCTTCACATTGAATTTATTTATAAAATTGCACTTTTTATTACAAAATTTTAAAAGTAAGATTTTAATTTTTAGCCAATAACCATGTGTCCTTGATTTCAAAGAAATTGCCCAGTAATGAAACTGTTGAAAAAATAAAAACAATTCAATACCATAAAAAAATCATTGCTTGAAGATTGAAGTACTATGATTATTATGAATACTTCACTCATCTTTCAATATTATTATTTTGAGTAAAGTCGTTCATACAATTTCTTGAATTCTTTCATTTTTCAAAAGGTAACCATAATAATTGAATAAGTCAGCCATGATCAAAAAATATTTTTCAGTGATGATTAATCGTTGTATGCATGATATATTTTATGCACAGATTGCATATAAATTGAGATATGAAAAAAAATATTTAATTAGATTTTAGTGCTGATTTTTTCATACAGAAAAATTAATATTTTATATATATACATATTTTGTAATAAATTTCTAAAAGGCTGCAGTGAAACTGCAAAAAAATGCAGTTGAAAGACCGCAGTGATTTGTCACAAATCATTGCAGTTTTTTTTAAGTCGACATAACTACACATTTACTGCAGTAAGTGTGTAGTTAAAATGCAGTTGGAAGTCTGCGGTGATTTGGCACAAATCCCTACAGTTTTTTTGAAGTCGACATAACTACAAATTTACTGCAGTAAGTGTGCAGTTAAAATGCAGTTGGAAAACTGCGGTGATTTGGCACAAATCTCTGCAGTTTTTTTGAAGTCGACATAACTACAAATTTACTGCAGTAAATTTGTAGTTATGTCGACTTTAAAAAAAACTGCAGGGATTTGTGCCAAATCACCGCAGTTTTCCAACTGCATTTTTTTTGTAGTTTCACTGCAGTTCATTTTTAGCTGGGATATTCTTAAATTTCCTACTTTTACGTCTTTAACGATCAGTTCACAGGTACCTATTTACAAAAATACCTATTTAAAGCTGAGACTACCTTCTCTTCGAAGATACAATTGGTTTTGAAAAATACGAATTTTAACCCTTTAGAAAAATATTGCGACTGCGGGTCACTTCCGGCCTTCCGAAGACGATATTTTTTGTATGCTAAAAGTAATTAAACGTCGGTATTTCAAACTCAATATTTTTAGAGCTGGACAGACTAGATTTACACCACCTACAAGAATTTCGAAACGTTCAGACTAGTGAGAATATTTAAGAAAATAATAAAATCTGAGAAATTTTCGATGAAAACGCTAAAACGAGCGCTGTTTTGGCTCACCTTGGGCACATGTTTTCATTACTTAATATACATATTTTTTCACGAAATTTTAAAGTGGGCTTGGATGATGAACAAATCAATAACATTTCAGAGAGTTCGAACGATAAGAACCATTTTTGTTGTTATGTTAACGAACCCGAAGCGAAAACAAAAGCGAAAATGTATTCTTACAAGCGCTTTACCACTAAATATTAATATTTTTTAGCAAATTTTTCACTCAAAAATATAAATTCATGCAAAATCTGGTTAAATATATAAAATCATACAAATTTGAGGTTCATTTAAGGTTATTATAATGGGCCTGGACTACGCCGGGCAGTTCGGCTAGTCATGTAATAAAATATTTCACGATGCGATCACTACTTTTAGCTTAAAACTTAAAATCTTCTCTAGTATTCTAAAATTGTAGAGTACAAAGTTACATTTAAATACGTCCAGTGTTTGCTGAGGAATTTGCTGACATACAGGCATAATGGCCAAAAACAGAAACTTCATTTTTAAAGTTGCTTAAAGCTGTTGGTCAGTGAAATCTGAAATTTCTCTCGCTAATGTCTCATTCGTATTTTTTAAATATCTCCTCAGGAGAAGTTACAATCGGGCAGTTGCGTTAGCCTCGGGCAGTTGCAATTGACGTCATGGTGGAGGTCACACACTACAAACAGGCAGTTCTAATAAGTGGAACTCCCTGATCTCCAGTTGTTGATCAGCTGATTGCCACTTCCCTTATAGGCAGTGCTGTAGTTGGGTGGGAAAGCCGTTCCCAGAAATATTTGGTTTGTTACTGTAGAAAAAAAATATCGCGTACGAGCACAAGCCTTTTTTTTTCTCTAGACTGTGCAAACTATACCCATTTCAATGTCTAAATGCGAAAGAGCATTGAGCTGCATGAATAACATCATCTATACGCAAAATTCATTCCTTATTGAAAGAGCTAGTTTACTTATGCAGGAGTAGGTGCGGGAGCCAGAATTGAACCTGGGAACCCACGGGCAGTAGGTGAGATCTTAAGAGCCGAGCAAAAGGCTAGCTCTATCGCTTCCTGCGAGATACTCGTTTTCTACTGCCCGTACAAGATGGCGTCGCCACAGTACTCCAACCCAGTGAGGAGAACGTCTCGTTGACGTTGAACGAGCGATGTGCACTCGTGTTGCGTGGCGGTTACCAGGTTGCTGCTGTCACGACGTGCGCACGTGTGTCCCCGATATGTGCGGCGTGACAGGCTTTTCGTGCTATGAAAGTCGTCATAGGCTTTCGTGCTGTGACCGTTTCACAGGCTTTTGCGCGCTGGGGTGTTTTCAGTGCTGCCATCTGTTGGACTCGAGAGGAGGTGATGATGTCGGCGAAGGTGCGTGTTCGTTTGTCCAAGGTCACCAATGTTGGTGTAGGTGCGGGAGAATGGATTGAACCTGGGAACCCACGGGCAGTAGGTGAAATCTTAAAAGCCGAGCAAAAGGCTAGCTCTATCACTTCCTGCGAGATACTCGTTTTCTACTGCCCGTACAAGATGGCGCCGCCACACTTATATTCATAAGCCGTGTAGGATCTCTCTTAAAAGAATTTTGGCCTGTACCTTATGTGAAATCTTGGTTGCGATCAGCAAGAAAATTATCCGACGAGACAGCTTGTCGTAAATCAGAGAGCACAGAAAACAGTTCTCGTTATCGTTCTTTATGGAAACTTCTAGAATAGATGTGCCAGTAAGTTATATACGGATTTAATTTTGTTATTTCGGCTAAATTTTGATTCATAATTGAAAATGTTACAATGAGATTGATTAAATATTGCTTTTAGATGAATGCTATACAAATACAATACTATAAAAACTAAAATATAATAATTATAACTGCTAATTAAAAAAAAATCGGCTTTTGACTAAATGTTTTAAAGTGGCTTTCGGCGTAGCAAAAATCCGGTAGCATCAACATCTACTCTATGAAAAGTTGAGTTCCCACACATATTTTTTTCCAACTACAGCACTGCTTATAGGGCAGTTGCAATAGACGTCATGATGACGTCGGGTTGGAGGTCACACAATCACACGTGTACTATGAACCATCCAACCCTTATCTTACACAGGTCAGGTTCACAGACGACTGTTCTTTGCAACAAATCGCTTATATAACTTTGTGATTTGTTTATTTTATAATGCCATCGATTTGTGCGGTAATCGGGAGGATAAATCCTTTTTTAGAATACCTGCGATACCTCGTAATGTCTGCGAAAGGAAACAAAATTTGTGTGAAAGAAGAAAAAAGCTCTAAAAAATGCTGATATAACAGATAAAAAAGTTAAATCTTTTAGGATATGTGAAGACCACTTTATATTAGGCTAGTAAAACGAGCTATTAATAAAAATATTAAAGAAACAAATCACATTTATGATAGTTGACAATGCTCTTGTAATAACTATGTGTTCTCTTATGCAATCAAATTGATATGTTATATTTACAAGCATAATATGAATTAAAAACTAAAATATATTGCACTTAACATCAAAACTTAAACAATATACTAAAAATGCTTTTTTTTTTCCTTCTCCTTTTTCTTTTATTTTTCACTCTGAACAAAATTGAAGATCAACTAATCAACAAAACAAAAACAATTTGCTTTATACACTTATAAAAATAACAACTAAGATTCAGTATCAACTATCAAGAAATCAGAAATGTATAAAACAAAAAATTAAATGCAAAAGGTTTTTTTAATTGAGAAAATTAAACATAAATGTAAGCATTTTTATTTTTTATTCTATAATATGTTGCGCAATTTAAGCTCAACAACTCCAAAACCAGAAATTGATTCTTTTCTAATGAAGCTGTATAGAACTGATTATCTAAATTAGACAGTTTATCTTTCTATATCTGTCCTGAATTAGTTAGGTCCCACATAACTATTAGTCCCATATAGTCTACATTTAAAAATAAAAACTTCAAACAAAGTTTGAATAAAACTTTTGTTTTTTTCTTAAACAGTAGACTTAAACTTAGAACAGTCAACACAAAAATAAGTTAAAAGCATTATTTTTTTAAGGATATATATAAAAAATATGAATGTATCACGACATGTTTACCATTAGCGAGGGGAATTTGCGATCTCATTGACAAACAGCCTTAAAACGAAACTCCTGTTTTTCGTCGTTATGTATACATGATGTATGTTCGCAATTCTTCCAAAAACATTGAACGGATTCGAATGCGAGTTTTTACATTACAATTCTAGCGCTTTAAGCGAAACATAGTCAACGTGTAGTTTTTTAACTGGGACGCATCAAATATTTTAATATATGATTGTCCACTGCGACAAATGCGATGTCACAACTAGAGTACCTTTATAAATTAGAATGGTTCTTTGCATGACTATTGTTTAAAGACGTTTAAGATATCTTATTAAATGTCTTTGCCATTGTTTGTAACTGCAGCTGATAGGGTACCTCTATAATAGAGTCGCGTGGACAACGACCATTGGCGCACCCAGGCAGGATTACGCTTTGGAAGGGGCTAGTATATTTTATGTTTCTCTAGGAGCTGGACTAGGGCTATTTTTCTTCCGTTAGACTCAGGCCCAGATTTCGGCTGTGCCAGGCTGGCAGTTTATTTTGCATAAATATTGTACATTTTGTGACGCAATATTGTACATTTTGTATAATATTGTACATTTTTTGACGGTAACTTTAGAAATTTATTTAATTTAAGAAATACACAACAAATATTTTGAAAAAATATACATTTTTTCCTTTATAGAGCTTTAAATGTGTGATATTTTTAATAATAGTTTTCTTTCTTTCTAAACTATATTAAAATTTTTACTGAATTCATTCATTTTCATTTGAATCTGTCTATGTGATTATTTATGTTGTAGTTCCTTACACCATGGCTTGCAAACAGATAATCTGAAAAATGTATTTTAAATTTTTTGGTATAATTATAAATGCAACATTCTTCTAAAATAATTAAAAAATTATAAGTAAATAAGTTCAAGAAATATGAGGATATTTTGAAGAAATTGGCTGAATCGGGACTGGTTTTACTGACGTTTGGGCCAGGCGAACTTTTAGCTTTAACACTGGGCCGATTCCAGGCCAAGATAGCTATTTTCCGGGCCTAGCTTGACCTGTGTCTGAAAATTTCGGCCAGTGGAGACTAGTATTTTGGGATGATACTTTTGTGCATCAGATCAATGACCCGCCTACAGTCAATTAAAATTAAGCAAAGTCAAGCTATTTTTTAAAACATTATTTTTGGCATGTCATTTATGAATGTGAAAAAAATGAAAAGCTTTTTAATTAGCGTACAATAAACGTGTATATATTTTTAACTTAAAATGGAAATTTTGAAATATGATAAAACAAAATCAATATTTTCAAAAATTTCTGTTTAAGAACCTTTAAAAAAATTAACCTTTCATAATTTTATGAAACTTTAAAATCCTTAGTCTAATCTTGATGTCTGGGAGGGGCTTCAGGCCCCTTAGCTCCCCCTTGGGGTGCGCCACTGACAGAGACCATTATCACCAAGCTAACATCAATCAAGCTAACATGTATTAACCTCTTTTATTTAGTTTTGAGACATAAGGAAAAGCGAGGCTAACGAAAAAGAAAGGCTACCGCGGTGCTTTACGGATATCTTTTTTTACAGACTGCGGGAGTCACGTGATGCTTGAATGCACCAATGCAAGTGTACGAAAAGAGCATCACGTCACTCTAGCGGTCTGTAAAAAAAGATGAGTTGAATGCACCGCGGTAGCTTGTCTTTTTCGTTAGCCTCGAGGAAAAAACAGATGACGTCACTGTCAAATTATAGTTGGATAGCAAGAAAGACCTGTCCGTTAATTAGGGCTACTACTGTACACATAAGTACGGACAATTTAATTTACCTATGTTTAACATGTCTATTATATTATTGGTCTACGTCGCCATGTCGATTCCTGCAATGATCGCTACAACAAAAAGGCAGTGGTATATTGGTTGACGGAAGGGTTTGTTGGTAAACATGTCCTTTCCTTATACGGACAGTGTGTCTGCTCATACAGGCGTTTTTGTGCCAACTATGGCAAAACTACATTCCAGAACTTGGACTGGACCAGGGGTGCAAAAATCTAGGCGCCAATAGGCTGATTTCCACCACTAAATTTTATTAGTATTCTTCGTCAAATTTTATTAGTATACTTCGCCAAAATTTTATCAGTATTCTTATTAGGCGAAGAATACTAAAAATTTAGTGGTGGGAATCGGCCTATTGGCGCCTAGATTTTTGCACCCCTAGACTGGACGATAGATTAGTCGAGTGAAAGACAAGTTAACAAACATTAGCTTTGTGATAATGGAAGGCTCGCCCAGCTATTTATGTCCAAAATCCTCTTAACCAATCAAATTTTATATCCGTATGTCGCTAATTCCATATAGAGACATCGTACTCATACTCGTTCAGGCGAGTATGGACTTTACCAGGGCTACACTACATACCGGGCTTGCTCATTCATTATGATGACGTCACAAAAGGTGGCTGACTAGGAGGAAAGACATACAGCGATTGGCACAAAACGATGGGCGCGTTGCTTTGGACCAATCGCTGGTCGCGGTCAGCCACCATTTGTGACGTTTTGAGAGTGAATGAGCAAGCCCGGTATCTAGTGTTGCCTTGACTTTACCCATGTCACGCCAGCTGTAGGTAAATAGATATAAAAAACAATAGGTTGGAAGAATATTTCGATACTCTTGCCCGTCGTCCAATAAACAGTCTTTTTTAAAGAGTATATACCCACAGAGACGTGGCTGTTGCCAATGTGGGTTTACCACAGCTTGGACAAAAATTTCTCCCTGAATACTGTCTAATTATGTTCCCTGTGTGCAGGATTTAATTTCTAACAAAAAAGTATCGGAGCTCTAATATTCTGAAGTAATAACAACAGTAGCGTATCCCTCTCCTCTGTCCCGCCCACACACAAATTTATATTTCATGCATTATTTCAAAGTATAAAGCAATTTTGTCTTGAGTAAAAGAAAAAATTTAATGTATTTTGACTATATCTATATGCATTTATATATAATAAGATCTAATAAAAGAACAGAGCAAAAACATTAATGTCAAGTGGTTTAGTGGTGTAAGGAATTTTCAGAAATCGTACTCGCCAAGGTTTGTTTGTATCAATTAATAAAATACAAAGCGTTGTTCCGTGAAATTCGGCGCTCTTCAAGAGGTTCCAACTAATATTTAAATATTCACTAAAAATAAAGAGTACTGGAGCTGTGCTCCTGTGAGCTTTGGTGAAAATTAAGCACTACATGGAGCTAAAAAGTTGATTAGTAAAAATATCTTATAAACACGAAAAACAAGCAGCGCATAAACATAACATCAGGGCTACACTACATACCGGGCTTGCTCATTCATTATGATGACGTCACAAAAGGTGGCTGACTAGGAGTAGAGCTCCTATAATACAGGCTGACGCATCCTCGCAGATTTGGGTCTCAAATTGGAGTTCAGTCGAAAAACCAAGCTAATCAGAACCGGTTCAGCCAATCAGAACCGAGTCTTAGGCAACCCCAACTCCGGTTGCGGTAGATTGATGCTGAACTGAGCAGGAATAATCCGAAACAAAATGGATATGCGTCAGCTCCTATTATAGGAGTCTTAACTAGGAGGAAAGACATACAGCGATTGGCACAAAACGATGGGCGCGTTGCTTTGGACCAATCGCTGGTCGCGGCCAGCCACCATTTGTGACGTTTTGAGAGTGAATGAGCAAGCTGCGACCTACGTTATACACGGCCGGTGCATGACGTTTAAAACGTCACATGAAGTGGATCATTTTTACACGGTGATTGGTGCAAAGCGCCGCACCCACTGTTTTGCACCAATCGCTGTGTAAAAATGATCCACTCCATATGACGTTTTAAACGTCATGCACCGGCCATGTATAACGCAGGTCGCGAGCAAGCCCGGTATCTAGTGTTGCCTTGATAACTGACCCCGAGTAAAAACGGCAGATACGATTGCAGTTAATTCTGGAATTTTTCGTCGCCGTTCGGAAACCACTGGGACGAAAACCATTTATTCTACACATGCGAGCGCCAGAAAGAAGTTATGCTCCTGCGTGTCGGCACGCTATTGTGTGGCTCAGATAAGAAAACCCTGGTAGGTTTCCTGTTTTTGAAGATTCCAAAACTTGTAGGGAGGGAACTTCATCCGCAGGACGAGTCCCTGCGTGCTGGGGATTATCCTGGTAGAGCACACAAGAGTCTATACCAGATCCTAGTGATCCGGTGATTGTGCTCTACTTTGGCTGTCAATCCGTAGGAGCGGAAGGACAAAAGACTGCGATAATTCTCGGAATGACCGATTGAACGGGTTAAATTGACAAGAAAAGAAAACGCCTGACTTTTCTAAAATAAAGACGATTGACCAATTATCCTGGCAAGAGGGCTGAGCTAAGACCAGCTCCAGAGTCTTTCTTATCTCAGCCACACTGTACGTCACATTTGTAAGACCAAAGTGCTTACATATGTGACGTTAGAATGAAGATGAAAAAAGAACGCAAATTATTGAAGTTGATTGGGAAAGGAAAATATAATTCAGACTTTGTTTTTTCAGAAGTGTTGTTCCGCTGAGCTCCGAAGCGCGGTATTTATGAGCTCCGGTGAATTCCGATTAATATTTAAATATAACTACAAACAAAGAAGTTCCGGAACTGAGCTTTGGTCCAAATTAAGCACTGCCTGTGTGCATCGTCATTCTTATTCTGTGTAATTAGGAAATACTATAGATGTTTGACTATGCACCGGATTTTGAACATTGTCGTTATTCATTTCGATGTCGATGAAGTCGTTGCTTCCATGACCACAATACCTTTTTTCTATTGTTCATATCAACACTAACGATATTGAAATTGTATCGACAGCGCTCAGAATTGCGCCAAGTTGCTGATATAAGCAAAAGTGTATCCATGATATAGCACCTATAAGATTTGTGCCAAGTTGCTGATATAAGCAAAAGTGTAGTCATGATATAGCGCCTATAAGATGTGCGAAAATAGGCTATCCAAAAAGTGCTAAAAAATTTAATCCGAGAAATGTCGATGGATCCTCTGTGGTCGAGTGGTTAAGGCACCAGCCCGCTAGTCGCTTGCGTGCATAGGAGAGGCACCGGGTTCGACTTTCGGTGTCTCCGTTGCATACTTTTTGTGGAGTACCTGCATGTAACCTTCAGTTATAAGCAGGCTTTTGTGTCAAGCAAAGCAAGTCTGATGTATTTTCTCAATCAAATAAATACATCGCAGCGACATTTGGAAGTTCAAACGTAAACATTGAATGATTAGATTGAGAAAACGTTTCGGCCGGTGAAAAGCTAGCAGATTTCGCTAAGATCGACATTTATCGTTCAATATTTATCGGATTCAATTTTGTTAGAACTTTCTGAAGCATTGTACCCCGTTCAGACTAGGCCATATAAGTGACTTAACTAACGTTTATGAATCGGACGACCCGGAACAAGGCTCGACTTCTCCATGCATTGCTACTGTGTTTTAGAATGTTCATTTAAGTCACTTAGAGTTAAGTACTCAAATCCTCTAGTCTAGAGTTGCAAAAAACCCGCAGATTTTGAGAGACGGGAATAAACCCGTAATTTTGGGGAATATTGGAAATTTTGAATGAGTTTTGAATGTAAACAAAACCAGCCATTTTTCAATTTGAATTTTTTATTTTCCTGAAAATTCAGGCATTGTTCTGAAAAGTTTAAGATGAAAAAATGGTATGAATTCAAAATTATTATGAATTCATGAAACTTATGATTTTACGCTCTAAGTTATTATCATTTATTAAAACTCTTTAGCTTTACAACAATGGAGGTTGTGATTTGGTGATGATTCGAACGTTTCCTTAACAATAAAAATTGTTTAAGTTCTGTTAGCTGACATACATACTGTTCAGGTATACTTTGTCTATATTAATTTTCAAGCGAGTTGCATTGTATTTTTGTATTGGTTTCTTTTACTTTTGTTCATATTCTTTTTTGTTTACATTCGCTGATTCTGAGAACAGGGGTGAAGTTTACATTCATGTCAGAAAAGATGAATCTGTCATCTGCCTCTCTCACATTTTAGTTATCGACAATTAAAATAGCAAATTACTACTTTCTCTTACATAACATTTCTGCAACTAAAGCATATATTTCGTTAGTTTCCATGTAAATTGTGCTATTTTTCTATATTTATGTTATTGGTTTTGTTTACATTGGTAAAAGCATTTTGTTTACATTGGCAAAAAATGAAATCAATAAAAGAAATTTAAAATAATAAATTAAAAATTTTTAAGCCTAAAATTTTCTGAAAACTCCCGGGAATTTTTAAAATATCCCTCCCAAAAAACCCGGTTTATTCCCGGGAATAAACCCATTTTTTTTCACCCTTTGCAACTTTACTCTAGTCTGAATGAGGTATGACTGGAATAGCCGGATGCTTCGATCTTCTAGACTCTATAGTCATGATAAATTCTAAAAGATCTACTTAAATAGCAATAGAGATTCTGTCTCAAAAGTTTAAGCACAAGCCTAAAATGTTGATTTTTAAATAATTATAAAAAGTTACAATGAATAACATTTTTTTATTTGGAGATTTTGCAACATTATTTAAATAAATGATATCAAAAGTAGAAAAATATAAATTACATAATTGTAAAAAATGTATTAAAAAACTGTCTTAAAAGTTTATGCACAATGTCAAAAACAACCAGATTTATAATTTTTACAGAGCCTTTACTTACAAATTATTTTTCTGTGATTTCGGATTAGTTCAAATAAACGTGCGTCCATCGAAATTATTAGTTTTTGTAGGGTTTCTGGTGGCAAAGAATACCATGCTTTCTCAATAGCCTCTTGGAGTTCTTCAGTAGTCATACTGCTTCCCATTGCCGTAAACCTGGCGGGCTAAAATACCCCAGACATTCTCAATAGGGTTTAAATGGGAGTCACGTGATGCTCGAATCCACCAATGTAGGTGTACGAAAAGAGCATCACGTCACTCTAGCGGTCTGTAAAAAAGATAGGTGGAATGCACCGCGGTAGCCCGCGACCTACGTTATACACGGCCGGTGCATGACGTTTAAAACGTCACATGAAGGGGATCATTTTCACACGGTAATTGGTGCAAAGCGCCGCACCCACCGTTTTGCACCAATCGCTGTTAGAGTTGCAAAAAACCCGCAGTTTTTGAGGGACGGGAATAAATCCGGGAATTTTTGGGAATAAACCCGGAATTTTGGGGAATATTGGAAATTTTGAAGGAGTTTTGAAAGTAAACAAAACTAGTCATTTCCCATTTATTTATTTATTTTTAAAGAAATTTCAGGCACTGTTCTGAAAAGTTTAAAATAGGTTTTTCATTATGAATTCACAAAACTTAGGCTTTTGCACCCTAAATTTTTATAATTCATTATAATTCATTTGCTTTACAACATTAACGACTGTGAGTTAGTAAAGATTTGAATGTTTCTTTAAAAATTAAAATTGTTTAATTTCTGTTAGTTGGCATATTAGCTATTCAGGAATAATCTATATTAATTTTCTTGTGAGTTACTGCATTTTTGCATTGATTTCTTTTAGTTTTATTGGTTTTCTTTTTTGTTTTCATTGTCTGAATTGGAGAACAGGGGTGATGTTTATATTCATGTCAGGCAAGATGAATCTGTCATCTTCCTCTAGCACTTTTTACCTATCCACGACTAAAATATCAACTTACGTATGATATTTTAATTTCTCTTACTTAATATTTCTGCAGCGTAAGCATGTATTTCACTGGTTTTCATGTAAACTGTGCTATTTTTCTGTATTTATGTTATTGATTTTGTTTACATTTGTAAAAAAACATTTTGTTTACAAATTAAAAAATTCCATGGCTAAAACTTTCTGAAAACTCCCGGAAATGTTCAATATTTCCCTCCCAAAAAGTCCGGTTTATTCCCGGGAATAAACCCGGTTTTTTCCACCCTTTGCAACTCTAATCGCTGTGTAAAAATGATCCACTCCATCTGACGTTTTAAACGTCATGCACCGGCCATGTATAACGCAGGTCGCCGGTAGCCTGTCTTTTTCGTTAGTCTCGGAGTGGATCATTTTTACACGGCCATTGATGCAAAGCGGCACGCGCACACCGTTTTGCACAAATCGCCGTGTAAAACTGATCCACTCGCGACCTACGTTATACACGGCCGGTGCATGACGTTTAAAAGTCACATGGAATGGATCATTTTTTACACAGTGATTGGTGCAAAGCGGCGCTCCCACCATTTTGCACCAATCACTGTGTAAAAATGATCCACTGCATGTGACGTTTTAAACGTCATGCACCGGCCGTGTTTAACGTAGGTCGCGATCCACTCCATGTGACGTTTTAAATGCCATATGGAGTGGATTATCTTATAGGCCGTGCATTTCGTTGGTCGCGATCTGATCCACATCGCCATGATAATTATTGCAATGATTGTTAAAGCAAAAATGTAGTAGTAATAGATTGGTTGACTGAAGTATTTTTTCATAAACACGTTCTTTCCTTATAGTGAAGTAACTGAGGAAGTAGCAGGGGTGATTCTGAGTAAAAAAAAAATTCTGAAATTCACAACAAATTTTTTGAAAGGTTACATCAAGGGGAGAAGGGGGAGGGGAATCCACTTCCGGCACTAACTATGTGTTTTTTTCCGCACCCCTTTGACGATATTTGCGTTTATCGCGATATTTTGACGAAATTTGCGGTTTTTCAGCGATCTTTTGACGAAATATGCGGATTTTCTGCGATCTTTTAACGAAATTTGCCGTTTTCTTCCGATCCTTAAACGAAATTTGCCGTTTTTTCGCGATCTTTTGACGAAATTTGCCGTTTTTCGCAATCATTTGACGAAATTTGCCGTTCTCTCGCGATCTTTTGACGAAATTTGCCGTTTTTCGCGATCCTTTGACGAAATATGCGGTTTTTTTGCGACTCTGACGAAATTTGCCGTTTTTTCAGGATCCTTTGACGAAATTTGTCTTTTTTTCGCGATCCTTTGACGAAATATGCGTTTTTTCGCGATCCTTTGACGAAATATGCGGTTTTTTCGCGACCCTTTGACGAAATTTGCCGTTTTTTTCAGGATCCTTTGACGAAACTTGTCTTTTTTTCGCGATCCTTTGACGAAATTCACGGTTTTTTCGCGATCTTTTTACGAAATTTGCCGTTTTTCGCGATACTTTGACGAAATATGCTGTTTTTTCGCGACCCTTTGACGAAATTTGCCGTTTTTTCAGGATCCTTTGACGAAATTTGTCTTTTTTTCGCGATACTTTGACGAAATATGCTGTTTTTTCGCGACCCTTTGACGAATTTTGCTGTTTTTTCAGGATCCTTAGACGAAATTTGTCTTTTTTTCGCGATCTTTGACGAAATATGCGTTTTTTTCGCGATCCTTTGACGAAATTCGCGGTTTTTCGCGATCTTTTAACGAAATTTGCCGTTTTTCGCGATACTTTGACGAAATTGGCGATTTCTCTTTGAACGATTGACGAAATTTATTTTTTTCGGCGACCATTTGTCGAAAAACGCGATATATTTTATGTCCGAATTTTCGACCGATTTTTTTTAATTTTCGGAAGTGACTTCCTTAATTTTTCGGAACAGAATCACCCCTGAGATGTAGTCAGAAGATGAAGAATGCTGTTTGTTTACACCAGATTCCACTAATAAATTTGAATAGAAATGGTGTCTCCGTGGCCGAGTTGTTTAAGGCAGCATTCCGCTAATCGCTTGAGAGCATAGGAATCAGGCCAGCTCCATTGGAAGCACTTTATGGAGCTGCCGTTTGTAACTCTCTGGTGTTGTAAGTTTCTTTGTGCTATGTCGTCTAAAAAGATTTATGTAATTCTCGAAGTCATGTATGTGTTTCTGTGAATAAAATATATATGGATGGTTCGCGACTACAGCCTTTGTAGCTATAGATCTCAAAGCATCACTCCTTCAAATGTTCAAATGAATAGAAATTTTCACCTTATTTAAATGCCTTATTCATGGAAAATGTTTGTCATAAGTAACGTAAAAATTTCTATATGTTTTCACTGGCGGCATTACAAGGATGATTCTGAAATTCACAACAAATTTTCTGAAAGGTTACAACAAGGGGGGAGGGAGGGGGAATCCATTCCCGGCACTAACTGTGTATTTTCCGCACCCGTTTGACGATATTTTGCCGTTTTTTCGCGATCCTTTGACGAAATTTGTCGTTTTTTCACGATCTTTTGACGAAATTTGCGTTTTTTCGCGATATTTTGCTGTTTTTTTTTGCGTTCCTTTGACGAAATTTGACGTTTTTTCGCGTTCCTTTGACAAAATTTGCCGTTTTTTGCGATCATTTGACGAAATTTGCCGTTTTTACGCGATTATTTGATGAAATTTACGTTTTTTCGGCGATTCTTTGACAAAATTCACGTTTTTTTCGTAATCCCTGGACGAAATTCGCGTTCCTTTGACGAAATTTGCGATCTTCTGATGAAATTTGCGTTTTTCCCGTGATTCTTTGGCGATTTCTCTTCGAACGATTGACGAAATTGATTTTTTTCGGCGACCATTTGTCGAAAAACGCGATATATTTTATGTCCGAATTTATGACGGATTTTTTTTAATTTTCAGAAAATTCGGAACAGAATAAACCCTGCGGCATTACAATCACTTTCACTGACATTGACAGGAGGATTGTTTATGTGGTCCAATATGGCAGGACTACCACCGAGGCAAACTTCCACCAGTAAAAACGGATATTTTTGCTTTAATTATGACAGAAATAGTGCTCGAATACGGCAATTAAATAAATAGAAAATTTCTATACAAATTTATTGGTAGAAATATTTTCCTGTGGTAATTGGCCACTGCAGAACATTTACACTTTTGAACAATTACATTTTTGTTTAGGTCTAATTAAATTTACTTAAGGTTTTCTATAAGAAAAATGCATTTATTGCGTTTTGCAAAGTTCGCAACTTATATGGTAATTTTTTAATTATAATAGTTTCTTCCACTTGGAAGAAACCTATTTCTTTGGCCGGTTTTTTCCACTTTGGAAGGAACTTGCCAACCCTGTTCCAATCTTGGAGATTGTTGAAATGAAACAACAACAACAAAAAAAAAACAAGTGGGTAAGTGTGATCGAAGATCGCACAAATTGTTTCAGTTAATATTCCTTTCTTTAATAAATCCAAATAAATTTCATTTTCCAGAAAAAAAAAAGGTCATGTTTTTCATAAAGTAAAAATTTACGTGTCTATTTTTCTCATTTTTTCGAATATCTGAACCGGTCCGATAGCGGGCGAAACCGCTATTATACTCTGTCATAATAATATCCGTCACGTGAACTAAATGCGATATTAAAAAAAAATTCAAAATTAAACATGTTATATAGAGACCTTCAAAATGTTAAAATAGGTCATTATTTCAATAATCGGTGTTTATTGTTGAAAACTGAGAATTGATATGTCCCGCGAGAGGGCGTCGCGAACTCCCCTCGATTGAAAGTGAAATCGAACTGAACTGAAGTTATGTTTGTTGTTCTGCCAAAGGGCACGCTACGCATTGTTTCATTTAGTGAAATAAATTATTTAAAGTGTTACAGTGGACTATTTTTGATTATATATATGAGTTATAAATACGCATGCATCACATTCCTACATTTTATGGTCACGTCGAGCCGCAGAGAAAAGGTAAAATATTTTTAATTGTATTTCTTCGAAAATGTTCAAACTAGAATCGAATGTTCGAATAAAAAACTTGTATATTGACTTCTACAAATATAAACTGCTGACTGTCTTTCCCTATTTTCTTCGCAAGCATTTTTTATCAAATGATGATTTTGTTCCGTTTCTCGCAAGTAATTTAATGTTTGTTCGAAATAACGATTACGCAATAATGGAAAAAGAACGCAAGTAATTAAAAAGCGAAAGTTGAAGACAGACGATATTTTACTCTTGCAGAATAACGGAAGTTCGGTGAGTAAAAAAAAAAAAACCTATTTTCATTGCATCAATTTTTGTCAACATGTCTGATATTCGATCAGCAAAAACTAATAAAAAGAGCTTAAAGTCAAATGTTACAAAATTTAAGGACAAGGTTAATTCGACTTTAGAAAACGCAGATATAGTCCTTTTAGAGCTTTATAATGCAAAAATACTGTCCTTCGAAAAGGAATTGAATTCAGTATTTGATGCAATATTTGCACAATGCGATGACAAGGATATAGATGAATTCATTAGTGAAAAGGAAGGCATTATTGAAACCATAGATGACAATAATTTAGCAATAAAGCGAAAATTTTTGGATGTAAATTCTGTAAAAAATAATAACAATTCAAAGAGCAATGAATCCCTTTCTAAAAATAACTCTTTTTCTGAAATTAAGCTACCAAAAATAACACTTCCTACATTTTTCGGTAAATTGGATGAATGGATTGAGTTTAAAGATCTATTTTCTGCAGCTGTACACAATAATACAAATCTTACAAGTGCACATAAGCTACAGTATTTAAAAAGTTCTTGTAAGGGCGATGCACTTAAAATTATTCAATCCATTCCCATTTCTGACCAAAATTATGACATTGCTTGGAATCTATTAGTAGAGCGCTATTCAAATAAGAGAGATTTAATTAATGCAGTAATTAAAAAGTTACTTTCATTACAACAGGCACACGATACTGCCCAATCTATTTTAAAATTTGTTGACATCATAAATGAATGCATAAGATTCTTAAAGGTATTAGATCAGGATGTAAATAACTTTGGTGAAACATTAACTGTGTATTTATTAGTGGAGAAGTTGGATAGCAATACACGCTGTTGGTGGGAAAGGTCCCTTAAAATAGATGAATTGGGCACTGTGGAGCAATTAATTTCCTTTATGAAAGAACACGCTCATACCCTTCATAATAGCAATAAAGATCCAAAATGTGTGTATAATTCTAAGACTCTAACTTCACTTTCTGAAGTTCCATACAATTGTTTATTGTGTAAAGGCGATCACATTTTAATGAAGTGCCCACAGTTTATAAATTTGTCTGCAAAAAAGAGATTTAACATGGTTAAAATGAAAAAATTATGCTACAATTGTTTATCAGGTTTTCATAACATTAGTCAATGTAAGAGTTCAAATACATGTAGAAGATGTAGTAAGCGCCATCACACATTGATTCACCTAGAACGCAGTGATGAAAGCTTTGATTCTAGTCAGTCATCAAATCAAAATAGATGTACTCCCAATCTTAACAGTAATTTGTCGCCAACCGCAAACGCATTTACTCCTAATAATTACCCAGATAGCCAGATGTCTGCCACCACTTTGGGTGCGAATACACAGTCATCTAGCACCACGCATTCAACTATCAACAATACTGTTGTGAGTATGACGTCTTTTAATAAACAAATACTTCTTTCAACTGCAATAATACATGTGAAAAATGCTAGAGGAGAGTTTGTTCCTCTTAGAGCGTTACTAGATTCAGGTTAGCAAAATAACTTCATAACTAAGGAATGTACTGAGTTATTGTGCTTGAAAGGAAAAAAAATAAATGCTTCGGTTTCAGGGTTGAATGATTCAGTTACGAATATAAAAGAAAATGTCATAACCACTATCGCTAATGCAAACAAAAGTTTTAGTGACACTTTGCAATTTTTTATTGTTCCAAAAATAACCAACTTTATTCCAGGACATTCTTTTAGATTTCCATTTTCTGAGCTGCCTCAAGATGTAAGATTGGCAGATCTAAAATTTAATGAACCAAATAAAATTGACATTTTATTGGGGACTGAGTGTTTTTACGATTTATTACGAAATGGTCAAATCCGTTTAAAGAATTCTAACGTCATTTTACAGCGTACCGTATTTGGGTATGTGGTGGGAGGTTCTCTCACTGATTCGGACCATGCTAATCATAATGCATATTGTGGTCTAACTTGCAATGTAGAAGAACAATTGAGTAAATTTTTCGATTTAGAATCAATTGGGATTAGAGATGACCCTTATTGTAATGATGAAGATAAGGCATTAGAAATTTTTACCGAAACAGTTTCCTGTAAAGATAATCGATACGAAGTAGCTCTGCTGTGGAAAAAAGACTGGATTAATTTGAGTGATAACTATAAGATTTCTGAGAAACGATTCAAATATTTAATTAATAAAATGCGTAATGATGATAATTTGTTTTCTCAGTACAAAGAAATTTTGAAAGAATATCTTAATTTTGATATTATTGAAAGGGTGTCAGATCCAACTAAGCCAAAGGACAGACCCATATTCTATTTGCCACATCGAGCGGTCTTTAGAAAAGATAGTGTTACAACGAAAACGCGTATTGTATTCGATGCCAGTTCTCACGATGTAGGACAACTCTCTTTAAACGATTGTTTGTGGCCTGGTATCAACTTAAATCCTGGTATTTTCCAATTGCTCGTTAATTTTAGATTAAATAAAATAGGAATTTTGGCAGATGTGGAGAAAGCATTTCTCCAAATTTCATTATCAGAAAAGGACAGAGACTCTGTCAGATTTCTCTTTGTGGAAGTTATCGAAAATCCGAAAGATGAAGTGTTTGATAATTTGAATATCCAAATATATCGTTTTAAGCATTTACTTTTTGGATTAAATTCTAGTCCATTTCTTCTAGCTGCTGCAATAAAGGAACATATAAAAAAATTTAAAGATCAATATCCTGAAACTTTTCGAATTCTTGATACATGCCTTTATGTCGACGATTTAGTGAGTGGTACTGATAGTATTGAAGAAGCTCTGAAGATCTCACATGAGGCTAAGATGATTATGAGTCAGGCCAGTTTAAATTTGAGAAAGTGGTTAACAAATGACCAGTCATTACTAGAACGGTGGATAGAAGAAGGTTTCGAAATTTATCCATTTGATCAAAATCATAAGGTTATGAATTCATTGAAGGTATTGGGCATATCGTGGGACATTAAACAAGATTCTATTAGCATAGAAATTTCAAGCTTAATAGAATTTTTGAAGACTAGGAAAAATACAAAACGGTTTGTTTTACAGACTTCCGCAGAATCTACGATCCAACTGGTATCCTTACTCCATTCACTATAAGACTTAAATGTCTATTCCAAGAATTATAGATTCGTAAGCTGTCCTGGGATGCTGAGCTCCCCATTGACATTTGTGAAAAGTGGACTCAGTGGTGTTCGGAACTTCCTCTATTAATGCAAATTAAAGTGCCTAGATTTGTATTCCTATCATCTGATACAAACAATGTTGAAATTCATTGCTTTCCGGATGCAAGTCAGAAGGCTTATGGTGCTGTTGTTTATTTAAGAGTGCAAGATTTCGACCAAGTGTCAGTTAATTTAATAGCATCTAAGACCAGAGTTGCCCCACTAAAGAAAATAACTCTCCCGCGACTAGAGTTGCTTGGTGCTTTACTTGCATCTCGCTTAGGATCACAAATTAAAAAGGTAATCGATGTAAAAAATACTTCTAAAATCTACTACTGGACAGATTCAAAAATCACTTTATGCTGGATAAAGGGATCTAGCAAGAAATGGAAGTCCTTTATTGCCAATCGTGTTGATGAAATCCAAAGTTTGACGGAACCAGAGACATGGTTTCATTGTGCTGGTAAAGACAATCCTGCAGATCTTTCGCGAGGAATAAGTGCTGACTCTCTTTTGAACAATTCCAAGTGGTTTACAGGCCCTGAATTTTTTATGGATCCAGAACTTTCAAGTTATTTGCAGTCGATTTCTTCTGAAAGTGACTTACTAAGTGAAAGTGAAAATGAGAACTATTTAAGTGAAATTAAATCTTCCGAAAAGGCAAATAACTGTACAGTGACTTCATTTTTTATCAACGAGAACTTTAGTTTTTTTGACAAACTTTTTGAACTGACTAATGACTATTTCAAACTGTTACATGTTTTTTCTTTTATTCACAGATTTGTATTTAACTGCAGATCTCCTCTTAAAAGAGAGGTCATTTGGCCTTAGAAGAAGTCAGGGAAACTAAAAATGTTTAACTTAGAGCCTCACAAAAAAATTTAGGTGGTAAGAAGGCTCTGACAGGTAATATTAACTTTTTAAATCCATTTATAGATGACCAGGGTATAATGCGAGTTGGCGGAAGACTTAACAAAGCTTCTGTATCTTATGAGCAGAAACATCCTGCTATACTGCCTAAAAATTCAAAATTAAGTGAAATTTATTTTCTTACTATGCACAAGTGTCTGTTTCATGTTGGTCCTCAAGGACTCTTGAATTCTGTGAGGTTAAAATTTTGGCAAGAAAAATGGTACATTCTTGTGTTATTTGTTTTAAGGTAAAACCAACTCCATGCTCGCAGTTAATGGGTGAATTGTCTTATGAGAGAATTAATGAGTCACCGGCATTTAATTGCACTGGTTTGGATCTTTGTGGGCCGTTTTTATCTGTGTTTGTATATGTTTCGTGACTCGAGCAATCCATCTTGAACTTCTTTCAGATTTAACTTCTGATGCTCTGATTGCTACTCTTAAACGGTTTATGGCTAGGCGTGGAAAATGTTCTAGGATATTTACGGATAACGCTAAGAATTTCGTTGGGGCAAATTCCAAACTGAAGGTGTTTTACAAAATGATAAATTTTCCAAATGAGATTTTGGTGAATTATTTCATTTCTGAAAACATCGACTGGAAATTCATACCTTCCAAGTCTCCTCATTTCAGAGGACTTTGGGAGGCTGGAGTAAAATCTGTGAATCATCACCTTAAAAGACCGATGGGTGACTTGCGATTTAATTATGAAAAGTTCGAAACTATTGCTATTCAGGTAGAAGGTATTTTGAACTCTCGACCTCTTACTCCCCTGTCAAATGATTTCGACGATTTTGAGGTCTTGACTCCCGGTCATTTTTTGATCGGGAGACCAATCAATGCTATACCCAAACCGTCGTTAATTTATGTTAATATTAATCGTTTAGGCCGTTGGCAGAAAACTACAAGGGTCGTCCAGAAAATTTGGGAAAAATGGAGATTAGACTATTTAAATACGTTACAACGGAGATCTAAATGGATTGTGGAAAAGGATAATTTAACTACAGGTTTAATGGTATTAGTGGAGGAAGACTTTTTGCCTGTATGTAAATGGGCCTTAGGCCGCATAAGTAAAATTTATACAGGAGCGGATGGCAAGGTCAGGATAGTAAAGGTTCACACTATATCAGGTGAATTAAAGCGTTCAATTACAAAAATAGCTGTCCTTCCTATTGATACCTAAGAAAGAATATAGTGATTAATTATTGTTAAATTTACATTTTTATTATTATGCTGTGTATATCTATTTGTTGTGTAATAATTTTTGCTGTAATTGTGCTATGTAAATTTATGTGATTGTAAGAATTCTAAGTTATTGAAATTTGTAAATTTCAATCCGGGGGAGAATGTTTATTGTTGAAAACTGAGAATTGATATGTCCCGCGAGAGGGCGTCACGAACTCCCCTCGATTGAAAGTGAAATCGAACTGAACTGAAGTTATGTTTGTTGTTCTGCCAAAGGGCACACCACGCATTGTTTCATTTAGGGAAATAAATTATTTAAAGTGTTACAGTGGACTATTTTTGATTAATATATATGAGTTATAAATACGCATGCATCACATTCCTACAATCTGGTTTTTATCATGATTCAATATGTTCCTCAAACTTATATATTTACCATTCTCTATTACTCATACTCTCTGATACTCTACTGATACTCTCTTTGTATTATTCTCAACCATTTGAAAAATCCGTTATGATGTCAGATTTATTTTCTTTTTAATTCTATAATGACATCCTATTAAGCTGTTTTCTGTATTTACACATACTCATATTCCTTTTATTATTGAGAAATGTTTGAAAATTTCTGTTTTATTACCAATACGACGTCCTATTCATTTTTTTTCAATTGGTGAAAATTTTTATCTCATTTTCATGTGGAAATCTTTTAATAGAAAATTAATAACTGTAGAAAGAAGTTTATTGTGGATTTTTAATGGTTGGCAACTGCTCTAACGAAAAATGTTTAAATTATTAGGAAAAGACTGTTAGAGTTTTGGTTTTTTATCTCTCTCTATTAAAATAATACAGTTTTTTCAAATTTTAATATTTTAAGCTTCATATTAGGTATTTAGCTATAAGTACACAAATTTTCATGTCTGTAAGTTATATAGTTTCTGACAACGGCTCTGTGATGGACAAACAAAAAAACCATAAATGTTGTAAGTTGTGTTTTTTACTCTATCTGTACGTTTAGAATTCAAATGGGATGATGATGGTTATTGTATTGCTGACTGCTTTTTATGAATTTTTAAGCATAAATGAATGATTTATCTTATTTTGTTTTTTGCTCTTTTGAATCCCAATGTTCCACATGTGAAATGTTGGCGGTTGAGAGTACAGAATTATCTTATTATTATTATTAATAAGATTTTGATAATTTTTATGCAGTTTGGTCTAATGCTAGGATATGCTAAAATTAGTCTGAATAGTATAAAAAGAAGTTAGTCCAGGTAGGCCCAAATCATATATATTATTTCTCCAGTCAACATCCCTTTTTCTCAGAAAATACGAAACACAGAACCCCAGTGGCAGAAAGTTTTGTAGCTGTCTGCGACAAGCTTTTAAAATTTCATAATCTGTCTGCAAATTTTGCGTGTAATTTTAATGAATGATTAATACACTAAACTAGGAATTTTTCATCATTTTATTTAAAATAGGGTAAGCTTGATGCATTCTCATTAATTTTGCTTATAACTTTTGATGTTACATATCGTTTCATCATCTCACTTCTTGTGGGATTTCTAAAATGGGAAGGATAAGCTTAGGAAGGGAGGGGAGAGAAATTTCCCTCCCTGGTGCAGCTATAGAAATTCTTTCTGGAGAAAAATGTTTTAATTAAAGTTCTGCATCAGCTGCAGATCGGGTAACACTGTTTTCAGTTCGAACTGAGTTTATATTCCTGCAAGTTGGATTCGGGTTAACCCAATTTTTTAAAAGTTGGTTCTGTTATACTGTTTCAGATTTAAAAATTTATGCATTAAACATAGATGTTTGTCTGTGTGTGATGTCTTCTGAAGAGACTGCTAAGTGCAGAGCTGCAAGATTTGGCAGGAAGAGTCTGAAGTGTTGTTTTGTCTGAAGTTATGCACCTTAAAGAAAAATTTTGGACTAGTTTTCCTAATTTTTTATGTCTTTTTTTTTCAAGCGAATTTTCTACCGTAGTAAAAGGAATTCTTCCATGTATTTTTGAATTATGCAATTTTTAGCATTTTTTCTCATTTTGTGACGAGTTTTAGACAGTAAAAGAAACTGGGTTTCAATATTTTAGCAGTCTCTTTATGCAGTAAATTTTGACGATACTCCCCATTTTTTTTCCAAAATTGTTTGATGAAATTCACGTTTTTTTTTGTTTTTTTTTTACCGCGATCTTTTGCTGAAATTCGTGTATTTTTACTGAGATCTTTTGCCAAAATTCGTGCGTTTTTACCGCGATCGTTTGACAAATATGTGTTTTTACCGCGATCTTTTGACAAAATTATGTGTATTTACCGCGATCCTTTGCCGAAAATTGCATGTTTTTACCGCGATCCTTTGACAAAAATCGCATGTTTTTATCGCGATCCTTTGACGAAAATCGCGTGTTTCTACCATGATCTTTTGACGAAATTCGTGTGTTTTTACCGCGATCTTTTGACGAAATTTATGCGTTTTCACCGCGATCTCTTGACGAAATTCACGCGTTTTCACCGCGATCCTTTGCCGAAAATCGCATGTTTTTACTGCTATCCTTTGACGAAAATCACATGTTTTTATCGCGAACTTTTGACGAAATTCACGTGTTTTTTACCGCGATCTTTTGACGAAATTATGTGTTTTTACCTCGATCCTTTGCCAAAAATCGCATGTTTTTACCGCGATCTTCTAACGAAAATTGGGTGTTTTTACCACGATCTTTTGACAAAATTCGTGTGTTTTTACCGCGATCTTTTGATGAAATTATGTGTTTTCACCGCGATCCTTTGCCGAAAATCACGTGTTTTTACCGCTATCCTTTGACGAAAATCACATGTTTTTACCGCGATCTTTTGACGAAATTCGCGTGTTTTTTACCGCGATCTTTTGACGAAATTCGCGTGTTTTTTACCACGATCTTTTGACGAAATTACGTGTTTTACCGTGATTTTTTGCCGAAATTTACAATTTGCGGACAGTTTTTTAAATTTATTTCATTAGTGCAGACAAAAATTGTCTGCATGAGATTTTCTTTGTCCGCGACTACGTCGCCGTGTCGCGGTGTTTCTGCCACTGGGCACAGAACGATGAAGGAGATAGCATATGAAAGGACTTTGAACAGGCTTCTGACATAGCACACTTAACAGTTCATTAAAACAGGTTTTTGAATAAAAATTGTAGTTAATTAAAAATTAAATCGGCATTGTTTTCATAAATGAAATGAAAGGTTTTCTCAAATCAGTGTTGCCACCAATATAAAATACTGCATTATCAGTTGACGTCATCCTATAATGCAATTGAAATGAGATTGTTAAATTATTTCTTGCACATACTTTTTGAAAATTATCGAGCGTTTGAGATTTTATTTAATTTTTACACGTGCATCAGCTATTTTTATTTGTTTTCCTTTTTTAATCTTGGCTGTGTATATGCGTACTGTAGCGGAGCACCAGTAGATTGCGTAATTTAACCCATTAAAGCCTACTAGTACTATACGGCACCGGAGGAGCTGCCATCCATTTTGTTGTTTGTATACCAGTATATTTTAAGAGAAATATTCTCTTTATCTGATGACAGAAACTACGTACTAAAAGGAGACTAAAATTGCTGCATTGAAAAATTGGTATGAAATGCAATTTTTGCATTTTAAAGAAAAAAATAATTCCAGCTTTAACGGGTTAAGGATTATCTTCCTTTTAGATGTATCATTAGGATTCACAAAAATTAGTATTTATTTTTTAATATTTCATTAAGTTGTTAATATGTCAACGAAGTCTGATGTCACTTAAATATCTGCTGAACCACAAAGTTATAACTTCCCATGTTTAAGTTCCCATAAGGTTGCAAAAAATTGGTGTACCAAATATTGATTTATGTATTTAAGACATTTCTGGAACAGTTTTGCAAAATCTGACGAAATGTTTTCACATGAATTCCCTAAACGGCAGATTCCGTGTTTCAATTTTTTTATAATTCCCTTTTTTTCAGTTTTTATTTTAAAAAATTTGGCAAAAACTTTTCTGGCAATCTATTCCCCTTTTCTTATACACAAACAATCATCATATATGTTATTTCTGTTTTCAACATCTTTTTTTCTATGCACATACAAAACATACAACGATGAATGAGGTATCTTTAGTAAATGTTTTCGAACAAGTTTCTGAGATAGTACACCCACATTTTGTTAAAATGTGTTGTTTGATAAAAAAAAAAAAAAAAAAAAAAAATCAGTTAATCAAAAATTAGTGCTAAAACATACCAGGAAATAATCTCAAAGATTGCAGTGCGAAAGCTTCGCACAGGACCTTCTGGTTAGAATAATTGTGTCCTATTTGGGGATAAATAAGTTTTTACTATGGGGAATAGCTAAATAGGCTGGTACCCATTATGACATACTAAGTACATACCCAATTTTGAGTCTCTATCTCAATTGGTTTGGGAGATAGAACATTTACAGACACACAGCAAATTTTTTTTTTCTAAAAATATGTTTTTCGGAATCTCCAGTCTCTGAAATGTGTCAATCCGTCAAAAAAAATTTCGATTTTTAAAACAATTACAAGATTTACCCTATACTATGTATGATGCGTACTGTAGCGGAGCACCAGTAGATTGCGTAATTCTTGTAATTGTTTTAAAATACGAAATTTTTTTGACGGATTGACACATTTCAGAGACTGGAGATTCCGAAAAACATATTTTTAGAAAAAAAAAATTTGCTGTGTGTCTGTAACGCAATCTGATTGTGTAAGTAAAATGGTAAAATACTGTATGTGAGTTGTTCTAAAATAATCAATTGGTTTTTAATAATTAAAAAAAAACAGTTAGTATAAATTGTGATTTAAATCATATCGTTTTATAAATTGGAACTCTTGGGTAGAGTACTGTTAATTGAATTATTTTGTGGCCCTGTAAAGGAACAATAAATGTTCCATAGAAAGCATGCCGTAGTACACCTCGGCCATTTAAATGAAATTTATTACAAATGATATAATAAAATCACTCGTTAACTTTCAATTGAAGTGTCATTATTGCTTAAAGGGATTGAAAAAACGTGACACAAAATGTTTGAAAACACCTTTTAATAAAAATAAATGTAATAAAATGTTATACAATGTATAATTTTTTTTTTCAATTAGAATTTTTTGCTCTTATTTATTTTACAATCTATAAAAAAAAATATGTATATATTCAATACTATATATATAAATTGCATAATAAAAATCATATTTGAGCAAAAGCATTGACACAGTTTTGTCCAGACTGATTTGTATTTCTTTAAATCGATTCTGCCAACACTTTTACCGTTTATCTTTAAATTCTTATTGTGAAAGTCATTGTTGATTTATGAGGGTGGAAAAACTGATATTTTTTCTGAAGGTTAGCAGAGGATATATAATTTTCTTTTTCAAATTAAGACAATGTTTAGAAAAAGAAGACATTTCAGGACACTAAGAATAAAGGAATTCCTTCCCCTGCTCAAAAATGTGTTACTCAAGGTTACGAAATCTCTTGGATGAACTAGTTTCACCTTCATCGTCACTCCTCTTCTCATACTCACGAAGGGAGTCCTCTGACGAGAGGAATAACTTGTCCCATTTGTCTTTATTCCTCACAAGTTTATTTTCTACGTTCAACCAATGTCTACGATTTTCAAATTGTTCTTTAAATTTTGACATCAAATCTTTGGATGGAAAGCATTCTCGAATACAGAATTGAAGAGAATCCCATTCATCATCACGAATGGAGCATCGGCAGAAATATAGTATTGCATGACTGTGAAAAAGTTTCTCTCTTGCAAAATCGATTGCATCCTGAAAGATTAACCGAACTATTTCTTTATTTTTACAAGCGATCGCAGCTGGTAGCATCCAACCTTTATCTAAATCATCAGTAATCCAACTTTTCAGAGCATCAGGGCTCTTCTGCCAAAATTCTCGGAAAAGCTCTGGATAGTTCCAATCCTTATGGCCATCTCTAACCTTATAAATAATCTTCATCAATATACCGTCATAATCGCGTTCTGAAAGAAAATCCCGCATGCCATTGGCTATTTCCATAAAAAAAACTCTGCCAAGGCCATTGCAGAAAAGCTCTCAACACTGTACTCGGGTCATTTCTAAAAACTTCCATTTGTTGTTCTTCATCCATTTGGGCTATCAGAAGACATAAAGTGTCATCATCATCAACACATTTTGCAGCCTCTACCAGGGACTCTTCTCTCTCCCGTGGGGTTAGCTTCTGCAGAAAGTACTCAGCTGCTGCTTTGTTACCCTTCCTAGCACAGTTAATAAATTCTTCTTTGAAAGAAGTATGCGCATAGCCCAACCTTCTTTCCTTCATAGTACGTGACCAAAAAACAATTAACCATTCTTCATCCAACAAAAGAGATTGTTTGAGGTCTTCAGACAGAGGGTTCCAAAGTGCCATAATAGAGTCCTCCAAGCAACAAAGACATGCCAGCTTGTAGCGTGTTGAGAGATCCAGACTCTCATTTTTCACTAACAATTCCGCTGTCCTCTTTCTGTCCACCGTACCTTGTGCAGTCCAACAAAGCTCTAATGGTGGACTGAGAGGAAGATCATAGCGTATGCAATGGAACTCAATCCATGCATAAATCTGTAAGCCAATAGTCTGAATAAAACACGACAACTTCTCATTTAAAAGTTGTGGTAGTGAAAGTTGCATCATTCTCTCCAGTACTCTGGCTTCGATTTCCTTCCATTCCTGATTCAAAGGATTAAAATTCACTCGATATTTGTGGACTTTCACCAATGACAGTAGAGCTCCAACGTCATTCTGGTTCCACAGTGAAACAGCCATCTTGACCAGAGCTCTATGCTCCAGGGAGGGATTCAACAGTAAATTCATGATGAATCTGAAAGAGAGATGGTGGATGTGCCACAAAAACTTCCACAAGGAGAACAGCCAAAAATCAGCTGACTTACAATGTCCCAAGGAAATCTGAGTATTACTTTCACTGATGCAGTTGTGCTTCTTGAGGTATTGAACTGGATGAAAATAACTGGATGAAGGAGCTGGATGAAAATATTTCTGAATTACTGGAAGGCACAGCAGAGGAAGGTGACCTACAAGAATAAGTGAGACATCATTTAAAGGAAAACGCAACAAACTGGAATATATAAAGAAAACATATTTAATTTTTTTTGAATGAGTGAAATAAACAGTATAGAGCAGCCAACCCTCTGGGGTTTTAAAGTTGAATAAACATATTCTGAACCAGAAATTTTTTTAATTAATATTGTCCTTTCTATCCTGTCCTATCTACTGTCTTTCTATGTGATACTTATTGGATTTCATTCAAGAAAAATTTCCAGTTGTAAATAAGTATATTTGACTTGGAAAAAAAGGGGGGGGGAGGTATGTTAAAGATAAGTTTACATTCATGAATAGTATCTTTAATTTGTGTTACAGATAGAATGTGATAAGCATTTGGGTAAAGGTATAGCAGCTTAGCACACATGTTTTGTGTTCTGCTATCTTAAATATACACTGTTAAAAATTTGCAACAAATTGTCCAGTCATTTGACGGTTTTTGTAGAAAATGGTTACATAACCATAATTTAACTATATTCTGAGTGTATGTAACCGTTTTCTACAAAAACGGTCAAATGACTGGACAGTTTGCTGCAAATTTTTAACAGTGCATGTGTGATGTCATTATGGAACTGTCTTTACTTTTGTTTCAATGAATATTTATAAAGTGAATTGGTGTCTTCAATCTGATATGTACAAGACGTATATGAGTACAAAATTTGAATAAAAATAGTCTTCTATGAATCTTATTTTTTTTCAATTCGACTGAAATATATTTACGTTATATTTAGTTTAAGACTTGCGAAACAAACTTTTATTTCTATTCAATGAACAGATCATGAAAGCTGAACGTAACCAGCAAATGCTTTTTGCTAGCGTACTTATGCTCTGCTTACGTCGAAAAACTAACATTTGCATTTCAATTAAATTAAGTTAGCATCCTCTTTAAAATAACAGTAACAAGGAATAAATTTGCAAAATATTACACCAAATGGTTAATATCTTTTACCGTTGCAGGTGGGGGGCAAAATTTCCAAAAATCACAAAAATAATTAAATTATCCAACCCTAGCAATACAATTTCTAATAGAATGCAACAGCTACATCCAGATGTTAGTAATGCTCCAATAAAATTTCATTATGGTGAAATCATATCTATTACCGCTGCAGGGACGAACAAAATTTTGAAAAAAAAGGCAAAAATTTTAATTTTCTCATTTTTAAATTTTTACTATTTTTATTATATGTCTAGAATTAAATAAATTTACATTATATCAAGTAATAACTTATAAATGTATAGTAATTTTGATCATGGGCATTGCCAACCAAGGATGAGAGGGGCCACCCCCCCCCTCCTAAATTTAAGAGAAGATATTTTAAGGATTTCATGGGATTTTATTGGAATTTTTTTAGGGGGGGGGCCCAAAAAGTAAAAAATGATGGGGAATTGATGTATGGAGCCCCCATACAAAAAAAAATCACCAAAATTCCTTCAAAAAGCACCTTTCTCTCAAATTTAGGGGGTGGGGGTGGCTCTTGCCCTGGGTTGGCTATTATCAAAGTTACTAGACATTTACAAGTTATTACTAGATATAGTGTAAATTTATTTAATTCTAGCCATATAATAAAAATGGTGAAAAAAACAACAACAGAAAATTGAAATTTTTGTCGTTTTTTTTCTTCGAAATTTTGTTCGTCCCTGTGGCAGTAATAGAAATGATTTCACCCTAATGAAATTTTATGGGATCATTACTAACATCTTGATGTAGCTGTTGCATTCTATTAGAAATTGTATTGCTGGGGTTGGATTTTTTTTTTTTTTTTGCGATTTTTTGAAATTTTGCCCCCCACCAGCAGCAATAAAAGATATTAACCATTTGGTATATTTTGCAAATTTATTCCTTGTTACTGTTATGTTAAAGAGGATGCTAACTTAATTTAATTGAAATGCAAATGTTAGTTTTTCGACGTAAGCAGAGCGTAAGTACGCTAGCAAGAAGCATTTGCTGGTTACGTTCAGCTTTCATGATCTGTTCATTGAATAGAAATGAAAGGAGTTTTTTTCCCATAAAAAGAAAGTCTTAAATAAATGTAAATATATATTTCAGTGGAATTGAAAACAAATAGGATTCATTGAGGACTATTTTTATTCACATATACGTCTTGTACATATCAGCCTGAAAACCCGTTCACTTGATAAATATTCATTGAAACAAAAGTAAAGATGGTACTTCTCTGTTATCCTGTTGACCACTTTTCCTAACAAAAAACTATCACCAAACTGTAAGATTAAACGGCAAAAATGGTGCATATTTTAAAAAACAGAAAATTGAAATTTTTGCCATTTTTTTTAAGTCTGCCCCTGCGGCGACAATAGAAATTATTTTGCCATAATGAAATTTTACTGGAGCATTACTAACATCTGGATGTAGCTGTTGCATTCCATCAAAAATTGTATTGCTATAATTGGATAATTTAAATTTAAAAAAAAAACTTTTTTTGGCAATTTTTTTAAACTTTGTTTCTGATGTCACACAACTGATTCTGAGGAACATATTATCGATTTGTTACATGATTTTTAGCAAAATTTACAAAATGTTGAACGTTTTACATTTTGCAGAACATACACTTTTAGCATCAGGTTTTATCCGTTTTATCTAATCAATCAGCTTGAAATTCTGTATCGTGTCAGTCACAGTTGAATACAGATTTGTGTGACATATTTTAATACCCATATTAAATATTTGACAAATTAAGCTAATACATGTTCACTTCCCAAACAAAGTTAAGTACAAGCAGAGCGAAACACCCAATCCATCCTACAACATCATTCAGTGGCGCAAAGTTTCAACTCAAGCTGGAACTGGAAAATCTCTTGAGTTACCAGGACGGACTGAAAAGGGGATAGACAGGATCATAACTGTACGAGTGATTGAAATGTACTCTTTACAGTACTTATGAAAATAATGGCACTGCAATTTCAAATCCTTAGTTTGATAAGAAAAATTTCCTCGTTCAGAAAAAGTTCAAAATATTTTAACTTTTTCTCAGAATTTTCAAATTTCCCTGACTTTTTCAGGATTTCCCAGGTGGGATAATAGTGTAACATCATTAAAATAAACCAGAAACAATTTTATCCCTTAGACTGTCATGTAGCGGAATTATTTTGGGTGTCCCTGTAAAGGAACTATAAGTATTACACATTTCATTTTCAATGCCGAACATGTCATTGTAAAGTTCAATAACATATATATTACAAGTATATTTACACGAGTTAGAGAACAGACAGACAAACCAAATTCATAAACACTTTTCAACTGTGTTGGAAAGTGATAAAAAACAGTGGAGTATCAAAAGACAAACTTCCCCCCTCCCTCCTACAGTGATAACGTCATATATGTACAGCCGCCTTTACACTGCAATTTTGACTGACAGACAAACAGCAGACAAACCCAATTCAAAAACACTTGCATGTCAAAAAAACCAACAGATTACTATTTGTAAGGGGTTGATGATAGAAAATGTGTATAAAGAATCGGAGGGCACATGAATTCCTTCTCAAAAATATTATAGTCAATATTTAAAAGATTAGTTATACAGTTGGAGAAGTACCTGTAAATAAAACAACTGTTTGACAAATACATGGCTTCCATCACTTCACACGAGCCATACAGCAATAAGCCTGAATTGAGGGCTGGTGGGATGATTTCTTACCACATGAATCAATTTTCGGTACTTCTCTATTATCCCGTCAACCACTTTTCATAACAAAAAACTATCGCCCAACATTAAGATGAAACGCCAAAAATGCAGTCCCATTGACTGGATGTCAGAAGCATTCTACATGTTTGTTATGTGATCCAATGGTTTTTAATTCAACATTTGCTTGTATTTTTCATTCTGTTTTACCAATTTATGAGTTATTTCATTCATTAAAATAACAATTGTGTTCTTAAATTCTTATATTTTATTTATTTTGATATTCCAATGGCAATGTTCTGCTGTTCATTTGGCATTACAGTTTGGCGATAGTTTTTTGTTATGAAAAGTGGTCGATAGGATAATAGAGGAGTACCCAATTTTCTTTAAAATGTTTAATCAAAACCATCTGCAATCAGATGTAATAACAAAATTCGTAGCTTTTACTTCCATGCTTCATGTCTAGATGGCAGCATCATACACTGCCAATATCGGGTTGACTGTCAGCTGTGAATAGAGATGGGAATGAGCGGGGAAAAAAACGGAAATTTTGGGAAAATAAAAACATTTTTTTTCCGCTATTTTTCGAAGGGATATTTTTCAATTTTTCCAAATTGGAAAAATTGAAAATTCACTTATAAAATAATACATTCAAAATTTTATAATAGCTACATTCTGATACTTTACTTTACATTTTATTCATGTTCAATGTTCCACATGAAAATGGAAAATCTGATCTGTAAGCAGGATTTACAGAAGTTTTGAAGTCTGTTTAGAAAGAACTTCACCTTAAAACATAAGACCCTTCGTAATTTTTTTTTCTCTAAAATACATTTCAGAAAATGTTTCAGTCTACAAACCGAATCCTTCACAAATATAATGATTAGGTGGGAAAAAAAACCTCTTACATAACAGCTGAAATCACTAATCTATTATCTAGCTTCATATATGTACGAAGGACCTTATTAAAAATGTGTAAATAGGAAACTAATATAACGATGATTTTTAACTCACAAAATTCTGATCATATTTTGTACAAGTATAAACAAAAGTTCACAATTTTACAAAAAAAGAATTGCATGAAAAAAAGCTTACAGACACCTAGTAAGATAATTAAATGCATCTAACCTTGTTAAAAATGAAAATTCATGTGCAGAATTAATTTAATAATATACAAATTAATGGAAATGGTAAAGTTGAAAAATTTAATATAAAACTTGAAACATGCATTTATTTTTATTGCCATAGCTGCAATTAATTATGTAATCATATGGTAACAGACAAAAATATTTAACTAATTTTTAATAAAAAACTTTTTTAGCAACATCCAGTTGAAACTACTTACTCTTTTCAATCTCTTTTGCTCTTCTTTTTCTTTAATATATATTCTTAGACTTGTCAAACTGTATTTTTTTTTAAACATAAAGGCATGCAAATAAACTTTTCAAAGAAGATATAAGAATTTTCTGAACAAAATTTAGTTGAAAGCAATTTTTATAAGCATTAAAAAGTACGCCTTTCAAGTAAAATTCAAAGTGAAACTTTCATTTAAAATTTTTTTATTACTTTCAGTCTATTTTTCCAGTTTTTTCGAATATCTAAACCAGCCGGATAGCGGGCGAAACCCGCTATTATATTCTGTCATAATAATATCCGTTATACGGACTAAATGCGATATTTAAAAAATATATAATTTAAAAATTAAACATGTTGGACGCCTTCAAAATGTTAAAATATGCGAATATTTCCATAATCGGGTTTTTATTATTATTCCATACATTCCTCAAACTCATATTTACTATTCTCTATTATTCATATTGATACTCGTTTTGTATTATTCTCAAACATTTGTAAAATTCGTTAAACTTCCAATAGGACGTCAGATTTTCTTTTTAATTCTCTAATGACGTGATATTAATCTGCTTTGTGTACATCCACATACTCATACTCCTTGTATTATTGAGAAATATCTTAGACATTTTCCGTTTTATTTACCACTATGACGTCAATCAATTTTATTTCATATTTATCTTTTTTTCAATTGGTGAAACTTTTTATTTCATTTTTCACGTGAAAATCATCTGATAGAAAATTAATTATTGTAGAAAGAATTTCATTGTGGATTTTAAATTTTTGGCATATGCTATAACAAAAAATGTTTAAATTTAATAGAAAAAGGCTATTAGAATTTTCGTTTTTTATCTCTATTTATTAAAATAATACGAATTTTTCAAATTTTAATATTTTCAGATCTTCACAGCTGATATTATGATTTATACACGAAGTTTCACCTCTGTAAGTTACATAGTTTTCGAGAATGGCTCTGTGACAGACAGACAACGGAGCGGGAGAAATAGGGTTTCGTTAGATGAATGAAACCCTAATAAAAACCATCAGGAATTCAAAGTGTAAAGTAATTTATTTAATATAAACACATGTACAACAAAATTTGAATATTAATTAAATCTTAAATCATGTACAGTCAGAAGATAAAGTTGGGCAAGATACGGTTTAAAAAAAACATGTATCAGCTAAGCAATCCTGATAGCGGGGAATATCAGAAAAACAATTTTTCTTATTTTGATTTTGCCAGACAAAAGTACATATGAAAGAAAATCTGAATGTGTGAGATTATTTTGCACTATAAAAATCAAAACACACTTCAAACATTTGTTTATATATACAGGCAAAGTTCTTTAATCCACACAAGTTGGGACCAAAGGTTGTGCAGATTATGGAGTATTATGGATTATGTGCAATTTTTTTTATTTCTGGACAACATTTGAATTCCATTTTCAGTATGAACAGTTAAATATGAAATCAAATAATTAATTTAATATCCTATCTCAAAAAATGTAATTTTAAATTATTTTATTAAAAAATTGATAGATACATATATTTAAAGAATAATTGTGTCGTCGAGTTGCAAAACTGACCAACTCCTCAAAATTTGAAAATGTGTTTTTTCAGCTTTTTAAGTTCTAAGTAAACTTTTCTACCATCTGGAAACAAGATGGGTCAAATCCCTGTGTTATATGCGTTTGAAAATCATGATGTGCTGCAAAACCGGCCAAATCCATAAATTAGTGAGGTTCAAAAGCGGCCATCTTCATATCCGCTAGATGGCACTTCTGCTTCTCTCCACAGTAACCTCTCACTTGTTGATTAGATTAATGTTATAGTGTTTTCTCTTGCTTGTGACTGCTCCTCCTTGGTGCATACAAAGTTTCTAATAATTTAGTTTGGTGTTTTCTCTGACTATGGAAAAGTTTGTGGAGGAAGTATCTCCTAATCAATCAAGGGAAAATAAAAGTGACCCTACGACGTGGAAAAAGAAAAAAGCCAAAGTTCACCTTGTGATAACCAGGTGCAGATTAACATATTTTTATGCTTTAGGCAAAATACTTTTCTGTGCCCTCTCCCTTCGCTTTCATAAAACTGTAAGTGAATTTTCTCTGATAATTTAAAAATTTTTTAATAAAATACAGGGACTAGGATTTTTCAAAATTTTAGGGAGGAATTTTAGGAATTTTTTTCCCAAATTTTAGGAAAATGAAATCCTTTGTCATCCATGAGAACAAAGAGATAACGTGGGAAGGACTAATGTCCCTGAGAAGCCAATTGAAATTACACTAATTCTAATTATATGTTAAATAAAATAATTATAGCGCAAAAATTTACCAATAAATGTATCTATTCAGCTCTGAAAGAAAACATTCGTCGCCTTGTTTTTTGAATAAATGGGCAGACTGACTGCACTTAGTTATAAGGAAAATAGATTTGCAATTACAACACGCTGTTGACAAGCTGAGCATTTATTGAAAGTATGTTAAACCTTTATGAGAAAGTATATTAGACATAAAAGGCATAAACTAACTGAACACTTATTTGAATACTATAGGGCTACCTTTCAACGAATTTTTGCAAGAAAATGTTTTATTTAACAAATGATAAGCACGTCATCTGAATTATCTGTCATTTACGTCTGATCATATTCGGACAAGTATAACTCACCCCGGGGCCCTCTAAAATAGGTAACTTATTTCTTGCTAACTCTGTACAATTTTGACTGAAATTTCATTAGAAACAAAATAAAAATTATTTTAAATCAAATCAAATTGATAGAAATGTCATCATATCCTGTTTTTTAAAGCAATAAAGATTTGACAGTTCAATGCTTCAATGAAAATCGAAGCATTAACTTATAGTGACCTTTTTTTAACGGCTCATCTTTGAACAATTTTTTATTTACCTTATTTACAACAAAAAGTAAATAGTTTAAGAAAAAAGACTATCTACTTAAAATATTTAAAATTTAAAAATAAACTATTTATATTACTAAAAATCCAGTTCTTAATGTTATGAAATGCACCATAAGGATCGTCCATTAAAACATAGAGACAATTTAAAAATGTATCTTGAAGTTTTAGCATTTTGATTATACTGATAAAAAAAAAAAAAAAAGCTGAAGAAAATGAAATTAAAGATTGCAACTCTGAATCATTTAAAGGTAAAAAACCTCATTCAGAAATTTTTAACTATAGTGTATATTATAGTGTATTTATTACAAATTTCAGTGTAATATGTTTACGAAACACCGTCTGAATGTACTACTTATGTCTAAATTAAGTTTAAGACAAAAATAGCTAAATTGATATTTTCGTCATTTTCCGAAAATGAGGGTCACCGAGACCATTAATATGCAATAGACCCATTTAGCCCGGTGGCTAACCCCCTAGCTAGTATTAGAAGATGTCTTGATTTGCACGGGACGTCCCGAGTTTCATTTGTTCTGAGACTCGTCCCAAGGAAAGACTGTCCGAGACGACAAATGTCTCGATTTCCACGATAATTAAAATTTTTGTTTATACCATGTAATTCAATAGTTTTCTTCAAGTCAAATTTACTACAAAATATAATTACGAAAAATATTTAATATCTATAGAGGGGGATTCAGAACTCATTGGCAAAACATTAAGGGGAGATATAACACATATAACCAAAAAAATATTTGCATAGCATTGCATAGATTAGAAAACTACGGTCACAATTCATTTATTCAGTCAAAAACACAGGATGTCTCACACAAATCCTAACCCATGTTTTTACTCATAACTTTAACAATAAATAGGCTTTTCACGAAATTTTCAACAGAGCTACCTTGCTGCGTGTGAAATGCAGTGACATCAGGGAAGTTAAGTAATGTTAATTACACTCATATATATGAAGTGACTATTTATTGACATATTTCGGTCAGTGAGACCGTATGTGATGTTAATTACACTCATATATATGAAGCGACTATTTATTGACATATTTCGGTCAGTGAGACCGTATGTAATGTTAATTACACTCGTATATATGGAGCGCCCCTTTCAGTGTTATTTCGATGTCGATTGTGGTCAACCTATCTTTTTTCATGATATCGCTACATTTCACACAAAGAGTGGTAAGTCTGTTGAAAATATGTTCATTTTTGTTAAAGTTAAGGAAAAGAAATCTGCGTTCGGATTGGATTAAGACAATCTGTATTTTTGACTTAATAAATGTACGAGGGCTATCCAGAAAGTAGATTACGTTTTCGTCTGTGTCCGCTAGGGGCGGGGCTAGCGCGGCCATCTTGGGGTCAGAGCGTTGCGCAGCTCAGTCGGCATCTAGCCGTGCTAGTGAGAGGTTCGTGCTGTGCTCCGTTCAGATACTGTGACGGTTTGAAATGTCTACGTTAATTGAAAATCCCGCGAGCTGCGAGGTGCGTGCAGTAATAAGTTCACAATAACGGAACTTTCTTTGAGTTTTCCACAAATTTCGCGAAGTTTGTTGCACGAAATCATCAGCGAAAAGCTTGGTTACCACAAGTTTTGTGCAAGATGGATTCCAAAAATCTTGACAGAGGACCACAAAAATCAGCTAATGGCTGCAGCGTTGAACTTTTTGGACGCTTACCATAAGGATGGTGACTCTTTGCTCGATCGCATCGTTACTGGTGACGAAACATGGGTGAAACACGTGAACTGTTGGTTGAAGGCGCAGGCGGCCGAATTTTTCGACGAAGGCATTTCCAAGCTCGTACATCGCTACGATAAATGCCTTAATTTGTATGGTGACTATGTAGAAAAGTAGTATTTGAGTGTGGCTTTCATCTGTATATAATAAAATTTGTTTCCTATACTTTGTTTATTTTTTATTCCAAAACGTAATCTACTTTCTGGATAGCCCTCGTATTACCAAAATAAATTATTTTTGTTTTCTATTGACATAAATGAAGAATTTATTTTAATGCAAGTTTATTTCTTTCTATCTAAAAAGTTACATGAGTAAGAAATTCATAAAAATTTCAGAATAGCATTGCATAAACCATGTTTCATTGAACAGTTTCTCATTTCTGAAACCTCCGAAGTTTTTTATAGGCCTAAAAATATGTATGTAATATAGAAAAATTAAATAGCGAAAGATGCTCAATAATATAAAAAGTAATATTGAAAAACAATGATTTTTATAGGTGGCGTTGAGGCACATTTACTAGTTGAGTTATTGTATGGAGTCCGACTTGAGCTCATTCCTCTTCATTCAGCAGTGCTAGCCATTTTCTCTCCAATTCATTTTAGTCTATTTTCTAATAACATTTTAAGCGTTCTTTATATTTATAGCATTTATGTCAACGTTCATGTACTTTGAATATTACAAAAGTTAATTATTTTTCATCCATGTTGGATTCTGAGCAAACATCTGCAAATGAACATAAATTCCAATAATAATAAACCAAAACAAGTTATTCACAATCACATCTCTGTGGATCTTCAATTATTTTTAATAGGATTTTAAATTGAAATTGATAGCTGTATGATCTTGACTACTAAACTGGTATTATAGGTGAAGGACCACAGAAAGGGATAGAAAATTTTTCAGAGAAACTTTCAAAATTAAAATAGAGGATGATCAAAGTGTACATTTTTCTCATAAAAACCCTTGTGTATTTAATGTTTACAATTTAATTATTTATAATGGTCAAATTGAAAAGAAAATGAAAATAGATACAGGTTTTTCGGTACCTTTCCGTTTTACGGACACCATGCCAAAATGTATGCTAATGCATAATGAATGTAAATATATGCTTGGCGACAATGGTGTCCATGTAACGAAAAAATATTTTTTTTTACTCTGCTATACACACAAGAGGGTACTTCTCCATTATCCCGCTGACCACTTTCCATAAGAAAAACTATCGCTAAATTATTCACCAAACTGCAGAGCCCCATAAACAAATGGCAGAATGTTGCCTTTAGAATTTCAAAAAAAGAAAAGAAATTAGGAAAATCCCCATTCACTAAAGTATCATTTATCAGTAACTTTAAACAATAAAATTTACAATATATTAATGAAAACTGAAACAAAAATAATCCTGCATATTTATTTATTGACATTATTTTTCTTAATGATCCCCCTCGACTGTTGTATAAGTGTTTGTGACATCAGTTGAAACGGATCTACTATACGTAACTACGTAATGCAACATTTTTTTTTCAACTCTTATTCTCTTTTAATATCATGATGTCAAAGACATAATTTTTATTTTAATTAATGGAATAACTAATAAATCAGTAAAGGTTAATTCCATTTTGTGACAGACATGACTAAGAGAACATTTTTGCTCATCTTTAAGTACTAAATATTAATTGATAGGTAAAAAATTGCCATGGGGTGATGCAAATATAGGCCTTAAGCTATATAAAACACTAAAATTTTAATTTAAGAAAAAACTTAATTTAACTGAGGGTTAAAACCTGCCGTGACAGACATAACAAAATTTAGACATAGATTTTGAGTGACCATATATTATTACCATTTGCTCTTAATTGGCATGCATACCAAGTCTAGAATTTTTTAGGAATCAAAATAAGACTTGGATATGTGAAGCAGAAAGAAAAATATTAAGAAATTTGTAAATAGTAAAATATTATAAAATATTTATCAGCGTGACAGACATGACAAGGTTTTGTGACAGACATGACACCATGGGTGAAAGTGAAAAATTTTCACAGGACTGAAAATTTTTTAACATACTTCCGTAACACTCTGACAAAATGTATGTCGATATAACGTAATATCCAATTCAAAACCAAAATTTCCGAGTATTGTGTACATAATATTATATAATGATAAATATAAATATATGTATAAAAACCTTAAAATAGCATTATATAAAGAATAATAAACATTAGTTATAAGAATGGTTATAGTAATAATTGAAGCTTAAACTTTTTAAAATTTTCTTATTTCCTTAAAAGAAAACTATCATATTAGTTACAATAAAAACTTTAATCACAATGCATATATATTTTTTGTGGATAATGAAAAAAATTAGTATTAAATGAACAAATAAGTTTTTTACTTCAAATAAAAATTTAAAAACTTACCAGTAAAGTAGGATGAAACTTGTTATTTTATAGATGTTAGCAATTATACTAAGTGAAAAAATAGGGCCAACACAATCAGTTAAAATCGAAACAAATTAATCAAAGTTCAGACTATATTTTAAAGTCAAAGTCTAAAAATATAGAAATGACAAAATAGATCCTGGCAATTCCAAAAAATGATTCATTTTGTAAAATATCTTGACATTAAAAAAAATAAATATTGAGATTTATAGTTTTGTCTGTGGTCTATATGATAAAAAGTTATCAAAATGATAAAAGTCTTTAAAAACATTCAAGATCATTTTCTTTAGCAATAATTTTTTTCAGATATCAATATTTTGGAAAAAAAAATGGTGATAGTAGTTGTTTTTAGAACTTTTGATGACTTTTTTTCAAAAAATTTCTCAAAATTCAACAAAGTTATCAAAATGTTAAAAGTCTTCAAAAACATTCAAGATCATTTTCTATAGCAATAATTTTTTTCAGATATCAATATTTTTGAAAAAAATTGGTGATAGTAGTTGGTTTTAGAACTTTTGATGACCTTTTTTCAAAAAATTTCTCAAAATTCAACAAAGTTATCAAAATGATAAAAGTCTTCAAAAACATTCAAGATCATTTTCTGTATCAATAATTTTTTTCAGATATCAATATTTTTGAAAAAAATTGGTAATAGTAGTTGTTTTTAGAACTTTTGATGACTTATTTTCAAAAAATTTCTCAAAATTCAACAAAGTTATCAAAATGATAAAAGTCTTCAAAAACATTCAAGATCATTTTCAAAAGCAATAATTTTTTTCAGATATCAATATTTTTGAATAAAAATGATAATAGTAGTTGATGACTTCTTTTTCAAAAAATTTCTCAAAATTCAACAAAGTTCTTCAAAAACATTCAAGATCATTTTCAAAAGGAATAATTTTTTTCTGATATCAATATTTTTGAAAAAAATTGGTAATGGTAGTTGTTTTTAGAACTTTTGATGGCTTCTTTTCATCATCTGCTGATCGTTTTTTGGGAATTTTATATCCTAAAGAAACACACTGTAAAGGTTTATTAATAGTAGCAGCATCCTTTTCTTTTTCTTCAGAATTTGTGTTCATTTTGATTACTGAACTACTTGTTGATGGCTTGTTCAAATCTGTATTTTCAGAGCCTTTATTTTCTTCTTCATTTTTCTTTTTAAGATTAAGAATATTGCAACGTGTATTTAGTTTTTTCTTTGCAAGATGTTCCTGATACGAGGTGTACGCTGACTGAATATTTTTCCTCATATTAGGACAAGGCTTTAAATCAATCGACTTCATTTTTCTTCTGCGTAAATTATATTTTATAGTTGAAATGGCTTCATAATTTTCAACTGTAAGTGAACTCCTATCTTCCGTTATAATGTCATCCATTATATTGAAACTTCCCTCAACTAGAGGACCAGAGAATGGCGTTAATAACGCTTTTACTAATTTTGAGAGTAACTTGTACTTTAGTTCACCATGCCATTTGAGATCAAAAATATGACACCACCAATTTAAGTCAATGCGGCAGTTCTTATTTGTATCCACAAAAACACCACTCAATTCTAGATCATCTATTTGTTGATCAATAGTGTACTGCCGTATTTCATCTAGTAATAAAGCTCTATCAGAAGTTTCAATTACTTGAGGTAAAGCTTGTGAAAGCTTATCAAAAGCTGCAAGAGTCGTGCTTTTCTTTCGCAGATTGGGATTTAGTGCTGAGAACCAAGCAAGAGTTGTGTTTTTTAAAGGTAAACTTCTTAACAAGTACTGCGACGTGTCCTCATATGCATTTCTTAATTTGGGGAAAAATTCTATCATCCATGCAGAACTTCTTAGGTCTCCTAAACCGGCAAACTTTCCAAAATTTAAATATTCATCTTTATATTGTAGCTTAGGATCCCTGTAATTGAATTTTATCAAGTTTTTCATCGTAGCAGGAAGAAACTGGGGCTTAATGAAAAAAGCTAGAAAATTTCTGCAAAATGAATACATTTCTTCATGAATAAGGTGTATCATCGGTTTTTCATATTGAAAAATCTTGACATACTGATTAAATTGTTTCAGAATACCCCTATAAAATTGTAAGAAAAAAAAATATTTCTTATAATTTCCAAACAATTCATCTAAAATTCTTGCCTTTCTCGCCTTATTAGATTTGTTTAACTTTTGCTTAGAAATAAAATTCTGCACTAAAATAATTCGTTTTTTTTGCTCTTCGGAAGTCTTTCTGCTTGAGTAAACTTCATTCAAGACTTCTTTTTCAGTTTCTTTTTCTTCAGGAGTTAAAAAACTAAAATAAAACACCCTTAAAGCATCATTTAATTTAAATAGCCTTTCACAAACCGATAAAATTTGTATAAATCTGTTATCTACTAGTCTTAAAACATGCAGTATATTTTCATAATTTAATAACGTTTGAGTCTCTGAAAAAAGTTCCTTTGCTTTAGGAGAATCTTGGATATCAAAATATACATCACTTGCAATACTTTCCAAGTAATTTTCAAAAAAACTGAAAAATTTTTTTGCACTATTATGGATGATATGCACCGTGTCCCCATGTATATTTAATAAATTTGGGTTTGCATCTCTTATTAATGTTTCTACTCCTGATCTGCACCCTCTCATTGTATTACAATTGTCCAACAAACAGCTAACTACTTGGTTAAATTCAAGATTATTTTCCAATAAAACATTGCTAATTTGATTGAAAATATTTTTAGCCGTGCTTAAATTTTCCTTTCTTGATGCTAAATGGTCTGTAACAACCATTTTTTGATCGTCGTCATAAAAACGAACAAAAACATTAATGATTTTGTCCATGGCATTACTAGTTCCTTCATCGATGTTCAAGGGAAAAAAAATTACCTTTAAGTTTACTTATCAAGTCCTCTCTGAAACTTTTTGAAGTCCCGTGAGTTGTTATGTAAGTTGCACTCGTGCGAGAAAAATGCAGTTTAGCCAAAGCCGGTCTATCTTTGGCCAAAAATTTAGTAAGATCTACAAGATCTCCTGCCAAAGAAAATGGCAGTGTATTTTCACATAAAAATGAAGTTACAACAGCCTTTTGATCGGCAACGCGATCAGACAATGATGCTTTGGTAGCAATGGGATTTGCACCAGGCAATGTTTGTGTGTGCGGCTGTGCACGCATAAGTTTTTGGTGATCAGTGTCCTTACTATGTTTTTGGAGCGTTTTCTTCCCGTTATTTCCATAACTTAATATACGGTTGCAAACAAAGCATATACAACTTCCTGGTTTCTTCACTTTTTTGCACCACGTGCGTATTTTGTTTCCTTGATGATCAGTCTCATCTAACCAAGCAAACCTCCATTTATTTCTGATACCGGTATCTTGAATAAGCAACGCATCTTTCTCTTCTATAGGTTCTAATTCCATTATCTATCACGTAAAAAATATAGGTGAAAATGTCGCCGCCGAAATGCAGCAGTAAAAACACAACATAAAACGACAACAATAAACGATTTTACATCTCACTTCACTTCTTTTCGTCAAGAACCTAGCGGTTGCCTCGCCGATCAGAGGAGAATAAAAAAACTACTCCTAAACTTCGGACCTTCCGAGAATGCGCCAGAAATTGCGCAGATCGCATTTCGCTGCCTCTCTTCATTTCATGCGGATTGAAAGCCGATTACTCAAGCGCATGCGTAAATAGAATACTCAAGGAGAAAATCTGACACGGAGACGCTTGCTGGTAGCTAGAAGCGAAGACAAAACAAAACTTGCTCTTCTCATTCAGTCAGCATTTGAAAGCATCGCAGGGGAATTGATTGCGGTTTTTTGACTGGTGATTAAGTACAAAAATAAAACATAGAGAAAACTGAAATCAAGAATTATTATTAGGCACGTTAAAAATAGATTTCTTTGTTGATATTTATTTCCGTCTCGTTCCGTCTGTATTAAAATCGCCAGGACGGATTTCCGTCTAGAGACGGAAAACTTTCACCCATGCATGACACATGTACAATTTTCTATGAACTCAAGTATTTTTTTTCTTAAATATCACTCTCTTTATTTTTTAGCACAACTTGCAGATTACAGTATGATATAACATTGATATATTATATTATATGAGTCACAAAATAAATTATAAATAATATTTAAAATTTATAAAATTCCCTGGAATTGACTAGTGTGGGAGCTGAAACATTTGCTAGTATTTGGTCCTTGTCATACCAGACAACATGATTTTCGGGTTCAAATTTAAACATGCCTTGATAATGAGTAGGTAATAAATAGGGGTTCAACATCAGCGGCGGGTGCGGCATGACCTCTGTGTGGTGGTGTGAAGGTTACTGTGCGGTGTGACCTTCACTGTGCGACTGCGGTGCCGCTAAGAAAGAACCGGCTATTTATTACCTACTTTATGATGGTGTGAAATAAGTTTAGAATTTATTGAATTTATTTTTTAAAGTGTTTTAAATTAGTTACGACTTTTTTTTTTTAGTAGCGCCATCTATGAGATGTTTTTGAAGTATTTTGGAAAAGTTTGTCATTATTTGTTTAAGCTGGGTTCGATTTGAGATCTTTTAGTTTAAATGGTGTGAAATAAGTTTAGAATTTATTTTTTAAAGTGTTTTAAATTAGTTTCAACTTTTCTTTTCTCTTTAGTAGCACCATCTATGAGATGTTTTTGAAGTATTTTGGAAAATATTTTCATTATTTGCTTAGGTGGGATTCGATTTGAGATCTTCTAGTTTAGGAAGCATAGGCGTCTAGTGAGTGTTTTTCGGATATAGTTTTAGACATGAGTGGTGGGGAAAGACTGATTCAGTCGTGTGTTAGTATTTTTAACTGTGGATTATTTAGTATCTTTATAATTTCTTTTAGTTTCAATGAGTGGGATAAATTAACTGTTCAGATTTTTTTTTCTCTGTCTTTGCGAATTAGAATTTTTTTTTTTCCGTTTTATAGTTTAAGATTGAAAGTGTCATCTATGAGATTCATGCCATCAATACTAAGTTAATAATAATAATAACTTTCCAAGCAAAATATTACAGCAAAGTTGCTTGAAAAAATAATTGTGACAGATAATGTATCTATCACAAAGAAATTGGTATCAACATAATTATCTGGTAACTATTACATTACATTTGTTCTCAATTTAAGCATTTTGTTGAGTTGAGTTGTAAAGAAATACTGTAGCCATCAATACTAAGTTAATAATAATAACTTTCAAAGCAAAGTTGCTTGAAAAAATAATTGTGATAGATAATTTATCCATCACAAAGAAATAGCTATCAACATAATTATCTGGTAACTATTACATGTGTTCTCAATTTAAGCATTTTGTTCAGTTGAGTTGTAAAGAAATATTGTTGTCATCAATACTAAGTTAAATAATAACAACAATAACTTTCAAAGCAAAATATTAAGGCACGGTTGCTTGAAAAACTAATTGTGACAGACATGACAAATGTGACAGACATGACAAAATTTAATGTTCTATATTTCACTCAAATTTTAAATTTATCTTTCAACTTTTTTATGAACTGTTCCTTTTGATATATAAAAAGAGAAAATAAAGTGTTAATTTTTATCAAGTAGATTTTTGTGAAAATAAAATAATCCACATTTATTGTGACAGACATGACATAAAGACTAATATAAAGTTTGGGGGCAATAGCAAAATAATTAAAAGGTTTCCAGTGAAAATATTGGTGTTTTTAAGCATATAGTTAGCCATTCTTTTAAAAGATATATTTGTTTCAAAAATCTATGTGGTATTTAAATGCTTCAAGGGACATTAAACTAGAGGTAAAAATAACAGATTTTTGATTTCAAAGTTAGTCTTAAGAGTAATTAACTATAAAAAATTATTTCTACAATTATCTTATTATATCTTGTTATTTTCATAAAATTTGACTTATTTTCTATCAACTGGAACAAAAAAAAATTAATTTACTTCAAATTTGAAAAATGATGTCTATGTCGCATTTTTATGGAATTAACCTAAAACATCATTAGAAATACATTAAACGTCGAATTAGAAATCACAAGCATGTATAACACCTGTGAAGTCAAATGAATGTGCTGCCACGATCATGCATTTTTGGCATTAAATCCTATATAGTTTGGCGATAGTTTTTTAGGTAGATTTCTTAAGATATACCACCTATTACAGTCTCCCCTAAGTTGGAATTCCTGAAACATTTTTGCATATCTACACCAATCATGACACCTATAACCCAAAACCACCTTCAGTTCAAAACTTTATCCTATCTATCTATTTATATCACTTTTTTATGGACGCAATCACTTCCATAATTCTACACAAATCTCTTCCAAATGGATACATAAAATCAAGCGGCATAAAATCTTGGTCAAGTTCGTTAATGGGCAAAATTGAACAAGGGGTGGGGGACAAATGGGGGGGGGCTTTTTGTGAAAACAGAAAAATACCCATAACTTCTTATTTTTGATACGTATCAAATCCGTTTAAAGTTATTATTACTTCTAGGAAAGGGCCAAAAATTTATGTAGGAGAGATTTTTGATGTCATTAAAAATGCCCCGAAGGGATGAAAAAAATAGGGGTTTCAGAAGAAAAAAATTCATAAATTCGTCCATTCACAAACTATCAAATCCGCTTAAATTTATTATAAATCTTTTTAATATTATCTACAACTTTTATATTGACAAGTTTTTTATAAAACCAACTCTTACAGGGGGGAAAAAAAATCTGCAGGCTCTGTTTACAGGCAGAGGTATATTTCGAAGTGGTGGTCCCAACTGCCGCATCAAGGCAAATAGATCTTTCTTCTGCAATTCCCAATAAACAGGTGCCCCACGGTCTGTGTCTTCGAAATCTACTTGTGCCACTAGGCCGAGCGGTTAGGAATTTTTTCTTAAATGGAAAGTGGTCGACGGGATAATGGAGAAGTACCCACAAATGTCTTTTCTTCATCAAAGTGCATCCTTTTTTTTTTATACAGCCATTATTTTTTATCCACAGATTTCCTGCTTCAGTCCATTTCTGTTTGCAAAATGGAATTAAAGATTATAGCTTAATAATGTGCAATAAAAGTTTTCCTGTTTGCATTGAAGTTACTTCGCATATAACTGCCCTTGAACATTAATCTTCAAACTTTATCAACAAGTTATAATATAGGACTGATTTCTCTCCAAGTTTAAAAAAAGGGCACTTTTATTTTTATAATTTAAGGCACACTTAGGTTCTTAAGGGCACTTTATTCATTTTTAAAGCCACTTTATTTATTTTTAAAGTAACTTTTATTATTTAAAAGCAGGGTTGATACGTTTAAAACATTTTGTTTAAAACAGCTATTTAAAACATGTTTAAAACATTACATTTAAAACAATGTTTAAAACATGTTTAGATTGTCACAATGTGACAATTCACAAATTAAAATTTACCAATTAAAATTGTATTAAAAATTTCTAATTAGCTCTATACACTAAAAGACATTCAAATTTTGTTTAATTTAATTAAGTATTTAAAGTAAATTTATTTCCTCTAAAATTGAAAATATGCAATTTATTTTTTTAAATACCTCAATTATGATTTGTTATATAATATCAAAATTAAAGTTCTATAATATATTAATGTTAATAATCTAATTTTCAAAAACTAACAGTATTTTAATGTTATTAAAATTTTTATAAAGATAGAATTATATAGAAACATGCATTTCTTTCTCTCTACTATCTCATCTTTGTACTATCTGCTATCTCTAATTTTTGAGGTTTTTCTGTCTAAAAACAAGAAGTCAGCAGTCATCTTTTTATAATTGTGTTGCTTAACTTTGTGTAATACCACGATTGTGTAGTACCTCAATTGCACAATTTCGGTTAATGCTGTTTTCTTTAAAATGAGCAGAAATTGAGAACAATTAGTGTTTAGTTTAACTAGTAGTAGGATAGTTTTTTTTGTGAAGGTTTCATTTAACTTTATCATTTTTAGTACTTTATTTTTTATCATATTGTGCAATACCCCAATAATGAAAAATAGTGAATAACTTTATTTTATACATAATTTGTCTCCCTGTTATTTTTGTGTTATGAAAAAGTGTGCACAAACACAAACTACAACAAAATTAGAGATTAAAAGTTTAATATTAATAGCATGCATACCCTTTATAGATTTACTTTTTTAAGGTGGTATCCTATTTATACTCTTGATACATTTGGCCATCTTCATGAATTTAATTATCTTTGTGAGCTTACAATTATTGCCATAAATAAAGTAGAGGAACGCTATGGTTGTCTTATTGGTAGCTTTGTAATAGACAATGCTGCCAATGTTATGAAGATGAGAAATGATCTTAAAAAGACAGAGGAATAATATGAATATTTTAACTTATGGGTGTTCAGCTCATGTCTTAAATCGTCTAGCAAAAGGCATTAAAATCTTCAATATAAAAGCTCAATTTGTTGATATTGTTAAATATTTTCGAAATAATCATTTTGCTTCAGCAAAGCTTCGGGAAACAGGTGCTAAAAAGCTTGAGTTACCATCAGATGTCAGGTGGAATTCCATGTTGGATGCAATGGAGTCTTATATAAGCAATTGGCCACAAATTTTGAGTCTGTGTAGATAATAGAGTGGAAATCAAATATGATATTTCTAAGAAAGTCATAGACTTGCAGTTAAAAAGAAATGTTGATTATAATACAAAGGCTCAAACCTAATGCAGTTGCATGTGACAAAGTTCAGAGAAATTATTGTACTATTAGTGATGTAGTTGAAGTTTGGAAAGATTAAAAAAAGGTCAGAAATATGTGCTGCTAGAAGTAATCTTACCATAATTACAAAAAAAATTAAAAAGCCATTTAAACTATAAAGCTAAGTCAGCTTCATTCTCCAGTTACATATTTGATGCTGTTAATATGATGCAAAAAGAAAAAAATGATATGCTGATATGCTGTCAGTTACCAATCATAAATTCGCTACTCAAGAATCAAATAAAGTGGACAATTTTGTAGAAATGACACCTTTATCTTGATGGATAAGGCTTGAAAAACACATCAATAAAAATGTCATGTAGATCACAAAACAATTACATCTGTATGCTTTACTGCTGGTTTAGAAAGAGTGTTTTCTACTTTTGGCTTTGTGCAGAGCAAAACTAGAAACCGGTTAGGTGTTGATCAGACTGCCAAACTTGTTACTATTTTTAAAGAACTTAACTAAATGTTTTAGTTTAGAATAAAAAATTAATTGTTAATTAATGTTTGGTATTTATTATATAATTTTTTGCTTCCTTACTGTTTTTTGAAAATATTTTCATTCTTTATATTTAATTTATTAATTTTTGCTCACTTTAATCAAAATTGTGCTGTTGAATGAGAAAAAAAGTTTAAAACATGTTTTAAACAAAAAAAAAACACACTTTTTTTTTTTTTAACATGTTTTTTTCCAACCCTGTTTAAAAGTTAGGGCACTGTTTTCAAGGCAATAAGTCACTTTTTACTATGCAAAAAAAAAATGTAATACAAAAAGGAGTAAGGGTGCTTTTGGAATAGCTTTGGGATTAGCCTGCTGTCTGTCATCTTGTTTATTTGGCGCGAAAAACCAGTTTTCGCCAAGTAGTAAATGTTGCCCAGTGGTCATTATAACCCTTTTAGGCTTAACTATAAAAAAAAAGGAAAGTAAATCAATTAAAATCATGAATCTATACCAGCGGTTCCCAACCTGGGGTACGCGTACCCCTGGGGGCACGTGGCGGAGCTGCTGGGGTACGTGAAAATAATATCGGTAATGGCAGAATTCACAAAAATGGTTTAACTGAAAACACATAAAGTAAATTGATAGTTTTGGATTACAAAGTTAGTCTCATGTGCAAATCCAATAAGTCACATTCAAAAAGAAAGAAAAAGCCCACTAGACCTAATAATTCATTGATAATGCAATGTCACTAGCTCCGCCCACTGTTAAGAATATTGCATGTGTTCTTATATATTTCCCCCCATCTTCCTCAAAACTTCAATTAATAATTATGCAATATTCCTTTCTCACAACTTTTTTTTCATTGTTTCGTTTTTAATAATAATTGCAGAACGCCTAAATTACGTCAGAGCTTCTGGCTTTAATGTCTTTTGTTAAAATGTGTAGAAATGTTGGTCGTTATTTTCGTTTTTGAATAGGTGGTGTTATATCAGTTAGGTATTTTAATAGAAAAGCTTCTCTTATTTAAATAAGCATTTAATTTGAAGTGTTTATTTGTTTTATGAGTGATTTTGCTTAACATGGATAAATGGTTGAAAACCAGAACTCTTAAGAGAACTGCAACAGCGATTGAAATTGTACCTGGTGAATCCGGAATTGCAAGTACTCGAAACAATCTGTTTATTTAGAAGTGCAAGACAACCTGAGTGCAGCTGTTAATAGGCTTGTTTTGGTAAGTGATAAACCTAATACTTTAAATAAAACTGAAAGCATTAGTGCACCATTAAAGAAACAAAAACATAATAATGAGTACCGTAATTTCCTGTGTATAAGCCGCGGCTCAAATAAATCTGTTTCCGACCAGAAAGTTTATTTAATAAAATATGACCTATTTGTGCATGGAACTTATTTGAACTTTTTTAATAAATAAAATTTCTGGTTCGTAACAGAATTTTTTTAGCCGCGGCCTATACACCGGAAATTACGATACTTAAAATATGGATTTTCATTCACGGGAGGGGAAGATTTACCAAAACCCCTATGCGTTGTATGTGGAGAGATATTGTCTAACGGTAGCATGAAACCCTCTTTATTAATGCGCCATTTAAAGACAAAAAATACAATGAACAAACAGAAGGATGTTAGTTTCTTTCAGCGGCTATCAAGCGACCCTAATGTCGCATCTTACGTGTTGTCTACAAATAAAGACAGTGAGAATGCTGTTGAAGCATTGTACAGAATATGCTATCATATTGCTAAAAGTGGTAAAAATCATACAATCGCTAAAAATTTGATACATCCTTGTATCAAAGATACTGTCGAATGTATGTTTGGTGAGAAATATATGAAAAAAAAATTAATATTCCTTTCTCAAACAATACAGTTGCTCGAAGGATTAGTGACATGTCTGCCGATATTAAATATACTGTAATTCAAAGAATAAAAAAAAGTCCCTACTGTTCAATTCAAGTGGATGAGAGTTCCAATATCTCCAATCTGTCAATTTTGCTTGTTATTGCAAGATAGTTGAATGATAATGTACTTGAAGAAAATTTGCTACTCTGCTATCCTCTCACAATAAAATGTACAGGAAAAGGTATATTTAATGCCATTCACATTCACAGTTATTTCTGTGAAAAAGAAATTCATTCGGCCAATTGCTGTGGGGTTTACACTGATGGTGGAAAATCTATGCCTGGGTGTTATATAGATTACGTGGTCTAATAAAAGAAATTGTACCTCATGTAGCGTGGAACCATTGCTGTATACACAGATACAGCCTAGCGACCAAATCTCTGCCAGACTCATTGAAGGAAGTACTCTAACAAGCTGTCAGAGTTATTCATTTTATTAAGGCCAACTCAACAAACTCCAGACTATTTAAATCTTTGTGTGAAAAGATGGACAGCCTGCATACTACATTGCTTTTGCACACTGAAGTTTGGTGGCCTTTCACGAGGAAAAAGTACTAGAAAGATTATTTGAATTGAGGCATGAAATTCAAGTTTTATTTTTAAGATATCCTTTTGAGCTCAGCTCTAAATTTCATGAAAAAGAATGGCTTCAAAAGCTTGCATACTTATAAATAAACTTAATTTAGGATTACAGGACTGTTCTATAACCATTTTTAAGGTATCTGGCAAGATCGAGTCTATGATTAAAAAATTAGATTTTTGGGAATCATGCATCAAAAACACCAGCCAGAAGTTTTTCAAACACTTTACAATTTCTTATCCGACAACGAGCTAAAATTATCAGAAGTAAAATCGTCTATAATGGCTCATTTAACAAGACTTAAAACGTTGTTCAGACAATATTTTCCGAAGCAGAGTTGTGAAAATAACTGGATTTCAAACCCATTTAACGATTTGTTCTTTGAACAAGCCCAAAATTTATCACTTTCTGAAAAAGAAACATTGATCGAACTTTCGACTGATTCTTCTTTACAATCTGATTTCAACCAAAAAAACATTATTGCTATTTCGATAGCAGTAGAAGAAGAATACCAAGAACTCAGTGATAAGGCTATAAAACACTTGTTGCATTCCACAAATAGCGAGCTTGTCGAAAGAGCATTATCGTCTTATGCGTACATTAAAAACAAATATCGCAATCAGCTTGACGCTGCTCCTGACTTGAGACTATATCCCTCTTCGTTTGAACCCAATTTTAAGAAACTCAGTTCCATGAAACAAGCTCAAAGATCCCATTGAGAGTATGAAAAGTCATTTCGATTATTTGAATGTAATGAGAAAAGTTTGATATTAATAATCATCGTAAGATAGCTAAAATTTATTTTAATTATTTCTATATTATTATTTTTTTTAATGTTTAGCTAATATTATAAAAAGCAATGTTAATTTTCAAATGCAAGTTAAAAAATAAAAGGTTAGTGCCAATGTAATTTGTGTCCATTTATTATTTGGTTGTGATAAGAAGATTACTAATGAAGAAAAAAGCATGTTTGTGTTATATGGTTGAGTGGAGGGGGAGGGGAGTGTTTATGAGAAATGGGGGTACGCCGAAATGAAAAGCCTAAGAAAGGGGTACGTGTAAGAAAAAAGGTTGGGAAGCGCTGATCTATACTAATAAAATAAAGCTTCACTCTGTGTGTGTGTCTGTTGCAGATCCCGCCTAGAAGTCTGAAAATTTAGGTGTGGATAGTCCAAGGTCTGACCATGTGGACCTGAGTCTCAGAATTTGAATAATTTGATAACTACTCAAGATATTAATTAGAATACCATTAAACATCGCATTGAAAATGCCGCCTTTTAAATCAAAATGGCTAAAGGAAAGAACTGCTGTTGAGGATTTGCAAACGGAAATGAACGAATTCGAAATTAATTTACTAATTAGTGAATTTTAAGAAAACTAATTAAGATATCAATTTGAAAATTTCTGAGCATAGGTAAAAAAAAATTCCGCATCAGACTCTGATTTTTGAAAAATTCGGCCGGTAATTTTTCTTAATTTATGCAAAAAACTGCTGGCGCCAGTGAAAAAAAAAATCCGAGAAAGTTTCAGACAGGGATCTGCTTTCATTAAAAACTGAACTACAAAGAGATCTGTTTCTCTGGCCGATCCCTCCAGTTAGTTTGTGAAAATGAAAGGAAATAATTGCCAATTTTTGCTCATGAACAAAAATTTAGATAACTAATTAAGATATAGATCTGAAATTGAGGATGGGAAGTGTTGTCATCTGCTGGCTATTTTAGCGTAGCGGCTTCGTTATGTTCTAATTATCAGAAAAATTTAAGGTACTTTTCAGTTAGCCAGGCGTCAGTGATATATATACATGTATATATACACATACATATACACATATCTACGTATACATATGTTTACATACCTATATATATACTATATATATACGTTTATAAGTATAAACATATGTATTTATATATGTACATCATATATTACTGGCACCCGGCTAACCGAAAAGTACCAAATTGAATTCTTTTTTAATGATCGCGTTAATGTAGGTGAAGGTGGTTTTCTTGAACAAATTATTCGTTATATTTGTGGGTATGGGGAGGGATGGGGGGGTTAACGGCTTGCTCTGAGATTGTTATTATCTCGGGCCTGGACAACGCCGGACAGGTAGCTAATATTTTAGAAAACGTTTATTAAATTATTCATGATCTTAACTGCTTTGCTGTTCTTTTTATCTCTGGATTTTTAATATCAACTTTAACAAATTTTTACAATGAAGCAGAAAGTGGCTATGAATGACAAGTCGGCAACATGAAGCATAAAAAACTGAAAGTTAGCATCGAGAAAACGGTAAATACTTAATGATTCTGAGATTAAAATAAAGCAAAAATAAACATCATTTGAAAAGGAAAAAAAATTAGAGGGGGGGGGAGGGCAACATACAGATGATCAAACAAATTTAAAACAGCGAATTATTTTTAAAATACAGAATTTATTAAAAAGGGGTCTAAAATTTTAGGGGTCTATAAAAAGGGTTTAAAATACATATATTGTTGTGAGCTCGGAGTTCGAAAAGGACTGATGCCAATATATAAGAACAATCAAAAGGCTTTATTCACTATAAACAGTGCAATACGAACACCAATACCTTCTGAAAATTACAAGATATTCAGTAATCTTCAAATCCAATAAAAGCACAGCAAAATTTCACACAGAAACAATGCGTTCAATACGACGTATCAACGACAATATCGATCCGAGAAACACAGTTCTCAATGCAAAGCCTCTCGTATGAATTCAATCGCAGTTGACAGACAACTAACTGAACTGAACTGGTGGAGGTCCCTTATATAGGCTTTAAAGATCTTTCCAGATTATTCCAGAGCCTTCAGATGCTAGAAATTACCAGAAGGTGCTTTAACTCTCGATAGAGTACCCCAAACGAGAAAGGATCCCGATGTAAAGGTATAAGGGGGGTTGCATAAAAAGTCGCCAAATCCGTCGCCAACTTGGCAACATTTGGGGATATATCGCCAAATTTGGCGACAAAAATAAGTCGCCAAAACCATTGCCAACTTGGCGATAAACCCATTCCTTGGCGATTTTCCAATAGAACTCATTATAAAAACCGATGCTGTAAGGTTGTTTTCCTTGCAAACCACCTGAGGCCTTTAGCATTGAGTTACATGATGCTCAATAGTAAATACATTAATAATACTGCAATTTTCACAATAATAAAATAAAATAAATTTAAACAAATGGAATATTTACAGATATATACAAAATTCATAACATTGCCCCCCTCTCAAGGACTGCACGTCCCGGGCAGTTCAACCTTTGATCGGAAAGCAAACCCGTTACCAACAAATGCTATACTATTCAAAACACATTCATAATGCTGAATTATACAAAATATACACTTATTTAAAAATAAAATAAAATTAAAGCATAGACATTATTACATACAAGTATTTAAATAATAATAACAATAATAATCATAATGCTAAGCAAAATAAATAATTACATTAATTTATATACAAGACCATGGTCATACTAATTTACATTACACTATTTACAATCAATGAACTAAGTACTATGGCCATAGTATGGAGCCAGCCTGTTGTAATGAACGAGTCTAGGCTTCGAACTTGGTGACTTTCGGATCCGAATTACGACATCGTTCAGTCTGTTTAGGACTGTATAAGGACCGTCCCAGTGCGATTGCAGTTTGGGAGAAAGTCCTTTATGTCGATTCGGATTATAAAACCAAACCTTGTCAGCTTCTTTGAATTGATGTCCCGTGGCTTTCGTGTCGTACCTGGTCTTCATCTTTCCCGTCTGTATATTGATCCGCTCTCGAGCCAAGTTGTGGACGTCTTCAAATCGTGCCTGGAGATTCTGCACGTATCCCTCTGGCGATGAAGGTGCATCTGGAGGGCGACCAAAAATCAGATCACAAGGTAGACGAAGATCACGACCGAAAAGCATCTGAGACGGGGAATAGCCGGTCGTTTCATGGACGGCGCTGCAATAGGCGAGAAGAAACAAGGGGAGTTTTTGGTCCCAGTCTTGTTGGTTTCTTGAGACTAGCAGTGAGAGATTATTAAGGATGGTACGATTAAATCTCTCAACCATGCCATCCGACTGTGGATGTATAGGCGTCGTCCTAGTTTTGTCCATTCCGAGAAGTTGACAGAGACCCTCAATCACAGCAGATATGAAATTTCTCCCTTGGTCAGAATGCATTTGAAGGGGGACTCCATACCTTGATATCCACTGGTGTACCAAGGCATCCGCAACCGTAGAAGCTTCTTGATCAGGGATGACATAAACTTCAGGCCATTTCGTGAAATAGTCCATGACAACAAGGAGGTATTTGTTGCCATCAGCACTTCTTGGCAGAGGACCTAGGATGTCAAGGGCGATGCGTTCAAAAGGTGCTCCTACATTGTAGAGATGTAGTCTTCCTCAGCTAAGTTTCTTTGGTCCTTTCCGAGCTGCAAATGCATCGCAAGATTTGCACCATTGTTCGACGTCAGCTCTCGCTTTTCCCCAGAAGAAGCGCTCTCGGACTCTGTGTAATGTTTTCATGACTCCAAAATGGCCACCAGTGGGACTGCCATGTAATTCTTCGAGGACCTCTGGGATTCGAGATCGAGGAAGTACCAACTGCCACCGAGATGTTTTCCCATCTTCCGATTCGAATTTTCCGAACAGGACACCATTCTTGACAAGGAGGGAGTTCCAAAGAGCCCAATATTGCTTTGTCGTAGGACGGTAAGTCGAGATGTCTTTCCAACTGGGCTTCGTGCTAGAAGATTCTAATAACTCCAAGATTGGTTTGATGTCAGAGTCTGCCATTTGATCTTCTCGAATCTTCTCATCACTCCAGGGATCTGGTGGCGTTGATAGTGAAGTCTTCGTCTGGCGTATGACATGTTCGGGATTATACTTGTTCTCCGCTCTGGAACAATAGCGACAACTTTTGGGACACGGTCTTCTTGATAAGGCATCAGCATTTCCATGCGATGAGCCTTTACGATGCCTGATGTCAAAGTCGTATTCCTGGAGTCGTTGTATCCATCTGGCTACTTGGCCCTCTGGGTTCTTAAAATTCATCAGCCATGTTAGGGATGCGTGATCAGTACGAAGGAGAAATTTCCTGCCATAGAGATAGTGATGGAAGTGTTCTATGGCTTTTACTATAGCTAATAACTCCTTACGAGTGACGCAATAATTCAGCTCTGGTTTCGACAAACATTTGCTCCAGTATGCTACGACTCGTTCTTGGCCATCTATTTCTTGGGAAAGTACAGCACCGACACTTTCATGACTCGCATCCGTGTCCACAATGAATTGTTTGTCTGGGTGTGGATAGGTTAGGACTGGAGAGGATGTGAGAGCTTCTTTCAGCTGCTGGAAGGAATTCTCCCATTCTTGTGTCCATAGAAACTTCTGCTTGCTTTCAGTGAGCCTATGCAAGGGTCTTGCGATGTTGGAGAACCCCTGTACAAACTTTCTATAATAAGTGCATAGTCCCAGAAAGCTTCGCAACTGATGGACGTTTTCCGGACGCTTCCAGTTCTTTACTGCAGACACTTTTTCAGGATCTGTTCGAACACCTTCAGCTGAGATGATGTGTCCTAAATAATTTACTTCGCGTTGGAAGAACTTGCATTTCAGAGGGTTCAGCTTTAAATTCGCCGCTCTTAGCTTCGTTAACACTTTTCGAATATTTCCAAGATGTTCTTCAAACATGCGGCCACCAATGATGACGTCATCTAGGTAGATGAGACAAGCTTCAAAAGTCAGGCCTTTTAACACTGTCTCCATGAGGCGCTCGAACGTTGCTGGAGCATTGCAGAGCCCGGACGGCATAACTTTAAATTGCCAAAGTCCTTGTCCAGTAGTAAATGCAGTCTTCTCTTTGTCATCAGGATGGATCTCTACCTGCCAATATCCACTCTTCAAATCCAGTGTGGAAAACCATTTATGTCCTGAAAGAGTATCTAGTGTGTCGTCTATTCTTGGTAGCGGATAGCTGTCCTTTTCCGTGATATCGTTAAGTTTTCGATAATCCACACAAAATCTTGTGGAGCCATCTGTCTTTCGGACCAACACGATGGGAGAGGCCCACGGACTTGATGACGGTTCGATGATGTCACTATCCTGCATCTCTCGTAAGAGCTTAGAAACCTCTTCTTGTTTTGCAAACGGCAAGCGTCTTGGATGCTGTTTAATCGGTGGATGGTCGGCAGTATCAATTCTATGACGTGTCAGAGAAGTGCGACCTATATCATTTTCGTTTTGTGAAAACACATCCGTAAATTCCTGGAACAGTCTTTCTGCGGCATGTCTCTGCTCAGGAGATAAATTCTCATTTCGTCCAATTTCAGGTGTTAAACTTGTAGGCGGCTCCGACAACATCAAGCTCGGGTCTTTGCAAACACAGGTGACTGGAGCACAGGTAGCAAGCACTTCACCCTTCTGGATAATTCTAGACTTTTCACTTACATTCGCCATCCTCACGGGTATCACATCTCTCGACAGATCTACCAGCGCTGATGCTATTAGCACTCCTTTTGGGCTCTTCTCAGGATATCCAACCAAGCCACATTGAAAACTACTTTCGTTCTCAGTTAATCCAGGTATCATCATTTCGGTCCGAGGAGGGATGATAACATCTGCCTTGGCTGTGATCCGTTGAATATACCCGGACTTATTTCCAAGTTTGAAAATAGTGACATCTTCTTGAGCAGAGTGTAACTCATTCTTCTTAAAATCCAGTGTAAATCCATGCTCTTTTAAAAAGTCCAGTCCGAGTATGAAAGGGTCTGAAATATCGGCAACATGGACTGTATGGTGGTAAGCGGCGTTCCCAAACTTTATTTTCAGTGTCATTCTTCCATGTATATCGATCTTATCTCTGGTCACAGTTTGAAGAATAACACGTGGCGGGGTCCAGAAGAGTTTTTCTTTCAGCCGCTGAGCTAGATCTTTCCGAATGATGGTCACATTGGCTCCTGTATCGATGATCATATTACAGGACAAATCATTCACACTTCCGACTAGAAAAACTCCGTTCTCGCCGCAACTTCTTGCAGAAATTTCACATACTTGAAAATGGGGCTTCTCAAAATCTGGCAACCTCCGCCCCGCAAGATGGCCATTAATCAGTTTTCCTGCTCCTCCGCTAGCGGGAGAGATATTACCTTCGGTGCTGGGTCGTCTTGGACAGTTGATTTGGATATGGCCTTCTCCACCGCATTTCCAGCACTTGATCTTCCTGTAGGGTTTGTTGGCCATTAAAGAGTTCATCTTTCTCATTATGTCATTCATCTGCTGCTGTAAGCGCTCCACAGCTCTATCCGACGTCTCAGGCAGGTTGGCTGCTCGCACAAAGTGTCGATCTTTCCTAGTAGCTTGCTGGGCTGCCTCGAATTTCAGAGCGTAAGCCAAAGCCCCTTTCAAATCATTGATATCTGCAATCCGGAGTGCTGTCTGGATCTCAGGGTCACGCACACCATCGATAAAATGTTGCAGAGCTAAACTTTTTCTAATTTCAGTCGGACAGCCAGGATAAGCGAGATGTGAAAGTCTCTCGACATCCGTAGCAAGCTCTTGCAGGGATTCAGTGGATTTCTGCTGTCGAGATTTGAGCTGGAGTCTGCTATATTCCTTCATGCATTTCTCGCCAAAGCGCAATTCTAAGGCACTGACGAGCGTTTCAAATTCCAGCGGTTCATTTGCAGGCAATGTCTGTAGGACGTCGGCAGCATCAGCTTGTAGAGAAGCAGCTAACTGGCAAGCCTTTGTCTGGGAATCCCATCCATTGGCATCCGCTACGATCTCAAATTGTGTCTTAAAAACTGGCCATGAGGATTTTCCGTCATAGGTCGAGAGCTTAATAAAGGCCCGAGGAAGCATATCTGAATACTTGAAATCTTCGGAACAGTTTACGGCAGTTATCTTCTGTTTCTTGACTTTTTCCAAATCTTTTTTTACATTCTCTATGCTTTCTTCAACGGTCTTGGCGATCTTTTGAACTTTTTCTTCTACTCTTTCTTCTACGGTATTGGCTGTCTTTTGAACTTTTTCTTCTATTTTTTCTTCTACTTTTTCTTCTATTTCTTTAAATCTTTCTTCAAATTTGTTTTCCACTCCGTCAATTCTTTCATTTAAAGATGTTATTCTATCCTCTATTAAGTCTTTCAACTCACCAAGGTTGGTTGACATATCCTTCTTCATTTCATCTTTTAAGTCGCCAAGGTTGGCAGTCATTTTCTCATCGATCGCTGACATATCTTTCTTCATTTCAGCCTGGTTCGCAGTCATTTTCTCATCCATCGCTGACATATCCTTCTTCATTTCTTCTTTCATCTCGCCAAGGTTGGTTGACATCTCAGCCTGATTCGCAGTCAATTTCTCATCCATCGCTGACAAATCTTTCTTCATTTCTTCTTTCAACTCGCCAAGGTTCGCAGCTAATTTCTCCAATAATTGTTTCAGTTGACCCTCCATTGCTCTGGTGATCGGCATTCAATCCCACTTCTGACACCAAATGTTGTGAGCTCGGGGTTCGAAAAGGACTGATGCCAATATATAAGAACAATCAAAAGGCTTTATTCACTATAAACAGTGCAATACGAACACCAATATCTTCTGAAAATTACAAGATATTCAGTAATCTTCAAATCCAATAAAAGCACAGCAAAATTTCACACAGAAACAATGCGTTCAATATGACGTATCAACGACAATATCGATCCGAGAAACACAGTTCTCAATGCAAAGCCTCTCATATGAATTCAATCGCAGTTGACAGACAACTAACTGAACTGCCCTGGTGGAGGTCCCTTATATAGGCTTTAAAGATCTTTCCAGATTATTCCAGAGCCTTCAGATGCTAGAAATTACCAGAAGGTGCTTTAACTCTTGATAGAGTACCCCAAACGAGAAAGGATCCCGATGTAAAGGTATAAGGGGGGTTGCATAAAAAGTCGCCAAATCCGTCGCCAACTTGGTGATAAACCCATTCCTTGGCGATTTTCCAATAGAACTCATTATAAAAACCGATGCTGTAAGGTTGTTTTCCTTGCAAACCACCTGAGGCCTTTAGCATTGAGTTACATGATGCTCAATAGGAAATACATTAATAATACTGCAATTTTCACAATAATAAAATAAAATAAATTTAAACAAATGGAATATTTACAGATATATACAAAATTCATAACAATATATATATATATATATGATTACTTAAATCTCTTTTGTCAGGTTTACCCACCGGTAATCCTATTGCTTAAAGCAAGAATTAAAACAGCCAAAATGTAGTTTCAAAACAAAATAGATAAATATTAAAAAAACATAAATAGTTTCAAAAATGTTTTCCAAAGTTAATGTTTTCACATAGCAAAAACCTAGCTTCAAACATAAAAAGATTTCACTTGATCTCTTACTTTAGAAACAATAAAAACGGTTGCTGTTTTGGAGGGGGGGGGGAGTATTAAAAGGTGTTCATTTATTGTCAGGGAGCCCAACCCCCGTTTTTTTCTTTTAACTATAAATCCACTTTTTGAAATTTAGCAAAGTAATCAAACTCATCTGTTTTGTGCAGAATTTTCTGAAAACCACGCAAATTTAAATCACGATATTCAAAATAAAAGCAAAAATATATACTTTAAAACATAAAATAGTAAATTAATGCCAAAATTAAGTTTTAAAAAAACATACATTTTATGAAAAATAACAGAAAAACAATGATCTCACTTACGTAGAAAAATTTTAAAATGATGATTTTTTTAGTAAGTTTTAAGGGTCTACATATATATAATTTTTAAAATAAGATTGTAAAGCGGGGCTCCGTCCTCCTGAATCCTCCCCCCCCCCCCCCTGGTAATAATACTGATTGAAGCAAGAATAAATTCAAAAAACAATCACTGATAACAAATAAATCAGAAAAATACATCCTTATAAAAACCACGAGTAGTCATAAAATTGAGAAAAAAATTGCAAGCTACAGAACTATAAAAAATGGTAAAAAAAATTATCAGATTTAAAAAATTACAAATCTATCCCTATATTAAAAAATTTAAGAGATTTATAAGAAATAAATCGGAAAAATGCAACCTGGAAAAAAACAACGGCAACAATTGTTGTTATGCTGCAGGCTGCTAACGGTTTAGTGAGCTGATGGATGGTGGTATCGGGTCCGAGTCTGTGGGGTTGAGGAAGTACAGGGAAAGGTGAAAATTCTAGGGTTGCCAAAAATTCAGGGTTGTAATCACCAAGCATCAGAAGCAAAACTCGCCCTCACCCCCCCCCCCCCCACCAAAAAAAAAAATTGTGGTACGTAAACCAATCAGAAATCGCAGGCTTATTCCAAAGCTATGCTGCACTTTTTTTGACCAAGGGGCAAGAAGGGTGCTATAGGGCAAGGTGCAGCAGGAAGACTTTAATATAAGACGGGTAGTGTTGTATATATGACAGATAAAATATTAATATTATGCAGTACTATTTAAAGTACTTTTCGGTTAGACAGGAACTAGTGATATACACACACACATATCTATGTATACATATATATACATACAACACATACATTATACATATGTATTTATATATGTATATATTTCACTGGCGCCTGGCTAACTGAAAAGTGCTTTATTTTATATATAACGTATATATTATATGCAGAGTTTATCACAGACAGTTTCAGAAGGGCGCTGCACCCTGCCAGCCCTTTGGTTTACAAAATAGCATCCTTCTTGCCCCTCATAAAAATAATGAGCATTATTCTTGCCCCTTCCAGTAAAATAATAAGCACCCTTCTTGCCCTCGGTAAAAAAAGTACCCTTTCTCCTTTTTGCATTAAAAATATGCTTTCATAGTAAAAACTGACACAATGTTGTCTTGAAAAGAGTACCCTGACTTTTAAATATAAAAAATGGCTTTAAAAACCAAAAGAATACATCTAACAATTAAAAAAAGTGCCCTCAAGAACTAAAAAACGTGCTTTTTTTTCACCAGCAGCAACCTGCCCTTTTTTTAACCTGGGAGAAACTCTGTATATGCAATATATGTTTTAAACAGGAACATTTGGCATATATATATAGGGTAGATGACATATTTATGTCAGGTTTATATATGTATATAAAATCTTGCCATTATTTTATTGTGATTGTGGGGACTGAGAGAAAGTCTAAGGCAATACAAAAGTAACACCAGGATGTTGTACATACTAAATAAAAAATATTTCCACAGAGACATCAAATTAAAGAACAAAATTAGCACTAGCCACAGGGCCTATTAACGAAAAAAAGTGGCTATTCAAAAATTGCCTGTCAGTGACCACTTTCATTGCGTGTAATTTTACCTTTCCTACAAGGAGAGGTAAAAATTTTTTTGCATTTCATCAAGGATTCTACTTTTGCTGGTTGAACTAGGTTCATTGTACTGTCCTCTAAAAACCGTTTTTGAAATTTTCACTATATAAAGTATAATAAAGAATTTTTTTTAATTAAACATGGCTAAATTTTTACAGCTTGTTCTGACTAAGATTCTAATGTTGAGCTTTTTAGGTAGATTTCGTAAGAAATACTACCTATTACATTCTCACCTAAGATGGAAATTTTGAAAAATTTTTGCAGATCTACGCCGATCATGACTCCCAGAACCCAAAACCACCCCCAGTTCAAAACTTTATATATCTATCTATCTATCTATGTCACTTTTTTATGACCACGATAACTGGAAAAATTCTGCATAAATCTCTTCCAAACTGATACATAAAATATCAGTTAAGTTCATTAATGGGCAAAATCGAACCAGGGGGGGGGGGCTTTTTGTGAAAACAGAAAACCCCCCATAATTTCTTAATTATTATACGTATCGAATCAGTTTAAAGTTATTATTACTTCTAGGAGAAGGGCCGAAAATTTATGTATGACAGATTTTTGATATAATTAAAAATTGCCTTATGGGGGGGGGGGGGGGGTTAGAAGAAAAAAATTCATAACTTCGTCAATTCCCAAGATATCAAATCCGCTTAAATTTATTATAAATCCTCTTAATATTATCTAAAACTTTTGTATTGACAAGTTTTTTATAGGACCAATCGTTATAGCAAAAAAAAAAAAAAAAATTAAAAAAAAAAAAAATCTGCAAGTTTGTCGCAATTTCTTAATTATGATACGTATCAAATCCGTTTGAAGTTATTATTACTTCTAGGAGAAGGGCCGAAAATTTATGTATGACAGATTTTTGATATAATTAAAAATTGCCTTAAGGGGGGGGGGGGGAGGTTTTAGAAGAAAAAAATTCATAACTTCGTCAATTCCCAAGATTTCAAATCCGCTTAAATTTATTATAAATCTTCTTAATATTATCTAAAACTTTTATACTGACAAGTTTTTTATAAGACCAACTCTTATAGAAAAAAAGGTTTCGAAGTAGGCGGTTCCAACTGCCGCATCATCGCAAAAAGGTCATTTCTTCCGCCATTCCTGACAAACAGGCGCCCCACGGTCTGCGTCTTCGAAATCTACCTGTGCCTGTAGGCCGAGCATCAGGGATTTTTTTCATTTTGTCACTTTATTACAAAGTGGCAGCCAATTAAGCGAGAATTTGAAAAAAACCACTTTTCTAAAAATTAACCCATTACAAAAAAAAAAAGAAAAGAAAAACACACACCTGATGTAATCGGCTGAAAATGATACATTTTATTACCTATTAATGGTTTAACAAAAACAATCAGTAAAAATGAGGCTCATGTTTTGACAGAATTCTGCAATTGTTTGTTTAAATTATTTTAACCCCTTCGCGACGAGCGTCTTTACAGAATTTTTAATCTTTTGCCACCGGTTTTTAAAAACAGAAATTTTCGCCTAACTGAATCTCAGAAATGCTGTCATTAAATAAGGCAAAGTTTACAATAAAAAGTTACTGGTGGGAATAATCGAGGATTTTGAGCACCTTATGCATCACGTATACGTGTCGCTCGTCCCCAAGGGGTTAAAACTAAATAAGACTCCTTACGTATTTTTAACTATTTTTATTATTCTAAAGGGTGCAGAAAAACAGAACAAAACAAAAAACAATTTAGTAAAATATTTGATGTAGTACTACAGTCATGTTTTTTTAGAGGACAGCACACACAATATATTTATTTGGGCTATTTAAATATTTTAGATTAATACCAATTGAAATTTTAACAAAAGTTTACTGTTTAGAACTTTTATATAAAAAAATGGCCACAATAAAAAACAACTGCTACTACTGACCACTGGCGAAATTTCTCATTTTACCCTTCACATCCAATGTACATTTCATAGACATATCTCTTTTGCAAACAGTTTAAACTTAACAGTAAGTAGCTTATCATTTTAAAAATCTCAATAACCTATAGGATCTAACACGCATTTATTTCAGTTTCAATCTTGTTATTAATAATTTTTTCTGTCAATGCAACGTTATACTGTTTCTTATAATTCTGACAGTGCTATTATTACTTATTAAAGTTTTGTTAATGGCATTAAAAATGTCAAATTAGGATTAAATCAAAATTTATATAAGAGACACATGCACAAAAATTATAGGACATAATACATACGTGGGGGCCACACAGATTTGTTTGGCATGGCCCCCAAACTGTCAAAGTCGATCCTTAAACCAATCTTTCGTTTAAAATTTTTAAAACCAGCCAACAAACACACAAATTAATACCACATATTAGAACTAAATCGGGAAAAGAATAGGATTGGAAAAAAAAAGGCTGCACACATACTTACGCTTACAGTTCAATGAAATCAGTCAAGAGGAATGTCATGTATAGATGAAAATTCTTCACCCGTTGACATGAAGACAAATCGGAAAGGCAACCAGAAGCTATCACAGTTGTTTTAAGATAAAGTTTTTTTTCGCGTATAAAATATCCTTCTATCATAGTTTATTTCAGAAATACCGACTACTACATGAAGCATTTCTCTTCATTATCGAAATATTCCCGAGCTACATCTATTTTTAACCTCGATTTGTTGTTTAGGCTTAGAAAGTTTTGTTATGAATTCTCAGTTAGTTGGTTTGGCAGGTACTGAGACTTATGCTACATTCCCTACATAGTAGCCATGGAGATTGGTAGGAGAGAAGAAAGCTCTTAAATCGTATCACTTTGTCAGGATGTCGCACGTGTTCCCAGATTTCCCTGTTTTGTTTAAGGGCGGAGCTCCCAATGCTTGTGGGAAACATCCATATTTGATTGGCCTTTCTGCAGGGGCGCCATTTCGGAACTTTCTTGGGGGGGGGGGTTAAGGTAGTAGCATAGCCAAGGGTGTGGTTCCCCCCCCCCCCTCGTAACCTTTCCGAACGAGAAACTTTTAGGCTGGGATTGCGGTGCCTCGCTTAAGATCGATCTTGAGTGTAACTTTACGATATCGTAATCTTACGATATAAACAAGCATAAACCGTATAGGGCAGTTGCAATCAGCTGATCAACCATTGTATTCACTTGGAGGTAAGGGTAATTCCACCAATCAGAACTGCCTATTTGCACTGTGTACCTCCAAGGTGACGTCAATTGCAACTGCCTAATTGCGCTAGCGTAACTTTGAGAATATCTTACGATAGCTTCAGAGGTGTCTTACGATCAATTTGAGAGTAAAAACATGGCGGAAATTTTGTTATTGAGGGAGAGACGTCGAAGGAGGAAAATAATGAACAACACAGAGCATGGATATTAAAAGACAGGTCGAATCCATTTTCATTAGCAAATCACGATTTTATAAGTCGGTTTCGACTCTCCAAAACGGCAACAGAATTTTTGTGCGAAACTGTTAAACCGTACATGACGGAAGCTGCTAATGGATTTTCACTAAAAGAGACTTGCTGCCATAGACGTTTCATGTTAAACCTACAGCTGCACATCCCCACACTTTTTTTTCTTTTTCAAATGAGATTGGTTGCAATTACAGGCATAAAAATGGTTAATAATAATACTTACAAGATTTTGTAGATCACAGCATCCAAGAAAAGACATAATAGAGACTACAATTAGTGGTAAAAGATACTATTTAAAAGACTTCTGGAGCAGGGCGATTCCACCGTTACGTATGTGACTTTTAGAGATTTTTTTTTGCAAATTGAGGCAAATTTGTGGATGTGAAATTATTTAGATAAAATTTTACTTTTTTTATTGCTATTACAGGACATATACAGAATCATTTTTGTAGTGATGCCTTTAGTCTAAAGTTTTTTTTTTTTTAAATAGTAAAGTCGTCGTTATGTGTGTGACTCAGAAAACACACACACACACACACATAACGACTTATTTACTATTTTTAAAAACAAACTATTATTCAGGCATGAAAGTTGCAGCTCACCGAAAAAGCTGAAATATGCATGGAATACAAAATTATTGTACAGAAATAAATATAAGTGAAAATTACAAAATGTAACTGATTTAGGTATAAAACTTATGTAAAATAAATATGCAATTAAAGTTAAAAGACACTAATAAAAATAATAGCAGTTTTAATAATTATCTTCCCTTATTTATAGTATATTATGACACATTCTCATGTTAAAATTTCTGCACTATATTAGTATAGCTACTAAAACTGTAGCAAACAGCATTGCTGCAAGAAAACACACTAAAGAAAAAATCAGAGATAATATCACAAAATTTGCATGTGCATGCATTAGGAGCACAAAATACAGTTAAAAATGTATGTATTTTAGTTTACAACTTTTTTAAATTCTTATTTTATTTACCCTTCTTCCTCCTTCATTTTACATTTAAAAGAATATTTGGCAAAACTGGGACCACTAGAAAAAAACTGAGCACACATAGTTAATAATTATTTTGTTATGCATCTTAAAATCAGCTTTTAAGTTTATATTATTACTTTTCTTTAATGCTGTTTTATATTTAAAATGTAGCATATGTTAAAAGGAAAATTTAAAAGCACACAATTTGTACACTGTTACGATTTTATCTATTTACCCCACCCCACCCTCTCCAAATTTTCAGGTCATGATTTTTTCACGTTTTTACATCAGTCTCAGAAACAGCAAAAATGACATTTAAAAAAGCTGATTTCAGTGAAAAAGCTGAAAACTTTCATGCCTGATTATTACTTTAGACTAAAGGTGTCGCTACAAAAATGATTCTGTATGTGTCCTGTAATAGCAATAAAAAAAGTAAAACTTTATAAATTTCACTTCCAAAGTTTGTCTCAATTTGCAAACAAACACTCTCTAAAAGTCACACACGTAACGGTGGAATCGCCCAGCATAAGATTTTAATGTAGAAGATGTTAGAGGTGTATAGATATATTTTCGTTAATCAAATAAATGAATATGAATCAAAGGTAAGAAGTAAAACACTCCTTACAACTTACAATCCAATAGAGTCTGGTGAGAGAAAATGATGGTAAAATCAGACATTTTTATAAAAAAAAATGCCTTAAAATCAAACTGTTAAATTAATTATAATACCTTTAATACATATTATGACAAACGTATATTTGACACACAGTATAAAAATAACATTTTTTTTTCGTCAAAATGTAGTCTTACAATACAAGATTCTAGAGCACTGATACCATTGTTTTCCCCCACCATGAGAACACTAAATTTAATGTATACTTGGATAAAAATGCATTTCAAAATACAAATAAAATAAAACATACTTATTTAGTGTATTCTTAAATATACTTAAAGAAATACTAAAATGTAGAAATTAAATTATACTTGAAGATCAAAATAAAAAAAATTCTAAATATCCAATTTTTTAAAAATTTATTTATCAAATCTACTCATTCAACACGCAGCAATTACTGAGCTATGCATGTTTCCATCATCAATATCACAAAAACATAATAATTCTCCAATATTGACTTAGATACACTTGATAAGATAAAACTCATTTCATATATTTTACTTGGTACAGAATTATGTAAATCATTCACTTACATATCAAGTAGTATCTTTGAAAAATAAATTAAAACATTAGTCTATTTAAATAATCGTGCGAGTTAATAATCGAGTTAATGGCTATTAATAATAACTAATGAATTTTAAGTTTGTTCGCACAATAGTAATTTAAAAAAGTATTCACGTTTGTATGAAAAATGAAACACTGACATACATTTTTATCTAGATCAACATGTGATACTACCGACCTGCCCATTCACAGACTTTCTATTCATAAAAACGTGCCCGTTTCTCCGGTGTATGCTAGCCAGATAAGGAATAGATGTTTTACACTCACGCACCGTTTGGCAATTTTTTGGTTGGCGCGATTTTCAAGCCCGAGCCAAACTAATAACTTAATATAATTGCTAGGTTGACATTAAAGGAAAAAATCCCCCAAATTTGGCGACTTTTTTCCTTTTTATAACGAATTAATTTTTTTTTTTTTTTAACTGTGCGTGAGTGTATGACATCATAGCCGCAGATAGCATGGAATAGAACAACATTCCGGGTTTTTCCTTTTTTAAATATGTTTAATGTTTTCTGTTTCTTAATATATTTAGCATATATTTCTATTCAGGACGGAACAGCTTTGGGATTAGCCTGCTGTCCGCCATCTTGTTTTTTAAATCAAAACATATTTGTTTTGTTTCTCATTTCCAAAATAATTTTCATCCATATTTACTTATTATAAACACGTTATTTAATTTTATTGAGAAATTTATTTATATTTAATAATAAAAGTTAAAATGTTTTGATTTAACTTGATTATGTCAAAATCAAAACAAATGTTTTGATTTGTCGCCTGCGGTCAGCCATCTTTTTCGAATCAAAACATTTTAACTTTTATTATTAAATATAAATAAATTAGTCAATAAAATTAAATAACGGGTTTATAATAAGTAAATAGGGATGAAAATTATTTTGGAAATGAGAAATAAAACAAATGTTTTGATTTAAAAAAACAAGATGGCGGACAGCAGGCTAATCCCAAAGTTTAGCAAAAGTGACTTCAAAAGACTATTTTATTATTGTTATTATTGCTCCGATTTTACATATTTAAATTACTGCTATTGATATGTTATTTTATCGAAATTTTCCCCGATTTAAAGATCAATTATATTATTTTTACCAGTTCTTCACCCTATTTAAGTCTTTGTTAAAAGGTTATGCAATCGCGTATTTTCTTCAAAAACTAATGGCACTGGATGTGAGACAATTATTAAAATTCTTTGCAGATATGCTATTTTAATAAACATGTTTATTATTTTTTGTGCATATAAAATGTAACTGCACTCTTACTGATGCTCAGCAATTTATAACAATATTATGATAAAAAAAAAAGCTGAAAAGGAAATAAGACACAATGAATTGAGAGTTAATTTTGTTGGGAATAAATACTAAAAAATATGGGCACTGGCAAAATAAAATCTAGGGAAGGACAAGATTTTTTAACAGGTATGCCTATGGCCCAGTCTAGAATATAAACTAGAAAGGAGTTAAACTAGAGCTATTTTTCTTTTGGAGGGGGGGGGGGGGGATTCTGTTTTGATCAGTGTTCAATTAACCTAAAAGCACACACACAAATATAAAAAACTACTTCCTTTTGAACATGTTGAAACTTTTTCTAACACAGTGAAATTGAAATATTTTGTTATAACTGACAGCAGCTCATTTCCTACAGAAAATCATACATACAACATTTATAATTATTTTAGAGATTCACACAAAATTATATGGATCTCTGCCATCCACACCCCCCTCCTCCTCCTCCTCCTTTTAAGACAAATGAAGGTGAAATGGCAAACCAAATTAAAACTTTTTTCTTTTTTTTGGAGGGGGGAGGGTTGTTTAACTTTTTGCTAGTATTTAATTATTCCAACAGCACACACAAAAAAAAAAATTGCAGTGTTTGAGTGATGGATGTTACAAAGGTTTTTTTTTTTTTTAAGGTGTTGAAACTTTTTCAAACACAGCAAAATTGAAATATTTTATTACAGCTGTCTACAGCTCATTTCTTACAGAAAATAATACACACAGCATTTATAATTATTTTAGAGATTCACACAAAATAATTCGGATCACTACTCTACCTTCTTGTTCTCTCCCCCCACCCCACACTTTCTTTGGCCAATTTTAGATACATGCCCGGTAGCAGAAAATTCGAGACGGGCGACGCAGATTCTTTTCCATGGAATTTTCTTTGGCTCACAGATTTTTTCACCCCTCCTTCTGCAGATTTTTTTACTTCATCAGCGGGCACGGTTCCGCAGCCACACTTTCGCTTCGCATCTGGAGGAGCGCTGTGATCTTCTGCACATCTCATTCCTTGCAATCTAAATATCTGTTTTTTTTTTCCTCCGACATCCCTGCTCAATGGACCAACAGCGTTTGCTCATATACTGTAATGTACATCTCGCCAGAAAGTTCAAAAGAGAAAATTTGTGAAAAGCGGTTGAAGAAATCTGCGAAAAGCAGGCCCTGTCTTTTCTTTTTATAGCTGCAAATGCACTCTGCCTTTTTTTTAATAGCTGCATAGCATATTGGGTGTGCAAAAAAATTTCCATCTGCATATTTCAACCTGCGAATTTCATCAATAGGTCGCGAAAAAAAAACGAAAATTTGTCAATCGGGCACAGAAAAATTTTGCAAAGTTCGTTAAACGTTCACATGAAAACATTGCGAAATTTGTTAATTGATCGTGTGAAGAAAAAATCGCAAAATTTGTCAGTCGGTTGTGGGAAAAATTACAAAATTCACCAGTCGATAGCAAGGGGGGAAATAGCAAAATTCGTCTATGATCGTGTGAAAAAACCCCCCGCGAGTTTTGCTAGCAAGACGTGGAAAAAAATCCGAAAAATCGTCAATCAGTTGCAGGAAAATATCACGAGTTTCATCAATCGATCGTGGGAAAACTATCTAGAAATTCATGTCTGTTACGGGAAAAAATAATGAATCTCTTCAGTCAGTCGCAGAAAAAAAACCCCAAAATTCTGCCATCTGCTGCAGAAGAATATTGCAAAATTAATCTATAGATAGCGGGAAAATATTGCAAATTGCGTCAGTCAGTCGCGAGGAAAAATTATAAATTTTCTCAAGCTATTGCAGGTAAATAGCCAAATTCGCCGATTGGTCGTGAGAACAATTGCGAAATTACGTTTAAAAAAAAAAAAAAAAAGAAAGAAAGAAACGTGCGAGTTTCACCTGTAAGACACAGGAAAAGAATTCGGAAATTCGCTTATCGGTCGGCAAAAAAAAAAAAAAAAAGCAAAATTTGTCAATTGGTAGCAGGAAAATATCACAAATTTCTTCAATCGATCGCAGGAAAACAATCGCGAAACTCGTCGGTTGGTTACAGAAAATAAACGTGAAATTCGTCAATATGTCTCGGGGGAAAAAAACAAAAAACGCTCAATTCACCAATAGGTTGCTGGTAAATATAGAGAAATCAAGTTAAAAAATTGCATGTAACAGTAATACTTTACCAGATATTAATTATTGATATACAGTAAAAGACTTATTTATTATGCATAATGTTGTACTGTTTCATATAATATAAGTACTATTTAATGTAAAATTTTACATATCAATGTAGTTTTTGAGGTTTTGGACATAGTTTAAACACGCAAAATCCTGCCAATCCTGAATTGTAACCTCAGAGTAAACATACCTAGAGAGATCATCCCCTTTGCTTTTGCCGGCGAGAAGTAGGGTCCGGATGACCCACGTGACAGTTGGCATTTGGCGGTAAAAGGTTACTAGAAGCAATGCAAGTCTTGGCGCTTTATCGCAGCCCTTGGCAAGGTGCAATACTTTTAAGCTGCGATTCAGAAACTTCAGAACTTCAGACATACACTCAGTAGCAAAATAAAGGGAAAGGTTCACAAGATATTTTTCTTATTGTTTATTTATTTTATGCTTTATTTCTTCCATCATTCAAAGAATGGGTCATTAGTAATAAATAAATAAAATAAATTATTAAACTTTTATTTAGATTAAAAAAATAAATAAATAAATAAAAAAGAATGATATATTATTTTAATAATTTATCCCAGTTTTCAATCTTTCACATGATTTTATTTATATTTAATTTCATTATATACTTTTTTTTTAATACAAAGTAATAAATAGGACAGAGAAAGTAAAAAAATGGTTTTTAAGTCTGTTCTCAAACACAAAAGAGCTACTTTCTGATACATTTCTGAATTTATTCATTTTTCAAAAACTCATGAAATTGGCAGGTGTTCTCAATCAGAGACTATGTCATCGAAATATGTTTTTTAAATTTTTTGGCAAAGGCAGAAGATTTTTCAGAAAATACAGTCAAAGTGGGCGTTTTGTACCGAATTCTCGACGCAACATCGGGAAAATGGCGAAAAACGCGTCGTCATGTGACATGAATCGCTTATAACTCGATAAGTAATTTATTTATCAAAAAATAAAAAACTCATTTCGATTCCAAATCGCTTCACCAGTCAGACCTGGCAATTTTATGCTTTTGTGTGTAAAAATGATTAAGGAAACGCGTCAGAAAATTTCGCGTTCTTCAGCAGGTCATTTGAGAACCACCTTAAAGAACCTCTTTTTAAGCAATTAGTTTTTAGGCAATTTAATTTTAAGTGCTGGAATGTCAGGAGAGGGGGGGGGAGAGAAATTTTGAGGGAAAGGAAATTTAGATGATTAATTATTAATTTATTACTACTACAAATTAATAACCAGTTGGGAATTATTTTTGTAAATTAAAAAGTGTTAAAAAACTTTATAATTATTTTAATTGAAATACACTGATGTTACATAAGGGACATTTTAATTAAAATGAAATGTATTTTCGTTTCCCAGATATTTCTTCTCTCTTCATGCTTTGGAACGATGTATATAAAATTTGAATTTAAAAAGGTTTTTATTAATGATATATATATATATTTAATGCAATGTTGATAAATTAAAATACTAAAGCATGCATACAGTTTTATAAACAAACAAGAGAAGAAATAATTTAAACAAATTGAATGTAGTCTACTTTTTAAAAATTCATTAAATTAAATTAATAAATGAAAAGCATTTCAATAAAAAGTAAAAATCATATAGAAGTTGAAACATAAAAAAATAGACTTAATAAATAAATAAGTAAATAATGCATTTTTTCATTAAATTTTGCTAGATATAAAAAGTAATTATTAATATAACTTCCATAACATTATATAACATTGTTTTGAGCAGTCAATAATAAATATAATAATTTCAAAACTTTTCTGAAGATATAACAAGAGAGTAAACAATATATATATTTCAAAAACTTCAATTAAAAATTATAAAATTATATTAAACTAGTCGGATGTGTCAATCCCAAAACTTTTTTCTATCTCACACAGGTTTCGCATACACTAAAAAGAATCAGCACCAATTTATATCAATGTCTAACTGAAGCTCAAGTTTTATTAAATTCCGTGCATTAGTTCTTGAGATATGACTATCGCTAAAATCGTGTAAATCCTTCAAAATGCTGCATAGCAGCGCCACCTGATGGGTGATTTTTACCAAAATCTAATCAGCACCAATTTATATCAGAGACTAACTGAATATAAAGTTTTATTTAATTCCGAGCATTAGTTCTTGAGATAGAGCTATTACGGAAATCGCGAAAAATACTGCATAGCAGCGCCACCTGCCGGGCGATTTTTACCAAAAACTTATCAGCACCAATTTATATCAGGGACTAACTGAATCTAAAGTTTTATTAAATTCCGAGCATTAGTTCTTGAGATAGAGCTATTGCGGAAATCGCGAAAAATGCTGCGCCACCTGCCGGGCTCTTTTTACCAAAACCTAATCAGCACCAATTTATATCAGGGACTAACTGAATCTAAAGTTTTATTAAATTCTGAGCATTAGTTCTTGAGATAGAGCTATTGCGGAAATAGCGAAAAATGCTGCATAGCAGCGCCACCTGCCGGGCGATTTTTACCAAAAACTAATCAGCATCAATTTATATCAGGGACTAACTGAATCTAAAGTTTTATTAAATTCCGAGCATTAGTTCTTGAGATAGAGCTTTTGCGGAAATCGCGAAAAATGCTGCATAGCAGCGCCACCTGCCGGGCGATTTTTACTAAAAACTAATCATCACCAATTTATATTAGGGACTAACTGAATCTAAAGTTTTGTTAAATTCCGAGCGTTAGTTCTTGAGATAGAGCGCCCACAAAATTTTTGTCACATACAGACAGAGTCACAGACAGACATTTTCTAAAAATAGTCAAATCGTGTTCAGGACCTTCTAAAACGTATAAATCCGTCGAAAATTTTAATGAATCCAATACTTTTTTCTTGTAAAGATAGAAGAAAGTAAAAATTTGAAAATATTTCAAACATTGCAATAGTTTTTAATTTAGGTAATATTTAAATATTTTCCTTTTAGTACATATGCACCCGTTTATAATTATTTAATTTATATTTATATTTTTTATAATTAAATCTAAAATATGATTTTTCCTTTTTTTAAAGAATTGTTTGCGTTTTAAAAGAAAGAAAACAAGTTTCTTTTGGCGAAAAATTGTATCGCCAAGCACCGTTGTACGAGATGTTCTTAAAATGCTTTTTCAAATCAATTTTTTCTAATTAATTACACTTTTAATATGAAATTGATAACACCAGATGATAGTAAGTCCTACTGTTACATACATTTGTGATATTCAAAGTAAAATATTTCCTATTTTCAACATTTGAACGTGAATAAACAGTATCATAGTTGGAAAGATATATATTTAATATCCTTTAAATATACAAAAGAGGTAATTAAAAATAAATACATAACGGTGAAAGGTAACAAAGCTTGTTTTGCTTGCTCTTTCGTTACAGCCATAGGCACAACAGCTTGCTACCATGATATTTTTGAATCGCAAACAGGAAAAAGTCTAATATCGTCCATAGAAACCTATGCTACTGACACGTTCAGCGGAATGCTTTTTGCCCAGAGTCACCTGACTTCATGCTTGCTGCAGAAAGGGTGCAGAGATTATCTCTCTAGATATGCTTACTCTGAGATTGTAACATAGTTTATGTGCAGATTATTTTCTGCTGCTGAAATATACGTCACAGACAGTTGGGGAATTTTCTGCTTCTGGGGATACATTAAAGTAAAATGGCAAGCCAAATTAAAACTTGTTTTTCCTTTCCTTCCTTTTTTGGGGAGGGGGGGGGGAGGGAAATTTAATTTTTTATTAGCATTTAATGATTCTGATAGCACAAAAAAAAAAGTGGTGCATGAGTGATAGATGTTACAAGTGGTTTTTGAAGATGTTTAAACTTTTTCAAACACAGCTAAATTAAAATATTTTATTACAGCTGACTACAGCTCATTTCCTACTGAAAATAACAAATAACATTTATAATTATTTTAGTGATTCACACAAAATAATTTGGATCTCTGCCATCCTGCCCCCTCCCCCATACACCTTCCTTTTAATGATAAATCTCGGATCAAAAAAAGTGAAATGGCAAACCGCATTAAAACTTTTTTTTTTTTTTTTTTGGTGGGGGGGGGGAGGGGGTCAGTTTAACTTTTTATTGGTATTTAAGTATTCTAATAGTACACACACAAAAAGTATTTACCCTTTTCATCATATTTTGACCAGTAAATATCCTTGAAACTTTTATTTTAAATATGAACTTTACAAAAAAAAATAAAGCAATCACTTTTAAGCACCCTAAAAACCATTTTCAACTTTTAAGGGAAAGTTTGCTTTACATCTTGTGTATGAATTTGAGAACAGTATTGGGGGGGAGGGGGGTCCTTACTTTGATGCCCATGACAAAATTCCATCCCATGAAAGCAAACACTTCACAAATATTTCATCTCAATAAGATTTTAAATATATAACTTGTAATTTAAAAAGTTCATTAGATAAAAGAAAACTTCCACAAAAATAACTTCTTTAAAACAACACAGTGCAACAAGAAAAAAATCTTTCACTAAAAAATCGACTAACTGTATTACAATTTACACACACACAAAATTAAATTAAGAAAAAAAAATGGAGATTTCCTTAAAGAACACGTCACCTTACGCAACACCTCATATTTGTAAAGATATAAAGCCAAGATTTTAAAAAAAAATCATATCATTTACGGTCCTATAATAAAGTACAATTTGTTGTGCTTGTGTTAACCACGAGACGTCGAACGCTCGCTTTCAAAATCAGCACTCAGAAAATCGGCAAATGGGTGGGGTCGTTAGTACCACATGTCGGTCTAGATTTTTATAAAACAGCCAGAGAACATGGGAATCTTTTGTTTTAATGATGGTAGAAATCATACATAAGTGGACAGTAAATACCTATAAAAACAATCAACATAAATACCGTACTAAACCTTCACTCCAATGAAAAGAAACCTTCGGCTACAGAAGTATTAACACTCGCGCAACAGAACGATTGAGAATGAAAAGTAAGGTAGTCCGTTGTTATTGTTCTCGATGCTGCATTTAGACAATAATCGCGCTATATAGCACACTATTAGTACATTTATTTAAAATTTGACATTAAAATTGCCTATTAGAACATTTTTCGAAACTTCGAGAATACGATTGCTATTGAAGCACTGAAAACAAAGCATTTAGGAACAAAAATAAAATTATTAAAATATAACACTGTTAAAATAATTAACATGTATTTACCGATAGACTACTGTTATAGGGGAATCAAATAATCATCAATCAGCTCAAAAGGCAACTGCAATTAAACTTTTAAAACAAAAAGAAAATGCTTCACAAACCACACATTCGAAAGACAATGTGGATTCAAATCATGACCATGAGTAATCATTCCGAACTCAAACAACTCGTCAAAGAAATGGTCAAGAATCATATTAGAAAGCATTCAGCAAAACATTTGCGAATTCGCAAGAGAAAATCATTACACATGGATGTTGCATTGAGTAAATAAATAGACCATAGGATTATTCTTTGGGATTATCAATGAATGTATTGCGCAACATCATATGGCTTTCTTAAATCCGTTAAATTTGGTTGAAAACGTCTGGTGAAGCGATTAAAAGCGTCCTCTGACGAAACACAATTTAAGCTCTTCGCTCACGCTAGGGTGCCTCTATAAGAAAGTGGCAACATAAAATGCTCACACGGTGCTTAGGTAGGCGTGTTTGTTCAAACCATAGATAAACATACAAGATAGGACAATATCATAGAACTCAATGGTAACGCGATTACGATCGCAGCGCCTTTAGTGACAATGGGGAAGAAACTTCTCATCCTTGGAATATTACTGTTATTGACACTCTACATTACTATGATCTTTCTTTTTCGATCGCTGCATGTAATGTTTACATTTTCAACAGAATATTATGCGGATTTTTTTCCGTACGAGAAGGGTGAACGATAAACAATTAAAAGAAAAATCGTTTTGAAAAGCAATGGTATAATATAAAAATGTACGAAATTTATTATTTATGTTACAAAGAAAATAATTCAGATAAAAAATTGGAAATTTCATAAACATTCCCACTTGTTAGGAAATTTTTTTGAAGCGATGTGTTATTAATTTATGAATATTAATGTATTAAAACAATTGTTACAATAACATTAAAAAATATATGTATTTCCTCTTTATCAGAGAAAATAAAAAGGTTGTTTTTAATTTAAATAACGTGAAAATAATTCAAATAAAAAATCGGAAATTTCATAAATATTTCTAATTGGAAGGAAATTTTTTTTAACCGATGTTATTATTTTATCAATTTTAATGTATTAAAACAATTGTTACAATAATCTTTTAAAATGTATGCATTTTCTCTTTATCTAAGAAAATAAAAAGATTGTTTTTAATTTAAATAACGTGCAATAAGTTAAACAATATTTTAAAGAGTCAAATAACTATTTTCACTTTGGTTTACAGAAAACATGATGAATAAATGATATTCATTTTTTTATTCTTTGTACTTGTGTATTATATGGTTACAATAAAGTTTGATGTTTACGTTTTCAACAGGATCTTCTAGGGTTTTTAATTTAAAACTGCATAAAGCAATGGTATACTATAAAAACATATGAAATATTACACTCAAGTCTCAGAAATTTACTTATTTATTATGTTACTGAGTAAATATAGATCAGAGAAAATATAGTTCTAAGAAATGCTATATTTTTATAAGAAAATAAAATATTTTATTCGATTTCTAGGAACGTATATAAGAATAGGAGCAAATTATACCTTCTATGAGTTAAAATAATTTCTTGAATATGCAAAAAAAAAAAAAAAAAAAAAAAAAAAAAAGTATTTAAATTTGAAAATAGCTTTATACACAAATTTGTATATCTTTTAAATTAAAATATATTGTCAATGTCTTATGTTCATCTGTACATTCACTTGTTGTGTTCAAGACAACACAACATACAACACTTGGTGTGTTCTTATGGTAACCAGTGATAGAAATTGAGAAATAAACCGTAGATGTCAAATAACGCCTACTGTAAGTATCTTAGGCGTCAGATTAAAAATTTTAGCTGCAATTTCTAAAATTCATTTTTAACATAACTAATATTGTATACTAGCTTTAAAAAAAAAAAAAAAAAAAAAAAAAAAAAAAACATGAATATTTTGTTTTTAATATAAAATTATTGAAGTTCTTAATCTCCATGATTATAATAATTGAAACAACTGTAAAACTGATGTAAAGCATTTTTAGAAATTAATAGGAAAACGCACTTAATCATGTAAGACAAAATTTTGTCAAATGTTAATTATTACAATTGAATTTACTGTGAAAAAACATAATACATCTACATTTGATTGTTAAAATAAAATAAAAAAGTGCACTATTTTGCACTTGACGACTAATGACCGCTAATTCTGAACACTGATTTAAATAGAAAATATTTAAAATTGCAAAAATAATATTTTGGCGTTAATTACAACGCCCGACTAACAATATGAAGAGTCCTGCAGCAAAGATCCAAATGGGGACACCATAACATTTTTGTAGCCAATTTAATGTAAATAAGTTAATTTTTTAAATAATATTTAAATGAGGGAAATGGCTATTTTCATTTTGGATTTAAGAAAACAATTGCATAACCCTGATAAATAGGTGATTTTTGTGGTTTTCTTGTTTTTTATTCCCCGTTTTTTTCGTACTCAAGTGCAGTCTTTGCTAATTGTTATCTTCAAATTTGAATTTCAATATTGTAACGCATGCAAATTTCTTGTGCTTATAATATTATATATGCACACCAAATATTTAGGAAAATTTTAGTTTCAAATATCAATTACATAAATATTTCATTTTATATTTCATTTTGCACCAGATATAATTATGATCACTAAAAACTAATTGTGTGCTACATAAATTAATATTTGGGTATTTTATATTGCAAAAGACTGTGATGGAAGTAAAAGTTAACAAATAAGACTTTCAGAAAAGTCTTTTTATATTGCATAACATATAAGAAATAATAAAATTACTGATGGGGGAAAAAATCATTTTTACAATTTTTGAGAATTATATGAATCTATTTTATAAAAAGAAAACAAAAAAAGAGAGAGAAACTGATATTATACTTTAAAATACAAGTTGTGTCACTACATCAAATTTTGGTTAACAATAATGAAAATATTTCCTTTATATTAATTTTGCTTGTATGAAATGTGATGACATCATTGGATGTGGTGGAATTAATGTCTGTGATGCAATACATGTACACCAATATGAATAAATATAATTGAAAAGAAATGCAAATAAGAAAAAGAGGAACTGATGATGATATATATATATATAATTTTATTTGGCATGAATACATTTTTATTATTTATTCAATTCAAAGTTACATATCATATTGACTAATCAACTTAATATGTTTATAAACTGTAAAGAAACATGTTATCACTACATTAAAGCATTTATTTTATACACCATTAATACCACAAAGGAAATTTACAAAATATAAATCATCAAAAGCAGAAAACAGTGCTGAGTTAATGAGACATTCATCAGTGGATCATCAAAAAAATTCTTCAATTAGTCACGGATTTTTTTTTAAATTTGTTGATCGGTCATGAAAAAATATCACGAAATTTGTCAGTTAAATTAAATATAATTGAATGAGTAGCAGTTTAACATCCTTTAATTGCAGAAGCAGGTTCGTTCTATTGATAAAAGTGCTGTCATGCTAAAAAAAAAATTTTTAAATGGGTTGATTTTCTTTCATCAAAATAAATTATCTTACTATGATTTTGGAGAACATATGATGTCATATTGACAAGTAAATTATTTGATTCTTGTTTTGCTAAAAACTTACTTTTGTAAGATATTTTATTTTCATGAATTTTTGAGCTGTATTAAACTAGCAATACTCAGTAAACATCTAAACCAGGGTTCATAAATATGATGATATTTTCAAAAATATTCAATTGAAAACAGATATAATTTGCTTTTTACACTCGCAAAAAACTATGGGATTTAATAATGTCAAGTTTGGTGCCAAGCTCTAGTCTGCAGAAAATAGAAATAAAATTTTGTGATGTCACAATATTTTGCATCCTTAAACTTTGAATTGTGCATAAACAGTAAATAAATCATACATAAATTTGGGAAATATTTTTAATTTTTTGGTATTTAAAAAAATTAGATGTGCAAATACTAAAACTTTCTTCTGCCTTATTTAGGTTTCAAATACACCAAAAAAAGAATCAGCACCAATTTCGCAAATCGTTTGTAGGGAAAAAGAGCCGACATTCATCAGTGGATCGTCAAACAAATTCTTCAATTAGTCACGGAAATTTTTTTTTTTTATGTGTCGATCGATCATGAAAAATATTGCGAAATTTGCCAGTTAATTGATGAAAAAATCTCAAAAATCGTCGACTAAATGCGAGGAAAAATTATTTTACATTTGTCTGTAGAGCATAAAGGAAGTTATGAAATTCTTCAATCAGTTGCGGGGAAAAATGCAAAAATCATTGATCGGTCATGAGAAAAAAAATTTCAAAATTTAGCAGTTGATTGTGAGAAAAAAAAATCTTGAAATTTTTTGGCCGGTTGCAGAAAAAATGCAGAATTGGTCGATCAGTCGCAGACCCCCCCCCCCCCCCCCCCCCCCCAATGACTTTTGCTAATAGGTCACGAGAAAAATGTCTCGAAATTTGCCAATTGGTCGCATGTGAAATAGGGCAGTGGATCTTCAGAAATATTCCTGAAATTCTTCAATCAGTCGAAGGAAAAAAATTATGAAATACGCCGATTGGTCATGGGGAAAAATCATAAAATTCACCAGTCGGGTGAAAAATCTCAAAATTGTTGTGCAATTAATATGTAGATCGGGAGAGAAATAGTGAAATTCTTCAATCATTCGCGGAAAAAAATGTGTCAAAAAACATGAAATGAGTCTATAGGTCCCAAGAAAAAAAGAAGCTAAAGTCGTTAGTCGACAAAAATATTACTAAAATATTACAAATAGAAACCATAATAGTAAAATCAAATTGACTAACAAAAACAGCTTTTATTTCATTATTAATTCACCAAACAAAGAGTAATTCCATATACCTTAAAAGTTTTAAAAGTAAAAAGTATTTATAAATAATGTTAATGTACAAACAAAGATGAAAACTTTTTTTTGTTGTTTTTTTTTTTTCATCACCGTAATCTAAACGTGTATTTACCAAAATTCTCCCTCTGTTTTTCATTTTTACTTTTACAAATTCCTTCATTTTTACAAATTTAATTTACATTTGTTTTGACTGAAAATATACAAAATTTCATACACAATATTTTGAAAATAAATATCAAATATATGAAAATATCAAACAGCCATTTAACTGAAATTATGTCTTTTTAAAATCCATGTTAAAGAAAACAAGCTTGGGTACAATTGAAGTATGAAGTTGACCCCTACCTCTAAAATTTTCAATATAAACACTCAATTTTGACACATTTAAAAAATTAAAAGAACAGATTAGAATTAAAGAAATATTAACAATACCGATATATTAACAGGATAATACCTTCAAAAATATTAAATCTTTCACTTCTTTTTATTTTTAGAATAGAATTCCAACTTTAGTTCATGGTTCCTTTTCTTTATATGTGAATAGATTTGAATTTTAGAAAATAATATAAATATTATCTTTTGTGCAATCTCTTTATGTGCATCGTGCAATTGTAACCTACTAAAATTTATCATTCTCCTAAATAACAATATCATATTTTTTAACACACCCTTGCTCCAGAAAATTTGAGACAAATCAATGTTATACATTTCTTTTACTAGATTAAATAAAGTTATTTTAGGCCTCTTAAGTTTAGCACTTGGATATTCTTTGAAGTTTGTCAACAAAGAATGACCTTCATTAGCATGATCATCATCAGACTGTGTTAGTAGACTATTTGCACACTCTTCACAATTTTTTAATTTTTCAACAGTTTTTCTACCTATATAACCAGCAATATAATATTGAACATTGGACACTACAGGGTCATTAGGAATTTCAGGGACAGTAAATGTTGAAGTATCAACATCATGTGTTGTGGAAGTAACACAACCATCCCCCTGAAAAATTTCATCAATATTGGTGGATTTTGATGAAACTCTGTCTTTTAAAGAAATTAGAATCTTATCAAAATCTGCTTCACAATTTGATGCCTTAGTTGAGTTAAAAATGTTATTTACCATAACTGCTCTCAAACAGCTGGTCAATTGAGAGCAATCAGGATTACTGTCATTTCCCCTCTTTGAACGAACTATAGAAAATGTGTTTTCCAGCGCATCCTGATTGAAACGTCTCATGAAAACATTGTCATGTTTTTCTAATATTATCTTGCATACATTAATAGCAGATTTCACAGTCACTAACCAACCTTTCTTGCAATGTGTGTGAACCTCTTTACCATTAACGTTTATGAATTTCCAACTTTGAATAAACTTCAGCATATCATGCCAAAAGTTTACGTGGTCTGAATCTTTCTTTACAGAACAAAGCAGTTTCTTCTTATCATATATTTGTTTGCTGTTGAAACTGTCAAACAGCTTATCAATTGTGGAAATAAAAAAAGCTGTATGAGCTGCAGCCTCATCAAATTTCCCAACTGATCCCAACAACGATATTCCTGCAGCTACAGATGTACTTAGAGCTTGGGATGCCAATTTTACCTTCATTTTACTTCGTCCAACAGGATTAATGTGATTTTTGGTCAATTTAGGAGCCACCCGAGGCTCAATACCTTTATCTATTTCATAAAAATCATTTATATATTTCCATTCAGCAGTGACAATGCCAAAATTTTCACGTTCATATTCCAGCTTGTGATTCATTAAATTATTTCTCAATGCCTTTAATAAATGAGGTGGATCAAACATAAAATGGACATCACGATTTTGAACCTTGAAAGATGTCTTTTCAGGGCTCAGTCCAAGTTCATTAAAAAGACTAATATTATTTGAGCCTTGATCACATACTGTAGCTAAGACATCAAGGTTTATAGCTTGAAGTTTTTCAATACATGATACTACAATTGTTTTTAGCGATTGGCCAGGCATACTTTTGTGGACAAGAAAATATCCCAAAACTTGTTTCCAATTTTCATGTATTCCTTTTGCCATAAAAACTAGAGTATCTGTAGCTACTTTTATATTATGATTATCACGGACTGAAATTTCATCTTGATAACCATTAATTGTATCAGTTTTCGCATTGTATTGAAGAGAGGATCTAATTGACATTTCGTCAAATGTAAGGACGCACTGCTTTTCATCATCATTCATTTGATTCACCTTTTCTTTTAATATGTCAAATACTTCAGGACAAAATCCAGTTGTCTGACAAACTCCTTGGACAGAGCGCCTTAGAGTTCGCCGTGTAGGCAAAACCAAAAACCGTTTTAAACTTTTATATGCTGCAGGGCTGCGGATATAAATACTGAAAGCAAAGGCTTTATCAGAAGCTGACCATCGTCTTCCTTTTGCTGGACCAGAGTTTATTAACTGGGCTTCAAGAATGTTATAGAGGGAAGGGCGTACATGTTTTTTCATGGCTTTTAACAGCTCAAATTTTGATGGATTAGATGCTGGATATTTTCCACTGAATAATCGTTTTTTCAATCTACAGATGGCAGTTTTATATCAATTGATTTTTCGGCTCTTTGGTGTTTGCTTAAATGAATTTTCCTCTTCATTAGATATTAAATCTGAGACATTTGGGGTAGATGAAAAGAAACTTTTTGAAGTAGTGGCACTTTCACTTATTTGGGAATTTTCCAGACTGTCAGTGTCCTGCACAGGGGGAATCACTTGAATATTCACAGGTAACCTAAAAGAAAGAAAAAAAAATCAAAAAGTGCTGACATATAAAACATACTTAACCTATAAGTCATATTGTCAAACTTTTATTCATTATTAGGGCTGGATTGCAGGATTTGCACCGAAAATTTTGAAATCCCGCCCAAAAAAATATCGTGGGCAGGAGCCTCCCGCCCAAAATATTTCACCATTTTCCGGAGAAATTTGCGTTATTTAATTTACCTGCAACCGAACGATAAATTTAGTGATTCTTTTCCCGTAACCGATCGACGAAGTTTTCATTTTTTCCATGACAAATCGTTGAACTTTGCTTTTTTTCCGCGACTGATCGACGAACTTTGCTTTTTATTCCGCGACTGATCGACAAACTTTGCGTTTTTTCCACGACAAATCGACGAACTTTGCTTTTTTTCGCGACTGGTCGACGACCTTTGCTTTTTTATCGCGACTGATCGACGATCTTTGTGTTTTTTTCCGCGACAAATCAACGAACTTTGCTTTTTTTTCACGACTGATCAACGAACTTTGCATTTTTTAAACGACTAATCGACGAACTTTGCATTTTTTAAACGACTAATCGACGAACTTTGCATTTTTTAAGCGACTGATCGACGAACTTTGAGTTTTTTCCGCGATCGATTGACAAACTTTGCATTTTTTTCGCGACTGATCGATGAACTTTGCGTTTTTAAATGACTAATCGACGAACTTTGCGTTTTTTTCGCAACAGATAGACGAACTTTGCGTTTTTCTGCAATCGATCGGCGAAATTCGCATTTTTTCCGCAATCGATTTGCGTAATTTTTTGCTTTTTTTCTTAATAAAATATTTTTCCCCCTCCCAAACATTACAACTCCTGTCCATTTAACAATGTTGGGAGGGAGACTCCACTCCTTGGAAAAATTGAATTTCAAGCCCTGATTATGAAGTAAGTATGTGGTGTACTGAATAGTGCTTTGGCCGAGCAGATCGATCTGTGTAAGAAACTAAGAAAGAATTGCTGATGTGAACATGAAGTGTGCTTAGTGGTAACACTTCTAAGTGTGTATTTATCATGCATCTTGAGCATGTAATCTAATCATTTTTTTAAATTAACTTTAAATTTTGAAATTTCATTTATTGTGTAAAATTTAAAGATGATTTTTTTAACAATTCCTTGAATAATAAAAACTGTTCATATTTAACCCTATCACTATGCCCTGTTGTTGCCCAGGACAAATATGCTATTTATTTATCAATTAATAAAAAAAAGTACCACTTATATTTGTACAGTTTAATTTTTACCGTGTGTTACAAACATTATGATACGAGAGAACACTGGCTGAAACTACTCAGTGAGTAATGGATTTTTTTGACAACTTGTTGAAAGTGCTTGGGGTCCGCGTAGACCCCAGGACATAGTGATAGGGTTAAAAAAAATCCGTATTTCATTTTGATGAAAAAAAAATTGGTACTTTTATGTTATAGCAGCCCTTTGAGGATGAATCGCCAAGCAACCAAGATTTATTACCAAATTATAAAGCATATATGACATTATAATAATATATGATGTGCTGGCCCTAGGTGCAGTTAACATATAGATTTATCAAAATAAGGTACTTTTATGTTAGCCAGGCACCAGTGATATACATACATATATATATATGTGTGTGCGTGTGTATATCTATACATATCACTGGTGCCCAGCTAACATAAAAGTACCCAAAATAATAATAATAAAATAATTTGAGAAACCCACTTTTAACTACTCTGTATTCGGGTTCGCATACAAGAAACCAAAAAAATATGTCAGTGTGTCTTGCTAACTTGTACAGCAATTATTAACCAGTATACATTTAAAAAATGCAAAATTTGTAATACAATTATAAAATTAATCTGTGTAAAAAGTTATGAAGACAATAAAGAATTTAAAGGCTAGTAAAAGGGTCCTAAAAAAGCCTTAGATGTTCCCTAGATCTACTTTTGGATACCTTAAAAATATCAGGCAAAAATTATATAAAAATAAATTTTAATGCATTAACAAAATCAATCTATTTTACAGTTTACTTACTTTTCAACAGTAGCAGAATTGGTAATTTCATATCTGCCAGCTTTTTGGAAAATAGGCACAGCATCAGGCAATAATCGACGTCTCAACGTGTTTGTAAAACACGACATAGGGAAATGGTCAGCACATAAAAATTTATATTTGTTAGAACTTGGCTTCAATTTAATACTAGTCATCCACTTTTCCAACCTACAAAAATAAATAAAATGCCATAAGTAGTCTAGTAAACATTTTTTTTTTTTTTTTTTTTTTTTTTTTTTTTATAAAAGCATAGAAAATTTTATTCAAATGCTTATACGTAAAATAAACATCACTTACCGTTTTGTGTTCTCAGGAAAAGCAAAAAAGGACAGATCTCTAGAATTTCTATTTGTATGCAGACAAGATTCTGCCTGACATACTTTCACATTTTTAGACATGATGAAAAAGTTCTGAAAAGAACTGTTGTTTCAATATTAATAAAAGACAGAATAAAAATACACTTCTTAAACTACGCGCCAAAGATCAATTGTAAAGAATATTTGTATCTGTCGTCCCGGCCTCGCGGAAGAAAAATAGACATACAAAACATAGAGCATTAACGAATTTCAACGACATAAGTAAATTACGGAGGCTGGTTAGTTCTTCCCCCTTGTCACTGGTGGCGCTAGCACTGTTGCCATTACAGTTTTTACCGTAACTGTCCTATCTTGTTATTATTTATCTATGGTTCAAACTAACATCCCAGAACTTGGCGATAAGATAAGGAAAGGGCACCTGACGTCACTGTTGGGGTGCATATTCGCCGTTCCCAACCGTCAGGGAAAAAAAGACAAATTGCGCATGCGTCAAAACTTAGAGATTGAAAATCTTAGGCTACAAAACATGAATAAGGTTGCCAGATTGGCGCTTTTAGCGTATCAGGAGTGACATTTCGATGAACATTTATTTAATTTTTTTTTCTGTGGACATATATCATTTATATATAGGTGTTTTTTAATAAGCCAATTAAATTTTTTTCTCTTAGTGTTTATTATTTTAAATTATCTGCAAACTATTTATTTTTTAAATAATTAAACGTAATTTAGCGAAATTTGACCACCTTTACCCATGTCACAGACAATAGAATCCTAACAGACGAATAAGAAGGAGCCTGCTTTGAGCGCCGTCTGGAGGGGGTCAGTAAAACTAGCACTGCTCTAGAGCGGTTTGGCACCAGACTGGCGAGATCAAGGCGTGAAATTTTCTTGTTTGCTTGCGGCGTGAAGAAATCAGGTTTCAGCACGTGCAGGGGGGTACCATTCGTTCGGCGCCAGTTGTAGGAAATTCTCAACTTCTCGCGCATTACGTAACTTGGCGGACAACTTCTCTTGTTTACGTAGAATTCCATACGCTGTACTGCTTGGAAATTTTCTTTCCGTGAATATTTTTATTTTTTCTATTATTTTAACAGGCTTTACTGTGGAAATGACTAGAGATTGTATCATATCAACATGTTCCAATAACTTCCGAAAACAGAGATAAGTGTGTATTTTATAAAAAAATAAAATAAGAGAGCTGTGTGTTATCTCATCCAAGCAAGGAGATTCTCGTTTTAATTCTGATACTTCTCGCGTTTGCTCAGAACCTTTTTATGCTGAAGATTATGTAAGAAACTTACAAGCTGAATTGTTGGTCTTTGTTCCAGATAGAAAAAGGATAGTTTAAGCTTTTCAAAAATATGTCTTTCCGAAACTAACTCTTACAACTTTCGTTTTTTATGCATACTTTAAAATTCTGCATCTGGGTTTGAAATCAAAACAAGAAAAAAAATGTCATTCACTTAACAAGCGTACAAGCTTTAAAAGGGCGTCTTCAGTTTTAAAATATCTTAATATTAACCCTTTGCAAAAAAATCTTGACTGGAAGTTGCCTTGCGAATTTCAAGATAGAGACATTTTATTAAAAAATAAAAATAATTTTATACAATCGCTCTGAAAATCGCCAAATTGTAAGATTAAACGCCAAAAATGCAGTCCCATTTACTTAATGTCAGAAGCATTATACGTGTTTGTTACGTCATCAAGTGGTTTTTAATTCGACATTTGCGTGTATTTTTCATCATGTTTTACTGATTTATTAGTTATTTCATTAATTAAAATAACAATTGTGTCCTTAAATTCTTATATTTTATTTATTTATTTATTTTGATATTCCAACGGCAACGTTCTCCCGTTTATTTGGCGATAGTTTTTTTGTTATGATAAGTGGTCGACGGGATAATAGAGAAGTACCATTTTTTATCAATATGTAATATTTATTAGATGCAGGTTTAAACTTCTAAAGAAAAAGCAAGGATAAAAATATCTGTAAACAACATTTAGTTGTTAGTCAATCCAGAATATCATCTATTCCATCAAAGTTAGAGTAAAAACTGATCCAAGATTGCTAAAGGCACGCGCGAGAAAAAAAAATAACAATAGTATTTTAACTACATTAGAGGATGACGTCATCCACTTCGGGAAAAACATGGGACATAGAAATATCAATCTAAACATTTCAATTTCAATTTCGCTTTTTAATCATAAATATAAAATAAACCCGTGCGGTTTTTTTTAATAATAATAGCTGAGAATCATATAATGTGGTATTTTTTTTTGGCAACAATATTTTGAGGAAAACCTTTGATTTATTTTATGAAACAATGCCGATTTAATTTTTAATTATCAGCAAATTTTAATCAAAATTATGTTTTAACAAAATGTTAAGTGTGCTATGTCAGAAGCCTGTTCAAAATCCTTTCATATGTTATCTCATTCGTCGTTCTGCGTTTCGTATTTTCAGAGAAAAAGGGATGTTGACAGGAGAAATAATATATATGATTGGAAAATATATTGTTGAAAGTTGTTTGATATATGTGAATCCTATTAAATTTATTTTGTTTGATAATGCTAATATTTTTATTACTATTGTTGTGTCATAGTCGTGAACATTTTATTTTACAACAGTTTTAATTATCATTAGTTTTTAATTGAACTTTTACACATTGAAAATTTTATTTTCGTGAAAGAACTCACGTATTTATATGTAAACAAACACATCGCGATTTTATGGAACCATTATATATTTTATTATTAATTAACTCTAATCTGTGTGTGCTTAATTTTCAATAAAATATTGTAACGAATATAATTTTATTCTATTTATGTTTCTAGATCTTTAAAAATATATATTGGGAATTCAAGCGCTCGAATACGCCATCTGGTGGAAAAAAGATATAACTTCTCCCTTCAGGAAAATCCCTTGCAATCCCATTGCTTTACGTGCATTTTTAATTTGTTCATAATGATTATTTTTTTGCGCAATTTCAGATTTCATGTGCTATTTGTGTTCTGTGTTTATATGGCAAAGTAAAAATTATCCGAATTTGAATATCTAACCCTTTTAAACGCGTTTATAATAAATAATGGTTTCAATGGCACTTTAGCATTAGTTAAAGGGACAATTTTCCTGTACCGACGGCTGCAATCAGCGCCTCTATAGGCCGATTTCGTTCTTCTTACACACATCAGCAGCCTTTATTTACGTTATCACGGCTCTTCATATCGGCTTTTGTCCGCCAAGTGACGTTTCAAACCTGCTCGATTCTGATTGGCTATGCTTCAAATGGAACAACCTTATGATAGAATAAGGAAAGCGCGAGGCTAACGAAAAAGACAGGCTACCGCGGTGCATTCCACTTATCTTTTTTTACAGACCGCTACAGTGACGTAATGCACTTTTCGTACACCTGCATTGGTGCATTCGAGCATCACGTGACTGCCGAGGTCTGTAAAAAAAGATACTCTTAAAGCACCGCGGTAGCCTTTCTTTTTCGTTAGCCTCGAGGAAAGGGCAACTGACGTCACTGTTGGTTAAATTACTGTTGGTTTGGGAGAAAACCTGTTCGTTCTTTACGACTCCTACAGTACAAATGAGATGGAGCGATTTGATTGGTCTACGTTAAACTGGTCTGTGATATGATTGGCCTACGTCGCCATCACGCTTCCTGCAATGATAGCTGCGACAAAAATGCAGTGGTAGATTGGTTGATGGAACTGTGTGTTTGTAAACATGCCCTTTCCTTATAACCTTGAGCACGTGTTTGTAATGTCCTAAGTTTTTGAAAGGTAAGTTATTTTCTCTTATTTATTGTATTATTTCTCTTTCAATTTCAATGTTTATAAATTTTTTGTACTAGTATTTGTTATATTTTTTTCAGTTCTGAAAAAATGTTTTCTAAACCAGCCAGAAAGATCTTGATACCGCTGAAATAATAAGTAGAAAATTTCAACAGACTCGTCCAAGGGGTCTCTCAATCGAGTGTAATCTCGTACAACCCCTTCTGTAATCAGTGTAATCGTACTGTAATCAATTCTGAATCGCGTCATCACATATAATCGGTGGTAATCGAGAAATCTTAGTGTAATTACATGTAATCAATTGTAATCTATATAATCTTAGTATAATCAAGTGTAATCTCGTATTGAAAATCTAGTTTGTACCACTACGCGGCGCCTCTCACGAGTCGCTACTATTAAGACGGAACTTGGAAACACAGAATTTTTCAAGGGAGAGTGTTTTGGTTTTATTATTTGTTTTTGTGGTTTCTGCTTCGTTAGAGATTGCAAGTGCAACACACGCTGAATTTTTCTTTTCTGCATCATCCATTCTGATTGTTGAAGAGGAGATTCATCCAGTTACGTTAACTTGCCCCCCCCCCCCCCACTATCGAAAATTTAAATTTCAAAGATACCAGGAAAAGGGCGGCGCCAAGATTTAGCGACGGGGGGGGGGGGCATGGTCTACCTGATAGGGGGGCCAAATTGGTTATACATATATATATATGTGTGTGTGTGTGTGGATTAGAGTCCTGCTCGGGTCGTATTATATACGAAAATTATAATTGAACCCGACTCGAACCCCACAAAAGCATTTTCATCGACCTCAGACTGAAATGATAAAAAAATAATACATATTTTAATATAATTATGGAAAAGTAGTCTACAATTATATCTCTAGTTTAAATTTTAGTTTTTAAATATAAAAATAAGCATACATACACTCATTAATATTCAAATAAATAATTATTCCTCTGAAAAGATATTTTAAACTTTTTTTTAAGAAATTTGGTCAACCACAATCCGAACCATAAGTGTCAAAACCCAACCCGAAACAATTAAAGTCAACCCACTTCACAATGAAAAAAATTAGCCCCGGATCGGTTTGAGTAGGTAAAATAGGGTCACCCGACTTGATGTAGGACTTTAATATGGATGGATGGGTGTACATGTATATATATATATATATATATATATATATCGTAGGCTAATTGGGGAATTTGGAGAATCATCTCCCTTTTCCCAATCAGCCTGTTATTTTTCAGGCCGATTGCAAAGAGCCTAGACAACGTTAGGCTAATTGGAATATGGTCATTTATTTCTCAATTAGCTGATTATTTTTAGGCTTATTGCAAAGAGCCTAGATAGAGTTAGATTTATTGAAAAATGGCCATGCCTATTTAGAAAATGACCAGTTCTTTGTCAATATATAGTGTTGTACACAACTCCAACCTCGAAATTCCACTCGAAGTCGACCGGAACCCGACAGAAAAATTCCATCGAACCCAAACCCGATCCTTGAAGGACAAAATAAATTCTTTCGAGTCGCAACCCGACCCGAACCAGAAAACTGAAGTTAACCAGAAACCCGAGCAGAACCCGACAAAAAAATCCATCGAACCGTAACCCGATCCGAAACCGACAAAATAAATTTCTTCATATCGCAACCCGACCCGAAACCTAAAAATTCGAAGTTAACCAGTAACCCAACCCGAACAAGATATAATAATTCCATCGAAGCGTAACCCAATCTGAACCCGAAAAAATAAATTCCTTCGTGTCGCAACCCGACCCGAACCTAAAAATCGAAGTTAACCCAAAACCCGACCCGAACCTAAAAATCGAAGTTAACCCGAAACCCAACCCGAACCTAAAAATCGAAGTTAACCCGAAACCCGACCCGAAACAGGAAAAAATTTCCATCGAACCGTAACCCGATCCGAACACGACAAAATAATTTTTGTCGTCATGCAACCCGACCAGCGCCGGAAAATTGAAGTTAACTCGAAATCCGACCATAACCCGAGAAAAACAATCCATCGAATCGTAACCCCATCCGAACCCGACAGAATAAATTCGTCGCAACGCAACCCGATCCGAAGCTGAAATTTCAAGTTAACCCGAAATCCAACCTGAACCTGAAAATTTAACTTAACCCGAAACCCGACGCAATCCCGACAAAAAATTACCATCGCCCTGAAATTGACCCGAAACAGACAATAAAATCCATTGAACAGTAACCCGATCCAAACCCGACAAAATAAGTTCTTCGTCTCGCAACCCGATCCGAACCAGAAAATTGAAGTTAATCCGAAAGCGATCCGAACCAGAAAAATAAAAATCCATCCATACGTAACCCGATCACAACTCGACAAAATAATTTTCGTCGTCACGCAACCCGATCCGAACCAGAAAATTGAAGTTAACCCGAAACCCGACCCGAACCCGACAAAAAAAGTCCATCGAACCGTAACCCGATCCGAATCCGACAAAATACATTCCTTCGTGTCACAATCCGATCCAAACCAGAAAATTTAAGTTAACCCGAAACCCGACCCGAACCAGACAAAGAAATACAACGAACCGTAGCCCAATCCAAACCCAAAAAAATAAATTCCTTCGTCTCGTAACCCGACTCGAACCTGAAAATTGAAGTTAACCCGAAACCCGACCGAACCCGAAAATTTATGCTAACCCGAAACCCGACCCAAATATGAAAATTTAAGTAAGCCCGAAACTCGACCGAACTCGAAAAAATTAATCCATCGGACCGTAACCCAATCCGAACCCGACAAAATAAATTCCTTCGTTTCGCAACCCGACCCGAACCTGAAAATTGAAATTAACCCAAAAGCCGACCCGAGCCAAACAAATACAAATCGATCGATACGTAATCCGATCCGAACCTGACAAAATAATTTTAGTCATCACGGAACCCGATCAGAACCAGAAAATTGAAGTTAATCCGAAACCCGACCGGAACCAGACAAAAAAATCCATCCATCTTTATCCCGATCCGAACCTGACAAAATAATTTCCGTCGTCATGCAACCCGACCCGAACTTGGAAATTGAAGCTAACTCGAAACTCGACGCGAACCCGACAAAAAAATCTATCGAACCGTAACCCAATCCGAACCCGAAAAAATAAAATCCCTTCGTCTCGCAACCCGAGATGAACCAGAAAATTTAAATTAATCCCAAAACCGATCCTAAACTGAAAATTTAATTTAACCCGAAACCTAAAAACAGAAAATTATTTTGTCAGGTTCCGATCAGATTACGTATCGATGGATCTTTATTTGTTTGGTTCGGTTCGGCCTTCGGGTTAACTTCAATTTTCTGGTTCGTGTAGGTTTGCGAGACGAAGGAATTTATTTTGTCGGGTTGTGATCGGGTTACGGTCCGATGGATTAATTTTGTTGGGTTCGGGTCGGGTTTCGGCTAACTTATATTTTCAGAACTTATATATTCAGAATATTTGGGTCGGGTTTCGGGTTAGCATAAATTTTCAGGTTCGGTCGGGTTTCGGGTTAGCTTCAATTTTCAGGTTCGAGTCGGGTTGCGAGACGAAGGAATTTATTTTTAGGGTTCGGATTGGGCTACGGTTCGTTGTACTTCTTTGTCTGGCTCGGGTCGGGTTTCGGGTTAACTTGATTTTTCTGGTTTGGATCGGTCTGTGACACGAAGGAATTTATTTTGTCGGATTCGGATTGGGAACGGTTCGATGGATTTTTTTGTCGAGTTCGGGTCGGGTTTCGGGTTAACATCAATTTTCTGGTTCAGATCGGGTTGTGTGACGACGAAAATTATTTTGTCGAGTTATGATCGGGTTACGTATGGATGGATTTTTATTTGTCTGGTTCGGGTCGGCTTTCGGGCTAACTTCAATTTTCAGTTCGGGTCGGGTTGCGAGACGAAGAATTTATTTTGTCGGGTTTACATCGGGCTACTGTTCAATGGATTTTTTTATCTCGTTCGGGTCGGTTTAGCCCCAACCTAACCCACAAGTCGTTTATTTTAAAAACACTAACCTCGAGTCATTTTTTAAAAACTAACCACCACCCGATTGTCGAGTGGTGGGCGTAAAATTGGTTACCCGACTCAACTCTACTCCGAAATCAAAATATTTTCCAATGCAGAAATTAAATTTTAACGACAAATTTTTTTGTCTACCCGAAATTCGAAATACTTCTACCCTAATCCGACCCGAAAAAAAAAAAAGATCTATAGTTTAATACAATTATGAAAAAATAATCTACAATCATTTTTCTAATATCAGTTCTACCTTTTATGTAGGGAAATAAACATGTAAAAATACTTTCTTATTTAAATATTTAGTTTTTCATTTGAAACAACAACGTTAGAGTTTTATTGCAGAATCAGACTAACCCGAACACGACGCAAAAGTATCAAAACTCAACCCGAAACAATTACAGTCAACCCGACCCGAATCCAACAGCAACCACAACAGAAAAAAATCCCTGACGGCTCGGCATACAGGCACAGGTAGATTTCGAAGACGCAGAAACGTGGGGCGCCTGTTTTTTGGAAATTGCAGAAGAAATGACCTTCATGAAATGATGCGGCAGTTGGAACAGCTCACTTCGAAACCTAACTTTTTTGCAGGCGGAGCCGGAGAGGGTTTATTTATTTATTTATTTATTTATTTATTTATTTTTTACCGTAAGAGTTGGGCTTATAAAAAACTTGTCAGTATAAAAGTTGTAGATAATATTAAGAAGATTTATAATAAATTTAAGCGGATTTGATATCTTGGGAATTGACGAAGTTATGAATTTTTTTCTTCTAAAACCCTCCCTTCCCCTCAGGGCCATTTTTAATGAAATCAAAAATCTGTCATACAAAACTTTTGGCCCTTTTCCTAGAAGTAATAATAACTTTAAACGGATTCGATAAGTATAAAAATTAAGATGTTATGGGTTTTTTTCTGTTTTCCCGTCTGCTTGTAGGCGGGGCCAGCAGGGATTTTTTTGTTTTTAATTTTTTTTTGCCGTAAGAGTTGGTTCTATAAAAAACTTGTCAGTATAAAAGTTGTAGATAATTTTAAGTAGATTTACAATAAATTTAAGCGGATTTGATATCATGGGAATTGACGGAGTTATGAATTTTTTTCTTCTAAAACCCCCCTCCCCCCCCCTTGGGGTCATTTTTAATGATATCAAAAATCTGTCACATAAGTTTTCGGCCCTTTTCCTAGAAGTAATAATAACTTTAAACGGATTCGATACGTATCATAATTAAGAAATTATGGGTTTTTTTCTGTTTTCACAAAAGCCCCCCCCCCCATTTCCCCCCCCCCTGGTTCGATTTTGCCCATTAACGAACTTGACGGAGATTTTATGCTACTTAATTTTATGTATCAGTTTGGAAAATATTTGTGCAGAATTATTGCAGTTATCGCGTCTATTAAAAAGTGACATAGATAGGTAGATAGATAGATAGATAGATAGATAAAGTTTTGAACTGGGGGTGGTTTTGGGTTCTGGGAGTCATGATCGGCTTAGATCTGCAAAAATTTTTCAAAAATTCCAACTTAGGGGAGAATGTAATAGGTAGTATTTCTTACGAAATCTACCTAAAATTAGCTCCAACCCGAATCGCGGGTCTGGTCGGTTTCAGGTACAATCGGTTTACCCGACCCGATACATGATTCTAATCTGAAACAATATTCTGGACAGTTTTTTTGAAAAAACAGGTTAACCCAAGCCAGACACGCAAGAATCAAACTCAACCCGAAACTGAAACAATTGTAGTCAACCCGGCTTACAAAGAAATAAATCAGCACCTACATGACCCACGAGTTGAGTTTTTTATAAGCTAGCCCCAGGTAATTTTTTAAAAAACTAACCTGCCCCGACTCGGGTCGGGTCGGGTCATGGGCAGTTCCCTAACCCGATGCAGGATTCTACTAGTAGGTCAAAATATTTTCCCCGACGACAATTGAATTTGGATCCCGGTTCCCCCTATAGCACCGCCCTCGACCTCGAATATGATAAACCTCAAACCGAACAAACCTCTGAATCGGGTCTCCGCTGCCTTCGGCGCCGTATACCAATTTTAGGTAGATTTCGTAAAAAATACTACCTATTACATTCTCACCTAAGTTGGAATTTTTGTAAAATTTTTGCAGATCTACGCCGATCCTGACTCCCAGAACCCAAAATCAACCCCAGTTCAAAACTTTATCTATATATCTATCTATCTATCTATCTATGTCACTTTTTTATGGACACGATAACTTCAATAATTCTGCACAAATCTCTTCGAAACTGATACATAAAATCAAGGGGCATAAAATCTCGGCCAAGTTCGTTAATAAGCAAAATCGAACCGGGGGGGGGGAGGATGGAGGGCTTTTTGTGAAAACAGAAAAAAAGCCATAATTTCTTAATTATGATACGTATTGATTCCGTTTAAAGTTATTATTACTTCTAGGAGAAGGGCCGAAAATGTATGTATGACAGATTTTTGATATAATTAAAAATGACACCAAGGTGGGGGGGAAAGGGAGGAGGGGTTAGAAGAAAAAAATTCATTTCGTCAGTTCACAAGATTTCAAATCCGCTTAAATTTATTATAAATCCTCTTAATATTATCTAAAACTTTTATATTGACAAGTTTCTTATAGGACCAACACTTATAGCAAAAAAAAAAAAAAAAAATCCCTGCCGGCTCCGCCTGCAAACAAGTTATTTTTCGAAGTAGGCGGTTGCAACTCCCGCATCTCTTCGAAACTGATACATAAAATCAAGGGGCATAAAATCTTGGTCAAGTTCGTTAATGGGCAAAATCGAACCAGGGGGGGGGGGATGGGGGGAGGGCTTTTTATGAAACCAGAAAAACCCATAATTTCTTAATTATGATCGTATCGAATCCGTTTGAAGTTATTATTACTTCTAGGAAAAGGGCCGATAATTTATGTATGACAGATTTTTGATATCATTAAAAATGGCCCCAAGGGGGGGGGGAAAGAGGTGTTTTAGAAGAAAAAAATTCATACCTTTGTATATTCACAAGATATCAAATCCGCTTAGATTTATTATAAATCCTCTTAATATTATAAAACTTTTATATTGACAAGTTTTTTATAGGACCAACACTTATAGCAAAAAAAAAAAAAAATCCCTGACGGCTCCGCCTGCAAACAAGTTATTTTTCGAAGTAGGCGGTTGCAACTCCCGCAACCTCTTCGAAACTGATACATAAAATCAAGGGGCATAAATTCTCGGTCAAGTTCGTTAATGGGCAAAATCGAACCAGAGGGGGGGGGGGGGATGGGTTTTTTTTATGAAAACAGGAAAACCCCCATAATTTCTTAATTATGATACGTATCGAATCCGTTTGAAGTTATTATTACTTCTAGGAGAAGGGCCGATTATTTATGTATGACAGATTTATGATATAATTAAAAATGGCCCCAAGGTGGGGGGAAAGGGGGGAGGGGTTAGAAGAAAAAAATTCATTTCGTCAATTCACAAGATTTCAAATCCGCTTAAATTTATTATAAATCTTCTTAATATTATCTAAAACTTTTATATTGACAAGTTTTTTATAGGACCAACTTTTATAGCAAAAAAAAAAAAAAAAAAAAAAAAAAAAAAAAAAAAAAAAAAAAATCCTTGCTGGCTCCGCTTGCAAACAAGTTAGGTTTTTCGAAGAAGGCGGTTCCAACTGCCGCATCATGGCAAAAAGGTCATTTCTTCTGCAATTCCCAACAAACAGGCGCCCCATGGTCTGCGTCTTCGAAATCTACCTGTGCCTGTAGGCCGAGCCGTCAGGGATTTTTTTGTTATTGTATCGAGCTACCACACAAACTAATAGAAAAAATAACGTCTACTGTAGTTTCGCAACTTGTAGCACGCTACTTCCGACCCCTGGTTACAGCCAACTAGAGCCCTGATCGTGTAATAGATAAAACTTGCGGCCTGCAAATTTTATTTAAAAACAACCCGAACCCCGAGCCGAGCCTAACAAAAATATTCGGTCCACTCGCCACCCAATCCGAAAACAAAATACTTCCACCTGAACCTGAAATGCTTCAATTTGAACCCGAAATATTTCAATTCAACCCGATCCGAAAGCCCCAATCGGAGAAAATTGATCCAAAACTTAATGTAATTATGGAGAAAAGCCCTTAATCATATTTCTAATATCGATTTTGTCCTTTATGTTGAAAAATAAACATGTAATTATTCATATTCAAAAATATATAGATTTACATCTAAAATAGTTTGGGTTGTATCGACCCGGACCCGAAAATTCCATTTAAAACCAACCTGAAACCCAACCCGTACCCCCACGAAAAAAATTATTTTTACCCAAAATCGACAAAAAATTTTTCGTCGACCTCAACCTGAAATACTTCAACCCGAAATCCGACTCGAAACAAAAAAATAATTCTCGAAACAATTAATACTAAAAAATATATAGTTTTTCATTTTAAGCTATATTTTGGGGATTATTTTGAGAAATCGGGTCAACCCGAACCATACCCGGAAGTGTCAAAACCCAACCCGAAACCGACCGGAACCTGAAACAGTTAAAGTTAACTCGACTCGAACCGACAAACAGTTAAAATATACAAGTCCGACCCGCAACAAAAAGACTAGCGTCAGTCCGATTCCGATACGATCCAAACCACGAACCGAGTCGGGTTCTGTTTGCCCCACACGATGCAAGATTCTACCCGCAACTCGAGGCCGATAAAAAAAAATTTTGGTCCTTCGCATTCCGACCCGAACCAGAAATATTTCAACCCAAGCCGACCCGAAATCAAATGTTAAATTACAATTTTTAAGCAGCAAAATTAAAGGTGTTGCGTCGGGAAGGTGCAGATGTCCTTCCGAAACAAAACTAAGAATATTATGATGACTTTGTTTAAGTTAAACGAATTGCATCGAGATGGGAAACACGGCCACCTAACAGATAAACTGACAAATCTTTTTCTTTCTTTTTAATTTTACAAAGCACAGACAATTGAAGGCCTGAACAAATTAATCACTGCGAAAGGAAACGGTTATATAGATTTTTATATAAGATATTATAGCCGAAATAAAGGAATCTAAATTAGAAAATAAGTTATTTTGAGTATATTAATTTACTAATATATTATTTTGTATTATAAGAGTGCCAACCCGACCCGACCCGACTCGGGTTGAAATCCAAAAGTCAAAATATTTTCCCCGACGACAATTAAATTTTGACCCCGACGGGGGGCCAGGTATGCCCGATGGGGTGGGGGGGGGCATATGCCCACCCGGACCCCTCTTGCGCCGCCCTTGACCAGGTATTAGCTCTCAATTAGCTTTAATTTGCTCTCTAATATTAGAATTTGCTCTGGTTATGGTACCGCGATATTCCAATTAGAATGGTGGGGGCATACCCGTGATCAGATGGGGGGGGGCAGGGGGGGCTGAGCTCCCCTAGTTTCCCTTATAGCCCCCCCCCGTAACCATTTCACAATTTTTTATTTATTTTTTTAACTATCTTGTATATTTCAACTACATCTGAAAAAAAATATACATATATATTTGCAAGAAAAATATTTAGATCTTTCAACTGTCTAAAATCGAATGTGCCAAAAAAATTTCTATTCAAAAGCATATTAGTTTTGTTACATTTTCTTGTGGTACAACTGTCGAAATGCAAGTTAAATAGGAACATTTCCTTCTCCTGAGTCCAGACGGTCCAGATCACCCCAATTATACCAGTTACTTACCACATGTTTTGTTACATGAGTAATTTTTTAAATCTTGTTAGTGACGTTTTAAAAGCGATGATCTCAGCAGGGTGAGGTGAACGGCAATAGGCATGTGTTAGTCATGCTGATCATTAATTAGTGAAAAGCGCTACCCACTGGTTTACATCTTGAAAACTGAAAACATGTGTTTAATAGACAGTAAAGTTAAAAGTGAAATATCGCTCGTAAACGAGAATGTTTGTAAGAAAGAAATTACGAAGAAGTAAGATTGTCAATTTATACAAATGGAATTAATAAAAAAAAAAAAAAAAAAAGATTGAACGCTATTTGTTTCAAGTCTTGGGTGTCGGGTCGGCATCGGCAAGGTGATTTTAAGAAATCGGAGAATGCGCGTGTTCCTGTTTGATATTTGAACTGTCATCTTTTTCTTTTTTAACACTTTCCAACCTAGCTGAAAAGTGTTTATGACTTCGGTTTGTCTGGCCGTATGGCCGTTTGCCGTCTGGCCGTGCTCTAACTCCCGTAAATAGGCTCAGATTGCTCTGCAATTTTTATATGTTATTGTCGTTATCTATAGCATGTTCCCTATTTCAACGGAAGTGTGTAGCACTTATGGTTTTTTTACAGGGACACTCAAAAGAATTCCGTTACATTGCGACCTATGGGGAAAAATCATTTGCGGTTTATTTTAATGATGTTTCACTATTTTAAACGCATTGAAATTGATATATATCACTAAGGTGCATTACAAAAGGCTTACTACGGAATATTGTGTGTATAGCAGTCATCGTTCATTTACAGGGACACACAAAAGAATTCTCTACTGTCTCTTAACAATAATTCATGTGCGTTTTAAGTTACTGAACGCGATTTTAATTTTAACTCGCTTTTTGTCTATTACGTGGTGTATATAAATTCTGTAGATCATATACAGGGAAGCACAAAAGTTCTCGAACACATTTCCGTTTATTGACAGACTCCAGATGGAGAATTTTAAACTGTGCTACGCGTTTCCTAACTGAACTAAAATTTAGCATCCTATGTAAGTATATATACAAATCTATAGATCCTTATACAGGGCTGAATAAAAGTATTCGGATATTTTTCCGAATATTGTATACGTTGGAAATTCCTGAAATTATGTTTTTAAGTATGTTATGCGTTTTCCAAATAGTTTACTTAGACGTTATCTTTTAGCTTATTAAACGGTATGATTTGTAAAATTATTTTGGAAGCGTTAGAAAGTGTTACATAAACTATGCTTGACGCATGATTTTTCGTTTTTGTTTTTTTTCTATTCTGAACTTAGAAAAACATTTTTTTTTTTGTCTTATAACAATTAAACATTAAGCGAAAAAGTGTGATTGAGGTAAAGTTTATTACAAGGCTTCTGACAAAATCTCTTCATTTAAACAATGGATATTGTATTTAAATCTGTTTTCAAATTTAAATCAGTTACTTTCTGACAAATTTGCGTTATTAATAAAGGTATCAAATTTACAGTTATGGTTATTCGCAGGCTCAAAGAACTGAACATTTTGTAATGCTGTTTTCAAATCTAAACCAGCCCCTTTCTGACATATTCGCGAAAAATATTTATTTATAAAAGTATATAATTTGTCGGTAATCAGGCTGTAAGGAATCGAATAGTGCTTTACGTTTTACTATAACAGTAAACAGTCTATGAGAAATTAGCTGTAACTGAAGATGTACGGAATTTATAGGAAAACGAAGAACGCTGTTCGATTCTTAGGCGCATTAATGTGAGAACCTGAATTTGTGAGTAGGAAACCTGAGTTCGGAAAGAAAGTTATTTCTTGAATGTGTCAAGAAAATTCGTGCTGTTGAGTAAGAGAAAAATATTTGTTGAGACTCTTACAAACGAAGAGAACGCGAATAATAGTCGCCAACATTTAATTCTGTTTTTAAATCCAAAGGGGCTGTTTTCAGACACATTTTTTAATTCATTTTTGTTCAGAAACGCATGAAATAGCCAGGTGTTATTATTCAAAAAGTTTGTAATCGAAACACATTTTCCATTTTTTAGTAAAGGCAGAAGATCTTTCAGAAAATACTTTCAAAATCGGTATTTTGAACCAAATTGCCAATGCTTCAGCAACAGAAAGGAGAAAAGCGTATGTCATAACGTGACAAAAATCGCTTATAATTCGATAAATAATTTATTGATAAAAAAAATGGAAAACTCATTTCAATTCCAAATTGCTTCCATAGTCAGGTCTCTCAATTTTGTGCCTTTGCATTTAAAAATGGAGTCAATGAAATTGTGTCAGAAAATTTCCAGTTGTTCAGCAGATCATTTGAGAAACCACCTTAATGGAAAATGAATGAAAGGGTTATTTCGAAAAAGGGCGGTGCTCGCATTATAGACAATTATGAAAGGTGCTCATTTTTAGGTGCGTTCGTAATTATATAAATACGTAGCACCTATTGTCGTCGCTTGGTCCGTCCGTCTGTCCGTCCGTCCGCATATAACAACGCAAAAACTACCCAACCGAATGGTTTAAAATTTAAGATATATTATCTTTGCAGAATTTTGTCGAGACATTTCAAATTTTATTAAAATCGAATCAAAACTTTAGGAGATATTAATAAAAATATTTATTAAGAAATTTGATTTTTTTTTTAAATCGGTGCTTTTTTGTTATAGGAGCTTCGGAAGTTTAATCGTCAAGCGACCGAGATACTTATTTTATTACAGAAATTAATCTGCAGACGATATAATTCATTTCACAGAATTAAAAATCATCTAGGTCTGAATATTTATATAACTAGCTATAGTACGAACGCACCTCGTATGTCACGTTTGACGTACAATTTCCAACTTGTTCTAAATCAGGTTGGACCATCGAATTTCATGAAACACATGTAAAGCGAACACATATAAAGCATTCTCAAACATATTCTTTTTTTTTTTCTTTAAGTATTTGTTATTTGCTAACTGAAATCTACGTCTTTCTCTGATAAAAGTATTGAGGAATATGGATATTAGATTTATAATAATAATAAAAAAATAATGAAATCCAGGCTTTTTTTTAAAATATGTAATTAAAATATATATTTATAACGACCCACCCGGCGTTAACCGGGCCCATCTAAAAATAACACAAAACGCGAAAAAAATCTTAAAATCATGAAATATTTAAAATCGCTGCACGAATTCTGAATAAATGTTATTGAAAAAAAGAACAAAATTTACTATATTGGACTAGAAGGTAAAACTGGGGAGAAAACGTAGCAAATCGCGAAAAGACTCAAAAAGTCGCATCAAAAATCGCAAAGGACAAAATTTACTACATTGAGAAAAATTTAAAACAAGAGATATATTTTTTTAAATGTCACAAAAACGCCGCAAAATGTGTTAAAACTCCAAAAATTGCGAAAAATTAAAACATTGCTGTACGGATTCAGAATAAACTTTATTGGAAAGAGGACATAATTTACTATATTACGTCAAAAAATTGATTACAATCGGATTTCTTTTACTAGTGGCGAAAAATTACCATAGATTCAGATAAAAAAAATAAAAACGGAAAAAATTGCAAAAAATTTAAAAATAACAGAGGACAAAATTTAGTACAGTGAGGTAAAACACTGTAGCCGAAAATCTCTCACGAATGTTAAAAAATTGGCGCGAAACGCGAAAAAACGCTAAAAATCTCATTGAAAATAGAGGAAAACAAAATGTGCAAATTAGGCTAAATGTCTTAGACCAAATTCTTCTTACGAATGTAAAAAAATTGCCACGGAACGCAAAATATTGCTAAAAATGGCATTGAAAATTGTAAAAACTTCAAAAACCGCTGAGCAGAAAATGTACTATATTATAGAGTTAAAAGTTTGAAACCGATTTTGCATTTTCAAATTGATTATTTTACCACTAAATCTCATTATTTCTAAATCAAAATTTTATAGAAACAACAGTTAAAAGGTTAGTTTAAGATATTAAAATTTTAGAGTATTAGTGCAAAAATCAGTTTACGGCAGAAGTTTAAATAAGATGAGTATGCGCAATGGGAACCGTAAGTGAGTTCGAAAAAAAATATTTTTTGAAAGGATTAGTATTCGTATTTCTCTTAACTAAATATGTCGTTTATAAGTAAACGTATACTTAAAAAACGGGTATGTTTTTTTTTTATTATTATTATTTTGTGTTTCGAAGTCGATGCAAATTTTTAAAATATGCAGAAAAAAACTAAAGCCGCCGATGTGACTTTTCGGAAAATATTATTTTTTTGAAAAGGTTAATATTAATATTTTTCATAGGGATTACACCTTTCGAAAGAAAAATAAATGCTAAATAAGTGATATATATATATATATATTCATATTTTGATCCGAAGTGCGGAAACAGATGTTTAAACATTGCAGGAAAATGCAAAAGCACCCGAAACGTATCGTCCAAAAAATAATTTTTTTGAAAGGGTTGATATTCATAGTTTTTAAAAAGGATTATCGTGTCGTAGAGAAGAAGGTATCTGCTTTAAGCGTTTTTTTTTCTCTTATTTCGAACGGTCGAGTGGATGCAGAAAGTAAAAGATGAGAGACGCGAAAAACGACGAATTTGAAAAAAAGAATTTGATTTAAAGGGTTTAATATTAATATGCTTTAAACGTATTGCACCGTTATATAGATAAAAGTACGATGATATGGCGTATATTTTTTGCTTTTTCGTATCTCCATTTGTCTAGCCGACAAGAGCCGCAAAAGACTGAAAAAAAAAGTACGGTTAATCGGTTACTTCCCTGCCTTGAAAACTGTGCAACGGGATTTCGGCCACCTCATTGTGACTTTTTGAGCCATTTTACGATGTTTATTAAGGTTATTAGTTAATATATATCAATTAATCAACAAAAAATAAGAAATCTTAGCCCCAGGTGCATTAGGACCTGCTTAGGACTATCCTCACCCAAATTTTCAGACCTTTACGTGTAATAGATTTTACTGTAGCCATCACGGACACACAAACATCTTTTTTTATTAATATAAATTATTTCTGAATGGATTGAATTAACTGAGTTCAAAAGGAAGCACTATATTATATAATAAATTATAAAGTACAATCTACATCAGCGTTCAATGCATTTTTTATTTCTTCATTCTACTTTTGTTAAGTAATCAGTTGTTTAAAACTTGTTTTAACACCAATTAATAATTTTTACTTATTATATCAATCGTAAACGTAATCAGAAGTATTCTTACATACTATATTTTCCAAAATAGGCTCAATAATGTCAAAATAGTAATAGGCTTTGAAAATTGGAAAATTCACGCTAACCAGTGTGAAATGCATAACTTTTTCTTTATTACAATTTCAATTAAATTATTAGGTAGATTTCGTAAGAAATACTACCTATTACATTCTCACCTAAGTTGGAAATTTTGAAAAATTTTTGCAGATCTACGCCGATCATGACTCCCAGAACCCAAAACCACCCCCAGTTCAAAAGTTTATATATATATATATATATATTATATATATATATATATATATATATATATATATATATATATATATATATATATATATATATATATATATATATATATATGTCACTTTTTTCTGACCACGATAACTGGAAAAATTCTGCATAAATCTTTTCCAAACTGATACATAAAATCAAGGGTCATAAAATCTCGGTCAAGTTCGTTAATGGGCAAAATCGAACCAAGGGGGGGGGAAATGGGGGGGGGGGGGCTTTTTGTGAAAACAGAAAAATCCACATAATTTCTTTATTATTATACGTATCGAATCCGTTTAAAGTTATTATTACTTCTAGGAAAAGGGCCGAAAATGTATGTATGACAGATTTTTGATATAATTAAAAATGACCCCAAAGGGCGGGGGAAGGGGGTTTTAGGAGAAAAAAAATCATAGCTTCGTCAATTCACAAGATATCAAATCCGCGTAAATTTATTATTAATCCTCTTAGTATTATCTAAAACTTTTACATTGACAAGTTTTTTATAGGACCAACCGTTATAGCAAAAAAAATTAAAAACAAAACAAATCCCTGCCGGCTCCGCCTGCAAACAAGTTATTTTTTTATGTAGGTGGTTCCAACTCCCGCATCTTTTCGAAACTGATACATAAAATCAAGGGACATAAAATCTCGGTTAAGTTCGTTAATGGGCAAAATAAAACCAAGGGGGGGGGGGGCTTTTTGTGAAAACAGAAAAAAAAACCACAATTTCTTAATTATGATACGTTTCGAATCCGTTTGAAGTTATTATTACTTCTAGGAACAGTGCCAAAAACTTATGTATGACAGATTTTTGATATAATTAAAAATTGCCTTAAGGGGGGGAGGGAAGGGGGGTTTTAGAAGAAAAAAATTCATAACTTCGTCAATTCCCAATATTTCAAATCCGCTTAAATATATTATAAATCCTCTTAATATTATCTAAAACTTTTATATTGACATGTTTTTTATAGGACCAACTCTTATAGCAAAAAAAAAAAAAAAAAAAAAAAAAAAAAAATCCTTGCTGGCTCCGCCTGCAAACAAGTTTCGTTTCGAAGTAGGCGGTTCCAACTGCAGCATCATCGCAAAAAGGTCATTTCTTCCGCAATTCCCGACAAACAGACACCCCACGTTCTGCGTCTTCGAAATCTACCTGTGCCTGTAGGCCGAGCCGTCAGGGATTTTTTTATTTTTTCTATGAGGTGTCGGATGTAATTTATGTTTTACATTATATACAGTAAAAATCTGCTAAGACAAACTCCCAAGGAATGGGTAACGTTTTTGTTTTAGATAGGTTTTAGTATTAGCAGGTATACCGCTACTAATTTGTTTGGTATTAATTTACTCGGAATCACATTTTTTTTTTTTTCGTTTAAGAATTTTATTATAAAAAATTATGTTATAGACAGCCTACGTTATAAACGATTCCTTTATAGACAGTTCTTTTTCGTATGTTTTACTGCATTTAGCTTGCGAAAGATATAGATTATTAAAAGATCTTAGCTCACAAAAAATATTTCCGAGCCCCCCACCCCCACCCCCCTGACATTACTCGCTGGTTACGGCCCTGGGTGGGGGGCTAAGTTAACGCTAGCCCCGACTCTTCCGAATATCGAAATTTCAAATATGCCAAAATTTAGCTCTCAATTAGCTCTAATTTTTTGCTCTCTAATATTAGAATTTGCTCTGCATTCGGTATCGAGATATTTCAATTACAAGAAAGGGGGGGGGGGGTATCCCCCCCACATTCGAATATCGAAGTTTAAAATATGCCAAAATGTAGCTCGCAATTAGCTGTAATTTGCACTCTAATATTAGAATTTACTCTGGATATGGTACCGTGATATTCCAATTAGAATGGTGGGCGGGGGAGGGGGCTAAGTTAACGCTAGCCCCCTCCCACTTTCGAATATCAAAATTTCAAGTGTGCCAAAATTTAGCTCTCAATTAGCTCTAATTTGCTCTCTAATATTAGAATTTGCTCTGGTTATGGTGCCGCGATATTCCAATTAGAATGGTGGTGGTGGTGGGGGGGGGGGCTAAGTTAACGCTACCCCCCCTCCGAAAATCAAAATTTCAAATATGCCAAAATTTAGCTTTTAATTAGCTCTAATTTGCTCTGCATTCAGTATAGAGATATTTCAATTACAAGAAGGGGGCAGCCCCCCCACCCACATTCGAATATCGAAGTTTCAAATATGCTAAAATTTAGCTCTCAATTAGCTCTCTAATATTAGAATTTGCTCTTGTTGTGATATCGAGATGTTTCAGTTACAAGAAGCCCCCTCCCCCCCCATTTTCGACTGTCGAAATTTTCAAATACGCCAAATTATAGCTCTCAAATAGCTCTAATTTGCTTTCTAATATTAGAATTTGCTCTGGTTATGGTACCGTGATATTCCAATTAGAATGGTGGACTAAGTTAACGCTATCCCCCCAACTTCCGAATATCGAAATTTCAAATATGCCAAAATTTAGCTCTCAATTAGCGTTGGGGGCCAGCCCTCCCCCCGCATTCGATTATCGAAGTTTCAAATATGCCAAAATTTAGCTCTCAATTAGCTCTAATTTGCTATCTAAAATAGGCGTAGCGTGACTGATTTTTTTTTTTTTTTGGGGGGGGGGGTTGGGCACAAATGTTTATTAAACCCATACATGCGCGCACGCACACATTCCCATATACATATACAATGGTATCTTGGTTAAAAAACGGCGTCGCAGGAATTTTTCACATTGGGTAAAAGAAATTCAGTTGCGATCTTCTAGCCCCCTAGACTTAAAAGATTATTTTTCTTAAACATTTTCATCGTACAGCAATTTTTGAATTTTTGGCGAAATGTTTATGTGATTTTTAACGTTTTTTGGCGTTTTGCGACAATTTCTTAACATTTGTGTTAGGACACAAGTTTCAATCTTTTAACACAAAATAGTAAAATTTGTCCTCTGCCTTTTTCTAATTTTTCGCGAAATTTTTGTGTGATTTTTAGCGTTTTTTATCTTTCCGAAGCGATTTTTTAAACATTCGTACGAGAAATTTGGTTTTATTTTTTCAGCCGATATAGTACATTTTCTCCTCTGCGATGTTTTAACTTTTTGAAAATTTATTTTATGATTTTTCGCGTTTCGCGGCGATTTTTTTTGACATCCGTAAACGGAATCCAACATCAATCTTTTAGTCCAATATTGCAAATTTTGTGATCTGCGATTTTTAGATTTTTTACGAATTTTTCATGCAATTTTAAGCATTCCTTGGCGATTTTCTTAAACATTCGTAAAAAACATCTGTTTTCAATTTTTCAGCCCGATATTATAAATTTTGTCCTCAGTGATTTCTAAATTTTTCTTAAATTTTTTATGTGATTTTTAGTGTTTTTCCGCGTATTTTGGTAATTTTTTAACATTTGTGATGCGAATCTGGTTTCAACCTTTTAACCCATTATTGCAAAATTTGTCCTCTGGGTCCAGTTTTAATCTTTCAGACCATTGTACTAAATTTTGAACTGTGCGATTACATTTTGTACTCAATTTTGTACTTACTGATTTTAATCGCGAATTTTTCATGTGACTTTTTGCGGAGGGTTTTTTCGTTTCGTAGAAGTTCTTAACATCTGTAACAAGAATCCAATTACAACCTTTTAGTCCAATATAGTAAATGTTGACTTCTTTTCAATAATGTTTATTCGGAACTCGTTATAGCGAATTTGTTATGCGGGGTTTGGCGTTTTTCCGCACTTTGCAACGATTTTTTTTACATTCGTAAAATTAATCTAGCTTCAATCTTTTAACCTAATATAATAAATTTAGTTCTCTGCGATTTTTAAGTTTTTCGTGAAATTTTTTTCAGTTTTTACATATTTTAAAGCGATTTTTCTAACATTCGTAAAATAAACCTGGTTTCAGTCTTTAAATACGATACCGTCAATTTTGTCCTCTGCAATGTTTTAATTTTTCGTAATTTTTTTTTTTATGTGATTTTTTTTTTTTTTCACGTTTTGTGGAGATATTTTCACATTCGTGAAAAGAATCCAGTTTTAAACTTTTAGCCCAATAGCGAAACTTTTTTTTTCTCTTTTCAATAAACTTTATTCGGAATCCGTACTATGATTTTAATTTTTCCTACAATTTTAAAGCTTTTTCGCCTTCCGCGGCGATTTTTTGACATTCGTAAAAATAATCCAGCTACAATTTTTTTAATCTAATGTAATAAATTTTGTTCTCTGAGATTTTTAAGTTTTTCGCGATTATTATTATTATTATTATTATTATTATTTTTTGCACATTTTACGTTTTGCGGCGATTTTTCTACATTCGTAAAGGAAATCTGGTTTCAATCTTTGAACATATAGTAAATTTTGTCAACTGTGGTTTTTGAATTTTTCGTGCTTTTTTTTTTCTTTTTTTCATGTTTTGTGGAGATATTTTCACATTCATAAAAATAATCCACTTTCAATCTTTTAGCCCAATACAGTATTTTTTTTTCTGTTTTCAATAAAGTTTATTCATCATCCGTAAAATGATTTTAATTTATCATGCGATTTAAACTTTTTTTTTTTTTCGCAGCAATTTTTTTAACATTTATTACAGGAATCGGGTTTCAATCTTTTAGTCCCGTTTAGTCCAATATAGTAAATTTTGTCCTCTGCGATTTAAAAAAAAAGGTGGGGGGGGGGAGATTTTTGGCGTTTTTTCGCATTCTGTGGCGAAAGGAATCCGGTTTAACTATATTGTATTAAAATTGCGAACATAAAAAATTGTACACGATTTTCTGCGGTTAGCTTCAATTTTTTTAACACTTGTAAAATGAATTCGTTTTCAAGCTTTTAGACTAATATAGTATATTTTGTCCTCTGCAAGTTTAGAATTGCTCCCGAATTTTTTGGTGATTTTTCGCTTTTTCGGCAAATTTTTTACCTTTTTTTTTTCTAAACGGAAAGAAGTAACTCTGTTAAATTTTGCATTCCTGCGATTAAATTAAAGTTGGACGAAAACACAATCGTCGTAACGTGAACTACGATGCTCAAAATATTAAACTAATTTGGGTCGAAATAAAAAAAATTAAAAATTCAAGGTTAGTTTGATTTGAGACCAGATCAGGTGTGCACGGTTGTACACTGTTGACAGCAGTTGGACCCCACTACTAGGTTCATTTAATTCGAGGTTCACTTGTAAAAACAAGCTGGAAATTGTACGTCAAATGTGACAAATGAGGTGCGTTCGTACTGTAGCTAGCTATATAAATATTTAGATCTTGATGATTTTTAATTCTGTGAAATGAATGATATTGTCTGCAGATTAATTTCTGTAATAGAATAAGTATCTCTGTCGCTTGACGATTAAACTTCGGAAGCTCCTATAACAAAAAAGCACAGATTAAAAAAAAAAAAAATCCAATTTCTTAATAAATATTTTTATTAATATCTCCTAAAGTTTTGATTCGATTTTTAAAAAAATTGAAATGTCTCGACAAAATTCTGCAAAGATAATATATCTTAAATTTCAAACCATTCAGTTGGGTAGTTTTTGCGTTGTTATATGCGGACGGACGGACAGACAGACGGACGGACCAAGCGACGACAATAGGTGCTAAGTATTTATATAATTACGAACACACCTAATAACGACCAAGTAAATGAGGAAAGCTCCACTAGATCTTTTTATTGAAATTAATATTTTTGTAACAAATATAACAAGTTGGAAATTGTACGTCAAACGTTGCACGTTTTAGAATTAAATTCATGATCTCCCGTGCGTAGAACGGGTTAAACAGCTAGTTAAGTATATATTTTATGACACTGTTCATACAAATATCTTAACTAGTTATATAAATATTCAGATATATATGTATCAGCTAGTTATATAAATATTCAGATCTTGATGATTTCTAATTCTGTAAAATGAATTCTATCGTCTGCAGATTAATTTCTGTCATAAAATAAGTATCTCGGTCGCTTGACGATTAAACCTCGGAAGCTCCTATAACAAAAAAGCACCGACTTTTTAAAAAATAATTCACATTTCTTAATAAATATTTTTATTAATATCTCCTAAAGTTTTGATTCGATTTTCATAAAATTTGAAATGTCTCGACAAATTTCTGCAAAGATAATATATCTAAAATTGCAAACCATTCGGTTTGGTAGTTTTTGCGTTGTTATATGCGGACGGACGAACGGACAGACGGACGGACAGACGGACGGACCAAGCGACGACAATAGGTGCTACGTATTTATATAATTACGAACGCACCTAATAAACAGCACCACAGCAACTGTATCTAACGCCACCCGCGGTACGGCCCTAATAATAAATAAAAGACATTTATAAAACTTTTAAGACATTTGAAATAAGTTTAAACGGCACTTTTAAGAAGTAATTAATCATGTAATGTATGTGCGCCTGCAAAATTGTATGGAAAATTTCACCTTCGATAGCAACGGCTTTGCTTAACAATGGTATTTCTGGAACGGATTACCATCGTTTACCAAGGTGCAGCTGTATATTAACTTTAAAACAGTTCATTCAAGAAGGATTTTGTTTTGAAAAAAAAAAAAAAATCACAACCATTGCATCTTAAAAATGCGGAGGTATAGTAGAAGATTAAGTGCTGTCAATAAAAAAAATAATAAGCAAGAGAGGGGAACATATTTAATAACTAAATGAAGGAAATATTAATTATTTGTTATAATCTTAGTGATGTGGGGTTGCATTCCATTGATAAATAACTCCAACGACACAGCTTGGAAAAGCAGGATATTTATGACTTGATTAAATTATAATTAAAGTTACAACAAATGAAATGAAATATAAATTGCGGGGAAACAAAACTCCCGCTTGATAAACACAACTACATTTTCTAAAATCTACTGACGGAATGAGAAGAAAAGAAAAAGTACATGTAATGTAGATACTAACCGCAGACCATCGGAAAAAAACAGCTGACACATTGAAATTGTCCGCAGCTGTAATAGAGTGATAGTTCAAACTTTTGTTTAATGAATGTTCGTATCCGGGTTTTACTGCACAACACAATTTTTGCTACCAAATTCATTACTTCAAAGAAAAGGAGTTCAGCTATCTATACTGATCTGACATCTGATTAAGTAAAAAAAAAAATGAAGAAATATAAAATGAAAATTAAAGTAGTTATTTCATTTCCATTTTGGGTCAATACAAGACAGGTCTTAATCGACTGTATCAACATATTTTAGAAACTGATGTTCAGAAAGATGGAAGGGCACGTCCCCCCCCCCCCCCCCCGAGGCTACGCCTATGCTATATTAGAATTTGCTCTCTGCTTCTGGTATTATTTCAGTTACAAGGAGGAGCCGAGTGTTAACGTAGTTTCTCCCCCCCCCCCCCCCCTCTCCACTTTCAAATATCGCAATGGCCAAAATCCACGTTTTTAAAAAATTAACTTTAAAATCAAATTTCCACTTGATCATTTAAAAAGAGTTCAAATTCATTTGCATACCATTTCTCTACGAAAGCGAATTTTTGCATGGGGGTTCTTAAGTTTCGTAAATACTTTTAGCACACCTAACAATTACATTCATGTTAGAGATTTATGCATTCATACATTCGACGCCTTTTTTTGGAACCCAAACCCAACAACTCTAAAAACCCGAGCCCGAGAATAAGCAGCAGAAAATCATTACTAACATTTTAAAATTGTTTAAAGATTTATTTTTTTTATTTAAATATATCTCGTTACATAGAAATAAATATTAATCCTAAATACTCTTTTACGTTTCGTAATTTTTCAAGTCCCTGAAAATTTGTTTAAATAACAAATTTATTATTTACTCCCAACCACTGGCAGAAATCAACATTCTTATATTATTATTTTTAATATAATTGTACAATTATGGCAAAAAGACGTGAATTCTGTTTCCCAGTAATTTTAGAAAATGACTTCAAACAGAAAGGTACGACAGACAAAGGATATCCCACTGTTTTAGGTAGATTTCGTAAGAAATACTACCTATTACATTCTCACCTAAGTTGGAAGTTTTGAAAAATTTTTGCAGATCTACGACAACCATGACTCCCAAAACCCAAAACCACCCCCAGTTCAAAAGTTTATATCTATCTATCTATCTATCTATCTATCTATCTATCTATGTCACTTTTTTATGGACACGATAACTGGAAAAATTCTGCATAAATCTTTTCCAAACTGATACATAAAATCAAGGGGCATAAAATCTCGGTCAAGTTCGTTAATGGGCAAAATGGAACCAAGGGGGGGGGGGGATGGGGGGCTTTTTGTGAAAACAGAAAAAACCCATGATTTTTTAATTATTATACGTATCGAATCCGTTTAAAGTTATTTTTACTTCTAGGAAAAGGGCCGAAAATTTATGTATAATAGATTTGTGATATAATTAAAAATGGCCCCAAGGGGGGGGGGGGAAGGGGTTTTAAAAGAAAAAAATCATAGCTTCGTCAATTCACAAGATATTAAATCCGCGTAAATTTATTATTAATCCTCTTAATATTATCTAAAACTTTTATATTGACAAGTTCTTTATAGGACCAACCGTTATAGCAAATAAAAAAAATTAAAAACAAAAAAAAATCCCTGCCGACTCCGCCTGCAAACAAGTTATTTTTCGAAGTAGGCGGTTCCAACTCCCGCATTTTTTCGAAACTGATACATAAAATCAAGGGGAGTAAAATCTCGGTCAAGTTCGTTAATGGGCACAATCGAACCAGGGGGGGGGGATGGGGGGACTTTTTGTGAAAAGAGAAAAAAACCCATAATTTCTTAATTATGATACGAATCGAATCCGTTCGAAGTTATTATTACTTCTAGAAGAAGGGCCGAAAATTTATGTATGACAGATTTTTGATATAATTAAAAATTGCCTTAAGGGGGGGGGGGGGGGGAAGGGGGGTTTTAGAAGAAAAAAATTCATAACTTCGGCAATTCCCAAGATTTCAAATCCGCTTAAATTTATTATAAATCCTCTTAATATTATCTAAAACTTTTATATTGACAAGTTTTTTATAGGACCAACCGTTACAGCAAAAAAATAAATTAAAAACAAAAAAATCCTTTCGGCTCCGCCTGCAAACAAGTTATTTTTCGAAGTAGGCGGTTCCAACTCCCGCATCTTTTCGAAACTGATACATAAAATCAAGGGCATAAAATCTCGGTCAAGTTCGTTAATGGGCAAAATCGAACCAAGGGGGGGGGGGGATGGGGGGCTTTTTGTGAAAACAGAAAAAACCCATAATTTCTTAATTATGATACGCATCGAATCCATTTGAAGTTATTATTACTTCTAGGAGAAGGGCCGAAAATTTATGTATGACAGATTTTTGATATAATTTAAAATTGCCTTGGGGGGGGGGGGGGGGGGAAGGAGGGTTTTAGAAGAAAAAAATTCATAACTTCGTCAATTCCCAAGATTTCAAATCTGCTTAAATTTATTATAAAACCTCTTAATATTATCTAAAACTTTTATATTGACAAGTTTTTTATAGGACCAACTCTTATAGCAAAAATAAATAAATAAATAAATAAAAAATCCCTGCTGGTTCTGCCTGCAAACAAGTTAGGTTTCGAAGTAGGCGGTTCCAACTGCCGCATCACCGCAAAAGGTCATTTCTTTCGCAATTCCCGACAAACAGGCGCCCTACGGTCTGCGTCTTCGAAATCTACCTGTGCCTGTAGGCCGAGCCTTCAGAGTTATTTTTTTATGTTATTAACACTGAAGATGCACAGGTTTCAAAATCAGGTAGAATATTTGTCCTTTTGTTCTATCAATAACAACTCAATTCTATTTTAAACAATTTTTTAAATGAATTTAAAACACTTTAAGAAACTAGAGTATGTTCTTGTTTCTCAAATAGCAAGTTTTTTTCTTTCCGCTCTTTTCAATTTGTGAAAAAATAAATTAAAATATTTTATGTTGAACCCACCCGAGCCCGAAGACTGGCATAAAATTTATAGACCTAATCCGTTTCGTGCCCAAATTCGGATTCGAACTGATCCAGTTTCATATTTAATGCATGCTTAATAAAAGAAGAAAAAGTACAAATTTTCAACGTTTTGTAAAATGGTAAATGAATCAATTATCCATACATGTATGTGTATGTTTGAAAATTTTTCTATTGTTTTTTGAGTATTTTGTACAGTTGTTTTATTTTTTTCCTTGTTAGCACTTTCCAACCTAGTTGAAAAGTGCTTATGACTTCGGTTTGTCTGGCCGTATGGCCGTCTGCCGTCTGCCGTCTGCCGTCTGGCCGTCTGCCGTCTGTCCGTGCTCTAACTCCCGTAAATATGCTCGGATTGCTCTGCAATTTTTATATGTTATTGTCGTTATCTATAGCATGTTCCCTATTTCAACGGAAGTGTGTAGCACTTATAGTTTTATTACAGGGACACTCAAAAGAATTCCGTTACATTGCGGTCTATGGGAAAAAATCATTTGCGGTTTATTTAAATAATGTTTCACTTTTTTAAACGCATTGAAATTTATATATATCACTAAGGTGCATTAGAAGAAGCTTAACATGGAATATGGTGTGCATAGCACTTATACTTACTGTACAGGGACAGTCAAAAGAATTCCGTTACATTACGTCTATGGAGAAAAATCGTCTGCGCTTTATTTAAATAATGTTTCACTATTTTAAACGCATTGAAATTTATATGAGGTGCATTACAAGAGGCTTACTACAGAATATCGTGTGTATAGCAGTCATCGTTCATTTACAGGGACACACAAAAGAATTCTCTACTGTCTGTTAACAATAATTCCTGGAAGTGCGTTTTAAGTTACTAAACGCGATTTCAATTTTAACTCGCTTTTTGTCTATTACGTGGTGTGTATAAATTCTGTAGATCCTATACAGGGCAGCACAAAAGTTCGCGAACACATTTCCGTTTATTGACAGAAACTCCAGAAAGATAATTTTAAACTGTGCTACGCGTTTCCTAACTAAACTAAAATTTAGCATCCTAGCATATACAAATCTATAGATCATATACAGGGCTGAATAAAAGTATTCGGATATTTTTCCGAATATTGTATCTGTTGGAAATTCCTGAAATTATGTTTTTAAATATGTTATGCGTTTTCCAAATTGTTTACTTAGATGTTATCTTTTAGCTTATTAAACGGTATGTTTTGTAAAATTATTTTGGAAGCGTTGGAAAGTGCTACATAATCTATGCTTGACGCATGATTTTTCGTTCTTGTTTGTTATTAAATCAGTTTGACAACCTCCTACAGTTGTCTCTAGAAGTTTAACAGCTTTTGTAATGCATTAAAATCGAGTAAAACTGTTAAATCACAACTTGTAGCAGTGTAATCACCTGTAATCAAAGTTTAATCAACTGTAATTACGCATTTCTGAGTGTAATCAACCATAATCAACTGTAATCTATGGGTAATCAGTTATAATCACATGTCTTCACAGTAATCAGCTGTAATCATTGCGATTCCGTAATCTCGTAGACAATTTTTCTATTGAGAGTCCCCTTGGACTCGTCGTTTCGTCTTCACAAAGATTTCTACAATGGAGAAAGAAAAAGCCGCGTCTCTTATTTAACCATCGGAGTGTGAAAAGTAGGCTATTTATAGATTTTTTCTTTTATTAAACAATTTTACACGCTAATAATAAAAAAAAATGTGTAAGTGTAGAAATATCATCATCAACATGTTTTAAAAAAAAATTAATATGGAATTTTTTCTGCATTAATAGCTGTAAAATAAGTAATAATTGCTTTTGAGGTAAATATTAAGTGCTAGAACAGGCAAATTTGAGTTTAAAAACATTAAAAACTACAAAATTTCTTGTAAAACACAGGCAGTGAAAGTTCCCCAGTTTCACAAAATATTCTTTGAAATGTAAAATGAAGTGGTGGTGGGGGGAGGGGGGAATTAAAGGAAAAAAAACTAGATTTAAAAAAAATATATTTCTTTAAAAAGCACTAAACTAAAATACATAATAAATTACCTCTATTTTGTGCTCCTAATGCCTGCACATGTAAATTTTACGACATTATCTCTGATTTTTGTTTTAATTCATGTTTGCTTCAGTTTGAGTATCTATGCTAATACAGTACAGAAATTTTAACACAAGGATGTGCTTGAACTCATAATATAGTATAAATAAAAGAAATTAGCGTGGACAGATATCATACTGGTTTTAACACCTAAATTAATAATACTAGAACTATGTTAGGGAAGAACTACTCAGTAAATCGACAAAGAAATTGCATATGAAAGTAATATATATATATATATATATATATATATATATATATATATATATATATATATATATATATATATTTATTTATTTATTTTTGACAGTGTAAAATTTGAAATTGAGTGGTGTTTAAAAGTTAATAAGTTTGATAAAAATGAAATTGTTCACCCAGGTCATTGCCACTGTTGATATGATGTCAGCGTTACATGTTTTTAGTTTATAATATAGATTCTTTATTTAGAAAATTCGGCAAACTTATTACTTTTAAATTCCAAATTAAATTTAAAATTAAAATGTTTCTTCTGTTTATTGGGATTTGTTTTCATTCACTTTCTATGTAAAATTAAATTATTTAAATATTTTAATAATTGTTTTGACCGCTTGGTCAAAACATATCTTCATATTTATCAGGATGTTTAAAACGACCTTTTTTACATAGTTGAAACCAATACAACCCTAGTCTGTAAGCTGTTTACATTCTTTTTTGAGCACTTGTTTTTAAATTATTCAAAATATTACCAAATGACAAAAAAGCAGAAAAAGGAAATTGGTTTTTAATGTAACATTCTCATTTCATATATCATTCAAGATCTCTAAAATTACTTTTTGTTCAGTATTAATAGCTTTAGTTTAAATAATATAATACCACAATCTTAGGTACTTAATTAATAAAATGTATTATGACAGGGTGCACTTACCTGCAACTTCTGTCTATTTATAAATAGTTAAATTCATTTATATGAGTTAAGGCTTTTATATCAATCAAGGGTCTGTCCAGACTTTTTCCCCAGGGTCCTGTTTTTGTGAAATTGGTAACAACTTTTTATATTTGTGAAAAATCTAATCCTAATTTTGTGAATTTGAAATGATCGTTATATTCAGGTTCTTGTTTATACATTTTTACGGAGATATATGGATGTAAAATACATGTCTTTTCTTTATATATGTAAAAGTGACAGGTCAGATTTTACTTTTAAATGATTAATTTGTGAAATGTTTGATTTAAAGATGGAAAAATTTTGTGAAAAACATATTTTTAAGACAAAGAATTTTGTGAAGGGTGAATTTTGTGATTTTTCCTGTTTTGAAATGAAAAATTTTGTGAAGAATCCTTTAAAGGACCCAATTTTCTCCTAAACAGATCCCTGGCAATCGGTATTCAAATGTCTGTTTTTATCAGTATTGAAAGGTTATATATTATTAAGTATATTACATTTCAAGAGGAGGAGGCGAGGGATGTGAAAGAGAGAGGGTGTTTACACATTTTGTGACATTGAATCAAAAATTGAATTGAAATATATCAACAGAAAGACAGATTTTCATATGTTGAACATACAAATTACATAAAGCTAAATTGGGTAAAAGATGTGTTGCATCAGAATGCTTAATTTCTAATTGTATGATTATCATTTGCGGAATTGTTAGAGAAAGAATTGGACTTAAAAACGTAAACAAATTTTCTTAAGATCTCTGAATTTGGTTTGCGGTAAATTTCAGTGCTTCAAAAGTTTTACCGATATTTTTATGAATTTTTTTTTTTTACATTGGTTTATATAGATAGATAGATATAGATATGCTGCGAACTAAAAGTTAAAATGTATGTTGTATTTTTTTAGACATTTATATATATATATTTAAAAGTTACCTGCATTTTGTGCTCCTAATGCCTGCACATGTAAATTTTATGACATTATCTCTGATTTTTGCTTTAATGCATTTTGTTGCTGCAATGTTTGCTTCAGTTTGAGTATCTATGCTAATATAGTACAGAAAATTTAACACAAGGATGTGCTTGAACTCATAATATAGTATAAATAAAAGAAATTGGTGTGGACAGAAATAATACTGGTTTTGGTTTTAACGCCTAAATTAATAATACTAGAACTATGTTAGTGAAGAACTATTCAGTAAATCATCGACAAAGAAATTGCATATGAAAGTATATATATATATATATATATATGTGTGTGTGTTTTTTTGATGGTGTAAAATTTAAAATTGGGTGGCGTTTAGAAGTTAATAAGTTTGATAAAAATGAAATTGTTCGCCCAGGTCATTGCCACTGTTGATATGATGTCTGCGTTTCTCACAGACATGTTTTTGCTTTATAATTTAGATTCTTAATTAAAAAAATTGAGCAAACTTGTTACTTTTGAATTCCAAATTAAATTTAAAATTAAAATGTTCCTCAGGTTTATTGTGATTTGTAAAATATTTCATTTAAATACAGTATTCAAAGGAACAAATCTGACTTTTATTAAGTTTAAGGCTGTTAGTTGAAAATGTTTCAATATATATATATATATATATATATATATATATTCCATATCTGGAGTCGATGCAGATTTTTTTTTTTTTTCTTGGGGGCACAGTTTGTGAAAAGTAAAGGTTATTTTTGTGAAATTTTATTATATTTTTGTGAAAAATAACATTTTGTAATGAAAGTAGAAATCCAGCTACTCTAATTCGAAACAAGCGTTTATTAACAAAAACTTTTTTAAATACTTTTGCTGAAGTTTTCCTCTCTGGTGAACTTGTTTGTTTACAAATTACACATTTTAAAAGTCACAAAATAATATATAAATAATAAATAGTAAATTTTTATGAAATGGAATTTTGTGAAAAGGCCTATTTTGTTAAAAGGAATTTTGTGAAGGGGACTGTTTCATTATAAAGAATTTTGTGAAGGCCTCCATTTTATTAACTTGATTTTTGTGAAGGCCCCAAATTAAAATGCTAAATAGGCCCCAAATTAAAAAATAGACCCTTGCATATAGTAGATAATCTTTAAGTTATTGCATTGTATTATTTATTTTAAAATACTCTGAAAAGTGATTTGTTAAAATATCATAGAATTTTTTGTAAATTTCTTTTTTTGGTACTTTTTGGTTAGCCGGGCACCATTGATATATATACATGTATATATACGCACACACACAAATATACACATATCTATGTATACATATGGATACATACACATGTATGTATATATAGACAATGCATATACATATGTATTTATGTATGTACATATATCACTGATTTTTATGATTTTTTTTAAATATCAATATTTAGTATTTTCTAATTTTCTGTAAATTATGCGAGCTATAAAACTTTTCATTGATTCTATTTTTATGAGCCTGACTCTAAAACCCTGAACTTAAAATTTGCTGTTTGCAGCTAATGATTACTTGAATTTTATTTTACATTTTCATTCATTATTTATATATTAAACCATGGATATCAAGGTGATTTCTTTTATATTTCTTATATGAATATTTTTGCTTCTTTTTCCTTTTTTATGGAGATTAATCACATATACTTCAAAGAAAATGTCTGTCAGCGGCCATCTTATGGCCACTTTCCTACGAGGAAAGAGTATAATTTTTTTGTATTTCATCAAGGATTCTACTTTTGTTGGTTGAAATATGTGTATATTAACATTTTTATTTGAGCTAGTTAATTTTAAATTAACACTAATTGAAAATTTTAAATAAATAAATGCAAGAAAATTTGGCGATTGACTTTATTGCCACCACTGGTAATTTTACTTTAAATGCGTTATTAATGAAAAAGCAAAAATTGTAATATCTGTTGTCATAACCAGGGGCGGGGGGAAAATACATCATTTTACTCACTACTGGCGAGTGGATTTTTAGGCAGCCTTTGAAATCTGTAAGCTATTGAAGATTTGCCAAAAAGCTTTAATTTTTTTACTAATTCTATTTTGCAACTTTACAAATTACCATGATGTAAACATGGTACTAAATTCTATCCTGTACTAAAGTGTCCTCTGTTGTATATATTTCTTAATTTTTTTGGGAAAAAAAATATGAAAATGAATCTACTAATAGTAATTAAATATTTTTGCAGTCGCATACATTTTGTCATAAAATTTTTCAACTGCACTTTGCATCTTGCTGGCTGGTAAGATTTTCTGAAAATTCCCCAACCCTGGTCATAACTACTTGCTTATTCTAGTGCATTTTATTATGAAATTTATGTACAGGGAAAGAGAAATGTCCATCAGTTATTCAGCAAAGATTTTCTTTTATCTTTTTTTCAATGAGAGATACATTATGAATTTAAACAATGTTAGATAAAAATTAGTGTAAAAAAAATAAAAATTACATGGTTGCTATGATTACATTTTGTAGTAAACCATAAGCTTTTCAAAATAAATGATATTTTTGAAATTTCTTAAATAATTTTAGTCATTAAAACAAAGTTTGATATTTTTAACCAATATTAATCTATAATTAAATACATTTTTACATACATTTTTATATGGACAATTTTGAATTTTACTTCATTAGATGTGTTTTTTTTTTTAAATCCTATATTTAATCGTGTCATAGTGGTGAATATGAAGTTTTTTTTTTTTTTTTTTTTTTTTTTTTTTAATCCTATATTTAATCATATTATAGTGGTGAATATAAGACTTACAAAAAAAAAAAAAAAAAAAAAAGAGGGGGGGGGGTTAATACAATAAAATGAAAATAGGCAAAATACTATCCTCAACGAAAATCTTTATGAAAGTAATGGTATAAATGCAAAAAGTATTGAACAATTTATTAATTTTCTTTTAGATATTCCTTTTTTAATTAAAAATAGAAATTATGTTCTATGAGCAGATAGATATAAAAATTTTAATTCGTTGCTTTCAACTAAGTTTTGTGTTTAAATTGTTGATATTATATCATTTATCTTTAAAAACAGCAAATGCTCTTTACCCCCCCCCCTCCCCCCTTTAAATTAGTATTGCAATATGTTAGTAATATTAATATTAACTTGTCGATATATTGCGATATTAAGTTTCTTAGATCGCACAGCCTTAGTGTGTATTTTCTGTCCCGAGTGTCTAAAGAGTGAGTTATAAATTGCATGTTGATTTGGCATTTGACTTCTTATTTTTGTTTTCTTTATATTTAAATTAGATAAATAAATCTGTAATGTTCTTATTTATTCATTTGTATTTTAAATGTAACTTTTTTTATATTACAGGTTAATTAAGTACAAATGACCCAGCTTTTCAGAGCTTTTTGGTGGTTTCCTCTGTACTCAACGTAGATGCAGGATGGATGAAAATATTTCCACCTAATTGCCTAATTTGTTATTTTACTTTAGCCTAGAATTTATATTAAAAGTTTTATTGCAATGTAAATAAAATATGTTCTTATTTAATAAATTGGGCAGAAAGATGTAAAATGGTGTTTGTTTGCATGTCTATGGAATCATTTGTTGATTGATTTTTAATTCTTTGTAATTACAGGGGTGAAAATTTGCTTCAAGCCACAGACTAAATTTTGATTTAGTGCTACATTCTGCTACTGAAGTGAAAAAAATATCTGAATTCTGCTCCAATCTGCTATAAGAATGTAATTCTCCATAATTAAAAAAATTGATAGAAAAAAAAACACTTTTATATGGACATTTTTATAGGCTTTCAGAAATGTTAACACAATATTATCCTTGTAGCATCATTAAAGCTAATAAAAATTATCAATAACAAATTCTGCTACAGGTTCAGGTCTAAATTTCACATTTTACATTATTTATTACACGTCATCTTAATTAAAAGAGGATGTTTACTCAAAGACGCAACTGCTGTACTGTCATTGAAAAAGAAACATTATTGCAAAATATTTTTGGCATTAATTGTTCTCAAGAAAAAATATTTTCTCCTGCTTGCCAATGGGAAACATTCTGACATATTCATAACTCATTTTTATATGAAATTTGCAGGGCATGACTACTGAATTGATTCGGAATTTAATAGCATTTTTCGATAAGTTAGTTAAAGTCTTTGATAATGAATTTGCTCTTGAGTTGTGATTATTCTATCATAAAAACTATTTTAGTGCCTTAAGAACTTAGATGCCAAGTATAAACTTTGACAACATTTTCTAAAAAATCCTTGGTTTTCATATTAAAAGGGAAAATGCTATTCGATTTCAATGGTACAGCCATTGTGTCCTGCTACAGAATTGCTAAATGCTGCTACAAAACTGCAATTTCCACCCCTGTAATTAGTATAGCTGCCAACTTTTATGCTATTTTTATAGTTATTTTTTATTAAGAATCTTTGCCTTATTTAATTGCAGAATTTCTATGATTAAATAAGATAAAAAAATAAATATTAATTCTTTAATAGTTAATATTATGATAAAATATTCTGAAATTGTGTTAATATAAAAGTTGGCAGCCATGATTTTTATTCACTACTGAGGGATAAAAAAAAACAAAAAAAAACAAGATTTTGTTTTTCAGAATGAAAATCAAGATGGAAAATTTCAAAATAAGGTAAGAGACAAGAGAAAATAAAATAATCATTAAAACTATACTGAGAAAAAAAAATCCTGTCACTAGCATCTAGAAACTAAATTGCGGCTCTAGGGGGGGGGGGGGGAAGTTCCATGTCATTATGAATTTTAGTTCCCTTTGCTGGAGAGTTCTGGTCTCCTCTATTAAAATTCAAGAGTGTTTTTTTTTATATTATCCTGGTCAAACTGATTTTAATCTCTGCAAATAAATATGAACACAAGATGTTAGTTTTAGTAACTATAATTCTAGTTTATGAATTTATTCTGGATATCAAGGGTTAATTTCTCACAATTCAAATGATTCATAATACAATGTATCGTTTCATCACCTATCTCAATGATTTTGTCTATTCAGTTATTTGTTTGTTATTTGCATAACTCGGAAATCTATATTTCTAGTTTAGGGATTTAGAAAATGACTACTTATTCGTTCTAGATAAAGGCGGTACAAGTTTTCTTTCAGTATAAAAATGATCGTCAGTATAATTTATAATTAAAATAACTATTATTTTTAACATGTTTCTTTCAGAAACTTTTTACATTTTGGGTAGTAAAAAAAAGGGTAATTTTTTTAATGTAAGTACATAGTGAGACTTTTTCTTAATAAATTAAATAAACTGACTATAGTTATTAAGATTCATGGGTACAAAATATGCCTTGAAAATATCGTCAAATTTTAAAATTAATAAATAAGTTTACTAATGTTTATTTTTGAAAACAACATAACAAAAAAAAAGACAGAATATTTTGCAGATTTATTTCTTCGTAGGTTTCTGATTAGAATAAATAAGTAAAAAATATGAATATTGAAAAAGTTTTCATAAGTATTTATCAAGAAAGAAAACCATTTATTTAACTGTACAATTTTAATAATGGTTATAGAAGTGAACATTTTAAAGAATTGAAAGTATATAAAAAAAGAAGAAAGAAATTATACAAGGTTTTTTTTTTTTTTTTTTTTTTTTTTTTCCATAAGTAAAAGAAATTTTAGATTACAATTTAAAGAATTTGCAAATTACTTATCAAACTGCACAAATTTATCAAAAATCACTCTGTAAACATTTCATGAAATAGAAGTGGAAAAAAAAAAAAAAAAACTAAGAATAAAGAATGAGAAAGATATTTCAAAAATACAGAATTGACTGGAATTTTGTTAAAGGTTGGCTTCAACTGTTTTCACATGAACATAAATATGAATAAAATACTAGAAATGAGCATTAAAAATAAGTGTATGGAGAGAAGAAAAACTTCAAAATAATTCTATATATCTAAAAAAAAAAGTTTGAATTTAAACCAAATTAAGTTTTTATTTAATGTATTAATTAAAATCGAGATATGTAGTACCTATCGTTCAGATTTTTAATTGGCACACAAATTTATTCTTAATTCACACTAAGTAAACATTTTTATAAAATGGGGGGGGAAAAAAAGCAGTAAAAATTCTGGATTTATAGATTTTTGAAGCAAATAAAATTCTGTATTACTTTTAGATAAATGTTAAGAATATGTTGTGCTTAGTAATTTTTTGTACACAACCCACATTTTAATTTCGATATCATTATGGCACATGGGAATAAACTTTTCTTTTTAATGAAAACATTGTAACTTTAAAAATTAATAATTTCAGAGCCGAAAATATATGTAAAAAAAAAGTACATGGGAAGAAAAAAAAAAAAAAATCTTAGTCACAAATCAAAATTTATTTTAATAAAATAACTAATTTGTTAAAAAAAAAAAAAAAAAAAAAAAAAAAAGCTGGATTTAGTTTCATATAGCCATAATTAAAAATTGACACATTTTATTATATATCCATTTTTAATTTAAAAATATTTAATCTTTTAAAAATTAATGCCAATAAAAATTGAAGTTTGAACTATTGCTTTTTCACAAAGTCAAAAATGCGCAGTTGTTGAGTAGGCCGTCAGCAGCGGCAAATAAATCCCAATGTTTACAATTTCCTCCATACCCCACTCCCCCTTTTTTAACCATCATATTTAAAATGTCGCCAAAAAAGCGATAAATTGCCAAATGCTGCAGTCTTACGGCAACCATGCTGTTTGTTCTACTGCCTTCCTCCAGACGGCGCCAGCTTCTATGCGAATCCCATGTTAAATATAATTTCCATAGCAGCCAATGAGAGTATCCCTTCTGAATATATTCTATTCTGTGACCCATGTAGAAATATATTGATTTTAACAGAAGGCAAATAATACAAAACTTATTTAAAATTGTATTTTTATTTATTTTATAATTTCCTGAGTTTATAATTTTATTTATTTTTTACCTCTGCTGTGGGAAAGTAGTATGGTATTCTTAAAATATTTAGTACCAACGCTTATGAAATTATTTTTTATTCAATAGATGAAGATATAAATTTATGCAAATGAGCTTATCAGTAAATAACTTAAATGTATTGTTTAAACTTTATTGTTATTTAATAATAATAATGTTAGTTTTTTAAATCTTGTATGTTCTAATTGCCAATTGGTATTGCTTTAAATTAACATTAAAAAAAAAATTAAACAATGCATATAATTTAAATTAAATTGAAATTGTAATTTTTACAAAATTAATTGTTATTTGTTTATTTTTTGCATTCTATCTTTAATATATATTTTATTACCTATTAAATACAATTTATTGAATATTTTACTATTGTCTTCTTTTTCGATATAACATGTAGGAAATGATTCTTTTGATTGTCTTATAAACAATTAAAATCTCTATTTAGATAATTATAAGATCCTTTTAATAATCACTTCTCTTTTGATCATTGAAAACAGATGGTAGCACAAAAGGCACTTTATGGATATATATATAATTCCATATTCCATTTTGATCTTATTTAATTCTTAAATGGTAAAATATATTTATTTAAAAAAAATTATTTAGACTTTGTAACATTTTCCAACATAGTTGAAAAGTGTTTATGAATTTGGTTTGTCTGTCCGTTAACTCGCATAAATATAGTATTGTAGGATTGGTAATGTAATTGATATACATTACTGAGGTTTATCATAGCATGTTTGGTATTGAAAATGAAGCATGTAGCATTTATAGTTCCTTTACAGGGGCACCCAAAAGTATTGCGTTACATTATGGTCTATGTGGGAAAATAATTCATGTTGTATTTTAATAAGTGTTACACTATTTTAAACATAATGAAATTTGTATATATTATTAAGGTGCACTAGAAGAAGGTTACTATAGAATATGTTATGTGTAGCATTTAGAATACGTTTACAGGGAAGCTCAAAACTATTTCTTTATTTACCAAGTTAAAGAATTTACAAGTGTATATGCAGCCGAAGTAAGTTTATTTATTTAGATACAGTTTCTGGAGATTGTAAAGTAGATATAGATATTTTTCTTAATATCTTCCCAGTTTTGATTCTTTTCCTTCTATGATCAACTATACTAGATAATAAATTGTTATATATTTGATAATTTATTATTATTATCAAATATAATATAATAATACAATAATATCTAGATTACTATCAATATAATTTTCAGATAATTAAATTGATAGCAACAAATAAAACTTATTACTATTATTAAATTTACAATGGTGTTTTAGGACTTATGAAAGTTTCCTGTGGTATTTCACTTTTTTGTGAATCTGATGATTCAAATTGCTTCAAATGACTTCAAATTGCAATTGATATATTTTAAATCTGTCCTTTGCCTTAGTCATAATCACTACTGTATTAAAATATTTAAATGAAAGAGTTTATTGAATTATTTTACCAATACTGCTAGTATGTTACATTTTATAAATTTATTTATTATCATTATTAACTTATTATTATTAAATGTAATGAAATATTAATAATAAATAAATCAGATATTTTTATTATTTTATCAATGTAAATAGGAAAGAGATAGTATTTTATCATTACTGCTAGTATGTCATATTTTATAAATTTTATTTATTATCACTATTAACTTATCATTAAATGTTATCAAATATTAATATTTTTATTATTTTATCAATGTAAATAGAAAAGAGGTAATATTTTATAACCATAATTACAAAAGGCATTTCATCTTCATTATTAAAAAAAATAATATTTATAATAAATTTTATCAATAAATTTACAATATTAAGAGAGATTATAAATTTATTTATCTAATATAGATAAAATTTATTATAAGTATTACCTCTTTTCTATTTACATTGATAAAATAATAAAAATATTACTATTTGATAACACTTAATGATAAGTTAATAATGATAATAAATAAATATTACAAAATATAACATACTAGCAGTAATGAAAAAATAATTCAATGAGCTCTTTCATTTAACTATCTTAATAAAGTAGTAATTATGAAAAAGGAAGGATATGGATTTAAAATACATCAATTGCTAATTCAGGTTTCAGTCACCATATTCACAAAAAAGTAAAATATCACAGAAAAATCTTATAAGTTCTAAAACACCATTGTAAGTTTAATAATAATAATTTTTATTTGTTATTAGCAATTTAATTATCTGTAAATTATATTGATAGTACATATCAATTTCAACAGTAATAATTTGATAGTAATCGAGATATTATATTATATTTGATAATAATAATAAATTATCAAAATAAGTAACAATTTATTATCTAGCATAGTTAATATTATTATTTATTTGTAAATCACATTAAAGTTGATCATTGAAGAAAAATAATCAAAACTGGAAAGATATTAACAAAAATATCTATATGCATTTTACAATCTTCAGAAACTATATCTAATTAAATAAACTTACTTCTGCTGCATATCCACGTATGTTCTTTAACTCGATAAATTGTATTATTTTCATCAATTTTGAAAGAAATATACGCATATTGTTCAGGTAAATTCATTATTACGTAAGCTATAAACTGTATCAACGACTGACTTGCACGTGTTCACACAATAATTGGAACAACGTGTGCCTAAAATCCGAAAACCAAGCCAAAAGTAATCGCCAACTTGATATATGCAGTAACCTCATAAACCCGGTTCTTGCGCACACGCAATTTGTTATTTTTTCCCTGACGGTTGGGAATGGCGAATATGCTGTTGGGGTTAAGAAGAAAAACCTGCTTGTTCTTTATAACTCCTACTGTACACATGAAATGGGGAAATTTGATTGGTCCATGTTAAACTGTTCTATAATATGATTGGCCTACGTCGCCATTACGATTTCTGCAATGATAGCTACGACAAAAATGAAGTGGTAGATTGGTTGATGGAGCTGTTTGTTTGTAAACATGCCCTTTCCTTATAGGGAAGTTGTTGTTGTTGTTGTTGTGGAAATGACCCAAAGGGCCCAGTTTTGCAGCTTTCTATTTCTATATAGCTGTCATAATCCACTACGCTAATTCCATAATCCTGACACCTAAATCTCCTAATTTTGAACCAATTCCAGATGAGAGATTTGCATCTGGATTGGCACCCCCAGAGGTAGCGCTTATATAGAACTATAGGGAAGTTGCAATAAGGTGATGACATTTTCCTCCATCAATCAACTGCCCGGTTAACCTCCAACAGCGAGCACAATTCTCTCAGCTACCAATCATAGTTGCCCTCCAACGATTGATTTGGACGTCATATGAAAATTTGACGAGGCTAACGAAAAAGACAGGCTACCCGCGACCTACGTTATACACGGCCGGTGCATGACGTTTAAAACGTCACATGGAGTGGATCATTTTTACGCAGTGATTGGTGCAAAACAGTGAGCGCGCCGCTTTGCACCAATAAGCGTGTAAAAATGATCCACTCCATGTGACGTTTTAAACGTCATGCACCGGCCGTGTATAACGTAGGTCGCGGTATAACGTAGGTCGCGGTATAACGTAGGTCGCGGTATAACGTAGGTCGCGGGCTACCGCGGTACATTCCACTTATTTTTTTTGCAGACCGCTAGAGTGACGTGATGCTCTTTTCGTACACCTGCATTAGTGCATTCGAGCATCACGTGACTCCGGCGGTCTGTGAAAAAAGATACCCGTAAAGCACCGCGGTAGCCTTTCTTTTTCGTTAGCCTCGAAAGTATGAAACTACCTAATACTTGCCTGGACGATTTTGATTACACGAGAGAGACAAATTAACAAGCATTAGCCTGTCGATAATGACAGAACCGCCAAGATATTTGACGAATCGCTTTTGCACAGCATCGTCTCTAAGGAAAGAGCATGTTTACAAACAAACACTTTTATCAACCAATCTACCACTACATTTTTGTCGTAGCGATCATTGCGAGGCTAACGAAAAAGACAGGCTACCGCGGTGCATTCCACTTATCTTTTTTTACAGACCGCGGTAGTCACGTGATGATCGAATGCACCAATGCAGGTGTACGAAAAGAGCAACACGTCACTCTAGCGGTCTGTAAAAAAAGATAAGTGGAATGCACCGCGGTAGCCTGTCTTTTTCGTTAGCCTCGGATCATTGCAGGAAACGTCATAGCGATGTAGGCCAATCATATCATAGAGCTGTTTAACGTAGACCAATCAAATCTCTAAATCTCATGTATACAGTAAGAGTAAAAAAAAAACCCCGGATTTTTCATGCTATACAACAGTAATTTAACCAACAGTGACGCCAGCTTCCCTTTCCTTATACCGTATGTGTCACTGTCACAAAATTGCAAATTTGGCTGCAATTTGGAGAACAAATAAGTATAAATCCTTAAATTTAAGAATTTTTCGTGTCCCCGAATATTAAAAATATTTTTCGGAAAAAATCTTAAAATAATTCTAAATAAGGCATTCCTCGAGTGCCTCAATATTTAGAATTCAGTTCTCACAGATTACAATTTAAAACACTTATTACATTTTAAGGAAGTGATAAATTCCTAAGAAAAAATCAAAAATAATATATTTGTTAAACGTGATATATTTTAAAATTATGAAACTTTTAAAAAGTCCCGTTATAAAACAGTTATAATATTTTGTTACACAACACACATGCAATAAAATTTGTTTAGTTGAGACAATTATAGACAAATACCTGGCGAGCCTTCCATTAACGCCAAACTAATGCAGTGTCCTTTTATAAGTTGTAGGGTGTCTAGATATGAGAGTTGTGACATAGAACAGTTCACATCACGTGACTTTTACCGGAGAACAATGAAAAGAGCTGTAGGACACACAAATAGAAAAAGCATTGATAAAGGTAGCGATAGTTGTCCTACAGCAGCAGCAAAAACCTGTTCGTGACGTCACCTTGCACAACTCTATAGAGCATTCCATTAGGTGGCAACGAGTCACGTGAGTCCATGTTTTTGACGTCATCTCCGGTAATGGAGCTGGCTAAGACTCCTATAATAGGAGGTGACGCATATCCATTTTGTTTCGGATTATTCGTGCTCAGTTCAGCATCAATCTACCGCAGCCGGAGTTGGGGTTGCCTAAGACTCGGTTCTGATTGGCTGAACCGGTTCTGATTAGCTTGGTTTTTCGACTGAACTTCAATTTGAGACCCAAATCTGCGAGGATGCGTCAGCCTGTATTATAGGAGCTCTAGAGCTGGCTAAGGCTTCTATATACCGGGCTGACTCACGCCTCCATTTAATTGCCCAAGCGGACGCCTGACTTGGCGTCATATCGCGTAGATGGCGAGTGAATTTAGTTAATCATATGCAAAAATATAAGAATAAATAGCTAAGATATTTAATAGCGCCATACTAAGGAGACATACATTACAGGTAGACATGCATTAAAAAGTAAAAAAAAAACATGTAATTATGCTTTTGTATAATAATATATTAAAATTAAAAATCCATTTTCATCAATTAATATTTATTGCTTTCCTTTACATGAATAATTAAGAATGACAATATAAATTTAACTAATTCTAAATTTTATTTAATATGAAAATATATATTCACATGCATTGGACTCTTATATTTTTATTCCTTTCAGTATGAAGTTAAATAGTGATATAATTTGTTATTAATAAAATAGTCTTAAAAAGCTGATATTAAGGAATAAATTTCGTATGTTAGATATTCAGTTTTTACAATTTAATCGCACGTAAAATAATCCTTATTAAAAAATAATAATGATGATGAATAAAGAGAACCTTTTGCGTTTCGAATAATTTCTTGTTTTCTTTTAATGTTATCTCAATCTCCCCCCCCCCCCCCCACATCCTTACAGTTAAAAAATTTCAACCAACCCAGTACGTAAAAGTTTAAAATTTGTAAAACTTATTTTTTTTTGTCTACTCATTTATTACTTTATTGCAACAATAAATAACCAATTATTTAAATTCCCCCTTTTCGAAGTTACCGATCTCACCTCCTCCCCTCTGTTTTTAAATCCAAAGAAACTACTTTCTGACATATTTTTGAATTCCTTTTTGTTCAAACTCACATAAAATTAGCAAGTCTTCTTAAGATCTTTCAGAAACTACTGTCAAAGTGGACGGTTTTAATCGAATTCCCGACGCGGCAGCGCGAGAAAGGAAGAAGCTTGTCGTCACGTGACAATGATCGCTTATTACTCGATAAGTAATTTATTTGACAAAAACTAGAAAACGCTATTCGATTCCAAATCACTTCAACAGTCAGTTCTGCCAATTTTATTCCTTTTCGTTTAAAAATGAGTCAGAAAATATGTCAAAAATTTTGCGCTCTTGAGCAGGGAATTTGATAACCACATTAAACAAAACTCTTTCAATTAAAAATATGTAGAAAATTCCATATAGTAAAAACGTCAAATTCACCTTCTTAAACTTGAAAAAATACAATGCAAACACACTGGTAAAAATTTATTTGTTACTATATAGAAACAAAATATATAGTTTTTCGACTATTTTTATCCTCTGATGATGGCTAATGTTTAGCCAAAAGCGCTTAGGTATTTTGACATCTGATTTTACATCATAAATTGTTTTAATGCTTTAAAACTGTGTTTTTAGCATTTTCACCTATTATAGTAACAAATAAAGTTTTATCAGTGTGTTTGCAATGCGTTTTTTCAAAACTCTTTAATTAAAAAAAATTTCTGCCCTATTTGTAATTTTACAATAACAGTAAATAAATAATGAATCGTCAAAATTTCCCCTTCCCACCAAAAACACAATAAAAGATCTGCCCCCTCCCCCTCCTCCTTTCTGCAGCTGATGAAATTAGAAATATTTTTTTTTTCCCTTATGTGTTTGTTACTTTTTTCAAACAAGAAATATATAATCATTTCAATCACGCTCCCCCCCCCCCCCCAACACTACTCTCAACTTTCAGTTTTTTCCTTTTGACCTCCCCCCCGCACAAAATTCAAAGTGTAAAGTGTAAAATTTTTAAATTTCGATTAAAGAAAGTGCCTTTTCTACACTTTTTAACAACAGTAAATGAATTTAACTATCTAAATACCCCCCCCCCTTCCACCCATCCAAAAAATAAATAAGGTGGATTTTCTAGACGGGGGGGGGGGGGATAAGATTTTTTTCTCCTCTTTAACAATTAGGCTTTTCACACCCGTCCTGCAATATACCATATCGGACTCGAAGAACCGGTTTATTGTATACAAGTGATCTGGTTGGCGCGGCATTTGGCAAAATTCTTCAATCCTGATCTATTCTTCTAGCATTTATAGACAAATTATTCCGCCTTTCTTCATTTATATGGATTTTAAATATTCTAAATCCATTCCTTGACAGATTAGAACAATTTTATGCGAAACAACCGTCCATTTTAAGGGATTTTTTCACTCGATAATCGTTTAAACATTTCTCGCCTCATAGGCAGCAATGGGCAACAAACGGTAAGTGGGCATCAAAATGCTTGATGATTCAGCCTGTATCAGTGGCGCAGCCAGAATTCGGTTCTAGGGGGGGTTTTGAGTTTATAATAAAGATGGTCGCCGGTTATATGAATCATCGGTTAATGGAATCAGTCTTTTAAATGAATAAAATCATAATGCTTTTCTCCGCAATTACGTTGGTTATGATTCATTTAAACAGCGTTTACAATATTAGAAGCGCGATAGAATTAAAAATAGCTAAAAGAGGAACCACAACTAATTTATAAAATTTTAACGATAAATATACGAATCTCCATCATAAGCAAGAGTTCGTTGCAACATTACCAACAAATGAAATATAGTCTTTAAATTTGTGTACAGACCCCCTCAGGGCTCGGAAGTAGCGCGCTACAAGTAGCGAAACTACAGTAGCCGCTACTTTTTCCAGTAGTTTGTAGTGTAGCGCACTACATTAAAAAAGTGTAGTGTAGCGAGTAGCGCGATACAAAATATCAGTAGTTTGTAGCGCGCATCGACGCTACTTTCGGAGGGAGGAAAAAAGGTCCCAATCTTCAAATCACATGATTATAACTCGTTTCTTTCGTGCGAAATATGTTCTCTGCAACAATTTGCGAACGTCAGCGACAAATCTCATTTGCAGTGTCATATATTTCTCCACAGACGACGGGCACAGTCACAAATTAGCTGTCATTTTCACAGTTTGGGTGTCAGAAACTTCGTGTACTGTTATTTAAATCCATAGAAATCTTCTCAATATAATGTGTTTTTATACGACTACGATTTTTTTTTTCCAAAATATAGTCGTCTGGCTATGTTAAATCTTTATTTGACTAATTTCTTCTGCCTTTTGCCTCCCACCCCCAGCAAGCAAAGAAATGTAAAATCCTTATTAAAAAAAGAAAAAGAATGGATTTATCTAAACATAAATCCTCTAAATTATCCCTAATCTCTCAAATTCACGCTTCCCCATAGTAGCATACAAAGGAGTTTAAAATATTTTTAAATCTTTATTTTTATACAAAAATAAAATATTTCACTCATTTGTCTAATGACAACAAATAAAAATTATTGCCTTGTCCCCAAAATTTACGCTTCCCTTTTTGCCCCTCCTCCAGCATACAGTTTCAAATATTTAAAACTCTTTATTTTAAAAAAATGTCCACATTTGTTTCTACCTAATAATAATATATAAGTAACTATCTAAATTGTCCCTTAACTTCCCATAATTTACTCTTCTCCCCCCCCCCCAAGCATACAAATAAATAGAAAAATTTTAAGTTTTTTTTATTTCTATATAAAAAAAATCTTCTGCATATGTTACGTGTGTCTAGATTTAGAGGTGGCCGCTATTCAGAGATATAAGCGTTTTCAAATATATAAATTTTAGGAATTAAAAAGTGGCGCTAAATAGAGGTGGCCGCCTTTTGGAAGAAAAACCAGAATGGAGGTCTTATTGTACATAGATTTTTAACCTGAAAAAATATTTTGGACATTCTTTTGAAATTCGGGTCAACCCGACCCCTACCCGCTAGAGTCAAAACCCAACCTGAAACCGATCCGAACTCGAAATAATGAAATTCAACCGGATCCACAGTAAAAAAGTGGAAGTCAACCAGATCGGAATCCGACCCACAACAAAAAAATCTAGAGCCGTGTCGGGTCGGGTGCGGGTAAACCGACCCGATGCAGGACTCTAAACGGTATACAACTAAAAATCTAATCTTTAAATGTTTTTTAGGTGCGTTCGTAATTATATAAATACGTAGCACCTATTGTCCTCGCTTGGTCCGTCCGTCTGTCTGTCCGTCCGTCTGTCTGTCTGTCCGTCCGTCTGTCTGTCCGTCCGCATATAACAACGCAAAAACTACCCAACCGAATGGTTTGAGATTTAAGATATATTATCTTTGCAGAATTTTGTCGAGACATTTCAAATTTTATTAAAATCGAATCAAAACTTTAGGAGATATTAATAAAAATATTTATTAAGAAATTTGAATTTTTTTTTTTAAATCGGTGCTTTCTTGTTAGAGGAGCTTCCGATGGATGTTAAATCGTCAAGCGACCGAGACACTTATTTTATTACAGAAATTAATCTGCAGACGATATAATTCATTTCACAGAATTAAAAATCATCTAGGTCTGAATATTTATATAACTAGCTACAGTACGAACGCACTCCGTTTGTCACGTTTGACGTACAATTTCCAACTTGTTTAAAATTAGTTGCGGTTTCAAAACTTCCATTTATAACGAAATACTATAAGAAGCAAAACGCTAAATAATCGTTTCCTGTCTTCCTGTCGATCAGACAGTTTTTTGCCATAACAAAATTAGAAGTATCAAGAATTAGAATTGTAACTATTCAGCAGAAATGTTTCAGCTGTGCAGGAGCATTCGTTATAACCATTATCGTACCAGTAGTTGAAAAAGTATGTTTATATTAACTTCCTGATACGAATTCTAAGATTAACAAAACAGACAGGCACGCATTTTGCTTTTGTGAAACTGTGATCTGCGGTTTATATAGACTTTTAATGTGGAAAAATATTTTGGACATTCTTTTAAAAAACCGGGTCAACCCGAACCCGACCCGCAAGATTCAAAAAGCCAACCCGAACCCGAAAGAATGAAAGCCAACCCGACCCGCAAAAAAAAATTTGAAGTCAATCCGACCCGAACCCGAACCGCAACGGGAAAATATAGCCGACCCGAACGGCGGGTCGGGTCGGGGTAAAAGCGGGTAACCCGACCCGATGCAGGATTCTAAGCGCTACTGTGCTACATCATTCTCATAAATGTGTAAGATTATTACAATTTTTGTTTTCAAATTTCCTCTTTTAAAAAAAATTCCAACATAATTAAAAAGGTTCTATGAATTTGCTTTGTTTGTCTGTCCGTGCTCTAACTCTCATAAATATACTCCGACTGCCATGAAAGTTTTATGTTATTGAAGTTTACCATAGAATGTTCAGTATTGAAAATGAAATGTGTAGCATTTATATCTCGCTTACAGGGACGTTCAAAAGAATTCTGTTACATTATGGTCTATCGGGAAAAATCGTTTGCGGTGTATTTAATTAGCGATGATTACTAAAGTAGCGAAGTAGTGACTACTTTTGGAAAGTAGTTTGTAGTCGCTACTTTTAAAAATAAGTAGTTGTAGTTGTAGTTAACTACATTTTTTATAAAGTAGTTGTAGTTGTAGTTCGTTACAAACAAAAAGTAGTTTTTCCGAACCCTGGACCCCCTACGAAACAAATGATTCGAAAGAAACACCGATTGCAAAAATCTGCTCATAATCGAAAAATAGCTTTTTATAACTTTAAGTACTTTTTTTAAATTCTTACTTTTGCAAAGATTTTTTTCCTGGGTACGCACATAGCTTGGTCTTAGATATAACTGAGAGCAAAAAACGCAAAAAAAGCCACTTGAAACTGAGATAGACTTACAATGTGTATGTTTTTTTTTTCTCTGGAATTCGATGATCTGTTATTGTTTCGAACGTGGAACAAAGACATAAATGCAATTAAAAAACAGACCACTGTATACTATATAACTCAAAGCGTCTCTGTGAGAGTATATGACCCATCTTTTACTATAAGACGTCTCGACAAAGTGACGCAGTCCAAAAATCATAACCTATGCGACATAATCTATGCGTGTAATATGCGCTTTCACAGTTTTAAGTAGAATTTTCGCCGTTTAATTGAATCACATTGTTGTATAGAATTTGATTTAAGAAAGCGGTGGATTCTGCCAAAGCGGAAAGGCCAAAAAACTTAATTTTAACTTTAGTTGTTTTGATTCATATAAGCGGCAATTATAGTAATATTTTTAGCTCTGGGGGGGGGGTTAACCCCCAAACCCCCCCCTTGGCTGCGCCACTGGCCTGTATTATAGGAGCCCTAGAGCTGGTGATTTGGTGTTTTTATTGGCGATCTTCTGGTAACCTCGTATAACGGAAGTTTGAAATGTTTATTTTTGTTGAGATAGACATATGAAACATGATAAAAATAATAACACCAGTTTTACAACTTATAAGAAACATTATATAAGATAATATATTTAAGAATATTATCTTAATTTACATTACAAGTTATCACCGAAATATTTACTAAATATAATGAATAAAAAGGTTTTTTGTGCAGCTATAACCATATATATATACAGGGTGAATCTAAACTCTTGGGCAAAATTTTAAGGGGTGATAGTACACATCAAGACAAACAATATTAAATAGCAAACTAAGGGTCCCAAACGTCTTCCGAAGGAGATAGGCGCCATTAAAGTTTAGGGTCCAAAATTTCAAATGATTATAAAAAACGGAAAAATTGGTCGATTCGTTTGCGGTTTTCGCTAAAACTATTCTTTATGTCAGTATTTTCTTAAAAATAAATTTTAAAGATAAAGTTCAAAAAATGCCGATAGAGGGCGCTTTAGACTTTGGAGTAACGAAAAACTATTTTTTACCGTTATTTTTTGTATCTCATTAAATGCTTTCAAAAGCTTAGACTTAAACTTAAATTTTGAGCTCAAAATTTGAATCGTTGGGAGTGATTAAGTAGCGCAAACTGAACTGCGTTCAGGAGGTGAAATTTGAAACACCTCCCTCCCCTTCCCCACCACTCCTGAACACAGTTCAGTTATTCCCGATCTTGGTGTCGTAGACCAGGCAGAAATAATATGAGTTGTAATTTTCCAACTGGGCGAAAAATGTCCATGCCAGGATTCGGACCTGGGATCTCTTGAAGCTGCCATGCACTACCAACTGAGCTAACCCGGTTGAATCTGGAGGGCATAATTCATCCAGATTCAACCGGGATAGCTCAGTTGGTAGAGCATGGCAGCATCAGCCAACAGATCGCAGGTTCGAATCCTAGCCCGGACATTTTCCGTGCAGTTGGAAAATTACAACTCATATGATTTCTTTACCAATTTGAATAATTGTGTTAAAATTAATCCAGGCAGAAACTACTACCCCCTATACGTAAAATAAACGATTGAGTAATGACAAAATTAAACAGAAAATGTATTCATAACAGACATGAGCAATTTCTCCGCGCAAAATAAAAAGAAACAATTTGATGTATGTATGTAGTGCGCAATATGAATGAAAGTTGACACGTAGAAAATGGTACACGCATGATGTTCGTGAGGAATCACAAAAACTGCTCGAAAGAGTGCCCACCAGCAACGATCCAGGCCTCACACCGCCGGCGGAGGGAGTTGCGAACATTAGTGAATACCCCGGGCATCTCCCGGATATCGCCTGCTACGACGGCAATCCTCGCAACCAGGTTCTCGTCGAAGTCGACTGTAAAAAATAGTTGTTCATGACTCCAAAGTCTAAAACGCCCTCTATCGGCATTTTTTAACTTTATCTTTAAAATTTATTTTTAAATAATTTTTTTATTTAATTTTCTATCGTTTGTTTTACGTGTAGTTTTTGTTTACGGTAGTAGTTTCTGCCTGGTCTACGACACAAAGATCGGGAATAACTGAACTGTGTTCAGGGGGGGGGGGGGGGGGGGTTCAAATTTCAACTCCTGAACACAGTTCAGTTTGCGCTACTTAACCACTCACAACGATTCAGATTTTGAGCTCAAAATTTAAGTTTAAGTCTAAGCTTTTGAAAGCAGTTAATCAGATACAAAAAATAACGGTAAAAAATAGTTGTTCGTTACTCCAAAGTCTAAAGTGCCCTCTTTCGACATTATTTTAACTTTTTCTTTAAAATTTATTTTTAAGAAAATACTGATATAAAGAATAGTTTTAGCGAAAACCGCAAACGAATCGACCAATTTTTCCGTTTTTTATAATTATTTAAAATTTTGGACCCTAAACTGTAATGGCGCCTATCTCCTTCGGAAGACGTTTGGGACCCTTAGTTTCCAATTTAATATTGTTTGTCTTGATGTGTACTATCACCCCTTAAAGTTTTGCCCAAGAGTTTAGATTCACCCTGTATATATAAATGATTTTTCACTCAAGAATTTTTATAAAGAAAATGAAAATTTGTATTTACGATTACTTTCCATGTTGCGAAAGGAAACTTTCATATATTCACAAAATCGTATTTAATATAAACGCATTTTAAGAAGATTCAAACACGTTTGAGTAGTAGTTAATAAAAGTGTGAAGGGGTCTTTATAAAGATTATTGTTTGTAAATTTTGCTTTCTTTGTAATTTCTGCTTTTGTACAGAAATTGTTTTATTCACTGTTAATATTTAAATTTCTTATTAATTCTTGATTTTTCCTAATTAGAATTTATCAAATTATTAAATCTGTGCTTAAAACGTATGATATAGTTTAACAAATTCAGGATACTTTAAATTCATTAGCAACATTCATAAATCAATATATGCCAACAAACTAGAGCTGTACTGAGTACTCATCTAAGTTTTGGCAGAGAATTTTTTTTTAAAGCATTATTGTCATTGTCATTATTGAATACCCCTTCCCTCTAAAAAACAAGTTTTTTAGAACTAATCTTTGTAAAAATGAATAACATGAACTGGCTTTCTTTTTAAATTTCATTTCTTAAATTTGCAATTTAAAAACAGATAATAAAGATTTTTTTTCATTTCTAATACTTATTTTTGTAAGTCAAACGAAATAAGTAGATTTTTTTTTTATTTTTTAGTCTAACATTGGGACAAAAATTTAAATTATCATGTTAATTTAAAATTTTTGTGAAAAATCAAAGAATAAAGTGCATTAATATATCTGTAAGAAATAAAATGCTTGAATGTTAAACTTGTAGAAAGCTTTTGATCACCATTTCAATACTCTCCTTGCACCTTAATATTTATATGTAAACAATTAATGCTTATTTATTCCTTGCATTTTATTAAAAAAGAGATTGAAAGTTCTAAAAGTCAAAAGAGTCATTAATACAATTTATTTCTAATTTATGTAGATATAACTCTAATGAAAAGGCAAATTTTCAACTGTAAACAAAATAGAAAGAATGACTTTAACAAAACCTGCAAGAAATTCAACTTTATATCAAATGCCAGAGCTGTTTATACAGAGATAATCAGCAGAAACTTTCAAAATGTTATCTGTTTCAGGGATCGATACAGGAAAAATTTGGGGCCTATTTAGGGACCCTTCACAAAAATCAATTTAATAAAATGGAACCCTTCACAAATATCAGTTTGATAAAATGGACCCCTTCACAAAAATCAATTTGATAAAATGGGTCCTTCACAAAATTCTATTCCATAAAAACTTACTATGTATTATTTATTTATTATTTTGTGATGTTTTAAAATGCGTAATTTGTAAACAAACAAGTTCACCAGAGAGGAAAACTTCAGCAAAAGGATTTTAAAAGATTTTGTTTATAAATGTTTGTTTCGAATTTGATTAACTGGATTTCAACTTTTGTTACAAAATGTTATTTTTCAGAAAAATACAATAAATTTCACAAAAATAACCTTTACTTTTCACAAAATAGGCCCCCAAGAAAAAAAAATTTCATCGACCTTCATTGGTATTTTAACATTTATATTATCTTTCATATGCAAAATGCAATATTTAAAAAAAAATTCAACAGTTAAATCTTATTTCAACATTTGTTATTATTATCTCTCTTTTTTTTTTTTTTTTTTTTTTTTGTTGTTGTTGTTGTTATATTAAGGTTGTTCATTCTCAAATTCAAACTGTCTACTTTACGACATATTTTTTAATTCATTTTTGTTCGTAAATTGGCAATTATTTTTATTCAGAAACTTATGTAATTGAAACACGTTTTCCATTTTTTTAGTAAACGCAAAAGATCTTTCAGAAAATACTGTCAAAGTTACCATTTTGAACCGGATTTCTGTATGTGACAGCCAGAGAAAGTATAAAACATTCTGCCACGTGAAACGAATCGCTTGTAACTCGATAAGTAATTTATTTATCAAAAAATGGAAAACTCATTTTGATTCCAAATTGCTTCCATGGTCAGGCCTGCCAATTTTATGTCTTTGCATTTAAAAATGTGTCGGAAAGTTTCGCGCTATTGAGCAGGTCATTGAGCAGATTACTAGAAATACAAAAATATTTATTAACAAAAGCAGTCTGATTTATTAGGAGTAGGAAATTACATATCTGAAATAAAGAATTTTTTATACTTTGTTATAAAGGCACACACAAACAATTTTTTTCAATATTTATACGATTTATTTACTTATACAGAAGTCTTATCTGTTATTACATACATACAGAAGTAATTTACCTAATATAAATCAGAAGCAGTTTTTTAATACATTTCATGAACAGGCATTCATTGGTTCCACCACTATTTCAAAACAATGACCTTCATCGCAGATTCTTACAAATTTTTGGAGTAGATGGATTTAGAAATAGTGGTAGAAAAAATAATAAAATCTGCCAGTGGCAGGTTTGTTTATATACCTTAGCTGTTAAATTAAAATTAATGCATTATTAATCAGTAATTAAATTTCAAATCTTCTTCTTGACTGAGTTTCTGTGTATTCAAGTTAAAAAGTGTAATTAATGAAAAAACAATTGGAATAATAATACACAAATAAAATTAAATTTAATTAAAATATTTTATTCTTCAACATGTTTCCCAAAACACATGAAAGTAACTATATATATATATATATATATATATGTTAAAATTTATTCAACCCATATGACTTAAAATAATTAAACACTTAGAGAGAGAGCAGTTACATTTGAATGTAATTTTTTTTAAATTATTTATTATAATAATCATCTTTCGTTTATTGCCCCCAGATTTTGCACAAATGATACCAATGTTATCAGAATATCCTAGATACTTCTAATTATTTAAAAAAAATCTTAACAAATATTAAACATTAATATAAAACACAAATGTTAAAAAATTAATATTTCAACTAAACTGCTTGTTATCTCCAAGATTAAATGGAAGGTTGCAAGAAACATTAAAAATCTGGGTACTTCTCTATTATCCCGTCGACCACTTTTCATAATAAAAAACTATCGCCAAACTGCAAGATTAAACGCCAAAAACGCAGTCCCATTTACTTGATGTCAGAAGCATTATACATGTTTGATATGTCATCAAGTGGTTTTTAATTCGACATGTGTGTGTATTTTTCATTATGTTTTACTGGTTTATGAGTTATTTCATTATTTAAAATAACAATTGTGTCCTTAAATTCTTATATTTTATTTATTTATTTTGATATTCCAACGGCAACGTTCTCCTGTTTATTTTGCATTACAGTTTGACGATAGTTTTTTGTTATGTAAAGTTTGTGGACGGGATAATAGAGAAGTACCAAAATCTGTACACTACTAACATAACATATTATAAAACTATTATGTAAATTGTAATACTCAAGTAATCCTGACATTCATATAATCTTTTCACAACTAAAAATAATTCATTAAGATATGTTATTTAATTCCTTCAATTAATATTTATCTACTCTAAATGGATACCAAAACTTTTATCTTCAAACATGTGTCTTTATAAACATACACAATTTTTATTTGATAAATATGTCGCTCTTTTAATTCCTGCAATCCATGGTTCATATTAATCTAACTTTAAAAATAATACAACTTTAAAATCACCTTCCACCTGTCTTTAAAAGTACAAGCAATTTTTACAATGTACATAGTTTATTTAATAATTAAATAAACATTTTTTATTATCAAAATTCAGATAATTGCTAGCAAAATATCAGCAAAAGCTGGAAAGTAATAAATACTTTATTTTTTAAGCAAAATATTAACCAAATATACTATAATATTCACCACAAATGCAATAAAAGAGTCTTAATATTGAAAATACTAGAAATTTTCTTATTAAAATGACCTATCAAATGTAAACAATCATAAAAGTTGTGTACAAAAAAGGCTTTTCACCTACTTTGAGAAGGATGAAATGAATATTCGAGATAATATTGCATACTAACTTTTCACCATGTATGAAATGAAGTGCCCCAGAATAGACATTCATTAGCCCTCCCCCCTTTCCAAAATAAATTTATACACAGAATTTTCAATCCATTGCTTTTATTTTTATTTTAAATATGAAATAATTGGTAGAAAGTACATTATCTTAAAATTTTTGTTTTTTTAAATTCAAATCAAATTGGAAAAGTAAATTGATTTGCCATTATATTAGATGAGTTTGTTAATAAAATGTGTAGCTCTTATAGTTCATTTACAGGGACACACAAAAGCAATTATGAATTTTAACGCCAGCCTGATTAAATCCGCATAATGGAGCCTTGTGAATTTTTGCAAGAAACCACCCTAAAATATTAACATGTAAAAAGCGGAAGATGAGAGCTAAAAATATGACAAGTAAAAGGCCGTGTGAATAAGAAACGAAAGAAATAATTTTTATGTTGCTGTGAGAATTGACAGCCGATACACTAACCGTCGAAATATATATGTACTACATCTGTGAACAAAGATTTCTCATTGTTGCCAGGTGCAAGACTTTTTTTAAAAAATAGATGAAAATGCAGTCAGAGGGTAATAACGAGCAAAATAAAATGAGAGATTAATTTTTAGGAAAAGAAACTGGGAATAAATAATTTGTAAGCTGGCAATTAAATTTCCTCCTAAGATAAAATTTAGAAACCTTATACTTTCGGGTGGGGAGGGGACAAAATAATAATATATCAAGTTATAAATAATAATATATCAAGTTATAAATAATAATATATCAAAATGATGTAATATATCAAGTTAAATCTCCCTCCTTCATATCCTTAAGCTCACTTCATGTGCACATCAGTGATTCTTTCATATACACAACCAGTGTTGAATTCAGGGGGGGGGGATTTCCCCCCGGAGCATGGAAATGTCCCCCCCCCCGGAAGATTTGAGATTTTATGCTTTCAATGGGCAAAAAGTGGAATTTCTCCCCTTGAACTGTATTATGCCCCCCCCCCCAGAGAAAAATGCCTGAATTCAACACTGTACACAACTACTCGTTACTTGGCTGAGTACTCAATATTTGGCTAAAGTACTACTCTTATACACCACTAATAAAAACAAAACAGCCAAGAGCAAAAAACAGAAAAATCTCTCTCCCTCTTCCCATTCCCAGAATTCAACTTAACTATACTTCTCTGGGTATCAGAAGCGGAAGTGAGAATTTCAGGGTTTGGGGGGGGGGGGGATTTTGATGATTGATTATGTTTTGTTGCAATAAAGCAGAAAATTTGAATTTTTTTTTTTAATTTTAAGGATTTTAAATTTTGTGTGCTCGGGGAGAAAGAAGGATTTAGATGAATTTTATTTTCTTAAAGCAGAAATTCACTAAAATGTGGAAGAAGCTTTTTCTCCCCTGTATTTACCTTTTTGTTTCTAAATTAATGATAAAACAGTGTTTTAATGATTTTTTTTTTTTTTAATCTCGATTATAAGCCCTCACCGTCAGCCCCTAAATTTAACTGGTTTTGCTTTTGAAAACGGGGGAGGGTGGGGGAGAGAATTACATTTAGGTTTTACAGTAATTATTAAAAATAATAGTTGAAATTTCAGTAATCTCTAAGTTGGACTTTGTGTAAGACGCAGGGTTAGAAATTGGGAATTCTAAGTTAGGCATCACATGACGCCTACAATTTTTTTCCTAGGTGCCAAACTGCATTTCATGGTTGCAATTTTATGTTATATCATATTTTCTCATTTCTTTTTGAACCCATGTTAACAATAATATTGTAATTATCTTTATGTGTTAAGGGCGAGGGGGCTGTACATATTAAACATTTTATCTCTGTATTAATCATTAAAACAAAATAAAAATTGGCTTTCTATAAAATTTTGAAACAGCATTAAACTACAATAGTTGGATTCTAGAAAAATGTTTAAATAATTCTTTTTATAAAGCTAATATGCATACAAAGCAGATTATCAAGCAATTATATCCATAGAAAGAAAATTTGAACTTTTAGATACAACCAGGTATAAGCTTAATTAAAAAAAAAAAAAATCTTATGACTGAAAGTGCATCAGAAAATGAAAAAAAAAAAAAAAAAAAAGCAAATAAATGAACTTAAGACTAGCACTAGGATTTTTCAAAATTTTAGGGAGGAATTTTAGGAATTTTTTTCCAAATTTTAGGAAAATTTTATGGCATTTGCGATATTTTTAACATTACAAGTATGCAATAACAGTATTTTCGTGCTAGTCAGGCACATGTGGTACACTGCCAAAGAATATTCCCATCATTCCAATGAATTCAGCCCTTGTTCCATGTGCTTGTGTTGTTTGTTGCGAATGAGGGCATTTAAATTTGCACAATAACCAGCTTCATATTACAAACCGTTTTGACAGCTTATATTTACTGCAATTATGCATTTTTTCGCGATTCTTTCATGAAATTGGCCTTATTTGCACGATGTATTGACAAAATTCCACGTTTATTTCGGGACCATTTGACGGAATTCATGTTTTTTCGTGATCCTTTGACGAAATTCGCGTTTTTCTGCAATCTTTTGACAAAATTTGCGATTCTTAGATGAAATTTGCATTTTTTCCGCAATCTTTTGACGAAATTTGTATTTTTGTGCGATCGTTTGACGAAATTCGCCTTATATACACGAATGATTGACAAAATTTCGCGATCCTTCAACGAAATTGGCGTTTTTTTCCAACAATTTTTTGATGAAATTCACGTTTTTTCCGCGATTCTTAGACGAAATTATCTTTTTTCCTTGATTTTTGGATGAAATTGAAGGGTTTTTTCACGATTTTTTTTAAAATCGAAATTCACGTTTATTTTACGATCTTTTTAAGAAATTCTAGTTTTTTCCCCAGAGATGTTTTTAAAAAATTTACGATCCTTTGAAGAAATTAGTGTTTGTCGCGATCCTTAGATGAACTTTGGTTTTTTTTTTCAGGATTGTTTGTCGAAATTAGCTTTTTTTCCGCCATGATATCCTTGGATGAAATTTTTTCCCCCTATTCTTTGTCGAAATTTTCTTTTTTCCGCAATCTTTTGACGAAATTTGCATTGTTTTAGTGATCTTTTGACGAAATTTGCGTTATTTTAGCGATCTTTTGACGAAATTTGCATTATTTTAGCGATCTTTTGACGAAATTTGGGTTATTTTAGCGATCTTTTGACGAAATTTGCGTTATTTTAGCGATCTTTTGACAAAATACGTGTCGTTTTCGGTGACCATTTGTCGAAATTCACGATATTTTTCGGTGAAATTTTGTCAATCTCGAATTTTTAGGAACAAGAAGAAAATTTTAGGAGAATTTTAGGAATTTTAGGGGATAAAATAATAGTTAGGAAATTTAGGAATTTTAGGGGGGATGCTAGCCCTGTGAACTATCACTCTCTAAGATCACAGGTCAGTTTTTCCGTCATTGGTTAAGGTGAAGTGCTTAGTGACTTAGATAGGATACTAAGCTACTGTACTTCTGTGTGTGCAAGTGTGTCTAAAACACGTGCTAATGTCCGAACTTTTATCGAAAACAGGTGTTTCAAGTGCAGCAGCGGAGGGGGGAGAGGGATGGAAACTTATGCTAAAGTAGGAATACGAGCATCTGTAAAAAAAATAAAAAAAGCTACGTGTCAAATCTGACGACCAGGTATAATTTTGTGGTCGTCAAATGCAATTACAGTGATCTCTCACTTATGCGCGACAAAAGGGGACAACGAAATTTTCGCGCACAAGTGAAATTCGCGCATAAGTAAGAAACCATAAAATAAACTTAAACGCGAAAAGTTAACATAACTAATACTAATAGTTACACTACTAATACACTAATAAATAAATACGCACATAATTTCCGTTTATGTATTGTAATTTAATAAGAATGTAAAAATTCAAAGTTGTTACATACGTACCAAACTTTTGTTAAATTACATTTTCTTTACAAAGAAGTCATAAATAAAGGTTACTGTTGTGTGGGTTGGGGGAACTTTGGCTGTATCTCCTTCATCGTCTTCCACATCTTCGTCTTTGTTGTTGCCAATTTCCGCTGCAATATCGCTAATATTCCGCATCTCAGTTGTAATTAAGGTTTCGTCGACATCCACGAAACCAGTCCGCCGGATATAGCATTCCTATCTATCACTTACATCGGCCTCGCTTTGTGTTTCTTTATCGTCTTCGCATTCCTTTTCTTCTGGGAGCAAAAATCCTGCTTTCTTAAAACAGTCTTTGATACAGATGTCAGTAATGTTTGTCCATGACAAGCACACCATGTGAATAGCATCAAGAACAGTGATCTGCTTCAAATCTTCTTTCACCGAACGTTTAATTTAGGGATGTAACGAATAGTGATTTGGCCGAATACTGACTTAAAACAAAATATTTTAATTGTTTATTTATTTATTTTTTCAATTTTAAAATCAAAAATTAAATTAAGGACTAATTGAAATAATTTTTTTGTTTGAGTGTTCAAAAGTCATAACAGCTGAATGTATTTTTTGTAATATTTGAAACACTTTGATGCCAATAAGATAACATTTGACTTTCAAAAATGTAAATAATAATTTAATGCATATATTTTTTTAATCCATAGATAGTTCTAATAATTTATATATTTTTTACCTAAAATGGAAACTCATTACCTCTGTAAAAATGAAACTTTTTTTATTTTAGTAAAATCATTTAACCCCCAAAAATAAGAACTTGCATGTGTCCTCTGTCTTTTTATATCCTTTCTCATGCAACTCAAACTTAGTAAATTTACATTCTGTATGTCAAGAAAAGGGTTATTTTCTTAAAATATAATTTAATTTTCATTTTGCGATTGCTTTTCAGAAATAAAAAATAAGAAGTCATCACTGCCAAATTTGTCAAATGAAGTTAATAATAATACAGCAGATAAATTAAGAGAAGTAGATTGCCATTTTGATAAACATTTAATAGCTAGGACAGACTGTCCATTTAACTGGTGGAAAACAAATGCAGAAAACTTTCCAAGGCTTGCAAATTTAGCAAGAAATCATCTTTCAGCTCCTGCAAGCACAGTATATAGTGAACGTTTGTTTTTTGAAGCTGGTAATATATATGAAACCAAACGAAACAGACTTCTTGAAAATGCTGAAAAGTTACTATTCTTGCATCACAATTTCAGGCTTTACAGTGATAAATTATTTTGTTACCCCTGTATGTTATTTTGAAGCAACTCATTAAATGCTTTTTCAGTATAGGTAATAGTTTTTTTCTTTTTAATGTATCAAACTCATTAGTTCGTTTCATCAACATCTAATATTTAATTTTTAATTAGTAAAGTAGTTATATAGTCCTATATTTATTCAAATTTTTTTATTTAAAAGTAAAACTAAAAACTAGAAAAATGATTTAATTTGTGAAAGATTAAACATTTTTACAAGACAGTAAAGTATTTATTTTTAATATTTATGAATTTTATTGTTTAAGAAACTGTTATCATCATTATAAATCAGATTAAAAAAATAGATATAAAGTTAATATTTTTAAATTCACTGAAGAGATTTAAACTTTAAATGCAGTATATATTTTGCATTTTAATGTAAAAGAAATTAATGTTGCAATACTTACTTAAATTCACATGATGCCTAAATATGCAGCAAGAAGAATATTTTTATTTATGTAATATCATTATATACAGTTATTTATAAGTTGTCATGAAGCTTTAAAATTGCATAAGTATTAGGATTTCTTTTTGTTATAATAATTAATGTATTTAGATATAATTTTTTAATATTGTTTGTTAAAAATATTTAAAACCACATTTTGTTTTGATTTTCTGGAACTTATTTAACCAAATATCTTAGAATATTCGGTATCCATAGGTTGAAGTTTGCTTGTTTTGTATAGTTGAGAGGCGGAAGATCTTTCGGGTGTGCTGAGCATTGATCCATAGATAGGATGAGCTGCATTTATAGCTTCTCTGCTCTTCAGAATTCCTCTTAAAGTTGATTCTGGAATACGGAAATGATCAGCTAATGTTGTTTTTGATTTAAAGCATTTTTCATCAAATTTCTTTATGATATCCATTTTCAAAGAAAGCGACAAGTTCGGACGTTTTGCCATTTTTTATACACTGTACAGTACGTAAGCGAATGGCGTAGTAACGCAAATCTACAGCTTGTTCCGCGAGCAGTGCTTACCGTCCACACCATAGGAAAGGTACATTCTTGCGATAAGCATCTTGAAAAAAAAATTTCACGCATAAGTGAAATGTGCATTTTAGGTTTCGCGTATAAATGAATAAGTGTTAGCATTGTTTTCCTATTTCGCTGGCCGGGCCCGCGTGAAAAACGCTCATAAGTGAAAAACGCGTATAACAGATGTCGCGTATAAATGAGATATCACTGTATTTAGTTTAGTTGCATTTGGCGACTAATGACCGCTAATTTCTAACCCTGGCTAAGACGAAAATCTGCTTAACATGGAAAGATTTTCAAGCCCTGGGAAACAAGAGTGGTACTTGAGACTAGAGAGGGGCCCAGCCCTATACCCCCCCCCCCCTCCCATATCGAGGTCAAAATTTAATTGTCATTTGGAATATATTTTGATGGAAGTAGAGTTCTACACTGGTCAGATAATCCAATTTCACTCAAACCCCATCTGACCGATAGGTCCGGTTTATAAAACGATTTTGGAAAAACAAACACAGGCACAAGAAAATATTTGAGACAAACTTCTTACTATTTATAATTAAATGCAAAAAACTGCACGAGGATTTCTGTGAAAAATGTATCTGACACATTTATAAATATTGTTAAAAACTAGTGTAGAAAGCTAACCTTAAAAATCTAATAATATATGTAGAACAGAATCATTACATAGAACCATAATTAGAGTACTGAAGACAATTTTTACATTTTTTGTATATTCACAGAAGTAGCCTTCCTATCTTTTTGGACTAATTTTTCTATAAATCCATTAGTTTATGGGGGGAGATGGGAATGAAACACTTATCTATGCTAAAATTGAGTTAAAATCACAAATGTTTATACATTTTTAAATTTTGTATTCATTCTATTGCAAAATCCATCCCTAATTCTATTAAATATAACTTTTTGTTATGTAAAAAAAAGTAATTTCTTGCATATCTGTTGACGTTTAAGCATGGCCAAATGTGATAAAAACACAAATTGAGAAAAATAAATTTTAAAAAATAGAACTCTATTATTTGACTTTCCTTTATGAATTATCTTAACCCATTTTAGGCTGTAAGTTCATATACGGTCCATGAATTTGAATATTTTTTCTTTGTTGCAGTGTTTTATTTGGATTAGATGTTCATATTTTGCTTAAAGGCACGTTGAGAAAAAATCTTCATTAACTTTACTACAGTATTAAATGTACAAAAATACAACAATATCTTGCAGCTACAATATTTTTTTCAGCAATATTCTTCAGCATTGGCCTCTTCATAATTAAACACTATTCTGCAATATGAAATCGATGCAAAGTATGTCAAAAAAGACATTTGTGTAAAAAATATCAGGAGCATCTTCACTCCAGGAGAATCTTCACTCCAGTACAGTCCAGGGCTGCGGTGTCGGAGTCAGGCCTTTTATGGCAAAAGAGTCAGAGTTGGAGTTGTTAAAAATCAGGCCAACTCCAACTCCAGCTTGTTTTTTAGACAGGTTGAAGTGAAATTAAACTAATTCTATGTAATTTTAAATTCATAAACTGAATTAGTATTTTTATTTTTGGACTATATATACCAGGCAACCGAGGTTAAACAGGCCCAATATACTGTCCAGTGTATATGAAAACTATTTTTAATTTGAAATTCTAGTTGATATTCTATATTTAGTATATAGTCTTTCTCTCAGATTTTTGGGGTTTGGGGAATCCGATGTAATGGGAAAATTGCAAATTTCTATTATTTTTGGAGTCCACAGAACCCGAAATATCATTGTAATAGAAACCTTTTTAAATTTTATTTTCTTGTTTTCCCTCACATTCTTCAGGTCTGTGGGACCAGGAGTAATGCTGAAATTGTAAATTTTCTCCCCCTTTTTTTCATGTGCACAGAACCTCCCAAAAAATGAGATATTGTAAATTTTTTCCTAAGTCCGCGGTACCCAAAATAATGATGAAATAGTGAAATTTCCATTATCTTGCTCTTTTCAATTTTGGGGTCTTTCAGACCTGAAATAAAGCCGAAGTTATAAAATTAATGCCAGAAATATAAAATATTCACCTTTTTTTCAAATTTGCAGAACCCAAATTATTTCAAAAATAGTAAAATTGACATCTTGAGTTTTCTTCCCTTATATCGGAATTTTTCGGGTCTGAAAGACACAAAATAACTCCAAAATTGCAACTTTTTGCATTTTTTTTTCCAAGTCAACGGCATCTGAAATAGTAAAATTTCCATTTTACTTATTTCTTTAGATTTCAATATTTGGGTTTTTCGGGTCTGCAGGACCCAAAATTGTACAATTAATAATGCTGAAAATATAAAATTTTTGCCTTTTTTTACGAAGCCGTGAGAACAGAATGCAAAAATAGTAAAATATTTGCTTTTATTTTTCTTGCATTTCTTCGTAATTTTTCGGGTTCTAGAGACCCCAAATGATGCTTAAATTGTAAAATTTTTGCCTTCTATTTTTTGGGACTACGGGAATGGATATAAATCAAAATTAAACACCTTTTCGTATATTTCATATATGTTTAGTTTTTCACCATATTTCTGTATAATATATATTTGATATTCACAGCTGATAGGTCCACAGGCATTTTATAAGAGTATTTTTGCCTAATTAAAAAAAAAAAAATCTGTGTTTAAAAGAGGTGAAACTTTTTATACTAAAATACTGTTGGAAGTTTGCTGCTGCAGTAACTAGGTCCTGGTCTTGACTACCTATCACAGCTTAAACCCATGATTCATCCAAAAAAAAAAGAAAGAAAACATTATTGGTCGATATGCACATTATACGCTTCAAGATCAAACAGGAATGTGCCAGTTTTTTTATTATTTTTTTTTTCTGATTGCTTGATTGCTGCCATTTTTAAAATAGTAATATTTTCTTTATTTAATGACAAATTTAATAAAGCGACTATTAGTATTTCAAAACAAATGACAGCAATGAAGCAATCTGAATAATAGGAACCAACAGGCAATAGTAATACTTTAGCCATCATGGAGTTGGAGTCAGTTCCTTTAAAATTTCAGGAGTCGGAGTCGGCCATTTTTCTCACAGACTCTGCAGTCCTGCTTCACTCAGAGAATTTTAAAGCTTATAACTCAAGGTAGTGGATCGGGCCAGATGGGCCATATATGACCCATACCATATTTTGATTAATGTTCACAAAAATCTTGAATGTACTGATAAAAAATGTCAAATAAAAATTTAATTTTAAAAAATAGTTTAATTTTTTCTGACTTTGGCCTAAAATGGTTTGTTAAAGGGAAATGGATGCAGTGAAAAGCTTTTTTCACATATTTATAATCACTGATTTTTTTTATATAACTTCACTAGAATTTCACCTGGGATGTCTAACCACAATGCTGAAACATATGCATACACAATGTAAAATCCTTATATTGTAAGGATAAACCTTACTAGTTGGCAGGTATAAATGTCTAAAAAAATTAAATTTTTAATATTTTTATTTTTTAACTCAACAACAATGATTGTTAAAGATATACAAACTAAATTTTCCAAACTGAGTGAAAAAATGCCCAATCCAGGATTCAAACCCAAGACCTTTGAATTAAATTGCCAATTCTCTACCTATATAGCTATCTGGGTCAATAATCAGTAGACACATTTCATCCAGATATCCTCAGACAATTGCCAATAAGGATATCTGTGTGAAATGTGTTTATGTGTTGTCGGACCCGGCAGCTCAATAGGCAGATCATAGGCAATTTAATCAAAAGTCTTGGATTCAACTCCCAGATTGGGCATTTGTTCACTCTGTTGGAAAAATTCAGTTCATATAATATTTTAAGAATTTTTGAGAGTTCTACATAAATTTGTAAAAGTCAATCTGAATCCGAAATGGAAAAAAAAATACACATTTTAACACTTTCAGCATTTGAGGTTTTTCCTATATTTTCATGAATATGCTTGAAAATCCCAGGATATATATTTTTTTTAAATCACAATTTGATGCTATAATATCTTTTATATCCCCTCATTCTATATACGGTTCCAAAAACTATTCCATTAAAAATATTTTTGCCTACAGCCATTTTATCATGACTTCTAGTAACAGAAAAACATGGGGAATTTAAAGGGTTAATACAATTATAGGACAATAGTCTACAATTACATCTTTAAAAGTCATACCTTTTATATAGAAGAATAAACACATATATACTGATTAATGTTCAAATATATCTTCTTTTTTAATCAGAAAAAATATTCTAGATTTGTTTGAAAAATAGAGTCAACCCAAATCTAGCCTGCAAGAGTCAAATGAAAGCCTGAACTTACAACAATTAAACTCAACTTGAAATGAAAAAAGTCCTCCCAGCCTGTACCGGTAGAAAAAGGTAGCTTCCATATCCCTCATTTTTAAGATTTCAGCTCATTTTACTCAAGCACACAAAGCTAAAATGCATGGAACCCAATTATAGAAGATTCAATCCCAGTTTTTGTTAATACTGAATTTAATGTGAATTTTGCCAAATAAGTCAGCTATATCCAAGTTGACTTCATTTATGGTGAACCAATTTTTGTTGACCAATGTGGTGATATTTTGTCATATTTCTAAGCTTAGTGAGACTTTCATGCTGATGGATATGGCTATATATGTATGAGAGTAACAACAATGGTTACAAATTGGTCAATAAATACCAGTGCAATTGCATGACAAAATTCAGATTGTTTCAAAATGTCAGCGACCTTAGAATTTAAAACTACTATATCTCAGCCAATTTTTAAGATAAAGGTGAAACAATAAATGCTCCAGAATCTTTGTACCAAAGTCAAATACTTAAAGGAAAATACTCTTTCAATTTCTAATTTTTTCACATCTTTTTAAATTTTAAAAATTCAAAAAATTTAGTGGCTGCCATTTTGAAACAAGATGGTGGATGAAGCTGGTCAACAAATTAGGCAGAGATCTTTATATGTCCTGTGCACATGCTCAGTCACATTCAGATCGGTTCATAAATACGAGAGTTACAGCATAACAAAAATAAAAAAATTTCAAAATGTCATCCACATTAGAATTTCAAACTGCTATATCTCAGCCCTTTTTTAAGATAAAACCAAAACAAAAAATGTTCTGAAATCCTTGTATCACAATCTAACACTGAACAGAAACAAATTTTTCCATTTATAATTTTTTTGTCCATCCTTTTGAACTTTTTTAAGTGGCTGACATTGTGAAACAAGATGGCAGATGAAGCTGTCCAATGAACTTGATCGAGACTTTGGTATGTTTTGTATACATACTTAGTCATATTCAAATACATTCATAAATAAGATAGTTACAGCACGACAAATGTCAGATATATATGGATATACATATATATATATATATATATATCAACATTAGAATAGAAGGGTAGTTTTGGCGTCATGATCGGTGTAAATTTACAAAAATTTTCAAGAACTGCTTTCCTCCAGATGGCTGTAATAGGTAGCTTTTTACTTTTGTATTGGAAGCTACCGAAAAATTAACAACAACGATCCAAATGCTGGAGGTCGTGTTCAATTGAAATTGGGTTACCTAACCTGAAGCAGAACTCTGTTTCAGATAAATAGATATTTTGATGAAAACTGACACTTTTTCTTTCAAAAGAAAGTCACTGCAGTATTAAAAATCCATCGGCACAAAACATTTAACTTAATAAAAAACAAAATCGCAGCAATGTGCATTACAATTGAAGTCACTTGCTACACCCACAAATTTTGTTTTGCAGGACCTGAGTTGAGAAAAATTCAAGGTCCCACACATAAAAAATTACACTCAATAGTGCTCTATAGTATGCCCTGAGGCTTCAATAAAAAAATTTAAACTTACTACCAAATTTAATTTGTTATTTTAAAAATATTAGGAAGGCATAAAAATTTTATGCTTCTAAACTTCTTTAACCCTTATTTTAACTTTCTGATTGCGTAAACTTTTAAAAAGAAAAATTGTTATTTACTAATCTTATGAAAAGCTATTTTTTGACACTGAATAAATATCTTACTACAGTACAAAATACATATTAAGCATAATTACAAAGATTCGAAATATACAAGAGAAAATTTTATTCAATATACAATTACAAGAATATCAATGGTATGACAGAATTAAATCAGTATTGCAATGTCTCTTAGATGCACTATCACCTTCATCTTTTTTTCTTTTATAATCTACATGAACAAGGTCATCTAAGAGTTTCAGGAATTCAGTGCATTTAGGATCTCTTACTCCGTTCAAGTTTCTTTCAATATAGTCTTCATATTGCTGTTTAAATTTTTTAATTTCATCCTTTGATGAGATAAATAATTGAAGAAAGTATTTCAGAAGATCGCATTGCTGAATGTTATCTTCACAAAAAGATCGTCCCTTTTCACTGAAAATAAAGGCATGTTTTTCTGCAAGAGTTGCATCCTGAATCACCAATTTCATGATTTGCTTGTCATTTAATTTGAACAGCAAATAAAATACAAAAGGAATGCAGTGATGCATAATATATCTTTTCAGAGATTGAGGAGATTGTTGCCAAAGTTCTCTAAATAGTTTTCGATAATTGTAATCGATACAGTGATATAGCACTTTATGGATAAGCTTAAACAATAAACTGTAAAACTGATTTCCAGACAGAAAATTCCACAAGCATCTAGCTACATTTATAAAGAAATTTTGCCATGGCCAATCCAACAAACAAAGGGAGACTTTCCAAGCAACCTTTTTAAATATTTTTACTTGTTGCTCGTCATTCATTTGTGAAAGTAAAAAGCATAAAAGCTCACTATAATACTCATTAGGAGGCTTAGTAATACTGGGAAAACTATCCAAACGTGACTTTACTACATGTAAAGCTGCCTTAAACAAAGATTTTTTTCTTAGGAATAATTTTTGTAAGAAATAATCAGTTGCTGCTTTATTACCACCATCTGCTGCAGATCTAAACATATATCTGTAGGCAGAGCATTTTAGATTCAAACGACGTCTAATTATATTGCCAAATTTAGCCACTTCTCCACGTAAATACATCCTCCAAAAAGTCAAAAAAGTTTTTAACATATTTTTTGTCATATTATTTTCTTCACTAAATAGAAAATTTTGGATGCTTTTAGGCATTCTATTCCATAGTTTCCGAACATCATTCTCTAAGCAGTAGATACAGGCAAATTTATAGCGTGTGCCAATATCCATATTCTGATCTTTAACAAATTCTTCTGCTGTTTTTTTTTTTATCCACAATCCCCTGTGGTGTCCAAAAAAACTTATATGGAAGGTATAAACGATCAAGACAACAGTATATACGATGGTACTCCATCCATCTCAATATTTGTAAGCCTACTGCTTGAATATAACCTAATAATTTCTCCTTCAAAATTACTGTTATCATAAGCTGGGGCACTTTTTCTATCACTTTTTCTTCAATCTTCAGCCAGGTTTCTTTTCTGTTAATAGAGCTGTAATTATAAAGGGGGCAATTTCCTTTCACTTGTAAAAACAATGCAGAATTTAAGAATTCTCTTATTAAAATCCTGATGTCATGCTGGTTCCATAGTGAAGCAGCAACACTAACAAGAGCAACATGCTCAAGCGATGGTATTACAATAAAAATCATAATCAATATTCAATTTGAGATGAAGTAATTAAAGAGTGGAATTTAAATAAAAAACTTTTTGGGGGTTTAGGCACAAGAAATCTTTTTCAATCAATTTTCATTGAAATTTTGTTAAAGTTGACTTAGTGTTTCTTCAGTATCAGAAGTTTATTTCAAGATGATAAAAAAAAAACAAGTACAGCTTCCTTGATTACTGAGGTAGGCAATTTCCAAGGATTATTCCCTGGGGATTCCAGAGGCTTGATGACCTACAAGTATAAAAAAAAATCTATGAGGAATGTCATAATATAAAAATAATACGATATCTCTTTGTATAAGCATATGTGCCAACATTGGGCAAGAGCTCAGTCGATAGCTAGGGAATACAGTTGTCAGCCTAACTTTTATGTACAAATAAGATTTTACAAATAATGTTTTCTAATGCAGTAAAACCTGTTATTCTGTCTGTTGCTTAAAAATGTTACTTCACATATAATGCAGTTTCAATAAGTCCCAGTGAAACAGATAAGGAAATGTGAATCAAAAATATGATATTTGTTAAATTGTTCTTTCAATGTTTAATTACCCCTTTTTTTCTAGAAATTATATAACCAAAAATTTGTGATAAGGAAATTAAGTGAGAGTGACAACAAACTCACTGAAGAGACACCAACATTCTGAGATGCTGTATCTGCATTATGTACCTTACATATCATAAGAGTAATAAAATATATATATACCAAAATTTACAACATAAAGAGTAACAATAGATATCATCTGCCCAAATTAAAGTAATTTAATCAAAAACTATTTTGTATCAATTTTTTTCATGCATTAGGCTTTATATTTGGAATTCTTGGACATTGAATGTTATACTGGATACAATGAAACACTTTGTTTTTGTTGTGCTGGTAGCAAAGTTAGACTCAGTAACTTAGGGGCCCCTATAAGCAATTTAAATTTTGAGAAGCCACTGTGCCATTCCCAATTTTCAAAACCAGATTTTAATTTACAGTGATCCTAAGTATCAGTAACATAATTTTCTGTATCAATCTGCAGGAAAACAAAATTTATCAGAATCCAAAAAAAATGCAGGACCAAGGCTACGATCATAAGAAATAATATTAATCTATAAAAAGAAACATTTACAAAGAAAATATAATAAAAAGATACAATAAATATAGAAACTTAAAATACATTTTAGCAATTTTTATTAAGATCAGCATTTCTTTTTAAGCTGTTAGATTAGTCTGCAGCATCTGCTGCCAAGCTGAACTGTTTCTGCAAAAAGGGACAATGATTTTAATTTAATTCTTAACACCCCCCCCCCCCCCATCTCCAAAAAGAACAATGTATCAGTTTATTGGAAATTTTGAAGGATGTATTTCAGTAAGGTTTCTAAATATTACAAGAAATACTTTCTTATTACATAAAATGCTGTAAAAATTGCTCAAAGTTATATGATACGCTCACTCAATGCAAGTAGGTGGCACAATGCTTTGTGTAATATATAATTTTATGTCTAACATTTAAAATACAAATTACAGTACTTAAAATAGAGTCCATTAGATCCATTTATTTTCCTTGTATTTAAATAGCTTTCATCATCCCCTCCCCCTCCTATCCTGCATCCATAACATAAATTTTAAAAAAAATTGTTATTCTGCGTAGTATATCTGTGTAGTCTTAAAGAGGTCAGGTAAAATATCAAAGTTCACAAATATTTTAAAGATAATATGAAAAGTTAATATGAAAAAAGTTAATATGAAAAGTATTAGACACATTTGTGTAAAACTTTAAAGAAACACTTAAACAACTCTTCTGTTTAAAAATTTTCTCTCCATCAATAGCAAATTATATAAATTATTTTTGTTAATTTTATTTATCACTGTTTTATCAGTGCCCCAACACCAGCTGTATAACATTCTTTGGGTTGCTGTCTCAGCCACATTAGGACTTCAAAGTGAACACAGGAGACAATTCAAAAGTTTTGTTGGCAACTTCTTCAACATTCACCATACAGCTTCGACTTAGCCCCAAGCAATTTTCATCTGTTTAGTCCACTAAAAAACCATCTTGGAAGCAAGATGGTGTTCACAGATGATGAAAAGATTCAACTTGAAGACCTAATGTGGCTGAGATAGCAAAACAAAGAATGTTATGCAGCTGGTGTTGGGACACTGTTAAACGGTGATATAAGTGCATAAATATTGGTGGAGAATATGTTGAGAAATAAAAATAGTTTTAAAAAGTGAATATCATTTAAGTTATTATTTAATTATCGTGGGTGACTTACTTAATGACTTTCCCTTGTAGTAATGCAGGCACTGCATACACCCATGCTCAATATGTTCAATATCGGTTATAATACACATACACTCGAATGCATACACACATTGCTACAGATGGTGCAAATATTAAGCATATTTAACTTTATCTTCTTATTAAAATAAATCTTACAGATGTTAGTTTCATTATTAAATTTGCAATTGCCTCATGTTGTCACACTTCTGCACATGATTAGTAAAATATCTAAGCTGGTTGATTGGATATTAAACTTACATTTGAGGACTTCTAATAAAGTTAATTTCATAAATAAAATATTATTTTGTTCTAAATTGAGAGCTGTATATCTTCCAAATTTCGTCAATAGAAGTACTACAGTCACTCTCGTATGATAGCTCATTTTACTATAGGTATGTTGGTAATATTTCTAAATTCTGCTACACAGGGAAAGCAGATGACATGAAATAGTTTTTCATTATTTGTTTTCTTGTATCTCTTTGCTGTAAAATTCTGATTGTTTTGCTTATTTCATTTTATTACTCTAACTAGCTGAGCCGCCCGAGCCCGTGTAATAAATTTAAATCTCTTAAAAAACGAAACCCTGACCACAGTCTCCAATGGCTTCGACATTATATGCTGGGCATGCTCGTATGCTCTGGAAAATCCTTTATTCTCCCCTTCCATCTCCAGGAGAGCATTCAGTTCTAAACAAACCTCTTTCAGAAAGAACCTCCGAGACAGGTCCCCGCTGCCTACGGTACTGTATACTAGGCCTGCTACAAAATTGTTTTGAGAAGATGGGAACATTATAAGCTGAGTTATTGAAATAAGGCACAGTTAGAGAAAATAACCTTGAGTGAGATGCCGGGGGAAGGGGATGTTCAAGTGTTTTTAAGAAAATGACTAATTAGGAGGACCACGATGTATCTTTAAAAATTCGTTCGTTTGCTTAAGCTAGGAACTTAATTAGAAGTTTGGCTTAAACTATCATTCGAAAATAGTGGTTACCGCTACACATAAATTTAGTTTAATGTTATAAAGGGTGACTATTAAGTTAATTATAATGTTTGGCATCAATTGTGTTGAAATCGGACAGATAGTTGCAGATATATGGAAACGGGGCATAGAGAAAAAACCTTGAAAGAAGGGCCGAGGGGGGGGGGGAGAAAGTTCAAGTGCCCTTCAGCAAATGACTAATTAGGAGGACCACAATGTATCTTTAAAAATTCGTTCGTTCAGTTAAACTATGAACTTAATTACAAATTTATTTTAAACTATTATTTGAAAATAGTGGGAACTGCCACTCATAAATTTAGTTTAATGTTATAAAGGGTGACTATTAAGTTAATTATAATGTTTGGCATCACTTGCATTGAAATCAGAAAGATAGCTGCGGAGATATGGAAACAGGGCATAGTTAGAGAAAAAACCTTGAAGGAGGGGCCAGGGCGAGGAGATGTTCAAGTGCCCTTCAGCAAAAGACTAATTTGGAGAACCACTATGCATCTTTAAAAATTCGTTCGTTTGGTTAAGCTAGGATCTTAATTAGAGATTTGACTTAAACTATTATTCAGAAATAGTGGTAACTGCTACTCATAAATAAACTTTAGTGTTATAGAGGGTGACTATTAAGTTAATTATAATGTTTGGAATTACCTGCATTGAAATCGGAAAGATCGGAGATATTGAAACGGGGCACGGTGGGAAATTTATCGATTCTAGCTGGTCAAAATTATTTTCCAATTTATTTCTCTTGAACACCATGTTTTATTTAAATAAATGATATATTAAACTCATTTAAACAAAATTTTTTACGTTTTAAATCAAAGTTTCTTTGGAGATGGTTATTTTGAATTGGAAATTGATTAATTTGAGACATTAAAACTCTGAAATATGTATTTGATATATTTTATGAGTCATTTAATTAGGATAAACACGTTTAAAGCATTAAGACAGTTAATAAATGAGTTAATCTAATTACTTAACAGGTACGTATTGATAATCTTAATGATACTTTGTTAACAGAATGGGACTTAAAGTGATAAAAATGTTTTTCTATTACAGTACTACAAATCATAAAAGAAAAAAAAATTCTAACAATTAGAAATTCAGATACAAGACAAACATTCGACAGATTAAATGAAAATTGCTTAGAAATTAAATTCAACACTTCATCATCAGTAGAGGGAAAATGACAGTTCTGCGGCAGGAGGATCAATGATGTGGTGGTGGTGGAAGTGGAATCATACATACTATAGTACGATGTGAAAATAACACTTTAAAACATAGAAGGGATCGTAAGGGTGTACTATAGGAGGAGGGTCCAAACGTGAGGGTGTCTTAATTTTTGAAGAGGCGGCTGACTTTTTTTTAAGGGGGCTTCATTTTTTTTTAGAATCAAATTTAAATGTCAGATTGAAGTCTGCTATAGGAGGGGGTATTTTTGAAGGAGCGGCTAACTTTTTTTAAGGGGGCTTATTTTTGAGGAGGGGCTTAATTTTTTTTTTTTAATTTTAGAATTGACTTTCAGTTTGAAGGCAAAACGGAGATCAAAAAAATTTTTTGGTGGCGCCCTCTATCGGAAGGGAATGCAATAACGGATAAAAAGAGGTTTTCTTGAAAAGATTTCACTGGGGTTTGAACCTGCAAAATAGCTTCTTGACTTGATAATTTGTGGTAGATTTAACTGATCAAGCCAAAAAGCTATATCTGTATGTCGAGATTTTAAGTGTTTAAAGAGAGGTATCGCGAGAGACGTATTATTTGTTAAAATGACTTTGAGAGAATTTAGGGATAAGTACTGTTTTTATTGTGTTTGATGTAGAAAACATAGGAAAGAAGAGGAGTAGTTTAAGAAACAAATTCAATTTTATTAATAATTTTCCCAATGCAATACATGTGGGCCACTTTTCGTTTTTTAGCAGATTTTGACAAATCAAATGCAGAATCTTGTTTAATGGTTGTTGACAAATATTTATTTTTAATAAAATTTCGCTGGACATTCATTTTGTTTAATGTTTCTAACAATTCGTTCTGTGCCTTGATCGGTTTTCTTTTATTCACAGAAAACAAAAGATTTAAAATAAATCTGCCAAGTTCGATTCGGGGATAGGTTTTCCTTCGAAACTCACAGTCAAATTTTTATCCTATCGAAATTTTCTTGGATTTGCCATGACAAACTGATCTAATGCTTTGATAATTTAGGATAGCTTTATCTGTTCAAGTTATGATATCATGGTGGTTAGATTACAGATATTTGCGTTTGGAAAAACGGGATTTTTAATTTTGCCTGATCAGTTTCAATAATATTGTAAAATGAGGGTTTATTTTTGAAAGATAATGTTAATTTTTTGTGATTATCTTGTAACAGACTGCTTTCATTAAAAGTGTATTTACTACAATTTTGAAGTACTACAATTTAGTAATACTACAAATTAGTAGTACTACAATTTTGAAATTTTCGTCTGTTTGAAAAAAAAGCACAGGAAAAAAAATAAAAGTATTAAAAAATAATAAGAACAACTGTTCAAAAATATAATAACAACTAAACAAATGATCAAAAATAATAAAAACTGTTCAAATAATAAAAACAACTGTTCAAAAATAATAAAACCTGTTTAAAAAATAATAACAAGTGTTAAAAAATAATGAACGGTTGACTTTATACAACCAACATTTAAAAAAAAAAAGATATTCGAATCTAGTTTTTTCTAACATGACATATTTGAAATATTCACTTTTTCTAGTTAGATTTATAACACATAAGTGATTCGATCAGTAAAATATCATTTATAAAAGCACTAAGTACGAGATTAATAAGAATTTTTAACTTACAAATGTATGAACTTCTGATACACAAGTGATTCGACCAGTAAAATATTATTTTAAAAAGCATTAAATACGAGAATTTTTGACTTACAATTGTACGAAGTTCCGATATGTAACCCTTTCTGAATCTATGTGTAAGAATTAACTGACTATTGAACTTATAACAGAGTATGATAAAATAATCACGTGACTTTTTAAACCAATAAAATGTTAATATTTTTAAACGAGTGCCCTCTGTCATTATATGAACTTCCAAGAAACGAGTTAATATGATTATATTGTTTCCTGATACCGCTGTGAAAGGTTGTGTTTTTCGTTTTAAGCTAGTTTACATTTAAGTGATTATGGAGCGAGTCATGGATTCTGCTTTTTTAAGTGTTAATGATATATCTAACGTGAAGAGTGAATCCTCATCACCAGGATTAAATGACCATGACATGGAATTTTTAATGCAGCCTAAAGAAGAACCCATTTTGAACTGTGAGGTGAAACCCATCTCATCAAGATTAAAGAAACAGAAGTTACCCTTTATGTGTTCTACTTGCAACAAAGGTTTTCCCCGAAAGGTTAACTTAACGTTTCACATGAAATGTCATCTGGAGAAAATACCTTGTGAGATCTTGAAGCTTTCCCAGCTAGTAAATATAGGCTCTCGCCCAAAAACAGTTCCCACGCCTTGAGTTAGACCACCGACGCAGGTTCGGAACATCAAAGCACTGTTCAATCTTTTCCTGGTGACAAGTGAGACTGCTAAGTTGAAAAGGCCAGACTCATAGGTGACATTGCATGACACTTAAATGGATGACCCAGACCCCCCAGATCGTCACGGTTTCAACCTTGCTTCCCAGAGCAATCGAGATGATGAAACCGCCGTGACCCAATAGAGGTGTAAGTCGCCTATGATAGGGCTAAATGACGGAGGTCACCGCCCATGCCCCCCCCCCCCCCCCGACAGTCAGGACTTTGGAGAAATTGGCCGGAGAGAGGATTCGGTGTTAGAGATCCGAAGAGAGAGGAGAGTTTCCTCTCTGCTGGGAAGAAGTGAGAATTCTGTGTCGAGAAAAGGGTTTTTACTCCCTGCCTCTGAAGGAAGACGACTTCGGTTGTCGCGTGAGAAGGTGAACAGCGACTCAGCGCTGCGAAGTGAAAGTGAAGGGTACCTTTAGTATTAACATGATGTAAATGAATAGAGACTGTTTTACACAAACTCTAGACCGTCTAAAGACTCTGATGAAAACTCAACCCATGAACTTTGAGGGCAAAAGAATATCCATTGATTCATCACTATTGTAATTTTCCAGTGAATAAATTTCTTCTGGTTTTAAATAAGAAATCTGTCTCCCGTGTTTCTACGCTACCGAAATAGAGAGATCCCGCTCGGAACACAGGAGTTATGACAGAAATGGTGGCAGCTCGGAAGGGATCTAGTTTAGCAGAGTGAGGACGTGACGGAAACAGCGAGTGCAACTGAAACCAGAGTGGATTAAACGGACTCTACACCCGCCAGTTTGGGCAGGGCCGGACAGCCGAGACGCACAGCCGGACTCTACACCCGCCAGTTTGGGCAGGGCCGGACAGCCAAGACGCACAGTCGGACTCTACAGCCGCCAGTTTGGGCAGGGCCGGACAGCCGAGACGCACAGCCGGATACCACACCCGCCAGCCGCCAGTTTGGGCAGGACAGCCGGACTCTACACCCGCCACTTTGGGCAGGGACAGACGGACGAGTACCGCACAATTTTGAGCAGAGACGGACAGCCGAGCCGAGAGAAACTACATCCAGGTAAGCACTGTTTTGATTCCAATAGAGGCTTTGAGGTGTTGTAACAATGATATGGGCAGAAAGTGTAATTTAACTTGTTTGTAAACTCTTAAATATATGAAATTTTAAAATATTAAGGTCAGGAAAATTTTTTAGAGATAGTAAATTAAAATTGTTGTGAAACTAAGTTATTTATGTCTCAAGAAAGTAAAATTCTGTAATTGTCAAAATTTTTAGAAAGAGTGAACTCTGAAAATTTTAGGCCATAGAATTGTTAATATTTTCATGAAAAAAAGGGAAAGAAAATCCCGTTTCTAAATAAATAAAACTTAAGTGCAGTAAATTTAATATTTGAATATTTTCTATGAGTTCTCGCATATGGTGAAAGAAATTTTCAGGTACCAAGCATGTCACATGTGGAATTGGGTTTTACCGGAACTCAAAAATGCGAGAATTTAATGAGTAAATTAGCAGTTAATTTATCTGTCAAAATTTTATGAATTCATGAATATTGATTGTATTTTGTGTCGAGTAGAAACTACTGTATTTATTTTTATGTTGTTTTAAGGGTGAAAAAAATTGTGTATTTTTTTATTGCATTTATGTGCGGGAAATTGGAATTAAATTGTGTTAGAATTTAAAATTAGTGATTATGGCAGGCATATCCGGATTTCGAAAATGCGATCTGCAAACCCTTGCGATAGAATTTGAAGTAGAGGTTTTGTCAAATGATACAATTCCTAAATTGGTTAAAAAGATAACGGAGGCCCCCGATTATGATGAGACTATGGCGTTAAACCAATTAAAGTTGATTGAAGAAGATCGTGTAGAGAGATCGAAATTGGAAAAAGATAAAATTGAGAAAGAACATGAGCTCGCGAGAATTAGGGCCGAACGGGAAAATGATACTTTAACGTTATCATCTAGTCAAATAGAAAGGGAACCTAAAATTCTGTTAAAAAATGTGTTACCTAAATTTGAAATGGGAAAATCGGAGATTTCCTTATATCTCAACTTATTTGAGAGACAGGCATTAAAAGCGCAATTAGATAAGTCGCAATGGGTAACAAATTTGCTAGGTTTACTTCCTATAGAATTGACAGAAGTTATTCTTAGAGAACCACCAGACGAAACGGACAATTTTGATTTTGTGAAGGGTTAATTACTCGAAAGGTTTAAAATTAGTGCAGAAGACTTCAGAATCAAATTCGTAACAACACCACGGTCCGAAGAAAAAAATTGGAAAGATTTTTCGTATGAAATTACGAATTATTTCGACCAATGGTTAAGCGGTATTCAGGTGTCCGAATTCAGTCAACTTAGGGACCTGATAATTACTGACCAGATCAAACGGAAAGTGCCCTCTGAAATTAGACAGCATTTTATTGACTCTTGGAGTACAATAATTAAGCCATTGGATCTGACCCAAAAACTTGATCATTATGAGGCGGTCAGAAGAACGGAGAGAAAACAAGCTCCCCCTAAAAACCCAAATAATGGAAAATCGTTTGAGAGGAATAGATTCTCCGATAAACCGAAAGTGGAACAAAAGGGGCTGGAAGTAAAAAGAAACTGGCGTGATCGGGATGAACAAAAAAATAGGGACGAGATTTTTGAACGGAGAAGAGGTATGTCCTGTTTTATTTGTAATAGCCCCGACCATCTCCGATACTCTTGCCCAGAACTAAAAAGGATAAATGATAAACCCGAAATAGTGTGTCAACTGGCAGACTTGAACGATTTAGATGAGAGTTTCGATCCCTATCTAAGCGAAGGGATGGTAAATGGGAAAAAAATGAAGATATTTAGGGATACGGGCAGTTCGTTGGACTTACTTAGTGCAAATGACGTAACCAAGGAACAGTATACGGGAGAGGTAGTGAGAGTAAGACAACCCCTTGATAACGAAGTAAAAAGTCTACCCCTCGTAGAAATAAGACTTCAGACAGATGTGGGTGACCTTTTAATCAAAGCGGCAGTGGTAGATAAGAATACCGAAATGTCTTATTATTTATTAGGGAACAGAACGCAAAATTTGTTAGACAAAATGAAGGCGAAACTGCCTATTAGCCTTGGGAATTTGACGCAACAGAAAAATCGTGAAGAGGAAAATTCAATTCCCCCTAAACCCACAAACTTGTTAGCTTCGGATTACGACAATAATCCGCACGGTAAACTTCCTACGGAAAAAGAAAGGAAAAGAGGAATTAAATTATCCCCCAAATCTGAGAAGTCAGAAACGACTAACATGGATAGTCAGAAAAGAAAGGGTTTTGATACTATACTCCCCTACAGTCTAAGCGGGAAAGAAAGGCATTGTGAATCTCCCCCTAGAACAATTTTAGCTAGAGAACCCGTCTTTCTATTTTCAGGGGAAAGTACAAAGGGAAGAAGTAAAAAGGGTCTAGCGAGGTCCCTGAAAGAAGGATCTTGGGAGAAGCGAGTAGCTGACCGGTTATTAGTTGCTTTTAAAAGACGCTTATTCAGAGAACTCGCCTTATACAAATCCCGTTACAAGGTTAGTTCGCAGAAAGAAATAGGGCGCGTCGTAACTGACCCTATTCAAATAGTATGGCCTTCTGAAAAAGAGCTGGGACATCTAAAGTCACGTCCCGAAGAAAAGGGAAAAGAGTTGAAAATACCTAATTCCAATGCGAAAGTTATGGATAATTTGTTCCAGGATAGGGAGTCAGGTAGTGTTAAGACAGGCGTAAGTGAAACGAGAATAGAAAACGTAATGAAAAATTCCAAAGGGAATGATAGGTGTGAGATTGTCACAAAGGGATGTTCATCTTTAGAGAAGAATGAAATCCGGGAATTTAAGGATGAGGGACAAAATAAAGACACCGTCTTAGAGGCAAAAATTAAGTTTAAGTCTTCGGGAAGGAAGTCCTCAAAAAGGGTGAACCGGTATCGCGCGTTAGGAAGAAAGCAAAAGAAATTCCTCGAATCTAATTGTTTAGAAACCTCGGGTTTCCTATCGCCGCAAAACAAAACTGAAGTCAGCGACGTTAAACAGTGGGAAAACAACGCCGAAAAGAATTTCCGATTAATTAGAGATTTGGGGAAAATGCAGGAAGATCGCCGATCGATTGGTTACCGCCCCGGAAGACGCAAATCCACGGACTGACTGCTTGAGTCGTGTACGTTGATTTTCTGTTTAACGACGTGTATATAAATCTCTAATTCATTTATTTATGTAATTGTATTGTTTTAATTGTGTAATGGAATTTATGTGTTTATGATAATATATTCAGGAATGTAATGTACAATTAGAGTCAGTAAGTACCCATATTTGAGCCTCTGTTGTGATCGAAACAGGTGTTTAGGGTGCTCCAGTATAGATTTTTCCCTACTATGAAAAATCTCTCCGAGGTGTGCGGTGATGCTGTGAGATCTTGAAGCTTTCCCAGCTAGTAAATATAGGCTCTCGCCCAAAAACAGTTCCCACGCCTTGAGTTAGACCACCGACGCAGGTTCGGAACATCAAAGCACTGTTCGATCTTTTCCTGGTGACAAGTGAGACTGCTAAGTTGAAAAGGCCAGACTCATAGGCGACAATGCATGACACTTAAATGGATGACCCAGACCCCCCAGATCGTCACGGTTTCAACCTTGCTTCCCAGAGCAATCGAGATGATGAAACCGCCGTGACCCAATAGAGGTGTAAGTCGCCTATGATAGGGCTAAATGACGGAGGTCACCGCCCATGCCCCCCCCCCCCCCGACAGTCAGGACTTTGGAGAAAGTGGCCGGAGAGAGGATTCGGTGCTAGAGATCCGAAGAGAGAGGAGAGTTTCCTCTCTGCTGGGAAGAAGTGAGAATTCTGTGTGGAGAAAAGGGTTTTTACTCCCTGCCTCTGAAGGAAGACGACTTCGGTTGTCGCGTGAGAAGGTGAACAGCGACTCAGCGATGCGAAGTGAAAGTGAAGGGTACCTTTAGTATTAACATGATGTAAATGAATAGAGACTGTTTTACACAAACTCTAGACCGTCTAAAGACTCTGATGAAAACTCAACCCATGAACTTTGAGGGTAAAAGAATATCCATTGATTCATCACTATTGTAATTTTCCAGTGAATAAATTTCTTCTGGTTTTAAATAAGAAATCTGTCTCCCGTGTTTCTACGCTACCGAAATAGAGAGATCCCGCTCGGAACACAGGAGTTATGACAACCTCTTGTACGTGTAATCTGTGAAAAAACATTTGCTAGAAAGTATCATTTATTAAATCATATGTAGATTCATTCAAAGGCCCCTGTGATTCATAATTGTAATGTATGTGGCAAAGTATTTTCACAAAAGAGTGATTTATTAAAGCATGGGAAAATTCATAACACTTCCAAGACAAAACAAAGGAAAAGTAGACAGTCACCCAATCACTGTAAATGTGACGATTGTTTTGAAACATTTAATAATAGATCTGACTTAGTGAAACATAGAAAAATTCATCTTTCACTTAAAGAACTTAACCCATCTGATCGACTTTCCTTGGGAAACAATTCGAAATATGAAATTTCAGACATCACTCAGTTTAGTAAAATATTTAAGTTTTTCGATGTTTTTACTCCTGCTCATTGGAATTTAGGTGAGGAAATGATTGTTGAAGTACAAATGAATAAGAACTATGAGCTTTATATTCACATACAGAAATATGAAGAATTTGAAAAGAATGGTTGTGAACTTACTCCCACAAATGAAGGCATTACATTATCATGTGCAACATTCGACAAATTTGAATCGAAATTGTATAAATTTAATTTTGTTTCTGAAAAAGATACATTCGTCTAATAATAACTTACTAATTCCTTATGTAAATAAGGAATCGTGCATACTGCAAAAATTATTCAAATCGAAAAAGTTTGGGTTTTGTTTGAAGTCTGATTTTTTACTGGTTACAAAAGATCAATATTTGAAACTAGTGAAAAATCGC